>OV702288.1:635549609-638425132 GCA_916181665.1 Avena sativa
CCCCATGGGAGGGGCCATTCGCCATAGGCCGAGTCCTCGGCAACGACGCCTACTACCTCATCGACACACGGGGTGATGGCCAATTGGAGGTCGGGAGACCATGGAATGTAAATCTCCTCAGAAAGTTCTATACTTAGAACCACACACTGTACTCCGTCGGAATGTAATGAAATTCATTCGGATCGCACAAATTGTGCCCACTCGCCATATTCTTGTGCCACTCGCACTCGTACATGCCAGTAATACGCTACTTATGGAAGTCAACCTCTGGTCGAGCGACCGGCACGGCAAAGTAGTGCGGCACAAGGGCACCGGAAGTATTCGGGCCTTGGGTCGTCCACGAAAAACACCAACCCGGAGCCGCCATTGGAGTCGCCTAGCCCGACTAGCCCGCCGGGCCAAGACATCCGATACACGCTTCCCACAATGCTCTGTCCCTCCCACCCTCGAGCAAAGCAACTTGAACGGTTAAGTACCACGCACGGGGACTCCGCAAAACAGGAACCCCACGCGGCTCGGGAACACACCAAGTAAGAGAGCTGCCTAGGGCTCGCCAAGAGACTGGCTCTCCGGGCCAGGGGAGGAGACGCGTTATAAACAACGCATTCACAACCTGCAACAGGATCACGACCAATACGGTCGGGCACCACGCTCGGGGACTCGCTCACAAGTTAGCCCTACTCGCGCTCGGGGACTTGCTCACAAGTCAGCCCTACTCGCGCTCGGGGACTCGCCACGCAGAAGACGCGAGGGATAAAAACAAACGCGTAAATAAATCAAACACACAAAAGTACACAATCGAGTTATACCCCATTAAAGGGCGGGCGCGCTCGGGGACTCGCTCAAATTCTTGAACAAAACATTTTCTTAATCATAACACGAGTCGATCAACTCCCTGTGACATACATTACAAAGTATCATACAACGTTCACCACTTGGCATACATTACAACTCTTACATTTGCTTACTCCACAGGTCCTGATGAAGAAGAAGCGCCACCACCCTTGACGCGCACAAAGGGCTGCCACGGGTTCGTCGGGTACGTTGTCAGCGACTTCACCAATGACGACCGGAAGGGCTGCTCCGACTTCATGTCGCGGTGCTCCGGCTCGGGGTCGCCAGGCGCCAACACCATCTCCTGATACGGCAGCAGATCCCCCATCGCCAAGACACGATCGGCATAAGGAGTGGCCCTCGCGGTCAGCTTCAGCACCTCCGACATCTCCACCGTGTCGGTCGCCGACGGATAGCCACTCGTCACATCGTCAAGATCGAAGTCGTCGGGGAAATGTGCGAGACCCAAGGTTAACACCGTGGCGGCCCCGCGTCTGAATGCCGAGCGCGTCATCCACTCCACAACAGCGGGCACCTCCTCCAGATAGCGCCACACCTCTGTAAGCCCCCCAGGGATGACTTCGGTGGGAGACATGCCCTGAAGAGCCGCCTGGACACACAACGCCGAGGCCATGGCCGCATTCACCACGACAGTCACGCACTGCGAGGCGGTGTAAGTTTGCACCACCGGGTCGCTTTGGCCTACCACAGCTGCAAAGTCAGATGTCAGTGAAACAATGAAACCCCCAAAGCAGGGACCCGACAAAAGGCTAAAGCAAAGACAGAGACTCACCAAGAAGTTTGCGGCAGTTCTCCTTGACGTGCTTCTCCAAGGCAGTCTGCTCGTTATGCAGCCCCACGATGATGGAGTCCGTGGCCTTGCGTTCCTCTTCAGCCGCGGCGACGGCAGCCTCCGCCCGTTCGTCCGAAGAAATTGAAGGCTGCCTTAGCCTCTTCCAAGTCCTTGACCAGAGAGGCTATTCGCCCATTCGCCGCGTCCAGTTCGGCGAGTGGGACATACCCCTCACGGGCCTTGGAGATCTCAGCCAGGAAACCATCTGCAAGCAAAGATATCAGAGTATTGCACACAACCATCTCACACCAGGAAAGGAAGAATAAAGCCGTACAGACACTCACCAATAGTCTCCTGAAGCCTCCGGTTCACCTCCTGCGCTTCGCGCAAGTCACGCTCTAAGTGCTCTCTTGCAGCCTGCCGATCAGTCGACTCCCTTTGCAACCCCTGTAAACAAAGAACTCAACTAAGCATTGGACAGAACAAAACCCAGTTCCCAACCGCTGAAATTCAGCGACTAGGAACTTGGGGACTGGAGAAGGAAGAAAACCAAAATCTAGCTCCCAGCCGCTAAAATTCAGCGACTAGAAGCTCGGGGACTGGAGAAAGAAGGAAAAGGAAAACAATTCCTAGCCACTGAAATTCAGCGACTAGGAATTCAGGGACTGGACATACCTGAATAGCAGCGCCGAGCATCTTGTGAAGTTCCCCGGCATCAGTCGACGGGACCGTGAAGGAGGTGCGCCCGCGGCAGGACACAATGTCCGCATCCATGATTTCCGGGCTCTGCGGCGATTGCGTGTCTCCAACACCTGGAAACCCCTTCGCCATAAAATGAGGGAACGTCGCAGACGCCCTGGCAGGGGCGCTAGTTGCCGAGACCGGCGCCTCTACCACGGACGCAGCCAGGGTTGGCTCCGATCGCGTCGCCGCCACCTCTTTGGCGACTGGCACAGCAGCTGGCTCCGCGGTGCTTCCCCCGATCGTAGCATCGTCAGCGCCCCCTTCTGCTTCTTCGCAACTTCGGTGGCCGCCACATCTTCGGAGGCTTTCCGCTTCTTGGGAAGATTGCCCTCCCCCACGCTAGTGGCCGGTGGAATCTTAGCCACCGAAGGGCGACCAATCTTCTTAGCGCCCGACCTGCACGAGCCCCTTCAATCAGCACAACAACAAGCACAAAGGACTCAAGGCGAATTGGGACAAGGAAGCACAACTTACTTGGCGACTGGAAAGACGCGAAGCCCGGTACTAATATGGGCGGGCTTGTCCAACTCAGGACCCAACTTGCGGCTGAGCTCCCTCTCGAAGACGTCCGAAGCGCACGAAACCGAGGGCTTCCTTGACGATGAAGCTGCAGTCGCCGGGATCTCTGGCTCCGACGCCGCCGCCTTCGACGCTTGTGGCGACTTGGGCGCTGTCGCCTCAGCTGCTTCTTGGCTTGGAACCCCCAAGATCGTCGGCGCGATCGCCGCCAGGGGAACCTCTACCACCACCTCCGTGTCCTTGCCCTCCAACCCCTTCATCGCGACTGCGTCCCTTGGGGCCTTGTGCGAGACTTCGGGAGATCCTTCGCCGTCGGAGTCGTCGTCTGACTCAAACACCACTGACGACCTGACCGATGACGTGGGCCTTTTTGCTGACGACTTGGGCCGGTGTGGAGGCTTCGACGACGTAGCAGTGCACCGGGACGTTTGCTCCTAGGCGACCTCGTCGCCTTCTTCGAGCTCGTCCAGGCTACGGCTCGCTTCGACCTCTCGTTGCCTCTGCATCCGGGTCTTGCGGGCCACAGGCGCTGGGGGAGGGGCTTCTTCTTCCTCCCCGTCACTGTCGAAAGGATCCCCCTCGGAGTCCTCCTCCAGTTCCTGGGGAACCTCTTCGTCAAGCGGAGGAAGCCAACCCTCCAGTACTTGAAAAAGCTGAGAACCACCACGAGTCAAAAACACCAAGCGAGAAGACTAAAATTGAAGTACGAACGCAGCAATTGGAAAGAGAACTTACTGTGGGGGCTTCATTCTTCACGAGAGTGTACGGGGCGACCCTGATCGCCGCGCTGGTGAACTCCGCGTCGGTAATCTTTTTCAGGGCGGCCTTGTAGTCCTCGGCCTCCCATGACTCCTTGCTGGTTCGAGATGGGTCATGCTTCCCGCTGTACTCGTACATCCAGTGCGGACGAGCCGCCAGCGGAACCAGGCGCCGCCCGAGCCAGCAATTGTAAAGGTTGATCGGAATCAACCCCTGGTCCTTCAGCTTATGGATTTGATCCATCATTTCTGCGACGGCCATCCGCTGATCTTCAGGGAGCTTCTTCGGCGCCAACCGATGGGGCTCGGCGACGAACTCGGGAAGAGATACCTCGCCAGAGGGAGTGGCTTCCTTGACGTAGAACCAGCTCTTCTTCCACTCGCTGGCGGCCTTCTTCGGCAGGAGGAGCTTGACGAAGTTAGCCTTCGGCTTCAATTGGAAGGTGACCCCTACGGCCAGCATCAAGCCGTTGGACGCCTCGCGCCTGATGCGGCCGTGGAAGAGCTCCAGCCACAGCGGGAAATATGGCCTGCAGCCAAGGTAGCATTCGCAGAAGGCGACGAAGATCGCCAGCTGCTCGATGCTGTGTGGACCAAGATCTGAGGGCTTGATCACGTAGTATGCGCAGAAGCGGCGGAAGAAGAGCGAGGTGGGGAACCCTAAGACCCTCTCAAGATGACTGGTGAAGCAGATGAACTCGCTAGGTTGCGGTTTTGGCTCGGTCTTGGAGGAGGGGGAACCCGCCAATTCCCCTTGCGGAGCACCCCGGCGTCCTCGAAGGATCTCAGTTGGGTCGTGGTGCAGTTGGATTCCCCCATGATCCCTTGGGAGGCGCCATCGAGTAAGATGTGGGATCGCGCGACGCGGGGAGAGTAAGTCGGGAGGACGCAGGAAGGAAGAACAAATAGGGAAGAATGAAGAATGCGAAGAAGGATTGCGCAGCTGATCCGTCACTCCCCTTATATGGGAAACGTCACCCGCCAAAATCGGGGTAGCCGTTACCTACGGTAATTGCGACGTAGTTACCGTTGGAAATTCCAATGGATAGTTTGACTGGGTTTGATGGCCCAACTCCTGTGGTCTACTTGCCACTCGCCAGTCTCTCCTCTAGCCGAAACGACGACTGGGCAGCAATAATGTCCATTGAAGTGACGAATGGAGCTATGGAGAAATTCTCCTCGATTCTAATAGAGTCCATCGCCGACTCGACTGGACGCCCAAATTGGGCTCGCCTACTCCGAACGCCAAAAGGACGCATGCGCCTGCATCAACGATGGCCTCGGGGACTACTGATGGGGATATGCCAAAGGGGGTATGCCCAGCAGAATGTTCCGATTGGGCCGAAGGGCCTGCGAGTGCGTCTGAAAGACAATGACTGGACTATGAAGAAAGGAAAGGCCCAGTGACTGGCGACTAGAAGCCCAGAAGCGTAGCAGAAGCCTAATCGGACTAGGTCAAAAGTCTCCGGATCCCTATCTTGTTCGGGGACAGTTTGTAAACCCTAGCGAGGTGCTTCATATATAAACCTCCCTAGGGTATCCAGAAACCTTACGTTTCATCATACACCCCCTCAAGTGACTCGCTGCCTAGCCATCGAGCTTGCCACCCCTGTAACTCGCTCTCTCATAATCTAATCTAGAAGGAGTAGGTCTTTACCCTCCGGGGGGCTGAACCTGGGTAAACCCATGTGCATCCGCCCCCATCTTGCACCGCAGATGGCCGCCAACTCTTCCTCACGAAACACTCAATCACTGCTAGTGGCAGCGACTGCCGTGGCCATTTCCACGACATCGCTGGAATCGCCCCCGATAGCCGCCCCATCAAGCCAGAATCACGGCATCCACCTCCGACGCCCTCAACGTATTCGACGATATTATACATCGAGTTTTCTTTTTGGTTTGTTGGCAACCGGCTTGATCGAGAGCACCTTTGGCTGTAGATGAAGAGGTTGAGAGAGATGTTCTTTGATGACTCTTCATCGGAGGAGGAAGACGAAGATGATGAAGATTTGGAGATGACTTTGTTGATGATTGTGAACGAGGATTTCCAGAGGCCGAGGCTTGGATCGCAATTTGGCCGTGCTTGGATCAACCGGAATAGGATTGAGGGCCATGCTCGGATCATGAGGGATTATTTCAACCCCGGTTGCATCTATCTAGATCACCAATTCTGACGGCGGTTTCGGATGTCGAAGGCCTTGTTCCTCTCAATATCAAGAGCCATGGAGGATCATGATGATTGGTTCAAGCTCCCGATACGTCCAAAACGTATCTACTTTTCCGAACACTTTTGCTATTGGTTCTCCTCTAAACTTGTGTGATTTGGATGCAACTAATGTGGACTTATGCTGTTTTCAGTAGAATTGCCTTGGTGTCTACTTTTTGTGCAGAAAATCAACTATCAGGAAAAATCCCGGAAAATATGCAAAAAATCCTATTTCACCAGAAGACTCCCGGAGCCAGAATACGAGACGGAGGGGGGCTGGGCCCAGCCACACCACCTGGCCGCGCAGGCAAGTGATACGTCCATTTTGCATCACTATTCTATGTCTTAATTCACTATTATTCATTGATATATTTCGTATTGAGAGGTGATACTTATGTTATTTCACATGTTTTTGCATGGTTGATGACTTTTGGAGCATGGATCGCTGCAGTCAGGATTCTGATGGAAAAGGTGCTGTTTGGAGGCAAAATTCGCGAAGATCAGAAAATCCGGGAAAATATACAGAAAATTCTATTTTTCCAGAAGACTCAGGATGCCAGAAGATGGAGTGGAGGTGGGCCACAGGGAGCCCACACCACCCCATGGCGCGGGCAGGACTAGGCCACGCCAGGGAGTGGTGTGGCCGCCCTGGCCCACTCTAGCCTCTCCCCTCTGGCGTATATCAACCTCCCGAAACCCTAAGACTCGGGGAGTGACCACAGAAAGATTCCGCCGCCTCTGCGGAGCGGAAAACACAGAGAGAGAAAGATCTCTCCGGCAGACAGATTTCTGCCGGGGGAATTCCTTCCCGAAGAGGGGAGATCGTTGCCATCAACACCACCATCAAGCTGGACTTCATCGGGATCATCATCATCATCATCACCACCATCATCATCATCATCAGCACCCTCATCACCATCTCCATATTGTTGTAACAATTGCGTTGAATCTTGCATAGTTCATAGGGGAAACTTTCCCAGTGTTGATTACTCCTTGTAGTTGATGCTATTGAGTGAACCATTGAATTATTGTTTATGTTCAGATTGTTATACATCATTATTCCATCTCTGATCATGATCCATATGATGTCTTGTGAGTAGTTCGTTTTGTTCTTGAGGACATGGGAGAAGTCTTGGTGTTAGTAGTGGAGTTGCGTTGAGAAAGATTCAATAGATTGTTATTTAAGTTGTGGTTGACTTCTTCTAGTGGTGTCATGTGAACGTCGACTACATGACACTTCACCTATATGGGCCTAGGGGAATGCATTGTGTATTTGGCTACTAATCGTAGGGGTTGCCGGAGTGACAGAAACCTGAAGAATTTCAACAATAGTAAACAAAAAGGAGACGAAGCTCTCATAAGTTACCCGGCGTCAAAGACGGCCGGCACAAGCAGACAAGGTTCACAAGTACATAACACAAGCCAATTACACCCGACATCCCGGGGCAGCAGCTAAACGGCAGGGCCTTTGCCATGGGGGAGTTCTTGGCCGGCAGAGGCTGGGGGCAAAGGAGGAGCCGCAGTGCTCGATCCGGCCTCGGCGCTGGCAGGCGGTGGCATCGAGGCCTCCACATCAGGAGTACCGATGGACTTCGAGTCGGTGAGCACCTCGTTAGGGTCCACGTAGTCGGCGATCTTGATGGAGGACCCGCGAAGCTCCGGATGGGCTTGGCGGATGGCGGCAAGATCAGCTCCGGCACGGAAGCCCCCATCGATCTTCTTGACGTGGGCGTCCTTGTACCAGGAGAGCATCAGAGCCAGGGCCATCTCCGCTCCGGCCCGCGCTGCCAGGTCCCGCAGCCGGTCCACCACAACTGACACCTCTCCCACCTTCGCCGCCAGCTGCGCCATCGTCTCCGGAACTGGAGCCTCCGGCCACAAGAAGGAGAAGACGTCCCGCGCCGCCTGACGAAGCTTCACAGCTTCCTTGCCAAGAAGGACGACGAGCTCCTGAGCCGTCGGCTGCGCTCCCGGCCAGTTCTCCTGCAGCCGGTTGTAGGCCAGCAGGTCTATGTCGGGGTAAAAAGCTGTCAGAAAAGAGGAGTCAGATCCGGCCACCGGATCCGGAAAGAAAGGAAGACGGAAGAAAGAACTCACCCTTGGCAGTGTGGCCAACCTGCATCAGCTCCTCCACCAGCGCCTTCTCCTTGACCGCTAGCCGTTTTATCTCCTTCTCTTGGTCCCTGTTCTGGGCCTCGAGAAGGGAGAAGGTTTCGGCCCGGCTAGCGAGCGAGGCGTCACGCTCCTTGAATGTGGCCTCCAAACCGTCTACCCGCGTGTGCCAATCCTTGTTCTGCAGCCGCAGAGTGGAGTTGGACTTGCTCAGCCGGTCGTTCGCTTTCTTCAAGCGATCGATCTCGCACTGAGCGCACATGAGGATGGCTGCAACGAAACCGGCTATCAGTAAAAAAGAAGGAGCAAGACGGATAAAGTGAACTTACTCTGGGAGGTCCCGTTGGCGGTAGCAAGCTTCTGCTCCAGGGTCCGGTTCCCGCCGGCTGTGGCCTCAAGCAACCGGATCTCCTTCACCGCCAGCTCGAGCGTGGCAGCAAGGTCCGACAGCGAAGCAGCGGAGGAGGCGTCGTTGTCCATGGTGTTGACGGCCAAGGACTCCTTCTCCGCGACCACCGCCGTTCGCCACTCCTCCCCGAGCTCCTCGTCGGATTTATCGTCGCCAACAATGACGAGCTCCTTGCCGGCAGCCCACGCGCGCCCGCGGAGGAGCCTTCCGGCTGGGAGAGATCCGCTTCCGGCTGGGGACCTTCCGGCTGGGAGGAGGCAGCCGGCTCAGCCTCAGAAGAAGGAGAGGTGTCGGTTGGCTTAGTCAGGGCATGGGGCGGCGACCTGGTTGGCGCCCGGGCCGGGCTCGCGGCTCCGAAAGAAACCAACGCGCTAAAGAGAAGGAGGAAAAGGCAAAAGAAAAATAAGCCAAAGTCAGAAAAAGAAGAAGGAGGACAAATAGACAGAAAGCACTGAAAGATAGAGGGGGAAAGGAAAAACGTACCCTGGCACGACCGGGGACGGCCCTTTCTTCTGGCCAAGACGGCTCGCCGGCAGGGTGCTGGACCAGCTCCTCTTGGTAGTCGGCTCCTCCGCCGCAGGCCGGCGGGAGCCGGAACGGCTGGAGCCGCTCCCACCTGCTTCACCGTCCGTCGCAGAGCGTGTCACCGGCTCCGCGGTCGGCCCGGCCTCCTCCTCCTCGTGCACCTCCGCATGCGGGTCGGCGGCCGGCTCGTCGTTCCGGCTGGGGAAGGCGTCGCCGTCCCCATCCGATTCCTCGCCGGACCGCCGAGCGCGTGGCTCGGGAAAGTCTGGCGTGAATACCTCGAGGGGAGCCTCGCCCTCCTCGCGACGGATGCGGGCGAAGATCTGCCGAATGCAAGAAGTCAATCAGACAGAACAAGGAAATAACACAGAGAGAATAAGCAAAAATTCTGGCTACGAGAACTTACCCGAGGCACGCGGTTCTCCCGGCTGTAGGGCGCCAGATTGAACTTCCAGTTCTCCGATAGCCGCTCCTTGCTGATCGTCCACAACCACTCCTTCAAGTTGTGGTAGCAGGGATCGCGGCGCGAAGGGTCGGGTCCAGCCGGCTGGAGTAGTAGCACATCTTGTGCGCCCGCTGCTGCATCGGCATCATCAGCCGGGACATCCAGCTAAGAGTGATGTCCCGACCGGTTAGCTGGCAGGTGACGAGGGAGCGCATGCGTGCCAACATCGCGTCCGTCTCCACCTTATCGCCGTGGATCTTCAGGTCCCAGTTCTGCCGGCTGGACTCGACGTCTTGGAAGGCCGGCAGGTTTATCCGGTCGACGTTGGTGACGTTCTTGACGTAAAAGTACGACTGCTGCCATAGCCGTACCGTGTCCTGGAGCAAGAACTTCGGGTAGCCGGATTGGGTGCGGGAGTATATGGAGGCACCGCCGCAGACGACTAGCGGCCCCTTCGTGTACTACACCTGCGGCCGAACTCAGAAGAGCCGACAGAAGAGCCCGAGATCCGGCTGGATCCCGAGATAACACTCGCAGAACGCCATGAAGTGCGCCAGCGTTCCGATTGCATTGGCGCCGAGGTGGTGGAGGCGGAGGTCGAAGAAGGCCAAGAACATGAGGAAGAATGGGTGTAGCGACAGCGCGAACCCGCGCACCAGGTGCGAAAGGAAGATGACGCGCTCCCCCTCCACCGGATGCGGCGACACCTCCCCCACCGGTGCCAACCGCACCGCCACCTCCTCCGCCGGCGGGAGGACGCAGGTCGCGCGGTACTTCGCGATTTGGTCCTCGGTGACGGAGGAGCCGCACCAGGATCCGCGGTCGGTGGCCATTTCCGGCTGATGGAGAGGAGCGACAACGGAAGAGTGACGGTGGCCCGTAGCGTCAACGACGGCGAGCGGGCGGCGCAGAGGGCAAGAGCGCAGGAGCAAGAGCACGTGAGGGAGAAGGAGATTGCAGCGGGGGAGCGAAGGAAAAGAACTACCTCCCCCGCGGCGTCCCTTTAAAGGACCGGAAGGGCAACCGTCGGCGGGGCCACGTGGCGCGCATCCGGGCAACCCACACCCCAACCGCCGCCTAGATCCCGTGTGCCAGGGCAGGATGCGCAGAAGATCCTGGAGCGAGAACCGAAGCGCCGGACAGCAGTTTCTCGAGGCGACGTGTGATGGGACGTTACGCTGCCCGCCGCAGAGCAATGATGGCGCGTGCGCACGTGGCCGGCGTCAGCACTGACGTCACGGGTAGCGCAACTGCCAGGCTCAGCCGGATGAAAATTCGAAAAGCTAGAAGGAGCGCGCGCACATTTTGCCTAAGGGCAGAATCCACACGCGCTCGGGGGCTAGTGTCAGGGGGATGATCCCCGGGTACCCCATCCGAATAAGAAACAGGACAGTCGAATCGCGTCCGGCTGACCAGATGTAGCCGGACAGGACAGGACGGGCGGGCTATCACCCAGTAGCCGGATCAGCAAGAGACAGCCGGATACAACGACGTAGCCGGACCCAATCAGAGAGACAAGACGATGTGCGTATCAGTGCACGATACGCCCTGTACGATGACAAGACGGGCAACCACCTGCCTATACCGAAGACTTTGCGTGGGTGACGCTAGAACAGTGGCCTGTGCTGATGACGGGCTCGCACGGTGTCCACTGTACCTACGACAGCCATACCGCTCATACACCGATAAGACAAGCCATACTGGATACTGTAGATGACTAGTCGGCTGGGACCCGCCTGTGGGGCCTGCCAGTCGGACTAGCCAGCGAGACCCTTGCCTCTCTACCTATATAAGGAGAGGCAAGGCCTCAGTAGAAAGGGTTGGTCTCAGTGCATTTAAGGCAGTAGCTAAAGAATACAGCTCAAGGAGCACTTGTAGTTCGTATATCCCACATAGTCAGATCAGGCAGGAGTAGGGGCTTTACCTCACCACGAGGGCCCCGAACCTGGGTACTTCTTGCGTCCCGCTATGCTCGCTTGTATCCAATCTCGCCTGCGGACACCGTCGATAGCTTCCCTCTAGTCCCCACACCTCTATCTAACCTCCTCAGGTACTGCCGTTCCCAATACAACGACAGCTAGCAATGTAGTACCTCGGACTCCTCATCAGGGACCTCCTCCTTGAACTCATCATTCTCCGCGATTGCGTCGAAGATTTCTTGAACGGTGATGGGGTCGTCGATGTAGATCACCAGATTGCCTCCGCTTGCCGCATGCCCCCATCCAGATTTGCCGCTAGCACCATGACGTTGTCGGCCACCTGCTGCTCGGCGGCGACGGCTACTACCGGCTGCTCGGCGGCGATGTCTACCACCTGCTGCTCGGCGGCGACGGCTACCAACTGCTGCTCGGCGGCGACGGCTACCACCTGCTGCTTGGCAGCGACGGCTACTGGCTGGACGGATGAGTTCGCACCCTCGACGGCGTGGCGACGAGCGGCGTTCGTGCCCGGAGAAGACGCCTCCGTCTGCTTGGCAAGGACCGAGCCATCTGCTGCTTCGCCTTCAACTGGCTTCACCTCCGGATCTTCTCCACGCGTACGCTTCATGGCGCACCAAGGGAAGGAGGTAGTGCAAACGAGGGAGATTCAGCGCGTGCGGCAGGTGTAGATTGGGGTCTTGGGACTAGACAGACTAGGGGGAAATGACACGAGATCATGGAAGAAGAAGGTCGAGGGGGGTTATAAACACCGGACCATTCGTAGTCCTCGAGTGGACACGTGTGGTGGGCGGGGGGGGCGGGGGGCTACCACGATCTCCACCCTTTTTTCGGTTCCCTTTTTTTTGAAACAGCCACGATCTCCACTTTAGAGCTGCATTGAAAACACGCTCATGGCAGACCTCGATTCCACTACATGCAAGTGGCGTGGAACTAATTTCTAGCAACGTTAGATCTACTCGAGGGGGGCCCTTGACTCATGGAATTTACTAGCGGTAGGGCCCAGTTGGAAGTGAGATTGAGAGCGTTGCGTATAAATGGGATATTGTCTGATTAAAATCAAGTGGCAATAAATTGCAGCGTCCCATCGACAACCATGCACTCGATGACCCCGTTGCCCTGTGCATGAGTTGTAGTAGCAGTAGTAGGCTTTTCAGACTTGATTAAACTTGACATGACCGCTCGATGACTTTTTCCATGGACGGCATCGTGTTCCTTCTTGTAGAAGTCTCGCGGAGGGAGACGTCCGTGCTGTCTCACGCTGTACTGTGAAGGGCACGAGGTGTGCAACGATCATCGTTGGATCACACAAAATCAACAGTTGGTGCGCACGATCCGCGTGACAACTGTGACAACCAATCAGGGAGTAGTAGACAGGGTGAGCACAGTTTTGGGCTTCTACGAAAGATAGAGAGGGGGTGGGCAAAACTAAGTAGTACCACATAAAACCAAGGGCAAAACTGAGTAGTATAAAAATGGAAAGTGTCTTGTACAATGAAATACATCGTGGAATACATCAAATTATGTCAAGATAGATCCACTAGAGTTCATTGGATGTGTGTTCTTCTCATAAACCACGCATGGATCCACCAGTGGCATTGCATGTCCGTTCCTCTAAACAAACCACATAAGGATCCACCAGTGTCATTACATGTCTGTTCTTTTCATGAACCACATAAGGATCTACCAGTGTCATTGCATGTCTGTTCTTTTCATGAACCACACCCAGTGTCATTGCATGTGTGTTACTTCCATAAACCACATATGGATCCACCTAGTGTGATTGCATGTTTGTTCCTTCCATAAACCACATAAGGATCCACCAGTGTCATTGCCTCTCTGTTCTTTTCATGAACCACTCCTAGTGTCAGTGCATGTTTGTTCTTTTCATGAACCACACCCAGTGTCACTGCATGCCAATTTTTTCATGAACCACATAAGGATCCACTGGTGTCTTTGGATGTGTGTTCTTCTCATGAACCTTCTTCTTCCATGAGCTCGTGTCATTTCCCCCCACCTAGAGTCATTGGATGTGTGTTCTTCTCATGAACCACACGTGGATCCACCGGTGTCATTGCATGTTTGTTCCTCTAAACAAACCACATAAGGATCCACCAGTGTCATTGCGTGTGTGTTCTTTTCATGAACCACACCCAGTGTCATTGCATGTGTGTTCTTCTAAACAAACCACATAAGGATCCACCAGTGTCATTGCATGTATGTTCTTTTCATGAATCACAGCTAGAGTTATTGCATGTCTTTTACTTCCATAAACCACATATGTATCCACCTAGTGTGATTGCATGTCTGTTCCTCTAAAAAAAACCACATAAGGATCCACCAGTGTCATTGCGTGTCTGTTCTTTTCATGAACCACACCCAGTGTCATTGCATGCATGTTCTTCTAAACAAACCACATAAGGATCCACCAGTGTCATTGCCTATATGTTATTTTCATGAACCACACCCAGTGTCATTGCATGTGTGTTATTCTAAACAAACCACATAAGTCATTGCATGTCTGTTCTTTCCATGAACCACACCCGGTGTCATTGCATGTCTGTTCTTTTCCTGAACCACGGCTAGAGTCATTGCATTTCTGTTCCTCTAAACAAACCACATAAGGATCCACCAGTGTCATTTCATGTTTGTTCTTTTCATGAACCACATAAGGATCTACCAGTGTCATTGCATGTCCGTTCTTTTCATGAACCACACCCAGTGTCATTGCATGTGTGTTACTTCCATAAACCACATGTGGATCCACCGGTGTCATTGCATGTATGTTCCTCTAAACAAACCACATAATGATCCACCAGTGTCATTGCCTGTCTGTTCTTCTCATGAACCACATAAGGATGGGCCCACCAGTGTCATTGCATGTCTATTCTTTTCATGAACCACACCCAGTGTTAGTGCATGTCTGTTCTATTCATGAACCACACCCAGTTTCACTGCATGTGTGTTACTTCCATGAACCACATAAGGATCTACCGGTGTCATTGCATGTCTTTTACATCCATAAACCACATGTGGATCCACCGGCGTCACAGCATGTATGTTCCTCTAAACAAACCACATAAGGATCCACCAGTGTCATTGCGTGTGTGTTCTTCTCATGAACCACATAAGGATCTACTAGTGTCATTGCATGTCTGTTATTTTCATGAACCACACCCAGTGTCATTCATGTGTGTTACTTCCATAAACCACATATGGATCCACCGGTGTGATTTCATGTCTATTCCTTCCATAGACCACATAAGGATCCACCAGTGTCATTGCATGTCTATTCTTTTCATGAACCACTCCTACTGTCAGTGCATGTCTGTTCTTTTCATGAACCACACCCAGTGTCACTGCATGTCAGTTATTTTCATGAACCACGTAAGGATCCACTAGTGTCATTGGATGTGTGTTCTTCTCATGAACCTTCTTCTTCCATGAGCTCGTGTCATTTCCCCCCACCTAGAGTCATTGCATGTCTTTTACTTCCATAAACCACACGTGGATCCACCGGTATCATTGCATGTCTGTTCCTCTAAACAAACCACATAAGGATCCACCAGTGTCATTGCGTGTGTGTTCTTTTCATGAACACACCCAGTGTCATTGCATGCGTGTTCTTCTAAACAAACCACATAAGGATCCACCAGTGTCATTGCATGTCTGTTCTTTTCGTGAACCACACCTAGTGTCATTGCATGTGTGTTATTCTAAACAAACCACATAAGTCATTGCATGTCTGTTCTTTTCATCAACCACACCCGGTGTCATTGCATGTATGTTCTTTTCATGAACCACGGCTAGAGTCATTACATGTGTGTTCCTCTAAACAAACCACATAAGGATCCACCAGTGTCATTGCAAGTCTGTTCTTTTCATGAACCACATAAGGATCTACCAGTGTCATTGCATGTCTGTTTTTTTCATGAACCACACCTAGTGTCATTGCATGTGTGTTACTTCCATAAACCACATGTGGATCCACCGGTGTCATTGCATGTCTGTTCCTCTAAACAAACCACATAAGGATCTACCAGATTCATTGGATGTGTGTTCTTCTCATGAACCACACATGGATCCACCGGTGTCATTGCATGTCTGTTCCTCTAAACAAACCACATAAGAATCCACCAGTGTCATTGCGTGTGTGTTCTATTCATGAACCACACCCAGTGTCATTGCATGTGTGTTACTTCCATAAACCACATATGGATCCACCGGTGTGATTGCATGTCTATGCTTTCCATAAACCACATAAGGATCCACCAGTGTCATTGCATGTCTGTTCTTTTCGTGAACCACTCCTAGTGTCAGTGCATGTCTGTTCTTTTCATGAACCAAACCCGGTGTCATTGCATGTCTGTTCTTTTCATGAACCACGGCTAGAGTCATTGCATGTCTGTTCCTCTAAACAAACCACAGAAGGATCCACCAGTGTCATTGCATGTCTGTTCTTTTCATGAACCACATAAGGATCTACCAGTGTCATTGCATGTCTGTTCTTTACATGAACCACACCCAGTGTCATTGCATGTGTGTTCTTCTCATGAACCACACATGGATCCACCGGTGTCATTGCATGTCTGTTCCTCTAAACAAACCACATAAGGATCCACCAGTGTCATTGCGTGTGTGTTCTTTTCATGAACCACACCCAGTGTCATTGCATGTGTGTTCTTCTAAACAAACCACATAAGGATCCACCAGTCTCATTGCATGTCTGTTCTTTTCATGAACCGCATAAGGATGGGCCCACCAGTGTCATTGCATGCCTGTTCTTTTCATGAACCACACCTAGTGTCAGTGCATGTCTGTTCTATTCATGAACCACACCCAGTTTCACTGCATGTATGTTCTTTTCATGAACCGCATAAGGATCTACCAGTGTCATTGCATGTCTTTTACTTCCATAAACCACATGTGGATCCACCGCTGTCATTGCATGTGTGTTCCTCTAAACAAACCACATAAGGATCCACCAGTGTCATTGCCTGTCTATTCTTTTCATGAACCACATAACGATGGGCCCACCAGTGTCATTGCATGTCTGTTCTTTTCATGAACCACACCCAGTGTCAGTGCATGTCTGTTCTATTCATGAACCACACTCAGTTTCACTACATGTATGTTCTTTTCATGAGCCACATAAGGATCTACCAGTGTCATTGCATGTCTTTTACTTCCATAAACCACATGTGGATCCACCGGTGTCATTGCATGTCTGTTCGTCTAAACAAACCACATAAGGATCCACCAGTGTCATTGCGTGTGTGTTCTTCTCATGAACCACACCCAGTGTCATTGCATGTGTGTTCTTCTGAACAAACCACATAAGGATCCACTAGTGTCATTGCATGTCTATTCTTTTCATGAACCACATAAGGATCCACCAGTGTCATTGCATGTCTGTTCTTTTCATGAATCACAACTTGAGTCATTGCATGTCTTTTACTTCCATAAACCACATATGGATCCACCTAGTGTGATTGCATGTCTGTTCCTCTAAACAAACCACATAAGGATCCACCAGTGTCATTGCGTGTCTGTTCTTTTCATGAACCACACCCAGTGTCATTGCATGCGTGTTCTTCTAAACAAACCACATAAGGATCCACCAGTGTCATTGCCTATCTGTTCTCTTCATGAACCACACCTAGTGTCATTGCATGTGTGTTATTCTAAACAAACCACATAAGTCATTGCATGTCTGTTCTTTTCATGAACCACACCCGGTGTCATTGCATGTCTGTTCTTTTCATGAACCACGGCTAGAGTCATTGCATGTATGTTCCTCTAAACAAACCACATAAGGATCCAACAGTGCCATTGCATGTCTGTTCTTTTCATGAACCACATAAGGATCTACCAGTGTCATTGCATGTCTGTTCTTTTCATGAACCACACCTAGTGTCATTGCATGTGTGTTACTTCCATAAACCACATGTGGATCCACCGGTGTCATTGCATGTCTGTTCCTCTAAACAAACCACATAAGGATCCACCAGTGTCATTGTCTGTCTGTTCTTCTCATGAACCACATAAGGATGGGCCCACCAGTGTCACTGCATGTCTGTTATTTTCATGAACCACACCCAGTTTCACTGCATGTCTATTCTTTTCATGAACCACATAACGATCTACCAGTGTCATTGCATGTCTTTTACTTCCATAAACCACATGTGGATCCACCGGTGTCATTGCATGTCGGTTCCTCTAAACAAACCACATAAGGATCCATCAATGTCATTGCGTGTGTGTTCTTCTCATGAACCACATAAGGATCTACCAGTGTCATTGCATGTCTGTTCTTTTCATGAAGCACACCTAGTGTCATTGCATGTGTGTTACTTCCATAAACCACATGTGGATCCACCGGTGTGATTGCATGTCTGTTCCTTCCATAAACCACATAAGGATCCACCAGTGTCATTGCATGTCTGTTCTTTTCATGAACCACTCCTAGTGTCGGTGCATGTCTGTTCTTTTCATGAACCACACCTAGTGTCACTGCATGTCAGTTCTTTTCATGAACAACATAAGGATCTACCAGAGTCATTGGATGTGTGTTCTTCTCATGAACCACACATGGATCCACCGGTGTCATTGCGTGTGTGTTCTTTTCATGAACCACACCCAGTGTCATTGCATGTGTGTTCTTCTAAACAAACCACATAAGGATCCACCAGTGTCATTGCATGTCTGTTCTTTTCATGAACCGCATAAGGATGGGCCCACCAGTGTCATTGCATGTCTGTTCTTTTCATGAACCACACCTAATGTCAGTGCATGTCTGTTCTATTCATGAACCACACCCAGTTTCACTGCATGTATGTTCTTTTCATGAACCGCATAAGGATCTACCAGTGTCATTGCATGTATTTTACTTCCATAAACCACATGTGGATCCACCGGTGTCATTGCATGTGTGTTCCTCTAAACAAACCACATAAGGATCCACTAGTGTCATTGCATGTCTGTTCTTTTCATGAACCACATAAGGATGGGCCCACCAGTGTCATTGCATGTCTGTTCTTTTCATGAACCACACCCAGTGTCAGTGCATGTCTGTTCTATTCATGAACCACACTCAGTTTCACTGCATGTATGTTCTTTTCATGAACCACATAAGGATCTACCAGTGTCATTGCATGTCTTTTACTTCCATAAACCACATGTGGATCCACCGGTGTCATTGCATGTCTGTTCCTCTAAACAAACCACATAACAGATCCACCAGTGTCATTGCGTGTGTGTTCTTCTCATGAACCACACCCAGTGTCATTGCATGTGTGTTCTTCTGAACAAACAACATAAGGATCCACCAGTGTCATTGCATGTCTATTCTTTTCATGAACCACATAAGGATCCACCAGTGTCATTGCATGTATATTCTTTTCATGAATCACAGATAAAGTCATTGCATGTCTTTTACTTCCATAAACCACATATGGATCCACCTAGTGTGATTGCATGTCTGTTCCTCTAAACAAACCACATAAGGATCCACCAGTGTCATTGCGTGTCTGTTCCTTTCATGAACCACACCCAGTGTCATTGCATGCGTGTTCTTCTAAACAAACCACATAAGGATCCACCAGTGTCATTGCCTATATGTTCTTTTCATGAACCACACCCAGTGTCATTGCATGTGTGTTATTCTAAACAAACCACATAAGTCATTGCATGTCTGTTCTTTTCATGAACCACACCCGGTGTCATTGCATGTCTTTTCTTTTCCTGAACCACGGCTAGAGTCATTGCATTTATGTTCCTCTAAACAAACCACATAAGGATCCACCAGTGTCATTGCATGTTTGTTCTTTTCATGAACCACATAAGGATCTACCAGTGTCATTGCATGTCCGTTCTTTTCATGAACCACACCCAGTGTCATTGCATGTGTGTTACTTCCATAAACCACATGTGGATCCACCGGTGTCATTGCATGTATGTTCCTCTAAACAAACCACATAAGGATCCACCAGTGTCATTGCCTGTCTGTTCTTCTCATGAACCACATAAGGATGGGCCCACCAGTGTCATTGCATGTCTATTCTTTTCATGAACCACACCCAGTGTTAGTGCATGTCTGTTCTATTCATGAACCACACCTAGTTTCATTGCATGTGTGTTACTTCCATGAACCACATAAGGATCTACCGGTGTCATTGCATGTCTTTTACATCCATAAACCACATGTGGATCCACCGGTGTCACTGCATGTCTGTTCCTCTAAACAAACCACATAAGGATCCACCAGTGTCATTGCGTGTGTGTTCTTCTCATGAACCACATAAGGATCTACCAGTGTCATTGCATGTCTGTTATTTTCATGAACCACACCCAGTGTCATTCATGTGTGTTACTTCCATAAACCACATATGGATCCACCGGTGTGATTTCATGTCTATTCCTTCCATAGACCACATAAGGATCCACCAGTGTCATTGCATGTCTATTCTTTCCATGAACCACTCCTAGTGTCAGTGCATGTCTGTTCTTTTCATGAACCACACCCAGTGTCACTGCATGTCAGTTCTTTTCATGAACCACATAAGGATCCACTGGTGTCATTGGATGTGTGTTCTTCTCATGAACCTTCTTCTTCCATGAGCTCGTGTCATTTCCCCCCACCTAGAGTCATTGGATGTGTGTTCTTCTCATGAACCACACGTGGATCCACCGGTGTCATTGCATGTTTGTTCCTCTAAACAAACCACATAAGGATCCACCAGTGTCATTGCGTGTGTGTTCTTTTCATGAACCACACCCAGTGTCATTGCATGTGTGTTCTTATAAACAAACCACATAAGGATCCACCAGTGTCATTGCATGTCTGTTCTTTTCATGAATCATAGCTAGAGTCATTGCATGTTTTTTACTTCCATAAACCACATATGTATCCACCTAGTGTGATTGCATGTCTGTCCCTCTAAACAAACCACATAAGGATCCACCAGTGTCATTGCGTGTCTATTCTTTTCATGAACCACACCTAGTGTCATTGCATGCGTGTTCTTCTAAACAAACCACATAAGCATCCACCAGTGTCATTGCCTATATGTTCTTTTCATGAACCACACCTAGTGTCACTGCATGTGTGTTATTCTAAACAAACCACATAAGTCATTGCATGTCTGTTCTTTTCATGAACCACACCCGGTGTCATTGCATGTCTGTTCTTTTCCTGAACCACGGCTAGAGTCATTGCATGTATGTTCCTCTAAACAAACCACATAAGGATCCACAAGTGTCATTGCATGTCTGTTTTTTTCATGAACCACATAAGGATCTACTAGTGTCATTGCATGTCTGTTCTTTTCATGAACCACACCTAGTGTCATTGCATGTGTGTTACTTCCATAAACCACATGTGGATCCACCAGTGTCATTGCATGTCTGTTCCTCTAAACAAACCACATAAGGATCCACCAGTGTCATTGCCTTTCCGTTCTTCTCATGAACCACATAAGGATGGGCCCACTAGTGTCATTGCATGTCTGTTCTTTTCATGAACCACACCCAGTGTCAGTGCATGTCTGTTCTATTCATGAACCACACCCAGTTTCACTACATGTGTGTTACTTCCATGAACCACATAAGGATCTACCGGTGTCATTGCATGTCTTTTACTTCCATAAACCACATGTGGATCCACCGGTGTCATTGCATGTCTGTTCTCTAAACAAACCACATAAGGATCCACCAGTGTCATTGCGTGTGTGTTATTTTCATGAACCACACCCAGTGTCATTGCATGTGTTATACTTCCATAAACCACATAAGGATCTACCAGTGTCATTGCATGTCTGTTATTTTCATGAACCACACCCAGTGTCATTGCATGTGTGTTACTTCCATAAACCACATATGGATCAGCCAGTGTGATTGCATGTCTGTTCCTTCCGTAAACCACATAAGGATCCACCAGTGTCATTGCCTGTCTATTCTTTTCATGAACCACTCCTAGTATTAGTGCATGTATGTTCTTTTCATGAACCACACCCAGTGTCACTGCATGCCAGTTCTTTTCATGAACCACATAAGGATCTACCAGAGTCATTGGATGTGTGTTCTTCTCATGAACCACATGTGGATCCACCGGTGTCATTGCATGTCTGTTCCTCTAAACAAACCACATAAGGATCCACCAGTGTCATTGCGTGTGTGTTCTTTTCATGAACCACACCCGGTGTCATTGCATGTGTGTTCTTCTAAACAAACCACATAACGATCCACCAGTGTCATTGCATGTCTGTTCTTTTCATGAACCACATAAGGATGGGCCCACCAGTGTCATTGCATGTCTATTCTTTTCATGAACCACACCCAGTGTCAGTGCATGTCTGTTCTATTCATGAACCACACCCAGTTTCACTGCATGTCTGTTCTTTTCATGAACCACATAAGGATCTACCAGTGTCATTGCATGTCTTTTACTTCCATAAACCTCATGTGGATCCACCGATGACATTGCGTGTGTGTTCTTCTTAACAAACCACATAAGGATCCACCAGTGTCATTGCCAGTCTGTTCTTTTCATGAACCACACCCAGTGTCATTGCATGTGTGTTCTTCTAAACAAACCACATAAGGATCCACCAGTGTCATTGCCTGTCTGTTCTTTTCATGAACCACATAAGGATCCACCAGTGTCATTGCATCTCTATTCTTTTCATGAATCACAGCTAGAGTCATTGCATGTATTTTACTTCCATAAACCACATATGGATCCACCTAGTGTGATTGCATGTCTGTTCCTCTAAACAAACCACATAAGGATCCACCAGTGTCATTGCGTGTCTGTTCTTTTCATGAACCACACCCAGTGTCATTGCATGCGTGTTCTTCTAAACAAACTACATAAGGATCCACCAGTGTCATTGCCTATCTGTTCTTTTCGTGAACCACACCTAGTGTCATTGCATGTGTGTTATTCTAAACAAACCACATAAATCATTGCATGTCTGTTCTATTCATGAACCACACCTGGTGTCATTGCAATTATGTTCTTTTCATGAACCACAGCTAGAGTCATTGCATGTGTGTTCCTCTAAACAAACCACATAAGGATCCACCAGTGTCATTGCATGTCTGTTCTTTTCATGAACCACATAAGGATCTACCAGTGTCATTGCATGTCTGTTCTTTTCATGAACCACACCTAGTGTCATTGCATGTGTGTTACTTCCATAAACCACATGTGGATCCATCGGTGTCATTGCATGTCTGTTCCTCTAAACAAACCACATAAGGATCTACCAGATTCATTGCATGTGTGTTCTTCTCATGAACCACACATGGATCCACCGGTGTCATTGCATGTCTGTTCCTCTAAACAAACCACATAAGAATCCAACAGTGTCATTGCGTGTGTGTTATATTCATGAACCACACCCAGTGTCATTGCATGTGTGTTACTTCCATAAACCACATCTGGATCCACCGGTGTGATTGCATGTCTATTCTTTCCATAAACCACATAAGGATCCACCAGTGTCATTGCATGTCTGTTCTTTTCGTGAACCACTCCTAGTGTCAGTGCATGTCTGTTCTTTTCATGAACCAAACCCGGTGTCATTGCATGTCTGTTCTTTTCATGAACCACGGGTAGAGTCATTGCATGTCTTTTTCTCTAAACAAACCACAAAAGGATCCACCAGTGTCATTGCATGTTTGTTCTTTTCATGAACCACATAAGGATCTACCAGTGTCATTGCATGTCTGTTCTTTACATGAACCACACCCAGTGTCATTGCATGTGTGTTACTTCCATAAACCACATGTGGATCCACCGGTGTCATTGCATGTCTGTTCATCTAAACAAACCACATAAGGATCCACCAGTGCCATTGCCTGTCTATTCTTCTCATGAACCACATAAGGATGGGCCCACCAGTGTCACTGCATGTCTGTTCTTTTCATGAACCACACCCCGTGTCGGTGCATGTCTATTCTATTCATGAACCACACCCGGTTTCACTGCATGTATGTTCTTTTCATGAACCACATAAGGATCTACAAGTGTCATTGCATGTCTTTTACTTCCATAAACCACATGTGGATCCACCGGTGTCATTGCTTGTCTATTCCTATAAACAAACCACATAAGGATCCACCAGTGTCATTGCGTGTGTGTTCTTGTCATGAACAAGACCCAGTGTCATTGCATGTGTGTTCTTCTAAACAAAAAACATAAGGATCCACCAGTGTCATTTCCTGTCTGTTCTTTTCATGAACCACATAAGGATCCACCAGTGTCATTGCATGTCTATTCTTTTCATGAATCACGGCTAGAGTCATTGCATGTCTTTTACTTCCGTAAACCACATATGGATCCACCTAGTGTGAATGCATGTCTGTTCCACTAAACAAACCACATAAGGATCCACCAGTGTCATTGCGTGTTTGTTCTTTTCATGAACCACACCCAGTGTCATTGCATGCGTGTTCTTCTAAACAAACCACTTAAGGATCCACCAGTGTCATTGCCTATCTGTTTTTTTCATGAACCACACCCAGTGTCATTGCATGTGTGTTCTTCTAAACAAACCACATAAGTCATTGCATGTGTGTTCTTCTAAACAAACCACATAAGTCAATGCATGTCTGTTCTTTACATGAACCACACCCGGTGTTTTTGCATGTCTGTGTTGGAGATATGCCCAAGAGGCAATAATAAAGTGGTTATTATCATGTCTTCACACTTATGATAAATGTTTACATACCATGCTATAATTGTATTAACCGGAAACATTAATACTTGTGTGATTTGTAAACTAAAATAAGAGTCCCTAGTAAAGCCTCTTGTTAAACTAGCTTGTTGGTTAATATATGGTCATGGTTTCCTGATCATGAACATAGAGATGTTATTAACAACAGGATCATATCATTAGGAGAATGATGTGATGGACATACTCCTATAGATAAGCGTAGCATAAAGATCAAGTCATTTCAATAGTTCAATTGCTATATGCTTTCTGATACATAGTAACCTAATTCCTTCGACCATGAGATCATGCATATTGCCTTTACTGGATGGATGCTTTGATGTCATCAAACACCACACCGTAACAGGGTGGCTATAAAGGTGGCATTGAGTGTTCGGAAAGTATTGGTTGAAACACATGGATCAAGAGTGGGATTTGTCCATCCGCATGACGGATAGATATACTCTGGGCCCTCTCGGTGAAATGTCATCCAATTAGCTTGCAAGCATGTGACTTGGTCACAAGGGATCACATATCACGGGAACGAGAAAAGAGTACTTATCAGTATCGAGGTTGAACTAGGTATGCAGAGATACCGACGATCATAACCTCGGATAAGTAACATATCGTGAGACAAAGGGAAATTGGTATCGTATGTAAGTGGTTCATTCGATCGCAAAGTAATCGTAGAAATATGTGGGAGCCATATGAATTTCCAGATTCCTCTATTGGTTATTGTTCGGAGAAGTGTCTCGATCATGTCCGCATAATTCACGAACCGTAGGGAGACACACTTAAGGATTCGACGTTGTTTGAGTAGTTATGGTATTATGAGAAAGAGACCGAATGTTGTTCGGAGTCTCGGATGGGATCCGGGATATCACGAGGTGATCCGGAATGGTCCGGAGAATAAGATTCATATAAGGAAAGTCCCGTTTTGGAGTTGGGGAATGGTTCCGGTGTTTTCATCGGGAACATTCTAGAAGTTCCCGGAATGTCCGGCACTCCGGAGGGGAAGGGTACTTGAATGTGTCATTACATGTTGGAATGATTGCATCATGTACTAAGTGTTCTTGCTGTCCCAAATAAAGGATTAAATTGAATCCTAAATTGAAAAAGTCAAACGGCTAGTTTGAAAGTCAAACGGCAGTTTTTGGGAAGTGGGAGGAGAGGAGGAAACCGACTTGAGGGAGGAGTCCTCCTCCCCAAGCCGGCGCCCCACCTAGGCCGAGTTGGGGAGGGACTCCACTCCCTCCCCTTGGCCGGCCAGCCCCTCCCACCTATATAAGGAGGGGCAGGGCTCCCTCCCAACACACACAAGTTTCCTATCCTCTAAACTAAACCCTAGATCTAGACCCCGGTTTAGAGCTATTCGGTTTAGAGCCTTCTAATTGGTTTAGAGCCCTCTAATTGGTGTGTCTAATTACTAGACCACTAATAGCCTCTCTCATAAGCTCCACCATACTCGCACCGGCTTAAGGCGAAGCCCTGCGGGATCTCCCCTCTACTTCCGGTACCACGCCGTTGTGCTGCCGGAATCGCGAGGAGAGTGCTACAACCTCCGCTGCCTGCTGGAACAAGGGAGAGGAAGGTCTTCGTCGAGTACCGAACGTGTGACCGACTGCGGAAGCGCTGCGGGAACGCGGCGCTGGAAGGATCGTCTACACGATCTTGAGATCGGAAAGAGTACGACTACATCACCCACGAGAATCTGCTCTCGTTAACCGCTTTGGAATCTTCGAGGGTGAGTTCCTCTATCGACTCGTTGCTACAATCTAGTAGATAGATCTTGGCTTGTTTGTTTGTATGCGATAGAAAAATTTTGTTTTCCATGCTACGAACCCCTACAGTGGTATCAGAGCCGTGTCTATATGTAGATCTGTTGCACGAGTAGAACACAATGGTCATTGTGGGCGTTGATGCTTTTATTGTAGATTGCTTTTTGTGTACTTTGCATCTTGCGGTATGTTGGGATGAAGCGGCCCGGGCTAACCTTACATGACATCGTTCATGAGACTTGCTCCACGTTTGACATGCAACTTGTATTGCATAAGTGGCTTTGCGGGTGCCTGTTTCTCCTAGCATAGTTAAGATCCAATTTACAACGGGTAATCAACAATGCTAGTATCAATGTTGTGGTTCTTGTTCGTAAGTTAGAACGACACTTATTGAAAGCCCCAAGCCACGTAAAATATGCAAAGAAAGTAGAGGCGTCTAACTTTGTTTTGCAGGGGTGTGCAGTGATGTGATATGGCCATGATTGTGATTATATTTGATGTATGCAATGTTCCTTATTGTAAGTTGGCAACCGGCAGGAGCCATATGGTTGTCTTTAATTTCTGTTAAGACCTGCGTGTCTATTCAAAATAGTTGTAATAGTTGATGCTGGTGGACGACAACCATGAAGAAGCATCATTGACCTTGATGCTATGCCGGTGATGATGGAGATCATGTTCATGCTTGAAGATGGAGATCGAAAGCACAAAGAAGAAAGGCCATATCATATCACATATTATGAATTGCCTGTGATGTTAATCCTTTATGCATCTTGTATTGCTTAGTAGACGACGGTAGCATTATAAGATGATCCCTCATGCACATAAATTTCAAGTTCTAAAGTGTTCACCCTTAGTATGCACCGTTGCCAAAGCTTGCTGCTTCGAAGCACCACGTGATGATCGGGTGTCTTTGATTCCGCGGGTGAATACAACGTAAGCAAGCCAGATTTGCTTATGCGGTAGCTAAGGTTTGATCTTGACGAGCCTAGCATGTACAGACATGGCCTCAGGAACACGGATTACCGAAAGGTAGAGCATGAGTCATATAGTAGATATGATGAACATGTTGATTGTTCGCCATTGAAGCTATATCAATTCTCGTGATGATCGGTTTTGATGTGGTGAATTTGGTTCGTGTGATCACTAAAACAATGTGAGGGATATTGTTTTGAGTGGGAGTTCACCTAGATTAATTTAATTATTAATTAGAACTCAATTTATCATAAACTAAATCAAAGTGAAATTGCATAGTTGTTGTAGTCATTGGCATCCGTTTACCACCTTGCGCTTAGTTATAATTGAGATGATAGAACTATAGAATTCTGGTTAGTTACTTTACGAACTGGTATCGTATTGTTTTTGAAGTGTTAATCTAAAGTTTAAAAGTCCTATTGCAAACTTTCAGTAAGTTCCGGTTACTCCATGAAGTTTAATAATTAGTATTAAATCAAGAGTAACAATTCCAAGTGTTAGTATATAAGTATCATGTTTGTATCCATGATTCTTGATATTCAAAGGATTCCCTTAATATCAAGGTTATCTAGGATCTGAAAGAGTTGTTTCAGAAACCATAATGTGTGGAAGATATTGTGATATCTGAAACGAAGTTTTGGTTGCAACATGATAGAGTATAATATGGCAAAAGTCATGTTCTCATATTTGATGAGAATTTGCAAAAGGTTGGAGACACTAGTTGTCCTAATCGTCCAAAAGGATTTGGAAAGCAACATTATACTCATGATTCACCGCTATAAGCTTAAAAGTAGCTTGATCATGGACGATTCCATGATAAGGGTGAATATTTGATGAAGGTAAAATGTTTACTACACCAAGAGATTACTAAAGAAAGGAATTTGAAAGAACACCAAATATTTGATGATGGTGATCTACTTCAAAGTGCAAGTCCAAAGACATTGGTATTTAATTATACACGCTTTGGACTATATGTCATATGTATGACTCCACTATTGATATTGATAGATTCTTTCAAATAGAAAAGGAAATATTGAAAGAGAATCTCATAAATATATGGCAGAAAAGAAAAGACTAGAATTGTTCAGTTTAAGTATATAGATGATATACATGTTATGGCTATATTCTTTGCTTATTAAACAATGTGGTTCTCAAGTATTTGATACTGAATTTGTTGGTGTGAATCGTCATACGAAACAACACAATTCATGAACTACAATGGCCTAAGTAACAAGCAAAAGAATATGTGATGATGTTCATCGAGAACAAATAAAGGGTTATTGCGTTGCTTGTTAAACATCAAAGCTTGCCTTCAAAGATTTGTTTTATCAGGTATTATGAGAACAAAAGGGTTGTTCAAATAATTGCCGTAATCCATAAAAGATGGATGATTCACAAATCTCGTTGGAGAAATCACATCCATAAAACTAGTGCTAAAATGTCGAAAGACAAATTGATTGAAAGATCACTTAGGAAGTGACATCGCCGTTTAAATTATATTGGAAAGAAAACATGAAGAAAATCCATATGGATGGAATTTTGGAGTCTATTTGATTTTGATCAAATAACGCTTGTGAAACTTTCCTAGAGATAATTAAAACTTCGTTCATAGGCCAAAAGGGAACGAATGACTAGCTAATTGGAACTTGTACATATTGTTGTACGAAGTCCATTATGTGTAGTCAAGAGCGATGGATTTCAACTTCATATGCTTTCTCCGAAAATTTGAGTGAATATATGAATATTTACTTAATAAGGATGAAGTATGAAATATTTGAAAAGTTCAAAAGACTTTCAAGATGAAGTGCAAAATCATTGTAACAAGAATATAAACAGTTTATGATAAAGATCATAAAGGAAGATATTTGAGTTACAAGTTTAGCATAATACCTAAGATTTAAGGAATCGTTCCATGGATTTGCATTTCCCGAAACACCATAAGAGTATGGAGCGTTCGAGATATGTAATTAAACCTTGTTTGACATGGTAAGATCAAAGGTATAATTTATAAAACTGCCATTATATTTTAAAGATTAAAAGCTTTAGAGATTACCGTTTTTCCACTGAAAAGAGCTCCATCATAATCCATTGAAATGACACCATATAAGGTTATGGTTTGGGATAAAACCCAAGTTGTCCTTTCTTAAACATTGGTATGCTATGCATAAGAAAGATGTTTGCAACCAAAGTCGGATGAACCTGTCTTTGTATGTTATTTCGAATAACTGTTAAGTACTCCTCCATAACATCGGAGACAAAAGTGTTTGTCACTTAAAACGTCAAGTTTCTTTGAGAAAGAATTTTTCGTGAAAAGTTAAGTGGGAGGACAATAGAACTTTGATAAGGTTAAAAGAACCTTAGCTATATGTGCAGAGTTGCGCAGCGCCGAAAAGTGTTTCGGAGGCAGCAACAATGCTCATGGTTCACGTACCTCAAAAAGGTTGTGGTCACGGAGATCTAAGTTCCTATTGAACCAAGTAGATCGAGTAAACAATCAAATACCAATATTTGAGGGTTGAATCATTATTTGAGAATAATGAACGGACTACATGCAAAGAAGCGATGATGGGCCCTGACTCCGTCAAATGGCTTGAAGCCATAAAATCCGTGATAGTTCCATACACGAGAAATCAAGTTTTGAACTTGAAGGACCCTCGAGAAAGGTGTAAGACCTTACAGTTGTGTCTGGATCTATAAAGAAATAGACATGGATGTTTTACATCTATGAAATAGTCGACATGTTGGGAAAGAGTTTACAACAATGTTCAAAGGTTGACTATGACAAGATTTGATCTATCATAGTGATATTTAGTCTAGACGGATTAATGTAGCAACCACTACATATAATTTGTTATATGGTAGTTGAATAAACAAAACAAGTTCTTCTAATAGAATCGTTACCTAGGACATGTGCATAAACACGGTCCATAGGGTTTTGTTAATTCAAAAGGATGCTAAAAGTATATGCAAACTTCAATGGTTAAAGTGAGCATCGCGGAGTTGGAATCTTCACTGTGATGAAACTGTTAAAGGAGTTTAAAAGTTCATCAGAGACGATGGAGATGCTTGCATTTGCAAGAAATTAAGTGGGAGCGCTAAGACATGTTTCTAATACATTATGTGGAAGACATATTGTTGATTGGAAATAATGTATCTTTTATTAACACATATTAAGAATTTCATCCCGATGAAAGACTTAGGCAAAACCCAAATATTTGGCATCAATAGACGCTAATATGGTTGTGCCAGAAGTACATAGACAAGATATTGAATGAGTTCAATATAGAAACTACAAGAGAAGGTTCTTGTCGCACAGAAAGGATTGAATGAGTTCAATATTGATGATATATTCAAGTGTATTGACATTTGGTAAAGTGAAACAAATAATCAAGTATAGATTGATACTTGATGTATGAAATCACAAAGAGTATTTATATCAATCATACTGTGATATGTACAAATCCAGATATGTCCTATGCTCTAAATGTTGAGAGCATATACCAGAATGATTCATAAGATGATCATTGGACGATAGTAAGGATATTCTTATGATCTTTTGAAAGAACTAAGAATATATTATTTGTAGAAGTGACTAATAGATGGTTAGTTCATTGTAAAAGTACTACATTGATACTAGCTTTGTCACAAAGTACAAATTAAGTTTATCTCAATCTAAAACTAAGGGTGGCACAATATAATGGAAAGTGAGTTCCATAATGGATTTGGATAAGTTCCAAAGTTAAGACATTGTGACAGATACTACAACAAAAGGCTAAGTATATGACTGCTATTATAGCAGCAAAAGAGGGCATTTGTGTCAAGAAGTTTGTTATCAAACTAGGTGTAGTTCACAGTGGGATAATACTATGAAGATATATTGTGCGACAATATTATCAACATGTTTTAACCCCAAAGAGCTAAAGGTCACACCGAAATATCAAATTTATACAAAGCCATCTCATTAGAGAATGAGTGATGCGTAGAGACGCAAAGACATGCAATTACACACGGACCTGGAAGTGTCAGATCCGGAGATCAGTTGACCACTAGCAATCGTGTACATACAACACCGTAAAGCCATAGGTGTTGAATACACAAAGGTTCGAAACTAGATTATTGACTCTAGTGCAAGTGGGAGACTGTTGGAGATATGCCCAAGAGGCAATAATAAAGTGGTTATTATCATGTCTTCACACTTATGATAAATGTTTACATACCATGCTATAATTGTATTAACCGGAAACATTAATACTTGTGTGATTTGTAAACTAAAATAAGAGTCCCTAGTAAAGCCTCTTGTTAAACTAGCTTGTTGGTTAATATATGGTCATGGTTTCCTGATCATGAACATAGAGATGTTATTAACAACAGGATCATATCATTAGGAGAATGATGTGATGGACATACTCCTATAGATAAGCGTAGCATAAAGATCAAGTCATTTCAATAGTTCAATTGCTATATGCTTTCTGATACATAGTAACCTAATTCCTTCGACCATGAGATCATGCATATTGCCTTTACTGGATGGATGCTTTGATGTCATCAAACACCACACCGTAACAGGGTGGCTATAAAGGTGGCATTGAGTGTTCGGAAAGTATTGGTTGAAACACATGGATCAAGAGTGGGATTTGTCCATCCGCATGACGGATAGATATACTCTGGGCCCTCTCGGTGAAATGTCATCCAATTAGCTTGCAAGCATGTGACTTGGTCACAAGGGATCACATATCACGGGAACGAGAAAAGAGTACTTATCAGTATCGAGGTTGAACTAGGTATGCAGAGATACCGACGATCATAACCTCGGATAAGTAACATATCGTGAGACAAAGGGAAATTGGTATCGTATGTAAGTGGTTCATTCGATCGCAAAGTAATCGTAGAAATATGTGGGAGCCATATGAATTTCCAGATTCCTCTATTGGTTATTGTTCGGAGAAGTGTCTCGATCATGTCCGCATAATTCACGAACCGTAGGGAGACACACTTAAGGATTCGACGTTGTTTGAGTAGTTATGGTATTATGAGAAAGAGACCGAATGTTGTTCGGAGTCTCGGATGGGATCCGGGATATCACGAGGTGATCCGGAATGGTCCGGAGAATAAGATTCATATAAGGAAAGTCCCGTTTTGGAGTTGGGGAATGGTTCCGGTGTTTTCATCGGGAACATTCTAGAAGTTCCCGGAATGTCCGGCACTCCGGAGGGGAAGGGTACTTGAATGTGTCATTACATGTTGGAATGATTGCATCATGTACTAAGTGTTCTTGCTGTCCCAAATAAAGGATTAAATTGAATCCTAAATTGAAAAAGTCAAACGGCTAGTTTGAAAGTCAAACGGCAGTTTTTGGGAAGTGGGAGGAGAGGAGGAAACCGACTTGAGGGAGGAGTCCTCCTCCCCAAGCCGGCGCCCCACCTAGGCCGAGTTGGGGAGGGACTCCACTCCCTCCCCTTGGCCGGCCAGCCCCTCCCACCTATATAAGGAGGGGCAGGGCTCCCTCCCAACACACACAAGTTTCCTATCCTCTAAACTAAACCCTAGATCTAGACCCCGGTTTAGAGCTATTCGGTTTAGAGCCTTCTAATTGGTTTAGAGCCCTCTAATTGGTGTGTCTAATTACTAGACCACTAATAGCCTCTCTCATAAGCTCCACCATACTCGCACCGGCTTAAGGCGAAGCCCTGCGGGATCTCCCCTCTACTTCCGGTACCACGCCGTTGTGCTGCCGGAATCGCGAGGAGAGTGCTACAACCTCCGCTGCCTGCTGGAACAAGGGAGAGGAAGGTCTTCGTCGAGTACCGAACGTGTGACCGACTGCGGAAGCGCTGCGGGAACGCGGCGCTGGAAGGATCGTCTACACGATCTTGAGATCGGAAAGAGTACGACTACATCACCCACGAGAATCTGCTCTCGTTAACCGCTTTGGAATCTTCGAGGGTGAGTTCCTCTATCGACTCGTTGCTACAATCTAGTAGATAGATCTTGGCTTGTTTGTTTGTATGCGATAGAAAAATTTTGTTTTCCATGCTACGAACCCCTACAGTCTGTTCTTTTCACTAACCACACCCAGTGTCATTGCATGTCTGTTCTTTCACGAACCACACCCAGTGTCAGTGCATGTCTGTTATATTCATGAACCACAACCAGTTTCACTGCATGTCTGTTCTTTTCATGAACCACATAAGGATCTACCAGTTTCATTGCATGTCTTTTACTTCCATAAACCACATGTGGATCCACGGGTGTCATTGCATGTGTGTTCTTCTAAACAAACCACATAAGGATCCACCAGTGTCATTGCCTGTCTGTTCTTTTCATGAACCACATAAGGATGGGCCCACCAGTGTCATTGCATGTCTGTTCTTTTCATGAACCACATCCAGTGTCATTGCATGTGTGTTCTTCTAAACAAACCACATAAGGATCCACCAGTGTCATTGCATGTCTGTTCTTTTCATGAACCACATAAGGATGGGCCCACTAGTGTCATTGCATGTCTATTCTTTTCATGAACCACACCCAGTGTCATTGCATGTGTGTTCTTGTAAACAAACCACATAAGTCATTGCATGTCTGTTCTTTTCATGAACCACACCCGGTGTCATTGCATGTCTGTTCTTTTCATGAACCACACCCAGTGTCATTGCATGTCTATTATTTTCTTGAACCACACCCGGTGTTAGTGCATGTCTGTTCTATTCATGAACCACACCCAGTTTCACTGCATGTCTGTTCTTTTCATGAACCACAAAAGGATCTACCAATGTCATTGCATGTCTTTTACTTCCCTAAACCACATGTGGATCCACCAGTGTCATTGCCTGTTTGTTCTTTTCATGAACCACATAAGGATGGGCCCACCAATGTCATTGCATGTCTGTTCTTTTCATGAACCACACCCAGTGTCAGTGCATGTCTGGTCTATTCATAAACCACATAAGGATCTCTCAAAACAGGCTTTCGCCCAGCTTTATAAATAAAGCACAAAGGTGAGACCGCTGCTGGGCCAGACAGCACAACGCCCAAACACAACACGATACACGATGCTGGGGCAGCAGCACACACACGCCCGAACTAAAACAAGGAAAAAAAGAAAGGAGTGGAGACGGAAACGGATCGACTAGATGATGAAGACCGCCACCGCTGCGCCCGCCGAAGAATGTCCACCACGCTCCTAGCTCTGACTCGTCAAGCGCCAGGCAGCACCCTCAAGAGGGAATGCGACCGCTGCTGCCCGGACCAGAGAGGCCCTAGGGTTTCCCCCGGCACACTGAGGAGAGTAGAAGGAGGGTAGCCCCGATGCCCTCCAGGAAGGAAGATGCCACCCACGGGCGACACCGCATCGGCGTCGGGCGAGCCGACAAGGATTTCTCCCGATACCCAATCCACTACCCCCGGACGGGCCGTTGCACCGGAGACACGCGAGGGCGAGGCCTCGCCACCACCATCCTATGCCACCCACGAGCATGCGCCACCCGGTCCCGCATCCGTCATCACCGCCTCACCGAGTAAGCCGTCGCGAGGTCTACAAAATCGCGGGACAAGTAGAGAGAAAAGAGAACCCATAGTACCGCGGCCGCGCGGGAGGGAACTTCCTCCACCGCCGGAGGCGGTAGTCGACCGGACGCGGCCGCAAACAAACTGGTCCTCCCTAGATCCGGCCGGGCCCAGCGGGTCTGTAAAGCCTCCTCAGAGGCATACCAGTTCCATGGTGGTCCGGCCGGGCCCTGACGGGCCCGTAAAGTCTGCAGCCCCGCTGCAACAAGCCGGCCGAGAGAGCCATGGGTCTCTTTCATCCTACTCGCCAAGATCTGCAGAGTAGCCAAGGCAGGGTCGGCCGGCCCGCCTTACCCAGATCTGGGCCCAAATGGGCCCAATCTGGGCCGCCATGGCACTGCGCACCCCAAGCCCTGTCTACCGCCGCTGCGCAGCTCTGCCCCGCCGCCCACCGCCGCGCCGCCACGCCAACTCACCACCCGCCGCAGCAGGGCCTCCGTCGCCCCACGCAAGCCACCGCCGAGGACCTGCACCGCCGCGCGCAGCCGCCCAAGGCCGCAGCAGCACCGCCGCCGCAACCTAGGCCACCACCGGCCAGCATAAGCCCCGGCCCAGCCCCGCCGCCCGTCGTGCCGCCGCAGGATCGACTCCCTGACGCCGGCACCACGCACCCCCCGGGCGGACGACCCCGCGACCCGACCCCTGAGGAAGACGACGAGAGCGCCCCGCCGCCGCGGCGCCGGCCGGGCTTCGCCTGGGCGCACCCTCCTGGCGGCGGCGAGGGGAGGAGATGAGGATGAGGGGGGGCGGTGGCGGCGGAAGGCTAGGGTCCCCCTATCGCCTCGCGGGGGCGACGAGGGGAACAGGATGAGTCATGCCCGTTGCATATACTAACTGGGCGCCAATCGTTGCCACACCACCACATAAGGATCCACCAGTGTCATTGCGTGTCTGTTCTTTTCATGAACCACACCCAGTGTCAGTGCATGCGTGTTCTTCTAAACAAACTACATAAGGATCCACCAGTGTCATTGCCTATCTGTTCTTTTCGTGAACCACACCTAGTGTCATTGCATGTGTGTTATTCTAAACAAACCACATAAGTCATTGCATGTCTGTTCTATTCATGAACCACACCCGGTGTCATTGCATGTATGTTCTTTTCATGAACCACAGCTAGAGTCATTGCATGTGTGTTCCTCTAAACAAACCACATAAGGATCCACCAGTGTCATTACATGTCTGTTCTTTTCGTGAACCACATAAGGATCTACCAGTGTCATTGCATGTCTGTTCTTTTCATGAACCACACCTAGTGTCATTGCATGTGTGTTACTTCCATAAACCACATGTGGATCCACCGGTGTCATTGCATGTCTGTTCCTCTAAACAAACCACATAAGGATCTACCAGATTCATTAGATGTGTGTTCTTCTCATGAACCACACATGGATCCACCGGTGTCATTGCATGTCTGTTCCTCTAAACAAACCACATAAGAATCCACCAGTGTCATTGAGTGTGTGTTCTATTCATGAACCACACCCAGTGTCATTGCATGTGTGTTACTTCCATAAACCACATCTGGATCCACCGGTGTGATTGCATGTCTATTCTTTCCATAAACCACATCAGGATCCACCAGTGTCATTGCATGTCTGTTCTTTTCGTGAACCACTCCTAGTGTCAGTGCATGTCTGTTCTTTTCATGAACCAAACCCGGTGTCATTGCATGTCTGTTATTTTCATGAACCACGGGTAGAGTCATTGCATGTCTGTTTCTCTAAACAAACCACAGAAGGATCCACCAGTGTCATTGCATGTCTGTTCTTTTCATGAACCACATAAGGATCTACCAGTGTCATTGCATGTTTGTTCTTTACATGAACCACACCCAGTGTCATTGCATGTATGTTACTTCCATAAACCACATGTGGATCCACCGGTGTCATTGCATGTCTGTTCCTCTAAACAAACCACATCAGGATCCACCAGTGCCATTGCCTGTCTATTCTTATCATGAACCACATAAGGATGGTCCCACCAGTGTCATTGCATGTCTGTTCTTTTCATGAACCACACCCCGTGTCGGTGCATGTCTATTCTATTCATGAACCACACCCGGTTTCACTTCATGTATGTTCTTTTCATGAACCACATAAGGATCTACAAGTGTCATTGCATGTCTTTTACTTCCATAAACCACATGTGGATCCACCGGTGTCATTGCATGTCTATTCCTATAAACAAACCACATAAGGATCCACCAGTGTCATTGCGTGTGTGTTCTTGTCATGAACAAGACCCAGTGTCATTGCATGTGTGTTCTTCTAAACAAAAAACATAAGGATCCACCAGTGTCATTTCCTGTCTGTTCTTTTCATGAACCACATAAGGATCCACCAGTGTCATTGCATGTCTATTCTTTTCATGAATCATGGCTAGAGTCATTGCATGTCTTTTACTTCCGTAAACCACATATGGATCCACCTAGTGTGAATGCATGTCTGTTCCACTAAACAAACCACATAAGGATCCACCAGTGTCATTGCGTGTTTGTTCTTTTCATGAACCACACCCAGTGTCATTGCATGCGTGTTCTTCTAAACAAACCACATAAGGATCCACCAGTGTCATTGCCTATCTGTTCTTTTCATGAACCACACCCAGTGTCATTGCATGTCTGTTCTTCTAAACAAACCACATAAGTCATTGCATGTGTGTTCTTCTAAACAAACCACATAAGTCATTGCATGTCTGTTCTTTACATGAACCACACCCGGTGTTTTTGCATGTCTGTTCTTTTCACTAACCACACCCAGTGTCATTACATGTCTGTTCTTTTCACGAACCACACCCAGTGTCAGTGCATGTATGTTATATTCATGAACCACAACCAGTTTCACTGCATGTCTGTTATTTTCATGAACCACATAAGGATCTACCAGTGTCATTGCATGTCTTTTACTTCCATAAACCACATGTGGATCCACGGGTGTCATTGCATGTGTGTTCTTCTAAACAAACCACATAAGGATCCACCAGTGTCATTGCCTGTCTGTTCTTTTCATGAACCACATAAGGATGGGCCCACCAGTGTCATTGCATGTCTGTTCTTTTCATGAACCACATCCAGTGTCATTGCATGTGTGTTCTTCTAAACAAACCACATAAGGATCCACCAGTGTCATTGCCTGTCTGTTCTTTTCATGAACCACATAAGGATGGGCCCACCAGTGTCATTGCATGTCTATTCTTTTCATGAACCACACCCAGTGTCATTGCATGTGTGTTCTTGTAAACAAACCACATAAGTCATTGCATGTCTGTTCTTTTCATGAACCACACCCGGTGTCATTGCATGTCTGTTCTTTTCATGAACCACACCCAGTGTCATTGCATGTCTATTCTTTTCTTGAACCACACCCAGTGTTAGTGCATGTCTGTTCTATTCATGAACCACACCCAGTTTCACTGCATGTCTGTTCTTTTCATGAACCACATAAGGATCTACCAGTGTCATTGCATGTCTTTTACTTCCATAAACCACATGTGGATCCACCAGTGTCATTGCCTGTCTGTTCTTTTCATGAACCACATAAGGATGGGCCCACCAATGTCATTGCATGTCTGTTCTTTTCATGAACCACACCCAGTGTCAGTGCATGTCTGGTCTATTCATAAACCACATAAGGATCTCTCAATACAGGCTTTCGCCCAGCTTTATAAATAAAGCACACAGGTGAGACCGCTGCTGGGCCAGACAGCACAACGCCCAAACACAACACGATACACGATGCTGGGGCAGCAGCACACACACGCCCGAACTAAAACAAGGAAAAAAACAGAAAGGAGTGGAGACGGAAATGGATCGACTAGATGATGAAGACTGCCACCGCTGCGCCCGCCGAAGAATGTCCACCACGCTCCTAGCTCTGACTCGTCAAGCGCCAGGCAGCACCCTCAAGAGGGAATGCGACCGCTGCTGCCCGGACCAGAGAGGCCCTAGGGTTTCCCCCGGCACACTGAGGAGAGTAGAAGGAGGGTAGCCCCGATGCCCTCCAGGAAGGAAGATGCCACCCACGGGCGGCACCGCATCGGCGTCGGGCGAGCCGACAAGGATTTCTCTCGATACCCAATCCACTACCCCCGGACGGGCCGTTGCACCAGAGACACGCGAGGGCGAGGCCTCGCCACCACCATCCTATGCCACCCACGAGCATGCGCCACCCGGTCCCGAATCCGTCATCACCGCCTCACCGAGTAAGCCGTCGCGAGGTCTACAAAATCGCGGGACAAGTAGAGAGAAAAGAGAACCCACAGTATCGCGGCCGCGCGGGAGGGAACTTCCTCCACCGCCGGAGGCGGTAGTCGACCGGACGCGGCCGCAAACAAACTGGTCCTCCCTAGATCTGGCCGGGCCCAGCGGGTCCGTAAAGCCTCCTCAGAGGCATACCAGTTCCATGGTGGTCCGGCCGGGCCCTGACGGGCCCGTAAAGTCTGCAGCCCCGCTGCAACAAGCCGGCCGAGAGAGCCACGGGTCTCTTTCATCCTACTCGCCAAGATCTGCAGAGTAGCCAAGGCAGGGTCGGCCGGCCCGCCTTACCCAGATCTGGGCCCAAATGGGCCCAATCTGGGCCGCCATGGCACTGCCCACCCCAAGCCCTGTCTACCGCCGCTGCGCAGCTCTGCCCCGCCGCCCACCGCCCACCGCCGCGCCGCCACGCCAACTCACCACCCGCCGCAGCAGGGCCTCCGTCGCCCCACGCAAGCCACCGCCGAGGACCTGCACCGCCGCGCGCAGCAGCCCAAGGCCGCAGCAGCACCGCCGCCGCTGCCTAGGCCACCACCGGCCAGCACAAGCCCCGGCCCAGCCCTGCCGCCCGTCGTGCCGCCGCAGGATCGACTCCCTGACGCCGGCACCACGCACCCCCCGGGCGGACGACCCCGCGACCCGACCCTTGAGGAAGACGACGAGAGCGCCGCGCCGGCGCCGGCGCCGGCCGGGCTTCGCCTGGGCGCACCCTCCTGGCGGCGGCAAGGGGAGGAGATGAGGATGAGATGGGGGCGGCGGCGGCGGAAGGCTAGGGTTCCCCTGTCGCCTCGCGGGGGCGACGAGGGGAACAGGATGAGTCGTGCCCGTTGCATATACTAACTGGGCGCCAATCGTTGCCACACCACCACATAAGGATCCACCAGTGTCATTGCATGTTTGTTCTTTTCATGAACCACATAAGGATCTACCAGTGTCATTGCATGTCTGTTCTTTTCATGAACCACACCCAGTGTCATTGCATGTGTGTTACTTCCATAAACCACATGTGGATCCACCGGTGTCATTGCATGTATGTTCCTTCCATAAACCACATAAGAATCCACCAGTGTCATTGCGTGTCTGTTCTTCTCATGAACCACATAAGGATGGGCCAACCAGTGTCATTGCATGTCTGTTCTTTTCATGAACCACACCAAGTGTCACTACATGTCAGTTCTTTTCATGAACCACATAAGGATCTACCAGAGTCATTGGATGTGTGTTCTTCTCATGAACCACACGTGGATCCACCGGTGTCATTGCATGTCTGTTCCTCTAAACAAACCACATAAGGATCCACCAGTGTCATTGCGTGTGTGTTCTTTTCATGAATCACACCTGGTGTCATTGCCTGTGTGTTCTTCTAAACAAACCACGTAAGGATCCACTCGTGTCATTGCATGTCTGTTCTTTTCATGAACCGCATAAGGATCTACCAGTGTCATTGCATGTCTTTTACTTCCATAAACCACATGTGGATCCACCGGTGTCATTGCATGTGTGTTCCTCTAAACAAACCACATAAGGATCCACCAGTGTCATTACGTGTCTGTTCTTTTCATGAATCACACCTGGTGTCATTGCATGTGTGTTCTTCTAAACAAACCACATAAGGATCCACTCGTGTCATTGCATGTCTGTTCTTTTCATGAACCACATAACGATGGTCCCACTAGTGTCATTGCATGTCTGTTCTTTTCATGAACCACACCCAGTGTAAGTGCATGTCTGTTCTATTCATGAACCACACCCAGTTTCACTACATGTCTGTTCTTTTCATGAACGACATAAGGATCTACTAGTGTCATTGCATTTCTTTTACTTCCATAAACCACATGTGGATCCACCGGTGTCATTGCATGTGTGTTCTTCTGAACAAACCACATAAGGATCCACCAGTGTCATTGCGTGTGTGTTCTTCTCATGAACCACAGACAGTGTCATTGCATGTGTGTTCTTCTAAACAAACCACATAAGGATCCACCAGTGTCATTGCCTGTTTGTTCTTTTCATGAAGCACATAAGGATCCACCAGTGTCATTGCATGTCTGTTCTTTTCATGAATCACAGCTAGAGTCATTGCATGTCTTTTACTTCCATAAACCACATATGCATCCACCTAGTGTGATTGCATGTCTGTTCCTCTAAACAAACCACATAAGGATCCATGAGTGTCATTGCGTGTCTGTTCTTTTCATGAACCACACCCAGTGTCATTGCATGCGTGTTCTTCTAAACAAACCAAATAAGGATCCACCAGTGTCATTGCATGTCTGTTATTTTCATGAACCACACCTAGTGTCATTGCATGTGTGTTATTCTAAACAAACCACATAAGTCATTGCATGTCTGTTCTTTTCATGAACCACACCAGGTGTCATTGCATGTCTGTTCTTTTCATGAACCACGGCTAGAGTCATTGCATGTATGTTCCTCTAAACAAACCACATAAGGATCCACCAGTGTCATTGCATGTCTGTTCTTTTCATGAACCACATAAGGATCTACCAGTGTCATTGCATGTCTGTTCCTTTCATGAACCACACCTAGTGTCATTGCATGTCTGTTACTTCCATAAACCACATGTGGATCCACCGGTGTCATTGCATGTCTGTTCCTCTAAACAAACCACATAAGGATCCACCAGTGTCATTGTCTGTCTGTTCTTCTCATGAACCACATAAGGATGGGCCCACCAGTGTCACTGCATGTCTGTTCTTTTCATGAACCACACCCAGTTTCACTGCATGTCTATTCTTTTCATGAACCACATAACGATCTACCAGTGTCATTGCATGTCTTTTACTTCCATAAACCACATGTGGATCCACCGGTGTCATTGCATGTCGGTTCCTCTAAACAAACCACATAAGGATCCATCAGTGTCATTGCGTGTGTGTTCTTCTCATGAACCACATAAGGATCTACCAGTGTCATTGCATGTCTGTTCTTTTCATGAAGCACACCTAGTGTCATTGCATGTGTGTTACTTCCATAAACCACATGTGGATCCACCGGTGTGATTGCATGTCTGTTCCTTCCATAAACCACATAAGGATCCACCAGTGTCATTGCATGTCTGTTCTTTTCATGAACAACTCCTAGTGTCGGTGCATGTCTGTTCTTTTCATGAACCACACCTAGTGTCACTGCATGTCAGTTCTTTTCATGAACCACATAAGGATCTACCAGAGTCATTGGATGTGTGTTCTTCTCATGAACCACACATGGATCCACCGGTGTCATTGCATGTCTGTTCCTCTAAACAAACCACATAAGGATCCACCAGTGTCATTGCGTGTGTGTTCTTTTCATGAACCACACCCAGTGTCATTGCATGTGTGTTCTTCTAAACAAACCACATAAGGATCCACCAGTGTCATTGCATGTATGTTCTTTTCATGAACCGCATAAGGATGGGCCCACCAGTGTCATTGCATGTCTGTTCTTTTCATGAACCACACCTAGTGTCAGTGCATGTCTGTTCTATTCATGAACCACACCCAGTTTCACTGCATGTATGTTCTTTTCATGAACCGCATAAGGATCTACCAGTGTCATTGCATGTCTTTTACTTCCATAAACCACATGTGGATCCACCGGTGTCATTGCATATGTGTTCCTCTAAACAAACCACATAAGGATCCACCAGTGTCATTGCATGTCTGTTCTTTTCATGAACCACATAAGGATGGGCCCACCAGTGTCATTGCATGTCTGTTCTTTTCATGAACCACACCCAGTGTCAGTGCATGTCTGTTCTATTCATGAACCACACTCAGTTTCACTGCATGTATGTTCTTTTCATGAACCACATAAGGATCTACCAGTGTCATTGCATGTCTTTTACTTCCATAAACCACATGTGGATCCACCGGTGTCATTGCATGTCTGTTCCTCTAAACAAACCACATAAGGATCCACCGGTGTCATTGCGTGTGTGTTCTTCTCATGAACCACACCCAGTGTCATTGCATGTGTGTTCTTCTAAACAAACCACATAAGGATCCACCAGTGTCATTGCATGTCTATTCTTTTCATGAACCACATAAGGATCCACCAGTGTCATTGCATGTCTGTTCTTTTCATGAATCACAGATAAAGTCATTGCATGTCTTTTACTTCCATAAACCACATATGGATCCACCTAGTGTGATTGCATGTCTGTTCCTCTAAACAAACCACATAAAGATCCACCAGTGTCATTGCATGTCTGTTCTTTTCATGAAGCACACCCAGTGTCATTGCATGCGTGTTCTTCTAAACAAACCACATAAGGATCCACCAGTGTAATTGCCTATATGTTCTTTTCATGAACCACACCCAGTGTCATTGCATGTGTGTTATTCTAAACAAACCACATAATTCATTGCATGTCTGTTCTTTTCATGAACCACACCCGGTGTCATTGCATGTCTGTTCTTTTCATGAACCACGGCTAGAGTCATTGCATGTCCGTTCCTCTAAACAAACCACATAAGGATCCACCAGTGTCGTTGCATGTCTGTTCTTTTCATGAACCACATAAGGATCTACCAGTGTCATTGCATGTCTGTTCCTTTCATGAACCACACCTAGTGTCATTGCATGTGTGTTACTTCCATAAACCACATGTGGATCCACCGGTGTCATTGCATGTTTGTTCCTCTAAACAAACCACATAAGGATCCACCAGTGCCATTGCCTGTCTATTCTTCTCATGAACCACATAAGGATGGGCCCACTAGTGTCATTGCATGGCTGTTCTTTTCATGAACCACACCCAGTGTTAGTGCATATCTGTTCTATTCATGAACCACACCCGGTTTCACTGCATGTCTGTTCTTTTCATGAACCACATAAGGATCTACCAGTGTCATTGCATGTCTTTTACTTCCATAAACTACATGTGGATCCACCAGTGTCATTGCATGTCTATTCCTCTAAACAAACCACATAAGGATCCACCAGTGTCATTGCGTGTGTGTTCTTCTCATGAACCACACCCAGTGTCATTGCATGTGTGTTCTTCTAAACAAACCACATAAGGATCCACCAGTTTCATTGCCTGTCTGTTCTTTTCATGAACCACATAAGGATCCACCAGTGTCATTGCATGTCTGTTCTTTTCATGAATCACGGCGAGAGTCATTGCATGTCTTTTACTTCCATAAACCACATATGGATCCACCTAGTGTGATTGCATGTCTGTTCCTCTAAACAAACCACATAAAGATCCACTAGTGTCATTGCGTGTCTGTTCTTTTCATGAACCACCCCTAGTGTCATTGCATGCGTGTTCTTCTAAACAAACCACATACGGATCCACCAGTGTTATTGCCTATCTATTCTTTTCATGAACCACACCAGTGTCATTGCATGTGTGTTCTTCTAAACAAACCACATAAGTCATTGCATGTCTGTTCTTTTTATGAACCACACCCGATGTCATTGCATGTCTGTTCTTTTCATGAACCACAGCCAGTGTCATTGCATGTATGTTCTTTTCATGATCCACACCCAGTGTCAGTGCATGTCTGTTCTATTCATGAACCACACCCAGTTTCACTGCATGTCTGTTCTTTTCATGAACCACATAAGGATCTACTAGTGTCATTGCATGTCTCTTACTTCCATAAACCACTTGTGGATCCACCGGTGTCATTGCATGTGTGTTTTTCTAAATAAACCACATATGGATTCACCAGTGTCATTGCCTACCTTTTCTTTTCATGAACCACATAAGGATGGGCCCACCAGTGTCATTGCATGTCTGTTCTTTTCATGAACCACACCTACTGTCAGTGCATGTCTGTTATATTCATGAACCACACCCAGTTTCATTGCATGTCTGTTATTTTCATGAACCACGGCTAGATTCATTGCATGTCCGTGCCTCTAAACAAACCACATAAGGATCCACCAGTGTCATTGCATGTCTGTTCTTTTCATTAACCACATAAGGATCGACCAGTGTCATTGCATGTCTGTTCTTTTCATGAACCACACCCAGTGTCATTGCATGTATGTTACTTCCATAAACCACATGTGGATCCACCGGTGTCACTTCATGTTTGTTCCTTCCATAAACCACATAAAGATCCACCAGTGTCATTGTCTGTCTGTTCTTCTCATGAACCACATAAGGATGGGCCCACCAGTGTCATTGCATGTCTGTTCTTTTCATGAACCACACCCAGTGTTAGTGCATGTCTGTTCTATTCATGAACCACACCCAGTTTCACTGCATGTCTGTTCTTTTCATGAACCACATAAGGATCTACCAGTGTCATTGCGTGTCTTTTACTTCCATAAACCACATGTGCATCCACCGGTGTCATTGCATGTTTGTTCCTCTAAACATACCACATAAGGATCCACCAGTTAAATTGCGTGTGTGTTCTTCTCATGAACCACATAAGGATCTACCAGTGTCATTGCATGTCTGTTCTTTTCATGAACCACACCCAGTGTCATTGCATGTGTGTTACTTCCATAAACCACATATGGATCCACCGGCGTGATTGCATGTCTATTCTTTCCATAAACCACATAAGGATCCACCAGTGTCATTGCATGTATGTTCTTTTCATGAACCACTCCTAGTGTCAGTGCATGTCTATTCTTTTCATGAACCACACCCAGTTTCACTGCATGTCTGTTATTTTCATGAACCACATAAGGATCTACCAGAGTCATTGGATGTGTGTTCTTCTCATGAACCACACGTGGATCCACTGGTGTCATTGCATTTCTGTTCCTCTAAACAAACAACATAAGGATCCACCAGTGTCATTACGTGTCTGTTCTTTTCATGAACCACACCTGGTGTCATTGCATGTGTGTTCTTCTAAACAAACCACATAAGGATCCACCAGTGTCATTGCATGTCTGTTCTTTTCATGAACCACATAAGGATGGGCCCACCAGTGTCATTGCATGTTTGTTCTTTTCATGAACCACACCTAGTGTCAGTGCATGTCTGTTCTATTCATGAACCACACCCAGTTTCACTGCATGTCTGTTCTTTTCATGAACCCCATAAGGATCCACTAGTGTTATTGCATGTCTGTTCTTTTCATGAACCACATAAGGATCTACCCGTGTCATTGCATGTCTGTTCTTTTCATGAACCACATCCAGTGTCATTGCATGTGTGTTACTTCCATAATCCACATGTGGATCCACCGGTGTCATTGCATGTCTGTTCCTCTAAACAAACCACAGAAGGATCCACCAGTGTCATTGCCTGTCTGTTCTTCTCATGAACCACATAAGGATGGGCCCACCAGTGTCATTGCATGTATGTTCGTTTCATGAACCACACCTAGTGTCAGTGCATGTCTGTTCTATTCATGAACCACACCTAGTTTCACTGCATGTCTGTTCTTTTCATGAAACACGGCTAGAGTCATTGTAGGTCTGTTCCTCTAAACAAACCACATAAGGATCCACCGGTGTCATTGCATGTCTATTCTTTTCATGAACCACATAAGGATCCACCAGTGTCATTGGATGTATGTTCTTTTCATGAACCACACCCAGTGTCATTGCATGCGTGTTCTTTTCATTAACCATAGCTAGAGTCATTGCATGTCTGTTACTTCCATAAACCACGCATGGATCCACCGATGTCATTGCATGTCTATTCTTTTCATGAACCACACCCAGTGTCATTGCATGGGTAGCCGTTAGACCGAGTCTTCTAGAAGGCATGCCCTAACACAGTTGTTCTACTTGACGATTGTTACATACCGTTCGATTGGGGCGCTTGGACGATTGGGATGGTCTTCATGAGAGCGATCCGCGAGTAGGCTGTTCTGCGGCATGATTGGCCACGCTTGCTTTGGACAAATTGGCAACACCAGGCGCTCCCCTGTTTCGAGTGTCACGTCTCACGAGTTCAGTGAGCCACATCCCAGTGTCACGTCCCCATTACTTCTCTTCCTCCCCGTACTTCTCTTCCTTACCCTCGAAGCCACTTTCCCCACTTCACTCCCATCCTGCCATATCCACTAGCCGATGGCGCCTCCATCCCAATCCCCTCTCCGGCAGCCACCCCCTACCCCTATCGCCATGGGTTCAAGGGGAGACGGCGAGGAAACGCGTCGTGACGATAGGGACGGTGATTTCGATGTGAGTCGTCTCATCTCTATTTCTATCATCTGTGGCCAGTTATATATTTTTTGAGCTAGATCTAATCTGTTTACTCATGCGCGTATGATGTGTTAGGCCAACCAGATGATGTATGACTCTGACTATCACGGTTTAGAGGATGAAGACAGTCCTCTGGTATGTAAACATGGATATGTGCCCGCTAAATTTGTAGCCTTCGAAGGACGAAACGCAGGCAGGAGGTTTCTACGGTGTCAAGGACATCGTGCAATGATGCAAGGCGGAAGTTGCGGTGTTGTCAAATGGGTAGATCCAAAGTGGCCCAAATCGATGTAGAAAACACTGGACAAACTATGGGAAATGACTGTCGAGTTGAAAGAATCCGTATTCAGCTCACTTCTTGACAGTGTTGAGATGAAGCTATGGGAACCAGTTAACACGACCAAGCATAAGTGAGATTTCAGGTGGGTGCAAGACAAGGTTATCAAAGTCGAGAAGGAGAGGGACGTGGCGTTGGCCCTGAAGGCCAAAGCAGAGCAAGAACTGACTCAAGCAAGGAACGATCTCCACCAGGCCAAAGTCCTGTAGTACACAACTACGAGTATTGACAAGTGCATGTGGAAAAATGCAGAGAAACAATTGAAGATGTGCAAGGAAGATGCTAAAAGGAAGGAGCAGACAATTCGATCCTTGCTCTCGTAGGAAGATGTGCATCGGGCCAAGTTTAGGAAGATCAAGGATATGTGTGATAACTAGTTCTATTTAGCTTAAGCTCCGTATCTTTTTAAGTTGTAATATTTGTACTTGTTGACCTAGCGGTCTGAACTATTGGTCCCAGATTCCAGGGAGAAAAAAATTGCTCTGACCCCGCATTAATTTGTGGAAGAATTTGTGATTTAGATCAATTTCTGCCTCGATTTAGATCTCTGTACCGGATTGGGAACGTAACCGTGGACCAAAGACACCTTTTCTACTAGTGTATTCTGACACTAGTGGTTTGTTTAAACGTAATCTACGTGGATTGTGCCGCATGCAAATGACACAACCACAATTTATAAAGTGGAAGCACGTACACCCGGTTACTGGAGATCCGGGAGCTTCGCCAGATGCAGGGGATGCAGGAGCAGAGAGGTGGTGAGATAGACGGGCTCAAGATTAGGCTAGAAAGTGGTACCCATTTCCTCCTCATCTGGGCATTATCGGTGAGAACATTGTTGTTTATGTTGCCACGTCGTTGTGCAGCATCTGAAATAAGTTGCTGATTCGTGGAGTGTGGCAGCTTAAATAATTTATTTATGTGCCACTTACATTCCGTCGTATTTGGAGACCTCCTGCCCCTCAGCAATCGTGGAACCGGTGGATCATTGTTTTCAGATAGCAGTGGCAGAATCATAATTTCGGATTCAACTACTGACTCGGGCATTTCCAAACCCTAAGTCACGGTACATTTTACTCAGAGAACGTGGGTAGATTGTTTCTCCCAGCAACGTGCCATACACAGAGCGATCAGAATTTAACAGAATTACATATATAGGTTCAAGTTCAACACATTACTATGCATCTTCATTGCTAGCAGCCTTCTTCCGCAGCCTGGGTGCCAATCCTTCACGTCCAATGGCTTCTTTATTTCCTGCCTTCTTCCTCTTCCTCGGTGCCAATTTTCTTAGCTTCACGTACTCTGCATCGCTGGGACAATGGGCACCAGAATCGTGTCCAGCATCATCTTTCCACTCATTTTTAATTTCTTTGGGCAGCAAAATGACTAACCCGGTAGTCATATTTCTAACCTTGCGGCGCTTCCTGTCAAAGAAACAAGACTGTTGCATAACTGCCCAATATCTACAGAGTAAATAAAACAAAAATTACAATTCAGCACAAACATGCGAACCCCAAGAGACTTTTGCTTACCAAGAGCTAATTGGGTTCGAGCAACCACCTTGTCCAAGAATAGAAGGGCGACTCCCAGTTGCAGCAGCTTCCACATCCAGTACATCACATTTCAGCTCAAACATGGCAGCCGAAGCATACCTTTTCATCAACCCAATTAGCTGACTGTCACACGTTATAGGAACCATGATGCCATGTTCATCCATGAAGCTGAACTTTGCAGTCTGATTCGGCCATAATTCAACATGATTACGCAGAGCAGCAACCATACCAGATATAGTGCAGATCTGCGCAGACGCTTCTTCTATCGTGAAATAATGGTGTCCATACCTGTTGCCCTTAGAGTCGTACCTATAGGGGACTACAGTAACCAGGTAAGGGGGGTCCGCACAGATCCCACTTGACAGAAAACTGTGGACAAAATATGTTTGTCAGCGATGGGCTAACAAACAATTTGAGGTTCAGTAGCCAGCTAGCAGTTGTAACTAGTGTGAATAGCAAAGAGAAGGGTAGATCACCCGCTTGTAGACAAAACTTCTTCTTTCTTGATAGTAGGGTCTGCCATCCTCCGAGCTGCTCGGCTCGTTGGCGGCGGAGGCGGGCTAGAGCCTCGCAACGGCAGCTACGGCATGCGCCATTAGAGCTCAGTATCAGCGACTGGGCGCAGCAACTTGGCCCTGGAAGTCAAATGTCCGAAGGGATCGTCCTGCCTGGAGGGTGGATTCCGACGCCGCCGGTGCTAGGGGAAAGCTGGGAATGGATTTGTGAAATTGGTCAACGCATCCAATCCACTTAGCTGCTCGATTTGCCTAAGAGGTTGCCGCGTTGGCGCCCGCGTCACGGACAGATAACCGACATGTGGGTCCCGACCGTCTACTTCACGGGACGGTTTAACTGAATGTTTGTATTTGGCAGGGTGAGATGAGTTTGCCTCCCTCTCAGTAGTTGGCGGCCCAACTTTTCGAAACGCGGTAATTTCAGGCAACTTAGGTACCGCCATGCGCTGGCCTGCCAACTTTGGTACCGCAGACGGACAAGCCCCCATATAAGCGCATGTGCGGCTTCCACCACGCACACACCAAATCTAATCTAGGGTTTTGCCAATGTATCTGCTTGCACCGCCACCGTAGTCTACTCCATCCCGCTTGTTGGCGTGCACCGGCGGATGGGAGAGTAGGTCACCGGAATCACTCGCCTTTGCGATCATATACGGGAGAGGGCTATTTAGGTTTTTGGGAAGCGCTCTGAGCGGTTGCTCAAATTCGTCATCACGGCGCGTCTTCCTGGGCGATCTCCTGGTCTACGGGCAACTCATCTTCAACGTCGTCTCCTACGAGAAGCTGCTGCCACCGCTGCACCAACGGCAACTTCATCGACAACTGATCAGTACGTACACCGTGATCTGATATGTTGTCATACTATGGCTAATTTTGTATTTACACTGCTATTGTTCGTGTTGATTAATACATCTAGTATGTTAGAGGTTAACATGATCGTAGCTGATGTAGTCATGATTTATATTTTGAAATTAATTGTGGAAATTTTTTCTAATAATCCAACAATTTACATTCCTAGTTGTGCGTCTCTTTGGGACAAACAATTTTGATTTTTGGATCATCTCAATCAAAGGCCGTATACAATTTGTTTGGCTAAAACAAAAAATGGGGCTGAGACTATATGGGACATGTCCTGCTCCGTGGTCTTTAGTCAGTGGAGAACTGAACTGTATTTGGTACCCTGTCTTTGAGATCTTACTTTTAATGTATACATGCATGCATCTGATTTATAAGCAGGCCGGTCATGATATTTCGAGAACCTGGGACGAAACTAAAATTATAGGTCCCTCGCTATTTTTTAATATAAAAATATATGATACGATAAAAATAAATATTTCAAGTATACCCAATCACAATATTTATATAAAAATAATAGTGTTTACAATAATAAGTGTTTGACTGATGCATTATTTCTAATGCATGGGTCAAATGAATTAAGTAAATGTAATCTGATTAGTTAGTACTCTTACACCCATGTTTGATGTCATCTGAGAAATCACATAGATGTCCCAATTAAGTACTCCTCTAATTACACATGTGCAACTCTTTAGTTCGTTTCTTGGAGTGCCACTCTCTCTTGGAATATTTGTGTTGGTGTGCTATTCTGCCATGGAAACTTGATACTTTAGCGAGTTTGCAAGTTATCACTGTATGATGACAGCGCATGAAAGATACTCTCGAATAAAATATGTAGTTCATAGGTTCTTTAGAGTGATCTAAACATGCAAAGTTTTTGCTCATTCTTGGTTGGTCACAGGTAGAGTAGCTACGAGTCCTTTTTTGGTACCGAAATTTATCTTCTTCTGCATCAGTTTAGGTTTTTGAGTAGGCACATGAGCTCCTATTGAATTTATTTTCCGGCTATAACCATTGTGAAGATACAGTGCCGAATTATGAATATCACTAGTTGCATAAGTTGCTACAAAATTATCAACATGAGTTGTAGCATATGACGGTGGAGAGTAATTGGCCAAATAGCTAATGGTAGCATGTCCAATTTCCCGCGTTAACCTTCATGCGTATGTTTTGCAGGGAAGCAAACCGAGTAATGCAGTAACGGGAGGGGTTATTCGTGAACTTACCCTTGAAGACCGAAAAGCGTTGTCAACGCACAGGAGAGCGTGGTTGATGTAGACGAGCCGAAGCCGACCTCAAGGTCGTGATGAAGTCCTTGCGCTCCTGCGGCTCCAACGACTTGAGTGCCTCAAATGTAACACCTCGTAGGGAGTTACATGCATCCGGTGCCTGGCGATGACTCCCGCTTCTCCAATCCAGCAGAAGCTGCGGAAGTAGAGCTCCTGGATCCAAATCTCGCAGCGTGACAACACTCTGCGGTGAAGATGTCTCTCGTCCGCGCAGTCCGAACATGGGACCACGGTCACGAGAGAGAGAGAGAGAGAGAGAGAGAGAGAGAGAGAGAGAGAGAGAGAGAGATCAACTGGAGGTCTCCCCAAAAGTGAGGAAACCTTTATTGAATATTGTGTGTATTTTCTGGTCAAAATACCCCCACTATATATGGGGGAGGGGGAGGTACTACCTCCCTCAAAGTCCCGGGGTAGGACTAAAGGAGGGGAGAGGGGGGCAGCCGTCAGCCGGCCCTGGTGGACCCCGCGCGGGGGGACAAGGCCCAACCAGCCTCCCCCTTCCCCTTTCTCCCCTTGCCTTTCCCTCATGGGCCCTTCTCCCTCCGGAATTGGCCCATTAAGACTTTTTGACCTTTAGTTGATTTCTCTTTTATTAAATAATTATGAATAAATGATTAAATCAATATTTAACATTCATTCACATATTATTCAATCTCCGTGACTATGGAACACCTTCCACCATCACTATGTACATCCTCCGGACTAAACCGAAACCCTTCCGGTTTTCTCTCTTTCTATTCTTCGGTGATTCTACCGATCCTATAAACACTCTCTTAGCATCGTCAAGCCCTTAAGTGTGATACCCCACAGTTCGGGAACACTCCAGACATGATTGGGACACTCTCGAACCAATGATCAATAGAGGGATCTGTTGGGGATCGGTGCGGAAAACAAAAAAATTCCTACGAAGGAACCCCAAAACTTGCCTAGGATCTATCTATGTAGTAGTGCAGTAACGGCCAATGCGTATAAAATACATACCCTTGTAGACTGTACGTGGTTAACGTTCCGCGGGGAACGTGGTTGAAGTAGTCGTACTCGTAGCCGACCTCAAGGTCGCGAAGCTCCTCGCAGGTCACCCCTTGCTCCTTCTTCATCTTCACCATTTTGGAGCACATATTATGAATTAGCCAAGATGATTTGCTCCCACTCAAATCTAGGTCCTCTCTATAATCTTGGACATTCCAAAATTCTTTGATCATCATCAATTTGAGAATTCCAATTAGGAGACTTCAATATCCATATATTTCTAGTGTAAATCCAAAAGACTTAAGTATCACTATTGTTGTAGTCAACTCCTCGAATTTGTCCAAACTTGTGACAAATCGAGTTTTTTTTGTCATTCATTAAGTTTCATTTCCTTCTTATGACTTTACAGTCATTCAGAAATATCAAGTAAACTTCTTTACTTTAATAGGATCAAGTAACATGTTACTTTGCAATCTTAAATGTAACTTAATATAGGATTTTATGACTCCTAGTCATTTCTCGCACTCAGGTCCATCACGCTTCTTTGTAATTTATAGGTATGTCTTGTTCAAAACACGACAAGTGAATCAATAATATAATTCCACAAACTTGTAGAATATATAGTTGAATCCTACTTTCTTTAGTAAAAGTATCCCTTGAAACTTTATGATCATTATCAATGGTTTCTCCTCTATTTGTAGAGTTTGGTTTCATGAAACAAATTCTGCTACGCCACTCAACAATCTGGAGGTAAAGTCAAATACCTTGTTTTGATCTTTTACTTTCTTCCACCTATATCTTCATCAAGACACGTCAACTTAGGACAACAATAGGTTTGCCCATTGTGGACGATGCATTCAGAGCTTCCTAAGAATGCTCTACAAAGACTTGTTTATTCGCCACGATTTCGACTTATCGAAATCTCCAGAAACTCGAACTTGCCATAACACTGTTGGGTCCGCAGCATAGAAAACAAAAAAATCCCACGATGAGAACTACACGCCAAGATCTATCTACTAGGTACAGAGCAACGGGTGGACATACATCCATTGAGAACTTACCCGCGAAGACAACGAGTTTTGTTAACGAGTAGCAACTCGTGGTTGATGTAGTTGTACACTTGCCGATCTCAAGATCATGAGGAAGTCCGAACACCGCAACTCAGCAGTGCATCCGTACTCATACACACGTTCAAGCCACCGGACAACCTCCACCTCCTCGCTCCAGCGATCCAGCGGAAGCAGCAACTCCTTCCGGACGAAATGCCACCGGGAACATGAATCTCGCTAATCCGAGACCATGGGGGAATAATTCTAGAGGGGGAGAGAGATCCTTCACGAGGAGGTGTGAGGAAGAAAGAGGAAGAGGGGGGCCTTTTATAGGAGGAGGGGGGTGCCCCTCCCCATGGCCGGCGCATGGGGGAGGTGACCCTTCACCTCCTCCATTCATGTGGTGGTAACCCCTCCATATTAAAATGCCTCTTCATATTCCCTTTTAAAGTCCCCACTTTAAATGCATTAAAATTCTCTAAGTTTAATGCTCACTCATTTAATAAAACTCTTTTATTAAATTTATTCCGAATTTTTTTAATTACTTTAATTAAAAAACATTCACATATAACCCCTTTGCAATATTTCAATATCACATGCAGAACCACTTTCTGCAATTTCACCCGAAACAATTTTTTCGGTTTCTATCGAAATAATTCCTGCGCTTTGCAATTCTTTCGTCTGAAACATATGTGCTCCAAAATGGTGTCCGGTAACTCTTAAGTGTGTCACCCTACGGTTCACGAATAATGCAGACATGATTGAGACTCCTCTCAGATCAATAATCAGAAGCGAGACCTAGAGGTCCATACTGACTCCTGCATATTCAACGATGACTTCTGTGATCATGAGAACCTTTAACGCTTGTAATTTCATCCCTTTGTCTCTTGATATGATACATGTCCGAGATTCGATCATCGGTATCCAAATATCTAGTTTGATCTCGTTACGGACATGCACTCTTTTCTTGTTCCCGTGATATAACATTCTAGTGATCACATCACTTGCTTGCAAGCTATCTCAATGTGATATCACCGAGAGGGCCCAGAGTATATCTATCCGTCATCGGGATTGACAAATTCCACTCTTGATCCATGAGCCTCAACATAACACCTTCGTAGCACTGAACCCATCTTTATAGTCACCCTGTTATGGTGTGACGTTTGATGTTATCAAGATACTCTTCCGGTGTTAGCAATTAACATGATCTCATGGTCTAAGGATAAAGATTACTTCATATGATGTTATAGCAATGTAAACATAATGACTTGATCGTAATGCTATACTTCGGATGAATGTTCATCACATCATTTCACAAATGTTGTGACCTTGTTATTAACAACATCCAATGTCCATGATCAGGAAACCTTGATCATCTTGTTAATCAACAAACTAGTCTATAAGAGAGGCATAACTAGGAACCCTTTTTGTTTATTAAACACACATGTATTGATGTTTCCGATCAATACAATTCTAGCATGCAAAATAAACATCTATCATATATAAGGAATACATAATAACAACTTTATTATTGCCTCTCAGGGCATATTTCCTTTAGTCTCCCACTTGCACTAGAGACAATAATCTAGTTCACATAGTGATAAATCTAACACCCATGGAGTTCTGGTGTTGATCATGTTTTGACCTAGGGAGAGCTTTAGTCAACGGATCTGCTACATTTAGGTTCATGTGTACTTTACAAATTTTTATATCTCCATCCTTGACATGTTCGCGGATGGAGTGAAACCGGCGCTTAATATGCTTGGAATTCTTGTGAGACCTCGGTTCCTTGGCGTTGGCTATGGCTCCATTGTTGTCACAATAGATCACCATCAGGTCCAATGCACTAGGAACCACACCTAGTTCCGCAATAAACTCTTTCATTCAAACCGCTTCCTGTGCCGCTTCTGAAGCAGCAACATATTCCGCCTCCGTCGTTGATCCAGCCACCACAGGTTGTTTGGAACTCCTCCAACTAACTACTGCTCCGTTCAAGAGAAATACGTATCCGGATTGAGACTTAGAGTCATCCGGATTAGTGTCAAAGCTAGCATCGACATACACTTAGCGACTAGCTCTTCTTCACCTCCGTATATAAGAAACATATCCCTAGTTCTTCTCAAGTACTTGAGGATGTTCTTGACCGCTATCCAGTGTTCCGAACCTGGATCAGATTGGTACCTACTAGTCAAACTAATAGTGTGTGCCACATCTGGTCTTGTACATAGCATGGCATACATTATAGAGCCTATGGCCGAGGCATAGGGGATCTTATCCATCATCTCTCTTTCTTCCGCCGTAGCCGGACTTTGAGTCTTACTCAATGTCTTGCCTTGCAACATAGGTAAGAACCCCTTCTTACTTTCGTCTATATTAAACTTCTTTAATATCTTATCAAGGTATGTACTCTGCGATAGCCCAATTAGGCGCCTTGATCTATCTCTATAGATGTTAATGCCTAATATATATGACGCTTCACCAAGGTCTTTCATCGAAAATTTGCTGTTTAGATAACTTTTAACACTGTTTAAAAGATTTATATCATTTCCAATCAATAATATGTCATCCACATATAATATTAGAAATGCCACATTGCTCCCACTCACTTTCTTGTAAATACAAGCCTCTCCATAAGTTTGGACAAATCCAAACTCTTTGATCACCTCATCAAAGCGGAGATTCCAACTCCGGGATGCTTGCTTCAGTCCATAGATGGATCGCTGAAGTTTGCATACCTTATTCGCATCCTTAGGATCGACAAAACCCTTAGGTTGTATCATATACAACTCTTCTTCAATATTACCATTGAGGAACGTAGTTTTGACATCCATCTGCCATATTTCATAATCGAAATATGCAGCAATTGCTAACATAATCCTAACTGACTTAAGCAACGCTACGGGAGAGAATGTCTCATCATAGTCAACTCCTTGAATTTGTCGAAACCCCTTTGCGACAAGTCGAGCCTTATAGATGGTCACATTACCATCAGCAACAGTTTTTCTTTTGAAAATCCATTTATTCTCAAAGGCCTTTCGATCATGAGGTAAGTCCACCAAGGTCCAAACCAGGTTCTCATACATGGATTCCATCTTGGATTTCATGGCTTCTAGCCATTTATTGGAATCCGGGCTCATCATCGCTTCTTCATATATCGCAGGGTCATCCATTTCATCAACCATGAAATTCACAACAGGATTGCCGTACAGTTCAGGAGTTGCACGTGTCCTGCTTGACCTGCGAGGTTCGGTAGTGTCCTCTTTCGGAGTTTCAATATCATTAGCTCTCTCTTCATTAGGTTAAGTCAACTCCGAAACAATTTCCGGTGTTGCGCTACTCGCCATTTCATGAAGAGAAGGTTCAATAACCTCTTCGAGTTCTACCTTCCGACTACTCACACCTTTCGCGAGAAACTCCTTCTCAAGAAAGGATCCATTCTTGGCAACAAAAACCTTGCCCTCGGATCTGTGATAGAAGGTATACCCAATCGTTTCCTTAGGGTATCCTATGAAGACGCATTTTTCCGCTTTGGGTTCGAGTTTATCCGGTTGAAGTTTCTTCACATAAACATCGCATCCCCAAACTTTAAGAAATGACAACTTAGGTTTGTTTCCAAACCATAATTCATACGGTGTCATTTCAACAGATTTAGATGGTGCCCGATTTAAAGTGAATGCAGCTGTTTCCAGTGCATAACCCCAAAATGACAGTGGCAAATCAGTCAGAGACATCATAGATCGAACCATATCTCATAAAGTACGATTACGACGTTCCGACACACCATTACGTTGTGGTGTTCCGGCAGGCGTGAGTTGTGAAACTATTCCACACTCTTTCATGTGTGTGCTAAACTCGTAACTTAGATACTCACCTCCACGGTCAGACCGCAGAAATTTGATATTTCTATTACGATGATTTTCCACTTCATTCTGAAATTCCTTGAACTTTTCAAAGGTTTCAGACTTGTGTTTCATCAAATAGACATACCCGTGTCTACTCAAATCATCCGTGAAAGTAATAAAATAACGAAATACACCTCGCACCGACACACTCATTGGTCCACACACATCAGTATGTATGATTTCCAATAAATCTGTCGCCCGTTCCATTGAACCGGAAAATGGCGTTCTAGTTATCTTGCCCATAAGGCATGGCTCACATGTATCAAATGATTCAAAATCAAGTGATTCCAAAAGTCCATCAGAATGGAGTTTCTTCATGCGTTTAACGCCAATATGACCTAGACGGCAGTGCCACATATATGCAGATATATCATTATCAAGTTTAATCTTTTTAGCATTAACATTATGAATATGCGTAATATTACTATCGAGATCCAACAGAAATAAACCATTGAGCATAGGTGCATGACCATAAAATATATCATTCTTATAAATCGAACAACCATTGTTTTCAGATTTAAAGGAATAACCACTTTGCATCAAACACGATCCGGATACAATGTTCATGCTCAGTGCAGGCACCAAATAACAATTATTTATGTTTATAACTAATCCCGATGGCATATGGAGAGGTAGCGCCCCGACGGCGATCACATCAGCTCTTGATCCATTGCCGACCCGCATCCTGACCTCATCCCTTGCTAGTTGTCGCTTGTTCCGCAGCCCCTGAATCAAGTTACATATATTAGCAACCAATCCTGTATCAAATACCCAGGTGCTACTCCGAGTACGATTCACGTACACATCAATAACATGTATATCACATATACCTTTGTTTGCCTTGCTAGACTTCTTGTCCGCCAAATACTTGGGAAATTGCGCTTCCAATGGTCAGTCCCCTTGCAATAGTAACACTCGGTGTCAGACTTAGGGCCAGCTTGAGGTTTCTTTTCAGGTGCGGCAACAGATTTGCCACCCTTCTTTCCCTTGTGCTTGCCTTTCTTGTCCTTCTTGAAACCGGTGGTCCTATTGATCATCAACACTTGATGTTCTTTCCTAATATCCACTTCTGCAGTCTTAAGCATTGACAGAAGCTCAGGAAGAGACTTCTTCATGCCCTGCATATTATAGTTCATCACGAAGCTCTTGTAGCTAGGTGTCAGAGATTGGAGAACACGATGTATGCCTAAGTCAATGGGAATCATTATTCCCAAGGACACAAGCGTATCGGCGTACCTAGACATTTTGAGTACATGCTCACTAACGGAGCTGTTCTCCTCCATCATGCAGCTAAAGAAATTTTCAGTAGCATTATAACTCTCTACGGCAGCATGGGTATCGAAAATCATTTTCAATTCTCCCATGGTATCAAAGGCATTGCCGTTTTTGAAATGCTTTCGAAGTTCTGGCTCTAGCCCATACAGTATGCCGCAATGAACTAAGTTGTGGTCCTCCTGACGAGTCACATAGACATTCTTTTCCTCGTCGGGGGCATCAGGAGCTGATGGGGGGCCTAGCGGCGCATCTAGCACATATTGCTTTTGTGCAGCAGTGAGGAGAATCCTCAAATTCATAGCCCAGTTGGTGAAGTTGCTACCATTCGCAGCAAGTTTCTCTTTCTCCATGAACACATTGAAATTAAAAGCAGGTGGTGCCATCTACAACAGAATTTGTAAAGTTTATTTAGACTAACTTTATGATAGAGTGAGTTCAACTAATCCAAATTACCAATGAACTCCCACTCAAAAACGACATCCCTCGTGTCCTTTTGGTGATTACAAAAACCAAATCCACTACACCAAGTCCGATCATCACGTGAGTTGATGTAGCTTCAAAGGCGAGCATCTATATGGACATCACATCAACTATATGAATCATGCTTAACCTTTCGGTCCGTGTTCCGAGGCCATGTCTGTACATGCTAGGCTCGCCAATTAAGAACCTTAGTATTCGCGTGTGTAAAACTGTCTTACACCCATTGATATGAAAGCGTAGATTCGAGTACGCACGATCATCATGTGATGTCTCGAAACACGATCCATAGAACGGTGCATACTCAAGGAAGAACACATTTTTATCTTGATATCTAAATGAGGGATCATCTTACAATGCTACAGAAAGCGCCAAACTAGCAGTATAAGATGCTAACATCTAATGTGTAAAGTGAGATGATATGGTCCATGCATTTGATCTCTATCATTTGCATCGTGGTATGATCTCTATCATTCCTTTGTGTGTAAGGCCAAGGTCTATGGAACTTACACGTTGAATGTGTTGTAAGAGTATCTATCATACATCTACTTACAACAATACCATATCAATACACTAGCCTAGCAATGATCTAAATTAGACGCCTCTAATTTATCAATTGCAAGTTTTACGTGGCTTAGGGCTTTCGGAGATAGAACCGTTCTTACCTATGAACATGAACCACAACGAGGATAACCAAGTTATTAGCAACTCGTTGTAAATCAGATATTGACTATAGTAGGAGAGACAGACACCCGCCAGCCACTTATGCAAAACTAATTGCATGTCAGTCGTGGAACCGGTCTCATGTACGATGACATGTAAGGTTGGTCCGGGGCCGCTTCATCCCACTATGCCACCAATATCCAAAATACATAGAAGATGCAATAACATGATCATCATCGCCCACATATAAACATATGTGTACTACCCGTGCAAAGCACCTACGCATAGATCAGGCTCTGATACCACTGTTGGGTCCGCAACATAGAAAACAAAAAATTTCCTACGATGAGAACTACACGCCAAGATCTATCTACTAGGTACAGAGCAACGGGTGGACATACATCCATAGAGAACTTACCCTCAAAGACAATGAGTTTTGTTAACGAGTAGGAACTCGTGGTTGATATAGTCGTACACTTGACGATCTCAAGATTGTGAGGAAGTCCGAGCGCCGCAACTCAGCAGCGCATCCGTACTCGCACACACGTTCAAGCCACCGGACAACCTCCACCTCGTCGCTCCAGCGATCCAGCGGAAGCAGCAACTCCTTCCAGACGAAATGCCACCGGGAACATGTATCTCGCTAATCCGAGACCATGGGGGAATAATTCTAGAGGGGGAAGAGATCCTTCACGAGGAGGTGTGAGGAAGAAGGAGGAAGAGAGGGCCTTTTATAGGAGGAGGGGGTGCCCCTCCCCATGGCCGGCGCATGGGGGAGGTGACCCTTCACCTCCTCCATTCATGTGGTGGTAACCCCTCCAAATTAAAATGCCTCTTCACATTCCCTTTTAAAGTCCCCACTTTAAATGCATTAAAATTCTCTAAGTTTAATGCTCTCTCATTTAATAAAACTCTTTTATTAAATTTATTCAGAATTTTGTTAATTACTTTAATTAAAAAACATTCACATATAACCCCTTTGCAATATTTCAATATCACATGCAGAACCACTTTCTGCAATTTCACCTGAAACAATTTCCGGTTTCTATCGAAACAATTCCTGCGCTTTATAATTCTTTCGTCTAAAACATATGTGCTCCAAAATGGTGTCCGGTAACTCTTAAGTGTGTCACCCTATGGTTCGCGAATAATGCAGACATGATTGAGACTCCTCTCAGATCAATAATCAGAAGCGGGACCTAGAGGTCCATACTGACTCCTGTATATTTAACAATGACTTCTGTGATCGTGAGAACGTTTAACACTTGTAATTTAATCCCTTTGTCTCTTGATATGATACATGTCCGAGATTCGATCATCGGTATCCAAATACCTAGTTTGATCTCGTTACCGACATGCACTCTTTTCTTGTTCCCGTGATATAACATTCTAGTGATCACATCACTTGCTTGCAAGCTATCTCAATGTGATATCACCGAGAGGGCCCAGAGTATATCTTTCCGTCATCGGGATTGACAAATTCCACTCTTGATCCATGAGCCTCAACATAACACCTTCGTAGCACTGAACCCATCTTTATAGTCACCCTGTTATGGTGTGACGTTTGATGTTATCAAGATACTCTTCCGGTGTTAGCAATTAACATGATCTCATGGTCTAAGGATAAAGATTACTTTGATGATGTTATAGCAATCTAAACATAATGACTTGATCGTAATGCTATACTTCGGATGAATGTTCATCACATCATTTCACAAATGTTGTGACCTTGTTATTAACAACATCCAATGTCCATGATCAGGAAACCTTGATCATCTTGTTAATCAACAAGCTAGTCTATAAGAGAGGCATAACTAGGAACCCTTTTTGTTTATTAAACACACATGTATTGATGTTTCCGATCAATACAATTCTAGCATGCAAAATAAACATCTATCATATATAAGGAATACATAATAACAACTTTATTATTGCCTCTCAGGGCATATTTCCTTCAAACACTTATGGTGTTGTTTCCACGAATCTTTAGATGTTCCTTTGTATTTCAAATGAGTGTTTGCTTATTTCGATCTCTAACTCTAAACGGCAACTATAACCCCTATAAGAGATAATATTATACCATATGTATCCAATACATAATGATTATGTTGTTTAGACATTTCAACATAGTTTGAATTCGTCCAATTATCATAATTTGTGAAACATCTTTCACAACTCCCTTTTATGCTAAACTTAACTTGAATATTTCAGTCATGTCGATCAAATCGAAGAGACTTCGTATTCTCGATAATTTCAATATCCCATTTAGTTATGAATTCATTTGAACAATTCAAATCATTTCAAACTTCATGTTTCATTAAGTAAATACACTTATTCACTTAAGTCCATAATAAATGATTTCCACTACTTGTTGAAAATATGATACATCATTATGTATAAGTTTCAACATTTCTTCGCATATCACCGTTTTACCAGAATGTGGAGTTTTAGTCATTCTGCCCAAGAGGCATGGTTTTGCAAAGTCTCTAGATTAAGCATCTAGGACCCCGATCTTTCATAAAGAACCTACAATAACCAAAAATGACTTAAATTGTAGTGTCATTTCATTATTAAGCTTTGGATATCTTTTACCATTCTAATCCTTTATAAATGTTTCAACTATTATCATTAACATAGTGATGAGAATAACTTATTTGTAATCGTAATGTGACCATAAGGTATTGTTCATAAGAATAGTATAAACTGGTTTGTAAGTTGTTCATATGAATAATCGTCTCGCCATAAGCAAGACACACAAACATGGATTATCAATTTATATTCAAGTCCACTAATCCAAATGATAACCTTTGAGGAAAGAGGTGATGTCGGCCATCAACTATTTTGCTTGCCGTCACCAAGTCACGTTGCCTCAAAACCAGCAATTCTCAAGCAGATCATTCTGTTTTCACAAAACAGGACAAGTATCAAATACTTTGCAAACTGCAACGAGTTTTGCAAGAACCACATTTATAATTTGTATATCTTACATATACCTTTTCATCCAAGACCTCCATTTGCAATCAAGCCCTTCCAAGAGTTCTCAACTCTAATGCAAGATCACTAAGTGTTTTTCCAAACATTCTCTTTTCATCCATGATGGAGGAAAACCCATCCAACGGCTCATACTCTATGTTCCTTACTCTATAGAATACAAAATGTAGCCCAACTCTCCATCGAATGGAGCATGGCTTGTTGGATGATTATGGAGAAAACACAAACATCCCGGAGTCATCGAATTATCTCCTAATGGTTATTGTATCAAGAAGAGAAGATCACCTTTTACGAGGATATCCCTCAGGCGTGGGTATTAATCTATGAAGTTGGACCCTTTTGCTAAGTTCCATATTAAGCAATATATTCCCATGGTCGCAAAGGACCTCAATGGGATAGGCCATGATCTACTAAGATATTTGCAAACAGACATCTAGACTAAGTTCATAATAAGAGATCAATTTATAATTGGTCTCCACTAAAATTGTCATCCCCTGGATGATTTTAGTGATCACATGATCCCTATCCTCTGCACCTCCCCCGATCATCATGGCCATCAGTGTAGTATCAAAGGTAGACATTCAATAATGCCAATCACATAATCCATGTGAATCATGCTCGATATTTTGATCTCTTGTGTTCCGAGGCCATGTCTATACATGCTAGGCTCGCCAAATCTAACTTGTGTGTATTCGCTGTGCAACATGGCTTGCACCCACTGTATGCAAACGTAGATATGTCTGACCCCGATCATCACGGCCGGCCTCATACCAAAGAACTTTCTTGGTGGTGCGCACACAAGGGGAACACGGAACATTGGAATTCAATAGGGATTATCTTATTTGCTACCGTTGAGTATCTAAATACTAGCACACAATAAGATGTAAAACAGGTATCAACATCATATGTATAATGTGATATGATATGGTCTTTCTCGCGCCTTGATCTCCATCGAGCGCTCCGGCATGATCTCCATCGTGCCCTTGGATTTACGCCAAGTCCACGACGCCTCCACCAGGTCGTCCATCGGAATGATGACTATTACTATACTACTTAGCAACAAAAAATAAACTGCTTTACCTTTGTATCGACCAATGCCATATCATAATCACATGCCCCCTGCAAAATAAAGTTAGACGCCTCTACTTTATCTATTGCAAGTTTTACGTGGTTGTTAGGGCTTTCGTACTAGAACCATTTCTAAACTACAATCTTTCCAACCACAACATGGATCCAACAGTTATCTCTACTACACCCCTTTCAGGGCCCTCCGTTGTAAATGCTATATCAACTATTGAATGAGAGACAGACACCCGCTAGCCACTTATACGGTATAAGCCGTATGTTGATCGTGGAACCAGTCTCGCGTACGAATACGCGTAAGGTCGGTCCGGGCCGCTTCATCAAACAATACCGCGATATAAACAAGTACACATTAGAGGGTAACAACTAAGGGATCAATGCCTGCACAATACTTGTGCGTACGGGCCGTACAGCACTCCTACGCATAGATCGGCTCTGATACCACTGTTGGGGATTGGTGTGGAAAACAAAAAAAATCCTATGAAGGAACCCCAAAACTTGCCGAGGATCTATCTATGTAGTAGTGCAGTAACGGCCAATGCATATAGAATACATACCCTTGTAGACCGTACGCGGTTAACGTTCCGGGGGAACATGGTTGAAGTAGTCGTACTCGTAGCCGACCTCAAAGTCATGAAGCTCCTCGCAGGTCACCCCTTGCTCCTTCTTCATCTTCATCGTGCAACAGCTCTGGCTCACGACATTTAAGCGCCCCAAGTTTTGCGCCTCGTGTCTTTGTACACATCTGGTGCACGATGAGACCTCCGGCTCCCCGATCCCGTCGGGAGTGCGGAAGTTGATATCCGGTTAGGAATCCCTGCAGCGCAATAGCGTACTGCAGGTGTGCCTTGATCACACAGCCCAGACTTGGGACCATGGTCACAAGGGCTAGAGAGAGAGGGAAGGAGGAAGTCAACCAAAGGACTTCTCCAAATATTGGTGTCACTCATCCCACCCATGGGCACCCCTTTATATAGGGGGAGGGGGTGTGCCCTCCCCTTTGGGTTTCCCATGTGGGACTAAACAAGGGATAGAGGGGGGAAAGCGCATGGGCCCTATGGGCCAACGGCCAGAGGTGGGCCCCACCCCGCGCACAGCCCTAGGCTGGCCGGGTGGGCCCCCTTGAGGCGCCTGGGCCTTGGCCCTTTGGCCCTTGGCCCTTCCCTCCTCCGATTTTCCCTCATGGGCCCTATTTCCCTAGGAAGTTTGGCCCATTAGTGGAATAACCCTTCAAATTAGATTTTAATATTATATTTAACATTAATTACACTAATTAATATTTAAATACATATTACAAAATCCATATTGACCCGAAACACCTTTCGGTTCCCTTTCGATTTCCTCCGAACGACTTCGGATGTTTCCCGGAATGATTCCGATCCTTTATTCTTTCTCCGAACATCTTCGGATCTCTTTGCGGAACAATTTCGGCTTTCTCTTTCTCTACTGTGATTCTGTCTTATGAATGAATGCTCTCATCGTACCCTTAAGTGTATCCTCTCACGGCTCGGGAATGCTCTAGACATGATCTGTATCAATGATCAATAGAGGGACCAGGGATATCCATGTGACCCCTATGCATTCCTGATGACAATGTCGTTTGAACCGCTAAATGTAGCATCCTCTTCCTTTTGTTTCTCGATACGACTTGTCCAAGATTCGATCATTGGTATCCCATACCTTATTCAATCTCGTTCACAACAAGTTATGTTTTCTTGTTACCGTGATATTACATCCTCGTGACCTAGTCACATATTGCAACATTTATGGATGTAATCTCACCAAGCCGGCCATATGTATCTTTACCCGTCATGTGGGTGAACAAATCCCGGTCTTGCAGTCACATGTCATCTACTGTTCCTTCGGAATACCCAATGTTCACCTTTATAACCACTATATTACCAAGTGGCGCTTGATGCAGTCTAAGCAGCCTCGGGAAATAGTGAGTAATATGAGCTCACGGTCTAAGGAGAAGGAGTCTAGGTATAGTTGTTGCAATAATGAACTATATGACTTGATCGTGTTGCAATCCTTCGAGGAATGTCCAATCACATCATTCTCCAATGATATGATCTCGTTGTCAGTCGGTATAAATGCCCATGATCTTGAAACCCAGATCATCTTTGTGACCAACAAACTAGTATAAATGGAGGCTACTAGGGACTTGGTTGTTTCATACCACACCTGTACCAATGTTTCTACTTGGCACAGTTATAGCACAATATGAAACTATTATAAACTAATTGAGATATGACAATAAAAACCTATTTATTATTTGCCTCTAGGGTATATCTGATGGGTTCGTAGCATGGAAAACAAAAAAATTCTACCACAAGAACAAACAAAACCCAGATCTAATCTAGATAAAAGCCAAGATCTAATCTATTAGACATGTGCAACGAGATAGATCTGTACCAACCCTCGTAGATCCGAAAGCATTACGAGATTAGATCTCGGGGTTGATGTAGTCGATCACTTGCCGATCTCAAGAGCGTGTGGACGATCCTTCCGGCGCCGCGTTCCGGCAGCGCTTCCACAGTCGATCACACGTGCGGAGTCGAAGCAGACCTTCCTCTCCCCGTTCCAGCGAGCAGCAGAGGTAGTAGATCTTCTCCACGGAATCCCAGCAGCACGACGATGTGGTGGTGGTGGTGGAGTAGAGATTTCTGCAGGGCTTCGCCTAAGCCGGAACAGAGCGAAGGAGGAGGAGAGAGGTGGCAGCTAGGGTTTGTTATGGGAGATGTCTAGGGGGTGGCGCCCCCTCCCCTATATTTAAAGGAGGGAGGCGCCATGGGAGGGGAGTCCTAGTAGGACTCCCCTCCCTCCTTGGCCGGCGGATTGGGAGGGGGGAGGAATCCTCCTCCCCCACGAATCCGTGTCTTGCCCCACAAAGACTCCTTGATCCTTTCTTGGTTTTCAAGCAAACTCCAAGAAATCTTCTAGAACCTTCCAGAACATTCCGAAACCTTCTAGAATCTCCATACAAACACTCCGGAACATTTCCTAACTTAGAAAATGATCCCCAATATATGAATCTTATTCTCCGGACAATTCCGGATCTCCTCATGATGTCCCGGATCCAATCCGAGACTCCGAACAACATTTGGTCTCCAACGCATATTCCATATCTACTTAAAACAACTTCGAACCTTAAGTGTGTCACCCTACGGTTCGTGAATATGCAGACATGATGGAGACACCTCTCCGATCAATAACCATCAGCGGGATCTGGAGATCCATAACGGCTCCCACATACTCAACGATGACTTCGTGATCGATAGAACCATTAACATACGAAACCAATTCCCTTTGTCACGCGATATTCTACTTATCCGAGGTTTGATCGTCGGTATCTCCATACCTAGTTCTACCTCGTTACTGATAAGTACTCTTTACTTGTTCCATGTTATGTCATCCCTTGTGACCTAGTCACATGCTTGCAAGCTAACTAGATGACATTCCACCGAGAGGGCCCAGAGCATATCTATCTGTCATATGGATGGACAAATCCCAATCTTGGTCCATGCGCTTCAACACATACTTTCAGAATACCCAATGACACCTTTATAACCACCCAGTTACGAAGCGGTGTTTGATGTCATCAAAGTACCCATCCAGTGATGGTGATTAACATAACCTCATGGTCAAAGGATTAGGTTACTATGCATTTGAAAGCTTACAGCAATACGAACTTAATGACTTGATCTTATGCTACGCTTACTATGGGTGTGTGTCCATCACATCATTCTCCTAATGATATAACCTTGTTATTAATGACATCCAATGTCCATGATCAGGAAACCATGATCATCATTTAATCAACAAGATAGTTCCACAAGAGGCTTACTAGGGACTCTTTTATGTTTACAAAACACACATGTATCAGTGTTTCCTTATAATACAATTATAGCATGGGATGTAAACATTCATCACAAACACAAAGATATAATAATAACCACTTTTATTATTGCCTCTTGGGCATATGTACAACAGTCTCCCACTTGCACTAGAGTCAATAATCTAGATTACATGGTAATATACCTAACACCCATGGCGTTCTGGTGTTGGTCATGCTTTGCTCTAGGGAGAGGTTTAGTCAACGGATCTGCCACATTCAGATCAGTGTGTACTTTGCAAATCTTTATGTCACCATCTCGGACATACTCGCGAATAGCATGGAAACGTAGCTTGATGTGCTTCAGCTTGCTATGTGCCCTTGGCTCCTATGCATTAGCTATGGCACCTGTGTTGTCACAGTAGATGGCCATCAGGTCCAACGCACTGGGAACCATGCCAAGTTCAGTAATGAACTCCTTCATCCATATGGCTTCTTGTGCAGCCTCCGAAGCAGCTATGTATTCCGATTCAGTTGAAGATTTCGCCACAACGCTTTGCTTGGCACTCCTCCAGCTCACTGCAGCACCATTCAAAATAAATACGTATCTAGACTGTTACTTCGAGTCATCTGGATCGGTGTTCCAACTAGCATCAGTGTAACCGTTTACAACAAGCTGTTCATCACCTCCATAAGAAAGAACCATATCCTTAGTCCTATTCAGGTACTTTAGGATATTCTTGACCGCTGTCCAGTGCTCCATTCTAGGATCACTTTGATATCTGCTAGTCAAACTAACAGCATGTGCTATATCCGGTCTTGTACACAGCATGGCATACATGATAGAACCTATGGCCGAGGCATAGGGAATATTATTCATCTTTTCTCTATCTTCTGTCGTAGACGGACTTTGAGTCTTACTCAAGGTCTTACCTGACAACATGGGCACGAACCCTTTCTTGCTCTCTTCCATTCTAAAATTCTTTAGAACTTTGTCTAAGTATGTACTTTGTGAAAGCGCTATTAGGCGTCTTGATCTATCTCTATAAATCTTGATGCCTAGAATATATGCCGCTTAGCCAAGATCCTTCATTGAAAAACTATTATTCAAATAGGTTTTGACGCTATTAAGAAGTTTTATATTATTCCCAATCAACAATATGTCATCTACATATAGTACTAGGAATGCTACAGAGCTCCCACTCACTTTCTTGTAAATACAAGCTTCTCCATAAGTTTGTATAAATCCAAAGTTTTTGATTACTTTATCAAAACGTTGATTCCAACTCCGGGATGCTTGCTTCAGTCCATAAATGGAGCGCTGAAGTTTGCATACCTTGTCAGCATCACTAGGATCGGCAAAACCCTTGGGTTGTACCATATACAACTCTTCCTCAATGTCACCATTAAGGAACGCCGTTTTGACATCCATCTGCCAAATCTCATAATCGAAATATGCAGCAATTGCTAACAAAATCCTCACAGACTTTAGCTTCGCTACTGGTGAGAAAGTCTCATCGTAGTCAACTCCTTGAATTTGTCGGAACCCTTTCATGACAAGTCGAGCCTTATAGATGGTAACATTACCATCAGCATCTGTTTTTCTTTTGAAAATACATTTGTTCTCGATAGCCTTACGACCATCCGGTAAGTCCACCAAAGTCCATACTTGGTTTTCGTACATGGATCCCATTTCGGATTTCATGGCTTCTAGCCATTTGTCGGAATCTAGGCTCACCATAGCTTCTTCATACGTCGCAGGGTCATCAGTGTTGTCCACCAACATGACGTTCAAGGCAGAGTCATACCACTCAGGAGTGGTACGAACCCTCATTGACCTGCGAGGTTCAGCAGTAACTTCGTTCGAAGTTTCATGATCACCATCATTAGCTTCCTCTCCAATTGGTGTGGGCGGCACAAAAACATCTTCCGGTGCTGCGCTACTCTCAACTCCGAGAGAAGGTTCAATAACCTCGTCGAGTTCTACTTTCCTTCCAGTCACCTCCTTCGAGAGAAACTCCTTCTCAAGAAAGGATCCATTCTTGGCAACGAAAACTTTGCCTTAGGATCTATGATAGAAGGTATACCCAATTGTTTCTTTAGGGTATCCTATGAAGACGCATTTCTCCGCTTTGGGTTCAAGCTTATCAGGTTGTAACTTATTTACATATGTTTTGTAACCCCAAACTTTAAGGAACGACAACTTAGGTTTCTTACCAAACCATAATTCGTACGGTGTCGTTTCAATGGATTTAGATGGTGCCCTATTTAAAGTGAATGCGGCTGTCTCTAATGCATAGCCCCAAAACGATAGCGGTAAATCTGTAAGAGACATCATAGACCGAACCATATCTAAGAGAGTTCGATTACGACGTTCGGACACACCATTACGCTGTGGTGTTCCCGGCGGTGTCAACTGCGAAAGTATTCCACATTTCTTTAAATGCATGCCAAACTCATAACTCAGATATTCACCTCCGCGGTCAGAACGCAGAAACTTAATCTTCTTGTTACGATGATTTTCCACTTCACTTTGAAATTCCTTAAACTTCTCGAAAGTTTCGGACTGATGTTTCATAAAGTAGACATACCCATATCTACTTAAGTCATCCGTGAAAGTGAGAACATAACGATATCCACCACGCGACGCTACACTCATTGGACCGCACACATCGGTATGTATTATTTCCAATAAGTTTATAGCTCGCTCCATTATTCCAGAGAATGGAGTCTTAGTCATTTTTCCCATTAGACATGCTTCGCATCTTTCAAGTGATTCAAAATCAAGTGATTCAAGAAGTCCATCAGAATGGAATTTCTTCATACGCTTCACTCCAATGTGACCAAGACGACAGTGCCACATGTATGTAGAATTATCATTCAATTTTATTTGTTTAGCATCTATGTTGTGAACATGTGTATCACTACTATCGAGATTCAATAAGAATAAACCATTCATCTCAGGTGCATTACCATAAAAGATATTACTCATATAAATAGAACAACCTTTATTCTCAGACTTAAAAGAGTAACCGTCTCGCAATAAACAAGATCCAGATATAATGTTCATGCTTAACGCAGGCACCAACTAACAATTATTCAAATTTAAAACTAATCCCGAAGGTAGATGTAGAGGGAGCGTGCCGACGGCGATCACATCAACCTTGGAGCCATTTCCAACGCGCATCGTCACCTCGTCTCTCGCCAGTCTTCGTTTATTCCGCAGCTCCTATTTCGAGTTACAAATATGAGCAACCGAACCAGTATCAAATACCCAGGCACTACTATGATTACTAGTAAGATACACATCAATAACATGTATATCGAATATACCTTTCTTCTTGATGTTGTCGTTCTTCAGATCTACCAGGTACTTGGGGCAGTTACGCTTCCAGTGACCAGCACCCTTGCAGTAGAAGCATTCAGTTTCAGGTTTAGGACCAGCCTTGGGCTTCTTAGCAGGTGCGGCAGCTTTCTTGCCGTCCTTCTTGAAGTTGCCCTTTTTCTTAGGCTTGCCCTGTTTCTTGCAATTGGTGGTCTTATTGACCATAAACACTTGGTGCTCCTTCTTGATCTCCACTTCAGCAGTTTTCAGCATGGACGATAGTTCAGGCAACGTCTTGTTCATGCAGTGCATATTGTAGTTCATCACAAAGTTCTTATAACTCGGTGGTAGTGATTGGAGGACACGGTGAATCCCTAACTCATTAGGAATCATTATCCCCAACTCTTGGAGCTTGTTTGCATGCCCAGACATGGTGTGCACGTGCTCGCTAACGGAGCTTCCCTCTTCCATCTTGCAGGTAAAGAACTTCTCGGAGGCCTCATAGCTCTCCACGGCCGCGTGAGTCTCAAAAATGAGCTTGAGCTCCTTAATGATCTTGAACGAGTCGTGGTGCTCAAAACGCTTCTGGAGCTCCGTTTCTAAACCGTACAGGATGGCACACTGAACAGTGGAGTAATAATTTTTCCGAGTGGCGTAAACATTCTTTACATCATCGGTGGCATCAGCTGCAGGTGGGTCACCTAGCGGTGCTTCGAGCACATAGGTCATCTGACCAGCCCTGGGGACAATCTTCAGACCATGGAGCCAGTCCGTGAAGTTGCTTCCATTGTTCTTAAGCTTTTCTTTCTCTAGGAACGCATTTAAATTGATGGAGAGGTTCGCCATAATCTACAACAAATTTGCAAGTAGTTTAGACTAAGTTTATGATAAATTGAGTTCAATTTTAATTCTTAAATTAACTAGGTGAACTCCCACTCAAAACAACATCCCTCACATTGTCTTAGTGATTACACGAACCAAGTCCACTACACCAAGTCCGATCTTCACGAGAGAAGATGTAGTTTCCTCGGCGAACAATCTTCATGTTCATCATATCACTTATATGATTCATGCTCTACCTTTCGGTATTCCGTGTTCCGAGACCATGTCTGTACATGCTAGGCTCATCAAGATTAACCTTAGTTTCCGCATGTGCAAATCTGGCTTGCACCCGTTGTATGCACACGTAGAATCTATCACATCCGATCATCACGAGATGCTTCGAGACGACGAGTCTTAGCAACGGTGCCAACTAAGGACGAACACTTTATTACTTGAAATTTAGTGAGAGGGATCATCTTATAATGCTACCGTCGCGATCTAAGCAATATAAGATGCATAAAGGATTAACATCACAGGCAATTCATAATTAGTGTGATATGATATGGCCCTTTCTTCTTATGCCTTTGATCTCCATCTCCAAAGCACGGACATGATCTCCATCATCGCCAGCATTGCGTCAAGGTCAGTGGCGCCGCTTCATGGTTGTCCATCATCACCAGCAACTATTACAACTACTTGGAATAAAGCTATTACAAGATGAATAGACACGCAGGTCTTAACAGAATTAAAGACAACCATTAGGCTCCTGCCGGTTGCCATATTACAACAAGGATCATTGCATACATCAAATATAATCACAATCACATGATGGCCATATCACATCACAAAACCCCTGCAAAAACAAATTAGACGCCTCTAATTTTATTTGCATGTTTTACGTGGTTTGGGGCTTTCGAATAAGAATGGATCTTACCTACGAAACTGAACCACAACGTTGATACAAGTGCTATCGAGTGCAAAGTGTAGATTGGATCTATACTATGGTGGGAGAGACAGACACCCGCAAAGCCACTTGTGCAAAGCAAGTTACACGTCAAGCGTGGAGCAAGTCTCATGTGCGATGACATGTAAGGTTAGCCCGAGCCGCTTCATCCCACCATACCGCAAGATGCAAAGTACACAAAGCTAAAGACGGCACGAGCACCAACGCCCACAAAACCATTGTGTTCTACTCGTGCAACAGATCTACGCATAGATATGGCTCTGATACCACTGATGGGTTCGTAGCATGGAAAACAAAAAATTTCTACCGCAAGAACGAACAAAACCCAGATCTAATCTAGATAAAAGCCAAGATCTAATCTATTAGACATGTGCAACGAGATAGATCTGTACTAACCCTCGTAGATCCGAAATCGTTACGAGATTAGATCTCGGGGTTGATGTAGTCGATCACTTGCCGATCTCAAGATCGTGTGGACGATCCTTCCGGCACCGCGTTCCGGCAGCGCTTCCATAGTCGGTCACACGTGCGGAGTCGAAGCAGACCTTCCTCTCCCCGTTCCAGCGAGCAGCGGAGGTAGTAGATCTTCTCCACGGAATCCCAGCAGCATGACGGTGTGGTGGTGGTGGTAGAGTAGAGATTTCTGCAGGGCTTCGCCTAAGCCGGAGAAGAGCGAAGGAGGAGGAGAGAGGCGGCGGCTAGGGTTTGTTATGGGAGAGGTCTAGGGGGTGGCGCCCCCTCCCCTCTATTTAAAGGAGGGAGGCGCCATGGGAGGGGGAGTCCTAGTAGGACTCCCCTCCCTCCTTGGCCGGCGGATTGGGAGGAGGGAGGAATCCTCCTCCCCCACGAATCCGTGTCTTGCCCCACAAAGACTCCTTGATCCTTTCTTGGTTTTCAAGCAAACTCCAAGAAATCTTCTAGAACCTTCCAGAACATTCTGAAACCTTCTAGAATCTCCATACAAACACTCCGGAACATTTCCTAACTTAGAAAATGATCCCCAATATATGAATCTTATTCTCCGGACAATTCCGGATCTCCTCATGATGTCCCGGATCCAATCCGAGACTCCGAACAACATTCGGTCTCCAACGCATATTCCATATCTACTTAAAACAACTTCGAACCTTAAGTGTGTCACCCTACGGTTCGTGAATATGCAGACATGATGGAGACACCTCTTCGATCAATAACCATCAGCGGGATCTGGAGATCCATAACGGCTCCCATATACTCAACGATGACTTCGTGATCGATAGAACCATTAACATACGAAACCAATTCCCTTTGTCACGCGATATTCTACTTATCCGAGGTTTGATCGTCGGTATCTCCATACCTAGTTCTACCTCGTTACTGATAAGTACTCTTTACTCGTTCCATGTTATGTCATCCCTTGTGACCTAGTCACATGCTTGCAAGCTAACTAGATGACATTCCACCGAGAGGGCCCAGAGCATATCTATTCATCATATGGATGGACAAATCCCAATCTTGGTCCATGCGCTTCAACACATACTTTCAGAATATCCAATGACACCTTTATAACCACCCAGTTATGAAGCGGTGTTTGATGTCCTCAAAGTACCCATCCGGTGATGGTGATTAACATAACCTCATGGTCGAAGGATTAGGTTACTATGCATTTGAAAGCTTACAACAATACGAACTTAATGACTTGATCTTATGCTACGCTTACTATGGGTGTGTGTCCATCACATCATTCTCCTAATGATATAACCTTGTTATTAATGACATCCAATGTCCATGATCAGGAAACCATGATCATCATTTAATCAACAAGCTAGTTCCACAAGAGGCTTACTAGGGACTCTTTTATGTTTACAAAACACACATGTATCAGTGTTTCCTTATAATACAATTATAGCATGGGATGTAAACATTCATCATAAACACAAAGATATAATAATAACCACTTTTATTATTGCCTCTTGGGCATACCTCCAACAATATCTCCTTCAGGATCTGGATGGCCATGTGACCTCCGTGCATCCCACGAAGATCTTTCGTCGTTTGAACCGGGACTGTCACGTCTTATTCCTTTTGTCTCTCGATACTTGCATTGCCTGAGATCTGATCAATGACATCATCATGTAGGGTTCAATCTCGTTACCGAACAATGCTACTTGACTCGTTCCGACAAGTGATATCCCTGTGATCAAATCACACAGTGCGTGGCTATCGGATATAACTTCTCCGAGTGGGTCCTCGAGTATCTTTCCGTCACGCGGATGGACAAATGCCGCTCTTGACATATATTGCCTCTACTGTTCCTCCGAATACCTGAACACGCCTTTATCGTCACGGTATTACCAAGTGACGTTTGATGCTATCCAAGCACTCTCGGGAGATAGTGATTGATATAGTATCATGGTCTAAGGAATAGTCTACTAGGTCTACTCTAATCATCATAACTTGAACTTCGTGACATGATCGGGTCACGATGTTTAGGTTGGGTATTATTTCACCATATCATTCTCAGAATGAGGTGACTCCATTTCCAACTGGCATAAATGCCACATGATCAGGAAATCTTGATTATCTATTGACCAATGAACCAGTGACCAAAGTTTCACCGGGAACCCCTGGTTGTTTGTATATCACACGTGTATTGACGTTTCCTTTTAATACAGTTATAGCATGATACAAAACTTAATCATAAACTTTATGAAATATGATAATAATCCTTATTACTATTTGTCTGTAGGGCATATTTCCAACAATATATGTGCAAAGATAAGTTGATTTTGCTGCATTTCATTTACCAACATTCTCAGGATGACGCATTCAATGAGCTAAAGCCTTGCAATGATGTATGCAACTAAATTAAGTTTATTTATGGTGCGCTACATTGCTATATATATGCAAAGATAAACTGATTTTGGTATATTTCATTTATCAGCATGCTTAGGAGGATGCATCAAATGAGCTGAAGTCTTGCAATGCTGTATGCAGATGAATTTAGATTTATTTATGATGTGCTGCATTGCTATATATGTGCAAAAATAAGCTGATTTTTCTGCATTTCATTTATCAAGCCGCTCATGAGGAGGATTCCAATAAGTTGAAGCCTTGCAATGATGTATGCAGCTAATTTAACTTTATTTATGTTGTATTGCACTGCTATATATGTGCAAAGATAAGCTGATTTTTCTGAATTTCATTTATTAGCATGCTTAGGAGAAGGCATCCAATGAGTTGAAGCCATGCAATGATGTATGCATATGAATTTTACAATATAGTTATATGTTTGTTTGCTAAACCATGTATGCTTTGTGACTAACTTTGCTACAACACAATTTGTAGTATCCATATATTTCTCTTCTCTCAAGAGGTAAGAAGCGTCTTACTGGTCATAATCGTTGCCGTATGCATCTCTAAGACAAAGAGAAATCTCATGACAAGACTATTCGGTATCTCCGAGATACACTGAAATGTCAAGATGAAGAGATTAGGCAACTAAAAAATAAAGTGGCCACATCCACTATGCGTATCAGTCAGTTGACTACAGGATGGAATACAGCAATTTCAGTCCCTTTTGATGCTGATAGTGAACTCCAAAATTTTGTGTGTGGCCACTTCATTCGTGAGGCACCTGATTTAAATGGCATAGAGATCAACATGATGTTGATACAGCTGGACACACAAGCTGAAGAACTTCCGCAGTCTGCTATACAAGCAAATGAATCCCTTACTGGAATTCAAGAACGTTACACATCCTCGTACAAGTCTAATCTAGCAGAAGATGACTCTGACCTTGAGCCAAACAATTATGAAGACAAGGACGAGCCTGACAAGCGCGGCCGTGTTACTTTCTAATGTGAAGAATTTGAGATCTATTCCTAGGATGAAGTTTGTTGAACAAGGTATTCTTTGTGTAGGTTTATGTAGTACTGTGAAACTGATAGCTATTGGCTGCTATATTTGTACGGATTGTAAACTTGTAATGGTATTTGTAGCATCATGTGTGATTTTATTATAATTATCTATGATTTATCGTAATTAGAAAACCCTAATTTGAGAAACTGCATTAAAATACGTTGCGGCGAAAAAGATCATTGCGGGCACTAAACACTTGTGTAGGGTATGTATATAGGACGACACCATATTATGCCAGCCATGCACAGCTACCACGGAACCTATTCAGTGCCGGTCTACAATGGCCCGCAGCGCTAACGTTGTGTTGTCGTGGTAGCGGTTGCTCAGCGGTTGACGATGTGCCAAGCCAAAAAAAGTGCCGCCTAATTTTTTCTGACGCAGTTATTCCTGACGGTTCCTTTGCCGCGCTAGCGCAAACCCGAAGATTAAGTGTGTGATTCGGCATTTATAAGCGTCAGGGGCACGCGATACGTGTTGTCATGAACTTTAATTTAAAAAGTACAATCATGTAAAGAGATCCTCTAAAGGAAAAAAAGTTACCAATAATAGTGCTCATTTTGTAGTTATCTTAATTTTAGGATTATATTTATATATAAAAAATGTAGAAGTTTCACCATGGAGACTGTTTTAAAGTCTACACGGTTTCCGTTTTGTAACTGCATAAGTAACAGTGAGGAAGAAATAAAGACCAAGGTAACAATTCTAATTGCTTAGTTTGTCTTAACTATTAACAATGATGACTTATTTTCCTTTAAGTTCATCAAAAAAGATGTACCAATGTTAATTAACCTCGCACATTGATCTCACATTACAAATTATTCTACTATTGAGCTAATATTGCTTACAAATGGGAGACACTTTTGTTTTGATAGATGCTCCAACAATCATTAGCCATAGCATTTGTATAGTACTAGAATCATATTATTATTTTTATCACAAAATGTAATAGGAAATCATTAACTACATTTCCGAGGCACTTTTTACTCGACTAAAGATGCTGCCCTCGCATTTGCGAGGGCCACCACGCTAGTTATTTAAAAATCATAAAGGTCTTGAAATATACAATATGCAAGTGAAGTCATATTGTTACTTCTAGTTTTATGTGTGTTTTAATCAAGCCAAAACATAAATGGCTCAAAATCCAAATCCGGTTTCAATGGAAATCAAACGTGGCATGCTTATGATATGTTTTGCTTGTAACATTCCAATTTTTAAAATTTGGGACGTTGCATTGCACTTAGGAGCCGGTTTTATTATCCAGTCTTTCACTTCTAGTTTTCTATGTGTGCTGCTTCTTGTTGTCATGCACCGTCTTATGGCCAGCCATTACCCTCTCCACAACACCGTTCTATGTGTCCTCCACTTGTACCACTCGAAGTCGACCCAACTCTAGATATCTGACCCAAGACTGAACTCCGGCTACGTCGACGATCTCACTATCCCCGGCAATCCCAACGCAAACCTGGCAATCATCTCCGGCATCAACACCAAGGTCGATGGCATCTTGTATTACGTGGAGTTGGACCTCTATTTCAAGGGGAAGATAACCGGGACGCAGATGTTGCTATCAGCGCCGTTGCGTGAGCGACCATGTGGCTCTAAGCCCTAGAAAGCGCAAGTGGACATCACCACATGGCAGAACATGACCGTGCACGGCGCTTGTGGTACTCAAACTCGCCAGGAAGTTTTGCACCCAGCTCATCATCAGGCCCTTGCTCCGTTACACCTACTACGTGTATCCACACTGCAGCATCTGGCTCGACAAACCACTGAATGCGCGAAGTGTTGTTAGCTAGCTTGGTGGAGTTACCTAGAGCGTTAATCATGCTTAAATTTTAAGTAATCTTTAAAATTTTAGCATAATTATTAGATATAACTTTAACAGAAAATTTAGAGTAGGGGGGCAATGGCCCCCCGGGCTCTAAGGAAACTCGACGATGTAAATAAGAGACCATCAATGTTGTGTCTCCTATGGCCCCAACAAAATCTATGGACCAGCCATGCTGATATGTGTAGACATCACCATTCAAATCGTCTTTGGCATGACGGCAAGGAGGTCTATTCACATACCTCCTTGATTTGGACACCTCTCTAGAGATCATGCCCTAAACACAAAGATTCCTGGCTACTCAACGCTTTTAATAGTCCCTACTTCCTAGTATGCACATCTACTGAGGCAACGAGCAAAATTGTGGTCGCCGGAACACCCGTCGACCGATATCGTACATACGTGATGCAATTACACATCGTAGAATGCTTTCGGTTAAAATGTAAACATATAAATATACACGCAATCAGGAGTCTTTGGCTTCTGAGCTCCAATACTCTTATCATTTTAAAAAAATCATAATTTTGGACATAGTCAATGTTGTATCCTACGAGCATGCCAAATCCCAATCAGAAATTCTTTGTATTGTAGGGTACATAAAACTACAAAATCTGACAAGTTTGGAGTTTTAGAAATATGCATAGTCAGATCCACATTTTTATCAATTTTGTGTAACTAAAAATACAAAGTATTCTAAATTGATATTTTTAGGCATTTGTGTTATACATCCTTGGCTACATCCCGATTCATTTTCAAGTTTTTTCTGAAACTCGTAAATATGATGTTATATTTTTCAAAATAATGAGATGAGCGGATCTCGAAGTAACCAGCCCTTTCACTACCGCGGGCACATGGACATGCCCACAAAACAACCCTTCAGAAACCCCACATTTTTACGAAGGTTAAGGTGACAAATGCGATATGATATTGATCTATATGCGATATTTTACCGGCGTGTTGTGTATCACATCAGACACAACTTGCTAAATTTAACTCTATCTAATACTCCCTCCATTTTAAAATATAATATGTTTTAGCTTTGTAAAATGAGTGCATCTAGACTCATTTTAGTATATAGGTTCATCTAGGTTTGGAGTAAACCTACACACTAAAAAGTGGTCTATATACACTTCTTTCACAAAACTAAAACATCTTATATTTTGAAACGGAAGGAGTATGTCACTATTTTGGTTTTTGAAAAAACTAAAATCAACTCATCACGGGTGGGGTTTTAGAAACTTACTAGGAAATATGTCCGTGCGTTGCAACGGGAGAATACAGTTGACGGTCTTGCAAGAGCGAGAGGATAGTAGCATGCCAGCTAAACAATATAACTACTCTTTGTAAAAATTCCTACAAAATCTATGTCAATTTCTCTTGAATGAATAAGGTTCTCTGTTTTTACGAATTTCTTCATCCATTTTTTTCTATTCTCAATTTCTTTATCATTTTGTATACTACTTAGAAAAATAAAGTTTTAAAATTTATAAAGCGAAAGTTAGAATTTAGTCTCTCTGGGAACAAACACATCTTAGACCATAGGTTTTACACTTTACTATGCATGGCAAATTACCAGACCCATGATAAAACGCAATTTTTTGTCCTAAAATAATAAATTATCCACACACAATCGGCTAGCATGAAGAGGCATCAATGAAGCACACTCACACGCGCGAGAACCAAATCTGCAACTATATTTTTAACTATGCATACCTGATCTTCAGATGCAAATGCTCACATGCAGTGTCCTATTACCGTCTGTATATCCCATGCTTCTTCTCATCCTCTCGGCCATGGCATTATTGATCCCTCCTTGCATCCACACATTCTGCAAGACACAAGACACCATTCTCCATCGGACGTTCCTTTTCTGCCGGCTCTGCTGCTCCGCCCTCTATATCCCCTCAATCGATTTCGAATTATGGTGGTGGTGATGCTGATTCCTCTCAATTTATCAGTGTATATAAACCGGTGGATCTCGTTGAAAGGAAGCGAAGCCGGACTATTCAACCGATATGCATCTCTTATTTACCGGTAACGGTCTAACGGAACCGACCGATATGCATCTCTCATTTACCAGTAACGGAACTACACGTACAGTCGATAGACTAACTCACGGCCCACAGGAGAAAGCCTAGCAATGTGGTACCCTGAACTCCTCCAAGCACAGGCCAACCTAGCTGTATAGCCATGTTTTTGTGTACACCATGGCCATGGTCTTTCCGTGAGTTCTGGAGATCCTCATGTTCGACGCCGGTCTGCCCGTGCAGGCCATTTTCTACGACTCCCAGCAAGAGGACACGGACACACGTGCCGGAGTTCCTCTACAACTGCTTATTAAACACGTTGTACTACACAACAGATCCTAGGATGACGACTGGGACAAGCATGATGGAGGAAGGTAGGCGGGACCGTGCTAGATGAAGAAGGCCAGGCGGCTAACCAGAGGTTCGCCGGAGGTGGAGGAAGACGGCAGGTAGCTGATGTCGTGGCCGCCCGCAGGCCGGCAGCTCGTGCTCCGCCGGCTGCCGCTGCTCCCCGCGGAGCGATGGCAACGACATTCAAGGCGGGAGGGTGTCGGAGCTTGCCTTGCACGGCGATGAGCCCCACGCCTCTACATCCCCGAGCTAGCCAACACACGGACCCTGCCTCTACATCTCCGGCCGCGAGCGCCGACGGCACTCAAGGAGGGACGATGCTAGATCTTGCCTTGCACGACAGCAAGACCCACGGCCCCACGCCTGTACACCCCTGGCCGCGAGGCTTCCCCACCGATATGTGGCCCTGCCCCTGCCTCTTCAATCCTCTTGTCCGATGCCATTGCCTGCATACCCAGCTTCTCCATCCCCGGCTGCAACCTCTCACCGACGCACGCCTCTCCATCCTGTGGTCGCGCACCGTTCCCGCCGGCACCGTCCGCCGTAGAGGCCGAGGCCGATAGAGAAACCACCGATGACGCCTGGCCGCGTGCCGTCCCCGCCGACACCGTCCGCCGTGGAGGCCGAGGCCGATGTCATGTAGGACGAAGGCGACGCGAGAAAGCAGCGGCATGGCATCCGGAGGAGTGGATGAGCGTCCACGCCGGCACCTAGCATCCGGAAGAGTGGATAAGTGAAGCCCATAGCTCTAAGGATCTCGACAACGTTGCTCCAGCTGCTAGAAAACGAAACGATTATTAATTCGTTGAAAAAACAAAGCGGTGTGAGGGGTTGCACGTTTTGAAAAAAAAACTACGCGTGAATAACTAGTAGGTGGCAAAGGGTGTAATATATCTGAACTGAAGGGGCAAATTTATCATAAAAAGCGTAGAAACGGTGAGAAAGGGTTGATTTTTAATATTCGACTAACTCATGTAGCATTGGTATCGCTTGCATGTCTCACGACGGAAGAAAATCCTATGCGACCTGGGTCGTACGCTCCGTTCCGTGGACCAACTCGTGAGGTCGACACCTGGTAGTACGCTCCGTCCCTAATTCCCCAATTCAATCCACACACAACGAGGAAGTTATGAGTCTCTGGAGAAAGCAGATGGGGCGGTCCGACGGCGGCGGCGCGAGCAACGTGCGTCGACGAGGGCGGCCGTGAGGGGAGTGAAGGCATCGCAGAGGGTGGTCGTTGAACGAGTGAGGCAGCGAGCAGGGGAGTCATGCTGCGAGCGTCGTCTCCATGGACAACGCCGGAGAGCAGCAAACACTGGCGGAATCTCCACCCGTTCGGGAGCCACACCCACAGCATCGTTCCCTCCTCCGACACATTCATTGGTGGCGCATCGCCGTCCTTCCTCGTCGACCAGCTGACCGACCAATCTAATCTCCTGGCAGAGCCGCGGGCGGGCCAGGTGTAGAGTTGCGGGCGAGTGTAGGTACGACAGGGGAGCACGCTAGCAGGAATCAACGGCGGCATGGAGGATGGGCAGTGTAACTACCTCGGTGAATTACGCTCTTAGTTATAAGCCTGGATGAGCGGAAATGGTTAAAATAGTACGGTGGGGCCAAATGCCACTCACAGGTAGACCTTTCGACCGTCCTAACCATTTCCAACACATCGAGACAAGAACGAGCGGCGTAATCGGCAGGCGAAGGGATCAACTACATACACAAATGAGTATATATGCAAGCCACATACAACAGTCCTCAGAGCCATTCCATCTAAAAAGAAATAGAAATATTGCAACGCCATACGGCAAGATCCAAACATCCTAGATAGATATAATAGTTTAGGATATCTCCTCATACATCAAACATCAAAGTATCAGGCGGAATCGGAAAGCAAGATCCGAGTACGGAGAAGAAGCAAATCGGCATAAGATGCCCCACAAATAAACACATCCCGTCCACAGATCTCACGGATCCCCGTTCCCGGAATCTCTACACCGAGTGATCGTTGCCAACATCGTCCGTCTCCTCTACCCAGTATCCATCTTGTGAGTATACCTGTTCATCTGAATCAAACAATTTATCGTGTGAGACCCTAGGGGTACTCAGCAAGTCGGCCTCTAAAGGGGACACAACCTGGGGTGACGCAATTGCAGCAAAAGATAATACCTAACAATTCTATAGATACTCGCTAACCATCCGTCTAACCAAAGATAGACGGATGTCCATGAATTATTAACAACAGTTATAACAGTAATATTAACAGATCCATCCTCCTCCTCGCTTACCAACGAGGAAGCGGACGAATAGCCCCCATCCGTTGGCAGTTTTATTATCCATTCCATGAGTGTTGCACTATTTACTAGTCAGGTACTTAGTCAAATTAAAAGCGGTACTTTAGTTATACTTGTCTATGATCGAGAAACTGTGCTCTAAGTCGTCCATAACCAAGGACACGGCTTTCAGAAAGATTTACCCTGCAGGGGTGCACAAATAGCAACACACACTCGATCAACCTTGGAAAAACCAAATCAAAACCCAACGAGGCATTCACGACAAAGCGATCACAGGGTTCAGAAATGTTTCAGGGGGCCACCCCACTAAGCTACCCGCAACGAAGTTGTCCAGCTCCAGAACGGACCCAGGGTTTTGCGACGACGGCTGTAAACGACTGGGAACCCGAAAGTGTGACTAGGCTTGTCGATACCGCGAAAACGTGGCGCGATCCAAAACAGTACAGGTGCTCCACGCACAATCTTAAATAAAGCAGTAAAGCATGGCATAAGTACAGGATAGTAATAAAGCCCCAAACTACTTTGTGGCCCCAAGAAATAAGAATAAATCAAGCCCTGGCTCAGGGGGGTCCATAAGGCCTCCCGGATGTGGATAGTGCGAATAGTCAAGGAATAGGAATCAAGTACTCGGGGTCCTACGGGACACAAGTGAGCATGAAGAACCAAATAGCAGATATTGCTCACCGATGCCACTTTCATTAGTTATCTCATTACTACTCAGGTTAAGTTGTTTAGGTACCTCGTGATCCATCAGACTCTCACATACCCTACACATGTTGTTCTACGACCCGCATGGCTCAAACAACTCCTGTAGTAATGGCTCATGGGATAGAGGAACAAGCTTCGGTGGGGTTTAAAAGTAAAGGCTATGCAGTACTTGGGATTCAATTTAATGCAATCGTGACTCAATGATGCAAGAATAAGATAGAGGCAGTACGTACTATATGTATGCAAGCATGTGGTAGTGCTTGCCTGGCAGCTCAGTTGAAACGAGGGACGGATCTGGGTAGTGCTCCTGGGTTTCCTGATATATCCCCTGCTCAGCGTCTATTCGAAGAAGAACCAAACAAACAAGGGCCAACATAAATAGAGTGCACAAGCATATGAATTAAAATGCGACAAGCAAACAAGCATGCCATGATGAATGATGCACAATTTACATGGCATTAAAATAGCATGGCAAGGGTGAGGTGTGGTGCAAAAATAAAGCATTTTTATTATTTATTTAGTCCAATTTTATTGTCATAAACAGTTCAGATTTGTAATAATGTCATGATGCATGCTTCAAATCAGAATAAGGGATGCATAGATAGAACGGGCTCCTCGCGCTGGTCGATTTAGACATATTATTTGCCAAAATTGGAGTTATAGAAATAAAGTTATTAATTAATTAAGAAAAAGGGCATTTTATTGTAATTTTAATTATCTCGAAATTTTAAAGTGCTCAAAATAATATTTTGAATGGCATATTTGAAATCCTCACATTTTTCTGATTCCAAAACATATATCATATGTATTATTTGGAGTTGTAAATTAAAAGTTATTTAAAAACTGATTTGAATTTGAATTTAAATAATTTCTGAAATTGTTTTGTCAAAACAGATAAGTGGCCAGACTTTTTACACCCAGGCAGAGCCAGACGCAGATGCCGACGAGTGGGCCATGCGCTGACTCAGCAGCCGGTGGGGCGCAGAGGGGTGAGGATTTTGGTTTAGCACAAGGTGAGGGAAAGATAAACCCAAGAAAAAGAGAGAGAAAGAGGTTTGTGGGAAAAGGCCTCATATGAATCATGCATGAAAGGAAGAATTATGTTGATGAGTACATGGGGATGGTGGAGAGAGATGGAGATGATCCCACATAAAAAGAACCACTAAAACCAAGAGAAAAACAAATGGGCTAAAGGTGGTGGTACTCTTGCATGGCCCATGCAAAATAATTAATGCCATGATTAAATTCTTGTGAAAACAAAATAATAGCATGGCATTATTCTTATGCATTCTCAAGAAGTGGAATAAAGGCCAAGCAAAAGAAATTATAGATTTAGATCCACCCCACCCACATGAGCTAGAATAAATATCAAAAGAAAAAGAAATACAAGCTCATGGATAATGGGATGGTGGAATTATAAGGTGGTGACAAAGAGAGGTGGTGGAATTTGAATAAAAGATATGCCCCCAACTCAACTTGGGCATTTAAACAATATATCAATAACAAAATACAATATCAAGAGTCAAATACAATTAATAATGCATATGAGAGGAGAACCAAAAGAAAAAGGGTTTTATATGATGCTCAAATGCAAGGTGGCATGATGACATGAGCATGATATAATTATGGTGCAACAATTGTATGTAGTAAGTAGCCATTATATTACTAGACCAAGTAGCATTACAATTGTTAGACAATTGGGATGCTACAACTCTCCCCCACTAAACAGGAATCTCGCCCCGAGATTCTAGGAAGAAGAAGACTCAAAGAGGGTAGGATACTTGGCACGGAGCTCGTCTTCACGTTCCCAAGTGGCTTCATGAACAGAATGGTGCGACCACTGCACCTTGCAGAACTTGATGGACTTGTTGCGAGTCCTTCTTTCTGTGACTTCAAGGATTTTTGTGGGGTGTTCTTGATAAGACAGGTCTTCTTGGAGATTTATAAGCTCATGGTCCATGGTCCTGCCGGGATCCTTGAAGCACTTCTTGAGTTGAGAGATGTGGAAAACATCATGGACCTTGAGTTTTTCCGGGAGCTTGAGAGCATAAGCAACTTCTCCTCTTCTTCCACGAATTTTGAATGGACCGATGTATCTAGGAGCCAGCTTTCCTTTGATACCAAAACGGTGCGTGCCCCTCCATGGAGTGACACGAAGGTAAATGAGATCACCATGGACATACTCCATGTCCGTGTGCTTTCCGTCATAATTGCTCTTCTGGCGACTTTGAGCAATCTTCATATTTTCAAGAATGATGTGAACCTTCTCCTCCGCTTGAGTTACAATGTCAGGGCCAAACAATATTCTTTCACGTACGCCCGACCAACCAATCGGAGTTCTGCATTTGCGACCATAGAGAGCCTCAAATGGTGCCATCTTTAGACTTTTCTGGAAGCTGTTGTTGTAAGAGAATTCAGCATAAGGAAGACATTCTTCCCACTTCATGCCGAAAGAGATGACGCAAGCACGGAGCATATCTTCCAGAATCTGGTTGATCCTTTTAACTTGTCCTTGCGACTGAGGGTGGTAAGCTATGCTGAAGTTCAATTTTGTTCCCAAAGCATTTTGGAAACTTCCCCAGAACTTGGAAGTGAAGATGCTTCCATGGTCTAAACTGATCTCAAGAGGAACTCCATACAGAGAGACAATTCTGTTGATATAGAGCTCAGCCAACTGGATTGCAGAAATTGTTTCCTTGACGGGAAATAAGTGAGCCACTTTAGAAAGCCTGTCAATGACAACAAAGATTGCATTGTTGCCCTTCTGCGACCTTGGAAACCCAGTGATGAAGTCCATCTCTACTTTCTCCCATTTCCATTCCGGGGGTTTCAATGGCTGTAGAAGACCGGAAGGTTTCTGATGGACAGCTTTAACTCTACGGTAGACATCACACTCCGAGACATACTTGGCAATATATCGTTTCAACCCAGGCCACCAATACTGTGTTTTCAAGTCATTGTACATCTTTGTGCTACCAGGGTGGATAGAAAGAACAGAATTAGCGCCTCCTTGAGAACTTGCTCTCTCAAACCCGGATAGTTTGGAACAAACATCCGGTGTTCAAAGAAAAGAGTGCCTTGGTCATCGACGTGGAAGGAATCATACTTCGGAAGCTGAATGTTGGAGATGATCTTTTTAGTGTAAGGATCACCAAGTTGAATGGAGCGAACCTATTCTTTCATGAGAGGGGTTGCTAAAAGGTTCAGAAGATACCCTTGATCCACAATTTCAAGGTTGAGCTGACAGAATTCCTCGCACAAGAGAGGTTGTTGTTCTTCCAACATGAGGTTGCTGACATAAGCTTTGCGGCTGAGAGCATCGGCCATGACATTAGCTTTGCCTGGAGTGTAGTTGATGGTCAAATCGAAATCATTGATTGCTTCAATCCACCTCCTCTGACGAAGGTTGAGATCAGGCTGTGTAAAGATATACTTCAGACTCTTGTGATCAGAAAAGATTTCACAACGGTTGCCAAACAAGTAATGCCTCCATACTTTCAAAGCAAAGACAACTGCTGCGAGTTCGAGGTCATGTGTAGGATAGTTGATCTCATGCGTCTTCAACTGTCGAGAGGCATAAGCAACAACTTGTTTTTCTTGCATAAGGACCGCACCCAATCCTTGCAAAGATGCGTCACAGAATATCTGGAAAGGCTTGGATGTATCTGGAGGAACCAAGACTGGTGTGGAAGTGAGCTTCTCTTTGAGTGTTTCAAAGCTTGCTTGACATGCAGGAGTCCAAAGGTATTTCTTGCCTTTCTTGAGGAGATCGGTAAGAGGCTTCGCAATCTTCGAGAAGTTCTGAACGAAGCGACGGCAATAACTAGCCAAACCAAGGAAACTCCGGACTTCTTTGACATTTACAGGAGGAAGCCAGTCAACAATTGTCTTTACAGTTTCTGGGTTAACGGCAATGCCCTTGGCAGAGATGACATGACCAAGGTAGGTGACTTCAGGCAGCCAGAACTCACATTTGGAGAACTTTGCATACAGGCGGTTCTCACGAAGCTTGTTTAGGACACACCGAAGGTGTTCTTCATGTTCTTCCTTTGACTTAGAATAGACTAGGATGTCATCCAGATAGACCACAACGAACTTATCAAGATAGTCCATGAAAACCGAGTTCATAAGCCTCGAGAAGGTGGTCGGTGCGTTGGTGAGACCGAAAGACATGACCGTGTACTCATACAGGCCATAGCAGGTGGTGAAAGTTGTTTTAGGAACATCTTCCTTGCGAATCTTGATTTGATGATAACCACTTCTCAAGTCAAGCTTAGAGAATACCACAGCTCCAGCTAGCTGATCGAAGAGATCATTAATCCGCGGAAGGGGATATTTATTCTTGATGGTTTTAGCATTGAGAGCCCGATAGTCAACACAAAGTCTATTAGTCTTGTCCCGCTTCTTCACAAAGATGGTTGGGCTACCCCAAGAAGAAGTACTGTGCTGAATGAAACCCAACTTCTCTTGTTCATCAAGCTGACGTTTGAGTTCAGCCAACTCAGCAGGACCCATTTTATAAGGCCGCTTAGAAATAGGAGCGGTACCAGGTTCAAGGTCAATCACAAACTCAACCTCACGATCCGGAGGCATACCTGGCAACTCTTCAGGAAAGACATCTGGGAACTCACAGACTACCGGAACACTCTGAATAGCTTCCATAGCATCATCATTCAGAGCCGCCAAAGAGAAAAGCTGAATAGCAGGAGTCAGACTTGGAGAATAGACTATATGGCCTTCAGGAATTTTCAGAGAAACCGAGCGTTCAGCACAATCAATCACAGCTGCATTTGCTGTCAACCAATCCATGCCCAAGATAACATCAATGTCAGAATTGCCTAGAATAATTAAGGAAGCCTAGAACGAATAACCACCAATCTCAATTTGATTGCCATGGCTGATTTTAGAAGCCCTCATACTTGAACCAGGAGATTGCACCATGAGGCGAGTTGGTAAAGCATCAGAAGGTAACCCATTACCCTCCGCAAACTTGTAAGACACGAAAGAATGTGATGCACCAAAATCAAATAAAACTCTTGCAGGAACTGAGTTAACATGAAGCATACTCATCACAACTCCAGGTGCATGCTCAGCTTGAGCGACATTGACACAGTTGGCACGAGCAACAGTAGACCCGGGCTTGGTGTTGATGTTGAGAGCCCGAGGTGGTGGTGCACGAACCATAGGAGAGCTTGCCGCAGGTCTTGGAGGTGGTGGAGGAAGAGCTTTATTGTTCATTGGACAGTTCTACTGTTGATGCCCAGTGTTTCCACAAGTGTAACAAGAACCAGGTGGACGTGGAGCAACGTAGCCAGGGACTCCGCCAGATGCTCCAGGGTAGTTGTGGTTGTAGCCCCTGGGAGCAGCAGTGAGGAAGTTTGGTGGCCTTGTCGCGTAGCTTCAAGGTCTTGGTGGAGCCGGGAGCGACGGTCGGGTGTTAGGAACCCAGACATGACGCTTAGAAGGAGTTGACATAGCTGAAGAGCTTGCTGCATCACGGTTGTGTTTCTTTGACTCCTCAAACACTTGCCTACTTGCTTCTTCCTGCAGAGCTGTATGTTGGAGTTCCAGAAAAGACGCTGGCCTTGCATGTGTGATTGCATATTTAATCGATGCATTGAGCCCTTGTCTGAACCTCTTTTGCTTCTTCTTGTCATCAGAGATCTCATCGCCACCATACCGAGAAAGGTTCATGAAGTTTCTGATATAGGTATTGACATTGTCATTGCCCTGCTTGAGGTTGAGAAACACTTCCTTCATCCTCTTCATGACAATTTCTGACAGATATTGCTCTTTGAAAGCTCCAGTGAACTGTTCCCAAGTAGGCTGAAAACCAGTGTAGTTTGCCTTGAGGTAATTCTCCCACCACAGAGCTGCATCTCCCTTCAGAAGGTGAGTGGCACATTTTACCCATTCTTGCTCAGGAACATCAGCAGTCACCAGTAACCTTGACATCTCACGGAACCAATCATCAGCATCAAGTGGTTGATCAGACACATCAAATTGGCGTGCGTTGAACTTTAGGAAGCTTTTGATGTCTCCTTGCTTGGGAGGTGGAGGTAGCGGAACAAACTCATTCCTCCTGACACTTTCTTCAAATCGCTGTTGGTTCTGCTGCATTGCAGCCAAGGCATTGGCGATGCTTGACAACGCAGCCCCCAGTTCAGGTTGTATGTCCTCCTTAGAACGGCGTGGTGGTGCCATCCTGTGATTGATATAAAACACAAGTCAGTACCATAATGGAGAATAATAATAATCCAAAATAGTACCAAAATGGAATTAACCAAGATTAAAGGATACAAATTACTAAGGTGATATTAAAATATCAACAAAGTTCAAAGCACCTAGAAGATATTAAGCATATCGCACACGACTGAACAAGGAGTGTGGTACACAAACTAACAAAGAAATTTTTTCCGCAAATTTCGGCATTAAAATACCACTATATGCGCAAAACCACTTAACGAATCAAGATTAGTAACTCTACCAATTCAATATACAAGAGCGGATGAGAAAAGTAGTGGTATGGTCGCGACTCCATCCCGCACTCAAATCATTACTCCGCACATGAATAAGTAAAACACATATCCCAACACCTTCTTCAGATAAATCTAAAGATTAGTAACTACAGAAACGAACACCCCAAACAAGATAACATCGGATAACAAAGAGTAAGACAGATCGCGTCGGTATACAACGAATCAGATAGATCGCGTCAGTTTGCAAAAGCCTGTCGGTATGGAATGTACCAACAGTTGATAACCAAAAGGCAGATAATGATAACATGTTGGATGCAACAGATAGACAAGGAATTCACACACACACGCACACACACACACACAACCTATGGTACTACGGAACCCAGAACACGTGAATCCTAGTTTGAATTTTAGAAGAGGATTGAAAACGTTACACTTCCTTACCAGAAAAGGGTGGGTGGGTGGGTAAGAAGAAAAATGGAAGCAGTCCTACTCTCACGTTTTGTTTTTCCTAGTATACATAACTACCAAAAATATTTGCTAGACTGACAACGACCATTTGGCTAAGACCCTGAAGGGCGGAATGGCTCTGATACCAATTGTAACTACCTCGGTGAATTACGCTCTTAGTTACAAGCCTGGATGAGCAGAAATGGTTAAAATAGTACGGTGGGGCCAAATGTCACTCACAGGTAGACCTTTCAGCCGTCCTAACCATTTCCAACACATCGGGACAAGAACGAGCGGCGTAATCGGCAGGCGAAGGGATCAACTACATACACAAATGAGTATGTATGCAAGCCACATACAACAGTCCTCAGAGCCATTCCATCTAAAAAGAAATGGAAATATTGCAACGCCATACGGCAAGATCCAAACATCCTAGATAGATATAATAGTTTAGAATATCTCCTCATACATCAAACATCGGAGTATCAGGCGGAAGCAGAAAGCAAGATCCGAGTACGGATAAGAAGCAAATCGGCATAAGATGCTCCATAAATAAACACATCCCCCCACAGATCTCACGGATCCCCGTTCCCGGAATCTCTACACCGAGTGATCGTTGCCAACATCGTTCGTCTCCTCCACCCAGTATCCATCTTGCGAGTATACCTGTTCATCTGAATCAAACAATTTATCGCGTGAGACCCTAGGGGTACTCAGCAAGTCTTTATGCCTCTAAAGGGGACACAACCTGGGGTGACGCAATTGCAGCAAAAGATAATACCTAACAATTCTATAGATACTCGCTAACCATCCGCCTAACCAAAGATAGACGGATGTCCATGAATTATTAACAACAGTTATAACAGTAATATTAACAGATCCATCCTCCTCCTCGCTTACCAACGAGGAAGCGGACGAACAGCCCCCATCCGTTGGCAGTTTTATTATCCATTCCATGAGTGTTGCACTATTTAGTAGTCAGGTACTTAGTCAAATTAAAAGCGGTACTTTAGTTATACTTGTCTATGATCGAGAAACTGTGCTCCAAGTCATCCATAACCGCGGACACGGCTTTCAGAAAGATTTACCCTGCAGGGGTGCACAAATAGCAACACACACTCGATCAACCTCAGAAAAACCAAATCAAAACCCAACGAGGCATTCACGACAAAGCGATCATAGGATTCAGAAATGTTTCAGGGGGCCACCCCACTAAGCTACCCGCAACGAAGTTGGCCGGCTCCGGAACGGACCCAGGGTTTGCGACGACGGCTGTAAACGACTGGGAACCCGAAAGCGTGACTGGGCTTGTCGATACCGCGAAAACATGGCGCGATCCAAAACAGTACAGGTGCTCCACGCACAATCTTAAATAAAGCAGTAAAGCATGGCATAAGTACAGGATAGTAATAAAGCCCCAAACTACTTTGTGGCCCCAAGAAATAAGAATGAATCAAGCTCTGGCTCGGGGGGTCCATAAGGCCTCCCGGATGTGGATAGTGCGAATAGTCAAGGAACAGGAATCAAGTACTCGGGGTCCTACGGGACACAAGTGAGCATGAAGAACCAAATAGCAGATATTGCTCACCGATGCCAGTTTCATTAGTTATCCCATTACTACTCAGGTTAAGTTGTTTAGGTACCTCGTGATCCATCAGACTCTCACATACCCTACACATGCTGTTCTACGAACCGCATGGCTCAAACAACTCATGTATTAATGGCTCATGGGATGGAGGAACAAGCTTCGGTGGGGTTTAAAAGTAAAGGCTATGCAGTACTTGGGATTCAATTTAATGCAATCGTGACTCAATGATGCAAGAATAAGATAGAGGCAGTACGTACTATATGTATGCAAGCATGTGGTAGTGCTTGCCTGGCAGCTCAGTTGAAACGAGGGACGGATCTGGGTAGTGCTCCTGGGTTTCCTGATATATCCCCTGCTCAGCGTCTATTCGAAGAAGAACCAAACAAACAAGGGCCAACATAAATAGAGTGCACAAGCATATAAATTAAAATGCGACAAGCAAACAAGCATGCTATGATGAATGATGCACAATTTACATGGCATTAAAATAGCATGGCAAGGGTGAGGTGTGGTGCAAAAATAAAGCATTTTTATTATTTATTTAGTCCAATTTTATTGTCATAAACAGTTCATATTTGTAATAATGTCATGATGCATGCTTCAAATCAGAACAAGGGATGCATAGATAGAACGGGCTCCTCGCGCTGATCGATTTAGACATATTATTTGCCAAAATTGGAGTTATAGAAATAAAGTTATTAATTAATTAAGAAAAAGGGCATTTTATTGTAATTTTAATTACCTCGAAATTTTAAAGTGCTCAAAATAATATTTTGAATGGCATATTTGAAATCCTCACATTTTTCTGATTCCAAAACATATATCATATGTATTATTTGGAGTTGTAAATTAAAAGTTATTTAAAAACTGATTTGAATTTGAATTTAAATAATTTCTGAAATTGTTTTGTCAAAACAGATAAGTGGCCAGACTTTTTACACCCAGGCAGAGCCAGACGCAGACGCTGACGAGTGGGCCATGCGCTGACTCAGCAGCCGGTGGGGCGCAGAGGGTCTGCCCGGCTTTTCTCACCATGGGGGTGTCTAGCCACAGAGAGTGACAGGTGGGCCACCGGGCGACGGGGCCACAGCACGCGCGTGGCCAGCGGGCGGCAGACACGTGGGCGATCCAGGGCAGCGCGGGCGGAGAATCTCCAGACCGCGGGGGTTTTCTTGCAAGAATGCACCGGGGCTGACAGGTGGGGTTCCTGGGACTGCGGGTTCAGGCGGGAAAAGGGCAGGGGCCCAAGTGCAAAAAGGACATCGGCTGCTGCTGCGCGCTGACGGGTCAGGCTCTGACGGCGGCGGTCCTGGCCGTCTTTCGGCGACGGTGGCGATGCATCCGCTGGACGAAACGCGTCGCCCCAAAAATGAAAATCGTAGAGGGGACCACGGGCTACATCTTTCGTTCAGTGAACTCGCACGAAGGCGGTCTACAGCGCGCGGGGCAGGGTGAGGAACAGGGGCGGACGGATGCTGCGGTTGCTGTTGCAGACACGAAGGACAGCGCAGCGGCGGCGCACGGAGCCCGCTCGACGGAGCGTCTGGCGAGTCTAGGCCGCTAGGAGGAGGACGGACTTGTCTAGGAGATAGAGAGGCTCACCAGGGGGTCGCCCGTGACGTCGCTGGCACGAGGGGTGGATCCGGTCGGAACAGAGGCAGGGGTTCTGCGAGCTTCTGATCCCGGTGGTTGCGGCGTGTCCGGGGAGCTACAGAGGACTCCGGCGAGGCGTGGCCGGTGCAGGGTGAGGTAGAGGAGTCAGAGTGAGGTCCTGGTATGCCCAGGCGTGCTGCAACTCACCAGGCCAACGAGGGAGGTGGTAGACCGAGCTAGGTTTAGGGTTTTCGGGCGTGGCCTTGCCTTGGTTAGTTGGCCGAGGGGGAGGAGGAAGAGGGAGTCTGGCTAGGTGGATCTCGATCTGGGGTCGGTGGGAAAAGATGAGGGTGGAAGGGAAGAGCACATGGGAGGATGGTAACTTTTTGGCAAGGTAGAGAGAAGGCCTCGGGTGACTTCTTCTCCTCTCTCTCTTGTTGTTTTGCTAAGAGATAAAGAGAAGGGACCAAGGGAGGGGCATGCGATGGAGCTGGTGGGGCCAGCATGGTAGAGAGAGGAGAGATGAGAGAGGTGTGGTAGGGGTTAGGGCTTAGAACTAGGGTTAAAAAGAAAAGAGAGGAAACTAGGGTTAGGGTTTAGATTAGGTGTTTAGGTTTTAAAACATGCTTATATGATCAAGCCAAGGTAGAGGGGTGAGGATTTTGGTTTAGCACAAGGTGAGGGAAAGATAAACCCAAGAAAAAGAGAGAGAAAGAGGTTTGTGGGAAAAGGCCTCATATGAATCATGCATGAAAGGAAGAATGGTGTTGATGAGTACATGGGGATGGTGGAGAGAGATGGAGATGATCCCACATAAAAAGAACCACTAAAACCAAGAGAAAAACAAATGGGCTAAAGGTGGTGGTACTCTTGCATGGCCCATGCAAAATAATTAATGCCATGATTAAATTCTTGTGAAAACAAAATAATAGCATGGCATTATTCTTATGCAATCTCAAGAAGTGGAATAAAGGCCAAGCAAAAGAAATTATAGATTTAGATCCACCCCACCCACATGAGCTAGAATAAATATCAAAAGAAAAAGAAATACAAGCTCATGGATAATGGGATGGTGTAATTATAAGGTGGTGACAAAGAGAGGTGGTGGAATTGGAATAAAAGATATGCCCCCAACTCAACTTGGGCATTTAAACAATATATCAATAACCAAATACAATATCAAGAGTCAAATACAATTAATAATGCATATGAGAGGAGAACCAAAAGAAAAAGGGTTTTATATGATGCTCAAATGCAAGGTGGCATGATGACATGAGCATGATATAATTATGGTGCAACAATTGTATGTAGTAAGTAGCCATTATATTACTAGACCAAGTAGCATTACAATTGTTAGACAACTGGGATGCTACAACTCTCCCCCACTAAACAGGAATCTCGCCCCGAGATTCTAGGAAGAAGAAGACTCAAAGAGGGTAGGATACTTGGCACGGAGCTCGTCTTCACGTTCCCAAGTGGCTTCATGAACAGAATGGTGCGACCACTGCACCTTGCAGAACTTGATGGACTTGTTGCGAGTCCTTCTTTCTGCGACTTCAAGGATTTTTGTGGGGTGTTCTTGATAAGACAGGTCTTCTTAGAGATTTATAAGCTCATGGTCCACGGTCCTGCCGAGATCCTTGAAGCACTTCTTGAGTTGAGAGATGTGGAAAACATCATGGACCTTGAGTTTTTCCGGGAGCTTGAGAGCATAAGCAACTTCTCCTCTTCTTCCACGAATTTTGAATGGACCGATGTATCTAGGAGCCAGCTTTCCTTTGATACCAAAACGGTGCGTGCCTCTCATGGGAGTGACACGAAGGTAAACGAGATCACCAGGGACATACTCCATGTCCGTGTGCTTTCTGTCATAATTGCTCTTCTGGCAACATTGGGCAATCTTTAAATTTTCAAGAATGATGTGAACCTTCTCCTCCGCTTGAGTTACAATGTCAGGGCCAAACAATATTCTTTCACCTGCGCCCGACCAACCAATCGGAGTTCTGCATTTGCGACCATAGAGAGCCTCAAATGGTGCCATCTTTAGACTTTTCTGGAAGCTGTTGTTGTAAGAGAATTCAGCATAAGCAAGACATTCTTCCCACTTCATGCCGAAAGAGATGACGCAAGCACGGAGCATATCTTCCAGAATCTGGTTGATCCTTTTAACTTGTCCTTGCGACTGAGGGTGGTAAGCTGTGCTGAAGTTCAATTTTGTTCCCAAAGCATTTTGGAAACTTCCCCAGAACTTGGAAGTGAAGATGCTTCCATGGTCTAAACTGATCTCAAGAGGAACTCCATACAGAGAGACAATTCTGTTGATATAGAGCTCAGCCAACTGGATTGCAGAAATTGTTTCCTTGACGGGAAATAAGTGAGCCACTTTAGAAAGCCTGTCAATGACAACAAAGATTGCATTGTTGCCCTTCTGCGACCTTGGAAACCCAGTGATGAAGTCCATCTCTACTTTCTCCCATTTCCATTCCGGGGGTTTCAATGGCTGTAGAAGACCGGAAGGTTTCTGATGGACAGCTTTAACTCTACGGCAGACATCACACTCCGAGACATACTTGGCAATATATCGTTTCAACCTAGGCCACCAATACTGTGTTTTCAAGTCATTGTACATCTTTGTGCTACCAGGGTGGATAGAAAGAACAGAATCATGCGCCTCCTTGAGAACTTGCTCTCTCAAACCCGGATAGTTTGGAACAAACATCCGGTGTTCAAAGAAAAGAGTGCCTTGGTCATCGACGTGGAAGGAATCATACTTCGGAAGCTGAATGTTGGAGATGATCTTTTTAGTGTAAGGATAACCAAGTTGAATGGAGCGAACCTTTTCTTCCAAGAGAGGGGTTGCTAAAAGGTTCAGAAGATACCCTTGATCCACAATTTCAAGGTTGAGCTGATGGAATTCCTCGCACAAGAGAGGCTGTTGTTTTTCCACCATGAGGTTGCTGACATAAGCTTTGCGGCTGAGAGCATTGGCCATGACATTAGCTTTGCCCGGAGTGTAGTTGATGGTCAAATCGAAATCATTGATTGCTTCAATCCACCTCCTCTGACGAAGGTTGAGATCAGGCTGTGTAAAGATATACTTCAGACTCTTGTGATCAGAAAAGATTACACAACGGTTGCCAAGCAAGTAATGCATCCATACTTTCAAAGCAAAGACAACTGCTGCGAGTTCGAGGTCATGTGTAGGATAGTTGATCTCATGCGTCTTCAACTGTCGAGAGGCATAAGCAACAACTTGTTTTTCTTGCATAAGGACCGCACCCAATCCTTGCAAAGATGCGTCACAGAATATCTGGAAAGGCTTGGATGTATCTGGAGGAACCAAGACTGGTGTGGAAGTGAGCTTCTCTTTGAGTGTTTCAAAGCTTGCTTGACATGCAGGAGTCCAAAGGTATTTCTTGCCTTTCTTGAGGAAATCGGTAAGAGGCTTCGCAATCTTCGAGAAGTTCTGAACGAAGCGGCGGCAATAACTAGCCAAACCAAGGAAACTCCGGACTTCTTTGACATTTACAGGAGGAAGCCAGTCAACAATTGTCTTTACAGTTTCTGGGTTGACGGCAATGCCCTTGGCAGTGATGACATGACCAAGGTAGGTGACTTCAGGCAGCCAGAACTCACATTTGGAGAACTTTGCATACAGGCGGTTCTCACGAAGCTTGTTTAGGACACACCGAAGGTGTTCTTCATGTTCTTCCTTTGACTTAGAATAGACTAGGATGTCATCCAGATAGACCACAACGAACTTATCAAGATACTCCATGAAAACCGAGTTCATAAGCCTCGAGAAGGTGGCCGGTGCGTTCGTGAGACCGAAAGACATGACCGTGTACTCATACAGGCCATAGCAGGTGGTGAAAGCTGTTTTAGGAACATCTTCCTTGCGAATCTTGATTTGATGATAACCACTTCTCAAGTCAAGCTTAGAGAATACCACAGCTCCAGCTAGCTGATCGAAGAGATCATTAATCCGCGGAAGGGGATATTTATTCTTGATGGTTTTAGCATTGAGAGCCCGATAGTCAACACAAAGTCTATTAGTCTTGTCCCGCTTCTTCACAAAGATGGTTGGGCTACCCCAAGAAGAAGTACTGTGCTGAATGAAACCCAACTTCTCTTGTTCATCAAGCTGACGTTTGAGTTCAGACAACTCAGCAGGACCCATTTTATAAGGCCACTTAGAAATAGGAGCGGTACCAGGTTCAAGATCAATCACAAACTCAACCTCACGATCCGGAGGCATACCTGGCAACTCTTCAGGAAAGACATCTGGGAACTCACAGACCACCGGAACACTCTGAATAGCTTCCATAGCATCATCATTCAGAGCCGCCAAAGAGAAAAGCTGAATAGCAGGAGTCAGACTTGGAGAATAGACTATATGGCCTTCAGGAATTTTCAGAGAAACCGAGCGTTCAGCACAATCAATCACAGCTGCATTTGCTGTCAACCAATCCATGCCCAAGATAACATCAATGTCAGAATTGCCTAGAATAATTAAGGAAGCCTAGAACGAATAACCACCAATCTCAATTTGATTGCCATGGCTGATTTTAGAAGCCCTCATACTTGAACCAGGAGATTGCACCATGAGGCGAGTTGGTAAAGCATCAGAAGGTAACCCATTACCCTCCGCAAACTTGTAAGACACGAAAGAATGTGATGCACCAAAATCAAATAAAACTCTTGCAGGAACTGAGTTAACATGAAGCATACTCATCACAACTCCAGGTGCATGCTCATCTTGAGCGACATTGACACAGTTGGCACGAGCAACAGTAGACCCGGGCTTGGTGTTGATGTTGAGAGCCCGAGGTGGTGGTGCACGAACCATAGGAGAGCTTGCCGCAGGTCTTGGAGGTGGTGGAGGAAGAGCTTTATTGTTCATTAGACAGTTCCAGTGTTGATGCCCAGTGTTTCCACAAGTGTAACAAGCACCAGGTGGACGTGGAGCAACGTAGCCAGGGACTCCGCCAGACGCTCCAGGGTAGTTGTGGTTGTAGCCCCTGGGAGCAGCAGTGAGGAAGTTTGGTGGCCTTGTCGCGTAGCTTGAAGGTCTTGGTGGAGCCGGGAGCGACGGTCGGGTGTTAGGAACCCAGACACGACACTTAGAAGGAGTTGACATAGCTGAAGAGCTTGCTGCATCACGGTTGTGTTTCTTTGACTCCTCAAACACTTGCCTACTTGCTTCTTCCTGCAGAGCTGTATGTTGGAGTTCCAGAAAAGACGCCGGCCTTGCATGTGTGATTGCATATTTAATCGATGCATTGAGCCCTTCTCTGAACCTCTTTTGCTTCTTCTTGTCATCAGAGATCTCATCGCCACCATACCGAGAAAGGTTCATGAAGTTTCTGATATAGGTATTGACATTGTCATTGCCCTGCTTGAGGTTGAGAAACACTTCCTTCATCCTCTCCATGACAATTTCTGACAGATATTGCTCTTTGAAAGCTCCAGTGAACTGTTCCCAAGTAGGCTGAAAACCAGTGTAGTTTGCCTTGAGGTAATTCTCCCACCACAGAGTTGCATCTCCCTTCAGAAGGTGAGTGGCACATTTTACCCATTCTTGCTCAGGAACATCAGCAGTCACCAGTAACCTTGACATCTCACGGAACCAATCATCAGCATCAAGTGGTTGATCAGACACATCAAATTGGCGTGCGTTGAACTTCAGGAAGCTTTTGATGTCTCCTTGCTTGGGAGGTGGAGGTAGCCGAACAAACTCATTCCTCCTGACACTTTCTTCAAATCGCTGCTGGTTCTGCTGCATTGCGGCCAAGGCATTGGCGATGCTTGACAACGCAGCCCCCAGTTCAGGTTGTATGTCCTCCTTAGAACGGCGTGGTGGTGCCATCATGTGATTGATATAAAACACAAGTCAGTACCATAATGGAGAATAATAATAATCCAAAATAGTACCAAAATAGAATTAACCAAGATTAAAGGATACAAATTACTAAGGTGATATTAAAATATCAACAAAGTTCAAAGCACCTAGAAGATATTAAGCATATCGCACACGACTGAACAAGGAGTGTGGTACACAAACTAACAAAGAAAATTTTTCCGTAAATTTCGGCATTAAAATACCACTATATGCGCAAAACCACTTAACAAATCAAGATTAGTAACTCTACCAATTCAATATACAAGAGCGAATGAGAAAAGTAGTGGTATGGTCGCGACTCCATCCCGCACTCAAATCATTACTCCGCACATGAATAAGTAAAACACATATCCCAACACCTTCTTCAGATAAACCTAAAGATTAGTAACTACAGAAACGAATACCCCAAACAAGATAATGTCGGATAACAAAGAGTAAGACAGATCGCGTCGGTATACAACGAATCAGATAGATCGCGTCGGTTTGCAAAAGCCTGTCGATATGGAATGTACCAACAGTTGATAACCAAAAGCCAGATAATGATAACATGTTGGATGCAACAGATAGACAAGGAATTCACACACACACACGCACACCCACACACAACCTATGGTACTATGGAACCCAGAACACGTGAATCCTAGTTTAAATTTTAGAAGAGGATTGAAAACGTTACACTTCCTTACCAGAAAAAGGTGGCTGGGTGGGTAAGAAGAAAAATGGAAGCAGTCCTACTCTCACGTTTTGTTTTTCCTAGTATACATAACTACCAAAATTATTTGCTAGACTGACAACGACCATTTGGCTGAGACCCTGAAGGGCGGGATGGCTCTGATACCAATTGTAACTACCTCGGTGAATTACGCTCTTAGTTACAAGCCTGGATGAGCGGAAATGGTTAAACTAGTACGGTGGGGCCAAATGTCACTCACAGGTAGACCTTTCAGCCGTCCTAACCATTTCCAACACATCGGGACAAGAACGAGCGGCGTAATCGGCAGGCGAAGGGATCAACTACATACACAAATGAGTATGTATGCAAGCCACATACAACAGTCCTCAGAGCCATTCCATCTAAAAAGAAATAGAAATATTGCAACGCCATACGGCAAGATCCAAACATCCTAGATAGATATAATAGTTTAGAATATCTCCTCATACATCAAACATCGGAGTATCAGGCGGAAGCAGAAAGCAAGATCCGAGTACGGATAAGAAGCAAATCGGCATAAGATGCTCCATAAATAAACACATCCCCCCACAGATCTCACGGATCCCCGTTCCCGGAATCTCTACACCGAGTGATCGTTGCCAACATCGTTCGTCTCCTCCACCCAGTATCCATCTTGCGAGTATACCTGTTCATCTGAATCAAACAATTTATCGCGTGAGACCCTATGGGTACTCAGCAAGTCTTTATGCCTCTAAAGGGGACACAACCTGGGGTGACGCAATTGCAGCAAAAGATAATACCTAACAATTCTATAGATACTCGCTAACCATCCGCCTAACCAAAGATAGACGGATGTCCATGAATTATTAACAACATTTATAACAGTAATATTAACAGATCCATCCTCCTCCTCGCTTACCAACGAGGAAGCAGACGAACAACCCCCATCCGTTGGCAGTTTTATTATCCATTCCATGAGTGTTGCACTATTTACTAGTCAGGTACTTAGTCAAATTAAAAGCGGTACTTTAGTTATACTTCTCTATGATCGAGAAACTGTGCTCCAAGTCATCCATAACCGCGGACACGACTTTCAGAAAGATTTACCCTGCAGGGGTGCACAAATAGCAACACACACTCGATCAACCTCGGAAAAACCAAATCAAAACCCAACGAGGCATTCACGACAAAGCGATCACAGGATTCAGAAATGTTTCAGGGGGCCACCCCACTAAGCTACCCGCAACGAAGTTGGCCGGCTCCGGAACGGACCCAGGGTTTGCGACGACGGCTGTAAACGACTGGGAACCCGAAAGTGTGACTGGGCTTGTCGATACCGCGAAAATGTGGCGCGGTCCAAAACAGTACAGGTGCTCCACGCACAATCTTAAATAAAGCAGTAAAGCATGGCATAAGTACAAGATAGTAATAAAGCCCCAAACTACTTTGTGGCCCCAAGAAATAAGAATGAATCAAGCTCTGGCTCGGGGGGGTCCATAAGGCCTCCCGGATGTGGATAGTGCGAATAGTCAAGGAACAGGAATCAAGTACTCGGGGTCCTACGGGACACAAGTGAGCATGAAGAACCAAATAGCAGATATTGCTCACCGATGCCACTTTCATTAGTTATCCCATTACTACTCAGGTTAAGTTGTTTAGGTACCTCGTGATCCATCAGACTCTCACATACCCTACACATGCTGTTCTACGACCCGCATGGCTCAAACAACTCATGTAGTAATGGCTCATGGGATAGAGGAACAAGCTTCGGTGGGGTTTAAAAGTAAAGGCTATGCAGTACTTGGGATTCAATTTAATGCAATCGTGACTCAATGATGCAAGAATAAGATAGAGGCAGTACGTACTATATGTATGCAAGCATGTGGTAGTGCTTGCCTGGCAGCTCAGTTGAAACGAGGGACGGATCTGGGTAGTGCTCCTGGGTTTTCTGATATATCCCCTGCTCAGCGTCTATTCGAAGAAGAACCAAACAAACAAGGGCCAACATAAATAGAGTGCACAAGCATATGAATTAAAATGCGACAAGCAAACAAGCATGCCATGATGAATGATGCACAATTTACATGGCATTAAAATAGCATGGCAAGGGTGAGGTGTGGTGCAAGAATAAAGCATTTTTATTATTTATTTAGTCCAATTTTATTGTCATAAACAGTTCAGATTTGTAATAATGTCATGATGCATGCTTCAAATCAGAACAAGGGATGCATAGATAGAACGGGCTCCTCGCGCTGATCGATTTAGACATATTATTTGCCAAAATTGGAGTTATAGAAATAAAGTTATTAATTAATTAAGAAAAAGGGCATTTTATTGTAATTTTAATTACCTCGAAATTTTAAAGTGCTCAAAATAATATTTTGAATGGCATATTTGAAATCCTCACATTTTTCTGATTCCAAAACATATATCATATGTATTATTTGGAGTTGTAAATTAAAAGTTATTTAAAAACTGATTTGAATTTGAATTTAAATAATTTCTGAAATTGTTTTGTCAAAACAGATAAGTGGCCAGACTTTTTACACCCAGGCAGAGCCAGACGCAGACGCTGACGAGTGGGCCATGCGCTGACTCAGCAGCCGGTGGGGCGCAGAGGGTCTGCCCGGCTTTTCTCACCGTGGGGGTGTCTAGCCACAGAGAGTGACAGGTGGGCCACCGGGCGACGGGGCCACAGCACGCGCGTGGCCAGCGGGCGGCGGACACGTGGGCGATCCAGGGCAGCGCGGGCGGAGAATCTCCAGACCGCGGGGGTTTTCTTGCAAGAATGCACCGGGGCTGATAGGTGGGGTTCCTGGGACTGCGGGTTCAGGCGGGAAAAGGGCAGGGGCCCAAGTGCAAAAAGGACATCGACTGCTGCTGCGCGCTGACGGGTCAGGCTCTGACGGCGGCGGTCCTGGCCGTCTTCCGGCGACGGTGGCGACGCATCCGCTGGACGAAACGCGTCGCCCCAAAAATGAAAATCGTAGAGGGGACCACGGGCTACATCTTTCGTTTAGTGAACTCGCACGAAGGCGGTCTACAGCGCGCGGGGCAGGGTGAGGAACAGGGGCGGACGGATGCTGCGGTTGCTGTTGCAGACACGAAGGACAGCGCAGCGGCAGCGCACGAAGCCCGCTCGACGGAGCGTCCGGCGAGTCTAGGCCGCTAGGAGGAGGACGGACTTGTCTAGGAGATAGAGAGGCTCACCAGGGGGTCGCCCGTGACGTCGCTGGCACGAGGGGTGGATCCGGTCGGAGCAGAGGCAGGGGTTCTGCGAGCTTCTGATCCCGGTGGCTGCGGCGTGTCCGGGGAGCTACAGAGGACTCCGGCGAGGCGTGGCCGGTGCAGGGTGAGGTAGAGGAGTCAGAGTGAGGTCCTGGTATGCCCAGGCGTGCTGCAACTCACCGGGCCGACGAGGGAGGTGGTAGACCGAGCTAGGTTTAGGGTTTTCGGGCGTGGCCTTGCCTTGGTTAGTTGGCCGAGGGGGAGGAGGAAGAGGGAGCCTGGCGAGGTGGATCTCGATCTGGGGTCGGTGGGAAAAGATGAGGGTGGAAGGGAAGAGCACATGGGAGGATGGTAGATTTTTGGCAAGGTAGAGAGAAGGCCTCGGGTGACTTCTTCTCCTCTCTCTCTCTTGTTGTTTTGCTAAGAGAGAAAGAGAGGGGACCAGGGGAGGGGCATGCGATGGAGCTGGTGGGGCCAGCATGGTAGAGAGAGGAGAGATGAGAGAGGTGTGGTAGGGGTTAGGGCTTAGAACTAGGGTTAAAAAGAAAAGAGAGGAAACTAGGGTTAGGGTTTAGATTAGGTGTTTAGGTTTTAAAACATGCTTATATGATCAAGCCAAGGTAGAGGGGTGAGGATTTTGGTTTAGCACAAGGTGAGGGAAAGATAAACCCAAGAAAAAGAGAGAGAAAGAGGTTTGTGGGAAAAGGCCTCATATGAATCATGCATGAAAGGAGGAATGGTGTTGATGAGTACATGGGGATGGTGGAGAGAGATGGAGATGATCCCACATAAAAAGAACCACTAAAACCAAGAGAAAAACAAATGGGCTAAAGGTGGTGGTACTCTTGCATGGCCCATGCAAAATAATTAATGCCATGATTAAATTCTTGTGAAAACAAAATAATAGCATGGCATTATTCTTATGCATTCTCAAGAAGTGGAATAAAGGTCAAGCAAAAGAAATTATAGATTTAGATCCACCCCACCCACATGAGCTAGAATAAATATCAAAAGAAAAAGAAATACAAGCTCATGGATAATGGGATGGTGAAATTATAAGGTGGTGACAAAGAGAGGTGGTGGAATTGGAATAAAAGATATGCCCCCAACTCAATTGGGCATTTAAATAATATATCAATAACCAAATACAATATCAAGAGTCAAATACAATTAATAATGCATATGAGAGGAGAACCAAAAGAAAAAGGGTTTTATATGATGCTCAAATGCAAGGTGACATGATGACATGAGCATGATATAATTATGGTGCAACAATTGTATGTAGTAAGTAGCCATTATATTACTAGACCAAGTAGCATTACAATTGTTAGACAATTGGGATGCTACAGGCAGGCCCGTACAATGAGGGAGATGCGAACCAGACTCGTGATCCAGTATTTGCGGAAGAAGTTGCCTCTGTGCATTGAGATTCGTACTGCTAGGTGTCACCCTCCTGAGTTGGTCCAGCGAATGGAGCATACGACCAAGGTCGTATAAGATTTCCTTCCTCTCACGACAACTATTATCGCATGTGTCGCTCTATCTCCCTTACATCTACTGACCGAGGCCGCAATCGATGTCCGTAGTCAATATAGCGACTACCGACCAACGACTCTTTCATATCGATATTTGGCTCAGGCTGCGGCGGACCTTCATGGACTACTCCATTGTGGCCACCATCTTGTGTCCGGCTAGCCAACCTACTAAATATTCCCATGACTATGCAAGGGGTTGATTTACTTTTTAGCACTCCCTCCGGTCCAATAAATAAGTGTTTAGGGTTTTTCGGAAAATTTGAAATTTTCATGATCAAAATCCCTGAAATCCATGTGTTGCTACGGGTTGATTTTGGCGTAATCCCTCTATTCCTATAATTGTTTTCATGGAAATTTTGAAATACTAGCAAACAGGCCGTGCGTTGCTACGGGTTGATCAACTAAATATTTACAGAGTTGTGTCTGATTCCTACACAACCGTGTGTTTCAGACTCACACGTGCACGGCGAAAACTTGTTTCTACCGGCGCCGGTATGTACCGGCGTCGCATCGCCCGTCCAATGCTACAATGTGCTTTTAGATCGTTGCGTCGTTCCCCTCCCACCCCCTGTTGTATTCCCAGGGTCCAGGATGTATTCCTTCCCAACGTTGGGCCTACCACCTCTACTATCTGCATACGGTCCTCATCGCATCCGCGTATATTCGCTCCCCTTCTTCCCCAAAGCGGCAGCCGCCATCGCTCCAGGGGGCGGTATGGCTCTCACCTTCCGCTCCCTTACGACCGCTCCACAATCTCCCTTGTGGCCTCCCAGCATTAGCTCGACCGTGCCCATCTCGTCTCCACCCATCCGTCTGGTCATTCTTTCCTCTTCAACTCGACTGCCGTCGCCGCTCTAGCTGCAGACGCGCTGCTTCTTTTACCCCTCATCAATGGCCGGTGAGCCTGCATCAGATCTAACAAGGTAAGTCATTTCCTTGCATTCCCCCGTGCATCACACTCTTCGAGCTGCCAGATCTGGTTGATTGGGCAACCAATTTGGTTATTTCTCAAAACTACTTAGCGACCAAGTTCTATTGCCTCGTTTGCTTAGGTTTTCTCAAATTCTAATGTATGCAATTTGTGGTAGTATATTAATCTCAAGATTTAATTTCTGTGTTGCGAGCTGGTTTCTCAAATTTCTCCATATTTTGATACCGTGCATCTATCGGATCTTAGACTTATGAAAGCATATCGCTGTTGAAATGTTGCATCACCTGGAAAAATTGACACCCTTTTATCTTTAGCCTCAGCGTAATATGCTGAATTTCACCCTGCTGGTAATGAAATCTTGCATCCCCTTGTTTCTTTATTATCCCAGAAGTAGCCTTTTCAGCAGTACTAGATTTTCACCAGTACGAAGAGAAATCTTATTCTAATTAGATCGCTTTTGTTTATGTCTTATCTGGATGTACATCTGGAAAGAGATATTGTTTGTGTTTCCTAGGCCCTCTATAAATGTTCAGTTGCGGTTGCGGACTACTCTGTAAAACAATCCCTAGGCTCTAACCTCTGAAGCAGCGGTGGAACCTCTGAAGCAGCAGTGGCGACGGCTCGGTGTGAGTGCGTCAGTGTACCGACGCCGCTGTTTGCAGGCAAAGCCAACTCGTCATAAGTTCGTCAAAGTAGCGACCCCGGCATCAGCATAGTAGCATCTTAGGAACTGACCATCTGCAGCATCTAAGCATCTTGGTCGATAAATGTTATATTTCATTTTTACATATTGTCACCACTTGTTCCCCAACTCTTTTTGAAATAGTCACTTGGGAGATAAGCATGAGCAACGATGTTCCAACCATCTAAAAAATGTGTATGTATACCAATTTTTTTTGCACGCCCTCTTAAAAGGGTAAATAAACAAACTGATGTGTTCTATCATCTGATCCTTAATTATAAAACAGAAATTGAATAGAGAAGTGCTCTTACCATGTCCACTGAACTTTGTGAAAGCAATACTGGTGGTTCTTGAACATGATTTTATTTGCTGCAATCATATGAAAATAACACCGTTTGATCTGTGCTGCTTACCTACTTGTTAGTAGGTTAGATCAACTTATTTGTTCTCTACTGCTAAAGCAACATCCCGGATGAATGAAGATATATAACTAATAAGGATCGAGAGAATATACGGCGAATGGCAGTTGATGACCATAATGTTTTGATGTTTCTTTTCTTTTGGATGTACATCCGAAACTAATGGTTGTTCATATTTTTTCAGGTCTTCTCTGTTTTCAGCTACAGGCTCCGAAAGTTAGTTTGTTGTTCAAGCTAGTGACTTGCATTATAGTGCTCTTTAGCAAAGTTGTGATCTCTCTTTCAGAGACGAGCGATGAAGTTATTGAATTAAGCCAAGAATTATTACCCTCTGAATTCTTTGGTCCACAACACCACAATATTTGTTCAGTTCAATTGTTGGATGGATACGTGTAGCGCAATTGTAGATACAAGACTTGGACAATGCCAAATTAGAGAGCATGGTGGTCCTTCTGTTTTTAAGACTTGTAAAAAACCAAGTTTTCCTGATGAATTATATTACATCATGTATATGTACACACTGCCTTGTCTGGTTTATTTATATTAAGTCATGTACAGAAATTTTATTGTGATCTTGTGGACTTTTTCGAGTGTTTTCAGTACATGGTATGTCCTTTTTATATAGTGCATAACTCATATACGGGAATTTTATACTGTTGGTTCACCTGATCTCAGCTTTGTCAGTTCACACTATAATGAAACGATTGGTACCATCCTTTAGTATTTGAATACTTTGGAACAAACAATCCATTATTAAACAAGTTAAACGACAAAATAACAATGAAACGGGTCCTATTACTTTTTGAAACAATGTCAAATAATTTAGAAAACATTTCAAACCACATCCTACAAATATATGAAAAACACATCAAAACAACAACAATCCTGATTAAACAACTCGAACTTTTATAAAACTGTTGTCACCCCCAGCAACCCTTATATGGAACAATTGAGAAACAATTGAAAATACATCAACTGAAAACAAGTGAAACCATCTAATACCTGTGAAACAAATAAGGCATTAAACAATTCAAACTAATGATGCCCTTATTGGTAAATTGAAACCACATCGTCCTAGTTTGAAACTGTTGGAACAACATCAAGCAGGAATGAGACTATTGAAACATCGTTATACGATTGAAACAACATCACACGAGTTTGAAACTGCTGAAATCAAATCAAATCACCTGCTGACACAAAATTGAAACAACAACAAACATGCATTAAACTTTTGAACCAACATCAAGTGGGAATGGAAGTGTTGAAACACTATGTTTCAATAAATTGAAACCACATACGCATGTTTAAAACAATTGTAACCACAAAAATATTTTTAAACAATTGAAACCACCACCCAAGAACAAATGAAACCACAAAACCATGTTTCATTAAATTGAAGCGACAAAAGCATGTTTCAAACAACAAAAGGATGTTTGAAACAATCGAAACCACCACATAAGATTTTATAAATATTTTTTTCACCCCAAGGAACCTGGTAGAAACAATTAAAACCACAAATATTATCTTTTCATCAATTGAAACCACGTTCCAACTTTTTATCAATACTTTGAAACCGAATTGAACCTTATTTGAAACAACTGAAACCATATGGAACCATACTGAAACCTATTTCAACCAATCGAACCCCACAAACATGTTTCAAAACAATTGAAACCACACATGAATGAAAACACAAAACTATATTTCAATAAATTAAACCCACACAAGCATGTTTCAAACAATTGGAACCATAAAAATATGTTTAAAACAATTGACCCCCCCCCCCCCCCCCCGATTTTATGAACATTTTTGACACCAATGAACCTTTTTGAAACAATTAAAACCGCAAATAACATCTTTTAATAATTTGAAACCACCTCGCAAACTAGTTATTAATTTTTCGAACCCAAATTGAACCTTATTGAAAACATTGTAACCACAATGAATAATGCTAAAACTTATATGAAAGAATCGAAATCTCACAAGCATGTTTCAAAATAATTGAAACCACACACAAATGAAACCACAAAACTATGTTTCAATGAATTGAAACCACAGAAGCATATTTGGAATAATTGAAACCACAAAACATGTTTGAAACAATTGAAACCACCACCCAAGAACAATTGAAACCCCAAAACCATGTTTCAATAAATTGCACCCACACAAGCATGTTTCAAAAAAATGAAACCATAAAAATTGAAACAACAAAAACATGTTTGAAACAATTGAAACCACCACCCAAGATTTTATGAATATTTTTGGCACCCCAAGGAACCTTTTTGAAACCATTGAAACACCAAAGAACATATTTTAATAATTCGAAACCACCTCGCAACTATTTATCAATTTTTTGAAAACGAATTGAACCTTATTGAAAACACTGAAACCATATCGAACTATGCAGAAACTTATTTGAACCAATCGAAACCTCACATTATTGTTTTAAAACAATTGAAACCACACACAAATGAAACCACAAAACAATGTTTTAATAAATTAAAACTACACAGGCATGTTTCGAGCAATTGAAACCACTAGTTGAAACATTTGAAACCACTAAAACATGTTTAAAATATTTGAAACTACTAATACTTGTTTGAAACAATTGAAATCACCACATAAGAAGAACTGGAACCACAAGACAAAGTTTCATTTGATTGAAACAAAAAACCATGTTTGAAACAATTGAAACCACCACTACGAACATTTGAAACCACTAAAACATGTTTAAAACATTTGAAACCACTAATACTTGTTTGAAACAATTGAAACCACCACATAAGAAGAACCGGAACCACAAGACCAAGTTTCATTTAATTGAAACTTTAAAACCCTGTTTGAAACAATTGAAACCACCACTTCAAACATTTGAAAGCACTAAAACATGATTGAAACATTTGAAACCACTAATACATGTTTAAAATAATTGCAACCACCACATAAGAAGAATTGGAACCACAAGACCAAGATTCATTTAATTGAAACCACAAAATTATATTTGAAATATTTGAAACCACCACTTCAAACATTTGAAACAACTAAAACATGTTTAAAACATTTTAAACCACTAATACATATTTGAAATAATTGAAACCACCATATAATAAGAATCGAAACCACAAGACCAAGTTTCATTTAAGTGAAATCACAAAACCATGTTTGAAACAATTGAAACCACCACTTGAAATATTTGAAACCACTAAAACATGTTTAAAACAACCACTAATACATGTTTGAAACAATTGAAACCACCACATAAGAAGAACCAGAATCACAAGACCAAGTTTCATTTAATTGAAACCACAAAACCATCTTTGAAATGATTGAAACCACCACTTCAAAGATTTGAAACCACTAAAACATGTTAAAAACAATTGAAACAACTAATACATCTTTGAAACATTTGAAACCACCATATAAGAAGAAGGCGAACCACAAGACCAAGTTTCATTTAATTGAAATAACAAAACCATGTTGAAACCCCCACTTCAAACATTTGAAACCACTAAAACATGTTTCAAATATTTGAAACCACCACCTAAGAACAGCTTCAACCATAAGACCAAGTTTCATTTAATTGAAACCACCACACAAAAAACACTAGAACCTCAAAACCAAGTTTCATTTAATTGAAATAACAAAACCATGTTTAAAACAATTAAAACGACCACTTCAAACATTTGAAACCACTAAAACATATTTGAAACATTTTAAACCACTAATACTTGTTTGAAAAATTGAAAACACCAGATAAGAAGAACCGGAACAACAAGACCAGTTCATTTAATTAGAACCACAAAACCACGTTTAAAACAATTGAAACCCCCACTTTGGACATTTGAAACCACTAAAATATGTTCCAAACATTTGAAACCACCACCTAAGAACAGCTATAACCATATGACCAAGTTTCATTAAATTGAAACCACCACACAAAAAACAGTGGAACCTGAAGACAAAGTTTCATTTAATTGAAACAACAAAACCATGTTTGAAACAATTGAAACCACCACTTCAAACATTTGAAACAACTAAAACATGTTTGAAACATTTCAAACCACTAATACTTGTTTGAAAAAGTTCAAACCACCATATAAGAAGAATCAGAACAAAAGGACCAAGTTTCATTAAATTGAAACCACAAAACCATGTTTCAAACAATTGAAACCACCACTTCGAATATTTGAAATCACTAAAACATGTTTAAAACATTTGGAACCACTTGTCCTTGTGTGAAACAATTGAAACCACCACATAAGAAGAACCAGAACCACAAGACCAAGTTTTATTTAATTGAAACTGCAAAACCCTATTCGAAACAATTGGAACCACCACTTCAAACATTTGAAACCACTAAAACATGATTGAAACTTTTGAAACCACTAATACATGTTTAAAACAATTGCAACCACTACATGAAAAGTGATGGAACCACAAGACCAAGTTTCATTAATTGAAACCACAAAAGTATGTTTCAAACATTATAAACCATCACTTCAAACATTTGAAACAACCAAACCATGTTTGAAGCATTTTTAACCACTACTACATGTTTGAAATAATTGAAACCACCATATAAGAAGAACCGAAACCACAAGACCAAGTTTCATTTAAGTGAAACCACAAAACCATGTTTGAAATAATTGAAACCACCACTTGAAATATTTGAAACCACTAAAACATGTTTGAAACATTTGAACCACTAATACATGTTTGAAACAATTCAAACCACCACATAAGAAGAACCGGAACCACTAGACCAAGTTTCATTTAATTGCAACCACAAAACTATTTTTAAAACAATTAAACCACAACTTTAAAGATTTGAAACCACTAAAACATGTTAAAAACATTTGAAACCACTGATACATGTTTGAAACATTTGAAACCACCATATAATAAGAAGGGGGATCACAAGACCAAGTTTCATTTAATTGTAACAACAAAACCATGTTTAAAACAATTGAAACCACCACTTTAAATATTTGAAAACAGTAAAACATATATGAAACATTTGAATCCACTATTACTTGTTTGAAACAATTGAAACCACCACATAAGAAGAACCGGAACCACAAGACCTAGTTTCATTAGTTGAAAGAACAAAAATATGTTTGAAACAATTGAAACCCCCACTTCGAATATTTGAAACCACTAAAATATGTTTCAAACATTTGAAACCGCCACCTAAGAACACCTGCAATGACAAGACCAAGTTTCATTAAATTGAAACCACCACACAAAAAACACTAGAACCTCAAAACCAAGTTTCATTTAATTGGAACAACAAAACCATGTTTAAAACAATTGAAACCACCACTTCAAATATTTGAAACCACTAAAACCTGTTTGAAATATTTGAAACCACTAATATTTGTTTGAAACAATTGACAATACCACATAAGAAGAACTAGAACCATAAGACCAAGTTTCATTTAATTGAAACAACAAAACCATGTTTGAAATAATTGAAACCATCACTTCGAACATTTGAAACCACTAATACTTGTTTGAAACAATTGAAACCAACACATAAGAAGAACCAGAACCACAAGACCAAGTTTCATTTAATTGAAACTGTAAAACTCTGTTTGAAATAATTGAAACCACCACTTCAAACTTTTGAAACCACTAAAACATGATCAAAACATTTGAAACTACTAATACATGTTTAAAAAAATTACAACCACCACATAAGAAGAACTGCAACCACAAGACCAAGTTTCATTTAATTGAAACTACAAAAGTATGTTTGAAACATTTGAAACCACACCTTCAAACATTTGAAAAACTAAAACATGTTTGAAATTTTTTAAACCACTAATACATATTTGAAATAATTGAAACCACCATATAAGAAGAACAGGAACCACGAGACCAAGTTTCATTTAATTGAAACCACCAAACTATTTTTAAAACAATTGAAACAACCACTTCAAAGATTTGAAACCACTAAAACATGTTAAAAACATTTGAAGCCACTAATACATGTTTGAAACAACTAAAACCACCACATAAGAAGAACATGAACCAAAAGACCAAGTTTCATTTAATTGAAACCACAAAACAATTTTTGAAACAATTGAAACCACCACTTCAAAGATTTGAAACCACTAAAACATGTTATAAACAATTGAAACCACTAATACATCTTTCAAACATTTGAAACCACCATATAAGAAGAAGGCGGACCACAAGACCAAGTTTTGTTTAATTGAAACAACAAAACCATGTTTCAAACAATTGAAATCACCACTTCAAACATTTGAAACCACTAAAACATGTGTGAAACATTTGAATCCACTAATACTTGTTTGAAACAATTGAAACCACCACATAAGAAGAACCGGAACCATAAGACTAAGTTTCATTTAATTGAAATATCAAAACCATGTTTAAACAATTGAAAGCCCCACTTCGAACATTTGTAATCACTAAAACATGTTTCAAATATTTGAAACCACCACCTAAGAACAGCTGCAACCACAAGACCAAGTTTGATTTAATTGAAACCACCACACAAAAAACACTGGAACCTCCAGACCAAGTTTAATTTAATTGGAACAACAAAACCATGCTTGAAATAATTGAAACCACCACTTCAAACATTTGAAAACACTAAAACATATTTGAAACATTTGAAACCACGAATACTTGTTTGAAAATTGAAATCGCCAGATAAGAAAAACTAGAACAACAAGACCAAGTTTCATTTAATTGAAACAACCAAACCATGTTTCAAACAATTGAAACCACCACTTCGAACATTTGAAACCACTAAAATATGTTAAAGACATTTGAAACCCCTAATACTTGTTTGAAACAATTGAAACCACAACATAAGAAGAATCAGAACCACAAGACCAAGTTTTATTTGATTGAACCAACTAAACCATGTTTGAAACAATTGAAACCCCCACTTCGAACATTTGAAACAACTAAAACATGTTTCAAACATTTGAAACCACAACCTAAGAATAGCTACAACCACAAGACCAAGTTTCATTAAATTGAAACCACCACACAAAAAACACTAGAACCTCAAGACCAAGTTTCATTTAATTGAAACAACAAAACCATGTTTGAAACAATTGAAACCACCACTTCAAACATTTGAAACAACTAAAACATGTTTGAAACATTTGAAACCACTAATACTTGTTTGAAAAAATTAAAACCACCACATTAGAAGAACAGGAACAACAAGACCAAGTTTCATTTAATTGAAACCACAAAACCATGTTTCAAACAATTGAAACCACCACTTTGAATATTTGAAACCAGTAAAACATGCTTAAAACATTTGAAACCACTAGTCCTTATTTGAAACAATTAAAGCCACCACATAAGAAGAACCGAAACCACAAGACCAAGTTTCATTTAATTGAAATTGCAAAACCCTGTTTGAAACAATTGAAACTACCACTTCAAACATTTGAAACCACTAAAACATGATTGAAACGTTTGAAACCACTAATACATGTTTAAAACAATTGCAACCACCACCTAAGAAGAACTGGAACCACAAGACCAAGTTTCATTTAATTGAAACCACAAAAGTATGTTTGAAACATTTGAAACCACCACTTCAAACATTTGAAACAACTAAAGCATGTTCAAAACATTTTAAACCACTAATACATGTTTCAAATAATTGAAACCACCCTATAAGAAGAACCAAAACTACAAGACCAAGTATCATTTAAGTGAAACCACAAAACCATGTTTGAAACAATTGAAACCACCACTTGAAACATCTAAAACCACTAAAACATGTTTCAAACATTTGAACCACTAATACATGTTTCAAACAATTGAAACCAACACATAAGAAGAACCTGAAGCACAAGACCAAGTTTCATTTAATCGAAACCACAAAACTATTTTTAAAACAATTGAAACCACCACTTCAAATATTTTAAACCACTAAAACATGTTACAAACATTTGAAACCACTAATACATGTTTGAAACAATTGAAACAACCATATAAGAAGAACCGCAACCACAAGACCAAGTTTTATTTAATTGAAACTGCAAAACCCTATTTCAAACAATTGAAACCACCACTTCAAACATTTGAAACCACTAAAACATGATTGAAACATTTGAATCCAATAATGCTTGTTTGAAAAAATTGCAACCACCACATAAGAAGAACCGGAACCACAAGACCAAGTTTCATTTAATTGAAACAACAAAAATATATTTCAAACAATTGAAACCCCATTTCGAATATTTGAAACCACTAAAACATGTTTCAAACATTTGAAACCACTACCTAAGAACAGATGCAACCATAAGACCAAGTTTCATTAAATTGAAACCACCACACAAAAAACACTCAAACCTCAAGACCAAGTTTCATTTAATTGAAACAACAAAACCATGTTTAAAATAATTGAAACCATCACTTCAAATATTTGAAACCACTAAAACATGTTTGAAACATTTGAAAACACTAATACTTGTTTGAAAAAATTAAAACCACCCCATAAGAAGAACCAGAACAACAAGACCAAGTTTCATTTAATTGAAACCACACAATCATGTTTCAAACAATTGAAACCACAACTTCGAACATTTGAAACCACTAAAACATGTTTAAAACATTTGAAACCACTAAAACATATTTAAAACATTTGAAACCACTAATACTTGTATGAAACAATTGAAACAACCACATAAGAAGAACCAGAACCACAAGACCAAGTTTCAATTAACTAAAACTAAAAAAACCCTATTTGAAAAAATTAAACCACTACTTCAAATATTTGAAACCACTAAAACATGATTGAAACTTTTGAAAGCACTAATGCATGTTTAAAACAATTGCAACCACCACATAAGAAGAACTGAAACCATAAGACCAAGTTTCATTTAATTGAAACTACAAAAGTATGTTTAAAACATTTAAGACCACAACTTCAAACATTTGAAACAACTAAAATATGTTTGAACATTTTAAACCACTAATGAATGTTTGAAATAATTAAAACCACCATATAAGAAGAAGCGGAACCACAAGACCAAGTATCATTTAAGTGAAGGTTAATAGTTTGCTACCACCGAGGATAGCTGCCCCCCACCCACCAACCTTAGGATCAATTCATTGAGATACGTGCAAAATGTGTTTAGGATCCGTACCTAGGTGCATGCATCACTTATCTTTTAGTTAATGAAACTGACACCTGACAAAAATAATAGTGTTCCTTCGCATGCTGCAATTTGTCAGTTTGTGTGCGTAAGTAACACGTTCTTTTGGAACATAAATGACAACGTCCGTGAAACTCAAAGTACTCGGCGTGGCAGGACGAGTTGATATGCACGACTACCTAAGCGATCTACATGCACTCTTCAACACGTACACTGTATGTTGGTGGTAGTTGAAGCTAAAAAAAACCTTACTATACTATATTTACTTTTATATGTCTACTACACCTGCATGTATAGAAATTTTGTACTAGACTAGACTCATAAAAACCTACACTGTGAACGAAATGGAGTAGTTAAAAGATGACTAACCAACATATTACCCCTGTCGCTAAATATAACATCATATTTGCACATAATACAATAGGCTGGTCTTATGAAGTACTTCCTCTGTTTTATAATATAAGATGTTTTAGCTTTGTGAAAAATAGTGTATGTAGACCTCTTTAAGTGTGTAGGTTCGCCCTCCGTTTTATAATATAAGATGTTTTAGCTTTATAAAAAGAATGTATGTAGACCTCTTTTAGTGTGTAGGTTCGAACCTACACACTAACCTACACACTAAAATAGATCTACATACACTCCTTTTCACAAAGCTAAAACATCTTATATTATAAAACGGAGGGAGTATACACTTAGGAGCCAACCATATATATTTATGCCAACTTGGTTTACAGAGCCATGCTTAGGCTTGTGCTAGCTAAACAACACTACTGGCAACATGAATATAACTACTACTCTCTCCGTTTTAAAATATAAGATGTTTTAATTTTGTGAAAGAAGTGTATCTAAACCCTTTTAAATGTCTAGGTTCACTCCAAACCTAGATAAATCTACACACTGTAAGAGGTCTAGATAAACTTCTATCACAAAACTAAAACATCTTATATTTTGAAATAGAGGGAGTAATAAGTAGTACTAGTAAGTAATGTCCATAAGGTATAGCTGGCAATTCCTATAGCTACAACCGCCTGGTGTGTTCACTGTTATGTCAAATTATCCTCTCTCATAGAACCGGAATATGAGGCAGACACTGAGTACAGCTGAAACATGTCAGAGAAATAGTGCTACTAATTGTTGATTAGCAGGTCACAATCAAGTACCGCGGCCAGCTCGACGCACAAATCTCCATGTACATCCTATAGTTGACATAGGGGTGGCAACTATCCCCCGTGGCAGCAAGTCCACACTCTTTAAGTGAAACCACAAAACCATGTTTAAAACAATTGAAACCACCACTTGAAATATTTGAAACCACTAAAACATGTTTAAAACATTTGAAGCTACCACCGAAAAACATGTGCAACCACAAGACCAAGTTTCATTAAATTGAAACCACCACAAAAAAACACTGTAACCTCAGGACCAAGTTTCATTTAATTGAAACAACAAAACCATGTTTGAAATAATTGAAACCATCACTTCAAACATTTGAAACCACAAAACATGTTTAAAATATTTGAAACCACTAATACTTGTTTGAAACAATTGAAACCACCACATAAGAAGAACCAGAACCACACGACCCAGTTTTATTTCTTTGAAATGACAAAACCATGTTTAAAACAATTAAAACCAACACTTCAAACATTTGAAACCACTAAAAAATATTTGAAACATTTGAAACCACTAATACTTGTTTGAAACGATTGAAACCACCACATAAGAAGAACGGAAACCTCAAGACCAAGTTTCATTTAATTAAAACAACAAAACCATGTTTGAAATAATTGAAACCACCACTTCAAACATTTGAAACCACTAAAACATGTTTAAAATATTTGAAACCACTAATACTTATTTGAAACAATTGAAACCACGACATAAGAAGAAGCGGAACTACAAGACCAAGTTTCATTTAATTGAAAAAACAAAACCATATTTGAAACAATTGAAACCACCACTTCAAATATTTCAAACCTCTAAAACATGTTTGAAACATTTGAAACCACTTATACTTGTTTGAAACAATTGAAACTACCACCAAAAACCAGAACCACAAGACCAAGTTTCATTTAATTGAAACAATAAAACCGTGTTTGAAACAATTGAAACCACCACTTCGAACACTTGAAACCACTAAAACAAGTTTCAAACATTTGAAACTACTAATACTTATTTGATACAATTGAAACCACCAGAAAAGAGTAAGCGCAACCATAAGATAAAGTTCCATTTAATTGAAACCATAAAACCATGTTTGAAACAATTGAAACCACCACTTCAAAAATTTGAAACCACTAAAACATGTTTGAAACATTTGAAACCACTAAAACATGTTTGAAACATTTGAAACCACTAATACATGTTTGAAACAATTGTAATCACCACATAAGAAGAACCAGAACCACAAGACCAAGTTTCATTTAATTAAAACCACAAACCATGTTTGAAATAATTAAAACCACCACTTCAAACTTTTGAAACCATTAAAACATGTTTGAAACATTTGAAATCACTAATACATGTTTAAAATAATTGAAACCATCACGTAAGAAGAACCGGAACCTCAAAACCAAGTTTCATTTAATTAAAACCAGAAAAGCATGTTTCAACCAATTGAAACCACAACCTCAAACTTTTAAAACCAGTAGAACATGTTTGAAATATTTGAAACTACTAATACATGTTTGAAACAATTAAAACCACCACATAAAAAGAAGCGGAACCACAAGACGGAGTTTTTTTTAATTAAAACCACAAAAACATGTTCCACAAAATTTTATATTTTCATGCGGCACTAGTTTCTTTTAATTGAAACCACAAAAACCTTTATGAAAACCTATGTTACATGATATTTTCATGCGGGGCAGTTGAAACAATTGAAACCACTCCAAACATTTATGAAACAATTGAAACACATCAAGCATTTACATTTCATTAATTTTATATTACTGGACCATTTTTTCACTCGCTCCTCGTTCATGCTAAGTTCTTTAGGACAACGAGCTAATTTGCAGTGTTCCTAAGTACTGAGTACGACCATGTAAACTTCATATATTAAACAGAATACATTCTATAAAACATGCTAATGCGTAAAGATATGTAAGGGTAAATATAAGTGGCAGAATATGAAAAAAAAATACACATAGTATATGGTTGAAATATCACGAATGCATAGCAGAATATTACATTACAAAAGTCGATTCGAGCTAATCTGCACATGTCCATGTTGGCACATAGATACAAACTTGTGCTATCATATGTAGAACACACAAAATAAAACCCCCAAACCCCTTCTAGTAAAGACGTCATTAGTCGTACATCAGGCCAAATTCATATGGAACTATTCCAAAATTCCCCCACATCGGCAGCAACATCCATATCAACTTTGCCCCATGTTTGGTGTGATATCCCTGTAAGAAGTGAAAGATCAGAAGTGGACTAAGGTGTCCAATAAACAACATCTATAATGCGCGGCGTAAGTTGTTGTATGTAGTGTATGTACATCAAGGGATGACACCATTTCTGTATACCTTGCTCCAGTTTTTAGAAGAAATATGCCATTCAGGGAATACTATTCCTGTAGATATCAGATTGATGTTATTTCCAAATACTGGTACATGATATAACATAATTGTTTGTTTGATAAAAAAGTGTACAAGGTTATTTTCCAAATACAACTATGTCTACTTACTACCTGATGTACCAGGTTATCGCTTGAAAAAACATGTACACGACTTTTTCTACTTCCTCCGATCCAAATTAGTTGACTTAGATTTGTCTAGATTCAATTGTATCTAGAAATGATTTAGTATTAGATTCATCTGTATCTTGACAAATTTGAGTAAACTAATTTGGGTCGGAGGGAGTAAATATATTGCTAGAGGATATACCATGTTGTTTCTTCACAGGAGATGTTACTTACAAATACAGGTTCAGCTATATCCAGAAAATGATGTACCAAGTTTTTGCTTGACAAAAAACTAATCTCTCCAGAATAACACTAACTACAGAGATAAAATGTTAATTGGACGGTAATAGGAATAGCTTGATCCAAATGGCACCCCAAGTGCAGATTTACATTACAAGAAATCAACACAATATATTTTAAAAAGATGAACCATGCGCTACATTAGAAACATGTAGCTTCAAGATTAACACGGCTCGGAACTTGACAGTAGCTAAGTTAAATAATGTTGACTGTCAATGAAGCAGCCGTGTATATAGAAGTGCAGAAATTCATTGCAGTTTCATTTTGTGGAAATCCACATAAAGATTTGCAAACTGAAATAGATAGTTAGAACTACAAAAGTAACTAGGAATAAAAATTACACAACTCTGTGACACAAAAGGCACTACATAAGCACGTTCAGACATACTTAATGCAACTCCATCGGAGTGTATTTTCATAGAACTGCAACAGCATGGCAGCACTCAGCTATCCCTCTGACTCAATTATTATTGTAGTTTCTACATTGTCACGCATGAATATATACCATGTAAGTGCACTATTATTCTGTAAAAATTAAACAGAGGCAGGGAGTTTAATATTTTCACCAATTCAAAATAGAACAACTCGATAGATCCCAAGCACAAGTCATAATTAAGCACATCTATTCCATGTGTGGTGATGATATGATCTTGGTAGTGTTTGTGATGATATATGATCATATTATTGTTATTTTGGTGTTGGTGATGATCTTATGATCATATACATGTATTATGTGTTGGTGATGATCTATATGATCAAATATATACATTATGTGTTTTCAAATGCAGGAAATGAAAGAAAAATAGAGAAAAAGTGAAAAACCTGGGCCCTTTGCCGTGTGTACACATGGCAAAGGCGGACAGGTGGCAGCAGCCTGTGCAGCAGGCGCTAGGCAGACAGCCCTTTGCCGTGTTCCACCTAGAAGAGGCACACGTCAAAGGGACAGTCTCTACCGTGTGTTCTTCAGCTGCGGCACACGGCAAAGCGACAATCGTTGCCGTGTGGTAACTCCCAGAGGACACACGACAAAGGCACAACACACGGCACAGAAGCGGCACACGGCAAAGGAAATGGACACGGCAAAGGACCAAAACACACGGCAAAGCGGACACACGGCAAAGTCCCCCTGGCTCCGGCAAACGGACGGAACCGTGAAGTTACTTTACTGTGCCGTGTACGCCTGCCAGACACACGACAAAGCCTTTGTCGTGTTTTGTGCTGGAGACACATGGCAAAGCCTCTTTGCCGTCGCAGACGCTGCCGTGTGACTTTTGCCGTGTGTATACACACGGCAAAGACGTTGTCGTGTTCCTTGTCTCCTTTGCCGTGTGGTTTTGCCACACAGCAAAGAAAGTTTTTCCCGTAGTGTCCGGTGCCACCGAGAGAACGTCTCCTGGGAAGCATCTCGCGACGCGGACGAGGAAGATGAAGAAATCGGGGACTTTTCACGGACTTAGAGCATCTCCACTCGGGGCCTCAAAGGCTCCCCCATAGCATTTTGGGGGCGTCGGTGCAAAATTTCGAGCCCAGCTGCGCATCACTTTTTTTTTGCGCCGGCGCGGCCCAGTTATTTACCCGGTGGCCTCAGGCCAAACCCAATGTACAGGGAGGCGAGCGGGAGCGCCGGATGGATGCGTGGCAGGGCGGGTGGCGGGAGCATGCGCGCCAAACCGCCCCGGTAAAAGCTAGCCCGCGTGGCAGCCGTGTAGAGCCGTTCTTCCTCGCTATCAGCGCCGAGTAATAGCGCTGCTCGCCGTAGCCTTCCCAGCCAATAGCAGCGGGCGGTGCAGCCGACACGTCCCGTCAAAGGGGCAGGGCGGCGTTAATGCCCACCGCTCGCCTCCCCCTCCTCCCCAGTATAAAACCCGCGACGGTTTCCATTGCCGCCGCACGCGCATTACCTCGACGGCGAGCTCCACCATCTCCTCCGCAAAACATCGTCCTCTTCTCCCTCTCTCTCTATGATGGCGCGCTACGACGGCTACGACGGTGCGGCGGCCAACGGGTTTGGCCACCTCTGGCTCCACGTCGACGAGGTGCAGGCGCTGTGGAGCGCCGGCTACCACGTCCCGCCGGCTTTCCGGCTCCTGACGGGGTGGGCGGTGAGCCGCAGCGGCCTCGCTGTGCCGCCCATCCCCACCGGCATGGCCCGCAGGGCCGCCATCTACGAGCATTACTGGGGGGGCTCACCGACGAGGAGCGCAACGACCCCCAGTGGGATCCCGACAACCTCCAGGCGTGGGCGACGTTCTTCGCGCGAGGAACGCATCGAGGCCTACGACGGCGTTGGCCCGCCGCCGACCAACTACAACGGCGAAGGCCGGAAGCGGTGGTGGAGCGCTCCGGGACGGACCCTCTCCTGGGTCCTGGAGCACATCGCCAACGGCAACAACCCGCCGTTGGTGATGCCGCCGAGCATCCCGCGCGATCGCCAGTAGGCCGCCAGCAACCGCTGGGCGCCCAGCCGCGCGCCATCGATGTCCTCCTCCTACTCCTCGCGCTCGTCGACATCCCCGGCGCGGTACTCGCTGCACCCCTCGCCGTCGCCGCGCTACCTCGCGCTCCCGCCGGTGAAGGACGAGCCGGCGAGCCCACCGCGTAGGCGCCGCGCGCCTCCCTTGCTGCCTTGCCGCCTCCGCTTTGGCAGGCCTAAGCCCGAGCCCAAGAAGGAGTGGACGCCACCGCCGGAGTACAAGGCGGCAACGCTCCAGCTGGCGGACGGCGAAGACCCGGAAGAATTTCCGGGTCAGAGGATGCTGGAGCGGGCATCCTTCAACGACGTCCTGCCGGCCACCGACGAGTTCGCCGCCAGTTGGTTTGCGCAGGACTGGCGGCGGGAGCAGGCCGAGCGCGCCAGGCGCCACGTCGTCGTCGACATCGACGACGAGGGGGCGGCTGGTCCATCCACGTGGCCGGCGCGCAGGAGCAGCAGCGAGGGGTGCAGCCGCCTGCCGCCGGCGAAGGACGAGCCGCCCAGCGACGACGACGACGAGGACGACATGTTCGACTACGCCGCGGCGATATACCGTCGGCTCGGGATCGGCCGTGGCCGCCATTAGATGGCGTTTTTTTTAATTTTTTTTTAATTTTTGTTAAGTTTAAACTGTTCGTTGAAGTTTGAACGGTTTCTCTAAATTTCTCCTAAATTTAAAAAATTTAAATTTTGTTATGGGGGCACGGCTGCGAGCTGGTGCCCCCCATTTGGCAACATCACGCCGGCGCCCCCCCCCCCCCCCCCATACGGGCAGAAAAGTGGCCGCGCCGGAGCCCGTATGGGGGTTACGAGTGGAGATGCCCTTAGGAACCATTATTTTGACTATGTGGTGGCAGTCCTTGTAATTTTGTTGGTCCACGTGGAAGGGTAAAACAGTCCCGAAAAGTATAGGAACAGTAAGAAACGCTTCTTCTTTTATTATTAGGTATATATAGATAGATATAGATATAGATAAATCGGCCCAAAATGCCCATTTGCTTGGTCATCTGTTAAAAAAAAAGTACAATCTAATTATCCAATTCTTCAAAGCTAAGCCATATTTATCTCAGCTCATCACGCCTGGAACAGACAACGGGCTGCTAATCAAATGATGTCGCCCTGCATGCGCCGGTTTTTGAACCATCCCTCACGCCGCGACTCACCCTTCCACCTGCACGTGAGTCTTCCCACCGCCCTACACGCAACCCTTCTCCCTCCCTGCGCACGAGGCCATCGTCTGGGGTCCCAAACGCACCGCTGCGGCGGCTCCATGGCGACCAGCGCATCCATGATCCATGGAACTCTCCCTGCCACTCCAACACCTGCACGACGAAGGTATGGAGCCGGGAACGCAGCGTTTCTACCGGCGCCGGTACGTGCCGGCGTCGAATCAGCCACACAAGGCTGCTTTGAGATTAGCGATAGCTTCCCCCGGGATTGTTTCCCACCGTTTGGTATCTCTTTTCCCGGTTCCACGGCAGAGCGAGCGAACCTGTCAGATACATACTCAGAAACTGTCTTCTACGCCACCAGACGACCACCCGGCTCCCTCCAGCGGAGACTCTCTCTTCCACGGTGCAATGGAGGCGAGTTCTTCAACTAGGTTCGATTCGCATCGACTAGATCTTCTATCCTTACCTTCCGCTACCCCCCGACATGGTCGATTCTACCCGCCCTTCATCGAATCTGCTCTCCGTCTCTCAAATAGTTCATGAGCATTCAGAAATCTTGTTCTGCGGTTCATACTCCGTAGATCTGATTCCCCATGTTTCTGATGGAGGTATTTCAAATGATACCTATGTTTTGACAATCTAGTGATTTGGTATTGCTAGCTGATATCCAAGAAATTGGTTTTTGTTTGGACCATTAGGGTTTCATGGCGCAAGGGGATCCGTCACAGCAAGGCTATTTCCTGGGCGTGCACAACAGTGTAGAAAACCCGTGGATCTCTAGAAAAAATTGGTGAGTATGTAGCTAGTATTATTTTTTCTGAAATATTGTCTTCGCGATTTTGTCCTGTAGCTAGTTGGTGAGCACTAACCTCTTGATAGAAATTTCTTTACAAGTACAAATGTGTTAGATTCCTGTAGAACAACCAATTGATTGGATAGGAGAATATATTGTTAAAAATCTATGTTTTATATAGGTACCGTGTACGTATATTACAATTTGACAAATCTCTGTAATAAATCTGTGAGTAAGTATCGGAGCTAGTGTTATTGTTTCTGAAAATATTGTCCTGGCAATTTTGTACTGCAGCAAGTTGATGAGCAGTAATCTATTGTTAGAAAGTTCTTTAGAAGTGCAAATGTGTTAGAATTCTGTAGAACTATGAAATGATTGGAAAGAAGAACATATTGTTACAAATCTCTTTTGTATCTGTGTAACGTGTATGTATATTGCACTTATAGATAATATCTACCTGTGTGTGGAACATAGATTTCTAAAACATTATTTGACCAATTAATAGTTTTTCATAGCTCTGAAACATTGTTTTATTTATTAAATTTTCTTTTGTTAAACAATATGAAAGGGAGAATGTTACTAGCCCTCCGGAAAATGATAGTACAGGCATGAACAATAGCGAATCTTCATATCTAGGCGAGGTTCTATCTCTGCCTGTCATGAGGTGATTTTTCACTACTCTGTTCCATACAAATGATAAATTCTGATAGTCCTAATACAAGAATTGTTAACTTAGATTAGTTTACTTATTGTTATCAACTTTTACACAGGGTATCTATAGATGATATAATTGGTGAACAAAACGAGGTGGAATCAGAACCGCCGGTCGTACGTTCCATCAACGAGGATGCTGGAGAATGCTCTGAACAGTATGAACAGAATGATGACAATATTTTCTCCGCATTCAATCGTGTTGATTCAAGTGAGGTCTTGTCGAAGTCTTCTTGCCTCATACAATAAAGATATTATATGATCTAACAGCAATCTGTTGTTTGTTATTTCGTCTGATGCATAAACTTCCTAAGTTAATAGATAAATTTTCTGAAAGGACCGAGTCAGTTGCACCGATGGAACAATCACTGAGAGATTACTGTTATGGTAAAACAGTGGAAATGTTCCAGCCTAAGGTAGGGATGACTTTTGATTAATTGGCAGAAGCATACCAGTTTTATAACTCATACTCTTGGGTTAAGGGATTCAGTATCAGATATGAAGACAGCTATACATCTACCAAAAAGATCAGGACAATGCAAGAATTACACTTGATAACTTTAATTTTATAGTTTCCTTATTGTACTGATTAAGAGGAATGGTGAAGAATTATATGAATTCATTGTCTAATCCCTTCCCAAAGATTCTGGACTGGAGATATTTGATAGGACAAAGAACATAGGAATACCTGTTGCTTCAATACAGGCGCCTGTGCTAAATTTGAAGAATGGGAGGCAGACTAATCGCAGGTATACGTCTCTTCTGGATGCAAACATCAGCAAGAAGAAGCGTGTTGCTCCAGCTAAGCGACTTAAGGTACCTGGGGGTCTCTCTGGAGTAGTGCAGTCTAGGTTCTGCAGCAAATGCAAGTCTCCTACACACAACATATCCACCTGTCCGAAGATATTGCTCGATAGTGGGGCTGATTAGAAATTTATGTTTGTAATATCTATACATATGCAAATTGTACTCTTCCCATAAGGAGTCTATGTTCACGGTGCCAGTGAGCAGTACTCTTGTTTTTAGCCACTACTTATGTTGTAATTTAGAATATATTCTGTTTTTGCCAAACTTGTTATGGATTTTACTAGTAGCATGCTCTACTTTTTTTGTTATCTCTAAAATCGTGGCCACATGTTTCAGATGATTATTTGGATGGTTTGATTGCTGTTGAAAGAGATAACGCTTTATGTTGAGTATTGAACAGTTGTATAGATTGTAGAACTATCCTATATAAGACCAATTGTTGCTTTCATATTTCAACCAAACAATCGAAAAATTCACTAAACTAATGAATATAGCAAAGGTCTGGACCATGGTAAACTTGATGGATACAAAGTTCAAATCCTTAAGCGGAAACAAACTACCAGAATACATTGACATAAAAGCTTCATTCCTTAAGCTTCTTTACATTCACAAAATTGCTAAACGGAGCACTGGAGCCTTTCGCCAGGAACTCTTTAGCGCATTGCACTATGCATGTAAGATCATACCACTGGTTGACAGAGACAACATGTGCTGCTTGGCCTTCTTCCCGAATGATCCGTTGGCAGGTTGCACTGAAAGCCATCTCATGAACTTACAACCATATTTGAAAACATTTGAAACAAATAACAAATAAAACAACAAAACCATCTATCAATAAATTGAAAAATGTTTGAATGTATTGAACGCACATAACCATGTTTGAAAAAGCTAAAACTACTACCCTAGTTCATACGAACATTTGAAAACACAACGACAGACAATTGAAACATCAAATACACGATCGAAACCTCTAAAACCATATCGAACTAGTTTGAAACATTTTCAACCAAAGCGAAACCAAGAAAGCATGTTTCAAATAGATTAAAACCACGAAAAAATGAAACCACTAAAGCATGTTTCCATGAATTAAAACAACAAAACCATGATTGTAACATTTGAAACCACTACAACATTTTTGAAGCAAATGAAACCACGGCCAAATAAAACCAATAAACCTTTTGAAACCAATAACAAATGAAAAAACGAAACTATCTATCAATAAATTGAAATAACAGAACAATGTTAGATACAAATGAAACCACCCAAAAATGTTTCAATGTATTAAACCCACATAACCAAGCTTCAAACAAGTGAAACTAAGACCCTAGTTCTTAGGAGCATTTTAAACCACAATGACAAACAATTGAAACCACAAAAACACGATCGAAACGGCTAAATTCATATCAAATAGGGTTGAAACCTTTTCAAACAAAGTGAAACCAATGTAGCATGTTTGAAATAGATATAAACCACCAACAAATGAAACCACTAAACCATGTTTCATTTAATAGAAACTAGAAAACCATGTTTGAAATATTTGAAACCACTACAACATGGTTGAAGCAAATGAAACCACCACAAAATGGAACCAACAAAACATGTTTGAAATGATCGAAACCACCACCCAAGGTTTTATGAACTTTTGGAACCACAACGACATTCAAGTGGAACCACAAAAACACGATCGAAACAACTAAAATCTTATTGAACGAGTTTGAAACCTTTACAAGCAAAGTGAAACCAATCTAGCAAGTTTCAAACAGATTGAAACCACCAACAAATGAAACTACTAAAGCATGTTTGAAACATTTGAAACCACTACACCATGGCTAAAACAAATGACACCAGCAAAAACCATCTATCAATAAATTGAAATAACACAACCATGTTAGAACCAACTTGTGGTTCTGGTTCTTCTTATGTGGTGGTTTCAATTTTTCAAACATGTATTAGTGGTTTCAAATTTCAAACATGTTTTAGTGGTTTCAAATGTTTGAAATGGTGGTTTCAATGGTTTCAAACATGGTTTTGTTGTTTCAATTAAATGAAACTTGGTCTTGTGGTTCCGGTTCTTCTTATGTGGTGATTTCAATGGTTTCAAACAAGTATTAGTGGTTTCAAACATGTTTTAGTGGTTTCAAATGTTTAAAGTGGTGGTTTCAACTATTTCAAACATGATTTTGTTGTTTCAATTCAATCAAACTTGGTCTTGAGGTTCCACTTTTTTGGGTGGTGGTTTCAATTTAATGAAACTTGGTCTTGTGGTTGCAACTGTTGTTAGGTGGTGGTTTCAATTGTTTCAAACATGTTTTAGTGGTTTCAAATGTCCGAAGTGGTGGTTTCAATTATTTCAAACATGATTTTGTGGTTTCAAATAAATGAAATTTGGTCTTGTGGTTCTGGTTCTTCTTATGTGGTGGTTTCAATTGTTTCAAACATCGATTAGTGGTTTCATTTGTCTCAAGCATGTATTAGTGGTTTCAATTGTTTTAAACATGTTTTAGTGATTTAAGATGTTTGAAGTGGTGGTTTCAATTGTTTCAAACATGGTTTTGTGGTTTCAATTAAATGAAACTTTTGGTCTTATGGTTCATGTTCTTCTTATGTGGTGGTTTCAATTATTTCAAACATGTATTACTGGTTTCAAATGTTTCAAACATGTTTTAGTCGTTTCAAATGTTTGAAGTGGTTGTTTCAATTGTTTCAAACATGGTTTTGTGCTTTCAATTAAATGAAACTTGGTTTTGTAGTTCTGGTTCTTCTTATGTGGTGGTTTCAATTGCTTAAAACATGTATTAGTGGTTTCAAATGTTTGAAGTGGTGGTTTCAATTGTTTCAAACATGCTTTTGTGGTTTCAATTAAATGAAAATTAGTCTTGTGGTTCTAGTTCTTCTTATGTGGTGGTTGCAATTGTTTGAAACATGTAATAGTGGTTTCAAATGTTTCAAACATTTTTTGTGGTTTCAAGTGTTTGAAGTAGTGGTTTCAATTGTTTAAAACATGGTTTTGTGGTTTCAATTAAATAAAAATTGGTATTGTGGCTCCGGTTTTTCTTATGTTGTGGTTTCAATTGTTTCAAACAATTATTAGTGGTTTCAAATGTTTCAAACATGTTTTAGTGGTTTCAAATGTTTGAAGTGGTGGTTTCAAATGTTTGAAGTGGTGGTTTCAATTGTTTCAAGAATGGTTTTCTTGTTTCAATTAAATGAAACTTGGTCTTGTAGTTCTGGTACTTCTTATGTGGTGGTTTCAATTGTTTCAAACAAGTATTAGTGGTTTTAATTGTTTTTAACATGGTTTTGTTGTTCCAATTAAATGAAAATTGGTCTTGTGGTTCCGGTTCTTCTTAGGTGTTGGTTTCAATTGTTTCAGACATGTATTAGTGGTTTCAAATGTTTCAAGCATAGTTGTGTGGTTTCAATTTTTGGGAAACGTCGTTTAATTGTTTTATTTGTTTGTGGTCACAAATGTTTTGAAACATTCTATTTGGGTTTTTGGCTATGTTTGCACAACATGTAATATTGATTTCAAATGTTTTGAATATGGTTTCGTTTGGTTGTAATAAATTTGAAACATGGTTTTGTTTGGTTTTAAGTTATTGAAACAAGATTATATTGTTTCATTTGTGTAAGGGTGCTAGTTTCAATTGTTTCGAACATGTTTTGTTGGTTTCAATTAAATGAAACTTGATATTGAGGTTCCAGTGGATTTTGGGTAGTGGTTCCAATTGTTTTAAACATGGTATTGTCGTTTCAATTAAATGAAACTTGGTCTTGTGGTTCTGGTTATTCTTATGTTGTGGTTTCAATTATTTTAAACAAGTATTAGTGGTTTTAAATGTTTCAAACATGTTTTAGTGGTTTCAAATGTTCGAAGTGGTGGTTTGAATTGTTTTAAACATGGTTTTGTTGTTTCAATTAGAAACTTGGTCTTGAGGTTCCAATGTTTTTTGCGTGGTGGTTTCAATTTAATGAAACTTGGTCTTCTGGTTGCAGCTGTTATTAGGTGGTGGTTTCAATTGTTTCAATCATGTTTTAGTGGTTTTAAATGTCTGAAGTGGTGGTTTCAATTGTTTCAAACATGGTTTTCTGGTTTCAATTAAATGAAACTTGGTCTTGTGGTTTCGGTTCTTCTTATGTGGAGGTTTCAATTGTTTCAAACATGTAGTAGTAGTTTCAAATGATTCAAACATGTTTTAGTGGTTTCAAATATTTGAAGTGGTGGTTTCAATTGTTTTCAACATGGTTTTGTGGTTTCAATTAAATGAAACTTGGTTTTGTGGTTCCGGTTCTTCTTATGTTGTGGTTTCAATTATTTCAAACATGTATTAGTGGTTTCAAATGTTTCAAACATTTTTTTAGTGGTTTCAAATGTTTGAAGTGGTGTTTCAATTGTTTCAAACATGGTTTTGTGGTTTCAATTAAATGAAACTTGGTCTTGTGGTTTCGGTTCTTCTTATGTGGTGATTTCAATTGTTTAAAATGTGTATTAGTGGTTTCAAATGTTTCGAACATGTTTGAGTGGTTTCAAAAGTTTAAAGTGGTGGTTTCAATTGTTTCAAACATGCTTTTGTGGTTTCAATTAAATGAAAATTGGTCTTTTGGTTCTTCTTATGTGGTGGTTGCAATTGTTTGAAACATGTATTAGTGGTTTCAAATATTTCAAACATGTTTTAGTGGTTTCAAGTGTTTGAAGTGGTGGTTTTAATTGTCTCAAACATGGTTTTGTGGTTTCAATTAAATGAAACTTGGTCTTGTGGTTCCAGTTCTTCTTATGTTGTGGTTTAAATTATTTCAAACAATTATTAGTGGTTTCGAATGTTTGAAGTGGTGGTTTCAATTGTTTTAAGAATGGTTTTGTTGTTTCAATTAAATGAAACTTAGTCTTGTGGTTCCGGTTCTTCTTATGTGGTGGTTTCAATTGTTCTAAAAAATTATTAGTGGTTTCAGATGTTTCAAACATGTTTTAGTGGTTTCAAATGTTTCAAGTGGTTGTTTCAATTGTTTCAAACATGGTTTTGTGGTTTTAGTTAGATAAAACTTGGTCTTGAGGTTCCAATATTTTTTGCGTGGTGGCTTCAATTCAATGAAACTCGATCTTGTGGTTGCAGCTATTGTTAGGTGGTCGTTTCAATTGTTTTAAACATGTTTTAGTGGTTTCAAATGTCTGAAATGGTGGTTTTAATTGTATTTAACATGGTTTTGTTGTTCCAATTAAATGAAACTTGGTCTTGTGGTTCCGGTTCGTCGTAGGTGTTGGTTTCAATTGTTTCAGACATGTTTTAGTGGTTTCAAATGTTTCAAGCATAGTTGTGTGGTTTCAATTTTTGGGGAATGTTGTTTAATTGTTTTACTTTTTTATGGTCACAAATGTTTTGAAACATTCTATTTGGGTTTTTGGCTATGTTTGCACAACATGTAATATTGATTTCAAATGTTTTGAATATGGTTTCGTTTGGTTGTAATAAATTTGAAACATGGATTTGTTTGGTTTTAAGTTATTGAAACAAGATTATATTGTTTCATTTGTGTAAGGGTGGTAGTTTCAATTGTTTCGAACAAGTTTTGTTGGTTTCCATTAAATGAAACTCGATATTGAGGTTCTAGTGGATTTTGGGTAGTGGTTTCCATTGTTTTAAACATGGTATTTGTTGGAATTATGCCCTAGAGGCAATAATAAAGATGTTATTATTATAATTCTTGTTCATGATAAAGTTTATATTCCATGCTAGAATTGTATTAAGCGGAAACTTTAATACTTGTGTGGTTTGTGAACAACACCGTGTCCCTAGTACGCCTCTATGGACTAGCTCATTGATCAATGATGGTTAAGGTTTCCTAACCATAGACATGAGTTGTCAATTGATAATGAGATCATATCATTGGAGAATGATGTGGTGGATAGACCCAAACTAAGCGAAGCAATTAGATCGTGTCATCGTGTTCATCTTTGTGAAGCTTTTCCTATGTCAAATATTGTATTCCTTAGACCATGAGATAATACAACTCCCTGGTATCGGAAGAAAGCTTTGAGGTCATCAAACGTCATCCTATGAGAGGGTGATCATAAAGGTGTCTCTCAGGTGATCGGAAAGTATCTGTTGGGTTGTATGTATCGAGATGGGATTTGTCCCTCCCAAGTCGGAGAGATATACTTCGGGCCCACTCGGTGATCGATATCAACACCGCTTGCAAGCATGTGGTTAAGGAGTTAATCACAAAGTGATATTGGATTACAGAACGAGTAAAGTACTTGCTGTGAACGAGATTGAACTAGGTATGACGATACCGACGATCGAATCTCGGGCAGGTAAAATATCGCGAGACGAAGGGAATATATATATGGGATTGATTGAATCCTGGCATCGTGGTTCATCCGATATGATCATCGATGAATGTGTGGGAGTCAATATGGGTGCCCAGACCCCGCTGTTGATTATTGATAGAAGATCATGTCTGCATATTCTCGAACCCACAGGGTCACACACTTAACGTGTCTCGACGCTAGGATAGATTGGATAATTGGTTTATGAATTTTTGTTCGGAGTCTCGGATGGGATCCGGGATATCATGAGAGGTTCCGGAATGGTCCGGAGAATAAAATTCATATAAGGCAGTGCAGTTTTTGGAGTTCGGAATTGTTCCGGTTAATCGGTATTGTACCGGAAGCTTCTAGAACCTTCCGAAAGGGGGCCAACGTGGTCCCACCTTCCGGGAGGGGGCATGGGCCTATGAGGGAGTGTCCTGGCCGCATTGGGCCAGGGGCACAAGGCCCCATAGGGCCCAGCCGATTCTAGATAGATTTAACTCGTTTAAATCTAGAGATAGAATTTCTAGATAAGGGAAAGTTTAAATCGTTTAAACTGGAGATAGAACCCTATCCCCCCACTCCTCCTTATCCCTTGGCCGCCGGCCCAAGGCTTGGAGGAGGGGCTAGGGCTGGCCGCCCCTCCCCCTCTATATATAGAGGGCTAGGGCGCCCCTCCTCCACACACCTTCCTCCAAGCCCTAGTTGCCCTGCTGGCCTCCTCTCTCCCTCCCGACTGTTTGTAGGCGAAGCCCTGCAGCAGAAATTCTCCACCATATACACCACGCCGTTGTGTTGTAGATCCAATCCATCTCTCCACCATACTTGCTGGTCCGAGGAAGGAGGAGACGTCGAGGTGCTGCACGTGTGCATCTTACGGAGGCACCGCCACTTGTGGTGCTAGATCGGATCGGATCGCGAGGAGGAGAAGCGAGTACGACTACATCACCCACGTTCCGACGAACGTTCCGCTGTGCGAATCTTCAAGGGTATGAAGATCTAATCCAATCTCTCTCGTTGTTTGCATCTCCTAGATTAGATCTTGGCTTTCCTTCTGTTCGCTTCCGTAGAAAATTTTGATTTACTATGCTGCGAAACCCTTCAGTGGTATCAGAGCTAGATCTATGCGTAGATGTGATTCACGAGTAGAACGCAACATGGTTGTTGCGGGCGTTGATGTTTTCTGTTGCAAGCCTCTTGTTTGTGTTCTTCTTATGACGCGGGATAGTGAGATTGAAGCGGTCCAGGCCAACCTTACGCGACGTCGTTCGCGAGACCGGCTCCGCACTTGACGTGTGGCTTGTTCCACACATGCGGCTGGTGGATGTCAGTTTCTCTCACTATAGTTGCCAAGGGATTAACACCGGAGTTTGGCAACCATAATATCACCATTGTGGCTTTCCGTAGGTAAGAATCGTTCTTAGCATCTACTCCCATAAGCCATGTAAAACATGCAACAACAAAGTAGAGGCGTCTAACTTGTTTTTGCAGGGAGTGTTTTCTGTGATATGGTATGGCCCAAGATGTGATGTGTATAATGTATGCGATGATCATGTTTTGTAATGTTTCACGACTTGCATGTCGATGAGTACACAACCGGCAGGAGCCATATGGTTGTCTTTATAATTGTGTATGACCTGCGAGTCAACTTCTTATACGCCATGTAATAGCTTTACTTTATCGCTAAGTAGTTAGCAATAGTTGTAGTTGCTATTCGTGGTGGAGGCAATCATGGTGAAGTGATGGAGATCATGCCGGAACGCACAAGATGGAGATCATTGCGCGAAGATTGGCTATACCATGTCACATAAAGTTATATGCATGTGATGTTTATCCTTTTATGTATCTTATCATGCTTAGATCGCGACGGTAGCATTATAAGATGATTCCTCACTTAAAGATCAAGATAAAAACTGTGTTCTCCCCAAGTATGCACCGTTGCGAAAGTTCGTCGTGTCCAAGCATCACGTGATGATCGGGTGCTATAGACTCTACGCTCACATACAACGGGTGCAAGCCAGTTTTGCACACGCGGAAATACTTGGGTCTAACTTGACGAGCCTAGCATGTACAGACATGGCCTCGGAACACATGAACCGAAAGGTTAAGAATGAGTCATATGAATGATATGATCGACACTTCGTTGTCCACCATTGAAACCACATCTCTTCTCGTGAAGATCGGATTAGGTGTGGTGAATTTGGATCGTGTTCACTAAACAACTTGAGGGATGTTGAATTTAGTGGGAGTTCATCTAGTAATTTGATTAAGTTGAACTATTTATCATGAACATAGTCTAAATTGTACTTGCAAATACTGTAGATCACATGGCCAAGTCCAACTTCAACTTCAACGTTTTTGCTGAGAAAGAAAAGCTTAGAAACAATGGGTCTAACTTCACCAACTGGTTCCGCAATCTAAGAATCATTCTGTCTGGCGGACAAAAGGACTATGTCCTTGAGAAAGCGTTAGGTAACCCCCCTGCTGCAACTGCGCCGGCTGATGAGAAAGCTGTCTATCAGTCGCGCAAAGATGATTATGGTGTGATTAAGAGCACCATGTTGTTTGCTATGGAACCGGAACTTCAAAATCGTTTTGAAAACTATCCTGGGCCCTTTGAGATTCTCGAGGAGCTGAAAACCATGTTTCAGACTCAGGCCCGTTCTGAGAGATATGAGATCTCTGAGAAGTTCTTTAACTGCAAGATGGAGGAAGGGAGTTCCGTTAGTGAGCACGCCATTAAGATGTCGGGATACACTCAACGCCTTGAGCAACTGGACTGCAAGATTCCAAAGGAGCTCAAGATTGACAGGGTTCTGCAATCACTCCCTCCCAGCTACAAAAGTTTTGTAGTGACTCACAATCAGATTGGTTCCACTGATACGATCACCGAGCTCTTCGCAAAGCTGAAGGCTGCGGAGGTGGACATCAAAAAGGATAATCATGTGTTGATGGTCAACAAGCCCTCCTTTAAGAAAGGTAAAGGTGCAAAGAAGCCCTTCAAGAAAAGCGGCGGCAAGCGCGTTGCCCCTGCTGGGAAGAAGCTCAAGTATGGACCCAAGCTGGAAACTGAGTGCTTCTATTGCAAGGACAAGGGTCACTGGAAGCGCAACTGTCCGAAGTACTTAGCGGACAAGAAGGCTGGCACCATCAAAGGTATATTTGATATACATGTTATTGATGTTTTCCTTACTAGCCCTCGTTGTAGTGCCTGGGTATTTGATACTGGTTCAGTTGCTAATATTTGTAACTCGAAACAGGAGCTACGGAATAGACGGCGGCTTGCGAGGGATGAGGTGACGATGCGTGTTGGCAACGGATCAAGAGTTGATGTGATGGCCGTCGACACGCTCTCCTTAGTTTTACCTTCGGGATTAGTTTTAAACCTTAATAAATGTTATTATGTGCCTGCGTTGAGCATGAACATTATTTCTAGATCGTGTTTATTGCAAGACGGTTATTCATTTAAATCGGAGAATAATGGTTGTTCTATTTATATGAGTAACATCTTTTATGGTCACGCACCTACTGTGAATGGTTTATTTCTTCGAAATCTCGAAAGGGATGAAACACACATCCATAACATTGAGGCTAAGAGATGCAAAGTAGATAGTGATAATACTACGTATTTGTGGCACTGTCGTCTAGGTCATATTGGTGTAAAGCGCATGAAGAAACTCCATTCTGATGGACTTTTGGAGTCTCTTGATTTTGAATCATTTGACACATGCGAACCATGCCTCATGGGCAAGATGATCAAAACCCCGTTCTCCGGAATGATGGAGCGAGCAGCGGACTTGTTGGAAATCATACATACCGATGTATGCGGACCGATGAGTGTTTCGACGCGCGGTGGATATCGCTATTTTCTCACTTTTACCGATGACTTAAGTAGATATGGGTATATCTATTTAATGAAACATAAATCTGAAACGTTTGAAAAGTTCAAAGAATTTCAAAATGAAGTGGAGAACCATCGTAACAGAAAGATTAAGTTTCTACGATCCGATCGTGGTGGCGAATATTTGAGTTATGATTTTCTCACGCATCTCAAAGCAAGTGGAATCGTTTCACAACTCACGCCACCCGGAACACCACAGCGCAATGGTGTGTCTGAACGCCGGAATCGAACCCTATTAGATATGGTCCGATCGATGATGTCTCTTACTGATTTGCCGTTATCATTTTGGGGTTATGCATTAGAAACCGCTGCATTCACTTTAAATAGGGCTCCATCTAAATCCGTTGAGACGACACCGTATGAACTGTGGTTTGGTGCTAAACCTAAGTTGTCGTTTCTTAAAGTTTGGGGATGCGAAGCTTACGTCAAGAAGTTGATGCCGGACAAGCTCGAACCCAAAGCGGAGAAATGCGTCTTCATAGGATACCCTAAGGAAACTATTGGGTATACCTTCTATCACAGAACCGAAGGCAAAGTGTTTGTCGCAAAGAACGGTTCCTTTCTTGAGAAGGAGTTTCTCTCGAAAGAGGTGAGTGGGAGGAAAGTAGAGCTAGACGAGGTTATTGAACCTTCTCTTGAATTGGAGAGTAGCGCAACACCTGAAATTGTTCCAGTGCCGCCTGCACCAACAATAGAGGAAGCTAATGACAAGGATCATGAAGCTTCGGACGATGCTGCTACTGAATGTCGCAGGTCGACAAGGTCGCGTGCCCCTCCTGAGTGGTACGGCAACCCTGTCTTGACTGTCTTGTTAGTAGAAGACAGCGAACCTACGAACTATGAGGAAGCGATGATGAGCCCAGACTCTGAGAAATGGCTAGAAGCCATGAAATCCGAATTGGGATCCATGAGCGAAAACCAAGTATGGACTTTGGTGGACCCTCCTAGCGACCGAAAGGCCGTTGAGTGCAAATGGATCTTCAAGAAGAAAACGGACGCGGATGGTAATGTTACCGTCTATAAAGCACGGCTTGTTGCGAAAGGTTTTCGACAAGTTCAAGGTGTTGACTACGATGAGACTTTCTCTCCCGTAGCGATGTTTAAGTCCATTCGGATTTTATTAGCAATTGCTGTGTTTCATGATTATGAAATATGGCAAATGGATGTCAAGACTGCTTTCCTCAATGGCAACATTGATGAAGAGTTGTATATGATGCAACCCGAAGGTTTTGTCGATCCTAAGGATGCTGATAAAGTATGCAAACTTCAGCGTTCCATTTATGGACTGAAGCAAGCGTCTCGGAGTTGGAACCTTCGTTTTGATCAAGTGATCAAGAGCTTTGGATTTGTTCCAAATTGCTACGAAGCTTGCATCTACAAGAAAGTGAGTGGGAGCTCGGTGACGTTTCTGGTACTATATGTGGATGACATATTGATTATTGGAAATGACATCGACATGCTTAACGATGTGAAGAGTTATTTGAACAAGTGTTTTTCAATGAAATACCTAGGTGAAGCTGCTTATATATTGGGCATCAAAATCTATAGAGATAGACAAAGACGCCTGATAGCTTTAAGCCAGAGTACATACCTAGACAAAGTTCTGAAAAGGTTCAGAATGGATAAGGCATTGAAAGGTTCAGTGCCTATGTTGTCAGGTAAGATATTGAGCAAGGCTTAGTGTCCAGCTACGGTAAATGATAGGGAAGCTATGAGCAAAGTGCCTTATGCCTCGGCCATAGGTTCCATCATGTATGCCATGCTGTGTACTAGACCGGATGTGTCCAATGCTCTTAGTTTGACGAGCAGATATCAAAGTGATCCAGGAGTGGAACACTGGACAGCCGTGAAGAACATCCTAAGGTACCTAAATAGGACTAAAGAAATGTTCTTAGTCTATGGGGGTGATGAACAGCTCGTCGTAAAAGGTTACGTCGATGCTAGTTTCGACACCGACAAGGATGATGCTAAATCTCAGACAGGATACGTGTATATTTTGAATGGAGGAGCTGTGAGCTGGAGAAGCTGCAAGCAAAGCGTGGTCGCGGGATCTACAGTAGAAGCGGAATACATGGCTGCTGCAGAAGCGTCAAGTGAAGGAGTTTGGATCAGAAACTTCATCACTGATCTTGGCGTGGTTCCAAGTGCATTGGACCCACTGGAGATATTGTGTGACAACACTGGCGCCATAGCACTCGCTAAGGAACCAAGATATCATCCAAAGACCAAGCATATCAACCGCAAGTTTCATATAATCCGAGATTATATAGCAGATGGAGATCTGAAGATCAGCAAAGTACATACAGATCTGAATGTCGCAGATCCATTGACTAAACCTCTTCCACGTGTAAAACATGATCAGCACCTCAGTGCCATGGGTGTAAGATTGTTGCCAAATGTAAACTAGATTATTGACTCTAGTGCAAGTGGGAGACTGTTGGAATTATGCCCTAGAGGCAATAATAAAGATGTTATTATTATAATTCTTGTTCATGATAAAGTTTATATTCCATGCTAGAATTGTATTAAGCGGAAACTTTAATACTTGTGTGGTTTGTGAACAACACCGTGTCCCTAGTACGCCTCTATGGACTAGCTCATTGATCAATGATGGTTAAGGTTTCCTAACCATAGACATGAGTTGTCAATTGATAATGAGATCATATCATTGGAGAATGATGTGGTGGATAGACCCAAACTAAGCGAAGCAATTAGATCGTGTCATCGTGTTCATCTTTGTGAAGCTTTTCCTATGTCAAATATTGTATTCCTTAGACCATGAGATAATACAACTCCCTGGTATCGGAAGAAAGCTTTGAGGTCATCAAACGTCATCCTATGAGAGGGTGATCATAAAGGTGTCTCTCAGGTGATCGGAAAGTATCTGTTGGGTTGTATGTATCGAGATGGGATTTGTCCCTCCCAAGTCGGAGAGATATACTTCGGGCCCACTCGGTGATCGATATCAACACCGCTTGCAAGCATGTGGTTAAGGAGTTAATCACAAAGTGATATTGGATTACGGAACGAGTAAAGTACTTGCTGTGAACGAGATTGAACTAGGTATGACGATACCGACGATCGAATCTCGGGCAGGTAAAATATCGCGAGACGAAGGGAATATATATATGGGATTGATTGAATCCTGGCATCGTGGTTCATCTGATATGATCATCGATGAATGTGTGGGAGTCAATATGGGTGCCCAGACCCCGCTGTTGATTATTGATAGAAGATCATGTCTGCATATTCTCGAACCCGCAGGGTCACACACTTAACGTGTCTCGACGCTAGGATAGATTGGATAATTGGTTTATGAATTTTTGTTCGGAGTCTTGGATGGGATCCGGGATATCACGAGAGGTTCCGGAATGGTCCGGAGAATAAAATTCATATAAGGCAGTGCAGTTTTTGGAGTTCGGAATTGTTCCGGTTAATCGGTATTGTACCGGAAGCTTCTAGAACCTTCCGGAAGGGGGCCAACGTGGTCCCACCTTCCGGGAGGGGGCATGGGCCTATGAGGGAGTGTCCTGGCCGCATTGGGCCAGGGGCACAAGGCCCCATAGGGCCCAGCCAATTCTAGATAGATTTAACTCGTTTAAATCTAGAGATAGAATTTCTAGATAAGGGAAAGTTTAAATCGTTTAAACTGGAGATAGAACCCTATCCCCCCACTCCTCCTTATCCCTTGGCCGCCGGCCCAAGGCTTGGAGGAGGGGCTAGGGCTGGCCGCCCCCTCCCCCTCTATATATAGAGGGCTAGGGCGCCCCTCCTCCACACACCTTCCTCCAAGCCCTAGTTGCCCTGCTACCCTCCTCTCTCCCCCCCGACTGTTTGTAGGCGAAGCCCTGCAGCAGAAATTCTCCACCATATACACCACGCCGTCGTGTTGTAGATCCAATCCATCTCTCCACCATACTTGCTGGTCCGAGGAAGGAGGAGACGTCGAGGTGCCGCACGTGTGCATCTCACGGAGGCACCGCCACTTGTGGTGCTAGATCGGATCAGATCACGAGGAGGAGAAGCGAGTACGACTACATCACCCACGTTCCGACGAATGTTCCGCTGTGCGAATCTTCAAGGGTATGAAGATCTAATCCAATCTCTCTCGTTGTTTGCATCTCCTAGATTAGATCTTGGCTTTCCCTCTGTTCGCTTCCGTAGAAAATTTTGATTTACTATGCTGCGAAACCCTTCAGTATTGTCGTTTCAATTAAATGAAACTTGGTCTTGTGGTTCCAGTTCATCTTATGTTGTGGTTTCAATTATTTCAAACAAGTATTAGTGGTTTTAAATGTTTCAAACATGTTTTAGTGGTTTCAAATGTTCGAAGTGGTGGTTTGAATTGTTTTAAACATGGTTTTGTTGTTTCAATTAAATGAAACTTGGTCTTGAGGTTCCAATGTTTTTGCGTGGTGGTTTCAATTTAATGAAACTTGGTCTTCTGGTTGCAACTGTTGTTAGGTGGTGGTTTCAATTGTTTCAATCATGTTTTAGTGGTTTTAAATGTCTGAAGTGGTGGTTTCAATTGTTTCAAACATGGTTTTCTGGTTTCAATTAAATGAAACTTGGTCTTGTGGTTTTGATTCTTCTTATGTGGTGGTTTCAATTACTTCAAACATGTAGTAGTAGTTTCAAATGATTCAAACATGTTTTAGTGGTTTCAAATATTTAAAGTGGTGGTTTCAATTGTTTTCAACATGGTTTTGTGGTTTCAATTAAATGAAACTTGGTCTTGTGGTTCCGGTTCTTCTTATGTTGTGGTTTCAATTGTTTCAAACATGTATTAGTGGTTTCAAATGTTTCAAACATTTTTTCAGTGGTTTCGAATGTTTGAATTGGTGGTTTCAATTGTTTCAAACATGGTTTTGTGGTTTCAATTAAATGAAACTTGGTCGTGTGGTTCCGGTTCTTCTTATGTGATGATTTCAATTGTTTAAAACGTGTATTGGTGGTTTCAAATGTTTCGAACATGTTTGAGTGGTTTCAAAAGTTTAATGTGGTGGTTTCAATTATTTCAAACATGCTTTTGTGGTTTCAATTAAATGAAAATTGGTCTTTTGGTTCTTCTTATGTGGTGGTTGCAATTGTTTGAAACATGTATTAGTGCTTTCAAATATTTCAAACATGTTTTAGTGGTTTCAAGTGTTTGAAGTGGTGGTTTCAATTGTCTCAAACATGGTTTTGTGGTTTCAATTAAATGAAATTTGGTCTTGTGGTTCTAATTCTTCTTATGTTGTCGTTTAAATTGTTTCAAAAAATTATTAGTGGTTTCAAATGTTTGAAGTGGAGGTTTCAATTATTTTAAGAATGGTTTTATTGTTTCAATTAAATGAAACTTGGTCTTGTGGTTCCGGTTCTTCTTATGTGGTGGTTTCAATTGTTTCAAACAAGTATTAGTGGTTTCAAATGTTTCAAACATGTTTTAGTGGTTTCAAATATTTCAAGTGGTGGTTTCAATTATTTCAAACATAGTTTTGTTGTTTCAGTTAGATGAAACTTGGTCTTGAGGTTCCAGTATTTTTTGCGTGGTGGTTTCAATTTAATGAAACTTGATCTTGTGGTTGCAGTTATTGTTAGGTGGTGGTTTCAATTGTTTTAAACATGTTTTAGTGGTTTCAAATGTCTAAAGTGGTGGTTTTAATTGTTTTTAACATGGTTTTGTTGTTTCAAATAAATGAAACTTGATCTTGTGGTTCCGGTTCTTCTTAGGTGGTGTTTTCAATTGTTTCAGACATGTATTAGTGGTTTCAAATGTTTCAAGCATATTTGTGTGGTTTCAATTTTTGGGAATGTCGTTTAATTGTTTTATTTGTTTGTGGTCTCAAATGTTTTGAAACATTCTATTTGGGTTTTTGGCTATGTTTGCACAACATGTAATATTGATTTCAAATGTTTTGAATATGGTTCTGTTTGGTTTCAATAAATTTGAAACATGGTTTTGTTTGGTTTTAAGTTATTGAAACAAGATTATATTGTTTCATTTGTGTAAGGGTGGTAGTTTCAATTGTTTTGAACATGTTTTGTTGGTTTCAATTAAATGAAACTTGGTATTGAGGTTCCAGTGGATTTTGGGTATTGGTTTCTATTGTTTTAAACATGGTTTTGTCGTTTCAATTAAATGAAACTTGGTCTTGTGGTTCCGGTTCTTCTTATGTTGTGGTTCCAATGATTTTAAACAAGTATTAGTGGTTTTAAATGTTTCAAACACGTTTTAGTGGTTTCAAATATTCGAAGTGGTGGTTTGAATTGTTTTTAACATGGTTTTGTTGTTTCAATTAAATGATACTTGGTCTTAAGGTTCCAATGTTTTTTGCGTGGTGGTTTCAATTTAATGAAACTTGGTCTTCTGGTTGCAACTGTTGTTAGGTGGTGGTTTCAATTGTTTCAATCATGTTTTAGTGGTTTTAAATGTCTAAAGTGGTGGTTTCAATTGTTTCAAACATGGTTTTCTAGTTTCAATTAAATGAAACTTGGTCTTGTGGTTTCAGTTCTTCTTATGTGGTGGTTTCAATTGTTTCAAACATGTAGTAGTGGTTTCAAATGATTCAAACATGTTTTAGTGGTTTCAAATATTTGAAGTGGTGGTGTCAATTGTTTTAAACATGGTTTTGTGGTTTCAATTAAATGAAACTTGGTCTTGTGGTTCCGGTTCTTCTTATGTTGTGGTTTCAATTGTTTAAAATTGTATTAGTGGTTTCAAATGTTTCAAACATTTTTTTCAATGGTTTTGAATGTTTGAAGTGGTGGTTTCAATTGTTTCAAACATGGTTGTGTGGTTTCAATTAAATGAAACTTGGTCTTGTGGTTCCGGTTCTTCTTATGTGAGGATTTCAATTGTTTAAAACGTGTATTAGTGGTTTCAAATGTTTCGAACATGTTTGAGTGGTTTCAAAAGTTTAAAGTGGTGGTTTCAATTGTTTCAAACATGCTTTTGTGGTTTCAATTAAATGAAAATTGGTCTTTTGGTTCTTATTGTGTGGTGGTTGCAATTGTTTGAAACATGTATTAGTGGTTTCAAATATTTCAAACATGTTTTAGAGGTTTCAAGTGTTTGAAGTGGTGGTTTCAATTGTCTCAAACATAGTTTTGTGGTTTCAATTAAATGAAACTTGGTATTGTGGTTCCAGTTCTTCTTATGTTGTGGTTTAAATTGTTTCAAACAATTATTAGTGGTTTCAAATGTTTGAAGTGGAGGTTTCAATTATTTTAAGAATGGTTTTATTGTTTCAATTAAATGAAACTTGGTCTTGTGGTCCCGGTTCTTCTTATGTGGTGGTTTCAATTGTTTCAAACAAGTATTAGTGGTTTCAAATGTTTCAAACATGTTTTAGTGGTTTCAAATATTTCAAGTGGTGGTTTCAATTATTTCAAACATAGTTTTGTTGTTTCAGTTAGATGAAACTTGGTCTTGAGGTTCCAGTATTTTTTGCGTGGTGGTTTCAATTTAATGAAACTTGATCTTGTGGTTGCAGTTATTGTTAGGTGGTGGTTTTAATTGTTTTAAACATTTTTTAGTGGTTTCAAATGTCTAAAGTGGTGGTTTTAATTGTTTTTAACATGGTTTTGTTGTTTCAATTAAATGAAACTTGATCTTGTGGTTCCGGTTCTTCTTAGGTGGTGGTTTCAATTGTTTCAGACATGTATTAGTGGTTTCAAATGTTTCAAGCATATTTGTGTGGTTTCAATTTTTGGGAATGTCGTTTAATTGTTTTATTTGTTTGTGGTCTCAAATGTTTTGAAACATTCTATTTGGGTTTTTGGCTATGTTTGCACAACATGTAATATTGATTTCAAATGTTTTGAATATGGTTCTGTTTGGTTTCAATAAATTTGAAACATGGTTTTGTTTGGTTTTAAGTTATTGAAACAAGATTATATTGTTTCATTTGTGTAAGGGTGGTAGTTTCAATTGTTTTGAACATGTTTTGTTGGTTTCAATTAAATGAAACTTGGTATTGAGGTTCCAGTGGATTTTGGGTATTGGTTTCGATTGTTTTAAACATGGTTTTGTCGTTTCAATTAAATGAAACTTGGTCTTATGGTTCCGGTTCTTCTTATGTTGTGGTTCCAATGATTTTAAACAAGTATTAGTGGTTTTAAATGTTTCAAACACGTTTTAGTGGTTTCAAATATTCGAAGTGGTGGTTTGAATTGTTTTTAACATGGTTTTGTTGTTTCAATTAAATGATACTTGGTCTTGAGGTTCCAATATTTTTTGCGTGGTGGTTTCAATTTAATGAAACTTGGTCTTCTGGTTGCAACTGTTGTTAGGTGGTGGTTTCAATTGTTTCAATCATGTTTTAGTGGTTTTAAATGTCTGAAGTGGTGGTTTCAATTGTTTCAAACATGGTTTTCTAGTTTCAATTAAATGAAACTTGGTCTTGTGGTTTCAGTTCTTCTTATGTGGTGGTTTCAATTGTTTCAAACATGTAGTAGTGGTTTCAAATGATTCAAACATGTTTTAGTGGTTTCAAATATTTGAAGTGGTGGTGTCAATTGTTTTAAACATGGTTTTGTGGTTTCAATTAAATGAAACTTGGTCTTGTGGTTCCGGTTCTTCTTATGTTGTGGTTTCAATTGTTTAAAATTGTATTAGTGGTTTCAAATGTTTCAAACATTTTTTTCAATGGTTTTGAATGTTTGAAGTGGTGGTTTCAATTGTTTCAAACATGGTTGTGTGGTTTCAATTAAATGAAACTTGGTCTTGTGGTTCCGGTTCTTCTTATGTGAGGATTTCAATTGTTTAAAACGTGTATTAGTGGTTTCAAATGTTTCGAACATGTTTGAGTGGTTTCAAAAGTTTAAAGTGGTGGTTTCAATTGTTTCAAACATGCTTTTGTGGTTTCAATTAAATGAAAATTGGTCTTTTGGTTCTTCTTGTGTGGTGGTTGCAATTGTTTGAAACATGTATTAGTGGTTTCAAATATTTCAAACATGTTTTAGAGGTTTCAAGTGTTTGAAGTGGTGGTTTCAATTGTCTCAAACATGGTTTTGTGGTTTCAATTAAATGAAACTTGGTATTATGGTTCCAGTTCTTCTTATGTTGTGGTTTAAATTGTTTCAAACAATTATTAGTGGTTTCAAATGTTTGAAGTGGTGGTTTCAATTGTTTTAAGAATGGTTTTGTTGTTTCAATTAAATGAAACTTGGTCTTGTGGTTCCGGTTCTTCTTAGGTGGTGGTTTCAATTGTTTCAGACATGTATTAGTGGTTTCAAATGTTTCAAGCATAGTTGTGTGGTTTCAATTTTTTGGGAATGTCGTTTAATTGTTTTATTTGTTTGTGGTCTCAAGTGTTTTGAAACATTCTATTTGGGTTTTTGGCTATGTTTGCACAACATGTAAAAGAATATTGATTTCAAATGTTTTGAATATGGTTTCGTTTGGTTTCAATAAATTTGAAACATGGTTTTGTTTGGTTTTAAGTTATTGAAACAAGATTATATTGTTTCATTTATGTAAGGGTGGTAGTTTCAATTGTTTCGAACATGTTTTGTTGAAACTTAGTATTGAGGTTCCAGTGGATTTTGGGTAGTGGTTTCAATTGTTTTAAACATGGTTTTGTCGTTTCAATTAAATGAAACTTGGTCTTGTGGTTCCGGTTCTTCTTATGTTGTGGTTTCAATTATTTTAAACAAGTATTAGTGGTTTTAAATGTTTCAAACATGTTTTAGTGGTTTCAAATGTTCGAAGTGGTGGTTTGAATTGTTTTAAACATGGTTTTGTTGTTTCAATTAAATGAAACTTGGTCTTGAGGTTCCAATGTTTTTTGCGTGGTGGTTTCAATTTAATGAAACTTGGTCTTCTGGTTGCAACTGTTGTTAGGTGGTGGTTTCAATTGTTTCAATCATGTTTTAGTGGTTTTAAATGTCTGAAGTGGTGGTTTCAATTGTTTCAAACATGGTTTTCTGGTTTCAATTAAATGAAACTTGGTCTTGTGGTTTCGGGTCTTCTTATGTGGTGGTTTCAATTGTTTCAAACATGTAGTAGTGGTTTCAAATGATTCAAACATGTTTTAGTGGTTTCAAATATTTGAAGTGGTGGTTTCAATTGTTTTAAATATGGTTTTGTGGTTTTAATTAAATGAAAGTTGGTCTTGTGGTTCCGGTTCTTCTTATGTTGTGGTTTCAATTGTTTCAAACATGTATTAGTGGTTTCAAATGTTTCAAACATTTTTTCAGTGATTTTGAATGTTTGAAGTGGTGGTTTCAATTGTTTCAAACATGGTTTTGTGGTTTCAATTAAATGAAACTTGGTCTTATGGTTCTGGTTCTTCTTATGTGGTGGTTTCAAACATGTATTAGTCGTTTCAAATATTTTAAACATGTTTTAGTGGTTTCAAATGTTTGAAGTGGTGGTTTCAATTGTTTCAAACATGGTTTTGTGGTTTCAATTAAATGAAACATGGTTTTGTGGTTTCAAGCACACCTGATGTGGTTTCTATGTTTCAAAAAGGCTCCATGAGGTTTCAATTGATTCATAAAGCCTTGATGTGGCTTAAATTTTTCATAAAGTATGGATGGCTTTCAATTGTTTCAAAGCTGATGAACATGGCTTCAATTGATTCATATGGTGGTGTGGTTTCGATTGTTTCATAAATGCTTGTTGTAGTTTCAATTGTTTAGAAATATCCGGATGGGTTTCAATTGTTTTCAAAAGTCTTGAGGTGGTTTCAATTGTTTGTCAAAGTCTGGGATGGGTTTCAATTGTTTCAAAGAGGTTCGTTGTGGTTCCAATTGACATAAAGGCTTGGTGTGGTTTCAATTGTTTCAAAAAAGCTTGCATGGTTTCAATTTATTCACAAAGACTTGATGTGGTTTCATTTTTTTAAAAGGCTTGTGTGGTTTCAATTGATTCACAAAGGTTTGTTGTGGTTTCAACATTTACATAAATATTTGATGGGATTTTCGTTTGTTCAATTAGGCTCTTGCGTTTCATTTATTCATAACAATTTACTTTAGTTTCAATTGTTTCAACTTTACCATGTTTGTTATTTCAATTATTTTAATTGTTTCTCAAAGGTTCAATGTGGTTTTATTGTTTCATAATGTTTAATGGTATTTTATTTTTTCAATCCGTGTCTTGTGTTTCGTTTGTTGGGTATGATGTGGTTTCAATTGTTTTAACTCTCCGTTTATTGTTTCAATTATTTTAATTGTTTGATGAGCCGTATCAGTACTGAATCAATAGGAGTCAATGTTTCTCATACACGGAGAGCCATTCATCTACTGATAACGGATCAATTCAAGCGAACATGATTCAAGCACACCATGGTTTGCGGTTCTTCAACATGTAACTCCTAGCATAGGATATGGATCCCAACATAAATTGTTGATATTAAAGATTTATACATACAAAAGGACATCTCAACATGAACAATGTGAAAGACTCTGGATAGTACCAACTCAGGATGAGAATGGGCCGGCCCAGACCTGACCCGTGGCCTCGAGGACAATCTAAAGGGACATGGGTGGGCTACTTGTCTGATGATCTAGCACAATGACGGTAATACCAATATATCTGCAATCATAGCCGTAGTTAGAAATCAGGAAATACCATAATGTCACATGTGACATCAGTGCACATGGTAAGTTGAAACTGGCCTAGAAATAAATGAGGAGGACATTTTTGAACTTCTTGTTATTTGGTTCCTCACATCATTTCCACCTAATTTTTTTTTAAAGATTTCTTTCATATAGATATACGATGGTAACCTCACATGTCGTTATTCCGCCAGCAAGGTTCTAAAATTCTCTTAAATAAAAATCACATCTTTAAACACTCTGCCCTTAACATAGATCGAGACTGTTGCTATTATCAAATACAAATGACACTCTGCCCTTAACATAAATCGAGACTGTTGCTATTATAAAATACAAATGACACTTCTTTGAATTCTGAACTATTGATAGAACATCATGAAAACTCAAATTAGGATCCAAAGCTGCAAATGCAAAAGGAACCAGTTATTCTAAATTGAAGAGAAACTTGGAAAGTAGATGATAGACATATATTTCACGGTAATACCAACTGGACCGTCATACGCCATTCCCGAAGTATCATGCCTGCTGAGGTGCTCAGCTTGGCACAAAGAGAATCCTCAAAAGCAATTAAAGAAAGAATGAGTTTAAAAAAATACAATGCCAATATTAGAACCCACATTTCTTCTATGTATAGTAGAATTTTCCCTACAATGAATTCGTCCCTATCTCTAATACTGTATAAATGCACTTGGTATGAATACTAAATGTGAAAAAAATGAACAGAAATATATAAGAGATAATCAGTAGGATGTACAATCATTTGATACTTTCTGAATAGACAAGAACTGTTTGGATAATAGGAAGAAGTTACATGAATCTTTCAATTTACTAATTATCAGAACCTATCTACAGTTAGATAAAAATACGGTGAATTCACAGAGCTATGACGCCATCACACACATTCCTTGACCCAAGCACGATGAACAGCCCTTGCGGCAGACACATACCTTGAACCAAGCCAACATGATGATCCAACAGTGTTCGCCATGGAAAAAGGGAGGAGAAGGTGCTCATTGCCTCATTCAGGCTACCCGATGCGTGCGCCTTCTATGTAACCCATATGGACAAGTCAACCAGGCTATATTTATATCCATCTAGCGTTTAATAATATATACTTATTGTCTGCACTGTCATCTAACTATGGCAATACCTGAAGTTTATAAAATTCAGATTTGAGTTTTCGGTTGTACTACTGATCATCATCCATCTGAGATGACATGATCAATTTTTTTAAGAATATACATGCTTTATTTTGCTCAAATTTTACGTGGAGGTAATAAGATAGAAAATTACCTCTAAATCGTCTAAATAAAGACTTCCGAACCTTTCGGTCTCAACTTCCAATGTGTCTGAATACCTACATGGTCTAAGCAGATCATGCAATCAGTTAATAATAACAATAAAGCGCAGGCAATTCCCTTAGCTTTATGCATGTGCTTAGTTGCGGGTGGGAAAATAATAGGTGTGCCCCAAAAATGTACTTTTCACTCCAGTTTATTCAGAGCCGTTGGAACTTGAGTAATATAAATTAGTTAAAATCAAGGAATAAATAGGGCATTGGTTATCTTGTAAGTTCCCCTACAACAATTTTTCTTTAGACTATGGTTTTGGTTGGGTGTCTAACATCTTCTAATTTTGTCTCTTTCAGTATTTGATCTCGTTAAACCTAGATTATGAAATATTTGATGTTTTTCAGAAGTAACAGCAAGGTACAGAAAATAAGTGTGGACAGAAATAATAATCTTTCATCAAAATGTATAAATAACGGAAGTAAATATGAATTGCACCCAGAATCTAGCACACTATCTTTTAACATGAGAGCATACACAGTTATGATTGAGGATACCAATAACTTGAAGAACGGACTCCAAAGGGCTTCTACAACACGGAAATGATCAGATGGAACTAGACTCAACATGCCAGAGATGGTCCTCTTCATCCCATTCTGAATGACAATTAGATACAGAGGCTCTCTATCTTGGATCAAATTCTACAGGATAGATTTCTACACGGAAATCAAACACAGTCATTAAGAAGCAGCACTGCAGAGCACAAAGTGACCAAAAAGGTTTCCAGCTGGGCAAGTTTTATTGCTGAAAGGTCCTGAAAATATCTCCTTAAGCTGTTAAAATCATGAAAGTTTATATGCATCGTATGGATGTCAGAACAAAGTGTAAATAACATAGGCAATAGTACATCTGAAATACTAAATTTGGATCATAGGAATATGTAGGAATCATATAAGGTATAGGGCTAGTAAAACTTGCCCGGCTGGACTAAATCCGGAGCTTAGTCACAACACTGAAACAACTATTCTGACAAGAATGCTCATACTGGTAGTTCCAAGCTCAGGTTCTGTATCCAATTTTTTATAGAATGATCATTTTTTTTATCTGGAGTAAATTTCACAGAAGCAAAGCTTTGGGGGGAGAGGTGATGCAAAACCATTTTATTTCACTTCACATAACGAGTAAACTTTTGTGGCAATGGGTTAACCTTGAGTTGTCCCAGATCACCAAAGGAGATGTCTGACAAACCAATTCTTCATATTACAAAGTAGGACAGAACATGCCATTTGAAACATGTAATGTCCCCAGAAAAACTCAGAAATGCGAATACTACTGTCCTCTGCAATAGAGGTTTGCCAGGTTATTACGAGTTATGACCAGTCCTCACCTATCTTACTAATTCTTCTTAATTTTTCTACAAATCCATAAATATTAATTGGCAAGATAAGTAAGTCATGTCACCATGAGTAAACCGTCATGATTTAACTGAAACTTAGAAGGATTTTACACAGAGATGGCTACGTCTCACAATCAGCGCCAGGAGAAGTACCTATCGTCGGATCCGGAGGAGGTTGCCGGCAGGGACGCTCGATCCGGAGCCGCTGTCACACCGTCGCATCCTCCGAGCTCCCCTGAAGCTCCCTCTCAAGAGGATAAAATGAGGCGCCGACGAGGCCTCAAATTCCACCCCCTACGCCTTTTCGTCGCTCCGTCTCTCGCCAGGAGGAAATCGGTCACCGTGGATCTGCGTCCTCCGAGCCCCCTCCCAGCACACCTCGCCGCTGCCAGAAAAGGCGAGGATCTAGAGCGCACCATCACGGGAGCCGATGGCGGCCTAGGGTAGGGTTCCTCGTCGGCGGAACGTGAGAGGAGCGAGGGAAGCCGAGAGGAATGCGAGAGGAGCGAGGGAAGCCGAGCGGCGCAGAGCCGGCGGCGGCGGTCGAGTGGAAGAAGAGAGAGGCGATACAGAGGGGTGGGATACCGGAAGGAGGGACGGGGAATACGACCAGGAGGCCGGGATGTGGTGCATAGATCTAAAAGCACGGCCGGAGAGTGGATGGCAGATGCAACGCCGGCACATACCGGCGCCGATAGAAAGAAGTTTTCGATGGAGCCGATTTGTAGGGCACATGCAACGGTGCTGGTGTTCAATAAAGACAACATGCACGGTGGCTCCATGGCGACCTACGCCGCCAAGCGTCCATAGAACTCCCCCCGCCGCTCCAACCACCTACGCGGTGAGGGTATGGAGCCGGTTTGTAGGGCACATGCCACCGTGCCGGTGCTCAATAGCGACAACAGGCATGCTGTAGCACATATCTGATGCTCCTAGATGCCCCGGTATCCCCTGCTTCTCTTAACACCTGAGACGCCCCTACCTACTCGGACGATCGCACACTACTCGAAGGGACCAATCGCGATGACAAAGTAGTGAAGAACGTGAGCAACCAGGCAGCAGGAGCCTTCTCCAACTAGCCATCGCACCTTCCTCGGCCCAGGCTGATGTCATCGAATCTCAACACCGTGCTAGAGGCACGAGTGTTAAACTACATGTATCATACGGTATAGGAACGGTGTAGTACACCACCCTATACCCGTATCCATCTGTACATGCCACGGTGGGGGCTATTCCCATCCAATATAACATGTACCTGATGCCCCTAACGGGGATCATTGTTTCCGCCTAGATTAGGGTTTCCACATGGTATCAGAGCACCCATCTTCATGACCTAGCCACCACCAACTCCGATCCAAGAAAAACAACCAAAACCCTTCCTCCCGTGTCAAGTGTCGTCGTGGCACTACCTTGGGGTCTCCCTCTCGCAAAAACTCACCCTGGAGAATTCCCTGTTCTGGAAGGCCCTGGTGTTTCTGACTCTGCGCGGTACGCAAGTCCTCGGTCTGCTCGATGGCACTAATGCCACGTCGGCCAAATATCTGGAGGATGAGGATCCTGATGACCCAAAGAAGAAGAAACTCATATCCAACCCGGCCTAAAACACCTAACTCGAGTGGGATCAGCGGGTGGTGAGCTACCTTGTCAACTCATAATCCCCGGATGTGCTCGCCCATGTCCTTGGCCTTGAGACCACTAATGAAATCTGGGCTGTTCTCTCCGACATATTCGTCACGTAGTTGTCGGAGATTTGTCCCATGAAGGAACTAGGGTCCAATGATCCCTTGGTTCGAGAGGAGGCTGAACATGCGACTCCAAGAGAACCCGGCGACAAGCAACGACGTCGGAGCAAGCACATGGCAGAGAGGTGACACCGGTTTTTTTACCTAGGTTCGGGACCCTCGTGAGGAGGTAAAGACCCTACTCCTGCTTTGTTGTATTGCTCACGTGCTTTGCAGGGGTACAATGAAGGATGAAAGTCTAGGGTTTTAGATCTCAAGGATCAATCCCTTCCAGGGTAGGAGAAGGGCTCCGTATATAGGGCGGCTTCGGGCCTCTTCCCCCGGTCCATGGGTGGCAAGGGTCACCATAGTGCCGTTCCCCAAGTCCTGGTCTACATGGCTACTTTTTGGTGGACTGAGCCTCGGACATCGGGCGCTTCCCCGTCTGCCAGTAAAGTGGCCTTCCCTTTCATCGTGTGTCCTTGTCCGGCGCTGTCCGCTGCCTCCCTTGCACCAAAGTATCCCAGACATGTCATGTCCTTGTTGAGGCCGCCCACCCTGCCGGTCAGGGCCTTGTCGGTCTCACTTTTGACCAAGACCCTGTCTTTGGGACCACGAGGCGGGGTCATGCAATGCCACTGTTGTTATTGTCGTTTCCCCTTGATGGGTGCTTCCGCCCCCTCCTGAGGCGTAGTGGTCTTGCCGGGGGTATCCCTTACGGCTACCCCCTCTAGAAGCCTTCGAGAGGGTCTAGCGAGGCGCCCCTCGCGAGGAAAGCATCACTCCCCTCATGACGTCCACCCGAGCCCTACCGTGCCAGCCAGACGTGGACGGATCGAGGGTACCCCCTGTACCAACTATCCGACACTAGCCCCCGACCATTCGGTTCGAGCGTCGCGCATGCGGCGCAGAGGGGTCGGACGGCCATTCCGACGTCTAGCACCACGCGGTACACATGTCGCTCCAGGTTCCCGAGGCGCCTTCTCGGAAGGTGCGTGCCCGTTTGAAACCAACCTTGGCCTATAAGGAGGGGGTAGCCCCTTCAAGCCGATATCTGTTCTTCTCTGCTTGCTCCCTTGCATTCGCTTCCCTTGGCCAACTGCCCACACCCACCGTGCACAATGTATGATCGTGGAGCTCTGGTAGCGGCGAAGGGGAAACAGCCACTGCTCGTCCCCCTCAAGAAGAGGAGGAAGAGGAGATGGGAGAGGTGTTGCTGCCCTCTACCATCCGGATGGATGCTGGTCTCGACCGGTACCGCTCGTAGATCGCCTTCGACCAGAACGAGTGGGGGAAGCCTCGGGTGTGGCCCGGATCGGTGGATCCGGAGAGCCTCTCCGGCCCCGTACGCCTGTTCTTCTACCATACCGTCATCGCGGGGCTGATTCTGCCGTTTTCCCCATTCTTCATGGCGGTTCTGGACCACTACCAGATCTGTGCCCTCCACCTACACCCCAACTCTATCACCACCCTTGCCATCTTCGCCTACTGGTGCAAGATGTTCGTGGGGGTGAATGGTGGCGCTGCTACGCCAGATGCATGCTCTCTGATACGTTGCAAACATATCTATAATTTTTTATGTTCCATGCTTGGTTTATATCTACTTTCTTATGTTTTGTCCACACTTTGGAGTACTTTTTATACACTTTCTTGGACTAACTATTAACAAGATGCCACAGTGCCAGTTGCCTGTTTTCTGCTATTTTTGGTCCTAGGAAAGTCAGAAAATGAAAATTCTCGGAATTGGACCGAACAAAAGCCAAAGTCGTTATTTTCCCGGAAGACTCACGGAGCCAGAAGGAGAGACAAAGGGGGCCACAGGGTGGCCACACCACCCCTAGGCGCGGGTCCTCTGGCCGCGCCAAGGCATGGTTTGGCCCCCTGGCCGGACACCGACCTTGCCCCTTCGCCTATAAAATCCCCCCGATGCAAAAACCCTAAATCGTCAAGCCTCCAGCCACGAAAAGTTCCGCAGCGCCGCCGCCACCGAAGGGGAGATTCAGGGGACAGAAAGTCTCTATTCCGGCACCCTGCCGGGACAGGGAAGTGCCCCCGGAGCCATCTCCATCGATCTCCACCGCCATCTCCATCGCCGTTGCTGATTCTCATAACGAGGAGGGAGTAGTTCTCTCTCGAGGCTTGATACGTCCAAAACGTATCTACTTTCCTGAATACTTTTGCTATTGTTTTTCCTCTAAACTTGTGTGAATTGGATGCAACTAACATGGACTGGCGTTGTTTTCAGCAGAATTACCTTGGTGTCTAGTTTTTGTGCAAAAAATCAACTATCAGGAAAAATCCCGGAAAATATGCCAAAAATCCTATTTTGCCAGAAGACTCACGGAGCCAGAATACGAGACGGAGTGGGGCTGGGGCCTGGCCACACCACCTGGCCGCGCGGGCTGGGCCTGGCCGCCCCAGACACCCCCTCGGTCTCCCTCTTCGCCTATAAGTTGCCTTCTGACCTAAAAACTCAGGGGGGTCGATGTTTTTCTAGAAAGAGTTCCGCTCTGCCGCCACCACCAGATTTCGTGATTCAGAACCAGAAACTCCGTTCTGGCACCCTGCCTGGACGGGGAATTGGAGGAGATCATCACCATCATCATCACCGTCGCTTCTCCATCGACCATCCATGTTTCCCCCATCTATGAGTGAGTAATCCCCCGTTGTAGGCTATGTGGATGGTAGGGATTGGATGAGATCGTTCATGTAATGGCATCAGATTGTTAGGGCATGGTGCCTAGTATCTTCTATTAGTGCTTTTTGACTTTGTTGTGACTTGTTATGCTTAATGCTTGTCACTAGGGCCTAAGTGCCATGATTTCAGATCTGAACATGTTATTGATTCATTATGATAGTATTGTTTTTGGTCTTACCTGCAAGTTGTATACACATATTTTTGTCTGGAACCAAAGGCCCCGAAGTGACAGCAATCGGAATAACCGGAGGGAATGGCTTTGATGTGAGGATCACATGTGTTCACGGAGTGTTAATGCTTTGCTCCGGTGCTCTATTAAAAGGAGCACCTTAATTGCCAGTAGTTCCCTTGAGGCCCCGCTGCAAACAGGCTGGCAGGACAAAACATGTTGTGCAAGTTCTCATTGCGAGCACGTATGACTATATATGGAACACATGCCTATGATTATTTAGTACTTGGATGCTTTATCTTATTTATCTGCAAATGCCCTATGTTCTGATTGCTATATGAATTGTCTTGTCCATGCAACGCCCGTCCATCCATCCCTATGCCTACCGCGCTCTAATCCTACTGTTTACTGCAATTGTTACTATCGTCTTTACTTTCACTACTGCTATTACTTTACTATTCCTACTACAAAACTGTTGCTACTGATAAACTGCTGTGAGCAAGATTGTTTCCAGGTGCAGCTGAATTGACAACTCAGTTGTTAAGGCTTATAAATATTCTTTGGCTCCCCTTGTGTCAGATCAATAAATTGGGTTTCACTTCTCTCGAAAATACTGCGATACACCCCCTATACTTGTGGGTAATCAAGACTATTTTCTAGCGCCGTTGCCAGGGAGCATAGCTTTATTTATCAAGTCCACTTGGAATCATTATTGTTTGCTGCCATCCATCCATCATGGGTAAGTCTCGTGATGGCAAGGTTCCTATTTTACCATCCACTACAAGAAGAGGTACGGTTCTGAACACCTCTGTTGCTCTTGATTTACCATCTGTTATGAGTAAGTTCCTTACACCACCACATACACATGCTACACATACTTCTACTACTGCTGAATCTAAAACTTCTGAAACTTATGATGCTGCTTCTATGGTGCTTGATAAGAGTGGTTCATTAGGTCCTTCCCTAGATGCTACAATTTCTAGAACTATAGCTAGAAATACTGAAACTCCTAATGAAGACACTACTACACCCTTTAGTTCACCTGAGTCTAGAGAAAGCTATGATATTGAAGACGGTTATATTGAGATGACCGATGAATTTATTAAAGAATGTCAAAACACCCGTGATAGGAGTGCTGCTAAGAGTCTCCTTGAGAGGCGTACTATAAAATACAAATTGTCTCCTAATGCTAAGTTTGCCACTTCTCCCATAAACATTAAAGATAAAGATTATGATTTCTCTCTTGATCTATCCTATATAGCTATTGTTGAGAAAGAACCTTTTTGTGGGACTAAGAATGAAAGTGCGGTAGCACATATTGTTGGAGATATGCCCAAGAGGCAATAATAAAGTGGTTATTATCATGTCTTCACACTTATGATAAATGTTTACATACCATGCTATAATTGTATTAACCGGAAACATTAATACTTGTGTGATTTGTAAACTAAAATAAGAGTCCCTAGTAAAGCCTCTTGTTAAACTAGCTTGTTGGTTAATATATGATCATTGTTTCCTGATCATGAACATAGAGATGTTATTAACAACAGGATCATATCATTAGGAGAATGATGTGATGGACATACTCCTATAGATAAGCGTAGCATAAAGATCAAGTCATTTCAATAGTTCAATTGCTATATGCTTTCTGATACATAGTAACCTAATTCCTTCGACCATGAGATCATGCATATCACCTTTACTGGATGGATGCTTTGATGTCATCAAACACCACACCGTAACAGGGTGGCTATAAAAGTGGCATTGAGTGTTCGGAAAGTATTGGTTGAAACACATGGATCAAGAGTGGGATTTGTCCATCCACATGACGGATAGATATTCTCTGGGCCCTCTCGGTGAAATGTCATCCAATTAGCTTGCAAGCATGTGACTTGGTCACAAGGGATCACATATCACGGGAACGAGAAAAGAGTACTTATCAGTAACGAGGTTGAACTAGGTATGCAGAGATACCGACGATCATAACCTTGGATAAGTAACATATCGTGAGACAAAGGGAAATTGGTATCGTATGTAAGTGGTTCATTCGATCGCAAAGTAATCGTAGAAATATGTGGGAGCCATATGAATTTCCAGATTCCTCTATTGGTTATTGTTCGGAGAAGTGTCTCGATCATGTCCGCATAATTCACGAACCGTAGGGAGACACACTTAAGGATTCGACGTTGTTTGAGTAGTTATGGTATTATGAGAAAGAGACCGAATGTTGTTCGGAGTCTCGGATGGGATCCGGGATATCACGAGGTGATCCGGAATGGTCCGGAGAATAAGATTCATATAAGGAAAGTCCCGTTTCGGAGTTCGGGAATGATTCCGGTGTTTTCATCGGGAATGTTCTAGAAGGTTCCGGATTGTCCGGCACTCCGGGGGGGGAAGGGGTACATGAATGTGTCATTACATATTGGAATGATTGCATCATGTACTAAGTGTTCTTGCTGTCCCAAATATAGGATTAAATTGAATCCTAAAACAGAAAAGTCAAATGTCCAGTTTGAAAGTCAAACTGCCAAAACAAGAAACTGTGGGAAACAAGCAAGAGGAGTTGGAACCAACCTGGAGGAGGAGTTGGACTCCTCCAGGCCGGCGCCCAGCCCAAGGCCGAGTTGGGGAGGGACTCCCTCCCTCCCCTGGCGCGCCCACACCCTCCCACCTATATAAGGAGGGGCAGGGCTCCCCTCCTAGACACACAAGTTTCCTATCCTCTAAACTAAACCCTAGATCTAGACCCCGGTTTAGAGCTATTCGGTTTAGAGCTTTCTAATTGGTTTAGAGCCCTCTAATTGGTGTGTCTAATTACTAGACCACTAATAGCCTCTCTCATAAGCTCCACCATACTCGCACCGGCTTAAGGCGAAGCCCTGCGGGATCTCCCCTCTACTTCCGGTACCACGCCGTTGTGCTGCCGGAATCGCGAGGAGAGTGCTACAACCTCCGCTGCCTGCTGGAACAAGGGAGAGGAAGGTCTTCGTCGAGTACCGAACGTGTGACCGACTGCGGGAGCGCTGCGGGAACGCGGCGCCGGAAGGATCGTCTACGCGATCTTGAGATCGGAAAGAGTACGACTACATCACCCACGAGAATCTGCTCTCGTTAACCGCTTTGGAATCTTCGAGGGTGAGTTCCACTATCGACTCGTTGCTACAATCTAGTAGATAGATCTTGGCTTGTTTGTTTGTATGCGATAGAAAAAATTTACATTCCATGCTACGAACCCCTACAGTGGTATCAGAGCCGTGTCTATATGTAGATCTGTTGCACGAGTAGAACACAATGGTCATTGTGGGCGTTGATGCTTTTATTGTAGATTGCTTTGCGTGTACTTTGCATCTTGCGGTATGTTGGGATGAAGCGGCCCGGGCTAACCTTACATGACATCGTTCATGAGACTTGCTCCACGCTTGACATGCAACTTGTATTGCATAAGTGGCTTTGCGGGTGCCTGTTTCTCCTAGCATAGTAAAGATCCAATTTACAACGGGTAATCAACAATGCTAGTATCAATGTTGTGGTTCTTGTTCGTAGGTTAGAACGACACTTATGGAAAGCCCCAAACCACGTAAAATATGCAAAGAAAGTAGAAGCGTCTAACTTTGTTTTGCAGGGGTGTGCAGTGATGTGATATGGCCATGATTGTGATTATATTTGATGTATGCAATGTTCCTTATTGTAAGTTGGCAACCGGCAGGAGCCATATGGTTGTCTTTAATTTCTGTTAAGACCTGCGTGTCTATTCAAAATAGTTGTAATAGTTGAAGCTGGTGGACGACAACCATGAAGAAGCGTCATTGACCTTGATGCTATGCCGATGATGATGGAGATCATGTTCGTGCTTGAAGATGGAGATCGGAAGCACAACGAAGAAAGGCCATATCATATCACATATTATGAATTGCATGTGATGTTAATCCTTTATGCATCTTGTATTGCTTAGTAGACGACGGTAGCATTATAAGATGATCCCTCATGCACATAAATTTCAAGTTCTAAAGTGTTCACCCTTAGTATGCACCGTTGCCAAAGCTTGTTGCTTCGAAGCACCACGTGATGATCGGGTGTCTTTGATTCCGCGGGTGAATACAACGTAAGCAAGCCAGATTTGCTTATGCGGTAGCTAAGGTTTGATCTTGACGAGCCTAGCATGTACAGACATGGCCTCAGGAACACGGATCGCCGAAAGGTAAAGCATGAATCATATAGCAGATATGATGAACATGTCGATTGTTCGCCATTGAAGCTATATCAATTCTCGTGATGATCGGTTTTGATATGGGGGATTTGGTTCGTGTGATCACTAAAACAATGTGAGGGATATTGTTTTGAGTGGGAGTTCACCTAGATTAATTTAATTATTAATTAGAACTCAATTTATCATAAACTAAATCAAAGTGAATTTGCATAGTTGTTGTAGGCATTGGCATCCGTTTACCACCTTGCGCTTAGTTATAATTGAGATGATAGAACTATAGAATTCTGGTTAGATACTTTACGAACTGGTATCGTATTGTTTTAAGTGTTAATCTAAAATTTAAAAGTCCTATTGCAAACTTTCAGTAAGTTCCGGTTACTCCATGAAGTTTAATAATTAGTATTAAATCAAGAGTAACAATTCCAAGTGTTAGTATATAAGTATCATGTTTGTATCCATGATTCTTGATATTCAAAGGATTCCCTTAATATCAAGGTTATCTAGGATCTGAAAGAGTTGTTTCAGAAACCATGATGTGTGGAAGATATTGTGATATCTGAAACGAAGTTTTGGTTGCAACATGATAGAGTATAATATGGCAAAAGTCATGTTCTCATATTTGATGAGAATTTGCAAAAGGGTTGGAGACACTTGTTGTCCTAATCCTCCAAAAGGTTTTGGATAGCAACATTATACTCATAATTCATCGTTATAAGCTAAAAGTAGCTTGATCATGGACGATTCCATGATAAGGGTGAATATTTGATGTAGGTGAAATGTTTACTACACCAAGAGATTACTAAAGAAAGGAATTTGAAAGAACACCAAATATTTGATGATGGTGATCTACTTCAAAGTGCAAGTCCAAAGACATTGGTATTTAATTATACACGCTTTGGACTATATGTCATATGTATGACTCCACTATTGATGTTAATAGATTCTTTCAAACAGAAAAGGAAATACTGAAAGAAAATCTCATAAATATATGGCAGAAAAGAAAAGACTAGAATCGTTCAGTTTAAGTATATAGATGATATACATGTTATGGCTATATTCTTTGCTTGTTAAACAATGTGGTTCTTAAGTATTTGATACTGAATTTGTTGGTGTGAATCGTCATACGAAACAACACAATTCATGAACTACAATGGCCTAAGTAACTAGCAAAAGAATATGTGATGATGTTCATCGAGAACAAAATAAAGGGTTATTGTGTTGCTTGTTAAACATCAAAGCTTGCCTTCAAAGATTTGTTTTATCAGGTATTATGAGAACAAAAGGATTGTTCAAATAATTGCCGTAATCCATAAAAGATGGATGATTCGCAAATCTCGTTGGAGACATCACATCCATAAAACTAGTGCTAAAAATGTCGAAAGACAAATTGATTGAAAGATCACTTAGGAAGTGACATCGCTGTTTGAATTATATTGGAAAGATAACATGAAGAAACTCCATGTGGATGGAATTTTGGAGTCTTCTGATTTTTGATCAAATGACGCTTGTGAAACTTTCCTAGAGATAATTAAAACTTCGTTCATAGGCCAAAAGGGAATGAATGACTAGCTTATTGGAACTTGTACATATTGTTGTATGAAATCCATTATGTATAGTCAAAAGCGATGGATTTCAACTTCATATGCTTTCTCCAAAAATTTGAGTGAATATATGAATGTTTACTTAATAAGGATAAAGTATGAAACACTTGAAAAGTTCAAAGACTTTCAAGATGAAGTGCAAAATCATTGTAACAAGAATATAAACAGTTTATGATAAAGATCATAAAGGAAGATATTTGAGTTACAAGTTTAGCATAATACCTAAGATTTAAGGAATCGTTCCGTGGATTTGCATTTTCCCGAAACACCATAAGAGTATGGAGCGTTCGAGATATGTAATTAAACCTTGTTTGACATGGTAAGATCGAAAGGTGTAATTCATAAAACTGCCATTGTATTTTAAAGATTAAAAGCTTTAGAGATTACCGTTTTTCCACTGAAAAGAGCTCCATCATAATCCGTTGAAATGACACCATATAAGGTTATGGTTTGGGATAAAACCCAAGTTGTCCTTTCTTAAACATTGGTATGCTATGCATAAGAAAGATGTGTGCAACCAAAGTCGGATGAACCTGTCTTTGTATAAACTGTTCCTCCATAAAACACCGGAGACAAAAGAGTTTGTTGCTTAGAACGTCAAGTTTCTTTGAGAAGAAATTTTTCGTGAAAAGTTAAGTGGGAGGACAATAGAAACTTTGATAAGGTTAAAAGAACCTTAGCTATATGTGCAGAATTGCGCAGCGCCGAAAAGTGTTTCGGAGGCAGCAACAATGCTCATGGTTCACGTACCTCAAAAGGTTGTGGTCACGGAGATCCAAAGTTCCTATTGAAACAAGTAGGTCGGATGAACAATCAAATACCAAGATTTGAGGGTTGAATCATTATTTGAGAATAATGAACCGACTACATGCAGAGAAGCGATGATGGGCCCTGACTCCGTAAAATGGCTTGAAGCCATAAAATCCGTGATAGTTCCATACACGAGAAATCAAGTTTTGAACTTGAAGGACCCTCGAGAAAGGTGTAAGACCTTATAGTTGTGTCTGGATCTATAAAGAAATAGACATGGATGTTTCACATCTAGTCGACATGTTGGGAAAGAGTTCACAACAATGTTCAAAGGTTGACTATGACAAGATTTTGATCTTTCATAGTGATATTTAGTCTAGACGGATTAATGTAGCAACCACTACATATAATTTGTTATATGGTAGTTGAATAAACAAAACAAGTTCTTCTAATAGAATCGTTACCTAGGACATGTGCATAACACGGTCCATAGGGTTTTGTTAATTCAAAGGATGCTAAAAGCATATGCAAACTTCAATGGTTAGAGTGAGCATAGCGGAGTTGGAATCTTCACTATGATGAAACTGTTAAAAGGGTTTAATTTCATCAGAGACAATGAAGATGCTTGCATTTGCAAGAAATTAAGTGGGAGCGCTAAGACATGTTTCTAATACATTATGTGGAAGACATATTGTTGATTGGAAATAATGTATCTTTTATTAACACATATTAAGAATTTCATCCCGATGAAAGACTTAGGCAAAACCCAAATATTTGGCATCAATAGACGCTAATATGGTTGTGCCAGAAGTACATAGACAAGATATTGAATGAGTTCAATATAGAAACTACAAGAGAAGGTTCTTGTTGCACAGAAAGGATTGAAAGAGTTCAATGTTGATGATATATTCAAGTGTATTAGCACTTGGTAAGTGAAACAAAGATTCAAGTATAGATTGATACTTGATGTATGAAATCACAAAGAGTATTTATATCAATCATACTGTGATATGTACAAATCCAGATATGTCCTATGCTCTAAATGTTGTGAGCATATACCAGAATGATTTGTAAGATGATCATTGGACAATAGTAAGGATATTCTTATGATCTTTTGGAAGAACTAAGAGTATAATATTTGTAGAAGTGACAAATAGATGGTTAGTTCATTGTAAAAGTACTACATTGATACTAGCTTTGTCACAAAGTACAAATTAAGTTTATCTCAATCTAAACTAAGGGTGGCACAATATAATGGAAAGTGAGTTCCATAATGGATTTGGATGATTTCCAAAGTTAAGACATTGTGATAGATACTACAACAAAAGGCTAAGTATATGACTGCTATTATAGCAGCAAAAGAGGGCATTTGTGTCAAGAAGTTTGTTATCAAACTAGGTGTAGTTCACAGTGGGATAATACTATGAAGATATATTGTGCGACAATATTATCAACATGTTTTAACCCCAAAGAGCTAAAGGTCACACCGAAAGACCAAATTTATACAAAGCCATCTCATTAGAGAATGAGTGATGCGTAGAGACGCAAAGACATGCAATTACACACGGACCTGGAAGTGTCAGATCCGGAGATCAGTTCACCACTAGCAATCGTGTACATACAACACCGGAAAGCCATAGGTGTTATATACACAAAGGTTCGAAACTAGATTATTGACTCTAGTGCAAGTGGGAGACTGTTGGAGATATGCCCAAGAGGCAATAATAAAGTGGTTATTATCATGTCTTCACACTTATGATAAATGTTTACATACCATGCTATAATTGTATTAACCGGAAACATTAATACTTGTGTGATTTGTAAACTAAAATAAGAGTCCCTAGTAAAGCCTCTTGTTAAACTAGCTTGTTGGTTAATATATGATCATTGTTTCCTGATCATGAACATAGAGATGTTATTAACAACAGGATCATATCATTAGGAGAATGATGTGATGGACATACTCCTATAGATAAGCGTAGCATAAAGATCAAGTCATTTCAATAGTTCAATTGCTATATGCTTTCTGATACATAGTAACCTAATTCCTTCGACCATGAGATCATGCATATCACCTTTACTGGATGGATGCTTTGATGTCATCAAACACCACACCGTAACAGGGTGGCTATAAAAGTGGCATTGAGTGTTCGGAAAGTATTGGTTGAAACACATGGATCAAGAGTGGGATTTGTCCATCCACATGACGGATAGATATTCTCTGGGCCCTCTCGGTGAAATGTCATCCAATTAGCTTGCAAGCATGTGACTTGGTCACAAGGGATCACATATCACGGGAACGAGAAAAGAGTACTTATCAGTAACGAGGTTGAACTAGGTATGCAGAGATACCGACGATCATAACCTTGGATAAGTAACATATCGTGAGACAAAGGGAAATTGGTATCGTATGTAAGTGGTTCATTCGATCGCAAAGTAATCGTAGAAATATGTGGGAGCCATATGAATTTCCAGATTCCTCTATTGGTTATTGTTCGGAGAAGTGTCTCGATCATGTCCGCATAATTCACGAACCGTAGGGAGACACACTTAAGGATTCGACGTTGTTTGAGTAGTTATGGTATTATGAGAAAGAGACCGAATGTTGTTCGGAGTCTCGGATGGGATCCGGGATATCACGAGGTGATCCGGAATGGTCCGGAGAATAAGATTCATATAAGGAAAGTCCCGTTTCGGAGTTCGGGAATGATTCCGGTGTTTTCATCGGGAATGTTCTAGAAGGTTCCGGATTGTCCGGCACTCCGGGGGGGGAAGGGGTACATGAATGTGTCATTACATATTGGAATGATTGCATCATGTACTAAGTGTTCTTGCTGTCCCAAATATAGGATTAAATTGAATCCTAAAACAGAAAAGTCAAATGTCCAGTTTGAAAGTCAAACTGCCAAAACAAGAAACTGTGGGAAACAAGCAAGAGGAGTTGGAACCAACCTGGAGGAGGAGTTGGACTCCTCCAGGCCGGCGCCCAGCCCAAGGCCGAGTTGGGGAGGGACTCCCTCCCTCCCCTGGCGCGCCCACACCCTCCCACCTATATAAGGAGGGGCAGGGCTCCCCTCCTAGACACACAAGTTTCCTATCCTCTAAACTAAACCCTAGATCTAGACCCCGGTTTAGAGCTATTCGGTTTAGAGCTTTCTAATTGGTTTAGAGCCCTCTAATTGGTGTGTCTAATTACTAGACCACTAATAGCCTCTCTCATAAGCTCCACCATACTCGCACCGGCTTAAGGCGAAGCCCTGCGGGATCTCCCCTCTACTTCCGGTACCACGCCGTTGTGCTGCCGGAATCGCGAGGAGAGTGCTACAACCTCCGCTGCCTGCTGGAACAAGGGAGAGGAAGGTCTTCGTCGAGTACCGAACGTGTGACCGACTGCGGGAGCGCTGCGGGAACGCGGCGCCGGAAGGATCGTCTACGCGATCTTGAGATCGGAAAGAGTACGACTACATCACCCACGAGAATCTGCTCTCGTTAACCGCTTTGGAATCTTCGAGGGTGAGTTCCACTATCGACTCGTTGCTACAATCTAGTAGATAGATCTTGGCTTGTTTGTTTGTATGCGATAGAAAAATTTTACATTCCATGCTACGAACCCCTACACATATGACTGAGCTTTCTACCATGAGTGGCTTGTTTTCTGATGATATTAAGATGTGCACCTACTTTGTTGCTAAGATTTTCCCTTTTTCACTGAAAGGAGAAGCTAAAACTTGGTTTAGTAATCTACCTCCTAGATCTATTGATGGCCCTGATTGGTTGATTAGTACTTTCCTGCAGAAATATTTTCCTCCTAATGCTAGACATGCTATTTTGCAGGAACTTTTTGATTTTAAACAAGGAGAAAAAGAGATATTGCCTGAATCATGGGCAAGGTTTTGTGCTTTGATTCATGCACAGGATGGATGTCCATTACCTAAGAATGAGCTTCTTGATATATTTTATAACGGACTAACTAAAGAATCTAGGACATACCTGGATAGTTGTGCTGATTGTGTTTTCGAGAATAGGACTCCCCCACGGAAGCTGAGGAATTAATGGCTAAAATAAGCAAGAATTATGAAGATTGGACTCCTCCTGGACCAGCTATACCTGAAACAATTATACCTGAACCAGCTATACCGGCGCATATACCATCATCTAAGAAGAGGGGAGTTATTGAATTGAATGATGAAGTGATGAAGGAAGCTAAGAAATGTCTTAAGGAGAAGGGAATTAAAACTGCAGATGTCAAGAATTTACCTCCTATAGAAGAATTATGTAAGTCAATTCCCCACTCATCCACTATTGAGATACACTCTCTCCAACACTTTGATGAAGGTGATATCCCTTACTCTAAACCTCCTGATCAATGCTTAGAAGAATTCGATATTTTTATTGTTAAGCAAGATAATTTTAATAAAAGGGTGCAAAATCATCTAATGGAAAACTCTAGAGCAATTGTTGAGTTGAAGGATATTGTGGAAAGAACCTCTAATGATGTTAAAATGCTTGTTAAACATTTTCAAATGGTTCAAACTCAAATTGATCAACTTATTAAGGTACAAAAAGACTTGCTAGTTAATGCTGCTAAAGAAAAACATGCTTATGAAATTAGAACTAGAAGTGGTACTGCTACCCAGGATCCTCTATATCCTGAGGGGCATCCCAAAAGAATCGAGCAGGATTCTCAACAAGCTGAAAATAGTGGTACTACTCATAAGAAAAGAAAAAAGAAACATAAAACTATTGTAGAATCCTCTGAACCTCCTAAAGATCCTAATAGTATATCTATCTCTGATGCTGAAACTGAAAGTGGTAATGAAGAAAATGATGTTCTTGATAAAGAAAAAGTTGAAGAAGAACCTGAAAGGCACACTAAGAATAATAAATACACTAAAGAAGATTTTGTTGCTAAGAAACATGGTAGTGAAAGAGAGCCTTGGGTTCAAAAACCTATGCCTTTCCTTGATAAGAAACACAAGTCAAAGGAAGATGAACACTATAATAAGTTTTGTGAGTGGATGAAACCTTTATTCTTGCAAATTCCTTTGACTGATGCTATTAAATTGCCTCCTTATTCAAAGTATATGAACGATATTGTCTCGAATAAAAGGAAGATCCCTAATGAAGAAATTTCTACTTTGCTTGCTAATTATTCCTTTAATGGTAAGGTTCCAAAGAAACTTGGAGACCCAGAGATTCCAACTATTCCTTGCTCTATTAAAAATAGTTATGTTAGAACTGCTTTGTGTGATTTGGGAGCAGGAGTTAGTGTTATGCCTTTTTCTCTCTACAAGAGACTTCAACTAGAAAAACTAATACCAACTGATATATCTTTGCAAATGGCTGGTAAATCTACCACTATTCTTGTTGGTATATGTGAGGATGTACCTGTTCAAGTGGCTCATAATTGCTTGATATTAACTGATTTTGTTGTGCTTGAAATGCCTAAAGATGATAATATGTCTATTATTCTTGGGAGACCTTTTCTTAATACTGCAGGAGCTGTTATTAATTGTAATCAAGGAAAGGTGACCTTTAATGTTAATGACAAGGAGCATACTGTCTATTTCCCCAAGAAGATTGATAGGACTTATAGTTTGAATTCAATTGAACATGTTGAGGGCATTCAAGTTGGAGATATATATTGTCCCATACCAAGAGAAAAAATTGAAACTATTATGATTGGGACCATTGCTATCAAAGTTGAGGTAACATAATCATTAGTGGAATACAAAGTTTTGTTTCATATAAAATTGTTTTGGTAACAAGACCTGATCAACCTTGTTAACAAAAGGATTTCATTGAACAAAACAATGTTTTCACCATGATTATCTTCGCTTACTTCTACTCTATCTATTTTAGTTTTTGCTTTCGTTTAGTTTACTTCTCTGTTGTTAGTTGCTTGCATGTTAGAGTGTCTTAGAACCCCTGAAGTTCTAGCCTTGTGTTGTCTTTGCATCATTCCAAAAACCTTTTTATGTCAGAAAATCATTCATCTATACCTGAAAATTTCTCAAAAATAAAGTGCCTCGAAAAATTCCAGAAAATTCATATTAAATTTTTACGTGAAAAAGGGGCAGAGAAGTGCCTAGAAGGTACCAGGGGGGCCCACCACGCAGGCACACCACCTGGTGGCGTGGCCAGCCCAGGGGCGCGCCTGGCCATGGTGTGGGCCACCCCTGGCCCTCCACTCACTCTCTCACTTGCCACTTTCTTCTCTCTCTCGAGAAAGCACCAGGAGGATGTGACCTCCTACGATTACTCTGCACACTACGGTGGGGCATCCTCGAGCTCGCACCAGGACGAGGGTACCTCCTCACTGTACTACGGAGGCGCTCCATCTTGGCCAGCTTGGGATTGACATCCACTTAGGCCAAAAGCCTAAGCTTGGGGGGAGGTACACCGACATCGCACTCATCTCCATATCATTTTGCGTCGGTACTTTGTATATTCATGTTTCGTTCCCTTTTTAGTTTTCGTTCTTCCTTTTCTTTTGCTTTCCAAAACACAAAAAGACCAAAAATATTTCTGTTGTTTCTCTTTGTTTGCTTCTTCTTCTTTTTGCCTTGGTTTGCTTTTCCCTATTTGCTTTGTTTGAACTATTCGAAAAACCCAAAAAGATTTTGCTTTGCTTGTTCTGCCTTTTTGGTTCTTGTTTAAAAATCGAAAACACCAAAAATATTTGTTGTTCTTCTTTGGTTTTGTGAGTTTGTTGCAGGGTTCAGTAGTCCTCAGTGGAATTTGGTTTCATGTTATTATTCAAGCCACACAAGTGAAGGGCAATAATGAGGATTAATGACAACTTGAGGTGTGGTAAGAGGCTCGTAACGAACTCTATTTGTTTTCATTTTTGTACATATACTCATCATTGTGGGCATGCTTAGCCTGTTCGTGTAGGTGTATGTTAGTTATGGATGCTTAGTAGTTCTTGATTTCATATGATTAGTTCCATCTTGCTGATAGTTTGTAGCATGTCATATGGATGTTTGCATGCATTACTCTATTCATAACTTGGTATAACACTGTGGTATCCTCCTCTGAATGTTTCACTTGAATTGACTTAGCACTCACGCATGCATATGACTGAAATAATCAGTTAAGCCTCGATGAATTATTTTCCTTGAGGGTCTTGAATTACTTTCATGCCATGATTAGTCATGTTTTGTTGCAAGCATGATTATGACAGTTATTGCTCTCTCGTTTGTCGCTCCCTTACTATTGCTAGTCTTCACTTACACTGAGTATGTTGTACTCGTGTTTCCAACTCCCTAAAACCAAATATTGCCAAAAGTGTCCACCATACCTACCTATTAGCATCATTTGTTGCTCCACGCATATTCAATATTCCTTGTTTTCTTCCGAATAAAATGGTTGCTTGTTATGAGAAAGTTAGTTAGTAAAGCTCTCACAAACTTGATGGCACACTTTATTTCCTGCACTTAATAAACCTGAACCGTTGTGACTGTCCATGAAAGTTATATGCTTGCAAATTATAGGCTGGGGATTAGCAGAACCGTGCTGTCATGGGGAATGCTTTCAACACCTGTAAATATATACCCAGTTGATATCGTGCTCTTTTGTTTGCGGATGTCGTCGGTGTGAAATAAAAGGGGAGCTTGTAAGTCCATGGAGTTATGTATGTGTGTTAGAGAAACGCCTGGGTTGCTGGTCTAATCCATGCCTAATCATGGTGGAAACCTGCAGTGCTACCATAATGAGTATCTATGAAGCATTCTTCTTATAAAAAAAGAGATAGCTATTGAGAAAAGAAAAAGAAGAGATATGAGAAAAGAGGAAAGAGAGAAAAAGGCACCATTTTCCCATGGTAAATAATAAGATTGCTGAGATACTCATTGTCTACTTGCCTTGTCATTTTATATGGGGATTCTTCCGTATCATCGGGCAAGGGGTACCCAGTTGGCGGTTCTCTATGATACGCATGTATTTACTATGACAAGAACTTACCGGTAACTAAAGTTGAGTAGCATGAGGAGCGGCCCTCGTACTCAAGGGACATGAGATTTCCAGTTTATAGTCTGTCAAGCATATAACTCAGATTGGACCTCACTTTCACCTTAACCATTTAAAGATGCTTATGATAGGGACAATGAGAGCTCAAAGCTAACGAGTACCATACTTTCAGCATTTGGAAGCCTTTCAAACTTTTCAAAACCTTTTCCATTTCCTTGTTGAGTCTCCACCTATTCTATGAGCACTTTCTTGAGAGCATAGTTGTCATTCTTAGTATAATATGCTTGTATCATTACTAGATTAATTGTGTTATGACTTTGATGCTTGTATCTTTGATATATTTACTTCTAGTCTTCACCTGAACTTCAGAGGTGCCTTGGCATTCACAATCAAAGGCAAGCGAGATACCTCTCTTCATACCTTGTTATGAGCATTGTAATGTTGCTTATGTTTATGTTTCATGCTACTTATTATTTTTGAGTTGGAATCTATTCATAGCTTGCAATGCCTATTAAGTAAACTTAGTTGCATACTCCTTATTATGAATTGTCTAAGTAGTTGATCACATGTTGAGAATATATACATCATATGAAGAAAATGTGTTCGTGAAAGTTTCTTTTATTGCACTCAGTTTTCAACTGAATTGCTTGAGGACAAGCAATAAGCTAAGCTTGGGGGGAGTTGATACGTCCAAAACGTATCTACTTTCCCGAACACTTTTGCTATTGTTTTTCCTCTAAACTTGTGTGAATTGGATGCAACTAACACGGACTGACGCTGTTTTCAGCAGAATTACCTTGGTGTCTAGTTTTTGTGCAGAAAATCAACTATCAGGAAAAATCTCGGAAAATATGCCAAAAATCCTATTTCGCCAGAAGACTCATAGAGCCAGAATACGAGATGGGGTGAGGCTGAGGCCTAGCCACACCACCTGGCCACGCGGGTTGGGCCTGGCCGCGCCAGGGGGTGGTCTGGCCGCCTCAGACACCCCCTCGGTCTCCCTCTTCGTCTATAAGTTGCCTTCTGACCTAAAAACTCAAGGGGTTTGACGTTTTCCAGAAAGAATTCTGCTCCGCCGCCACCACCAGATTCCGCGATTCGGAACCAAAAACTCCATTCTGGCACCTTGCCGGGATGGGGAGTTGGAGGAGATCATCGCTATCATCATCACCATCGCTTCTCCATCGACCATCAATGTTTCCCCCATCTATCAGTGAGTAATCCCCCGCTGTAGGCTATGGGGATGGTAGGGATTGGATGAGATCATTCATGTAATGGCATCAGATTGTTAGGGCATGGTGCCTAGTATCTTCTATTAGTGATTTTTGACTTTGTTGCGACTTGTTATGCTTAATGCTTGTCACTAGGGCCTGAGTGCCATGATTTCAGATCTGAACATGTTATTGATTCATTATGATAGTATTGTTTTTGGTCTTACCTGCAAGTTGTATACACATATTGTTGTTCGGAACCAAAGGCCCCGAAGTCACAATAATCGGGATAACCGGAGGGAATGGCTTTGATGTGAGGATCACATGTGTTCACAGAGTGTTAATGCTTTACTCCGGTGCTCTATTAAAAGGATCACCTTAATTGCCAGTAGTTCCCTTGAGGCCCCGCTGCAAACGGGCTGGCAGGACAAAAGATGTTGTGCAAGTTCTCATTGCGAACACGTATGACCATATATGGAACACATGCCTATGATTATTTAGTACTTGGATGCTTTATCTTATTTATCTGCAAATGCCCTATGTTCTGATTGCTATATGAATTGTCTTGTCCATGCAACGCCCATCCATCCATCCCTATGTCTACCGCACTCTAATCATATTGTTACTGCAATTGTTACTATCGTCTTTACTTTTACTACTGCTATTACTTTACTATTCCTACTACAAAACTGTTGCTACTGATAAACTGCTGTGAGCAAGATTGTTTCCAGGTGCAGCTGAATTGACAACTTAGTTGTTAAGGCTTATAAATATTCTTTGGCTCCTCTTGGGTCGAATCAATAAATTGGGTTTCACTTCCCTCAAAAATACTGCGATACACCCCCTATACTTGTGGGTCATCAAGGCTAAGGATTCTACCGGTAGCTATGTGTTCATATCTCTCTCTATGCATGATCATATTGTGATCATGAGCTTTGTAATCAAGTAGATCTACCTTGCTACTCAAGTGCTTTAATGAATCTCTGTTCTCCCCATGTGTGTGAAAGTGACAGCGTGCACACCATGGTGGCACTTAGGCTAGAGATTACAATTACTTGTTTTTGAGTTATATTTGGAGTTGGATGTTTCTATGAAATTGTGGTGTTTGTTGGAACCATCTAATGCTCAAGATGACAGTGTGGGGTTATCTAGATGGGAAAAGTGAACTTTGAGGTGTGTTGTTATAGCCCTACCATGGATTAGAGTGTCCAACCAGAGAGTAGTTAAGAGTAGTATCATAAAGAGAAGATATTTATATGTGAGTGTTCACTAGTGAAAGTATGATCCCTGGGCCTTGTTTCTAAGCAGTGAAACACCATTTGCAACTAGATATGTTACATGTTTGCTTGCATCCATCTTTATTTTAGTTTGCCTTTAGTCTCTTCCACGCCATCAAAGCTATTTTCTGGCACCGTTACCACTTATAATTATACATACCACTTATATTTCACTATCTCTTCGCCGATACAGTGCACCTATTGTAGGGATTCGTAGCATGGAAAACAAAAATTTTCTATCGCATACAAACAAACAAGCCAAGATCTATCTATTAGATTGTAGCAACGAGTCGATGGAATAACTCACCCTCGAAGATTCCAAAGTGTTTAACGAGAGCAGATTCTCGTGGGTGATGTAGTCGTACTCTTTCCGATCTCAAGATCGCGTAGACGATCCTTCCGGCGCCGCGTTCCCGCAGCGCTCCCGCAGTCGGTCACACGTTCGGTACTCGACGAAGACCTTCCTCTCCCTTGTTCCAGCAGGCAGCGGAGGTTGTAGCACTCTCCTCGCGATTCCGGCAGCACAACGGCGTGGTACCGGAGGTAGAGGGGAAATCCCGCAGGGCTTCGCCTTAAGCCGGTGCGAGTATGGTGGAGCTTATGAGAGAGGCTATTAGTGGTCTAGTAATTAGACACACCAATTAGAGGGCTCTAAACCAATTAGAAGGCTCTAAACCGAATAGCTCTAAACCGGGGTCTAGATCTAGGGTTTAGTTTAGAGGATAGGAAACTTGTGTGTCTAGGAGGGGAGCCCTGCCCCTCCTTATATAGGTGGGAGGGTGTGGGCGCGCCAGGGGAGGGAGGGAGTCCCTCCCCAACTCGGCCTAGGGCTGGGCGCCGGCCTGGAGGAGTCCAACTCCTCCTCCAGGTTGGTTCCAACTCCTCTTGCTTGTTTCCCACAGTTTCTTGTTTTGGCAGTTTGACTTTCAAACTGGACATTTGACTTTTCTGTTTTAGGATTCAATTTAATCCTATATTTGGGACAGCAAGAACACTTAGTACATGATGCAATCATTCCAATATGTAATGACACATTCATGTACCCCTTCCCCCCCGGAGTGCCGGACAATCCGGAACCTTCTAGAGTATCCCCGATGAAAACACCGGAATCATTCCCGAACTCCGAAACGGGACTTTCCTTATATGAATCTTATTCTCCGGACCATTCCGGATCACCTCGTGATATCCCGGATCCCATCCGAGACTCCGAACAACATTCGGTCTCTTTCTCATAATACCATAACTACTCAAACAACGTCGAATCCTTAAGTGTGTCTCCCTACGGTTCGTGAATTATGCGGACATGATCGAGACACTTCTCCGAACAATAACCAATAGAGGAATCTGGAAATTCATATGGCTCCCACATATTTCTACGATTACTTTGCGATCGAATGAACCACTTACATACGATACCAATTTCCCTTTGTCTCACGATATGTTACTTATCCGAGGTTATGATCGTCGGTATCTCTGCATACCTAGTTCATCCTCGTTACCGATAAGTACTCTTTTCTCGTTCCCGTGATATGTGATCCCTTGTGACCAAGTCACATGCTTGCAAGCTAATTGGATGACATTTCACCGAGAGGGCCCAGAGAATATCTATCCGTCATGTGGATGGACAAATCCCACTCTTGATCCATGTGTTTCAACCAATACTTTCCAAACACTCAATGCCACCTTTATAGCCACCCTGTTACGGTGTGGTGTTTGATGACATCAAAGCATCCATCCAGTAAAGGTGATATGCATGATCTCATGGTCGAAGGAATTAGGTTACTATGTATCAGAAAGCATATAGCAATTGAACTATTGAAATGACTTGATCTTTATGCTATGCTTGTCTATAGGAGTATGTCCACCATATCATTCTCCTAACGATATGATCTTGTTGTTGATAACATCTCAATGTTCATGACAAAGAAACCACATCATCAATCAACCAACAAGCTAGTGAAGTATAGAGGCTATACTAGGGACTTCAAATTAAGTTTACAAATCACACAAGTATTAATGGTTTCCTTGTTAATACTATTATAGCATGAATGCAAACATTTATCATAAACACAAAGATATATTATAATAACTATATTTATTATTGCCTCTAGGGCATATCTCCAACAGTCTCCCACTTGCACTAGAGTCATCTAATCTAGATTACATGGTAATATACCGAACACCCATGGCAGTTTGGTGTTGGTCATGTTTTGCCCTCGGGAGAGGTTTAGTCAACGGATCCGCCACATTCAGATCTGTGTGTACTTTGCAAATCTTTATATCCCCATCCTGGATATGTTCTCGAATAGCGTGAAAACGTAGCTTGATATGCTTCAGCTTCTTGTGTGACCTTGGTTCTTGCGCATTGGCTATGGCGCCCATGTTATCACAGTAGATAGACATTGGGTCCAGCGCACTAGGAACCACACCCAGCTCTGTAATGAACTCTTTCATCCATATCGCTTCTTGTGAAGCCTCCGAAGCAGCCATGTATTCCGATTCAGTTGAAGATCTCGCCACAACGCTTTGCTTTGCACTCCTCCAGCTAACTGCTGCACCATTCAAAATAAATACGTATCCAGATTGTGATTTAGAATCATCTGGATCGGTGTTCCAACTAGCATCGGTGTAACCATTAACAACGAGCTGTTCATCACCTCCATAAGAAAGAACCATATCCTTAGTTCTTCTCAAGTACTTAAGGATGTTTTTGACCGCTGTCCAATGATCCACTCCTGGATCACTTTGATATCTGCTAGTTAAACTAACAGCATATGCGATGTCGGGTCTAGTACATAGCATGGCATACATTAGAGATCCTATGGCTGAGGCATAGGGAGTCTTACTCATCATTTCTCTATCTTCTGCCGATGTCGGACTTTGAGTTTTACTCAAGGTCGTATTGGGCAACATGGGCAAGAACCCTTTCTTGCTTTCTTCCATTCCAAACTTCTTTAGAACTTTGTCCAAATATGTACTTTGTGACAATGATATTTGGCGTTTCGATCTATCTCTATAAATCTTTATGCCTAATATGTAAGCTGCTTCGCCAAGATCCTTCATTGAAAAACTATTATTCAAATATTCCTTGACACTATTAAGAAGGTCTACATCATTCCCAATCAACAATATGTCATCCACATACAGTATTAAGAATGCTACAGAGCTCCCACTCACTTTCTTGTAAATACAAGCTTCTCCATAAGTTTGTATAAAACCAAAACTTTTGATTACCTTATCAAAACGTTGATTCCAACTTCGGGATGCTTGCTTCAATCCATAGATGGACCGTTGAAGCTTGCATACCTTGTTAGCATCTTTAGGATCGACAAAACCTTTGGGTTGTATCATATACAACTCTTCATCAATGTCTCCATTGAGGAATGCTGTTTTGACATCCATCTGCCATATCTCATAATCATAATATGCAGCGATTGCTAACATAATCCTCACAGACTTTAGCTTCGCTACCGGTGAGAAAGTCTCATCGTAGTCAACTCCTTGAATTTGTCGAAACCCTTTTGCGACAAGTCGAGCTTTATAGACAGTAACATTACCATCAGCATCTGTTTTCTTCTTGAAAATCCATTTGTTCTCGACAGCCTTCCGGCCATCCGGTAAGTCCACCAAAGTCCATACTTGGTTTTCGTACATGGATCCAATCTCGGATTTCATGGCTTCTTGCCATTTATTGGAATCTGGGCTCATCATCGCTTCCTCATATGTCTCGGGGTCATCGGTGTTGTCCACCAACATGACATTCATAACGGAATCATACCAATCTGGAGTGGTACGAGTTCTCGTTGACCTCCGAGGCTCTGTAGCAACTTCAACCGAAGTTTCATGATCACTATCATTAGCTTCCTCTCTTATTGGTGCAGGCACCACAGGAACTTCTTCCGGTGCTGCGCTACTCGCAATTTCGAGAGAAGGTTCGACAACCTCGTCGAGTTCTACTTTCCTTCCAGTCACTTCTTTCGAGAGAAATTCCTTCTCTAGAAAGGATCCATTCTTGGCAACAAAGATTTTGCCTTCGGATCTATGATAGAAGGTATACCCAATAGTTTCCTTCGGGTATCCTATGAAGACGCATTTTTCCGCTTTGGGTTCAAGCTTGTCCGGCTGTAACTTCTTTACATAGGCTTCGCATCCCCAAACTTTAAGGAACGACAATTTAGGTTTCTTCCCAAACCATAATTCATATGGTGTCGTTTCAACGGATTTAGATGGTGCCCTATTTAAAGTGAATGCGGCTGTTTCTAATGCATAACCCCAAAATGTTAGCGGTAAATCTGTAAGTGACATCATAGAACGAACCATATCTAAGAGGGTTCGATTACGACGTTCAGACACACCATTACGCTGTGGTGTTCCCGGCGGTGTCAATTGTGAAAGTATTCCGCACTTCTTTAAATGCTCGCCAAACTCGTAACTTAGATATTCACCTCCACGATCAGAACGTAGAAATTTAATCTTCTTGTTACGTTGATTCTCTACCTCACTTTGAAACTCCTTAAACTTCTCGAAAGTTTCAGACTTATGTTTCATGAAATAGATATACCCATATCTACTCAAGTCATCCGTGAAGGTAAGAACATAACGATAACCACTGCGCGATGCTACACTCATTGGACCACACACATCGGTATGTATGATTTCCAATAAGTCCGTAGCTCGCTCCATCATACCAGAAAATGGAGTCTTAGTCATTTTACCCATCAGACATGCTTCGCATCTTTCAAGTGATTCAAAATCAAGTGATTCAAGAAGTCCATCGGAATGGAGTTTCTTCATACGCTTCACTCCAATGTGACCAAGACGACAGTGCCACATATAGGTCATATTATCGCTTGATTTCAAACGTTTAGCCTCAATGTTATTAATATGTGTATTTCTACTATCGAGATTCAATATGAATAGACCATCTATCAAAGGTGCATGTGCATAAAACACATTACTCATATAAATCGAACAACCATTATTCTCGGATTTAAACAAGTAACTGTCTCGCAATAAACAAGATCCTGATATAATGTTCATGCTTAATGCAGGCACCAAATAACAATTATTTAAGTATAAAACTAATCCCGATGGTAGATGAAGAGGTAGCGTGCCGACCGCGATCACATCAACCTTTGATCCGTTTCCTACGCGCATCGTCACCTCGTTCTTCACTAGCTTCCGTTTATTCTGTAGCTCCTGTTTCGAGTTACAAATATGAGCAACCGAACCAGTATCAAATACCCAGGCACTACTACGAGTACTAGTGAGATACACATCAATAACATGTATATCAGATATACCTTTCTTCTTGATGTTGCCGTTCTTCAAATCCGCCAAGTACCTTGGGCAATTCCGCTTCCAGTGACCTTCTCCCTTGCAGTAAAAGCACTCAGTTCCAGGTTTAGGTCCAGCCTTGGTCTTCTTCGTCGGCGTGGTAACTTTCTTACCACCCTTCTTGAAGTGTCCCTTTTGCTTAGACTTGCCTTTCTTGAATTTGGTGGTCTTATTGACCATCAACACTTGGTGCTCTTTCTTGATCTCCACTTCTGCAGATTTTAACATAGCAAATAGTTCTGGCAACTCTTTGTTCATGTTCTGCATGTTGTAGTTCATCACAAAGTTCTTGTAACTTGGTGGTAGTGATTGGAGGATGCGGTAAACTCCCAAAGTATTAGGAATCACTATACCCAAACTTTGAAGTTTATTTGCGTGCCCAGACATCTTAAGCACATGCTCACTGACGGAGCTACCCTCTTCCATCTTGCAGTTAAAGAACTTTTCAGAAGCTTCATAACTTTCAATTGCCGCATGAGTCTCAAAAATTAATTTGAGATCCTCGACAATATCATATGGATCTGACTCTTCAAACCTTTTCTGAAGCTCCGATTCTAAACCATACAAGATAGCACACTGAACTATGGAGTACTGATTCTTCCGAGCAAGGTAAACATTCTTTACTTCATCGGTAGCATCAGCTGCAGGTGGGTCACCTAGCGGTGCATCCAGCACATAGGTCAAATTACCAGCTGTGAGGACAATCCTCAAATTGCGGAACCAATCCGCGAAGTTGCTTCCATTGTTTTTCAACTTTTCTTTCTCTAGGAACGCATTAAAATTGATGGTAGGGGCTGCCATTGATCTACAACATATTTGCAATAGTTTAGACTAAGTTTATGACAAATTGAGTTCAAATTAATTAATGAAATTAAACTAGGTGAACTCCCACTCAAAACAACATCCCTCACATTGTTTTAGTGATCACACGAACCAAATCCACTACATCAACACCGATCATCACGAGAGCTGATATAGTTTTAATGGCGAACAATCATCATGTTCATCATATCTACTATATGATTCATGCTTTGCCTTTCGGCGATCCGTGTTCCTGAGGCCATGTCTGTACATGCTAGGCTCGTCAAGATCAAACCTTAGCTTCCGCATAAGCAAATCTGGCTTGCTTACGTTGTATTCACCCGCGGAATCAAAGACACCCGATCATCACGTGGTGCTTCGAAGCAGCAAGCTTTGGCAACGGTGCATACTAAGGGTGAACACTCTAGAACTTGAAATTTATGTGCATGAGGGATCATCTTATAATGCTACCGTCGTCTACTAAGCAATACAAGATGCATAAAGGATTAACATCACATGCAATTCATAATATGTGATATGATATGGCCTTTCTTCTTTGTGCTTCCGATCTCCATCTTCAAGCACGAATATGATCTCCATCATCACCGGCATAGCATCAAGGTCAATGATGCTTCTCCATGGTTGTCGTCCACCAGCTTCAACTATTACAACTATTTTGAATAGACACGCAGGTCTTAACAGAAATTAAAGACAACCATATGGCTCCTGCCGGTTGCCAACTTACAATAAGGAACATTGCATACATCAAATATAATCACAATCATGGCCATATCACATCACTGCACACCCCTGCAAAACAAAGTTAGACGCTTCTACTTTCTTTGCATATTTTACGTGGTTTGGGGCTTTCCATAAGTGTCGTTCTAACTTACGAACAAGAACCACAACATTGATACTAGCATTGTTGATCACCCGTTGTAAATTGGATCTTTACTATGCTAGGAGAAACAGGCACCCGCAAAGCCACTTATGCAAAACGAGTTGCATGTCAAGCGTGGAGCAAGTCTCATGAACGATGTCATGTAAGGTTAGCCCGGGCCGCTTCATCCCAACATACCGCAAGATGCAAAGTACACAAAAAGCAATCTACAATAAAAGCATCAACGCCCACAATGACCATTGTGTTCTACTCGTGCAACAGATCTACATATAGACACGGCTCTGATACCACTGTAGGGATTCGTAGCATGGAAAACAAAAATTTTCTATCGCATACAAACAAACAAGCCAAGATCTATCTATTAGATTGTAGCAACGAGTCGATGGAATAACTCACCCTCGAAGATTCCAAAGTGTTTAACGAGAGCAGATTCTCGTGGGTGATGTAGTCGTACTCTTTCCGATCTCAAGATCGCGTAGACGATCCTTCCGGCGCCGCGTTCCCGCAGCGCTCCCGCAGTCGGTCACACGTTCGGTACTCGACGAAGACCTTCCTCTCCCTTGTTCCAGCAGGAAGCGGAGGTTGTAGCACTCTCCTCGCGATTCCGGCAGCACAACGGCGTGGTACCGGAGGTAGAGGGGAAATCCCGCAGGGCTTCGCCTTAAGCCGGTGCGAGTATGGTGGAGCTTATGAGAGAGGCTATTAGTGGTCTAGTAATTAGACACACCAATTAGAGGGCTCTAAACCAATTAGAAGGCTCTAAACCGAATAGCTCTAAACCGGGGTCTAGATCTAGGGTTTAGTTTAGAGGATAGGAAACTTGTGTGTCTAGGAGGGGAGCCCTGCCCCTCCTTATATAGGTGGGAGGGTGTGGGCGCGCCAGGGGAGGGAGGGAGTCCCTCCCCAACTCGGCCTAGGGCTGGGCGCCGGCCTGGAGGAGTCCAACTCCTCCTCCAGGTTGGTTCCAACTCCTCTTGCTTGTTTCCCACAGTTTCTTGTTTTGGCAGTTTGACTTTCAAACTGGACATTTGACTTTTCTGTTTTAGGATTCAATTTAATCCTATATTTGGGACAGCAAGAACACTTAGTACATGATGCAATCATTCCAATATGTAATGACACATTCATGTACCCCTTCCCCCCCGGAGTGCCGGACAATCCGGAACCTTCTAGAGTATCCCCGATGAAAACACCGGAATCATTCCCGAACTCCGAAACGGGACTTTCCTTATATGAATCTTATTCTCCGGACCATTCCGGATCACCTCGTGATATCCCGGATCCCATCCGAGACTCCGAACAACATTCGGTCTCTTTCTCATAATACCATAACTACTCAAACAACGTCGAATCCTTAAGTGTGTCTCCCTACGGTTCGTGAATTATGCGGACATGATCGAGACACTTCTCCGAACAATAACCAATAGAGGAATCTGGAAATTCATATGGCTCCCACATATTTCTACGATTACTTTGCGATCGAATGAACCACTTACATACGATACCAATTTCCCTTTGTCTCACGATATGTTACTTATCCGAGGTTATGATCGTCGGTATCTCTGCATACCTAGTTCATCCTCGTTACCGATAAGTACTCTTTTCTCGTTCCCGTGATATGTGATCCCTTGTGACCAAGTCACATGCTTGCAAGCTAATTGGATGACATTTCACCGAGAGGGCCCAGAGAATATCTATCCGTCATGTGGATGGACAAATCCCACTCTTGATCCATGTGTTTCAACCAATACTTTCCGAACACTCAATGCCACCTTTATAGCCACCCTGTTACGGTGTGGTGTTTGATGACATCAAAGCATCCATCCAGTAAAGGTGATATGCATGATCTCATGGTCGAAGGAATTAGGTTACTATGTATCAGAAAGCATATAGCAATTGAACTATTGAAATGACTTGATCTTTATGCTATGCTTGTCTATAGGAGTATGTCCACCATATCATTCTCCTAACGATATGATCTTGTTGTTGATAACATCTCAATGTTCATGACAAAGAAACCACATCATCAATCAACCAACAAGCTAGTGAAGTATAGAGGCTATACTAGGGACTTCAAATTAAGTTTACAAATCACACAAGTATTAATGGTTTCCTTGTTAATACTATTATAGCATGAATGCAAACATTTATCATAAACACAAAGATATATTATAATAACTATATTTATTATTGCCTCTAGGGCATATCTCCAACACCTATACACCTGACAAGTGTATTGGGTGTGTTGGGGACACAAGAGACTTCTTGTATCTTGATTGCAGGGTTGATTGAGACGGGATACCTTTGACCACTTCCTCTCTAAGTTCGATAAACCTTGGGTAATCCACTTAAGGGAAAACTTGCTGCTTTTCTACAAACCTCTGCACTTGGAGGCCCAACAACTGTCTACAAGAATAGAAGTGCATAGACATCAAGCTATTTTTTGGCGCCGTTGCCGGGGAGGTAAGGTAAAAGGTACTCACATCCTCCGGTGTGAGTGCTCGAAGTTATTTCCTTTAGATTCTGCAATTTTGTCTTTTTGTTTCTTGTTTTCACTAGTTAGGCTTAAGGAAAACAACAACAAAATTAGAGAGCTTTATAGTATTTATCTTAAGTTAGGACATGAAGTGTTTGAAGAGAAAATTAAAAAACCTATGGAACTTTATTTGCATGCTAATAGCAATGTTATTAGTATGATTTCTTTGAACACCATTATTGCTAATGCTATGGAAAAGTCTAAGCTTGGGGAAGCTAGTTTTTATGAAAATGATCTTTTTAGTTCCCCAGCTTTGGAAGATAGCTATTCTATTGCTTATGATGATACCAAACCTCCAATATATTATGATTACAATGATGAATATGATATTTTTAGTCCACCTACTGTTGAGGAGAATATTAATTATGATTAAAATATGCCTCTTATATTTGATGATTATGGTGATAAGAATAATAATGATAGCTATTAGTTGAATTTGCTCCCACCATAATTAATAAGAATGACTATGCTTATGTGGAGAGTAATAATCATTTCATGCATGTGGCTCATGATAAGAATGTTTTATGCGATAGTTATATTGTTAATTTTATTCATGTTGCTACTAAAAGTTATTATGATAGATGGAAACACGGTTTTATGCATCTCAATAATATTAAGTTTCCCCTCTTTATGTTGAAAGTCTTGAAGTTGCACTTGTTTTGCTTTCCTATGTCTATTGCTTTGTGCTTTCATGACTTGTTTCTTTACAAGATTCCTATGCATAGGAAGTGGGTTAGACTTAAATGTGTTTTGAATTTGCTTCTTGATGCTCTCTTTTACTTCAATTCATATTTCTTATGTGAGCATCTTCTCAAACTATCATGCCTAACTTAAAGGTGTTAAAGAAAAGTACTTATTGGGAGATAACACAAAAGTTTTAGATGAGTCTTGGAAGTTATTACCTCTGTAATAACCGCTCCTTATCCTTTTCATTTGCTTTTTGTGCCAAGAGTAACCTCTAATGAGAGAGAAGTAATACTTGGGAAAGTTGCTGTCCTGAAACAGATTTGTGTGCTTCACCGTAAAAATTCGTGTAAAATCTCTGTACGTCATTTTGAGGTGTGAATTTTTGTGCTTCTGCCCTAGGTTGTTATCCGTTAGTTCAACACTTTTCGAGTTGAGCAGCAGAAGGTCTTCGAAAAAATTGGTTTTTACCTGCTGGTCTGTTTTGACAGATTTCTGCCATTATTTGCATTTGCCTCTTAATCTCTTTCTCTTTGAGTTCTCTTTGATCATTTGAACTTTTTAAAGGAAGTGCTACAGTATCTGGTGTTTTAATGGAAGTTTTACTTTTGTTGAAACTGAACCAAAAGGTTTATTATCTTTTGAATGCACTAATGTTGCTAATGAAGATTATGTGAAGTTTTGTATGAAGGAAATTTTCAGGTGTAGGGAAAGAATGATGTAATGAGATGAAGAATGGACAAAAGCTCAAGATTGGGGATACCACCCCGTGTCACCCCAAGAAATATTCAAGAGGTACAAGTGTCAAAGCTTGGGGATGCCCAAGGGATCCCCTTCTTCATCAATAAAAATCTCAGGTCTTTCTAGACACTTCGTTTTTATTGTTTCATGCATAGTTGTGTTGTTCTTGGAGCGTCTTTGTTTTAATTTTTGGTTTTCGTTTGCTTGGTTTGCTTAGTGTACTGAATAAATTTGTTGGACCCCCTCTTTCATGCATTGGTTTTCAAATAGTTCGGTTTGGATTGGAAAAGAGTAGGAAAAGTTCATGCTTAAGTGGTAAAAGGAGTTTGTTTTTGACTATGGCCTATGCTTTGTCATGCCATGCTTGATATTATTTTGGCTTTATGCTTAGTGATATTTGTTGTAGCATGACATGTTATAAACAATTGAGATTGCTTAATGTGCCTTAAAAGAATCATGTGTTGTTTTAGCATATTAAAGCTTAGTATTGTGGTATTCTCCTTTGATGCTTTATTTGGGTTGACTTGACGCATGCTCACACCATGTTATGACTATCCCAAGTCACCATAGCCTCTATGATCCTTTAGTTTTCGACTTGTAATATCACTTTATACTTTAATTAATGATGTTTTATCGCTTTGCATGATTATGGCCATTATTGCTCTCTTAGTTGGTCGCTCCTAGTCTTTTGCTAGCATCCATTACCAAGTATGAGTTCCACTCATGCATCCAACTCCAAATAAAACCAAGTTATTCCAAAGAGTCCAACATACCTACCTATTAGCATTTGCTATTCCAAGTATATTCATGTTTTTATCTACCTTCCGAATTAAACTTGTTATGAGAAAACTGAAGAAGTTATGCCCTAGAGGCAAATAATAAAGTGTATTATTTGATATATCTCCTGTATGTTCATAATTCGTTTCATACTGTGCTATAACTGTGTTAATACGAAATGTTAATACATGTGTGGTATGTAAACAAACCGTGTCTCTAGTTACCTCTAGTGAACTAGTTCATTGGTCATGAGGATGGTCTGTGTTTCAAGATCATGGGCATTTATGCCAACTGACAATGAGGTCATGTTATTAGTTGAATAGCATGATAGACAAACATCCTACCATCATATCTTAATGAGATCTAGTTACAAAGTTCACCATTGATGATAAAACATAGAGAACCTCGCAACCTGATCCTTTGACTGTGAGGTAATGCAAATCACCATTCTAGAAGAAGCTTAGATGGTTATCAAGAAACATCTCGTAATAGGGTGATCAAAAAGGTGCCACTTAGGTTTTCCGAAGGGATGCGTAGAGGAGTACATATCAAGACCAGGATTTGTCTAGTCCATGTAACAGACAGATACATGTGGCCATCTCGGTGACGTCGCATTAATGAAGCTTGCAAGCATGTGACTAGGTCACGGAATGCAACGACATGAGAACGAGAAAACAAGTTCATCAGTAACGAGATCGAACTAAGGTATGGAGATACCGAAGATCAAGTCTCGGATGAATTAGGTATCGAATGACAAAGGGAATGGGGAACGACTATCTCACGGTTCGAGCGATTGTATTCATGAAATGCACGGGGGTCACATGGCCATCCAGGTCCCTCTGTTGATCATTGATATGAGAATGGTCTCTATCATTTCTGGAGTGTTTCCGAACCGAAGGATGTCACGCTTAAGGGTAGAGACGCTTAGGGTAGATGAGGTATCATATGAGAAATGGAGAGAGAGAGAAACCGGAATAGTTTCGGTAACATCCGATGGAGATCAGAAGGGGTCCAGAAGTTGTTCCAGAGTAAAGGAATAATCTAATATGAATATCTAAATGTTAATTGGAGAATTAATATTAAATATATATTTATTTTATTTTTGAAGGCACTATATTGCTAATGGGCCTCACCCGAAGGGAGGCCCAAGAGGGCAAGGCGCCTAGGGAGTGGGGGGCGACTGGCCTCGGGCTGGTGGGCCGCCCCAGTGGGGCCCACCTAGGGCCTGCGGCTGCCCCAAGGTGGCCGGCGGGTGTGGGGATTAGTCCCACACCGCCTGGCCCCTGGGTGGTGCGTCCCCCCTCCCACTATATAAAGGGGTTCCCCCTCCCCCTTGGAAATCACCCATTCCTCTCATTCTCTCTCTCATTTGCTGAGGACTTCCCCGTAATATTGGTGAGGACCTCGTAGTTGAGTTCTCCACCTTCACACTACCATCGTGTGATTGGCAATCTGGCATCTACTTCTTCCGCTGCTCGGCTGGATCGGAGTCTGGTTGACGTCTCCTACACCGAACGTGTGATGAACTTCGGAGGCACCACACTTGGGGTGCTACTCGTATTCATCGATATACGCCTTCCTGCGTAAGGCGTGCCTCTTTCTGCAAAGGTATGAATACTATATTCCTTCTCCGTTACTTATGTCTACATAGTATAGATCCTGGTATTAGTGTTCGAGTAGATAGAATTTTTTTGTTTTCTGCTACGAAACCCTTCAGTGGTATCAGAGCGGGTCTATGGGTAGACATATCATATGGATAGAACACATGGTTATATGTGGGCATTGATTCTCTGGTTGCTACCCTCTTTAGTATTGTTGTTCATATCGCGACACTGTTTGATGAAGCGGCCCCCAACCGACCTCACGTGGTGATTCACGAGACTGGTCCACAAATCAAAATGGCTTGGGGGTGTCTGTCTCTCTACAGTAGTTGATATGGCATTGATACTGGAGGGCCCTGAAAAGGGAAGAAGAACATCAATCATTGAATCCATGTTGTGGCTCGACGTTCGTAGGTGGGAAGGGGTTCTACTGTGAAAGCCCTAAAGCCACGTAAAACATGCAATAGTTAATATAGAAGCATCTATCTTCATTATTGCATAGGGGCAAGTATTATATCATGGCAATGACAAGTTTGCGAAACTTTGAAGTTGTTGATGATGATCATAAAGCTATAGCCATGTTACAACACTTCACTTTTGAAGTATTACTTATTATGCTAGTATACTTACTAGACGGTAGCATAATAAGATAATCCCTCGTAGTATTCCAGTTATCGTATTCCCCTTGTGTGTGCACCACCAAGAAAGTTCTTCGGTATGAGGACGGCCGTGATGATCGGGGGTCAGACATATCTATGTTCGCATATAGTGGGTGCAAGCCATGTTGCACTGCGTATACACACAAGTTAGAACTGGCAAGCCTAGCATGTATAGACATGGCCTCGAAATACAAGAGACTGAAAGGTCGAGCATGAGTCGCATAGTTGATGTGATCGACATTAGGGAATGTCCACCTTTGATACTGCACTGATGGCCGTGATGATCGGGGGAGGTGCAGGGGATAGGGATCATGTGATCACTAAACGAGTAGAGGGATGTTCGTTTAAGTGGGAGTTCCTTTATTAAAATTTGAACTCATTATTATGAACATAGTCTAAATACTTTGCAAATCCTTTGTAGATGTCTCACCCACCCACCTACAACCTAAGCACTTTCCTCGAGAAGGACAAGCTGAAAACTGATGGAACCAACTTCACCGCATGGTTCCGCAATCTTAGGATCCTCCTAGTCCCCTACAAGTTGACTTATGTCATCGAGTCTGAGCTTCCGGCTAAGCCTGCAGATTCCGCCTCCCAGGACGAAAAGAATGTCTGGCAGTCCAAGGCGGATGATTTATCCCTCATCCAGAGTGGAATGCTCTATGCCATGGAGCCGGAGCTTCAAAAGCATTTTGAGAAGATGAATGCTTTCGAGATCATTGAGGATCTCAAGGCTGTATTTGCTCCACAGGCTCGTGCAGAGAGGTATGATGCTTTCGAGCTCTTCTTCTCTGCTAAGATGGAAGAGCACGACAGTATTAGTGAGCACGTGGTCAAAATGTCTGGCTACGTTAAGCGTCTAAACACCCTGGATTGCAAAATCCCGGAGGAGCTCGCTATAGATTGGGTGTTGCACTCGCTGCCCCTAGCTATAAGAGTTTTGTGATGAACTACTACATGCAAGGGATGACTAAGACCCTTGCTGAGGTGTTCGCCATGCTCAAAACTGCTGAGGTTGAAATCAAGAAGGAGCACATGGTGCTGATGGTCAACAAGACCACCAACTTTAAGATTACCGGGGCAAAAGGGGAAAGGCAAGGGCAAGAAGTCTAAGAGGGATGGCAGGTTTGTTCCTAACACCTCAAAGACTGCCAAGCCTGGCCCTAAGCCCGGCACTTCGTGCTTCTACTGCAAAGGGGATGGGAACTGGAAACGCAACTGCCCTAAGTACCTTGAAGACAAGCGAGCTGGCAAGATAGCCATCCCGGACAAAGGTATATATGATATACAGGTTATTGATGTATTCCTTACGAGCGGCAGGAGTAACACCTGGGTATTTGATACCGGATCTATTGCTCAAATTTGTAACTCTCAGCAGGATCTGCATAGTAGGAGGCGCTTGAGGAAGGACGAGGTGACGATGCACGTCGGCAATGGTTCGAGAGTCGAAGTGATGGCCGTCGGCACCCTACATCTCCGTCTACCGTCAGGATTATTGTTGGTTTTGAATAAATGTTATTATGTACCCGCACTGAGTATGAATATTGTGAGTGGGTCTTGCTTGTTGCAAGACCATTATTCGTTTAAATCAGGAACAAATGGTTGTTCAATTTATATGAATGATGTTTTCTATGTTCATGCTCCTATATGTGATGGTTTATTCTTACTTGATCTTGATTGTGATACGCACATCCATAGTGTTGATGCTAAACGTTGTAAGCACAGTGACAATAATTCCATGTACATATGGCATTGCCGTCTTGGTCATATTGGCATAAAGCGCATGAAGAAACTTCATTCAGAAGGGCTTCTTGGATCATTGGATTTTGAATCCCTTGATACATGTGAGCCATGCCTCATGGGCAAGATGACCAGGACACCATTCTCCGGAATGGTAGAGAGAGTTGTAGACCTACTTGGGGTCATACATACGGATGTATGTGGACCAATGAGCATCTCAACACGCAATGGTTATCGTTACTTTGTTACCTTTACTGATGACTTGAGCAGATACGGATATATCTACTTGATGAAGCACAAGTCTGAAACCTTTGAAAAGTTCAAGGAATTTCAGAAAGAGGTAGAGAATCAACTTACCAAGAAAATCAAGCACCTTCGATCAGATCGAGGAGGCGAGTATTTGAGTTATGAGTTTAACATGCACTTGAAGGACTGTGGGATTATCCCACAGCTTACGCCAGCCGGAACACCACAGCGTAATGGTGTGTCGGAACATCGTAACCGAACCCATTAGATAGTGTACGGTCCATGATGTCTTTAACTGATTTGTCTGTGTCTTTTTGGGGATATGCGTTAGAAACCGCCGCTTTTATTTTAAACCGAGCACCATCCAAATCCGTAGAGACAACCCGATATGAGATATGGTATGGGCTGAAGCCGAAGTTGTCTTTTCTGAAAGTTTGGGGATGTGAGGCGTACGTTAAGAAACTACAGCCTGACAAACTCGAACCCAAGTCAGAAAAATGCAACTTTGTAGGATATCCAAGGGAAACCATTGGGTATACCTTCTATAGTCAAGCCGAAGGCAAAACACTTGTTGCAAAAACCGGTACCTTTCTCGAGAAAGAGTTTCTTGCAAAAGGGGTGAGTGGAAGGAAAATTGAGTTAGATGAAATTGTTGACCCTTCTCTTCGTGTTCCAAGTAGCGCAACGGAAGCCGTTCCGAAACCGCTCTCCAACATGGAGGAAGAGCCCATTGATAATGATCAAAACAATGACATCGAGACTCCTGAGGTTCATAGGTCTACAAGGGTTCGTGCCACTCCTGAAAGGTATGGAGATACCGAAGATCAAGTCTCATATGAATTAGGTATCGAATGACAAAGGGAATGGGGAATGACTATCTCACGGTTCGAGCGATTGTATTCGTGAAACACACAGATGTCATATGGCCATCCATGTCCCTATGTTGATCATTGATATAAGAATGGTCTCTATCATGTCCGGAGTGTTTCTGAACTGAAGGATGTCACGCTTAAGGGTAGAGACGCTTAGGGTAGATGAGGTATCGTATGAGAAATGGAGAGAGAGAAATCGGAATAGTTTCGGTAACATCCGATGGAGATCGGAAGGGGTCCGGAAGTTGTTCCGGAGTAAAGGAATAATATAATATGAATATGTAAATGTTAATTGGAGAATTAATATTAAATATATATTTTATTTTATTTTTGAAGGGACTATATTGCTAATGGGCCTCACCCGAAGGGAGGCCCAAGAGGGCAAGGCGCCTAGGGAGTGGGGGCCGGCCAGCCTAGGGCTGGTGGGCCGCCCTAGTGGGGCCCACCTAGGGCCGGCGGCTGCCCCAAGGTGGCCGGCGGGTGTGGGGATTAGTCCCACACCGCCTGGCCCCTGGGTGGTGCGCCCCCCTCCCCCTTGGGAATCACCCATTCCTCTCATTCTCTCTCTCATCTGCTGAGGACTTCCCCGTAATATTGGGGAGGACCTCGTGGTTGAGTTCTCCACCTTCACACTACCATCGTGTGATCAACAATCCGGCATCTACTTCTTCTGCTGCTCGGCTGGATCAGAGTCCGGTTGACGTCTCTGATGTCTACGCAGTTCTATTCTTGTAGACAGTTGTTGGGCCTCCAAGTGCAGAGGTTTGTAGAATAGCATCAAGTTTTCCCTTCAGTGGATCACCGAAGGTTTATCGAACTTAGGGAGAGTGGTCAAAGGTATCCCCTCTCAAGCAAACTTGCAATCAAGATACAAGAAGTCTCTTGTGTCCCCAACACACCCAATACACTTGTCAGGTGTATAGGTGCACTAGTTCGGCGAAGAGATAGTGAAATACAAGTGGTATGGATATAAGACAATGGTGCTAGAAAATAGCTTGATGGCGTGGAAAAGACTAAAGTAAAACTGAAATATAGAAGCAAGCAAACATGTAATAGATCTAATAGCAAACGTTGATTAAGTGCTTAGAAACAAGGCCTAGGGATCATACTTTCACTAGTGAACACTCTCATATAAATATCTTCTCTTTATGATACTACTCTTAACTACTCTCTGGTTGGACACTCTAATCGATGGTAGGGCTATAACAGCACACCTCAAAGTAATCCTTTCCCATCTAGATAACCCCACACTGTCACCTTGAGTACTAGATGGTTCCAACAAACACCACAATTTCATAAAGACATCCAACTCCAAATATAACTCATAACAAGTATTTGTAATCTCTAGCCTAAATGCCACCATGGTGTGCACGCTGTCACTTTCACACACATGGGGAGAGCAGAGATCTATTAAAGCACTTGAGTAGCAAGGTAGATCTATAGATTACAAGCTCATGATCTCAATAAGATCATGCATAGAGAGAGACATGAACACATAGCTACCGGTAGAACCCTTAGCCTCGAGAGAGAACTACTCCCTCCTCATCATGGGAATCAGCAACAGTGATGGAGATGGTGGTGGAGATCGATGGAGATGGCTCCGGGGGCACTTCCCCGTCCTAGCAAGGTGCCGGAACAGAGACTTTCTGTCCCCCGAATCTCCCCTTCGGTGGCGGCAGCGCTGCGGAACTTTTCGTGGATATTTGATTGACTATCTAGGGTTTTTTGCCTCGGGAGGAATATATAGGCGAAGGAGGCAAGGTCGATGGCCAGCCAGGGGGGCCCACACCATGCCCTGGCGCGGCCTGGGGGTACCCGTGCCTGGGGGTGGCCACCCTGTGGCCCCTCTCCGACTCTCCTTCTGGCTCCGTGAGTCTTCCGGGAAAATAGGCACTTTGGCTTTTGTCTCGTCCAATTCCGAGAATATTCATTTCCCGACTTTCCTGGAACCAAAAACAGCAGAGGCAACTGGCACTGTGGCTCTTGTTAATAGGTTAGTCCAAGAAATCATATGAAAATTACTACAAAGTGTGAACAAAACATAAGAAAGTAGATAAAACCAAGCATGGAACATAAAAAATTATAGATACATTTGCAATGTATCAACATCCCCAAGCTTAATTCCTGCTTGTCCTCGAGTAGGTAAGTGATAAAAAGAAAGAATAATTTTTGAGGTGACATGCACCAGCATAAACTTGATCAAAGTATTTGTAAAACATTCAAAGCTGGGATCATAGTACTTCAACATAGCATGAAAGACAAAGTTCTAGCAATAAGACATAGAAACTATGTTGCAACATGAAAATGCACAAACAAAAGATTCATGAATAACAATGCTTTGCAAGACGTTTGTTTGTTTCACATAAAGAAAACATGGCATAGTGGTATTCAGCTTGTCCCTCATAGAGTAGCAAACATACATGTATAGGACACCTTCAAAGTTCATCAGAGTGACTAGATACAAATAGTTTAAAACAAGCAATATCAAAGTTATGCATCAATCAACAAGTCTTGGGACAATGCACATAGAACTAAGAATGGCCACTATGCTCTCAAAGTAGGTGCATAAAGATAGAAGGTGGAGACTCAATATATAAGTGGAAGAAAGGCCTTCATAGAAGGAAGTAGGGATTCAAGTTTCATAAAGAGCTTCCAAAAATTATGGTACTTATAGCTTTCAGCTCTCATTGCCCCTATCATAAACATCTTGAAGTGATTAAGGTTAAAGTGAACAAACTATGGTGTACATGCTTGACGAAGTATAAGTTGGAAATATCATGTCCCTTGAATACGAGGGCTGCTCCTCATGCTACTCAAGTTTAGTCACCGGTAAGTTCTTGTCATCATAAGTACATGTGTATCATAGAGAACCGCCAACGGGGTACCCCTTGCCCGATGATACGGAAGAATCCCCATATCAAAATGACAAGGCAAGCAGACAACGAGCATCTCATCAATCTTCTTATTTACCATGGGAATATGGTGCTTTTTTCTCTCTTTCCTCTTTTCATAATCTCATTTTTTTTCTTTTCTCTTTTTTTCTCAATAGGACTCTTTTTTTATAAGAAGAATGCTTCATAGACAACTCATTATGGTTATGCTGTAGGTTTCCACCATGTCAGCATGGATTAGACTAGTGGCCCAGGCGTTTCTCTAACACAGATACATAACTCCATGGACTTACAAGCTCCCCTTTCATTACACACCGACGACATCCATATACAAAAGAGCATGATATCAACTAGGTACAAGTACCAAGTGCAATGTTGAAAGCGTTCCCCATGACAGCATGGTTCTGCTAATTCCCAACAAATAAGTGCAAGCATATACAACATAGACGACACAATGGTTCAAGTTTATTAAGGGCAATAAAAGTAAAGTGCGCCATCAAGTTCGTGAGAGCTTTAATCACTAGTTTTCTCATAACAAGTTTAATTTGGAAGGTAAACAAAAACATGAATATACTTGGAATAGCATAAGCTAATAGGTAGGTATGGTGGACTCTTTGGAATAACTTGGTTTAGGGAGTTGTATACATGAGTGGAACTCATACTTGGTTGCGGAGGCTAGCAAAAGACTAGGAGCGACAAACTAAGAGAGCAATAATGGCCATAATCATGCAAAGCGACAAAACATCATTGATCAAAGCATACAGTGATACTACAAGTTGAAAACTAAAGGATCATCAAGTCTATGGTGACTTGGGATAGTCATAACATGGCGTGAGCATGTGCCAAGTCAACCCAAATAAAGCATCAAAGGAGAATACCACAATACTATGCTTTAATATGCTAAAACAACGCATGATTCTTCAAAGGCACATTAAGCAATCTCAATTGTTTATAACAAGTCATGCTACAGCAAAGAATATTAAGCCTAAAGCCAAAACAATATCGAGCATGGCATGACAAAGCATAGGCCACAGTCAAAAACAAGCTCTCTTTAACCCTTAAGCATGAACTTTCCTACTCTTTTCCAAACCAAACCAAACTATTTGAAAACCAATGCATGAAAGAGGGGGTCCAACCAATTTATTCAGCAAACTAAGAAAACAAAGCAAACAAAAACCAAAAACAAAAGCGAAAAAGAAGACGCTCCAAGAACAACACAACTGTGTATGAAACAATAAAAATGAAGTGTTTGGAAGAAACCTGGGATTTTTATTGATGAAGAAGGGGATGCCTTGGGCATCCCCAAGCTTTGACGCTTGTAATTCTCTGATATTTCTTGGGGTGAAATGCGTGGCATCCCCAAGCTTGAGCTTTAGTCCATTCTTCATCTCATTACTCATTCCTTCCATACATCTCAAATTTTTCCTTCATACAAATCTTCACACAATATTTATTAGCAACATTAGTGCACTCAAGATAATAAGTGTTTAGGTTCAGTTCTAACACCAATAAAACTTCCATTAAAACACAAGATACTGTAGAACTTCACTCAAAAAGCTCAATTCCCCAAAAGAACTCAAAGAGGAACCAACAAGAAGCAAATGCAAATAATGACAGAAATCTGTCAAAACAGACCAGCAGGTAAAGACAATTTTTTTCGAAGACCTTCTGTTGCTCAAATAAAAAAGTGTTGAACTAACGAAAGTTAGATAACAACCTGGGGCAGAAACCCAAAAATTCACGCCTCAAAAGGACGTTCGGAGATTTTACAATAATTTTTATGGTAAAGCACAGAAATCTATTTCGGGACAGCAACTTTCCCAATCATTACTTCTCTCTCATTAGAGGTTACTCTTGGCACAAAAAGCAAATAAAAAAGATAAGGAGAGGTTATTACTGAAGCAATAACTTCCAAGACTCATCTAAAACTTTTGGGTTATCTCCCAATAAGTACTTTTCTTTAACGCCTTTAAGTTAGGCATGATAGTTTGAGAAGATGCTCACATAAGAAATATGAATTTAGAGTAAAAGAGAGCATCAAAAAGCAAATTCAAAACACATTTTAGTCTAACCCACTTCCTATGAAAAATAATCTTGTAAAGAAACAAATCATGAAATATCGTGGTGGTGTCACGACAGATGCCATGGATAGGCTAAAGGTGGGGACTAAATGCACTAGGGGAATCCAGGGAGGGATAGTGTGATGATTCCACACACGGTAGCTTTGTATTCAACTCACTTCCAAGGTTTACAAGTGCTCCTAGAGCTATATTGGGGAGAGGAGGAAGAAAGAACTCTCTTACTCTCACCCCTAGCTAGCCCTCAGATCAATCTTCCAGAAATCAACCCCCTCTACAGAAGCCCTAGCCCTCCTTATATAGGGGTGGCTAGGTCTCGACTTAGGGCACACGTGGAGGCATATTCCAGGAAATATGCCTCCTCCCGAAATAGTAAGCTGACCAGGTTACTTTTCCCCCGCGTCGCCCATGCAGAGGCTACGTGAGCCTCTGCGGCGCCTACGTCACCGACATTGGCTTCGTCACCTTTGTCGGCCACACCTCGGTGGTCCGGCCTCTGTCCGCTTCGCTCACGTTCCGCGTACAGTAGCCACGTTTTGACCAGTGAGATGCCTTCCTTCTCTTACAAGCTTGATATAACCCGGATCCTACATAGTTGATCCGGCCATACCTGTTCCTGCATACAAGTTAAATATATTTTACCGGCATACGGTGTAAGTCGGTTGAGACCAAGTTAGGTGAATGTCCCCTGGTCCTGGTTACTCCGTGATCTGGCCTGCCTTGAGGTGCCTCGGCCAGCATCCGCTTTGACCTTGCCGAACCTCGGCTAACTCGGCATTTATACCCTGGCGTGACCCTACCCGGGGGTATCCCCCCAACATTAGTCCCCGAAGCTGGTGCGGTCTTAGCTGCCTTGGCCGCTAAGGCCACAGCAGGTTCAATTTCACTGAGTTTCTTGCTCTCTTTCTGAGTTACCTCCTATCTCGGATTCTATGGGTTTACTTTCCCTTGGCACATTCCAAGTTTTTACTTGCCGGCCGGGTTACCACATACCCGTCCGGGTCATTCTTCCTTCTCTCGTACGCTTCCCCACGTGGAGGCTAATCATCACATCGCCTCATTTTAAGGGCCAGCCACAGTAACCACCGCAGTAATTGTCAGTTATCACTGTAGCGCACGTCACATCGTGCTTGCCTCCTCGTTAACTGCATCATAACGTCATGTCATGGGATCCGTTGCGCCATGTGGCCCTCCATGTGGCTCGATGCTGATTGGTTGATCCGGGTTGTACACGGCCACACCGTGTGGCACACCCGCACAACACGATCCCACTACCCCCTCGAGGGAGTGGTTAAATAGGGGAGGGGCGCACCCCTTGGGTCTTTCCCCACTTCTGCTTCCCTCTGCCTCTACTTCTTCTTCTTCTTGTCCCGCGACAGCGCTGCCGCCACCGCGCCTGAGTAGCTGCGCCGCCGCCTCCGCGCACCTCTTCCGCCACGGGTCGCTGCCAGTCCAGGCCATTGCCCCCCACCGCCGCCAGCGCCAGTGAGGGCAGTGAACTCGAGATGACTGAGGAGGAGCTCGCCGTCGCCGAGCAAGAGATGGAGGAAGATGCTGCGAGCGCTGACCGCAGCGCGTGGGCAGGATCCTGGGTCTGCCAGGATGACCTGGATTGGCTCTACCGCACCAGGCGCATCCCCGCGGGCGTCACCGCACGTCTCGCCTCCGCCGAACTTGCCCCCTCACCCAATCCGGGTGAGTTTGTGGTGTTCCTGTCACATTTCTAGCGGGGGTTCGGTTTGCCAGTTAGCGATTTTTTCCATGACTGGTTGAACACCTACGAGCTCCAGCCGCACCACCTTCCTGCCAATGCCATCACATCTCTTTCCGCTTTCGCTTCCACGATCAAAGGCTATGCCGGATTATGGCCCACAAAGGAGCTATGGATCCAATTTTTTGGCCTTCGTCGGAACGTAATTCCGAATGTAGATCTAGAGCTAGAGGATAAACAACTCACGCAGTTCGGTGCTGCGTCAATTTCTCCCCGGAGACTGTCCGTCTTCCCCTGAGTCACTGGGCTGGACTCTTGCAAGGGATGGGCTCGGACTTTCTTCTATGTCCGTAATGACACTACCGAGGATCTGATCCGGCTACGCCCTTACGCTCCGGGTCCTCCCAATCCGGAATTGTGGGACGTTATCCCCAAGAAACCCACAGTCTTAGTGAACCAAGTCAACAAGAGGTTCGCGGAACTGAAGGAGCTCGGATTGCGCAATGAGGACGCCATGATCACCTTTGTCCACAACCGGATCTCCCGCCTCCAGAAACGCACTCATAAAGTGTGCAACATGAGCTGGGGTCGCGACCCCAACTGGATCTCGTCTTTCGAGTTAAGCAATACAGAGATCTACCGCCGGGTCAAGGCCCTGTTCACCACCCACAAGGACTTCTCCTCTAAGTGGACGTGGGGAATTGAACACTATTGCCGAGATAGACTTCCTCCCGTGGTAAGCCTCGTGCCGCAAACTTCCTCCGAATTAAATCATATGTCGGTCGCTATTGTATTTTTAACTATGTTGTCTTTTCTTTCTCTTAGCAATTCCTTCAGCAAACCATCGAGGATGGCACTGACCCTACCCTCAAATGGGCGCCTGACCGGGATACCTCGGACAAGGAAGAACCGGATCAGTAGATGTTCCTCCCAATGACCGACGCGACCAAGCGACCCACCGGTAAACTCTCTTCCATTAGAGATTAGCCCGACGATGAAGATGACTCGGATGTTGAGGTGATGGAAGCATTTGACGTTGTCCCCCTTTCTTATGCTTTTCCGGCATCAGCTAACCCCGGTGGGCAGATCCATGAGGACCCTCCCCTTGCCGTGGGTGATCCTGTTCCGGTTGCACGAAGAAGAAAAGGGGAGCCGCATCAACTTCTTCCTCTGGAACTTCTCAGCCAGCCAAAAGGCGGAAGAAGTCTGGGGACAAAACTGCCTCCAAGCCTGCAACCAAGGCCCCAGCACGAAGGGCTCGGAAGCCCAAGGAGCCCCTGACCTCGGATGAGTAAGCCTCTTTTCCCTCTGCCATTTACTTGTTCTTCTATTGTTATAGTTGATGGGTTCGTAGCATGGAAAAAAATTCTACCGCAAGAACGGACAAAACCCAGATCTAATCTAGATAAAAGCCAAGATCTAATCTACTAGACATGAGCAACGAGATAGATCGGTACTAACCCTCATAGAACCGAAAGCGTTAACGAGATTAGATCTCGTGGATGATGTAGTTGATCACTTGCCGATCTCAAGATCGTGTGGACGATCCTTCCGGCGCCGCGTTCCGGCAGCGCTTCCGCGGACGGTCACACGTGCGGAGTCGAAGCAGACCTTCCTCTCCCCGTTCCAGCGAGCAGCGGAGGTAGTAGATTTTCTCCACGGAATCCCAGCAGCACGACGGCGTGGTGGTGGTGGTGGAGATGAGAAATCTGCAGGGCTTTGCCTATGCCTGTGTAGAAGAAACGTGGAGGAGAGAGGCGGCTGAGATTGGGAGTTATGAGACAAGGTGCAAGAGGGGGCGCCCCCTCCCTTCTATTTAAAGGAGGGAGGCACACCTGGGGAGGGGGAGTCCTAGTAGGACTCCCTCCTCCTTGGGCCGGCGGGTTGGGGGGAGGAGTCCTCCTCCCCCACGAATCCGTGTCTTACCCCACTTGGTTTCTTTGATCCCTTTCTTGGTTTTCAAGCAAACTCCAAGAAATCCTCTAGAACCTTCCAGAACATTCTGAAACCTTCTAGAATCTCCATACAAATACTCCGGAACATTTCCTAACTTAGAAAATGATTCCCAATATATGAATCTTATTCTCCGGACCATTCCGGATCTCCTCGTGATGTCCTGGATCCATTCCGAGACTCCGAACAACATTCGGTCTCCAACGCAAATTCCATATCTACTTCAAACAACTTCGAACCTTAAGTGTGTCACCCTACGGTTCGTGAATATGCAGACATGATGAAGACACCTCTCCCATCAATAACCATCAGCAGGATCTGGAGATCCATAACGGCTCCCACATACTCAATGATTACTTCGTGATCGATTGAACCAATTAACATACGAAACCAATTCCCTTTGTCTCGCGACTTTCTACTTATCCGAGGTTTGATCATCAGTATCTTCATACCTAGTTCTTCCTCATTACTGATAAGTACTCTTTACTCGTTCCATGTTATGTCATCCCTTGTGACCTAGTCACATGCTTGCAAGCTATCTAGATGACATTCCACCGAGAGGGCCCAGAGTATATCTATCCGTCATATGGATGGACAAATCCCAATATTGGTCTATGCGCTTCAACACATACTTTCAGAATACCTAATGATACCTTTATAACCGCCCAGTTACGAAGCGGCGTTTGATGTCATCAAAGTACCCATCCGGTGATGGTGATTAACATAACCTCATGGTCGAAGGATTAGGTTACTATGTATTTCAAAGCTTACAGCAATACGAACTTAATGACTTGATCTTATGCTACGCTTACTATGGGTGTGTGTCCATCATATCATTCTCCTAATGATATAACCTTGTTATTAATCACATCTTATGTCTATGATCAGGAAACCATGATCATCAATCAATCAACAAGCTAGTTCAACAAGAGGCTTACTAGGGACTCTTTTATGTTTACAAAACACACAAGTATTAGTGTTTCCTAATAATACAATTATAGCATGGGATGTAAACATTCATCATAAACACAAAGATATAATAATAACCTCTTTTATTATTGCCTCTTGGGCATATATCCAATAGTCTCCCACTTGCACTAGAGTCAATAATCTAGATTACATGGTAATATACCGAACACCCATGGCGTTCTGGTGTTGGTCATGCTTTGCTCTAGGGAGAGGTTTAGTCAACGGATCTGCTACATTTAGATCAGTGTGTACTTTGCAAATCTTTATGTCACCATCTTGGACATACTCGCGAATAGCATGAAAACGTAGCTTGATGTGCTTCAGCTTGCTATGTGACCTTGGCTCCTGTGCATTAGCTATGGCACCTGTGTTGTCACAGTAGATGGCCATCGGGTCTAATGCGCTGGGAACCACGCCAAGTTCAGTAATGAACTCCTTCATCCATATGCCTTCTTGTGCAGTCTCCGAAGCAGCTATGTATTCCGATTCAGTTGAAGATTTCGCCACAACGCTCTGCTTGGCACTCCTCCAGCTTATTGCAGCACCATTCAAAATAAATACGTATCCAGACTATGACTTCGAGTCATCTGGATCGGTGTTCCAACTAGCATCAGTATAACCGTTTACAACAAGCTTTTCATCACCTCCATAAGAAAGAACCATATCCTTAGTCCTATTTAGGTACTTTAGGATATTCTTGACCGCTGTCCAGTGTTCCATTCCAGGATCACTTTGATATCTGCTAGTCAAACTAACAGCATGTGCTATATCCGGTCTCATACACAGCATGGCATACATGATAGAACCTATGGCCGAGGCATAGGGAATTTTATTCATCTTTTCTCTATCTTCTGTCGTAGCTGGACTTTGAGTTTTACTCAAGGTCTTACCTGACAACATGGGCACGAACCCTTTCTTGCTCTCTTCCATTCTAAACTTCTTTAGAAGTATGTCTAAGTATGTACTTTGTGAAAGCGCTATTAGGCGTCTTGATCTATCTCTATAAATCTTGATGCCTAGAATATATGTCGCTTCGCCAAGATCCTTCATCGAAAAACTATTATTCAAATAGGTTTTGACGCTATTAAGAAGTTCTATATCATTCCCAATCAACAATATGTCATCTACATATAGTACTAGGAATACTACAGAGCTCCCACTCACTTTATTGTAAATACAAGCTTCTCCATAAGTTTGTATAAATCCAAAGTTTTTGATTACTTTATCAAAATGTTGATTCCAACTCCAGGATGCTTGCTTCAGTCCATAAATGGAGCGTTGAAGTTTGCATACTTTGTCAGCTTCTTTAGGATCGACAAAACCCTTGGGTTGTACCATATACAACTCTTCCTCAATGTCACCATTAAGGAACACCGTTTTGACATCCATCTGCCAAATTTCATAATCGAAATATGCAGCGATTGCTAACATAATCCTCATAGACATTAGCTTCGCTACTGGTGAGAAAATCTCATCGTAGTCAACTCCTTGAATTTGTCGGAACCCTTTCGCGACAAGTCGAGCTTTATAGATGGTAACATTACCATCATCATCTGTTTTTATTTTGAAAATCCATTTGTTCTCGACAGCCTTACGGCCATCCGGTAAGTCCACCAAAGTCCATACTTGGTTTTCGTACATGGATCCCATTTCGGATTTCATGGCTTCTAGCCATTTGTCGGAATCTGGGCTCACCATAGCTTCTTCATACGTCGCAGGGTCATCAGTGTTGTCCACCAACATGACGTTCAAGGAAGAGTCATACCACTCAGGAGTGGTACGAACCCTTGTTGACCTGCGAGGTTCAGTAGTAACTTCGTTCAAAGTTTCATGATCATCATCATTAGCTTCCTCTCCAGTTGGTGCAGGCGGCACAGAAACATCTTTCGGTGCTGCGCTACTCTCAACTCCGAAAGAAGGTTCAACAACCTCGTCGAGTTCTACTTTCCTTCCAGTCACTTCTTTCGAGAGAAATTCCTTCTCCAGAAAGGATCCATTCTTAGCAACGAAAACTTTGCCTTCGGATCTATGATAGAAGGTATACCCAATTGTTTCTTTAGGGTATCCTATGAAGACGCATTTCTCCGCTTTGGGTTCAAGCTTATCAGGTTGTAACTTCTTTACATATGCTTCGCAACCCCAAACTTTAAGGAACGACAACTTAGGTTTCTTACCAAACCACAATTCGTACGGTGTCGTTTCAACGGATTTAGATGGTGCCCTATTTAAAGTGAATGTGGCTATCTCTAATGCATAGCCCCAAAATGATAACGGTAAATCTGTAAGAGACATCATAGACTGAACCATATCTAAGAGAGTTCGATTACGACGTTCGGACACACCATTACGCTGTGGTGTTCCCGGCGGTGTCAACTGTGAAAGTATTCCACATTTCTTTAAATGCATGCCAAACTCATAACTCATATGATATGGCCCTTTCTTCTTATGCCTTCGATCTCCATCTCCAAAGCACGGACATGATCTCCATCATCACCAGCATTGCGTCAAGGTCCGTGGCGCCGCTTCATGGTTGTCCATCATCACTGGCAACTATTACAACTACTTGGAACAAAGCTATTACAAGATGAATAGACACGCAGGTCTTAACAGAATTAAAGATAATCATTAGGCTCCTGCCGGTTGCCATATTACAACAAGGATCATTGCATACATCAAATACAATCATAATCACATGTAGGCCATATCACATCACAAAACCCCTGCAAAAACAAGTTAGACGCCTCTAATTTTCTTTGCAAGTTTTACGTGGCTTGGGGCTTTCGACTAAGAACGCATCTTACCTACGAAACTGAACCACAACGCTGATACAAGTGCTATCAAGTGCAAAGTGTAGATTTGATCTATACTATGATGGGAGAGACAGACACCCGCAAAGCCACTTATGCAATACGAGTTGCACGTCAAGTGTGGAACAAGTCTCATGTACGATGACATGTAATGTTAGCCCGAGCCGCTTCATCCCACCATACCGCAAGATGCAAAGTACACATATAGCAAAAAACGGCACGAGCACCAACGCCCACAACCTCATTGTGTTCTACTCGTGCAACAGATCTACGCATAGACAAGGCTCTGATACCACTGATGGGTTCGTAGCATGGAAAAAAAATTCCACCGCAAGAACGAACAAAACCTATATCTAATCTAGATAAAAGCCAAGATCTAATCTACTAGACATGAGCAACGAGATAGATCGGTACTAACCCTCGTAGAACCGAAAGCGTTAACGAGATTAGATCTCGTGGATGATGTAGTCGATCACTTGCCGATCTCAAGATTGTGTGGACGATCCTTCCAACGCCGCGTTCCGGTAGCGCTTCCGCAGACGGTCACACGTGCGGAGTCGAAGCAGACCTTCCTCTCCCTGTTCCAGCGAGCAGCGGAGGTAGTAGATCTTCTCCACGGAATCCCAGCAGCACGACGGCGTGGTGGTGGTGGTGGAGATGAGAAATCTGCAGGGCTTCGCCTATGCCTGTGCAGAAGAAACATGGAGGAGAGAGGCGGCTGAGATTGGGAGTTATGAGACAAGGTGCAAGAGGGGGCGCCCCCTCCCTTCTATTTAAAGGAGGGAGGCGCGCCTGGGGAGGGGGGGGTCCTAGTAGGACTCCCTCCTCCTTGGGCCGGCGGGTTGGGGGGAGGAGTCCTCCTCCCCCACGAATCCGTGTCTTACCCCACTTGGTTGCTTTGATCCCTTTCTTGATCTTCAAGCAAACTCCAAGAAATCCTCTAGAACCTTCCAGAACATTCCAAAACCTTCTAGAATCTCCATACAAATACTCTGGAACATTTCCTAACTTAGAAAATGATTCCCAATATATGAATCTTATTCTCCGAACCATTCCGGATCTCCTCGTGATGTCCCGGATCCATTCCGAGACTCCGAACAACATTCGGTCTCCAACGCAAATTCCATATCTACTTCAAACAACTTCGAACCTTAAGTGTGTCACCCTACGGTTCGTGAATATGCAGACATGATGAAGACACCTCTCCCATCAATAACCATCAGCGGGATCTGGAGATCCATAACGGCTCCCACATACTCAACGATTACTTCGTGATCGATTGAACCAATTAACATACGAAACCAATTCCCTTTGTCTCGTGACTTTCTACTTATCCGAGGTTTGATCGTCAGTATCTTCATACCTAGTTCTTCCTCATTACTGATAAGTACTCTTTACTCGTTCCATGTTATGTCATCCCTTGTGACCTAGTCACATGCTTGCAAGCTATCTAGATGACATTCCACCGAGAGGGCCCAGAGTATATCTATCCGTCATATGGATGGACAAATCCCAATCTTGGTCTATGCGCTTCAACACATACTTTCAGAATACCTAATGATACCTTTATAACCGCCCAGTTATGAAGCGACATTTGATGTCATCAAAGTACCCATCCGGTGATGGTGATTAACATAACCTCATGGTCGAAGGATTAGGTTACTATGTATTTCAAAGCTTACAGCAATACGAACTTAATGACTTGATCTTATGCTACGCTTACTATGGGTGTGTGTCCATCATATCATTCTCCTAATGATATAACCTTGTTATTAATCACATCTTATGTCTATGATCAGGAAACCATGATCATCAATCAATCAACAAGCTAGTTCAACAAGAGGCTTACTAGGGACTCTTTTATGTTTACAAAACACACAAGTATTAGTGTTTCCTAATAATACAATTATAGCATGGGATGTAAACATTCATCATAAACACAAAGATATAATAATAACCTCTTTTATTATTGCCTCTTGGGCATATCTCCAACAATAGTTTCTCATTCGACACTGTTTGATTCGGCAGGGCCGCGATGGAGGTCCCCAGAGTGGATCTAGCATTGCTTCGCTGCTTCGGCACAACCCTTCTCCCCCTCATGGCGACGATTCACGCCCACTGAGCCCCATTCCGGAGGGTTCAGCGGCTGCTCCGGGTTCCAGCCCACCTCGTCAAGAGGAGGGCAACCTTGGAGTGGGGGAGACTGGCCCTGCTGAGGCAGAGGCAACCACCACTCCGGCTCCGCCGCAACCAGCTACCACCGAGGTTACCTCAGCACCCCCACTGAAGAAGAAACTAGCAGCAGCACCAGCACCAACACCCACTCCAGCACCAGCAGCAGCACCAAGCCCCTCCGCCTCGTCCGAGTCTTCTCAGTCTCGGCGAGAAAGCACCAAGGCAGCTCCCAAGGGTAAATCTGCTGCCACAACTTCCACTCCTCAGCAGCAGCCTAAGGGTAAGAAGGCCCCTGACGCCACCATGGCAACGTCCATCGAGGCCAGACAGCGCACACTCGCGTCCATGCTTTCGAAGAAAACTCCGCCACCGAAGGACGCCCACACGCAACTTGTTCTGCACACCAGCCCGACCCTTGCCCAGGTTGAGAGGAGAGAGGCACATGCCAAGGGTTTGGTGGCGCCCCACATGCTCAGCAGCGAACGAGACCCTCCGATCCTGATTGAATTTGTCAATAATTGGAACAAGGCGGAGTTCGTCCACAACGACGATCTCCCGGAGAAGTTCGGCCCCGCTGAATTTTTTGCGCAGATGAATACTGCCGCCAAGGCCATTAACATTGCGGGTCGGATGATGGAGGTACATTACTTCGTCTTCTCCTTTAACAAGTTGTAGACATAACTGATATAGCCATTAGTCCCCGAGCCTCCGGGGGAGTAACTTGTTACTCGGCCGGATGCTCCTTAGAAAACTAATCGTAGCTCCTTGATAATTTCAAATATGCACGCACCTAGAGCCGGGTTAAGTTCCACTTGGCCCAGATTTTGTACACTTCGAATATGCACACAGCTAGAGCCGGGTTAAGTTCCACTTGGCCCGGATTTTGTACACTTCGAATATGCACACAGCTAGAGCCGAGTTAAGTTCCACTTGGCCCGGATTTTGTACACTTCGAATATGCACACACCTAGAGCCGGGTTAAGTTCCACTTGGCCCGGATTTTGTACACTTCGAATATGCACATACCTAGAGCCGGGTTAAGTTCCACTTGGCCTGGATTTTGTACACTTCGAATATGCATATACCTAGAGCCGAGTTAAGTTCCACTTGGCCTGGATTTTGTACACTTCGAATATGCATAAGACTAAGCTATCTCTTGGTACTCTTTTCAGGTGACCACCAACCGCCGGAGCGCTGAGTTTCAGCGTCTCCTGGACACTCATAAGATGTTGTGCGCCAAACATAACGCACTTCTCGCTGATCATGATAAGAGGGGTAAGTTTCTTCCTCAGCATTTTTCCATTTTCCTTCATCTTCTTTTGCCGAACTAATCCATCATTCGGTTTTCGCGGCTGGGGTGGAGGCTGAGAACACGATCATGAGGAAAAATCTGGATCAGATCAAGGGTAAGTTATTTTTGCTCAACCTTGCTATGCTTTCCACCTCCTTTCCTCCTTGTCTCGGCAAACATTCATACCTCGGCTTTGTCGGGTCAACAAACTATTTCAGCATCTCTTGAAGATAGTGTGCCCGTGCCTGATATGATGCTGCATTTTCTCGAACAAGCAGGACAGCATCAGGCCGAGCTCAAAAAGAAAGATGATGAGCTTGCCCTTCTCCGAGCCAAAGATGATGAGATTGCCAAGCTAAAGGCAGAAATGAAGAAATTGAAAGCAGAGCACCAAACCGAACTCCAGAAAGCTGGCCAGGACTATACTGAAGAGCTTGAGCGCCTCAATCTCCAGATCGCCAAGGACCAGGATTTACTCAAAGGAGGCCAACATCAAGCTTGAGTCGGCGAATGCTGAACTTGTGCAACTCCGGGAGAGACACGACAACTGCATCAAGGAGCTGTCCCGGGTTCACATCCATATCTCTAGTAAGTTCTTTTCCTTCAACCGACATTGGTCTTTCTAGGTCTGCTTCCTTTACTCATTCCATCTGTGTTATTTTCCAGACAAGTTCCCAGAAAGAGATGTTATTGCATCCAAGGCTGTTACCAAGTTCCGCCAGCAGAGGGGTACTCCGTCTGGTCTTGACTCCATTCCTCTTGACCTCGAAGATCTGATAGTCAGCGTGTCCTCCCGAATTGATACCATGAGGAACTATGGCAAGGATGTTATGGACGTGGTAATCCGGATCTTCAACGCCTTTTGGCTTGAAGAAGATACTCTGGAGAATCTATCTGTTCTTTTTGCTAGGCTTATCGACTGCGAGACTCAGCTCGATCTCTGGAGAGAATCTGCTGGGCGCGCCGGAGATGAGATCGTTCTCCACTACGTGCTCACGTGGTACGAGAAGATTGACCTCAATCTCCTTGCACGCATGCGCATGGGATCAAAGTGGTCTACTGACCTAGATTGGGTAGCTCGGCGCAAGGCTTGCGCTCACAGCTTCATCCAATACGCCCCCATTCACCAGTGGAACGAGGGACCGAGCTTTCTAGATGCCGCCGATGACGAAAACGCTGAAAATGTTGAGGATGGATTGGATGAAGACGAAGAGGACGAGGCTTCAGATATCGAGGAAGGCGAAGATGACGCCGAACTTCCTCCTGCTGCCCCTTGATCGAAAAAACTTTTAAATTTCATCAGATCCCCGGTATGCTGGGTGCAGTTGTATTAAGTGCACAAGTGATATTTTGCTACTAAGTTTTTATGCTGGACTGACTTGGGCGTAGTCCCCGGGTTTCATTTTCTCGTTCTTCCAATCTTTTGGCTCGGCTCGCGTCTACCTTGGTTCGGTTTTATGACTTACAAGTCCGAGCTTGAAAAATTGTCTTAACAATACTTAGAAACTTTGGGACTAGCCCCAAATAATTCAGCATGATAAATTTAAAGTACACACAAGGTTAGTTCGAAAAACAAACGTCGGCTCGATTAAGTTTTTTCCCTTAGTCGTTTTTCATGTGCTACGCAATTCCAAACTTGTTCTCTTGCTTGCCATGAAGCCAAATCTTGTTGGACAGTAGCAAGTCGAAGAGTTAGGTTTTTGGTGCTCACACATTACTAATCCGGCCTAAGCAGAAGCGACTTATGCCAGCCGACATACAAATAATGAATACAGAAGACAACTAAAATTACTAAAGCAGTCCCCGAATTACTGCTCGAGGCGCCAACATTTCATTGATAAGCTCATTGTCGGCATACATACCGACATATGAGAAGACTCGAATACATACACTTCTTTGCTAAGTGTAGAAAGGACGAAGTAGAGCTACATTCCATGGATGCTTAGATTCCTTGCCGAACCTGTCCGCCTTGTTCTTTTCCTCTGGCTTTGCATCGATAAGATAATAAGAATCATTGTGCAATGCTTTGCTCACAATGAATGGCCCTTCTCATGGGGGGGGGATAACTTGTGCATGCCAGCAGTACATTGTACCAACCGAAGTACCAGATCGCCTTCCCGAAAAACTCGAGGGCTCACTTTCCGGCTATGATAGCGTCAGAGATTTTGCTGATATATGGCGGATCTGGACAATGCCAATTCTCTCGCTTCTTCTAGCAGATCAACATCATTTTGCCGGGCTTCTTGCACTTCGGCTTCTGTGTATTGGGTGACCCTAGGCGAGTCATGCTCTATGTCAGCTGGTAATACAGCTTCTGCCCCATATACCAGAAAAAATGGCGTATAGCCTGTTGATCGATTCGGAGTTGTTCTTAAACTCCAAAGTACTGCTGGTAGTTCTTCTATCTAGCACCCCGCTGATCTTTGCAGCGGCTCAATGAGCCAGGGTTTTATCCCGAATAATACTAATCCGTTGGATCTTTCCACTTGTCCGTTCGATGCGAGGTGGGCTACTGAGGCGACGTCCAGCCGGATCTTTTTATCTCGGCAGAAACGCACAAACGCTCCTTCAGCAAAGTTTGTGCCATTATCTGTTATGATACTGTGAGGATAACCGTATCTCAGGATGATGTCTTTGAGAAATGTTACGGCCATAGCTCCATCACATTTTCTTATTGGCTTCACTTCAATCCACTTTGTATACTTGTCCACCATGACCAAAATGTGAGTCATGTTTCCCCTTGCTGGTTTGAACGGGCCAACCATGTCCAAACACCATACGGCAGATGGCCAGGTGATTGGTATGGTCTTGAGCTCCGACATTGGCATATGTGTCTTGGTAGCATACCTCTGACAACCATTGCATTTTCTCACCAGGTCCTCTGCTTGTTCTAAGGCACTTGGCCAGTAGAATCCATGCCGGAAAGCTCTTGCCACCAAGGCTCGGGACGAGGCATGATGCCCGCACTCCCCTTGATGTATATCTCGGAGGATGTCAAGCCCTTCTTCCGGGTCAACACATCTCTGGAGGACATTAGTCACACTCCTTTTGTATAGCTCGGAATTGATGATCGTGTATGCCTTTGCTCCCCTCTGAGTTTGCCTGGATAGCACCTCCTCAGTGGGTAAAGTTCCATCTTTCAAGAATTGAAATATAGGTAATGCCCAAGCTGGTATTGCTCATACAGGGAACACATCCTCATCAACTTACATTTGATCCACCGGCATAACTTCAACTGGATCACGCTGGGCAGTCCTCGGGTCTTGCGAAGCAGTCCCCGGGTTTCGTGCACCACCTCCCATGTCAATGTCCATGGGCACAGCTCCGGACTCCGGATCCTCCGGGACGTAGATTGAGTCAGTTTCTGGGGACGGTCTGATAGATGGTTTTTTGAGGTGTTCTAATGCTACACCCGGTAGAATTGCTTGTCGGGTTGATCCGAGCTTCGACAATATGTCGACAGCCTCATTTTCCACCCGGGGTACATGACGAAATTCGCATCCCTCAAAATAACCACATATCTTCTGCACATGGAATCTGTATAGTGCCATGTTTGGATCAAGAGCGTCCCATAGCCCTGAGACTTGCTGAACTACCAAATCTGAGTCGCCAAAGCATTGGGTCCGACGTATCCCAATCTCTTTTGCCACTTTGAGCCCATGCACAAGTGCTTCGTATTCATCGACATTGTTTGATGCTGCGAAATGGATTTGTAGCACATACTTCAACTGGTCCTTCTTTGGCGAGGTAAGCACAACTCCGGCGCCTAGCCCAATTTTTGTTTTTGACCCATCAAAGTGCATTATCCAATAGTTCGGATCTGGTAGCGGTGGTTCATATTGCACCTCGGCCCAATCCACAAAAAAGTCGGCCACAACCTGAGACTTGATCGCTTCTCTTATGTCATATTGTGGCGCATAAGGAGCTAGTTCAATTGCCCATTTTGCAATTCTACCACTTGCATCCTTGTTGCTCATTATCTCGGATATGGGAGCTTCACAAATTACTTTGATAGGGTGCTCCTCAAAATAATGGTTTAGCTTCTTTGCCGACATATACACTCCATACGCCACTTTCTGATAGTGCGGATAATTTTGCTTTGAGGCTGACAATACTTTGCTCAGATAATACACCGGCCTTTGCACTGACTTACCCTCTTCGTCGCTCTCTACCACAATTACTGCACTTACAACTCAGTTGGTTGCAGCTATATAGAGCAACATTGGCTCCTTTGATAGTGGAGAGGCTAACACTGGTGCAGTGGCTAACATTTTCTTTAATTGGATAAAGGCTTCATTGGCCTGCGGCGTCCAAATGAACTTGTCTGACTTTTTCATGAGTTGATAGAGAGGCAATGCCTTTTCTCCCAAACGACATACAAACCGACTTAACGATGCCAGGCAACCAGTAAACTTCTGGACATCATTAAGACACTTCGGCAGTTCCATTCGTTCGATGGCCCGGATTTTAGTTGGATTGACTTCGATACCTCGGCTAGAGACAAGGAATCCGAGTAGTTTTCCAGCCGGGACACCAAAAGTACATTTTTCCGGGTTAAGCTTCATCCGGAACCTTCTTAGGTTCATGAATGTCTGCCTGATATCATCAAGTAGCGTTTTGCTTTCCTTGGTCTTGATAACCACATCATCCACATACACCTGTATGTTTTGACCTATTTGGTCGTGCAAACATTTCTGCATACATCTTTGGTACGTTGCTCCTGCATTACGTAAACCAAATGGCATGGTGCGATAGCAATAAGCCCCATACGGGGTAATAAATGCAGTCTTTATTTGATCACCCAGGTTCAGAGGTATCTGATGGAAACCATTATATGCATCAATGAATGACAACAGTTCACATCCAGCAGTTGAGTCTATGACCTGATCTATCCTTGGCAGTGGAAATGGATCTTTTGGACACGCCTTATTTAGGTTCGTATAATCGATACACACGCTCCAAACCACTGCCACATTTAGATCATCCTTCTTCTTCTCCACCAGCACCGGATTAGATAACCAATCCGGGTAAAGAACTTCCATGATAAATCCTGCTGCTAGTAACCGAGCTATCTCATCTCCAATGACCTTTCTCCTATCCTCGGCGAAGCGGCGGAGAGGTTGCTTCACCGGCCTTTCTCCGGGTCTCACATTCAAAGAGTGCTCGGCCAACTCCCTCGGAACACCTTGCAAGTCCTGTGTGGACCAAGCAAAGATATCCCGATTCTCACGGAGGAAGTTGACGAGCTTTCTTTCCTATTTATCATTTAACCCGACACCAATTGTTACGGTGCGCTCTGGGAACATATCATCAACATGCACTTTCTTGGTATCCTTTGTGGCTTGGAACGAAACACTACCATGCGGATTACTCAACGCCGGCATATATTGCTGCGCGGACTGAGCCAACGCCGCCACCTCCTGTATCTTTCTTTTCTCTTGCGCAATCACGAGTGACTTGGCTAGGTTAGACCCGGCTGAAGCACATTCAATGGAACGTCGGAAATCTCCAGCTATGGTGATCACTCCGTTTGGCCTGGGCAATTTCATCTTCAGATAACTGATGTGACAACTTGCCATGAACTTGTTCAGTGCTGGTCTTCCGAGCAACGTGTGATACACACTTTCTAAGTTCACCACTTCAAACTCCAAATTCTTAGTTCGGCTATTATCTCTCGTGCCGAGCAATACGTCAACCCGGACCTTGCCTATGGGCTCACAAGCAATGCTTGGCACAATACAATGGAAAGTTGTCCTTGTAGCTTGGAGCATGTTCTCCGAGATACCCAGTTTGCGCATCGTATCCGCATACATGATGTTAATGCTACTGCCATTGTCAATCAGTACCTTTGAGAACCTCACATTGATGTTAGTCCAAATGAATGTCGGATCCAGCACTAGCGCATATGAACCAGGACTCAGCATAAGCTTGGGATGATCTTTGATGCTCCAGGTGATTTCCTGGTCCGACCAAGGCATATACCTCGTCACTGCTGGCATTACTGCATTGACCTCCATATGTCGGCGCTGCAAGCTCTTTCTGTCTGTTTCCTCTGTGGTAAACACAAAGTAACTCTGATGATGCTCCATGTACTCATTCCTCCCCTTGTTTCCGGGGTACCTCTGATCCGGTTGATTTTGGTTCTCCACCTGATGCACTGCATCCCTTCTCTCATGGTTGTCATACCTTGGCGGAGGGGGAGGCAACATTAGCTGTTGCGTGTTCGCTCCGGAGAGCAATTGCTGCCGGGGTAACTCCTACCGAGGTTGATCATTTCGAGGTGCCTGAGCATTCCCCGAACCACCTTGTTCTATCTTACGCATCCACTCACATTGCCTTGTCGTATGACCCGCTGGGTTACTCGGATTTGGCGTGTGAAATTTACACGACTGATCCAGCATAGACTCGTAAGTATACCTCGGACGGTCCTTCTTTTCTTGCCACTGTTTCTTTTGCTCTGGCGTCCAAGTTTTCTTGCCATCATTCCTCGGTGTCCATTGTTGCCCTCCAGTTTTCTGACGTTGATTACCCCCTGCTCCGGGTTGATCTTGATTCACAGCAGCAACTTGTTGCGAACTGTACCGATAACCTGGTCTGTCATCTCTTCTTTTACCCCTGTAGTCATTCCTCCGGGATGACCCGGCTCCATCTCTCTGGTAGTACTCCTCATTCGACTCGTTTGATACGAGCCTGGGTTGAGTCGGATCACCCAGGGCGTACGAATCAGCAATCCGGATGGTCTCTGCCAAAGTAGTTGGCATATCCCTTTGCAATCTTTGCCACAACATGCTTGCATATCTACATCCTTGCACGAACCAAGCTATGGCCTGTGACTCAATCACACCCTCACATGAGTTTCTCACGGTACACCACCGGGTCAAAAACTCCCGGTCCATCTCGTTCGGTCTCTGCTTACACATTGCCAGGGTCTGCGGCATATTCGACCTCTAATAAGTACTTGAGAAATTGCTGACAAACATTTCCTCGAAGTCGATCCATACTTCCGGGTGGCAAATTGTTCAGCCACACCCTTGAGGGCCCCTCCAACATCTGGGGTACGTATCTCACAGCCCATCTCAAGTTGCCTGTAGCAATTTTCATAGCAGTTGCATAGTTTATCAACCAATCCTCCAGCTTAGTACTGCCGTCATACGTCTTTGTGCCTCTAGGTTCCTTCATGATTCGGGGCCCAAAACACGCAGGACCCGGGGGACCTTGACATTCAATCTGCTCCGACCTATACAGCCGATCCAGTTTTAATCTGGCATCGTCAGGCATCAAATATCTTCTTCCCAATCTTGACCCTATCACATGATAGTCCGGCCTTGGGTATCCTACGTTCACCATTTCCGAATCACCATCGTTATATCGGACTTGCTCTCATAGAGCACCTTTCTGTTGCATACCTCGGCCGGCACTTTGCTCTTGCCTTGGTATATTCCGCTGCTGCGATTGTCCTGCTCCTGCCGAGTTACGCTGTCCGGCATTGCCATTTACAACATTTCCTTGACCGGCATTTCCTTGGTCTTGGTTAACTCGGCCAGCTTCACCTCGGCTCACACTTCTTCGATATTCGTTTCTCTGTACTTCTTTTCCTTTCCCTGCCCTTGCCGGGTCATATGGGACGATTTTTTTGTTTCTCCTCGCCGAGGTTACTACCTCTTCTCTTCTAGGACCACCATGAGGAGACGATGCGGCTCCAGCGGATTTCTCTGGGTTACCCATCGCCGAATGAACAACCTTGGAGGCCCCAGCTCTCTCCGGGTTAGCCCTGAGCAACTCCTCATTTTGCCTGTTCGTGATCCGAACCAACTCATTGACCCTATCTTGCTGTCTTTGGCGGGCTTCACCCGTCAGACCTTCTAACTTGGATGCTGCTGCATCCGCTGCCCTGAGGTTCTTTGCCGGGGTACTATACTTCGGCAGCCCCACGGACAAACAGTTTTCGGATTCCTCAATCCTAGTATCACCCTCTCTGTTCATTTCACTCATGAGATTTCTCCCCTTCACTTTTACAGCATCTACTTTATTTGCCTTGGCATACTCACGCAGCGTCATGTTCAACGACTGCTGAGCCGCGGCCATCTTTTTCGCACCCTCTAGTATTTTTTGCCTAGTCTCTTCTAGCTCGGCCTGTGCCTGTGCTGGATCTACTGCTGCTGCTACTGGGTTTGCTAAGCTATCCATCGCCTGCTGCAGCACATTCTCAGGCCTCTCTAGCGGAGGACCTCTACTTTTCCTCGGTGCCTTAGGTGTTACCTCCGGATCTGGTGCCGGATCTTTGCTTACGCCTGCAGCTGGCGCAGTCATCATCACCTCTGCACGGTCCGGGGAGCGAGTGATACGCGCCCCGTGAACCACGCTAAGGGGTGGCTCGCCTCCTTCGACGACGTGCCGCGGATGAACGCATGATACATCGACGGCAACGTAGACCTTGTGCGTGCCGAGCTTGACGAAGAGGCCGTTGCGTGGAAGAGGACGCTTGCCGAAGCAGCCAGCGTTGTCGCTGACAAAGTCCAGCGCTCCAAAGCGCTGAACAAGCCCGGAGACGATGCGTTCGCTGGTGCCGATGAGGTTTCCCGTCCGGATCTTAACCCCTGCTAGCGCCGCTAGCCCCACGGTGGGCGCCAACTGTCGTGGTGTGTCACGGCAGATGCCATGGATAGGCTAAAGGTGGGGACTAAATGCACTAGGGGAATCCAGGGAGGGATAGTGTGATGATTCCACACACGGTAGATTTGTATTCAACTCACTTCCAAGGTTTACAAGTGCTCCTAGAGCTGTATTGGGGAGAGGAGGAAGAAAGAACTCTCTTACTCTGACCCCTAGCTAGCCCTCAGATCAATCTTCCAGAAATCAACCCCCTCTACAGAATCCCTAGCCCTCCTTATATAGGGGTGGCTAGGTCTCCACTTAGGGCACACGTGGAGGCATATTCCAGGGAATATGCCTCCTCCCAAAATAGTAAGCCGACCGGGTTACTTTTTCCCCGCGTCGCCCATGCAGAGGCTACGTGAGCCTCTGCGGCGCCTGCGTCACCCGACATTGGCTTTGTCACCTTTGTCGGCCACGCCTCGGTGGTCCGGCCTCTGTCCGCTTCGCTCACGCTCCGCGTACAGTAGCCACCTTTTGACCAGTGAGATGCCTTCCTTCTCTTACAAGCTTGATATAACCCGGATCCTACATAGTTGATCCGGCCATACCTGTTCCTGCATACAAGTTAAATATATTTTACCGACATACGGTGTAAGTCGGTTGAGACCAAGTTAGGTGAATGTCCCCTAGTCCGGGTTACTCCGTGATCCGGCCTGCCTTGAGGTGCCTCGGCCAGCATCCGCTTCGACCTTGCTGAACCTCGGCTAACTCGGTATTTATACCCCAGCGTGACCCTACCCGGGGGTATCCCCCCAACATGAAAGCACAAAGCAACAAGCATAGTAAAGCAAAACAATTGCAACTTCAAAATTTTCAACATAAAGAGGGGAAACTTAATATTGTTGAGACACATAAAACCATGTTTCCCTCTCTCATAATAACTTTTGGTAGCATCATGAATAAAAGTAATAATATAACTATCACATAAAACATTCTTATCATGAGCCACATGCATAAAAGAATTAATACTCTCCACATAAACATAGTCATTCTTATCAATCATAGTGGGAGCAAATTCAACAAAATAGCTATCATTATTATTCTCATCACCATAATCATCAAATATAGGAGGCATATTGTGATCATTAATTTTCTCCTCAATAGTAGGTGGACTGAAAATATCATATTCATCATTGTAATCATCATATATTGGAGGTTTGGTATCATCATAAGCAATAGAATAGCTATCTTCCAATGCTGGGGAACTAAAAACATCATTTTCATAAAAACTAGCTTCCCTAAGCTTAGACTTTTTCATAGCATTAGCAATAATGGTGTCCAAAGAATTCATACTAACAACATTGTTATTATCATGCAAATAAAGTTCCATAGGTTTTTTAATTTTCTCTTCAAACACTTCATGTCCTAACTCAAGATAAATACTATAAAGCTCTCTAATTTTGTTGTTCTTTTCCATTAAGCCTAACTAGTGAAAACAAGAAACAAAAAGACAAAATTGCAGAATCTAAAGGAAATAACTTTGAGCACTCACACCGGAGGATGTGAGTACCTTTTACCTTACCTCCCCGGCAACGGCGCCAGAAAATAGGCGTTTGCCGTGGGAGGTTCTTCTTCTTTAATCTTTCGGTGTGAATAACTTTTACCTTACCTCCCCGGCAACGGCGTCAGAAAATAGCTTGATGTCTACGCACTTCTATTCTTGTAGACAGTTGTTGGGCCTCCAAGTGTAGAGGTTTGTAGAACAGCAACAAGTTTTCCCTTCAGTGGATCACCCAAGGTTTATCGAACTTAGGGAGGAAGTGGTCAATGGTATCCCCTCTCAAGCAACCCTCCAATCAAGATACAAGAAATCTCTTGTGTCCCCAACACACCCAATACACTTGTCAGGTGTATAGGTGCACTAGTTCGGCAAAGAGATAGTGAAATACAAGTGGTATGGATATAAGACAACGGTGCTAGAAAATAGCTTGATGGCGTGGAAAAGGCTAAAGTAAAACTGAAATAAATATAAAAGCAAGCAAACATGTAATAGATCTAATAGCAAACGGTGTTTCAGTGCTTAGAAACAAGGCCTAGGGATCATACTTTCACTTGTGAACACTCTCATATAAATATCTTCTCTTTATGATACTACTCTTAACTACTTTCCGGTTGGACACTCTAATCGATGGTAGGGCTATAACAACACACCTCAAAGTAAGCTTTCCCATCTAGATAACCCCACATTGTCACCTTGAGTACTAGATGGTTCCAACAAACACCACAATTTCATAAAGACATCCAACTCCAAATATAACTCATAACAAGTATTTGTAATCTCTAGCCTAAGTGCCACCATGGTGTGCACGCTGTCACTTTCACACACATGGGGAGAGCGGAGATCTATTAAAGCACTTGAGTAGCAAGGTAGATCTATAGATTACAAGCTCATGATCTCAATAAGATCATGCATAGAGAGAGAGAGATGAACACATAGCTACCCGTAGAACCCTTAGCCTCGAGAGAGAACTACTCCCTCCTTATCATGGTAATCAGCAACGGTGATGGCGATGGTGGTGGAGATCGATGGAGATGGCTCTGGGGGCACTTCCCCGTCCTGGCAGGGTGCCGGAACAGAGACTTTCTGTCCCCTGAATCTCGCCTTCGGTGGCGGCGATGCTGCGGAACTTTTCGTGGATTTCTGATTGACTATCTAGGGTTTTTGCCTCGGGAGGAATATATAGGCGAAGGAGACAAGGTCGATGGCCAGCCAGGGGGCCCACACCATGCCCTGGCGCGGCCTGGGGGTACCCGCACCTGGGGGGTGGGGGGCCACCCTGTGGCCCCTCTCCGACTCTCCTTCTGGCTCCGTGAGTCTTCCGGGAAAATAGGCACTTTGGCTTTTGTCCCATCCAATTCCGAGAATATTCATTTTCTGACTTTCCTGGAATCAAAAACAGCAAAAAACAGGCAACTGGCACTGTGGCTCTTGTTAATAGGTTAGTCCAAGAAATCATATGAAAAGTACTCCAAAGTGTGAACAAAACATAATAAAGTAGATAAAACCAAGCATGGAACATCAAAAATTATAGATACATTTGCAATGTATCAGTCTCCTACACCGGACATGTGACGAACTTCGGAGGCACCACACTTGGGGTGCTGCTCATCTTCATCAATATACGCCTTCCTGCGTAAGGCGTGCCTCTTTCTACAAAGGTATGAATACTGTATTCCTTCTCCGTTACTTATATCTACGTAGTATAGATCCTGGTATTAGTGTTCGAGTAGATAGAATTTTTTTGTTTTCTGCTACGGAACCCTTCAAAAACTAGTGATTAAAGCTCTCACGAACTTGATGGCACACTTTACCTTTCTTGCCCTTAATAAACTTGAACCATTGTGTCGTCTATGTTGTATATGCTTGCACTTATATCTTGGGGATTAGCAGAACCATGCTGTCATGGGGAATGCTTTCAACATTGCACTTGTACTTTGTACCTAGTTGATATTGATGGGTTCGTAGCATGGAAAACAAAAAATTTCTACCGCAAGAACGAAAAAACCCCAGATCTAATCTAGATAAAAGCCAAGATCTAATCTATTAGACATGTGCAATGAGATAGATCTGTACTAACCCTCGTAGAACCGAAAGCGTTACGAGATTAGATCTCGGGGTTGATGTAGTCGATCACTTGCCGATCTCAAGATCGTGTGGACGATCCTTTTGGCGCCACGTTCCGGCAGCGCTTCCGCAGTCAGTCACACGTGCGGAGTCGAAGCAGACCTTCCTCTCCCTGTTCCAGCGAGCAGCAGAGGTAGTAGATCTTCTCCACGGAATCCCAGCAGCACGACGGTGTGGTGGTGGTGGTCGAGTAGAGAATTCTGCAGGGCTTCGCCTAAGCCGGAGCAGAGCGAAGGTAGAGGAGAGAGGCGGCGGCTAGAGCTTGTTATGAGAGAGGGGTAGGAGGGGGCGCCCCCTCCCTTCTATTTAAAGGAGGGAGGCGCGCCTGGGGAGGGGGAGTCCTAGTAGGACTCCCCTCCTATGGCCGGCGGGTTGGGAAGGGGGGGAGGAGTCCTCCTCCCCCACGAATCCATGTCTCGCCCCATAAGGTTTCCTTTGACCCTTTCTTGGTTTTCAAGCAAACACCAAGAACTCTTCTAGAACCTTCCAGAACATTCCGAAACCTTCTAGAATCTCCATACAAACACTCCGGAACATTTCCTAACTTAGAAAATGATCCCCAATATATGAATCTCATTCTCTGGACCATTCCGGATCTCCTCGTGATGTCCCAGATCCAATCCGAGACTCCGAACAACATTCGGTTTCCAACGCATATTCTATATCTACTTAAAACAACTTCGAACCTTAAGTGTGTCACCCTACGGTTCATGAATATACAAACATGATGAAGACACCTCTCCGATCAATAACCATCAGCGGGATCTGGAGATCCATAATGGCTCCCACATATTCAACGATGACTTCGTGATCGATAGAACCATTAACATACGAAACCAATTCCCTTTGTCACGCGATATTCTACTTATCCGAGGTTTGATCGTCGGTATCTCCATACCTAGTTCTACCTTGTTACTGATAAGTACTCTTTACTCGTTCCATGTTATGTCATCCCTTGTGACCTAGTCACATGCTTGCAAGCTAACTAGATGACATTCCACCGAGAGGGCCCAGAGTATATCTATCCGTCATATGGATGGACAAATCCCAATCTTGGTCCATGCGCTTCAACACATACTTTCAGAATACCCAATGACACCTTTATAACCACCCAGTTACGAAGCGGTGTTTGATGTCATCAAAGTATCCATCCGGTGATGGTGATTAACATAACCTCATGGTCGAAAGATTAGGTTACTATGCATTTGAAAGCTTACAGCAATACGAACTTGATGACTTGATCTTATGTTACGCTTACTATGGGTGTGTGTCCATCACATCATTCTCCTAATGATATGATCTTGTTATTAACGACATCCAATGCCCATGATCAGGAAACCATGATCATCCATTAATCAACAAGCTAGTTTAACAAGAGGCTTACTAGGGACTCTTTTATGTTTACAAAACACACAAGTATTAATGTTTCCGGTTAATACAATTATAGCATGGGATGTAAACATTTATCATAAACATAAAGATATAATAATAACCACTTTATTATTGCCTCTTGGGCATATCTCCAACAGATATCATGCTCTTTTGTCTATGGATGTCGTCGGTGTGAAATGAAAGGGGATCTTGTAAGTCCATGGAGTTATGTATGTATGTTAGAGAAACGCCTGGGCCGCTGGTCTAATCCATGCCTAATCATGGTGGAAACCTGCAACGTAACCATAATGAGTTGTCTATGAAGCATTCTTCTTATAAAAAAAGAGATAGAGATTGAGAAAAAGAGGAAGAAAAAAAGAGATATGAGAAAAGAGGAAAGAGAGAAAAAAGCACCATTTTCCCATGGTAAATAAGAAGATTGTTGAGATGCTATTGTCTGCTTACCTTGTCATTTTGATATGGGGATTCTTCTGTATCATCGAGCAAGGAGTACCCCGTTGGCGGTTCTCTATGATACACATGTACTTACTATGACAAGAACTTACCGGTAACTAAACTTGAGTAGCATGAGGAGCGACCCTCGTATTCAAGGGACATGAGATTTCCAACTTATACTTTGTCAAGCATATACTCCATAGTTTGTTCACTTTAACCTTAATCACTTCAAGATGCTTATGATAGGGGCAATGAGAGCTGAAAGCTAATAAGTATCATAATTTTTGGAAGCTCTTTATGAAACTTGAATCCCTACTTCCTTCTATGAAGGCCTTTCTTTTACTTTTATGTTGAGTCTCACCCTTCTATCTTTATGCACCTATTGAGAGAGCATAGTGGCCATTCTTAGTTCTATGTGCATTGTCCCAAGACTTGTTGATTGATGCATAACTTTGATACTGCTTGTTCTTAAATTATTTGTATCTAGTCACCCTTATGAACTTTGAAGGTGTCCTATGCATTTATGTTTGCTACTCTATGAGGGACAAGCTGAATACCATTCTCATTATGCTTTCTTTATGTGAAACAAACAAACGTTTTGCAAAGCATTATTATTCATGAATGTTTTGTTTGTGCCTTTTCATGTTACAACATAGTTGCTATGTCTTATTGTTAGAAGTATATCTTTCATGCTCATGTATAGAAGTACTTTGATCCCAGCTTTCAATGCTTGAAAATGGTTTGATCTTGATTGTGATGGTGCATGTCACCTCAAAAATTATTCTTTCTTTTTGTCACTTACCTACTCGAGGATGAGCAGGAGTTAAGCTTGGGGATGTTGATACGTTGCAAACGTATCTATAATTTTTGATGTTCCATGCTTGGTTTATATCTACTTTCTTATGTTTTGTCCACACTTTGGAATACTTTTTATACACTTTCTTGGACTAACCTATTAACAAGATGCCACAGTGCCAGTTGCCTATTTTCTGCTGTTTTTGGTCCCGGGAAAGCCAAAAAATGAATATTCTCGGAATTGGACCGGACAAAAGCCAAAGTCGTTATTTTCCCGGAAGACTCACGGAGCCAAAAGGAGAGACGAAGGGGGGGCCACATGGTGGCCAGACCACCCCTAGGCGCAGGTCCTCCTGCCCACGCCAGGGCATGGTGTGGGCCCCCTGGCCGGCCATCGACCTTGCCCATTTGCCTATAAAATCCTCCCGATGCAAAAACCCTAAATCGTCAAGCCTCCAGCCATGAAATGTTCCACAACGCCGCCGCCACCGAAGGGGACATTTGGGGGACAGAAAGTCTCTGTTCTAGCACCCTGCCGGGACGGGGAAGTGCCCCCGGAGCCATCTCCATCGATCTCCACCGCCATCTCCATCGCCGTTGCTGATTCCCATGATGAGGAGGGAGTAGTTCTCTCTCAAGGCTAAGGGTTCTACCGGTAGCTATGTGTTCATATCTCTCTCTATGCATGATCATATTGTGATCATGAGCTTTGTAATCAAGTAGATCTACCTTGCTACTCAAGTTCTTTAATGAATCACTGCTCTCCCCATGTGTGTGAAAGTGACAGCGTGCACACCATGGTGGCACTTAGGCTAGAGATTACAATTACTTGTTATGAGTTATATTTGGAGTTGGATGTTTCTATGAAATTGTGGTGTTTGTTGGAACCATCTAGTGCTCAAGGTGACAGTGTGGGGTTATCTAGATGGGAAAAGTGAACTTTGAGGTGTGCTGTTATAGCCCTACCATGGATTAGAGTGTCCAACCGGAGAGTAGTATCATAAAGAGAAGATATTTATATGAGAGTGTTCACTAGTGAAAGTATGATCCCTAGGCCTTGTTTCTAAGCATTGAAACCACGTTTGCAACTAGATCTGTTACATGTTTGCTTGCTTCCATCTTTATTTTAGTGTGCCTTTAGTCTCTTCCACGCCATCAAAGCTATTTTCTGGCACCGTTACCACTTATAATTATACATACCACTTATATTTCACTATCTCTTCGCCGAACTAGTGCACCTATACACCTACCAAGTGTATTGGGTGTGTTGGGGACACAAGAGACTTCTTATATCTTGATTGCAGGGTTGCTTGAGAGGGGATACCTTTGACAACTTCCTCCCTGAGTTCGATAAACCTTGGGTAATCCACTTAAGGGAAAACTTGCTGTTGTTCTACAAACCTCTGCACTTGGAGGCCCAACAACTGTCTACAAGAGTAGAAGTGCGTAGACATCACTCTCCGCATTACCTCCACCTCGCTCATAGCTGGCTGCGCCTCCTTTGTGAAGGAGGGGTCGTTCGGACCTAAAATGAGCTGGATGAAACGCTTGGAGGACTTCTGGAAGCGTTGGCTCCTGATGGACGTGCTGGAGGACAGCCCCCTCCTGCCTCCCACCGTGCTAGCTAAGAAGGTTAACAGCCGATGGTCCACGACGAACCTAGAGGGGGACAAGGTTGATGCCCTCGTCGCATTTCAACTAAAAGCATTCTACTAGGTGTAAGTGCATCATGTATGTACGATATCGATGATGTCGGTGCTATCAGCCGGTGTTCAAACTACCACAATGGTGCTTGTTGCCTTTGTACATGTGTATAATAAGGACTAGAGACTATTAAAAGCATCGAGTAGTGAGGGACCTTTGCGTATGGGGCATCATCTCTAGCTTCGTGCTCATATTAGAGGAGGCTAGGAACGGGGTGCCCAGCCTGTCATGTCAAAGACTATTTGGATGGTACTCTCTCCACATACCAGGTGGGACGGTCCATAGATTTTGGAGGCCCTGAGGGAGCATGAATTACCCCTTTTACATTGATCAAGCTTCCCTAGAGATCGGGGGGCCATTGCCCCCCTACTCGATTTTTTTAAAATATATATCTAATATTTATGCTAAAATTGTATAGATCATGATTAATGTTCTTGGTAAGTACGTGAAGCTCGCTAACAACCTCACGGCTGACGAGTTTGAGCACGACAAGCGTCGTCTGCGGTCATGTTCTGTGATGTCCTCTGGCGACAACACCACGTCGCTGGTGAAGTGTACGTTGTGAAGCTCGAGCTACCTAGTCGCTCGCGCAGCGGCACCGACAACAACATATGTGTCCCGACCATCTTCCCCTTGAGGTAGAGGTTCAGCTCCATGTAACACAACAGTCGTCAATATTTTTGTTGTCTCCGCAGATGACGACGAACACGAGAGAAGGTCTGCGTTGATTTCCAGGTCTGTGGTAGGATTGCCAGGGACAATAAGCTCATCGACATAACCAAAGTTCAGTCCGAGGTCAAATACTAGAGCTAGGGCAAGTTCGGATGGTACAAGACGAGGACGCTGAGAACGACATTGTGGTTAGGATGATGGCTAGGTACAGCAAGAAGCATCATACCACCGAGCTAGGGCAACTTCGGATGGTACAAGACGATGCAGGACAACAAGAAGCATCATACCACCGAGCGGTTGTGATGTTTGACCGCCTCGGCCAGATGTACCTCGATAATGGGTGGAGGAAGTTTTGTCGTGTGCATGACATTGAGATCGGGCACGTCCTTGTCTTCACGTATGACAGCGAAGCCATGCTCACCATCCGTGTCTTCGACGAGACCATGTGCCGCCGTCACTACCACACCTATTCTGAGTCTAATGACTAGGCCAACATGAGAAGGAGTCTTCTAGATTAAATCAAGTGTTTTTTTAAAAAGTATGAGTATTTTCAAAGTTGAAGGTTTTTGGAAACTGAACAGAAAAATTAAGAGAAAAAATAGCGTAAAAGAGAAAAAGAAACAGAACAAAAAACGAAGAAGCTGACCAGCCCATGCCACACAGGGGGTTGTGCACGCGTGGGTACGTCTACAGAGTTTTCTGTTCGGCTTCGGAAGTGATGCCCGAGCACTGTTTACTGGCGGGCCGCCGACCCAATAAGGGAGGTTTTCCTTTCACGTTTTCTGTTGTTTCGCTTTTTTTTCCCCTTATGCTGGCCCAATAAATAAAGGGAGAATTTCTAATCACACAGAATCAACCAGTACAATACAAGTCACAAATTCCCCCCCAAAAATACAACACACAGATTAATTTGGTACATGCTGATCTAATGGATGCAGAGGCACGAAATAAAAAGTTGGTACGTGCAGATACACCGACGCGGATCGAAAAGTAAGTGTGAAATCGTATGTAGCTCGGCTGTTCAACGGGAGAGGGTCAACCACGCAGCATCCATCAGTATTCAGCAGGCGGATCGAAAAGCAGTTTCAAAACGTGGACTCCTAGGCGCATTCTCCGCATACAATTACGGCTACTCGTCTCTCGCAGGCAGGCAGGCAGGCAGGAAGGACGGCAGGCATGCGCTCGCTGCGCCGCGCGTGTACACACACGCATTCTCGCGTACAAGAATTCTTACAGGACCCGTCACTTCGAGTCATCCTGTCTGTCGCTCCTGCCTAGCGGCGTTCTCCATGGCAAGCTACACCGCCGCCATTAATCCCCTCCTGCTCCTGGCACTGCTCTGAACTCCGAGGCGTGCGAGGCGGAGAGAGAGAGAGAGAGAGAGAGAGAGAGAGAGAGAGAGAGAGAGAGAGAGAGAGAGAGAGAGAGAGAGAGAGAGGAACTGCACTGCCAGCAGGGCTTTCACCAAGACGGGGTGAATGAATGATCGGGAACGCGACAGTGCGTGAGCGAGCGCGCGCGTTCGTTCGATCGATCGATAGAAATGGGGGCAGAAGGAGCTGAGCTTTTCCGCGGCCAGCGAGCCGGGGAATGCGCGAACTGAAAGCACGGGGGGCGGCAGGCGTGGCCCAGGGACGCGCACGGCGCACGCACATGGCTCCGAGACGAGGAGCGCTCCGGATGGGGACGGCTCGTCTGCGCCTGCGCCTGCGCGCGACGCAGTGCTCATACTTGGGCGGGCTTCGCATTCATTCTGATCTCACATCCCGAGGCCGTCAGCAGGCAGCAGGGAAGCGAGTGAGTGGGGGAATGAGCGAGTAGGCGGAAGCGAACCACCCGCAATAACTCCGTCATTCTCTTTGCTCGCGCGGCCCATCCCCCCTGCCCTGCTCGCCTTCCCTCCGTTTTGTCCCACAGGGCCGTTTGGTTTCGGCCACTGCATGCGTCCATACCGTTTTCTTTTTCATTAGTATACCTTCGGATGATTGACAGGAGATGCAAAATATACCCGAAACAGACACTGATGATTTGCTAAACTAGTTATCTCGACGACTCACTCCGGCCGGTGTCAACTTTTATATAGTACAGTACTAGTATGGTGATGCGTGTCCTCGCCAAATCCCAATGAACAAAGCTAGTATACGCGTGTGAGGTACTGTGTCTGACACGATAACATGCAAACTGTTGTACTACTACTCCGTGGGAATTAAGGCGGCAGGCAAATAGAGTCTGAGGATCAGTGTCACAGCATCTCCACCAGAGCCTCCCAACCGGTTTGCCTTCAGCACCCCCCAACAATCGTGTCCAGCAATAACGTCCACGACCAAAACGCAGAACTTAATCTAATTTCATTCAAATTTTAGGAATTTTATACATAGTTTGAACAAAATCTATCCTAAAACAAACTAAATGTTGCTAGCAGCGGTGAGGACAAGTACGAACTAAGTTGGCATCTGAAACGACAAAGGCACGGTGAGGAGTACGAACTGACGCAGGGTCATAAATATAGTTGACTGACCATTTGCTCGCTGGCATGGGACCCGACGCAGCTAGTCTAGCGTGGCGCCCATTGCCGGCAGCCCCAGCCCGGCCCCTACATGCAAGTGGACGACAAAGGGGTGCCAGAAAGATTGTTGGACAGTCAAATCTGGTGGATTGCTCCGACATGGACAATTTTTCGACTAAAACCTAAAAACCCGTTGGATGCCAGTTTGGGTGCGCTACTTGAGATGCCCATAGAGCAACTCTAGCGGATCCCTTAAATAAGCGAATCGTAAAATGCGATTACATTCTCGTATACTGGGTTGAGTTTGCGGGGTATGTACGGTGTGATCAGTTTTGGAACGGTAAAACACGTGATTTCACATTTTTATCAAACTTGATCAATATCCAATCAAACGATGCAATAGTTCATAATTTTTACATCAAATTGTCATGATCACGGTGACTCAATGCTAGATTGGGCAATGTTGAAACACGTTGACCAAAAAGTTGCAGATCCTCACATGATGAATGAAAGGGTTCATCAAACAAGCTCATCGTGCACACACCTCCATCACCACCACTCATCGGCGATCACCTAGGTCACTTGCGACGCGATGCACCACCTGCTGCACCACCATCTTGATGCGCTTTCCTTCTCCGATCCAATATGTTCACAATGATCATTTGATGCAACTCCAATTGTTGCTCATTCATCTTCAAGGTATCCATCATCATGACCTCCTTCTCCTCGGCCATTAGATCCTTCATGACCTTGGCCTTCTTTAACTTGATTTTCCTATCCTCTAGGTCGGCCTTGTATTTGGCATCACTTTGGAGGCAGGGGCGCGGTTCGCCACCTGCTTTGTCTTCTTCGCTGAACGCGCGGGCGGATGTGGATTGGATGCCGGGGCGATGGCGGTTGCCTCTTGCGGGTGGTGAGCCGACGAAGCAGCATGGACGACGTGGTTGCCCATGTGGTTCCTCTTCGACTTGCCGCTGCGGGCAATCATATGGGAATAGATCTGGCGGCCGGAAGGACGGTGGCAAATCTAGCGGCGGGCCGTGCCGGTTGTGGCTGCGCGACCACACCGGCAGTGGGAAGAAGCTCGGTGAGGTCCATGGCTTCGGATCTAGTGGTAGGCGACGGCGGAGAGTGAGTGGGGAAGGGGAGATCGGCGGCGGCGGCATCACGGACGCGGGAAAGGTGCGAGCTAAAATTTCCGCCCCGCGCGAATAGCTCTAGTAGTACAGGCCGCACTTGGGTCGCCTTTGCAGCCCTTGTATGTAGGGGTCGTGATGAGGATTTCTCCGCGGATGGTAGAAAAAAACAGGTCGGATGCGTTTACGGACGTGTTTCCGTCGCAAACTGAAAACAAGCTGTTATTATACAGGTTTGAGCTGTTTAGCTAGAGTTGGTCTTACGCATAACTCTGGCGCGCCTTGTTGGACGTTGACAAATCATTCGCTGGACCGATCGATGCGGTATACGTAGTTACGTACTATCATATGCAGTGGAGCACACACCAATAGGCGTTTTTCGCATCATCTGTGATCGCTGACTGGATTCGAATTTGGGTCAACCGACCAACTACGTACGTGCAGGCTACCGCTGGATCATCTGTGATACATTTGCCCTACGCATGGCACGTTGGATCTAATCCTAGGACCTAGGACTAGGTACCGTTGCATCGGTTGGACTGACTGACAAGCCGGGATGAGAGGCCGGCGCGCGACTGATCACCAGTCCCATCCGGGCTCCGGCGGATGCACGCACTGACGAACCGGCCGGATGCGGAAGGGACATGCAACTTGTCTCTCCCGCCTCACTCGGCGATCACCGGCCGGCCGGCATCGCCGCGTTCCGCTTGCCCACGCTCTTTCTCTACCCCATGGTTTCCCGCGTCACCGTCTCACCGACACCGGCCGCGCGCCGGCCACCACCCAGACGGTCCCGGCCGCCCACGCGCGCGCGAAGTACGTGTAATTCCTCTACCCCTGGTCCTAGGATTGCGATCGATCGGTCACTCGTAGACGTGTGCAGGGCATACGTACGTGCCCAGGTGCATACTGAACTGCCAGTGAAATAAAAGAAATCAAAAGGCTCAACTGCAGCACCGGCCACATGTCGTACCGGCCATTTCGCAGCAAGCAAGATTATCCCACCAGTACCATCACTGATCTCGACAAGGAAATCATTTGGATGCGTGTAAGTATAACACGTATCAGAATTGATTGCCGAGCTAGAATTCGCAGCCGGCCACCTGCCGCGCGGTCCAGTGCTACTCCTGCTACTTGTTACTAGCTCATCATTTGGCTACTCTCTAGCATTGTACGGAGCCGCTCCTATCACGTACGCAAGCGCTCTTGGCGTATCTGCGTCAGAGCATCTCCACTCAGGTTTTGAGGACATCGTTTTATGATTTTTTGTCCGGACGATTTTTCGTGTTCTCAGGACGCATGTTTCGTTCAGATTTGGCCCCACTTTCGTCCGGAGTTCTCAGGCCGATCCGGGACGTCGGGAGCGTCCTGGGAACGCCGAATAAAACGAAGACGAGGGTGGGCCAGCCCTGTCGCACGAGAGGAGGCTGAGTTCCCACCCTTTTCTTCTTCCCCCTCCCACCTTTCCTCCCCATTTCCCCACATCACCCGCTAGTTCGCCGAGCTTCCGACCGCCATGCCGCCGAAGGCTTTCGCCAAACCCCGATCCACCACCGGTGAACCAAAGGAGAAAAAGGTGAGGAAGCCGAGACCTGAAAGCATGAGCAACTCCGTGTGGCTGGCCCTATCCACGAAGAGAAAGGTCGAATCGGACAACCATAGGAACAGGGAGACAAGGGCCAAGCAGGCGAAGGGCTCGCCGAGGCTCATGCGACGGCCGAGGCCTAGAGGAAGAGGGAAGCGGCGGCGTCGCCTACGCAGTACGGCGGCGTTTGGGGGAGCCAGCCAAGCATCGCCTCGTCTGCCGGCTTCTCGCTGATTTCGCCGTCCATGTTCTAGGAGAGCCAGCGAACCCGCGACAGAGGTACTCCTCCTCCCCCGAGTTCGACGGCGGATTAAACCCGAACACGCTCTTCCCCTGCCCTGCACCTCGCCCTCCTCTGGCTTCAACGTCGACATCAATGTTCCCTACTCCAGCTCTCCGGCGTACGACACTTCTTCGACGTCCATGCGCCGCGGTCCTCTGTCGTTCGCCGGAAGTTCGTCGCACGCAAGCTACGGCGAGGCGGGCGCCCAGAACATGTTCGGCGGAATGTCGGCCGAAGCCTAGATGCATGGCATGATCTCCGAAGGGTCGGCGGCGGCCGGCAATGCCTCTTTCTTCACTCAAGAATAGTCCCGGGCCGACGTCGAACACGGCATCGAGTCTCAGGATTTCGCCGAGCACACCTAGGCCGACGAGAAAGCCGAAGGGGATGCCCTGGCTCCAGCGAAGGGCAAAGCCAAAGGCAAGAGGAAGGCAGGCACCTCGGCGCCGGAGCCCCGGATCAAGTGGACGACGCTTGAGGACCTTTGCCTCGTCGACGCCTGGAAAGCGATGAGCATGGATTCCATCAATAGTGCCAACCAAAACTCGGACAATTAATGGAAGCGCGTGAAGCTAGCGTTCGACGAACGCAACCTTTGTGACCCGACGTACAACAAAGTTCACATGGAGCGTGGCGAGAAAGCCATGATCAACCACTGGGGGCTCATCCAGCAGGCATGCAGCAAGTGGCACAGCATTCTCGAGGAAGTCGACCGCACACCCATCAACGGTGAAACCATGGATGGCAAGGTACTTCGCCGAACACTAGCCGAAGGTACTTGTTCATGTCTATTCTGACACACTTTTCCTTGCCTTTGCAGCTCCTCCGTGCACTCGGCATGTACCGGGATGACACCAAGACGAAGTTCAAGTTCCATCATGTGTTTTCTTTGATAGAGAAATGCGAGAAATGGGTGGACACTCGCGTGAGCCTCGACAAGACCAAGGACGGCGTGTACAACTCGGCGGCTCCTCCACCTGCTGCCGGCGAAGGAAGGCTGGAGCTCGGCCAGAAGAAGGCGAAGATGCTCAAAGCCGCAGGACCTCCCGCCGAGCGCCTCCAGGATTCCATCGAGAAGTGCATCGCTGACACGAAGGCCCATACCAAGAAGAGGGAGGAGAAGGCCGACGAGAGATGGGCGTAGCTGCTATAGAACCAAGACCGCAAGCTCGACCTCCTCAAAGCGAACTACACCGCCAAGAAAAGGAACACGGATCTCCGATTTCTCATGGGCGGCGAAGACACCTCGGCGATGAGCACGCCGGCCAAGGCCCGGTATATGGCGCGGTGCAACGCCATCCTCCAGGAGGACACCGCCGCCAGCACGCCGAGCTCTGCGCCGACCGCCTCCGCCGCTATGGTTCGCCGAGCTCTGCTTCGACCTCCTCCAACCAGTCGGCCGACCACGACGCCGATACACCTATCCCCGTCGCAGAGGACACGCCGGAGGAGACCATCCCCATCGACGATTGATCGCCGAACTACTTTATCTTGTTCTGTAATAATTTGATCGCCGAATTTTTGGGGCGTACTTCTGTCGAACACATTTGGCCGAGATTTCGTCGACGGAAACGATAAAATTTGAATATGTCGCCTTTTTTGCTTCTTCTGGGAACTCGGTCTGGGAACACGAGTGAGAAACTGTGTGTTCCCAAGCCGAAAATTGGCTACTTCCGGTATTAAATAGCGCCGGATTACGGCCTGAGAACGTCCAACGAGTGGAGACTTGTACAGGGATACATATCAATCAACCAACCGTACTGATTAAACATGAAGATATCTATCATGTTATAGTACCACTACCTCCCATATTATCATTATCAAATGGGGACGTGCTTAGCATCCGCAAGCTAACCTAGTCATGATGAGAGCTGTGTGGATGCGTGAGTTGTGGCCATCACGGTATTCAATGGCAAGGGTCCTGAGAAGGACCGCGGCCGCGAGTGCTCAATCATGCACCGTCACATTCTTTGTCTTGCATTCAATTTTTGAGTTGTGGGCATCGCCATGTTTAGCCCTGGGCTGCTTTTATTGGCTTGCATTGGCAGCGTGGTGCGAGGGACGCGGGACCGAGTTCCTTACTCGCTAGCTGCTGGTATTCAAATGGGGCCCGCTCCCGGTGGGCTTAAGTGTCCATTCGGGACATGCTCTTTGTCGTGTGTAAGACATGGCCCATCTTTGCATGGATCTTTCTAACTTCGCACTAAAAGGGACGAGCGCTGGATACAGCCACATGATCAATGCCTTCTACTAGGTGGCGAAGAGCGGACGATTCAGCTCCACTGGCGATTATACTGGTCGACATCCAAACTGCTGGCGGTTTGGGGAAGCATCACCACCGCCAACCCCCAACGATCACACCCCGGCCAAATTTCAACAAATGTTCCAAATTTGACTAAATTTTATTTAAACTTAGGACATCTTACAAATGAAATTCGACGTACTCCCTCCGACCTAAATTAGTTGACTTAGATTTATCTAGATTCATTGTATCTAAACATGATTTGATGTTAGATACATCTGTATCTTGACAAATTTAAATCAACTAATTTGGGTCCAAGGGAGTAGAACAAACAAAATTTAAACTACTATGGCGGCCAGGGGTCACGCCACCATCGCGCCTACTTGTCGTCATCGTCGTCGAGGTGGATCCACTCCGGCTGCGGCCAAGGGTAGATCACTACTACAAGACCGTGCATTATAGCATATGCTCAGAGTGTGTTTTTCTAAAAAAAAAAAAAACTTCAAAGGACATTTCCGCAAAACCGATACCAATACCTTTTCAGAGGTGGTTCAAAAATATAAGCTGCTCGGATAAATCAATTTTGTTGACAGTGTTATAAATGTTGTGCCATCTGTAATCAATACGGAGAAGGCCCAAAAAATTGGACCCTCTCTGATTACATTTTTTTTGGAGGAGATTGTATAAATAAGCCGTTTGCAAAATTGGTTACGAAAATTCAAAACTATATCATGACGTCCGCAGTGTGGTTTATAATATTTTTGTTGTATTTTCATTGCATACTGAGTCTGTGTTTGGTTAGGATTTTGCAACCAGATTTGCTGCCTCGAAGCTGCAATCTGAACCAAACGGTTACCGGGCCAACGCAGATTCTTGTAACGCACCGGATTTTCGCAGTGGAAACTGAAAGTTGGTCCGACCCAGATTCCGCAGCGTTGCGTTCAGCCAAAAGTTAGAAATTTAGCCGCAGTGCCACCAGTAAATTGAAAACAGGCCGGTTTGTTTCCTTCTATTCTCCTCCAACCCTCCTCTTTTATGTATGTCTTTTTTTCACCACGACAGGCACCAGGAAGAAAGGAGGACAAACCATGGTTCCCGTCACCGGACTATTCTGGCGGCCTCCCGCGGCGCACCGGCGGGGAATCGAGTCCCCCAGACCTCCGCTCCTATTCCCCTACTAGACCATCCCGACTGTCGACCCGACGCCAAGCTCCCGGCCCCCAAGCCCGTCGCTGCCTCCATAGATCGGCCCGTTGCACAACCGCCTCCAGGAACAACGACCGACGCCGGCCTGCCGGAGATCAACTGTGCCACCTTGATTTATGGTTCTCTCCCCTCCTCTTCTCCTTCACATCTCCTTCCTCCTCTGCCGTATCCTTTTTTCCTGATATTTTCTGTCATCGATTCCTTGCAATTAGTCTGTACGATTGTAAGAAGTGAAATGATTGCAATACCTAAAACTTGAATTGTGATGTTAAAATTGTAGATGGACGGACATAAGAAAAATGCTCACGATGGACTACTACTTCTAGCGTGCATTCCAGAACCTGAAGCAAAAGCAACACAACCATACAAGGGGATGACGTCCTCGCATATAATTAATATATACGAGTAAAAGGGGTATTATATAATCAATTAGCATATAAATAATCGATCATGATCAGATAGACATTATAGACATTTTAAATGAAATCCACAGTTAGACAGTTGTTACGACCAAATAACTTCCAGATTTCTCATAGTTATCAGCTCACAGCAGCTTTTTCAAAGTTGATTTTCCACAGCTAATTTTCTAGAATCTACAGCTCAACCAAACACACCCTGAGACATAGCCTAGTGGTGGGGAGGGGTTGATCCCTTTCTACCCACCGAAGTTCGGTGTTGCACGTCCCATTTGAAAACATAGTCGGTGATCAAATAATAACTTCATGTGACAACTCATTGACGACGCCATTATGTTCTCACATAAAGTTATTAGTTGATTATTACAATTGATTCTTTTATTCTTAATTTATAGGTAATAAATTGATACTACGAAACATTTTGATTATTAATTTAATAAAAATTTATGAACTCTCTCGAATTTTTTCTTCACAATTGTCGCGAACTTTGTGCTTTCAAACATCAGAAGAAATATTTCAACATAGTTCATAACACATATATGGAACTAGCACATGAATTTCGACATAGTTCATATAACACATAATTATGCTAAATTGTTCACCATAAAATAGTTACACATGCTAGTCATTCAACAAAAAATAATTACACCTACTAGTCGAACTGTCTCACGATGGCGCGCGAGATAACGGCTGGCGCGGGAGCGATGACACCATTAGATCGGGCGAGATGTTGCCCCGCGAGCGACGCAGCACCGACGACGGTGCGCGGAGACGTGCTCAGCCATAGTCGGCAACGACAACACATACAGGAACGACGACGCATGAGCTCCTAGCCTCGCCGACGTGAGCTGTTGCTTGGCCAAATGCGGGCATGGTCATGACACCCTCGGAGTGGATGAGTGATGACTGTGAAAATAATTTACCAAAAATCTCTCTTGTCTTACTACTAATGACTAATTATTGCAAAGATATGCAATCTTTGGTTTTAATTTGTGTTGTGCATGAAATAACATTTTAAGGCGAAATCAGGAGCATTTATTGAAGATTGTCATGTTGTCTACTCAACCAAGCTAATTGGGGTCGAAGAGGAGCCTCCAGAAGGTTTGACGAACAGCCGTACGGGCAAGCCCTGCCCGTATGGGCAAGCCCATATTGAGTGGCATTTGCTTCACTAGATCAAACGCAACAACTTTCGTGAAGATGCCTATATATTTCGAGACTCCAACCATCACGTAGAGAGTCGTCATTCTCAGATTGCATCATAACACCATCGAAAGAGATCCACCACTTCACCATCACCATAGTTCATCCTCTTCATCCTCCAACCAATCCATAGCCATAGTCATCATCTTGTACTTGAGATCTCCTTGTGATTTGGTGACCATTGTAACAATATTTGATTTCAGTCTAATTAGTTTGCACAATGTTTTCTATCCTTAGTATTATTGTTATGAGTGAGTAGTCCTCACGGGCTGCGGGTTGAGGTAAAACCTCGCAGCGATTATGTGCATCTAATACAGGGAGTGATAAAATCTTGAGGCGATATAAGTAGTGAACGGCGACTTCATGCGAAACTCAGTGACAACAAGGGGAGTACAGTCTTCGTTTATGGATCCACTTGGGAGTAACAGCAACCACTACAAGAAATGTTCCATCCGCAATAGTTGGCCCGTAAGTCATCGTAGAAGGCGCGTCTTCCGCGACTATTTCATTCGCTTAACTGTGGCCGATGGAGAACTTTTTTTTCTCTATTTTCCCGGCCCTCTACTTCGACGAAATCGCTAAAAACATGGGCGAAGCTCGGCCGGCGCATGGTAGAAGTAGGATTTTCGGTTCCTCGCGATGTTGACTCACCGAAATATTTTGTGTCATGTGGGTCCAAGATGAAAGTGTCTCTAGCAGACCATACTTTTCGGTCGCACCTTCCTAATTTGAACTCGATAAAGTTGTGATGCATACGCAGTTTAGTCAGGCTGCTGGGTATCCTGTGTCAACCTCTTATTAGAAGAATCGTGTGTATGATGGAATTTTTCCTTCGCTCGCGCTATCCTGTGTCGAACTTGATAGTGTTGCTCGATGCATTTGCTGTTTATTTAGACTACTAGATATCACATTTCAGCCTCTCATTAGAAGAAACGTGTATATGACGGAATTTGTTTCCTCGGTCGCGCCTCTCGGATTTAAACTCGATATCGTTGCTTGATACATCAACCGTTTAGTCAGTCTAGTGAGTCCCCCATGTTAGTCACTCATTACAAGAAACGTGTGTATGAGTCTTCGCTCTGGCTTCCCTGATTCAAACTTGAGAACGTTCCTCAATGCATCTGTCGTTTCATCAAATTGCTCAGTCCCACATGTCACACTCCCATTAGAAGAATCGTCTATACGATGGATTTTTTTTCGCTCGTGCCTTCCTGTTTTGACCTTTGCAACATGCTCGATGCATCAGCCATATGGTCTGGCAGTTGGGTCCCCATGTCAGCCTCCTTTGTATAGTAAACGTGTGTATGTTGGACATTTTTTGGTCACGTCCTCCATTTTAACCTTGACCTCTCTGTACAAGAAACGTGTCTATATTGTACTTTTTATTTCGATTCTATTTGTTTCTTTGATCTTCGTAACATATCTTGATGCAGCCGTGTATGGTCTGGCAGACGGGTCCCCAATACCATATTGGGTCCGCAGCATAGAAAACAAAAAATTTCCTACGGTGTAAACTACACGCCAAGATCTATCTACTAGGTACAAAGCAACGGGTGGACATACATCCAACGAGAACTTACCCTCGTAGACAACGAGCTTTGTTAACGAGTAGGAACTCGTGGTTGATGTAGTCGTACACTTGCCGATCTCAAGATAGTGATGAAGTCCAGCAGGTCCGGCTCCAGCACGTCCATCAGATCCAGCTCCAGCACCACCAAGTCCAGCACCGCAAAGCAGCGGTGCATCCGTGATCGCACACACGTCCGGTACCCCGACAACCTCCGTCCCTCGCTCCAGCAAAGCAGCGGAAGTAACAACTTCTTTCCATATAAAGCCACCAGGAACATGTATCTCGCTAATCCGAGACCATGGAGGAATAATACTAGAAGGAGAGAGAGATCCTTCACAAGGAGGTGTGTGTGAGAAGTGAGGAGGGGGTGGCCTTTTATAGGAAGAGGGGGGGGGTGCCCCTCCTTCATGGCCGGCGCATGGAGGAGGTGACTCTTCACCTCCTCTATTCATGTGGTGGTAACTCCCTCCACATAAATTTTCCCCTTCACATTCTCTTTTAAAGTCTCTACTTTAAATGCATTAAATTTCTCCAAATTTAATGCTCTCTCATTTAATAAAACTCTTTTATTATTTTTATTCAGAATTTTGTTAATTACTTTAATTAACAAACATTCACATAAAACCCCCTGCAACATTTCAATATTACATGCAGAACCAATTTCAGCAATTTCACCTGAAACAGTTTCGGTGTCTATTGAAATAATTCCAGCGCTTTCTTAAATCTTTATCTGAAACATATTTGCTCCAAATGGTGTCGGTATCCCTTAAGTATGTCACCCTACGGTTCGCGAATAATGCAGACATGATCGAGACCCCTCTTAGATCAATAATCAGAAGCGGGACCTAGAGATCCATACCGACTCCTACACATTCAACGATGACTTCTGTGATCGTGAGAACCTTTAACGCTAGTAACTAAATCCTTTTGTATCGCGATATATTACATGTACGAGATTCGATCATAGGTATCTCCATACCTAGTTTGATCTCGTTACCGACATGCACTCTTTTCTCGTTCCCGTGATATAACATTCTAGTGATCACATCACTTGCTTACAAGCTATTTCAATGTGATATCACCGAGAGGTCCCAGAGTATATCTATCCGTCATCGGGATGGACAAATCCCACTCTTGATCTATGAGCCTCAACATTACACCTTCGTAGCACTGAACCCACCTTTATAGTCACCCTATTACGGTGTGACGTTTGATGTTATCAAGATACTCTTCCGGTGTTAGCAATTAACATGATCTCATGGTTTAAGGACTAAGATTACTTCGTATGATGTTATAGCAATATAAACATAATGACTTGATCGTAATGCTATACTTCGGATGAATGTTCATCACATCATTCCACCAATGGTGTGACCTTGTTATTAACAACATCCAATGTCCATGATCAGGAAACCTTGATCATCTTGTTAATCAACAAGCTAGTCTATAAGAGAGGCATAACTAGGAACCCTTTTTGTTTATTAAACACACATGTATTGATGTTTACGATCAATACAATTCTAGCATGTAAAATAAACATTTATCATAAACATGGAATAAGATAATAACCACTTTATTATTGCCTCTCGGGCATATTCCCTTCAGTCTCCCACTTGCACTAGAGTCAATAATCTAGTTTGAAAAACTTTGCGTATTGAACACCTATGGCTTTCTGGTGTTGCATATATGCTATTGCTAGTGGTTAACATAATCTCTGGATCTGACAGTTTCAGGTCCGTGTGTATTTGCATGTCTCTGCGTCTCCATGCATCACTCATTCTCAAATGAGATGGCATTGTATAGATTTGGTCCTTTGGTGAGACCTTTAGTTCGTTCGGCTCAAAATAGGTTGATATTATTGTCACACAATATATCTTCATAGTGTTAGCCCACCTTGAACCACACCTAGTTTGATAACAAACTACTTAACACAAATGCCCTCCTTTGCTGCTACTATAGCAGTCATATACTTAGCCTTTTGTTGTAGTATCCGTCACAATGTCTCAACTTTGGAACTCATCCAAATCCATCATGGAACATCCTTTCCATTACATTGTGCCACCCATAGTCTAAATTGAGATAAATTTAATTTGTATCTTGTGACAAAACTAGTATCAATGTAACACTTTACAATGAACTACCTTTAACTATTTGTCACTTATACATTATATATTCTTAGTTCTTCCAAAGCTCATAAGAATATCTTTACTATTGTCCAATGACCATCTTATGAATCATTCTGGTATATGCTCATAACATTTAGAGCATAGGAAATTCTGGATATATACATATCATGGTATAATCGATCAAAATCTTCATGTGATTTTACTCACCAAGTGTTGAAACACTTGAATTTTGATACAATCCCTTCCATGCAGCAAGAACCTTTCTTGTTGTTTCCATATTGAACCCTTTCAATATCTCATATATGTATGTCTGGCACAACCATATTAGCGCCTTAATCTATCCATATAGATATTGATGCCTATTATTCCGGGTTTGCCCAAGTCTTTCATCAAAATCTTATTTTAATGAAATTCTTAACTTGTGTCAATACAAAATACATCATTGTGGCCACACGGTTCTATAGGAACTCTAATCTCCGAGATCACACCTTTGGTAATCACGAGAGCCATGAGCATTGTGGCCGCCACCGGGACAATTTTCGGCGCTGCGCTACTTAGCACATATAGCTAAGGTTCAACAACCTTATCAAAGTTCTATTGTCCTCCCACTTAACTTTTCACGAAAAATTCCTTCTCAAGAAACTTGACGTTCCAAGTAACAAACTCTTTTGTCCTCGGTGGTATGGAGAAATTCCCAACAAATTCTTTGGGATAACCTACAAAGACGTGCTTATCCGACTTTGGTTGTAAACATTTTACTTATGCATAGCATACCAAAATTTAAGAAAAGACAATTCGGGTTTTATCCCAAACCATAACTCATATGGTGTCATTTCAATGGATCACGATGGTGCTCTTTTCAGTGTAAAAGCGATAGTCTCTAAAGCTTCAATCCTTAAAACATAATGGCAGTTTTATAAATGACACCCTTGATCTTACCATGTCAAACATGGTTTGATTTTATCTCTCGAATATGCCATACTCCTATGGTTTATCGGGAAACACAAATCATGGAACAATTCCTCAAGTCTTAGGTGTTTTTGCTAAACATGTAACTCAAATATCTTCCTTTATGATTGAATCATAAACTCTTTATTTTCTTGTTACAATGATTTTCCACTTCATCTTGAAAGTCTTTGAACAATTTTCAAATGTTTCATACTTCTTCCTTGTTAAGTAAATATACAGATATATTCATTCAAATTTTTGGAGAAAGCATATGAAGCAAAAAGATCCATCGCATATGGCTACACATAATGGACTATGCACATCAGCATGCACAATTTCCAATAAGCTAGTCATCCGTTCCTCTCTGGCCTATGGACGGAGTTTCAATTATCTCGAGGAAAGTCTCACATGCATCAATTGATCAAAATCAAAGACTCCAAAAATCCATCAACATGGAGTTTCTCCATGTTTTCTTTCAAATATAATTTAAACAGCGATGTCACTTCATAAGTGATCTTTCAATCATTTGTCTTGCGACATTTTAGCAATAGTGTTTATGGATGTGATTTCTCCAACTAGACTTGTAAAAGTTCATCCATCCTTTATGGAATACGGTAATTATTTGAACAACCATTGTTCTCATGATACCAGAACAAAATAACAATTATTTAAACAAATCTTGAAGGCTTGGTTTGATGACAACGAAAAACACAATAACACTTTATTTGTTTTCGATGAACATCATCACTCATTCTTTTGCTGGTTACTTAGGCCATTGTAGTTCATGAATTGCGTTGTCCTGTATGACACTTCATACCAACCAATTCGGTATCCAATACCTAAGAACCACATTGTTTAACAAGCAAGGAATATAGCCATAACATGTATATCTTCTATATACCTAAGTTGGACATCTCCAACCTTTTATTTTCTGTCAAATATTTTATAGATTCTGTTTTAGCAATTCCTTTTCTTTTAAAAGAATCTATCAACATCAATAGTGGTGTCATCAACATGACACATGGTACAAAGCGTATATAGTCAAATACTAATACCTTTGGACTTGCACTTTGAAGTGGATCACCATCATCAAATGTTTGGTGTTCTTTCAAAAAACCATTCTTTAGTAATCTATTAGTGTAGTAAACATTTTACTTACATCTTCTATTCATCCTTATCATGACAACTTTCATGATCAAGCTACTATAGCTTATAAGGAAGAATCACGAGTATAATATCAGTTCCCTAAACCTTTTTGGTAGATTCGGATGCCTAGCATCTCCATCCTTCACAAATTCTCATACAATATGAGAACATGTATTTTGCTAAATTATACTCTATCATAATGCAACCAAAAACATTGTTTCATATATCACAATATCTTTCACACATGATGGTTTCTGAAACAATTTCCAGCTCCAATATAATCTTGATATTAAAACAACTTTTTGAATATCAATAATCATGGAGGCAAACATGATACTTTAGATACTAACATTGGAATTCTTACTCTTGATTTAATACTACTTATTAAACTTCATGGAGTAACTAGAGTTTGCTGAAAGTTTGCAATAGGACTTATAAACTTTAAATTGACATTCAAAACAATACGATACCAGTTCGTAAAGTAAATATCCAGAATTCTATAGTTCTATTATCTCAAATAAAAACTAAGCATAAGGTAGAAAACGAATGCCAATGACTACAACAAACTATGCAAATTCACTTTGATTTAATTTATGACAAATTTGGTTCGACTAATCCAAATTAGAAATGAACTCCCACTCAAAAACGACATCCCTCATGCCTTTTTGGTGATTACATGAACCAAATCCACGACACCAAGTCCGATCATCACGTGAGTCGGTGTAGCTTCAAAGGCGAGCATCAATATGGTCATCACATCAACTATATGACTCATGCTTAACCTTTCGGTCCGTGTTCCAAGGCCATGTCTGTACATGCTAGGCTCGCCAAGTAAGAACCTTAGTATTCACGTGTGTAAAACTGTCTTACACCCGTTGCATGAAAGCGTAGAGTTGAGAACACCCGATCATCACGTGATGTCTCGAAACACGATCCATAGAACGGTGCATACTTAAGGAAGAACACATTTTATCTTGATATTTAAATGAGGGATCATCTTACAATGCTACAGAAAGCGCCAAACTAGCAGTATAAGATGCTAACATCTAATGTGTAAAGTGAGATGATATGGTCCATGCATTTGATCTCTATCATTTGCATCGTGGTATGATCTCTATCATTCCTTTGTGTGTAAGGCCAAGGTCTATGGAACTTACACGTTGAATGTGTTGTAAGAGTATCTATCATTCATCTACTTACAACAATACCATATCAAGACACTAGCCCAACAACGATCTAAACTAGACGCCTCTAATTTATCAATTGCAAGTTTTACGTGGCTTAGGGCTTTCGGAGATAGAACCGTTCTTACCTACGAACATGAACCACAACGAGGATAACTAAGTTATTTGCAACTCGTTGTAAATCAGATATTGACTATAGTAGGAGAGACAGACACCCGCCAGCCACTTATGCAAAACAAGTTGCATGTCAGTCGTGGAACCGGTCTCATGTACGAGGACATGTAAGGTTGGTCCGGGCCGCTTCATCCCACTATGCCACCAATATCCAAAATACATAGAAGATGCAATAACATGATCATCATCGCCCACATATAAATATATGTGTACTACCCTTGCAAAGCACCTACACATAGATCAGGCTCTGATACCACTGTTGGGTCCGCAACATAGAAAACAAAAAATTTCCTACGGTGTGAACTACACGCCAAGATCTATCTACTAGGTACAAAGCAACGGGTGGACATACATCCAACGAGAATTTACCCTCGTAGACAACGAGCTTTGTTAACGAGTAGGAACTCGTGGTTGATGTAGTCGTACACTTGCCGATCTCAAGATCGTGATGAAGTCCAGCAGGTCTGGCTCCAGCACGTCCATCAGATCCAGCTCCAGCACCACCAAGTCCAGCACCGCAAAGCAGCGGTGCATCCGTGATCGCACACATGTCCAGTACCCCGACAACCTCCGTCCCTCGCTCCAGCAAAGCAGCGGAAGCAGCAACTCCTTTCCATATAAAGCCACCGGGAACATGTATCTCGCTAATCCGAGACCATGGAGGAATAATACTGAGTGTGTTGCCACTACGCCAAACAGAATTTCTGAAAATATGCCATTAATTTTTTTAGAGTAACTATAACTTATATATTGATCTTAAAAAGATTTTTTGAGTCCATGTTTATCTCTCTTGAAATAAAAGGCCAACACCACTGACATCTTATTTTTTTAAATGCCACCTAATAGAGTAGTTTCTTAAAAACATGGGTAGGCCGAGATTTTATTTTGGAGTAGGGGAAATGCAAAAAAGGACGAATTAAAAACATTTTATGCTATTCTACATGGGCTATACTCCATGGGTTCCTTTTTTGAATTTCGCTGGACCGTGGTCAGCAGTCCCCTCACTCCAAAAAGGCTAAATTAAATGTTTTGGGCTAAAGAGGGGTCGAGTGGGATAGCTTTAATCTCCTCGTTAGTGAAAATTGCATTGTATTAGCCCTAAAAACAATTGCATTGTACTGTGCTTGGCTGGATTCCAAACAAAGACCTCGCCCAGTGAGGGAAAAATTGACAATCCAGTCTGCTTTTCTATGCATACCTCATTCATTGGAGCATGCAAAACTGATGATCAAGTCTGCTTTTGTGTGCATACCTCGTTCTTACAACAATGCTTGTGTGACCAATATATGCAACCCAAAAGGCCCAAGCCTCATATAGATTTTGATAAGGTCATGTTTCAAAAGAAAAGCAAGAATGACCATCTACTGCCCTTGATCTAAACAAGAACTAGTACAGCAATGTTAGTTCTACAAAATACTTTAGTAATAACAACGATAGAAAATTTGACAGATTTAGTAGCATTTGAAAGATTTGACAGTACATAATAAGACTACAAAAGTATCGACAGGTTCCTAGTTCATATTCAGCAGCAATTTCAAAGTGACTGATTAAACGGTGTCAGACAATAACCAAAATAATTTACTTGTGAATTTCTGCCATCATGCTAAGATTTTACAAATTTTAAAGAAAATATGATCAAGTAAATACGAGTAGCCAAACTGGCCATTATAATACACTATACTAGTACATAGCCATGAAGCAGAGAAACCTAAGTAGAACAACTTTGCAACCAAAATCCCACATCACGTTAATTTGACCAAAGACATGATTCATTTACAGCTTCGATTTTCATACTTGTAGTACTCTAGAAAATACTCGCATGTAGGATGTGTTGTAGGGGTTTTAGACATGTTTGTTTCGTGTCACTTGAAAGATTCAGCAAGATTTTAAAGTTATAGATCCAGCAGTATAGACAATGGCCAAACAAATTGACAGATTCAGCAATGCAGACAATGAAACTCAATAGCACTACATACATAACCAGTTCTTGTTTCAGTTGGCTTTGATGCACGATCAGAGTTTCCCTTTTCTTCGAACAACCTTGATCAAGGAACAAACAAAACTAACCATAAAGTCTGCTTTTGTTTGCATACATCCTTCTCACATCAATGTCTTTGAGACCCCATATGCAACCAATAATTCCAAAACCTCATCTATAGTACTACCTCCATCCCAAAGCTTAAGGCTTTTTTTCAAAAGTCAAATTATGTGGAACAGAGGGAGTAGTATACAAATGTACTAGGTACAACTCCTATGTGTAATGGAACTAATGAGCTGATTGTTTTTAGTTTTCTAAAAAGTATTATACTGTGGAATGGAGGTAATATAATACTAGCAGTCGTACACTAGCTGCTACACCCATATGCAGAATGTGTTGTAGGGGTTTTGGTCAAGTTTGTTTTGCTGCAAACATAATATAGTAAATACCTCCACATTTAAGTCTAGAGCGATCGAGTACCACTATGTTTCAACACAATGCATCCCTAGAGGGGTATAGTTATAAACCACCTCTTTACAGAAAAGTTATAATTAGAACCGAACAGTCACTACATTAATACACCTACGATATAGTAAATTATTCCTCAAATGGTGGGTGATAACCTACACATGTGATCACCTTCTCACAGTTATCGTGATAAAATACTATCACTTAAAGGATGTGGTGGCAAGATTCTTGAATAACAAAAGTATCCTACCTTCAAGTCATATGCTTTGACAAAATCTAGCCATCCTTCATCCAGGATAACCTTGGCATCTTCCTCCTTCAGGTCGGCATCCTAGCTACAGGCTTTGCAGATCTTCATCTTGATGGTTTGTGGATACTCACAACCAAACATTGGCAAAAAGGTGTTGGGTATGCTCCGCATATCTAACCCGGCTAGTATTAACAACATCTTGCAGAACTCATCATAGTTGTTCTCTGTGTGGGTGTTCCTGGCTCGCCCCTCCATCGGAACAACACAAGGCTCTCATATCTTCGTCGATGATGAGTCTCTCCAAGATTTAGCTCTTTTCCAGAACACTGCAAAAAATGCCCACGGACAGATAATGTCTCTATCAACTGTCAACAACTAGAAAAATAAGTATTAGCTGATACAATACAATACAATATCAGCTAGGAAAGTAAAGTGGAGCAATTTTCTTATCGAAGTACACAAAGTCTTGACTCTAGCTAGCATGAACGCCAGTTATATTAGTACACTATCAAGATCTAGGCATCACATTAGTGTAGTTCATTATCGACTGGTATAGATATCGAACACCCAAGAACAGAAGAACGGATGAACATGATGAGCTCTATCTACTGTCGATGCTAGAGATGCATACATACACTTGAAATTTTGGCAAACAAATTAGGGTAGCTGCCATAACTTGCCCAAATTAAGGGATCTCTGCCCTTGAGACCAACCAAGCAAAACATGCCGAGTGGCATCCCAAATCATCATCAGCCATGGATCGATCAATACAAAATTTGAACTTGTTATTATAGTTCACCATAGATCTAGCCCCGAAATTAGCTTGCATGTATAAAACTGTAGTATACAAATGGGTTAAATGCACTAGATGAGAACTACTCAACACCAACCAATGTTAACGATCCGAAAATAAAATCTTGACCGCATACCATCATCAAGATCAAGGGTTTTAGGGATTACGGACATACCGCATTGCCACCACAATGTCTGAGGGATGCAACGGTTCTATAGATGAGGTTGCAGGGGCCACCGTCGGCCAGTTGTAGACGAGTAAGTTACGGGGGTGTCAGTCGTCAATGGAGAGAGGTGCAATCGCGATAAAAGTAGATAGACAAGGAGTGCGGGTGAGAGAGAGATGGGGCTGGTGAGAGAATAAATGTGGCAATGGCAGACATATACACAAGGCTTTCAAACAAACACCAGGCTTGAGATCCGGTGCCATGATGTGGACAAAACAAACCTTGCCTTCCCCCAGGGGTGAATCTACCATGTAGGCTTCATTAGGCTGAAGCCTACCCTACCCTCCATTTTTGCTGAAATGTTAAATTCTAGATGTCCTAGTAGCCATTGACGATAGCTCAGATGTCAACAACCAGCGAGAGAAGAAGATGGGTAGTGTTGTAGCCTCGGAGGCAAACTACGGAGGGGGTGAGCAACAAACGTCAGCTGGGCTGGTCAAGAAATGGGCTTGGAGCATTGAGGCTCTTTTTCGTTTGTTACCCACAGCCATAGCCAAAAAAATCCCCCTACCCTAAAAAAAGCGCTTGACGTATACTTAATATTAATAAAATGTAAACCAAGTAAGCATCAGACATTTTATAGCATGAATGGATTTGGTGGATATGCATAAATTTGTAGTTTGCACTTGGAAACCACCAATGATAACCCTAAAACTCTTGACATGCAAAAAGACAACTATTTTATACCTATATGATTTAAATTGCCAAATCTATAACCGTATGTCTTTTCTTCTGAATTTTAATTAATGGCATGGTTCATTGAGCCCAACCTCCAAATTCATCCTATATTCGCCACTGCCTTCCCTCCCAGTATCCACAGTATAAGCAAATCCAATGGCCACCAATACAGTACTACTAATTGTCATGTGAAAATCAATAGCCTAGAAAATTATACACAACAACTTGAGTGCTTGAATAGAGAAACATCAAATACATAATATGAAAGTATATTACATGGTGCCTACTAGCAATAGTGGAAATGATGTTGCAAGTGATGATACTACAATCAAGTATGAAAGTAGTACGTACATAGTATTGTACATTACATGGTGACTACTAGCCATCGAAATGACATTGCGAGTGCTGATAATATGCTTTTTTGCTTATTGGTCAAACTTCACATAGTTCTAAAGAGGTGGGGTTGGCACGAACCACATTAGTACCTCGTACATTTGCTCCATGTGTTCTACCTCTGTGTAGTTAACAGATGAACCTATGGCAGCCCCCCATTGATGTGTATGCGACTCCAATCTGGAACTGGCTGCGGGCGATGTTGTGAGGGCACATGTCTACAAAACACACAGTCTGCGCTGAACACTGGTAGAGCTTCGTCAGCATCGGCAGCAGTAGGTCCGGGGCTTGGATAGAGGTCAATGAAGAATGGATGGTTGATTCCCACAAAAACTGATCTCCCTTCAAGATCATTCTTTCTGATGCAGTCCGGTGCTACATGGTCATTCGGCTAATAGGCATTGCTCTCAAAAACGTGGCAGCGGAGTGAGGGATAAGAGAGAGCTCTCTACCCATGTATGACACTAGATCACCATAACTACTAGTTCGTGCACCCGTGGTATGAATCCACAGGATATTCAAGCCAAGCTTTGCCAAGTACCAGCTGCGTAATACAATATCTTTAGCCTCGGCATCGTCACCAGCTTGGAAATTTTCCGGCTCTTAAATTATGGGAGCCTGTATGACACGCGGACCTGCAAGCATACCCGTGTCTGCATTTCAGTTAGCAGAAATATCACTAGCAATGGAGTTGTAAGTAAATTCTAAATTTTACTTTTAGATAACATGACTCACTCCACTCGTTTGGTTCTGATGAGTGCATATTTGCATCATGGTTTACACTATTATTTTGCATTGTAGATGTATGATCTTGGTATTTTACAGCGCTCGCACGCACATTTTATGTCTGTTTTCACCAGCATTAGGACAGATGATGGATCCAATGGATATAATTCTTGGAGCAGTTGTACTATGAAGAAAAGGAGTAAAAAACAACGTAAATCGCTTATTTGGGAAATATTAATAATACCAGAAGAAAATCAGAAGCGAACAAAGGAGGCAGAGAGTTCAACTACCAACTATACGACCGGAGCAAATTTTCTAGCCATATAGCTCCGGCCGTATAGTTGGCGCCGCCTCCGCCTCGTCAAATAGTTTCACCCCGTGCAACTGGTTCGGAGAGATGACATACAGAACACCCAGAAATTTCCGAAACCTCGCCTCCAGAAGGCATCTAGAAGGGGAACTCATCCGCCAGGGATCCATCTTCAACCTGCGGAGATCCGGGAGGCTAAGGCATCGATCTTCATTATCCACCGCTTCATCACCACCATCTCCATCCATCCCATCTACATCTTGTCTAGATCTTGATGTAATTCCCGTACTCATTGTGGATTTATACAAGTACTATTCATCTATGATTGTTCTCATTACCATTGCTATGATGTTGATTGCCTCCATGTCTGAGTAGATCTATAGTTCTTGGGGAGATGGAGAAACCCTAGCATATGATTGAGATGAGATAGAGATTGTTATGTTATACATCATTATGTGTATGTGTTAATTGTCTTCATCTTGATGTTGGGAGTTGTGCACCTCCTTAATATTTGCCTCTTATGGGGACTCGATGAATTGAAGGGGATTATTTTTTGGTAGACAGAGGGATGATAGCACTTACTGTGATAATAAAATTGTTGTCATTCTTTACGTACTAACTTGGGGGAACAAGGAGAACTCATAAAGCCATGTCCATGCCATGGGAGAAATCCGTTAATAGCGCAGTAATTCGATTGATGTTGATTGTTGTCTGCTGTGGTTATGAGGATCATGTGTGCAGCGGTTGCTAGCTATTCGTCCATATATGGAGATCCTCCCACATACATACATATTACGAGAATATTCGTTATAATAATCTTGATTACTTAGTCTAAATTGCTAGTGGTGTATCCACTATTCCTCGAGAATGCCTTTTCCCCCATTGTAGTTCCAAAGTTCTGTTACACACGCGATTCTTACTTTCTGCATTAAGTTTTACTTTACTTTAAATTACCTTGATCAATCAAAAAACCCAAACAACTTTACTTTTCTTGCATCTTAAAGTTATTTCTTAAGTACTTCGTTTAGTTGTAGTTAAAAGCATTTTAGTCTTCTGCCTACTGCTCCCTGTGGGATCGATATCTTTATTTCGAAACTATCTACAAATGATCTGTGCACTTGCAGTCATCAGGTTCCCAGACCAGAACATCTCCTTGCGGTTCTATCACTTTGTATATGCAATCATTAAAACCACCACTGAATCGACTCATGGAAACGACATCAACATACTTTGCTGGTGCAAGATAGTTGTTCTGAAGGATAGATCAGTCCCTGTCAGAAGGAAAATCTATGGTAGCAATGAGTTTGTCAAACACCGTCAGCATGCTACAGTTCTATTGGTTGCTAAATCTGTGTGGTGCATGTGTTATTTGTATCTTCAGTAGCTCGATACTCACTCGCTTAGACATGTAAGAGCATGGGGCAAGGGTTCCACTGATCCTCTAATGGACAAATATCAACATGCTGCACACATGGCAGATCGATACACACCATAGTGTAGACGTTTTGGAGGTACCAGCGCCCCGGGTGCTTTGCAAACGCAATCCATTCTCCGTTGGCACCAACCCAGTGAGACTTGTTTTCAAATCCATCATCATCCCAAGATCTAGGTGTGTTATCGTCAACTGGTACCAATGCTTATACTATTGGTTTGTCTAGTGGCATCAGAAACACGTCAATGCTCTGCAATATATTTCCTTCAATATGTAGGTGCATGCAAGGTGTTCGACAAAGGGAAAAGTGGCGAGCTAGCTTTGTGAAAAAACTACTATCTGAAAGATTCTGAAACATGATGAATAAATCTTGCATGCAAATAAAAACATAGATGAATAAGGTCTTGTTTGGATTAAAGAAAAACTGTAGGAATGGGAAATTTTCCTATGGTGGCACTGTTCAACTGTTTGGTTCAAAGGAATGGACTAGAGAAAAAACACAGGAAATTTTCTTATGATTGATTTGCCTGATAATTAGGGGCATCTTTCGAGCATAGAACTTCAAAATGTAGGAATATGAAAAACAAAGGATTAACACCATGTATCGTAAATTCATGTAGGATTTAAAAACACAGGAATTTTGTAAAAGGTGTCTTTGGATGGTGCATAGGAAACAAACACAAGAATTTTCAGGAATGAGGATAGAGATAATAGTGTGAGTGTGTTAAATTTCTCAAAGGAGAAATAAAATGAGGTTGGAGCTCATGTTTAGATTCTTATGGAATGAAGGGCATAGGAACTAGGAAGGGACTCCATAGGAATTTGATGGTCTCAGTCTTCCAAAATTCCTATGGGTTAGAATCCTCAAAAAATCATATGCAATTCTTCCTATCCAACTTGGACCTCATTTTCAAATTCCTATGCACAAAGAACAAGAACGAGGTCCCAAGATACACAATAACATCATAATTATATTCTACCGCATGGTTTGACCATGATTTGACCATGTTTATAAGGAATCTCGCGTTTTTGTATTCATGTAAACCAAACAACCAACTTTTTACAGAATTCTTGTGTTTATCAAACATATGAAATTGAGTCTCCATCTTCTATATTTATGCACCTATTGAGAGAGCATAGTGGCCATTCTTAGTTTAATGTGTATTGTTCCAAGACTTGTTGATTGATTCATAACTTTGATATTGCTTGTTCTTAAACTATTTGTATCTAATCACCCTTATGAACTTTGAAGATGTCCTATGCATTTATGTTTTGCTATACCATGAGGGACAAGCTGAATACCACTCTTATTATGTTTTCTATATGTGAAACAAACAAACGTCTTTCAATGTATTGTTATTCATGATCTTTTGTTTGTACCTTTTCATGTTACAACATAGTTGCTATATTGTTAGAACTCTTATATTTCATATTCATGTTTAGAGTACCTTTGATCTCAACTATCAACGCTTTTACAATAATGATGACCAAGATTGTGTTGTCTGCATGTCACCTCAAAAATTATATTATTTTAATCATTTACCTACTCGAGGACGAGCAGGAACTAATCTTGGGGATGTTGATACGTCCATAACGTATCTATAATTTTTGATGGTTTTATGCTAATAATATGCTTTTGACACTCCTTTTTGTATAAAGTTTATGTTTTTTTTGGACTAACCTACTAATAGTTTCAAAAGTGCATGATGTTCTTGTTTTACACTTTGATGTGTAGGAATTACCAAGAATAAAAGTGGAAACCTTGTTGCAGTCAAACTGAGATTTTTCCAGAAATCTCTCTCAGAACTCTTTTTGAAGACGGTCACGTTTCGGGTCGAAGACGGCGTCAAACGGAAAACTCTTCAACTACAAAGTTGTTGGAAATTTCACGACAAATGTTCTGGACATAAAATTTAGCTGATTCCGTGTCTGGACGGGCCCTCTAGGACCGATTTACTACAGCCCAAGATGGGATGACAGGAATCCGAGAAGCTATATAAAGGGAGGAAACCTAATTCTCCCAAGACACCTCCACCCATGAATTTGCAGCCGCCAAAGCCACGTTTTTGCCTCCCCCATGGATCCCATCTCCATGGGGGAGGGCTCCCAAGAAGCCATGAAGGAAGGGGCTAAGGGGCGGTGCTCCCCCATGATACCGGCGGCGGGGAAGGAGTCCCCTGCACCGCCGCCGGCGCCATCGCCACCTTCTTCACCATCTTCACCGCCATCTCCATCATCTAATTCTCCTAGTATGCAGTAGTTCATCCTCCCACACACCTCTGTACCGTCCTATGTAAACATGGTGTTTGATGCTATAAGTTATAATCCTATGATCTATGTCATGTTTGCATAGTTTCTTTGTTCTTAGATTGAATGGTTGAACGTCTTTGGTTCATTAGAGTTGTATGTTGATATGATATAGTCCTTTGGTGTCCATTATATTTGTGCGCGCATGGATTAAACATCATAGGGTTTGTAGTATGTGTAAAAGGAAGGGGGAGTTCTGTCGGAGTGACAGAAACCCGAGGGAGCGAACCGGAACGTTGCACGTATGGGAGTAAGAGGACCATTAAACTTAAGGCTATGGTTGGGGAAACCTTAGTGCATTGATTAGTACTTACGGATGTTTGCTAACAATCTAATCATATAGTACATGTAATTCCAAGTAGTGAAGCGCATGTATATTTAGCCTCTCCCACATAGAAAACTGCATCGAAGATAATAGACCTGATTTATTCACCAATTAAACTTGGACAAAGCCACCACAATTACCACCACTATTCCACACTCATGATTATGTTAGTTTAGTGTATTTTATTGCTGCAGCAACTAACTTTACTTTCTTGTTATTTATTATCATGCAAAACTATCTCTAGTACTCGTATTGTTGCTCTAGTTTTATTTCCTAGATAATGCAAACGTTTAGTGTGTGTAGAGTTGCATCAGTGGTTGATAGAACGTGAGAGAACATTTATCCTACCTTTAGCTCCTCATTGGATTTGACACTCTTACTTATCGAAAAGGCTACACACGATCCCCTATACTTGTGGGTTATCAGCCACTACCCCCTTGGCACCCTCTGCGTTGACACACGTGGATAGCCTTCCCAAGGACATCACCCTTCCGCACTACCCTAGGTTGTTTTTGTTTCTGTACTTCAATCATTATAAGCACACATATGGACAAGAGATGAATGTATTCATTTAGGCAGACACCAGAATACGAACATGGGTTGGAATTTTTTTTTAGTTTTCGTGTTCTCGTGGTCAGCAAATGTAGGAAAATCTGTTGTCCTTGCTTTGTTGTGCGAATCTATATTGGCATGACCGTGCAACTGTTGTTGACCACTTGGTTGATTAGGGTTTTCTACCAGGATACATGCACTGGTTTTTCATGGTGAGTATGTTGATGGGAGTTCTAGTGTGCCTGGATGCAGCACGGGTCCTGAACTTGCTAGTCATCCTATGACTGATGACTTAGATGATCTTATTAGGGCTACTATAGGGCATTTTCTGCATACCGATGGTTCTACGAATACATATGATGTTGTTACCTATACCAAGTTGGTATATGAAGCTTCCCTAGATCTGTACCCAGGTTGCAAGAATTTCTCAAAGCTACATTTCATTGTTAGGCTCTTGAACATAAAAAAATCTGTGGGGAGCAGCCAATGGAATATTTGAGGAAATTCTCCAGTTATTAGGTGAAGCATTCCCTGATGGAAATCAAATAACCAAAAACTATTATGAGTCCAATAAGTTTGTGAAAGATGTAGGCATTGGGTATAATAACATGGATGCATGCATAAATGACTATGTTTTATATAGGAATGATCTTGCAAACCATAACAGCCGCCCCACCTATGGCACTTCAAGGTGGAAGGCCTTGAAAGAGGATGGAAAGAGGCCTCACAAAGTTGGTGCCAAGGTTATCAGGCATTTTCCTCTAAAAAGAAGGTTGCAGAGGATTTTTATGTCTAATAAGACGGCAACTGATCGAAGACGATGATGGTCTTCTCTGGCATCCTACTGATGCAAAGAATTGGAAAAACCTAGACAGGTTGCATCCACTGATCGAAGACGATCTTCGTAACATCAAGTTGGAATTGGCTACTGATGGCTTCAACCCATTTGGTGTAGCCATCACGTCTCATGGCACTTGACTTGTGATTCTGATTCCATATAACTTTCCACCATGGATATGCATGAAGGTTGAAAATTTGGTTGGAAATGTTATCATAGAACTGGGTGACACTTCTTGGATTTAGGCTCACCGACATGTTTTATTCAACTATGATTACATTTTTCTATATAAAGAGTACGTGTGATATTTATATCGTCTTGTTTCTATAGAAATAATTTCTATAGGTTTATCACTGGCATTATAATTGTTCATATGCAGAAAACATGTTCAAATTCTAGCCACTAACAGAACCGTGACTAGTAAAGCCTATCGACAAAAAGAGACTTTTCATACGTGGCTGGCGGAACATGTGAGACATCGAGGTTTCTTGCAAGATACTACTATGTTTTATAGTCGTCTAACTGTGATGTACAATTTTGTTACTGTTCATAGGTCTCGAACATTCCAACCGAAGATGGTGACGTTGTACTTCGAGAACTAAGAGTCCTGACTAATCAACCTTATAGAATGGTGAATGAATATAGTTCATATTTGTTAACGGACAAAATTTTGTACAAATGCTTATTGACGGCAGAAGTCCACCATGAATTACGGTGTAGCTATCTATGGCAAGGAAGGAAACAAAGTGACTACTTACTATGGTATGATCACATATATCATTGAAATTAATTATTCTAGCAAGGTTTCACTTGGTGCTGTTCAAGTGTGATTGGGTTAGTAATTCCCTCATAGGCTCCAAGACGGATGAATACGGCATTAAACTTGTGAACTTTAATCACCTGACACGCATAGGGAAAAACCTCACCGATAAGCCATTCATCCATACATGGAAAGATAGACAAGTGTACTACGTCCTAGAGGATAATGATACCAAAGAATGGCACGTCGTGAGGTCTTTTCCATAGTGGGATGCATATGAGTTAGGAGGCCATGATGTATAGAGGAGGGTGACATACCCACATCAGGTCTTGATTGTCTTGATATTGATTTTACTCAACCTTACATCCCTAATGAGCCATATCCACCTTGTAGGGGAGATATGCCTGAGAAAGTTCTGCATATGTCATTGAAAGCCGCAATAACATCGCTAAGGTAAATGTTTTTAGCTTTAAAATAAATTTACAAGATTCACTCTGTATATTATTTACATTTTGTAATACGACATTATCTTTGTGCTTAAATGCAGACACCGCAAGTAGAAGGATAAAGAAAGGGATAATTGATGGAATATACCAACACAACCGAGCTACCAACAATGGTAGATACATGATCTAGTGTTGTGTATGAAGAACTTTCTTAGGTAGCAGTTATGTGATCGAATAATTTGTGTGTTTGTGGAACTGATAGCTAGCTCTCTATATTGTTGAACTGGTATGTACTTGTGATGATATTTGGAAGTATCATGTGAGATTTAGATTGTGATTTTCTGTGATTTTGGGTAAATTAGGGAACCCTAAATATATATCAAAATTGCATGTTAAATTGATGCGCCTAGAAGCATCATTGTGGGCACAAAAATTATGTCATGTACGGGTTATGTAGGGCGACACCATATTTTTTCATTGCCACACAGCTGCCACGACATGTACGTAGTGCCACTCTACATGGGCCACAGCGTAAACGCCTTGCTACCGCGGAAGTGCTAGCTCGACGAATCACGTTGTGCCGGGCCGAAAAATCCACCAATGTTGCATTATCGCTGACATAGTTATCCATGAAGGTTTTTTTTGCCACGCCAGCGCGAGCGTGGCGAGTAAGGCTGCGTCTTGGTGTCTATAAGCGCCAGTGCCTAAGTTCCGTGTTGTAGTGCCTGGCATAAGCGTGAGAAAATAGCTTGATGACTGCGAGTGCACATTTCATATATAGCTAGTTTTGAAGTAAGATTATCGCAGAGAGCTATTGCTGGAGATCTTTATGCCCTTGTTACTATTCACTAGAGAGTACTTACAAGTTATCTCTATTTCTAAGTAAGAGTGTATAAAGTGTGTTCGTGTTTGGGAGCAAAAGTAAATAAGAACAAAGTAAATAAGTAAACAAGAGCATGCGAGTGTGGTTGTGGGAGTTGCAATATGACTAAGGAGTCCCACAGAGTGTTGGATCCATCGCTAGCAATTTATTTCCTTATGATATATATGTCTTTCCTTATGCGCATGTATGGGAGAATCTCCAAATTAGATGATCAAAGACCAAGCATCTTATATTTCATCTCTCATAACCATAGTTCTGATCATAGGCCAGCCACCCTGATCCCTAATGATTTACAGTTAACCCGAGGGTCATTGACTAGGTTTGTGAGTCCCTCTTATCCCCCTTGACCACATTAATAATGATCCAATATAATCTGTCACTTAGCACATTCACACCATCACATGTCCAGCGGTAGTTTCCTCCCTTGTCCCAAAGGGAAAATATTATGTGGTCGACATTCGCATAACATCTAGAAAGCCAAACTAACACATATTCATTTTTTTCGAAATAGGGAGCGGAGCCCTGGCCTCTGCATCAAGCGATGCACACAACCTTTATTTATTATTAGAACCACATTGTTTGGCAAAAGCCATTACAAAGATGATACAAACCGGAACCGCCAAAGCTAAACACTGAGCAAAAACGATAACTGTATCGCCAGCTCCCCGACGAGATCTATCAAACCCCTATCTACCTGTTTCGACCCCCCATGGTAACCCACACTGTTGCCACTCGCCAAGAGAAGATGGAGTGCCTTGGCACGGCAGCACGAACTCAAGTGAAAGGAGTCCTAAAACCGCACAGCATATCCACGGAGTTGCACCCACGCACATGCTCCGGATGTCGCCGCCTTTAAAATCTTCCGCCAACCTGTCGTCGGCATGTAGATCAATGCGCAGACTCTCACCACACCAGCCACCGACACAACCTCGGTGCCAAGCAGCACCACCTCCCGCATGCTAGCCGCTCCACTCTCCTGCTGCTTCCGTCCAACACTGCTCCACAAGCGATGCTACCAGGAGAGAACGTGATACCGACACTACGGCACTGCCATCGCCTGACTCGAAGATCTTAGGGTTTCCCCCAGAGTAGCACGATTGAGGTCGACACAAGGTGCACGACTATGCCTTCATCAAGGTAATGACGTGGTAGCGCCACCATCGCCTGCCAATGGATCGGTTTTCACCGGCACCTATGTCTCCCCGCCTCTCTACTAGGACTGGAAGACGGATCGCGAGATCTGGCAAACCAGCCGCAGGTTGACCACCTTCAACGAAGAAGATGACCACCTCCACCAAACTCAGGGCCTCCGCCAATCCCTACAGCCGGTGAGAACTCCAAAAGCGATGCCCTCAAGAGGGGAACAATGCACAAGATACCGCCATCGGTCGATCCCTCGGGATCTGAGGTTTCCCCCGGAGTTTTCTTGGCTAGAGGGATGAGGGGCACCAGATGTTGGGTTCACAGCATAGAAAACAAAAATTCCTACGATGAGAACTATACGCCAAGATCTATCTACTAGATACAAGCAACGGGTGGATATACATCCATAGAGAACTTACCCTCAAAGACAACAAAGTTTTGTTAATGAGTTGGAACTCGTGGATGATGTAGTCGTATGCTTGACGATCTCAAGATCATGTGGAAGTCCTAGTGCCGCAAATCAGCAGCATATCCGTCCTCGCACACACGTTCAGGCCACCGAACAACCTCCACCTCCTCGCTCCAACGAATCAGCGGAATGATACGTCCATTTTGCATCACTATTCTATGTCTTAATTCACTATTATTCATTGATATATTTCGTATTGAGAGGTGATACTTATGTTATTTCATCTGTTTTTGCATGGTTGATGACTTTTGGAGCATGGACCGTTGTAGTCAGGATTCTGATGGAAAATGTGTTGTTTGGAGGCAAAATTCACGAAGATCAGAAAATCCGGGAAAATATACGGAAAATCCTATTTTTCCAGAAGACTAAGGATGCCAGATGACGGAGTGGAGATGGGCCACAGGGGGCCCACACCACCCCTGGCGCGGGCAGCCCTAGGCCGCGCCAGCAGGTGGTGTGGCCACCCTGGGCCACTCCAGCCGCTCCCCTCTAGCGTATATCATCCTCCTGAAACCCTAAGACTAGGGGAGCGACCACAGAAAGATTCTGCCGCCTCTGCGTGGCGGAAAACACTAAGAGAGAAAGATCTCTTCGGCAGACAGATTTTTGCCGGGGGAATTCCTTCCCGGAGAGGGGAGATCGTCGCCATCAACACCACCATCAAGCTGGACTTCATCGGGATCATCATCATCATCATCACCACCATCATCACCATCATCACCATCTCCATATTGCTGTAACAATTGAGTTGAATCTTGCATTAGTTCATAGGGGAAACTTTCCCGGTGTTGTTACTCTTCGTAGTTGATGCTATTGAGTGAACCATTGAATTATTGTTTATGTTCAGATTTTTATACATCATTATTCCATCTCTGATCATGAACCATATGATGTCTTGTGAGTAGTTCGTTTTGTTCTTGAGGACATGGGAGAAGTCTTGTTGTTAGTAGTGGAGTTGTGTTGAGAAAGATTCAATAGATTGTTATTCAAGTTGTGGTGTACTTCTTCTAGTGGTGTCATGTGAACGTCGACTACATGACACTTCACCTATATGGGCCTAGGGGAATGCATTGTGTATTTGGCTACTAATCATAGGGGTTGCCGAAGTGACAGAAACCTGAACCCCCGTTAGGAAACCATTGCACAAGGGACGTAAGGGTCTTAGAATTTAAAGCTGTGGTTAGGTTTCTAACTTAATTACTTTCTTGTACTTACGGATGTTTGCAAGGGGTATAATCACAAGTATGTATTAGTCCTGGATGGGTCGGTACATTAGCACAGGTTCACCTACACAACACTTAGCAAGCTAAAGAAGATTAATCAACTATATGAAGCGAGAGCACTTGACAGTCTTCCCATGTGTCCTCGAGAACGTTTGGTCATCTTAAGTAATACAACCGGCTTGTCCTTTGCTGCATAAAGGATTGGGACACTTGCTACATTTATTCCTACTGTCTTTTATTTACTCATACTTTGTTTACTTGCTATATCAAAAACCCCTAAAAATCCGTTTGCTAAGTATTTGCAGAGAATTCCTAATCTATACCACTAGCCAGCACCTTCTGCTCCTCGTTGGGTTCGGCACTCTTACTTATCGAAAATACTGCGGTACACCCCCTATACTTGTGGGTCATCAAGACTATTTTCTGGCGCCGTTGCCAGGGAGTGAAGCGCTATTGGAGAGTGGAACTGGTAAAGGAAACTTCTACTGTGAGTATTATTTACTTCTGTTAGTTGCTTTATTTTTGTTATGGATAATTCGCTGAGTTTCTTATTTGGTAATGCTACTACCACTGCTAAGGTAGTAGATAAGCAACCACATGCTGAGAATGATGTTTTTAAAATACCTACAAGGATTATTGATCGTGTTATGGATAACTACTATGTTGGGGATGGAACCGTCCATCCCGGTGATCATTTACTCTTTATACACGAATTATGCGGGTTGTTCAAGTGTGCGGGTATTACTACAGATCAAGTTAAGAAGAAGTTATTCTCATTATCACTGAAAGGAAGAGCTGAGGAATGGTATAAGCCGCTGAAGAATGGTCAAGCTCTGGAATGGGAGGAAATAGTACCCCTCTTTTATTCAAAGTTTTATCCTCCTAGTGAGATTCATAAAGATCGGAATCAAATATACAACTTTTGGCCTCTTGATGGAGAGAGTACAGCTCAAGCTTGGGGGAGATTGAAGTTACTAATGCTCAAATGTCCCATTCATGAGGTCCCCAACAATATTACTATCAATAACTTTTATGCAAGGCTTTCTCTTTATGACAAGGATTTATTGGACGCTTCTTGTGCTGGATCATTCACTCGCATGGAAGAAGAATATAAATGGGATCTTCTAGACCATATTCAAGACAATGCTGAAGCTTGGTAGAAAGTCAGGTATAAATTATGATTATGAATGCATTGAATCTTTTATGGGAACTGATGACTTTCAAAATATTAGAAATGCTTATGGTCTAGACTCTCAAGCTATTGTTTCTTATTTTAAGGCTTTTGCTTCCTACATTGAAGTGCCTAAAAAGAAGTGGAATAAGTATCATGAACCTTATAAAGATGTTGCTAAGTGTGTTCCTGTAAGAAATACTGAAGTTTGTACTGCTAATCATGTTTTACCTAAACCTTATATTGAGAAAATGCCTTTCCCAGTTAAGATAAAGGAACATTCTATGATAGCTAGTATGGTTAATGAAAGTACACATGAAGCTGTTGAACCTGATAAACAAATGGTTGATGAACCTATAATAGCAAATGTGAAAGACTTTGTTACTAAATATGAAGAAGAGGGACACACTATCCTTCGTAAGGATACCTCTAATATTGTTTCACAAAGTAGTGTTATGAGAGCTAGTATTCCTGTGTTTTCTGTTAGAATAAGTGATCATTGCTATGATGGTCCTTGTGATAGCTATATTGTTAATTTTATGCATGCTACTGAAAGTTATTATGAGAGAGGGAAAAGTGTTCTTATGCATCTCAATAATATCAAGTTTCCTCATTTTATGCTGAAATTTTTTATGTTGCACTTCTTTTGCCTTCTTATGCAAGTAGCCTCTGGGTTCAACAACTTGTTTGTTTACAAAATTCCCTTGCATAGGAAGTGGGTTAGACTTAAATGTGTGTATGTTTGCTTCTTAATGCTCTCTTTCACTTCAATCCATATTCCTGAGTGAGCATTTTCAAAATCATCATGCCCATCTTAATGGCTATAAAGAAAGAGCTTTTTGGGAGACAACCCAATTTGTTTTTGCTTTCAGTTTGTTTTTTGTTTCTTTGAGTCTTGGAAGTTATTACTTCGGTAATAACCGCTCCTTATCCGTTTTGTTTGGTTTTTGTGTCAAGATCAACCTCTAATGAGAGAGAAGTAATATTTGGGGAAGTTGCTGTCCTGAAACAGATTTTTGTGCTTCACCGTAAACATTCGTGAGAGATATCTGTATGTCGGATTGAGCTGTAATTTTTTGTGCTTCTTCCCCAGGGTGTTATTTAACTTTTGTTAGTTTTGAACTTTTTGATTTGAGCAGCATAAGATTTTCGAAAAAATTGATCTTTACCTGCTGGTCTGTTTTGACAGAATTTGCCATTTTTGCATTTGCTTCTTTATTTGATTTCCTTTTTGAATTCTTTTTGGGTTTTCGGAAGGATTTGCTACAGTAGATTATGTTTTGATGGTTTTCAGTTGAAGTTGGACTCAAAAGGTTTTGTCACTTCGCTTATACTAATGTTGCTAATGAGAATTGTGTGAAGTTTTGTGTGCAAGAAATTTCCAGGAAGTGGAGATAATGGTGTAATAAGGAAGAGAAGGGTTTTAGGACTCAAGTAATAAGTGTACGAAGATGAAGATATTGATGTTATTCAATTGATGACTCTGAAAGAATCTATTAGATACCAAATTCAGAAACCTAGAGAGTCTATTTTCAAATAGGTAATAGTTCTGGTAAGAAAAGTTCCGCGAAAATACTATCCAACTATATTTTTGCAGTTTTCAGTCAATAAGGAAATCTACGAAGCGAAAGAGGGACGGAAACGGAGCCAGGGTATCTCACACCACCCTGTGGCGTGGGCCCACCCCAGGCCGCGCCACCAGGTGGTGTGGCCACTCCGGATTCCGCCTCCGACCCGTTTTCTCCCAGTACCTTCCTCTTGTTATGAAACCTCGTAATATATAACCCCCCGGATCTCCCGAGGTTAGTATATCGTGTTTTCGTCGTGTTTTCGTTTCGATCTATTTCTGCCAGGAACTATTCTTGAAGGTTTGGAAGCACAATGGTGTCCGCCAAGCATAAAGGGAAGGAGCCTATGGAGGAAGATCTCCAAGACCCCAAGCAGGGGCTGGTACCTTTAGTCACTTGCCCTGCATCAACGAAAGCCCTACGAGTCACTAAGGAGTTCTGCGATAAGTACCGAGACTTGAGGAGGAAGGTGGACACGCTTCAGTGGGATAATGATAGGCTTCACAAGATGCTGGAAGATTTCCTCACGTCAAGTAAGAAAATATTACCACCACCACCAAAGGAGTAATTCGTCATTAGGTTTGGCATCCCCTTGGTTTGTTCCAAGCTTGGGGGAGAGCCACGGTATCACATCACTATCTTCTATCTTTTTGCCTTATTAGTAGAGTCATATCATGAATAGAGGAGTTATTATGTAGTATGGTTTGAATTATGGAAGTGTCCCCTCTCTCGTTAGATATGTATCCCTTGGTGTGAGTTGCCATTATGGAATATTAATGAGAAGTTCTATCATTTACTCTTTTGCATCACTTATATTAGTTTTCAATTCGTGGTTATATGATTGATCTTGGTATTAGTATCGGTATCACTTTGGGATCATTGAGTTAATTTAGTTGGTTTTGGCAAACCTGGCTCGGTCAGTAGCAACACTATTTTTGAGAGTTGAATGAAAAAGATAAAAGTACCTTTAAAGAAAAATAATTTCATCATCTTTCTTTCTTGATTTGCTCATAAGTTTAGTATTCTCTAGTTAAGATCTTTTGTGCTTCCAAGGAAGATTGCATTGTCTTTATCACTTGTATGTTTGTTTCCTTCAACTCTTATACTTGCTACCCAGCCTTGCTAGCCAAAAACCTGTACTGAGAGGGAATTCTTCTCATGCATCCACCTCCTTTAAACCAAAACCTTTGCCATTTGTGTCCACCATACCTACCTAGTAGCATTATTGCTATTCCAAGTAAATTCTTATTTTATCTACCTCCCAAATTAAACTTGTTATTTTAAAAGTAGTGATTAAAGCTCTCACGAACTTGATGGCACACTTTACTTTCTTGCATTTAATAAACTTGAACCATTGGGTCCTTCTTTGTTGCGTATATGCTTGCGCTTTATGAGTTGAAGTTAACAGAACCATGTATCATGGGGACCGCTTTCAACACTTCATTTGGTACTTTGTACCTAGTTGATATCATGTTCTTTTGCTTATGGATCCCGACGGTGTGAAATAAAAGTGGAACTTGTAAGATCATGGAGTTTATATGTGTGTTAGAGAAACACCTGGGCCGCTAGCCTAAGCCATGCCTAATCATGGTGGAAACTTGCAGCATAACTATAGTGAGCATTCTATGAAGCATCCTCAATAAAAACCTATGCACATAGCAAATAAAAAGATCGCTGAGATGCTCACTATCTGCTTGCCTTGTCATTTTGATTATGGGATAGCTCCTGTGTCATGTGCAAGGGGTACCGCGTTGGCGGTTCTTAATGATACACATGTATTTACAATGACAAGAGCTTGCTCGTGACTGAAGTTGAGTAGCATGAGGTTCGGTACTCATAAGTAAGGGGCATGAGATTTCAATTTATAACTTGTCAAGCATATCCTCTTAGTTGTGTCACTTTAACCTTAACCACCAAAATATGCCTATGATAGGGGCAATGAGAGCTGAAAGCTAGTAAGTATCATAATTTTTGGGAGCTCTTTATGATACTTGCAACCCCTGCTTCCCTCTGCGAAGGGCCTTTCTTTTACTTTGTAGTTGAGTCAGTAAACCTACTCCCTTCTATCTCGGCAAGTATTTTGAGTTGATGTGTTTCATTCATTCATATGATGATTTATTCAATCATGTTTCTTATGTTCCTTGTTTTGCACATTGCTCTTATATTGATGTTTACTACTTTGAACGCTATCATCGAAAACCAGCTATTTGAGAACTCTAGCAGATTATCAACTATTCTTCGACCAAGAGCTAAGTTTGCCATTACCAATTATGATTCACTTTATGTATCTTTATTGTGTTTCCTTTACTCATTGCAAGTTAAGTTATATAATAGTGAGTTGTCTTCTATTATGATCTATGTATTTGATGAATGTGATGCTTCTTGTCTGTATTCTTTTATCGACTCTTCACTCCATAAACCTGGGGCCATGTTTATTGAGCTCAGTTTCGCTTGGGGACAAGCAAAGTCTAAGCTTGGGGGAAGTTGATACGTCCATTTTTCATCACTATTCTATGTCTTAATTCACTATTATTCATTGATATATTTCATATTGAGAGGTGATACTTATGTTATTTCATCTGTTTTTGCATGGTTGATGACTTTTGGAGCATAGACCGCTGCAGTCAGGATTCTGATGGAAAATGTGCTGTTTGGAGGCAAAATTCATGAAGATCAGAAAATCCAGGAAAATATACGGAAAATCCTATTTTTCCAGAAGACTAAGGATGCCAGAAGACGGAGTGGAGATGGGCCACAGGGGGCCCACCCCACCCCCTGGCGCGGGCAGCCCTAGGCCGCGCCAGTAGGTGGTGTGGCCACACTGGCCCACTCCAGCCTCTCCCCTCTGGCGTATATTATCCTCCCAAAACCCTAAGACTAGGGGAGCAACCACAGAAAGATTCCGCCGCCTCTGCAGGGCGGAAAACACCGAGAGAGAAAGATCTCTCCGGCAGACAGATTTCTGCCGGGGGAATTCCTCCTGGAGAGGGGAGATCGTCGCCATCAACACCACCATCAAGCTGGACTTCATCGGGATCATCATCATCATCACCATCAGCACCATCATCACCATCTCCATATTGCTATAACAATTGAGTTTAATATTGCGTTAGTTCATAGGGGAAACTTTCCCGGTGTTGATTACTCTTTGTAGTTGATGCTATTGAGTGAACCATTGAATTATTGTTTATGTTCAGATTGTTATACATCATTATTCCATCTCTGATCATGATCCATATGATGTCTTGTGATTAGTTCGTTTTGTTCTTGAGGACATGGGAGAAGTCTTGTTGTTAGTAGTGGAGTTGTGTTGAGAAAGATTCAATAGATTGTTATTTAAGTTGTGGTGTACTTCTTCTAGTGGTGTCATGTGAACGTCGACTACATGACACTTCACCTATATGGGCCTAGGGGAATGCATTGTGTATTTGGCTACTAATCGTAGGGGTTGCCGGAGTGACAGAAACCTGAACCCCCGTTAGGAAACCATTGCACAAGGGACGTAAGGGTCTTAGAATTTAAAGCTGTGGTTAGGTTACCTTAATTACTTTCTTGTACTTATGGATGTTTGCAAGGGGTATAATCACAAGTATGTATTAGTCCTGTATGGGTCAGTACATTAGCACAGGTTCACCCACGCAACACTTAGCAAGCTAAAGAAGACTAATCAACTATATGAAGCGAGAGCACTTGACAATCCTCTCATGTGTCCTCGAGAATGTTTGGTCATCTTAAGTAATACAACCGGCTTGTCCTTTGCTACATAAAGGATTGGGGCACTTGATGCATTTATTCCTACTGTCTTTTATTTACTCATACTTTGTTTACTTGCTATATCAAAAACCCCTAAAAATCCGTTTGCTAAGTATTTGCAGAGAATTCCTGATCTATACCACTAGCCAGCACCTTCTGCTCCTCGTTGGGTTCGACACTCTTACTTATTGAAAATACTACGATACACCCCCTATACTTGTGGGTCATCACGGAAGCAGCAACTCCTTCTAGATGTAATGCCACCGGGAACATGTATCTCGCTAATCCGAGACCATGGGGGAATATATCTAGAGGGGGAGAGGGATCCTTCACGAGGAGGTGTGCTTTGCGAGGGAGGAGAAGGGGGCTCCTCCCCTCCCATGGCCGCCGCCCATGGGGGGGTACCCCCACCTCTTCCTCATTCATGTGGTGGAAGCTCCACTCACATCAATTTAGCCTCCACCCAAAGTTCCACTCACATGCATTAAATTTCCACCAAATTTAATGCAACTCTCATTTAATAAAACTCTTTTATTTATTTTATCCAGAATTTTGTTAATTACTTTAATTAACAAACATTCACATAAAACCCCTTGTAACATTTCAATATCACACACAGAACCAGTTTCTGCAATTTCACCCAAAACAATTCCGGTTTCCATCGAAATAATTCCAATGCTTTGCAATTCTTTCATCTGAAACATATGTAGTCCAAAATGGTGTTTGGCAACCCTTAAGTGTGTCACCCTACGGTTCGCGAATAATGCAGACATGATTGAGACTCCTCTCAAATCAATAATCAGAAGCAGGACCTGGAGATCCATACTGACTCCTGCACATTCAACGATGACTTCTATGATCGTGAGAACCTTTAACGCTAGTAATTTAATCCTTTTGTCTAATGATATATTACATGTTTGAGATTCGATCATCGGTATCCAAATACCTAGTTTGATCTTGTTACCTACATGCACTCTTTTCTCGTTCCCGTGATATAACATTCTAGTGATCACATCACTTGCTTGCAAGCTATCTTAATGTGATATCACCGAGAGGGCCCAGAGTATATCTATCTGTCATCGGGGTTGACAAATTCCACTCTTGATCCATGAGCCTCAACATGACATCTTCGGAGTATCTAAACCCACCTTTATAGTCACCCTTTTATGGTGTGATGTTTGATGTTATCAAGTTACTCTTCTGATGTCAGCAATTAACATGATCTCATGGTCTAAGGATAAAGATTATTTCGTATGATGTTATAGAAATATAAACATAATGACTTTGATCGTAATGCTATACTTCGGATGAATGTTCATCACATCATTTCACAAATGTTGTGACCTCGTTATTAACAACATCCAATGTCCATGATCAGGAAACTTTGATCATCTTATTAATCAATGAGCTAGTCTATAAGAGAGGCATAACTAGGAACCTTTTATTTGTTTATTAAACATACATGTATTGACGTTTCCTATCAATAGAATTATAGCATGCAAAATAAACATCTATCATATACAAGGAATACATAATAACAACTCTATTATTGCCTCTCACGGCATATTTCCTTCAGTCTCCCACTTGCACTAGAGACAATAATCTGGTTCACATAGTGATAAATCTAACACCCATGGAATTCTGGTGTTGATAATGTTTTGCCCTAGGGAGAACTTTAGTCAACGGATCTGCTACATTTAGGTCCGTGTGTACTTTACAAATCTTTATATCTCCATCCTTGACATGCTCGCTGATGGAGTGAAACCGACGCTTAATATGCTTGGAATTCTTGTGAGACCTTGGTTCCTTGGCGTTGGCTATGGCTCCATTGTTGTCACAACAGATCACCATTGGGTCCAATGCACTAGGAACCACACCTAGTTCCGTTATGAACTCCTTCATCCAAACCGCTTCCCGCGCCGCTTCTGAAGCAGCAACATATTCCGCCTCCGTCGTTGATCCAGCCACCATAGGTTGTTTGGAACTCCTCCAACTAACTGCTGCTCTGTTCAAGAGAAATACATATTCGGATTGAGACTTAGAGTCATCTGAAGTGGTGTCAAAGCTAGCATTGATATAACACTTAGCGACTAGCTCTTATTCACCTTCGTATACAAGAAACATATCCTTAGTTCTTCTTAAGTACTTAAGGATATTCATGACCGCTATCCAGTGTTCCGAACCTGGATCAGATTGGTACCTACTAGTCAAACTAATAAGATGTGCCACATCCGGTCTTGTACATAGCATGGCGTACATTATAGAGCCTATGGCTAAGGCATAGAGGATCTTATCCATTATCTCTCTTTCTTCCGCCGTAGCCGGACTTTGAGTCTTACTCAATGTCTTGCCTTGCAACATAGGTAAGAACCCCTTCTTACTTCCGTCCATATTAAACTTATTTAATATCTTATCAAGGTATGTACTTTGCGATAGCCCAATTAGGCACCTTGATCTCTCTATAGATTTTAATGCCTAATATATATGAAGCTTCACCAAGGTCCTTCATCGAAAATTTTCCTGTTTAGATAACTTTTAACACTGTTTAAAAGATCTGTATCATTTCCAATCAATAGTATGTCATCCACATATAATATCAGAAATGCCACATTGCTCCCACTCACTTTCTTGTAAATACAAGCCTCTCCATAAGTTTGGACAAATCCAAACTCTTTGATCACCTCATCAAAGCAGAGATTCCAACTCCGGGATGCTTGTTTTAGTCCATAGATGGATCTAATGACCCACAAGTATAGGGGGTGTATCGCAGTATTTTCGAGGGAAGTGAAACCCAATTTATTGATTCGACACAAGGGGAGCCAAAGAATATTTATAAGCCTTAACAACTGAGTTGTCAATTCAGCTGCACCTGGAAACAATCTTGCTCACATCAGTTTATCAGTAGCAATAGTTTTGTAGTAGGAATAGTAAAGTAGAAGCAGTAGCACAGCAAAGACAGTAGTAACAATAGCAGTAAACAATAGGATTCAAGTGCGGTAGGCATAGGGATGGATGGACGGGCGTTGCATGGACAAGACAATTCACATGGCAATCAGAACATAGGGCAATTACAGATAAATAAGATAAAGCATCCAAGTACTAGATAATCCTAGGCATGTGTTCCATATATAGTCATACATGCTCGCAATGAGAACTTGCACAACATCTTGTTGGGTCCGCAGCATAGAAAACAAAAAATTTCCTACGGTGAGAACTATACGCCAAGATCTATCTACTAGATACAGAGCAACGGGTGGACATACATCCATGGAGAACTTACCCTCGAAGACAACGAGTTTTGTTAACGAGTAGGAACTCGTGGTTGATGTAGTCGTACGCTTGCCGATCTCAAGATCGTGATGAAGTCCAGCAGGTCCGGCTCCAGCACGTCCATCAGATCCAGCTCCAGCACCACCAAGTCCAGCACCGCAAAGCAGCAGTGCATCCGTGATCGCACACACGTCCGGTACCCCGACAACCTACGTCCCTCGCTCCAGCAAAGCAGCGGAAGCAGCAACTCCTTTCCAGATAAAGCCACCGGGAACATGTATCTCGCTAATCCGAGACCATGGGGAAATAATACTAGAGGGGGAGAGAGATCCTTCACAAGGAGGTGTGTGTGAGAAGTGAGGAGGGGTGGCCTTTTATAGGAGGAGGGGGGTGCCCTCCTTCATGGCCGGAGCATGGAGGGGGTGACCCTTCACCTCCTCCATTCATGTGGTGGTAACCCCTCCACATTAAAATGCCCCTTCACATTCTCTTTTAAAGTCTCCACTTTAAATGCATTAAATTTCTCCAATTTAATGCTCTCTCATTTAATAAAACTCTTTTATTATTTTTATTCAGAATTTTGTTAATTACTTTAATTAACAAACATTCACTTAAAACCCCCTGCAACATTTCAATATTACATGCAGAACCAATTTCAGCAATTTCACCCGAAACAGTTTCGGTGTCTATTGAAATAATTCCAGCGCTTTCTTAAATCTTTATCTGAAACATATTTGCTCCAAATGGTGTCGGTATCCCTTAAGTGTGTCACCCTACGGTTCGCGAATAATGCAGACATGATCGAGACCCCTCTTAGATCAATAACCAGCAGCGGGACTTGGAGATCCATACTGACTCCTACACATTCAACGATGACTTCTGTGATCGTGAGAACCTTTAACGCTAGTAACTAAATCCCTTTGTCCCGCGATATATTACATGTCCGAGATTCGATCATCGGTATCTCCATACCTAGTTTGATCTCGTTACCGACATGCACTCTTTTCTTGTTCCCGTGATATAACATTCTAGTCATCACATCACTTGCTTGCAAGCTATTTCAATGTGATATCACCGAGAGGGCCCAGAGTATATCTATCCGTCATCGGGATGGAAAAATCCCACTCTTGATCCATGAGCCTCAACATAACACCTTCAAAGCACTGAACCCACCTTTATAGTCACCCTGTTATGGTGTGACGTTTGATGTTATCAAGATACTCTTTCGGTGTTAGCTATTAACATGATCTCATGGTCTAAGGATAAAGATTACTTCGTATGATATTATAGCAATATAAATAGAATGACTTTGATCGTAATTCTATACTTCGGATGAATGTTTATCACATCATTTCACCAATGGTGTGACCTTGTTATTAACAACATCCAATGTCCATGATCAGGAAATCTTGGTCATCTTGTTAATCAACAAGCTAGTCTATAAGAGAGGCATAACTAGGAACCCTTTTTGTTTATTAAACACAAATGTATTGATGTTTCCGATCAATACAATTCTAGCATGTAAAATAAACATTTATCATAAACATGGAATAAGATAATAACCACTTTATTATTGCCTCTCGGGCATATTCCCTTCAGTCTCCCACTTGCACTAGAGTCAATAATCTAGTTTGAAAAACTTTGCGTATTGAACACCTATGGCTTTCTGGTGTTGCATATACGCTATTGCTAGTGGTTACCATAATCTCCGGATCTGACAGTTTCAGGTCCATGTGTATTTGCATGTCTCTGCGTCTCTACGCATCACTCATTCTCAAATGAGATGGCATTGTATAGATTTGGTCCTTTGGTGAGACCTTTAGTTCGTTCGGCTTAAAATACGTTGATATTATTGTCACACAATATATCTTCATAGTATTAGCCCACATTTGAACCACACCTAGTTTGATAACAAACTACTTAACACAAATGCCCTCCTTTGCTGCTACTATAGCAGTCATATACTTAGCCTTTTGTTGTAGTATCCGTCACAATATCTCAACTTTGGAACTCATCCAAAACCATCACGGAACATCCTTTCCATTATATTGTGCCACCCATAGTCTAAATTGAGATAAATTTAATTTGTATCTTGTGACAAAACTAGTATCAATGTAACACTTTACAATGAACTACTTTTAACTATTTATCACTTATACATTATATATTCTTAGTTCTTCCAAAGCTCATAAGAATATCTTTACTATTGTCCAATGATCATCTTATGAATCATTCTGGTATATGCTCATAAGATTTAGAGCATAGGACATTCTTGATATATACATATCATGGTATAATCGATCAAAATCTTCATGTGATTTCACTCACCAAGTGTTGAAATACTTGAATTTTGATACAATCCTTTCCATGCAACAAGAACCTTTCTTGTTGTTTCCATATTGAACCCTTTCAATATATCATATATGTATGTCTGGCACAACCATATTAGCGCCTTAATCTATCCATATAGATATTGATGCCTAATATTCCGGGTTTGCCTAAGTCTTTCATAGAAATCTTATTTTAATGAAATTCTTAACATGTGTCAATACAAGATACATCATTTCCAATCAACAATATGTCCTCTACATAATGTATTAGAAATATGTCTCAGCGCTCCCACTTAATTTCTTGCAAATGCAAGCATCTTCATCATCTCCGATGAATTTAAATTCTTTTAACAGTTTCATCATGGTGAAGATTCCAACTCCGCTATGCTTACTTCAACTATTGAAGTTTACATGCCCTTTCAGCACCCTTTGAATTAACAAAACCCTTCGGACCATGTCATGTACATGTCCTAGGTTACCGTTCTATTAGAAGAACCTTGTTTTGTTTATTCAACTACCATATACCAAATTATATGTAGTGGTTGCTACATTAATCCGTGAAGACTATATATCGCTATGAAAGATCATATCTTGTCATAGTCAACTCCTTGAACATTGCTGTAAACTTCTTTCCGATATGTCGACTATTTCATAGATGTCAAACATCCATGTCTTATTTCTTTATAGATCCAAACACGATCGATAGGCTTCACACCTTTCTGGAGGGTCTTCCAAGTTCAGAAACTTGATTTCTCGTGTATGGATACTATCACGGATTCTATGACTTCTAGTCATTTTATGGAGTCAGGACCCATCATCGCTTCTTTGCATGTAGTCGGTTCATCATTGTCAAGGCAATAACGACTTGCTTATCAAATCTTACTATTTGATTCTTACCGACCCACACGGTTCTATAGGAACTCTAATCTCCGAGATCACACCTTTTGTAATCACGAGAGCCATGAGCATTGTGGCCGCCACCGGGACACTTTCCGGCGCTGCGCTACTTAGCACATATAGCTAAGGTTCAACAACCTTATCAAAGTTTTATTGTCCTCCCACTTAACTTTTTCATGAAAAGTTCCTTCTCAAGAAACTTGACGTTCCAAGCGACAAACTCTTTTGTCCTTGGTGTTATGGAGAAATTGCCAACAAATTCTTTGGGATAACCTACAAATACATGCTGCTTGATAGACTCAACACAAGAAATCTTCTGAAAAGGAAATGTTTTTCTCTGGCATCTTATGATTGTGTCTTCCAGGGCTGCAATAGTGAAGAAACCAGTTTACATTTGTTTTGGGAATGCCCCTTTGCAAGAGCCTGCTAGGCTGAAATTTCACAGGTCAATTTGGCTAATCAAAGCATCTTTACAGTTTTAGACAGTATTAAAAAAGATCTCAAGGTCCCTTTTGCAATGGAAATTCTGATTATTGGAACTTGGAGCATCTGGATTTGCAGAAATAATGAAATTTTCAACAATCAGCATGCATCGATGGAGACCTGGAAGGCTATTTTAGCTCAGGAATTAAGATGGGTCCTTTATAGAATTAAGAAGAAGTATTATCAAGGTCTTAAGATTTGGATTGAAATCAATTTAGACAGGAGATAGTTGATTAGCACGTTATCCCTCTTTTTTGAGGTGGAATTTGGTTGTAAATATTCTTTTGTAACTCTATATAATATATAAAAGTTGCAGTGGGGTTTTTTGCCCTACTGTTTTACCCTCAAAAAAAGACGTGCTTATCTGACTTTGGTTGTAAACATTTTACTTATGCATAGCATACCAAAATTTAAGAAAAGATAATTTGGGTTTTATCCCAAACCATAACTCATATGGTGTCATTTCAATGGATCACGATGGTGATCTTTTCAGTGTAAAAGCGGTAGTCCCTAAAGCTTCAATCCTTAAAACATAATGGCAGTTTTATAAATGACACCCTTGATATTACCATGTCAAACATGGTTTGATTTTATCTCTCGAATATGCCATACTCCTATGGTTTATCGGGAAACACAAATCATGGAACAATTCCTCAAGTCTTAGGTGTTTTTGCTAAACATGTAACTCAGATATCTTCCTTTATGATCGAATCATAAACTCTTTATTTTCTTGTTACAATGATTTTCCACTTCATCTTGAAAGTCTTTGAACAATTTTCAAATGTTTCATACTTCTTCCTTATTAAGTAAATATACAGATATATTCACTCAAATTTTTGGAGAAAGCATATGAAGCAAAAAGATCCATCGCATATGGCTACACATAATGGACTATGCACATCAGCATGCACAATTTCCAATAAGCTAGTCATCCGTTTCTCTCTAGCCTATGGACGAAATTTCAATTATCTCGAGGAAAGTCTCACATGCGTCAATTGATCAAAATCAAAGGCTCCAAAAATCCATCAACATGGAGTTTCTTCATGTTTTCTTTCAAATATAATTTAAACAGCGATGTGACTTCATAAGTGATCTTTCAATCATTTGTCTTGCGACATTTTAGCAATAGTGTTTATGGATGTGATTTCTCCAACTAGACTTGTAAAAGTTCATCCATCCGTTATGGAATACGGTAATTATTTGAATAGCCATTGTTCTCATGATACCGGAAAAATAACAATTATTTAAACAAATCTTGAAGACTTGGTTTGATGACAACGAAAAACACAATAACACTTTATTTGTTTTCGATGAACATCATCACTCATTCTCTTGCTGGTTACTTAGGCCATTGTAGTTCATGAATTGCGTTGTCTTGTATGACACTTCATACCAACCAATTCGGTATCCAATACCGGTATCCAATACCTAAGAACCACATTGTTTAACAAGCAAGGAATATAGCCATAACATGTATATCTTCTATATACCTAAGTTGGACATCTCCAACCTTTTATTTTCTACCAAATATTTTATAGATTCTTTTTCAGCAATTCCTTTTCTTTTAAAAGAATCTATCAACATCAATAGTGGTGTCATCAACATGACACATGTTACAAAGCGTATATAGTCAAATACTAATACCTTTGGACTTGCACTTTGAAGTGCATCACCATCATCAAATGTTTGGTGTTCTTTCAAAAATCCATTCTTTAGTAATCTATTAGTGTAGTAAACATTTTACTTACATATTCTATTCATCCTTATCATGACAACTTTCATGATCAAGCTACTATAGCCTATAAGGAGGAATCACGAGTATAATATCAGTTCCCTAAACCTTTTTGGTAGATTCGGATGCCTAGCATCTCCATCCTTCACAAATTCTCATACAATATGAGAACATGTATTTTGCTAAATTATACTCTATCATAATGCAACCAAAAACATTGTTTTAGATATCACAATATCTTTCACACATGATGGTTTCTGAAACAATTTTCAGCTCCAATATAATCTTGATATTAAAACAACTTTTTGAATATCAATAATCAGGGAGGCAAACATGATACTTTAGATACTAACATTGGAATTCTTACTCTTGATTTAATACTACTTATTAAACTTCATGGAGTAATTAGAGTTTGCTGAAAGTTTGCAATAGGACTTATAAACTTTAAATTGACATTCAAAACAATACGATACCAGTTCGTAAAGTAAATATCCAGAATTATATAGTTCTATTATCTCAAATAAAAACTAAGCATAAGGTAGTGAACAGATGCGAATGACTACAACAAATTATGCAAATTCACTTCAATTTAGTTTATGACAAATTGAGTTCGACTAATCCAAATTAGAAATTAACTCCCACTCAAAAACGACACCCCTCGTGCCTTTTTGGTGATTACATGAACCAAATCCACTACACCAAGTCCGATCATCACGTGAGTCGGTGTAGCTTCAAAGGCGAGCATCAATATGGTCATCACATCAACTATATGACTCATGCTTAACCTTTCGGTTCGTGTTCCAAGGCCATGTCTGTACATGCTAGGCTCGCCAAGTAAGAACCTTAGTATTCGTGTGTGTAAAACTGTCTTACACCCGTTGCATGAAAGCGTAGAGTTGAGAACACCCGATCATCACGTGATGTCTCGAAACACGATCCATAGAACAATGCATACTTAAGGAAGAACACATTTTATCTTGATATTTAAATGAGGGATCATCTTACAATGCTACAGAAAGCGCCAAACTAGCAATATAAGATGCTAACATCTAATGTGTAAAGTGAGATGGTATGGTCCATGCATTTGATCTCTATCATTTACATCATGGTATGATCTCTATCATTCCTTTGTGTGTAAGGCCAAGGTCTATGGAATTTACACGTTGAATGTGTTGTAAGAGTATCTATCATACATCTACTTACAACAATACCATATCAAGACACTAGCCCAGCAATGATCTAAACTAGACGCCTCTAATTTATCAATTGCAAGTTTTACGTGGCTTAGGGCTTTCGGAGATAGAACCGTTCTTACCTACGAACATGAACCACAACGAGGATAACTAAGTTATTTGCAACTCGTTGTAAATCAAATATTGACTATAGTAGGAGAGACAGACACCCGCCAGCCACTTATGCAAAACAAGTTGCATGTCAGTCGTGGAACCGGTCTCATGTACGATGACATGTAAGGTTGGTCCGGGCTGCTTCATCCCACTATGCCACCAATATCCAAAATACATGAAAGAAGCAATAACATGATCATCATCGCCCACATATAAACATATGTGTACTACCCGTGCTAAGCACCTACGCATAGATCAGGCTCTGATACCACTGTTGGGTCCACAACATAGAAAACAAAAAATTTCCTACGGTGAGAACTATACGCCAAGATCTATCTACTAGATACAGAGCAACGGGTGGACATACATCCATGGAGAACTTACCCTCGAAGACAACGAGTTTTGTTAACGAGTAGGAACTCGTGGTTGATGTAGTCGGACGCTTGCCGATCTCAAGATCGTGATGAAGTCCAGCAGGTCCGGCTCCAGCACGTCCATCAGATCCAGCTCCAGCACCACCAAGTCTAGCACCGCAAAGCAGCGGTGCATCCGTGATCGCACACACGTCCGGTACCCCGACAACCTCCGTCCCTCGCTCCAGCAAAGCAGCAGAAGCAGCAACTCCTTTCCAGATAAAGCCACCGGGAACATGTATCTCGCTAATCCGAGACCATGGGGAAATAATACTAGAGGGGGAGAGAGATCCTTCACAAGGAGGTGTGTGTGAGAAGTGAGGAGGGGGTGGACTTTTATAGGAGGAGGGGGGTTCCCCTCCTTCATGGCCGGCGCATGGAGGGGGTGACCCTTCACCTCCTCCATTCATGTGGTGGTAACCCCTCCACATTAAAATGCCCCTTCACATTCTCTTTTAAAGTCTCCACTTTAAATGCATTAAATTTCTCCAAATTTAATGCTCTCTCATTTAATAAAACTCTTTTATTCAGAATTTTGTTAATTACTTTAATTAACAAACATTCACATAAAACCCCCTGCAACATTTCAATATTACATGCAGAACCAATTTCAGCAATTTCACCCGAAACAGTTTCGGTGTCTATTGAAATAATTCCAGCGCTTTCTTAATTCTTTATCTGAAACATATTTGCTCCAAATGGTGTCGGTATCCCTTAAGTGTGTCACCCTATGGTTCACGAATAATGCAGACATGATCGAGACCCCTCTCCGATCAATAATCAGCAGCAGGACCTAGAGATCCATACTGACTCCTACACATTCAACGATGACTTCTGTGATCGTGAGAACCTTTAACGCTAGTAACTAAATCCCTTTGTCCCGCGATATATTACATGTCCAAGATTCGATCATCGGTATCTCCATACCTAGTTTGATCTCGTTACCGACATGCACTCTTTTCTCGTTCCCGTGATATAACATTCTAGTGATCACATCACTTGCTCGCAAGCTATTTCAATGTGATATCACCGAGAGGGCCCAGAGTATATCTATCCATCATCGGGATGGACAAATCCCACTCTTGATCCATGAGCCTCAACATAACACCTTCGTAGCACTGAACCCACCTTTATAGTCACCATGTTACGGTGTGACGTTTGATGTTATCAAGATACTCATCCGGTGTTAGCAATTAACATGATCTCATGGTCTAAGGATAAATATTACTTCGTATGATATTATAGCAATATAAACATAATGACTTTGATCGTAATGCTATACTTTGGATGAATGTTCATCACATCATTCCACCAATGGTGTGACCTTGTTATTAACAACATCCAATGTCCATGATCAGGAAACCTTGATCATCTTGTTAATCAACAAGCTAGTCTATAAGAGAGGCATAACTAGGAACCCTTTTTGTTTATTAAACACACATGTATTGATGTTTCCGATCAATACAATTCTAGCATGTAAAATAAACATTTATCATAAACATGGAATAAGATAATAACCACTTTATTATTGCCTCTCGGGCATATTCCCTTCACATCTTTTGTCCTGCCAGCCCGTTTGCAGCGGGGCCTCAAGGGAACTACTGGAACTTAAGGTGCTCCTTTTAATAGAGCACCAGAGCAAAGCATTAACACTCCGTGAACACATGTGATCCTCACATCAAAGCCATTCCCTCCGGTTATCCCGATTTCTGTCACTTTGGGGCCATTGGTTCCGGACAACAACGTGTGTATACAACTTGCAGATAAGACCATAAACAATACTATCATAATGAATCAATAACATGTTCAGATCTGAAATCATGGCACTCGGGCCTTAGTGACAAGTATTTAGCACAACAAGTCGCAACAAAGTCATAAAGCACTAATAAAAGATACTAGGCACCATGCCCTAACAATCTGATGCCATTACATGAACGATCTCATCCAATCCCTACAATCCCCATAGCCTACAGCAGGGGATTACTCACACATAGATGGGGGAAACATGGATGGTCGATGGAGAAGCGATGGTGATGATGATGGTGATGATCTCCTCCAATTCCCCATCCCGATAGGGTGCCAGAACGGAGTTTCTGGTGCTGTTTCGTGGAATCTGGTGGTGGCGGCAGAGCGGAACTTCTTCTAGGAAAACGTCGAACCCCCCGGAGTTTTTAGGTCAGAAGGCAACTTATAGGCGAAGAGGGAGACCGAGGGGCAGTCTGGGGCGGCCAAACCACCCCCTGGCGTGGCCAGGCCCAGCCCGCGCAGCCAGGTGGTGTGGCTGGGCCCCAGGCCCCCCTCCGTCTCGTATTTTGGCTCCTGGAGTCTTCTGGTGAAATAGGATTTTCTGCATATTTTCCGGGATTTTCCCTGATAGTTGATTTTCTGCACAAAAAGTAGACACCAAGGCAATTTTGCCGAGCGTCAGTCCGCGTTAGTTGCATCCAAATCACACAAGTTTAGAGGAGAAACAATTGCAAAAGTGTTCGGAAAAGTAGATACATTTTGGACGTATCAGGATCGCTGAAGCTTGCATACCTTATTAGCATGCTTAGGATCGACAACACCCTTAGGTTGTATCATATACAACTTTTCTTCAATATTACCATTGAGGAACGCGGTTTTGACATCCATCTGCCATATTTCATAATCAAAATATGCAGCAATTGCTAACATAATCCTAACCGACTTTAGCATCGCCACGGGAGAGAATATCTCATCGTAGTCAACTCCTTGAATTTGTCAAAACCCCTTTGAGACAAGTCGAGCTTTATAGATGGTCACATTACCATCAGCATCAGTTTTTCTTTTGAAAATCCATTTATTCTCAACGGCCTTTCGATCGTGAGGTAAGTCCATCAAGGTCCAAACCTAGTTTTCATACATGGATTCCATCTCGGATTTCATGGCTTCTAGCCATTTCTTGGAATCCTGGCTCATCATCGCTTCTTCATACATTGTAGGGTCATCTATTTCATCAATCATGAAATTTATAACCGGATTTCCGTACAGTTCAGGAGCTGCACGTGTCCTGCTTGACCTACGAGGTTTGGTAGTGTCCTCTTTCGGAGTTTCATGATTATTATCATTAGCTCTCTCTTCATCAGGTGAAGTCAACTACGAAACAATTTCCGATGTTGCGCCACTCGCCATTTCATGAAGAGAAGGTTCAATAACCTCTTCGAGTTCTACCTTCCGACTACTCACACCTTTCGTGAGAAACTCCTTCTCAAGAAAGGATCCATTCTTGGCAACAAAAACCTTGCCCACAGATCTGTGATAGAAGGTATACCCAATTGTTTCTTTAGGGTATCCTATGAAGATGCATTTTTCCGCTTTGGGTTCGAGTTTATCCGGCTGAAGTTTCTTCACATAAACATCGCATCCCCAAACTTTAAGAAATGACAACTTAGGTTTGTTTCCAAACCATAATTCATACGGTGTCATTTCAACGGATTTAGATGGTGCCCGATTTAAAGTGAATGCAGCGGTTTCCAGTGCATAACCCCAAAATGATAGTGGCAAGTCAGTCAGAGACATCATAGATCGAACCATATCCAATAAAGTACGATTACGACGTTCTGACACACCATTACGTTGTGGTGTTCTAGCAGGCGTGAGTTGTCAAACTATTCCATAGTCTTTCATATGTGTGCTAAACTCGTAACTAAGATACCCTCCTCCATGGTCGGACCGCAGAAATTTGATCTTTTTGTTACGATGATTTTCCACTTCATCCTAAAATTCCTTGAACTTTTCAAAGGTTTCAGACTTATGTTTCATCGAATAGATATACCCGTATCTACTCAAATCATCCGAGAAAGTAACAAAATAACGATATCCACCTCGCATCGACACACTCATTGGTCCACACACATCAGTATGTATGATTTCCAATAAATCTGTTGTCCGTTCCATTGAACCAGAAAACATCGTTCTAGTCATCTTGCCCATAAGGCATGGCTCACATGTATCAAATGATTCAAAATTAAGTGATTCCAAAAGTCCATCAGAATGGAGTTTCTTCATGTGTTTAACACCAATATGACCTAGACGGCAGTGCCACATATATGCAGATATATCATTATCAAGTTTATTCCTTTTAGCATCAACATTATGAATATGCGTAATACTACTATTGAGATCCAATAGAAATAAACCATTCATCATAGGTGCATGACCATAAAAGCTATCATTCATATAAATCGAACAACCATTGTTTTCATATTTAAAGGAATAACCACTTCGCATCAAACACGATCTGGATACAATGTTCATGCTCAGTGCAGGCACCAAATAACAATTATTTAGATTTATCACTAATCCCGACGGCATATGGAGAGGCAGCATTCCGACAGCGATCACATCAACTCTTGAATCATTGCTGACCCGTATCGTGACCTCATCCCTTGCTAGCTGTCGCTTGTTCTGCAGCCCCTTTGTTTGCCTTGCCAGCCTTCTTGTCCGCCAAATACTTGGGGCAGTTGCGCTTCCAATGGCCAGTCCCCTTGCAATAGTAGCACTCGTTATCAAACTTAGGGCCAACTCGAGATTTCTTCTTAGGTGTGGCAACAGATTTGCCGCCCTTCTTCCCCATCTACTTTCCTTTCTTATCTTTCTTGAAACCGGTGGTCTTATTGATCATAAACACTTGATGTTCTTTCCTAATCTCCACTTTTGCAGTTTTAAGCATTGACAGAAGCTCGGGAAGAGACTTCTTCATGCCCTGCATGTTATAGTTCATCACGAAGCTCTTGTAGCTAGGTGGTAGAGATTGGAGAACATGATGTATGCCTAGGTCAATGGGAATCGTTATTCCCAAGGACACAAGCTTATCGGCGTACCCAGACATTTTGAGTACGTGCTCACTAACGGAGCTGTTCTCCTCCATCATGCAGCTAAAGAACTTTTCAGAAGCATTATAACTCTCTACGGCAGCATGGGTATCGAAAATCATTTTCAATTCTCCCATGGTATCAAAAACATTGCCATTTTCGAAATGCTTTTGAAGTTCTGGCTCTAGCCCATACAGTATGCCGCAATGAACTAAGTTGTGGTCCTCCTGATGAGTTATATAGACATTATTTTCCTCGTCAGGGGCATCAGGAGCTGGTGGGGGGCCTAGCGGCGCCTCTAGCACATATTGCTTTTGTGCAGCAGTGAGGAGAATCCTCAAATTCATAGCCCAGTTGGTGAAGTTGCTACCATTCGCAGCAAGTTTCTCTTTCTCCATGAACACATTGAAATTAAAAGCAGGTGGTGTGATACATTGCAAATGTATCTATAATTTTTGATGTTCCATGCTTGGTTTTATCCACTTTCTTGTGTTTTGTCCACACTTTGGAGTACTTTTCATATGATTTCTTGGACGAACCTATTAACAAGAGCCACAGTGCCAGCTGCCTATTTTCTGCTGTTTTTTGTTCCAGTAATGTAGGAAAATGAATATTCTGGGAATTGGACGGGACAAAAGTCAAAGTGTCTATTTTTCCGGAAGTCATCAGATGCCAGAGTACAAGACGGAGAGGGGCCAGGGAGAATATCATTTTGCGACCCAAAAGTTGGGGTGGCCAGGCAACACGGTACCCAAGTTGATATTTATCACCGCGATTCGAAAAGTTGGGCCGCCAATTGCTGAGAGGGGTCTTTCAAGTGAATGATGGCCAAACCCAATATTTTCAAATCGTGCCCGTTAAGTCAGGATATTCCGTTACACTAGTTCCTGCTGTGCCCCTCCTTCGCTGGTCACTCTTCTTAGCCACCCTGCACGTGTCGTAGGGGCAAATCCATTACTATACTTTCCTAACTCTCGACACTGAATCTTGCTACGGCGGTGGCGACGGTCCCTTTTCTTCCCTTCCCCGACCCTAAATCTGCCGGTGGCGGAGGACTTTTTTTCTCCCTCCCCTGACACTGAATCCGGCAGCGGCGGCCCAGCATGTCTTGCAAGGCGAAGGTTGTAGCGACGTCGCCGACTGAAAAGGGTCCATCGGGCCCAAGTCTGGGACTCAACACGTAGCAGCGGCGAGGTCTTCAGCCCCGGCTAGCGAGGAGGCCAGCAAGGATTCTGCTCCCAAGGTACCTACGAGCAGCGGGTTGAAGAGAAAAGCAAGGCCGGCAGCGGATTGTTCGGCTCCGGTGGGCTGATGTAGTACTCAGATCTCGAAGTAAAAAACCCGGGAGAAGAGCGAGAGGTGAATTTTTCTTATGTGTGCCTTATCTTGCAAGTAGATTAGTTACGGCATAATAGAATCGAATGAATTGAAATGTTCCCCTTTTTAATCAAATTAGGCACAGCTTTGATAAAAGGGACCTATATGAGTTCACAGTTCATGTTCGGCAGTACACTACAAAGCTTGATTTTGGTTGCGAGAGGGTTGTGTTCGGGCAAGATGTTCATCTGCTTGTGAATTGCAAAGAGGTTGTGTCTGTTTCGCAGCTGGTAGATATGCTTGCCGCTAGAATTCCCTGGGGTTCTAGACAGAGGACACAATTGGTGTGGCGCAACATGAATGATACCTATCAGCAAATTGAGCACTCCCATGAGCTTCAGATGGTTTGGGAGTGTTGTGTAGCTGATCGTAAGGTGAAAGTTGAAGCGATGATTGATGATATGTATGTAGATGCTGGAGATCTTGCTGCCAGAGCTTCTGCTCCTAGAGAATACGGACCAATAGATGCTGATCTAGATAAGTTTAGTATACGCATAGAGGTGGATTCATACATGGCAAAACTTGATGAGGGAGTTAATAAGCCAGTTTCGTCATGTACTGTGGAGATCACTGTCGATTCCAAAAACATAACTCTTGATGAAATGAGAGAGATGATCGGTAAGGAAATCAGTATTGGCCCTAAGCAGATGGCAAAAATCCGATTGTGGCATTATAAGAAGCAGCAATTCATAGATGTTTTGGATACTGAAGATCTTATGCAGATTATGCGGCGAAAGAAGCAAACCAGGAAGGTGTTCTTCCTTGGTACCATTTCTAATGTTGTTGAACAGGTTATAGTGGATGTACATGCCCCTGTAGTGGCTGAACAGAATGAGGTGGTCGACGTTGATGAGATCTGATGAGAGCTGCTACCCTGGGCTTGTCATATGGACCGCGGGGTTCCCCTGCCTGTATTTGTAATATTGACTGCTGTTGCATTTAGAGCGTGCTTCTGTGATTACGTTTGTTGAGAGATTGCGATATAATGTTGTGCGAGCTATTGAGATTTTCGGACATGTCACTCACTGAAACCATCGTTGTTGTAATAAGACATAAGTACATTGTAGTTGACATGATTATGTTTCTTAAGATGACGTACCGTACTTGTTTCTCTTATTATGTTTGTTGGGACATTGTAATGTAATGTTTTGTGAAACCATGACTGGACTAGTGATGCATAAATACATTGTAGTTGACATGATTATGTTTCTTGAGATGATGTACTGTACTTGTTTCTATTATTTTGTTTGTTGAGATACTGTAATGTAATGTTTTGCGAAACCATGACAGGACAAGTGATGTGTAAGTACCTTGTAGTCGACATGATTTTGTTTCTTGAGTTGATGTAATATACTTGTTTCTGTGATTACGTTTGTTGAGAGATTGTAATGTGATGTTTTGTGAAACCATGTTGTGGTTATGTTTGTTGGGAGATTATAATGTAATGTTTTGTGAAACAATGACTGACGAAGTGATGCATAAGTACCTTGTAGTTGACATGATTTTGTTTCTTTGGATGATGTAATATACTGGTATGTTTTCGTTAGGCAATGAAATTGGGATGGAGGGAGTGCAGGTTTAATATTTGAAATGAGAATGTGTGAAGAGAATCCATATCAGGCAGGAGACAGTAATCCAGGGAAAGGGCATGGTATCCATTAAACTATTGTAACATGCCAATTTAGTCATCGTTGCAGCGGTAGAAGGGCTGCTCTCTCTCTCTCTCTCTCTCTCTCTCTCTCTCTCTCTCTCTCTCTCTCTCTCTCTCTCTCGCTGTCGCTGTCGCCGTCGCCTGTGACGACCCATTCGCCATGCTGTCCTTGAACGGCGAGGACGACCAGTCGAGCAGCGACAGCCTTCTCTCCGACATCGAGTATTCCTTCCATGATGTGAGTTCCTCTGTTTTCTCGGGCTAGGGTTAGGCAATGGTAAATCTCTCGGTCTAAGCTCCATATGTGCATGCAATTGTGTTTGATTTCAGCTTTGCGTTTACCTATAGGTACCAAGGACGATCTACGACTCCGAATGGGAGGGCCTAGATCTCGATGGAGAAGTTGTAGGGGTTCGTAGCATGGAAAACAAAAATTTTCTATCGCATACAAACAAACAAGCCAAGATCTATCTACTAGATTGTAGCAACGAGTCGATGTAGGAACTCACCCTCGAAGATTCCAAAGCGGTTAACGAGAGCAGATTCTCGTGGGTGATGTAGTCGTACTCTTTCCGATCTCAAGATCGCGTAGACGATCCTTCCAGCGCCGCGTTCCAGCAGCGCTCCCGCAGTCGGTCACACGTTCGGTACTCGACGAAGACCTTCCTCTCCCTTGTTCCAGCAGGCAGCGGAGGTTGTAGCACTCTCCTCGCGATTCCGGCAGCACAACGGCGTGGTACCGGAGGTAGAGGGGAAATCCCGCAGGGCTTCGCCTTAAGCCGGTGCGAGTATGGTGGAGCTTATGAGAGAGGCTATTAGTGGTCTAGTAATTAGACACACCAATTAGAAGGCTCTAAACCAATTAGAAGGCTCTAAACCGAATAGCTCTAAACCGGGGTCTAGATCTAGGGTTTAGTTTAGAGGATAGGAAACTTGTGTGTACTAGGAGGGGAGCCCTGCCCCTCCTTATATAGGTGGGAGGGCTGGCCGGCCAAGGGGAGGAGAGTTCCTCCCCAAGTCGGCTTGGTGGGGCGCCGGCCAAGGGAGGAACCCTCCTCCAATTCGGCCTCCACCTTTCCTCCTCTCTTCCCACTTCCCAAAATTGCCGTTTGACTTTCAAACTAGCCGTTTGACTTTTCAATTTAGGATTTAAATAAACCCTTTATTTTGGACAGCGAGAACACTTAGTACATGATGCAATCATTCCAATATGTAATGACACATTCATGTACCCCTTCCCTCCCGGAGTGCCGGACATTCCGGGACCTTCTAGAATGTTCCCGATGAAAACACCGGAACCATTCCCCAACTCCGAAACGGGACTTTCCTTATATGAATCTTATTCTCCGGACCATTCCGGATCACCTCGTGATATCCCGGATCCCATCCGAGACTCCGAACAACATTCGGTCTCTTTCTCATAATACCATAACTACTCAAACAACGTCGAATCCTTAAGTGTGTCTCCCTACGGTTCGTGAATTATGCGGACATGATCGAGACACTTCTCCGAACAATAACCAATAGAGGAATCTGGAAATTCATATGGCTCCCACATATTTCTACGATTACTTTGCGATCGAATGAACCACTTACATACGATACCAATTTCCCTTTGTCTCACGATATGTTACTTATCCGAGGTTATGATCGTCGGTATCTCTGCATACCTAGTTCAACCTCGTTACTGATAAGTACTCTTTTCTCGTTCCCGTGATATGTGATCCCTTGTGACCATGTCACATGCTTGCAAGCTAATTGGATGACATTTCACCGAGAGGGCCCAGAGTATATCTATCCGTCATGTGGATGGACAAATCCCACTCTTGATCCATGTGTTTCAACCAATACTTTCCGAACACCCAATGCCACTTTTATAGCCACCCTGTTACGGTGTGGTGTTTGATGACATCAAAGCATCCATCCAGTAAAGGCAATATGCATGATCTCATGGTCGAAGGAATTAGGTTACTATGTATCAGAAAGCATATAGCAATTGAACTATTGAAATGACTTGATCTTTATGCTACGCTTGTCTATAGGAGTATGTCCATCACATCATTCTCCTAATGATATGATCCTGTTGTTAATAACATCTCTATGTTCATGATCAGGAAACCATGATCATATATTAACCAACAAGCTAGTTTAACAAGAGGCTTTACTAGGGACTCTTATTTTAGTTTACAAATCACACAAGTATTAATGTTTCCGGTTAATACAATTATAGCATGGTATGTAAACATTTATCATAAGTGTGAAGACATGATAATAACCACTTTATTATTGCCTCTTGGGCATATCTCCAACAGTCTCCCACTTGCACTAGAGTCAATAATCTAGTTTCGAACCTTTGTGTATTCAACACCTATGGCTTTCCGGTGTTGTATGTACATGATTGCTAGTGGTCAACTGATCTCCGGATCTGACACTTCCAGGTCCGTGTGTAATTGCATGTCTTTGCGTCTCTACGCATCACTCATTCTCTAATGAGATGGCTTTGTATAAATTTGGTCTTTCGGTGTGACCTTTAGCTCTTTGGGGTTAAAACATTTTGATAATATTGTCGCACAATATATCTTCATAGTATTATCCCACTGTGAACTACACCTAGTTTGATAACAAACTTCTTGACACAAATGCCCTCTTTTGCTGCTATAATAGCAGTCATATACTTAGCCTTTTGTTGTAGTATCTGTCACAATGTCTTAACTTTGGAAATCATCCAAATCCATTATGGAACTCACTTTCCATTATATTGTGCCACCCTTAGTTTAGATTGAGATAAACTTAATTTGTACTTTGTGACAAAGCTAGTATCAATGTAGTACTTTTACAATGAACTAACCATCTATTTGTCACTTCTACAAATATTATACTCTTAGTTCTTCCAAAAGATCATAAGAATATCCTTACTATTGTCCAATGATCATCTTACAAATCATTCTGGTATATGCTCACAACATTTAGAGCATAGGACATATCTGGATTTGTACATATCACAGTATGATTGATATAAATACTCTTTGTGATTTCATACATCAAGTATCAATCTATACTTGAATCTTTGTTTCACTTACCAAGTGCCAATACACTTGAATATATCATCAACATTGAACTCTTTCAATCCTTTCTGTGCAACAAGAACCTTTCTTGTAGTTTCTATATTGAATTCATTCAATATCTCGTCTATGTACTTCTGGCACAACCATATTAGCGTCTATTGATGCCAAATATTTGGGTTTTGCCTAAGTCTTTCATCGGGATGAAATTCTTAATATGTGTTAATAAAAGATACATTATTTCCAATCAACAATATGTCTTCCACATAATGTATTAGAAACATGTCTTTACGCTCCCACTTAATTTCTTGCAAACGCAAGCATCTTCATTGTCTCTGATGAAATTAAACTCTTTTAACAGTTTCATCATAGTGAAGATTCCAACTCCGCTATGCTCACTCTAACCATTGAAGTTTGCATATGCTTTTAGCATCCTTTGAATTAACAAAACCCTATGGACCGTGTTATGCACATGTCCTAGGTAACGATTCTATTAGAAGAACTTGTTTTGTTTATTCAACTACCATATAACAAATTATATGTAGTGGTTGCTACATTAATCCGTCTAGACTAAATATCACTATGAAAGATCAAAATCTTGTCATAGTCAACCTTTGAACATTGTTGTGAACTCTTTCCCAACATGTCGACTAGATGTGAAACATCCATGTCTATTTCTTTATAGATCCAGACACAACTATAAGGTCTTACACCTTTCTCGAGGGTCCTTCAAGTTCAAAACTTGATTTCTCGTGTATGGAACTATCACGGATTTTATGGCTTCAAACCATTTGACGGAGTTAGGGCCCATCATCGCTTCTTTGCATGTAGTCGGTTCATTATTCTCAAATAATGATTCAACCCTCAAGTCTTGGTATTTGATTGTTTACCCGATCTACTTGTTTCAATAGGAACTTAGATCTCCGTGACCACAACCTTTGAGGTACGTGAACCATGAGCATTGTTGCTGCCTTCGAAACATTTTTCGGCGCTGCGCAACTCTGCACATATAGCTAAGGTTCTTTTAACCTTATCAAAGTTTCTATTGTCCTCCCACTTAATCTTTTCACGAAAAATTCCTTCTCAAAGAAACTTGACGTTTTAAGTGACAAACACTTTTGTCTCCGATGTTATGGAGGAGTACTTAACAGTTATTCGAAATAACATACAAAGACAGGTTCATCCGACTTTGGTTGCAAACATCTTTCTTATGCATAGCATACCAATGTTTAAGAAAGGACAACTTGGGTTTTATCCCAAACCATAACCTTATATGGTGTCATTTCAACGGATTATGATGGAGCTCTTTTCAGTGGAAAAACGGTAATCTCTAAAGCTTTTAATCTTTAAAATACAATGGCAGTTTTATGAATTACACCTTTCGATCTTACCATGTCAAACAAGGTTCAATTACATATCTCGAACGCTCCATACTCTTATGGTGTTTCGGGAAATGCAAATCCACGGAACGATTCCTTAAATCTTAGGTATTATGCTAAACTTGTAACTCAAATATCTTCCTTTATGATCTTATCATAAACTATTTATATTCTTGTTACAATGATTTTGCACTTCATCTTGAAAGTCTTTTGAACTTTTCAAATATTTCATACTTCATCCTTATTAAGTAAATATTCATATATTCACTCAAATTTTCGGAGAAAGCATATGAAGTTGAAATCCATCGCTCTTGACTACACATAATGGACTTCGTACAACAATATGTACAAGTTCCAATAAGCTAGTCATTCGTTCCCTTTTGGCCTATGGACGAAGTTTTAATTATCTCTAGGAAAGTTTCACAAGCGTCATTTGATCAAAATCAAATAGACTCCAAAATTCCATCCATATGGATTTTTCTTCATGTTTTCTTTCCAATATAATTTTAAACGGCGATGTCACTTCCTAAGTGATCTTTCAATCAATTTGTCTTTCGACATTTTAGCACTAGTTTTATGGATGTGATTTCTCCAACGAGATTTGTGAATCATCCATCTTTTATGGATTACGGCAATTATTTGAACAACCCTTTTGTTCTCATAATACCCGATAAAACAAATCTTTGAAGGCAAGCTTTGATGTTTTAACGAGCAACACAATAACCCTTTATTTGTTCTCGATGAACATCATCACATATTCTTTTGCTAGTTACTTAGGCCATTGTAGTTCATGAATTGTGTTGTTTCGTATGACGATTCACACCAACAAATTCAGTATCAAATACTTAAGAACCACATTGTTTAACAAGCAAAGAATATAGCCATAACATGTATATCATCTATATACTTAAACTGAACGATTCTAGTCTTTTCTTTTCTGCCATATATTTATGAGATTCTCTTTCAGTATTTCCTTTTCAGTTTGAAAGAATCTATCAACATCAATAGTGGAGTCATACATATGACATATAGTCCAAAGCGTGTATAGTTAAATACCAATGTCTTTGGACTTGCACTTTGAAGTAGATCACCATCATCAAATGTTTGGTGTTCTTTCAAATTCCTTTCATTAGTAATCTCTTGGTGTAGCAAACATTTTACCTACATCAAATATTCACCCTTATCATGGTATCGTCCATGATCAAGCTACTTTTAGCTTATAACGATGAATTATTAGTATAATGTTGCTATCCAAAACCTTTTGGAGGATTAGGACAACAAGTGTCTCCAACCTTTTTGCAAATTCTCATCAAAATATGAAAACATGAACTTTGCCATATTATACTCTATCATGTTGTAACCAAAACTTCGTTTCAGATATCACAATATCTTCCACACATCATGGTTTCAGAAACAACTCTTTCAGATCCTAGATAACCTTGATATTAAGGGAATCCTTTGAATATCAAGAATCATGGATACAAACATGATACTTATATACTAACACTTGGAATTGTTACTCTTGATTTAATACTAATTATTAAACTTCATGGAGTAACCGGAACTTACTGAAAGTTTGCAATAGGACTTTTAAACTTTAGATTAACACTTCAAAACAATACGATACCAGTTCGTAAAGTAACTAACCAGAATTCTATAGTTCTATCATCTCAATTATAACTAATCGCAAGGTGGTAAACGGATGCCAATGACTACAACAACTATGCAAATTCACTTTGATTTAGTTTATGATAAATTGAGTTCTAATTAATAATTGAATTAATCTAGGTGAACTCCCACTCAAAACAATATCCCTCACATTGTTTTAGTGATCACACGAACCAAATCCACCACATCAAAACCGATCATCACGAGAGTTGATGTAGCTTCAATGGCGAACAATCAACATGTTCATCATATCTACTATCTGACTCATGCTCTACCTTTCGGTAATCCGTGTTCCTGAGGCCATGTCTGTACATGCTAGGCTCGTCAAGATCAAACCTTAGCTTCCGCATAAGCAAATCTGGCTTGCTTACGTTGTAGTCACCCGCGGAATCAAAGACACCCGATCATCACGTGGTGCTTCGAAGCAGCAAGTTTTGGCAACGGTGCATACTAAGGGTGAACACTTTTAGAACTTGAAATTTATGTGCATGAGGGATCATCTTATAATGCTACCGTCGTCTACTAAGCAATACAAGATGCATAAAGGATTAACATCACATGCAATTCATAACATGTGATATGATATGGCCTTTCGTCTTTGTGCTTCCGATCTCCATCTTCAAGCACGAACATGATCTCCATCATTACCGGCATAGCATCAAGGTCAATGACGCTTCTTCATGGTTGTCGTCCACCAGCTTCAACTATTACAACTATTTTGAATAGACACGCAGGTCTTAACAGAAATTAAAGACAACCATATGGCTCCTGCCGGTTGCCAACTTACAATAAGGAACATTGCATACATCATATATAATCACAATCATGGCCATATCACATCACTGCACACCCCTGCAAAACAAAGTTAGACGCCTCTACTTTCTTTGCATGTTTTACGTGGTTTGGGGCTGTTAATAAGTGTCGCTCTAACTTACGAACATGAACCACAACATTGATACTAGTATTGTTAATCACCCGTTGTAAATTGGATCTTAACTATGCTAGGAGAAACAGGCACCCGCAAAGCCACTTATGCAATACAAGTTGCATGTTAAGCGTGGAGCAAGTCTCATGAACGATGTCATGTAAGGTTAGCCCGGGCCGCTTCATCCCAACATACCGCAAGATGCAAAGTACACAAGAAGCAATCGACAATAAAAGCATCAACGCCCACAATGACCATTGTGTTCTACTCGTGCAACAGATCTACATATAGACACGGCTCTGATACCACTGTAGGGGTTCGTAGCATGGAAAACAAAAATTTTCTATCGCATACAAACAAACAAGCCAAGATCTATCTACTAGATTGTAGCAACGAGTCGATGTAGGAACTCACCCTCGAAGATTCCAAAGCGGTTAACGAGAGCAGATTCTCGTGGGTGATGTAGTCGTACTCTTTCCGATCTCAAGATCGCGTAGACGATCCTTCCAGCGCCGCGTTCCAGCAGCGCTCCCGCAGTCGGTCACACGTTCGGTACTCGACGAAGACCTTCCTCTCCCTTGTTCCAGCAGGCAGCGGAGGTTGTAGCACTCTCCTCGCGATTCCGGCAGCACAACGGCGTGGTACCGGAGGTAGAGGGGAAATCCCGCAGGGCTTCGCCTTAAGCCGGTGCGAGTATGGTGGAGCTTATGAGAGAGGCTATTAGTGGTCTAGTAATTAGACACACCAATTAGAAGGCTCTAAACCAATTAGAAGGCTCTAAACCGAATAGCTCTAAACCGGGGTCTAGATCTAGGGTTTAGTTTAGAGGATAGGAAACTTGTGTGTACTAGGAGGGGAGCCCTGCCCCTCCTTATATAGGTGGGAGGGCTGGCCGGCCAAGGGGAGGAGAGTTCCTCCCCAAGTCGGCTTGGTGGGGCGCCGGCCAAGGGAGGAACCCTCCTCCAATTCGGCCTCCACCTTTCCTCCTCTCTTCCCACTTCCCAAAATTGCCGTTTGACTTTCAAACTAGCCGTTTGACTTTTCAATTTAGGATTTAAATAAACCCTTTATTTTGGACAGCGAGAACACTTAGTACATGATGCAATCATTCCAATATGTAATGACACATTCATGTACCCCTTCCCTCCCGGAGTGCCGGACATTCCGGGACCTTCTAGAATGTTCCCGATGAAAACACCGGAACCATTCCCCAACTCCGAAACGGGACTTTCCTTATATGAATCTTATTCTCCGGACCATTCCGGATCACCTCGTGATATCCCGGATCCCATCCGAGACTCCGAACAACATTCGGTCTCTTTCTCATAATACCATAACTACTCAAACAACGTCGAATCCTTAAGTGTGTCTCCCTACGGTTCGTGAATTATGCGGACATGATCGAGACACTTCTCCGAACAATAACCAATAGAGGAATCTGGAAATTCATATGGCTCCCACATATTTCTACGATTACTTTGCGATCGAATGAACCACTTACATACGATACCAATTTCCCTTTGTCTCACGATATGTTACTTATCCGAGGTTATGATCGTCGGTATCTCTGCATACCTAGTTCAACCTCGTTACTGATAAGTACTCTTTTCTCGTTCCCGTGATATGTGATCCCTTGTGACCATGTCACATGCTTGCAAGCTAATTGGATGACATTTCACCGAGAGGGCCCAGAGTATATCTATCCGTCATGTGGATGGACAAATCCCACTCTTGATCCATGTGTTTCAACCAATACTTTCCGAACACCCAATGCCACTTTTATAGCCACCCTGTTACGGTGTGGTGTTTGATGACATCAAAGCATCCATCCAGTAAAGGCAATATGCATGATCTCATGGTCGAAGGAATTAGGTTACTATGTATCAGAAAGCATATAGCAATTGAACTATTGAAATGACTTGATCTTTATGCTACGCTTGTCTATAGGAGTATGTCCATCACATCATTCTCCTAATGATATGATCCTGTTGTTAATAACATCTCTATGTTCATGATCAGGAAACCATGATCATATATTAACCAACAAGCTAGTTTAACAAGAGGCTTTACTAGGGACTCTTATTTTAGTTTACAAATCACACAAGTATTAATGTTTCCGGTTAATACAATTATAGCATGGTATGTAAACATTTATCATAAGTGTGAAGACATGATAATAACCACTTTATTATTGCCTCTTGGGCATATCTCCAACAGAAGTGCCATGTGACCATGGGATAAAACTGAGGAGATATGTTGCATTCGAAGGCAGTAACACTGGGAGAAGGTTTTTGGGCTATACAAATCAGGTTTGTTTACATTATGTGCAACTATAACATGAAGTAAAATGTATCGTGCATGTTCATAACACTATAGTGTGTGTGTTTTTAGGTTGGCCCGGTGTGTAAAGCAGTAGAGTGGGTGGATCTTGAGTGGCTAGATGCACTTAAGAAATGTTTGGCACAGTTATGGGAGATGTATGAGTTGGAAAGGTCGAGGAGATTTATTGATGCAGCTGAAAAAAATTACAAGCTGTCGGTACGAAATAAGGAGCTAGAACAAGAAATCGAGAATTTGCAGTCAGAGCTAACTAACGCAATCGATGGGAGCTTGGTTGTTGGAACTGCAAAGAAGCTTCAGGATAGTCACAGGTTGTTGATTCATAATGCAGAAAAGGAGAGGGATCAGTTCAGGGAAGACAAGAAGAAGCTAGAGTACTGCATTGCGGATCTGTTGAAGGAACTGAAGAAGGCGCGCGAGGGTGAACAAGGACAGACTATAGAGGATAAAGGAAATTCGAGATGAATAATTTATGTTGTACCAATGCCTGAAACTAGTTAATTGTAAGACTTGCAGTTGCGCTTTCCGAACTAAGCCAAACTCAATCCTCGAGCAAACTAATTTCAGACGAACACACATATCGTGCATAGAGTTAAGTTCACGCTTACAAAATCACCACTGCAGAGGATAAACCAGGCAGTTCAGTACTAAATAGACATATGTTGTGTTCAAGCGAGCCTGGCCTGGAGCTGCCTGTTTTCCTCCCTAAGATTGGCCAGCTCCTTCAGTACTATGTCGTGCTGAAGTCGCGGTCCTTTCTGGGAATTCTGCTTCTCCCTTTGGATTGCTATCTTGTCATTTAGCCAGGTCGCCAGGTCCTGGTCGATCTTTCGCCTCTTTCCCTGCAACAAAAATACATAGTATGGTTTGTCCAGTTCACCAGGATAAGCTGGTTAGTTTCCATAATTAACTGAATCGACTAGTGGCACTGTCATAATTTCAAGGAAGAAGCAATCTAGGACTAATCAACATTTTATGAATCGACTAGTGGGACTATCATAATTTCAATTTCGAAGACAAATAAGATTTATTAGCAGTTTAGTGTGCTGTGGGTTTTTCCCAATATCACCAAATAGTAGTGGGAGAGTGGCAAACTCATAATGCAGAAACCCATGTCCAGATACATAATGGAAAGAGAACATGGTGTCCATTCATGAACATGAACACCAACACATGTCCAGATAGATAAGGAGTTGCTCTAGGATTCTTATTGCACCCTATAATGGGAAGCAGACATGGGCATTGCTCCCTGAACCCTAAACATTACAAAAGGAGAGGAGGACGAACTGGTATTCGTGTCCCTGCTAACGGGAATCAGACTTGGGCATTGCTCCGATACGCCTCCAGACATGCCCTTAGCTCCTCGTTCTCTTTCCGAACACCCTCGAGTACGGTGATCCCTCTGCTCATGTCCACCTTCATCTCCTTGACTGCATCCAGGCAACGGTTCCTGTCATCGTAGGCTCGGATGGTAGCCTTGGTTTCCTCGACGTGTCCTCTGAGTGCCTCGCTGACTTCGTCCTGCAGGAGAATGCACCTTTCCACGAGATTCTTCTTCTCCTCCATGAGCTCGTTGATTATCTTGATGGCCTATTCTTGCCTGATCAAGTTACGGTTGAGCACTTTCTACAGCCTAACAACGCCACGTGCAAAATCTAGCGAGATCTCCTTCTGCACAGATAATTGCTTGCATAGGCTCTCATTAGCTTGGGTGAGGGAGCGTGCAAGCTCATGTTGGTTGGTAATCTTGGAACTGATCGCGGCCACCTTCTCATGGTACTCGGCCTTCGATCGCTGCATCGTTCATGTTAATTGAAATAGGAATTCTACAATTACACTCCAGGTCCTAGGTGAATACTAATACAAATAAAAAAAATCCCCGTTGAATCTATTGGCCGAAGTGTTAAAAAATGAACCTGGAGATCTATTCATGACCACGATAAACTAATCCTAATCACGAAAATCCATAGTGAATCTATGAACAGCGGTATTAAGGAAAGACCAAGAGATCTAGTCATATTCATGAAAACTAATACAACTCGCAAAAGAAGAAGAAAAACCAATGCGGGGCGGACAGCATCTAAGAAATCCACATCATAACTCGGAGAAATAACAGCGTGGAGATTTGCTACCTCGCTGAGACATGGAACGAGGCCGAACGGGTCCTGCAACGCCTCCGTCGTGGTGGATTCGGGCTCCACGGCCGACCTATAATACGTAGAAGAGGAAGAGCCAGAAGAAGAAGAAAAACAAGAAGAAGCTGATTAAGATCATGATGGAGAGGGAGATGGAGAAGAAGTAGAATAAGGAGACCGTACCGGGAGGAGCCCTCGCCTGCTAGAACATTTGGCGCCATTGTCGGGGGAGATTGGGCCTCGATGAGAGGGTGGGCTTGAGCGGCTAGTAGAGCAAGAAGTGCCTCGTGCCGATTTCTCTCCCTTTTCTCCACGAGGATCGTCGACCGGTCTCTCCCCTCCTCAGTGGAGCCATGGCTTGCAGGGTGAGTGTGGCGGCGGCAGGAGGAAGGAGATACTGATTATTAGTGTGGGAGAAGAGTAAGAGTACAGACCGTGGTCCAGTAGTACTAGTACTATTATACAAGACCACCGTGTACGGTCTACCTTCTCAAAGAAGCTAGGGAGGCAGGGGTAGGGAATAGATGGGACTTGTCTTTATTGCGATGGACACTTCAATGGTCTTCGGCGCCGCCCAAAATCTAGTATATAATAAGGGAAGAGCGAGCCGGGTGGTCGTCACGGGAATCGGCACGCACATCCCGCGTGTGTGTGTGTCACGTGTTGATGGGGCAATGACGCGCACAACTGCTGCACGATCACGTGGCACGTCCAACTCCGTCGAACTCCACGTGACAGGCACGCACGGGATATTTACGAGTCTAGAATACGCTGTGCCACTTTTGTTGTGATCAAATTATGTTCAGTACGCGAGATATTACTATTTTGATAATCGACAAATGCATGCGTGGACACGACGCACGAAACCGCTGCTCGTCCTTGATCAGATCGGCACCCCACTCTGTGTACCTGCCATCGACCATTCGAAGCAACTACCTCGAGCACGATGCCCCCTCGCCGTGGCAATGGCAGGTCCAAGCCGTCCACTGACCGTCCTGCATCCTCGGCTCTTCGCTGCATCATCCGCGCTTGTGAGTCGCCTGCTGAGGCAGCACGTCGTGTCCGACCGCGCTAGGATCTATCGACATCGGCACTCGAGGAAACCGTGACATCAAAGCTCGTGCCAGCCGCGCAGGAGGAGCGTGGGGTACCTACAGCATCGGACGAGCGCAAAGTAGCAGCCAGGACGGGGGCGCGTGTTGCACCGGCGAGTACGGACAAGAAGAGGAACGAGAAGAAGACCAGGAAGAAGAGAGGATATAGCTATTTGGACGAGTCTGACTCGGCCAATGAGGAGGCGTTCATCGATCAGTTGGAGGCAGAAGCGTAGGAGAGTGACGTGGAGCCATTGGACTACGAAGAGGAGGAGGAGGACTCCGACGAGGAGATAGCGTGCTTATTCGAGGAAGGGGGCGGTGTCGAGTCGTAAGAGGAGGGCACCGACAGCGGTGATGGCAGGGACCATGGTGTTGACGAAGACAAGGACGAACCGGAAGACGAAGACGATGGCTTCTTCGAAATATGATCATTTATTTTATTTATTTTAGTTAGATAGATGGATTTTCACTTGTTTATGGGGGTAAAGTATCGGTGGCACGGATAGAGAGGTGGCACGGATTGACCATGCATAAAAAAGTGGAGAAGGGAGGGGTTATCCTGCCCGTTGGATCACATGGGATCAACGGTTGGTGGAGACGATCCGCGTGACATCTGTGTCAGCCAATCAGGGCATAGCACCCAGAGTGAGCACATGTTTGGGATCTCCACACGTTTGGGCTTTTGTGAGATTTGTGACAGAGAGAGAGAGAGGGAAAATCTCTTTTCACAATACTCCTATGGATCCACCAGTACCATTCAAATGTCATTGCATTTGTGCTCTTTTCACAATCCACCTATGGATCCACCAGTGTCATTGCATGTGTGTTCTTTTTACTAACAACAACCAGAGTCATTGCATGTGTATTCTTTTCACATACCACATATGGATCCACCGGTGTCATTGCATGTGTGCTCTTTTCACAATACACCTATGGATCCACCAGTGTCATTGCAGGTGTGTTCTTTTCACTAACAACAACTGGAGTCATTGCATGTGTGCTCTTTTCACAATCCACCTATGGATCCACTAGTGTCATTGCATGTGTGTTCTTTTTACTAACAACAACCAGAGTCATTGAAATGTGTGTTCTTTTCACATACCACCTATGGATCCACCAGTGTCATTGCATGTGTGTTCTTTTCACATACCACATATGGATCCACCAGAGTCATTGAAATGTGTGTTCTTTTCACTAACAACAACTGGAGTCATTGCATGTGTGTTCTTTTCACATACCACATATGGATCCACCAGTGTCATTGAAATGTGTGCTCTCTTCAGAGACCACACATGGATCCACTAGTGTTATTGCATGTGTGTTCTTTTCACTAACAACAACCAGAGTCATTGAAATGTGTGTTCTTCTCACATACCACCTATCGATCCACCAGTGTCATTGCATGTGTGTTCATTTCACTAACAACAACCAGAGTCATTGCATGTGTGTTCTTTTCACATACCACATATGGATCCACCAGTGTCATTGAAATGTGTGTTCTCTACAGAGACCACACATGGATCCACCAGTGTCATTTCATGTATGTTCTTTTCACTAACAACAACTGGAGTCATTGCATGTGTGCTCTTTTCACAATCCACAAATGGATCCACCAGTGTCATTGCATGTGTGTTCTTTTTAGTAACAACAACCAGTGTCATTGCAGGTGTGTTCTTTTCACTAAAAACAACTGGAGTCATTGCATGTGTGCTCTTTTCACAATCCACCTATGGATCCACCAGTGTCATTGCATGTGTGTTCTTTTTACTAACAATAACCAGAGTCATTTCATGGTTGTTCTTCTCACATACCACCTATGGATCCACCAGTGTCATTGCATGTGTGTTCTCTTCACAATCCACACATGGATCCACCAGTGTCATTGCATGTGTGTTCTTTTTAGTAACAACAACCAGTGTCATTGCATGTGTGTTCTCTTCAGAGACCACACATGGATCCACCAGTGTCATTGCATCTGTGTTCTTTTTACTAACAACAACCAGAGTCATTGAAATGTGTGCTCTCTTTAGAGACCACACATGGATCCACCGGTGTCATTGCATGTATGTTCATTTCACTAACAACAACCAGAGTCATTGCATGTGTGTTCTTTTCACATACCACATATGGATCCACCAGTGTCATTTCATGTGTGCTCTTTTCAAAATCCACCCATGGATCCACCAGTGTCATTGCATGTGTGTTATTTTTAGTAACAACAACCAGAGTCATTGAAATGTGTGTTCTTCTCACATACCACCTATGGATCCACCAGTGTCATTGCATGTGTGTTCGATTCACTAACAACAACCAGAGTCATTGCATGTGTGCTCTTTTCACATACCACATATGGATCCACCAGTGTCATTGAAATGTGTGTTCTCTACAAATACCACACATGGATCCACTAGTGTCATTGCATGTATGTTCTTTTCACTAACAACAACTGGAGTCATTGCATGTGTGCTCTTTTCACAATCCACATATGGATCCACGAGTGTCATTGCACGTGTGTTCTTTTTAGTAACAACAACCAGTGTCATTGCAGGTGTGTTCTTTTCACTAACAACAACTAGAGTCATTGCATGTGTGCTCTTTTCAAAATCCACCTATGGATCCACCAGTGTCATTGCATGTGTGTTCTTTTTACTAACAACAACCAGAGTCATTTCATGGCTGTTCTTCTCACATACCACCTATGGATCCACCAGTGTCATTGCATGTGTGTTCTTTTCAGAATCGACACATGGATCCACCATTGTCATTGCATGTGTGTTCTTTTTAGTAACAACAACCAGTGTCATTGCAGGTGTGTTCTTTTCACTAACAACAACTGGAGTCATTGCATGTGTGCTCTTTTCACAATCCACCTATGGATCCACCAGTGTCATTGCATGTGTGTTCTTTTTACTAACAACAACTAGAGTCATTTCATGGCTGTTCTTCTGACATACCACCTATGGATCCACTAGTGTCATTGCATGTGTGTTCTCTTCACAATCCACACATGGATCCACCAGTGTCATTGCATGTGTGTTCTTTTTAGTAACAACAACCAGTGTCATTGCATGTGTGTTCTCTTTAGACACCACACATGGATCCACTAGTGTCATTGCATGTGTGTTCTTTTTACTAACAACAACCAGAGTCATTGAAATGTGTGCTCTGTTCAGAGACCACACATGGATCCACCGGTGTCATTGCATGTATGTTCTTTTCACTAACAACAACCAGAGTCATTGCATGGGTGTTCTTTTCACATAACACATATGGATCCACCAGTGTCATTGCATGTATGTTCTTTTCACTAACAACAACTGGAGTCATTGCATGTGTGCTCTTTTCACAATCCACATATGGATCCACGAGTGTCATTGCATGTGTGTTCTTTTTAGTAACAACAACCAGTGTCATTGCAGGTGTGTTCTTTTCACTAACAACAACTGGAGTCATTGCATTTGTGCTCTTTTCAAAATCCACCTATGGATCCACCAGTGTTATTGCATGTGTGTTCTTTTTACTAACAACAACCAGAGTCATTTCATGGCTGTTCTTCTCACATACGACCTATGGATCCACCAGTGTCATTGCATGTGTGTTCTCTTCACAATCCACACATGGATCCACTAGTGTCATTGCATGTGTGTTCTTTTTAGTAACAACAACCAGTGTCATTGCATGTGTGTTCTCTTCGGAGACCACAGATGGATCCACCAGTGTCATTGCATGTGTGTTCTTTTTACTAACAACAACCAGAGTCATTGAAATGTGTGCTCTCTTCAGAGACCACACATGGATCCACCAGTGTCATTGCATGTATGTTATTTTCACTAACAACAACTGGAGTCATTGCATGTGTGTTCTTTTCACATACCACATATGGATCCACCAGTGTCATTGCATGTGTGCTCTTTTCACAATCCTCCCATGGATCCACCAGTGTCATTGCATGTGTGTTCTTTTCACTAACAACAACCAGAGTCATTGAAATGTGTGTTCTTCTCACATACCACCTATGGATCCACCAGTGTCATTGCATGTGTGTTCATTTCACTAACAACAACCAGAGTCATTGCATGTGTGCTCTTTTCACATACCACATATGGATGCACCAGTGTCATTGAAATGTGTGTTCTCTATAGAGACCACACATGGATCCACTAGTGTCATTGCATGTATGTTCTTTTCACTAACAACAACTGGAGTCATTGCATGTGTGCTCTTTTCACAATCCACACATGGATCCACCAGTGTCATTGCATGTGTGTTCTTTTTAGTAACAACAACCAGTGTCAATGCATGTGTGTTCTTTTCACTAACAACAACTGGAGTCATTGCATGTGTGCTCTTTTCACAATCGACCTATGGATCTACCAGTGTCATTGCATGTGTGTTCTTTTTACTAACAACAACCAGAGTCATTTCATGGCCGTTCTTCTCACATACCACCTATGGATCCACCAGTGTCATTGCATGTGTGTTCTCTTCACAATCCACACATGGATCCACCAGTGTCATTGCATGTGTGTTCTTTTTAGTAACAACAACCAGTGTCATTGCATGTGTGTTCTCTTCAGAGACCACACATGGATCCACCAGTGTCATTGCATGTGTGTTCTTTTTACTAACAACAACCAAAGTCATTGAAATGTGTGCTCTCTTCCGAGACCACACACGGATCCAACGGTGTTATTGCATGTATGTTTTTTTCACTAACAACAACTGGAGTCATTGCATGTGTGTTCTTTTCACATACCACATATGGATCCACCAGTGTCATTGAAATGTGTGTTCTCTTTAGAGATGACACATGGATCCACAAGTGTCATTGCATGTGTGTTCTTTTCACTAAAAAAACTAGAGTCATTGCATGTGTGTTCTTTTCACATACCACATATGGATCCACCAGTGTCATTGCATGTGTGCTCTTTTTACTAACAACAACCAGAGTCATTGGATGTGTGTTCTCTTTAGATACCACACATGGATCCACCAGTGTCATTGAAATGTGTATTATTTTCAACTACCGACGTTGGACACAAACAATCAGGACGCAGAACTAACCAGCAACCGCTCTGGGCTTCTAGAAGACCCGATCCCCGATTGTTAGGCGTTGTTGGATCGGGGTGCGTGGACGATAGTGATGTCCTTCGCGAGTGCGATCCGCGAGAAGTCTATTCTGCGAACTGATTGGCCATGGCAACTACACTGGGCCTACGTCCTTGCCCTTATCCCCTTAACCTCGGGGCCGAAAACCAGATCGTGTTCCTTCATCGCCATGGAGAGGGAGAGGCCCAAACTCAGCTTGCACGAGGCTCAGATGTTCGCCTACTACGACATACTCGCGCCGCCGTTAGCGAGGCTTCCGGCCGGCTTCGAGCTCAGCTACGCCGGGGTTCCTATCGCACCGCTCTTGCACGACAACGCGTTTGGCGAGGCAGATCTGTAAAGACCCAAACCTGGCTTGGTTTGAATTCCTGTGATTACAGTGCTAGTCCCTAGATCGAATAGCTAGCGCCCACAGTTTAAGATGTAATATCAAGATACAAAGGTCATATTACATCACATGATCCAGAATATAAATACTTTATTACATACTCATAGCCATAGGCTATATTATTACAAAGCAGCAGAATACAAGTAAAGCCTGGAGTCCTTCATCTTCATGTGCCACAGGCAAACATGTTGGGTGTAGACTCATAACCCCTATCATCAATCCATACTCATCAATAGAATAACCTGCAACATGATAGGTTGTAGCCACAAAGGGTCAATACTTTGAATGTATTGGCAAGTGTCACAAGTCTGTGAATATAAGTTGGACTATCACTACATGCATATTTGGCTAAGTAGAGCTTAGGCTTATTTGCAGAAAGCAACATCGTTTTATCCTATGTTTGCAAAAATAGTTTTTGATCTTTCAACAACTTTCTAAACTCCTTGGCAAACTCCAAGTTCTTCTAATCTCTTGCTGTCACCATTAAGTTTTACTTTGAGAAATTAGAATGTCGAGATCTTCCATAGCTTCAGGCCTTAGTTGCTCAGAGTTGTCCATAACCGGGGACACGACTAAGTACTTAGAATTTAATCTTCTGCAGAAGTAGTACACTTTACCCACAAGACACAATCTCGTCTTGACGCCACCAGTGGCTGCTGGATTAGTACTCACCAAGATGGAGTACCGGCAGATCGAGAATGTGACAAAGTCTTTCCATAGGAGTCCTCCCAATACATAATGCCAACACATCTACCAGGCACCAATGCAAGGATAAACCTCCAATGCATAATTCCAGTTAACCTGAAGAGGTACCAATGCATGGGTCTCCCACTATGTAATTGACTAGGCCAGAGCCCATTTGGCATGTGGCTGTACACGGAAGCCACTATACGATAAACATGTTCAATCTCTAAGTCCCTAGGTGGTATTCTCCTAGTGCACACACAAAAGAGATGGCCATAGACATGGTTCCCTTCATTGCCACCTTATTCTCAACTGAGTATCCACATTCCACCCAGGTGATTCATTGAGTACTTGTTTTATTATACAAAACATATATTTTTCCAACACTTCATATAATCACAATATGGTATATTCCACCCTGAATCTATAGCAGGGCTAAGCATCTACAACTACAGTATTTCCACTAAGGAATATATAAAGGATATCCTAATAGGATATAGCATAGCATAGTATCATAGTAGTCCCATCATTCATAGTACAAGAATCCACTAAGTGTAATGAAAAATAGTAGGACATGGATGATAGTGCCACTTGCCTTAGTAGTTGGTGGTGTTGGTACACTCTTTGCAGTAACACACTTGACAATCCACACAATCTATCAAACAAAACAACCAAGACAAAACATGCACAAAGTCAACACTAATGGCAATACAAAAATCATGCAAAATATGCAAGCATGCAAGATGGCAATTTTATTGTACAAATTGTTATAACAAGGTTTTGAACAATACTAAGTGTTTTCTGAACATTTTATAATTGCAAGATTACAAATGCAACCATTTGTGCAATGGTAACAATTAGCAATAATTTCTATCATTTGGAAAGGCCAAACTCACTAAATAATTTCCATGCTATTAGGCATAGCCAACCAAATTTATATTTTGGTCTTACTGGATAGAGGGTTCAATTTGCAATCCATAGCAAAAAGATTCACCCAAAAATAATTTACAAAACAATTTTTATGGGTAAAATACTCCTAAAAAGGTTTTGCCTAAAACTTCTATTTTACAAAATCTAAAGGGTGAAATAAGGCCTCAACAGTAAAGCTCTCATTTTTCTGAATCCATAGACACCAAATTTGCATTTTTCTGATTTTTGGAGCAAAAGTAATTAAATTTCTAAGTTTAATACAAATCCTGCTTATTTTCTAATTTAAACAGACGCTCAGGCCTACGTGGCGTGTTCTTATTGGCTCGTACCGGTTCGGGCAGATCGGCAACATGGGCCGTTGGTTTTTAAGTGGAAACGGGCGATCCAGATTAGCCCGTACCGTTTCGCTCGCCGATCTAATCCTAGCCGCAGACGACGGATCGGACGGCGCTCAGCGTGTCGACCATGGACTGGCGGCGCTGGCGACGGCGCGTGGCGGCGGTGCGTCAGCTGGGTGGCGCTCCATTGATTGTAGAGGGGCAGGGAGACCATGGACTATTACCAGCGATCGCCGCGGTCAAGGTGGTCTCGGGGATGCTCGCGGTCGATGAAGGGGCGCTCAGATTCGCCGGGAATTCCTCGCCGGAGTACCTACCGACGGTGGAGCTCGCGTCTCTGAGACGGTGGAGTTGCCCTGGGGCTCGAGCAGACAAAATAGAAGGTCAGTAAGGTGTGCCTGGTCGTGTAGAAGCTTGCGGTGGCCAAAGTAGGGCGGCGGTAACCTGCGACTCACCGGAACTCGTCGGTGAACGGCGGCGGCAGAGGGTGACGCCGGTGGTGACCATGGCGATGACCTAGGGCATAAAAAAAAGAACGGGATTTGTCAGTAGGCGCGCCAGAGCATGGCGAAGCTTACAGGACAGAGGGGAGGACGCGGGGCAGTGAGTTCTTGCCGGAATCCTCGCCGGAGCTCGTCGGTGGCCGCAGTGGTTCGAGCTCGATTCCGAGCAGCCTAGGGGCTCTCAGGTGGCGGTGTCTAAGGGGAAACGGAGGGGAGGGAATGGGGTTTAAGGGGCAGGGGTCGGAGTGGAGTTTAATTCGCAGAAATGCTCGAATTTAATCGAACGAATCGACACAGAAATGGCCAGGGAGGGAGAGGGTTGTTCATCCCCGCGGTGGAAGACGGTGAGCTGGCGAGTGACGTGGAGGTGGGGTCGGGCCGTCAGCGAGGGGGTGTGAGGAGGGGTCGGTGATAAAGAGAGGGGGAAGGGGGAGTGCCGGGTGGGCTTAGTGGGCTAGGTTTGGGCCGAGCTGCTGCTGCTGTGTTTTTTTCCTTCAGTTTTTCTTTTTCTTTTTTTCTGTTTTCTTAAATAACTTTTAATTTAATGATCCAATTTGAATCAAACAAATTTCTAAAAATTTGTAAAACTCAAATTAGATTTTTAGGGCATTATAGAACACATTTACTTTCCAACTCAAATTTTTCTAATCAAATTTATTCACTTTGGCTTTAATAGTTAATATTTCCTTTCTTAATTATATTCTCAAAATAATTCATATCTTTTTATCCATGGCTCCAAATTGGATGAAACCAATCTCTGTTGTTTTATTATTTTGTCCTTTATCTTTTTAGCCCTCATAGGAGTTATTTTGTTTAATTTAATTATGGATTATATCCATAGTATTGTGTTGTTCTTAGTGTTAACAAATAATTAGAGTTTTAGGGTTTGAGATATTTTTCACTTCTCTTGGGTTTTTAAAATGCAACCAAGTCAAGATGCTCATGCATGCCTCATGATTTGGGATTTTAAAACATGCACACCACTTCACAAACAAAAACCATTTTATTTGGCTTGGGTTTTGGAGGCATTATATTAAATGTTCCAAAAGTTTTTGTTCCTTCTGAATTTCAAAGAACTTGGTTCTTCATTTTGTTTAAAATTTTCACATTTCAAAATTTGGAAAATTTTGGGATGTGACAGACTACCACCCTTAAAAGGAATCTCGTCCCGAGATTCGAGAAGGCTAGAAAGAATAGGTTGGGTTTTAGGATACTTGGGTGCTACCACCCTTAAAAGGAAACTTTGTTGGGTTGCATTTGATGATTCACTTGGCTAAGGGTCCAATGATTGACATCCAAAGGTTGTTAACATTTCTCCATCTTGAGATTCTTATACCACTGAACTGAGTTAGCTACAACTTACCATCCACATCATCTAGTTCTTCAAGGGTTCCATATATGTTGATGTGGTTCACATGTCCTTTCTGGGTCACATTGGAATGGTTCCCATTAGAGTCTCCAATATTCTTATTATTCTTCTTCTTAGGACAGTCTGCTGCAAAGTGTCCAAGTTGCTTACAATTGTAACACTGCAACTGGCTAATGTCCTTCTTGGGATCATTATGTTGATTCTGACCAAGGTTATATCCACTGTTAGTACCATTCACATTGTTACTACCACTTCCATTGTTGATGTGGTGATGGTGATTATGGCCATTTCCTTCATGATGATGTGATCCAGAATCCCCATTGTCCTTTCTGAATGAACGCATCTTCTGTGATGATCCTGAGTGATATTTGTCAAAGCTATGCTTCCTCTTCCTTCCCTCCACCTTGTCCTTCTTACTCTCTAAAATTCTAGCTTTGTCACATAGTGATTGATAAGTTGGAACATAAGCAACTGATAATTGCATGGAAAGTTCATCATTCAGTCCATCTAGGAACTTTTCCTTCCTCTTAGCATCAGTATCAGTACCATCTGGAGCATAACGTGATAGATTGTTGAATTCCTCAATATATTCAGCAATGCTGCGGTGAAGCTGTTTAAGGTTGTGGAACTCCTTCTTCTTTAGGCTCATCACACCTGAAGAGATATGATTAGTGCGAAAGCCATCTTCAAATATTTCCCAAGTCACTTCTTCAATGGGGTGAGTGACTTGAAAGTTGTCCCACCATGTAGCTGCAGGGCCTTCAAGCAAGTGTGCTGCAAATCTCACTTTCTCAGCATCCGAGCATCCAACGGTCACTAGATCCCTGTTTACTGAACGTAACCAGTCATCAGCTACCATTGGATCAGAAGTACCAGAGAACTTTGCAGGTCTCAACCTCAGAAATCTAGTGAGCATATCCAGAGGTGGAGGATTGTTGTTGTTATTGTTGTTGTTCTGATTCTGATTGTTGATGGTTGCCATGAATTGTGTCATCATCTGCATTAGCTGAGTCTGTGCAGTCATCATCTGTTGCATCTCATTTTCATTGTTGTTGTTGTCTCCATTGTTATCATGGTCATTGGCGCGTCTTGGAGGCATATGTTGGTTTAATAGGGATAATTAATGATAGATAGACAAATAGGTCTAAGGGAGTTCTAACACACTCAGCCCAAAACAAACCAGTTCAATCAAAGATTCATCAAGCAACCAATCACTTAGCAACTTCTGAGTTTAACTCATTATAGAAGAAAACAACAAGTTTTCTTGAAACAAGCAACCTAGTATAGTCATACCACATAGGTCGGCATGATCCATACGCTAACACGATATCGATAACTTAAACATGATAATTGGTAGGCAATCTAATGTCTCATGGGTCGCACTATGATAACATCAGTGGGAGCTCTCTTTCTAGTTGGGCAATCATCGGTGAAGTGTCCTATCTTCCGGCAGCGATGGCAAAACACTTTTGTCATGTCTCGAGTACTTTTTCTTGAAGTGTTGTTGTGGTTTTCTTGAACTTCCTTCTCTGGGCATTCATCGGTATTGTGTCCTTCTTTCTTGCATTTGGAGCAGATGATATGGCTAAGGTTTTCTTCTTTCTTCCTAAGAGCTTGATACATTCCATCCTTGACTTGTTCTTTCACTTGTTGCACTATGAAGTCGAGATGGCACTTGGCAGGAATGTGGTTGGTTCCTTCACATAGATAACAAGTAACTTGAGATGTGGGGCATTCTCCAACTGGATGGTTGTGATCACAAAAGGGACATTGATCTTGATGTTCCTTAGAGGTGTGGCCTACTTCTCCACATATTTTGCAAGCTCGAGGACCTGTCACAACTTGTATCTTGATCTCCTTGTTGGTATGATCCATCCTTAAGGTCCTTAGAGAAAGCAAAGGCTGGTCCTCTACATGTTTGAAGGAGAAGAGATTCAGTAAAGAATGATCAAGGTATACGAGAAAATCTAATAAGTATAAAAATATAAGTTCATTCCTAACAAGGGGTTTGTCCAATTCCTAGGGTTACGAACCTACATGCAACACAGTGCTCTGATACCATCTGTAAAGACCCAAACCTGGCTTGGTTTGAATCCCTGTGATTACAGTGCTAGTCCCTGGATCGAATAGCTAGCACCCACAGTTTAAGATGTAATATCAAGATACAAAGGTCATATTACATCACATGATCCAGAATATAAATACTTTATTACATACTCATAGCCATAGGCTATCTTATTACAAAGCAGCAGAATACAAGTAAAGCCTGGAGTCCTTCATCTTCATGTGCCACAGGCAAACATGTTGGGTGTAGACTCATAACCCCTATCATCAATCCATACTCATCAATAGAATAACCTGCAACATGATAGGTTGCAGCCACAAAGGGTCAATACTTTGAATGTATTGGCAAGTGTCACAAGTCTGTGAATATAAGTTGGACTATCACTACATGCATATTTGGCTAAGTAGAGCTTAGGCTTATTTGCAGAAAGCAACATGGTTTTATCCTATGTTTGCAAAAATAGTTTTTGACCTTTCAACAACTTTCTGAACTCCTTGGCAAACTCCAAGTTCTTCTAATCTCTTGCTGTCACCATTAAGTTTACTTTGAGAAATTAGAATGTCGAGATCTTCCATAGCTTCAGGCCTTAGTTGCTCAGAGTTGTCCATAACCGGGGACACGGCTAAGTACTTAGAATTTAATCTTCTGCAGAAGTAGTACACTTTACCCACAAGACACAATCTCGTCTTGACGCCACTAGTGGCCGCTGGATTAGTACTCACCAAGATGGAGTACCGACAGATCGAGAATGTGACAAAGTCTTTCCATAGGAGTCCGCCCAATATATAATGCCAGCACATCTACCAGGCACCAATGCAAGGATAAACCTCCAATGCATAATTCCAGTTAACCTGAAGAGGTACCAATGCATGGGTCTCCCACTATGTAATTGACTAGGCCAGAGCCCATTTGGCATGTGGTTGTACACGAAAGCCACTGTACGAGAAACATGTTCAATCTCTAAGTCCCTGGGTGGTATTCTCCTAGTGCACACACAAAAGAGATGGCCATAGACATGGTTCCCTTTGTTGCCACCTTATTCTCAACTGAGTATCCACATTCCACCCAGGTGATTCATTGAGTACTTGTTTTATTATAGAAAACATATATTTTTCCAACACTTCATATAATCACAATATGGTATATTCCACCCTGAATCTATAGCAGGGCTAAGCATCTACAACTATAGTATTTCCACTAAGGAATATATAAAGGATATCCTAATAGGATATAGCATAGCATAGTATCATAGTAGTCCCATCATTCATACTACAAAAATCCACTAAGTGTAATGAAAAATAGTAGGACATGGATGATAGTGGCACTTGCCTTAGTAGTTGGTGGTGTTGGTACACTCTTTGCAGTAACACACTTGACAATCCACACAATCTATCAAACAAAACAACCAAGACAAAACATGCACAAAGTCAACACTAATGGCAATACAAAAATCATGCAAAATATGCAAGCATGCAAGATGGCAATTTTATTGTGCAAATTGTTATAACAAGGTTTTGAACAATACTAAGTATTTTCTGAACATTTTATAATTGCAAGATTACAAAGGCAACCATTTGTGCAATTGTAACAATTAGCAATAATTTCTATCATTTGGAAAGGCCAAACTCACTAAATAATTTCCATGCTATTAGGCATAGCCAACCAAATTTATATTTTGGTCTTACTGGACAGAGGGTTCAATTTGCAATCCATAGCAAAAAGATTCACCCAAAAATAATTTACAAAACAATTTTTATGGGTAAAATACTCCTAAAAAGGTTCTGCCTAAAACTTCTATTTTACAGAAGCTAAAGGGTGAAATAAGGCCTCAGCAGTGAAGCTCTCCTTTTTCTGAATCCATAGACACCAAATTTGCATTTTTCTGATTTGTGGATCAAAAGTTATTGAATTTCTAAGTTTAATACAAATCCTGCCTATTTTCTAATTGAAACAGACGCTCAGGCCTACGTGGCGTGTTCTTATTGGCTCGTACCGGTTCGGACGGATCGGCAACGTGGGCCATAGGTTTTTAAGTGGCAACGGGCGATCCAGATTAGCCCGTACCATTTCGCTCGCCGATCTAATTCTAGCCGCAGGCGACGGATCGGACGGCGCTCAGCGTGTCGACCATGGACTGGCGGCGCTAGCGACGGCGCGCGGCGGCGGTGCGTCAGGTGGGTGGCGCTCCGGTGATTCTAGAGGGGCAGGGAGACCGTGGACTATTACCAGCGATTGCCGCGGTCAAGGTGGTCTCGAGGATGCTCGCGATCGATGAAGGGGCGCTCAGATTCGCCGGGAATTCCTCGCCGGAGTACGTACCGACGGTGGAGCTCGCGTCTCTGAGACGGTGGAGTTGCCCTGGGGCTCGAGCAGACAAAATAGAAGGTCAGTAAGGTGTGCCTGGTCGTGTAGAAGCTTGCGGTGGCCAAAGTAGGGCGGCGGGAACCTGCGACTCACCGGAACTCGTCGGTGAACGGCAGCGGCAGAGGGTGACGCCGGTGGTGACCATGGCGATGACCTAGCTCACAAAAAAAAGAACGGGATTTGTCAGTGGGCGTGGCAGAGCATGGCGAAGCTAACAGGACAGAGGGGAGGACACGGGGCAGTGAATTCTTGCCGGAATCCTCGCCAGAGCTCGTCGGTGGCCGCAGTGGTTCGAGCTCGATTCCGAGCAGCCTAGGGGCTCTCAGGTGGCGGTGTCTGCGGGGAAACGGAGGGGAGGGAATGGGATTTAAGGGGCAGGGGTCGGAGTGGAGTTTAATTCGCAGAAACGCTCGAATTTAATCAAAGGAATCGACACAGAAACGGCCGGGGAGGGAGAGGGTTGTTCATCCCCGCGGTGGAAGATGGTGAGCTGGCGAGTGACCTGGAGGTGGGGTCGGGCCGTCAGCGAGGGGGTGTGAGGAGGGGTCGGTGAGAAAGAGAGGGGGAAGGGGGAGTGCCGGGTGGGCTTAGTGGGCTAGGTTTAGGACGAGCTGCTACTGCTGTGTTTTTTTTCCTTCAGTTTTTCTTTTTCTTTTTCTGTTTTCTTAAATAACTTTTGATTTAATGATCCAATTTGAATCAAACAAATTTCTAAAAATTTGTAAAACTCAAATTAGATTTTTAGGGCATTATAGAACACATTTACTTTCCAACTCAAATTTTTCTAATCAAATTTATTCACTTTGGCTTTAATAGTTAATATTTCCTTTCTTAATTATATTCTCAAAATAATTCATATCTTTTTATCCATGGCTCCAAATTAGATGAAACCAATCTATGTTGTTTTATTATTTTGTCCTTTATCTTTTTATCCCTCATAGGAGTTATTTTGTTTAATTTAATTATGGAGTATATCCATAGTATTGTGTTGTTCTTAGTGTTAACAAATAATTAGAGTTTTAGGGTTTGAGATATTTTTCACTTCTCTTGGGTTTTTAAAATGCAACCAAGTCAATATTCTCATGCATGCTTCATGATTTGAGATTTTAAAACATGCACACAACTTCACAAACAAAAACCATTTTATTTGGCTTGGGTTTTGGAGGCATTATATTAAATGTTCCAAAAGTTTTTGTTCCTTCTGAATTTCAAAGAACTTGGTTCTTCATGTTGTTTAAAATTTTCACATTTCAAAATTTGGAAAATTTTGGGATGTGAAAAGATCGAGGAGTGCCGCCGCAAGCTGTTGGAACGGAAGAGGGCAATGGCACGGTACTCGCGTACAAGCGCGTACTAGCGAAAGCTGTTCAAGAAGGAGCGGGCTGCGTTGATTGTGCTGTGTGGAATTCACTGGCGGGAGATCCACCCGGATCTGCACAACCCCGAAGGGAGGCAGCGCTTCTGGGCAGTGCCTCAGCGTACAACCTCCACCGTTATCGATGCAGCGCGCCGTGAAGAATCCATGAGGAGGAGGAACGCTGCCGGGAATGTCGGCATTGATTCCGACGTGGGGGAGGCTGGCGGCGACGTGGACAACATCGTCAATGATGGAGACTGTGGGAGCGTCATAGTCGATTAGGGCCACTTAAGCATAAATTAAATCTATGTACGGTATGTTAATGCACTCTTTGGATCTAGGTCACCTGAGTCATGGTCGATTATCGTCATAATCTATATATGTTGGCCATGTTTTAGTTGTCTTTGTCTTTGAAACTAGTCGATTGAAACTCGTCCGATCCTAAAAATAAAGTTCGCGCGTTCCCTGGCATATCTGATGGGACAATACGCTAACTCTGCTCCCAGCACTTGATGGCACAGCTGTAATTTGGAGTGCGCCTGAGGAGAAGGGATCAAGCATGTTGTAATAGTGTACTACTCCTGTCCAGATATAACTGACTTAGTTTGTTTAGATATTTAATAAATGTGTCTATACCCAACACATGTCTAGATATATGTTTTAGGTTTCTCTGTCTTTCAAACTAATCAAAAGTCGTCAAATTCTAAACAAACAAAGTCATTGCGTTCACACCTGATGGGACAATATACTGACTCTGCTACTTGATGGCACAATCATAATTCTGTAGTGCACCAGAGGAGATGGGAATGCAAGGGAGATGGGAACTAGTAGCCGCGTCCAAATGCAGGGAAAAAATTAATGTAATAATATTTTTTTTAAAATGTAATCTGGTCCACATGATCCCATCACAGACACGTTGCACGCGCCAGATATAAAATAAAGACGACACAACTAGTTTAGTTTTAATGATATAATTCAACATATGGCGTTACTGTGCCCGCATCTTTCCACGCGTCTTATTAGTCTGCTAGCCCACGCTGCATTAAGTATCAGTTGATGAGGATAAAAAAATGATAAAAGGGCAAATAAAACAATTTTTAAGCTTACCTTTCATCCGGAGAATCGTACAAAGATGAAATTGGCAGGGATTTATTATTTCTCCTGCAGTTAGCCGAAAGATCCTCAAGAACATCCTCAATCACCCCTGCAACTTCTTCATATTCTAATACACCTCCATTATTTGCCCTTTCCTCCCTGTTCCGCTTACCCTTTTGTTTCTTTTCACACCCTTTTCTCGCCGGCACCTCCACTTCTTCATAAATTGGCTGCTTACGTACGTTTTCCTCCGAGTGCTCATCACCGTCTTCGCGCTGCTCTTCCGCCAGTTCTGGATGAGAAGCCTCATTTTTGCCACCGGGGTGTGAACAGGGACAATAGCATGTGTAACTGGGTTTTTGCACAACCTCTTGATATGGCCGAATCCGCCACAACGTCTGCATTTCCTTTTCCTAGCTCCCAGCCTTGGACCTTTATCGGTGGAGGCTTCGATCCTTAGCTTTCTAGGCCTCCCAGGTGGCCTCCTAAGAACTGGTGGTTGAAGTTTGAACCCTGGATCGACAATCTCCCAATCATTTTCATCGGCCATAGGTGGTACGTTTTCTGCATAAGTTGCAGCAAACTTGTCCACGGAGAAATAGTTGTCGACATAGTTCTCTATTTCAGCACCGTTACCTCTAAGCTTTAAGATGAAGTAAATTGCATGGTGACATGGCAGACCAGTAATCTGCCACTGCCTGCATGAACAAGTCTTGTTTCCAATGTCTACAGTGTACCTCCGTTCACTTCCACGCTTGTATTCTGCATAAACCTCAGCCAATGTTCTAGAACTTCTGACCACCCTCATCTTTATCGTTCTCATTGCCCTGGTTCTTGCATTCAGTAACATAACCACCATTGGAACTATTTTATGGCCTAAAAATTTTCTTGCACAAATTCTTTGCCTTAAATCTATCTTCACCATTATGCACTGTCTTATTGCATCCAACAAAATAACAATTCTAAGTATCTTCATGCCCGAAATCTTATCATTGAAACTCTCTGCCAAATTATTGCATACAAAATCCACCTTGCTTAACTCACCAAACTTGCTTCTGGCCCATAGCTTGGTGTGATGTTCCTCAAGGTATTCTTTCACCTTTGGCACTACATACATGTTCTGCAAGTAAGTAGCATGCGTGCTTGGGATGTATGTGTATGATGATCGCCACAAGTCCTCTTCAAAGATCTTTCCTTTGAACTTCTTCGTGAAGTTAGTAGTGAGGTGCCGCATGCATTCCCTATGCTCAACCCCAGGAAACACAGCATCAACATCATTCTCAAGACCCTCGGATGCACCGTGTGTATCACCAAGCCTTCAGGGTGACCAATTACTTCCCGTAGTCTCTACATGAACCATGTCCAGCTTTCATTTGATTCACCCTCAAGAACAGCATAAGCTACGGGTAGAAGCCAATTATGTGCGTCCAAAGCACAAGCAGAAGCAACATGTCCCCTGAACTTCCCTGTTAAAGAAGTTGCGCCTATTGCCAAGTATGGCCTGCAGCCGTCTAGGAACCCCTTCCAGCATGCCTTCAGGTAGACAAAACATCTCCTAAAGCATATCTTATCTACCTGCTTATACCTGACTCCCCTCGAGACCTTTTCTCTCCCTTTCACAACCTCGTAATCGATGTCAACAACACTACCAGGTGATGTTTTCTCTACCTGAGCTTTGAAACTATACAACATATGAAAACTGTCATTCCACTTGCCTTGAATGAAGTCTAGAGCCATCTCCTTCCCATCAAAGACTCTGTGATAAGGAATCAGAATGTTAAACTTTTTGCTAATCTTTGCTCTGAGTTCAGCAGGTCCAATGTTATGATCCTGCCTCACCTAGTCAAGTATAGTAGCAGCAATCCACTTGGTAGTCGTCGGTCTAATTTTACCACTTAAAGAAGTATTAGGGCAGTTGTGTTTCTTCGTGTTTACTTTGATCTGCATTCGATAAGAATCCAAATAATTTAGAGCTAGTTATCAGCAGAATAAATATGAGAAAGACTGAAACTAAATGTAGCTATTGCAACCTGAAATGGGTGTCCACCCCGCATTGGAGATGCATGTAATCTCCATTTACACACATTACTTTCCCTACAGTGCACCCTAAATCTCTTTTGGTCGCTCTTTTCAATGATAAATTCGAACCCAACTCTGATTGCATAGGTTGCAACTGCATATCTGCAGTTCTCCACATTATCAAAGACAGTCTCATCAATTGTAGGATTGTCCCTGTCAAAGTGTATCACTGGCCTGTCCACGTCTTCGTCATCGTATCTACATCCCATTTCCACATCTTCACATTCCTCTTCCTCATCAGTCCCATAGTCAGGCTCAAAGTTCGAATCAACCAAATATTCCCAACTCTCCATCCTATCAGGGTCAGCAGCCACGTCTAGATATGCTTTCTCATCATCATCCGCACCGCCACATGTTTCAGTGCCTTCATGCTCGCTTGACAAAGCATCATGCTCAAGGACAAGCTGTACAGACGTCCTGTGGTTACCAACACATATCCTTGCCATCACCACAGGACTAGAAACACTAATTGGGGTATGCAGATAAGGAATCAAAGTTCTTACCCTTCAATGTGGACGCACAACACCTTCTCCGGGCTCCATACCTCCAAAGCTCTGCACCTTGCTTCCTCTCCTCCCGTTTCGTTGTCCTCTGTGCTCTCCAAACTTGAAGGAGATTCCGTGCTCTCCAGCCGCGCAGGACCCATATCCGTGCTCTCAAGCCTCGCAGGATCCATCTCCGAGCGGGATCCGGACCACCAGCGTCGTTGGGCCCCTAACCCAACGTCCGACTCTCAGTTTTCGTTTCCAGACGCGCCTGGCGGTGGGCGGCGGCAAGGAGACATGGCAGGAAGAGGAGGGGAGGGGACGTGAGGGGATGGTAGGGAGGGGAGGGCGGGAGGACGACGGCCCAAGGGGACGATGAGAGCGGTGCACGACTGAGCGGAGTGGCGGCGGCAGGAGCAGAGGAGAGGAGCGGAGCGGAGCTGGTTGCGACAAAGCATGGAAAATTGCACAATAATGTGTTGGTGGGCGGGACCAGCCCTCGAACCTGGGACGCGCGCCATCGTAGGTGGAGGAGGCGGGCCCGCCTGGCAGAAAACATGCGACCTATCAGCGCACTATGCACGGGGAGCACTTCACGTAATTTTTTAGCAGGTCCCACATGTCAGTCTGTTTGATCAAAACTTGCATGCAGTGCATGGCTGGTTCACGTGCTAGTTCCAAAAAAAGCCCGTTGATCCAAACTTGAATTGGCAGTTCCGCTTCTTCTCCCCCGTCTCATCGTCTCCTCGCAGTGGCAGTTCCGTTTCGTCTCCCTCGTCTGTTATCCCCTTCTTCTTGTCCTCGCAGTTGTAGTTCTTCTTTCTTCCTCAATCAAAACATTCCCGCACGTAAGCCATGGCCAGTAGCCGGATGAAGAGGAACTGGGCCTATCTCCCGGCGAACCCACTTCGCAAGATCGCCGACTATTTGCTGGAGAAAGAGGAGTACGTCGACAGCTATGCTGCTTGTCGGGAAGTCTGCACCGATTGGTGCCGCACTTTAAAGGTGCCCGAATTCCATTTCAACAACTCGATCATGATAGATCACACACTTCTAGACGTTGGCGACTTCACCTTCCTCAACCTCGCCACTGGTCGTTGCTTCAGGACAAATCTAATGGACGTCCATCGCAGGTTCACATTCACATCCGATATTTATTGGTATTTTCCATTGTAAACATCTTAGTGCTAACTGATGCCCTCTTCTTCCAAAAGATTCTACTTCGTCGGTGTTTCTCGTGGCGTCATCGTGCTTGCTCAGAGGGTGGAGCCGTACCAGATTCGGTTTCTGAACCCAATCACTCATAAGTCTAACACTGAGTTTCAAGCACACATACCATCTTATCCTCTGCAATCTGTCATCGTGACGAAGTCCCCGACGATGGTGTTCGTTTGCACCAATTATCCAGATCTATTTCATGGGCCAATCAGAGCACTCCAACGGGGAAAATCAATGAATCATTTGGAGAAGGATTGTATTCGCCACCTCCTGCTATGCTTCTGGACTGCATGACGACATTCCGAGGGGAAGTATATGCATTACTTGAGAATGGAGACATCTTGTCGACCAACATCAAGTTAGAGCAGCGCGCGAGTACTGTCACGATGGCCAAAATAATTTTGGCCCCAGTCTTTGAACAGGTACGCGGAACTTACAAATTTTACCTTGTGGAGTCAGATGGTGATCTGCTTCTTGTGTTGAACGGGGATTTCGCCAAAGGGCAAGCGGTGTTGTACCGGGTGGACACGGAGAACCGCTCTCTCGAGGCCGTCGGTGACATTGGAAGTCGTGCCCTCTTTGTTGATTACAGTCGGTCTATCTCCATTGACACCAGGTTATACCCCATAGTCAAACCCGGTTGCATATACTATAGGAATTATATCAGACTGTACGATCATGAGGTTCAAGCCTGGGAAGAGGAACCAACAATGATGTATGGCTTAAGTCTGGAACATACACCGAGGCCTTACCCTCTGGACGAGATACTAGCAGCACATTACAGACGGAGAGAGTTCTCTGAATGTGTGTTGCAGCACGCAGGAGCCGACGACGATGAAATATATAGGGGAGAATGAATCCTATATTCATCCTAGGTTATTTGCTAGCATTTTCAGGTCTATTTTTCGAAGTAGAAATTTGTATTGTATTTATATTATTTCGATGAGCAGTATGCGTATTAACTTTCAAACAAAATTGTAATGTATTTAAATTTAGTACTTTTAGAATTCAAAGTATTTATTTTTACTAGCTTCTTTTAGAATTCTCTGTGTTCGACATGGGCATCAGCTCAGCGCCGGAATTCAGGTCCCACATGGAAAATTGCACAATAATGTGTCGGTGGGCGGCACCATCCCTTGAACCTGGGATGCGCGCCATCAAAGGTGGAGGGGGCGGGCCCGCCAGTTAGAAAACATGCCACGTCGGCATCCCCTGTTTCCGATGCCCTTTAAAAAATAAAACACGCCACATCGTTATCCCTTGTTTCTGATGGTGTTGCTACACTCGACGGTACATGGTGGCATATAAATAATATCATATAAACATAAGGGCACAGTCGTCAACATTTCTAAAATGAAACCCGGTCCCGTCTCCTACCTGTCCTGGTACATTGCCCGATGAGGTGGATAGCCACGACCGATCTTTTTAATACGTTCGCACTCTTATGCTGAGAAGGGAAATAAAGATTGAGCTGTTAATGCAACGAGTGTCGAATTATTACCCTCTAAGGAAATGGGAAATGGTTATTTTCACGCGTGCCCGTAGTCCAAACCTACTGTCAGTCTTTCACTCCCTTTCTCCGACTAACCACAGTTCACCTTGCCCAGCTCCTCCACGCCGCACCAACTAGGGTAACATGGCCCCGCCTAAGCCACCGCCGCCGCCGCCGCGACAGCCACCGAAACTAGGGTATTTAGCCCCTCTAAGGCAGGCCATGAAGCTCTACTTCAAGGATGGTCTCCCATTGCCCTGCTAGGCGGATGATTTCCCTGAATGTGCCGAATCGGCCGCGGCGGCGACTGCGCCGTCGTCGGCGCCAGATGCGGCAAGCAGGGCCAAGAGAGCGATGTGGAGAAATCGCGCGGCGGCATTATGGCATGCTCTAGGCAGTGGGAACAAGGTACATATCAAATCGTTCATGAGAGCATGCCCCCGTCGAGGGTACACACCCTCGAACAGGGCAGCGCCAAGGTCTAGGAACTCTCGCGTCCACGCTTCAGCGCGGACTACCTTACCTCAGTGGGGTAGGCTGGGAGCACGCCATCTGTAGCAAAGACGCTCCATCCTACGCACCGTCGAAGACCGTACCGTGGCGGCGACCAAGCGTCTACACTCAGCATGCTGGATTGTTCGACAGCCAGAGCCGGCGGTAGGCATCAGCTCAGCCCCGGAATTCAGGTTCGAGTTCACACAGACCTACGACCCCGAGAAGGAGATGTCGAATTTTAGTTTTGAAGAAATCGTTGCGGTGGCGTGGATGGTCCAACTGAACTGGGACTAGCACACACAAATCGCTCGTGCATGAACGATGCAGATTTCTTGTAGTTTGGCGGGAAGGCAATATATCAGTTTCGGTTAAATGATCAAAGAACTTATGTCCTCTCAAGGCAATTGGCCAGCCAACTTTTCTGGTGGAGATCAGTAGTTTCTTCAGTGTACAATAGTTAAGTTCAGACTGAAGAATGGCTTTTGTAGATGAAATGCTGACGAATTGTTCTATAAACTAGTAGGAAGTTTAGCCCACTTTTGTGCAGATATAAGACCCTTTTGTATGGAAGTACTACTGTTGTAACCAAATACTATCAAGTACCTATTTCCTTCAATTACTAGTCGTGGTTCAATCTAGTTAACTGGCATCTTTTTATCCCAGACTACAGATTTTGCGTCTGTTATCTGTGTTGTAAACCATTTTTCCTTTGTCTTGTGTTGCCTGCAAAATGGTCCTGCAGTTCAACGTGTTACAAATGTAGCTACCTTGTACTTGAAGAGGAGATGGACTACATTTTCCTGGCATCCACAGAATTGACATTGCTCATTGCTAGACCAGCCTCTTTTCATGAGGTTGTCCTTGGTTATTCACAGAAATTATAAAGCACAGTGTTCAACTATATCGATTCAAACTATTACACACACACTACGTCAAATTCATTATCCACACATACTACATCGATTCAAACTATTACACACACATACTACTTCAAACTATTACATACACGTACTACATCGATTGAAACTATTACACATTTTTAGTCGATGCTAACTTCCTGCTACGCTCTCCATACTACAAATTCATTAGCCACACATACCACGGAAATTCACTAGAGCTCTGTCTTCACTCGAGAGAAATCAGAACCACCAGCTCGTCCAAGCCCGGTCACCCCACCGAAACTGTGTGCCCCGTCGCGAAACGGTGGCGGTCCTGTGCCATCGATCCTTCTAGGCCAACACTGCAGGTGACGAGGGCGCTTTCTGGCAGCCTCTTCGGGGCCCTGAATGCCATGTACCGATTCCAGAACCTCCTCCAGGTGGATGATGACCGGGTGCTTCCAGCAAAGCTGTCGCCCTACCCTGCTTGGAATCTGCACCTCGTACATCTTAGGAACGGCGTCAAGATCTTTCAGCCACGCCTTTACCTCGATAACCCATCTGTTGCTCGGTGGCATGATTTCCACCAGCTCGCCGCCAAGGCTACTGACGACCTGCTTGAGGGCCTCCGGCTCCCAAGCATCCAATGGGAGGCCGTCAAAGCCGAGTTTGGAGAAGAAACGAAGCTGCCCCAAGCGATCGTCCCACCCACAGGCGCGATGCCAACGCATGAAGCTCATTTTCTCCCCGCAGCACTCGAAAGAACGGGAAGAATGCAGAACACGCTCGGTGTCTGAGCTGTGCTCGAACCGGACGAAAAAATCGAATGGCAGCGCGCATACCTCAATGTTGACCTCATTTTGTCTGATCCCAAAATGAGACCTGAAAGCCGACAACAACTCTGGCGGTGACATGGCAGGATGGACGCCCAGCATAGTGGCCATGAGAGCGTGGTCGTCGAACTGCTGTGCCAGGGCTACCATGCCTGGGTGCGCGGTAGCACGCAACTTCCCGAGGCCGGTCGCCGGCCTAGATCGCTCGACGGGACGCGCTCCGCTGTGCGAGAAGGACTAGCCAGAGGCGAGATATTAGTCCGGGGACGTGTAGCTCCGATACGGCGAACGATGCAACGGCGACGGCTGCGAGCTTCGATTAGAGGCGTGGGAGGTTGACCAGACATGGCGGGGACGCAAATTAGAGCAAGTGCGAGCTCCGATCTGAGACGAGCAGCCGGAGCTGAGCAAATGTTATGGGGAGGGGAGCAGGGGAGAAGACCAGAGCATAGAAAAGAAATAGATCTGGTCCACTCAGGGATCTGGTCCATGCAGGGGTAAGCTAGTCCGCGACCGCAAAAGATAACGGGGAATACTGACATGGCGAGCCAAGAAGAGTTGACCTAACGGCGGTATTTGAGTTCAACCATTTTTCGTCTGGTTCAAACGACCGTTTGGCCGTTAAATTTGTATTCACCCCCATTTGGTCCTTTTGGACAATTAGCGAATCTACTATGGCCCCTCCGCACGATTGATGGCAACTCGGGTACCGCGGTGCACTCACCCACCAAGTTTGGTACCACAAACGAACATTCCCGAGGCCAGGGGGCCACCACACCACCTGGCCGCGTGGCCCAGCCTGGCCCGCGCCAGGGGGTGGTCTGGCCGCCTCCGGCACCCCCTCGGCCTCCCCTTCCAACTATAAGATGCCCTCGGGATGAAAACCCTAAGGCCCGATCAAAAATCCACGAAAGAGTCTGTAGCCGCCGTCATCTCCATCCCTATATCGGGAGGGATCTGAAGCTCTTCCCGGCACCCTGTCGGAGAGGGGAATTCACCCTGGAGGCCTTCTTCATCATCATGCAAGCCTCCGGTGTGATGCGTGAGTAGTTCATCCTTGGACTACGGATCCATATAGTAGCTAGATGGCTGGTTCTCCTCCTTTCTGCTTTCATGTCTAGATCTTGTGAGCTCCGTTCATGATCAAGATCATCTATTTGTAATTCTGCATGTTGTGTTTGCGGGGATCCGATGGATATTAAGATGCTATTTCAGATTGATTGTTGATTCTATCATGTCTTTGTTATTTGTGATCTTGCATGCTTTCGTTGTTAGTAGCTATCTTGGCCAATTAGATGCTAGCAACTCCAAGAGTTAGTATTTATGCTCGATAGTGGGTTCATGCCTCTGGTAATCTGGGGACGTGACAGAAATCTCTAAGGTACTAGATGTGCTGTTGCTACTAGGGAGAAAACAACAATCCTTTGTTCATAGAACAATCGTATTATTTACTTTACACGTAGTTCATAAAGCAATAATTTGTTGCTTGCAACTTAATACTGGAGGGGGTTCAGATGATAACCTGAAGGTGGATTATTAGTTATAGATGCAGTTGGATGGCGGTCTACGTATAATGTTGTAATTCCCAATCAAGTCTCAAAGGAGTCAAGATGATTAGTATATGCATGTATTTCTTTCTCGATGTTTGTCAATTGCCCTGCTGTAATTTGTTCACCCAGCATGTTATCTATCTTAAGGAGAGCCACCTCTAGTGAACTATGGATCCCTGTCCTTTTTATTTACATACAATCTACAAACTGTTTACTGCTTTTGTGTTTACTTTCTGCAAACTTTTACTTCCTTCCACTCGATACGTTTAATCTTTTGTTTTCAGCAAAACACGGTGAGATTGACAACCTCATCGCAAGTTGGGGACAAAGTTCTGTGGTTGTGTTGTGCAGGTCTCCACGTTGCTACTAGCACCGGTAGTGCACCCTGCCAAGGCTCAGCTAGCAACACCTTTGGGGTATTTCCTTGCTCCTACTGGTTCGATTAAACCTTGGTTTCATAACTGAGGGAAACTTGTTGCTGTGCTCATCATACCTTCCTCTTGGGGTTCCCAACGAGCTCTACATCAACACCGCACCAACATTTTTCTGGCGCCGACACTGAGCCATCAAGAATTTTTCTGGCGCCATTGCCGAGGAGTCAAGGACATCTTCACAAGGGGAGTCCCTCTTAACCAATCTCTTTACTTTGTTATTTTTGTTTTTCTTAGTTTCTTTTGGCTTTGTTTGCTTGTTTCTTTATCAAAAACACAAAAAATTAGTTGTACAAGTTTGCTTTCTTTATTGAAAACACAAAAAAATTTGTTCCTATCTTGAGTTGCTATTATGTCTAGCCTTGCTCCAGTCACTATGTCACCCAAGGAAATGATTTTCACTTTTAAACAAGGAATTGAGTAAAGTTTTAAAGAAGCTTAGTCTAGAATCTCTGATCTACATGAAAAAACTAAGCCTAAAATGACTCAAAGCTTGTTTGTTAGTAGTTTTTACCTTGGAATTACTCTTTGCTATAGATATGCTTTAGATGTTGTTATGGGAGGAGATTTCCTCCAATGTAATGAGGATGATGCTATAAAGAAATTGATCCTTACTTACAACTTGCCTAGCCAAACTGATATTTCTTTCGCAAAAATATTTGCTAGATTAAACACTCTTGAGACTGGCACTGGTAGCTTAAAAGATTGCTATAATACGCTTAGGGAGCATCACAATTATGTTCCCATAAATTCTGAACCATCAAAGTGGCTCCCTACAGTAAAGATTGAGATAAACACTGAAACTTTTCAAGCCCGTTGTGATATCATGTCTGAATTTTGTCTTACGCCCAAAGATATTTATGAATCTTTGAATCCTTGGGGGCTTACTGAAGGAGGAAAAGGAATATCTCTTGCTAATAATGCTACCATATTACCTATTGGAATAGCTGAAGGAGTGTTTACAAAGATCCTTGGGAAAATGATTTCTACTAATTATCTTGTTATTGAATGTGCAGGAAAAGGACAAATTACACTTGGAAGGTCCCTATTAGAACTTCTTGGAGCAATAATAGATGTGGGAAAGGGGACCATGCACCTTTCTTATCCACCAAACAATCATATTTTCTCCAAGGTTAAGAATAAAAGTAAGAGAGGTAAGGGCAAGAAATTTGGTCTTAATGCTTCTTCATTTGAGAACACTTGATTCTTTCTTGCTTCTTATGCCTAACTTAGAGGCATTAAAGAAAAGTACTTATTGGGAGATAACCCAAAAGTTTTAGATGAGTCTTGGAAGTTATTACCTCTATAATAACCGCTCCTTATCCTTTTTATTTGCTTTTTGTGCCAAAAGTAACCTCTAATGAGAGAGAAGTAATGATTGGGAAAGTTGCTGTCCCGAAACAGATTTCTGTGCTTCACCGTACAAATTCGTGTAAAATCTCTGAACGTATTTTTGAGGCGTGAATCTTTGTGCTTCTGCCCCAGGTTGTTATCTAACTTTCGTTAGTTCAACAATTTTTGATTTGAGCAACAGAAGGTCTTCGAAAAAATTCGTCTTTACCTGCTGGTCTGTTTTGACAGATTTCTGCCATTTTCTGCATTTGCTTCTTGTTGGTTCCTTTTTGAGTTCTTTTGGGGAATTGAGCTTTCTAAGGGAAGTGCTTCAGTAGATAGTGTTCTAATGGAAGTGTATTTGGTGTTATAACTGAACCTTAAGACTTATTTATCTTGAATACACTAATGTTGCTAATAAAGATTATGTGAAGTTTTGTATGAAGGAAAAATTTCAGGTGTATGGAAGGAATGAGTAATGAGATGAAGGATGGAATAAAGCTCAAGCTTGGGGATGCCACACGTGTCACCCCAAGAAATATCCAAGAAGAACAAGCGTCAAAGCTTGGGGATGCCCAAGGCATCCCCTTCTTCATCAATAAAAATCTCAGGTTTCTTCTAAACGTTTCATTTTTATTGTTTCATGCACAATTGTGTTGTTCTTGGAGCGTCTACTTATTTGTTTTCATTTTGGTTTTTGTTTGCTTTTGTTTTCTTAGTTTTCTGAATAAATTGGTTGGACCCGCTCTTTCATACGTTGGTTTGCAAATAGTTTGGTTTGGTTTGGAAAAGAGTAGGAAAGTTCAAACTTATGTGGTAAAAAGAGCTCGTTTTTGACTGTGGCCTATGCTTTGTCATGCCATGTTTGATATTGTTTTGGCTTTATGCTTAGTATTCTCTGTTGTAGCATGACTTGTCATAAACAATTGAGATTTCTTAATGTGCCTTGGATGAATCATGCGTTGTTTTAGCATATTAAAGCATAGTATAGTGGTATTCTCCTTTGATGCTTTATTTGGGTCGACTTGGCGCATGCATGTTATGACTATCTCAAGTCACCATAGCCTTTATGATCCTTTAGTTTTCAACTTGTAATATCACTATATGCTTTGATCAATGATGTTTTGTCGCTCTGCATGATTATGTCCATTATTGCTCTCTTAGTTTGTCGCTCCCAGTCTTTTGCTAGCCTCCACAACCAAGTATGAGTTCCACTCATGCATCCAACTCCCTAAACCAAGTTATTCCAAAGAGTCCACCATGCCTACTGATACATTGCAAATGTATCTATAATTTTTGATGTTCCATGCTTGGTTTTATCCACTTTCTTGTGTTTTGTCCACACTTTGGAGTACTTTTCATATGATTTCTTGGACTAACCTATTAACAAGAGCCACAGTGCCAGCTGCCTGTTTTCAGTTGTTTTTGGTTCCAGGAAAGTCAGAAAATGAATATTCTCGGAATTGGACGGGACAAAAGCCAAAGTGCCTATTTTTCCGGAAGTCATCAGATGCCAGAGTACGAGATGGAGAGGCGCCAAGGGGCCACCACACCACCTGGCCGCGCGGCCCAGCCTGGCCCGCGCCAGGGGGTGGTCTGGCCGCCTCCGGCACCCCCTCGTCCTCCCCTTCCGACTATAAGATGCCCTCGGGACGAAAACACTAAGGCCCGATCCGAAATCCACGAAAGACTCTGTAGCCGCCGTCATCTCCATCCCTAGATCGGGAGGGATCTGAATCTCTTCCCGGCACCCTGCCGGAGAGGGGAATTCACCCTGGAGGCCTTCTTCATCACCATGCAAGCCTCCGGTGTGATGCGTGAGTAGTTCATCCTTGGACTAGGGATCCATGTAGTAGCTAGATGGCTGGTTCTCCTCCTTTGTGCTTTCATGTCTAGATCTTGTGAGCTCCGTTCATGATTGATGGCTCAATGCACGGCGCCCAGAAAAATGCTTGATGGCGGTGTTGATGTAGAGCTCGTTGGGAACCCCAAGAGGAAGGTATGATGAGCACATCAGCAAGTTTCCCTCAGTTATGAAACCAAGGATTAATCGAACCAGTAGGAGCAAGGAAACACCTCAAAGGTGTTACTAGCTGAGCTTTGGCAGGGCGCACTACCGGTGCTAGTAGCAACGTGGAGACCTGCACAACACAACCATAGAACTTTGTCCCCAACTTGCGATGAGGTTGTCAATCTCACCATGTTTTGCGGAAAACAAAGGATTAAACGTATCGAATGGAAAGAAGTAAAAGTTTGCAGAAAGTAAACACAAAGCAGTAAAAGATTGTAGATTGTATGTAAAGAAAAAGGACCGAGATCCATAGTTCACTAGAGGTGGCTCTCCTTAGATAGATAACATGCTGGGTGAACAAATTACAGCGGGGCAATTGACAAACACCGAGAAAGCAATACATGCATATACTAATCATCTTGACTCCTTTGAGACTTGATTGGGCAATACAACATAATACATAGACCGCCATCCAACTGCATCTATGACTAATAATCCACCTTCAGGTTATCATCCGAACCCCCTCCAGTATTAAGTTGCAAGCAACAGATTATTGCTTTACGAACTGCGTGTAAGGTAAACAATACGATTGCTCTATGAACAAAGGATTGTTGATTTCTCCCTAGTAGCAACAGCACATCTAGTACCTTAGAGATTTCTGTCACTTCCCCAGATTACCAGAGGCATGAACCCACTATCGAGCATAAATACTAACTCTTGGAGTTGCTAGCATCTAATTGGCCAAGATAGCTACTAATAACGGAAAGCATGCAAGATCTCAAATAACAAAGACATGATAGAATCAATAATCAATCTGAAATAGCATCTCAATATCCATCGGATCCCCGCAAACACAACATGTATGAATTACAAATAGATGATCTTGATCATGAACGGAGCTCACAAGATCTAAACATGAAAGCACAAAGGAGGAGAAACCAGCCATCTAGCTACTACATGGATATGTAGTCCAAGGATGAACTACTCACGCATCACACCGGAGGCTTGCATGGTGATGAAGAAGGCCTCCATGGGTGAATTCCCCTCTCCGGCAGGGTGCCGGGAAGAGTTTCAGATCCCTCCTGATCTAGGGATGGAGATGACGGTGGCTACAGACTCTTTCTTGGATTTTTGATCAGGTACCTAGGGTTTTTGTCCCGAGGGCAACTTATAGGCGGAAGGAGAGGCCGAGGGGGTGCTGGGGGCGGCCAGACCACCCCCTGGCACGGGCTAGGCCTGGCCGTGCGGCCAGGTGGTGTGGCCGGCCCCTAGCCCTTCTCCGTCTCGTATTCTGGCACTTGATCCCCTCCGGAAAAATAGGCACTTTGGCTTTTGTCCCGTCCAATTCCGAGAATATTCATTTTCTGACTTTTCGAGAACCAAAAACAACAGAAAACAGGCAGCTGGCACTGTGGCTCTTGTTAATAGGTTAGTCCAAGAAATCATAATAAAAGTACTCCAAAGTTGGAACAAAACACAAGAAAGTGGATAAAACTAAGCATGGAACATCAAAAATTATAGATACATTTGCAATGTATCAACATCCCCAAGCTTAAATCATTCTCGTCCTCGAGTAGGTAAGTGATAAAAAGAAATAATTTTTGAGGTGACATGCACCATCAAAGACTTGATCAAAGTATTTGCAAAACTCAAAGCTGGGGTCATAGTACTTCAATCATAACATGAAAGACAAAGTTCTAGCAATAAGCAAAGAGACTATGATGCAACATGAAAAGGCACAAACAAAAGATTCATGAATAACATGCTTTGCAAGACGTTTGTTTGTTTCACATAAAGAAAACATACCATAATAGTATTCAGCTTGTCCCTCAATAGAGTAGCAAATATACATGCATAGGACACCTTCAAAGTTCATAAGAGTGACTAGATACAATAGTCTCAAACAAGCAATAACAAGTTATGCATCAATCAACTAGTCTTGGGACAATGCACATAGAACTAAGAATGGCCACTATGCTCTCAAAGTAGTGCATAAAGATAGAAGGTGGAGACTCAATATAATGGTGGAAGAAAGGCCTTTTGTAAAAAGGAAGTAGGGATTCAAGTCTCATAAAGAGCTTCCAAAAATTATGGTACTTATAGCTTTCAGCTCTCATTGCCCCTATCATAAGCATCTTGAAGGTGGTTAAGGTTAAAGTGACACAACTAAGAGGATATGCTTGACAAGTTATAAACCGAAATCTTATGCCCCTTACTTAAGAAGACCGATCCTCATGCTACTCAACTTTAGTCACGAGTAAGCTCTTGTCATTGTAAGTATGTGTGTATCATTAAGAACCACCAACGGGGTACCCCTTGCACATGATATGGGGGCTTTCCCATAATCAAAATGACAAGGCAAGCAGACAATGAGCATCTCAGCGATCTTTTTATTTTCTATTTGCATAGGTTTTTATTGAGGATGCTTCATAGAGTGCTCACTATGGTGATGCTGCAAGTTTCCACCATGATTAGGCATGGCTTAGGCTAGCGGCCCAGGCGTTTCTCTAACACACATACAAACTCCATGATCAAACAAGTTCCACATTTATTTCACACCGCCAAGATCCGTAAGCAAAAGAACATAATATCAACGGGGTACAAAGTACAAGTGCAATGTTGAAAGCGTTCCCCATGGTACATGGTTCTGCTAATTTCAACTTATAAAGCGCAAGCATATACGCAACAAAGAAGGACCCAATGGTTCAAGTTTATTAGAGGCAATAAAGTAAAGTGTGCCATCAAGTTCGTGAGATCTTTAATCACTAGTTTTCTCATAAGAAGTGGAAGGTAAACAAAAGCATGAATATACTTGGAATAGCATAAGCTAGTAGCTAGGTATGGTGGACTCTCTGGAATAACTTGGTTTAGGGAGTTGGATGCATGAGTGGAACTCATACTTTGTGGTGGAGGCTAGCAAAAGACTGGGAGCGACAAACTAAGAGAGCAATAATGGCCATAATCACGCAGAGCGATAAAACATCATTGATCAAAGCATAAAGTGATACTACAAGTTGAAAACTAAAGGATCATCAAGACTAAGGTGACTTGTGACAGTCATAACATGGTGCGAGCATGTGCCAAGTCAACCCAAATAAAGCATCAAAGGAGAATACCACTATACTATGCTTTAATATGCTAAAACAACGCATGATTCATCCAAGGCACATTAAGCAATCTCAATTGTTTATAACAAGTCATGCTACAGCAAAGAATAGTAAGCATAAATCCAAAACAATATCAAGCATGGCATGACAGAGCATAGGCCACAGTCAAAAACGAGCTCTTTTTACCACAAAAGTATAAACTTTCCTATTCTTTTCCAAACCAAACCAAACTATTTGCAAACCAAAGTGTGAAAGAGGGGGTCCAACCAACTTATTCAGAAAACTAAGCAAACCAAGAAAACTAAAAACCAAAATGAAAACAAAAAAGAAGATGCTCCAAGAGAAACACAACTGTGCACGAAACAATAAAAATGAAGCGTTTGGAAGAAACCTGGGATTTTTATTGATGAAGAAGGGGATGCCTTGGGCATCCCCAAGCTTTGACGCTTGTACTTCTTGGATATTTCTTGGGGTGACACGCGTGGCATCCCCAAGCTTAAGCTTTAGTCCATCCTTCATCTCATTACTCATTCCTTCCATACACCTGAAAATTTTCCTTCATACAAAACTTCACACAATCTCATTAGCAACATTAGTGCACTTAAGATAAATAAGTCTCAAGGTTCAGTTCTAACACCAAATAAACTTACATTAAACACTAGCTACCGTAGCACTTCCCTCAAAAAGCTCAATTCCCCAAAGGAACTCAAGAAGGAACTAACAAGAAGCAAATGCAGAAAATGGCAGAAATCTGTCAAAACAGACCAGCAGGTAGAGACGAATTTTTTCGAAGACCTTCTGTTGCTCAAATCAAAAGGTGTTGAGCTAAAGAAAGTTAGATAACAACCTGGGTCAGAAGCACAAAAAATTACAGCTCAATCCGACGTACAGAGCTCTCTCAGGAATTCTTACGGTGAAGCACAGAAATCTGTTTCGGGACAGCAACTTTCCCAATCATTACTTCACTCTCATTAGAGGTTACTCTTGCCACAAAAAGCAAATAAAAAGGATAAGAAGAGGTTATTACAGAGGTAATAACTTCCAAGACTCAACTAAAACTCTTGGGTTATCTCCCAACAAGTACTTTTCTTTAACGCCTTTAAGTTAGGCATAAGAAGCAAAGAAAGAATCAAGTGTCCTCAAATGAAGAAGCATTAAAACCAACTTTCTTGCCCTTACCTCTCTTATTTTTATTCTTAACCTTTGGGAAAATGTGATTTTTTGGTGGAGAAGAAAGGTGCATGAGCCCCTTTCCCACATCTATTATTGCTCCAAGGAGTTCTATAGGGATCTTCCAAGTGTAATTTGTCCTTTTCCTGCACATTCAATAACAAGATAATCAGTAGAAATCATTTTCCCAATGATCTTTGTAAACACTCCTTCAGCAATTCCAAGAGTTAATATGGTAGTATTATTAGTAAGAGATATTTCTTTTCCTCCTTCAATGAGCCCCCAAGTATTCAGAGATTTATATATATCTTTGGGCATAAGGCAAAATTCAGACATGATGTCACAGCGGGATTGAAAAGTTTCATTGTTTATTTCAATCTTTACTGTAGGGAACCACTTTGATGGTTCAGAGTTTATTGGAACATAATCGTGATGCTCCCTAAGCGTATTATAGCACCCTTCTAATCTAGTAGTGCTAGCCTCAAGAGTGTCCAACCTAGCAAATATTTTTGTGAAAGAAGTATCAGTTTGGCTAGGCAAATTGTAAGTGAGGATCAATTTCTTTATAGCATTAATGGCATCATCCTCATTACTTTGGAGGAAATCTCCTCCCACAATAGCATCTAAAGCATATCTATAGCAAAGAGCAATCCCAAGGTAAAAACTACTAAGGGACAAGCCTTGAATCATTTTAGGCTCTGTCTTTTCATGTAGATCAGAGATTCTAGGCCAAGCTTCCTTAAAACTTTCCTCAATTCCTTGTTTAAAAGTGAGAATCATTTCCTCGGGTGACATAGTGATTGGAGCAAGGCTAGACATAGTGGCAACTCAAGATAGGAACTAATTTTTTTTGTGTTTTCAAATAAGAAAGCAAACAAGTAAAACTAATTTTTTTGTGTTTTTTTAAGAACAAAACAAGCAAACAAGGCAAAAAGAAAACTAAGCAAAACAAAAACAACAAAGTAAAGAGATTGGCTATGAGGGACTCCCCTTGTGAAGATGTCCTTGACTCCCCGGCAACGCTGCCAGAAAAATGCTTGATGGCTCAATGCACGGCGCCCAGAAAAATGCTTGATGGCGGTGTTGATGTAGAGCTCGTTGGGAACCCCAAGAGGAAGGTATGATGAGCACAGCAGCAAGTTTCCCTCAGTTATGAAACCAAGGTTTAATCGAACCAGTAGGAGCAAGGAAACACCTCAAAGGTGTTACTAGCTGAGCTTTGGCAGGGCACACTACCGGTTCTAGTAGCAACGTGGAGACCTGCACAACACAACCACAGAACTTTGTCCCCAACTTGTGATGAGGTTGTCAATCTCACCGTGTTTTGTGGAAAACAAAGGATTAAATGTGTCGAATGGAAAGAAGTAAAAGTTTGCAGAAAGTAAACACAAAGCAGTAAAAGATTGTAGATTGTATGTAAAGAAAAAGGACCGGGATCCATAGTTCACTAGAGGTGGCTCTCCTTAGATAGATAACATGCTGGGTGAACAAACTACAGCGGGGCATTTGACAAACACCGAGAAAGCAATACATGCATATACTAATCATCTTGACTCCTTTGAGACTTGATTGGGCAATACAACATAATACATAGACCGCCATCCAACTGCATCTATGACTAATAATCCACCTTCAGGTTATCATCCGAACCCCCTCCAGTATTAAGTTGCAAGCAACAGATTATTGCTTTATGAATTGCGTGTAAGGTAAACAATACGATTGCTCTATGAACAAAGGATTGCTGTTTTCTCCCTAGTAGCAACAACACATCTAGTACCTTAGAGATTTCTGTCACTTCCCCAGATTACCAGAGGCATGAACCCACTATCGAGCATAAATACTAACTCTTGGAGTTGCTAGCATCTACTTGGCCAAGATAGCTACTAACAATGGAAAGCATGCAAGATCTCAAATAACAAAGACATGATAGAATCAATAATCAATCTGAAATAGCATCTCAATATCCATCGGATCCCCGCAAACACAACATGTATGAATTACAAATAGATGATCTTGATCATGAACGGAGCTCACAAGATCTAAACATGAAAGCACAAAGGAGGAAAAACCAGCCATCTAGCTACTACATGGATCCATAGTCCAAGGATGAACTACTCACGCATCACACCGGAGTCTTGCATGGTGATGAAGAAGGCCTCCAGGGTGAATTCCCCTCTCCAGCAGGGTGCCGGGAAGAGCTTTAGATCCCTCCCGATCTAGGTTTAGAGATGACGGCGGCTACAGGCTCTTTCATGGATTTTTGATCGGGTACCTAGGGTTTTCGTCCCGAGGGCAACTTATAGGCGGAAGGAGGGGCCGAGGGGGTGCTGGGGGCGGCCAGACCACCCCCTGGCACGGGCCAGGCCTAGCCGCGTGGCCAGGTGGTGTGGCTGGCCCCCGGCCCTTCTCTGTCTCGTATTCTGGCACTTGATCCCCTCCGGAAAAATAGGCACTTTGGCTTTTGTCCCATCCAATTCCGAGAATATTCATTTTCTGATTTTTCTGGAACCAAAAACAACAGAAAACAGGCAGCTGGCACTATGGCTCTTGTTAATAGGTTAGTCCAAGAAATCATAATAAAAGTACTCCAAAGTTGGAACAAAACACAAGAAAGTGGATAAAACTAAGCATAGAACATCAAAAATTATAGATACATTTGCAATGTATCAATGATCAAGATCATCTATTTGTAATTCTGCATGTTTTGTTTGCAGGAATCTGATGGATATTGAGATGCTATTTTAGATTGATTATTGATTCTATCAAGTCTTTGTTATTTGTGATATTGCATGCTTTCTGTTGTTAGTAGCTATCTTGGCCAAGTAGATGCTAGCAACTCCAAGAGTTAGTAGTTATGCTCGATAGTGGGTTCATGCCTCTGGTAATCTGGGGAAGTGACAGAAATCTCTAAGGTACTAGATGTGTTGTTGCTACTAGGGAGAAAACAACAATCCTTTGTTCATAGAACAATCGTATTGTTTACTTTACACGCAGTTCGTAAAGCAATAATCTGTTGCTTGCAACTTAATACTGGAGGGGGTTCAGATGATAACCTGAAGGTGGATTATTAGTCATAGATGCAGTTGGATGGAGGTCTATGTATAATGTTGTAATGCCCAATCAAGTCTCAAAGGAGTCAAGATGATTAGTATATGCATGTATTGCTTTCTCGATGTTTGTCAATTGCCCCGCTGTAATTTGTTCACCCAGCATGTTCTCTATCTTAAGGAGAGCCACCTCTAGTGAACTATGGATCCCGGTCTTTTTTCTTTACATACAATCTACAAACTGTTTACTGCTTTTGTGTTTACTTTCTGCAAACTTTTACTTCCTTCCATTCGATACGTTTAATCCTTTATTTTCAGCAAAACATGGTGAGATTGACAACCTCATCGCAAGTTGGGGACAAAGTTCTGTGGTTGTGTTGTGTAGCTCTCCACGTTGCTACTACACCGGTAGGGCACCCTGCCAAGGCTCAGCTAGCAACACCTTTGGGGTGTTTCCTTGCTCCTACTAGTTCGATTAAACCTTGGTTTCATAACGAGGATAACCAAGTTATTATCAACTCGTTGTAAATCAGATATTGACTATAGTAGGAGAGACAGACACCCACCAGCCACTTATGCAACACTAGTTGCATGTCAGTCATGGAACCGGTCTCATGTGCGATGACATGTAAGGTTGGTCCGGGCCGCTTCATCCCACTATGCCACCAATATCCAAAATACATGAAAGAAGCAACACCATGATCATCATCGCCCACATATTAACATATGTGTACTACCCGTGCAAAGCACCTACGCATAGATCAGGCTCTGATACCACTTTGGGGTTTGCAGCATAGAAAACAAAAAAAATCCTATGATGAGAACTATACGCCAAGATCTATCTACTAGATACAAGCAACGGTTGGATATACATCCATAGAGAACTTACCCTCGAAGACAACAGAGTTTTGTTAACGAGTTGGAACTCGTGGATGATGTAGTCGTACGCTTGCCAATCTCAAGATCATGTGGAAGTCATAGCACCGCAAATCAGCGGCGCATCTGTCCTCGCACACACGTTTAGTCCACCGAACAACCTCCACCTCCTCGCTCTAGCAAATCAGCAGAAGCAGAAACTCCTTCCAGACGCAATGGCACCGGGAGCATGTATCTCGCTAATCCGAGACCATGGGGGAATATATCTAGAGGGGGAGAGGGATCCTTCACGAGGAGGTGTGCTTTGTGAGGGAGGAGAGGGGGGCCTTTTATAGGAGGAGGGGGATCCTCCCCTCCCATGGCCGGTGCCCATGGAGGGTGGCCCCACCTCTTCCTCATTCATGTGGTGGAAGCTCCACTCACATCAATTTAGCCTCCACCCAAAGTTCCACTCACATGCATTTAATTTCCACCAAATTTAATGCAACTCTCATTTAATAAAACTCTTTTATTTATTTTATTTAGAATTTTGTTAATTACTTTAATTAACAAACATTCACATAAAACCCCTTGTAACATTTCAATATCACATGCAGAACCAGTTTCTGCAATTTCACCCGAAACAATTCTGGTTTCCATCAAAAAAATTCCAGCGCTTTGCAATTATTTCGTCTGAAACATATGTGCCCCAAAATGGTGTTTGGCAACCCTTAAGTGTGTCACCCTACGGTTCGCGAATAATACAGACATAATTGAGACTCCTCTCAAATCAATAATCAGAAGCGGGACCTAGAGATCCATACTAACTCCTGCACATTCAATGATGACTTCTGTGATCGTGAGAACCTTTAACGCTAGTAATTTAATCCCTTTATCTCATGATATATTACATGTCCGATATTCGATCATCGGTATCCAAATACCTAGTTTGATCTCGTTACCGACATGCACTCTTTTCTCGTTCCTGTGATATAACATTCTAGTGATCACATCACTTGCTTGCAAGCTATCTTAATGTGATATCACCGAGAGGGCCCATAGTATATCTATCTGTCATCGGGATTGACAAATTCCACTCTTGATCCATGAGCCTCAACATGACATCTTCGGAGTATCTGAACCACCTTTATAGTCACCCTTTTACGGTGTGACGTTTGAAGTTATCAAGTTACACTTCTGATGTCAGCAATTAACATGATCTCATGGTCTAAGGATAAAGATTACTTCGTATGATGTTATAGCAATGTAAACATAATGACTTTGATCGTAATGCTATACTTCGGATGAATTTTCATCACATCATTTCACAAATGTTATGACCTCGTTATTAACAACATCCAATGTCCATGATCAGGAAACTTTGATCATCTTGTTAATCAATGAGCTACTCTATAAGAGAGGCATAACTAGAAACCTTTTATTTGTTTACTAAACACACATGTATTGATGTTTCCTATCAATACAATTATAGCATGCAAAATAAACATCTATCATATACAAGGAATACATAATAACAACTTTATTATTGCCTCTCAAGGCATATTTCCTTCACCAGATCGTCGTCTGCCACGTCGTTGCTCCTCCGGACATGCCGCAGCCGCCGCATGCCAGAGATTCCACGCCGTTGAGGTGCCGGACGCGCACCCCATTCGCAACGAGGATTGGCGTCCCATGCCGCTGATCTACGCCGGGGAAGACGAGAGATCCCCACACCACCGGTGCGCCCAGGCTTTGCCTGGCCACGCCCTTGGTGGCAGCAGGGGAGAGAGGAGGGAGGGGAGTTGGGGGCTGGGGCGGCAGCGCCTAGGGTTTCCCCTCCTATCGCCACATGGGGGCGAGAGGAGAGAGAGAGGGGGGCCACTAACACATATTCATAAAGAAAGTTATAAATAATCTCTATTTCAAGTCATAATAATGCTAGGGTTTATCCATCTCTCCTCAAGAACAAAAAACTACTCACATATGAAGGCAATCAACATCATATCAATAGTATTTATGGAATACAAAGTATGAATGAATACAAGTGCAAATCCATGATGGGGATTGAAATTACAACCAAGTAAACAAGGGCACATGTGATGGATACGTTATTGATGATGATTACAATGTATATTTATGTGGAGCCCTTTAAGATCCAAGTCCCTTCTTCATCTGGTATGTTGGTGGAGATGGTGATGGAGGTAGGGACTATGGAGGTGTTGGGTTCGCAGCATAGAAAACAAAAAATTTCCTACGATGGGAACTATACGCCAAGATCTATCTACTAGATACAAGTAATGGTTGCATATATATCCATAGATAACTTGCCCTCGAAGACAACAAAGCTTTGTTAACGAGTTGGAACTCGTGGATGATGTAGTCGTACACTTGCCGTTCAAGATCGTGATGAAGTCTAGCAGGTCCGGCTCCAGCACGTCCATCAGATCCAGCTCCAGCAAGTCCAGCACCGCAAAGCAGCAGTGCATCCGTGATCGCACACACGTCTGGTACCCCGACAACCTCCATCCCTCGCTCCAGCAAAGTAGCGGAAGCAGCAACTCCTTTCCAGATAAAGCCACCGGGAACATGTATCTCGCTAATCCGAGACCATTGGGGAATAATACTAGAGGGGGAGAGAGATCCTTCACGAGGAGGTGTGAGGAAGAAGGAGTGAGAGGGGGGCCTTTTATAGGAGGAGGGGAGGGTGTCCCTTCACCTCCCCCATTCATGTGGTGGTAACCCCCTCCACATTAAAATGCCCCTTCACATTGTCTTTTAAAGTCTCCACTTTAAATGCATTAAATTTCTCCAAATTTAATGCTCTCTCATTTAATACAACTCTTTTATTAATTTTATTCAGAATTTTGTTAATTACTTTAATCAACAAACATTCACATAAAACCCCCTGCAACATTTCAATATTACATGCAGAACCAATTTCAGCAATTTCACCCGAAACAGTTTCGGTGTCTATTGAAATAATTCCAGCGCTTTCTTAAATCTTTATCTGAAACATATTTACTCCAAATGGTGTTGGTATACCTTAAGTGAGTCACCCTACGGTTTGCAAATAATGCATACATGATCGAGACCCCTCTCCGATCAATAATCAGCAGCGGGACCTGGAGATCCGTACTGACTCCCACATATTCAATGATAACTCTTGTGATCGTGTGAACCTTTAACGTCGTAACTAAATCCCTTTGTCTTGCGATATATTACATGTCCGAGATTCGATCATTGGCATCCAAATACCTAGTTTGATCTCGTTACCGACATGCACTCTTTTCTCGTTCCCGTGATATAACATTCTAGTGATCACATCACTTGCTTGCAAGCTATTTCAATGTGATATCACCTAGAGGGCCCAGAGTATATCTATCCGTCATCGGGATGGACAAATCCCACTCTTGATCCATGAGCCTCAACATAACACCTTCGTAGCACTGAACCCACCTTTATAGTCACCCTGTTACGGTGTGACGTTTGATGTTATCAAGATACTCTTCTGGTGTTAGCAATTAACATGATCTCATGGTCTAAGGACTAAGATTACTTCGTATGATGTTATAGCAATATAAACATAATGACTCTGATCATAATGCTATACTTTGGATGAATGTCCATCACATCATTCCACCAATGTTGTGACCTCGTTATTAACAACATCCAATGTCCATGATCAGGAAACCTTGATCATCCTGTTAATCAACAAGCTAGTTTATATGAGAGGCGGTACTAGGAACTTTGTATTTTGTTTATTAAACACACATGTATTAAAATTTCCAATTAATACAATTATAGCATGCAAAATAAACATTTATCATAAACATGGAATAAGATAATAACCACTTTATTATTGCCTCTCAGGCATATTCCCTTCAGTCTCCCATTTGCACTAGAGTCAATAAACTAGTTTGAAAAACTTTGTGTATTGAACACCTATGGCTTTCTGGTGTTACATATACGCGATTGCTAGTGGTTAACATAATCTCTGGATCTGACAGTTTCAGGTCCGTGTGTATTTGCATGTCTTTCCATCTCTACGTCACTCATTCTAAAATGAGATGGCATTGTATAAATTTTGGTCCTTTGGTGAGACCTTTAGTTCGTTCGGGTTAAAATATGTTGATATTATTGGCATACAATATATCTTGATAGTATTAGCCCACTTTGAACCACACCTAGTTTGATAACAAACTACTTAACACAAATGCCCTCCTTTGCTGCCACTATAGCAGTCATATACTTAGCCTTTTGTTGTAGTATCCGTCACAATGTTTCAACTTTGGAACTTATCCAAATCCATCATGGAACATCCTTTCCATTACATTGTGCCACCCATAGTATAAATTGAGATAAATTTAATTTGTATCTTGTGACAAAACTAGTATCAATGTAACACTTTACAATGAACTACCTTTAACTATTTGTCACTTATACATGATATATTCTTAGTTCTTCCAAAGCTCATAAGAATATCTTTACTATCATCCAATGATCATCTTATGAATCATTATGGTATGTGCTCATTACATTGAGAGCATAGGACATATTTGGATATATACATATCACGGTATAATTGATCAAAATATTCATGTGATTTTACTCACCAAGTGTTGAAACACTTGAATCTTGATACAATCATTTCTATGCAGCAAGAACCTTTCTTGTTGTTTCCATATTGAACCCTTTCAATATCTCATATATGTATGTCTGGCACAACCATATTATCGCCTCAATCTATCCATATAGATATTGATGCCAAATATTCCGGTTTTGCCCAAGTCTTTCATTGAAATCTTATTTAAATGTTCTTAACTTGTGCCAATACAAGATACATCATTTCCAATCAACAATATGTCCTCTTCATAATGTATTAGAAATATGTCTCAGTGCTCCCACTTAATTTCTTGCAAATGCAAGCATCTTCATCATCTCCGATGAATTTAAACTCTTTTAACAGTTTCATCATGGTGAAGATTCCAACTCCGCTATGCTTACTTCAACTATTGAAGTTTGCATGCCCTTTTAGCACCCTTTGAATTAACAAAACCCTTCGGACCATGTCATGTACACGTCCTAGGTAACCGTTCTATTAGAAGAACCTTGTTTTGTTTATTCAACTACCATATACCAAATTATATGTACTGGTTGCTACATTAATCCGTCAAGACTAAATATCGCTATGAAAGATCAAATCTTGTCATAGTCAACTCCTTGAACATTGTCGTAAACTTCTTTCCGACATGTCGACTATTTCATAGATGTTAAACATCCATGTCTATTTCTTTATAGATCCAAATACGACCGATAGGCTTTACACCTTTTTAGAGGGTCTTCCAAGTTCATAAACTTGATTTCTCATGTATGGATACTATCACAGATTCTATGACTTCTAGTCATTTTATGGAGTCAGGGCCCATCATCGCTTCTTTGCATACAGTCGGTTCATCATTGACAAAACAATAACGACTTATTTATCAAATATCACTATTTGATTCTTACCGACCCACACAGTTCAATAGGAACTCTAATCTCCGAGATCACACCCTTTGTAATCACGGGAGCCATGAGCATTGTGGCCGCCACCGGGACACTTTACGGCACTGTGCTACTGAGCACATATAGCTAAGGTTCAACAACCTTATCAAAGTTCTATTGTCCTCCCACTTAACTTTTCATGAAAAGTTCCTTCTCAAGAAACTTGACGTTCCAAGCGACAAACTCTTTTGTCCTCGGTGTTATGGAGAAATTCCCAACAAATTCTTTGGGATAACCTACAAAGACGTCCTTATCCGACTTTGGTTGTAAACATTTTACTTATGCATAGAATACCAAAATTTAAGAAAAGACAATTCGGGTTTTATCCCAAACCATAACTCATATGGTGTCATTTCAACAGATCACGATGGTGCTCTTTTCAGTGTAAAAGCGGTAGTCTCTAAAGCTTTAATCCTTAAAACATAATGGCAGATTTATAAATGACACCTTTGATCTTACCATGTCAAACATGGTTTGATTTCATCTCTCGAATATGCCATACTCCTATGGTTTATCGGGAAACACAAATCATGGAACAATTCCTCAAATCTTAGGTGTTTTGCTAAACATGTAACTCAAATATCTTCCTTTATGATCGAATCATAAACTCTTTATTTTCTTGTTACAATGATTTTCCACTTCATCTTGAAAGTCTTTGAACAATTTTCAAATGTTTCATACTTCTTCCTTATTAAGTAAATATATAGATATATTCACTCAAATTTCCAGAGAAAGCATATGAAGCAAAAAGATCCATCGAATATGGCTACACATAATGGACTATGCACATCAGCATGCACAATTTCCAATAAGTTACTCATCCGTTCCTCTTTGGCCTATGAACGGAGTTTCAATTATCTCGAGGAAAGTTTCACAAGCGTCATTGATCAAAATCCAAGACTCCAAAAATCCATCAACATGGAGTTTATTCATGTTTTCTTTCCAATACAATTCAAACAATGATGCCACTTCATAAGTGATCTTCCAATCATTTGTCTTACGACATTTTAGCAATAATGTTTATGGATGTGATTTCTCCAACTAGACTTGTAAAAGTTCATCCATCCTTTATGGAATACGGTAATTATTTGAACAACCATTATTCTCATAAGACCGGAACAAAATAACAATTATTTAAACAAATCTTGAAGACAAGTTTTGATCTCAACGAGAAACATAATAACACTTTATTTGTTTTCGATGAACATCATCACTTATTCTCTTGCTAGTTACTTAGGCCATTGCAGTTCATGAATTGCGTTGTCCTGTATGACACTTCATACAAACCAATTCGGTATCCAATACCGGTATCCAATACCTAAGAACCACATTGTTTAACAAGCAAGGAATACATTCATAACATGTATATCTTCTATATACATAAGTTGGACATCTCCAACTTTTTGTTTTCTGCCAAATATTTTATAGATTCTCTTTCAGCAATTCCTTTTCCTTTTAAAAGAATCTATCAACATCAATAGTGGTGTCATTCATATGACACATAGTACAAAGTGTATATAGTCAAATACTAATACCTTTGGATTTGCACTTTGAAGTGGATCACCATCATCAAATGTTTGGTGTTCTTTCAAAAATCCATTCTTTAGTAATCTATTAGTGTAGTAAACATTTTACTTACATCTTCTATTCATCCTTATCATGACAACTTTCATGATCAAGCTACTATAGCCTATAAGGATGAATCGCGAGTATAATATCAGTTCCCAAAACCTTTTTGGTAGATCTGACGCCTAGCATCTCCATCCTTCACAAATACTCATACAATATGAGAACATGTATTTTGCTGAATTAGACTCTATCATAATGCAACCAAAAACATTGTTTCAGATATCACAATATCTTCAACACATGATGGTTTCTGAAACAATTATTTCAGCTCCTAGATAACCTCGATATTAAAACAACTTTTGAATATCAAGAATCATAGAGGCAAACATGATACTTTAGATACTAACATTGGAATTCTTACTCTTGATTTAATACTACTTATTAAAATTCACGAAGTAAATAGAGTTTGCTGAAAGTTTGCAATAGGACTTCTAAATTTTAAATTGACATTCAAAACAATACGATACCGGTTCGTAAAGTAAATATCAAGAATTATATAGTTCTATTATCTCAATTAAAACTAAGCGTGAGGTAGTAAATAGATGCCAATGACTACAACAAATTATGCAAATTCACTTCAATTTAGTTTATGAAAAATTGAGTTCGAATAATCCAAATTAGAAATAAATTCCCAATCAAAAACGACATCCCTCGTGCCTTTTTGGTGATTACATGAACCAAATCCACTACACCAAGTCCGATCATCACGTGAGTCGGTGTAGCTTCAAAGGAGAGCATCAATATGGGCATCATATCAACTATATGACTCATGCTTAACCTTTCAGTCCGTGTTCCGGGGCCATGTCTGTGCATGCTAGGCTTGCCAAGTAAGAACCTTAGTACTTGCATGTGTAAAACTGTCTTACACCCGTTGTATGAAAGCATAGAGTCGAGTACACCCGATCATCACGTGATGTCTCGAAACACGATCCATAGAAAGGTGCATACTTAAGGAAGAACACATTTTTATCTTGATATCTAAATGAGGGATCATCTTAAAATGCTACTAAAACGCCAAACTAGCAATATAAGATGCAAACATCTAATGTGTAAAGTGAGATGATATGGTCCATGCATTTGATCTCTATCATATGCATCATGGTATGATCTCTATCATTCCTTTGTGTGTAAGACCAAGGTCTATGGAACTTACACGTTAGGTGTGTTGTAAGAGTATCTATCATACATCTACTTACAACATTACCATATCATGACACTAGCCCAGCAACGATCTAAACTAGATGCCTCTAATTTATCCATTGCAAGTTTTACGTGGCTTAGGGCTTTCGGAGATAGAACCGTTCTTACCTATTAACATGGAACCACAACAAGGATAACCAAGTTATTAGCAACTCGTTGTAAATCAGATATTGACTATAGTAGGAGAGACAGACACCCGCCAGCCACTTATGCAAAACTAGTTGCATGTCAGTCGTGGAACTGGTCTCATGTACGATGACATGTAAGGTTGGTCCGGGCCGCTTCATCCCACTATGCCACAAATATCCAAAATACATATAAGATGCAATAACATGATCATCATCATCCACATATAAACAGATGTGTACTATCCGTGCAAAGCACCTACGCATAGATCAGGCTCTGATACCACTGTTGGGTTCGCAGCATAGAAAACAAAAAATTTCCTACGATGGGAACTATACGCCAAGATCTATCTACTAGATACAAACAACGGTTGGATATACATCCATAGAGAACTTACCATCAAAGACAACAAAGCTTTGTTAACGAGTTGGAACTCGTGGATGATGTAGTCGTATACTTGCCGATCTCAAGATCATGATGAAGTCCAGCAGGTCCGGCTCCAGCACGTCCATCAGATCCAGCTCCAGCAAGTCCAGCACCACCAAGTCCAGCACCGCAAAGCAGCGGTGCATCCGTGATCGCACACACGTCCGGTAACCCGACAACCTCCATCCCTCGCTCCAGCAAAGCAGCGGAAGCAGCAACTCCTTTCCAGATAAAGCCACCAAGAACATATATCTCGCTAATCCGAGACCATGGGGAATAATACTAGAGGGGGAGAGAGATCCTTCACGAGTAGGTGTGAGGAAGAAGGAGTGAGAGGGGGGCCTTTTATAGGAGGAAGGGAGGGTGTCCCTTCACCTCCCCCATTCATGTGGTGGTAACCCCCTCCACATTAAAATGCCCCTTCACATTCTCTTTTAAAGTCTCCACTTTAAATGCATTAAATTTCTCCAAATTTAATGCTCTCTCATTTAATAAAACTCTTTTATTAATTTTATTCAGAATTTTGTTAATTACTTTAATTAACAAACATTCACATAAAACCCCCTGCAACATTTCAATATTACATGCAGAACCAATTTCAGCAATTTCACCTGAAATAGTTTCGGTGTCTATTGAAATAATTCCAGCGCTTTCTTAAATCTTTATCTGAAACATATTTGATCCAAATGGTGTCGGTATCCCTTAAGTGTGTCACCGTACGGTTCGCGAATAATGCAGACATGATCGAGACCCCTCTCCGATCAATAATCAGCAGCGGGACCTGGAGATCCGTACTGACTCCCACATATTCAACGATGACTCTTGTGATCGTGTGAACCTTTAACGTCGTAAATAAATCCCTTTGTCTTGTGATATATTACATGTCCGAGATTCGATCATTGGCATCCAAATACCTAGTTTGATCTCGTTACCGACATGCACTCTTTTCTCGTTCCCGTGATATAACATTCTAGTGATCACATCACTTGCTTGCAAGCTATTTCAATGTGATACCACCGAGAGGGCCCAGAGTATATCTATCCGTCATCGGGATGGACAAATCCCACTCTTGATCCATGAGCCTCAACATAACACCTTTATAGCACTGAACCCACCTTTATAGTCACCCTGTTACGGTGTGACGTTTGATGTTATCAAGATACTCTTCCGGTGTTAGCAATTAACATGATCTCATGGTCTAAGGACTAAGATTACTTCGTATGATGTTATAGCAATATAAACATAATGACTCTGATCGTAATGCTATACTTTGGATGAATGTTCATCACATCATTCCACCAATGTTGTGACCTCGCTATTAACAACATCCAATGCTCATGATCAGGCAACCTTGATGATCTTGTTAATCAACAAGCTAGTTTATATGAGAGGCAGTACTAGGAACTTTGTATTTTGTTTATTAAACACACATGTATTAACGTTTCCAATTAATACAATTATAGCATGCAAAATAAACATTTATCATAAACATGGAATAAGATAATAACCACTTTATTATTGCCTCTCGGGCATATTCCCTTCAGGAGGCGCAACTGCAGCTATGGACGAGGCATCGACGCGGCAGGGCTTTGCCACAGAGGAGGACTTCTCCCTCCTTTATATAGGCCTTGGAGGTTCCCCAATATCCCCTCCTACGTTCTATATGACATAAGGAAGGTCGTTGTCCTTCCACCATGTACTTGTGTGACTTTAGTGAAATTTGTGATATGCAAAAAATTCATGAAAGTTGGGATTGATGTTACAAAGGTTAAGTTGTTTCTTTTCTCGTTGCATGGTAAGGAAAATGAGTAGTCATTATGTTTTCCTAATGGTAGTATAAATTGTTAGGTAAATAGGAAATGAGCTTTTATTAAAAAGTACTATCCTGTTAAGACTTTGTAAAAGAGGGGCCAATCCTTTCTCTTAGGAAAATTGATAATGAGCAATTAGCTTCTACATGGGAAAGATTTGAATTTTTTTAGAAGTTGTCCTTCACGTGGTGTTAGCGACTTGACGAGGTTCTTCATTTTTTATAATATTCTAAACTATATTTCTCGTAGTATGCTTGATTTAGTTGTAGGTGGTTCCTCTATGATCAAATTTTAGTTCCTAAAGCCAAAGCCATTTTGAAGGATATGCCGGTGAACCATGGTGAATGGCGCAATGAGAGCTTGTAGTTGGAGTAAAAATTAAAAAAGTGAATTTGGTTGAGAAAGTTAGAGTTTGCTAATGCTAAAGTTTATTCTTTTAATTGTTATGCTTCTAAACTCAATGTTGATAATATTCTTTCAGGTGAGCTTGTTGAAAATAATGGTGACAAACTATGTATTTGAACTTTATCAGAATACTTTTAGAAGGTGTTTCTAGGAACAAGTTCAAAAATGGTTATAGGAAAACTTTTGATCAAATAGTGGGAATGACTTAATTAATGGCGTCTACACCTTTTCGACCAACATGAAACACTACACCAACTAAGGGCACGTTTGGTAGCCTACATGAAGCCCAGACAGGCCCAGCGGAGCAGAAAATGGGTCGATTGGTTGCGTGCACTGCTGGTTGGGCTGCGCTGGTGTGAACCTTAAAGCATCCTACAGCCAGGTCCAACGACTACGGTTGATTCAGACATTTCCAGCGAGCCACCCTCATCATGCGCCCCGTACATGCAAAACATGAGCTCCCCCGCACAAGCGCGGCCAAGGATAGCGATGTCACGAGCTTTTCGACTGCATCGAAAAGTTGGCGCGGGAGGTGACCTCATCTCTCCCGCCCGCTGAAACCCCCTATTTCTACTACCCCACCCAACTTGGAAAAAGCACCCGCCATCCCCCCTAGATCAAGCTCTGTTTCCCGATCCATGCGCGCCAGGTAAGTAGCTTCTTCTTCTCTAGTGAGCAACGACGGCGATGATGGTGTGAAGGGAACCTCCTCCTCCTCTACGGCTGAGCTGCGTCGGCCACCTCCTGCGATGACGGTAAGCATCTACACTTCCACCTAGGGTTAGCTTAGATCTGCAAAGTTGCTAGGGTTAGGATCTGTAGTTCGTAGCTTCATTCAAGTACATGGCAGATTCTTGTGTAAATAGCATGTGTAGGTTTCAGCCAGATTTGTAGGATTTTCTCTATAGGATCTGAAAGTTCGGCTGTGTTTAGCTCGATCTTGTAGATGAACTATTACTATTCATAGATTGATATGAAATTGATGCATATGCTAGTTTCCTACATTAGAACCCCATCTTCTTCACACCTTGATTCATTTCTGTCTTTATTTTGTCGTCATTGCAGGACTCGTTATGCGACCAGTTTATCCAAGCTTTGATCCCCATTCAGAAGTCCTAGATCCCCTCACATGTGGATGACAACCATCCTCTCCCACAGAACCAGGTAGTGTTGTTGATGTCATCCACTCTAGGGAGTGGCATCGTGTCTGCTGGCACTTCTGTCCAGACCTATCTCGCCTCCATCGAGGCTAAGGTAGCGGCTAAGCTCAAGAAGGTGCAGATTAAGGGTTCCATGAAATGGCTCCCTTTCATGTCCACCTTCATGCTCAACAAGATGTACGAGATAATGAAGAGTGGCGTCCGTACTGAGGAGGGGTTCAAGGAGATCCATCTCAATGCGTGCGCCAAAGCTTTGTCAAAGCATTGTGGCGTTGAGGTCCCAGGCACTCAAGTGTACAACCACCTGAGGAAGTGGAGGGTGTGTTGGATCCAAATCATCAAGCTGAGAGAGCTTAGCGGCGCGCAATAGAATGATGACACCTTCACCATTCTTCTTGCCACTGAGCACTTCCAGGGACATGTTTAGGTTTGCAGCAATGATCACTGCAGCTCTCTCTTCGTACACAACATTGTCACCGCTAACACACTCTTTTTGTAACTCATAGGCGCATGCAAGGGACATACAGTACCTCAACAAGACCATCCAGAACTATGTCCAGATGCAGACCATCTTCTCCTACAGCCTTTCCACCGGGAGGTATGCCATGGGGTCAGGCGAGCCCCTTGGCAGTCCTGAAGATCCTGACACCCAAGAGTCCAACACCATGAACCCTGATGCCTCAGAGAAGTCGATTGATGCTTGAGATACAACGGCAGTAGTAGCATCTGCAAGAGCTGCTGCTACTGCTGTTAACGGTAAGAGGAAGAGGTGAGTGCTTGCTGATGAAGAGATGTTACTCTTTTGGCTTGTAGAGAAATTTCTATGCGCTGTTCAGAGGCGGGAAACCAGGGGTATTCTCCAAATGAAGACACCGACGGGATCAAGTTTCAGGTTACTCCAACAACAACTATGAAGGGTATGACACCGCCGAGGAGGCATTTGAGGCATACCGCGAGTACATAACTGTCAAGTTGATATTTTTCTAGGGTGGTGCATATGATCGGATGTGTTTGTAGTGGTGGTAAACACACCAGAATTTGAATAGGGTGACCATAAGGGCCAGCCTATGTGCAACCAAATACCTGTTTTTTACATGCAATGGGTCAAAAGTCACTGATACATGCAACCAAACACACAAGAAACAAAAAATCCAAACCATGCCTACGTAGTTCATGCAGGTTACCTAACGAGCTGGAAAACCAAGCCCGATGGCCGACTCGGGCGAGCTGTGCTTCCTATGGCACTGCCGGGCTGGACCAAGAATCGGATGAAGACTACCAAACAGGCCCTAACTTACGAGAATTAGCGTCAAAATAAAATACACCACCTGGATTTTCACACTGGACCGTCGATAGGATGTAGAGGATCACATTGACCAGCTCGAAGGTCCAATCAGTATTCCTTCATTCCCTCCCCCTCTCTCTCTCTCTTCCTTAATATCTACCCATCCAATAAAGAACACAGATATCAAATTCCATTCTTTTAACCTCCCATATCCATCCCCCCTTCTCCTCCCCCTTCCCCGCAACATATACCTCGCACCTCACCATCTTTCGGTGGTCTTCTATCCCTCCTCACTTCTTCCGCACCTCACCTTCTCTCTCTCTCTCCCCCCCGAAACAGACACGCGATCACAGCATATCAGCAGCGAGGAAAAAGAAGCTACGCGCCGTTTAAAAGGAGCAGCTGCAACAGCCGGGAGGCCGGAGAGAAAGGCGAAGAGGGCGGCGAGCAGCAAGAGGCGGCGGCGGCGCGCGCAGATAGCGGGAAAAGATCGTGCAAAAAGGGTACGTACGTACTACTACTACTTAGCCATCCACCGCCGGCGTCGGATCCGATAACTTCTCCCTCACTTTCTTTCGGCTAGTCTCTTCCTATTACTACGCTAGTATTTCTCTTCTTGGTTCCAGTTAACTACGCTTTCGGCCATTGATCCAAGAAGAAACGCACATGCCAGAAAGTGCAACGAACGATTTTGTTTCTCTCCTTTTCCATTTCGTCTTTTATGTGTCTACTACTCAAACGGAAATAAATCGTTTTGTGATTTCTCTCCACGTACTATTTGTTTTGTTTTCCTAAAAAGCACCAAAAAAAAGGAGGAATGCGCGTACATATTTGGTATAGTTTCGTGTGCTCTTTAGGCATCGCTCAATCCTCGTAGAGTATTTGGCAAGGGAATAAAATCACCTATCCTTTCTGCTTCTATACCTTCTTCCTGTCGATTCTATACTTGTACCTATATCCACTTCTGCATCTCGCTTCCCAACAAACGTACAAATTCTATCTATCGATGTTCTCACTTTTCGTGCTTCCTCTTTTTCGTTCGGCAGGGTCGAAGAAGGAACGACATGGCCTCGTCGTCGGCGTCGTCCGTTCCGGCGCCGGGTGGCGGATCGGTGATCACCTTAGCGGCGTCGTCGGCGGCCAACGGCGGCGGCGGCATCGGGGTCTGCGGCACGGGGTCGCCGTGCGCGGCGTGCAAGTTCCTCCGGCGCAAGTGCCAGCCCGACTGCGTGTTCGCGCCCTACTTCCCGCCGGACAACCCGCAGAAGTTCGTGCACGTGCACCGCGTCTTCGGCGCCAGCAACGTCACCAAGCTGCTCAACGAGCTCCACCCGTACCAGCGCGAGGACGCCGTGAACTCCCTCGCCTACGAGGCCGACATGCGCCTCCGCGACCCCGTCTACGGCTGCGTCGCCGTCATCTCCATCCTCCAGCGCAACCTCCGCCAGCTCCAGCAGGACCTCGCCCGCGCCAAGTACGAGCTCTCCAAGTACCAGGTGCCGTGAGATTCATCCATTATAGATGAGAGCGCACTCTTCTCTCCTGATCATCGCTCATGCGTACACATGTAACTAAATTTTGTTGTTGGTGCTCGCGTACGTGATTCTTGTTCTAGGCGGCGACGGGGCCGAACGGGTCGCAGGCGGTGGCGGACTTCATCGTGCCGAACGGCGCGGCGGCGGGCTTCATCAACGTGGGGCACTCGGCGGCGCTGGGCGGGTTCGGGCAGGAGCAGCAGTTCGCGGCCATGCAGATGCTGTCGAGGAGCTACGAGGCGGGGGAGCCCATCGCGAGGCTGGGCGTTAACGGAGGTTACGAGTTCGGGTACTCGGCGACGATGGCCGGCGCCGGGTCTGTGCCGGGCCTCGGCATGCTCGGCGGTTCGCAGTTCTTGAAGCCCGGCATCGCCGGCAGCGACGACAGGGCCGGCGCCGGCCAGTAGCTTAGCCGGGTGGTTGCTCTCAGTCAGGTGTGGCATTAATCTACACTCTTCTCTGGTTCTTTTCTTCCGCTAGCTTCTGATCGATCTTCAATAAAAGTAATCATCACGAGATTGGAGGAGTTCGTTAGTTCTCTGCGCAATGATGCATGTCTAAATATACTGTTTGAACCCTATTAATGTGGATGATTAGTTACTTGCGTACTTTTTGAATTTAACTCGTGCTCAGTCATCAACATCAATCCGGTCTGAATCTGTTTTCACTGCACTGTTTAGCTTTTACTACTCTGTCTGCTTGTTGTTAGTGTCAAATGGCCATGCACACATAGTACACCCTTGTGGTAAATATTTGTAGTACTTGGGGGCTTCGTGCATGTATCGCATTGCTTCTGAGTAAGAGCTTTCAGACACAGTTATTTTGCTGTATGTTTAGAACGTTTCTGCAAGAATTTTTTAGAATCAACATGCATGGGTATTCTCTGGCATATGCATCTCCACTCACCAGCTATCTCAGCCTAGCTACCTATGCTACCAGCTAAACACCTCACCTGTGAAAGAAGTACTGACATTTCATGTCTTCTGCGTGCTAGTGCTAACTCCCTTTCAAAGTTAACTGCGGCAAAAAGGGAAAACTTTGCAAGGAAATAGCAATATCTTGTTACATACTGCTGTTTTGACCTGTCTGTGGCATGTATGATAAGTTACAATTAAAAAGCTAATATCGATTAGTTTTGTTTTGAACTGCTGATACATTACAATTGAGTTGTCAGCTTCAACAGTGGCACACCAAGAGTAGCAGTTCTAAGTATATTAAACTTGGCTTTTATAAAATGATCCGTCAATTCATTCTACATAAGCGACGACTACGCACAGTTTGTGAACAATTGTCTGTATGTAGGTTTCGTCTAACCAGTACTAGTATATGAAGTAGTAGTATAAATAGCAACATTTACTAGTTTATTCAGTACATCGAATTAAGGAGAATAAAAATAATCTACGGCCTTAGTTTGATACTGTATTATTCTCAATGTTTACAGGTTGCTGAAAAGAGAAAATATCCCACCAAGTTGTGCTGAAGACTGAAGTGGTGAAAACGTCCTGGACTGATATCCATCTTGGGAGTGTCAATTGTTTTCTACTTCTATTCTGCGTGAAGAATTAATGCATATGTTTAGTTTGTTTCTTTGGTTCCATGCGGTCTTTGTTGCTGAACTGTTGCATGCATGTTTGTCCCTGACTTCTACTAGTACCACTCGATCAGACACTTCTCCCTTAATTATATACTTACACGATTGGTGGATCAAAGTTCTGACCGTTCATCGGGAAAGTTAAGCAGAGTCAAGTGGACAAGTTAAACTGATGTTTGGTTCCCCGTCAAACCTTAAATAATTACTACATAAGATTAATATTGTACAAGTGGACAGGTTAATCGAATTATAAATTTCCTACTCCCTTCATCAAAAATAAGATGTCAAAGATTTTTGTCTAGATTCAATGTATTTTGACGTATTTTAGTGTATACTAAACAAATCTGCGTTAACCTTTTTGGATGGAGGGAGTATATTTTTTCCCTCAAACTTGTGTCAAAGGAAATTTTTCTCCATTTTTTTCTATACCTACTGGATTTTTCTTCAAAACATAAAACCCTTAAAGTATCTCTAAAAGATGATGTATAAAAAAATTGTCTCCAACAGATTTCCTGTAGCTATTTGGTGAGGAATATTTTTTATGCCGGTCCTATATTCTTTTTTTAGAAACACAGTACAAACGCAGCCGCTAACAATGCGTACATACACTCACCCCTATGAACACACGTACGCACACCTTACCCCTATGAGCACCTCCGAGGGACTGAGCCGGCGGGTCTTGAGATTGATGAAGTCACCGCAGTCGCCTCGCTATCGACAGAAACGTCACCTCCCACTAAAAGAATATTCTGCCTTCATGAGACACCAAAGCGTCAAACCTGTGGTTTGATCTCTCGTGGGCTGGGGGTACCACTGCCCTTCTAACCATCCAACCACGGGTTGGTTTTCGGCACCACGGGTTGGTTCTCGGCGGCCCTATATTGTTCTCCCATGTGATGTAAATTCACATCACCTTGTGGATGCCACAAAATAAAACTAATTTGCACGCGAGACACCAACAACCAAACACTCACGTGCTCCTCTCCCACAACCGCGCTACCGTCGTTTCCTCGCGTTTCGGCCACCGTCCCACCAAAAATCCACCAGATCCGCCATTGTCGAGCCCCGCCTGGTCGTTCCGCTGTAGATTTGTGGCTGAATCTTGACGATAATTGTGTCGCCGCTAGAAGAGGGATACTAGAAGAGGGCTACTGGATTCCTTGGTGTTTGGTTGCGGCCAGGCCACTATGTCGCCAGTATTACGGTCAATGGCCAGCGGTGGTGGCTTGGCACCTTCCAGTCACAGGAGCTCACCCTGCGAGCGTATGACACAACATCGTGGAGGTTCGATCGACCGTGGTTGGATCTCAACTTCCCCGAGGTGGAGAGCCGGGAGGAGGCTGAGTTCCTTACGTCAGAGCTGTGGATAGTCAACCACAAACTTGAGAGGGAGAATCATCGGGCCGCCGCGCGACTTTGGGCCCACGATTCTAATGATGCGGCCATGGCCATGAATCGCCATGAGCACCCGGAATTCATGCAGGCGGAGGTGGAGTTCTTCGTTACGATGGAGATAATAAAGAAGAAAGCTATGAGGTCTGAGGTTGTCCATTGCACTGTCGTCCACCTAGATTCTTGGGAGCCGAACTGATGAGGACATATACAGGGATCACGATGGTTCTGATTGTTTAAACTGGAAGGAAATATTGAGTCAAATCTATGATGACTATCAGGCGTGCGCAAGTGTGTGAAGTTGTGAATACCATCTGGGTTGAGATCTGTTGCATTGGAAACAGGGGAATAGGCAGTGAATCACAGCATCCCACAAGTTATCTCCATTACATCCACCATCATCTATGGCGTGCTCAACGAGAAGATCGGTCCACCTGATATCACGAACTCTGATTTCTATAATAACCTCGACTCGTCCTCTAAGGATGATGATTGGGATGATCTGTAGGGTGTGCAGTTTATTGTCGTCAAGGTAGTGTATGTCGTAGTCGGTATAGAGTCCGCTTGAGTCGATGTAGTGTCCATAATCAAACTTTGTAGTGTCGAACTGGATGTTGAGTTCTAAGTATCGTCAGAGTATGTATCGAAACAGAAGTTTGAATAGTTTAATCGGAGTTTGAAATGTTGAATCGGAGTTTGAAATATCGAAATTGGAAGTTTGAAGTGGTGGGAATGCCCTATTTTGCATCATCTTGTGCGGAGGTCGTGCCCTAATTTGCATCGTCTAGAAAAGCAGAAACCGCACTGGTGATGTAGAAACCACTATTTGGTGATGTATAATTCCTAGTGCACCTGTTTTAAATGTCGTATTTTAGTGTTGTTAGAGGGGTAGTATTTAGGCATCCACTATGTTGTCCACAAGGCTATCCACAAGCTAAAAAGTAGTCCATAAGACTATTCATATACATAGTGGAGGTTCACTTTAGTGAAATTTCTTTAAAGGTGACCTACAAGTTTATGAACAACCCTAAGCAATAAATAATTATTTTACTCTATTCTCTCTTTTGCTTGTGTGTACTTTTAACAGATATATGGGCCCAGCTTATGGTGAACTTGATCTTATACATTATAGCTATTTCTATAAGCTGCGTGGATTCCATATTATAGCAAAAATTCACCTTATACATAGGTGATACCCTCAGGAGTGGTAGATGCCATTTAGGCTTATATTTTTGCATGTGATCCAAAATGCAAACATGGTAAATCTTTTTACAGCTGCAGTAGATCAGTAGCACTACTAGTAGTAGTAGTATATCTTCGGGTTGACTTGAGACCTAGCTAGGAAGGCTATACGATTGGACCGGACATGGCCTGCACGCTAATGACCTATAGCTTTCCTAGGTCGCGCCTGCGCCGCATGCGCGCGCACTTGTCTGTGGTGAAATATGCTGCATCATTGCATGAGATCCTCTCGAGGACTGGTCAGGTGGATGGGTCGATCGAGCGTATAGTAGACGTACCCAAGCAAGCAGGCATTTACTCTCAGCTAGCTAACACTTCTCTTCAATTCCTGCGCTGCGCTGCGCCGCTGCTGCTTTGGCTTTTGCTTGCACCGGAGGCAAATTGCGTGGCCGCCGGGGAAGAGGAAGCCATAGGCCATAGGCCATGCGCTGAAAAGATCCATCAGAGGAGATCTCCACAGCCTACGATCCCATTCATAGGCTGGGCACGGCAGGTCAATTGACGCCTGGAGAGGTCACGTCGATCGATCCTGACGAGGCAGTGGTCAGCGTAGATAGCGATCTTTTCCGCGGTGAATCCCCAAAAAGATCACGGCGCGCGCCGAGCATGCATATGTGTGCTCCGATCCTGTTAATTAATCCATCCAGCTTGGCCTAGTGCATTTGAAGCCCATATGCAAATTATCCTCCATCACAAGCTAGCTAGCTAGCCATGGGCATGCACGAAGCTAATTTACTCTCTAAAAATGTAGCTAGGGTTGGTGTGGCTCGGCTTCTCGCTGTGCTCCATGGCATGGCGAGACGATCGTGCGTCGTGGCATGGAACAGTGCAGGCCATGGCACACGCTACAGAGCTGGCGCTCGATCGTTCGAATCACTGTGCCGCCTGTATACTTGGTTGACCAAGACCAGGCAGGTAACTTTTGAGAGTTCTTCCTGGCATTCGGATGCATGCAATGCAACCCTCTAAAATCTGGGAGGCCATGGCGCTGGTTCGAAGAGGCAGAATGCATGTTGCAGGGCGTGGCAGCACGGGAAAAGAGAGAGAAGGAGGAGGTCAGCAGCAGGCCTCCCAGAAATGCCGTTCGATTCTGCAGCATATATTGAATGCACGTCTCCCTGCATTCATGGCGGCATGTTTACGTACTGCCATATACCGGCACAGTCGCACGCACAGTCGTGTTACTCAGCTGGCCCTAGCGCGCGACATGTAGCTAGTCTGCAGCACACGCGCCTACAGTATCATCATATTTTGTCCATTGTTCTCCTTACTGTCTGACTTACCGCCATTAAATTGTTGAACCCGTATGTAGTACACCAATGGTTAACACACTGGAATTGATGGTGGGATATACTCATTTTTTGTCCATTCTTCTAACATATTTTGTGCATTGTTCACCTTACTACTTCCTCTTCCCGGTTTATAGGTCCCTATTACCAGATGAAAACCAGAAAACTTTTTTTTGAAAATGGGCGCTTTTATTAATTAAAAGTAATGTTTACATCCAGCCTCTGCATGGAGGGGGAAACGCGATTTCAGTTCTAGTTTTCCCCGCACCTCTCCCGCTCCGCTCCTCTCGCGCGCACAGAGGGAAACCCTCGATGGCGGCACCGGCATATCCAAGTGGCGGTAGCGGCCCCCCTCTCGACACGAACTTGCTTGATCCTTCGCCGGAGAAACGTGCGGCACGTGCGCTGGCCAAGGCGGTGCACATTTCTCCATCGAAGTCAAGCAACCGGTGGGCATCCTCCCTCTATGGCGTGGAGTAAGTTTTCATCTTCTTCCTCCTCTATCTTGTTCCTGTAATCTGGATGTAGGTTATCTATTTTTTTCCCTTCTTGATTTAGGGTAGCAAATTAGTTGATATAGTTAGTTATTGCCACATTAGGGTAGCAAATTAGTTGACAAGCACATATTTCCACATTGTTAGTACTGCTAGTAACAAATTCACTTTCCCTAAAAAAGAATAAGTAACAAATTCACTTTTTTCCTTATTTTTTGTAGTCTTGATGATGAAGTGTGGGAAATTAGGTTCAACTTTGCATATGAAGACAAATTAGTGAGGACTTTATGCAGATCTGACATCACAAAACTAAATTTGTTTGCACTGATAGAAGAACATGGATATGACATTAGATATCATATGTATTGTGTTAGGGAGAAGGGCAAAGGAATGGCAGCAATGGAGTTGGTTGATAGCAACCCTAAGTTGAAGAATATGCTTAGTAAATACGAGGAAGAAAAATCCCAAATTTAACTGTCTGTAAGCACAAAGCAGCATCACGAGCTTATTTGAACCTGGATACATGTGAAGCTCAAGCACATATCAAAGAGAAAGTTATGTTGTCAGTGGACAAGGCTGGTGTCACTTATGTGTCAGAAGATGAGTGTCTAGTGGAGGATCTCTTTCCAGTAGCTATAGATTTTTTAGATGTACTATACCTTGGCACAAAGTAGAGCTCATACATGTAGGACAAAGGGAAAGAAATTGTTTTGCCTAGATGAAGAGGATGTATATGAAGAGGGTGCAGATGAAGAGGACCCCTCGACCACCATCCAAAAACACATCATGGGTTGTCAAGAACCCCTCGGAAACTATCCAAAAACACATCATGAGTTGTCGATAACCCCTCGACAAACATCCAAAAACACATCATGGGTTGCCAAGAACCCCTCGACAACCATCCAAAAACATGTCATGGGTTGTCAAGAACCCCTCGATAACCATTCAAGCACAACCACAATAATAATCTTAAAGGAGACAAAATTGGTCCATATAACTTAACTACCATTAATAGGTCATCATCTTACAAATTACATCTAAGATTGCAAATACCATCCAAATTGTTCAACACATAATGAAGATTGGTCCATTACAACTAAATAGTAGACATTGTTCGACACAAATAGGAAATAGTGAGTCATTGCTCTCCCACTGATCTAATATTGCCCTGGTCCTCTTCAACTTATCTTTGTTGCACTCACTAAACTTCATAAGATCCTAGAGCGAGTACTCTGATTTCTTCGTCTCCTCTTTCAACTCTTTTTTCAATATCCCATTGATGCCACCTCAGCTTCATCATCTCCTCACCAGACTTGTTCATCTCTTTGAGCAGTTGCATTTCATTCTTCATTTCCTCAAACTTGATCTCCATCTCACCCAAATCCTTCTCAGCTTCATTCTTCAGAAACTCAGTGAGAGATGCATTTGGATCCTTCACATATGATGTACCTATTGACTTCTGAGCCGATGTTCCAGCTACCTTCGCAGCATCATACTTGGCCCAGTTTGCCTTATCCGCCCATTTCTCTATCATGTTAATGAACTTCTTGACATCAGCTAGCAGGCTTGTGTACTTTTTCTCTGCCTTGGCTTTCTCGTCAGCCATTTCTTGAATCAACTTCCCATTCTCAACTTTATCATCTAACCTAGATGTGATGCTATCTTCATACCTTTCCCACAGAGTAGACAATGCATACTTCAATGTAGCTAGCCAATCATCATTTAGCCAATCAACAAACCCACAATTATCCATCTGCTGTAAAAAGAATAACAAACAATAATAAAACATATGGTAGTTGTTCTAATCTAGATTGTATGCAAATAAGCTATGACAGAGCTTTCTAAATGGTATCTAAATGATATCACAGATTTGCTAAAAATTTGAAATATTAAACTATGAGAGTAACCTCTTCTAATCATTCCCTGCCAATATGTCTGAAATTACAAAATACCAATATATCTGTGATGCGCTCGAATTTCGACGTAGAGCTCGTTGGGAATCCCAAGAGGAAGGTACGATGAATATAGCAACAAGTTTTCCCTCAGTTATGAAACCAAGGTTTAATCGAACCAGTAGGAGCAAGGAAACACCCAAATGTGTTACTAGCTGAGCTTTAGCAGGGCGCACTACCGGTGCTAGTAGCAACGTGGAGACCTGCACAACACAATCACAGAACTTTGTCCCCAACTTGCGATGAGGTTGTCAATCTCACCGTGTTTTGCGAAAAACAAAGGATTAAATGTATCGAATGGAAAGAAGTAAAAGTTTGCAGAAAGTAAACACAAAGCAGTAAAAGATTGTAGATTGTATGTAAAGTAAAAGGACCGGGATCCATAGTTCACTAGAGGTGGCTCTCCTTAGATAGATAACATGTTGGGTGAACAAATTACAGCGAGGCAATTGACAAACACCGAGAAAGCAATACATGCATATACTAATCATCTTGACTCCTCTGAGACTTGATTGGGCATTACAACATAATACATAGACCACCATCCAACTGCATCTATGACTAATAATCCACCTTCAGGTTATCATCCGAACCCCCTCCAGTATTAAGTTGCAAGCAACAGATTATTGCTTTACGAACTACGTGTAAAGTAAACAATACGATTGTTCTATGAACAAAGGATTGTTGTTTTCTCCCTAGTAGCAACAACACATCTAGTACCTTAGAGATTTCTGTCACTTCCCAGATTACCAGAGGCATGAACCCACTATCGAGCATAAATACTAACTCTTGGAGTTGCTAGCATCTACTTGGCCAAGATAGCTACTAACAACGGAAAGCATGCAAGATCTCAAATAACAAAGACATGATAGAATCAATAATCAATCTGAAATAGCATATCAATATCCATCGGATCCCCGCAAACACAACATGTATGAGTTACAAATAGATGACCTTGATCATGAACGGAGCTCACAAGATCTAAACATGAAAGCACAAAGGAGGAGAAACCAGCCATCTAGCTACTACATGGATCCGTAGTCCAAGGATGAACTACTCACGCATCACACCAGAGGCTTGCATGGTGATGAAGAAGGCCTCCAGGGTGAATTCCCCTCTCCGGCAGGGTGCCGAGAAGAGCTTCAGATCCCTCCCGATCTAGGGATGGAGATGACGGCGGCTACAGACTCTTTCGTGGATTTTTGATCGGGCCCTTAGGGCTTTCGTCCCGAGGGCAACTTATAGGCGGAAGGAGAGGCCGAGGGGGTGCCGGGAGAGGCCACACCACCCCCTGGCGCGAGCCAGGCCTGGCCGCGTGGCCAGGTGGTGTGGTGGCTCCCTGGCCCTTCTACGTCTCGTATTCTGGCACTTGATCCCTTCCGGAAAAATAGGCACTTTGGCTTTTGTCCCGTCCAATTCCGAGAATATTCATTTTCTGACTTTCCTGGAACCAAAACAGCAGAAAACAGGCAGTTGGCACTGTGGCTCTTGTTAATAGGTTAGTCCAAGAAATCATATGAAAAGTACTCCAAAGTTTCAACAAAACACAAGAAAGTGGATAAAACCAAGCATGGAAAATCAAAAATTATAGATACATTTGCAATGTATCAACATCCCCAAGCTTAACTCCTGCTCGTCCTCGAGTAGGTAAGTGATAAAAAGAATAATTTTTGAGGTGACATGCACCATCAAAGACTTGATCAAAGTATTTGTAAAACATTCAAGGCTAGGATCATAGTACTTCAATCATAACATGAAAGACAAAGTTCTAGCAATAAGCAAAGAAACTATGATGCAACATGAAAAGGCATAAACAAAAGATTCATGAATAACATGCTTTGCAAGACGTTTGTTTGTTTCACATAAAGAAAACATAGCATAAAAGTATTCAGCTTGTCCCTCAATAGAGTAGCAAATATAAATGCATAGGACACTTTCAAAGTTCATAAGAGTGACTAGATACAATAGTCTCAAACAAGCAATAACAAGTTATGCATCAATCAACTAGTCTTGGGACAATGCACATAGAACTAAGAATGGCCACTATGCTCTCAAAGTAGGTGCATAAAGTTAGAAGGTGGATACTCCATATAATGGTGGAATAAAGGCCTTTTGTAAAAGGAAGTAGGGATTCAAGTCTCATAAAGAGCTTCCAAAAATTATGGTACTTATAGCTTTCAGCTCTCATTGCTCCTATCATAAGCATCTTGAAGTGATTAAGGTTAAAGTGAACAAACTATGGTGTACATGCTTGACGAAGTATAAGTCAGAAATCTCATGTCCCTTGTATACGAGGGCCGCTCCTCATGCTACTCAAGTTTAGTCACCGGTAAGTTCTTGTCATCGTAAGTACATGTGTATTATTGAGAACCGCCAACGGGGTACCCCTTGCCCGATGATACGGAAGAATCCCCATATCAAAATGACAAGGCAAGCAGACAACGAGCATCTCAGCATTCTTCTTATTTACCATGGGAATATGGTGCTTTTTTCTCTCTTTCCTCTTTTCATAGTATCTCTTTTTTCTTTTCTTTTCTCTTTTTTTCTCAATATAGGACCTTTTTTTATAAGAAGAATGCTTCATAGACAACTCATTATGGTTACGCTGCAGGTTTCCACCATGTCAGCATGGATTAGACCAGCGGCCCAGGCGTTTCTCTAACACATATACATAACTCCATGGACTTACAAGCTCCCCTTTCATTTCACACCGACGACATCCATATACAAAAGAGCATGATATCAACTAGGTACAAGTACCAAGTGCAATGTTGAAAGCATTCCCCATGAAAGCATGGTTCTGCTAATTCCCAATAAATAAGTGCAAGCATATACAACATAGAAGACACAATGGTTCAAGTTTATTAAAGGCAAGTAAAGTAAGGTGTGCCATCAAGTTCGTGAGAGCTTTAATCACTAGTTTTCTCATAACAAGAGGAAGGTAAACAAAAGCATGAATATACTTGGAATAGCATAAGCTAGTAGGTAGGTATGGTGGACTCTTTGGAATAACTTGGTTTAGGGAGTTGGATGCATGAGTGGAACTCATACTTGGTTGTGGAGGCTAGCAAAAGACTGGGAGCGACAAACTAAGAGAGCAATAATGGCCATAATCATGCAGAGCGACAAAACATCATTGATCAAAGCATAAAGTGATACTACAAGTTGAAAACTAAAGGATCATAAAGGCTATGGTGACTTGAGATAGTCATAACATGGTGTGAGCATGTGCCAAGTCACCCCAAATAAAGCATCAAAGGAGAATACCACTATACTATGCTTTAATATGCTAAAACAACGCATGATTCATCCAAGGCACATTAAGCAATCTCAATTGTTTATAACAAGTCATGCTACAGCAAATAATACTAAGCATAAAGCCAAAACAATATCAAGCATGGCATGACAAAGCATAGGCCACAGTCAAAAACGAGCTCTTTTTACCACATAAGTATGAACTTTCCTACTCTTTTCCAAACCAAACCAAACCAAACTATTCGCAAACCAAAGTGTGAAAGAGGGGGTCCAACCAACTTATTCAGAAAACTAAGCAAACCAAGAAAACTAAAAACCAAAACAAAAATGAAAAAGAAGACGCTCCAAGAAAAACACAACTGTGCATGAAACAATAAAAATGAAGCGTTTGGAAGAAACCTAGAATTTTTATTAATGAAGAAGGGGATGCCTTGGGCATCCCCAAGCTTTGACGCTTGTACTTCTTGGATATTTCTTGTGGTGACACGTGTGGTATCCCCAAGCTTGAGCTTTAGTCCATCCTTTATCTCATTACTCATTCCTTCCATACACCTGAAATTTTTCCTTCATACAAAACTTCACACAATCTCATTAGCAACATTAGTGTACTTAAGATAAATAAGTCTCAAGGTTCAGTTCTAACACCAAATAAACTTCCATTAGAACACTATCTAATGTAGCACTCCCATCAAAAAGCTCAATTCTCCAAAGGAACTCAAGAAGGAACTAACAAAAAGCAAATGCAGAAAATGGCAGAAATCTGTCAAAACAGACCAGCAGGTAAAGAAGAATTTTTTCGAAGACTTTCTGTTGCTCAAATCAAAAAGTGTTGAACTAACGAAAGTTAGATAACAACCTTGGGCAGAAGCACAAAACATTACAGCTCAATCCGACATACAGAGCTCTCTCAGGAATTTTTATGGTGAAGCACAAAAATCTGTTTCGGGACAGCAACTTTCCCAATCATTACTTCTCTCTCATTAGAGGTTACTCTTGGAACAAAAAACAAATAAAAAGGATAAGGAGAGGTTATTACAGAGGTAATAACTTCCAAGACTCATCTAAAACTCTTGGGTTATCTCCCAACAAGTACTTTTCTTTAACGCCTTTAAGTTAGGCATAAGAAGCAAAGAAAGAATCAAGTGTTCTCAAATGAAGAAGCATTAAGATCAATACCAGAAATATTTTCAACAAGGCAAGGTATATCATCCAAGTAAGTTCTAGAGGATCCTCTCTCAATGATCTTAGGTTCACTATTCTCATCAAAAGGGTTTGCAGCAACAATCCAATCAAGATTCTTTTCTATGGCATCATGTATTGCTACTAGTTTGAAGGGTATTGGTATCTTAGGTTCCTCCCCATTAGGTTCGGTTTTGTTCATCTTTTCTCGTATACCAACCACATCTACACATGAGCCTAGCATATTGAAACGTTCAAAAACTTTTCTAGCTTCTTTGGCAACATCATAGAACTCCTTAAACAAAGTTTCTAGAATAAAATCCCTCTTTTCAGGGTTTTCAATTTCTTTAAGCTTAAGAAACATTAGTTGCATTAAGGGGTTGAGGTTAACAAACCTAGCTTTTAACATGTGGATTAAAGAAGCTGCAGCAATCTCATAGTTTGGAGCAAGTTCTATAAGGGATCTATCCTCGGTATCTTCATGCTTACTAGCATAATTAAAGAATTCTTCAATGTTATCTTTCCCAATTATAGAACCACTACCAATTGGAAGGTCTTTCAGGGTGAATGTAGGGATCAACATGGTGAGCTAAGGAAGAGGTGGCAACTAAAGGAGACTTAATTTTTTGTGTTTTTCAAATAAGAAAGCAAACAAGTAGAACTAATTTTTTTGTGTTTTTGAAGAACAAAACAAGCAAACAAGGCAAAAAAACTAAGCAAAACAAAAACAAAAAAGTAAAGAGATTGGTTATGAGGGACTCCCCTTATGAAGATGTCCTTGACTCCCCGGCAACGGCGCTAGAAAATCTTGATGCGCTCGACTTTCGACGTAGAGCTCGTTGGGAACCCCAAGAGGAAGGTACGATGAATATAGCAGCAAGTTTTCCCTCAATTATGAAACCAAGGTTTAATCGAACCAGTAGGAGCAAGGAAACACCCCAAAGGTGTTACTAGCTGAGCTTTGGCAGGGCGCACTACCGGTGCTAGTAGCAACGTGGAGACCTGCACAACACAACCACAGAACTTTGTCCCCAACTTGCGATGAGGTTGTCAATCTCATCGTGTTTTGCGGAAAACAAAGGATTAAATGTATCGAATGGAAAGAAGTAAAAGTTTGCAGAAAGTAAACACAAAGCAGTAAAAGATTGTAGATTGTATGTAAAGTAAAAGGACCGGGATCCATAGTTCACTAGAGGTGGCTCTCCTTAGATAGATAACATGCTGGGTGAACAAATTACAGCGGGGCAATTGACAAACACCAAGAAAGTAATACATGCATATACTAATCATCTTGACTCCTCTGAGACTTGATTGGGCATTACAACATAATACATAGACCGCCATCCAACTGCATCTATGACTAATAATCCACCTTCACGTTATCATCCGAACCCCCTCTAGTATTAAGTTGCAAGCAACAGATTATTGCTTTACGAACTGCGTGTAAAGTAAACAATATGATTGTTATATGAACAAAGGATTGTTGTTTTCTCCCTAGTAGCAACAGCACATCTAGTACCTTAGAGATTTCTGTCACTTCCCCAGATTACTAGAGGCATGAACCCACTATCGAGCATAAATACTAACTCTTGGAGTTGCTAGCATCTACTTGGCCAAGATAGCTACTAACAACGGAAAGCATGCAAGATCTCAAATAACAAATACATGATAGAATCAATAATCAATCTGAAATAGTATCTCAATATCCATCGGATCCCCGCAAACACAACATGTATGAGTTACAAATAGATGATCTTGATCATGAACGGAGCTCACAAGATCTAAACATGAAAGCACAAAGGACGAGAAACCAGCCATCTAGCTACTACATGGATCCGTAGTCCAAGGATGAACTACTCACGCATCACACATGAGGCTTGCATGGTGATGAAGAAGGCCTCCAGGGTGAATTCCCCTCTCTGGCAGGGTACCGGGAAGAGCTTCAGATCCCTCCCGATCTAGGTATGGAGATGACGGCGGCTACAGACTCTTTCATGGATTTTTGATCGGGCCCTTAGGGTTTTCGTCCCGAGGGTAACTTATAGGCGGAAGGAGAGGCCGAGGGGGTTCCGGGAGTGGCCACACCACCCCCTGGCGCGGGCCAGGCCTGGCCGTGCGGCCAGGTGGTGTGGTGGCTCCTTGGCCCTTCTCCGTCTCGTATTCTGGCACTTGATCCCTTCCGGAAAAATAGGCACTTTGGCTTTTGTCCCGTCCAATTCCGAGAATATTCATTTTCTGACTTTCCTGGAACCAAAAATAGCAGAAAACAGATAGCTAGCACTGTGGCTCTTGTTGATAGGTTAGTCCAAGAAATCATATGAAAAGTACTCCAAAGTTGGAACAAAATACAAGAAAGTGGATAAAACTAAGCATGGAACATCAAAAATTATAGATACATTTGCAATGTATCACTCTGCCAGCAAATAACCATGAACTTTTGCAACATTCGAGTACTTACATTTTGCATAGAACACATATATAATATTCATCTAGTGTTTGTCCCTTCAAAAGCAACACACTTCTCTTGCACCTTCGTGTGCATGCGGCAAACTTGGTCACAGCCGATAACAAGCCCACAGAATTTAGGGTCATGGATGGTATCTAGAGCGAAGTCCATCATGGCGATGATGTCCTATTTCACCAAGAAAAATAGAGAAATCGAGTTCAATCCAGTTGAATCGCTCTAAATCGAAAATTCCCAAATAGAGGGCACCTGAACCCTAACCCTAAAATCATAGTGGGGAAGCTTACCCCTAGCATGGAATTGGCAGAGGACTGGTCGTCCTTCTAGCTAGGCATGTGATGCCGCCGGTGGTGGCTAGAAATGGCAGGTGATGGCAGATCGTCGCCGGGAGGAGCGTCGTCAAACAGGGGAGAGGAAGACGAGTGGGAGAGCGGTTAATGACAGTCTCGACCAGGGTATTTTGTCATAGCGATGGGCCAACACAGCGTCATACAAATGTTGCCATGTCACCTTGACTAGTGGGACCCACTGTCAGTTTGGGTGTCAATTCGCTCCAAAACTGGGATTTGTGCGAATTGCAAAAGACTTGCACCAAGATGGTATATTCTGGGAACTAGAACAAAAAGTGGTGCCAATCCGTAAAATCACGTGCAAAAGTTGTACTTCCTCTGACCCATATTAGTTGACTTAAATTTGTCCAGATACGAGTGTATCTAGCACTAAAAACTAACTAGATACTGCATTCATATCTAGATAAATCTAAGTCTGAGTTATATGGGTTGAGGGAGTACTAAGATGATATTAACTCTGTCGAGTGTGGAGTATTAACCCTTAGCCAGCGTCGCTTGTGTTCAGATTTAAAGAATGGGCGACGGGAATGGCATGGGACCCGATCGTGAAGGGAATATGTCCTGAGAGGCAATAATAAAGTTGTTATTATGTATATTCCAAGTATATGATAGATGTTTATTTTACATGCTATAATTGTATTAATACGGAAAGCGTTAATACATGTGTGTTTAATAAACAAATGGAAAGTTCCTATTTATGCCTCTCTTTAAACTAGCTCGTTGATTAACAAGATGATCAAAGTTTCTTGATCATGGACATTGGATGTCGTTAATAACGAGGTCACAACATTGGGAAAATGAGGTGATGAACATTCATCTGAAGTATAGCATTACGATCAAAGTCATTGAGTTATTGCTATAGCATTGTACAAAGTAATCCTAGTCCTTAGACCATGAGATCATGTTAATCACTAACACCAGAGGAGTATCTTGATAACATCAAAAGTCACACCGTAAAAGGGTGACTATAAAGATGGGTTCAGTGCTACGAAGGTGTTATGTAGAGGCTCATGGATCAAGAGTGGGATTTCTCCATCCCGATGACAGATAGATATACTCTGGGCCCTCTCGGTGATATCACATTGAGAATAGCTTGCAAGCAAGTGATGTGATCACTAGAATGTTATATCACGGGAACGAGAAAAGAGTGCATGTCGGTAACGAGATCAAACTAAGTATTTGGATACCGATGATCGAATCTCGGAGATGTAATATATCGTGAGACAAAGGGATTAAGTTACTACCATTAAAGGTTCTCACGATCACAGAAGTCATCGTTGAATGTGCAGGAGTCAGAATGGATCTCCAGGTCCCGCTTCCGATTATTGATTTGAGAGGAGTTTCAATCATGTCTGCGTTATTCGCGAACCGTAGGGTGACACGCTTAAGGGTTGCCAAACACCATTTGGAGCATATATGTTTCATACGAAAGAATTGCAAAGCACTGGAATCATTTCGATGGAAACTGGAATTGTTTCGGGTGAAATTGCAGAAACTGGTTCTGCATGTGATATTGAAATGTTGCAAGGGGTTTTATGTGAATGTTTGTTAATTAAAGTAATTAACAAAATTCTGAGTAAAATAAATAAAAGAGTTTTATTAAATGAGAGTTGCATTAAATTTGGTGGAAATTTAATGCATGTGAGTGGAACTTTGAGTGGAGGCTAAATTGATGTGAGTGGAGCTTCCACCACATGAATGAGGAAGAGGTGGGGGCACCCCCCATGGACGCCGGCCATGGGCGGGGAGGAGCCCCCCTCTCCTCCCTCACAAAGTACACCTCCTCATGAAGGATCTCTCTCCCCCTCTAGATATATTCCCCATGATCTCGGATTAGCGAGATACATGTTCCCGGTGGCTTTTCGTCTAGAAGGAGTTGCTGCTTCCGCTGATTCGCTGGAGCGAGGAGGTGGAGGTTGTTCGGTGGCCTGAACGTGTGTGCAAGGATGGATGCGCTGCTGATTTGAGGCGCTAGGAGTTCCACACGATCTTGAGATCGGCAAGCGTTCGACTACATCATCCACGAGTTCCAACTCGTTAACAAAGCTTTGTTGTCTTCGAGGGTAAGTTCTCCATGTATGTATATCCACCTGTTTCTTGTATCTAGTACATAGATCTTGGCGTATAGTTCCCATCGTAGGAAAAAAATTCTATGCTGTGAACCCAACAGTGGTATCAGAGCCTGATCTATGCGTAGGTGCTTTGCATGGGTAGTACACATATGTTTATATGTGGGCGATGATGATCATGTTATTGCTTCTTTCATTTATTTTGGATATTGGTGGCAGAGTGGGATGAAGCGGCTCAGACCAACTTTACATGTCATCGCACATGAGACTAGTTCCACGACTGACATGCAACTAGTTTTGCATAAGTGGCTGGCGGGTGTCTGTCTCTCCTACTATAGTCAATATCTGATTTACAACGAGTTGCTAATAACTTAGTTATCATTGTTGTGGTTCCATGTTCGTAGGTAAGACCGGTTCTATCTTCGAAAGCCTTAAGCCACGTAAAACTTGCAATGGATAAATTAGAGGCGTCTAGTTTAGATTTTTGCTAGGCTAGTGTCATGATATGGTAATGTTGTAAGTTGATGCATGGTAGATACCCTTACAACACACTTAACATGTAAGTTCCATACTTGGCCTTACACACAAAGGAATGCTAGATATCATACCACGATGCATATGATGGTGATCAAATGCATGGACCATATCATCCCACTTTACACATATGATGTTCGCATCTTATATTGCTAGTTTGGCACTTTTAGTAGCATTGTAAGATGATCCCTCATTTAGATATCAAGATAAAAATGTGTTCTTCCTTAAGTATGCACCGTTTATGTTTTGCCGCTTCAAGACATCACGTGATGATCGGGTGTACTTGAATCCACGATCATATTTTAGTTGTAAGACAGTTTTACACACTCGAGTACTAAGGTTCTTACTTGGCGAGCCTAGCATGTACAGACATGGCCTCGAAACATGGACCGAAAGGTTAAGCATGAGTGATATAATTGATATGATGCCCATATTGATGCTCACCTTTGAAACTACACCGACTCACGTGATGATCAGACTTGGTGTAGTGGATTTGGTTCATGTAATCACCAAAAAGACACGAGGGATGTTGTTTTTGTGTGGGAGTTCATTTGTAATTTGGATTACTTAGTCTAAACTTTACAAATTCTATTGTAGATGGCACCACCTGCTTTTAATTTCAATGTGTTCATGGAGAAAGAGAAACTTGCAACGAATGGTAGCAACTTTACTGACTGGGCCATGAACTTGAGGATTCTCCTCAATGTTGCACACAAGCTATATGTGCTAGAAGCACCGCTAGGCCCCCCACCAGCTCCTGATGCCCCTGACGAGGAAAAGAATGTTTATCTAACTCGTTAGGCGGACCACAAATTAGTTCATTGCGGCATACTGTATGGGCTAGAGCCAGAACTTCGAAAGCGTTTCGAAAATGGCAATGTCTTTGATACCATAGGAGAATTGAAAATGATTTTCGATACCCATGCTACCGTAGAGAGTTATAATGCTTCTAAAAATTTCTTTATTTGCATGATGGAAGAGAATAGCTCCGTTAGCGAGCACGTACTCAAAATGTCTGGGTACGCCGATAGGCTTGTGTCCTTGGGAATAACGATTCCCATTGACTTAGGCATACATCGTGTTCGCCAATCTCTCCCACCTAGCTACAAGATCTTCGTGATGAAATACAATATCCAGGGCATGAAGAAGTCTCTTCCCGAGCTTCTGTCAATGCTTAAGACTGCAGAGGTGGAGATCAAGAAAGAACATCAAGTGTTGATGATCAATAAGACCACCGGTTTCAAGAAAGACAGAAAGGGTAAGCAAAAGGGAAAGAAGGGTGGCAGATCTGTTGCCGCACCTGAAAAGAAATATCGAGTTGGCCATAAGTCTGATACTGAGTGCTACTATTGCAAGGGGACTGGCCATTAGAAGTGCAACTGCCCCAAGTACTTGGCAGACAAGAAGGCCGGCAAGGCAAACAAAGGTATATATATGATATACATGTTATTGATGTGTACTTGAGTAGTACTCGCAGTAGCACCTGGGTATTTGATATTGGATCGGTTAATAATATATGTAACTCGAATCAGGGGCTGCGGAACAAGCGACCACTAGCAAGGGGTGAGGTCAATATGTGTGTCGGCAATGGATCAAGAGTCGATGTGATCGCCGTCGGAACGCTGCCTCTCCACCTACCATCAGGATTAGTTATAAACTTAAATAATTGTTATTTGGTGCCTACACTGAGCATTAACATTATATCCGAATCTTGTTTAATGCGATGTGGTTATTTGTTTAAATCTGAAACCAATGGTTGTTCGATTTATATGATTGATATCTTTTATGGTCATGCACCTGTGATGAATGGTTTATTTCTATTAGATCTCGATAATAGTGTTACACATATTCATAATGTTGATGCTAAAAGAATTAAACTTGATGACGATTGCTGACTCGTGTATTAACGAGCTCGTTGGGGAACCCCGAGAGGAGGGTAAGATGAGTACAGAAGTAAGTTTTCCCTCAGTTATGAATCCAAGGTTATCAATCCAGTAGGAGCAAGGAAACACCTCAAAGGTGTTGCTAGCTGAACTTTGGCGGGGCGCACTACTGGCGCCAGCAGCAACATGGAATCCTACACAACACAACCATAGAACTTTTCCCCAACTTACAGGGAGGTTGTCAATCTCACCAATTTTTCTAAAAACAAAGGATTAAACGTATTGTGTGGAAGAAAGTAATAGTTTGCAGAAATTAAACAGAAAGCAGTAAACAGTTGATTGTAGCTTGATGGTAAAAGAAAGGACTGGGGTCCATAGTTCACTAGTGGTGGCTCTCCTTAAGACAGATGACATGTTGGGTGAACAAATTACAACGGGGAAATTGACAGACATCGAGAAAGAAATACATGCATATACTAAACATCTTGACTCCTTTGAGATTTGATTGGGCATTACAACATTATACATAGACCATAATCCAACTGCATCTATGACTAATAATCCACCTTCAGGTTATCATCCGAACCCCCTCCAGTATTAAGTTGCAAGCAACAAATAATTGCATTACGCATTGCGTGTAAAGTAAACAATACGATTGTTCTATGAACAAAGGATTGTTGTTTTCTCCCTAGTAGCAAAAACACATCTAGTACCTTAGAGATTTCTGTCACTTCCCCAGATTACTAGAGGCATGAACCCACTATCGAGCATAAATACTAACTCTTGGAGTTGCTAGCATCTACTTGGCCAAGATAGCTACTAACAACGGAAAGCATGCAAGATCACTAATAACAAAGACATGATAGAATCAATAATCAATATGAAATAGCATCTCAATATCCATCGGATCCCCGCAAACACAACATGTAGGATTACAAATAGATGATCTTGATCATGAACGGAGCTCACAAGATCTAAACATGATAGCACAAAGGAGAAGAACCAGCCATCTAGCTACTACATGGACCTGTAGTCCAGAGATGAACTAATCACGCATCACATCGGAGGCTTGCATGATGATGAAGAAGGCCTCCAGGGTGAATTCTCCCCTCTGGCAGGGTGCCGGGAAGAGCTTCAGATCCCTCCCGATCTAGGGATAGAGATGACGGCGGCTACAGTCTCTTTCGTGGAATTTTGATTGGGTACTTAGGGTTTCTGTATCGGAGGCATCTTATAGGCGAAAGGGGAGGCTGAGGGGGTGCCCTAGGTGGCCACACCACCCCCTGGTGCGGGCTAGGCCTGGTCGTGCGACCAGGCAGTGTGGTGGCCCTTTGGCCCCTCTCCGTCTCGTATTCCGGCTCTGTGTGTCTCTCGGTGAAAAACTGACTTTAGCTTTTGTCCCGTCCAATTCCGAGAATATTCATTTTCTGACTTTCCTGGAACCAAAAACAGCAGAAAACAGGCAGCTGGCACTATGGCTCTTGTTAATAGGTTAGTCCAAGAAAGTGTATAAAAAGTACTCCAAAGTGTGGACAAAACATAAGAAAGTAGATAATAACCAAGCATGGAACATCAAAAATTATAGATATGTTTGCAACGTATCAACATTCCCAAGCATAACTCCTGCTCGTCCTCGAGTAGGTAAGTGATAAAAAGAAAGAATAATTTTTGAGGTGACATGCACCATCATAAGCTTTATCAAAGTATTTGTAAAACATTGATAGCTGGGATCATAGTACTTCAACATAACATGAAAGATAAAGTTCTAACAATAAGACAAAGCAACTATGTTGCAACATGAAAAGTCACAAACAAAAGATTCATGAATAACAATGCTTTGCAAGACGTTTGTTTGTTTCACATAAAGAAAACATAGCATAGTGGCATTCAGCTTGTCCCTCATAGAGTAGCAAACATAAATGCATAGGACACCTTCAAAGTTCATAAGAGTGACTAGATACAAATAGTTTAAAACAAGCAATATCAAAGTTATGCATCAATCAACAAGTCTTGGGACGATGCACATAGAACTAAGAATGGCCACTATGCTCTCAAAGTAGGTGCATAAAGATAGAAGGTGGAGACTCCACATAAAAGTAAAAGAAAGGCCTTCATAGAAGGAAGTAGGGATTCAAGTTTCATAAAGAGCTTCCAAAAATTATGGTACTTATTAGCTTTCAGCTCTCATTGCCCCTATCATAAGCATCTTGAAGTGATTAAGGTTAAAGTGAACAAACTATGGTTTATATGCTTGACGAAGTATAACTTGGAAATCTCATGTCCCTTGAATACGAGGGCCGCTCCTCATGCTACTCAAGTTTAGTTACCGGTAAGTCCTTGTCATAGTAAGTACATGTGTATCATAGAGAACCGCTAATGGGGTACCCCTTGCCCGATGATATGGAAGAATCCCCAAATCAAAATGACAAGGAAAGCAGACAATGAGCATCTCAGCAATCTTCATATTTACCATGGGAAAATGGTGCTTTTTTATCTCTTTTCTCATATCTCTTTTTTTCTTTTTCTCTTTTTTTTCTCAATATCTGACTCTTTTTTATAAGAAGAATGCTTCATAGACAGCTCATTATGGTTACGCTGCAGGTTTCCACCATGACGACATGGATTAGACCAGCGGCCTAGGCGTTTTTATAACACACATACATAACTCCATGGACTTACAAGCTCCCCTTTCATTTCACACCGATGACATCCATAGACAAAAGAGCATGATATCAACTAGGTACAAAGTACAAGTGCAATGTTGAAAGCGTTCCCCATGACTGCATGGTTCTTCTAATCCCCAACATATAAGTGCAAGCATATACAACATAGACGACACAATGGTTCAAGTTTATTAAGGGCAAGAAAAGTAAAGTGTGCCATCAAGGCCGTGAGAGCTTTAATCACTAGTTTTCTCATAACAAGTTTAATTCGGAAGGTAGATAAACACATGAATATACTTGGAATAGCAAATGCTAATAGGTAGGTATGGTGGACTCTTTGTAATAACTTGGTTTTAGGAATTGGATGCATGAGTGGAACTCATACTTGGTTATGGAGGCTAGGAAATGACTGGGAGCGACCAACTAAGAGAGCAATAATGGCCATAATCATGTAGAGCGACAAAACATCATTAATCAAAGCATAAAGTGATACTACAAGTTGAAAACTAAAGAATCATAAAGGCTTATGGTGACTTGGGATAGTCATAACATGGTATGAGCATGCGCAAAATCAACCCAAATAAAGCATCAAAGGAGAATACCACAATATTATGCTTTAATATGCTAAAACAACGCATGATTCTTGATACATTGCAAATGTATCTATAATTTTTGATGTTCCATGCTTGGTTTTATATACTTTCTTATGTTTTGTCCACACTTTGGAGTACTTTTCATATGATTTCTTGGACTAACCTATTAACAAGAGCCACAGTGCCAGTTGCCTGTTTTCTGCTATTTTTGGTTCCAAGAAAGTCAGAAAATGAATATTCTCGGAATTGGACGGGACAAAAGCCAAAGTTCCTATTTTCCCGGAAGACTCACGGAGCCAGAAGGAGAGTCGGAGAGGGGCCACAGGGTGGCCACACCCCTAGGCCGCGCCAGGCCGCGCCAGGGCATGGTTTGGGCCCCCTGGATGGCCACCGACCTTGCCCCTTCGCCTATATATTCCTCCCGATATAGAAACCCTAAATAATCAAGCCTCCAGCCACGAAAAGTGTCGCAGCGTCGCCACCACCGAAGGGAATTCGGGGGACAGAAAGTCTCTGTTCCGGCACCCTGCCGAAACGGGGAAGTGCCCCCGGAGCCATCTCCATCGCTCTCCACTACCATCGCCATTACCGTTGTTGATTCCCATGATGAGGAGGGAGTAGTTCTCTCTCGAGGCTAAGGGTTCTACCGGTAGCTATGTGTTCATCTCTCTCTCTATGCATGATCTTATTGAGATCATGAGCTTTGTAATCAAGTAGATCTACCTTGCTACTCAAGTGATTTAATAGATCTCTGTTCTCCCCATGTGTGTGAAAGTGACAGCATGCACACCATGGTGGCACTTAGGCTAGAGATTACAAATACTTGTTATGAGTTATATTTGGAGTTGGATGTCTTTATGAAATTGTGGTGTTTGTTGGACTCATCTAGTACTCAAGGTGACAATGTGGGGTTTTCTAGATGGAAAAGATGAACTTTGAGGTGTGCTGTTATAGCCCTACCATGGATTAGAGTGTCCAACCAGAGAGTAGTTAAGAGTAGTATCATGAAGAGAATTTATTTATATGAGAGTGCTCACTAGTGAAAGTATGATCCCTAGGCCTTGTTTCTAAGCATTGATACACCGTTTGCAATTAGATCTATTACATGTTTGCTTACTTCCTTCTTTATTTCAGTTTTCCTTTTGTCTTTTCCCACGTCAACCACACGCCAGCAAGCTATTTTCTGGCACCGTTACCACTTATAATTATTCATACCACTTGTATTTCACTATCTCTTCGCCGAACTAGTGCACCTATACACCTGACAAGTGTATTGGGTGTGTTGGGGACACAAGAGACTTCTTGTATCTTAATTGCAGGGTTGCTTGAGAGGGGATACCTTTGACCACTTCCTCCCTGAGTTTGATAAACCTTGGGTGATCCACTTAAGGGAAAACTTGCTGCCGTTCTACAAACCTCTGCACTTGGAGGCCCAACAACTGTCTACAAGAATAGAAGTGCGTAGACATCAAGCTATTTTCTGGCGCCGTTGCCGGGGAGGTAAGGTAAAAGGTATTCACACCGGAGGATTAAAGAAGAAGAACCTCCCACGGCAAACGCCTATTTTCTGGCGCCGTTGCCGGGGAGATTTTACATGAATTTTTATGGTGAAGCACAGAAATCTGTTTCGGGACAGCAACTTTCCCAATCATTACTTCTCTCTCATTAGAGGTTACTCTTGGCACAAAAAGAAAATAAAAGGATAAGGAGCGGTTATTACTGAAGTAATAACTTCCAAGACCCATCTAAACCTTTTGGGTTATCTCCCAATAAGTACTTTTCTTTAACGCCTTTAAGTTAGGCATAAGAAACAAGAAAAAGAATCAAGTGTTCTGAAATGAAGAAGCATTAAGAGCAAATTTTGTTTTCATAGGAGAGGCAAAAAAATCTTCTCTCTCTTCTTAGGGAAGTGTTCTATACCTTTCTTGAGTGGGAGTTGATATTTAATGGTGCCTTCTTTCATATCAATAATGGCACCAACAGTTCTAAGAAAAGGTCTTCCCAAAGTAATAGGACAAGAAGCATTGCATTCAACATCCAAAACATAGAAATCAACGGGGACATAGACATTGTTAACCATAATAAGAACATCATTAATACTCCCCATGAGTTTCTTTTTAGCATTATCATCAAGTGGGACATTCAAATAACAATCTTCTAATGGTGGCAAATCAAGCATATCATAAATCCTTCTAGGCATAATAGAAACACTACTATCAAGATCACATAAAGCTTTGAAATCAAAATCATTAACTTTCATATTAATGATGGGTTCCCAACCATCTTATTGTTTTATAGGAATAGAAGCTTTATGTTTCATCTTTTCTTCTTTAATTTTTATGAGAACATCAATAATGTGTTTTGTAAAGGCCATATTCATAGCACTAGCATTAGGACTTTTAGCAAGCTTTTGTAGGAACTTAATAACTTCAGAGATGTTGCAACCATCAAGATCAAAGTAATAATTATCATCTAAAGTAGTAGAGCTATTAATAGCCTCAACACTAGTGGTAGTGATAGTAGAAACACTAATGTTTCTAGCAATTTCATCTTCTCTTTCCCACTTAGCATGCAATTCAGCTAATAGTCTAACATTTTCATCAATTTTAACTTGTATGGCATTAGTAGCAGCAAAGGGATTATCAATAGTTTCAGGTTTAGCAGCCATTTTGTTAATCAAAGAGGATTGTGCTTCAGACAAAGATGAAATATTTCTTTCAGCATTAGAAAGTTTCAATTACAAACTAGGAATTTCCCTGTTCAAACTCTCAAGTTGATGACTAATATTCTTCAAAAGGGTAGATTGTTCCTCCATAGTTTTAGTAAATAATTTATTTTGTTCATATTGCATTTGCATGAAGTTTTTAGTGGCTCTTTAAACTTCTAAAATTCTTCCTTCACTAGGTATTCCAGGTTTGCCATTATAACCATAAGTATTATTAGGAGGGTAGGGCCTATAATTGTTATTGCCATAAGCATTGTTGCTAAAATTGTTATTTCTTATAAAGTTCACATCAACTTGCTCTTCTTGAGCAACCAAAGAAGCTAAGGGAACATGATTTGGATCAATATGAGCCTTCCCATTAACAAGCATAGACATAATAACATCAATTTTATCACTCAAGGAAGAGGTTTCTTCAACAGAATTTACCTTCTTACCTTGTGGAGCTCTTTCAATATGCCATTCAGAATAGTTAACCATCATATTATCCACAAGCTTTGTTGCAGCACCCAAAGTAATGGTCATAAAGGTACCTACAGTAGCAAAATCCAATAGATTTCTTGAAGAATAGTTCAATCCTGCATAAAAGGTTTGGATAATCATCCAAGCAGTCTGTCCATGAGTGGGACAATTCTTTACCAAAGATTTCATTCTTTCCCAAGCTTGAGCAACATGTTCATTATCAGATTGTTTAAACTTCATTATTTCACTTCTCATAGATATAATCTTAGCACGAGGATAGTATTTTCTAATGAAAGCATCTTTGCATTTAGTCCAAGAATCAATACTATTCCTAGTTAAGGAATTCAACCATTCTTTAGCTTTTCCTCTCAAAGAGAAAGGAAACAATTTAAGCTTAATAATATCCCCATCTATATCCCTATGCTTTTGCATCTCACAAAGTTCAACAAAGTTATTTAGATGAGCAGCAACATCTTCATTACCAATACCAGAAAATTGTTCTCTCATAACAAGATTGAGTAAAGCAGGTTTTATTTCAAAGAAAGTAGCTTCAGGAACAGGTGGAGCAATAGGTGTGCACATGAAATCATTGTTGTTAGTGCTAGTGAAGTCACACAACTTAGTGTTTTCAAGAGTAGTCTTTTTTGTGTGTTTTTAATAAAGAAAACAAACTAGTAAAACTAGTTTTTTTGTGTTTTTGACAAAGAAATAAGCAAACAAAGCATAAATAAACTAAGCAAAAAAATAACAAAGTAAAGAGATTAGTTATGAGGGACTCCCCTTGTGAAGATGTCCTTGACTCCCCGGCAACGGCTCCAGAAAATATACTTGCTGACTCGTGTATTAACGAGCTCGTTGGGGAACCCCAAGAGGAAGGTAAGATGAGTATATCAGTTTGTTTTCCCTCAGTTATGAAACCAAGGTTATCAATCCAGTAGGAGCAAGGAAACACCTCAAAGGTGTTGCTAGCTGGACTTTGGCAGGGCACACTACCGGTGCCAGCATCAACGTGGAAACCTGCACAACACAACCAAAGAACTTTTCCCCCAACTTATAATGAGGTTGTCAATCTCACCAGTTTTGCTGAAAACAAAGGATTAAACGTATTATGTGGAAGAAAGTAATAGTTTGCAAAAAGTAAACAGAAAGCAGTAAACAGTTGATTATAGATTGATGGTAAAAGAAAGGACCAGGGTCCATAGTTCACTAGTGGTGGCTCTCCTTAAGATAGATGACATGTTGGGTGAACAAATTACAGAGGGGAAATTGACAAACATCGAGAAAGCAATACATGCATATACTAAACATCTTGACTCCTTTGAGATTTGATTGGGCATTACAAAATTATACATAGACCGTAATCCAACTGCATCTCTGACTAATAATCCACCTTCAGGTTATCATCCGAACCCCCTCCAGTATTAATTTGCAAGCAACATATAATTGCATTACGCATTGCGTGTAAAGTAAACAATATGATTGTTCTATGAACAAAGGATTGTTGTTTTCTCCCTACTAGCAACAGCACATCTAGTACGTTAGAGATTTCTGTCACTTCCCCAGATTACTAGAGGCATGAACCCACTATCGAGCATAAATACTAACTCGCAGAGTTGCTAGCATCTACTTGGCCAAGATAGCTACTAACAACGGAAAGCATGCAAGATCACTAATAACAAAGACATGATAGAATCAATAATCAATCTAAAATAGCATCTCAATATCCATCGGATCCCCGCAAACACAACATGTAGGATTACAAATAGATGATCTCGATCATGAATGGAGCTCGCAAGATCTAAACATGATAGCACAAATGAGAAGAACCAGCCATCTAGCTACTACATGGACCCGTAATCCAGAGATGAACTACTCACACATCACACCGGAGGCTTGCATGATGATGAAGAAGGCCTCCAGTGTGAATTCTCCCCTTCGGAAGGGTGCCGGGAAGAGCTTCAGATCCCTCCCGATCTAGGGATGGAGATGACGGCAGCTACAAACTCTTACGTGGAATTTTGATTGGGTACTTAGGGTTTCTGTATCGGAGGACTTATAGGCGAAAGGGGAGGCCGAGGGGGTGCCCTAGGTGGCCACACCACCCCTGGTGCGGGCCAAGGCCTGGCCGCGTGGCCATGTGGTGTGGCGTCCCTCTGGACCCTCTCTGTCTCGTATTCTAGCTCTGTGTGTCCCTCAGTGAAAAACTGACTTTAGCTTTTGTCCCGTCCAATTCCGAGAGTATTTATTTTCTGACTTTCCTAGAACCAAAAACAGTGGAAAACAGGCAGCTAACACTATGGCTCTTGTTAATAGGTTAGTCCAAGAAAGTGTATAAAAAGTACTCCAAAGTGTGGACAAAACATAAGAAAATAGATAAAAACCAAGCATGGAACATCAAAAATTATAGATATGTTTGCAACATATCAACGATATATCTGCATATATGTGGCACTGCCGTTTAGATCATATTGGTGTTAAACGCATGAAGAAACTCCATTCTGATGGAGTTTTGGAATCACTTGACTTTGAATCATTTGATACATGTGAGCCATGCCTTATGGGCAAGATGACTAGAACACTATTTTCCGGTTCAATGGAACGGGCGACAGATTTATTGGAAATCATACATACTGATGCATGCGGTCCAATGAGTATGTCGGCGCGTGGTGGTTATTGTTATTTTGTTACTTTCACAGATGATTTGAGTAGATACGGGTATATCTATTTGATGAAACATAAATATGAAAACTTTGAAAAGTGCAAGGAATTTCAGAATGAAGTGGAAAATCATCGTAATAGAAAGATCAAATTTCTAATGGTCTGACCATGGAGGTGAGTATCTAAGTTACGAGTTTAGCACACATATGAAAGAGTGTGGAATAGTTTCACAACTCACACCTACTAGAACACCACAATGTAATGGTGTGTCGGAACATCGTAATCATACTTTATTAGGTATGGTTCAATCTATGATGTGTCTGACTGACTTGCCACTATCATGTTGGGACTATGCAGTGGAAACTGCTACATTCACTCTAAATCGGGCACCATCTAAATCTGTTGAAAAGACACCATATGAATTGTGGTTTGGAAACAAACCTAAGCTGTCGTTTTTTAAAGTTTGGGGTTGCGATGTTTATGTGAAGAAACTTCAACCGGATAAACTCGAACAGAAAGCGGAAAAATACGTCTTCATAGGATACCCTAAGGAAACTATTGGGTATTCCTTCTATCACAGATCCGAAGCCAAGGTTTTTATTGAAGGGTTCGTAGCATGGAAAACAAAAAATTTCTACCACAAGAACGAACAAAACCCAGATCTAATCTAGATAAAAGCCAAGATCTAATCTACTAGACATGAGCAACGAGATAGATCGGTACTAGCCCTCGTAGAACCGAAAGCGTTAACAAGATTAGATCTCGTGGATGATGTAGTCGATCACTCGCCGATCTCAAGATCGTGTGGACGATCCTTTCGGCGCCGCGTTCCGGCAGCGCTTCCGCAGACGGTCACACGTGCGGAGTCGAAGCAGACCTTCCTCTCCCCGTTCCAGCGAGCAGCGGAGGTAGTAGATCTTCTCCACGGAATCCCAGCAGCACGACGGCGTGGTGGTGGTGGTGGTGGAGATGAGAAATCTGCAGGGCTTCACCTATGCCTGTGCAGAAGAAACGTGGAGGAGAGAGGCGGCTGTGATTGGGAGTTATGAGACAAGGTGCAAGAGGGGGCGCCCCTCCCTTCTATTTAAGGGAGGGAGGCGCGCCTGGGGAGGGGGAGTCCTAGTAGGACTCCCCTCCTTGGGCCGGCGGTGGGAAGGGGGGAGGAATCCTCCTCCCCCATGAATCCGTGTCTAGCCCCACTTGGTTTCTTTGATCCCTTTCTTGGTTTTCAAGCAAACTCCAAGAAATCCTCTAGAACCTTCCAGAACATTCCGAAACCTTCTAGAATCTCCATACAAACACTCCGGAACATTTCCTAACTTAGAAAATGATCCCCAATATATGAATCTCATTCTCCGGACCATTCCGGATCTCCTCGTGATGTCCCGGATCCATTCCGAGACTCCGAACAACATTTGGTCTCCAACGCAAATTCCATATCTACTTCAAACAACTTCGAACCTTAAGTGTGTCACCCTACGGTTCGTGAATATGCAGACATGATGAAGACACCTCTCCCATCAATAACCATCAGCGGGATCTGGAGATCCATAACGGCTCCCACATACTCAACGATGATATCGTGATTGATTGAACCATTTAACATACGAAACCAATTCCCTTTGTCTTGCGATATTCTACTTATCCGAGGTTTGATCGTTGGTATCTTCATACCTAGTTCTTCCTCGTTACTGATAAGTACTCTTTACTCGTTCCATGTTATGTCATCCCTTGTGACCTAGTCACATGCTTGCAAGCTATCTAGATGACATTCCACCGAGAGGGCCCAGAGTATATCTATCCGTCATATGGATGGACAAATCCCAATCTTGGTCTATGCGCTTCAACACATACTTTTAGAATACCCAATGACACCTTTATAACCGCCCAGTTACGAAGCGGCGTTTGATGTCATCAAAGTACCCATCCGGTGGTGGTGATTAACATAACCTCATGGTCGAAGGATTAGGTTACTATGTATTTCAAAGCTTACAGCAATACGAACTTAATGACTTGATCTTATGCTACGCTTACTATGGGTGTGTGTCCATCACATCATTCTCCTAATGATATAACCTTGTTATTAATCACATCCAATGTCTATGATTAGGAAACCATGATCATCAATCAATCAACAAGCTAGTTCAACAAGAGGCTTACTAGGGACTCTTTTATGTTTACAAAACACACAAGTATTAGTGTTTCCTAATAATACAATTATAGCATGGGATGTAAACATTTATCATAAACACAAAGATATAATAATAACCTCGTTTATTGTTGCCTCTTGGGCATATCTCCAACAGTCTCCCACTTGCACTAGAGTCAATAATCTAGATTACATGGTAATATACCGAACACCCATGGCGTTCTGGTGTTGGTCATGCTTTGCTCTAGGGAGAGGTTTAGTCAACGGATCTGCTACATTCAGACCAATGTGTACTTTGCAAATCTTTATGTCACCATCTTGGACATACTCGCGAATAGCATGAAAACGTAGCTTGATGTGCTTCAGCTTGCTATGTGACCTTGGCTCCTGTGCATTAGCTATGGCACCTGTGTTGTCACAGTAGATGGCCATCGGGTCTAATGCGCTGGGAACCACGCCAAGTTCAGTAATGAACTCCTTCATCCATATGCCTTCTTGTGCAGCCTCCGAAGCAGCTATGTATTCCGATTCAGTTGAAGATTTCGCCACAACGCTCTGCTTGGCACTCCTACAGCTTATTGCAGCACCATTCAAAATAAATACGTATCCAGATTGTGACTTTGAGTCATCTGGATCAGTGTTCCAACTAGCATCAGTGTAACCGTTTACAACAAGCTGTTCATCACCTCCATAAGAAAGAACCATATCCTTAGTCCTATTTAGGTACTTTAGGATATTCTTGACCGCTGTCTAGTGTTCCATTCCAGGATCACTTTGATATCTGCTAGTCAAACTAACAGCATGTTCTATATCCGGTCTTGTACACATCATGGCATACATGATAGAACCTATGGCCGAGGCATAGGGAATTTTATTCATCTTTTCTCTATCTTCTGCCGTAGCTGGACTTTGAGTTTTACTCAAGGTCTTACCTGACAACATGGGCACGAACCCTTTCTTGCTCTCTTCCATTCTAAACTTCTTTAGAACTTTGTCTAAGTATGTACTTTGTGAAAGCGCTATTAGGCGTCTTGATCTATCTCTATAAATCTTGATGCCTAGAATATATGCCGCTTCGCCAAGATCCTTCATCGAAAAACTATTATTCAAATAGGTTTTGACGCTATTAAGAAGTTCTATATCATTCCCAATCAACAATATGTCATCTACATATAGTACTAGGAATACTACAGAGCTCCCACTCACTTTCTTGTAAATACAAGATTCTCCACAAGTTTGTATAAATCCAAAGTTTTTGATTACTTTATCAAAACGTTGATTCCAACTCCGGGATGCTTGCTTCAGTCCATAAATGGAGCGCTGAAGTTTGCATACCTTATCAGCATCACTAGGATCGACAAAACCCTTGGGTTGTACCATATACAACTCTTCCTCAATGTCACCATTAAGGAACGCCGTTTTGACATCCATCTGCCAAATTTCATAATCGAAATATGCAGCGATTGCTAACATAATCCTCACAGACTTTAGCTTCGCTACTGGTGAGAAAGTCTCATCATAGTCAACTCCTTGAATTTGTCGAAACCCTTTCGCGACAAGTCGAGCTTTATAGACGGTAACACTACCATCAGCATCTGTTTTTCTGTTGAAAATCCATTTGTTCTCGGCAACCTTACGGCCATCCGGTAAGTCCACCAAAGTCCATACTTGGTTTTCATACATGGATCCCATTTCGGATTTCATGGCTTCTAGCCATTTGTCGAAATCTGGGCTCACCATAGCTTCTTCATACGTTGCAGGGTCATCAGTGTTGTCCACTAACATGACGTTCAAGGCAGAGTCATACCACTCAGGAGTGGTACGGACCCTCGTTGACCTGCGAGGTTCAGTAGTAACTTCGTTCGAAGTTTCATGATCATCATCATTAGCTTCCTCTCCAGTTGGTGCAGGTGGCACAGAAACATCTTCCGGTGCTGCGCTACTCTCAACTCCGAAAGAAGGTTCAAGAAACCTCGTCGAGTTCTACTTTCCTTCCAGTCACTTCTTTCGAGAGAAATTCCTTCTCCAGAAAGGATCCATTCTTAGCAACGAAAACTTTGCCTTCAGATATATGATAGAAGGTATACCCAATTGTTTCTTTAGGGTATCCTATGAATACGCATTTCTCCACTTTGGGTTCAAGCTTATCTGGCTGTAACTTCTTTACATATGCTTCGCAACCCCAAACTTTAAGGAACGACAACTTAGGTTTCTTTCCAAACCACAATTCGTACGGTGTCGTTTCAACGGATTTAGATGGTGCCCTATTTAAAGTGAATGCGGCTGTCCCTAATGCATAGCCCCAAAATGATAACGGTAAATCTGTAAGAGACATCATAGACCGAACCATATCTAAGAGAGTTCGATTACGATGTTCGGACACACCATTACGCTGTGGTGTTCCCGGCGGTGTCAACTGTGAAAATATTTCACATTTCTTTAAATGCATGCCAAACTCATAACTCAGATATTCACCTCTGTGGTCAGAACGCAGAAACTTAATCTTCTTGTTACGATGATTTTCCACTTCACTTTGAAATTCCTTAAACTTCTCGAAAGTTTCAGATTTATGTTTCATAAAGTAGACATACCCATATCTACTCAAGTCATCCGTGAAAGTGAGAACATAACGATATCCACCACGCGATGCTACACTCATTGGACCGCACACATCGGTATGTATTATTTCCAATAAGTCTGTAGCTCGCTCCATTATTCCAGAGAATGGAGTCTTAGTCATTTTTCCCATTAGACATGCTTCGCATCTTTCAAGTGATTCAAAATCAAGTGATTCAAGAAGTCCATCAGAATGGAGTTTCTTCATACGCTTCACTCCAATGTGACCAAGACGACAGTGCCACATGTATGTAGAATTATCATTTAATTTTATTCGTTTAGCATCTATGTTGTGAACATGTGTATCACTACTATCGAGTTTTAATAAGAATAAACCATTTATCTCAGGTGCATTACCATAAAATATATTACTCATATAAATCGAACAACCTTTATTCTCAGACTTAAAAGAGTAACCGTCTCGCAATAAACAAGATCCAGATATAATGTTCATGCTTAACGCAGGCACCAAATAACAATTATTTAAATTTAAAACTAATCCCGATGGTAGATGTAGAGGGAGCGTGCCGACGGCGATCACATCAACCTTGGAGCCATTTCCAACGCGCATCGTCACCTCGTCTCTTGCCAGTCTTCGTTTATTCCGCAACTCCTGTTTCGAGTTACAAATATGAGCAACCGAACCAGTATCAAATACCCAGGCACTACTACGATTACTAGTAAGATACACATCTATAACATGTATATCGAATATACCTTTCTTCTTGATGTTGCCGTTCTTTAGATCCGCCAGGTATTTGGGGCAGTTACGCTTCCAGTGACCAGCACCCTTGCAGTAGAAGCACTCAGTTTCAGGTTTAGGACCAGCCTTGGGCTTCTTAGCAGGTGCGGCAGCTTTCTTGCCGTCCTTCTTGAAGTTTCCCTTGTTCTTAGGCTTGCCCCGTTTCTTGAAATTGGTGGTCTTATTGACCATCAACACTTGGTGTTCTTTCATGATCTCCACTTCAGCAGTTTTCAGCATGGACGATAGTTCAGACAACGTCTTGTTCATGCAGTGCATATTGTAGTTCATCACAAAGTTCTTGTAACTTGGTGGCAGTGATTGGAGTACACGGTGAATCCCCAATTCATTAGGAATCGGTATCCCCAACTCTCGGAGTTTGTTTGCGTGCCCAGACATGGTGAGCACGTGCTCGCTAATGGAGCTACCCTCTTCCATCTTGCAGGTAAAGAACTTCTCAGAAGCTTCATAGCTTTCCATGGCCGCACGAGTCTCAAATATGAGTTTGAGCTCCTTAATGATTTCAAATGGGTCATGGTGCTCAAAACGCTTTTGAAGCTCTGATTCTAAACCGTACAGGATGGCACACTGAACTGTGGAGTAGTGATGTTTCCGAGTGGCATAAACATTCTTTACGTCATCGGTGGCATCTTCTGCGGGTGGGTCACCTAGCGGTGCTTCGAGCACATAGGTCAACCGACCAGCCCTGAGGACGATCTTCAGTCCACGGAACCAGTCCGTGAAATTGCTTCCATTGTTCTTAAGCTTTTCTTTCTCTAGGAACGCATTGAAATTGATGGAAACGTTCGCCATTATCTACAACATATTTGCAAGTAGTTAAGACTAAGTTTATGATAAATAGTGTTCAAATTTAATTCTTAAATCAACTAGGTGAACTCCCACTCAAAACAACATACCCCGCAGTTGTTTTAGTGATTACACGAACCAAATCCACTACACCAAGTCCGATCATCACGTGAGATGATGTAGCTTCATCGGCGAACAATCTTCATGTTCATCATATCAATCATATGACTCATGCTCTACCTTTTGGTATTCCGTGTTCCGAGACCATGTCTGTACATGCTAGGCTCGTCAAGATTAACCTTAGCTTCCGCATGTGCAAATCTGGCTTGCACCCGTTGTATGCACACGTAGAGTCTATCACACCCGATCATCATGAGATGCTTCGAAACGACAAGTCTTAGCAACGGTGCCAACTAAGGACGAACACTTTATTACTTGATATTTAGTGAGAGGGATCATCTTATAATGCTACCGTCGCGATCTAAGCAATATAAGATGCATAAAGGATTAACATCACAAGCAATTCATAATTAGTGTGATATGATATGGCCCTTTCTTCTTATGCCTTCGATCTCCATCTCCAAAGCACGGACATGATCTCCATCATCACCAGCATTGCGTCAAGGTCCGTGGCGCCGCTTCATGGTTGTCCATCATCACTAGCAACTATTACAACTACTTGGAACAAAGCTATTACAAGATGAATAGACATGCAGGTCTTAACAGAATTAAAGACAACCATTAGGCTCCTGCCGGTTGCCATATTACAACAAGGATCATTGCATACATCAAATACAATCATAATCACAAGTAGGCCATATCACATCACAAAACCCCTGCAAAAACAAGTTAGACGCCTCTAATTTTCTTTGCAAGTTTTACATGGCTTGGGCTTTCGACTAAGAACGCATCTTACCTACGAAACTGAACCACAACGTTGATACAAGTGCTATCAAGTGCAAAGTGTAGATTTGATCTATACTATGATGGGAGAGACAGACACTCGCAAAGCCACTTGTGCAATACGAGTTGCACGTCAAGCGTGGAGCAAGTCTCATGTACAATGACATGTAATGTTAGCCCGGGCCGCTTCATCCCACCATACCGCAAGATGCAAAGTACACACATAGCAAAAGACGGCACGAGCACCAACGCCCACAACCTCATTGTGTTCTACTCGTGCAACAGATCTACGCATAGACAAGGCTCTGATACCACTGAAGGGTTCGAAGCATGGAAAACAAAAAAATTCTACCGCAAGAACGAACAAAACCCAGATCTAATCTAGATAAAAGCCAAGATCTAATCTACTAGACATGAGCAACGAGATAGATCGGTACTAACCCTCGTAGAACCGAAAGCGTTAACGAGATTAGATCTCGTGGATGATGTAGTCGATCACTCGCTGATCTCAAGATCGTGTGGACGATCCTTCCGGCGCCGCGTTCCGGCAGCGCTTCCGCAGACGGTCACACGTGCGGAGTCGAAGCAGACCTTCCTCTCCCCGTTCCAGCGAGCAGCGGAGGTAGTAGATCTTCTCCACGGAATCCCAGCAGCACGACGGCGTGGTGGTGGTGGAGATGAGAAATCTGCAGGGCTTCGCCTATGCCTGTGCAGAAGAAACGTGGAGGAGAGAGGCGGCTATGATTGGGAGTTATGAGACAAGGTGCAAGAGGGGGCGCCCCTCCCTTCTATTTAAGGGAGGGAGGCGCGCCTGGGGAAGGGGAGTCCTAGTAGGACTCCCCTCCTTGGGCCGGCGGTGGGAAGGGGGGAGGAATCCTCCTCCCCCACGAATCCGTGTCTAGCCCCACTTGGTTTCTTTGATCCCTTTCTTGGTTTTCAAGCAAACTCCAAGAAATCCTCTAGAACCTTCCAGAACATTCCGAAACCTTCTAGAATCTCCATACAAACACTCCGGAACATTTCCTAACTTAGAAAATGATCCCCAATATATGAATCTCATTCTCCGGACCATTCCGGATCTCCTCGTGATGTCCAGGATCCATTCCGATACTCTGAACAACATTCGGTCTCCAACGCAAATTCCATATCTACTTCAAACAACTTCGAACCTTAAGTGTGTCACCCTACGGTTCGTGAATATGCAGACATGATGAAGGCACCTCTCCCATCAATAACCATCAGCGGGATCTGGAGATCCATAACGGCTCCCACATACTCAACGATGATATCGTGATCGATTGAACCATTTAACATACGAAACCAATTCCCTTTGTCTTGCGATATTCTACTTATCCGAGGTTTGATCGTTGGTATCTTCATACCTAGTTCTTCCTCGTTACTGATAAGTACTCTTTACTCGTTCCATGTTATGTCATCCCTTGTGACCTAGTCACATGCTTGCAAGCTATCTAGATGACATTCCACCGAGAGGGCCCAGAGTATATCTATCCGTCATATGGATGGACAAATCCCAATCTTGGTCTATGCGCTTCAACACATACTTTTAGAATACCCAATGACACCTTTATAACCGCCCAGTTACGAAGCGGCGTTTGATGTCGTCAAAGTACCCATCCGGTGATGGTGATTAACATAACCTCATGGTCGAAGGATTAGGTTACTATGTATTTCAAAGCTTATAGCAATACGAACTTAATGACTTGATCTTATGCTACGCTTACTATGGGTGTGTGTCCATCACATCATTCTCCTAATGATATAACCTTGTTATTAATCACATCCAATGTCTATGATCAGGAAACCATGATCATCAATCAATCAACAAGCTAGTTCAACAAGAGGCTTACTAGGGACTCTTTTATGTTTACAAAACACACAAGTATTAGTGTTTCCTAATAATACAATTATAGCATGGGATGTAAACATTTATCATAAACACAAAGATATAATAATAACCTCTTTTATTATTGCCTCTTGGGCATATCTCCAACATTTATTGCCAAGAATGGATCCTTTCTAGAGAAAGAGTTTCTCGCGAAAGGCGTGTGCAGTCGGAAGGTAAAACTCGAAGAGGTCATTGAACCTTCTCTTCATGTAACGGCGAGTAGCGCAATGCCGGAAATTGTTCCGGAGTTGACTTCACTGAATGAAGAGGGAACTAATGATAATGATCATGAAACTCCGAAAGAGGACACTACCGAACCTCGTAGGTTGAGCATGACACGTGCAGCTTCTGAACTGTACGGCAATCCTGTTATGAATTTCATGGTCAATGAAATAGATGATCCGGCGACGTATGAAGAAGCGATGATGAGCCCGGATTCCAACAAATGGCTAGAAGCCATGAAATCCAAGATGGAATCCATGTACGAAAACCAGGTTTGGACCTTGGTGGACTTACGTCATGACCGAAAGGCCGTTGAGAATAAATGGATTTTCAAAAAGAAAACTGATGTTGATGGTAATGTAACCATCTATAAAGCTCGACTTGTCGTAAAGGGGTTTCAACAAATTCAAGGGGTTAACTACGATGAGACATTCTCTCCTGTAGGAATGCTAAAGTCAGTTAGGATTATGTTAGCAACTCCTACTTATTTCGATTATGAGATATGGCAGATGGATGTCAAAACTGTATTCCTCAATGGAAACATTGAAGAAGAATTGTATATGATACAACCAAAGGGTTTTGTTAATCCTAAGGATGCTAACAAGGTGTGCAAGCTTCAGCGATCCATCTATGGACTGAAGCAAGCATCACGGAGTTGGAATCTCCACTTTGATGAGGTGATCAAAGAGTTTGGATTTATCCAAACTTGTGGAGAGGCTTGTATTTACAACAAAAGTGAGTGGGAGCAATATGGCATTTCTAATATTATATGTGGATGACATATTATTGATTGGAAATGATATAGATATTTTAAACATTGTTAAAAGTTATCTAAACAGCAAATTTTCGATGAAGGACCTAGGTGAAGCATCATACATATTAGGCATAAAGATCTATAGAGATAGATCAAGCGCCTGATAGGGCTATCACAAAGTACATACCTTGATAAGATTTTAAAGAAGTTTAAAATGGACGGAAGTAAGAAGGGGTTCTTACCAATGTTGCAAGGCAAGACATTGAGTAAGGCTCAAAGTCCAGCTACGGCAAAAGAAAGAGAGATAATGGATAAAATCCCCTATGCTTCAGCTATTGGCTCTAGAATGTACGCCATGCTATGTACAAGACTGGATGTGGCACATGCTATTAGTTTAACTAGTAGGTACCAATCTGATCCAGGTACGGAACACTGGATAGCGGTCAAGAATATCCTTAAGTACTTAAGAAGAACTAAGGATATGTTTCCTGTATACATAGGTGAAGAAGAGCTGGTCGCCAAGTGTTATGTCGACGCTAGCTTTGACAATGATCCGGATGACTCTAAGTCTCAATCCGAATACGTATTTCTCTTGAACGGAGCAGCAGTTAGTTGGAGGAGTTCCAAACAACCTGTGGTGGCTGGATCAACGATGGAGGCGGAATATGTTCCTGCTGCAGAAGCGGCGCAGGAAGCGGTTTGGATGAAGGAGTTCATAACTGAACTAGGTGTGGTTCCTAGTGCGTTGGACCCAATGGTTATCTATTGTGACAACAATGGAGCCATATCCAACGCCAAGGAACCAAGGTCTCACAAGAATTCCAAGCATATTAAGTGCCAGTTTCACTCCATCCAAGAGCATGTTAAGGATGGAGATATAAAGATTTGTAAAGTACACACGGATCTCAATGTTGCTGATCCGTTGACTAAAGTTCTCCCTAGGGAAAAACATGATCAACACCAGAACTCCATGGGTGTTAGATTTATCACTATGTAACTAGATTATTGTCTCTAGTGCAAGTGGGAGACTGAAGGGAATATGCCCTGAGAGGCAATAATAAAGTTGTTATTATGTATATTCCAAGTATATGATAGATGTTTATTTTACATGCTATAATTGTATTAATACAGAAACGTTAATACATGTGTGTTTAATAAACAAATGGAAAGTTCCTAGTTATGCCTCTCTTTAAACTAGCTCATTGATTAACAAGATGATCAAAGTTTCCTGATCATGGACATTGGATGTCATTAATAACGAGGTCACAACATTGGGGAAATGATGTGATGAACATTCATCTGAAGTGTAGCATTACGATCAAAGTCATTGAGTTTATATTGCTATAACATCATACGAAGTAATCCTAGTCCTTAGACCATGAGATCATGTTAATCACTAACACGAGAGGAGTATCTTGATAACATCGAACGTCACACCGTAAAAGGGTGACGGTTCAGTGCTACGAAGGTGTTATGTAGAGGCTCATGGATAAAGAGTGGGATTTGTCCATCCCGATGATAGATAGATATACTCTGGGCCCTCTCGGTGATATCACATTGAGAATAGCTTGCAAGCAAGTGATGTGATCACTAGAATGTTATATCACGGGAACGAGAAAAGAGTGCATGTCGGTAACAAGATCAAACTAGGTATTTGGATACCGATGATCGAATCTCGGACATGTAATATATCATGAGACAAAGGGATTAAGTTACTAGCGTTAAAGGTTCTCACGATCACAGAAGTCATCGTGGAATGTGCAGGAGCCAGAATGGATCTCTAGGTCCCACTTCTGATTATTGATCTGAGAGGAGTCTCAATCATGTCTGCATTATTAGCGAACCGTAGGGTGACACGCTTAAGGGTTGCCAAACACCATTTGGAGCATATATGTTTCAAACGAAAGAATTGCAAAGCGCTGGAATCATTTCGATGGAAACCGGAATTGTTTCGGGTGAAATGTTGCAAGGGGTTTTATGTGAATGTTTGTTAACTAAAGTAATTAACAAAATTCTGAATAAAATAAATAAAAGAGTTTTATTAAATGAGAGTTGCATTAAATTTGGTGGATGCATGTGAGTGGAATTTCGAGTGGAGGCTAAATTGATGTGAGTGGAGCTTCCACCACATGAATGAGGAAGAGGTGGGGGCACCCCCCATGGGCACCGACCATGGGAGGGTAGGAGCCCCCCTCTCCTATAAAAGGCCCCTTCTCCTCCCTCACAAAGTACACCTCCTCGTGAAGGAGCTCTCTCCCCCTCTAGATATATTCCCCATGGTCTCGGATTAGCGAGATACATGTTCCCGGTGGATTTTCGTTTAGAAGGAGTTGCTGCTTCCGCTGATTTGCTGGAGCGAGGAGGTGGAGGTTGTTCGGTGGCCTGAAGGTGTGTGCAAGGACGAATGCGCTGCTGATTTGCGACGCTAGGACTTCCACACGATCTTGAAATCGGCAAGCGTTCGACTACATCATCCACGAGTTCTAACTCGTTAACAAAGCTTTGTTGTCTTTGAGGGTAAGTTCTCCATGGATGTATATCCACCTGTTGCTTGTATCTAGTAGATAGATCTTGGTGTATAGTTCCCATCGTAGGAATTTTTTTGGTTTCTATGCTGAGAACCCAACAGATCGAACGAGAGGTGGGGGCGGCAACACGACGCATGTAGCGAGCTCGTCATCAGGAAATGATGGATTGATCGGGCAGGGGACGAAACGACAATGATGACAAGAACGATGGCAACGCGACGCAAGTAGAGCGGAGAGGAGGACAGAGATGTTGCTAGTACCCTATGTATCTACCCCTACCCTAGTGCTACTACCTCGATATCTCCCATTCCTCCTGCATCCACGTGTTAAATGCGAATGCTTCTACGCTGCTGTCAGATGTGGCCCCAACGTCCCCTTCCCCACAATCCTAGCGCACCTTACTATCTCCAATCTCCCTCCTCATTGACACAAGGAAGTTATCCATCTCCAATCCCCCTCCTCATTGACACAAGGAAGTTATCCATCTGCAACAGTGAAACCATGGCCACCTTCTAGCTCCCACCCACCGTAAAGGAGCTCCAGCCATTTGAGGTCCATGAGGAAAATGCCCCACGCATCTGGGCCTTTAGTCCACGGAGGAGCAGGTGTGGTTGGCATGTGCATTACCTCGACGAGGCTATGACCACTGTCATGATCACTGCATGTACGACCTCAAGCTCAATTCTAATGGTACACTGACATGAAGCTTCGTCAATGCCAAGGATGCCACACTGCTATACGGTTGTGCCTACCATAGCGTCTGCGAGATTGTGGTGTTAAGCCGCACCAACATGCACACCAACTACTTGGACTTGTTCCCCAATGGCGGCAGATTCATTAACTACGTCATGCCGGGGCTGACGATGGTGGGGGTGGCGGTGCCAACACCAGTGGACGAGCTTGCGGTGGAGCTGGCGGAGGTGGCGGTGGCGCTGGAGGAGGCGCATGACCAGCAGTAGTGCAGAGCTGATAGTTCTATTGTCAGTTCTGCTAGCATCGAGTAGTCATTTACCTAGATTGTAAACTTGTGCTCCTATTAATGAAAACTCCTATTTTAGTTTATGCTCGAGTAGCTAGTGTTCTGCTCGTAAACTTCTATTTCAGTTTCAACAGATAAGCGCAAACCTCTTTTTTTATTTGAGCTTCGTCGGAAGCCGATAGTTAAACACACCGAAAGTTGGTCCCTTAGCGTCAAATTGCAACGAACTTGGTCCCTTAACGACAAATACCAACGAACTCGAACCATGATTTTTTTCTCTGCCTCGCTAATCCTCTAACCCATTAATGCAATTCTGGAATAATGATCAGTGCCACCTAATTCGTATCATATGCCTCTGCGCTTGTCATTGGCCAGATGCTTCTCTCTTACTATTTATTACTTTCCAATCCTAATGATATGCTTGCTATCAACACCATATCTTCACAAACACATCCACAATCTTTAGACTGATGTTATGGACGAAATCTACCTAAAGCTATGGAAGATATGCTTCGAATGCCTTCGTATAGAAACCATAAAGGCGAAGATGCAGAACCAAATCATTCGCAACTTTGGCGGGAAGGTGCTTCCCCAGGAGAGCCGGTTCTTCCAGGTGAGGGTTTGGCTTGAGGACCCGGGACCCTCCCAAAGGAGTACGACTCCACATCGTCCGCGACTTACCTGGATCGTTGATCGTCTTGAAGCATCGGGTCATCGTGCTTGTCTCCAGCGACCTCAGTAGGCCAATCACGCATGGCTAGAGGACATGGCCACGGGCTACACGTTGAGTAACAAAGAGAGGTGTACAAAGTACAAAAATCAGTTTGGGGGTAGGAGCTGAAGATGAACAAGCAGAGAACCATTAGAGACAATATGTATTGTGATCTTATCGTTGTATTTGTATCTGTGATGGTTTAATAAGTCAAGAAATTTGAGATATGTCGATTAGTTTCCATCTAATTTATCATCAAACACCTTACATGCAGTACTTATATCAAATTAAAACTAGGATCCATGTTTTGTTTCTTTGGATCTAACATTTATGTACCGATAGACACGTGCTCTCGGATGGGCACGATCAACCATACCGTGGTATCGAAATCAGCAGAGCCGGCCCGGAATAGCCGTATAGCCGTTCGGCATGCCTAGAGCATGTTGGAAAAAAATACAAATCTAATTGTTTTTAGCTTCATTGGTGGGTTGTGTGCTTGGTCCCACGTATCGAAAGACAACGTATCTATTTGTTTTTATCGCTGCTGATGGGCAAAAGAGTGGCCACACATGTAAAAAAAAATTTAAATACCAATTTTTATGTGAACCTACCCTTAATTTAAAGTTGGTACACGAGTGCCTTTCATCCAAGATCACCAAATTGTTATCTCCTTCAAAGATCACCAAATTGTTAGCTTAACTATAATGATGTTTTTTAAACTATGCGTCATTCAGTGTACATATATACTTGCAAGTCCTAGGCGAGGTGTGCACACTGCCATTTCGTGCCGAGTGCTCTGCGTATTAACCACAGCCGGCGTCGCTTACGTTGAGGTTTAAGACGGGCGACGGGAATGAGTAACATGATCGGGGGGCGGCAACGCGACGCATGTACCAGTACTGGCGAGCTCGTCAGGCAACGATGGCTCGATCGGGCGGGGGACGAAACTGCAATGATGACGACGACGGTAGCAGCATAGCGCGGAGCGCGGAGAGGAGGAGAGAGGTGTTGCTAGTACCGCCCTACGTCCCTACCCCTACCCTAGTGCTGCTACCTCGATATCCCCCATTCCTCCTGCATCCGCGCGTTAAATGCGAATGCTTCTGCGCTGCTTCTGCCTACATCTGCGCGTAGCGGCATGCGGTAGCCAGCTAGTAAGCCTAGGCGGCCCCGCGCACGTCGCGTCTCGTCAGGGCATTCAGCGGCGTACGGCCGTGTGACGGGACAGGGGTATGACCTGCCACGATCGAATAGTTGTGCGCGGCAGCTAGTGCACTGTTCACGGGAGGAGGGAGCAAGATGGTGGTGCGTGTGTCAACTGTCAAGGGGCGCAGTGCGTGTGTCAACTGTTCACGGGAGGAGGGAGCAAGATGGTGGCGCGTGTGTTACTGCAGAATGTCATCGCTGATGGTGGTAGTACACGGGACCGGTGTCGTAGCAGATGATGCAAAAGGTGGAATGATCCTGTGGAACGCACAGGTCAATGTATGGTGCGACAGTGTCGCGTCATTTAAGAGACGCTCCTGACGATTGCAGCGTTGCTGTACTGTGTGCCGATCTGTTTTGAGGCGTTATTTTTGTTAATAATGGTATGGTAAATATTGTAAATAAATTGGCCTATTAGCTCAGCTGGTTAGAGCGTGGTCCTAATAAGGCCATGGGCCACAACAGCCTTTTTGTCGGAAAGGAATTTCACATGATATGAGCTAAGAAAAAAGAGATACCACAGAACTTAACAAAATACTAGTGTTTTGTTTTGCTACAGGTCGGCCCGTTAGCCCAGTTTGCTAATAAAATGGTTCTTTGTTTTACAACAGAACGGCCCAATAACGCCAAGGTCACACGTTCCTATTGGGCACTCCTAGAGCATTTTGTTTTTGCCTTCACTAAGAAAAACATTTTTTCTCTATATAAATGTCCTAAGCATTTTTCCTATGCGCTAAAGAAAGTCCTAAAAAAGAGAACTTGATAGCTCAAACACATTTGCGGCATTGTGGCAACACAGTAAACATGTGCATGATCGATGTGTGTACGCCCACCCTTCAAAACCGCCAAGGAGGAGACTGTGGGGTTTTGATACATACTTGTTGGATCCGTTGTTGCCCGGAAATCCCTTTTGGCTCACGGGTGCATTTCTGTGTGAAAACATATTTTAAAATATCAAAAAAATCGGAATAAATATATACATCTACATTCAAACATTTTTCCTTCGTTTATAAGTTTTCGGATTGAAAGAATATTTTATATATCATGTATAAAAAAGATAAAATATATCACGTTGAGTACGACTATTCGTAGGACATTTTTTTTCTTTTTTGCACGGAACACGAATATTATTTCATCCCAAAAATTTGTGAACGAACACAAAATGTTCGAATGTACATGTAGATATTTTTTAATTTTTTTATATTTAAAATATGTTTTCTCATAGTGGGTGCAAATGCACCCGTGCCGAATAGCCACCTCCGTTGTTGCCCCCTTTTTATGGATAGTCGCATCAATCTAAAATTTCTTTCAACACCCAAGAAACATCAGCCATTAAATATATACTATTGTTGGAGCCTGCAAAGCCTTTTAACTTTTGTTGTTTGTTACACCATTGGTTATTTTTCTAGTAAACGGTTTGCCCTATTAATTGACTACATGAAATACACAAATCAATATAAAGAAGGCAAACAAGAAGTGCCAACATTACTGATAAAACCTTAAGTGACAACTAGATCATCCAGAGTTGTCCTTTTTGTCTTCAACTTTCGTATCTCGACGTTAAGTCGTGCTTCTGAAGAAGAAATTCAGAAAACTAAGCCTACACCTGCTGGACTGCACTCAAATATTTTGAAAAGTAACATGAGGTTCCCATACACCCTAATCTTGTGAGAACCTAAGATTGTTGTTCTCACTATGGCCGGAAGACACAGCTGCAAGAAAGGTTGTCGATTCAAGCCATTACCATGCATGGAGAAGACTATAGTACTCCCTCTGATCCGGAAAATGTATCGCAAGGGAACATAACCATTAGGCTTAACATGGTAGTACAAAAGAATATAACATGGGAACCATAAACCAAAGCAAACTTGGCATCACTGCGACCACTACTAAGTCGGACCGAAGCACTAGAGTATGGATTTAAAGCCATACGATCATAAGTTGTCGGTGGAACCAAAATACCACAAACACTCTAGGATGACAATATAACCATGTGACTATTATTCCATGTGCCGTTGCTTAGCTTGGACATGGCCATGACTATTATTCCAAAATGTCTTGTGTATGTGAGTTACAAACATGATATAGGCAATACTCTGAGGTTTATACTTGTTAACCCTGGCATTCATGTGGCTAAGGCCATGTACAAAGTAAGGCGTTCAAAGGGGTGCTTACGAAAATAAATCAAGTTTTTCCTTAACCAATTACGCTTCTTTGTATAGCAGAGATGTGACTAGTTAGGCATATGTCCTCTAGTACAAATAATCATCGGTGCTTAAACAAAAACCGGTTTTCTAAATACCTCTAGCCATGTTGCATTGTATATGTCCTGATTAGGTTGTCGGGAGCAAGGGAACCGACAAAAAACGATTATCAACAGCTAGAGTTTCTTTCATTGCCTTTTTCTTTCTCCCGATAAACTGCTCCATTGTTTATGTAGGAGAAGTAACATGTGATAAACGGAACTTGCCGGGTTACTAGGGGTGTGATTGCTTACCAGGGCCATTTTGAGCTCCCGGGGGCAATGCCATGGGGGCATGGCCACGGAAAAATGACCCAAGAGCCACGTTGTTGACTTTGTTTGGTACCACGGGCCGCATCACTTGGTCATTCTTTTGGGCTGGTGATTGGTTACCGACAAATTAGTAGAAATGACTATGACGATGCAAGGTTGTATATTTCGTTGCATGCAACCTATCTTTGTGGTCACCTCTTCTCTCTAGTGGTGATCTTAACAAACTATCACTAGTGGAAAAGGGGTCTCTAGTCCCGGTCCGGAACTGGCTCTAGTCCCGATTTTGGCTCCGAGACTGCCAAATTGGGACTAGAGACCCCTGTCTCTAGTCCCAGTTTGCTACAGACCGGGACTGGAGGCCACCACGTGGCAGCGGCGGTGCGGCTGGGCTGGAGGACCTTTAGTCCCGGGCCATAACACGACCCGGGACTAAAGAGTTCGTGTCGTGGCAGAAAATTGTGTGTTTTCTCTGTTGCGGCACGATTTTGTGTTTTCCTTTTCGTTTGGTTTTTTCCATTTTATTCTTTTTCAATTTGTGTTTGATTATATTTTCAAACATGTTTTCATACATATATTCTACACTACTACATACACATTACATATTGATGCATATATTATTAATATTCGATCTCTTGCGAGCATACATATACAACTATTTAATTACATGGAGAGATAACATACTGTGTTCATGATGTTACATGGAGATCATATTGAGTTTGCATATTGAGATCATGTATTACATGTAGATCACATATAGAGTTCATCGTCCGGCACATAATGTTCTCACATTGGATCAATAATCTCCCTCATCACAAATCCCGCCAACTCCTCTTGAATTCCTCGTATGCGCTTTTCTGGCGGGAGATTATCCCGCAAACGGTCTATATAAGTTGAAGGAACTCCGTGCTCACTGTTCCACTCGCGAATGTATTCACAAAGGTAGTATCTATATAAATGAGTTCCTTGTGGCTGCTGCAAACCCTTCACCGGTATATAAGTTAACGTCTCTTTGAATTCTCCGACCGTTTCTGAACTGTGTCCAACATCTGGTTGGCAAAGAAAATGAACAAAGGAGTTATTAATGGAGCATTGCTTTCATGTCGCTCCACTGCTCTTGGTCCCAACTTAATGAGTCGTGGACTTGAACATGGGATTTGTCAACTTGAATATTTAGCAGAATCTAGTGGAACCTGTAGACGTTTATATAAGTCGACATGTATAACTCATCAATTACATCTAACATCGAGTAAGCAAAAAAAGAATGTGTACAAGATAGAAACACTCACTTGAAGTTGAAAGGAAATAGTATATCCGGACAGAAATTATACTCTTTTAAAAAGGTGGAGATGTCTTCGAAAACGTCGTCGGGGTGATTGTCTAACGTATGCTGATTAACGATATACGGGTCAATGAACCTAACGTTATAATTTCTACCTCTTTTGTCTTCAAGCATCTTCATTCTACATCGTACAAAAGGATAAATAGTCAGGATAATATATTATATGCAATGAACGAGCTAAGCTAGAGACTTAATAACATAAATAAATCACTTATAGACAATAGCAACCAAGAATAGATTTGTCGAGGGTGCGATTAATGTATAACTGAAACAATTCGTTTATTTGAATCTGTATCGAGTAAGGTTTGAAGTGATGCTCCTCTCTAACATCCGCCAAAAATCCATTCTTTCGAGTGATTCTTTGATGCTTGCACCATGTACTAGGCGACGCGTGCAAAGCGTGGCACACAGCAGCGTGCAGAGCGCGAGCGCGGCGAGGCGGGCCGGCGACGAGGGCGGCGGCAAGCTCGACAAAAAAATCAGGCAGCACCTCCCCGTGCTTTCGTCGATTCGTCTGCGGCTCCTTCATCTCCTTCGTTTGCGCGGGTGGGGGGCGATCGGGGCGGGCGCGCGTTTATATAGCCCCCCTCTAGTTCCAGGTTAACCAACGACCCGGGACTAGAGGACCGCTAGTCCCGAGCGGTGAAACGGCCCAGGACTAAAGACCCCCCTCTAGTCCCGGGTGCAGCCCCGGCCGAGGATTAGAGGGTTTTTTCGGTCCTTCAATTTTCGCGCGCGGAGCCACCATCTAGTCCCAGGTGCAGTAAAGACCCGGGACTAGGGTTTTTTTTGTAAATTTTCTTATTTTAATTCAAAACAATTAGAAAACTTTGGAAAATTCATATCTCCTATTATATAAATTCAAATAATATAAATAATAATATATCAGAAAATATAAGGAATCTGAATATATCATCCATACATCTGTTTACATCATGTATCAATTGTGCCATTTTCAAATCAAAATACATTCACTATTTTTTCATATTTTTGAATTTGACAAAACTTTCAACATGAAAAGTGTTTGAATTTGAATAACTAATCCAAAAATATTTTCTATTTTCTAAAATAGAGGATTTTTTTGTAATTTACTTATTTTTTTGTTTATATAACTCAAATCAATTAGAAAACTTTGGAAATTCATTGCTCCTATTAGATAAATCGAAATAATACAAATAACATGTATATTATTATCAGAAAAATAGTGAGCATGAGAATATATCATCCATACATCTGTTTGCATCGTGTATCCATATTTTCTGTTTGAATAAATATTTCGGGGGCATTTAGTTCCATTTAGAGGCAATAACCGGGACTAAAGATATTTCACTACGAAGGGCGGAATTTCATGAAACTTATCATAATCTTTTGACATGTCTGTCTTATCCTCCACTCCCACAATGTTTCTTTTCCCTGAAAGAACTATGTGGCGATTTGGCTCATCGTCTGATGTATTATTTTGCTTATCTTTCTTTTTTCTCGGTTTGCTAGACCTGTCCTTCACATAGAAAACCTGAGCCACATCATTGGCTAGGACGAATGGTTCGTCTAAGTATGCAAGATTGTTGAGATTCCCTGTTGTCATTCTGTACTGCTTGTCTACCTTTACACCGCCTTCTGTCAGCTTGACCTATTTGCACCGAAACAAGGGGACCTTAAAAGTAGGTCCATAGTCAAGTTCTCATATCTCCTCTATGTGACCATAATATATGGTCTTTGACCCATTGTCGTTTGTTGCATCAAAGAGGACACCACTGTTTTTGTTGGTGCTCTTTTTATCTTGGGCAATCATGTAAAATGTATTCTCATTTATCTCGTACCCTTGCAAAGTCAATATAGTCGAAGATGGTGACCTGGACAACAAGTACACCTCATCTCCAAGAGTGTTGTTTTTTATGATATGTTGCAACCAACCGCTGAAAGTCTTCATGTATTCATCTCTAGTCAAGCCGTCATGATTTCCAGGGTTGTTGGAGCATACAATTTGCTTGTGTTCCTCGCTATACAGAGCCGCCAAGATGGAATTCTGTAGAACTGTGTAATGTGCTTCAGTGTAAGAATGTCCGTCCTTACATATTATTGATTTCCTTCTTATGTGTACGCACTTCTTGGATATTTCTTGGGGTGACACGGTGGTATCCCCAAGCTTGAGATTTAGTTCATTCTTCATCTTATTACATCATTCTTTTTATACACCTGAAATTTTTTCCTTCATACAAAACTTTACACAATCTTTATTAGCAACATTAGTGCACTCAAGATAATAAGTGTTTAGGTTTAGTTCTAACACCAATAAAACTTCCATTAAAACACAAGCTACTGTAGCACTTCGCTCAAAAAGCTCAATTCCCCAAAAGAACTCAAAAAGGAACCAACAAGAAGCAAATGCAAATAATAACAGAAATCTGTCAAAACAGACCAGCAGGTAAAGACAAATTTTTTCGAAGACCTTCTGTTGCTCAAATAAAAAAGTGTTGAACTAACGAAAGTTATATAACAACCTGGGGCAGAAGCCCAAAAATTCATGCCTCAAAAGGACGTTCGGAGATTTTACAATAATTTTTACGGTGAAGCACAAAAATCTGTTTCGGGACAGCAACTTTCTCAATCATTACTTCTCTCTCATTAGAGGTTACTCTTGGCACAAAAAGCAAATAAAAAGGATAAGGAGAGGTTATTACTGAAGCAATAACTTCCAAGACTCATCTAAAACTTTTGGGTTATCTCCCAATAAGTATTTTTCTTTAACGCCTTTAAGTTAGACATGATAGTTTGAGAAGATGCTCATATAGGAAATATGAATTTAAGTAAAAGAGAGCATAAAGAAGCAAATTCAAAACATATTTAAGTCTAACCCACTTCCTATGCATAGGAATCTTGTAAAGAAACAAGTCATGAAAACACAAAGCAACAAGCATAGGAAAGCAAAACAAGTGCAACTTCAAGCCTTTCAACATAAAGAGGGGAAACCTAATATTATTGAGATGCATAAAACCATGTTTCCCTCTCTCATAATAACTTTTAGTAGCATCATGAATAAAATTAACAATATACCAATCACATGAAACATTCTTATCATGATCCACATGCATAAAAGAATTAATACTCCCCACATAAACATAGTCATTCTTATTATTTATAGTGAGAGAAAATTCAACAAGATATCTATCATTATTATTCTCATCACCATAATCATCAAATATAGGAGGCATATTGTAATCATAATTAATTTTCTCCTCAATAGTAGGTGGACTGAAAATATCATATTCATTATTGTAATCATCATATATTGGAGGTGTAGTATCATCATAAGCAATAGAATGGTTATGTTCCAAAGTGTGTTCATTTGTAAACATATCATCATTGGAAGGAACATAGATAGTACTAATAGTGTAGCAATTATTAACATCATCATTTTCAGAATTGTTACCAAAGATATTTTCAATATCAAAAGTAGTGTGCTTTTCCCCCAATCATGATCACTACTATAGGTAATAGGCATAGGAACATCATCGAGTTCAGACTCATCAAAAACTATAATAGGAGCAACATGCTTAGGGGAAAATACCGTTTCCTCTCTCCTTTTACTCCTCCTTTTCTTCTTTTTCTTATTCTCTTTAGGAGGGAGAGGCTTGAAAGGAAGCTTATCCATATACTCTGGTTTATTATTAGAGACAATAGAAGAAACTTTGGGGGATTCCTTCTTTTCATTAATAAGATCAAAACACATATTAGTCTTATCATATTTTGGTAAAATTTCATCTTCTATAATATTTTGTATGTAAGTATTTGTGTGGCAATTATCAACACAATAAAGATGACAACCATGCATGACACTATTCATATCAAAAGCACCCATATCTACCAAAGAGGTTTTTTTGATAACTCTTCACACCCCAAAAATAATGTAAGTTCATCATGCTGATTAGGAGTGATCATGTCATCACAATACAAACTTGTAGTACTCATTGGATTAGAAGGGCTATTATTATGGCCTGAGCATTGAAAATTGAAATGACCCACCTCAAAGAAAGTTCACAAATAAAAGGATAGAGGGCACACACATTTTTACCAAGATCATTTAGAGCCCTATACCACATTCTAGTTTTTTCATTCCCGTGGGTGATACAATATTCTTCTTCAATTTGATTATTCTCACAAGGTCTATGTATTCCACAAAAATTAACATGCTTATAAGAAATAGTACTTTCAGAGGTTTGAGCATGTTTATTGCTATCAATAATAACAATTTCATTTTCCATGCAAGTGTCTTTAAAAGGCTCATGATACATGTCCCATTTTTCTTTAAGAGCATTAATATGAGAAGCAAAGGCTCTAAAACAATCAATAAGAATTTGAGGATCAAAACCATATTTAGCACTAAGCTCTTGAAAATCAGCAGTTTCAGCGAAAGACTTAATGCAATCATACTCATAGTTTATACCTGGTTCTTTACCTTTGTCGTTATCCCAATCTTCGGTATTGCTTTGAATTGTTTCAAGAAGATCCCACTTAGCTTTGATCTCCTTACTCGTGAAGGATCTCTCTAAACAAGTATCTAGATAGTCCTTTAATGTCCTGAAAGCCTTGCATAGAAATTATTAATAACAATATTACTAGGGAGCTCATGAATGGGACATTTGAGCATTAGTGACTTCAAGTCTCCCCCATGCTTGGGCAATACTTTCTCCATCATGTGGATAAAAATTATAAATGTAATTTTTGTCTTTATGAATTTCATGAGGAGGATAAAATTTAGAGTAAAAGAGAGATTTAAGTTCCGTCCACTCCAAATGATGAGGATCATCTAGTAGCTCATACCACTCCCTTGTTTTGCCCTTAAGTGAAAAAGGGAATAGCTTCCTCTTAACTTGGTTCATTGAAATACCTGCACACTTGAACAACTCACATAATTTGTGTATAAAGAGTAAATGATCACCGGGATGGACAATTCCATCTCCAAAATAATAGTTATTCATAACACGTTCAACAATTTTTATAGGTATTTTAAAAGGGATGCTTTCAGTATGTGGATTTAAAATATCACAAGTATCATTAGAATTACCACATATGGGAGGTACAGTATCATCAGAGTAAATTTTCTTTCTCAAAGTTGGGGAACTAAAAAGATCATTTCATAAAAACTAACTTCCCCAAGCTTAGTCGTTTCCATAGCATTAGTAACAAAGGTGTTCAAACGATTCATACTAATAGCATTGCTATTAGCATGCAAAGAAAGTTCCATGGGTTTTTTAATTTTCTTTTCGGACAATTCATGTTCTACCTTAGGAAAAATACTAAAAAGCTCTCTAATTTTGTTGTTGTTTTCCATTAATCCTAACTAGTGAAAATAAAAACAAGAAACAAAAAGATATAATTGCAGAATCTAAAAGAAATAACTTCGAGCACTCACACACCATCAACCGTACTAGAAGATAGCTTAGTAGCCAGAGGATATGAGTACCTTTTACCTTACCTCCCGGCAACAGCGCCAGAAAATAGCTTGATGTCTACGCACTTCTATTCTTGTAGACAGTTGTTGGGCCTCCAAGTACAGAGGTTTGTAGAACAGTAGCAAGTTTCCCTTAAGTAGATTACCCAAGGTTTATCGAACTCAGGGAGGAAGTGGTCAAAGGTATCCCTCTCAAGCAACCCTGCAATCAAAATGCAGAGGTTTGTAGAACAGTAGCAAGTTTCCTTTAAGTGGATTACCCAAGGTTTATCGAACTCAGGGAGGAAGTGGTCAAAGGTATCCCTCTCAAGCAACCCTGCAATCAAAATGCAGAGGTTTATAGAACAGTAGCAAGTTTCCTTTAAGTGGATTACCCAAGGTTTATCGAACTCAGGGAGGAAGTGGTCAAAGGTATCCCTCTCAAGCAACCCTGCAATCAAGATACAAGAAGTCTCTTGTGTCCCCAACACACCCAATACAGTTGTTAGATGTATAAGTGCACTAGTTCGACGAAAAGATAGTGAAAGACAAGTGGTATGGTTATAAGACAACGGTGCTAGAAAATAGCTTGATGGCGTGGAAGAGGCTAAAGGCAAACTGAAATAAAGATGGAAGCACGCAAACATGTAACAGATCTAGTTCCAAATGGTGTTTCAATGCTTAGAAACAAAGCCTAGGGATCATACTTTCACTAGTGAACACTCTCATATAAATATCATCTCTTTATGATACTACTCTGAACTACTCTCCGGTTTGACACTCTAATCCATGGTAGGGCTATAACAGCACACCTCAAAGTTCGTATTTCCCATCTAGATAACCCCACACTATCACCTTGAGCACTAGATGGTTCCAACAAACACCACAATTTCATAGAGACATCCAAATCCAAATATAACTCATAACAAGTATTTGTAATCTCTAGCCTAAGTGCCACCATGGTGTGCACGCTGTCACTTTCACACACATGGGGAGAGCAGAGATATAATAAAGCACTTGAGTAGCAAGGTAGATCTACTTGATTACAAAGCTCATGATCACATTATGATCATGCATAGAGAGAGATGAACACATAGCTACCGGTAGAACCCTTAGCCTCGAGGAAGATCTACTCCCTCATCATCATGGGAGTCAGCAATGGCGATGGAGATCTATGGAGATGGCTCTGAGGGCACTTCCCCGCCCCGGCAGGGTGCCGGAACAGAGACTTTATGTCCCCCGAATCTCCCCTTCGGTGGCGGCGGCGCTGCGGAACTTTTCGTGGCTGGAGGCTGATGTTTTAGGGTTTTCATCTAGGGGGATTTTATAGGTGAAGGGGCGAGGTCGGTGGCCGTCCAGGGGGGCCACACCATGCCCTGGCACGGCCTAGGGCTGCCCGCGCCAAGGGGGGGTGTGGCCGCCCTATGGCCCCCCTTCGTCTCTCCTTCAGACTCTATGTGTCTTCCGGTAAAATATTGACTTTGGCTTTTGTCCCATCTAATTTCAAGTCTATTCGTTTTCTGGCTTTTCTGGAACCAAAAACAGCAGAAAACAGGCAACTGGCACTGTGGTATCTTGTTAATAGGTTAGTTCCAGAAAGTGTATAAAAATACTCCAAAGTGCGGACAAAACATAAGAAAGTAGATATATAAAACAAGCATGGAACATCAAAAATTATAGATACGTTTGCAAAGTATCACCTTCCCAGAGTGTCTTTTCCACTTTGTCTCCCCTCACGCCGTGATTGAGAAAGACCAATTGCCTTAAGTTCAGGAACAAAGTCAACACAAAACTCAATGACCTCCTCTATTCCATAGCCCTTGGAGATGCTTCCTTCTAGCCTAGCACGGTTATAAACATATTTCTTTAATACTCCCATGAACCTCTCAAAAGGGAACATATTGTGTATAAATACAGGACCGAGAATAGAAATCTCTTTGACTAGGTGAACTAGTAGGTGCGTCATAATATTGAAGAAGGATGATGGTGACACCAACACGAAATTTACAAGACACTAGACCACATCATTCTGTAACCGTGGTAGATCTTCAGCATTGATTATCTTCTGAGAGATTGCACTGAGGAATGCACATAGCTTTACAATGGGTACTCAAACATAATCCGATAGAAACCCCCTCAATGCAATGGGAAGCAATTGTGACATAATCACGTGGCAGTCATGAGACTTTAGGTTTTGGAACTTTTTCTCTGCCACATTTATTATTCCCTTTATATTCGACGAGAAGCTAGACGAGACTTTTATACTGCTTAGGCATTCAAAAAATATTCCATTCTCTTTTTTGGTAAGAGCGTAGCTAGCATGACCTTGAAACCGTTCTGGATGCAGGCCTTTTGGGGCTTTCACATGTTGCTGGTCCTTCCATGCTTCCGATGTATCTTTTGTCTTTCCATACACGCCCAAGAAGCCTAGCAGGTTCATGCAAAGATTTTTCGTCACATGCATCATGTCGATTGCAGAGAGGAGCCCTATGAATTTCCAATAGGGTAGCTCCCAAAATATAGATTTCTTCTTTCACATGGGTGTGTGTCCGTCAGCGTCCTTGAGAACAGATTGACCGTCAGGACCCATTCCAAAGGTTACTATTTGATCCAAATCCTTGACCATATCAAATACATCAGCACCAGTACGTTCCTTAGGATTCTGCTGGTCACATGCCTGGCCGTTGAAATGCTTGCCGCTCTTTCTTAAGGGATGATTGGCTAAAAGAAATCGACGATGCCCCAGGTACACATTCTTCTTACAATGTTCCGAATATATACTTTCAATCTCATCTAAACAGTGCGTGCATGCATTGTATCCCTTATTTGTCTGTCCTGAAAGGTTACTAAGAACAGTCCAATCATTGATTGTTACGAAAAGCAACGCCTGGAGGTCAAATTCCTCCTGCTTGTGCTCATACCACACACGTACGCCGGGTTCATGCTACAACTATAAAAGTTCTTCAACTAATGGTCTTAGGTACACATCAATGTCGTTGCCGGGTTGCTTCGAGCCTTGGATCAACACTGGTATCAATGAACTTCTGCTTCATCCACAACCAAAGAGGAAGGTTATAGATACATAGAGTCACGGGTCAGGTGCTATAACTGGAGCTCTGCTCCCCAAAAGGATTCATGCCATCTGTACTTAGACCAAATCTTAAGTTCCTTGCGTCATCTGCAAAGTTCGGATAGTCTCTATCGATTTTTCTCCATCACGACCCATCAACGGAGTGTCTCAACATCCCGTCTAACTTACGTTCCTCTTTGTTCCATCGTAACAACTTGACATGCTCTTAGTTCTTGAACAAATGTTCAACCGTGATATTATAGGAGCATACCACATCACCTTGGTAGGAACCCACTTCTGGGAGGGCTCGTCCTCAACATCACCAGGGTCATCTCGTCTAATCTTATAATGCAATGTAGTGCATACGGGGCATGCATTCAAATTCTCGTACTCCTCACCACGGTAGAGGATGCAGTCATTAATGCATGCACTTATCTTCTGAACCTCTAATCTTAGAGGGCAGATAACCTTCTTTGCTTCTTACGTACTAGCGGGCAATACGTTATCCTTTAAAAGCATATTCTTCATCATTTTCAGCAACTTTTTAAATCTAGAGTCAGATAGACCATACTCTGCCTTCCATCGCAGCAATTCCAGTGCGCCAGAAACTAGGTGGAGGACATACGTGAAGCGTGTCCTTAGGTTGCCCTTTCATGTGATGCAGTCAAAGGCTAATTTCTTGTTCCTATGTTTCTACGCGCGCACTAGAAATAAGACCAAAAGCAACCGGAGCAAAAAGTACTACACGCCTCCGCGGAATGACAAATGTGAGTATCCGGGCTTGTGGTCGAATCAGCCATGTCACCTGTCACTGTGCCGACTCCGCCGCGTGGCCACTGTAGTCTTCAGATGCGGCGAACTACCGCCGCCATCGGCTCTGGCGACCCAATGGGCACGTCGATTCCTTCCTCCGGCGACCCGATGGCTTCATGATTTTATAATTTTGGTTCATGAATTTTTGAATTTTGGTTCATGATTTTCGAAATTGGTTTACGATTTTTGAAATTTTCTTCATGATTTTCTAAGTTTGGTTCATGAATTTTTTATTTTGGTTCATAATTTTCGAAATTGGTTTATGATTTTTGAAATTTTCTTCATGATTTTCTAATATTAGTTCATATTTTTTAAAAAAAATTGTTCATGATATTTGAAAATCTTCACCAATATGCAAAAATGTTTACAATTTCTTAAATCATTATTATAGAATTGTTCAGAGTTTAAAATAAAAAACAGAAAAAGAGAAGAGAAAAAAGTAAAATGTGTGAACTGGGCTGGCCCAGTTGTCGGCATCCTTCAGGCGGCGCGAGCTTGATGCCGCTTTAAGCGGCATATAGCATCGCCCCTGCTAGCTAGTTACTCTAAAACGAGGCCAGTGATCTGAGGTGATCGTGGATCTCACGGGGTCAGTGTGTTGTCGAACAGTGTCCATTCTTAAAAAAATTGAACACCCTGATATTCGCAGTGTTAATCTTTTTATTCCAGAGATTTTGCAGCTTTTGCAGTGCGTTTCTCCTAGCACTGTTTTATTTTTTTATATATGTGCACGTATATTTTGAAATCCCCATATTATATCAGATTTTATCATTTTTGTGTAGCCCACAATAAAAATAGCTTTGCTTTGAGATTTTGCATGCCTCTGAGATACAATATTGACTATGTCAAAAACTATTTCAGATTTTTTTAAAACTGTATATATGATTTTTGACTTTTTTAAGGAAAGGAGTCACTATGTACGGATTTGCTATTTTGATAATAATATTTTTGACGTTATCTTAAGACTAAACTGAGCCTCACTCATTCCATCACGCAAGCTCTTCTTCCAAGAGTTCCCCATTTCCCTAACACAGCATCAGCCAGTAAAATACAAACTTCAAAAATTCTCAAAAGGAAAACTGAACAGAAGTCGGCAGAATTAGCATCGCATTCATGCACATCATATCACGAGTATTTGATTCATGCACATGATATCACGAGTATTTGATTCAAAACCTGGTATTGCCTGTTCTTTAGCTCCTTCCAGCACAAGGTCCCAAAGGATAATATGATCTCGCAGAGGAGCCGAGTTAGCAGGTTGAGATCCATGCTCAGAGATGCCTCCAGTTAAGACCAGCATATATCCAACCAAAATTCTCAAAAAGATCAGGAGTTACCGTGCCAGTACAATATTATATGAAATGCTTAGTCTTGTAGGCAATACCCACTTCAATATACAGCCAGGATAACAAACTGGGAAAAAGTTTGACATGTATACAAATACAAACGTAAGGATTCATCATGCTACCAATAACATGAATTCGTTTTGAGGTAGCAGCGATGGTCTTCTGCATCATCAATCGCCTCTATATCCATGGATCTAGTGTAACAAAATGGTTATGCCAAAAAAGAGTGACTCTGACTTCAATAAGTCCAGGCATTGTATTGCCCTATATTGCTTCTACCTCCCTGGCTTGGATGGGCTTGGAGACGACGGCGGCTTCAAGTCAGGGTACTGCATGATGAATTCAGATCATGCAAATGGATTAGGACATACACATAAACATAAATAACTGCACATTTTTCTGCTCCCTTGGAGCAAAGTGCCTGGTATGGTCTTCACGAATTAATTATCTGGCTGAAACATGCGCCGCGTTTACAAGTCAATACTAACTCGGCCTTGTGGGTAAATGCTATTACTGCCTGAGCACAATATTTAACTGCTGAGTAGCTAGGTGGAAGCTCGATGAATTAAGTCTAGAGTCTGCTGAATTACTGTGTGAAGGTAACAAGGCAACAGAGTCATACATTTGGATATGGTGATAATGGTCTCGTTGTAGTACGGATTGCCGCTGAAGTGCTTCCATTTTGTTCTGCATGACCATCTTCGATCCCATTGCTTGTATCAACTAAAGAGTTACTAGAAGTTAATAATTCTTCATTTTTCTCATGCTGATCATCTGTTCCTTCGGTAGTGACATCTGTATCTGTCGAACTTTTGCTCTTCTTTTTCTTTGGGAAAACATGAACAGATGGGGGGAGATAGTTCTCTTGAATTGCCTAATAAAATAGCAAGATTTAGTACCAAAACAATAAGGTACTGTGTGCTAATGTTTATTGCTTTAAATCAAGAGTCGTAACTAACCTGCCAACCTTCTGGGCCTCTTAGTCCTCCTTTGATTGCATAGGCTTCCTTGAAACCATTGTTGAACAACAGCTCAGCCACTTTTACTGAATTACCATCAAAGCTACCTTCCACAGCATAAACTTAGGTTGGTAACATATTGCAGCATGACAGTAGTTCAGAGAGTTCTACAAGAAGTTGATCACAATTTCTTTGGCATGATCAAAGCATACAGCAACATCAGTATTATCAATGTGTAAGCGGAACTGTCATTGTCTGAACTCTTAATCCAAAGTAACAATCTCCAGGAGACAAAACCCACATGGCATCACTGGTTATTGAGATTTTTTTTAGAATGGGAGGTCACTGGCTAAAAAGAGAAAAATTAAGGCATATCTTTTATATAGGAGTAGTATTTCATTGCCCAAAAAGAGTGATGTACCAACTAGCATACAGGCTAATTCAATCACTATGATTTTTTTGTTATCCTTCTAAGCACATTTATCGATAACTGATTGTTTACATTTACAGAGTAAGAACAAATTCAGTACTACTAGTAAGCATCTTCCATTATGCTACACTGCTGTTGTTTTAGAAATACCAAGTATAAGGTGGGAGTCAAAACTGGGTGATCGCAGTGGTTGGTTCTCATTCTAAGCTGACTACAGCAGCATTGCACTTCTAATTCAAAGTTATGCACACTGCTGCATAGAAAGACATTTCACACCATGCACATTATTTCAGTGGTTCCTTAACTCCAGCGAATCCTAATCCATAGACATTGCATCTGAGGCCAAGCTAATTAAATTCAAAGAATTACCACAGTATTCAGTACGGAATGCAGGTTCAGAATCCAGAGCATGCATCGATCGAGGTACCATGGAGCACTCACTTGTCAAGGACGCAGACGACGGTGTTCGCGGGGTCGGGGAACCTGGCCAGGACCTCCCTGAGGAACCCCGTCTCGTCCTCCTCGTCGAACTCCACCTGCACGGCGTTCTTCTCGACGAGCCTGAGGTTGGGCGGCGGCATGAACTGCACGCTCTTGCCCCGCCTGATGTCGAGCAGCTGTGCCTCCGGCACGTCGCGGAGCTTGCGGAAGGCGTCGAGCGCGCCCACAGCCTTGTACTTCCTGAAGTACTCCTGCGCGAGCGGGATCACCACGAGCCACACGAACACCACCCCGGCCACGAAGAAGGGGTTCCGGTTGTTGAAGTCGTCGATGGCTACCACGATGGACTCGAGGCTCACCTTCCCGCCGCCGTCGGCCTCCGCCGCGAAGGCGGAGAGCGGCGGATAGGAGAAGGCGGCCGCGGGGAGGAGGATCAGTAGCTGGCCCCGCCAAGACGCCGCCGCCGCATTTCGACCCGGGATTGCGGCGTGGGCGTGGGCGTGAGGGGTTGGGCTTGCGGAGGAGCACGCGATCCTGGCCGCATTGGGCGGCAAGAGTTGGTTCTTGCGAGGATTTCGGGGTGGTTTGAGTAGATTTGGGAGGTGGGAGTTGGAGATTTGGAGGAGGGAGCAGTGTTCTTGGAGGCGGAGGAGAGCCATTCAAGCAAGACGCTTGAGCTCTGCACGAGGATAGAGGAAGAACTCTCCACTCCCCGGGATTCTATCCGGTTATTTGCTCTCCCTTTTCTTCTTCGGAAAATAAAATCACAAGCCACAGAGGGATGCGTGGGCTCTGGGAGGCCGTGATTAAGACGCAACAGAATTTGGCCCAGGTATAGGAGATGGTAAGAAGATGGAATTTGACCCAAATCCAACGCATAGTCCATTTTTATATTGGGCTATGCTAATTCGGGGTACCCCCTCCCCCCCCGGGGAATTTGGCCCAAATCCAATGCATGATCTCCTTTATAAAATACTACAAACTTTAGTAATTTAAAAAATAGAAATTTGGAATGCCAAAACCTTTTGGAATTTCATTTTGTAAAAGATATCACATGGACGGCCTGAGCTGCTTTGTCGTCACCTACATGCCTTGCAGCGCGTGTGGATTTTGTGTGGGGTTTGTGATCGACTGCACGGTCAACCACCAAGGAGCATTTTATTTTCAATATTTGATTTAGGTTCTACTACGTACAAAAATTACTCACTACACACAAGGGTGCCTGTCCCCCGGCCCTCCCCCCACCCCTCATAAAATGATGGGTCTACATTTCGGCCAAACAAAAACATTTCTCCCTTCTTACTATTCATTTGTTCCAAACTCGTGTGGCTTACCCTTTAGTCATCGAACTTTTTTTTTACGTTCTTCAAACCGTCCATGGTAGCCACACCAGACCGACCTCCATAATGCACCACTCAACGATCCTTGGGACATTTTAGTCACATGGGATTACCCGTATAGGTTGTGTCTTGGGTCATCTTTTCTTTATACAACTCCACATTTTATTTCGGGTCCTTCCGAAAACTGGTCGTAGAGGCGACAATTTTAAGAAAGGCTATCCCTAATCCTTCTTCCCTCTTAATATTCTTCGTAGTCATTCGTCCTTCTTCCAAACTTGTGCCTTCACCCCCAACCGGTTGTGCATTTTTTCTTGTGTTCTTCAACCCTTCCATGGTAGCCCCACTGCCCGAACCTCCCAAGCTCGGAACATTCTATGATACGTCATGCATTGTCATGCATCCCGACTGCTTCTCTTTGAGCACCATGTTGGCCCCGTGATCACATTCTTGCCACACACACGCAACATGGCACCGTGCCCATCATCTTGGTGATTATTTTACCACATAGATATGTGAGCATATTCTCCGGATTGGTAGACATAACACCACAAAAATTGGTTAACCATCAAATATCCCAGAACTTTCTTCAGGTGCAGCCCATGGCTGGAGGATTTGGGGAACATATAGACTTATTCAACGTAATAAGGGGTTGTGTTATGGTTGGGTCAGGTTCACAAAGTAAAGCGCGGAAATTTCAAGATGTTTATCCCACTTCACCGTAGAGATATGGGGCGTATATCCATGCATCTCTCTACAATGGATGAGATGATCGTATGAGTTAGGGAGTACATTTTTTTTGCGACCATTCTTGTATTGCGATGATACTCGATTATTGAACATATCTATTTTCTAAAAATCAATATATGCATTACTTCATTGATATAATCATTTAAACGTGTCAAGCTCCCTAGCATGGACTAGCAATGCTGATGCGTCCTACTTATGTTTCCATCATTCAAGAGACACGTACATGGCATCATTGACATAACCAAAGGACTCATGCCCCTTTGCTCCCTGACATCGCGTCTCCATGGTATACTATCCATACTCAGAAGAAATGACAATCATACTAGGACACTCCTCCATGAACCCTTTTATTTAACATTTGCGTAGTTTTTTATTGAGTGCTTCCTTAAAGGCCCATATGAAATCCACCCTCCCCCTCCCCCCATGAAACACATGGCTTTAGTTAACACAGGGCTTATGTCAAATATATCATACATACAGTCCCCTCACAACTTAGACAAATAGATTTGGCGGCGAAGATTCGCCATACTAAAATGACTTAATGTGGATCACCTTTGATGTCGAAGACTTCCACCATGATAGCATGATTTATGTTAACACCCCCAAAAATTATATCAACAAAATAATAAACATTTCCTTTCACAATATGCACCTAACATTCTACACGTGTGTGAAAGTTCTGGATGAACTCTAGAACCTATTTCTTCATGATCTTGAGCTTACACAAATTAGAAGATTTTTGAAAGTTTAAAGAATGAACACATAAAATTTACTTGGAATGGAAACGTGAAATGTCATGTATAGGTAGATATGGTGAACAAAGATATGTGAATAACCTGGCCCAAGGATGTTGGATGCACAAGCACTATATCATGCTTAGTACATGAAAGTCTAGAAAAGGGAGAAATTAGAACGCCAAGAAAAAGAATGCAACAGTGTCCATATTTCATATAGTGCAAGACAAACTATAATTATACATAAAAGAGGTAAATCAAAACTAGTACTACATTTGAGACTTTAAAATATCTTCCACCAAACAATAAAACATCATACCAAGTGTCTACGCAATAATAACTTTTTGTTATGTAACTTTTCATCCATTTATTTATTATTCCAATCATCCTAACTCCAAATTTATTTTATTTACAAAGGTAAATGATAAAACGCACAACTACAGATGGCGGTTGTTATTCTAAATTGAAAGATGCAATTGAAAACATAAAAACTAGATACATACGGTCCATATTGTGCAAAACTAGAATGATGCTCAAAAAACAAAGTCAAAAGCTTTGCAAACTGAGAGTTGTGTCGGTGGTCTAGTGGGATGCCTTTGGAATCCCAAAGCTTATGTTTCAAACCATTATTTAATAGCTCCTTGTTTGGTGTTCCTTCATTCCCAGTGAAAAAAAATCACAACAATTTTTCTCCCATTCTTTTTTGTTCGTGGTGAAGTTAGTGGCATAAGGATAAATTCCTTGATGTGATAAAACCCCAAATAAAATCTAGATTAAAATTTCGAGAGAGTTTATGGGGTGTATAACATCAAAAAGACACCAAAAGATCCAAAAATAATCAATTTAAAGTTTAGTGAAATCACTCTTGCATCAAAAGACATCTTTTGTCCAGATAAATAGCTGCTGGAAAACATACTTTTCTCGGCCACTTAATCACTACAAAAAATCAAGACCATTTTTTCATGCATAGGACTAAAATATTATCTTAATCAGTCTTCGTGATTTTAGGAGCTTCCATGATTTTTCTAAAAATCATACAATAAACATCAGCAAGTACAAAACTACAACTCCTCATATGCATTGACATCAATGAATATCCAAATGGACAAATCTTTGATCTTTGTTCAAAAAGTCTAGATAACAAAATAAAAATAAAAATTTCTTGCTATAGGAAGGTAGAAATAAAAAATGAAACAAGCAAGTTGCCTTCGGCAATGCGCTTTATTTATAACCATATAGATAGGCTCCGTACCTTATTTTTTAGAATGGGCATGAATTGTGGGAGCAGTTGTTGATTGTAATTGCTCCATCCTTATTCCTTGAAAAGTGCTCCATGCACTTCTTATTTGGGAACTAAAACTTCACATTACCATCATTTGAATAAATGATAACACATATAGTTATAAGTAAAAGTCTACCAAGTATTTTAGGACTAGAGAAATTACCCTCTATGTCCATGACATTAAATCCATGGGTACAAAGTCATATGCAAATCAACCATAACATTATTAACTCTACCTAAAGCATGTTTAGTAGAATCATCAGCAAGTAAAAGTTTAATGTTGCATTTTCCATATGAACTATTTCAAGTGATTCATAGAATGTTTTCAATATTGCAGAAACACTAGATTCTAATTCAAGTATAACATGTAATGTAACTTTGCCAATAGCAATTTGTATCTTGGGAACCAATACATCCTAAAGCTTAGGTGGGATTATAATTTCTTTATTGTACATATCAGTCTTTTTTTAAGACATGATTAGCTATATAAGATCCAAAACTTGCTTGATGAATATTAATAGAGGAATCACTAGCAAATCTTTGCAAGAGAGATAAAAGTTCATGAAAGCTATATTTATCAAGATCAGGTAGAGGTTCAGTAGTAATGTCACTAAGAATTTATTTTCTTCCACTTTCTTTTAATTATCATTTTCATGCTCTTCTACAATTTTAAAAATTATAAGTGTTAGTGTTTAATTTAGGAAGAGTTTTAAATGATGCAACAATTCTGAAAATATCACCTACAAAGAATATCCTTTGTTCTACAATATTTATAGACTTATCATCCCTTTTTAATTCCTTTTTGAATGAACCCAACCTATTTATTATAGTCAAAATAGAATTTTACACCTCCAATAACATATCTTCAGTAAAGATTTCTAATTATCTATATTTCTTTTATCAGGTAGTATTTTAGCACAATTCTTAACTTTAGTTTTAAAAGATTTTAATAAACCGTTCATATCTTGTATTGCTTCTTTATTTCCAATACCAGTAACAAAAATATTTTTAATAACCAAAGCAGGTTCATCCGGTGGTGCTAAGAAGAAACAACCCCAGTAAATTCCAAAGCGTTTTTACTCCATGGCTCAAATTCCATGTAAAAATTCACAATTAATTGTGCCTCACTACATGGATTATAATCTTTGTCATGAATTTCATAACACCTATACCAAGCATTTTTCAAAGACTCCCCATTGTTTTTCTTAAAAGTGAAGTATCATTTTTAGGAGGGTCTTGCGCTTTATTAGATAGATACAAAAAGTTTCCTTTCATTTTATCCCCCATATTTTTAAGTAAAGATAAATGCTACACTAATTTTTATGTATTTTTGATATATAAAAGTAAAACAAATCAAAAACCAAAATAAAATATGCAAGCCAAAGCCGAAAACTAGATACAAACACACAAAATAAAAACAAATATAAATAACAAAACAAGGTAAATTACTTTGGAGGTTTAAAGATAGAGAAAATTACATAGCAGTGCACCTACCCACCTCCACGGAAGGCAACCCGTATGGTAAAATGTAGCAGCCGCCGTGACCTACCGGCCTAGAACGGAACCCGGACGGGTCCTGTCGCGGCCGCCAGCTAGTAGCAGTGGCCAGGCCGAGTTGCAGCGCCACCACCTCCAGGGCGAAGCTGCCGCCACCCGCTAGCAACAACCACCAGGATCTCCTCTGCCTCGTCCGAACCTCCTAGCCGCGTGCTGGTGCGAGCACTGCCGCCCGCACTCCACCCATGCTGCCATGGAGACGATCTCCCCGCGCGAAGGGATCTCGACGAGGCACGCCTGGCCCGTCCTCTGTCTTTGTCAACAAGGCGTGGCTGCCACCGCCGGTGACGCGGCGACAATGGATGGTGAGTCTAGCCGGTGGATGCTGTTTAGGGTTTTGGTGCGGTGGTCTCCAGAGCGGCCAGAGAGACTTTTTTTCTCGATCACTGTATTTGTGCTTCCCTTTTTCTCAACGTTTGGACTTCTATAAGTACATGATGAGGATTTTACCAAATGATTTTAAGAAAGTACTTGAGATAAGGTAAGGCAAATGGTTGCAGGTGTTTTTATATATTTTCTGAAAAATAACAAGCTAATTTGGTATGCACGCTAACTTTATCGTGCTTATTAACTTTCAGTTGGTACATGTGGATCTTTGTGGTGTTCTATCTCACGCTGAATGTTAATTTGTTTATTTTTGGAAATATGCATATATTAATATCGCGAGATACAATTACACCCATCCTATGAAACAACACATTACCCTATTGATATTAACGGATGCACACACCAAAAAAGGGAAAAGAATTACAGAAAAAAGAAAAGTGCCGCGAGACAGCACCAAAAATCCATCATCTCCAAAAACGATGCCTCCAAGAAGGAAACATTGCACAAGCGTTGTCATCGTGCTGATCATCGATTATGGGTATTCACCCCGAAGAAAGTCCGCACTCACAAAACAATGCCTTTAACAAGATCATTGCCAAGCACCACCAATTAAGGCCAGATCTGGGGTTTTTACCCTGCAAGTTTGAACTCTGGAATTCTCCTGTACTGCCGCCCCCACTTTCCGATGTCACTGCTCCAAGACCTGAATCATCAAGCCAAAGCCTCATCACCACCAGGATTCAAACCACCATTATCAGTCCCAGACCTTGGCGTCCATGTCATTCTCTGCGACTGACTTCACCATGGGACTAAAGGCATGTTCTTAATGGAAAAAGACTGCAAAGCTTCACATCGCTACCTCTGAAACCAAGCGGTCAGATAAAAACATGGTTGCGCGCGACCGAAATCCATCCAATTCGGCAAACTCCGGCATGTCGTCTATTGGAGTTCACCAGCGCAGCCTTCCAGGACACTCCAGCCAAAGGAAGAAAGACCAACATTAAGTAGATCCTCTTCTTGACGTGAGAGGGATCCTAGGACCGGACCCCTTTATTCGAAGCCAGACCGGTAGCCACCACGCCATCCGCTAGAGACCTGCGGGATCTGCCTCACCGAGCCCAACCGACGGCCATGGCCAGCGGCGCGTGAGGAGATGACAACGCAGGATCGATCCACCAGTGAAACCGGCCGTGACACCGCGAGGAGGAGATGGAGAGACGGCATAAGGATCTACCAAGATCGAGATCAAGGATTTTTCCTGATGCGACCCGCAACCCAGCCCTCACCACCAACCACGCGCCGCCAAGGGGACCTCCGCCACCACCCCGGCTAAGGGCGCTGCCCTTGCCGCTGCTCGTCGACACGCCAACCGTCTCCGCCCCAGCAGCCCCGGCGGCTATCTCCAGCAAGCCACCACACCCAGGCCTCCTCCGTCGGCCGGGCTCACCGCCGCCGCGGCGAGGGCCGGCGGCAGCGGCGGCGAGAGGCGCAGGAGATGGGCCCTAGGGAGCCCACGCGAGGGGTTTCTTCGTTCCTGGACTGAAACGTTTTCCCTCGATGTTCATGCTGAATGTTAATGGTATGGTTTAAATCCTTTGTAGAATGCATACGCTTCTGCGGGTCTCTCTCTGTGCGCGCGCGTGTGTGTTTGTTTTGATGTAGATTTGCCTTGGCAAACAATTTTCTTTCACTGCAGTAACACAGTAATATGGGTTTTGAAAATTGCCCAAAAACAGCCACGGTTTCAAATCATATATCTGAACTTAGATTTTTTTATTTAGTTACCAGCTCTAAAGGCGAAAAGCCGAAACCTGCAATGGAACGGTGTTGTTAAAAAATGGTTTTGTAACCCGGCCTTGTCAGTAACATTCTCTGACTTAAGCTTCTCGAAGCTATCTTATGCCTCACTTTACTAATCTACAGGCTGGCACACGTACTTTTTTTTTGGGACAACAGCATGTATTAATATTATTGCGATGATACTAATTACACTCAGTCTCTGCAACAACGCATTATCCTATTGCATTCCGAATACACACAATCAAAAAAAGAAGAACAATTAAAAAAAAGTTCAGCTACATTGATAAGATCCTTAGTAGCAGTGACACAAACCTCATCGGAATAACACCAGAAGTCCAACATCTCGTCATCCGATCAAATATCATAGGTTTTCACCCTACGGAAAATCCTTCTACAGAAAATCCTCGCTCACAAAATAATGCCTTCAGAGGTTATTGCCAGATTCAACCAATTAAGATTAGACCTTGGAATTTCATCCTGCAAGGAAAGACTGTAAACTCCTTCTATGCTGCTGCCTCCACTTTCCGATACCGCTACTATAAGTCACAAATCAGCAAGCCAATTCCTCATCGCCACCAGGACTCGACCTAGCATTGCTAGTCCACAAATCTTGGCTTACATGACATTCTCCGCACACTGACTTCACCAGGGAATTAAAGACATGTTCCACGATGATAACAAACTGCAGAGCTTCGCCTCGCTCCCTCTGAAACCAAAAGGTCAAGAAAAAATGAATAGCCCATGAAAGTTTGCCGGCAGAGCCTTCCGAAACATGACACTGCCACCAGATCAATGAAAACAGGCTGAGGCAGATCTTCGTCTTGGCGTGAGAGAAACTCTAGGACTGCGCCCTTGCCAGCAGATGGGACCCGCGCCGCCATCTGCCGAGGGAGAACCGCCATCAAAGCCAGAGGCCGCCGCCCCGACTTCTCGTCGCCATCAGATCAGCGTCGGGGCGACAACCTTCGAGTGCCCAAGGGGCTCCCTGCGGGGAAGAGGCCACCACGCAAAGAAGCAGCCCCACCACCACCGTCGACCAGCCGGGCTTTGCCCGCAGGCGACCTCCGGTGGCTTCGGGGGAGAAGCGGGAGGAGTCGGGGGCGGCGGCGGCTTAAGGTTCCGCCCATGCCACCCTCCCCTCCCCTTCCCCGAGCGCGAGGGTCTGTCCCTGCACACATACTTTTGGATTGTGTTCCTTCCTCAATGCAGTAACACGGTAATATTTTCTTTCACTGCAGTAACACAGTAATATGGGTTTTCAAAATTGCCCAAAAACAGCCGCGGTTTCAAATCAAATATCTGAACTTAGATTTTTTTTATTTAGTTACCAGCACTAAAGGCGAGAAGCCGAAACCTCAATGGAACGGTGTTGTTAAAAAATGGTTTTGAAATCCGGCCTTGTCAGTAACATTCTCTTGATTTAAGCTTCTCGAAGCTATATATCTTATGCCACTTTACTAATCTGCAGGCTGGCACACATACTTTTGGATTGCGTTCCTTCCTCTTCTGGTAAGTTACTACAGTAGATGATAAAGTGATGATGTTTTAATATGCCATCCGAGTTTTGTCTTTGAAGATGGCTTAGATCGATACTTGATGTGACATCACACGATATATTTCAATGTGAGGCGTGGATCTTTTATTATGTTGGAAACTAAAACTAGGAAGATTTTAGTAATCCCTCCGATCCATAATAAGTGCCGCTCATTTTGTACTAAGTTAGTATAAACTTTATAATCTTTGGACGAACCGAATCCTCTGTTTTCAAGTCAAAAGCGAAAGAAGGCCCTGTGAACGCGGAGTAGAGACGAAGCTCGCGTCGCTCCCGGCGGCCCTCCTCCCCCGCCGCCCCCTACCCCTCGCCGCTACCAGAGGGGGTCGCCAGGCGAAGCCCGTGCGGCTCCGGCAGTGGCGGGACCCCTCTTCCCCCTCACGCGGTAGTGGTGGCGTGGGCGTCTGCAGCCGGTGGGGGCATCGCGCTGGTTGTCAGGCGCGGCGGTGCGGAGCTTCGGTGGCGGCATGGTGGCGACGTGGTGACAGGTTCGTGGTGGTGGCGGCTCCCGGGATATTCCGCGCCGGCAGACGACGCTGGGTCGGCCCTGGACTTCTACAGGGGGTCGGGACGGCGAGCTCGACAGTGGCTCGGCCCCGTGGCGTGGAGGCGGCGTGGTGCTGCTGGCAGTGGCCGGCAGGGTGACGCCCGGCTGGCATGCTTCCTCGCTTAGCTCCGGCTAGCCCATATTTAGGCCTACTTGGGCCCATCTGGGTTTGGGGCGGGCCTAGCGTGGTGCTGCCACTTTCTGGAGGTGGGGAGGTGGTGTGGGCCTGTAGGAGGGTGGTGGCGGCTGCGGCTGCACTGCAGCAATGTGATGACTGGGTCTTTACGGGCCCTCTCGGGGCCTGGCCGGGCCAGACAACCTGGTATGCCCCTGCTACCTCGTCCAGACGGCAACTGCCGTCGGTGATGGAGATCGGTCTCCTCCATGCGATTGTGCTGCTTCTGCCATCCCGTGTCAACCATGTGTACCCCCTCCGCCTCGAAGGACCCGCATTGAACCTGGTTTAGGGGTTGCGAGTCCACGTATGCCAGGGCGGCGACCCCGGAAGGTGTTCTTCGAGAGTGTTCCTTCGGCGGATGCGCCTCTGGGAGGTGACTTGCGATGGTGATCCTTAGACCGGAGGAGGTCCGGCAAGATCGGGTGAGCTCGGTGGTGGCGATAGAGTTGTTGCTTGACGGCTGGGATTTGCCGAGGTGGCAAATCCCTTGGTGGACGATGGAGTTGGACCTGATGTTGGGGTTGGTGTGTAAAGGGGCACCCTGGTTGAAGTGCGGTGGCAAGACTTCATGAGCCTATCCGGGCTCGGCTGGGCCAGAAGGCCTGGTTTTTCTCGCTGCTACATCTGGCCAGCTACCGTCTTCTGGCGGTGGAGGTAGTTCCCTCCCGCATGCTGATGTGATGCCGACCCTCGCCGAAGGTTCCGCTCTCTCAGTCCTACATGCCTCGCCCCGTGGCTCATGGTGTGACGACGATGGTGACTTCAAGACCGTGGTGGCACATGCATGTGGGCGGCGAGCTTGGTGGAGCATTACAAAGTGTCCGAAAGTGTGACTATGTTGAGAGGTTAGGAGGAATCCTTGTCACTTTGACACTGATGCAGTGACGCCTGTGGGTATCGTATGTTGAAAATATAAGCAATAATTCATATGATTTAATCCGAATAATAAACTGGTAAAGCATGATTATAGAAACAACACCAAAACTAATCATGCAGATTAACAAAGTAGATGAACATATTACATCTAAATAAGATAAACCTATTACATATACACCAATCGCTAGAATAAAGAACTCTAGCACAATCTAAAAGATAAAGTTCAGTATCACATACGGTATAGCGGCAATAGCAGCAGCCCTGGCGGTAGCAGCAGCAGTAGCTACAGCGGTGGTAGCAGCGTCGTCGGCCAGGTCGTCGATGTAGAGGTTGCTGATGTCTAGGAAGAAGTTCTCATCGTACATGTTCACAAGAAGGCGGGGTTCCGGAGGTCTACTATCCCGATCTGCGGTGCACGCCGCAAGCCGGGATGGGGAAGACGAAGGCGGCGGCGCAATAGACTGGAAAGAGACGCCTATGGTAAGCGGTGCCGATTAGGTTTAGAGCAGACACTTATATAGCGCAGGCCAGGGAGATCGTGGGGCTCATCCCACGTGCGAGTCGGTAACATCCAACGTCCCATAAAGACTGGAAACGGCTGACTAATTAACGCGTCCATTAATGACTTGTAATTAATCTATGATTAATTTTCCCGACTAGCAAAAATAAAGCTCGGCTCGGCAATATTCCCGCAACCCGCAACCCACGGAGCGCGTGCGTCGTGACGAGGCGATGCGAGGTGGGTGATGACCCACAACTATAGGGGGTGTATCGCAGTATTTTCAATAAGTAAGAGTATCGAACCCAACGAGGAGCAGAAGATGCTGGCTAGTGGTATGGATCAGGAATTCTCTGCAAATACTTAGCAAACGGATTTTTAGGGTTTTTTGATAAAGCAAGTAAACGAAGTACGAGTAAATAAAAGACAGTAGAAATAAATGCAGCAAGTGGCCCAATCTTTTATGCAGCAAAGGACAAGCCGGTTGTATTACTTAAGATGATCAAATGTTCTCGAGGACACATGGGAAGACTGTCAAGTGCTTTCGCTTCATATAGTTGATTAATCTTCTTTAGCTTGCTAAGTGTTGTGTGGGTGAACCTGTGCTAATGTACCAACCTTCCTAGGACTAATACATACTTGTGATTATACCCCTTGCAAACATCCTTATATACAAGAAAGTAATTAAGGTATAAAGCTAACCAAAGCTTTAAACTCTAAGACCCTTACGTCCCTTGTGCAATGGTTTCCTAACGGGGGTTCAGGTTTCTGTCACTCTGGCAACCCCTACGATTAGTAGCCAAATACACAATGCATTCCCCTAGGCCCATATAGGTGAAGTGTCATGTAGTCGACGTTCACATGACACCACTAGAAGAAGTACACCACAACTTAAATATCAAACTATTGAATCTTTCTCAACACAACTCCACTACTAACAACATGACTTCTCGCATGTCCTCAAGAAGAAAACAAACTACTCACAAGACAACATATGGATCATGATCAGATATGGAATAATGATGTATAACAATCTGAACATAAACAATAATTTAATGGTTCACTCAATACCATCAACTATAAAGAGTAATCAACACCGAGAAAGTTTCCCCTATGAACTATGCAAGATTCAACTCAATTGTTACAGCAATATGGAGATGGTGATGATGGTGCTGATGGTGGTGGTGATGATGACGATCCCGATGAAGTCCAGCTTGATGGTGGTGTTGATGGCGACGATCTTCCCTCTCCGGGAAGGAATTCCCCCCGACAGAAATCTATCTACCGGAGAGATCTTTCTCTCTCGGTGTTTTCCGCCCCGCAGAGGCGGCGGAATCTTTCTGTGGTCGCTCCCCGAGTCTTAGGGTTTCGGGAGGATGATATACGCCAGAGGGGAGAGGCAGAGGTCGGCCAGGGCGGGCACACCACCTGCTGGCGCGACCTAGGATTGCCCGCGCCAGGGGATGGTGTGGGCCCCCTATGGCCCATCTCCACTCCGTCTTCTCGCATCCTTAGTCTTCTGGAAAAATAGGATTTTCCGTATATTTTCCCGGATTTTCCGATCTTCGCGAATTTTGCCTCCAAACAACACCTTTTCCATCAGAATCCTGACTGCAATGGTCCATGCGCCAAAAGTCATCAACTATGCAAAAACAGATGAAATAACATAAGTATCACCTCTCAATATGAAATATATCAATGAATAATAGTGAATTAAGACATAAAATAGTGATGCAAAATGGACGTATCAACTCCCCCCAAGCTTAGACTTCGCTTGTCCCCAAGAGAAACTGAGCTCAATAAACATGGCCTCAGGTTTATGGAGTGAAGAGTCGATAAAAGAATACGGACAAGAAGCATCACATTCATCAATACATAGATCATAATAGAAGACAACTCACTATTATATAACTTAACTTGCAATGAGTAAAGGAAACACAATAAAGGTACATAAAGTGAATCATAATTGGTAATGGCAAACTTAGCTCTTGGTCAAAGAATAGTTGATAATTTGCTGGAGTTCACAAATAACTGGTTTTTCCATGATAGCTTTCAAAGTAGTAAACATCAAGATAAGAGCAATGTGCAAAACAAGGAACATAAGAAACATGATTGAATAAATCATCATATGAATGAATGAAACACAACAACTCAAAATACTTGATGAGATAGGAGGGAATAGGTTTACTGACTCAACTACAAAGTAAAAGAAAGGCCCTTCACAGAGGGAAGCAGGGATTGCAAGTCTCATAAAGAGCTCCCAAAAATTATGATACTTACTAGCTTTCAACTCTCATTGCCCCTATCATAGGCATCTTTAGGTGATTAAGGTTAAACTGATCAAATATGAGGATATGCATTGACAAGTTGTAAATTGAGAATCTCATGTCCCTTGAATACGAGGGCCGCTCCTCATGCTACTCAAGTTTAGTCACCGGTAAGTTCTTGTCATCGTAAGCATATGTGTATCATAGAGAACCGCCAACAGGGTACCCCTTGCCCGATGATATAGAAGAATCCCCATATCAAAATGACAAGGCAAGCAGACAACAAGTATCTCAGCAATCTTCTTATTTACCATGGGAATATGGTGCTTTTTTCTCTCTTTCCTCTTTTCATAATATCTCTTTTTTTCTTTTCTCTTTTTCTCAATCTCTATCTCTTTTTTATAAGAATAATGCTTCATAGATACTCGTTATGGTTACGCTGTAGGTTTCCACCATGTCAGCATGGATTAGACCAGCGGCCCAGGCGTTTCTCTAACACATATGCATAACTCCATGGACTTACAAGCTCCCCTTTCATTTCACACCGACGACATCCATAGACAAAAGAACATGATATCAACTAGGTACAAAGTACCCGTGCAATGTTGAAAGCGTTCCCCATGAAAACATGGTTCTGCTAATTCACAATTTACAAAGCACAAGCATATACGCAACATAGGTGAGCACAATGGTTCAAGTTTATTAAGTGCTAGAAAGTAAAGTGTGCCATCAAGTTCGTGAGAGCTTTACTCGCTACTTTTCACATAACAAGTTTAATTTGGGAGATAGATAAAACAAGAATTTACTTGGAATAGCAATAATGCTAATAGGTAGGTATGGTGGACACAAATGGCAAAGGTTTTGGTTTAAAGAAGTGGATGCACGAGAAGAATTCCCTCTCAGTACAGGTTTTTGGCTAGCAAGGCTGGGTAGCAAGTACAAGATTTGAAGGAAACAACCAAACATACAAGTGATAAAGACAAACATGCAATCTTCCTCGGAAGCACAAAAGATCTTAACTAGAGAATACTAGACTTATGAGCAAATCAAGAAAGAAAGATGATGAAATTATTTTTCTTTAGAGTACTTTTATCTTTTCATTCAACTCTCAAAAATAGTGTGCTACTGACCGAGCCAGGTTTGCCAAAACCACTAAATTAACTCAATGATCCCAAAGTGCTACCAATACTAACAACAAGATCAATCATATAACCACGAATTGAAAACTAATATAAGCTATGCAAAAGAGTGAATGATAGAACTTCTCATTAATAATTCATAACGGCAACTCACACCAAGGGATACATATCTAACGAGAGAGGGGACACTTCCATAATGCAAACCATACTACATAATAACTTCTCTATTCATGATATGACTCTACTAATAAGGTAAAAAGATAGAAGATAGTGATGTGATACCGCGGCACTCCCCCAAGCTTGGAACAAACCAAGGGGATGCCAAACCTGATGACGAATTACTCCTTTGGTGCTGGTGGTATTATGCTCTTAGTTGACGTGAGGAAATCTTCCAGCATCTTGCGAAGCCTATTATTCTCCCTTTGAAGCATGTCCACCTTCCTCTTCAAGTCCCGGTACTTATCGCATAACTCTTTAGTGACTCGTGGGGCTTCCGTTGATGCAGGGCAAGTGATTAAAGGTACCAGCCCTTGCTTGGGGTCTTGGAGGTCTTCCTCCATAGGCTCCTTCCCTTTATCCTTGGCGGACACCATTGTGCTTCTAAACTTTCAAAGAGTATGTCCTGGCAGAAACAGATCGAAACAAAAACACGGGGAAAACATGATATACGAACCTCGGGGGATCCGGGGGGTTATATATTATGAAGTTTCATAGTTGGATAGTATTTTCGCGGAACTTTTCTTACCAGAACTGTTACCTATTTTAAAGTGGGCTCTGCAGGTTTCTGAATTCGGTATCTAGTAGATTCTTCTGGAGTCACCACTTGAATATCATTGATATCTTCATCTTCATACACTTATTACTTGAGTCATAAAACCTTTCTCTTCCTTATTACACCATTATCTCCACTTCCTGGAAATTTCTTTCACACAAAACTTCACACAGTTCTCATTAGCAACATTAGTATAAGTGAAGTGATAAAACCTTTTGAGTTCAACTTCAACTGAAAACCATCAAAACATAAGCTACTGTAGCAACTCCTTCCGAAAACCCAAAAAGAATTCAAAAAGGAAATCGATTAAAGAAGCAAATGCAAGAGTGGCAAAATCTGTCAAAACAGACCAGTAGGTAAAGATCAATTTTTTAGAAAATCTTCTATTGCTCAAATCAAAAGGGCAAAACTAACAGAAGTTAAATAACAACCTGGGACAGAAGCACAAAAAATTACAGCTCAATCCGACATACAGAGATCTCTCACGAATTTTTTACGGTGAAGCACAAAAATCTGTTTCGGGATAGCATCTTCCCCAAATCTTACTTCTCTCTCATTAGAAGTTGATCTTGACACAGAAACCAAACAAAACGGATAAGGAGAGGTTACTACCGAAGTAATAACTTCCAAGACTCAAAGAAACACAAACAAACTGAAAGCAAAAAATTTTTGGGCTGTCTCCCATAAAGCTCTTTCTTTATAGCCATTAAGATGGGCATGATAATTTTGAAGACGCTCACATAGGAATATGAATTGAAGCGAAAGAGAGCATTAAGAAGCAAAAACACACACACATTTAAGTCTAACCTACTTCCTATGCAAGGGAATTTTGTAAACAATCAAGTTGTTGAAACCAAAGGCAACTTGCATAAGAAGGCAAAATAAGTGCAACATAAAAACTTTTAGCATAAAACAAGGAAATTTGATATTATTGAGATGCATAAGAACACTTTTTCCTCTTTCATAATAACTTTCAGTATCATGCATAAACTTAAAAATATAACTATCACAAGGGCCATCATAGCAATGATCACTTATTCTAATAGAAAACACAGGAATACTAGCTCTCATAACACTACTTTGTGAAACAATATTAGAGGTATCCTTACAAAGGATAGTGTGTCCCTCTTTTTCATATTTAGTGACAAAGTTTTTCACATTTGCTATTATAGGTTCATCAACCATTTATTTATCAGGTTTAGCAGCTTTATTTGCACTTTCATTAACCGTACTAGCTATCATAGAATGTTCCTTTATCTTAACTGGGAAAGGCATTTTCTCAATGTAAGGTTTAGGTAAAACATGATTAGCAGTATAAACTTCAGTATTTCTTGCAGGAACACTCTTAGCAACATCTTTATAAGGTTCATGATACTTATTCCACTTCTTTTTAGGCACTTCAATATAGGAAGCAAAAGCCTTAAAATAAGAAGCACTAGCTTGAGAGTCTAGACCATAAGCATTTTTAATATTTTGAAAGTCATCACTTCCCATAAAAGATTCAATGCATTCATAATCATAATTTATACCTGACTTTTCTACCTTTGTCATTCTCCCAAGCTTCAGCATTGTCTTGAATACGGTCTAGAAGATCCCATTTAGCTTCTTCTTCCATGCGAGCGAATGATCCAGCACAAGAAGCATCCAATAAATCCTTGTCATGTAGAGGGAGCCTTGCATAGAAGTTATTGATAATAATATTGTTGGCGAGCTCATGAATGGGACATTTGAGCATTAGTAACTTCAATCTCCCCAAGCTTGGGCTATACTCTCTCCATCAATAGGCCAAAAGTTGTATATTTGATTCCGATCTTTATGAATCTCACTAGGAGGATAAAACTTTGAATAAAAGAGAGGCACTATTTCCTCCCATTCCAGAGCTTGACCATTCTTCAGCAGCTTATACCATTCCTCAGCTCTTCCTTTTAGTGATAATGAGAATAACTTATTCTTGACTTGATCTGTAGTAATACCTGCACACTTGAACAACCCGCATAATTCATGTATAAAAAGCAAATGATCACCGGGATGGACAGTTCCATCCCAAACATAGTAGTTATCCATAACACGATCAATAATTCTTGTAGGTATTTTGAAAACATCATTCTCAGCAGGTGGTGGCTTATCTACTACCTTAGCAGTGGTAGTAGCATTACCAAATAAGAAACTCAGCGAATTATCCATAAAAAAAATAAAGCGACTAGCAGAAGTAAACAATACTCACAGTAGAAGTTTCCTTTACGAGGTCCACTCTCCAATAGCGCTTCACTCCCCGGCAACGGCGCCAGAAAATAGTCTTGATGACCCACAAGTATAGGGGTGTATCGCAGTATTTTTGATAAGTAAGAGTGTCGAACCCAACGAGGAGCAGAAGGTGCTGGCTAGTGGTATAGGTCAGGAATTCTCTGCAAATACTTAGCAAACGGATTTTTAGGGTTTTTTGATAAAGCAAGTAAACGAAGTACGAGTAAATAAAAGACAGTAGAAATAAATGCAGCAAGTGGCCCAATCCTTTATGCAGCAAAGGACAAGCTGGTTGTATTACTTAAGATGACCAAATGTTCTCGAGGACACATGGGAAGACTGTCAAGTACTTTCGCTTCATATAGTTGATTAATCTTCTTTAGCTTGCTAAGTGTTGTGTGGGTGAACCTGTGCTAATGTACCAACCTTCCTAGGACTAATACATACTTGTGATTATACCCCTTGCAAACATCCTTATATACAAGAAAGTAATTAAGGTATAAAGCTAACCAAAGCTTTAAACTCTAAGACCCTTACGTCCCTTGTGCAATGGTTTCCTAACGGGGGTTCAGGTTTCTGTCACTCTGGCAACCCCTACGATTAGTAGCCAAATACACAATGCATTCCCCTAGGCCCATATAGGTGAAGTGTCATGTAGTCGACGTTCACATGACACCACTAGAAGAAGTACACCACAACTTAAATATCAAACTATTGAATCTTTCTCAACACAACTCCACTACTAACAACATGACTTCTCCCATGTCCTCAAGAACAAAACGAACTACTCACAAGACAACATATGAATCATGATCATATATGGAATAATGATGTATAACAATCTGAACATAAACAATAATTCAATGGTTCACTCAATAGCAGCAACTACAAAGAGTAATCAACACCGGGAAAGTTTCCCCTATGAACTATGCAAGATTCAACTCAATTATTACAGCAATATGGAGATGGTGATGATGGTGATGATGGTGATGATGATCCCGATGAAGTCCAACTTGATGGTGGTGTTGATGGCGACGTCTTCCCTCTCTGGGAAGGAATTCCCCCCGGCAGAAATTTGTCTGCTGGAGAGATCTTTATCTCTCGGTGTTTTCCGCCCCGCAGAGGCGGCGGAATCTTTCTATGGTCGCTCCCCGAGTCTTAGGGTTTAGGGAGGATGATATACGCCAGAGGGGAGAGCCAGAGGTGGGCCAGGGCGGCCACACCACCTGCTGGCGTGACCTAGGGCTGCCCGCGCCAGGGGGTGGTGTGGGCCCCCTATGGCCCATCTCCACTCCGTATTCTGGCATCCTTAGTCTTCTGGAAAAATAGGATTTTCCGTATATTTTCCTGGATTTTCTGATCTTCGCGAATTTTGCCTCCAAACAACACCTTTTCCATCAGAATCCTGACTGCAACGGTTCATGCTCCAAAAGTCATTAACCATGCAAAAACAGATGAAATAACATAAGTATCACCTCTCAATACGAAATATATCAATGAATAATAGTGAATTAGGACATAGAATAGTGATGCAAAATGGACGTATCAGTGGGCAGCGTCGGAGGAGAAGTGCACGAGAGCTTCTCTTCTTCTCACACCTTAGTGAGTGGTGGAACAGCCTAGTATATAAGGAGGTGTAATTCTCACTCAACTAGCAATATGGGTCTAAACTTTAGCACCACTAGCACAGCCATATGCTGCCATTCACAAATGGGCCAAAGATAATTTTAGAATTTGTCTAATGGGCCAATATCCCAAAACTCATCAAATTCCAACAATCCCCCATGAAGTCACATTGGCACATCACATCACTTTCATTCCAGAATATTGTTTTATATACCGGTGTGTAGTGGAGACTGTTAAGTTGAAATTCCACGTTAAACTTCATGCTACACTAGCTAGCAACTTGAATAGTGGACTATGCCTTGAACTACAAGTTTTCTGCACACTAGTTTCACACAAAATATAGACCGTTACAGGGTTGCCGCTGGACTTTCCTGCGGTTTGGTGCTTATGTGTCATACTCGAGGGACTTTCATGAGTTTATTAGAGATGGCGCAACTCTCACGGACTCTGACGTTTGATAGTCAGACTCATATAGGTGTGTTCCTCAATAGATGTTCTGCATGACAACATCTCTGCTTAGGAAAGCCACTTAGAACATATTAAGATAAATATCAACCTCTCATGCAGAATAAGAGAGTATTGTATCTTCATGGAGATGTAAATATAATATGGGCATACTCTCCTCTTAGCTGATCAAAAGCTTATCTCCCAGCTCTAATTCACGGGATCTCCGATCACATAGAGTGGGTTACCACTACGAACAACTCATTGTGTGGGTCTCAAACCCATCTCCCTCGATGCATTATCTATCACATTACGTGATAAACCCTTTGTGAAGAGATCTCCCAAGTTCTTAGATGTTTGGATATAATCCAACGCAATAACTCTAGAGTTTTTCAGTTTCTTGACATATTTCAATCTTCTCTTCACATGCCTTGATGACTTCATATTATCCTTAGAACTATTTACTTTGACGATCACAGTTCATCGGGATGCCAGGTATTGGTTTTTTCAACCACAGGTAAGTCCATCAAGAGCTCACGAAGCCACTCTATGTCAACAGTGGTTGTGTCTAATGCTGTGAGTTCTGCTTCCATAGTTGACCTTGTTAAGATGGTCTGCTTGCAAGACTTTCAGGAAACAGCACCGCCACCAAGTGTAAACAAATAACCACTTGTGGTCTTAATCTCATCAGCATCAGATATCCAGTTTGAATCACCATACCCCTGAAGTACTCATGGATACCCAGTGCAGTGAATACCATAACTCGCAGTGCCTCTCAAGTAGCGCAAAACTCTCTCAAGAGCATGCCAATGATCATCTCCAGGATTTGACGCAAATCGACTCAGTTTGCTTACAACAAAGGAGATGTCAGGCCTCGTAGCGCTGGCTAAGTACATGAGCGAGCCAATAATTTGAGAGTATCTCAATTGATCTTTAGCATTCCTTCAATTCTTTCGAAGTAGCACACTCGGATCATAAGGCGTTGGAGAAGTCTTGCAGTCGCTATACCCAAAGCGACTCAATATCTTTTCCACATAGTGGGACTGAAGCAGTGTAATCCCACAATTGTCATCCTTCAGTAGCTTGATGTTTAAGATTACATCAGCCACTCCCAAGTCCTTCATCTCAAAGTAGCGAGATAGGAACTCTTTGACCTCCTCAATAATAGTGAGGTTGGTCCCAAATATCAATATGTCATCGACATAGAGACACATAATAACTCCCTCGCCCCCACCATGGCGATAGTACACACACTTATCAGCTTCGTTTACAACAAAGCCTTCAGCGGTTAAAGTTCTTTCAAACTTCTTGTGCCACTGCTTAGGATCTTGCTTAAGACCATATAAAGACTTGACTAACTTATACACCTTTCCTTCTTGACCATCTACTACAAATTCATCAGGCTGCTCCATATAAATTTCCTCATCTAGCTCTCCATTTAGAAAAGCTGTCTTAACATCCATTTGATGAACAAGAAGACCATGTGAGACAGCTAAGGATAGTAGTACTCGAATAGTGGTCAATATGGCTACAAGTGAGTAGGTATCGAAGAAGCCTTTACCTTCTTTCTGTTGGGTCCGCAACATAGAAAACAAAACTTTTCCTACGATGAGAACTATACGCCAAGATCTATCTACTAGATACAGAGCAACGGGTGGACATACATCCATGGAGAACTTACCCTCGAAGACAACGAGTTTTGTTAACGAGTAGGAACTCGTGGTTGATGTAGTCGTACGCTTGCCGATCTCAAGATCGTGTGGAAGTCCGAGCGCCGCAAATCAGCAGCGCATCCGTCCTCGCACACACGTTCAAGCCACCGGATAACCTCCACCTCCTCGCTCCAGCGATCCAGCGGAAGCAGCAACTCCTTCCAGACGAAATGCCACCGGGAACATGTATCTCGCTAATCCGAGACCATGGGGAAATAATTCTAGAGGGGGAGAGAGATCCTTCACAAGGAGGTGTGAGGATGAAGGAGGGAATGGGTGGCCTTTTATAGGAGGAGGGGGGTGCCCCCTCTCTCCATGGTCGGCGCATGGGGGGTGACCCCTCACCTCCCCCATTCATGTGGTGGTAATCCCTCCACATTAAAATGCCTCTTCACATTCCCTTTTAAAGTCTCCACTTTAAATGCATTAAATTTCTCCAAATTTAATGCTCTCTCATTTAATAAAACTCTTTTTATTAAATTTATTCAGAATTTTGTTAATTACTTTAATTAACAAACATTCACTTATAGCCCCTTGCAATATTTCAATATCACATGCAGAACCACCTTCTGCAATTTCACCCGAAACAATTTCCGGTTTCTATTGAAACAATTCCTGCGCTTTGCAATTCTTTCGTCTGAAACATATGTGCTCCAAAATGGTGTCCGGTAACTCTTAAGTGTGCCACCCTACGGTTCGCGAATAATGCAGACATGATCGAGACCCTTCTCCGATCAATAATCAGCAGCGGGACCTGGAGATCCGTACTGACTCCTACACATTCAACGATGACTCCTGTGATCGTGAGAACCTTTAACGCTTGTAACTAAATCCCTTTGTCTTTCGATATATTACATGTCCGAGATTCGATCATTGGTATCTCCATACCTAGTTTGATCTCGTTACCGACATGCACTCTTTTCTCGTTCCCGTGATACAACATTCTAGTGATCACATCACTTGCTTGCAAGCTATCCTAATGTGATATCATCGAGAGGGCCCAAAGTATATCTATCCGTCATCTGGATTGAAAAATTCCACTCTTGATCCATGAGCCTCAACATAACACCTTCGTAGTACTGAACCCATCTTTATAGTCACCCTGTTACGGTGTGACGTTTGATGTTATCAAGATACTCTTCCGGTGTTAGCAATTAACATGATCTCATGGTCTAAGGATAAAGATAACTTCGTATGATGTTATAGCAATATAAAAATAATGACTTGATCGTAATGCTATACTTTGGATGAATGTTCATCACATCATTTCACAAATGCTGTGACCTTGTTATTAACAACATCCAATGTCCATGATCAGGAAACCTTGATCATCTTGTTAATCAACAAGCTAGTCTATAAGAGAGGCATAACTAGGAACCCTTTTTGTTTATTAAACACACATGTATTGATGTTTCCTATCAATACAATTATAGCATGCAAAATAAACATCTATCATATACAAGGAATACATAATAACAACTTTATTATTGCCTCTTAGGGCATATTTCCATCATTCTCCTACTTGCACTAGAGACAATAATCTAGTTTATATAGTGATAAATCTAACACCCATGGAGTTCTGGTGTTGATCATGTTTTGCCCTAGGGAGTACTTTAGTCAACGGATCTGCTACATTCAGGTCCGTGTGCACTTTACAAATCTTTATATCTCCATCCTTGACATGCTCGCGGATGGAGTGAAACCGGCGCTTAATATGCTTGGAATTCTTGTGAGACCTTGGTTCCTTGGCGTTGGCTATGGCTCCATTATTGTCACAATAGATCACCATTGGGTCCAACGCACTAGGAACCACACCTAGTTCCGTTATGAACTCCTTCATCCAAACCGCTTCCTGCGCTGCTTCTGAAGCAGCAACATATTCCGCCTCCGTCGTTGATCCAGCCACCACAGGTTGTTTGGAGCTCCTCCAACTAACTGCTGCTCCGTTCAAGAGAAATACGTATCCGGATTGAGACTTAGAATCATCCGGATCAGTGTCAAAGCTAGCATCGACATAACACTTAGCGACTAGCTCTTCTTCACCTCCGTATACAAGAAACATATCCTTAGTTCTTCTCAAGTACTTGAGGATGTTCTTTACCGCTATCCAGTGTTCTGAACCTGGATCAGATTGGTACCTACTAGTCAAACTGATAGCATGTGCCACATCCGGTCTTGTACATAGCATGGCATACATAATAGAGCCCATGGCCGAGGCATAAGGGATCTTATCCATCATCTCTCTTTCTTCCGCCGTAGCCGGACTTTGAGTCTTACTCAATGTCTTGCCTTGCAACATAGGTAAGAACCCCTTCTTACTTTCGTCCATATTAAACTTCTTTAATGTCTTATCAAGGTATGTACTCTGCGATAGCCCAATTAGGCGTCTTGATCTATCTCTATAGATTTTAATGCCTAATATATATGAAGCTTCACCAAGGTCCTTCGTCGAAAATTTGCTGTTTAGATAACTTTTAACACTGTTTAAAAGATCTATATAATTTCCAATCAATAATATGTCATCCACATATAATATCAGAAATGCCACATTGCTCCCACTCACTTTCTTGTAAATACAAGCCTCTCCATAAGTTTGGACAAATCCAAACTCTTTGATCACCTCATCAAAGCGAAGATTCCAACTCCGGGATGCTTGCTTCAGTCCATAGATGGATCGCTGAAGTTTGCACACCTTATCAGCATCCTTAGGATCGACAAAACCCTTAGGTTGTATCATATACAACTCTTCTTCAATATTACCATTGAGGAACGTAGTTTTGACATCCATCTGCCATATTTCATAATCGAAATATGCAGCAATTGCTAACATAATCCTAACCAACTTAAGCATCGCTACGGGAGAGAATGTCTCATCGTAGTCAACTCCTTGAATTTGTCGAAACCCCTTTGCGACAAGTCGAGCCTTATAGATGGTTACATTACCATCAGCATCAGTTTTTCTTTTGAAAATCCATTTATTCTCAACGGCCTTTCGGTCGTGAGGTAAGTCCACCAAGGTCCAAACCTGGTTTTCGTACATGGATTCCATCTCGGATTTCATGGATTCTAGCCATCTGTTGGAATCCGGGCTCATCATCGCTTCTTCATACGTCGCAGGGTCATCCATTTCATCAACCATGAAATTCACAACAGGATTGCCGTACAATTTAGGAGCTGCACGTGTCCTGCTTGACCTGCGAGGTTCGGTAGTGTCCTCTTTCGGAGTTTCATGATCAATATCATTAGCTCTCTCTTCATTAGGTGAAGTGAATTCCGAAACAACTTCTAGAGCTGCGCTACTCGCCATTTCATGAAGAGAAGGTTCAATAACCTCTTCGAGTTCTACCTTCTGACTACTCACACCTTTCGCGAGAAACTCCTTCTCAAGAAAGGATCCATTCTTGGCAACAAAGACCTTGCCCTCGAATATGTGATAGAAGGTATACCCAATCGTTTCCTTAGGGTATCCTATGAAGACGCATTTTTCCGCTTTAGGTTCGAGTTTATCCGGTTGAAGTTTCTTCACATAAACATCGCATCCCCAAACTTTAAGAAATGACAGCTTAGGTTTGTTTCCAAACCATAATTCATACGGTGTCTTTTCAACGGATTTAGATGGTGCCCGATTTAAAGTGAATGCAGCTGTTTCCAGTGCATAACCCCAAAATGACAGAGGTAAGTCAGTCAGAGACATCATAGATCGAACCATATCCAATAAAGTACAATTACGACGTTCTGACACACCATTACGTTGTGGTGTTCCGGCAGGCGTGAGTTGTGAAACTATTCCACGGTCTTTCATATGTGTGCTAAACTCGTAACTAAGATACTCTCCTCCACGGTCGGACCGCCGAAATTTGATCTTTCTGTTATGATGATTTTCCACTTCATTCTGAAATTCTTTGAACCTTTCAAAGGTTTTAGACTTATGTTTCATCAAATAGATATACCCATATCTACTCAAATCATCCGTGAAAGTAACAAAATAACGATATCCACCTCGCGCCGACACACTCATTGGTCCACACACATCAGTATGTATGATTTCCAATAAATCTGTCGCCCGTTCCATTGAACCGGAAAACGGCGTTCTAGTCATCTTGCCCATAAGGCATGGCTCACATGTATCAAATGATTCAAAATTAAGTGATTCCAAAAGTCCATCAGAATGGAGTTTCTTCATGCGTTTAACGCCAATATGACCTAGACGGCAGTGCCACATATATGTAGATATATCATTATAAAGTTTAATCCTTTTAGCATCAACATTATGAATATGCGTAATACTGCTATCGAGATCCAACAGAAATAAACCATTCAACACAGGTGCATGACCATAAATGATATTATTCATATAAATCGAACAACCATTGTTTTCAGACTTAAATGAATAACCACTTTGCATCAAACACGATCCGGATACAATGTTCATGCTCAGTGCAGGCACCAAATAACAATTATTCAGGTTTATAACTAATCCCGACGGCATATGGAGAGGCAGCGTTCCAACGGCGATCACATCAACTCTTGATCCATTGCCGACCCGCATCATGACCTCATCCCTTGCTAGTTGTCGCTTGTTCCACAGCCCCCTGAACCGAGTTACATATATTAGCAACCAATCCCGTATCAAATACCCAGGTGCTACTGCGAGTACTAGTCAAGTACACATCAATAACATGCATATCACATATACCTTTGTTTGCCTTGCCGGCCTTCTTGTCTGCCAAATACTTGGGGCAGTTGCGCTTCCAATGGCCAGTCCCCTTGCAATAGTAGCACTCGGTGTCAGACTTAGGGCCAGCTCGGGGTTTCTTTTCAGGCGCGGCAACAGATTTGCCGCCCTTCTTTCCCTTCTGCTTGCCTTTCTTGTCCTTCTTGAAACCGGTGGTCTTATTGATCATCAACACTTGATGTTCTTTCCTAATCTCTACTTCTGCAGTCTTAAGCATTGACAGAAGCTCGGGAAGAGACTTCTTCATGCCCTGCATATTATAGTTCATCACGAAGCTCTTGTAGCTAGGTGGCATAGATTGGAGAACACGATGTATGCCTAAGTCAATGGGAATCATTATTCCCAAGGACACAAGCTTATCGGCGTACCCAGACATTTTGAGTACGTGCTCACTAACGGAGCTGTTCTCTTCCATCATGCAGCTAAAGAACTTTTCAGAAGCATTATAACTCTCTACGGCAGCATGGGTATCTAAAATCATTTTCGATTCTCCCATGGTATCAAAGGCATTGCCATTTTCGAAACGTTTTCGAAGTTCTGGCTCTAGCCCATACAGTATGCCGCAATGAACTAAGTTGTGGTCCTCCTGACGAGTTATATAGACGTTCTTTTCCTCGTCAAGGGCATCAGGAGCTGGTGGGGGGCCTAGCGGCGCCTCTAGCACATATTGTTTTTGTGCAGCAGTGAGGAGAATCCTCAAATTCATAGCCCAGTTGGTGAAGTTGCTACCATTCGCAACAAGCTTCTCTTTCTCCATGAACACATTGAAATTAAAAGCAGGTGGTGCCATCTACAAAAGAATTTGTAAAATATATTTAGGCTAAGTTTATGATAGATTGAGTTCAACTAATCCAAATTACTAATGAACTCCCACTCAAAAACGACATCCCTCGTGTCCGTTTGGTGATTACATGAACCAAATCCACTACACCAAGTCCGATCATCACGTGAGTCGGTGTAGCTTCAAAGGCGAGCATTTATATGGGCATCATATCAACTATATGACTCATGCTTAACCTTTCGGTCCGTGTTCCGAGGCCATGTCTGTACATGCTAGGCTCGTCAAGTAAGAACCTTAGTATTTGCGTGTGTAAAACTGTCTTACACCCGTTGTATGAAAGCGTAGAGTCGAGAACACCCGATCATCACGTGATGCCTCAAAACACGATCCACAAAACGGTGCATACTTAAGGAAGAACACATTTTATCTTGATATCTAAATGAGGGATCATCTTATAATGCTACCAAAAGCGCCAAACTAGCAATATAAGATGCTAATGTGTGAAGTGAGGTGATATGGTCCATGCATTTGATCTCTATCATTTGCATCATGGTATGATCTCTATCATTCCTTTGTGTGTAAGGCCAAGGTCTATGGAACTTACACGTTAAGTGAGTTGTAAGAGTATCTATCATACATCTACTTACAACAATACCATATCAAGACACTAGCCTAGCAACGATCTAAACTAGACGCCTCTAATTTATAAATTGGAAGTTTTACGTGGCTTAGGGCTTTCGGAGATAGAATCGGTCTTACCTACGAACATGAACCACAACGAGGATAACCAAGTTATTAGCAACTCGTTGTAAATCAGATATTGACTATAGTAGGAGAGACAGACACCCGCTAGCCACTTATGCAAAACTAGTTGCATGTCAGTCGTAGAACCGGTCTCATGTACGATGACATGTAAGGTTGGTCCGGGCCGCTTCGTCCCACTATGCCACCAATATCCAAAGTACATAGAAGATGCAATAACATGATCATCATCGCCCACATATAAACATATGTGTACTACCCGTGCAAAGCACCTACGCATAGATCAGGCTCTGATACCACTGTTGGGTCCGCAGCATAGAAAACAAAAAATTTCCTACGATGAGAACTATACGCCAAGATCTATCTACTAGATATAGAGCAACGGGTGGACATACATCTATGGAGAACTTACCCTTGAAGACAACGAGTTTTGTTAACGAGTAGGAACTCGTGGTTGATGTAGTCATACGCTTGCTGATCTCAAGATCGTGTGAAAGTCCGAGCGCCGCAAATCAGCAGCGCGTCCGTCCTCGCACACACGTTCAAGCCACCGGACAACCTCCACCTCCTCGCTCCAGCGATCCAGCGGAAGAAGCAACTCCTTCCAGACGAAATGCCACCGGGAACATGTATCTCGCTAATCTGAGACCATGGGGAAATAATTCTAGAGGGGGAGAGAGATCCTTCACAAGGAGGTGTGAGGATGAAGGAGGGAATGGGTGACCTTTTATAGGAGGAGGGGGGGTGCCCCCTCTCTCCATGGCCGGCGCATGGGGGGGTGACCCCTCACCTCCCCCATTCATGTGGTGGTAACCCCTCCACATTAAAATGCCTCTTCACATTCCCTTTTAAAGTCACCACTTTAAATGCATTAAATTTCTCCAAATTTAATGCTCTCTCATTTAATAAAACTCTTTTTATTAAATTTATTCAGAATTTTGTTAATTACTTTAATTAACAAACATTCACATATAACCCCTTGCAATATTTCAATATCACATGCAGAACCACCTTCTGCAATTTCACCCGAAACAATTTCCGGTTTCTATTGAAACAATTCCTGCGCTTTGCAATTCTTTCGTCTGAAACATATGTGCTCCAAAATGGTGTCCGGTAACTCTTAAGTGTGCCACCCTACGGTTCACGAATAATGCAGACATGATCGACACCCTTCTCCGATCAATAATCAGCAGCGGGACCTGGAGATCCGTACTGACTCCTACACATTCAACGATGACTCCTGTGATCATGAGAACCTTTAACGCTTGTAACTAAATCCCTTTGTCTTTCGATATATTACATGTCTGAGATTCGATCATCGGTATCTCCATACCTAGTTTGATCTTGTTACCGACATGCACTCTTTTCTCGTTCCCGTGATACAACATTGTAGTGATCACATCACTTGCTTGCAAGCTATCCTAATGTGATATCACCGAGAGGGCCCAAAGTATATCTATCCTTCATCTGGATTGACAAATTCCACTCTTGATCCATGAGCCTCAACATAACACCTTCGTAGTACTGAACCCATCTTTATAGTCACCCTGTGATGTGGTGACGTTTGATGTTATCAAGATACTCTTCCGGTGTTAGCAATTAACATGATCTCATGGTCTAAGTATAAAGATAACTTCGTATGATGTTATAGCAATATAAACATAATGACTTGATCGTAATGCTATACTTCGGATGAATGTTCATCACATCATTTCACAAATGCTGTGACCTTGTTATTAACAACATCCAATGTCCATGATCAGGAAACCTTGATCATCTTGTTAATCAACAAGCTAGTCTATAAGAGAGGCATAACTAGGAACCCTTTTTGTTTGTTAAACACACATGTATTGATGTTTCCTATCAATACAATTATAGCATGCAAAATAAACATCTATCATATACAAGGAATACATAATAACAACTTTATTATTGCCTCTTAGGGCATATTTCCTTCACTTTCTGGGTATAACCCTTGGCCACAAGACGTGCCTTGTACTTTTCAATAGTACCATTAGGTCTAAACTTTTTCTTGAACACCCATTTACATCCTATAGGTTTGCACCCATAAGGACGATTAGTGACTTCCCAAGTTCCATTAGCTAAGATGGAATCCATCTTTCTACGGACAGCTTCTTTCTAGTAGTCAGCATCTTGAGATGCATAGGCTTCTAAAATAGAAGTGGGAGTATCATCCACAAGGTACACAATGAAATCATCACCAAATGACTTTGTAGTCCTTTGTCTCTTGCTCCTTTCAGGATCTTCATTGTCATCCTCCATAGGATCATCATAGTGTTCCATCGGCATAGTGGATTCGAGAATTATAACAAATTCCTGACTAGATGAACTAGTCATCTCCTGATTTGATGAGCTAGACATACCTTTCATGGGAAAGATGTCCTCAAAGAAAGTCGCATCATTCGACTCCATAATCGTACCAACATGCATGTTGGATACCTCAGATTTTACTATCAAAAATCTATAGCCAATGCTATGAAAAGTATATCCCAGAAAAACACAATCCACGGTTTTTGGTCCAAGCTTTCGCTTCTTGGGTATTGGAATATTGACTTTCGCCAAACATCCCCAAGTTCGTAAGTAAGAGAGTTTAAGCCTTTCCTTCTCCCATTCCTCAAATGGAGTCATGGTTTTATTCTTTACGGGAACACGGTTTAGGACATGACACGCAGTCATTAGCGCCTCCCCCACCATTCCTTGGAAAGACCCGATGTATCTAACATGGATTAACCAAATCAGTTAGAGTGCGTGTAACATCCCAAAACTTCAATCCAAGCTTATCAAAGATCAAATCATCAAAATTTAGGATTAACAAAAACTTTTCCATAATTAAAATGAAAGCATTCATATATGTGTGCATTTAAAATAGGAGTTGTTTTGAATTGCCATGATTGTGTGATCCCTTGCTTCTAAAATGTTTCTTAGGTGATTTAAACATCATATACATCATTCCCAAACTTTTCCTAAAAGAAATCAAATCAAAAAGAATTAAAATAAAGGAATGGTCATTTTGACAAAATTAACTCTCCTACCTACTTTGGCTATTCCTAGTACTCAATTCTTAACAGAAACAATTCTGGATCTTTACACCCCTTGCTAGTACACATAATGAGGTACCAAGGCCCACCTTTTAATCTTCTAAAAACATTCTGGAAAATATTTTAAATGGCAGTTTAAAATTGAATCTAATGCATATGCATAGATCACCCCTATTTCAAAAACCATGTATTTGAGCTCCATTTTCAAAACCCTTACAACCAGAGACTACCTAGCACTAGTGGAGATCACCCAAAAATTTTGAACTCAAAATTCAAAACTTTTTCTCTTGCGGCCATTTTGTCAAACACCTTGTTAGCAAGATCATTAAGGCCTAACTATTACTGTTTTGGGCTGATTTTGTCTAGCAATTCTGTAGTGCTTTGATCATCTTGTCCCCCCTCAAGCCAGACCAGACCAAACCAGCCCCTTCTCTACCCCCTAGCCGCACTGCACAGCCATGCCGAGCACCACCCTGGCCGGCCAACCTTGCAACCATCGAAGCAGACCACTCCCCCTTCCCTCGCCATGTCTAGGAGGTAGCCAACGCCGCACCGCCCCTCTCTGTCCCTTGCCCGAGCCAAGAGCAGCCGTGGACCACCCAGGAGAAGCCGCGCCCAGTGCCACCAGACCATGCCGACGCCACCCGCAGAGCGCGCCCTGTCCCCGCGTGCACAAGCCGCCGCTCGACACCAGCCCACGCCCACCGCTCCTCCTCGACCTAGAGAACACCCCAGACACCCCCGTTCGCCGCCCAAAGCCCCACAACCACCGCTCGCCGTGGACACCGCCGCCTCTGCCTCTCAGAGCGCCACCTCACCCCGACCACATACCACCGCCCCTACGACCGCATTGAAGCGCTAGAGCACCGCCAGGGGACCGCCCATCTATCGCCATCCCCAGCCATGCCGCTAGCTCGCCGTAGCCATGTCGCCACCGTCGACCGCCCATCCCGCTCGGTCTCACCGTCGAGCCTATAAAAGGAGGCCTCCCCAGCACCAAAGACTCACACCATTCCACTCCCCTCACCTCTCTGAACCTCAACCACCCCTCACCGGAGCAAGTGGAGCAGCAGTTCGCCGGAATTGGAGCCGGAGCCGCTGCCTCTGGAGAAGAAGGGTGCCGTTGATTCCGGCCACCCCAAGCTCCGCCGCGACCATGCCTCGCCTCGCCGTCGTCTTCCACATCATTCGCCCGCATCGCCGACCCCGCTGGAGCCCTGGTACGACCCCAGTAGACCCCCACCGAGCCGCTAGGGTTCGAGCTCGCCGGCGACCCGTCCGTCGTTGACGACGACCCTCAGCCGTAGATCTGCCCTCTAATCGCACGGCCCACAACGCGCGTACCGTTTCGCGTTTTAAGTGCCGCTGACCAGTGGGACCCCCTGTCAGCTGAGCCCTGTGCCACTCAGCGCCACTGGGCCGGCCCATTTCCTTTCCCGCGCAGGCCCGTAGATTCAAATCTAGGTTTTTTCTTTTTAGTTAGAATATAGTTTCTGTCCTGTGTTTCAAAAATCAATTCTGTGAGTTTGACAAATCCAAATTGCATGAAAATAATTTTGTCTAAAAGGTATTGAAATGCTCTATCCAAGCCCGTTGGATTTAATTCATTTAGAGTTATAGATTTCTCCTAATAAAAATAAGAAGACAGAAGCTTTTGCAACTTGAAACATTTTTATAAAATCAACCAAGTCAGCTTTTGAGTTGATTCCAACTCTCAAAAATCACAGTTCATCATATCTATCCAAATATGTAATAATATTAATGTTTACATGTAGTGACTTTGGACTAGTACCAAAATAATGCTATATAGGCATTTCTAGTCACTTTAAATCATTAAATAATAAACTTAAACTAAAGTAATATTGATCCAACCTTTAAATCTCATTCCCATATGTTAGGATATGTGGTGAGGACATGTGTCCACATGATCCCATGTTTTAGTGGTGAATATTAAATTGTAGTAATATTTCAATGAGTAGAAATTACTTCTCCAAAATAAAAGGGTTGAAACTATTGAATTAAAACTTGTGATGTTTGGGATGATAATAGATCATCAATTGTGTGATTTAGAATGCTACTTAGCCTAGTTAAGTATTGTTTGGTGATTGTGCACTCCCTATGTATTTCTAGACGATAGTACTGACCAAGCCTTCAAGGAGGAGGAGTTCTACCAAGAAGAAGAAGAAGAAAACTTCAACCACTGCACCAACCAAGGCAAGCTATTAGTGGCAAGCTAACCCTTGCAAGCATGCTTTAGTAAGCTATTGTAACAAGCTAGATTAAAACTAGATGGTTTAGTAAAGATGCCGTAAGCATACCTTGATCACACCCCCTTAGTTTACACAAAGTTCTTAAATTAAGTTTGAAGGTAGCATAAAGAGTATAAAACGTGACCTATTTAGGAACCTTTAGATGTCATTCTATGGCATGAGATTGATCCCACCTTTCCACCTTAGTGAACACTCTTAACCTAGTGTTTTAGAATAGATCAAACTTGAGTCATTTTAGATGGGAACACTTGGTGAAAATGAGTTATGAAAACCTTGGAATGATGAGTCATTCTATTGAGATGTTTTGACATGTGTTGAGAAACACAATTGGTTTATGATGATGAAAATGATGAGGCATGAGCCTTAACTTTTTTTTTATAAAACTGATGGTTGGATTCGGATGCGATACCATTCCAAATTTCCCGTACAACCACATTACCTGAATTGGGTAAGGCTTAGCTGGAAATTTATATGCATTAGTATTAGTTCCCTCACGGGAGAGGTTTGAGCTGAGGCTACCTCTCAATGTTGTCCACCTATGCAGTGCCCAAGATGACTGCTGGTCATGGTTGGGAGGCCATGCTCATAGGAGAGGTGCTTGTACTAGGGTGTGTAAAGGGAAGGTTATGTTTGATTATCTGCATACTAAGTATGATGATTCAGGGTTATCCCTGACAGATGTATCGAATCTTGTGGTGAAAGTGTACCACCTCTGCAGAGTGTCAAACTATTCGAATAGCCGCGTCCGCGGTTATGGCCAGTTGGAATGACCATACTGTTTCGTTGTCAGATGTTTTCTAAATACCTTGAAATGAATGATGAATCTTGACTTGACCACAACAGGGTGGTGTAGATGAAAATAGCTTCCCAACTTAAGTGATTCTAGACTGTTATTCTATCTTTTCTTGTTTCAGAACTCAGCTTAGGTTTCAGACTTAACTTGATAGTTATTCTTTCAATTCAGTACTTTAACTTGGAATCATAACCCTTGCTAGTAGTAGTTTGCGAGTACTTAAAGAGTACTCATGGCTTTTGTACCTGGCTATTATCATGGCCAGACTATGAAGGAGATTACCAAGATGATGGTCAACAGGACGGCTATGATAACTAGGACTATCTGCCTTCCTCAGCATTGCCTATGCCCCTGAAGATGGACCCCACCACTACGCTATCGTTTATTTCCGCTGCTTGTGGTATTAAAGACTGGATCATGAGATCCTTATTTGTGTAAAACCTTATGTATGGTTTGTAATGGATGATGTACTGTGATATCCAATCCGTTATGTCTCGCAAAAATGGTAATCCTGGGATTGCGAGGTATGGCATGACGGGCATCTGGGATTAAAAATCCGGGTGTTGATAGTGCGGTTCTTTCTTTCGGCCACCCCATTTGACTGAGGTGAGTAGGGATGCATCCTCTCATGTATAATACCATGTTCTGTACAGAATAGATCAAATTCATTTGAAAAGTACTCTCTACCACGATCCGACCTTAGCCGCTTGATTTTAAGATCAAGTTGGTTTTCTGCTTCAGCTTTATAGTTTTTAAAATAATTCAAAGCTTCATCTTTAGATTTCAGAAGATAAACGTAGCAGTATCTAGTGGAGTCATCAATCAACGTCATAAAGTATCTTTTCCCACCTCTTGTCAACACACCATTTATCTCACAAAGATCTGAATGTATAAGTTCTAGTGGTACTAAGTTTCTCGGTTCCACAGCCGTATGAGACTTGCGGGGTTGCTTTGCTTGCACACAAACTTGGCACTTAGAACCTTTGATAGTGGTAAATTTTGGAATTAAACTCATATTGGCTAGCCGCGTCATGCAACCAAAGTTAATATGACAAAGTCATGAATGCCAAATATTGGACTCATTATTATTGCAAAGATGATTAATAACTTTAGTATATGAGTCTGACAAAGATAAGCGGAACGGACCTCCACACTCATAACCCTTTTCAACAAATTGTACATACATAGAAATTACAACTTTATTGGACTCAAACACCAACTTAAAACCATCTCGACATAGAAGCGATCCGCTGACGAGATTCTTATTGATGGAGGAAACATGCTGCACATTCTTCCGCTATACGGTCTTCCCCGAAGTAAACTTCAGATGTACCGTACCAACACCATGAACAGAAGCACGTGAGACGTTTCCCATCAACATGGAGGAAGTCCTTGCGACCTGATAAGAAGAGAACAAAGAAATATCAGAACATACATGTATATTAGCACCCGTGTCAATCCACCATTCAGGAGAATGACATACCGAAAGGATAGTAGGTAAAATACCATACCCAACGTCCTTCATCTCAGTATCGCTAATAACAACATTAGCGGTCTTGCCACTGTTCCCATGTTGCCGCTTGTCAAAGCGATTAGGGCAGCTAGGAGCCCAATGATCAGGATCACCACAGACGTGGCAAGAGCCTTTCTTCTTATCATTTTTCCTCTTAAAGTTGGTTGAGTGAGTGGCCTTGTTCTTGCCATCAAATTTCCCTTTGCCATCAGATTTGTTCTTATTCTTGAACTTGTAGGATTGGTAGTTTTTTTTCTATACCAAATTGGCACTAGAAGCTCCCTCAAATCCTCGAGTACGTGTGTCCTTTGCTCTCACCTTCTCTTCCATATGAAGAGACCCAATGTGATCCGTAACAGAAAACTCTTGTCTCTTATGTTTCAGAGAAGTAGCAAAGTTCCTCCACATGGGAGGAAGCTTGGCAATAATACCTCCGGCCACAAACTTGTCCAGTAAGGTACACTTGAACTGCTTAAGTTCTTTGGCAAGTGATTGTATCTCATGAGCTTGATCAACAATGGAGCACTCATCAACCATCTTGTAGTCATAGAATTGCTCCATGACATACAACTCAGTGCCAGCATCCGAGACCCCAAACTTGGCCTCGAGCGCATCCCACGCGTCTTTGCCATTATCAAATGACATGTATGGGTTAACAATGTTGTCCCAAGAATACTGAACAGAGCCGCCATAAACATAATATCGGCTTTCTTAAAGGCTGCTTCCTGCTTAGCAGAAATCTTCAGGTTTGTGAAGAGTGACGCTATAGCATTATTGCTCTCGCGCGCCATCTCTTATAGTGCATACCATCAAAAGAAGGCGGCCTAGTAGCCACGGCTACACTAGTGGAATTTAGTTGCCTATAATCAGGTTTTTGGATTGTTGAAAATATAAGCAATAATCCATATGATTTAATCCGAATAATAAACTGGTAAAGCATGATTATACAAACAACACCAAAACTAATCATGTAGATTAACAAAGTAGATGAATAGATTACATCTAAATAAGATAAACCTATCACATCTACACCAATCGCTAGAATAAAGAACTCTAGCATAATCTAAAAGATAAAGTTCAGTATGACATACGGTATAGCGGTGGCAGCAACAACCGCGGCGGTAACAGCAGTAGTAGCTGCAGCGGTGGCAACAACGTCGTCGGCCATGTCGTCAATGTAGAGGCTGCTGATGTCCGGAAAGAAGTCCTCGTCGAGGAAGGAATCATCCGTGATGGCGTCAGTAGTGACGTGGAAGTGCTCCCCAAAAACCTGATCGCCCCTCACCCATACAGGTTCACAAGAAGGCGGGATTCCGGAGGCCTACTGTCCCGATCTGTGGTGCACGCCGCAAGTCGGGATGGGGAAGACGAAGGCGGCAGCGCAATAGACTAGAAGGAGAGGCGTGTGGTAAGCGATACCGATTAGGTTTAGCGCAGACGCTTATAGCAGGTCAGGGAGATCGTGGGGCTCAGCCCACGTCCGAGTCGGTAACAGCCCACGTCTCATAAAGACTCGAAACGGCTGACTAATTAACGCGTATGTTAATGGCTCATAATTAATCTATGATTAATTTTCCTGACTAGCAAAAATAAAGTTCGGCTCGGCGAGATTCCCGTAACCCGCGACACGCGTGCGTCGTGATGAGGCGAGGCAAGGCAAGGCGGGCGGCGTCAGAGGAGGAGTGCACGATAGCTGCTCTTCTTCTCACACCTTAGTGAGTGGTGGAACAACCTAGTATATAAGGAGGTGTAACTCTCACTCAACTAGCAATGTAGGACTAAACTTTAGCACCACTAGCATAGCCATATGCTGCCATGCACAAATGGACCAAAGAGAATTTCAGAATTTGTCTAATACGCCAACAGCCCAAAACTCATCAAATTCCAACATCGCCATCCTTCCCGAAGGGCGTCAGCGGTATCTCTCTTCCAACTCCCATGGCGTACCGAGGGAAACCCTAGGACCTGTCCGGGTAGCAGTGCCATGGTCGTCACTCCCCTTCTTGGAGGTGCTGCTTGGTACGCGACGCTTTGTCATGCTATACGTGTGGTGGTACTTCTCCGGTGGGCGCAATTGTGGCGAGTTATCTTCGATCTCGTCACACCGCCAATATCGGCGTTATTTTATTTTCTTTCTTCTTGATTTTCGTTTGGGCACAGTTTGTGCTGTTCTGCCCCAGTAGTGTTCGGAACTTTGTATCAGGTGGTTGCTATATTAATATACAGGGACGTAAAGCCTGTTTCGAGAGTACAAACTTTGTACTAGATAAACGACACTTATTATGGATCGGAGGGAGTACTAATTCTCCGGACAATGTATTGAGCAACACATAAAAGTATCAGCCACACCGTGGATATTGTATGACATTTGGGAGTATGTGCTTGCTAGGCACTCCTATATCTTCCTTGCAGCTTCTGTTAGCCATTGGCACCAAGCTACAATACATGATAGCTCAGCTAGCCTAGGATGTAGTTGAGAAGCACATGCACAGAGCTAGTGTGGTTCAGGGTGATTTGGTTGTAAATCCACGAGACGGCCTCTTCTGGATTGGATGGCCATACCCAATCCACTTCATTCTCTTCCAGAATGCCTTTGAGATTGCGTTCTTCTTCTGGATACTGGTAAGAAGTATGTCATATCCAGGGCCGGTGGTCCACGGATTTTGAGGAACCCAGGGCAACACAACAACATGGGGCCCTTGTTTAAAGAGAGCTTCCCTAAGGTCAAGGGGGACAATTGCCCCCCTACTTCAGAAAACACCATACATATATCTTTAATATTTATGCTAAAATTTTAAAAATGACTCAAAGTTTAAGCATGATTAGTGTTCATGGGTGTCTCAACAATGTCCGTCAAGGTCCACCACTTGTTTACACACGAACACTTAAAATATATTATTATTATTCTATAATAGAAATATTAATGTAATACAATAGCAAATTAAATGATCTGTATATTTTATAGATCCATTGTCTTTGAAATCTCGGCGAAGTATCCTAAACTACCTATTTCTATTGATCGAGCAAACTAAATACCATGATATTTATTTCTATCAATTGCTCCTTGTGTTCATATGCATGTGCAAAAAAGTAGAAGAGTTGACATATTATGCACTGAATTAATAAATGAATGAAATAGTCTCTCAAACATGCACGATGGAGACAAGTAGGACTCTTAGAGAGGAGAGCTGCTAATGAAATTGTATAGGTACATGATTGTATCATTAGTTCCAATAATAAATACACACAACATTGTAAAGGCATATGAGGACTGGTGTTGCCAGAGAAATGTTTGGAGTATTATATGGAAGTTATGAGTCAGAATAGAGGCATTGTAGGCTATATCCTGGATCATCTATATTTTCTAGAATTATTCTACATTGTTGAACCTCAAAAGTAATACACTAATATGGATACACAGGCAAAATCATGGGTCAGACCCCTTTATCATGGGCCCTGGGGCCAGCGCCCCTCTGCCCCGCCCTATGGACCGGCCCTGGTTGTACCGTTTATGAATTGCACTCAGTTACGACTTACTAGTACTCTATGACTGATTGTCTGATCGCAACATTGTTTGCCTACTTTTCCGTTGTAGATCACATACGGATTCAATTCATGCATCATGGGGAAAGCTGGATTTACCGTGCCCAGGCTTGTCATTGGGTATTTTATTTTATATGTGACTCTAATTAATGTTTCTCCCGTATGAAAAACAAGTAAACATGATCATGTTCTTGAATCTCTACATCCTTGTACATGCAGGGTCGTTATTCAATTTGTCTGCAGCTATAGCACCCTGCCTCTTTATGCAATTGTAACACAGGTGTGTCGATCGGACTCGTGTAGTACATGTTTCCAATCGTCGTCGGTATATAGTCTTATACTAGTAACAGATTGTCTATCTCTCGTACATATATACAGATGGGATCCCGCTTCCAGATGGAGATCTTCGAAGATATTACGCCACGGAAGCTCCAGGAATGGAAACGAATGGCTAGGAGGAGGAAAGAGCGGTTTGACTACGTCGGTGGCGCGTCTGAACCGACAAACACAAGTGGCGATTCGGCTGGGCCTTCTGTCGAAATGACGACACGGGCTGATGCTCCGGATGATACCGTTGAAAGCATAGAGTGACGGAGTATAGGGAGTGAAATAGTGTCTAGTGTCTTGTAATGTAAATTGTCAGTGGTGCGTACCGTGTTCACCGTGTTGCTCCTCGGTGCTCATCCCTGGCAGGCGCGCCATAGACGCCGACAGGCCCAAGAGCGCAGGCAGGACCTCTGATTGTTGGGCAAGCGGAAGATGCTTTATATGTACTCCTACATATCTGGAGATGCCAAGGGCGGCATGGTGGATCCTGGGCTCCACAGAGCTCAATATTTCAAACACCAAGAATTTAAATTCAAATTTTCAAATGTTTTAATTGAAAATACATGGATTTAGACAACCATGAAATCTACCAAGTGTGTAAAATTTCATATTTATGAGCTTATAAGAGTATAGGAGAAATTCCATAAAAAAATATAAATACTTGCCAATTGTGACAATTGAGATTATCTAGCTGTTGAAGTAACGGGCTCCTCGAGCGGTCAAAAAAGTGATCAACAAACCATGGCCAATCCAAGTTGTGTACTTTTAGAACAGACAGGCAATCATATACATGGCGCTCACACCAAGCATACTTGTTAGGACATATATAATGGTAGAGAAGGCACATGTTTCTTTAGATATCCACATCATGTAAATAAAGCAGTAGATATTAGTCATACAATGCATTATCGTTTATTGTTATATATCTCTAGCAACTAATGAGAATTAATTAAATTTTAGAAGTACTATTGAGTTTTCGAGAAAAGACATATTATGATATAATAGAGAAAATAGATTTCTATTATTTTCTAAGAGATCGTCCATCACCTTGGGGAAGGCAAGTGTGTCTCTTTCTTTATCATCTCTCCTTGAACTAAGCATAAATCATATTTGATAACTCTAAAGGAAGGATCTTTGATCAGGAACAGACATCCCTCGTTTTGTCCTCTATCGGGCGACACAGGAAACCCTAGCCGCTGGCCTAGCTGCCCTCCTCCAGATATCCTCCGTCCCATTGCTGCAGTCTAAGGATGTGGCCGGGCAAAGACCACACCGTGGACGGCGAGAACGGTCTTCCTCCCGGTTTCCAGCGGCAAGATCGGTGCTCCCCTGTCAACAAACTCCTCACATTTCTCAGCGGGCACTGCAACGAGCTGCTCCCCTTGGGCAGCGAGATGCGGCGTCCGACGATATGTGCTTGGCGGCGGTCGGCATGTTCTCGTGCTTGAGCTTCAATGCCTTGACACCATGGGATGGTTTTCTAGATCCTATGGATGCAGGCATTGGGGCTTAGGGCTGGATCCTCGCGACGAGGCGGTTCATGGGTAGAGTGCTAGGTGGACAAGCCAGTCTAGATCAAGGTCAGCGCATGAGACTTCCGGTGAAGACAGGGCTCTAGAGGCGGTTCGGGCCATCGACGGTGTGGCGTCTGTGGGCGTCATAACCTTAATGAAGGCGTGTGCGATGCACATCGTGCTCCTGACCAGATCGCTCTGAGGAGAACCCTAGACTTTAAATTTCCAAAGTACTCGATACAGTATGCACGTATCAAATCCCCAACCTTGGAATTGCTTATTCCCATGGATTCAGTGTCGATAATTAAAAAGTGGTTACGAAAGTATTTAGTCCTCTGATCCTGCGTCTGGGCCTGTGGCGGTCACCTTGTTTGCCTGCTGTATGGACGGGCCCTAGGTATGACCGGCGTGGCATGTACATGGTTCAGTTCGGCAGTTAAGAGGTGTTCAGCTACTACTGACTGATTTACTTCTTGCTAGTTGTTATGGAGATATCCTCTACCGCGTCTAACAACAATTAGTTAGTCCTGATTCCTGTGTAATAATTCTTTGTAATCATGACTTGGAGTCCAAGTCACGGCTTGTACCTTGCATATAAATAGAGGAGGAAGGGATCGAGGCATGCCATTGAGCAGCGTGAGTTTTACCAAACTACATGGTATCAGAGTAGCCCGCATCCTCCTAAAACCCTAACTCATTAAATTGTATTGATTGATGCATTCCTCTCTGCAGGTTGCTAAAGAAATTGGCTTCACATTGGATCCAACTTTAGTCTTTCCTTCTCCTAGTGGACCAGCGGAAAACTTATGGATACTGGCTGTAACCGTCTTCTGATGGTCGCTCGGGGTATCTAAAGACAAGCTAGCTAAGAGATATCTAGCTGCTAAATGCTTGTTATTTTTGTTACTTCTAGATGGTTCGTTTTTGTAGATCATTGAATTGTAGTACTTTGTTGGACAAACTTGTAATAAAGTGCGGTGTGGATCACTTGAACGAGGCAAGGATCACTATTTTGCTGTTCCTGGTGCCCTGTACCCCGAAATATGGAGTTTGTTAACTGTATTTTGTCAAGTGCTTTGCATCCTGAAACCATCTCTCCGTCTGAACCTGGATGAGATGTTTGCTCTGTTTGACCGTCAGCGGCTAACTTGATCTCCTAGGACTTGACTCAGAGTGCACATGTCGATTACTTTGTGCGCCATCAAATCGATCATAGGAATATTTTAACAGTTGGCAGTTTTATTTTGTGTCTGCAAGCCTACGACCGGCCATTGTATATGCACGCGGTAGTCTGCACTGTTGAGTTTGAACTTTTTGGTGTCCCGTTTATCCTTTTAATGTTCCCTTTACCATTGAGTCTGCATTTTCTTCTCTTTTCTTCTGTTCTTTGTGTTAACAGAGCACGAAGATAGAGTTCTACTCCGTAGAAAAGAAGGCCTCCTTGTGGTTATTTCGCTGGTCGGCAGCAGCGCAGGGATCAATTTGAAACGGGGGTGGTAATGTGGCATCTACGAGGAACATATAGATGCATTCGATGCTGCACTGAAAAGTCTGGAAGGCTAGAATGCTGAATACATATATACATGAGGATTCTGTTAAGGAAAACATAGCAACACTGCTAGAGAAGATTAACTAGACTCTGAATTTATTGATAATGTCCGTCGCGTGCTTCAAATTGTTTGGTACACTTTAGTAGATAGTTTAACATGATATAAGCCTACATAAGTAAAATTCTCACGCGATCGTGGTTCCGCCAAGCGAACCAAATCTTCTCATTCTGACGGTAACTCCAAAGATAACCCCATGTAATTCGATTGCTCCGCGAGGAGTTCGAGCGATCTCGGCACCGGCGGGACATCGACATCAACCAGCCCCTCCAGAACTTGCACAACAGTCGCCATGGACGGCCTAGCGTCCTCGTCCTGGATACACCAGCACGCGATCCTGCAGGCCCTCTCCACCTCGACCAAGTCCACGTCGCAGCCCAACCGGGTATCCATGAGTCCTTCTAGATCCCCTTCAGTTAGCTTCATCGCCGCCCGCAACGGGAAGAAATACACCGTGTTGTCCTGCTGCTGTCTCACATTCCTCATGCCCGATACGATCTCGAACAACATCATACCGTAGCTATAGACATCTGCCTTGGTCGTGATGGTTGTGCCGGCTATCCACTCCGGCGCAAGGTATCCTATGGTCCCCCTCACTGTCGTCAGCACACGGCTAAAGTCACGGTTCATGAGCTTCACGAGACCGAAGTCTGCAACTTTTGGCACAAAGGTGTCGCTTAGCGGTATGTTTTCCGGTTTGATGTCACAGTGAATGATGCAGTCTCTGCATCTCTCATGGAGATAGTGTAATCCCCTGGCAATTCCTAGTGCAATTTGGTACCTGGTGCTCCAGCTTAACACTGGATGGTGGCTGCTCCCGAAGAGGTACCGGTCTAATGAGGTGTTTGGCATGTACTCATAGACGAGTAACATGTGTGTTCTCTCTGAACAGAAACCAAGCAATCGAATTAAGTTCACATGTTGAACAGTGCCAAGTGTGCTCACCTCTGCGCGGAACTGCTTCTCCCCTTGATGAAATCCTTCGAGCTTCTTTACAGCCACCAAGGTTCCTTCAGACAAAGACCCTTTGGACACCGAACCAAAGGCACCTCCACCGAGCTTACTAGAGAAGTTTTTGGTCAAAGTTTGCACATCCCGGTACCTGAATGCCATCAATGAGCCCTCGACTGGGGCCGCCTTCTTAAACCTTTTCATCATAAGGCAAACAGAAGCAGTACATACTAGTGCAACACTGATAGTAGAAATGGTGATTATGATGGCCAGTTTCTTAATGTTCTTCCGGTCAGAGAACTCAGATGCAGCCAAACGAATCTGAATTGAACCACTTTTAGTACCAACATCAACACTACTCAAATCTTGTACGAGGTTGATAATGCCACCATACCAATGCGAGCAGCTGCCATTGAAGGAATAAGCAGTGCAGCCACGACTGCTTAGACAGGCAAGCTCACAACTTTGAGTACTACCTGCAGCGACGATCTTCTGTGCATTGCTTGGTAACCTCACATCCACCATACTGTAGAACTTGTCATCCCTCAAGCCATTGGTGCTGGCCTGAAGGGCAACATTTCTTCTACAACCTTGTGTATGATCACCCTGTGACCACTGGCCTTGATATTGCTCACTGAAACCACGAAGGCACCTACATGATTGGGTGTCTTGGGTGCAAACGCTGAATGACCCACACAAGGAATACACATCGCATTGCGCCTTGGGTGCCGACCAGTACAAGATCCACTTATTGGCACTCTCCATCCATGTGAATACATTGATACGCCCCGTCGCATCCAAGATGAGTCTTGTGGTGAGCTCATCGCCCTTGACATCATACAAACCGTAGCTCCCGTTTGCACCGTCAATGTAATCTAGTTCATACATCGAGTTGGGGTAGCCATTGGTGGGTGCCATCTATGGCATGTTGGAGAAACTTTGGCCAGTCCAGTTGCCACTAGTCACGTACTGTTGGGTACTATTCCACAGAAGGAAGAACTGGCTCGTGCCATTTGGGTCTAGTACAATGGAGAATAACCCTGGGGCTGGGTCACTGAAAATCTTCCAGGCGATGATACTTGTGCTCCCTCCGTTGAGTTTGCCACGGCCGAGCTTGCCGCCAGGAAGCCACGTGTTGCCAAAATGGTTGTAGCTTTGCCATAGGATCAACGAGGTGTTAGATGCGTCTGCTAGGATGAGGTTTCCATTGTCGAGGATGACACCAACTGCCGAAGAGGTGATGGCCGTCGTGTTAGTAGACCAGACCACCGATCTTGAATCATCCAGTAGGACCATATTACCATCGATTGATATGGTTAGGCTGGACAACTCTGGATTAGAGACCAGGAAGTCCCTATTTGCGACCCACACTGGCACTTGCCCAGGTATTTTGTTGTACCATATGCCGATGTACCAATGCAATGAGTTAAGTGTTGGACATAAAAAACATAATGTGAGGGCATGATGGAGGTAGTGAAATTCTTTCCAAAGCCTCAGTTTCAAAATATTTTATAAGGTGTTTTAGTTTCTAACTGACTATATAATTTCTCATTTCTAATTGAAAATGTCGAGGACTGAATTTTTTGTTTCTAACTATTAGAGATTTTATTTTTACTAATTCGAGAATGCCAAGCATTGAATTTTGTATCCAGAAAAATTGAGTAAATGCAGATCTAGAAACTCTATGTAACTTCAGATCAACAAAAAATGACTACTTCCAAGGTTGTGTCGGGCACTAAGTTTTTCGACATATATGCATTCACTCAATTTCGTTGAATGAAAAGTCAATGCTCAAGCTTCCTGACTTAGGCTCAATTACGATGGTAGAATTGTGCTTGATTTATATCAAATGTTGTTTACAATTAATCTCGATTTTTTTCCATGATGAATTAATCTAAATTTTCTAAGGGAAATAATACTTGATGCACTTGGAAATTTAGTTTGGACGAAACTAACTTTTCTACGGAAGATTATGGGTGACTTATTTTGGGCTTTTGCTTATGCATAAGCCTGCTTATAGATTCCGGTGGGGAGAAACTGCGGTGTCTAGAAGCTTGTAGAAACTCTCGGGAGACTTCTTTTGGGCTTATGTGCTGCGATGAGTTGTGAGATGTCTGTTATGCCCCTGAACTTTGATTTAGGCTAATAAAATGATATATAGTATACATGTCACGGATAATAATTTGTTGTTGATGAATTACTAGTTGCGATCGGTACCGGTCCAAAACAGTAACGCTACATGTACGGATTCATCTTTGCGGAAACGAGTTACGGACTGACGTGTAATCACGCAGTGATTTCGCATCCCTAAAATCACGGAAGGGAAAAACAAATTAACCAACCGGATGTTACCACGTCTTTCCGTAGGCATTTTCCATATGTCTCCAGCCCGTAAGTCTAGCTTTTCTGGGTCCAAAATGATACAGAAACGCGGTCCGTGCTGAAGGTTAACGAGCCACTACCTCCACTGTTGTGCGAAAAAGACGGTGTAGCGAGAATGCAACGAATCGCTGAAAACTTATCTTGTAGAACTTGCTCCAGCCGCGCCTCCTCTCCCTTCCCCAGCCAGCAAGGACCGCCGCCTCGCCCCCGTCCTGCGCAGCTGCACAAGCAGCGGCCATGCGCGCAGGCCACCCACGCGTCGGTGGCCGCGCTGGCAGGGAACAGCGGTGGCGGTGGCTGTGCCGGCAGGAAACGGCGGCGGTGGCCGCGCCAGCAGGGAACAGCGGCATCGGCGACGGCGGCGGATGTAGGGGAGGTAACAGCGGCGGCGGCATCCTCGCCGGCAAGGAACAGCAGCGGCGGCGGGTGGCTGCTGCAGGGGAGGAACGCGAGTCTGCTCGATGGGTTCGTGTTGTGCGAGGCAGTTTTTTTTACAGCCAATCGTTTTGTCTAGTGGAGGGGCAGTCTCCTGTAAATAGAAGCAAAATACAGGGGCTAGTCAACATATCGATTGGGTGGTTTAGAATATAAGCCCGGGAAACTGCCTCTGACAGGTTTTTTTTTAAACAACGTTATTGATCAAATAACATCAATATATAAGGTTCTTCGGATGCACTCCGGAACATGAAGAAAAACCTCGCTAGAGAAAACACTACTACAAGATTTAGCTAGAGTGTGCGCTGCTACATTCAGAGAACGGTTCACATGAATAAAGGAGACCAAGCTCAGGGAACTGGCAAAAACATGATATCACCCACCAGAATGCCCACTGAAGACTGATCCACGGGATTGCACGCGAGCATGGCTTCTCGGTGGAAATAAGCGAGCCAGCAGCTGAAAAGTTCTTTTGGGCTCAGCGATTTGGCACCAGAAGCAGCTCTATAAGCCCAAAAGAAGTCACCCTATATGGGGTGAGCCAAAGCATTGGCAAACCAGTTCAGTTTGCCAAAATGTTATATAATATATTCCCTCCGTTCGGAAATATAAGACATTCTAGCTTTGTGAAACGAATGTATCTAGATACCTTTTAGTATATAGATTCACTCCGAACTTATACAGTAAAGAACGTCTAGATACATTCGATTCATAAAGCTAAAACATCTTATATTTCCGAACAGAGGGAGTAGAACAGAGGAAGTATACGAAATAAGATAAGGAGGGTGGGAAGCAGGTGAAGAAGTTCACGTTTTAGTATATTGAGGAGATTCTTCAGATAATATTAATCCTAATTAACTATCAGAGCTAGCCATTGAAAAGGAATATCAACTGTCTTTGCTATTCATATACTATATAACTAAGTCGCTCTTGCTAATCTCACGTGGAATGGATTCACGTTTTACGATCGGTAGTAGCTAGCTTAGTCCGGCGAGGAGTCTTTGTATCCTATTCAGCGCTTAGCCTGGTTGTGTATAAATGTGTAAGAAAGAAAAAAAGAAAAGGAAGTGCGCAATACACGCCCTTGCAATCAAATCAAGATATGTCGAGGGTGCCTGTTTGTCTAGTTTCATGCGATCGATCTATCATGGACGAAACTCAACACTCAGCTAATTTGGAAATATCATAAAAATACGGAAAATTACCAAACTTTTTCGTTTCTCATATCTACAAACTCAGTTAAATGTTGGAAAATATACATGACATATCTTTGTTATACCTGGCTGGAAAAATCCCAACGCGAACTTGCCACGTTTGGAGACCAGTGGTTTCCGGCTGCCAGACAAAGGCCGGTCGGCGGTGAAGGTATCGGCGGCACCGATGCGTAGCACGGCTCCCTGCAGAGCAACCAAGCCAATCACGTATAACGATGATAATATTAGGAAACACGGGTGTCCCCAAACACTCAATTGCTGGGTTTAGACTCCCAGAGACAAGAACTAACTACCAAACATGAGCTCTTATATAGAGAAGTGTGGAATAGCGGAGCGAAAACGAAATGCACTCGCAATGAAAGTCGAGAAAGTCAAAGCTTGAATTACGACTCGCAATGATAGTCGAGAAAGTCAAAAAGCTTGAATTATGACGTGGAATTCGGTCTGGACGACTCAGTCGCATTTAAGCGTTGTAATTAGGTTGTTTATTGGTTAAAGTTAAACAAGAGAAAAAACACAAGTGTGCGGTGCCACAAAATACCTCGGTGTTCTTCTTCTACCTTGTACTTAACTCATGTATTCAAATTTACCGAATAGTACTACAGTTTACGTTTGCAGGACATAAATCCAACTTTTTTCCTTAATTCTTTTTTGCAAAAAACACTCATCGACAGTTAAACACGAATTGATTTGAGTCCGTCCTGGTGAGATTGCCTTGTGGTCCAAGGCTCAGGCCGGCAGCGCTATGCTGTTCGTGGAGTTTGATCCCTCCGGCGGGCTGCAGCCGGGCAGTTGGCCCAGGGAACAGGCGCGCGGTAGTGTACAATATGCACGCGATGAGCCACATCACGGTGGCGTTAATGGACGGGTACATGGACACGGTTACATCCGTGGGGTGGGCGCCGGAGAAGCGGGTGGTGATGTCAGCCGCCGACGGGACGCACCAGCTGTTGGAGTGGCCAACGTTGCTCAGGTGGTGCCGGGCCCTGCGCAGGAGGTGCAGTTGTCACTACAGGATGCGCCGGCTAGGCCGACGGCTAAAAGCCCTCGGCGTAGGCAGCTAGACCGTCGGCCTACGCTACGCCGAGGGCTGCCGTCGGCGTAGCCTCCTCGGCGAACCTCTCCCTCGGCGGAGCAAAAAAAGCTGTCGGCGTATGGTCTAGCCCTCGGCGTAAGCTTTGCCGATGGTCGTCGCAGGCCCCTCGGCGTAGTAGCCGTCGGCGAAAGGCGAGCCCGCCGTTACACCGGCTGCTAACGGCGCAGTCGGTACGCCGACGGCATGGCCCTCGGCGTAGCGTCGGCACGTGGCAGACTGTGGGCGCCCCAGGCAGGCAGCTGGGCCGACGGCCGCGGCCCTCGGCGTAGGCCTAGGCATACGCCGACGGTTAGGCCCTCGGCATAGCTGTAGCACGTGGCAGGCGCTGGCCGTGCCAGACAGACAGCTACGCCGACGGTTAGGCCCTCGGCATATCGTGTACCATTTGGCACAGAGGAGGCACTACGCCGACGGCATGGCCCTCGGCGTAGGCCCAGCCCAGAATTTTTTTCCCTGTTTCGCTGCAGTTTTATTTCTTGCGATATTATTCACAGCAACATTGGACATGTATTTCACAAAAAATCAAACAAAATCACATCATTCATACATGTATCAAACAAGATCACATCATTCAAACATGTATCAACATGATCACATCATTCATACATGTATCAACGTGATCACATCATTCATACATGTATCAACATCGTCACACATGCATAGACAATAAAACCCTACAACTCTGGAGGAGACGGGGTGTACCCGAGATCTCCCCTGGTGAAAAGAGTCGACCTCCGGCGAGGGTGGCGTCCAGTAGAAGCAGCAGAAGAACCATCTCGGGAGGTAGTAGGAGAAGTGTCGGGGTGAGTATTGAGAGAACCACCAGCAGAATGGCCAGGAGAAGGACCATTGTCATGAAGCGGTGTGATCTGACGCCCATCCGGCGAGGCATGGCTAAAGTGCTGGTTCCCAGAAGCTCCCGTTCCCTACATGTTGCCTACATGTTAACAACTTGCGAGGCAAAGTAAAGCGATAGCCAGTGGGCTAGCAAAGAACTTACCGGTGTCGATGCGTAGTATGTCCTAGCGAAACTGTCCCTCGATGGCATGCATGGCGGCTGCCCCGGAATGGGAGGCACAGGCCCTAAATCCGTATTCTGTCCAGTTTGAATATTAATCAACATCGCCTGCAAGATAGTTTAGATGTCAGGCTGTAATACAACAAACTAGGGGAAATGGGACTTGTATCTTTTGCAAAAATAAAGGTTCAAACTTACATTTACGTATTGCATGTAGATCGCATTCGCCTCCTGATACTGTCGAAAGGCCACCTGATATTCATCATGAGCGGCATCGTAGGCCGCCTCGAACTCAGGCTACAATTTCAAATACAAGGAATGTCGTCAGCAGTTAGCCATGCAGAAACAAAAGTCATAAAGATGATGAAAATGAGTAAAACTTACATCATCTCTAGAGGTGGATCGACGAGGCTAGCTACGAGGCGGGATAGGGGGGCCGTCGGCGGGGTGGGTAGCCTTGAGACGCGTGAAGCTCGTGGTGAGGGTAGGCTTGACCTTCTTATTCAGAATCTTGAGACGTCCATGCTGCAATCCGTGCCCCGACAGGACCAACGACTCCTCGTCGATCTCCGCGTGAATGGGGTCATCCACATGGGGGTGACGAGCCTTCACCATCATGCTGTAGTCCGCCAAGTTGTTCTGGGCAGTGCCGTAGTACTCGGGTAACGAGGGCTGAGGCTGCGAGGTATCAGGCTTCTTTCGCCGCATCACCTCATAGACGGCGACGTCATGAATCACCTCCCCGGGTTGTGCCTCGGCCACCTGCATCGCGGAAAGAAATATTATGCATATGAAGTACGAACATGACGAGAAATAAATGCAGGTCGTTCCATGTATATACATACCACCTTCCCCTTGAAGCGGTCAAAGTTGCGGTTTCCCGTGCAGTGTGTTCCACCATCGCCTCGGTTCTCCGCGTTCCGCCTCGACAAGGCTGCAAACTCTTCGTCTTCACTGAGCCACCTCATCCTAACCAGCTCCTCCCATGCGAGTCGATGCGGCTCAGCCCAATCGGGGACAACCTAAAAATGCAATACTCAACTCCGGAGAATGCAATGGCAACTTAGCAGCAATGTAGAATCTCATTGACATTTTACTCACCGACATGTACTCTTCTGGCATCATCGAGTACTCAGGATTAGACTTGTTACCGACAATGTCTTCCTTCCTGATCCTCACGCCCCTGTCGGCCCAGAAGTGACTAGCGTCCGTGACCTTCTGGTTGTACCACACCTGGGGTGTCAACTTCACACAAGCCCCAAGCAAAGTCCTGTCCGCCTTCTCCTGGTCCTCCTCAGCCACACGATAAAAGCACTTCAATCATGCATAAAAAACAATTGTAAGAGTCATGAGTTAGCACGATGGGGTCATCAAGTATTAACTCGAGAAATATGCCTTAACCAAAACTTGGTGATGACAGCATTAGCAGCTGTCGGAAATCCCGGGACACGAGTAGTCTGGTAGTCCGCCCAAGTAGTAGCTAGCCTCCTGACACCATCGGGGGAAATGTGATAGCTCGGCCAGAACTTCCTAATCAGAGCTCCAACCAGGCTGTTAGGAAGGCGAGGCTTGGTCCCCGGAGGAAATGTCCAATTGCTGCACAATAATAAACATTAGTACACATGCCAAATTATTTATAACCAATATGAAATTACATGTTTTAAATTGCAAAATTAGTACACTTACTCAAGGCCATCTGGAATAATAAGGGCTTTCGCCTCCTGGGTCCTAGGCTCTAACCTCTCCTCAGGGACTCCCGATTCCCCACGATTCCTCAATTTCTTCGGTAGCACCAACTCGTAGCTAGTGTCAGCCTCCGCCTCCGCCTCGTCTCTAGACTCCGTCTCGGTCTCCGCCTTCCTCTCGGTCTTTGGCTCGGCCTCGTCCCCAAAAGGCTGCTCAGTCAGGAAGAACTCAGGAGCCACGTCGCCAGAAGCGGAGGGTGGTGGGTCAATGTCCACGCCTCCTCCCCTGCCACCTCGTCCTCGTCCTCCTCCTCGACCTCGACCTCGACCTCGTCCTCCTCCCGCACCAGCAAGATCGGGGTAATGCGGATTGGGATTTGGCTGTCTCCCACTCCGTGTAGCTTTTTTCTTGCGCTGTTTCAGCTCATTAAGCAAGGACGAAGAGCTTGCCTTGCCGCTGCTCATATTTTTCAATCACCTGCATTGAATAAGAGAAAACAGTTAAGCACAAAGACATAATAAAATGTATACACAAAGCATAAAGGCATAATGCAATTAAGAAAACAATTAAGCACAAAGACATAATAAATACTCACTATCATTCTGATTCTCATTCCCATTCTCATTCTCACTATCACTATCACTATCACTATCTTTTGAGTAGAAAGCTGGATTCTCATCGAAGGGTGGAGGCTCATCATCGTTGTCATTCTCTGTATGAAACTTCTCGAGCATATCTATATCATGTAGATTCACCACTGACTCACCCCGAGTTTCTACATCGTTCCCAAGGTCCTCAAGATCAACCGGTTCTAAATCAAAGTGCCCGACGTCCTCTTGCTCTTGATAAAAAATCCCCTCGTACGTTACAGGGTTAATGTTGTTGTAATCATCCTCAGAGGGAATCGGTAGGTTACCATGTGGCGATACCTGGAACACGACTTCCCAGCCCTGGAGTTCCGCTTTCTGGCATGGGTAGGGCAAATAATAAACTTGGTTGGCTTGGTGAGCAACAACAAAGACGTCGGCTCCGCTATAGGTGGTTGAAGGCCTAACTTCAACTAACCCAGTGGAAGGGGTACTTCTCAGTCCACCCCTTGGGTCGAACCAGTGGCACTTGAACACAACAAGATTGAGTTGTACGTTCGTACGATTGAAGGTCAGCTCGTATACATTCTCTAACCTTCCGTAGTAATCAAGGGAATCGGCTCCTCTGGTGAAGACCCCAGTATTTACCGTTTTTGCATTCGGTCGCCCCTTCTGGTGCGTCTCTGTATGGAAGCGAAACCCATTCATATCATACTTCTCATACTTCATGACGTCACGGTTACAACCTTGGGAAACACATTTCAGCTCATCTGACATCTCAACGTTGGGATCAGCTCCCTACAGGTTTGTTCCGTTCATTAGTTACGTGGAATAAGAGGGACAAGTCACATATTGCAAGGTAAGAGGGACAGGTTAGAAATTACTTTTTCCATGAACCAGGACACAAAGTTTTTTTTCTTTCCAGGAGCACCCTCTTTCAGTAGAGTGTCCAACTCCATAGGAGAGGGATCCGTCGGTCCCGACCACTGTTCATCCGTGAAGTCGCTAAGGAGAAAATAAGCATTAGACCGAGTTACTAGCTGCATAGAGCATTAGACCGAGAAAATAAGAACTTGTTTACCATTTTACCTAATGAAATCGACCACTTCCTTCATGTTCATAAGCACATAGAGCATTATGCAATCCTTCTCTTCCTTCGGCAAGCTATATTTTAGTCCTTTACTGGCCTTGCCACCGGTAAATTGGAATAGTTCGAGATTGGGGTCATTCTTGGGCAGGTCGACATTGTAACGAGAGACCAGGTTATGCATAGTGGGAACATCATCAGGCCAGTAGGTTGTCGCGGCGTCTACCATCTCCCGAAGGCATGTTGCTTTAGCTATGCATGCTTCAATCTTGGCTTTGTTTCCAGTTATCTTTCGAATATACTTAAACTCTCTCTCCATACAAAACTGCCAACAAAATTGCACCGGGCCTCCCAAGAGTGCCTCGTTTGCGAGGTGCACAATGAGTTGTGCCATCAGAGTAAAGAAGCCTGGCGGAAAGATCATCTCCAAATTGCATAGCAACTCCGGCACCTGAACTTGCAGCTTCTCAATAACCAGAGGACATATCTGCTTAGCACAGAGCGTGCGGAAGAAATGGCTCGACTCCGCAAGCACTCGCCAGACTTTCTCGGGGAGATACCCTCGAACCATCACCGGCATCAGCCGCTCAATCCATATATGATAGTCGTGACTCTTGAGCCCGGTGACTTGTCCCGTCGAAAGATTGACTCCCTTACTTATATTTGAACAATAACCATCAGGGAACATCACGACATATTTGAGCTACCTGAATGACTCCTTCTTTTGGACATTATCAAGGCAGTAGTAGGCATGCGGCTTGAACCAATTCTTTCGACGGACAGTAGGAGGCTGCATGTGTAATCTCTTCCTATCACAAAGCTTCTCAACATAGACTCTAGCCTTGACATTATCCTTTGACTTTCCAGGAATGTTCAGTACTGTGTGAAAAAGGGACTCTCCGACATTCTTTTCGGTGTGCATCACATCGATGTTATGGGGAAGTTCAAGGTCCTTGTAATACACAAGATTCGTTAAGGCTGCCACATGAGTCCAGTTGTGCGTTACACCATATCCCGCAAATAGATGGCCAATTCCCGGCGCCGCAGGCACGAGAGCACGTAGCTCGGCATCATCAACTGAACCATCGAACTTTGGTACCTCTTTTACTTCATGCACAACTTTGCCCTTCTTGAAGTTCTTCTTGTCTTCTCTGAACGGATGCTTTCTTTTGAGGTACTATCGATTCGTGTCAAACGCAACATACTTGCGACCCGACTTTAGCCAAAGAAACTCAAGTCGGTGCCTGCACACTGGGCAGCACACTGGGCATGGCCACTTACCAGTTGTACACCATCCGCACGTTAGGGCGTACCCGGGCATGTCATGCATGGTATACTGCAACCAAACTTTCATCAAGAAGTTTCTCTTTGATGCTCGGTCGTATGTCAATGTCCCGTGTATCCAGGAGTGGTTCAAATCATCCACAATCGGTTGCATGTAGACACTCAAATTTTTCCCCGGGTACTCGGCCCCTGGGATCAACGACAGAAACATGGTCTTCCATTGCATTAATACTCCGGGGGAGCGGAATAACAAACACCGGCCAACAGCTGTACGCGGCCGTCGACAAACCATATGGGTTGAAGCCATCTGTTGCTATCGCAATCCTGACATTCCGAGCCTCTTCTGCCCACCTAGGGTATTTGTCATCGAAGTTCTTCCATGCCTTACCATCAGACGGATGTCCCATCTTCTTCTGTCCATGCTCGTCCTCATATCTCTTCCCCTTCTTGTGCCACGTCATCTGTTTGGTAGTCTCCTCGCTCAAGTATTGCCACTGGATTCTTTTTATGAATGGGAGATACCGAAAAATCTTTAGAGCGACATTCGACTGCCTCATCTGACCATCCTTTCACTTTACCTCATCATACCTAGAGGCCCCACAAATGGAGCAGTACTTGTCATCCGCAAACTGTTTCCAAAACAAAAGGCAACCTTTTGGACAACAATCTATCTTTTCATAATCCATGTTCAGCTCCTTCATGAGTTTCTTCGTTTCGTAAAAGGTTTTAGGCAGACAATGCCCTTCGGGCAACATGTTACCACATGTTCTCAGATTAGCTTCAAGTGAGAACGGGTGGCGGAGTACTGGCACTTGTCGGCTAGACACTGAGAGATGGTATAGAGCTAAGAAATCTTTGCACCCTCGTACAGAGGCGTCTTAGCCGTGGCCATAATATCAAGGAAGGCCTTCGCGGTTGGCTCTGGTTCCTCTGGTTCTAGCGGTTCCTCTGGTTCTGGTGGTTCCTCCCGTCGAGGTGGCGAATCCGGCTGGTCAGCATCGATGAGATCATCTAGAAAGTTTCTAATCCCATCGTGCTCATTGCCATTGAGCCGCTGACGCATCACCTCACCCCTGTCACGTTCGTACCAAGCAAAGTCGACTTGCGTGACATAGTTAGACATGTACCCATATTGCAGAAGGTGTTTATATATGTCATCCTTTCCCTGACGATGACGCTTAGTGCAATGAGCGCAGGGACAAAGTGCCCGAACCATTGCCTTCGAACCACGCGCTAACTCATTCACTAACAAATGAGTGTTCCGTACCCAATCGTCTGTTTTATTAGTCGCACTAATACGGCCACTGTACATCCACCCATTATCAGCCATCCTCTTTTGCTTTGTTGGGAGCCAAACAAAAAATATAACATTTTATATTAAACAGGAGATTAAATGCTTCATATTTTTACGCATTCATCAACCTACATGTCTAATAGGAAAAGAGGGTCCTAACCAGCCGCCGGATCCGTAGATTGGGTAAGTTCTCCCTGGCTCTACCCCGATCCGAGCAGAATTTCGGCAGCACCTCACTGCTGCTCTCCTGATACACGTCTCGACAAAAAGCCAAGAGGATGTGCATCCGGAGAACAACGAGGAGGCGTCACCGAAATCCTGTCTCGAATCGAGGTAGAGCCAGGGAGAGACATACCCAACTACGAATCCGCCGACTGCCCGATAAAAGCTGTATGCGTTACAGTTCAAAATATGCGAGACCACTAATGCATATTAAGTCGCGCAACGCTTACGGTCGGGATGACGCCTAGGTGACGCGACAGACTTGGTGATCTAGACACGAAATAAACCTAGGTACAAGAGAGGCGAACGGATTCTCACCCTCGAAGCGTGATCAAATCATCAAAGATGATCCGGGACCCTGCCGTCGAAACAACCCTCGCTCACCCTTCGGTAACTGCAAAAAACATGAACAAATGGTTAAATATGCAACATCTATTTAGCAAATTTCATCTATTTTAGCCAAGTGTAGGATTTAGCTCTAATCTTTAAAATTCTCGATGTACCTGCGAGAGACCGGAGCTCCGGCGATGGCTCGATGGAGGGACAGGACAGGGAGGGGGGCGATGCAGCGAGGTGGCTGCTGCGCGGGGGAGGCGGCGTAGGGAGGGGGCGATCTCGGGGAGAAGGAGGGGCGAGCTCCGGGACTAGGAGGGACGGCGGCCGCGAGCTCGGGGAGGAGGAGGGGCTCGGGGAGGAGGGGTGGCAGCAGGGTCGGGAGGAGGAGGGGTGGCGGCGGGGTCGGGAGGAGGAGGGGCGACGGCGGCGGCCGGGTTAGGAGGAGGAGGGGTGGCGGCGGCAGCGGGGTCGGGAGGAGGAGGAGGGGCTCGGGGAGGATGGGCGGCGGCGGGGTCGGGAGGAGGACGGGTGGCGGCGGGGTCGGGAGGACAAGGGGCGGCGGCGCGGTCGGGCTCGGGGAGCAGCGGCTGGTGGCGGCGGGGTCGAGGGCGGGTTAAGTGGCGGCGGGGTCGGGGGCGGATTGGGGACAGGTCGGGGGTGAGTGGCCCAGGTGGGCCACGGGCAAAAAAAAGGATAATGCTACGCCGAGGCCAGGATACGCCGAGGGCTGCCGTCGGCGTAGCTAGGTTTTTTTTAATTTTCTAGTATTAGTATATACTTTATACTTTTTTATATTATTACTATACTATATTATATTATTACTATATTATTACTATATACTTTTTTATATTCTACCCCTCTAGACGTTTTTTTAATTTTCTAGTATTAGTATATACTTTATACTTTTTTATATTATTACTATACTATATTATTACTATATTATTACTATATTATTACTATATATTATTACTATATTATTACTATATACTTTTTTATATTCTACCTCCTAGACGTTTTTTTTAATTTTCTAGTATTAGTATATACTTTATACTTTTTTATATTATTACTATACTATATTATATTATTACTATATTATATTATTACTATATTATATTATTACTATATAATTTTTTATATTCTATACCCCTAGACGTTCCTCTGACAGGTTTCCTACGACCCGGAGCGCGGTTTGCCGCGGAACCCTGATCTGTGGTCCTCAGATCGTCTACCCCCTAGACGTTCCTCTGACAGGGGTAGCCCGACGTAGCTCTCTCTTGTTTTGTGTTTGTTTAGGTCATATGATGATGTAAAACCATGTTGGTTCACAAGGTGCGGCAGTATCCTACTCGGTTTCACCGGAACAGGGAGTTTCCCCATTATATAAGTTCAGAACCTTCCCTTTTAGGTTACAGCGCATCCATGCGAAGGGGGACACATTCATGCAACCCGGGGACTAGGTTTTGCATGTTTCAACACAACACCACACCTCCATGCATGTGCAAGGGCCACATGCAAGTTCTTGAGGGTTTCCTACGACCCAGAGCGCGGTTTGACGCGGAACCCTGATCTGTGGGCCTCGGATCGTCTACCCCCCTAGACGTTTCTCTAACAAGGGTAGCCCGGCGTAGCTCTCTCTTGTTTTGTGTTTTTTTAGGTCATATGATGATGTAAAACCATGTTGGTTCACAAGGTGCGGCAGTATCCTACCCGGTTTCACCGGAACGGGGAGTTTCCCCCTTATATAAGTCCAGAACCTTCCCTTTTAGGTTACAGCGCATGCATGCGAACGGGGACATATTCATGCAACCCCGGGACTAGGTTTTGCATGTTTCCACAAAACACCACACCTCCATGCATGTGCAACGGCCACATGCAAGTTCTTGAGGGTTTCCTACGACCCGGAGCGCGGTTTGCCGCGGAACCCTGATCTGTGGGCCTCGGATCGTCTACCCCCCTAAACGTTCCTCTGACAGGGGTAGCCCGGCGTAGCTCTCTCTTGTTTTGTGTTTGTTTAGGTCATATTATGATGTAAAACCATGTTGGTTCACAAGGTGCGGCAGTATCCTATCCGGTTTCACCGGAACGGGGAGTTTCCCCCTTATATAAGTCCAGAACCTTCCCTTTTAGGTTACAGCGCATGCATGCGAAAGGGGACACATTCATGCAACCCGGGGACTAGGTTTTGCATGTTTCAACACAACACCACACCTCCATGCATGTGCAAGGGCCACATGCAAGTTCTTGAGGGTTTCTTATGACCCGGAGCGCGGTTTGCCGCGGAACCCTGATTTATGGGCCTCGGATCGTCTATCCCCCTAGACGTTCCTCTGACAGGGGTAGCCCGGCGTAGCTCTCTCTTGTTTTGTGTTTGTTTAGGTCATATGATGATGTAAAACCATGTTGGTTCACAAGGTGCGGCAGTATCCTACCCGGTTTTACCGGAACAGGGAGTTTCCCCCTTATATAAGTCCAGAACCTTCCCTTTTAGGTTACAGCGCATGCATGCGAAGGGGGACACATTCATGCAACCCGGGGAATAGTTTTTGCATGTTTGAACACAACACCACACCTCCATGCTTGTGCAAGGGCCACATGCAAGTTCTTGAGGATTTCCTACGACCCGGAGCACGGTTTGCCGCGGAACCCTGATCTGTGGGCCTCGGATCGTCTACCCGCCTAGACGTTCCTGTGACAGGGGTAGCCCGGCGTAGCTCTCTCTTGTTTCATGTTTGTTTAGGTCATATGATGATGTAAAACCATGTTGGTTCACAAGGTGCGGCAGTATCCTACCCGGTTTCACCGGAACGGGGAGTCCCCCCTTATATAAGTCCAGAGCCTTCCCTTTTAGGTTACAGCGCATGCATGCGAAGGAGGACACATTCATCCAACCCGGGGACTAGGTTTTGCATGTTTCAACACAACACCACACCTCCATGCATGTGCAAGGGCCACATTCAAGTTCTTGAGGGTTTCCTACGACCCGGAGCACGGTTTGCCGCGGAACCCTGATCTGTGGGCCTCGGATCGTCTATCCCCCTAGACGTTCCTCTGACAGGGGTAGCCCGGCGTAGCTCTCTCTTGTTTCATGTTTGTTTAGGTCATATGATGATGTAAAACCATGTTGGTTCACAAGGTGCGGCGGTATCCTACCCGGTTTCACCGGAACGGGGAGTCCCCCCTTATATAAGTCCAGAGCCTTCCCTTTTAGGTTACAGCGCATGCATGCGAAGGAGGACACATTCATCCAACCCGGGGACTAGGTTTTGCATGTTTCAACACAACACCACACCTCCATGCATGTGCAAGGGCCACATTCAAGTTCTTGAGGGTTTCCTACGACCCGGAGCACGGTTTGCCACGGAACCCTGATCTGTGGGCCTCGGATCGTCTACCCCCCTAGACGTTCCTCTGACAGGGGTAGCCCGGCGTAGCTCTCTCTTGTTTTGTGTTTCTTTAGGTCATATGATGATGTAAAACCATGTTGGTTCACAAGGTGCGGCGGTATCCTATCCGGTTTCACCGGAACGGGGAGTTTCCCCCTTATATAAGTCCAGAACCTTCCCTTTTAGGTTACAGCGCATGCATGCGAAGGGGGACACATTCATGCAACCCGGGGACTAGGTTTTGCATGTTTCAACACAACACCAAACCTCCATGCATGTGCAAGGGCCACATGCAAGTTCTTGAGGGTTTCCTACGACCCGGAGCGCGGTTTGCCGCGGAACCCTGATCTGTGGGCCTCGGATCGTCTACCCCCTAGACGTTCCTCTGACATGGGTAGCCCGGCGTAGCTCTCTCTTGTTTTGTGTTTGTTTAGGTCATATGATGATGTAAAACCATGTTGGTTCACAAGGTGCGGCAGTATCCTACCCGGTTTCACCGAAACGGGGAGTTTCCCCCTTATATTAGTCCAGAACCTTGCCTTTTAGGTTACAGCGCATGCATGCGAAGGGGGACACATTCATGCAACCCGGGGACTATGTTTTGCATGTTTCAACACAACACCACACCTCCATGCATGTGCAAGGGCCACATGCATGTTCTTGAGGGTTTCCTACGACCCGGAGCGCGGTTTGCCGCGGAACCCTGATCTGTGGGCCTCGGATCGTCTACCCCCCTAGACGTTCCTCTGACAGGGGTAGCCCGACGTGGCTCTCTCTTGTTTTGTATTTGTTTAGGTCATATGATGATGTAAAACCATGTTGGTTCACAAGGTGCGGCAGTATCCTACCCGGTTTCACCGGAACAGGGAGTTTCCCCCTTATATAAGTCCAGAACCTTCCCTTTTAGGTTACAGCGCATGCATGCGAAGGGGGACACATTCATGTAACCCGGGGACTAGGTTTTGCATGTGTCAACACAACACCACACCTCCATGCATGTGCAAGGGCCACATGCAAGTTCTTGAGGGTTTCCTACGACCCGGAGCACGGTTTGCCGCGGAATCCTGATCTGTGGGCCTCGGATCGTCTACCCCTTAGACGTTCCTCTGACAGGGGTAGCCCGGCGTAGCTATCTCTTGTTTTGTGTTTGTTTAGGTCATATGATGATGTAAAACCATGTTGGTTCACAAGGTGCGGCAGTATCCTACCCGGTTTCACCGGAACAGGGATTTTCCCCCTTATATAAGTCCAGAATCTTCCCTTTTAGGTTACAGCGCATGCATGCGAAGGGGGACACATTCATGCAACCCAGGGACTAGGTTTTGCATGTTTCAACAAAACACCACACCTCCATGCATGTGCAAGGGCCACATGCAAGTTCTTGAGGGTTTCCTACGACCCGGAGCACGGTTTGCCACGGAACCCTGATATGTGGGCCTCGGATCGTCTACCCCCTAGACGTTCCTCTGACAGGGGTAGCCCGGCGTAGCTCTTTCTTGTTTTGTGTTTGTTTAGGTCATATGATGATGTAAAACCATGTTGGTTCACAAGGTGCGGCAGTATCCTATCCGGTTTCACTGGAACAGGGAGTTTCCCCCTTATATAAGTCCAGAACCTTCCCTTTTAGGTTACAGCGCATGCATGCGAAGGGGGACACATTCATGCAACCCGGGGACTAGGTTTTGCATGTTTCAACACAACACCACACCTCCATGCATGTGCAAGGGCCACATGCATGTTCTTGAGGGTTTCCTACGACCCGGAGCGCGGTTTGCCGCGGAACCCTGATCTGTGGGCCTCGGATCGTCTACCCCCCTAGACGTTCCTCTGACAGGGGTAGCCCGGCGTGGCTCTCTCTTGTTTTGTGTTTGTTTAGGTCATATGATGATGTAAATCATGTTGGTTCACAAGGTGCGGCAGTATCCTGCCCGGTTTCACCGGAACAGGGAGTTTCCCCCTTGTATAAGTCCAGAACCTTCCCTTTTAGGTTACAGCGCATGCATGCGAAGGGGGACACATTCATGTAACCCGGGGACTAGGTTTTGCATGTTTCAACACAACACCACACCTCCATGCATGTGCAAGGGCCACATGCAAGTTCTTGAGGGTTTCCTATGACCCGGAGCACGGTTTGCCGCGGAACCCTGATCTGTGGGCCTCGGATCGTCTACCCCTTAGACGTTCCTCTAACAGGGGTAGACCGGCATAGCTCTCTCTTGTTTTGTGTTTGTTTAGGTCATATTATGATGTAAAACCATGTTGGTTCACAAGGTGCGGCAGTATCCTACCCGGTTTCACCGGAACAGGGAGTTTCCCCCTTATATAAGTCCAGAACCTTCCCTTTTAGGTTACAGCGCATGCATGCGAAGGGGGACACATTCATGCATCCCGGGGACTAGGTTTTGCATGTTTTAACACAACACCACACCTCCATGCATGTGCAAGGGCCACATGCAAGTTCTTGAGGGTTTCCTACGACCCGGAGCGCGGTTTGCCACGGAACCCTGATCTGTGGGCCTCGGATCGTCTACCCCCTAGACGTACCTCTGACAGGGGTAGCCCGGCGTAGATCTCTCTTGTTTTGTGTTTGTTTAGGTCATATGATGATGTAAAACCATGTTGGTTCACAAGGTGCGGCAGTATCCTACCCGGTTTCACCGGAACGGGGAGTTTCCCCCTTATATAAGTCCAGAACCTTCCCTTTTAGGTTACAGCGCATGCATGCGAAGGGGGACATATTCATGCAACCCCGGTACTAGTTTTTGCATGTTTCAACAAAACACCACACCTCCATGCATGTGCAAGGGCCACATGCAAGTTCGTGAGGGTTTCCTACGACCCGGAGCGCGGTTTGCCGCGGAACCCTGATCTGTGGGCCTTGGATCGTCTACCCCCCTAGACGTTCCTCTGACAGGGGTAGCTCGGCGTAGCTCTCTCTTGTTTTGTGTTTGTTTATGTCATATCATGATGTAAAACCATGTTGGTTCACAAGGTGCGGCAGTATCCTATCCGGTTTCACCGGAACAGGGAGTTTCCCCCTTATATAAGTCCAGAACCTTCCCTTTTAGGTTAGAGCGCATGCATGCGAAGGGGGACACATTCATGCAACCCGGGGACTAGGTTTTGCATGTTTCAACAAAACACCACACCTCCATGCATGTGCAAGGGCCACATGCATGTTCTTGATGGTTTCCTACGACCCGGAGCGCGGTTTGCCGCGGAACCCTGATCTGTGGGCCTCGGATCGTCTACCCCCCTAGACGTTCCTCTGACAGGGGTAGCCCGGCGTGGCTCTCTCTTGTTTTGTGTTTGTTTAGGTCATATGATGATGTAAAACCATGTTGGTTCACAAGGTGCGGCAGTATCCTACCCGGTTTCACCGGAACAGGGAGTTTCCCCCTTATATAAGTCCAGAACCTTCCCTTTTAGGTTACAGCGCATGCATGCGAAGAGGGACACATTCATGCAACCCGGGGACTATGTTTTGCATGTTTCAACACAACACCACACCTCCATGCATGTGCAAGGGCCACATGCAAGTCCTTGACGGTTTCCTATGACCCGGAGCGCGGTTTGCCACGGAACCCTGATCTGTGGGCCTCGGATCGTCTACCCCCTAGACGTTCCTCTGACAGGGGTAGCCCGGCGTAGCTCTCTCTTGTTTTGTGTTTGTTTAGGTCATATGATGATGTAAAACCATGTTGGTTCACAAGGTGCGGCAGTATCCTACACGGTTTCACCGGAACGGGGAGTTTCCCCCTTATATAAGTCCAGAACCTTCCCTTTTAGGTTACAGCACATGCATGCGAAGGGGGACATATTCATGCAACCCCGGGACTAGGTTTTTCATGTTTCAACAAAACACCACACCTCCATGCATGTGCAAGGGCCACATGCAAGTTCTTGAGGGTTTCATACGATCCGGAGCACGGTTTGCCGCGGAACCCTGATCTGTGGGCCTCGGATCGTCTACCCCCCTAGACGTTCCTCTAACAGGGGTAGCCCGGCGTAGATCTCTCTTGTTTTGTGGTTGTTTAGGTCATATGATGATGTAAAACCATGTTGGTTCACAAGGTGCGGCAGTATCCTATCCGGTTTCACCGGAACGGGGAGTTTCCCCCTTATATAAGTCCAGAACCTTCCCTTTTAGGTTACAGCGCATGCATGCGAAGGGGGACACATTCATGCAACCCGGGGACTAGGTTTTGCATGTTTCAACACAACACCACACCTCCATGCATGTGCAAGGGCCACATGCAAGTTCTTGAGGGTTTCCTACGACCCGGAGCGCGGTTTGCCGCGGAACCCTTATCTGTGGACCTCGGATCGTCTACCCCCTAGACGTTCCTCTGACAGGGGTAGCCCGGCGTAGATCTCTCTTGTTTTGTGTTTGTTTAGGTCATATGATGATGTAAAACCATGTTGGTTCACAAGGTGCGGCAGTATCCTACCCGGTTTCACCGGAACGGGGAGTCCCCCCTTATATAAGTCCAGAGCCTTACCTTTTAGGTTACAGCGCATGCATGCGAAGGAGGACACATTCATCCAACCCGGGGACTAGGTTTTGCATGTTTCAACGCAACACCACACCTCCATGCATGTGCAAGGGACACATTCAAGTTCTTGAGGGTTTCCTACGACCCGGAGCACGGTTTGCCAGGGAACCCTGATCTGTGGGCCTCGGATCGTCTACCCCCCTAGACATTCCTCTGACAGGGGTAGCCCGGCGTAGCTCTCTCTTGTTTTGTGTTTCTTTAGGTCATATGATGATGTAAAACCATGTTGGTTCACAAGGTGCGGCGGTATCCTATCCGGTTTCACCGGAACGGGGAGTTTCCCCCTTATATAAGTCCAGAACCTTCCCTTTTAGGTTACAGCGCATGCATGCGAAGAGGGACACATTCATGCAACCCGGGGACTAGGTTTTGCATGTTTCAACACAACACCAAACCTCCATGCATGTGCAAGGGCCACATGCAAGTTCTTGAGGGTTTCCTACGACCCGGAGCGCGGTTTGCCGCGGAACCCTGATCTGTGGGCCTCGGATCGTCTACCCCCTAGACGTTCCACTGACAGGGGTAGCCCGGCGTAGCTCTCTCTTGTTTTGTGTTTATTTAGGTCATATGATGATGTAAAACCATGTTGGTTCACAAGGTGCGGCAGTATCCTACCCGGTTTCACCGAAACGGGGAGTTTCCCCCTTATATTAGTCCAGAACCTTCCCTTTTAGGTTACAGCGCATGCATGCGAAGGGGGACACATTCATGCAACCCGGGGACTAGGTTTTGCATGTTTCAACACAACACCACACCTCCATGCATGTGCAAGGGCCACATGCATGTTCTTGAGGGTTTCCTACGACCCGGAGCGCGGTTTGCCACGGAACCCTGATCTGTGGGCCTCGGATCGTCTACCCCCCTAGACGTTCCTCTGACAGGGGTAGCCCGGCGTGGCTCTCTCTTGTTTTGTATTTGTTTAGGTCATATGATGATGTAAAACCATGTTGGTTCACAAGGTGCGGCAGTATCCTACCCGGTTTCACCGGAACAGGGAGTTTCCCCCTTATATAAGTCCAGAACCTTCCCTTTTAGGTTACAGCGCGTGCATGCGAAGGGGGACACATTCATGTAACCCGGGGACTAGGTTTTGCATGTGTCAACACAACACCACACCTCCATGCATGTGCAAGGGCCACATGAAGGTTCTTGAGGGTTTCCTACGACCCGGAGCACGGTTTGCCGCGGAACCCTGATCTGTGGGCCTCGGATCGTCTACCCCTTAGACGTTCCTCTGACAGGGGTAGCCCGGTGTAGCTCTCTCTTGTTTTGTGTTTGTTTAGGTCATATGATGATGTAAAACCATGTTGGTTCACAAGGTGCGGCAGTATCCTACCCGGTTTCACCGGAACAGGGAGTTTCCCCCTTATATAAGTCCAGAACCTTCCCTTTTAGGTTAGAGCGCATGCATGCGAAGGGGGACACATTCATGCAACCCGGGGACTAGGTTTTGCATGTTTCAACACAACACCACACCTCCATGCATGTGCAAGGGCCACATGCATGTTCTTGATGGTTTCCTACGACCCGGAGCGCGGTTTGCCGCGGAACCCTGATCTGTGGGCCTCGGATCGTCTACCCCCCTAGACGTTCCTCTGACAGGGGTAGCCCGGCGTGGCTCTCTCTTGTTTTGTGTTTGTTTAGGTCATATGATGATGTAAAACCATGTTGGTTCACAAGGTGCGGCAGTATCCTACCCGGTTTCACCGGAACAGGGAGTTTCCCCCTTATATAAGTCCAGAACCTTCCCTTTTAGGTTACAGCGCATGCATGCGAAGGGGGACACATTCATGTAACCCGGGGACTAGGTTTTGCATGTTTCAACACAACACCACACCTCCATGCATGTGCAAGGGCCACATGCAATTTCTTGAGGGTTTCCTACGACCCGGAGCATGGTTTGCCACGGAACCCTGATCTGTGGGCCTCGGATCGTCTACCCCTTAGACGTTCCTCTGACAGGGGTAGCCCGGCATAGCTCTCTCTTGTTTTGTGTTTGTTTAGGTCATATGATGATGTAAAACCATGTTGGTTCACAAGGTGCGGCAGTATCCTACCCGGTTTCACCGGAACATGGAGTTTCCCCCTTATATAAGTCTAGAACCTTCCCTTTTAGGTTACAGCGCATGCATGCGAAGGGGGACACATTCATGCAGCCCGGGGACTAGGTTTTGCATGTTTCAACACAACACCACACCTCCATGCATGTGCAAGGGCCACATGCAAGTTCTTGAGGGTTTCCTACGACCCGGAGCGCGGTTTGCCACGGAACCCTGATCTGTGGGCCTCGGATCGTCTACCCCCCTAGACGTTCCTCTGACAGGGGTAGCCCGGCGTGGCTCTATCTTGTTTTGTGTTTGTTTAGGTCATATGATGATGTAAAACCATGTTGGTTCACAAGGTGCGGCGGTATCCTATCCGGTTTCACCGGAACGGGGAGTTTCCCCTTATATAAGTCCAGAACCTTCCCTTTTAGGTTACAGCGCATGCATGCGAAGGGGGACACATTCATGTAACCCGGGGACTAGGTTTTGCATGTTTCAACACCACACCACACCTCCATGCATGTGCAAGGGCCACATGCAAGTTCTTGAGGGTTTCCTACGACCCGGAGCGCGGTTTGCCACGGAACCCTGATCTGTGGGCCTCGGATCGTCTACCCCCTAGACGTTCCTCTGACAGGGGTAGCCCGGCGTAGCTCTCTCTTGTTTTGTGTTTGTTTAGGTCATATGATGATGTAAAACCATGTTGGTTCACAAGGTGCGGCAGTATCCTACCCGGTTTCACCGGAACGGGGAGTTTCCCCCTTATATAAGTCCAGAACCTTCCCTTTTAGGTTACAGCGCATGCATGCGAAGGGGGACATATTCATGCAACCCCGGTACTAGGTTTTGCATGTTTCAACAAAACACCACACCTCCATGCATGTGCAAGGGCCACATGCAAGTTCGTGAGGGTTTCCTACGACCCGGAGCGCGGTTTGCCGCGGAACCCTGATCTGTGGGCCTTGGATCGTCTACCCCCCTAGACGTTCCTCTGACAGGGGTAGCTCGGCGTAGATCTCTCTTGTTTTGTGTTTGTTTAGGTCATATGATGATGTAAAACCATGTTGGTTCACAAGGTGCGGCAGTATCCTATCCGGTTTCACCGGAACAGGGAGTTTCCCCCTTATATAAGTCCAGAACCTTCCCTTTTAGGTTAGAGCGCATGCATCCGAAGGGGGACACATTCATGCAACCCGGGGACTAGGTTTTGCATGTTTCAACACAACACCACACCTCCATGCATGTGCAAGGGCCACATGCATGTTCTTGATGGTTTCCTACGACCCGGAGCACGGTTTGCCGCGGAACCCTGATCTGTGGGCCTCGGATCGTCTACCCCCCTAGACGTTCCTCTGACAGGGGTAGCCCGGCGTGGCTCTCTCTTGTTTTGTGTTTGTTTAGGTCATATGATGATGTAAAACCATGTTGGTTCACAAGGTGCGGCAGTATCGTACCGGGTTTCACCGGAACGGGGAGTTTCCCCCTTATATAAGTCCAGAACCTTCCCTTTTAGGTTACAGCGCATGCATGCGAAGGGGGACACATTCATGTAACCCGGGGACTAGGTTTTGCATGTTTCAACACAACACCACACCTCCATGCATGTGCAAGGGCCACATGCAATTTCTTGAGGGTTTCCTACGACCCGGAGCATGGTTTGCCACGGAACCCTGATCTGTGGGCCTCGGATCGTCTACCCCTTAGACGTTCCTCTGACAGGGGTAGCCCGGCATAGCTCTCTCTTGTTTTGTGTTTGTTTAGGTCATATGATGATGTAAAACCATGTTGGTTCACAAGGTGCGGCAGTATCCTACCCGGTTTCACCGGAACATGGAGTTTCCCCCTTATATAAGTCTAGAACCTTCCCTTTTAGGTTACAGCGCATGCATGCGAAGGGGGACACATTCATGCAGCCCGTGGACTAGGTTTTGCATGTTTCAACACAACACCACACCTCCATGCATGTGCAAGGGCCACATGCAAGTTCTTGAGGGTTTCCTACGACCCGGAGCGCGGTTTGCCACGGAACCCTGATCTGTGGGCCTCGGATCGTCTACCCCCCTAGACGTTCCTCTGACAGGGGTAGCCCGGCGTGGCTCTATCTTGTTTTGTGTTTGTTTAGGTCATATGATGATGTAAAACCATGTTGGTTCACAAGGTGCGGCGGTATCCTATCCGGTTTCACCGGAACGGGGAGTTTCCCCTTATATAAGTCCAGAACCTTCCCTTTTAGGTTACAGCGCATGCATGCGAAGGGGGACACATTCATGTAACCCGGGGACTAGGTTTTGCATGTTTCAACACCACACCACACCTCCATGCATGTGCAAGGGCCACATGCAAGTTCTTGAGGGTTTCCTACGACCCGGAGCGCGGTTTGCCACGGAACCCTGATCTGTGGGCCTCGGATCGTCTACCCCCTAGACGTTCCTCTGACAGGGGTAGCCCGGCGTAGCTCTCTCTTGTTTTGTGTTTGTTTAGGTCATATGATGATGTAAAACCATGTTGGTTCACAAGGTGCGGCAGTATCCTACCCGGTTTCACCGGAACGGGGAGTTTCCCCCTTATATAAGTCCAGAACCTTCCCTTTTAGGTTACAGCGCATGCATGCGAAGGGGGACATATTCATGCAACCCCGGTACTAGGTTTTGCATGTTTCAACAAAACACCACACCTCCATGCATGTGCAAGGGCCACATGCAAGTTCGTGAGGGTTTCCTACGACCCGGAGCGCGGTTTGCCGCGGAACCCTGATCTGTGGGCCTTGGATCGTCTACCCCCCTAGACGTTCCTCTGACAGGGGTAGCTCGGCGTAGCTCTCTCTTGTTTTGTGTTTGTTTAGGTCATATGATGATGTAAAACCATGTTGGTTCACAAGGTGCGGCAGTATCCTATCCGGTTTCACCGGAACAGGGAGTTTCCCCCTTATATAAGTCCAGAACCTTCCCTTTTAGGTTAGAGCGCATGCATCCGAAGGGGGACACATTCATGCAACCCGGGGACTAGGTTTTGCATGTTTCAACACAACACCACACCTCCATGCATGTGCAAGGGCCACATGCATGTTCTTGATGGTTTCCTATGACCCGGAGCACGGTTTGCCGCGGAACCCTGATCTGTGGGCCTCGGATCGTCTACCCCCCTAGACGTTCCTCTGACAGGGGTAGCCCCGCGTGGCTCTCTCTTGTTTTGTGTTTGTTTAGGTCATATGATGATGTAAAACCATGTTGGTTCACAAGGTGCGGCAGTATCGTACCGGGTTTCACCGGAACGGGGAGTTTCCCCCTTATATAAGTCCAGAACCTTCCCTTTTAGGTTACAGCGCATGCATGCGAAGGGGGACACATTCATGCAACCCCGGTACTAGGTTTTGCATGTTTCAACAAAACACCACACCTCCATGCATGTGCAAGGGCCACATGCAAGTTCGTGAGGGTTTCCTACGACCCGGAGCGCGGTTTGCCGCGGAACCCTGATCTGTGGGCCTTGGATCGTCTACCCCCCTAGACGTTCCTCTGACAGGGGTAGCCCGGCGTAGCTCTCTCTTGTTTTGTGTTTGTTTAGGTCATATGATGATGTAAAACCATGTTGGTTCACAAGGTGCGGCAGTATCCTATCCGGTTTCACCGGAACAGGGAGTTTCCCCCTTATATAAGTCCAGAACCTTCCCTTTTAGGTTAGAGCGCATGCATGCGAAGGGGGACACATTCATGCAACCCGGGGACTAGGTTTTGCATGTTTCAACACCACACCACACCTCCATGCATTTGCAAAGGCCACATGCATGTTCTTGATGGTTTCCTACGACCCGTAGCGCGGTTTGCCGCGGAACCCTGATCTGTGGGCCTCGGATCGTCTACCCCCCTAGACGTTCCTCTGACAGGGGTAGCCCGGCGTGGCTCTCTCTTGTTTTGTGTTTGTTTAGGTCATATGATGATGTAAAACCATGTTGGTTCACAAGGTGCGGCAATATCAGGCCCGGTTTCACCGGAACAGGGAGTTTCCCCCTTGTATAAGTCCAGAACCTTCCCTTTTAGGTTACAGCGCATGCATGCGAAGGGGGACACATTCATGTAACCCGGGGACTAGGTTTTGCATGTTTCAACACAACACCACACCTCCATGCATGTGCAAGGGCCACATGCAAGTTCTTGAGGGTTTCCTATGACCCGGAGCACGGTTTGCCGCGGAACCCTGATCTGTGGGCCTCGGATCGTCTACCCCTTAGACGTTCCTCTAACAGGGGTAGCCCGGCGTAGCTCTCTCTTGTTTTGTGTTTGTTTAGGTCATATGATGATGTAAAACCATGTTGGTTCACAAGGTGCGGCAGTATCCTGCCCGGTTTCACCGGAACAGGGAGTTTCCCCCTTATATAAGTCCAGAACCTTCCCTTTTAGGTTACAGCGCATGCATGCGAAGGGGGACACATTCATGCAACCCGGGGACTAGGTTTTGCATGTTTTAACACAACACCACACCTCCATGCATGTGCAAGGGCCACATGCAAGTTCTTGAGGGTTTCCTAGGACCCGGAGCGCGGTTTGCCGCGGAACCCTGATCTGTGGGCCTCGGATCGTCTAACCCCTAGACGTTCCTCTGACAGGGGTAGCCCCGCGTAGCTCTCTCTTGTTTTGTGTTTGTTTAGGTCATATGATGATGTAAAACCATGTTGGTTCACAAGGTGCGGCAGTATCCTACCCGGTTTCACCGGAACAGGGAGTTTCCCCCTTATATAAGTCCAGAACCTTCCCTTTTAGGTTACAGCGCATGCATGCGAAGGGGGACACATTCATGTAACCCGGGGACTAGGTTTTGCATGTTTCAACACAACACCACACCTCCATGCATGTGCAAGGGCCACATGCAATTTCTTGAGGGTTTCCTACGACCCGGAGCATGGTTTGCCACTGAACCCTGATCTGTGGGCCTCGGATCGTCTACCCCTTAGACGTTCCTCTGACAGGGGTAGCCCGGCATAGCTCTCTCTTGTTTTGTGTTTGTTTAGGTCATATGATGATGTAAAACCATGTTGGTTCACAAGGTGCGGCAGTATCCTACCCGGTTTCACCGGAACATGGAGTTTCCCCCTTATATAAGTCTAGAACCTTCCCTTTTAGGTTACAGCGCATGCATGCGAAGGGGGACACATTCATGCAGCCCGGGGACTAGGTTTTGCATGTTTCAACACAACACCACACCTCCATGCATGTGCAAGGGCCACATGCAAGTTCTTGAGGGTTTCCTACGACCCGGAGCGCGGTTTGCCACGGAACCCTGATCTGTGGGCCTCGGATCGTCTACCCCCCTAGACGTTCCTCTGACAGGGGTAGCCCGGCGTAGCTCTATCTTGTTTTGTGTTTGTTTAGGTCATATGATTATGTAAAACCATGTTGGTTCACAAGGTGCGGCGGTATCCTATCCGGTTTCACCGGAACGGGGAGTTTCCCCTTATATAAGTCCAGAACCTTCCCTTTTAGGTTACAGCGCATGCATGCGAAGGGGGACACATTCATGCAACCCGGAGACTAGGTTTTGCATGTTTCAACACAACACCACACCTCCATGCATGTGCAAGGGCCACATGCAACTTCTTGAGGGTTTCCTACGACCCGGAGCGCGGTTTGCCGCGGAACCCTGATCTGTGGGCCTCGGATCGTCTACCCCCTAGACGTTCCTCTGACAGGGGTAGCCCGGCGTAGCTCTCTCTTGTTTTGTGTTTGTTTAGGTCATATGATGATGTAAAATCGTGTTGGTTCACAAGGTGCGGCAGTATCCTACCCGGTTTCACCGGAACGGGGAGTTTCCCCCTTATATAAGTCCAGAACCTTCCCTTTTAGGTTACAGCGCATGCATGCGAAGGGGGACATATTCATGCAACCCCGGTACTAGGTTTTGCATGTTTCAACAAAACACCACACCTCCATGCATGTGCAAGGGCCACATGCAAGTTCGTGAGGGTTTCCTACGACCCGGAGCGCGGTTTGCCGCGGAACCCTGATCTGTGGGCCTTGGATCGTCTACCCCCCTAGACGTTCCTCTGACAGGGGTAGCTCGGCGTAGCTCTCTCTTGTTTTGTGTTTGTTTAGGTCATATGATGATGTAAAACCATGTTGGTTCACAAGGTGCGGCGGTATCCTATCCGGTTTCACCGGAACAGGGAGTTTCCCCCTTATATAAGTCCAGAACCTTCCCTTTTAGGTTAGAGCGCATGCATGCGAAGGGGGACACATTCATGCAACCCGGGGACTAGGTTTTGCATGTTTCAACACAACACCACACCTCCATGCATGTGCAAGGGCCACATGCATGTTCTTGATGGTTTCCTACGACCCAGAGCGCGGTTTGCCACGGAACCCTGATCTGTGGGCCTCGGATCGTCTACCCCCCTAGACGTTCCTCTGACAGGGGTATCCCGGCGTGGCTCTCTCTTGTTTTGTGTTTGTTTAGGTCATATGATGATGTAAAACCATGTTGGTTCACAAGGTGCGGCAGTATCCTACCCGGTTTCACCGGAACAGGGAGTTTCCCCCTTATATAAGTCCAGAACCTTCCCTTTTAGGTTACAGCGCATGCATGCGAAGGGGGACACATTCATGTAACCCGGGGACTAGGTTTTGCATGTTTCAACACCACACCACACCTCCATGCATGTGCAAGGGCCACATGCAAGTTCTTGAGGGTTTCCTATGACCCGGAGCACGGTTTGCCACGGAACCCTGATCTGTGGGCCTCGGATCGTCTACCCCCTAGACGTTCCTCTGACAGGGGTAGCCCGGCGTAGCTCTCTCTTGTTTTGTGTTTGTTTAGGTCATATGATGATGTAAAACCATGTTGGTTCACAAGGTGCGGCAGTATCCTATCCGGTTTCACCGGAACAGGGAGTTTCCCCCTTATATAAGTCCAGAACCTTCCCTTTGAGGTTACATCGCATGCATGCGAAGCGGGACACATTCATGCAACCCGGGGACTAGGTTTTGCATGTTTCAACACAACACCACACCTCCATGCATGTGCAAGGGCCACATGCATGTTCTTGAGGGTTTCCTACGACCCGGAGCGCGGTTTGCCGCGGAACCCTGATCTGTGGGCCTCGGATCGTCTACCCCCCTAGACGTTCCTCTGACAGGGGTAGCCCGGCGTGGCTCTCTCTTGTTTTGTGTTTGTTTAGGTCATATGATGATGTAAAACCATGTTGGTTCACAAGGTGCGGCAGTATCCTGCCCGGTTTCACCGGAACAGGGAGTTTCCCCCTTGTATAAGTCCAGAACCTTCCCTTTTAGGTTACAGCGCATGCATGCGAAGGGGGACACATTCATGTAACCCGGGGACTAGGTTTTGCATGTTTCAACACAACACCACACCTCCATGCATGTGCAAGGGCCACATGCAAGTTCTTGAGGGTTTCCTATGACCCGGAGCACGGTTTGCCGCGGAACCCTGATCTGTGGGCCTCGGATCGTCTACCCCTTAGACGTTCCTGTAACAGGGGTAGCCCGGCGTAGCTCTCTCTTGTTTTGTGTTTGTTTAGGTCATATGATGATGTAAAACCATGTTGGTTCACAAGGTGCGGCAGTATCCTGCCCGGTTTCACCGGAACAGGGAGTTTCCCCCTTATATAAGTCCAGAACCTTCCCTTTTAGGTTACAGCGCATGCATGCGAAGGGGGACACATTCATGCAACCCGGGGACTAGGTTTTGCATGTTTTAACACAACACCACACCTCCATGCATGTGCAAGGGCCACATGCAAGTTCTTGAGGGTTTCCTAGGACCCGGAGCGCGGTTTGCCGCGGAACCCTGATCTGTGGGCCTCGGATCGTCTAACCCCTAGACGTTCCTCTGACAGGGGTAGCCCGGCGCAGCTCTCTCTTGTTTTGTGTTTGTTTAGGTCATATGATGATGTAAAACCATGTTGGTTCACAAGGTGCGGCAGTATCCTACCCGGTTTCACCGGAACAGGGAGTTTCCCCCTTATATAAGTCCAGAACCTTCCCTTTTAGGTTACAGCGCATGCATGCGAAGGGGGACATATTCATGCAACCCCGGTACTAGGTTTTGCATGTTTCAACAAAACACCACACCTCCATGCATGTGCAAGGGCCACATGCAAGTTCGTGAGGGTTTCCTAAGACCCGGAGCGCGGTTTGCCTCGGAACCCTGATCTGTGGGCCTCGGATCGTCTACCCCCTAGACGTTCCTCTGACAGGGGTAGCCCGGCGTAGCTCTCTCTTGTTTTGTGTTTGTTTAGGTCATATGATGATGTAAAACCATGTTGGTTCACAAGGTGCGGCAGTATCCTACCCGGTTTCACCGGAACGGGGAGTTTCCCCCTTATATAAGTCCAGAACCTTCCCTTTTAGGTTACAGCGCATGCATGCGAAGGGGGACATATTCATGCAACCCCGGTACTAGGTTTTGCATGTTTCAACAAAACACCACACCTCCATGCATGTGCAAGGGCCACATGCAAGTTCGTGAGGGTTTCCTACGACCCGGAGCGCGGTTTGCCGCGGAACCCTGATCTGTGGGCCTTGGATCGTCTACCCCCCTAGACGTTCCTCTGACAGGGGTAGCTCGGCGTAGCTCTCTCTTGTTTTGTGTTTGTTTAGGTCATATGATGATGTAAAACCATGTTGGTTCACAAGGTGCGGCGGTATCCTATCCGGTTTCACCGGAACAGGGAGTTTCCCCCTTATATAAGTCCAGAACCTTCCCTTTTAGGTTAGAGCGCATGCATGCGAAGGGGGACACATTCATGCAACCCGGGGACTAGGTTTTGCATGTTTCAACACAACACCACACCTCCATGCATGTGCAAGGGCCACATGCATGTTCTTGATGGTTTCCTACGACCCGGAGCGCGGTTTGCCGCGGAACCCTGATCTGTGGGCCTCGGATCGTCTACCCCCCTAGACGTTCCTCTGACAGGGGTAGCCCGGCGTGGCTCTCTCTTGTTTTGTGTTTGTTTAGGTCATATGATGATGTAAAACCATGTTGGTTCACAAGGTGCGGCAGTATCCTACCCGGTTTCACCGGAACAGGGAGTTTCCCCCTTATATAAGTCCAGAACCTTCCCTTTTAGGTTACAGCGCATGCATGCGAAGGGGGACACATTCATGTAACCCGGGGACTAGGTTTTGCATGTTTCAACACCACACCACACCTCCATGCATGTGCAAGGGCCAGATGCAAGTTCTTGAGGGTTTCCTATGACCCGGAGCACGGTTTGCCACGGAACCCTGATCTGTGGGCCTCGGATCGTCTACCCCCTAGACGTTCCTCTAACAGGGGTAGCCCGGCGTAGCTCTCTCTTGTTTTGTGTTTGTTTAGGTCATATGATGATGTAAAACCATGTTGGTTCACAAGGTGCGGCAGTATCCTATCCGGTTTCACCGGAACAGGGAGTTTCCCCCTTATATAAGTCCAGAACCTTCCCTTTTAGGTTACATCGCATGCATGCGAAGCGGGACACATTCATGCAACCCGGGGACTAGGTTTTGCATGTTTCAACACAACACCACACCTCCATGCATGTGCAAGGGCCACATGCATGTTATTGAGGGTTTCCTACGACCCGGAGCGCGGTTTGCCGCGGAACCCTGATCTGTGGGCCTCGGATCGTCTACCCCCCTAGACGTTCCTCTGACAGGGGTAGCCCGGCGTGGCTCTCTCTTGTTTTGTGTTTGTTTAGGTCATATGATGATGTAAAACCATGTTGGTTCACAAGGTGCGGCAGTATCCTGCCCGGTTTCACCGGAACAGGGAGTTTCCCCCTTGTATAAGTCCAGAACCTTCCCTTTTAGGTTACAGCGCATGCATGCGAAGGGGGACACATTCATGTAACCCGGGGACTAGGTTTTGCATGTTTCAACACAACACCACACCTCCATGCATGTGCAAGGGCCACATGCAAGTTCTTGAGGGTTTCCTATGACCCGGAGCACGGTTTGCCGCGGAACCCTGATCTGTGGGCCTCGGATCGTCTACCCCTTAGACGTTCCTGTAACAGGGGTAGCCCGGCGTAGCTCTCTCTTGTTTTGTGTTTGTTTAGGTCATATGATGATGTAAAACCATGTTGGTTCACAAGGTGCGGCAGTATCCTGCCCGGTTTCACCGGAACAGGGAGTTTCCCCCTTATATAAGTCCAGAACCTTCCCTTTTAGGTTAGAGCGCTTGCATGCGAAGGGGGACACATTCATGCAACCCGGGGACTAGGTTTTGCATGTTTTAACACAACACCACACCTCCATGCATGTGCAAGGGCCACATGCAAGTTCTTGAGTGTTTCCTAGGACCCGGAGCGCGGTTTGCCGCGGAACCCTGATCTGTGGGCCTCGGATCGTCTAACCCCTAGACGTTCCTCTGACAGGGGTAGCCCGGCGCAGCTCTCTCTTGTTTTGTGTTTGTTTAGGTCATATGATGATGTAAAACCATGTTGGTTCACAAGGTGCGGCAGTATCCTACCCGGTTTCACCGGAACAGGGAGTTTCCCCCTTATATAAGTCCAGAACCTTCCCTTTTAGGTTACAGCGCATGCATGCGAAGGGGGACACATTCATGTAACCGGGGGACTAGGTTTTGCATGTTTCAACACAACACCACACCTCCATGCATGTGCAAGGGCCACATGAAATTTCTTGAGGGTTTCCTACGACCCGGAGCATGGTTTGCCACGGAACCCTGATCTGTGGGCCTCGGATCGTCTACCCCTTAGACGTTCCTCTGACAGGGGTAGCCCGGCATAGCTCTCTCTTGTTTTGTGTTTGTTTAGGTTATATGATGATGTAAAACCATGTTGGTTCACAAGGTGCGGCAGTATCCTACCCGGTTTCACCGGAACATGGAGTTTCCCCCTTATATAAGTCTAGAACCTTCCCTTTTAGGTTACAGCGCATGCATGCGAAGGGGGACACATTCATGCAGCCCGGGGACTAGGTTTTGCATGTTTCAACACAACACCACACCTCCATGCATGTGCAAGGGCCACATGCAAGTTCTTGAGGGTTTCCTACGACCCGGAGCGCGGTTTGCCACGGAACCCTGATCTGTGGGCCTCGGATCGTCTACCCCCCTAGACGTTCCTCTGACAGGGGTAGCCCGGCGTAGCTCTCTCTTGTTTTGTGTTTGTTTAGGTCATATGATGATGTAAAACCATGTTGGTTCACAAGGTGCGGCGGTATCCTATCCGGTTTCACCAGAACGGGGAGTTTCCCCTTATATAAGTCCAGAACCTTCCCTTTTAGGTTACAGCGCATGCATGCGAAGGGGGACACATTCATGCAACCCGGGGACTAGGTTTTGCATGTTTCAACACAACACCACACCTCCATGCATGTGCAAGGGCCACATGCAACTTCTTGAGGGTTTCCTACGACCCCGAGCGCGGTTTGCCGCGGAACCCTGATCTGTGGGCCTCGGATCGTCTACCCCCCTAGACGTTCCTCTGACAGGGGTAGCCCGGCGTAGCTCTCTCTTGTTTTGTGTTTGTTTAGGTCATATGATGATGTAAAACCATGTTGGTTCACAAGGTGCGGCAGTATCCTACCCGGTTTCATCGGAACAGGGAGTTTCCCCCTTATATAAGTCCAGAACCTTTCCTTTTAGGTTACAGCGCATGCATGCGAAGGGGGACACATTCATGCAACCCGGGGACTAGGTTTTGTATGTTTCAACACAACACCACACCTCCATGCTTGTGCAAGGGCCACATGCAAGTTCTTGAGGGTTTCCTATGACCCGAAGCACGGTTTGCCGCGGAACCCTGATCTGTGGGCCTCGGATCGTCTACCCCCCTAGACGTTCCTCTCACAGGGGTAGCCCGGCGTAGCTCTCTCTTGTTTTGTGTTTGTTTAGGTCATATGATGATGTAAAACCATGTTGGTTCACAAGGTGCGGCAGTATCCTACCCGGTTTCACCGGAACAAAAGAGTTTCCCCCTTATATAAGTCCAGAACCTTCCCTTTTAGGTTACATCGCATGCATGCGAAGGGGGACACATTCATGCAACCCGGGGACTAGGTTTTGCATGTTTCAACACAACACCACACCTCCATGCTTGTGCAAGGGCCACATGCAAGTTCTTGAGGGTTTCCTACGACCCGGAGCGCGGTTTGCCGCGGAACCCTGATCTGTGGGCCTCGGATCGTCTACCCCCCTAGAAGTTTCTCTGACAGCGGTAGCCCGGCGTAGCTCTCTCTTGTTTTGTGTTTGTTTAGGTCATATGATGATGTAAAACCATGTTGGTTCACAAGGTGCGGCAGTATCCTACCCGGTTTCACCGGAACAGGGAGTTTTCCCCTTATATAAGTCCAGAACCTTCCCTTTTAGGTTACAGCGCATGCATGCGAAGGGGGACACATTCATGCAACCCGGGGACTAGGTTTTGCATGTTTCAACACAACACCACACCTCCATGCATGTGCAAGGGCCACATGGAAGTTCTTGAGGGTTTCCTACGACCCGGAGCACAGTTTGCCACGGAACCCTGATCTGTGGGCCTCCTGATCGTCTACCCCCTAGACGTTCCTCTGACAGGGGTAGCCCGGCGTAGCTCTCTCTTGTTTTGTGTTTGTTTAGGTCATATGATGATGTAAAACCATGTTGGTTCACAAGGTGCGGCAGTATCCTACCCGGTTTCACCGAACCAGGGAGTTTCCCCCTTATATAAGTCCAGAACCTTCCCTTTTAGGTTACAGCGCATGCATGCGAAGGGGGACACATTCATGCAACCCGGGGACTAGGTTTTGCATGTTTCAACACAACACCACACCTCCATGCATGTGCAAGGGCCACATGCAACTTCTTGAGGGTTTCCTACGACCCGGAGCGCGGTTTGCCGCGGAACCCTGATCTGTGGGCCTCGGATCGTCTACCCCCCTAGACGTTCCTCTCACAGGGGTAGCCCGGCATAGCTCTCTCTTGTTTTGTGTTTGTTTAGGTCATATGATGATGTAAAACCATGTTGGTTCACAAGGTGCGGCAGTATCCTACCCGGTTTCACCGGAACAGGGAGTTTCCCCCTTATATAAGTCCAGAACCTTCCCTTTTAGGTTACAGCGCATGCATGCGAAGGGGGACATATTCATGCAACCCCGGTACTAGGTTTTGCATGTTTCAACAAAACACCACACCTCCATGCATGTGCAAGGGCCACATGCAAGTTCGTGAGGGTTTCCTAAGACCCGGAGCGCGGTTTGCCTCGGAACCCTGATCTGTGGGCCTCGGATCGTCTACCCCCTAGACGTTCCTCTGACAGGGGTAGCCCGGCGTAGCTCTCTCTTGTTTTGTGTTTGTTTAGGTCATATGATGATGTAAAACCATGTTGGTTCACAAGGTGCGGCAGTATCCTACCCGGTTTCACCGGAACGGGGAGTTTCCCCCTTATATAAGTCCAGAACCTTCCCTTTTAGGTTACAGCGCATGCATGCGAAGGGGGACATATTCATGCAACCCCGGTACTAGGTTTTGCATGTTTCAACAAAACACCACACCTCCATGCATGTGCAAGGGCCACATGCAAGTTCGTGAGGGTTTCCTACGACCCGGAGCGCGGTTTGCCGCGGAACCCTGATCTGTGGGCCTTGGATCGTCTACCCCCCTAGACGTTCCTCTGACAGGGGTAGCTCGGCGTAGCTCTCTCTTGTTTTGTGTTTGTTTAGGTCATATGATGATGTAAAACCATGTTGGTTCACAAGGTGCGGCGGTATCCTATCCGGTTTCACCGGAACAGGGAGTTTCCCCCTTATATAAGTCCAGAACCTTCCCTTTTAGGTTAGAGCGCATGCATGCGAAGGGGGACACATTCATGCAACCCGGGGACTAGGTTTTGCATGTTTCAACACAACACCACACCTCCATGCATGTGCAAGGGCCACATGCATGTTCTTGATGGTTTCCTACGACCCGGAGCGCGGTTTGCCGCGGAACCCTGATCTGTGGGCCTCGGATCGTCTACCCCCCTAGACGTTCCTCTGACAGGGGTAGCCCGGCGTGGCTCTCTCTTGTTTTGTGTTTGTTTAGGTCATATGATGATGTAAAACCATGTTGGTTCACAAGGTGCGGCAGTATCCTACCCGGTTTCACCGGAACAGGGAGTTTCCCCCTTATATAAGTCCAGAACCTTCCCTTTTAGGTTACAGCGCATGCATGCGAAGGGGGACACATTCATGTAACCCGGGGACTAGGTTTTGCATGTTTCAACACCACACCACACCTCCATGCATGTGCAAGGGCCAGATGCAAGTTCTTGAGGGTTTCCTATGACCCGGAGCACGGTTTGCCACGGAACCCTGATCTGTGGGCCTCGGATCGTCTACCCCCTAGACGTTCCTCTAACAGGGGTAGCCCGGCGTAGCTCTCTCTTGTTTTGTGTTTGTTTAGGTCATATGATGATGTAAAACCATGTTGGTTCACAAGGTGCGGCAGTATCCTATCCGGTTTCACCGGAACAGGGAGTTTCCCCCTTATATAAGTCCAGAACCTTCCCTTTTAGGTTACATCGCATGCATGCGAAGCGGGACACATTCATGCAACCCGGGGACTAGGTTTTGCATGTTTCAACACAACACCACACCTCCATGCATGTGCAAGGGCCACATGCATGTTCTTGAGGGTTTCCTACGACCCGGAGCGCGGTTTGCCGCGGAACCCTGATCTGTGGGCCTCGGATCGTCTACCCCCCTAGACGTTCCTCTGACAGGGGTAGCCCGGCGTGGCTCTCTCTTGTTTTGTGTTTGTTTAGGTCATATGATGATGTAAAACCATGTTGGTTCACAAGGTGCGGCAGTATCCTGCCCGGTTTCACCGGAACAGGGAGTTTCCCCCTTGTATAAGTCCAGAACCTTCCCTTTTAGGTTACAGCGCATGCATGCGAAGGGGGACACATTCATGTAACCCGGGGACTAGGTTTTGCATGTTTCAACACAACACCACACCTCCATGCATGTGCAAGGGCCACATGCAAGTTCTTGAGGGTTTCCTATGACCCGGAGCACGGTTTGCCGCGGAACCCTGATCTGTGGGCCTCGGATCGTCTACCCCTTAGACGTTCCTGTAACAGGGGTAGCCCGGCGTAGCTCTCTCTTGTTTTGTGTTTGTTTAGGTCATATGATGATGTAAAACCATGTTGGTTCACAAGGTGCGGCAGTATCCTGCCCGGTTTCACCGGAACAGGGAGTTTCCCCCTTATATAAGTCCAGAACCTTCCCTTTTAGGTTACAGCGCTTGCATGCGAAGGGGGACACATTCATGCAACCCGGGGACTAGGTTTTGCATGTTTTAACACAACACCACACCTCCATGCATGTGCAAGGGCCACATGCAAGTTCTTGAGTGTTTCCTAGGACCCGGAGCGCGGTTTGCCGCGGAACCCTGATCTGTGGGCCTCGGATCGTCTAACCCCTAGACGTTCCTCTGACAGGGGTAGCCCGGTGCAGCTCTCTCTTGTTTTGTGTTTGTTTAGGTCATATGATGATGTAAAACCATGTTGGTTCACAAGGTGCGGCAGTATCCTACCCGGTTTCACCGGAACAGGGAGTTTCCCCCTTATATAAGTCCAGAACCTTCCCTTTTAGGTTACAGCGCATGCATGCGAAGGGGGACACATTCATGTAACCGGGGGACTAGGTTTTGCATGTTTCAACACAACACCACACCTCCATGCATGTGCAAGGGCCACATGAAATTTCTTGAGGGTTTCCTACGACCCGGAGCATGGTTTGCCACGGAACCCTGATCTGTGGGCCTCGGATCGTCTACCCCTTAGACGTTCCTCTGACAGGGGTAGCCCGGCATAGCTCTCTCTTGTTTTGTGTTTGTTTAGGTTATATGATGATGTAAAACCATGTTGGTTCACAAGGTGCGGCAGTATCCTACCCGGTTTCACCGGAACATGGAGTTTCCCCCTTATATAAGTCTAGAACCTTCCCTTTTAGGTTACAGCGCATGCATGCGAAGGGGGACACATTCATGCAGCCCGGGGACTAGGTTTTGCATGTTTCAACACAACACCACACCTCCATGCATGTGCAAGGGCCACATGCAAGTTCTTGAGGGTTTCCTACGACCCGGAGCGCGGTTTGCCACGGAACCCTGATCTGTGGGCCTCGGATCGTCTACCCCCCTAGACGTTCCTCTGACAGGGGTAGCCCGGCGTAGCTCTCTCTTGTTTTGTGTTTGTTTAGGTCATATGATGATGTAAAACCATGTTGGTTCACAAGGTGCGGCGGTATCCTATCCGGTTTCACCAGAACGGGGAGTTTCCCCTTATATAAGTCCAGAACCTTCCCTTTTAGGTTACAGCGCATGCATGCGAAGGGGGACACATTCATGCAACCCGGGGACTAGGTTTTGCATGTTTCAACACAACACCACACCTCCATGCATGTGCAAGGGCCACATGCAACTTCTTGAGGGTTTCCTACGACCCCGAGCGCGGTTTGCCGCGGAACCCTGATCTGTGGGCCTCGGATCGTCTACCCCCCTAGACGTTCCTCTGACAGGGGTAGCCCGGCGTAGCTCTCTCTTGTTTTGTGTTTGTTTAGGTCATATGATGATGTAAAACCATGTTGGTTCACAAGGTGCGGCAGTATCCTACCCGGTTTCATCGGAACAGGGAGTTTCCCCCTTATATAAGTCCAGAACCTTTCCTTTTAGGTTACAGCGCATGCATGCGAAGGGGGACACATTCATGCAACCCGGGGACTAGGTTTTGTATGTTTCAACACAACACCACACCTCCATGCTTGTGCAAGGGCCACATGCAAGTTCTTGAGGGTTTCCTATGACCCGAAGCACGGTTTGCCGCGGAACCCTGATCTGTGGGCCTCGGATCGTCTACCCCCCTAGACGTTCCTCTCACAGGGGTAGCCCGGCGTAGCTCTCTCTTGTTTTGTGTTTGTTTAGGTCATATGATGATGTAAAACCATGTTGGTTCACAAGGTGCGGCAGTATCCTACCCGGTTTCACCGGAACAAAAGAGTTTCCCCCTTATATAAGTCCAGAACCTTCCCTTTTAGGTTACATCGCATGCATGCGAAGGGGGACACATTCATGCAACCCGGGGACTAGGTTTTGCATGTTTCAACACAACACCACACCTCCATGCTTGTGCAAGGGCCACATGCAAGTTCTTGAGGGTTTCCTACGACCCGGAGCGCGGTTTGCCGCGGAACCCTGATCTGTGGGCCTCGGATCGTCTACCCCCCTAGAAGTTTCTCTGACAGCGGTAGCCCGGCGTAGCTCTCTCTTGTTTTGTGTTTGTTTAGGTCATATGATGATGTAAAACCTTGTTGGTTCACAAGGTGCGGCAGTATCCTACCCGGTTTCACCGGAACAGGGAGTTTTCCCCTTATATAAGTCTAGAACCTTCCCTTTTAGGTTACAGCGCATGCATGCGAAGGGGGACACATTCATGCAACCCGGGGACTAGGTTTTGCATGTTTCAACACAACACCACACCTCCATGCATGTGCAAGGGCCACATGGAAGTTCTTGAGGGTTTCCTACGACCCGGAGCACAGTTTGCCACGGAACCCTGATCTGTGGGCCTCCTGATCGTCTACCCCCTAGACGTTCCTCTGACAGGGGTAGCCCGGCGTAGCTCTCTCTTGTTTTGTGTTTGTTTAGGTCATATGATGATGTAAAACCATGTTGGTTCACAAGGTGCGGCAGTATCCTACCCGGTTTCACCGAACCAGGGAGTTTCCCCCTTATATAAGTCCAGAACCTTCCCTTTTAGGTTACAGCGCATGCATGCGAAGGGGGACACATTCATGCAACCCGGGGACTAGGTTTTGCATGTTTCAACACAACACCACACCTCCATGCATGTGCAAGGGCCACATGCAACTTCTTGAGGGTTTCCTACGACCCGGAGCGCGGTTTGCCGCGGAACCCTGATCTGTGGGCCTCGGATCGTCTACCCCCCTAGACGTTCCTCTCACAGGGGTAGCCCGGCATAGCTCTCTCTTGTTTTGTGTTTGTTTAGGTCATATGATGATGTAAAACCATGTTGGTTCACAAGGTGCGGCAGTATCCTACCCGGTTTCACCGGAACAAAAGAGTTTCCCCCTTATATAAGTCCAGAACCTTCCCTTTTAGGTTACAACGCATGCATGCGAAGGGGGACACATTCATGCAACCCGGGGACTAGGTTTTGCATGTTTCAACACAACACCACACCTCCATGATTGTGCAAGGGCCACATGCAAGTTCTTGAGGGTTTCCTACGACCCGGAGCGCGGTTTGCCGCGGAACCCTGATCTGTGGGCCTCGGATCGTCTACCCCCCTAGATGTTCCTCTGACAGCGGTAGCCCGGCGTAGCTCTCTCTTGTTTTGTGTTTGTTTAGGTCATATGATGATATAAAACCATGTTGGTTCACAAGGTGCGGCAGTATCCTACCCGGTTTCACCGGAACAGGGAGTTTTCCCCTTATATAAGTCCAGAACCTTCCCTTTTAGGTTACAGCGCATGCATGCGAAGGGGGACACATTCATGCAACCCGGGGACTAGGTTTTGCATGTTTCAACACAACACCACACCTTCATGCATGTGCAAGGGCCACATGCAAGTTCTTGAGGGTTTCCTACGACCCGGAGCACGGTTTGCCGCGGAACCCTGATCTGTGGGCCTCGGATCGTCTACCCCCTAGACGTTCCCCTGACAGGGGTAGCCCGGCGTAGCTCTCTCTTGTTTTGTGTTTCTTTAGGTCATATGATGATGTAAAACCATGTTGGTTCACAAGGTGCGGCAGTATCCTACCCGGTTTCACCGGAACAGGGAGTTTCCCCCTTATATAAGTCCAGAACCTTCCCTTTTTAGGTTACAGCGCATGCATGCGAAGGGGGACACATTCATGCAACCCGGGGACTAGGTTTTGCATGTTTCAACACAACACCACACCTCCATGCATGTGCAAGGGCCACATGCAACTTCTTGAGGGTTTCCTACGACCCGGAGCGCGGTTTGCCGCGGAACCCTGATCTGTGGGCCTCGGATCGTCTACCCCCCTAGACGTTCCTCTCACAGGGGTAGCCCGGCGTAGCTCTCTCTTGTTTTGTGTTTGTTTAGGTCATATGATGATGTAAAACCATGTTGGTTCACAAGGTGCGGCAGTGTCCTACCCGGTTTCACCAGAACAAAAGAGTTTCCCCCTTATATAAGTCCAGAACCTTCCCTTTTAGGTTACAACGCATGCATGCGAAGGGGGACACATTCATGCAACCCGGGGACTAGGTTTTGCATGTTTCAACACAACACCACACCTCCATGCTTGTGCAAGGGCCACATGCAAGTTCTTGAGGGTTTCCTACGACCCAGAGCGCGGTTTGTCGCGGAACCCTGATCTGTGGGCCTCGGATCGTCTACCCCCCTAGATGTTCCTCTGACAGCGGTAGCCCGGCGTAGCTCTCTCTTGTTTTGTGTTTGTTTAGGTCATATGATGATGTAAAACCATGTTGGTTCACAAGGTGCGGCAGTATCCTACCCGGTTTCACCGGAACAGGGAGTTTTCCCCTTATATAAGTCCAGAACCTTCCCTTTTAGGTTACAACGCATGCATGCGAAGGGGGACACATTCATGCAACCCGGGGACTAGGTTTTGCATGTTTCAACACAACACCACACCTCCATGCATGTGCAAGGGCCACATGCAAGTTCTTGAGGGTTTCCTACGACCCGGAGCACGGTTTGCCGCGGAACCCTGATCTGTGGGCCTCGGATCGTCTAACCCCTAGACGTTCCTCTGACAGGGGTAGCCCGGCGTAGCTCTCTCTTGTTTTGTGTTTGTTTAGGTCATATGATGATGTAAAACCATGTTGGTTCACAAGGTGCGGCAGTATCCTACCCGGTTTCACCGGAACAGGGAGTTTCCCCCTTATATAAGTCCAGAACCTCCCCTTTTAGGTTACAGCGCATGCATGCGAAGGGGGACACATTCATGCAACCTGGGGACTAGGTTTTGCATGTTTCAACACAACACCACACCTCCATGCATGTGCAAGGGCCACATGCAACTTCTTAAGGGTTTCCTATGACCTGGAGCGCGGTTTGCCGCGGAACCCTGATCTGTGGGCCTCGGATCGTCTACCCCCCTAGACGTTCCTCTCACAGGGGTAGCCCGGCGTAGCTCTCTCTTGTTTTGTGTTTGTTTAGTTCATATGATGATGTAAAACCATATTGGTTCACAAGGTGCGGCAGTATCCTACCCGGTTTCATCGGAACAGGGAGTTTCCCCCTTATATAAGTCCAGAACCTTCCCTTTTAGGTTACAGCGCAAGCATGCGAAGGGGGACACATTCATGCAACCCGGGGACTAGGTTTTGCATGTTTCAACACAACACCACACCTCCATGCTTGTGCAAGGGCCACATGCAAGTTCTTGAGGGTTTCCTACGACCCGGAGCGCGGTTTGCCGCGGAACCCTGTTCTGTGGGCCTCGTTTCGTCTACCCCCTAGAGGTTCCTCTGGCAGCGGTAGCCCGGCGTAGCTATATCTTGTTTTGTGTTTGTTTAGGTCATATTATGATGTAAAGCCATGTTGGTTCACAAGGTGCGGCAGTCTCCTACCCGGCATCACCGGAACAGGGAGTTTCCCCCTTATATAAGTCCAGAACCTTCCCTTTTAGGTTACAGCGCATGCATGCGAAGGGGGACACATTCATGTAACTCGGGGACTAGGTTTTGCATGTTTCAACACAACACCACACCTCCATGCATGTGCAAGGGCCACATGCAACTTCATGAGGGTTTACTACGACCCGGATCACGGTTTGCCGCGGAACCCTGATCTGTGGGCCTCGGATCGTCTACCCCCCTAGACGTTCCTCTCACAGGGGTAGCCCGGCGTAGCTCTCTCTTGTTTTGTGTTTGTTTAGGTCATATGATGATGTAAAACCATGTTGGTTCACAAGGTGCGGCAGTATCCTACCCGGTTTCACCGGAACAAAAGAGTTTCCCCCTTATATAAGTCCAGAACCTTCCCTTTTAGGTTACAACGCATGCATGCGAAGGGGGACACATTCATGCAACCCGGGGACTAGGTTTTGCATGTTTCAACACAACACCACACCTCCATGCTTGTGCAAGGGCCACATGCAAGTTCTTGAGGGTTTTCTACGACCCGGAGCGCGGTTTGCCGCGGAACCCTGATCTGTGGGCCTCGGATCGTCTACCCCCCTAGATGTTCCTCTGACAGCGGTAGCCCGGCGTAGCTCTCTCTTGTTTTGTGTTTGTTTAGGTCATATGATGATGTAAAACCATGTTGGTTCACAAGGTGCGGCAGTATCCTACCCGGTTTCACCGGAACAGGGAGTTTTCCCCTTATATAAGTCCAGAACCTTCCCTTTTAGGTTACAACGCATGCATGCGAAGGGGGACACATTCATGCAACCCGGGGACTAGGTTTTGCATGTTTCAACACAACACCACACCTCCATGCATGTGCAAGGGCCACATGCAAGTTCTTGAGGGTTTCCTACGACCCGGAGCACGGTTTGCCGCGGAACCCTGATCTGTGGGCCTCGGATCGTCTACCCCCTAGACGTTCCTCTGACAGGGGTAGCCCGGCGTAGCTCTCTCTTGTTTTGTGTTTGTTTAGGTCATATGATGATGTAAAACCATGTTGGTTCACAAGGTGCGGCAGTATCCTACCCGGTTTCACCGGAACAGGGAGTTTCCCCCTTATATAAGTCCAGAACCTTCCCTTTTAGGTTACAGCGCATGCATGCGAAGGGGGACACATTCATGCAACCCGGGGACTAGGTTTTGCATGTTTCAACACAACACCACACCTCCATGCATGTGCAAGGGCCACATGCAACTTCTTGAGGGTTTCCTATGACCTGGAGCGCGGTTTGCCGCGGAACCCTGATCTGTGGGCCTCGGATCGTCTACCCCCCTAGACGTTCCTCTCACAGGGGTAGCCCGGCGTAGCTCTCTCTTGTTTTGTGTTTGTTTAGTTCATATGATGATGTAAAACCATATTGGTTCACAAGGTGCGGCAGTATCCTACCCGGTTTCATCGGAACAGGGAGTTTCCCCCTTATATAAGTCCAGAACCTTCCCTTTTAGGTTACAGCGCAAGCATGCGAAGGGGGACACATTCATGCAACCCGGGGACTAGGTTTTGCATGTTTCAACACAACACCACACCTCCATGCTTGTGCAAGGGCCACATGCAAGTTCTTGAGGGTTTCCTACGACCCGGAGCGCGGTTTGCCGCGGAACCCTGTTCTGTGGGCCTCGTTTCGTCTACCCCCTAGAGGTTCCTCTGGCAGCGGTAGCCCGGCGTAGCTATCTCTTGTTTTGTGTTTGTTTAGGTCATATTATGATGTAAAGCCATGTTGGTTCACAAGGTGCGGCAGTCTCCTACCCGGTATCACCGGAACAGGGAGTTTCCCCCTTATATAAGTCCAGAACCTTCCCTTTTAGGTTACAGCGCATGCATGCGAAGGGGGACACATTCATGTAACTCGGGGACTAGGTTTTGCATGTTTCAACACAACACCACACCTCCATGCATGTGCAAGGGCCACATGCAACTTCATGAGGGTTTACTACGACCCGGAGCACGGTTTGCCGCGGAACCCTGATCTGTGGGCCTCGGATCGTCTACCCCCCTAGACGTTCCTCTCACAGGGGTAGCCCGGCGTAGCTCTCTCTTGTTTTGTGTTTGTTTAGGTCATATGATGATGTAAAACCATGTTGGTTCACATGGTGCGGCAGTATCCTACCCGGTTTCACCGGAACAAAAGAGTTTCCCCCTTATATAAGTCCAGAACCTTCCCTTTTAGGTTACAACGCATGCATGCGAAGGGGGACACATTCATGCAACCCGGGGACTAGGTTTTGCATGTTTCAACACAACACCACACCTCCATGCTTGTGCAAGGGCCACATGCAAGTTCTTGAGGGTTTTCTACGACCCGGAGCGCGGTTTGCCGCGGAACCCTGATCTGTGGGCCTCGGATCGTCTACCCCCCTAGATGTTCCTCTGACAGCGGTAGCCCGGCGTAGCTCTCTCTTGTTTTGTGTTTGTTTAGGTCATATGATGATGTAAAACCATGTTGGTTCACAAGGTGCGGCAGTATCCTACCCGGTTTCACCGGAACAGAAAGTTTTCCCCTTATATAAGTCCAGAACCTTCCCTTTTAGGTTACAACGCATGCATGCGAAGGGGGACACATTCATGCAACCCGGGGACTAGGTTTTGCATGTTTCAACACAACACCACACCTCCATGCATGTGCAAGGGACACATGCAAGTTCTTGAGGGTTTCCTACGACCCGGAGCACAGTTTGCCGCGGAACCCTGATCTGTGGGCCTCGGATCGTGTACCCCCTAGACGTTCCTCTGACAGGGGTAGCCCGGCGTAGCTCTCTCTTGTTTTGTGTTTGTTTAGGTCATATGATGATGTAAAACCATGTTGGTTCACAAGGTGCGGCAGTATCCTACCCGGTTTCACCGGAACAGGGAGTTTCCCCCTTATATAAGTCCAGAACCTTCCCTTTTAGGTTACAGCGCATGCATGCGAAGGGGGACACATTCATGCAACCCGGGGACTAGGTTTTGCATGTTTCAACACAACACCACACCTCCATGCATGTGCAAGGGCCACATGCAACTTCTTGAGGGTTTCCTACGACCCGGAGCGCGGTTTGCCGCGGAACCCTGATCTGTGGGCGTCGAATCGTCTACCCCCCTAGACGTTCCTCTCACAGGGGTAGCCCGGCGTAGCTCTCTCTTGTTTTGTGTTTGTTTAGGTCATATGATGATGTAAAACCATGTTGGTTCACAAGGTGCGGCACTATCCTACCCGGTTTCATCGGAACAGGGAGTTTCCCCCTTATATAAGTCTAGAACCTTCCCTTTTAGGTTACAGCGCATGCATGCGAAGGGGGACACATTCATGCAACCCGGGGACTAGGTTTTGCATATTTCAACACAACACCACACCTCCATGCTTGTGCAAGGGCCACATGCAAGTTCTTGAGGGTTTCCTACGACCCGGAGCGCGGTTTGCCGCGGAACCCTGTTCTGTGGGCCTCGTTTCGTCTACCCCCTAGAGGTTCCTCTGGCAGCGGTAGCCCGGCGTAGCTATCTCTTGTTTTGTGTTTATTTAGGTCATATGATGATGTAAAACGATGTTGGTTCACAAGGTGCGGCAGTATCCTACCCGGTTTCACCAGAAAAGGGAGTTTCCCCCTTATATAAGTCCAGAACCTTCCCTTTTAGGTTACAGCGCATGCATGCGAAGGGGGACACATTCATGCAACCCGGGGACTAGGTTTTGCATGTTTCAACACAACACCACACCTCCATGCTTGTGAAAGGGCCACATGCAAGTTCTTGAGGGTTTCCTATGACCCGGAGCGCGGTTTGCCGCGGAACCCTGATCTGTGGGCCTCGGATCGTCTACCCCCCTAGATGTTCCTCTGACAGCGGTAGCCCGGCCTAGCTCTCTCTTGTTTTGTGTTTGTTTAGGTCATATGATGATGTAAAACCATGTTGGCTCACAAGGTGCGGCAGTATCCTACCCGGTTTCACCGGAACAGGGAGTTTCCCCTTATATAAGTCCAGAACCTTCCCTTTTAGGTTACAGCACATGCATGCGAAGGGGGACACATTCATGCAACCCGGGACTAGGTTTTGCATGTTTCAACACAACACCACACCTCCATGCTTGTGCAAGGTCCACATGCATGTTCTTGAGGGTTTCCTACGACCCGGAGCGCGGTTTGCCGCGGAACCCTGATCTGTGGGCCTCGGATCGTCTACCCCCTAGATGTTCCTCTGGCAGCGGTAACCCGACGTAGCTCTCTCTTGTTTTGTGTTTGTTTAGGTCATATGATGATGTAAAACCATGTTGGTTCACAAGGTGCGGCAGTATCCTACCCGGTTTCACCGGAATAGGGAGTTTCCCCCTTATATAAGTCCAGAACCTTCCCTTTTAGGTTACAACGCATGCATGCGAAGGGGGACACATTCATGCAACCCGGGGACTAGGTTTTGCATGTTTCAACACAACACCACACCTCCATGCTTGTGCAAGGGCCACATGCAAGTTCTTGAGGGTTTCCTATGACCCGGAGCGCGGTTTGCCGCGGAACCCTGATCTGTGGGCCTCGGATCGTCTACCCCCCTAGATGTTCCTCTGACAGCGGTAGCCCGGCGTAGCTCTCTCTTGTTTTGTGTTTGTTTAGGTCATATGATGATGTAAAACCATGTTGGTTCACAAGGTGCGGCAGTATCCTACCCGGTTTCACCGGAACAGGGAGTTTTCCCCTTATATAAGTCCAGAACCTTCCCTTTTAGGTTACAGCGCATGCATGCGAAGGGGGACACATTCATGCAACCCGGGGACTAGGTTTTTCATGTGTCAACACAACACCACACCTCCATGCATGTGCAAGGGCCACATGCAAGTTCTTGAGGGTTTCCTACGACCCGGAGCACGGTTTGCCGTGGAACCCTGATCTGTGGGCCTCGGATCGTCTACCCCCTAGACGTTCCTCTGACAGGGGTAGCCCGGCATAGCTCTCTCTTGTTTTGTGTTTGTTTAGGTCATATGATGATGTAAAACCATGTTGGTTCATAAGGTGCGGCATTATCCTACCCGGTTTCACCGGAACAGGGAGTTTCCCCCTTATATAAGTCCAGAACCATCCCTTTTAGGTTACAGCGCATGCATGCGAAGGGGGACACATTCATGCAACCCGGGGACTAGGTTTTGCATGTTTCAACACAACACCACACCTCCATGCATGTGCAAGGGCCACATGCAAGTTCTTGAGGGTTTCCTATGACCCGGAGCGCGGTTTGTCGCGGAACCCTGATCTGTGGGCCTCGGATCGTCTACCCCCTAGACGTTCCTCTGAGAGGAGTAGCCCGACGTAGCTCTCTCTTGTTTTGTGTTTGTTTAGGTCATATGATGATGTAAAACCATGTTGGTTCACAAGGTGCGGCAGTATCCTACCCGGTTTCACCGGAACAGGGAGTTTCCCCCTTATATAAGTCCAGAACCTTCCCTTTTAGGTTACAGCGCATGCATGCGAAGGGGGACACATTCATGTAACCCGGGGACTAGGTTTTGCATGTTTCAACACAACACCACACCTCCATGCTTGTGCAAGGGCCACATGCAAGTTCTTGAGGGTTTCCTACGACCCGGAGCGCGGTTTGCCGCGGAACCCTGTTCTGTGGGCCTCGTTTCGTCTACCCCCTAGAGGTTCCTCTGGCAGCGGTAGCCCGGCGTAGCTATCTCTTGTTTTGTGTTTGTTTAGGTCATATTATGATGTAAAGCCATGTTGGTTCACAAGGTGCGGTAGTATCCTACCCGGTTTCACCGGAACAGGGAGTTTCCCCCTTATATAAGTCCAGAACCTTCCCTTTTAGGTTACAGCGCATGCATGCGAAGGGGGACACACTCATGCAACCCGGGGACTAGGTTTTGCATGTTTCAACACAACACCACACCTCCATGCATGTGCAAGGGCCACATGCAACTTCATGAGGGTTTACTACGACCCGGAGCGCGGTTTGCCGCGGAACCCTGATCTGTGGGCCTCGGATCGTCTACCCCCCTAGACGTTCCTCTCACAGGGGTAGCCCGGCGTAGCTCTCTCTTGTTTTGTGTTTGTTTAGGTCATATGATGATGTAAAACCATGTTGGTTCACAAGGTGCGGCAGTATCCTACCCGGTTTCACCGGAACAAAAGAGTTTCCCCCTTATATAAGTCCAGAACCTTCCCTTTTAGGTTACAACGCATGCATGCGAAGGGGGACACATTCATGCAACCCGGGGACTAGTTTTTGCATGTTTCAACACAACACCACACCTCCATGCATGTGCAAGGGCCACATGCAAGTTCTTGAGGGTTTTCTACGACCCGGAGCGCGGTTTGCCGCGGAACCCTGATCTGTGGGCCTCGGATCGTCTACCCCCTAGACGTTCCTCTGACAGCGGTAGCCCGGCGTAGCTCTCTCTTGTTTTGTGTTTGTTTAGGTCATATGATGATGTAAAACCATGTTGGTTCACAAGGTGCGGCAGTATCCTACCCGGTTTCACCGGAACAGGGAGTTTTCCCCTTATATAAGTCCAGAACCTTCCCTTTTAGGTTACAACGCATGCATGCGAAGGGGGACACATTCATGCAACCCGGGGACTAGGTTTTGCATGTTTCAACACAACACCACACCTCCATGCATGTGCAAGGGCCACATGCAAGTTCTTGAAGGTTTCCTACGACCCGGAGCACGGTTTGCCGCGGAACCCTGATCTGTGGGCCTCGGATCGTCTACCCCCTAGACGTTCCTCTGACAGGGGTAGCCCGGCGTAGCTCTCTCTTGTTTTGTGTTTGTTTAGGTCATATGATGATGTAAAACCATGTTGGTTCACAAGGTGCGGCAGTATCCTACCCGGTTTCACCGGAACAGGGAGTTTCCCCCTTATATAAGTCCAGAACCTTCCCTTTTAGGTTACAGCGCATGCATGCGAAGGGGGACACATTCATGCAACCCGGGGACTAGGTTTTGCATGTTTCAACACAACACCACACCTCCATGCATGTGCAAGGGCCACATGCAACTTCTTGAGGGTTTCCTACGACCCGGAGCGCGGTTTGCCGCGGAACCCTGATCTGTGGGCCTCGAATCGTCTACCCCCCTAGACGTTCCTCTCACAGGGGTAGCCCGGCGTAGCTCTCTCTTGTTTTGTGTTTGTTTAGGTCATATGATGATGTAAAACCATGTTGGTTCACAAGGTGCGGCAGTATCCTACCCGGTTTCATCGGAACAGGGAGTTTCCCCCTTATATAAGTCTAGAACCTTCCCTTTTAGGTTACAGCGCATGCATGCGAAGGGGGACACATTCATGCAACCCGGGGACTAGGTTTTGCATGTTTCAACACAACACCACACCTCCATGCTTGTGCAAGGGCCACATGCAAGTTCTTGAGGGTTTCCTACGACCCGGAGCGCGGTTTGCCGCGGAACCCTGTTCTGTGGGCCTCGTTTCGTCTACCCCCTAGAGGTTCCTCTGGCAGCGGTAGCCCGGCGTAGCTATCTCTTGTTTTGTGTTTGTTTAGGTCATATGATGATGTAAAACCATGTTGGTTCACAAGGTGCGGCAGTATCCTACCCGGTTTCACCAGAACAGGGAGTTTCCCCCTTATATAAGTCCAGAACCTTCCCTTTTAGGTTACAGCGCATGCATGCGAAGGGGGACACATTCATGCAACCCGGGGACTAGGTTTTGCATGTTTCAACACAACACCACACCTCCATGCTTGTGAAAGGGCCACATGCAAGTTCTTGAGGGTTTCCTATGACCCGGAGCGCGGTTTGCCGCGGAACCCTGATCTGTGGGCATCGGATCGTCTACCCCCCTAGATGTTCCTCTGACAGCGGTAGCCCGGCCTAGCTCTCTCTTGTTTTGTGTTTGTTTAGGTCATATGATGATGTAAAACCATGTTGGCTCACAAGGTGCGGCAGTATCCTACCCGGTTTCACCGGAACAGGGAGTTTCCCCTTATATAAGTCCAGAACCTTCCCTTTTAGGTTACAGCACATGCATGCGAAGGGGGACACATTCATGCAACCCGGGACTAGGTTTTGCATGTTTCAACACAACACCACACCTCCATGCTTGTGCAAGGTCCACATGCATGTTCTTGAGGGTTTCCTACGACCCGGAGCGCGGTTTGCCGCGGAACCCTGATCTGTGGGCCTCGGATCGTCTACCCCCTAGATGTTCCTCTGGCAGCGGTAACCCGGCGTAGCTCTCTCTTGTTTTGTGTTTGTTTAGGTCATATGATGATGTAAAACCATGTTGGTTCACAAGGTGCGGCAGTATCCTACCCGGTTTCACCGGAACAGGGAGTTTCCCCCTTATATAAGTCCAGAACCTTCCCTTTTAGGTTACAACGCATGCATGCGAAGGGGGACACATTCATGCAACCCGGGGACTAGGTTTTGCATGTTTCAACACAACACCACACCTCCATGCTTGTGCAAGGGCCACATGCAAGTTCTTGAGGGTTTCCTACGACCCGGAGCGCGGTTTGCCGCGGAACCCTGATCTGTGGGCCTCGGATCGTCTACCCCCCTAGATGTTCCTCTGACAGCGGTAGCCCGGCGTAGCTCTCTCTTGTTTTGTGTTTGTTTAGGTCATATGATGATGTAAAACCATGTTGGTTCAAAAGGTGCGGCAGTATCCTACCCGGTTTCACCGGAACAGGGAGTTTTCCCCTTATATAAGTCCAGAACCTTCCCTTTTAGGTTACAGCGCATGCATGCGAAGGGGGACACATTCATGCAACCCGGGGACTAGGTTTTTCATGTGTCAACACAACACCACACCTCCATGCATGTGCAAGGGCCACATGCAAGTTCTTGAGGGTTTCCTACGACCCGGAGCACGGTTTGCCGCGGAACCCTGATCTGTGGGCCTCGGATCGTCTACCCCCTAGACGTTCCTCTGACAGGGGTAGCCCGGCGTAGCTCTCTCTTGTTTTGTGTTTGTTTAGGTCATATGATGATGTAAAACCATGTTGGTTCATAAGGTGCGGCATTATCCTACCCGGTTTCACCGGAACAGCGAGTTTCCCCCTTATATAAGTCCAGAACCATCCCTTTTAGGTTACAGCGCATGCATGCGAAGGGGGACACATTCATGCAACCCGGGGACTAGGTTTTGCATGTTTCAACACAACACCACACCTCCATGCATGTGCAAGGGCCACATGCAAGTTCTTGAGGGTTTCCTATGACCCGGAGCGTGGTTTGTCGCGGAACCCTGATCTGTGGGCCTCGGATCGTCTACCCCCTAGACGTTCCTCTGAGAGGAGTAGCCCGACGTAGCTCTCTCTTGTTTTGTGTTTGTTTAGGTCATATGATGATGTAAAACCATGTTGGTTCACAAGGTGCGGCAGTATCCTACCCGGTTTCACCGGAACAGGGAGTTTCCCCCTTATATAAGTCCAGAACCTTCCCTTTTAGGTTACAGCGCATGCATGCGAAGGGGGACACATTCATGTAACCCGGGGACTAGGTTTTGCATGTTTCAACACAACACCACACTTCCATGCTTGTGCAAGGGCCACATGCAAGTTCTTGAGGGTTTCCTACGACCCGGAGCGCGGTTTGCCGCGGAACCCTGATCTATGGGCCTCGGATCGTCTACCCCTAGATGTTCCTCTGACAGCGGTAGCCCGGCGTAGCTCTCTCTTGTTTTGTGTTTGTTTAGGTCATATGATGATGTAAAACCATGTTGGTTCACAAGGTGCGGCAGTATCCTACCCGGTTTCACCGGAACAGGGAGTTTTCCCCTTATATAAGTCCAGAACCTTCCCTTTTAGGTTACAGCGCATGCATGCGAAGGGGGACACATTCATGCAACCCGGGGACTAGGTTTTGCATGTTTCAACACAACACCACACCTCCATGCATGTGCAAGGGCCACATGCAAGTTCTTGAGGGTTTCCTACGACCCGGAGCACGGTTTGCCGCGGAACCCTGATCTGTGGGCCTCGGATCGTCTACCCCCTAGACGTTCCTCTGACAGGGGTAGCCCGGCGTAGCTCTCTCTTGTTTTGTGTTTGTTTAGGTCATATGATGATGTAAAACCATGTTGGTTCACAAGGTGCGGCAGTATCCTACCCGGTTTCACCGGAACAGGGAGTTTCCCCCTTATATAAGTCCAGAACCTTCCCTTTTAGGTTACAGCGCATGCATGCGAAGGGGGACACATTCATGCAACCCGGGGACTAGGTTTTGCATGTTTCAACACAACACCACACCTCCATGCATGTACAAGGGCCACATGCAACTTCTTGAGGGTTTCCTACGACCCGGAGCGCGGTTTGCCGCGGAACCCTGATCTGTGGGCCTCGGATCGTCTACCCCCCTAGACGTTCCTCTCACAGGGGTAGCCCGGCGTAGCTCTCTCTTGTTTTGTGTTTGTTTAGGTCATATGATGATGTAAAACCATGTTGGTTCACAAGGTGCGGCAGTATCCTACCCGGTTTCACCAGAACAAAAGAGTTTCCCCCTTATATAATTCCAGAACCTTCCCTTTTAGGTTACAACGCATGCATGCGAAGGGGGACACATTCATGCAACCCGGGGACTAGGTGTTGCATGTTTCAACACAACACCACACCTCCATGCTTGTGCAAGGGCCACATGCAAGTTCTTGAGGGTTTCCTACGACCCGGAGCGCGGTTTGCCGCGGAACCCTGATCTGTGGGCCTCGGATCGTCTACCCCCCTAGATGTTCCTTTGACAGCGGTAGCCCGGCGTAGCTCTCTCTTGTTTTGTGTTTGTTTAGGTCATATGATGATATAAAACCATGTTGGTTCACAAGGTGCGGCAGTATCCTACCCGGTTTCACCGGAACAGGGAGTTTTCCCCTTATATAAGTCCAGAACCTTCCCTTTTAGGTTACAGCGCATGCATGCGAAGGGGGACACATTCATGCAACCCGGGGACTAGGTTTTGCATGTTTCAACACAACACCACACCTCCATGCATGTGCAAGGGCCACATGCAAGTTCTTGAGGGTTTCCTACGACCCGGAGCACGGTTTGCCGCAGAACCCTGATCTATGGGCCTCGGATCGTCTACCCCCTAGACGTTCCTCTGACAGGGGTAGCCCGGCGTAGCTCTCTCTTGTTTTGTGTTTCTTTAGGTCATATGATGATGTAAAACCATGTTGGTTCACAAGGTGCGGCAGTATCCTACCCGGTTTCACCGGAACAGGGAGTTTCCCCCTTATATAAGTCCAGAACCTTCCCTTTTAGGTTACAGCGCATGCATGCGAAGGGGGACACATTCATGCAACCCGGGGACTAGGTTTTGCATGTTTCAACACAACACCACACCTCCATGCATGTGCAAGGGCCACATGCAACTTCTTGAGGGTTTCCTACGACCCGGAGCGCGGTTTGCCGCGGAACCCTGATCTGTGGGCCTCGGATCGTCTACCCCCCTAGACGTTCCTCTCACAGGGGTAGCCCAGCGTAGCTCTCTCTTGTTTTGTGTTTGTTTAGGTCATATGATGATGTAAAACCATGTTGGTTCACAAGGTGCGGCAGTGTCCTACCCGGTTTCACCAGAACAAAAGAGTTTCCCCCTTATATAAGTCCAGAACCTTCCCTTTTAGGTTACAACGCATGCATGCGAAGGGGACACATTCATGCAACCCGGGGACTAGGTTTTGCATGTTTCAACACAACAACACACCTCCATGCTTGTGCAAGGTCCACATGCATGTTCTTGAGGGTTTCCTACGACCCGGAGCGCGGTTTGCCGCGGAACCCTGATCTGTGGGCCTCGGATCGTCTACCCCCTAGATGTTCCTCTGGCAGCGGTAACCCGGCGTAGATCTCTCTTGTTTTGTGTTTGTTTAGGTCATATGATGATGTAAAACCATGTTGGTTCACAAGGTGCGGCAGTATCCTACCCGGTTTCACCGGAACAGGGAGTTTCCCCCTTATATAAGTCCAGAACCTTCCCTTTTAGGTTACAACGCATGCATGCGAAGGGGGACACATTCATGCAACCCGGGGACTAGGTTTTGCATGTTTTAACACAACACCACACCTCCATGCATGTGCAAGGGCCACATGCAAGTTCTTGAGGGTTTCCTAGGACCCGGAGCGCGGTTTGCCGCGGAACCCTGATCTGTGGGCCTCGGATCGTCTAACCCCTAGACGTTCCTCTGACAGGGGTAGCACAGAAAGGATTGAATGAGTTCAATGTTGATGATATATTCAAGTGTATTGACATTTGGTAAAGTGAAACAAATAATCAAGTATAGATTGATACTTGATGTATGAAATCACAAAGAGTATTTATATCAATCATACTGTGATATGTACAAATCCAGATATGTCCTATGCTCTAAATGTTGAGAGCATATACCAGAATGATTCGTAAGATGATCATTGGACAATAGTAAGGATATTCTTATGATCTTCTGAAAGAACTAAGAGTATAATATTTGTAGAAGTGACAAATAGATGGTTAGTTCATTGTAAAAGTACTACATTGATACTAGCTTTGTCACAAAGTACAAATTAAGTTTATCTCAATCTAAAACTAAGGGTGGCACAATATAATGGAAAGTGAGTTCCATAATGGATTTGGATGATTTCCAAAGTTAAGACATTGTGACAGATACTACAACAAAAGGCTAAGTATATGACTGCTATTATAGCAGCAAAAGAGGGCATTTGTGTCAAGAAGTTTGTTATCAAACTAGGTGTAGTTCACAGTGGGATAATACTATGAAGATATATTGTGCGACAATATTATCAACATGTTTTAACCCCAAAGAGCTAAAGGTCACACCGAAATACCAAATTTATACAAAGCCATCTCATTAGAGAATGAGTGATGCGTAGAGACGCAAAGACATGCAATTACACACGGACCTGGAAGTGTCAGATCCGGAGATCAGTTGACCACTAGCAATCGTGTACATACAACACCGGAAAGCCATAGGTGTTATATACACAAAGGTTCGAAACTAGATTATTGACTCTAGTGCAAGTGGGAGACTGTTGGAGATATGCCCAAGAGGCAATAATAAAATGGTTATTATCATGTCTTCACACTTATGATAAATGTTTGCATACCATGCTATAATTGTATTAACCGGAAACATTAATACTTGTGTGATTTGTAAACTAAAATAAGAGTCCCTAGTAAAGCCTCTTGTTAAACTAGCTTGTTGGTTAATATATGGTCATGGTTTCCTGATCATGAACATAGAGATGTTATTAACAACAGGATCATATCATTAGGAGAATGATGTGATGGACATACTCCTATAGATAAGCGTAGCATAAAGATCAAGTCATTTCAATAGTTCAATTGCTATATGCTTTCTGATACATAGTAACCTAATTCCTTCGACCATGAGATCGTGCATATCACCTTTACTGGATGGATGCTTTGATGTCATCAAACACCACACCGTAACAGGGTGGCTATAAAAGTGGCATTGAGTGTTCAGAAAGTATTGGTTGAAACACATGGATCAAGAGTGGGATTTGTCCATCCACATGACGGATAGATATTCTCTGGGCCCTCTCGGTGAAATGTCATCCAATTAGCTTGCAAGCATGTGACTTGGTCACAAGGGATCACATATCACGGGAACGAGAAAAGAGTACTTATCAGTAACGAGGTTGAACTAGGTATGCAGAGATACCGACGATCATAACCTTGGATAAGTAACATATCGTGAGACAAAGGGAAATTGGTATCGTATGTAAGTGGTTCATTCGATCGCAAAGTAATCGTAGAAATATGTGGGAGCCATATGAATTTCCAGATTCCTCTATTGGTTATTGATCGGAAAAGTGTCTCGATCATGTCCGCATAATTCACGAACCGTAGGGAGACACACTTAAGGATTCGACGTTGTTTGAGTAGTTATGGTATTATGAGAAAGAGACCGAATGTTGTTCGGAGTCTCGGATGGGATCCGGGATATCACGAGGTGATCCGGAATGGTCCGGAGAATAAGATTCATATAAGGAAAGTCCCGTTTCGGAGTTCGGGAATGATTCCGGTGTTTTCATCGGGAATGTTCTGGAAGGTTCCGGATTGTCCGACACTCCGGGGGGGGAGGGGTACATGAATGTGTCATTACATATTGGAATGATTGCATCATGTACTAAGTGTTCTTGCTGTCCCAAATAAAGGATTAAATTGAATCCTAAAACAGAAAAGTCAAATGTCCAGTTTGAAAGTCAAACGGCTAAAACAAGAAACTGTGGGAAACAAGCAAGAGGAGTTGGAACCGACTTGGAGGAGGAGTTTCTCTCCTCCAAGCCGGCGGCCAGCCCTAGGCCGAGTTGGGGAGGGACTCCCTCCCTCCCCTGGCGCGCCAGCCCCCTCCCATCTATATAAGGAGGGGCAGGGCTCCCCTCCTAGTACACACAAGTTTCCTATCCTCTAAACTAAACCCTAGATCTAGACCCCGGTTTAGAGCTATTCGGTTTAGAGCCTTCTAATTGGTTTAGAGCCTTCTAATTGGTGTGTCTAATTACTAGACCACTAATAGCCTCTCTCATAAGCTCCACCATACTCGCACCGGCTTAAGGCGAAGCCCTGCGGGATTTCCCCTCTACTTCCGGTACCACGCCGTTGTGCTGCCGGAATCGCGAGGAGAGTGCTACAACCTCCGCTGCCTGCTGGAACAAGGGAGAGGAAGGTCTTCGTCGAGTACCGAACGTGTGACCGACTACGGGAGCGCTGCCGGAACGTGGCGCCGGAAGGATCGTCTACGCGATCTTGAGATCGGAAAGAGTACGACTACATCACCCACGAGAATCTGCTCTCGTTAACAGCTTTGGAATCTTCGAGGGTAAGTTATTCCATCGACTCGTTGCTACAATCTAGTAGATAGATCTTGGCTTGTTTGTTTGTATGCGATAGAAAATTTTTGTTTTCCATGCTACGAACCCCTACAGTGGTATCAGAGCCGTGTCTATATGTAGATCTGTTGCACGAGTAGAACACAATGGTCATTGTGGGCGTTGATGCTTTTATTGTCGATTGCTTCTTGTGTACTTTGCATCTTGCGGTATGTTGGGATGAAGCGGCCCGGGCTAACCTTACATGACATCGTTCATGAGACTTGCTCCACGCTTGACATGCAACTTGTATTGCATAAGTGGCTTTGCGGGTGCCTGTTTCTCCTAGCATAGTTAAGATCCAATTTACAACGGGTGATTAACAATACTAGTATCAATGTTGTGGTTCATGTTCGTAAGTTAGAGCGACACTTATTAACAGCCCCAAACCACGTAAAACATGCAAAGAAAGTAGAGGCGTCTAACTTTGTTTTGCAGGGGTGTGCAGTGATGTGATATGGCCATGATTGTGATTATATATGATGTATGCAATGTTCCTTATTGTAAGTCGGCAACCGGCAGGAGCCATATGGTTGTCTTTAATTTCTGTTAAGACCCGCGTGTCTATTCAAAGTAGTTGTAATAGTTGAAGCCGGTGGACGACAACCATGGAGAAGCGTCATTGACCTTGATGCCATGCCGGTGATGATGAAGATCATGTTCGTGCTTGAAGATGGAGATCGGAAGCACAAAGAAGAAAGGCCATATCATATCACATATTATGAATTGCATGTGATGTTAATCCTTTATGCATCTTGTATTGCTTAGTAGACGACGGTAGCATTATAAGATGATCCCTCATGCACATAAATTTCAAGTTCTAAAGTGTTCACCCTTAGTATGCACCGTTGCCAAAGCTTGCTGCTTCGAAGCACCACGTGATGATCGGGTGTCTTTGATTCCGCGGGTGAATACAACGTAAGCAAGCCAGATTTGCTTATGCGGTAGCTAAGGTTTGATCTTGACGAGCCTAGCATGTACAGACATGGCCTCAGGAACACGGATCACCGAAAGGTAAAGCATGAATCATATAGTAGATATGATGAACATGTCGATTGTTCGCCATTGAAACTATATCAACTCTCGTGATGATCGGTTTTGATGTGGTGGATTTGGTTCGTGTGATCACTAAAACAATGTGAGGGATATTGTTTTGAGTGGGAGTTCACCTAGATTAATTTAATTATTAATTAGAACTCAATTTATCATAAACTAAATCAAAGTGAATTTGCATAGTTGTTGTAGTCATTGGCATCCGTTTACCACCTTGCGCTTAGTTATAATTGAGATGATAGAACTATAGAATTCTGGTTAGATACTTTACGAACTGGTATCGTATTGTTTTAAGTGTTAATCTAAAGTTTAAAAGTCCTATTGCAAACTTTCAGTAAGTTCCGGTTACTCCATGAAGTTTAATAATTAGTATTAAATCAAGAGTAACAATTCCAAGTGTTAGTATATAAGTATCATGTTTGTATCCATGATTCTTGATATTCAAAGGATTCCCTTAATATCAAGGTTATCTAGGATCTGAAAGAGTTGTTACAGAAACCATGATGTGTGGAAGATATTGTGATATCTGAAACGAAGTTTTGGTTGCAACATGATAGAGTATAATATGGCAAAAGTCATGTTCTCATATTTGATGAGAATTTGCAAAAAGGTTGGAGACACTTGTTGTCCTAATCCTCCAAAAGGTTTTGGATAGCAACATTATACTCATAATTCATCGTTATAAGCTAAAAGTAGCTTGATCATGGACGATTCCATGATAAGGGTGAATATTTGATGTAGGTAAAATGTTTACTACACCAAGAGATTACTAAAGAAAGGAATTTGAAAGAACACCAAATATTTGATGATGGTGATCTACTTCAAAGTGCAAGTCCAAAGACATTGGTATTTAATTATACACGCTTTGGACTAGATGTCATATGTATGACTCCACTATTGATATTGATAGATTCTTTCAAACTGAAAAGGAAATACTGAAAGAGAATCTCATAAATATATGGCAGAAAAGAAAAGACTAGAATCGTTCAGTTTAAGTATATAGATGATATACATGTTATGGCTATATTCTTTGCTTGTTAAACAATGTGGTTCTTAAGTATTTGATACTGAATTTGTTGGTGTGAATCGTCATACGAAACAACACAATTCATGAACTACAATGGCCTAAGTAACTAGCAAAAGAATATGTGATGATGTTCATCGAGAACAAAATAAAGGGTTATTGTGTTGCTTGTTAAACATCAAAGCTTGCCTTCAAAGATTTGTTTTATCAGGTATTATGAGAACAAAAGGATTGTTCAAATAATTGCCGTAATCCATAAAAGATGGATGATTCGCAAATCTCGTTGGAGACATCACATCCATAAAACTAGTGCTAAAAATGTCGAAAGACAAATTGATTGAAAGATCACTTAGGAAGTGACATCGCCGTTTAAATTATATTTGAAAGAAAACATGAAGAAACTCCATGTTGATGGAATTTTGGAGTCTTCTGATTTTTGATCATATGACGCTTGTGAAACTTTCCTAGAGATAATTAAAACTTCGTTCATAGGCCAAAAGGGAACGAATGACTAGCTTATTGGAACTTGTACATATTGTTGTACGAAGTCCGTTATGTGTAGTCAAGAGCGATGGATTTCAACTTCATATGCTTTCTCCGAAAATTTGAGTGAATATATGAATATTTACTTAATAAGGATGAAGTATGAAACATTTGAAAAGTTCAAAGACTTTCAAGATGAAGTGCAAAATCATTGTAACAAGAATACAAACAGTTTATGATAAAGATCATAAAGGAAGATATTTGAGTTACAAGTTTAGCATAATACCTAAGATTTAAGGAATCGTTCCATGGATTTGCATTTCCCGAAACACCATAAGAGTATGGAGCGTTCGAGATATGTAATTAAACCTTGTTTGACATGGTAAGATCGAAAGGTGTAATTCATAAAACTGCCATTGTATTTTAAAGATTAAAAGCTTTAGAGATTACCGTTTTTTCCACTGAAAAGAGCTCCATCATAATCCGTTGAGATGACACCATATAAGGTTATGGTTTGGGATAAAACCCAAGTTGTCCTTTCTTAAACATTGGTATGCTATGCATAAGAAAGATGTTTGCAACCAAAGTCGGATGAACCTGTCTTTGTATGTTATTTCGAATAACTGTTAAGTACTCCTCCATAACATCGGAGACAAAAGTGTTTGTCACTTAAAACGTCAAGTTTCTTTGAGAAGGAATTTTTCGTGAAAAGTTAAGTGGGAGGACAATAGAAACTTTGATAAGGTTAAAAGAACCTTAGCTATATGTGCAGAGTTGCGCAGCGCCGAAAAGTGTTTCGAAGGCAGCAACAATGCTCATGGTTCACGTACCTCAAAGGTTGTGGTCACGGAGATCCAAGTTCCTATTGAAACAAGTAGGTCGGATGAACAATCAAATACCAAGATTTGAGGGTTGAATCATTATTTGAGAATAATGAACCGACTACATGCAGAGAAGCGATGATGGGCCCTGACTCCGTCAAATGGCTTGAAGCCATATAATCCGTGATAGTTCCATACACGAGAAATCAAGTTTTGAACTTGAAGGACCCTCGAGAAAGGTGTAAGACCTTATAGTTGTGTCTGGATCTATAAAGAAATAGTCGACATGTTGGGAAAGAGTTCACAACAATGTTCAAAGGTTGACTATGACAAGATTTGATCTTTCATAGTGATATTTAGTCTAGACGGATTAATGTAGCAACCACTACATATAATTTGTTATATGGAAGTTGAATAAACAAAACAAGTTCTTCTAATAGAATCGTTACCTAGGACATGTGCATAACACGGTCCATAGGGTTTTGTTAATTCAAAGGATGCTAAAAGCATATGCAAACTTCAATGGTTAGAGTGAGCATAGCGGAGTTGGAATCTTCACTATGATGAAACTGTTAAAAGGGTTTAATTTCATCAGAGACAATGAAGATGCTTGCATTTGCAAGAAATTAAGTGGGAGCGCTAAGACATGTTTCTAATACATTATGTGGAAGACATATTGTTGATTGGAAATAATGTATCTTTTATTAACACATATTAAGAATTTCATCCCGATGAAAGACTTAGGCAAAACCCAAATATTTGGCATCAATAGACGCTAATATGGTTGTGCCAGAAGTACATAGACAAGATATTGAATGAGTTCAATATAGAAACTACAAGAGAAGGTTCTTGTCGCACAGAAAGGATTGAATGAGTTCAATGTTGATGATATATTCAAGTGTATTGACATTTGGTAAAGTGAAACAAATAATCAAGTATAGATTGATACTTGATGTATGAAATCACAAAGAGTATTTATATCAATCATACTGTGATATGTACAAATCCAGATATGTCCTATGCTCTAAATGTTGAGAGCATATACCAGAATGATTCGTAAGATGATCATTGGACAATAGTAAGGATATTCTTATGATCTTCTGAAAGAACTAAGAGTATAATATTTGTAGAAGTGACAAATAGATGGTTAGTTCATTGTAAAAGTACTACATTGATACTAGCTTTGTCACAAAGTACAAATTAAGTTTATCTCAATCTAAAACTAAGGGTGGCACAATATAATGGAAAGTGAGTTCCATAATGGATTTGGATGATTTCCAAAGTTAAGACATTGTGACAGATACTACAACAAAAGGCTAAGTATATGACTGCTATTATAGCAGCAAAAGAGGGCATTTGTGTCAAGAAGTTTGTTATCAAACTAGGTGTAGTTCACAGTGGGATAATACTATGAAGATATATTGTGCGACAATATTATCAACATGTTTTAACCCCAAAGAGCTAAAGGTCACACCGAAATACCAAATTTATACAAAGCCATCTCATTAGAGAATGAGTGATGCGTAGAGACGCAAAGACATGCAATTACACACGGACCTGGAAGTGTCAGATCCGGAGATCAGTTGACCACTAGCAATCGTGTACATACAACACCGGAAAGCCATAGGTGTTATATACACAAAGGTTCGAAACTAGATTATTGACTCTAGTGCAAGTGGGAGACTGTTGGAGATATGCCCAAGAGGCAATAATAAAATGGTTATTATCATGTCTTCACACTTATGATAAATGTTTGCATACCATGCTATAATTGTATTAACCGGAAACATTAATACTTGTGTGATTTGTAAACTAAAATAAGAGTCCCTAGTAAAGCCTCTTGTTAAACTAGCTTGTTGGTTAATATATGGTCATGGTTTCCTGATCATGAACATAGAGATGTTATTAACAACAGGATCATATCATTAGGAGAATGATGTGATGGACATACTCCTATAGATAAGCGTAGCATAAAGATCAAGTCATTTCAATAGTTCAATTGCTATATGCTTTCTGATACATAGTAACCTAATTCCTTCGACCATGAGATCGTGCATATCACCTTTACTGGATGGATGCTTTGATGTCATCAAACACCACACCGTAACAGGCTGGCTATAAAAGTGGCATTGAGTGTTCAGAAAGTATTGGTTGAAACACATGGATCAAGAGTGGGATTTGTCCATCCACATGACGGATAGATATTCTCTGGGCCCTCTCGGTGAAATGTCATCCAATTAGCTTGCAAGCATGTGACTTGGTCACAAGGGATCACATATCACGGGAACGAGAAAAGAGTACTTATCAGTAACGAGGTTGAACTAGGTATGCAGAGATACCGACGATCATAACCTTGGATAAGTAACATATCGTGAGACAAAGGGAAATTGGTATCGTATGTAAGTGGTTCATTCGATCGCAAAGTAATCGTAGAAATATGTGGGAGCCATATGAATTTCCAGATTCCTCTATTGGTTATTGATCGGAGAAGTGTCTCGATCATGTCCGCATAATTCACGAACCGTAGGGAGACACACTTAAGGATTCGACGTTGTTTGAGTAGTTATGGTATTATGAGAAAGAGACCGAATGTTGTTCGGAGTCTCGGATGGGATCCGGGATATCACGAGGTGATCCGGAATGGTCCGGAGAATAAGATTCATATAAGGAAAGTCCCGTTTCGGAGTTCGGGAATGATTCCGGTGTTTTCATCGGGAATGTTCTGGAAGGTTCCGGATTGTCCGACACTCCGGGGGGGGAGGGGTACATGAATGTGTCATTACATATTGGAATGATTGCATCATGTACTAAGTGTTCTTGCTGTCCCAAATAAAGGATTAAATTGAATCCTAAAACAGAAAAGTCAAATGTCCAGTTTGAAAGTCAAACGGCTAAAACAAGAAACTGTGGGAAACAAGCAAGAGGAGTTGGAACCGACTTGGAGGAGGAGTTTCTCTCCTCCAAGCCGGCGGCCAGCCCTAGGCCGAGTTGGGGAGGGACTCCCTCCCTCCCCTGGCGCGCCAGCCCCCTCCCATCTATATAAGGAGGGGCAGGGCTCCCCTCCTAGTACACACAAGTTTCCTATCCTCTAAACTAAACCCTAGATCTAGACCCCGGTTTAGAGCTATTCGGTTTAGAGCCTTCTAATTGGTTTAGAGCCTTCTAATTGGTGTGTCTAATTACTAGACCACTAATAGCCTCTCTCATAAGCTCCACCATACTCGCACCGGCTTAAGGCGAAGCCCTGCGGGATTTCCCCTCTACTTCCGGTACCACGCCGTTGTGCTGCCGGAATCGCGAGGAGAGTGCTACAACCTCCGCTGCCTGCTGGAACAAGGGAGAGGAAGGTCTTCGTCGAGTACCGAACATGTGACCGACTACGGGAGCGCTGCCGGAACGTGGCGCCGGAAGGATCGTCTACGCGATCTTGAGATCGGAAAGAGTACGACTACATCACCCACGAGAATCTGCTCTCGTTAACAGCTTTGGAATCTTCGAGGGTAAGTTATTCCATCGACTCGTTGCTACAATCTAGTAGATAGATCTTGGCTTGTTTGTTTGTATGCGATAGAAAATTTTTGTTTTCCATGCTACGAACCCCTACAGTGGTATCAGAGCCGTGTCTATATGTAGATCTGTTGCACGAGTAGAACACAATGGTCATTGTGGGCGTTGATGCTTTTATTGTCGATTGCTTCTTGTGTACTTTGCATCTTGCGGTATGTTGGGATGAAGCGGCCCGGGCTAACCTTACATGACATCGTTCATGAGACTTGCTCCACGCTTGACATGCAACTTGTATTGCATAAGTGGCTTTGCGGGTGCCTGTTTCTCCTAGCATAGTTAAGATCCAATTTACAACGGGTGATTAACAATACTAGTATCAATGTTGTGGTTCATGTTCGTAAGTTAGAGCGACACTTATTAACAGCCCCAAACCACGTAAAACATGCAAAGAAAGTAGAGGCGTCTAACTTTGTTTTGCAGGGGTGTGCAGTGATGTGATATGGCCATGATTGTGATTATATATGATGTATGCAATGTTCCTTATTGTAAGTCGGCAACCGGCAGGAGCCATATGGTTGTCTTTAATTTCTGTTAAGACCCGCGTGTCTATTCAAAGTAGTTGTAATAGTTGAAGCCGGTGGACGACAACCATGGAGAAGCGTCATTGACCTTGATGCCATGCCGGTGATGATGAAGATCATGTTCGTGCTTGAAGATGGAGATCGGAAGCACAAAGAAGAAAGGCCATATCATATCACATATTATGAATTGCATGTGATGTTAATCCTTTATGCATCTTGTATTGCTTAGTAGACGACGGTAGCATTATAAGATGATCCCTCATGCACATAAATTTCAAGTTCTAAAGTGTTCACCCTTAGTATGCACCGTTGCCAAAGCTTGCTGCTTCGAAGCACCACGTGATGATCGGGTGTCTTTGATTCCGCGGGTGAATACAACGTAAGCAAGCCAGATTTGCTTATGCGGTAGCTAAGGTTTGATCTTGACGAGCCTAGCATGTACAGACATGGCCTCAGGAACACGGATCACCGAAAGGTAAAGCATGAATCATATAGTAGATATGATGAACATGTCGATTGTTCGCCATTGAAACTATATCAACTCTCGTGATGATCGGTTTTGATGTGGTGGATTTGGTTCGTGTGATCACTAAAACAATGTGAGGGATATTGTTTTGAGTGGGAGTTCACCTAGATTAATTTAATTATTAATTAGAACTCAATTTATCATAAACTAAATCAAAGTGAATTTGCATAGTTGTTGTAGTCATTGGCATCCGTTTACCACCTTGCGCTTAGTTATAATTGAGATGATAGAACTATAGAATTCTGGTTAGATACTTTACGAACTGGTATCGTATTGTTTTAAGTGTTAATCTAAAGTTTAAAAGTCCTATTGCAAACTTTCAGTAAGTTCCGGTTACTCCATGAAGTTTAATAATTAGTATTAAATCAAGAGTAACAATTCCAAGTGTTAGTATATAAGTATCATGTTTGTATCCATGATTCTTGATATTCAAAGGATTCCCTTAATATCAAGGTTATCTAGGATCTGAAAGAGTTGTTACAGAAACCATGATGTGTGGAAGATATTGTGATATCTGAAACGAAGTTTTGGTTGCAACATGATAGAGTATAATATGGCAAAAGTCATGTTCTCATATTTGATGAGAATTTGCAAAAAGGTTGGAGACACTTGTTGTCCTAATCCTCCAAAAGGTTTTGGATAGCAACATTATACTCATAATTCATCGTTATAAGCTAAAAGTAGCTTGATCATGGACGATTCCATGATAAGGGTGAATATTTGATGTAGGTAAAATGTTTACTACACCAAGAGATTACTAAAGAAAGGAATTTGAAAGAACACCAAATATTTGATGATGGTGATCTACTTCAAAGTGCAAGTCCAAAGACATTGGTATTTAATTATACACGCTTTGGACTAGATGTCATATGTATGACTCCACTATTGATATTGATAGATTCTTTCAAACTGAAAAGGAAATACTGAAAGAGAATCTCATAAATATATGGCAGAAAAGAAAAGACTAGAATCGTTCAGTTTAAGTATATAGATGATATACATGTTATGGCTATATTCTTTGCTTGTTAAACAATGTGGTTCTTAAGTATTTGATACTGAATTTGTTGGTGTGAATCGTCATACGAAACAACACAATTCATGAACTACAATGGCCTAAGTAACTAGCAAAAGAATATGTGATGATGTTCATCGAGAACAAAATAAAGGGTTATTGTGTTGCTTGTTAAACATCAAAGCTTGCCTTCAAAGATTTGTTTTATCAGGTATTATGAGAACAAAAGGATTGTTCAAATAATTGCCGTAATCCATAAAAGATGGATGATTCGCAAATCTCGTTGGAGACATCACATCCATAAAACTAGTGCTAAAAATGTCGAAAGACAAATTGATTGAAAGATCACTTAGGAAGTGACATCGCCGTTTAAATTATATTTGAAAGAAAACATGAAGAAACTCCATGTTGATGGAATTTTGGAGTCTTCTGATTTTTGATCATATGACGCTTGTGAAACTTTCCTAGAGATAATTAAAACTTCGTTCATAGGCCAAAAGGGAACGAATGACTAGCTTATTGGAACTTGTACATATTGTTGTACGAAGTCCGTTATGTGTAGTCAAGAGCGATGGATTTCAACTTCATATGCTTTCTCCGAAAATTTGAGTGAATATATGAATATTTACTTAATAAGGATGAAGTATGAAACATTTGAAAAGTTCAAAGACTTTCAAGATGAAGTGCAAAATCATTGTAACAAGAATACAAACAGTTTATGATAAAGATCATAAAGGAAGATATTTGAGTTACAAGTTTAGCATAATACCTAAGATTTAAGGAATCGTTCCATGGATTTGCATTTCCCGAAACACCATAAGAGTATGGAGCGTTCGAGATATGTAATTAAACCTTGTTTGACATGGTAAGATCGAAAGGTGTAATTCATAAAACTGCCATTGTATTTTAAAGATTAAAAGCTTTAGAGATTACCGTTTTTTCCACTGAAAAGAGCTCCATCATAATCCGTTGAAATGACACCATATAAGGTTATGGTTTGGGATAAAACCCAAGTTGTCCTTTCTTAAACATTGGTATGCTATGCATAAGAAAGATGTTTGCAACCAAAGTCGGATGAACCTGTCTTTGTATGTTATTTCGAATAACTGTTAAGTACTCCTCCATAACATCGGAGACAAAAGTGTTTGTCACTTAAAACGTCAAGTTTCTTTGAGAAGGAATTTTTCGTGAAAAGTTAAGTGGGAGGACAATAGAAACTTTGATAAGGTTAAAAGAACCTTAGCTATATGTGCAGAGTTGCGCAGCGCCGAAAAGTGTTTCGAAGGCAGCAACAATGCTCATGGTTCACGTACCTCAAAGGTTGTGGTCACGGAGATCCAAGTTCCTATTGAAACAAGTAGGTCGGATGAACAATCAAATACCAAGATTTGAGGGTTGAATCATTATTTGAGAATAATGAACCGACTACATGCAGAGAAGCGATGATGGGCCCTGACTCCGTCAAATGGCTTGAAGCCATATAATCCGTGATAGTTCCATACACGAGAAATCAAGTTTTGAACTTGAAGGACCCTCGAGAAAGGTGTAAGACCTTATAGTTGTGTCTGGATCTATAAAGAAATAGTCGACATGTTGGGAAAGAGTTCACAACAATGTTCAAAGGTTGACTATGACAAGATTTGATCTTTCATAGTGATATTTAGTCTAGACGGATTAATGTAGCAACCACTACATATAATTTGTTATATGGAAGTTGAATAAACAAAACAAGTTCTTCTAATAGAATCGTTACCTAGGACATGTGCATAACACGGTCCATAGGGTTTTGTTAATTCAAAGGATGCTAAAAGCATATGCAAACTTCAATGGTTAGAGTGAGCATAGCGGAGTTGGAATCTTCACTATGATGAAACTGTTAAAAGGGTTTAATTTCATCAGAGACAATGAAGATGCTTGCATTTGCAAGAAATTAAGTGGGAGCGCTAAGACATGTTTCTAATACATTATGTGGAAGACATATTGTTGATTGGAAATAATGTATCTTTTATTAACACATATTAAGAATTTCATCCCGATGAAAGACTTAGGCAAAACCCAAATATTTGGCATCAATAGACGCTAATATGGTTGTGCCAGAAGTACATAGACAAGATATTGAATGAGTTCAATATAGAAACTACAAGAGAAGGTTCTTGTCGCACAGAAAGGATTGAATGAGTTCAATGTTGATGATATATTCAAGTGTATTGACATTTGGTAAAGTGAAACAAATAATCAAGTATAGATTGATACTTGATGTATGAAATCACAAAGAGTATTTATATCAATCATACTGTGATATGTACAAATCCAGATATGTCCTATGCTCTAAATGTTGAGAGCATATACCAGAATGATTCGTAAGATGATCATTGGACAATAGTAAGGATATTCTTATGATCTTCTGAAAGAACTAAGAGTATAATATTTGTAGAAGTGACAAATAGATGGTTAGTTCATTGTAAAAGTACTACATTGATACTAGCTTTGTCACAAAGTACAAATTAAGTTTATCTCAATCTAAAACTAAGGGTGGCACAATATAATGGAAAGTGAGTTCCATAATGGATTTGGATGATTTCCAAAGTTAAGACATTGTGACAGATACTACAACAAAAGGCTAAGTATATGACTGCTATTATAGCAGCAAAAGAGGGCATTTGTGTCAAGAAGTTTGTTATCAAACTAGGTGTAGTTCACAGTGGGATAATACTATGAAGATATATTGTGCGACAATATTATCAACATGTTTTAACCCCAAAGAGCTAAAGGTCACACCGAAATACCAAATTTATACAAAGCCATCTCATTAGAGAATGAGTGATGCGTAGAGACGCAAAGACATGCAATTACACACGGACCTGGAAGTGTCAGATCCGGAGATCAGTTGACCACTAGCAATCGTGTACATACAACACCGGAAAGCCATAGGTGTTATATACACAAAGGTTCGAAACTAGATTATTGACTCTAGTGCAAGTGGGAGACTGTTGGAGATATGCCCAAGAGGCAATAATAAAATGGTTATTATCATGTCTTCACACTTATGATAAATGTTTGCATACCATGCTATAATTGTATTAACCGGAAACATTAATACTTGTGTGATTTGTAAACTAAAATAAGAGTCCCTAGTAAAGCCTCTTGTTAAACTAGCTTGTTGGTTAATATATGGTCATGGTTTCCTGATCATGAACATAGAGATGTTATTAACAACAGGATCATATCATTAGGAGAATGATGTGATGGACATACTCCTATAGATAAGCGTAGCATAAAGATCAAGTCATTTCAATAGTTCAATTGCTATATGCTTTCTGATACATAGTAACCTAATTCCTTCGACCATGAGATCGTGCATATCACCTTTACTGGATGGATGCTTTGATGTCATCAAACACCACACCGTAACAGGGTGGCTATAAAAGTGGCATTGAGTGTTCAGAAAGTATTGGTTGAAACACATGGATCAAGAGTGGGATTTGTCCATCCACATGACGGATAGATATTCTCTGGGCCCTCTCGGTGAAATGTCATCCAATTAGCTTGCAAGCATGTGACTTGGTCACAAGGGATCACATATCACGGGAACGAGAAAAGAGTACTTATCAGTAACGAGGTTGAACTAGGTATGCAGAGATACCGACGATCATAACCTTGGATAAGTAACATATCGTGAGACAAAGGGAAATTGGTATCGTATGTAAGTGGTTCATTCGATCGCAAAGTAATCGTAGAAATATGTGGGAGCCATATGAATTTCCAGATTCCTCTATTGGTTATTGATCGGAGAAGTGTCTCGATCATGTCCGCATAATTCACGAACCGTAGGGAGACACACTTAAGGATTCGACGTTGTTTGAGTAGTTATGGTATTATGAGAAAGAGACCGAATGTTGTTCGGAGTCTCGGATGGGATCCGGGATATCACGAGGTGATCCGGAATGGTCCGGAGAATAAGATTCATATAAGGAAAGTCCCGTTTCGGAGTTCGGGAATGATTCCGGTGTTTTCATCGGGAATGTTCTGGAAGGTTCCGGATTGTCCGACACTCCGGGGGGGGGAGGGGTACATGAATGTGTCATTACATATTGGAATGATTGCATCATGTACTAAGTGTTCTTGCTGTCCCAAATAAAGGATTAAATTGAATCCTAAAACAGAAAAGTCAAATGTCCAGTTTGAAAGTCAAACGGCTAAAACAAGAAACTGTGGGAAACAAGCAAGAGGAGTTGGAACCGACTTGGAGGAGGAGTTTCTCTCCTCCAAGCCGGCGGCCAGCCCTAGGCCGAGTTGGGGAGGGACTCCCTCCCTCCCCTGGCGCGCCAGCCCCCTCCCATCTATATAAGGAGGGGCAGGGCTCCCCTCCTAGTACACACAAGTTTCCTATCCTCTAAACTAAACCCTAGATCTAGACCCCGGTTTAGAGCTATTCGGTTTAGAGCCTTCTAATTGGTTTAGAGCCTTCTAATTGGTGTGTCTAATTACTAGACCACTAATAGCCTCTCTCATAAGCTCCACCATACTCGCACCGGCTTAAGGCGAAGCCCTGCGGGATTTCCCCTCTACTTCCGGTACCACGCCGTTGTGCTGCCGGAATCGCGAGGAGAGTGCTACAACCTCCGCTGCCTGCTGGAACAAGGGAGAGGAAGGTCTTCGTCGAGTACCGAACGTGTGACCGACTATGGGAGCGCTGCCGGAACGTGGCGCCGGAAGGATCGTCTACGCGATCTTGAGATCGGAAAGAGTACGACTACATCACCCACGAGAATCTGCTCTCGTTAACAGCTTTGGAATCTTCGAGGGTAAGTTATTCCATCGACTCGTTGCTACAATCTAGTAGATAGATCTTGGCTTGTTTGTTTGTATGCGATAGAAAATTTTTGTTTTCCATGCTACGAACCCCTACAGGTTTCACCAGAACAAAAGAGTTTCCCCCTTATATAAGTCCAGAACCTTCCCTTTTAGGTTACAACGCATGCATGCGAAGGGGACACATTCATGCAACCCGGGGACTAGGTTTTGCATGTTTCAACACAACAACACACCTCCATGCTTGTGCAAGGGCCACATGCAAGTTCTTGAGGGTTTCCTACGACCCAGAGCGCGGTTTGCCGCGGAACCCTGATCTGTGGGCCTCGGATCGTCTACCCCCCTAGATGTTCCTCTGACAGCGGTAGCCCGGCGTAGCTCTCTCTTGTTTTGTGTTTGTTTAGGTCATATGATGATGTAAAACCATGTTGGTTCACAAGGTGCGGCAGTATCCTACCCGGTTTCACCGGAACAGGGAGTTTTCCCCTTATATAAGTCCAGAACCTTCCCTTTTAGGTTACAACGCATGCATGCGAAGGGGGACACATTCATGCAACCCGGGGACTAGGTTTTGCATGTTTCAACACAACACCACACCTCCATGCATGTGCAAGGGCCACATGCAAGTTCTTGAGGGTTTCCTACGACCCGGAGCACGGTTTGTCGCGAAACCCTGATCTGTGGGCCTCGGATCGTCTAACCCCTAGACGTTCCTCTGACAGGGGTAGCCCGGCGTAGCTCTCTCTTGTTTTGTGTTTGTTTAGGTCATATCATGATGTAAAACCATGTTGGTTCACAAGGTGCGGCAGTATCCTACCCGGTTTCACCGGAACAGGGAGTTTCCCCCTTATATAAGTCCAGAACCTTCCCTTTTAGGTTACAGCGCATGCATGCGAAGGGGGACACATTCATGCAACCTGGGGACTAGGTTTTGCATGTTTCAACACAACACCACACCTCCATGCATGTGCAAGGGCCACATGCAACTTCTTGAGGGTTTCCTATGACCCGGAGCGCGGTTTGCCGCGGAACCCTGATCTGTGGGCCTCGGATCGTCTACCCCCCTAGACGTTCCTCTCACAGGGGTAGCCTGGCGTAGCTCTCTCTTGTTTTGTGTTTGTTTAGTTCATATGATGATGTAAAACCATGTTGGTTCACAAGGTGCGGCAGTATCCTACCCGGTTTCATCGGAACAGGGAGTTTCCCCCTTATATAAGTCCAGAACCTTCCCTTTTAGGTTAGAGCGCAAGCATGCGAAGGGGGACACATTCATGCAACCCGGGGACTAGGTTTTGCATGTTTCAACACAACACCACACCTCCATGCTTGTGCAAGGGCCACATGCAAGTTCTTGAGGGTTTCCTACGACCCGGAGCGCGGTTTGCCGCGGAACCCTGTTCTGTGGGCCTCGTTTCGTCTACCCCCTAGAGGTTCCTCTGGCAGCGGTAGCCCGGCGTAGCTATCTCTTGTTTTGTGTTTGTTTAGGTCATATTATGATGTAAAGCCATGTTGGTTCACAAGGTGCGGCAGTATCCTACCCGGTTTCACCGGAACAGGGAGTTTCCCCCTTATATAAGTCCAGAACCTTCCCTTTTAGGTTACAGCGCATGCATGCGAACGGGGACACATTCATGCAACCCGGGGACTAGGTTTTGCATGTTTCAACACAGCACCACACCTCCATGCATCTGCAAGGGCCACATGCAAGTTCTTGAGGGTTTCCTACGACCCGGAGCGCGGTTTGCCGCGGAACCCTGATCTGTGGGCCTCGGATCGTCTACCCCCCTAGACGTTCCTCTCACAGGGGTAGCCCGGCGTAGCTCTCTCTTGTTTTGTGTTTGTTTAGGTCATATGATGATGTAAAACCATGTTGGTTCACAAGGTGCGGCAGTATCCTACCCGGTTTCACCGGAACAAAAGAGTTTCCCCCTTATATAAGTCCAGAACCTTCCCTTTTAGGTTACAACGCATGCATGCGAAGGGGGACACATTCATGCAACCCGGGGACTAGGTTTTGCATGTTTCAACACAACACCACACCTCCATGCTTGTGCAAGGGCCACATGCAAGTTCTTGAGGGTTTTCTACGACCCGGAGCGCGGTTTGCCGCGGAACCCTGATCTGTGGGCCTCGGATCGTCTACCCCCCTAGATGTTCCTCTGACAGCGGTAGCCCGGCGTAGCTCTCTCTTGTTTTGTGTTTGTTTAGGTCATATGATGATGTAAAACCATGTTGGTTCACAAGGTGCGGCAGTATCCTACCCGGTTTCACCGGAACAGGGAGTTTTCCCCTTATATAAGTCCAGAACCTTCCCTTTTAGGTTACAATGCATGCATGCGAAGGGGGACACATTCATGCAACCCGGGGACTAGGTTTTGCATGTTTCAACACAACACCACACCTCCATGCATGTGCAAGGGCCACATGCAAGTTCTTGAGGGTTTCCTACGACCCGGAGCACGGTTTGCCGCGGAACCCTGATCTGTGGGCCTCGGATCGTCTACCCCCTAGACGTTCCTCTGACAGGGGTAGCCCGGCGTAGCTCTCTCTTGTTTTGTGTTTGTTTAGGTCATATGATGATGTAAAACCATGTTGGTTCACAAGGTGCGGCAGTATCCTACCCGGTTTCACCGGAACAGGGAGTTTCCCCCTTATATAAGTCCAGAACCTTCCCTTTTAGGTTACAGCGCATGCATGCGAAGGGGGACACATTCGTGCAACCCGGGGACTAGGTTTTGCATGTTTCAACACAACACCACACCTCCATGCATGTGCAAGGGCCACATGTAACTTCTTGAGGGTTTCCTACGACCCGGAGCGCGGTTTGCCGCGGAACCCTGATCTGTGGGCCTCGAATCGTCTACCCCCCTAGACGTTCCTCTCACAGGGGTAGCCCGGCGTAGCTCTCTCTTGTTTTGTGTTTGTTTAGGTCATATGATGATGTAAAACCATGTTGGTTCACAAGGTGCGGCAGTATCCTACCCGGTTTCATCGGAACAGGGAGTTTCCCCCTTATATAAGTCCAGAACCTTCCCTTTTAGGTTACAGCGCATGCATGCGAAGGGGGACACATTCATGCAACCCGGGGACTAGGTTTTGCATGTTTCAACACAACACCACACCTCCATGCTTGTGCGAGGGCCACATGCAAGTTCTTGAGGGTTTCCTACGACCCGGAGCGCGGTTTGCCGCGGAACCCTGTTCTGTGGGCCTCGTTTCGTCTACCCCCTAGAGGTTCCTCTGGCAGCGGTAGCCCGGCGTAGCTATCTCTTGTTTTGTTTTTGTTTAGCTCATATGATGATGTAAAACCATGTTGGTTCACAAGGTGCGGCAGTATCCTACCCGGTTTCACCAGAACAGGGAGTTTCCCCCTTATATAAGTCCAGAACCTTCCCTTTTAGGTTACAGCGCATGCATGCGAAGGGGGACACATTCATGCAACCCGGGGACTAGGTTTTGCATGTTTCAACACAACACCACACCTCCATGCTTGTGAAAGGGCCACATGCAAGTTCTTGAGGGTTTCCTATGACCCGGAGCGCAGTTTGCCGCGGAACCCTGATCTGTGGGCCTCGGATCGTCTACCCCCTAGATGTTCCTCTGACAGCGGTAGCCCGGCCTAGCTCTCTCTTGTTTTGTGTTTGTTTAGGTCATATGATGATGTAAAACCATGTTGGCTCACAAGGTGCGGCAGTATCCTACCCGGTTTCACTGGAATAGGGAGTTTCCCCTTATCTAAGTCTAGAACCTTCCCTTTTAGGTTACAGCACATGCATGCGAAGGGGGACACATTCATGCAACCCGGGACTAGGTTTTGCATGTTTCAACACAAAACCACACCTCCATGCTTGTGCAAGGTCCACATGCATGTTCTTGAGGGTTTCCTACGACCCGGAGCGCGGTTTGCCACGGAACCCTGATCTGTGGGCCTCGGATCGTCTACCCCCTAGATGTTCCTCTGGCAGCGGTAACCCGGCGTAGCTCTCTCTTGTTTTGTGTTTGTTTAGGTCATATGATGATGTAAAACCATGTTGGTTCACAAGGTGCGGCAGTATCCTACCCGGTTTCACCGGAACAGGGAGTTTCCCCCTTATATAAGTCCAGAACCTTCCCTTTTAGGTTACAACGCATGCATGCGAAGGGGGACACATTCATGCAACCCGGGGACTAGGTTTTGCATGTTTCAACACAACACCACACCTCCATGCTTGTGTAAGGGCCACATGCAAGTTCTTGAGGGTTTCCTACGACCCGGAGCGCGGTTTGCCGCGGAACCCTGATCTGTGGGCCTCGGATCGTCTACCCCCCTAGATGTTCCTCTGACAGCGGTAGCCCGGCGTAGCTCTCTCTTGTTTTGTGTTTGTTTAGGTCATATGATGATGTAAAACCATGTTGGTTCACAAGGTGCGGCAGTATCCTACCCGGTTTCACCGGAACAGGGAGTTTTCCCCTTATATAAGTGCAGAACCTTCCCTTTTAGGTTGCAGCGCATGCATGCGAAGGGGGACACATTCATGCAACCCGGGGACTAGGTTTTTCATGTGTCAACACAACACCACACCTCCATGCATGTGCAAGGGCCACATGCAAGTTCTTAAGGGTTTCCTATGACCCGGAGCGCAGTTTGCCGCGGAACCCTGATCTGTGGGCCTCGGATCGTCTACCCCCTAGATGTTCCTCTGACAGCGGTAGCCCGGCCTAGCTCTCTCTTGTTTTGTGTTTGTTTAGGTCATATGATGATGTAAAACCATGTTGGCTCACAAGGTGCGGCAGTATCCTACCCGGTTTCACTGGAACAGGGAGTTTCCCCTTATATAAGTCCAGAACCTTCCCTTTTAGGTTACAGCACATGCATGCGAAGGGGGACACATTCATGCAACCCGGGACTAGGTTTTGCATGTTTCAACACAAAACCACACCTCCATGCTTGTGCAAGGTCCACATGCATGTTCTTGAGGGTTTCCTACGACCCGGAGCGCGGTTTGCCGCGGAACCCTGATCTGTGGGCCTCGGATCGTCTACCCCCTAGATGTTCCTCTGGCAGCGGTAACCCGGCGTAGCTCTCTCTTGTTTTGTGTTTGTTTAGGTCATATGATGATGTAAAACCATGTTGGTTCACAAGGTGCGGCAGTATCCTACCCGGTTTCACCGGAACAGGGAGTTTCCCCCTTATATAAGTCTAGAACCTTCCCTTTTAGGTTACAACGCATGCATGCGAAGGGGGACACATTCATGCAACCCGGGGACTAGGTTTTGCATGTTTCAACACAACACCACACCTCCATGCTTGTGCAAGGGCCACATGCAAGTTCTTGAGGGTTTCCTACGACCCGGAGCGCGGTTTGCCGCGGAACCCTGATCTGTGGGCCTCGGATCGTCTACCCCCCTAGATGTTCCTCTGACAGCGGTAGCCCGGCGTAGCTCTCTCTTGTTTTGTGTTTGTTTAGGTCATATGATGATGTAAAACCATGTTGGTTCACAAGGTGCGGCAGTATCCTACCCGGTTTCACCGGAACAGGGAGTTTTCCCCTTATATAAGTGCAGAACCTTCCCTTTTAGGTTGCAGCGCATGCATGCGAAGGGGGACACATTCATGCAACCCGGGGACTAGGTTTTTCATGTGTCAACACAACACCACACCTCCATGCATGTGCAAGGGCCACATGCAAGTTCTTGAGGGTTTCCTACGACCCGGAGCACGGTTTGCCGCGGAACCCTGATCTGTGGGCCTCGGATCGTCTACCCCCTAGACGTTCCTCTGACAGGGGTAGCCCGGCGTAGCTCTCTCTTGTTTTGTGTTTGTTTAGGTCATATGATGATGTAAAACCATGTTAGTTCATAAGGTGCGGCATTATCCTACCCGGTTTCACCGGAACAGGGAGTTTCCCCCTTATATAAGTCCAGAACCATCCCTTTTAGGTTACAGCGCATGCATGCGAAGGGGGACACATTCATGCAACCCGGGGACTAGGTTTTGCATGTTTCAACACAACACCACACCTCCATGCATGTGCAAGGGCCACATGCAAGTTCTTGAGGGTTTCCTATGACCCGGAGCGCGGTTTGTCGCGGAACCCTGATCTGTGGGCCTCGGATCGTCTACCCCCTAGACGTTCCTCTGAGAGGAGTAGCCCGACGTATCTCTCTCTTGTTTTGTGTTTGTTTAGGTCATATGATGATGTAAAACCATGTTGGTTCACAAGGTGCGGCAGTATCCTACCCGGTTTCACCGGAACAGGGAGTTTCCCCCTTATATAAGTCCAGAACCTTCCCTTTTAGGTTACAGCGCATGCATGCGAAAGGGCACACATTCATGTAACCCGGGGACTAGGTTTTGCATGTTTCAACACAACACCACACTTCCATGCTTGTGCAAGGGCCACATGCAAGTTCTTGAGGGTTTCCTACGACCCGGAGCGCGGTTTGCCGCGGAACCCTGATCTATGGGCCTCGGATCGTCTACCCCTAGATGTTCCTCTGACAGCGGTAGCCCGGCGTAGCTCTCTCTTGTTTTGTGTTTGTTTAGGTCATATGATGATGTAAAACCATGTTGGTTCACAAGGTGCGGCAGTATCCTACCCGGTTTCACCGGAACAGGGAGTTTTCCCCTTATATAAGTCCAGAACCTTCCCTTTTAGGTTACAACGCATGCATGCGAAGGGGGACACATTCATGCAACCCGGGGACTAGGTTTTGCATGTTTCAACACAACACCACACCTCCATGCATGTGCAAGGGCCACATGCAAGTTCTTGAGGGTTTCCTACGACCCGGAGCACGGTTTGCCGCGGAACCCTGATCTGTGGGCCTCGGATCGTCTACCCCCTAGACGTTCCTCTGACAGGGGTAGCCCGGCGTAGCTCTCTCTTGTTTTGTGTTTGTTTAGGTCATATGATGATGTAAAACCATGTTGGTTCACAAGGTGCGGCAGTATCCTACACGGTTTCACCGGAACGGGGAGTTTCCCCTTATATAAGTCCAGAACCTTCCCTTTTAGGTTACAGCGCATGCATGCGAAGGGGGACATATTCATGCAACCCCGGGACTAGGTTTTTCATGTTTCAACAAAACACCACACCTCCATGCATGTGCAAGGGCCACATGCAAGTTCTTGAGGGTTTCCTACGATCCGGAGCACGGTTTGCCGCGGAACCCTGATCTGTGGGCCTCGGATCGTCTACCCCTTAGACGTTCCTCTGACAGGGGTAGCCCGGCGTAGCTCTCTCTTGTTTTGTGTTTGTTTAGGTCATATGATGATGTAAAACCATGTTGGTTCACAAGGTGCGGCAGTATCCTACCCGGTTTCACCGGAACAGGGAGTTTCCCCCTTATATTAGTCCAGAACCTTCCCTTTTAGGTTACAGCGCATGCATGCGAAGAGGGACACATTCATGCAACCCGGGGACTATGTTTTGCATGTTTCAACACAACACCACACATCCATGCATGTGCAAGGGCCACATGCAAGTTCTTGAGGGTTTCCTATGACCCGGAGCGCGGTTTGCCACGGAACCCTGATCTGTGGGCCTCGGATCGTCTACCCCCTAGACGTTCCTCTGACAGGGGTAGCCTGGCGTAGCTCTCTCTTGTTTTGTGTTTGTTTAGGTCATATGATGATGTAAAACCATGTTGGTTCACAAGTTGCGGCAGTATCCTACCCGGTTTCACCGGAACGGGGAGTCCCCCCTTATATAAGTCCAGAGCCTTCCCTTTTAGGTTACAGCGCATGCATGCGAAGGAGGACACATTCATCCAACCCGGGGAATAGGTTTTGCATGTTTCAACACAACACCACACCTCCATGCATGTTCAAGGGCCACATTCAAGTTCTTGAGGGTTTCCTACGACCCGGAGCACGGTTTGCCACGGAACCCTGATCTGTGGGCCTCGGATCGTCTACCCCCCTAGACGTTCCTCTGACAGGGGTAGCCCGGCGTAGCTCTCTCTTGTTTTGTGTTTCTTTAGGTCATATGATGATGTAAAACCATGTTGGTTCACAAGGTGCGGCGGTATCCTATCCGGTTTCACCGGAACGGGGAGTTTCCCCCTTATATAAGTCCAGAACCTTCCCTTTTAGGTAACAGCGCATGCATGCGAAGGGGGACACATTCATGCAACCCGGGGACTAGGTTTTGCATGTTTCAACACAACACCAAACCTCCATGCATGTGCAAGGGCCACATGCAAGTTCTTGAGGGTTTCCTACGACCCGGAGCACGGTTTGCCGCGGAACCCTGATCTGTGGGCCTCGGATCGTCTACCCCCTAGACGTTCCTCTGACAGGGGTAGCCCGGCGTAGCTCTCTCTTGTTTTGTGTTTGTTTAGGTCATATGATGATGTAAAACCATGTTGGTTCACAAGGTGCGGCAGTATCCTACCCGGTTTCGCCGAAACGGGGAGTTTCCCCCTTATATTAGTCCAGAACCTTCCCTTTTAGGTTACAGCGCATGCATGCGAAGGGGGACACATTCATGCAACCCGGGGACTAGGTTTTGCATGTTTCAACACAACACAACACCTCCATGCATGTGCAAGGGCCACATGCATGTTCTTGAGGGTTTCCTACGACCCGGAGCGCGGTTTGCCGCGGAACCCTGATCTGTGGGCCTCGGATCGTCTACCCCCCTAGACGTTCCTCTGACAGGGGTAGCCCGGCGTGGCTCTCTCTTGTTTTGTATTTTTTTAGGTCATATGATGATGTAAAACCATGTTGGTTCACAAGGTGCGGCAGTATCCTACCCGGTTTCACCGGAACAGGGAGTTTCCCCCTTATATAAGTCCAGAACCTTCCCTTTTAGGTTACAACGCATGCATGCGAAGGGGGACACATTCATGTAACCCGGGGACTAAGTTTTGCATGTGTCAACACAACACCACACCTCCATGCATGTGCAAGGGCCACATGCAAGTTCTTGAGGGTTTCCTACGATCCGGAGCACGGTTCGCCGCGGAACCCTGATCTGTGGGCCTCGGATCGTCTACCCCCCTAGACGTTCCTCTAACAGGGGTAGCCCGACGTAGATCTCTCTTGTTTTGTGGTTGTTTAGGTCATATGATGATGTAAAACCATGTTGGTTCACAAGGTGCGGCAGTATCCTATCCGGTTTCACCGGAACGGGGAGTTTCCCCCTTATATAAGTCCAGAACCTTCCCTTTTAGGTTACAGCGCATGCATGCAAAGGGGGACACATTCATGCAACCCGGGGACTAGGTTTTGCATGTTTCAACACAACACCACACCTCCATGCATGTGCAAGGGCCACATGCAAGTTCTTGAGGGTTTCCTACGACCCGGAGCGCGGTTTGCCGCGGAACCCTTATCTGTGGACCTCGGATCGTCTACCCCCTAGACGTTCCTCTGACAGGGGTAGCCCGGCGTAGCTCTCTCTTGTTTTGTGTTTGTTTAGGTCATATGATGATGTAAAACCATGTTGGTTCACAAGGTGCGGCAGTATCCTACCCGGTTTCACCGGAACGGGGAGTCCCCCCTTATATAAGTCCAGAGCCTTCCCTTTTAGGTTACAGTGCATGCATGCGAAGGAGGACACATTCATCCAACCCGGGGACTAGGTTTTGCATGTTTCAACACAACACCACACCTCCATGCATGTGCAAGGGCCACATTCAAGTTCTTGAGGGTTTCCTACGACCCGGAGCACGGTTTGCCACGGAACCCTGATCTGTGGGCCTCGGATCGTCTACCCCCCTAGACGTTCCTCTGACAGGGGTAGCCCGGCGTAGCTCTCTCTTGTTTTGTGTTTCTTTAGATCATATGATGATGTAAAACCATGTTGGTTCACAAGGTGCGGCGGTATCCTATCCGGTTTCACCGGAACGGGGAGTTTCCCCCTTATATAAGTCCAGAACCTTCCCTTTTAGGTTACAGCGCATGCATGCGAAGGGGGACACATTCATGCAACCCGGGGACTAGGTTTTGCATGTTTCAACACAACACCAAACCTCCATGCATGTGCAAGGGCCACATGCAAGTTCTTGAGGGTTTCCTACGACCCGGAGCACGGTTTGCCGCGGAACCCTGATCTGTGGGCCTCGGATCGTCTACCCCCTAGACGTTCCTCTGACAGGGGTAGCCCGGCGTAGCTCTCTCTTGTTTTGTGTTTGTTTAGGTCATATGATGATGTAAAACCATGTTGGTTCACAAGGTGCGGCAGTATCCTACCCGGTTTCGCCGAAACGGGGAGTTTCCCCCTTATATTAGTCCAGAACCTTCCCTTTTAGGTTACAGCGCATGCATGCGAAGGGGGACACATTCATGCAACCCGGGGACTAGGTTTTGCATGTTTCAACACAACACAACACCTCCATGCATGTGCAAGGGCCACATGCATGTTCTTGAGGGTTTCCTACGACCCGGAGCGCGGTTTGCCGCGGAACCCTGATCTGTGGGCCTCGGACCGTCTACCCCCCTAGACGTTCCTCTGACAGGGGTAGCCCGGCGTGGCTCTCTCTTGTTTTGTATTTTTTTAGGTCATATTATGATGTAAAACCATGTTGGTTCACAAGGTGCGGCAGTATCCTACCCGGTTTCACCGGAACAGGGAGTTTCCCCCTTATATAAGTCCAAAACCTTCCCTTTTAGGTTACAGCGCGTGCATGCGAAGGGGGACACATTCATGTAACCCGGAGACTAGGTTTTGCATGTTTCAACAAAACACCACACCTCCATGCATGTGCAAGGGCCACATGCAAGTTCTTGAGGGTTTCCTACGACCCGGAGCACGGTTTGCCGCGGAACCCTGATCTGTGGGCCTTGGATCGTCTACCCCCCTAGACGTTCCTCTGACAGGGGTAGCTCGGCGTAGCTCTCTCTTGTTTTGTGTTTGTTTAGGTCATATGATGATGTAAAACCATGTTGGTTCACAAGGTGCGGCAGTATCCTATCCGGTTTCACCGGAACAGGGAGTTTCCCCCTTATATAAGTACAGAACCTTCCCTTTTAGGTTAGAGCGAATGCATGCGAAGGGGGACACATTCATGCAACCCGGGGACTAGGTTTTGCATGTTTCAACACAACACCACACCTCCATGCATGTGCAAGGGCCACATGCATGTTCTTGATGGTTTCCTACGACCCGGAGCGCGGTTTGCCGCGGAACCCTGATCTGTGGGCCTCAGATCGTCTACCCCCCTAGACGTTCCTCTGACAGGGGTAGCCCGGCGTGGCTCTCTCTTGTTTTGTGTTTGTTTAGGTCATATGATGATGTAAAACCATGTTGGTTCACAAGGTGCGGCAGTATCCTACCCGGTTTCACCGGAACAGGGAGTTTCCCTCTTATATAAGTCCAGAACCTTCCCTTTTAGGTTACAGCGCATGCATGCGAAGGGGGACACATTCATGTAACCCGGGGACTAGGTTTTGCATGTTTCAACACCACACCACACCTCCATGCATGTGCAAGGGCCACATGCAAGTTCTTGAGGGTTTCCTATGACCCGGAGCACGGTTTGCCGCGGAACCCTGATCTGTGGGCCTCGGATCGTCTACCCCTTAGACGTTCCTCTGACAGGGGTAGCCCGGCGTAGCTCTCTCTTGTTTTGTGTTTCTTTAGGTCATATGATGATGTAAAACCATGTTGGTTCACAAGGTGCGGCAGTATCCTACCCGGTTTCACCGGAACAGGGAGTTTCCCCCTTATATTAGTCCAGAACCTTCCCTTTTAGGTTACAGCGCATGCATGCGAAGAGGGACACATTCATGCAACCCGGGGACTATGTTTTGCATGTTTCAACACAACACCACACCTCCATGCATGTGCAAGGGCCACATGCAAGTTCTTGAGGGTTTCCTATGACCCGGAGTGCGGTTTGCCACGGAACCCTGATCTGTGGGCCTCGGATCGTCTACCCCCTAGACGTTCCTCTGACAGGGGTAGCCCGGCGTAGCTCTCTCTTGTTTTGTGTTTGTTTAGGTCATATGATGATGTAAAACCATGTTGGTTCACAAGGTGCGGCAGTATCCTACACGGTTTCACCGGAACGGGGAGTTTCCCCCTTATATAAGTCCAGAACCTTCCCTTTTAGGTTACAGCGCATGCATGCGAAGGGGGACATATTCATGCAACCCCGGGACTAGGTTCTTCATGTTTCAACAAAACACCATACCTCCATGCATGTGCAAGGGCCACATGCAAGTTCTTGAGGGTTTCCTACGATCCGGAGCACGGTTTGCCGCGGAACCCTGATCTGTGGGCCTCGGATCGTCTACCCCCCTAGACGTTCCTCTGACAGGGGTAGCCCGGCGTAGCTCTCTCTTGTTTTGTGGTTGTTTAGGTCACATGATGATGTAAAACCATGTTGGTTCACAAGGTGCGGCAGTATCCTATCCGGTTTCACTGGAACGGGGAGTTTCCCCCTTATATAAGTCCAGAACCTTCCCTTTTAGGTTACAGCGCATGCATGCGAAGGGGGACACATTCATGCAACCCGGGGACTAGGTTTTGCATGTTTCAACACAACACCACACCTCCATGCATGTCCAAGGGCCACATGCAAGTTCTTGAGGGTTTCCTACGACCAGGAGCGCGGTTTGCCGCGGAACCCTTATCTGTGGGCCTCGGATCGTCTACCCCCTAGACGTTCCTCTGACAGGGGTAGCCCGGCGTAGCTCTCTCTTGTTTTGTGTTTGTTTAGGTCATATGATGATGTAAAACCATGTTGGTTCACAAGGTGCGGCAGTATCCTATCCGGTTTCACCGGAACGGGGAGTTTCCCCCTTATATAAGTCCAGAACCTTCCCGTTTAGGTTACAGCGCATGCATGCGAAGGGGGACACATTCATGCAACCCGGGGACTAGGTTTTGCATGTTTCAACACAACACCACACCTCCATGCATGTGCAAGGGCCACATGCATGTTCTTGAGGGTTTCCTACGACCCGGAGAGCAGTTTGCCGCGGAACCCTGATCTGTGGGCCTCGGATCGTCTACCCCCCTAGACGTTCCTCTGACAGGGGTAGCCCGGCGTGGCTCTCTCTTGTTTTGTATTTGTTTAGGTCATATGATGATGTAAAACCATGTTGGTTCACAAGGTGCGGCAGTATCCTACCCGGTTTCACCGGAACAGGGAGTTTCCCCTTATATAAGTCCAGAACCTTCCCTTTTAGGTTACGGCGCGTGCATGCGAAGGGGGACACATTCATGTAACCCGGGGACTAGGTTTTGCATGTGTCAACACAACACCACACCTCCATGCATGTGCAAGGGCCACATGCAAGTTCTTGAGGGTTTCCTACGACCCGGAGCACGGTTTGCCGCGGAACCCTGATCTGTGGGCCTCGGATCGTCTACCCCTTAGACGTTCCTCTGACAGGGGTAGCCCGGCGTAGCTCTCTCTTGTTTTGTGTTTGTTTAGGTCATATGATGATGTAAAACCATGTTGGTTCACAAGGTGCGGCAGTATCCTACCCGGTTTCACCGGAACAGGGAGTTTCCCCCTTATATAAGTCCAGAACCTTCCCTTTTAGGTTACAGCGCATGCATGCGAAGGGGGACACATTCATGCAACCCGGGGACTAGGTTTTGCATGTTTCAACACAACACCACACCTCCATGCATGTGCAAGGGCCACATGCAAGTTCTTGAGGGTTTCCTACGACCCGGAGCACGGTTTGCCACGGAACCCTGATCTGTGGGCCTCGTATCGTCTACCCCCTAGACGTTCCTCTGACAGGGGTAGCCCGGCGTAGCTCTCTCTTGTTTTGTGTTTGTTTAGGTCATATGATGATGTAAAACCATGTTGGTTCACAAGGTGCGGCAGTATCCTATCCGGTTTCACCGGAACAGGGAGTTTCCCCCTTATATAAGTCCAGAACCTTCCCTTTTAGGTTACAACGCATGCATGCGAAGGGGGACACATTCATGCAACCCGGGGACTAGGTTTTGCATGTTTCAACACAACACCACACCTCCATGCATGTGCAAGGGCCACATGCATGTTCTTGAGGGTTTCCTACGACCCGGAGCGCGGTTTGCCGCGGAACCCTGATCTGTGGGCCTCGGATCGTCTACCCCCCTAGACGTTCCTCTGACAGGGGTAGCCCGGCGTGGCTCTCTCTTGTTTTGTGTTTGTTTAGGTCATATGATGATGTAAAACCATGTTGGTTCACAAGGTGCGGCAGTATCCTGCCCGGTTTCACCGGAACAGGGAGTTTCCCCCTTGTATAAGTCCAGAACCTTCCCTTTTAGGTTACAGCGCATGCATGCGAAGGGGGACACATTCATGTAACCCGGGGACTAGGTTTTGCATGTTTCAACACAACACCACACCTCCATGCATGTGCAAGGGCCACATGCAAGTTCTTGAGGGTTTCCTATGACCCGGAGCACGGTTTGCCGCGGAACCCTGATCTGTGGGCCTCGGATCGTCTACCCCTTAGACATTCCTCTGACAGGGGTAGCCCGGCGTAGCTCTCTCTTGTTTTGTGTTTGTTTAGGTCATATGATGATGTAAAACCATGTTGGTTCACAAGGTGCGGCAGTATCCTACCCGGTTTCACCGGAACAGGGAGTTTCCCCCTTATATAAGTCCAGAACCTTCCCTTTTAGGTTACAGTGCATGCATGCGAAGGGGGACACATTCATGCATCCCGGGGACTAGGTTTTGCATGTTTCAACACAACACCACACCTCCATGCATGTGCAAGGGCCACATGCAAGTTCTTGAGGGTTTCCTATGACCCGGAGCGCGGTTTGCCACGGAACCCTGATCTGTGGGCCTCGGATCGTCTACCCCCTAGACGTTCCTCTGACAGGGGTAGCCCGGCGTAGCTCTCTCTTGTTTTGTGTTTGTTTAGGTCATATGATGATGTAAAACCATGTTGGTTCACAAGGTGCGGCAGTATCCTACACGGTTTCACCGGAACGGGGAGTTTCCCCCTTATATAAGTCCAGAACCTTCCCTTTTAGGTTACAGCGCATGCATGCGAAGGGGGACATATTCATGCAACCCCGGGACTAGGTTTTTCATGTTTCAACAAAACACCACACCTCCATGCATGTGCAAGGGCCACATGCAAGTTCTTGAGGGTTTCCTACGATCCGGAGCACGGTTTGCCGCGGAACCCTGATCTGTGGGCCTCGGATCGTCTACCCCCTAGACGTTCCTCTGACAGGGGTAGCCCCGCGTAGCTCTCTCTTGTTTTGTGGTTGTTTAGGTCATATGATGATGTAAAACCATGTTGGTTCACAAGGTGCGGCAGTATCCTATCCGGTTTCACCGGAACGGGGAGTTTCCCCCTTATATAAGTCCAGAACCTTCCCTTTTAGGTTACAGCGCATGCATGCGAAGGGGGACACATTCATGCAACCCGGGGACTAGGTTTTGCATGTTTCAACACAACACCACACCTCCATGCATGTGCAAGGGCCACATGCAAGTTCTTGAGGGTTTCCTACGACCCGGAGCGCGGTTTGCCGCGGAACCCTTATCTGTGGGCCTCGGATCGTCTACCCCCTAGACGTTCCTCTGACAGGGATAGCCCGGCGTAGCTCTCCCTTGTTTTGTGTTTGTTTAGGTCATATGATGATGTAAAACCATGTTGGTTCACAAGGTGCGGCAGTATCCTACACGGTTTCACCGGAACGGGGAGTTTCCCCCTTATATAAGTCCAGAACCTTCCCTTTTAGGTTACAGCGCATGCATGCGAAGGGGGACATATTCATGCAACCCCGGGACTAGGTTTTTCATGTTTCAACAAAACACCACACCTCCATGCATGTGCAAGGGCCACATGCAAGTTCTTGACGGTTTCCTACGATCCGGAGCACGGTTTGCCGCGGAACCCTGATCTGTGGGCCTCGGATCGTCTACCCCCCTAGACGTTCCTCTGACAGGGGTAGCCCCGCGTAGCTCTCTCTTGTTTTGTGGTTGTTTAGGTCATATGATGATGTAAAACCATGTTGGTTCACAAGGTGCGGCAGTATCCTATCCGGTTTCACCGGAACGGGGAGTTTCCCCCTTATATAAGTCCAGAACCTTCCCTTTTAGGTTACAGCGCATGCATGCGAAGGGGGACACATTCATGCAACCCGGGGACTAGGTTTTGCATGTTTCAACACAACACCACACCTCCATGCATGTGCAAGGGCCACATGCAAGTTCTTGAGGGTTTCCTACGACCCGGAGCGCGGTTTGCCGCGGAACCCTTATCTGTGGGCCTCGGATCGTCTACCCCCTAGACGTTCCTCTGACAGGGGTAGCCCGGCGTAGCTCTCTCTTGTTTTGTGTTTGTTTAGGTCATATGATGATGTAAAACCATGTTGGTTCACAAGGTGCGGCAGTATCCTACCCGGTTTCACCGGAACGGGGAGTTTCCCCCTTATATAAGTCCAGAACCTTCCCTTTTAGGTTACAGCGCATGCATGCGAAGGGGGACACATTCATGCAACCCGGGGACTAGGCTTTGCATTTTTCAACACAACACCACACCTCCATGCATGTGCAAGGGCCACATGCATGTTCTTGAGGGTTTCCTACGACCCGGAGAGCGGTTTGCCGCGGAACCCTGATCTGTGGGCCTCGGATCGTCTACCCCCCTAGACGTTCCTCTGACATTGGTTGCCCGGCGTGGCTCTCTCTTGTTTTGTGTTTGTTTAGGTCATATGATGATGTAAAACCATGTTGGTTCACAAGGTGCGGCAGTATCCTACCCGGTTTCACCGAAACAGGGAGTTTCCCCATTATATAAGTCCAGAACCTTCCCTTTTAGGTTACAGCGCATGCCTGCGAAGGGGGACACATTCATGCAACCCGGGGACTAGGTTTTGCATGTTTCAACACAACACCACACCTCCATGCATGTGCAAGGGCCACATGCAAGTTCTTGAGGGTTTCCTAGGACCCGGAGCGCGGTTTGCCGCGGAACCCTGATCTGTGGGCCTCGGATCGTCTAACCCCTAGACGTTCCTCTGACAGGGGTAGCCCGGCGTAGCTCTCTCTTGTTTTGTGTTTGTTTAGGTCATATGATGTTGTAAAACCATGTTGGTTCACAAGGTGCGGCAGTATCCTACCCGGTTTCACCGGAACAGGGAGTTTCCCCCTTATATAAGTCCAGAACCTTCCCTTTTAGGTTACAGCGCATGCATGCGAAGGGGGACACATTCATGTAACCCGGGGACTAGGTTTTGCATGTTTCAACACAAAACCACACCTCCATGCATGTGCAAGGGCCACATGCAATTTCTTGAGGGTTTCCTACGACCCCGAGCACGGTTTGCCACGGAACCCTGATCTGTGGGCCTCGGATCGTCTATCCCTTAGACGTTCCTCTGACAGGGGTAGCCCGGCATAGCTCTCTATTGTTTTGTGTTTGTTTAGGTCATATGATGATGTAAAACCATGTTGGTTCACAAGGTGCGGCAGTATCCTACCCGGTTTCACCGGAACATGGAGTTTCCCCCTTATATAAGTCTAGAACCTTCCCTTTTAGGTTACAGCGCATGCATGCGAAGGGGGACACATTCATGCAGCCCGAGGACTAGGTTTTGCATGTTTCAACACAACACCACACCTCCATGCATGTGCAAGGGCCACATGCAAGTTCTTGAGGGTTTCCTACGACCCGGAGCGCGGTTTGCCACGGAACCCTGATCTGTGGGCCTCGGATCGTCTACCCCCCTAGACGTTCCTCTGACAGGGGTACCCCGGCGTAGCTCTCTCTTGTTTTGTGTTTGTTTAGGTCATATGATGATGTAAAACCATGTTGCTTCACAAGGTGCGGCGGTATCCTATCCGGTTTCACCGGAACGGGGAGTTTCCCCTTATATAAGTCCAGAACCTTCCCTTTTAGGTTACAGCGCATGCATGCGAAGGGGGACACATTCATGCAACCCGGGGACTAGGTTTTGCATGTTTCAACACAACACCACACCTCCATGCATGTGCAAGGGCCACATGCAACTTCTTGAGGGTTTCCTACGACCCGGAGCGCGGTTTGCCGCGGAACCCTGATCTGTGGGCCTCGGATCGTCTACCCCCCTAGACGTTCCTCTCACAGGGGTAGCCCGGCGTAGATCTCTCTTGTTTTGTGTTTGTTTAGGTCATATGATGATGTAAAACCATGTTGGTTCACAAGGTGCGGCAGTATCCTACCCGGTTTCACCGGAACAGGGAGTTTCCCCCTTATATAAGTCGAGAACCTTTCCTTTTAGGTTACAGCGCATGCATGCGAAGGGGGACACATTCATGCAACCCCGGGACTAGGTTTTGCATGTTTCAACACAATACCACACCTCCATACTTGTGCAAGGGCCACATGCAAGTTCTTGAGGGTTTCCTACGACCCGGAGCGCGGTTTGCCGCGGAACCCTGATCTGTGGGCCTCGGATCGTCTACCCCCCTAGACGTTCCTCTCACAGGGGTAGCCCGGTGTAGCTCTCTCTTGTTTTGTGTTTGTTTAGGTCATATGATGATGTAAAACCATGTTGGTTCACAAGGTGCGGCAGTATCGTACCCGGTTTCACCGGAACAAAAGAGTTTCCCCCTTATATAAGTCCAGAACCTTCCCTTTTAGGTTACATCGCATGCATGCGAAGGGGGACACATTCATGCAACCCGGGGACTAGGTTTTGCATGTTTCAACACAACACCACACCTCCATGCTTGTGCAAGGGCCACATGCAAGTTCTTGAGGGTTTCCTACGACCCGGAGCGCGGTTTGCCGCGGAACCCTGATCTGTGGGCCTCGGATCGTCTACCCCCCTAGAAGTTCCTCTGACAGCGGTAGCCCGGCGTAGCTCTCTCTTGTTTTGTGTTTGTTTAGGTCATATGATGATGTAAAACCATGTTGGTTCACAAGGTGCGGCAGTATCCTACCAGGTTTCACCGGAACAGGGAGTTTTCCTCTTATATAAGTCCAGAACCTTCCCTTTTAGGTTACAGCGCATGCATGCGAAGGGGGACACATTCATGCAACCCGGGGACTAGGTTTTGCATGTTTCAACACAACACCACACCTCCATGCATGTGCAAGGTCCACATGCAATTTCTTGAGGGTTTCCTACGACCCGGAGCACGGTTTGCCGCGGAACCCTGATCTGTGGGCCTCGGATCGTCTACCCCCTAGACGTTCCTCTGACAGGGGTAGCCCGGCATAGCTCTCTCTTGTTTTGTGTTTGTTTAGGTCATGTGATGATGTAAAACCATGTTGGTTCACAAGGTGCGGCAGTATCCTACCCGGTTTCACCGGAACAGGGAGTTTCCCCCTAATATAAGTCCAGAACCTTCCCTTTTAGGTTACAGCGCATGCATGCGAAGGGGGACACATTCATGCAACCCGGGGACTAGGTTTTGCATGTTTCAACACAACACCACACCTCCATGCATGTGCAAGGGCCACATGCAACTTCTTGAGGGTTTCCTACGACCCGGAGCGCGGTTTGCCGCGGAACCCTGATCTGTGGGCCTCGGATCGTCTACCCCCCTAGACGTTCCTCTCACAGGGGTATCCCGGCGTAGCTCTCTCTTGTTTTGTGTTTGTTTAGGTCATATGATGATGTAAAACCATGTTGGTTCACAAGGTGCGGCAGTATCCTACCCGGTTTCACCGGAACAAAAGAGTTTCCCCCTTATATAAGTCCAGAACCTTCCCTTTTAGGTTACAACGCATGCATGCGAAGGGGGACACATTCATGCAACCCGGGGACTAGGTTTTGCATGTTTCAACACAACACCACACCTCCATGCTTGTGCAAGGGCCACATGCAAGTTCTTGAGGGTTTCCTATGACCCGGAGCGCGGTTTGCCGCGGAACCCTGATCTGTGGGCCTCGGATCGTCTACCCCCCTAGATGTTCCTCTGACAGCGGTAGCCCGGCGTAGCTCTCTCTTGTTTTGTGTTTGTTTAGGTCATATGATGATGTAAAACCATGTTGGTTCACAAGGTGCGGCAGTATCCTACCCGGTTTCACCGGAACAGGGAGTTTTCCCCTTATATAAGTCCAGAACCTTCCCTTTTAGGTTACAGCGCATGCATGCGAAGGGGGACACATTCATGCAACCCGGGGACTAGGTTTTGCATGTTTCAACACAACACAACACAACACCTCCATGCATGTGCAAGGGCCACATGCAAGTTCTTGAGGGTTTCCTACGACCCGGAGCACGGTTTGCCGCGGAACCCTGATCTGTGGGCCTCAGATCGTCTACCCCCTAGACGTTCCTCTGACAGGGGTAGCCCGGCGTAGCTCTCTCTTGTTTTGTGTTTCTTTAGGTCATATGATGATGTAAAACCATGTTGGTTCACAAGGTGCGGCAGTATCCTACCCGGTTTCACCGGAACAGGGAGTTTCCCCCTTATATAAGTCCAGAACCTTCCCTTTTAGGTTACAGCGCATGCATGCGAAGGGGGACACATTCATGCAATCCGGGGACTAGGTTTTGCATGTTTCAACACAACACCACACCTCCATGCATGTGCAAGGGCCACATGCAACTTCTTGAGGGTTTCCTACGACCCGGAGCGCGGTTTGCCGCGGAACCCTGATCTGTGGGCCTCGGATCGTCTACCCCCCTAGACGTTCCTCTCACAGGGGTAGCCCGGCGTAGCTCTCTCTTGTTTTGTGTTTGTTTAGGTCATATGATGATGTAAAACCATGTTGGTTCACAAGGTGCGGCAGTATCCTACCCGGTTTCACCGGAACAAAAGAGTTTCCCCCTTATATAAGTCCAGAACCTTCCCTTTTAGGTTACAGCGCATGCATGCGAAGGGGGACACATTCATGCAACCCGGGGACTAGGTTTTGCATGTTTAAACACAACACCACACCTCCATGATTGTTCAAGGGCCACATGCAAGTTCTTGAGGGTTTCCTACGACCCGGAGCGCGGTTTGCCGCGGAACCCTGATCTGTGGGCCTCGGATCGTCTACCCCCCTAGATGTTCCTCTGACAGCGGTAGCCCGGCGTAGCTCTCTCTTGTTTTGTGTTTGTTTAGGTCATATGATGATGTAAAACCATGTTGGTTCACAAGGTGCGGCAGTATCCTACCCGGTTTCACCGGAACAGGGAGTTTTCCCCTTATATAAGTCCAGAACCTTCCCTTTTAGGTTACAACGCATGCATGCGAAGGGGGACACATTCATGCAACCCGAGGACTAGGTTTTGCATTTTCAACACAACACCACACCTCCATGCATGTGCAAGGGCCACATGCAAGTTCTTGAGGGTTTCCTACGACCCGGAGCACGGTTTGCCGCGGAACCCTGATCTATGGGCCTCGGATCGTCTACCCCCTAGACGTTCCTCTGACAGGGGTAGCCCGGTGTAGCTCTCTCTTGTTTTGTGTTTGTTTAGGTCATATGATGATGTAAAACCATGTTGGTTCACAAGGTGCGGCAGTATCCTACCCGGTTTCACCGGAACAGGGAGTTTCCCCCTTATATAAGTCCAGAACCTTCCCTTTTAGGTTACAGCGCATGCATGCGAAGGGGGACACATTCATGCAACCCGGGGACTAGGTTTTGCATGTTTCAACACAACACCACACCTCCATGCATGTGCAAGGGCCACATGCAACTTCTTGAGGGTTTCCTACGACCCGGAGCGCGGTTTGCCGCGGAACCCTGATCTGTGGGCCTCGGATCGTCTACCCCCCTAGACGTTCCTCTGACAGGGGTAGCCCGGCGTAGCTCTCTCTTGTTTTGTGTTTGTTTAGGTCATATGATGATGTAAAACCATGTTGGTTCACAAGGTGCGGCAGTATCCTACCCGGTTTCATCGGAACAGGGAGTTTCCCCCTTATATAAGTCCAGAACCTTCCCTTTTAGGTTACAGCGCATGCATGCGAAGGGGGACACATTCATGCAACCCGGGGACTAGGTTTTGCATGTTTCAACAGAACACCACACCTCCATGCTTGTGCAAGGGCCACATGCAAGTTCTTGAGTGTTTCCTACGACCCGGAGCGCGGTTTGCCGCGGAACCCTGTTCTGTGGGCCTCGTTTCGTCTACCCCCTAGATGTTCCTCTGGCAGCGGTAGCCCGGCGTAGCTATCTCTTGTTTTGTGTTTGTTTAGGTCATATGATGATGTAAAACCATGTTGGTTCACAAGGTGCGGCAGTATCCTACCCGGTTTCACCGGAACAGGGAGTTTCCCCCTTATATAAGTCCAGAACCTTCCCTTTTAGGTTACAGCGCATGCATGCGAAGGGGGACACATTCATGCAACCCGGGGACTAGGTTTTGCATGTTTCAACACAACACCACACCTCCATGCTTGTGAAAGGGCCACATGCAAGTTCTTGAGGGTTTCCTATGACCCGGAGCGCGGTTTGCCGTGGAACCCTGATCTGTGGGCCTCGGATCGTCTACCCCCCTAGATGTTCCTCTGACAGCGGTAGCCCGGCGTAGCTCTCTCTTGTTTTGTGTTTGTTTAGGTCATATGATGATGTAAAACCATGTTGGCTCACAAGGTGCGGCAGTATCCTACCCGGTTTCACCGGAACAGGGAGTTTCCCCTTATATAAGTCCAGAACCTTCCCTTTTAGGTTACAGCACATGCATGCGAAGGGGGACACATTCATGCAACCCGGGGACTAGGTTTTGCATGTTTCAACACAACACCACACCTCCATGCTTGTGCAAGGGCCACATGCATGTTCTTGAGGGTTTCCTACGACCCGGAGCGCGGTTTGCCGCGGAACCTTGATCTGTGGGCCTCGGATCGTCTACCCCCTAGATGTTCCTCTGGCAGCGGTAACCCGGCGTAGCTCTCTCTTGTTTTGTGTTTGTTTAGGTTATATGATGATGTAAAACCATGTTGGTTCACAAGGTGCGGCAGTATCCTACCCGGTTTCACCGGAACAAAAGAGTTTCCCCCTTATATAAGTCCAGAACCTTCCCTTTTAGGTTACAGCGCATGCATGCGAAGGGGGACACATTCATGCAACCCGGGGACTAGGTTTTGCATGTTTAAACACAACACCACACCTCCATGATTGTTCAAGGGCCACATGCAAGTTCTTGAGGGTTTCCTACGACCCGGAGCGCGGTTTGCCGCGGAACCCTGATCTGTGGGCCTCGGATCGTCTACCCCCCTAGATGTTCCTCTGACAGCGGTAGCCCGGCGTAGCTCTCTCTTGTTTTGTGTTTGTTTAGGTCATATGATGATGTAAAACCATGTTGGTTCACAAGGTGCGGCAGTATCCTACCCGGTTTCACCGGAACAGGGAGTTTTCCCCTTATATAAGTCCAGAACCTTCCCTTTTAGGTTACAACGCATGCATGCGAAGGGGGACACATTCATGCAACCCGAGGACTAGGTTTTGCATTTTCAACACAACACCACACCTCCATGCATGTGCAAGGGCCACATGCAAGTTCTTGAGGGTTTCCTACGACCCGGAGCACGGTTTGCCGCGGAACCCTGATCTATGGGCCTCGGATCGTCTACCCCCTAGACGTTCCTCTGACAGGGGTAGCCCGGTGTAGCTCTCTCTTGTTTTGTGTTTGTTTAGGTCATATGATGATGTAAAACCATGTTGGTTCACAAGGTGCGGCAGTATCCTACCCGGTTTCATCGGAACAGGGAGTTTCCCCCTTATATAAGTCCAGAACCTTCCCTTTTAGGTTACAGCGCATGCATGCGAAGGGGGACACATTCATGCAACCCGGGGACTAGGTTTTGCATGTTTCAACAGAACACCACACCTCCATGCTTGTGCAAGGGCCACATGCAAGTTCTTGAGTGTTTCCTACGACCCGGAGCGCGGTTTGCCGCGGAACCCTGTTCTGTGGGCCTCGTTTCGTCTACCCCCTAGATGTTCCTCTGGCAGCGGTAGCCCGGCGTAGCTATCTCTTGTTTTGTGTTTGTTTAGGTCATATGATGATGTAAAACCATGTTGGTTCACAAGGTGCGGCAGTATCCTACCCGGTTTCACCGGAACAGGGAGTTTCCCCCTTATATAAGTCCAGAACCTTCCCTTTTAGGTTACAGCGCATGCATGCGAAGGGGGACACATTCATGCAACCCGGGGACTAGGTTTTGCATGTTTCAACACAACACCACACCTCCATGCTTGTGAAAGGGCCACATGCAAGTTCTTGAGGGTTTCCTATGACCCGGAGCGCGGTTTGCCGTGGAACCCTGATCTGTGGGCCTCGGATCGTCTACCCCCCTAGATGTTCCTCTGACAGCGGTAGCCCGGCGTAGCTCTCTCTTGTTTTGTGTTTGTTTAGGTCATATGATGATGTAAAACCATGTTGGCTCACAAGGTGCGGCAGTATCCTACCCGGTTTCACCGGAACAGGGAGTTTCCCCTTATATAAGTCCAGAACCTTCCCTTTTAGGTTACAGCACATGCATGCGAAGGGGGACACATTCATGCAACCCGGGGACTAGGTTTTGCATGTTTCAACACAACACCACACCTCCATGCTTGTGCAAGGGCCACATGCATGTTCTTGAGGGTTTCCTACGACCCGGAGCGCGGTTTGCCGCGGAACCTTGATCTGTGGGCCTCGGATCGTCTACCCCCTAGATGTTCCTCTGGCAGCGGTAACCCGGCGTAGCTCTCTCTTGTTTTGTGTTTGTTTAGGTTATATGATGATGTAAAACCATGTTGGTTCACAAGGTGCGGCAGTATCCTACCCGGTTTCACCGGAACAGGGAGTTTCCCCCTTATATAAGTCCAGAACCTTCCCTTTTAGGTTACAGCGCATGCATGCGAAGGGGGACACATTCATGCAACCCGGGGACTAGGTTTTGCATGTTTCAACACAACACCACACCTCCATGCATGTGCAAGGGCCACATGCAAGTTCTTGAGGGTTTCCTACGACCCGGAGCACGGTTTGCCGCGGAACCCTGATCTGTGGGCCTCGGATCGTCTACCCCCTAGACGTTCCTCTGACAGGGGTAGCCCGGCGTAGCTCTCTCTTGTTTTGTGTTTGTTTAGGTCATATGATGATGTAAAACCATGTTGGTTCACAAGGTGCGGCAGTATCCTACCCGGTTTCACCGGAACAGGGAGTTTCCCTCTTATATAAGTCCAGAACCTTCTCTTTTAGGTTACAGCGCATGCATGCGAAGGGGGACACATTCATGCAACCCGGGGACTAGGTTTTGCATGTTTCAACACAACACCACACCTCCATGCATGTGCAAGGGCCACATGCAACTTCTTGAGGGTTTCCTACGACCCGGAGCGCGGTTTGCCGCGGAACCCTGATCTGTGGGCCTCGGATCGTCTACCCCCCTAGACGTTCCTCTGACAGGGGTAGCCCGGCGTAGCTCTCTCTTGTTTTGTGTTTGTTTAGGTCATATGATGATGTAAAACCATGTTGGTTCACAAGGTGCGGCAGTATCCTACCCGGTTTCATCGGATTAGGGAGTTTCCCCCTTATATAAGTCTAGAACCTTCCCTTTTAGGTTACAGCGCATGCATGCGAAGGGGGACACTTTCATGCAACCCGGGGACTAGGTTTTGCATGTTTCAACACAACACCACACCTCCATGCTTGTGCAAGGGCCACATGCAAGTTCTTGAGGGTTTCCTACGACCCGGAGCGCGGTTTGCCGCGGAACCCTGTTCTGTGGGCCTCGTTTCGTCTACCCCCTAGATGTTCCTCTGGCAGCGGTAGCCCGGCGTAGCTATCTCTTGTTTTGTGTTTGTTTAGGTCATATGATGATGTAAAACCATGTTGGTTCACAAGGTGCGGCAGTATCCTACCCGGTTTCACCGGAACAGGGAGTTCCCCCTTATATAAGTCCAGAACCTTCCCTTTTAGGTTACAGCGCATGCATGCGAAGGGGGACACATTCATGCAACCCGGGGACTAGGTTTTGCATGTTTCAACACAACACCACACCTCCATGCTTGTGAAAGGGCCACATGCAAGTTCTTGAGGGTTTCCTATGACCCGGAGCGCGGTTTGCCGTGGAACCCTGATCTGTGGGCCTCGGATCGTCTACCCCCCTAGATGTTCCTCTGACAGCGGTAGCCCGGCGTAGCTCTCTCTTGTTTTGTGTTTGTTTAGGTCATATGATGATGTAAAACCATGTTGGCTCACAAGGTGCGGCAGTATCCTACCCGGTTTCACCGGAACAGGGAGTTTCCCCTTATATAAGTCCAGAACCTTCCCTTTTAGGTTACAGCACATGCATGCGAAGGGGGACACATTCATGCAACCCGGGGACTAGGTTTTGCATGTTTCAACACAACACCACACCTCCATGCTTGTGCAAGGGCCACATGCATGTTCTTGAGGGTTTCCTACGACCCGGAGCGCGGTTTGCCGCGGAACCCTGATCTGTGGGCCTCGGATCGTCTACCCCCTAGATGTTCCTCTGGCAGCGGTAACCCGGCGTAGCTCTCTCTTGTTTTGTGTTTGTTTAAGTCATATGATGATGTAAAACCATGTTGGTTCACAAGGTGCGGCAGTATCCTACCCGGTTTCACCGGAACAGGGAGTTTCCCCCTTATATAAGTCCAGAACCTTCCCTTTTAGGTTACAGCGCATGCATGTGAAGTGGGACACATTCATGCAACACGGGGAGTAGGTTTTGCATGTTTCAACACAACACCACACCTCCATGCTTGTGCAAGGTCCACATGCAAGTTCTTGAGGGTTTCCTACGACCCGGAGCGCGGTTTGCCGCGGAACCCTGATCTGTGGGCCTCGGATCGTCTACCCCCCTAGATGTTCCTCTGACAGCGGTAGCCCGGCGTAGCTCTCTCTTGTTTTGTGTTTGTTTAGGTCATATGATGATGTAAAACCATGTTGGTTCACAAGGTGCGGCAGTATCCTACCCGGTTTCACCGGAACAGGGAGTTTTCCCCTTATATAAGTCCAGAACCTTCCCTTTTAGGTTACAGCGCATGCATGCGAAGGGGGACACATTCATGCAACCCGGGGACTAGGTTTTTCATGTGTCAACACAACACCACACCTCCATGCATGTGCAAGGGCCACATGCAAGTTCTTGAGGGTTTCCTACGACCCGGAGCACGGTTTGCCGCGGAACCCTGATCTATGGGCCTCGGATCGTCTACCCCCTAGACGTTCCTCTGACAGGGGTAGCCCGGCGTAGCTCTCTCTTGTTTTGTGTTTGTTTAGGTCATATGATGATGTAAAACCATGTTGGTTCACAAGGTGCGGCATTATCCTACCCGGTTTCACCGGAACAGGGAGTTTCCCCCTTATATAAGTCCAGAACCATCCCTTTTAGGTTACAGCGCATGCATGCGAAGGGGGACACATTCATGCAACCCGGGGACTAGGTTTTACATGTTTCAACACAACACCACACCTCCATGCATGTGCAAGGGCCACATGCAAGTTCTTGAGGGTTTCCTATGACCCGGAGCGCGGTTTGTCGCGGAACCCTGATCCGTGGGCCTCGGATCGTCTACCCCCTAGACGTTCCTCTGAGAGGGGTAGCCCGACGTAGCTCTCTCTTGTTTTGTGTTTGTTTAGGTCATATGATGATGTAAAACCATGTTGGTTCACAAGGTGCGGCAGTATCCTACCCGGTTTCACCGGAACAGGGAGTTTCCACCTTATATAAGTCCAGAACCTTCCCTTTTAGGTTACAGCGTATGCATGCGAAGGGGGACACATTCATGCAACCCGGGGACTAGGTTTTGCATGTTTCAACAAAACACCACACTTCCATGCTTGTGCAAGGGCCACATGCAAGTTCTTGAGGGTTTCCTACGACCCGGAGCGCGGTTTGCCGCGGAACCCTAGTCTGTGGGCCTCGGATCGTCTACCCCCCTCGATGTTCCTCTCACAGCGGTAGCCCGGCGTAGCTCTCTCTTGTTTTGTGTTTTTTAGGTCATATGATGATGTAAAACCATGTTGGTTCACAAGGTGCGACAGTATCCTACCCGGTTTCACCGGAACAGGGAGTTTCCCCCCTTATATAAGTCCAGAACCTTCCCTTTTAGGTTACAGCGCATGCATGCGAAGGGGGACACATTCATGCAACCTGGGGACTAGGTTTTGCATGTTTCAACACAACACCACACCTCCATGCATGTGCAAGGGCCACATGCAAGTTCTTGAGGGTTGCCTACGACCCCGGAGCGCGGTTTGCCGCGGAACCCTGATCTGTGGGCCTCGGATCATCTACCCCCCTAGACGTTCCTCTGACAGGGGTAGCCCGGCGTAGCTCTCTCTTGTTTTGTGTTTGTTTAGGTCATATGATGATGTAAAACCATGTTGGTTCACAAGGTGCGGCAGTATCCTACCCGGTTTCACCGGAACAGGGAGTTTCCCCCTTATATAAGTCCAGAACCTTTCCTTTTAGGTTACAGCGCATGCATGCGAAGGGGGACACATTCATGCAACCCGGGGACTAGGTTTTGCATGTTTCAACACAACACCACACCTCCATGCATGTGCAAGGGCCACATGCAAGTTCTTGAGGGTTTCCTACGACCCGGAGCACGGATTGCCGCGGAACCCTGATCTGTGGGCCTCGGATCGTCTACCCCCTAGACGTTCCTCTGACAGGGGTAGCCCGGCGTAGCTCTCTCTTGTTTTGTGTTTGTTTAGGTCATATGATGATGTAAAACCATGTTGGTTCACAAGGTGCGGCAGTATCCTACCCGGTTTCACCGGAACAGGGAGTTTCCCCCTAATATAAGTCCAGAACCTTCCCTTTTAGGTTACAGCGCATGCATGCGAAGGGGGACACATTCATGCAACCCGGGGACTAGGTTTTGCATGTTTCAACACAACACCACACCTCCATGCATGTGCAAGGGCCACATGCAACTTCTTGAGGGTTTCCTACGACCCGGAGCGCGGTTTGCCGCGGAACCCTGATCTGTGGGCCTCGGATCGTCTACCCCCCTAGACGTTCCTCTCACAGGGGTAGCCCGGCGTAGCTCTCTCTTGTTTTGTGTTTGTTTAGGTCATATGATGATGTAAAACCATGTTGGTTCACAAGGTGCGGCAGTATCCTACCCGGTTTCACCGGAACAAAAGAGTTTCCCCCTTATATAAGTCCAGAACCTTCCCTTTTAGGTTACAACGCATGCATGCGAAGGGGGACACATTCATGCAACCCGGGGACTAGGTTTTGCATGTTTCAACACAACACCACACCTCCATGCTTGTGCAAGGGCCACATGCAAGTTCTTGAGGGTTTCCTATGACCCGGAGCGCGGTTTGCCGCGGAACCCTGATCTGTGGGCCTCGGATCGTCTACCCCCCTAGATGTTCCTCTAACAGCGGTAGCCCGGCGTAGATCTCTCTTGTTTTGTGTTTGTTTAGGTCATATGATGATGTAAAACCATGTTGGTTCACAAGGTGCGGCAGTATCCTACCCGGTTTCACCGGAACAGGGAGTTTTCCCCTTATATAAGTCCAGAACCTTCCCTTTTAGGTTACAGCGCATGCATGCGAAGGGGGACACATTCATGCAACCCGGGGACTAGGTTTTGCATGTTTCAACACAACACCACACCTCCATGCATGTGCAAGGGGCACATGAAAGTTCTTGAGGGTTTCCTACGACCCGGAGCACGGTTTGCCGCGGAACCCTGATCTGTGGGCCTCGGATCGTCTACCCCCTAGACGTTCCTCTGACAGGGGTAGCCCGGCGTAGCTCTCTCTTGTTTTGTGTTTCTTTAGGTCATATGATGATGTAAAACCATGTTGGTTCAGAAGGTGCGGCAGTATCCTACCCGGTTTCACCGGAACAGGGAGTTTCCCCCTTATATAAGTCCAGAACCTTCCCTTTTAGGTTACAGCGCATGCATGCGAAGGGGGACACATTCATGCAACCCGGGGACTAGGTTTTGCATGTTTCAACACAACACCACACCTCCATGCATGTGCAAGGGCCACATGCAACTTCTTGAGGGTTTCCTACGACCCGGAGCGCGGTTTGCCGCGGAACCCTGATCTGTGGGCCTCGGATCGTCTACCCCCCTAGACGTTCCTCTCACAGGGGTAGCCCGGCGTAGCTCTCTCTTGTTTTCTGTTTGTTTAGGTCATATAATGATGTAAAACCATGTTGGTTCACAAGGTGCGGCAGTATCCTACCCGGTTTCACCGGAACAAAAGAGTTTCCCCCTTATATAAGTCCAGAACCTTCCCTTTTAGGTTACAACACATGCATGCGAAGGGGGACACATTCATGCAACCCGGGGACTAGGTTTTGCATGTTTCAACACAACACCACACCTCCATGCTTGTGCAAGGGCCACATGCAAGTTCTTGAGGGTTTCCTACGACCCGGAGCGCGGTTTGCCGCGGAACCCTGATCTGTGGGCCTCGGATCGTCTACCCCCCTAGATGTTCCTCTGACAGCGATAGCCCGGCGTAGCTCTCTCTTGTTTTGTGTTTGTTTAGGTCATATGATGATGTAAAACCATGTTGGTTCACAAGGTGCGGCAGTATCCTACCCAGTTTCAGCGGAACAGGGAGTTTTCCCCTTATATAAGTCCAGAACCTTCCCTTTTAGGTTACAACGCATGCATGCGAAGGGGGACACATTCATGCAACCCGGGGACTAGGTTTTGCATGTTTCAACACAAAACCACACCTCCATGCATGTGCAAGGGCCACATGCAAGTTCTTGAGGGTTTCCTACGACCCGGAGCACGGTTTGCCGCGGAACCCTGATCTGTGGGCCTCGGATCGTCTACCCCCTAGACGTTCCTCTAACAGGGGTAGCCCGGCGTAGCTCTCTATTGTTTTGTGTTTGTTTAGGTCATATGATGATGTAAAACCATGTTGGTTCACAAGGTGCGGCAGTATCCTACCCGGTTTCACCGGAACAGGGAGTTTCCCCCTTATATAAGTCCAGAACCTTCCCTTTTAGGTTACAGCGCATGCATGCGAAGGGGGACACATTCATGCAACCCGGGGACTAGGTTTTGCATGTTTCAACACAACACCACACCTCCATGCATGTGCAAGGGCCACATGCAACTTCTTGAGGGTTTCCTACGACCCGGAGCGCGGTTTGCCGCGGAACCCTGATCTGTGGGCCTCGGATCGTCTACCCCCCTAGACGTTCCTCTGACAGGGGTAGCCCGGCGTAGCTCTCTCTTGTTTTGTGTTTGTTTAGGTCATATGATGATGTAAAACCATGTTGGTTCACAAGGTGCGGCAGTATCCTACCCGGTTTCACCGGAACAGGGAGTTTCCCCTTATATAAGTCCAGAACCTTCCCTTTTAGGTTACAGCACATGCATGCGAAGGGGGACATATTCATGCAACCCGGGGACTAGGTTTTGCATGTTTCAACACAACACCACACCTCCATGCATGTGCAAGGGCCACATGCAAGTTCTTGAGGGTTTCCTACGACCCGGAGCACGGTTTGCCGCGGAACCCTGATCTGTGGGCCTCGGATCGTCTACCCCCTAGACGTTCCTCTGACAGGGGTAGCCCGGCGTAGCTCTCTCTTGTTTTGTGTTTGTTTAGGTCATATGATGATGTAAAACCATGTTGGTTCACAAGGTGCGGCAGTATCCTACCCAGTTTCAGCGGAACAGGGAGTTTTCCCCTTATATAAGTCCAGAACCTTCCCTTTTAGGTTACAACGCATGCATGCGAAGGGGGACACATTCATGCAACCCGGGGACTAGGTTTTGCATGTTTCAACACAAAACCACACCTCCATGCATGTGCAAGGGCCACATGCAAGTTCTTGAGGGTTTCCTACGACCCGGAGCACGGTTTGCCGCGGAACCCTGATCTGTGGGCCTCGGATCGTCTACCCCCTAGACGTTCCTCTAACAGGGGTAGCCCGGCGTAGCTCTCTATTGTTTTGTGTTTGTTTAGGTCATATGATGATGTAAAACCATGTTGGTTCACAAGGTGCGGCAGTATCCTACCCGGTTTCACCGGAACAGGGAGTTTCCCCCTTATATAAGTCCAGAACCTTCCCTTTTAGGTTACAGCGCATGCATGCGAAGGGGGACACATTCATGCAACCCGGGGACTAGGTTTTGCATGTTTCAACACAACACCACACCTCCATGCATGTGCAAGGGCCACATGCAACTTCTTGAGGGTTTCCTACGACCCGGAGCGCGGTTTGCCGCGGAACCCTGATCTGTGGGCCTCGGATCGTCTACCCCCCTAGACGTTCCTCTGACAGGGGTAGCCCGGCGTAGCTCTCTCTTGTTTTGTGTTTGTTTAGGTCATATGATGATGTAAAACCATGTTGGTTCACAAGGTGCGGCAGTATCCTACCCGGTTTCACCGGAACAGGGAGTTTCCCCTTATATAAGTCCAGAACCTTCCCTTTTAGGTTACAGCACATGCATGCGAAGGGGGACATATTCATGCAACCTGGGGACTAGGTTTTGCATGTTTCAACACAACACCACACCTCCATGCATGTGCAAGGGCCACATGCAAGTTCTTGAGGGTTTCCTACGACCCGGAGCACGGTTTGCCGCGGAACCCTGATCTGTGGGCCTCGGATCGTCTACCCCCTAGACGTTCCTCTGACAGGGGTAGCCCGGCGTAGCTCTCTCTTGTTTTGTGTTTGTTTAGGTCATAGTATGATGTAAAACCATGTTGGTTCACAAGGTGCGGCAGTATCCTACCCGGTTTCACCGGAACAGGGAGTTTCCCCCTAATATAAGTCCAGAACCTTCCCTTTTAGGTTACAGCGCATGCATGCGAAGGGGGACACATTCATGCAACCCGGGGACTAGGTTTTGCATGTTTCAACACAACACCACACCTCCATGCATGTGCAAGGGCCACATGCAACTTCTTGAGGGTTTCCTACGACCCGGAGCGCGGTTTGCCGCGGAACCCTGATCTGTGGGCCTCGGATCGTCTACCCCCCTAGACGTTCCTCTCACAGGGGTAGCCCGGCGTAGCTCTCTCTTGTTTTGTGTTTGTTTAGGTCATATGATGATGTAAAACCATGTTGGTTCACAAGGTGCGGCAGTATCCTACCCGGTATCACCGGAACAAAAGAGTTTCCCCCTTATATAAGTCCAGAACCTTCCCTTTTAGGTTACAGCGCATGCATGCGAAGGGGGACACATTCATGTAACCCGGGGACTAGGTTTTGCATGTTTAAACACAACACCACACCTCCATGCATGTGCAAGGGCCACATGCAAGTTCTTGAGGGTTTCCTACGACCCGGAGCACGGTTTGCCGCGGAACCCTGATCTGTGGGCCTCAGATCGTCTACCCCCTAGACGTTCCTCTGACAGGGGTAGCCCGGCGTAGCTCTCTCTTGTTTTGTGTTTGTTTAGGTCATATGATGATGTAAAACCATGTTGGTTCACAAGGTGCGGCAGTATCCTACCCGGTTTCACCGGAACAGGGAGTTTCCCCCTTATATAAGTCCAGAACCTTCCCTTTTAGGTTACAGCGCATGCATGCGAAGGGGGACACATTCATGCAACCCGGGGACTAGGTTTTGCATGTTTCAACACAACACCACACCTCCATGCTTTTGCAAGGGCCACATGCAAGTTCTTGAGGGTTTCCTACGACCCGGAGCGCGGTTTGCCGCGGAACCCTGATCTGTGGGCCTCGGATCGTCTACCCCCCTAGACGTTCCTCTGACAGCGGTAGCCCGGTGTAGCTCTCTCTTGTTTTGTGTTTGTTTAGGTCATATGATGATGTAAAACCATGTTGGTTCACAAGGTGCGGTAGTATCCTACCCGGTTTCACCGGAATAGGGAGTTTCCCCCTTATATAAGTCCAGAACCTTCCCTTTTAGGTTACAGCGCATGCATGCGAAGGGGGACACATTCATGTAACCCGGGGACTAGGTTTTGCATGTTTCAACACAACACCACACCTCCATGCATGTGCAAGGGCCACATGCAAGTTCTTGAGGGTTTCCTACGACCCGGAGCACGGTTTGCCGCGGAACCCTGATCTGTGGGTCTCGGATCGTCTACCCCCTAGACGTTCCTCTGACAGGGGTAGACCGGCGTAGCTCTCTCTTGTTTTGTGTTTGTTTAGGTCATATGATGATGTAAAACCATGTTGGTTCACAAGGGGCGGCAGTATCCTACCCGGTTTCACCGGAATAGGGAGTTTCCCCCTTATATAAGTCCAGAACCTTCCCTTTTAGGTTACAGCGCATGCATGCGAAGGGGGACACATTCATGCAACCCGGGGACTAGGTTTTGCATGTTTCAACACAACACCACACCTCCATGCATGTGCAAGGGCCACATGCAAGTTCTTGAGGGTTTCCTACGACCCGGAGCGCGGTTTGCCGCGGAACCCTGATCTGTGGACCTCGGATCGTCTACCCCCCTAGACGTTCCTCTGACAGGGGTAGCCCGGCGTAGCTATCTCTTGTTTTGTGTTTGTTTAGGTCATATGATGATGTAAAACCATGTTGGTTCACAAGGTGCGGCAGTATCCTACCCGGTTTCACCGGAACGGGGAGTTTCCCCCTTATATAAGTCCAGAACCTTCCCTTTTAGGTTACAGCGCATGCATGCGAAGGGGGACACATTTATGCAACCCGGGGACTAGGTTTTGCATGTTTCAACACAACACCTCACCTCCATGCATGTGCAAGGGCCACATGCAAGTTCTTGAGGGTTTCCTACGACCCGGAGCGCGGTTTGTCGCGGAACCCTGATCTGTGGGCCGCGGAACCCCCTAGTGATAAGGAATGGATCTCTGAACAACTTCACTAAAAGTGTGATATATAAATTTCACACACATGTGATAATAACAGTTACAAACATGCAAATTTCTCAAGGTATGAGAAGATTCGACATTTCATGTGGACGTGGAGACTATTATTTGGAGGCTACGAATCCGTCGATTTGATAAAATAGAACCTAAATAATTTATACTAATAAATAAATACAAATATAAAATAAATTTATAATTGGGTGGAAAAAATAAATAAAAATGTACGGCGGTACGCCGACGGTGACCCTCGGCGTATGAATAAAAAAATGTACGGCAGTACGCCGACGGTCACCCTCGGCGTATTGATGGCGCCGTTAGGGATCCGTCCCAGCCAGGCCGGCAAGTGCCACGCGGACACCACGTACGCCGAAGGCCTGCGTACACCGAGGGCCACCGTCGGCATATCGGTGGCTACGCCGAGGGCTCGGAAGCGGGGCTGGCCTGGCCCGGTGCTACGCCGACGGCCCTAACAATTGGCCGTCGGCGTACGGGCCAGCCGTCGGCGTACGGGCCGGCCGTCGGCGCACCGCGCCATTCCTGTAGTGTGTATAGCGGCCAGGTCAATGGGTGCCGGGCGGCGCAGGGCTCAGCCAAGGAGAGGTGCTCGCCGCAGGCAGGTCAGACGGGCATGCTCAAGATGTTCATCTCCCAACCCTGGACAGATAACCAACGAGTTTACGACCACCAATAGCGAGATGTACTCAGTGTGCGTTCATTTTTTTCTTTTCTTTTGAAATGTGTGCGTTCATTCTTCTTGTCTTTCAGTTGTGATCGAATACGACTTTCCAGGCGTGGAGTATCAATTTTACCATCACTTTTTTTAAAACACAGTACAAATGCAAACGCTCACAATGCGTACATACACTCACCCCTATGAGCACACGCACGCACACCCTACCCTATGAGCACCTCTAGACTGAGCCGGCGGGTGTTGAGATTGACAAAGTCACCACAGGCGTCTCGTTATCGACGTTCCGCCTCCCACTGAAAGAATATTTCGCCTTTATAAGATACCAAAACGTCAAACCTAGGATTTGAACGCTGATAGGCTCGGGTTATCACTGCCCTGCTAACCATCCAACCACGAGTTGGTTCTCTAATTTTTGCGGTCTCTTTGTTGTCACATTTTTAGTACTAGTGCTCTTGTTGATACGGGACTTAATCCGTGAAAATGAATAATGGCTCTTATTTATTTTAAGGTATCGCAAAAGACCTCAAATTCTTGTTATGAAATTTAATTACTCTTCCCGGTCCGTAAAAATTAACTCATTTGTCTTGATTTGTATTTGTACGTATGTGTGAACCGGCGGGAGTAGTTGTTATGCACTATATAATAATGAAATCAAACAACTAGTTATCTATCTGGAAATGTACGTCCTTGCCATGTACTCGACATTGACATAATCGCTATCACGTACTCCTTCGTTTCAAAATATAAAATGTTTTAACTTCGTGAATGGAATGGATCTACACCCTTTTTTTTTAAACCTACATACTCTCTCTGATCCATATTAGTTGACTTAAATTTATCTAGATTCAGATGTATCTAGTACTAAAACATGTTTAGATACATCCGAATCTAGACAAATTCGAGTCAACTAATATAGATCAGAGGGAGTACTAAAATGGTTTAGATACATTTTTTTCATAAAACTAAAACAACTTATATTTTAAAACCGAGGGTATTATCAACCGCTGGTTCATGGTACGAGCTAAGTCAATGGTCAAAACCATGGTACGACTCTACTTTTGGACTCATCTAAGATAGCAGACAATCCATTTTCTGGCACCTGTGTTACGTGGTGGTCGCTGGACCATCCCTTTCCGTCTGGACGATGGTGACAGAAATTAAAAGTCACCGGCCAAGGACCTCCCCTGTTCTTCCATTTCCAAGTCTCACCGGTTGTTAAGTTTTTCCATGTGTCCATTAGTCTATTTCAGTGGTCTTGGTTTATCATATTATTCTTGGAAAGTGAACCTAGCTCAATTGGTTGGGGAGTAGATGTACAAACCCAACACCTGGGTTCAAATCCTCACGGATACGAATTTAAGTTCCTGTTTATACTTAAAGACCAGACTATCTTGATACTCATGCAATTTATCCTGAGCATCAGTCTTGGTGATTAACCAAGTTTAAAAATCCTGATACTTATGTTTAATGGATGTTGAAGGCAGCTAGACGGAAATAGGGATTCTTGGATCGTCCTATTACCACTAGTAGAAATCAGGCCATTAGCCCCGGTTCATAAGGACCTTTAGTCCCAGATTAAAAACCGGGATTGCCAAAGCGGGACAAAGGTCCGGCCTTTAGTCCCGGTTCTATTACGAACCGGAACTAGAGGTCCACCACGTGGCCCCGCGAGCCGCGCTAGGCTGGAGGACATTTAGTCCCGGTCCGTAACAAGAACCGGGACTAAAGGGTGGCTGCCGCGGCAGCGTTTTGGGCCACTTGGCTGTCTCGGTAGGAGATGGGGTTTTAGGATTTTGTGTTTTTCTTTTCATTTTGTGTTTTGTGTTTAATTATTTTTCATTCTATGTTTTCATTACAAACAAGTTTTCGTATACATACACAACGCTACTACACAGTACTTGTACACGTTGATGCATATATAATATAATTTCTCTTACGAGCATACATGCATGGAGGTCGATCATTATATGGAGTCCCAACCGGGTCTAGAGCCTGTCTATTTGATTACATGAAGATCATTACATGGATGTTTTAGGGTCTATCTAGATAATATTCTCCATATGGGTCTATGACCTCGTCGACAAAAAATCCAGCCAATTCCTCTTGGATTGCTAGTAGGCGGTCATGTGGTAGGAGCTTGTCCTGCATCGCGTCCAACTGTAAAGAATGAGATCATATGAATTAGACTCAACACAACTTTTTGTAATAAAAATAAAGGGTGAATATATCGTTTACTTACTCGAACAGTTTCCAAGGGCTTCTCAGTAGTGATACGAATGAACTCGCACACGTAGAATCCACATATATTAGTCCCATGTGGCTACCTCGCGCACTTTACAAGAATAGAATTCAATCAAATAATAACTCTAACATGATAAATGTACATAAACTAGAATTAAATAGATGCGCGGACCTAGCTCGTACTACTTACCGAGACCGATTTTAAAAATATCTCCTCACGCCATTGACCGTGGACCTTGTTATTGAACCGTGTCCAAACACTACTCGACAAATAAAATGAATGTATGAGTTAATAACTACTTGATATCCCAGAAAATGGACGAAATAAACCGATATAGTGCGATAATGATTGAAATTACCTCTGGAGCATATCGATAATGCTGCGATACTCTTCCATGTCTTTGTTTAGTCAGTCCATGCTGTGAACTCTTACCAAGTCAACTGAAATGCTTAGAAGAATCCAGTGGTAGCTACGCAAGGTTGATGGCCCAAAATATATCGAGCTCGTTTGGGAATCCCAAGAGGATGGTATGATGAGCATAGAAGCAAGTTTTTCCTCAGTTATGAAACCAAGGTTATCAAACCAGTAGGAGCAAGGAAACACCTCCAAAATGTTGTTTCCCACTTGAAATCCTGCACAACACAACCACAGAACTTTGCCCCCAATTTACAGTGAGGTTGTCAATCTCACCGGTTTTACTGAAAACAAAGGATTAAACGTATTGTGTGGAAGATAGTAATAACTTGCAAAAAGTAAACAGAAAACAGTAAACAAATTGTAGATTGATAGTAAAAGAAAGGACCGGGATCCATAGTTCACTAGAGGTGATTCTCTTTAAGATAGATAACATGTTGGGTGAACAAATTACAGTGGGGAAATTGACAAACATCGAGAAAACATACATGCATATACTATTCATCTTGACTCCTATGAGATTTGATTGGGCATGACAACATTATACATAGACCGTAATCCAACTACATCTATGACTAATAATCCATCTTCAGTTTATCATCCGAACCCCCTCCAGTATTAAATTGCAAGCAACAGATAATTGCATTAAGCATTGCGTGTAAAGTAAACAATACGATTGTCCTATGAATAAAGGATTGCTGTTTTCTCCCTAGTAGCAACAACACATCTAGTACCTTAGAGATTTCTGTCACTTCCCTAGATTCCTAGAGGCATGAACCCACTATCGAGCATAAATACTCCCTCTTGGAGTTGCTAGCATCTACTCGGCCAAGATATCTACTAACAACGGAGAGCATGCAAGATCACAAATAACAAAGACATGATAGAATCAATAATAAATTTGAAATAACATCTCAATATCTATCGGAACCCCGCAAACACAACATGTAGAATTACAAATAGATGATCTTTATCATAAACAGAGCTCACAAGATCTAAACATGGTAGAACAAAGGAGAAGAACCAACCAGCTAGCTACTACATGGACCCATAGTCCAGGGATGAACTACTCACACATCACACTGGATGCTTGCATGGTGATGAAGAAGGCCTCCAGGGTGAATTCTCTCCTCCGGCAGGGTGCCGGGAAGAGCTTCAGATCTCCCCTGATCTAGGGATGGAGATGACGGCGGCTACAGGAATTTTTATCAGGTAGTTAGGGTTTATGTATAGGAGGCATCTTATAGGCGAAAGGGGAGGCCGAGGGGGTGCCCTAGGCGGCCACACCACTTCCTGGCACGGGCCAGGCCTAGCCATGTAGCCAGGTGGTGTGGCCGGCCTCTGGCCCCTCTCCGTCTCGTATTGTGGCTTCGTGTCCCCCTCAGTGAAATATTGACTTTGGCTTTTGTCCCATCCAATTTCGAGAATATTCATTTTCTGACTTTCCTCGAACCAAAAATAGCAGAAAAACATGCAGCTGGCACTGTGGCATCTTGTTAATAGGTTAGTCTAAGAAAGTGTATAAAAATACTCCAAAGTGTGGAAAAAACATAAGAAAGTAGATATAAAACAAACATGAAACATCAAAAATTAAAGATACGTTAGCAACGTATCAACATCCCCAAGCTTAACTCATGCTCGTCGTCGAGTAGGTAAGTGATAAAAAGAAAGAATAGTTTTTGAGGTGATATGCACCATCATAAACTTGATCAAAGTATTTGTAAAACATTAATAGCTAGGATCATAGTACTTCAACATAGCATGAAAGATATAGTTCTAACAATAAGATATAGCAACTATATTGTAACATGAAAAGGCACAAACAAAAGATTCATGAATAACAATGCTTTGCAAGACGTTTGTTAGTTTCACATAAAGAAAACATAATAAGAATGGTATTCAGCTTGTCCCTCATAGAGTAGCAAAACATAAATGCATAGGACACCTTCAAAGTTCATAAGGGTGACTAGATACAAATAGTTTAAGGACAAGTAATATCAAAGTTATGCATCAATCAACAAGTCTTGGGACAATGCACATTAAACTAAGAATGGCCACTATGCTCTCTCAATAGGTGCATAATGATAGAAGATGGAGACTCAATGTAAAAGTAAAAGAAAGGCCTTCATAGAAGGTAGAAGGGATTCAAGTATCATAAAGAGCTTTCAAAAATATGGTACTTATTAGCTTTCAGCTCTCATTGCCCCTATCATAAGCATCTTGAAGTGATTAAGGTTAAAGTGAACAAACCATGCAGTATATGCTTGACAAAGTATAAGTTGGAAATCTCATGTCCCTTGAATATGAGGGTCGCTCCTCGTGCTACTCAAGTTTAGTTACCGGTAAGTTCTTGTCATAGTAAGTACATGTGTATCATAGAGAACCGCAAAGGGGTACCCCTTGCCTGATGATACGGAAGAATCCCCATCTCAAAATAACAAGGCAAGCAGACAACGAGCATCTCAACAATCTTCTTATTTACCATGGGAAAATGGTGCTTTTCTCTCTCTTTCCTCTTTTCTCATCTTTTTTTTGTTTTTCTCTTTTTCTCAATCTCTATCTTTCTTTTATAAGAAGAATGCTTCATAGATTGCTCATTATGGTTACGTTTTAGGTTTCCACCATGATTAGGCATGGATTAGACCAGCGACCCATGCATTTCTCTAACACACATACATAACTCCATGGACTTATAATCTTCCCTTTCATTTCACACCGACGGCATCCATAGACAAAAGAGCATGATATCAACTAGGTACAAAGTACAAGTGCAATGTTGAAAGTGTTCCCCATGACATCATGATTCTGCTAATCCCCAACATATAAGTGCAAGCACATACAACATAGATGACACAATGGTTCAAGTTTATTAGGGGCAAGAAAAGTAAAGTGTGCCATCAAGTTCGTGAGAGCTTTAATCACTAGTTTTCTGATAACAAGTTTAATTCAGAAGGTAGATAAAAACATGAATATACTTGGAATAGCAAATGCTAATAGGTAGGTATGGTGGACTCTTTGGAATAACTTGTTTTTGTTTGAAGTTGGATGCATGAGTGGAACTCATACTTGGTTATGGAGGCTAGCAAAAAACTGGGAGCGATCAACTAAGAGAGCAATAATGGCCATAATCATGCAAAGCGACAAAACATCATTAATTAAAGCATAACGTGATATTACAAGTCAAAAACTAAAGGATCATCGAGGCTATGGTGACTTGGGATAGTCAAAACATGGTGTGAGCATGCACCAAGTCAACCCAAATAAAGCATCAAAGAAGAATACCACAATACTATGCTTTAATATGCTAAAACAACACATGATTCTTTCAAGGCACATTAAACAATCTAAATTGTTTATAACATGTCATGCTACAGCAAAAAATAACTAAGCATAAAGCCAAAACAGTATCAAGCATGACATGACAAAGCATAGGCTACAGTCAAAAAAAGCTCCTTTTGACCACTTAAGCATGAACTTTTCCTACTCTTTTCCAATCCAAACCAACCTATTTGAAAACTAATGTATGAAAGAGGGGGTCCAACCAATTTATTCAAGCAAAATAAGCAAACCAAGCAAACGAAAACCAAAAACAAAAAAACAAAGACGCTCCAAGAACAACACAACTGTGCATGAAACAGTAAAAATGAAGTGTTTGGAAGAACCTGAGATTTTTATTGATGAAGAAGGGGATGCCTTGGGCATCCCCAAGTTTTGACGCTTGTACTTCTTGGATATTTCTTGGAGTGACACGAAGTGGCATCCTCAAGCTTGAGCTTTAGTCCATTCTTCATCTCATTATATCATTCTCTCCTTACACCTAAAATTTTTCCTTCATACAAAACTTCACACAATCTTTATTAGCAACATTAGTGTATTCAAGATAATAAGTCTTTGGGTTCAGTTTCAAAACCAATAAAACTTCCATTAAAACACAAGCTACTGTATAACTTCCCTAAAAAATCTCAATTCCCCCAAAAGAACCCAAAAAGGAATCAATAATAAGCAAATGCAAATAATGAAAGAAGTCTATCAAAATAGACCAGCAGGTAAAAACCAATTTTTTCGAAGACCTTCTGTTGCTCAAATCGAAAAGTGTTTAACTAACGAAAGTTGGATAAAAACCTAGGGCAGAAGCACAAAAAATCAGAGCTCAAATCGACGTACAAAGATTTTACACGAATTTTTACAGCGAAGCACAAAAATCTGTTTCGGGACAGCAACTTTCCCAAGCATTACTTCTCTCTCATTAGAGGTTACTCTTGGCACAAAAGGCAAATAAAAAGGATAGGGAGCGGTTATTACAGAGGTAATAACTTCCAAGATTCATCTAAAACTTTTGGGTTATCTCCCAATAAGTACTTTTCTTTAACGCCTTTAAGTTAGGCATAAGAAGCAAGAAAAATGATCAAGTATTCTCAAATGAAGAAGCATTAAGATTGATACCAGAAATAGCTTCAACAAGGCAAGGTATCTCATCCAAATAAGTTCTAGAGGATCCTCTCTCAATGCTCTTGGGTTCACTATTTTCATCAAACGAGTTTTCAGAAACAATCCAATCAAGATTCTTTTCTATGGCTTCATGCATTGCTACAAGTTTAAAAAGTATTGGTATATTAATTTCCTCTACATTAGGTTCGGTTTTGTTCATATTTTCTCGTGTACCAATAACATCTACACATGAGCCTAGCATATTAAAATGTTCAAAGACTTTTCTAGCTTCCTTGGCAACATCATAGAATTCTTTAAGCAAAGTTCCTAGAATAAAATCTCCCTTTTCAGGGTCCTCAATTTCTTTAAGTTTAAGAAACATTACTTGCATTAAGGGGTTAAGGTTAACAAACCTAGCTTCCAGCATGTGAACTAAAGACGCTGCAGCAATTTCATAATTTGGAGCAAGTTCTGCAAGGGATCTATCCTCAATATCCTCATGCTTACTAACATGATTAAAGAATTCTTCAATATTATATTTTCCAATTATAGAGCCACTACCTATTGAAAGGTCTTTCAGGGTGAACTTAGGGATTAACGTGGTGAGCTAAGAAAGAGGTAGCAACTATAGAAAGACTTAATTTTTTTGTATTTTTAATAAAGAAAGCAAACTAGTACAACTAATTTTTTTTGTGTTTTTGATAAAGAAACAAGCAAACAAAGCGGAAATAAACTAAGCAAAACAAATAAAACAAAGTAAAGAGATTGGTTATCAGGGACTCCCCTTGTAAAGATGTCCTTGACTCCTTGGCAACGGCGCTAGAAAAATAGCTTGATGGCCCAAAATATATCGAGCTCGTTGGGGAACCCCAAGAGGAAGGTATGATGAGGATAGCAGCAGGTTTCCCCTCAGTTATGAAACCAAGGTTATCGAACCAGTAGGAGCAAGGAAACACCTCCAAGGTGTTGTTTCCAACTTGGAATCCTGCACAACACAACCACATAACTTTGCCCCCAACTTATAGTGAGGTTGTCAATCTCACCGGTTTTGCTGAAAACAAAGGATTAAACATATTGTATGGAAGATAGTAATAACTTGCAGAAAGTAAACAGAAAACAGTAAACAACTTGTAGATTGATAGTAAAAGTGAAGGAAATATGCCCTAGGAGGCAATAATAAAGTTGTTATTATGTATTCCTTGTATATGATACTCCCTCCGTCCCAAAATATAAGGCACCTAAGGATTAGTCAAAAGTCAACATTTTTTAAGTTTGACCATGATTATACACAAAAATATATAAATCTATAATACTAAATTAATATCAATAGATTCACCATAAAGTATATTTTCTTAATATGTCCATTCAATATTGTAGATGTAGATATTTTTTTCTAAATATTTGGTCAAAGTTAGTAAGATTTGACTTTTGACCAATCCTTAGGCGCCTTATATTTTGGGACGAAGGGAGTAGATGTTTATTTTGCATGCTATAATTGTATTGATAGGAAACATCAATACATGTGTGTTTGATAAACAAAAAGGGGTTCCTAGTTATGCCTCTCTTATAGACTAGCTCGTTGATTAACAAGATGATCAAAGTTTCCTGATCATAGACATTGGATGTTGTTAATAACGAGGTCACATCATTTGTGAAATGATGTGATGAACATTCATTCAAAGTATAGCATTACGATCAAAGTCATTATGTTTATATTGCTATAACATCATACGAAGTAATCTTAGTCCTTAGACGATGAGATCATGTTAATTGCTAACACCAGAAGAGTATCTTGATAACATCAAACGTCACACCGTAACAGGGTGACTATAAAGGTGGGTTCAATGCTACGAAGGTGTTATGTTGAGGCTCATGAATCAAGAGTGGAATTTTTCAATCCCGATGACGGATAGATATACTCTAGGCCCTCTCGGTGATATCACATTAAGATAGCTTGCAAGCAAGTGATGTGATCACTAGAATGTTATATCACAGGAACGAGAAAAGAGTGCATGTCGGTAACGAGATCAAACTAGGAATTTGGATACCGATGATCGAATCTCGGATAAGTATTATATCATGAGACAAAGGGATTAAATTACTAGCATTAAAGGTTCTCACGATCAAAGAAGTCATTGTTGAGTGTGCAGGAGTCAATATGGATCTCCAGGTCCCGCTTCTGATTATTGATCTGAGAGGAGTCTCAATCATGTCTGCATTATTCGCGGACCGTAGGGTGACACACTTAAGGGTTGCCGAACACCATTTAGGAGCACATATGTTTCAGACAAAAGGTTTGCAAAGCGCAGGAAATGTTTTGATAGAAATAGGAATTGTTTCGATAGAAACCGGAATTGTTTCGGGTGAAATTGCAGAAACTGGTTCTGCATATGATATTGAAATGTTGCAAGGGGTTTTATGTGAATGTTTGTTAATTAAAGTAATTAACAAAACTCTGAAATAAAATAAATAAAAGAGTTTTATTAATTGATGTGAGTGGAATTTTGGATGGATTCAAAATTTATGTGAGTGGAGCTTCACCACATGAATGAGGAAGAGGTGGGGGCACCCCCCTTTGGCCGCCGGCCATGGGAGGGGGGAGCCCCCCTCTCCTATAAAAGGCCCCCCTCTCCTCCTTCACAAAGTACACCTCCTCGTGAAGGATCTCTCTCCCCTCTAGATATTCCCCCATGGTCTCGGATTAGCGACATACATGTTCCCGGTAGCCTTGCGTCTGGAAGGAGTTGCTGCTTCCGCTGATTCGCTGGAGCGAGGAGTTGGAGGTTGTCCGGTGGCTTGAACGTGTGTGCGAGGATGGATGCACTGCTGATTTGCGGTCCTCGGACTTCCACATGATCTTGAGATCGTCAAGCGTACGACTACATCAACCATGAGTTCCTACTCGTTAACAAAACTCATTGTCTTCGATGGTAAGTTCTCCATGGATGTATGTCCACCCGTTGCTCTATATCTAGTAGATAGATCTTGGTGTATAGTTCTCATCGTAGGAATTTTTTTGTTTTCTATGTTGCAGACCCAAAAGTGGTATCAGAGCCTGATCTATGCGTAGGTGCTTTGCACGGGCAGTACACATATGTTTATATGTAGGCGATGATGATCATGTTATTGCATCTTCTATGTATCTTGGTTATTGGTGGCATAGTGGGATGAAGCGGCCCGGACCAACCTTACATATCATCGTACATGAGACCAGTTCCACGACTGACATGTAACTAGTTTTTGCATAAGTGGCTAGCGGGTGTCTGTATCTCCTACTATAGTCAATATCTGAATTACAACGAGTTGCTAATAACTTGGTTATCCTCGCTGTGGTTCATGTTCGTAGGTAAGATCGGTTCTATCTCCGAAAGCTCTAAGCCACGTAAAACTTGCAATTGATAAATTAGAGGCGTCTAGTTTAGATCGTTGCTGGGCTAGTGTCTTGATATGGTATTGTTGTAAGTAGATGTATGATATATACTCTTACAACACACTCAATGTGTAAGTTCCATATACCTTGGCCTTACACACAAAGGAATGATAGAGATCATACTACAATGCAAATGATATAGATCAAATGCATGGACCATATCATCTCACTTTACACATTAGATGTTTGCATCTTATATTGCTAGTTTGGTGCTTTTGGTAGCATTATAAGATGATCCCTCATTTAGATATCAAGATAAAATGTGTTCTTCCTTAAGTATGCATCGTTTTATGGATCGTGTTTCGAGGCATCACGTGATGATCGGGTGTTTGATGTCTACGCACTTCTATTCTTGTAGATAGTTGTTGGGCCTCCAAGTGCAGAGGTTTGTAGAACATCAGCAAGTTTTCCCTTAAGTGGATCACCCAAGGTTTATCGAACTCAGGGAGGAAGTGGTCAAATGTATCCCAACTCAAGCAACCCTGCAATCAAGATACAAGAAGTCTCTTGTGTCCCCAACACACCCAATACACTTGTCAGGTGTATAGGTGCACTAGTTCGGTGAAGAAATAGTGAAATACAAGTGGTATAGATAATTATAAGTGGTAACGGTGATAGAAAATACTTTGATGGCGTGGAAGAAACTAAAGGCAAACTGAAATAAAGATGGAAGCAAGCAAACATGCAATAGATCTAATAGCAAACGGTATTTCAGTGCTTAGAAACAAGGCCTAGGGACCATACTTTAACTAGTGAACACTCTCATATAAATATATTCTTCTTCATAATACTACGCTGAACTACTCTCCGGTTGGACACTCTAATCCATGGTAGGGCTATAACAGCACACCTCAAAGTAAGCCTTTCCCATCTAGATAACCCCACACTGTCACCTTGAGCACTAGATGGTTCTAACAAACACCACAATTTCATAAAGACATCTAACTCCAAATATAACTCATAACAAGTATTTGTAATATCTAGCCTAAGTGCCACCATGGTGTGCACGCTGTCACTTTCACACACATGGGGAGAGCAGAGATCTATTAAAGCACTTGAGTAGCAAGGTAGATCTACTTGATTACAAAGCTCATGATCACAATATGATCATGCATAGAGAGAGATATGAACACATAGCTACCGGTAGAACCCTTAGCCTCGAGGAAGAACTACTCCCTCATCATCATGGGAGTCATCAACAGCGATGGAGATGGCGGTGGAGTCGATCGAGATGCGATGAAGATGGTGAAGAGGCGGCGGCGGCGCCGACGGTGACCCGGAGGACTCCTTCCCCGCCTCCGGTATCATAGGGGAGCACCGCCCCTTAGCACCCTTCCTTCATGGATTCTTGGGAGACCTTCCCCATGGAGATGGAATCCATGGGGGAGGCAAAAACGTGGCTTTGGTGGGTGCAAATTCGTGGGTGGAGGTGTCTCCTTTTATATAGCTTCTCGGATTCCCGTCACCCCATCTTGGGCTGTAGTAAATCGGGTCTATCGGGACCGTATGGACTCGGAATCAGCTAAATTCTATGTCCAGAACGTTTGTCGTGAAATTTCCAACAACTTTGTAGTTGAAGAGTTTTCCGTTTGACGCTGCCTTCGACCCGAAACATTACCATCTTCAAAAAGAGTTTTGAGACAGATTTCTGGAAAACCCAATTTGACTCCAACAAGGTTTCCACTTGTATTCTTGGTAATTCCTACACATCAAAGTGTAAAACAAGAACATTGTGCACTTTTGCAACTATTAGTAGGTTAGTCCAAATAAATCATAAAATTTATATAAAAAAAGTATCAAAAGCATATTATTAGCATAAAACCATAAAAAATTATAGATACGTTATGGACGTATCAACATCCCCAAGCTTAGTTCCTGCTCGTCCTCGAGTAGGTAATGATAAAAACAATATAATTTTTGAGGTGACACGTAGCCAACACAATCTTGATCATCATTATTGTAAAAGCATTGATAGCTGGGATCAAGGTACTCTAAACATGAACATGAAAGATAAAGTTCTAACAATAAGACATAGCAACTATGTTGTAACATGAAAGGATATAAACAAAAGATTCATAAATAACAATGATTTGCAAGACATTTGTTTGTTTTACATAAATAAAACATAGCATAGTGGCAATCAGATTGTCTCTCATAGAGTAGCAAACATAAATGAATAGGACACCTTCAAAGTTCATAAGAGTGACTAGATACAAATAGTTTAAAACAAGCAATATCAAAGGTATGCATCAATCAACAAGTCATGGGAAAATGCACATAGAACTAAGAATGGCCACTATGCTCTCAAACTAGGTGCATAAAGGTAGAAGGTGGAGACTTAATATAATGGTGGAAGAAAACCTTTCATAGAAGGAAGTAGAGATTTAAGTTTCATAAAGAGCTTCCAAAAATTATGGTACTTATAGCTTTCAGCTCTCATTGCCCCTATCATAAGCATCTTAAAGGTGATTAAGGTTAAAGTGACACAACTAAGAGGATATGCTTGACAAGTTATAAACCGAAATCTCATGCCCCTTACTTACGAAGACCGAACCTCATGCTACTCAACTTTAGTCACGAGTAATCTCTTATCATTGTAAGTACATATGTATCATAAAGAACCGCCAACGGGGTACCCCTTGCACATGATACAGGAGCTATCCCATAATCAAAATGACAAGGCAAGCAGACAATGAGCATCTCAGCGATCTTTTTATTTTCTATTTGCATAGGTTTTTATTGAGGATGCTTCATAGAGTGCTCATTATGGTGATGCTGCAAGTTTCCTCCATGATTAGTCATGGCTTAGGCTAGAGGCCCTGGCGTTTCTTTAACACACATACAAACTATATGATCTTACAAGTTCCACTTTTATTTCACACCGCCGGGATTCATAAGCAAAAGAACATGATATCAACGGGGTACAAAGTACAAGTGTAATGTTGAAAGCGTTCCCCATGATACATGGTTCTGCTAATTTCAACTTATAAAACGCAAGCATATACGCAACAAAGAAGGACCCAATGGTTCAAGTTTATTAAATGCAAGAAAAGTAAAGTGTGCCATCAAGTTCGTGAGAGCTTTAATCACTAATTTTCACATAACAAGTTTAATTTGGAAGGTAAACAAAAGCATGAATATACTTGGAATAGCATAAGCTAGTAGGTAGGTATGGTGGACACTTTGGAATAACTTGGTTTAGAGAGTTGGATGCATGAGTGGAACTCATACTTGGTTGTGGAGGCTAGCAAAAGACTGGGAGCGACAAACTAAGAGAGCAATAATGGCCATAATCATGCAGAGTGACAAAACATCATTGATCAAAGCATAAAATGATACTACAAGTTGAAAACTAAAGGATCATAAAGGCTATGGTGACTTTGGATAGTCATAACATGGTGTGAGCATGCGCCAAGTCAACCCAAATAAAGCATCAAAGGAGAATACCACTATACTATGCTTTAATATGCTAAAACAACACATGATTCATCCAAGGCACATTAAGAAATCTCAATTGTTTATAACGAGTAATGCTACAGCAAAGAATACTAAGCATAAAGCCAAAACAATATCAAGCATGGCATGACAAAGCATAGGCCACAGTCAAAAACAAGCTCACTTTACCACTTAAGCATGAACTTTCCTACTCTTTTCCAATCCAAACCAAACTATTTGAAAACCAATGTATGAAAGAGGGGGTCCAACCAATTTATTCATAAAACTAAACAGACCAAGCAAATGAAAAACCAAAACGAAAACGAAAAACAAGACGCTCCAAAAACAACACAACTGTGCATGAAACAATAAAAATAAAGCGTTTGGAAGGAAGCTGGGATTTTTATTGATGAGAAAGGGGATGCCTTGGGCATCCCCAAGCTTTGACGCTTGTATTTCTTGGATATTTCTTGGGGTGACACACGTGGCATCCCTAAGCTTGAGCTTTAGTCCATCCTTCATCTCATTACTCATTCCTTCCATACACCTGAAAATTTTCCTTCATACAAAACTTCACACAATCTTTATTAGCAACATTAGTGCACTGAAGATAATAAGTCATTAGGTTCAGTTCTAACACCAATAAAAATTTAATTAAAACACTAGCTACTGTAGCACTTCCCTCAAAAATCTCAATTCCCCAAAAGAACTCAAAAAGGAACCAACAAGAAGCAAATGCAAGTAATGGCAGAAATTTGTCAAAACAGACCAGCAGGTAAAGACGAATTTTTTTGAAGACCTTATGTTGCTCAAATCAAAAGGTGTTGAACTAACGAAAGTTAGATAACAACCTGGGTCTGAAGCACAAAAATTCACGCCTCAAAAGGACCTACAGAGATTTTACACGAATTTTTACGGTGAAGCACAGAAATCTGTTTTGGGACAGCAACTTTCCCAATCATTACTTCTCTCTCATTAGAGGGTACTCTTGGCACAAAAAGCAAATAAAAAGGATAAGGAGCTGTTACTACTTAAGTAATAACTTCCAAGACTCATCTAAAACTTCTGGGTTATCTCCCAATAAGTACTTTTCTTTAACGCCTTTAAGTTAGGCATGGTAGTTTGAGAAGATGCTCACAGAAGAAATATTAATTTAAGTAAAAGAGAGCTTCAAGGAGAAAATTAAAAACACATTTAAGTCTAACCCACTTCCTATGCATAGGAATCTTATAAAGAAACTAGTCATGAAAGCACAAAGCAACAATCATAGGCAATCAGAACAAGTGCAACTTCAAGACTTTCAACATAAAGAGGGCAAACCTAATATTATTGAGATGCATAAAACCATGTTTCCCTCTCTCATAATAACTTTCAGTAGCATCATGAATCAAATTAACAATATAACTATCATATGAAACATTCTTATGATGATCCACATGCATATAATCATTATTACTCTCCACATAAGCATAGTCATTCTTATTAATCGTAGTAGGAGCAAATTTAACAAAATAGCTATCATTATTATTCTCATCACCATAATCATCAAATATAGGAGGCATATTGTAATCATAATTAATTTTCTCCTCAATAGTAGGTGGAGTGAAAATATCATATTCATCATTGTAATCATCATATAATGGAGGTTTGGTATCATCATAAGAAATAGAATAGCTATCTTCCAAAGCTAGGGAACTAAAAAGATCATTTTCATAAAAACTATATTCCCCAAGCTTAGACTTTTCCATAGCATTAGCAATAATGGTGTTCAAATAATTCATAGTAACAACATTGCTATTATCATGCAACTAAAGTTCCATAGGTTTTTTAATTTTCTCTGCAGACAATTCATGTTCTAACTTAGGAAAAATACTAAAAAGCTCTCTAATTTTGTTGTTGTTTTCCATTAAGCCTAACTAGTGAAAACAAGAAACAAAAAGAAAAAATTGCAGAATCTAAAGGAAATAACTTCGAGCACTCACACCGGAGGATGTGAGTACCTTTTACCTTACCTCCCTGGCAACGGCGCCAGAAAATAGGCGTTTGCCATGAGAGGTTCTTCTTCTTTAATCCTCCAGTGTGAATACCTTTTACCTTACCTCCCTGGCAACGGCGCTAGAAAATAGGTTGATGTCTACGCACTTTTATTCTTGTAGACAGTTGTTGGGCCTCCAAGTGCAGAGGTTTGTAGAACAGCAGCAAGTTTTCCCTTAAGTGGATCACCCAAGGTTTATCGAACTCAGGGAGGAAGTGGTCAAACGTATCCCCTCTCAAGCAACCCTGCAATCAAGATACAAGAAGTCTCTTGTGTCCCCAACACACCCAATACACTTGTCAGGTGTATAGGTGCACTAGTTCGGTGAAGAAATAGTGAAATACAAGTGGTATAGATAATTATAAGTGGTAACGGTGATAGAAAATACTTTGCTGGCATGGAAGAAACTAAAGGCAAACTGAAATAAAGATGGAAGCAAGCAAACATCTAATAGATCTAATAGTAAATGGTGTTTCAGTGCTTAGAAACAAGGCCTAGGGATCATACTTTAACTAGTGAACACTCTCATATAAATATATTCTTCTTTATGATACTACGCTGAACTACTATCCAGTTGGACACTCTAATCCATGGTAGGGCTATAACAACACACCTCAAAGTAAGCCTTTCCCATTTAGATAACCCCACACTGTCACCTTGAGCACTAGATGGTTCCAACAAACACCACAATTTCATAAAGACATCTAACTCCAAATATAACTCATAACAAGTATTTGTAATATCTAGCCTAAGTGCCACCATGGTGTGCATGCTGTCACTTTCACACACATGGGGAGAGCAGAGATCTATTAAAGCACTTGAGTAGCAAGGTAGATCTACTTGATTACAAAGCTCATGATCATAATATGATCATGCATAGAGAGAGATATGAACACATAGCTACCAGTAGAACCCTTAGCCTCGAGGAAGAACTACTCCCTCATCATCATGGGAGTCAGCAACAGCGATGGAGATGGCGGTGGAGTCGATTGAGATGGCGGTGAAGATGGTGAAGAGGCGGCGGCGGCGCCGACGGTGACGTGAAGGACTCCTTCCCCGCCGCCGGTATCACAGGGGAGCACCACCCCTTAGCACCCTTCCTTCATGGATTCTTGGGAGCCCTTCCACATGGAGATGGGATCCATGGGGGAGGCAAAAACGTGGCTTTGGTGGCTGAAAATTCGTGGGTGGAGGTGTCTCCCACGAATTAGGTTTCCTCCCTTTATATATCTTCTCGGATTCCCGTCACCCCATCTTGGGCTGCAGTAAATCGGGTCTATCGGGACCGTCCTGACTTGGAATCAGCTAAATTTTATGTCCAGAACGTTCGTCGTGAAATTTGCAACAACTTTGTGGTTGAAGAGTTTTCCGTTTGATACTGTCTTCGACCTAAAATGTGACCATCTTCAAAAAGAGTTCTGAGTCAGATTTCTGGAAAATCCCAATTTGACTCCAACAAGGTTTCCACTTGTATTCTTGGTAATTCCTACACATCAAAGTGTAAAACAAGAACATTGTGCACTTTTGCAACTATTAGTAGGTTAGTCCAAATAAATCATAAACTTTATATAAAAAAAGTATCAAAAGCATATTATTAGCATAAAACCATAAAAAATTATAGATACGTTATGGATGTATCAACATCCCCAAGCTTAGTTCCTGCTCGTCCTCGAGTAGGTAACGATAAAAACAATATAATTTTTGAGGTGACACGTAGCCAACACAAAATGATTTTTGATACCCATGCTGCCGTAGAGAGTTATAATGCTTCTAAAAAGTTCTTTAGCTGCATGATGGAGGAGAACAACTCCGTTAGTGAGCACGTACTCAAAATGTCTGGGTACGCCAATAAGCTTGTGTCCTTGGGAATAACGATTCCCATTGACTTAGGCATACATCATGTTCTCCAATCTCTGCCACCAAGCTACAAGAGCTTCGTGATGAACTATAACATGCAGGGCATGAAGAAGTCTCTTCCCGAGCTTCTGTCAATGTTTAAGACTGCAGAAGTGGAGATTAGGAAAGAACATCAAGTGTTGATGATCAATAAGACCACCGGTTTCAACAAGGACAAGAAAGGCAAGCAGAAGGGAAAGAAGGGCGGTAAATCTGTTGCCGCACCTAAAAAGAAACCCCGAGCTGGCCCTAAGTATGATACCGAGTGCTACTATTGCAAGGGGACTGGCCATTGGAAGCGCAACTGCCCAAAGTATTTGGCGGACAAGAAGGCCGACAAGGCAAACGAAGGTATATGTGATATACATGTTATTGATGTGTACTTGACTAGTACTCGCAGTAGCACCTGGGTATTTGATACGGGATCGGTTGCTAATATATGTAACTCGCTTCAGGGGCTGCGGAACAAGCGACAGCTAGCAAGGGATGAGGTCATGATGCGGGTCGGCAATGGATCAAGAGTTGATGTGATCGCCAGCAGAACGCTACCTCTCCATATGCCATCGAGATTAGTTATAAATCTAAATAATTATTATTTGGTGCCTGCACTGAGCATGAACATTGTATCCGGATCGTGTTTGATGCAAAGTGGTTATTTGTTTAAATCTAAAAACAATGGTTGTTCGATTTATATAAATGATATTTTTTATGGTCATGCACCTGTGTTGAATGGTTTATTTCTGTTGGATCTCGATAGTAGTATTACGCATATTCATAATGTTGATGCTAAAAGGATTAAACTTGATAATGATATATCTGCATATATGTGGCACTGCCGTCTAGGTCATATTGGCGTTAAACGCATGAAGAAACTCCATTCTGATGGACTTTTGGAATCACTTGATTTTGAATCATTTGATACATGTGAGCCATGCCTTATGGGCAAGATGACTAGAACGTTTTTTTGTTTCAATGGAACAGGCGACAGATTTATTGGAAATCATACATACTGATGTGTGTGGACCAATGAGTGTGTCGGCGCGAGGTGGATATCGTTATTTTGTTACTTTCACGGATGATTTGAGTAGATACGGGTATATCTATTTAATAAAACATAAGTCTAAAACCTTTGAGAAGTTCAAGGAATTTCAGAATGAAGTGGAAAATCATTGTAACAGAAAGATCAATTTTCTGCGGTCCGACCGTGGAGGAGAGTATCTTAGTTACGAGTTTAGCACACATATGAAAGACTGTGGAATAGTTTCACAACTCACGCCTGCCACAACACCACAACATAATGGTGTGTCGGAACGTTGTAATCGTACATTATTGGATATGGTTTGATCTATGATGTCTCTGACTGACTTGCCACTATCATTTTGGGGTTATGCACTGGAAACCGCTGCATTCACTTTAAATAGGGCACCATCTAAATCCGTTGAAATGACACCATATGAATTATGGTTTGGAAACAAACCTAAGCTGTCATTTCTTAAAGTTTGGGGATGTGATGTTTATGTGAAGAAACTTCAGCCGGATAAACTCGAACCCAAAGAAGAAAAATGCGTCTTCATAGGATACCCTAAAGAAACGATTGGGTATACCTTCTATCATAGATCCGAGGGCAAGGTTTTTGTTGCCAAGAATGGATCCTTTCTTGAGAAGGAGTTTCTCACGAAAGGTGTGAATAGTCGGAAGGTAGAACTCGAAGAGGTTATTGAACCTTCTCTTCATGAATTGGCGAGTGGCGCAGCAGCGTAAGTTGTTTCGGAGTTGACTTCACCTGATGAAGAGAGAGCTAATGATAATGATCATGAAACTCCGAAAGAGGATACTGCCGAACCTCGCAGGTCAAGTAGGACACGTGCAGCTCCTGAACTGTACGGCAATCCTGTTATGAATTTCATGATTGATGAAATAGATGACCCTACGACGTATGAATAAGCGATGATGAGCCCGGATTCCAACAAATGGCTAGAAGCCTTGAAATCTGAGATGGAATCCATATACGAAAACCAGGTTTGGACCTTGGTGGACTTACCTCACGATCGAAAGGCCGTTGAGAATAAATGGATTTTCAAAAGAAAAACTGATGCTGATGGTAATGTGACCATCTATAAGTCTCGACTTGTCACAAAGGGGGTTCGACAAATTCAAGGAGTTGACTACGATGAGACATTCTCTCCCGTAGCGATGCTAAAGTCGGTTAGGATTATGTTAGCAATTGCTGCATATTTCGATTATGAAATGTGGTAGATGGATGTCAAAACTGCGTTCCTCAATGGTAATATTGAAGAAGAGTTGTATATGATACAACCTAAGGGTTTTGTCGATCCTAAGGATGCTGATAAGGTATGCAAACTTCAGCGATCCATCTATGGACTGAAGCAAGCATCCTGGAGTTGGAATCTCCGCTTTGATGAGGTGATCAAAGAGTTTGGATTTGTCCAAACTTATGGAGAGGCTTGTATTTACAAGAAAGTGAGTGGGAGCAATGTGGCATTTCTAATATTATATGTGGATAACATATTATTGATTGGAAATGATAAAGATCTTTTAAATAGTATTAAAAGTTATCTAAACAGCAAATTTTTGATGAAAGACCTTGGTGAAGCTTCATATATATTAGGCATTAAAATCTATAGAGATAGATCAAGACGCCTAATTGGGCTATCACAGAGTACATACCTTGATAATATATTAAAGAAGTTTAATATGGACGGAAGTAAGAAGGGGTTCTTACATATGTTGCAAGGCAAGACATTGAGTAAGACTCAAAGTCCGGCTACGGCGGAAGAAAGAGAGATAATTGATAAGATCCCCTATGACTCAGCCATAGGCTCTATAATGTACGCCATGCTATGTACAAGACCGGATGTGGCACATGCTATTAGTTTGACTAGTACGTACCAATCTGATCCAGGTTCGGAACACTGGATAGCGGTCAAGAATATCCTTAAGTACTTGAGAAGAACTAAGGATATGTTTCTTGTATACGGAGGTGAAGAAGAGCTAGTCGCTGAGTGTTATGTCGATGCTAGCTTTGACACCGATCCGGATGACTCTAAGTCCTAATCCGGATACGTATTTCTCCTGAACGGAGCAGCAGTTAGTTGGAGGAGTTCCAAACAACCTGTGGTGGCTGGATCAACGACGGAGGCGGAATATGTTGCTGCTTCAGAAGCGGCACAGGAAGCGGTTTGGATGAAGGAGTTCATAACGGAACTAGGTGTGGTTCCTAGTGCATTGGACCCAATGGTGATCTATTGTGACAACAATGGAGCCATAGCCCATGCTAAGGAACCAAGGTCTCACAAGAATTCCAAGCATATTAAGCGCCGGTTTCACTCCATCCGCGAGCATGTCAAGGATGGAGACATAAAGATTTGTAAAGTGCACACGGACCTGAATGTAGCAGATCCGTTGACTAAAGTTCTCCCTAGGGCCAAACATGATCAACACTAGAACTCCATGGGTGTTAGATTTATCACTATGTAAACTAGATTATTGTCTCTAGTGCAAGAGGGAGACTGAAGGAAATATGCCCTGAGAGGCAATAATAAAGTTGTTATTATGTATTCCTTGTATATGATAGATGTTCATTTTGCATGCTATAATTGTATTGATAGGAAACATCAATACATGTGTGTTTGATAAACAAAAAGGGGTTCCTAGTTATGCCTCTCTTATAGACTAGCTCGTTGATTAACAAGATGATCAAAGTTTCCTGATCATAGACATTGGATGTTGTTAATAACGATGTCACATCATTTGTGAAATGATGTGATGAACATTCATCCAAAGTATAGCATTACGATCAAAGTCATTATGTTTATATTGATATAACATCATACGAATTAATCTTAGTCCTTAGACCATGAGATCATGTTAATTGCTAACACCGGAAGAGTATCTTGATAACATCAAATGTCACACCGTAACAGGGTGACTATAAAAGTGGGTTCAGTGCTACGCAGGTGTTAGGTTGAGGCTCATGGATCAAGAGTGGAATTTGTCAATCCCGATGACGGATAGATATACTCTGGGCCCTCTCGGTGATATCACATTAAGATAGCTTGCAAGCAAGTGATGTGATCACTAGAATGTTATATCACGGGAACGAGAAAAGAGTGCATGTCGGTAACGAGATCAAACTAGGTATTTGGATACCGATGATCGAATCTCGGACATGTATTATATCATGAGACAAAGATATTAAATTACTAGCGTTAAAGGTTCTCACGATCGCAGAAGTCATCATTGAATGTGCAGGAGTCAGTATGGATCTCCAGGTCCCGCTTCTGATTATTGATCTGAGAGGAGTCTCAATCATATCTGCATTATTCGTGAACCATAGGGTGACACACTTAAGGGTTGCCGGACACCATTTAGGAGCACATATGTTTCAGACAAAAGGTTTGCAAAGCGCAGGAAATGTTTCGATAGAAACAGGAATGGTTTCGATAGAAACCGGAATTGTTCCGGGTGAAATTGCAAAAAGTGGTTCTGCATGTGATATTGAAATGTTGCAAGGGGTTTTATGTGAATGTTTGTTAATTATAGTAATTAACAAAATTCTGAATAAAATAAATAAAAGAGTTTTATTAATTGAGAGTTGCATTAAATTTGGTGGATATTTAATGCATGTGAGTGGAATTTTGGGTGGAGTCAAAATTTATGTGAGTGGAGCTTCACCACATGAATGAGGAAGAGGTGGGGGCACCCCCCTTTGGCCGCCGTCCATGGGAGGGGAGGAGCCCCCCCTCTCCTATAAAAAGCCCCCCTCTCCTCCCTCACAAAGTACACCTCCTTGTGAAGGATGTCTCTCCCCCTCTAGATATTCCCCTCTGGTCTCGGATTAGCGAGATACATGTTCCCGGTTGCCTTGCATCAGAAAGGAGTTGCTGTTTCCGCTGATTCGCTGGAGCGAGGAGGTGGAGGTTGTCCGGTGTCTTGAATGTGTGTGCGAGGATGGATGCGCTGCTGATTTGCGGCGCTCAGACTTCCACATGATCTTGAGATCGGCAAGCGTACGACTACATCAACCACGAGTTCCTACTCGTTAACAAAACTCATTGTCTTTGAGGGTAAGTTTTCCATGGATGTATGTCCACCCGTTGCTCTGTATCTAGTAGATAGATCTTGGCGTATAGTTCTCATCGTAGGATTTTTTTTGTTTTCTATGTTGCGGACCCAACAAAAAGAAAGGACCGGGGGTCCATAGTTCACTATAGGTGATTCTTCTTAAGATAGATAACATGTTGGGTGAACAAATTATAGCAGGGCAATGGACAAACATCGAGAAAGCATAGATGCATATACTAATCATCTTGACTCCTATGAGATTTGATTGGGCATTACAACATTATACATAGATCGTAATCCAACTGCATCTATGACTAATAATCCACCTTCAGTTTATCATCCGAACCCCCTCCAGTATTAAGTTGCAAGCAACAGATAATTGCATTAAGCATTGCATGTAAAGTAAACAATACGATTGTTCTATGAACAAAGGATTGTTGTTTTCTCCCTAGTAGCAACATCACATCTAGTACCTTAGAGATTTTTGTCACTTTCCCAGATTCCTAGAGGCATGAACCCACCATCGAGCATAAATACTCCCTCTTGGAGTTGCTAGCATCTACTCGGCCAAGATATCTACTAACAACGGAGAGCATGCAAGATCACAAATAACAAAGACATGATAGAATCAATAATCAATCTGAAATAACATCTCAATATCCATCGGATCCCCGCAAACACAACATGCAGGATTACAAATAGATGATCTTGATCATGAACGGAGCTCACAAGATCTAAACATGGTAGCACAAAGGAGAAGAACCAACCATCTAGCTACTACATGAACCCGTGGTCCAGGGATGAAGTACTCACGCATCACACCGGAGGCTTGCATGGTGATGAAGAAGGCCTCCAGGGTGAATTCTCCCCTCCGGCAGGGTGCCGGGAAGAGCTTCAGATCCCTCCCGATCTAGGGATGGAGATGACGGCGACTACAGACTCTTTCGTGGAATTTTGATCGGGTACTTAGGGTTTCTGTTGCGGAGGCATCTTATAGGCGAAAGGGGAGGCTGAGGGGGTGCCCTAGGCGGCCACACCACCCCCTAGCGCGGGCCAGGCTTGGCCGTGCGGCAAGGTGGTGTGGCCGGCCTCTGGCCCCTCTCCGTCTCGTATTCTGGCTCCATGTCCCCCTCGGTGAAATATTGACTTTGGCTTTGTCCCGTCCAATTCCGAGAATATTCATTTTCTGACTTTCCTGAAACTAAAAGCAGCAGAAAAACAGGCAGCTGGCACTGTGGCATCTTGTTAATAGGTTAGTCCAAGAAAGTGTATAAAAATACTCCAAAGTGTGGACAAAACATAAGAAAGTAGATATAAAACAAGCATGGAACATCAAAAATATAGATACGTTAGCAACGTATCAAAGGTTTACATACGTCAGTAACTCATCATTTACACTGAACATCGAGTAGGCAGAAGTTAATGTGTACAATAAAACACTCACCCGAAGTTTTGCTCGGTCTCCAGTGGCTTATCATTTAGCACAACTCCATTAACTCGATGTGGGTCAATGAACCCAAATCCGTTGATAGCCTTTCTTTTACATTCGAGAATCTTCAATCTGCATCATTATATATAGCATACAAAATAATATAGTGAGTATACTTACCGGCAATGAATTGAACAAGCTGAGTGATGACCCACAAGTATAGGGGATGTATCGTAGTATTTTCGAGGGAAGTGAAACCCAATTTATTGATTAGACACAAGGGGAGCCAAAGAATATTTATAAGCCTTAACAACTGAGTTGTCAATTTAGATGCACCTGGAAACAATCTTGCTCACAATAGTTTATCAGTAGCAACAGTTTTGTAGGAGGAATAGTAAAGTAACAGCAGTAGTAAAGTAAAGACAGTAGTAATAATAGCAGTAAACAGTAGGATTCGAGTGCGGTAGGCATAGGGATGGATGGACGGGCGTTGCATGGACAAGACAATTCACATAGCAATCAGAACATAGGGCAATTGCAGATAAATAAGATAAAGCATCCAAGTACTAGATAATCCTAGGATGTGTTCCATATATAGTCATACGTGCTCGCAATGAGAACTTGCACAACATCTTTTGTCCTGCCGGCCTGTTTGCAGCGGGGCCTCAAGGGAACTACTAGCAATTAAGGTGCTCCTTTTAATAGAGCACCGGAGCAAAGCATTAACACTCCGTGAACACATGTGATCCTCACATCAAAGTCATTCCCTCCGGTTATCCCGATTTCTGTCACTTCGGGGCCTTTGGTTCCGAACAACAACATGTGTATACAACTTGCAGATAAGACCATAAACAATACTATCATAATGAATCAATAACATGTTAAGATCTGAAATCATGGCACTCGGGCCCTAGTGACAAGAATTAAGCACAACAAGTCACAACAAAGTCATAAAGCACTAATAGGAGATACTAGGCACCATGCCCTAACAATCTGATGCCTTTACTTGAACGATCTCATCCAATCCCTACCATCCCCATAGCCTACAGTAGGGGATTACTCACTCATAGATGGGGGAAACATGGATGGTTGATGGAGAAGCGATGGTGATGATGATGGCGATGATCTCCTCCAATTCCCCGTCCCGGCAGGATGCCAGAACGGAGTTTCTGGTGCTGTTTCATGGAATCTCGTGGTGGCGGCGGAGCGGAACTCCTTCTGGAAAAACGTCGAACCCCTAGAGTTTTTAGGTCAGAAGGCTTCTTATAGGCAAAGAGGGAGACCGAGGGGGTGTCTGGGGCGGCCAAACCACCCCCTAGCGTGGCCTGGGCTAGCCCGCGCAGCCAGGTGGTGTGGCCTAGCCCCAGCCCCCCTCCGTCTCGTATTCTGGCTCCGGGAGTCTTCTGGTGAAATAGGATTTTCAGCATATTTTCAACGGAATTTTTCCTGATAGTTGATTTTCTGCACAAAAAGTAGACACCAGGGCAATTCTGCTGAAAACGGCGTCAGTCCGCGTTAGTTGCATCCAAATCACACAAGTTTAGAGGAGAAACAATAGCAGAAGTGTTTGGGAAAGTAGATACGTTTTGGACGTATCAACTCCCCCCAAGATTAGCTTATTGCTTGTCCTCAAGCAATTCAGTTGAAACCTGAGTGCGATAAAAGAACTTTCACGAACCCATTTGCTTCATATGATGTATATATTCTCAGCATGTGATCAACTACTTAGAAAATTCATAATAAAGAGTATGCAACTAAGTTTACTTAATAGGCATTGGAAGCAATGAAGAGATTCTAACTTAAAAATAATAAGTAGCATGAAGTATAAACATAGGCAACATTACAATGCTCATAACAAGGTATGATAGAGTGGTATCTCGCTCGCCTTTTTATTGTGAATGCCAAGGCACCTCTGAAGTTCAGGTGAAGACTAGAAGTAAAGATATCAATGATACAAGCTTCAAAGTCATAACACAAATAATCAAGTTTTGAGACAAGCACGTTACACTAAGAATGACAACTATGCTCTCAAGAAGGTGCTCATAGAATAAGTGGAGACTCAACAAGGAAATGAAAAAGGTTTTGAATAGTTTAAAAGGCTTCCAAATGCTGAAAGTATGGTACTTGTTAGCTTTGAGCTCTCATTGCCCCTATCATAAGCATCTTGAAGGTGATTAAGGTTAAAGTGACACAACTAAGAGGATATGCTTGACAAGTTATAAGCTGAAATCACATGCCCCTTACTTACGAAGACCGATCCTCATGCTACTCAACTTCAGTCACAAGTAAGCTCTTGTCATTGTAAGTATATACATATCATAGAGAACCGCCAACGGGGTACCCCTTGCACATGACACAGGAGCTCTCCCATAATCAAAATGACAAGGCAAGCAAACAATGAGCATCTCAGCGATCTTTTTATTTACTATGTGCATAGATTTTTATTGAGGATGCTTCATAGAATGCTCATTATGGTTATGCTGCAAGTTCCCACCATGATTAGGCATGGCTTAGGCTAGCGGCCTAGGCGTTTCCCTAACACATATACAAACTCCATGATCTTACAAGTTCCACTTTTATTTCACACCGCCGGGATACATAAGCAAAATAATCATGATATCAACGGGGTACTAAGTACCAGTGCAATGTTGAAAGCGTTCCCCATGATACATGGTTCTGCTAACTTCAACTTATAAAGCGCAAGCATATACGCAACAAAGAAGGACACAATGGTTCAGGTTTATTAAGTGCAAGAAAATAAAGTGTGCCGTCAAGTTCGTGAGAGCTTTACTAACTAACTTTCTCATAACAAGCAAACATTTTATTTGGAAGAAAACAAGGCATATTGAATATGCACGGAAATAGAAAATGATGCTAATAGGCAGGTAAGGTGGACACTTTGGCAATATATGGTTTTAGGGAGTCGGAAACATCAGTAAAACATACTCAGTGAAAGTGAAGGCTAGCAATAGTAAGGGAGCAACAAACGAGAGAGCAATAGCTGTCATAATCATGCTTGCAACAAAATAGGACTAATCATGGCATGAAAGTGATTCAAGACCCTCAAGGCAAAATAATCCATCGAGGCTTAACTGATTATTTCAGTCATATGCATGCGTGAGCATGTGCCAAGTCAATTCAAATGAAACATTCAGAGGAGGATACCACGGTGTCATGATGTCTACGCACTTCTATTCTTGTAGACAGTTGTTGGGCCTCCAAGTGCAGAGGTTTGTAGAACAGCAGCAAGTTTTCCCTTAAGTGGATTACCCAAGGTTTATCGAATTCAGGGAGGAAGTGGTCAAAGGTATCCCCTCTCAAGCAACCCTGCAATCAAGATACAAGAAGTCTCTTGTGTCCCCAACACACCCAATACACTTGTTAGGTGTATAGGTGCACTAGTTTGGCGAAGAGATAGTGAAATACAAGTGGTATAGATAATTATCAGTGGTAACGGTGATAGAAAATAGCTTGATGGCGTGGAAAAGACTAAAGTAAAACTGAAATAAAGAAGGAAGCAAGCAAACATGTAACAGATCTAATAGCAAACGGTGCAAGGCCTAGGGACCATACTTTCACTAGTGAACACTCTCATATAAATATCTTCTCTTTATGATACTACTCTTAACTACTCTCCAATTGAACACTCTAATCGATGATAGGGCTATAACAGCACATCTCAAAGTTCATCTTTCCCATCTAGAAACCCCACACTGTCACCTTGAGTACTAGATGAGTCCAACAAACACCACAATTTCATAAAGACATCCAACTCCAAATATAACTCGTAACAAGTATTTGTAATCTCTATCCTAAGTGCCACCATGGTATGCACGTTGTCACTTTCACACACATGGGGAGAGTAGAGATCTATTAAAGCCCTTGAGTAGTTGGGTAGATCTATAGATTACAAGCTCATGATCTCAATAAGATCATGCATAGAGAGAGAGAGATGAACACATAGCTACCGGTAGAACCCTTAGCCTCGAGAGAGAACTACTCCCTCCTCATCATGGGAATCAGCAAGGGAGATGGAGATGGTGGTGGAGATCGATGGAGATGGCTCCGGGGGCACTTCCCCGTCCCGGTAGGGTGCCGGGACAGAGACTTTCTGTCCCCCGAATCTCCCCTTCGGTGGCGGCGGCGCTGCGGAAATTTTCATGGCTGGAGGCTTGACGATTTAGGGTTTTTGCATCGGGGGGCATCTTATAGGCGAAGAGGCAAGGTCGGTGGGCAGCCAGGGGGACCACACCACCTGGTGGCGTGGCCAGGGCTAGCCCACGCCACCACATGGTGTGGCCGCCCTGTGGCCCCTCTCCATCTCGTCTTCTGGCTCCGTGAGTCTTCTGGTAAAATATCAACTTTGGCTTTTGTCTGGTCCAATTCCGAGAATATTGATTTTTTGACTTTCCTGGAACCAAAAACAGCAAAAAACAGGCAACTGGCACTGTGGCTCTTGTTAATAGGTTAGTCCAAGAAATCATATGAAAAGTACACCAAAGTGTGGACAAAACACAAGAAAGTAGATAAAACCAAGCATGGAACATCAAAAATTATAGATACATTTGCAATGTATCAACATCCCCAAGCTTAACTCCTGCTCGTCCTCGAGTAGGTAAGTGATAAAAAGAAAGAATAATTTCTGAGGTGACATGCACCATCATAAACTTGATCAAAGTATTTGTAAAACATTGATAGCTGGGATCATAGTACTTCAATCATAACATGAAAGACAAAGTTCTAACAATAAGGCAAAGCAACTGTGTTGCAACATGAAAAGGCACAAACAAAAGATTCATGAATAACAATGCTTTGCAAGTCGTTTGTTTGTTTCACATAAAGACAACATAGCATAATGGCATTCGGCTTGTCCCTCATAGAGTAGCAAACATAAATGCATAGGACACCTTCAAAGTTCATAAGAGTGACTAGATACAAATAGTTTAAAACAAGCAATATCAAAGCTATGCATCAATCAACAAGTCTTGGGACAATGCACATAGAACTAAGAATGGCCACTATGCTCTCAAAGTAAGTGCATGAAGATAGAAGGTGGAGACTCAACATAAAAGTAAAAGAAAGGCCTTCATAGAAGGAAGTAGAGATTCAAGTTTCATAAAGAGCTTCCAAAAATTATGGTACTTATAGCTTTCAGCTCTCATTGCCCCTATCATAAGCATCTTGAAGTGATTAAGGTTAAAGTGAACAAACAATGGTGTACATGCTTGACGAAGTATAAGTTAGAAATCTCATGTCCCTTGAATACGAGGGCCGCTCCTCATGCTACTCAAGTTTAGTCACCGGTAAGTTCTTGTCATCGTAAGTACATGTGTATCATAGAGAACCGCCAATGGGGTACCCCTTGCCCGATGATACGGAAGAATCCCCATATCAAAATGACAAGGCAAGCAGACAACGAGCATGTCAGCAATCTTCTTATTTACCATGGGAATATGGTGCTTTTTTCTCTCTTTCCTCTTTTCATAATCTCTTTTTTCTCTTTTCCTTTTTCTGAATATAGGACTCTTTTTTATAAGAAGAATGCTTCATAGACAGCTCATTATGGTTACGCTGCAGGTTTCCACCATGTCAGCATGGATTAGACCAGCGGCCCAGGCGTTTCTCTAACACATATACATAACTCCATGGACTTACAAGCTCCCCTTTCATTTCACACCGACGACATCCATAGACAAAAGAGCATGATATCAACTAGGTACAAAGTACAAGTGCAATATAGAAAGCGTTCCCCCATGACAGCATGGTTCTGCTAATCCCCAACAAATAAGTGCAAGCATATACAACATAGACGACACAATGGTTCAAGTTTATTAAGGGCAAGAAAAGTAAAGTGTTCCATCAAGTTCATGAGAGCTTTAATCACTAGTTTTCTCATAACAAGTTTAATTTGGAAGGTAGATAAAAACATGAATATACTTGGAATAGCATATGCTAGTAGGTAGGTATGGTGGACTCTTTGGAATAACTTGGTTTTAGGAGTTGGATGCATGAGTGGAACTCATACTTGGTTGTGGAGGCTAGCAAAAGACTGGGAGCGACAAACTAAGAGAGCAATAATGGCCATAATCATGCAGAGCGACAAAGCATCATTGATCAAAGCATAAAGTGATACTACAAGTTGAAAACTAAATGATCATAAAGGCTTATGGTGACTTGAGATAGTCATAACATGGTCTGAGCATGTGCCAAGTCAACCCAAATAAAGCATCAAAGGAGAATACCACAATACTATTCTTTAATATGCTAAAACAACGCATGATTCTGCCAAGGCACATTAAGCAATCTCAATTGTTTATAACAAGTCATGCTACAGAAAAGAATACTAAGCATAAAGCCAAAACAATATCGAGCATGGCATGACAAAGGATAGGCCACAGTCAAAAACAAGCTCTCTTTACCACTTAAGCATGAACTTTCCTACTCTTTTCCAATCCAAATGAAACTATTTGAAAACCAATGTATGAAAGAGGGGGGTCCAACCAATTTATTCAACAAACTAAGAAAACCAAGAAAACAAAAAACCAAAACGAAATTGAAAAAGAAGACGCTCCAGGAACAACACAACTGTGCATGAAACAATAAAAATGAAGTGTTTGGAAGAAACCTGGAATTTTTATTGATGAAGATGGGGATGCCTTGGGCATCCCCAAGCTTTGACGCTTGTACTTCTTGGATATTTCTTTGAGTGACATGCGTGGCATCCCCAAGCTTGAGCTTTAGTCCATCATTCATTTCATTACTCATTCCTTCCATACACCTGAAATTTTTCCTTCATACAAAACTTCACACAATCTTTATTAGCAACATTAGTGCACTCAAGATAATACGTCTTAGGTTCAGTTCTAACACTAAAAAAACTTCCATTAAAACACTAGATACTGTAGCACTTCCCTCAAAAATCTCAATTCCCCAAAAGAACTCAAAAAGGAACCAACAAGAAGCAAATGCAGAAAATGGCAGAAATCTGTCAAAACAGACCAGCAGGTAAAGAAGAATTTTTTCGAAGACCTTCTGTTGCTCAAATCAAAAAGTGTTGAACTAACGAAAGTTAGATAACAACCTGGGGCAGAATCACAACAATTCACGCTGCAAAAGGACGTACAGAGATTTTACACGAATTTTTACGGTGAAGCACCGAAATCTGTTTCGGGACAGCAACTTTCCCAATCATTAGTTCTCTCTCATTAGAGGTTACTCTTGGCACAAAAAGCAAATAAAAAGGATAATGAGCGGTTATTACAGAGGTAATAACTTCCAAGACTCATCTAAAACTTTTGGCTTATCTCCCAATACGTAATTTTCTTTAACGCCTTTAAGTTAGGCTTGATAGTTTGAAAAGATGCTCACATGAGAAATATGGATTGAAGTAAAAGAGAGCATCAAGAAGCAAATTCAAAACACATTTAAGTCTAACCCACTTCCTATGCATAGGAATCTTGTAAAGAAACAAGTCATGAAAGCACAAAGCAACAAGAATAGGAAAGCAAAACAAGTGCAACTTCAAGACTTTGAACATAAAGAGGGCAAACTTAATATTATTGAGATGCATAAAACCATGTTTCCCTCTCTCATAATAACTTTCAGCAGCATCATGAATAAAATTAACAATATAACTATCACATGAAACATTCTTATCATGAGCCACATGCATAAAAGAATTAATACTCTCCACATGAACATAGTCATTCTTATTAATTGTAGTGGGAGCAATTTCAACAAAATAGCTATCATTATTATTCTCATCACCATAATCATCAAATATAGGAGGCATATTGTAATCATAATTAATTTCTTCCTCAATAGTAGGTGGACTAAAAATATCATATTCATCATTGTAATCATCATATATTGGAGGTTTGGTATCATCATAAGCAATAAAACAGCTATCTTCCAAAGTTGTGGAACTAAAAAGATCATTTTCATAAAAACTAGCTTCCCCAAGCTTAGACTTTTCTATAGCATTAGCAATAATGGTGTCCAAAGAATTCATACTTACAACATTGCTATTAGCATGCAAATAAAGTTCCATAGGTTTTTTAATTTTCTCTTCAAACACTTCATGTCCTAACTCAAGATAAATACAATAAAGCTCTCTAATTTTGTTGTTGTTTTCCATTAAGCATAACTAGTGAAAACAAGAAACAAAAAGACAAAATTGCAGAATCTAAAGGAAATAACTTTGAGCACTCACACCGGAGGATGTGAGTACCTTTTACCTTACCTCCCCGGCAACGGCGCCAAAAAATAACTTCTATTCTTGTAGACAGTTGTTGGGCCTCCAAGTGCAGAGGTTTGTAGAACAGCAGCAAGTTTTCCCTTAAGTGGATTACCCAAGGTTTATCAAGCTCAGGGAGGAAGTGGTCAATGGTATCTCCTCTCAAGCAACCCTGCAATCAAGATACAAGAAGTCTCTTGTGTCCCCAACACACCCAATACACTTGTTAGGTGTATAGGTGCACTAGTTCGGCGAAGAGATAGTGAAATACAAGTGGTATAGATAATTATAAGTGGTAATGGTGATAGAAAATAGCTTGATGGCGTGGAAAAGACTAAAGTAAAACTGAAATAAATAAGGAAGCAAGCAAACATGTAACAGATCTAATAGCAAACGGTGCAAGGCCTAGGGAACATACTTTCACTAGTGAACACTCTCATATACATATCTTCTCTTTATGATACTACTCTTAACTACTCTCCGATTGAACACTTCAATCGATGGTAGGGCTATAACAACACACCTCAAAGTTCATCTTTCCCATCTAGAAACCCCACACTGTCACCTTGAGTACTAGATGAGTCCAACAAACACCATAATTTCATAAAGACCTCCAACTCCAAATATAACTCATAACAAGTATTTGTAATCTCTATCCTAAGTGCCACCATGGTATGCACGCTATCACTTTCACACACATGGGGAGAGCGGAGATCTATTAAAGCACTTGAGTAGCAAGGTAGATCTATAGATTACAAGCTCATGATCTCAACAAGATCATGCATAGAGAGAGAGATGAACACATAGCTACCGGTAGAACCCTTAGCCTCGAGAGAGAACTACTCCCTCCTCATCATGGGAATCAGCAATGGTGATGGAGATGGTGGTGGAGATCGATGGAGATGGCTCCGGGGGCACTTCCCCGTCCCGGCAGGGTGCCGGGACAGAGACTTTCTGTCCCCCGAATCTCCCCTTCGGTGGCGGCGGCGCTGCGGAACTTTTCGTGGCTGGAGGCTTGACGATTTAGGGTTTTTGCATCGGGGGACATCTTATAGGCGAAGAGGCAAGGTCGGTGGGCAGCCAGGGGGCCCACACCACCTGGTGGCACGGCCAGGGCTAGCCCGCGCCACCACATGGTGTGGCCGCCCTGTGGCCCCTCTCCGTCTCGTCTTCTGGCTCCGTGAGTCTTCCGGTAAAATATCGACTTTGGCTTTTATCCGGTCCAATTCCGAGAATATTGATTTTCTGACTTTCCTGGAACCAAAAACAACAGAAAATAGGCAACTGGCATTGTGGCTCTTGTTAATAGGTTAGTCCAAGAAATCATATGAAAAGTACTCCAAAGTGTGGACAAAACACAAGAAAGTAGATAAAACCAAGCATGGAACATAAAAAAGTATAGATACATTTGCAATGTATCATGTCATCCTCCTGATGCTGCTCGTGGAAACCCAGCAAGCGGAGCTGCTCGTCCAGCTCCTCCTTAGAGCACGACCATGGTCTCCTATGAACACTAAACAAAGAAGACTATGGCAAAGGGACACACCCTCTGATCCCCATCAGTAAACAACATCCTATATACTAGACTGTCCAAATCAGAATCAGAAGTGACAAACTGATGAGTTTTCATAGCAACAAGGTCAAGCCTTTGTGGTGTCAATATAGTATCATTGGGGTCCACTGAAATCCCTAATGCATAGACCATACGTGAGGCAATGATGCCCCCATAGATAGGCCCCCTAGTAGCTAGGTGGCGAGCAATAAGAGAGACAAGGTTGTACCAAGTGTCATTGTTAAGCACAGCAGCAAGGAAGGCTAAATGATAGTTGGATATATTACTCGTATTCTCCCTACCAAGAACGCTAGTAGCAAGATAATATGCAAAGTATCTAAGAGCAGGGAGTTGGATGTTTCTTATCTTTCCGAGCTGAGCCACGCAGTCATCATCATTGGTCACTCCTCGGTAAAGTTCCAGCAAATCAGCTGGTCACCCTTAAATCTTCTTCACGTTCCCTATCATGCTTACACCTACAACACTGCAAAATCTTTCCAATGACATGGTAAAGGGAAGATTATAGATTTTGAAAGAGACAGTCGACTGATAGGGCGTGTTAGTAAACACAAAACTCTCAACAAAAGTCTTGGTGAGCATAGCGTATTTCTCACTCTCATCTTGCATATATGAGGTCAAACCAACCCTCTGAATCAGTAGCAAGAAATCATCAAGAATCCCTGTAGCTCGTAAGAAAGTAAAACAAGGAAAAGTGGATGGGTGAGCATCCCCATCATCTCCTTCATTACCAATACGAGGTGCAATGAGTTCTTCGTTGTATGATGGCCTGAACTGAGAGGCTCATCTTGAGGGCCTTGACCTCCTAGGTGCATCCCTCTCAAATATCTCTCCAAAAGTATGGTTGTTCATGCTTGATATTCTGAAATTTAAACACTTATTAAACAAGTGATTGGAAAGTGAATATAATGAAGGGCACTACTCATAGGGACTTGTAAGAGGCCTAAACATGCATCAAAACTATATCTCTAAGCATCAAACAAGCTTACAAGCTCTCATAACCTGTCACCTACAACAGCAAAATACTCAAGATATAATCCACTAAACACAGATCTACTTGGACAAGCGGAGGAGTCACATACCAGAGAACAAATGCTCCAAATTTCAGCAACAAAGATGGGCTGAGCAAGGAGATCGAAAAAATCGAGAGCAAGCACAGCAAGAACGCGATTTTGAGCAATGAACTGGAGCTTACTCCGGAGAGAGAAGAATGTGGCAGGTGAGAGAGTTAGTCGAGGGCCAGGGGTGGCCCTCACCATGGCATGGCGCCACCCAGGGCATGCCACGCCACCAGGTGGTGAGCCTGCCTGGTGGGTCCCCTTGGTACCTTCCAGGCACTCCTCTGCCCCTTTTTTCACGTAAAACTTTAATATGAATTTTCTGGAATTTTTCGAGATACTTTATTTTTGGGCATTTTTCAGGTATAGAAGAATGATTTTCTGACAGACAGATTTTTTTTGGAAATGATGCAAGGACGAAACAAAGCTAGAACTATAGAAGTTCTAAGACACTCTAACATGCAAGCAACTAGTACAAGAAAGGTAAACTAAACAAAAGCAAAAACTAAAATGGATAGAATAGAAGTAAGCGATAATCATAGTGAAAACATTGTTTTGTCCAATGAAATCCTTTTGTTAACAAGGTTGATCAGGTCTTGTTACCAAAACAATTTCAGATGAGACAAAACTTTGTATTCCACTAATGATTATGTTACCTCAACCTTGATAGCAATGGTCCCAATCATAATAATTTCAAATTTTTCTCTTGGTATGGGACAATATATTTCTCTATCTTGAATGCCCTCAACATGTTCAATTGAATTCAAACCATCAATCTTCTTGGGGAAATAGACAGTATGTTCCTTGTCATTATCATTAAAGGTCACCTTTCCTTGGTTGCAATTAATAACAACCCCTGTGTTAACACCCGGATTTTTAATCCCAGATGCCCGTTATGCCATACCTCGCAATCCCAGGATTACCATTTTTGCGAGACATAACGGATTGGATATCAAAGTACATCATCCATTACAAACCATACATAAGGTCTTACACAAATAAGGATCTCATGATCCAGTCTTAATACAACAAGCAGCGGAATAAAAGATAAGCGTAGCGGTGGGGTCCATCTTCAGGGGGCACAGGCAATGCTGATGAAGGCAGATAGTCCTAGTTATCATAGCCGTCCTATTGGCCATCATCTTGATAATCTCCTTCATAGTCTGGCCATGATAATAGCCAGGGACAAAAGCCATGAGTACTCTTTAAGTACTCGCAAACTACCACTAACAAGCAGTATAATTCTAAGGTAAAGTGCTAAAGTCTGAGTTTAACTATAAAGTTAAGTTTGAAACCTAAGCTGAGTGCTGAAGCAAAGAAAGATAAAATAAAGTTCTAAAATCACTTAAGTTGGGAAGGTATGGTCATAAACACAACCCTGTTGTGGTCAAGTCAAGATTCACAATTCCTATCAAGTTATTTGGAAAAAACATTTGACAACGAAACAGTATGGCCATTCCAACTGTCCATAACCACGGACACGGCTATTAGAATAGTTTGACACTCTGTAGAGGTGGTACACTTTCACCACAAGATTCGATACATCTGTCAGGGATAACCCTGAATCATCATACTTAGTATGCAGATAATCAAACATAACCTTCCCTTTACACACCCTAGTACAAGCACCTCTCCTATGAGCATGGCCTCCCAACCATGACCATCAGTCATCTTGGGCACTGCATAGGTGGACAACATTGAGAGGTAGCCTCAGCTCAGACCTCTCCCGTGAGGGAACTAATACTAATGCATATAAATTTCCAGCTAAGCCTTACCCAATTTAGGTAATGTGGTTGTACGGTAAATTTGGAATGGTATCGCATCCAAATCCAACCATCAGTTTTATAAAAGGGTTAAGGCTCATGCCTCAACATTTTCATCATCATCAATCATTTGTGTTTCTCAACACATGTCAAAACATCTCAATAGAATGACTCATCATTCCAAGGTTTTCATAATTCATTTTCACCAAGTGTTCCCATCTAAAGTGACTCCAGTTTTTGATCTACTCTAAAATACTAAGTTAAGAGTGTTCACTAAGATGGAAGTGATGGGTTCAATCTCTTGCCATATAATGACATCTAAAGGTTTCTAAGTAGGTCAAGTTTTATACTTTTTATGCTACCTTCAAAACAAGTAAAGAACTTTGTATAAACTAAGGGAGGTGAAACTTGTCAATAAGACTTGGGGTACTAATAGTCAAAGGAGGGTGTGATCAAAGCATGTCTAAGGCATCCTTGCTAAACCATCTAGTTTGATTCTAGGGTGCTAAGTACTAAAATTGCAAGGGTTAGCTTGCATTGTTAATGGTGGCTTGCAAGTACAACTTGCAAGGGTTAATCTTGGATAGTGCTAGCTTGCCTTGGTTGCTGCATCATACCACGCTTGCGGTTGTCGTTTGCCTGGTTAATCTTCCCTTCCATCTGAATGGCAGAGTTGACTAGCTCTTCGAGATCCTGGAAATGGATGTTGACGAGGACAGTCTGCATCTCATCATGCAGTCCGTTCAAGAATCTCTCCTTCTTCTTGGCCTCGGTGTTGATCTCATCCGGTGCATATCTGGCCAGTGACAAGAATCTGTCATAGTACTCCACCACCGTCATTCTCCCTTGCTTCAATTCACGGAATTCATCTCTCATTCTATTGACTAGACCTTGTGGCACGTGGGTGCGGCTGAACTTGACTTTGAATGCTTCCCATGTCATCACTTGACCATGGTTCATATTGCGGATGCTATTCCACCAAGCTCATGCATCTCCTGCCAGATAGTGGGTGGCGAAGAGAACTTTCTCATTTTCATCAACTCTGGCAACTTCTAAGTTGTTTTCCATGGTCTGCAACCAGTCATCAGCATCCAATGGGTTCTCAGATTGGTTGAAGATTGGGGGATTGGTGTTCTGAAATTTTTTGAGCTTGGATCCCTGGGGATCCTGATTTCCATGCCCTTGGTTGTTGAGAGCCATTTGGGCGATCTGCTGAAGTGTTGCTAAGTTGGCTTGGCGTTCTGCCCAGCTTGCTTCACGGTCTGCGATGAGGTTCTGCAAGATCTGCAGCATTGGGTCCTGCGATGAGCTGCTCCCTCCTTGGTTTCCACGAGTCATCTGAAGATTGATATAGATATAGGGGTAAGAGGGAAATTCTAAGGTTCATGGTTTTGGGTTTTCAAAGCTAAAACTTTGAGTTAAACTCAGGTTTTTCAACTAACTTTATTTTCATTCATGCAAGCAAGCACACGATACCACACACACCACAACAAATCAAAGGGGAAAACAGATGGTTTGAAGAACCATTCTGTAAGCTACGATATAATGAGATTGATACATCTCATGCTACGATAGTGCTCTAGTGCATCTACTCATCGTCGATGAAGTCAGAGTCTTCATCATCAGTGTAGAAGTCCACAGCATCCTCCTCCAGAAAGTCATCATTGTTGCTGAGGTAAGAATCCATGTCTCCCTGGATGTCTTCACCCTCATCTTCTTCTTCCTTGGCTGCAAGCTGAGCTTCCTGCTCCTTGACGGTCTTCTTGAGGTCGGCCACCTTCTTGCGAAGACGGGAGATGGTGCGATCCTTCTTGGCACGCTAGCGGCAAAGAGACTGACGGTCTTGGACAAGCATTGCGAAAGTCTGGGCCTTCTGGTCGGCAATGGCACGGTTCTGGTTGGCTAACTCCCTGGCATTGTCCAGTTCCTGCTGTCTATCAGGAAGCAAGAAGTCAAGGTTCTCCACTTGACGCCTCAATTCTAGGTGACTTGGCATCTCCATCGGCATTCCCATGAAATCACGTCTTGCATAGTGAGCAAAACGAGTTCCTTGGATCTTGTTGACGCTGAGGGCACATAGGCGTGCGAGAGCTTCATGCATTGCCCTAGCTAATCCATCTAGCCAGTTGTTCTCTCTCACGGAGAACTGAATTCTTCCAGAAGTTGGTGCTTCGATGCTTCCTCTAAGATCTGCGGTGACTAGCCACTGTAGGTCTCCTCCTGGGGGTCCTGGAAGTTGAGCTCCAAGAAACTCCGGATGTGGGCGTCCCAATAACTCGGACAGTAAATCCAGATCCCTCTCGAAGATCAGCTGACCTCTGTTTCCCAACTGGTAAAACTTGCTGAACTGAGTCTCCACCTACAAGAATTAAGGATGAGGAAGTTAGTGAAGTGATCAAGTGTGTCAAATTTTAAGTAGTAGTGTAAGAATTTTGAGGAACATGATTTTTTTTAGAAAGAATCCACAAGGGTAAGAGAGGAGATAGTTTTTCAGAAATACTCACTTTGGTTTTGAAACTAAGTTTTTGTTTGAACGTCCCTTCTAACTAGGGTCTCCTATGGTCAGGATGGCTCTGATACCAACTTGTCAACACCCGGATTTTTAATCCCAGATGCCCGTTATGCCATACCTCGCAATCCCAGGATTACCATTTTTGCGAGACATAACGGATCATCATCCATTACAAACCATACATAAGGTCTTACACAAATAAGGATCTCATGATCCAGTCTTAATACAACAAGCAGCGGAATAAAAGATAAGCGTAGCGGTGGGGTCCATCTTCAGGGGGCACAGGCAATGCTGACGAAGGAAGATAGTCCTTGTTATCATAGCCATCCTATTGGACATCATCTTGATAATCTCCTTCATAGTCTGACTACGATAATAGCCAGAGACAAAAGCCATGAGTACTCTTTAAGTACTCGCAAACTATCACTAACAAGCAGTATAATTCTAAGGTAAAGTGCTAAAGTCTGAGTTTAACTATAAAGTTAAGTTTGAAACCTAAGCTGAGTGCTGAAGAAAAGAAAGATAAAATAAAATTCTAAAATCACTTAAGTTGGGAAGCTATGGTCATAAACACAACCCTATTGTGTTCAAGTCAAGATTCACAATTCCTATCAAGTTATTTGGAAAAAACATGTGACAACAAAACAGTATGGCCATTCCAACTATCCATAACCACGGACACGGCTATTCGAATAGTTTGACACTCTGCAGAGGTGGTACACTTTCACCACAAGATTCGATACATCTGTCAGGGATAACCCTGAATCATCATACTTAGTATGCAGATAATCAAACATAACCTTCCCTTTACACACCCTAGTACAAGCACCTCTCCTATGAGCATGGCCTCCCAACCATGACCATCAGTCATCTTGGGCACTGCATAGGTGGACAACATTGAGAGGTAGCCTCAGCTCAGACCTCTCCCGTGAGGGAACTAATACTAATGCATATAAATTTCTACCTAAGCCTTACCCAAATCAGGTAATGTGGTTGTACGGTAAATTTGGAATGGTATCGCATCCGAATCCAACCATCAGTTTTATAAAAGGGTTAAGGCTCATGCCTCAACATTTTCATCATCATCAATCATTTGTGTTTCTCAACACATGTCAAAACATCTCAATAGAATGACTCATCATTCCAAGGTTTTCATAATTCATTTTCACCAAGTGTTCCCATCTAAAGTGACTCAAGTTTTTGATCTACTCTAAAATACTAAGTTAAGAGTGTTCACTAAGATGGAAGTGATGGGTTCAATCTCTTGCCATAGAATGACATCTAAAGGTTTCTAAGTGGGTCAAGTTTTATACTTTTTATGCTACCTTCAAAACAAGTAAAGAACTTTGTATAAACTAAGGGAGGTGAAACTTGTCAATAAGACTTGGGGTACTAATAGTCAAAGGGGGGTGTGATCAAAGCATGCTTAAGGCATCCTTGCTAAACCATCTAGTTTGATTCTAGGGTGCTAAGTACTAAACTTGCAAGGGTTAGCTTGCATTGTTAATGGTGGCTTGCAAGTACAACTTGCAAGGGTTAATCTTGGATAGTGCTAGCTTGCCTTGGTTGCTGCAGTGGTTGAAGTTCTCTTCTTCTTCTTGGTAGAACTCCTCCTCGTCGTAGACTTGGTCAGTACTATCGTCTATAAAGACATACGGAGTACACAATCACCAAACAATACTTAACTAAGCTAAGTAGCATTCTAAAGTACACATTTGATGATCTATTATCATCACAAGCATCACAAGTTTAATTCAATAGTTTCAACATTTTATTTTAGAAAAGTAATTTCTACTCATTGAAAAATTACTAAGATTTAATATTCACCACTTACAACATGGGATCATATGGACACATGTCCTCACCACATATTCTAACATGTGGGAATGAGATTTAAAGGTTGGATCAATATTAGTTTGGTTTAAGTTCATTATTTAATGATTTAAAGTGACTAGAAATGCCTATATAGCATTATTTTGGTACTAGTCCAAAGTCACTGCATGTAAACATTAATATTATTACTTCTTTTGGTAGATATGATGAAATGTGATTTTTGAGAGTTGGAATCAACTCAAAAGCTAACTTGGTTGATTTTATAAAAATGTTGCAAGTTGCAAAAGCTTCTATTTTCTTATTTTTATTAGGAGAAATCTATAACTCTAATTGAATTAAATCCAACGGGCTTGGATAGATCATCTCAATACCTTTCAGAAAAAATTGGTTTCATGCAATTTGGATTTGTAAAACTCTCTGAATTGAATTTTAAACTAGAGGACAGAAACTAGATTTAACTAAAAAGAAAAATCCAGATTTGAACGGGTGGTCTAGCGCGAGAAAAGACTTGGGCCGGCCCAGTGGCGCTCCGCGGCGCGGGGCTCAGCTGACAGGGGGTCCCGCTTGTTAGTGGCACTTAACACGCGAAACGGTACGCGCGGTGTGGGTCGTAGGATTAGAATAGGAATCTACGCCTGAGGGTCATCGTCGATGACGAACTGGTCGCCGGCGAGCTCGAACCCTAGCGGCTCGGTGGGGGTCTGCTGGGGACATACCAGGGCTCCAGCGGGGTCGGCGAGGCGCGCAAACAAAGTGGAAGATGACGGCGAGGCTAGGTGCGGTTGCGGTGGAGCTTGGGGTGGTCACAATCAGCGGCGCCCTTCTCCTCCTGCTGCGGCTGCTCCGGATCCAATTCTGGCGAGGCAGAGCTCGCCTTGCTCCGGCTAGAGGTGTGTGAGGTTCAGAGAGGTGAGGGGAGTGGAATGGTGTGGGGAGAGGAGGCTGGGGAGGGCTCCTTTTATAGGCCCGACGGTGAGACCTAGCGGGATGGGCAGTCGACGGTGGCGACATGGCTATGGTGGGGTAGAGGCATGGCTGCGGGTGGCGATCAATGTGCGGTTCCCTGGCAGTGCTCTAGGCATTGAATGCGGCCATAGGGGCGGTGGCACGCGGTCTGGGCGAGGTGGCGCTCTGAGCGGCAGAGGCGACGGTGTCCACGGCGAGCGGTGGCTGTGAGGCGTTGGGCGGCCAGCGGGGGTGTCTGGGGTGTTCTCCAGGTCGAGGAGGAGCGGAGGGCGCGGGTTGTGGCCAAGGGGCGGTCTGTGCGAGCAGGGACAGGGCGTGCTCTGGGGGCGGCGTCGGCATGCTCGACCAGCTCCGGGTGCGACGGTTCCTGGCCGCTCTGCCCTCTGTCTCTAGGCCTGGGGCTGGTTGGGCGGTGGAGGTGGACCACTAGCGTCGTGCTAGACATGGTGAGAGGGGTTGGCGGCTGCTGTGGCGCGATTTCGCCGGTGGGGGTGCTCATGGTGCTCGGCCTTAATGGCCATGACCATTTGGTCGTGTGCACAGGGTGTGGCTGGGCTAGCAAAGGGTAGGGCTGGTACTGAGGGGACAAGGGGACAAGGTTAGGCACAAATGGTGACCAAGATCACTGCTCAAAACAGTGTTTTAAATTTGGCCAGATTTGTGCACACAAGCTGTTTGATTAAATGGCCGAAAGAGAAAAAGTTTTGAATTTTGGTTTCAAAATTTTTGAGTGATCTCCACTAGTGCTAGGTAGTCTCTGGTTGCAAGGGTTTGAAAGTGGAGCCCAAATAGGGGGGGTTTTGAAATAGGGGTGATCTATGCATATGCATTAGATTCAATTTTCAAATGCCAATTAAAATAAGTAAAAGAATGTTTTTAGTAGATCAAAAGGTGGGCCTTGGTACCTCATTATGTGTACTAGCAAGGGGTACAAAGATCAAGAATTGTTTCTATTAAGAAATGAGTGCTAGGAACACTCAAAGTAGTGTAGTGGATTAAAAAGGCCAAAATGACCATTCCTCCTTTTTAAATCTTTTTATTTGATTTTCTTTAGGAAAAGTTTGGGAAAGATGTAGATGATGTTTAAATCACCTAAGAAACATTTTACAAGCATTGGATCACTTAATCATGGCAATTCAAACAACTCCTATTTTAAATGCACACACATATGAATGCTTTCATTTTAACTTTGGAAAAGTTTTTGATAATCCCATTTTTGGTTGATTTGATCTTGATAAGCTTGGATTGAAGTTTTGGGATGTTACACCCTGTAGTATTAAGAAAAGGTCTCCCAAGAATAATAGACATATTATCATCTTCAGGCATTTCAAGCACAACAAAATCAGTTAATATCAAGCAATTATGAGCCACTTGAACAGGTACATCCTCACATACCCAACAGGAATAGTGGTAGATTTATCAGCCATTTGCAAAGATATATCAGTTGGTATTAATTTTTCTAGTTGAAGCCTCTTATAGAGAGAAAAAGGAATAACACTAACTCCAGCTCCCAAATCACACAAAGCAGTTCTAACATAACTGTTCTTAATAGAACAAGGGATAGATGGAACCCCTGGGTCTCCAAGTTTCTTAGGAACCTTACCATTAAAGGAATAATTAGCAAGCAAAGTAGAAATTTCTTCACTAGGGATCTTCCTTTTATTCGAGACAATATCCTTCATATACTTTGAGTAAGGAAGCAATTTAATAACATCAGTCAAAGGAATTTGCAGGAATAAAGGTTTCATCCACTCACAAAACTTATTATAGTGTTCATCTTCCTTTGACTTGTGTTTCTTATCAGGGAAAGGCATAGGTTTTTGGACCCAAGGTTCTCTTTCACTACCATGTTTCTTAGCAATAAAATCTTCTTTAGTGTATTTAGTATTCTTAGTGTGCTTTTCAGATTCTTCTTCAACTTTTTCTTCATTAGGAACATCATTTTCTTCATTACCACTTTCAGTTTCAACATCAGAGACAGATATACTATTAGGATCTATAGTAGGTTCAGAGGGTTCTACAATAGTTTTATGTTTCTTTTTTCTTTTCTTACGAGTAGTACCACTATTTTCAGCTTGTTGAGAATCCTTCTCAATTCTCTTGGGATGCCCCTCAGGATATAGAGGATCCTGGGTAGCAGCACCACTTCTAGTTCTAATTTCATAAGCATGTTTTTCTTTAGCAGCATTAACTAGCAAGTCTTTTTGCACTTTAATGAGTTGATCTATTTGAGTTTGAACCACTTGAAAGTGTTTAACAATCATTTTAACATCATTAGAGGTTCTTTCCACAATATCTTTTAAATCATCATTAGAGGCACTTTAATGAGATGATTTTGCACCCTTTTATTAAAATTATCTTGCTTAACAATGAAAATATCAAATTCTTCTAAGCATTGATCAAGAGGTTTAGAGTAAGGGATATCACCTTCATCAAAGTGTTGGAGAGAGTGTACCTCAATAGTGGATGAGTGGGGAATTGGCTTACATAATTCTTCTATAGGAGGTAAATTTTTGACATCTACAGCTTTAATTCCCTTCTCCTTAAGACATTTCTTAGCTTCCTTCATCACTTCATCATTTAATTTAGTAACTCCCCTCTTCTTAGGTGATGGTATAGGCACAGGAATAGCTGGTGTAGGTATAATTACTTCAGGTATAGCTGATTCTGGAGGAGTCCAATCTTCATAATTCTTGCTTATTTTAGCATTAATTCCTCAGCTTCCTTGGGAGTCCTATTCCTGAAAATACAATCAGCACAACTATCTAGGTATGTCCTAGATTCTTCAGTTAGTCCATTATAAAATATATCAAGAAGCTCATTCTTAGGTAATGGACTTCCAGCCTGTGCATGAATCAAAGCACAAAACCTTGCCCATGATTCAGGCAATATCTCTTTTTCTCCCTGTTTAAAATCAAAAAGTTCCTGCAAAATAGCATGTCTAGCACTAGGAGGAAAATATTTCTGCAGGAAAGTACTAATCAAGCAATCAGGGCTAGCAATAGATCCAGGAGGTAAATTACTAAACCAAGTTTTAACAAAGTAAGTATGCATCTTAATATCATCAGAAAACAGGCCACTCATAGTAGAAAGCTCAGTCATATGTGCTACCGCACTTTCATTCTTAGTCCCACAAAAAGGTTCTTTCACAACAATAGCTATGTAAGATAGATCAAGAGAGAAATCATAATCTTTATCTTTAATGTTTATGGGAGAAGCAGCAAACTTAGCAATAGGAGACAATTTGGGTCTAATAGTACGCCTCTCAAGGAGACTCTTAGCAGCGCTCCTATCATGGGTGTTTTTACATTCTTTAATAATTTTATCGGTCATCTCAACATAACCATCTTCAATATCATAACTCTCACTAGACTCAGGTGAACTAACAGGTGTAGTAGTGTCTTCATTAGGAGTTTCAGTATTTCCAGCTATAGTTCTAGCAATCGTAGCATCTAGGAAAGGACCTAATGAACCACTCTTATCAAGCACAGTAGAAGCAGCATCATAAGATCGGAAGTTTCAGATTCAGCAGTAGTAGCAGTGTGTGTAGCATGTGTATGTGGTGGTGTAACGAGCTTACTCATAACAGATGGTGAATCAAGAGCAACAGAGGTGTTCAGAACCGTACCTCTTCTTGTAGTGGATGGTAAAATAGGAACCTTGCCATCACGAGACTTACCCATGATGGATGGATAACAGCAAACAATAGAGAATCCAGGTGAACTTGATAAATAAAGCTATGCTCCCCGGCAACGGCGCCAGAAAATAGTCTTGATGACCCACAAGTATAGGGGTGTATTGTAGTATTTTTGAGGGAAGTGAAACCAATTTATTGATTCGACACAAGGGGAGCCAAAGAATATTTATAAGCCTTAACAACTGAGTTGTCAATTCAGCTGCACCTAGAAACAATCTTGCTCACAGCAGTTTATCAGTAGCAACAGTTTTGTAGGAGGAATAGTAAAGTAACAGTAGTAGTAAAGTAAAGACAGTAGTAACAATAGCAGTAAAGAGTAGGATTCGAGTGCGGTAGGCATAGGGATGGATGGGCGGGCGTTGCATGGACAAGACAATTCACATAGCAATCAGAACATAGGGCAATTGCAGATAAATAATATAAAGCATCCAAGTACTAGATAATCCTAGGCATGTGTTCCATATATAGTCATACGTGCTCGCAATGAGAACTTCCACAGCATGTTTTGTCCTGCCAGCCCGTTTGCAGCGGGACCTCAAGGGAACTACTGGCAATTAAGGTGCTCCTTTTAATAGAGCACCAGAGCAAAGCATTAACACTCCGTGAACACATGTGATCCTCACATCAAAGCCATTCCCTCCGGTTATCCCGATTTTGGTCACTTTGGGGCCTTTGGTTTCGGACAACAACGTGTGTATACAACTTGCAGATAAGACTATAAACAATACTATCATAATGAATCAATAACATGTTCAGATCTGAAATCATGGCACTCAGGCCCTAGTGACAAGCATTAAGCACAACAAGTCGCAACAAAGTCAGAAAGCACTAATAGAAGATACTAGGCACCATGCCCTAACAATCCGATGCCTGTACATGAACGATCTCATCCAATCCCTACCATCCCCATAGCCTACAGCGGGGGATTACTCACTCATAGATGGGGAGACATGGATGGTCGATGGAGAAGCGATGGTGATGATGATGGCGATGATCTCCTCCAATTCCCCGTCCCGGCAGGGTGCCAGAACGGAGTTTCTGGTGCTGTTTCGTGGAATCTGGTGGTGGCGGCGGAGCGGAACTCCTTCTGGAAAAACGTCGAACCCCCAGAGTTTTTAGGTTAGAAGGCTTCTTATAGGCGAAGAGGGAGACCGAGGGGGTGTCTAGGGCGTCCAGACCACCCCCTGGCGCGGCCTGAGCTAGCCCGTGCGGCCAGGTGGTGTGGCCTGGGCCCAGCCCCCCTCCGTCTCGTATTCTGGCTCCGGGAGTCTTCTGGTGAAATAGGATTCTCGGCATATTTTCCGGGATTTTTCTTGATAGTTGATTTTCTGCACAAAAAGTAGACACCAGGGCAATTCTGCTAAAAACAGCGTCAGTCGGTGTTAGTTGCATCCAAATCACACAAGTTTAGAGAAGAAACAATAGCAAAAGTGTTCGGGAAAGTAGATACATTTTGGACGTATCACTGAGCTAGAGACTTAATTACATAAATAAAGTAATCACTTACAGACAATAGCAGCTGAGGATAGATTTGTCGAGTACCTTTAGATTGAATAACTGAAAGAATTCTGTAAATTCAATAGGGACCTCGTCTTTAGTGAAGTAATGCTCTTTTCGAACTTTCTCTATGAGCCAATATCGCTCTTCTTTTGATACTTTCATGTACCATTCATGCAATCGTTGCATTTTTTTTGGCATATCCTGAAGCCTCTCAGAACTGACCAGAGGGTCCCCGTGAATAATGTCATGAATAGACATATTACATTGCTCATCCAATATCTTAGCCTTTTCCATATGCAAAGGTTCTCCCCCATATAGTTGAGTTTTTGGTATGTACACCTAGAATGGGGGAGCGATTGATTTGCTTGTTTCCCTAGCTGGGGAACGTCTCTTTTGGTTCTTTAGCTACCACTCGATTGTTTTGCTTGTTTCCCCAGCTGGGGAACATCCGTTCTGATGCTTCCGCTACCACTCGATTGTTTTGCTTCTTCCCCTTGCTGGGGAACGTCTTTTGTGATGCTTCCTCTACCACTTGATCTCTTCTGTTTCATTGTCTTATGAAGACATCGTGTATAGTCATCTAGCGCATTTAACTGAGCTTGGGATGGCTGCATCCATAATTTCCTAAAGTGCTCATTGGTTTCCGGTTTTATTTGGACCTCTGGCTCAGGTTGTTTCTTTTTAAAATGAGCATCCACTTTGGGAGGAACCGGTAGTACTCTTGGGAGGGGCGACAACTGTCGCTTTGGGCGTCAGTTATCTCTCGACGGAGCGGTGCTATTCTTCCACTTTTGGCCCTTAGTGGGTGGAGGCGGCTGCGTAGATTGAGATGGAGTCGTGTTGAGGTCATGGATTGTACTTGGAGGTGGTGGACTTTTACTGGGAGGAGACCGTGCCCTTGGAGGTGGACTTGGAGGTGGACTTCTACTAGGAGGAGACGGTGGCCTTGGAGGTGTTGGATTGTTTCTCGGTGGAGAAGGTGGCCTTGGTGCCAAGCCTGGAAACTTGCTGTATTCCTTTTTCCAAAGAATGAAGCCACTCATGACTTCTCCCAGTGTCATCTCCCCTTCACCTCCAGGGAAGTCAAGCAGTAGTGACTGACACAGCGGTTGAACTTTATCCACACCGACACGAGCATAGCCAGCTGGAATCAGATTGCAATGGTAGGTCACTCCCGGTGCAGAAGGTAAAGCAAAGCCGATCGCCACTTTCATGGATATGTTCTTCAGTTCAACATGCATCTCACAACTAGTCTTCTCCTTAATTGCATCCACGGGGTACACATCCATCGTTGCATCATTACCGTGGCCCTCCGTGGAAGCCACGCTGCTTTTCCGTTGCGATGGGCCGACCGTACTGTCTGGTGCAGGATCTTGCTGTTGGAGTCCTTTAAGTTCATTAAGCTCCTGAGGATGCTCCTGCAACATGACTTCAAACCTCGCAAACCGCTCCGCGTCCTCCTCTTTTTGCCGCTTTGTTTTTCTCGATCGGCTTCTGTACATGTCAAGATCCTCGAGAAACACGATAGCCCATGGACAAGAAGGTCCGAACCCTCTTGTTCAGCCAGCCTTTTCAGGATTTCCGAGGGCCTTTGTCAGCTCATCGTTCTCTCTGTCAGGAACAAACTTTCCCTCTTCAACCTCTTTTATCACTTGGGTGCCACGGCCGAGTAACAATCTGGCCTATTTCTGGGTCATACGAGCCCCATGCCCGAGTAACCAATTTCTTGACCTCAAGGGCCAACCAGATATAGCTGGAGTGACCCCTTTAACCGCCAGGTCGGCCTCGGCTTTATCCCACTTAGGCATGGCAGTCTTGTAGCCACATGTGCCCATATGATGGTCATATTTCTTTTTGGCTACATTTAGCTTATTCTTTTCTGACATTGCCACAGCTGGTGCCGAGGTCTTGTATTCCACAAATGTGGCCTAGTTATCCTACTGCATCTCTAGTGGGCCAGTGAATGGAGGAGTTTTTTTCTTCAATAGATAGTTGTGGTACAATCTTTTCTTCCACTCCTTGAATAGTTCACCCATCTTCTTAAGAGCCCACTCCTTGATTTTCCTCATCATTTGCTGTGTGAGCTCATCAGTCTCCAAGACTGGTAGGGCGAAATGTGTCATGAGAGAATTCCACATCGCATCTCTCGCTTTGTCATCTACAAAATTAGCCCCAGCTGGATCCCTTTTCTTTCTTGGCTTATTCCACTCTCGCGTGGTGATTGGGATGGTGTCTCTAACAATCACTCCGCATTGATGTACAAATGCATTCACAGATTGTTTGGGCTCCAATGGTTGACCCAGCGCAGAGACTAAGTCAATGCTGAAACGGACATCAGCGGGAAACTTTTGTGCCCGCCTCTTTTCCTTGTAGAAGATTGGCCCGATGCGGAGGTCTAAGAGAAGAAACATTCGTCAGTACATATATACGAATCAATTAGTGCATATATACTAGTGATTGATCGGTAGAGGATTTATATACCTCGTCGGACTTAGTTATTAAGGTGTCTTCAACATGGTTTCCACCATGGTCAGCACCATCGTCTCCATTATCGTCTCCACCCTCGTATCCTCTAGACAAATTAAGATATTGGGAGCCATCATCGTAATAAGAACCCCTAGTACCCTCATCTATCATGTTGAGAATCTCCTCTTCATTCTGTCTACCGTACATAGCTTAACTAATACAGAAAAAGATAAAACAATTTTGCATTAAGTAAAAGAATATTACAATTGCGACAACTCAGATATAGAAAAAAAATTACGTACTAATAATGAAACAATTTTGCATTAAGATAAAGTATAATGATATAAGATAAAGTACAATAATACATCTCGCTCATATCTCACTCATAATATCAAACTAGCGAACTCGGCTGTTGCGTTCTGTGCCACGGCAGCTCTGCACCCAGAGAAGAGGAACCATCACCGGAGAATAGCTCGGGTGAGATCCGTGAACCTATCAGATATTGGAGAACCTGGTCTCCAAAAGATACATACATCTGCGGACGTTCTCGTCCGCCTCCTCGATACGACGACGTACCACCTCCTCGGGGGCCGGCTCCCTCTGCACCGCTCCTGGACCTCGTGGACACCACCAAAGAAGCTCCGGGTCGACGATGATACCCGGATTCCTCACTAAGGTACGAGTCCCGACAGGTAGCACCTCCTAGTGCCAACCCGGCGGAGCCTAGGCTCGGACATCCTCGGAACCGACGGAGTCCAGTACGCTCGGACGAGGAGGACACAGCATAACTAAATAATAGCAATAAACAATCATAAAACATAAACAGTAACTAAATCACTAAGTATTGCCCTAATAACACTAACCCTAAACCTAACACTAACTAAACTAAACCTAATCAACTAAGTATTCTAACTAGCCCTAACTAGCCCTAATGAAATTGTTTTGACAAGAGAAGGCACAAGGTATACAATGAAGAAAATAGCCTAACACTAACTACTATAAACAGCTATTTAAGGTTAGTTATACCCCCGGGATGGATCAGACTCTCCGGGTCGTGGCTAGACATGGGGTGGAGGTGGGGGTATTTACCTAACTAATACTTATACTAACAACTAATAATAATTCTAATTCTAACTTAACTAAAGGGTCGTGGCTAGATCCGGGGTAGAGGTGGGGGTATTTATCTAACTAATACTAATACTAATAACTAATACTAATACTAGCAACTAATACTAATACTAATTCTAATTCTAATTCTAACTTAACTAATACTAATACTAACAACTAATGCTAATTCTAACAACTAATACTAACACTAATTCTAAATTAAACTAACTAATACTAATAATACTAACAACTAATACTAATACTAATACTAACTAAATTTACCTAATTAACATATACTAATTAACCCTAATACTAACTAAAATCCCTAACAATAACACTAACCCTAACTCACATGCAGGGGCGGTGGAGGGCACGGCGAAGGCGAGCTCCTCGACGGGCGGCGCGGGCGATGGCGCGGTGCTGGACCTCCTCGCGATGAGCGGCGGCACAGGGGGATGGTGGGCGCGGGCGACGTCCTCCACGTACGGGCATGGCGGCGGCGAGCGGGATGGACAGCGGCGACATGCTCCTCCACGTACGGGCGTGGCGGCGGCAAGCTCGGGCGCGGGCGGCGGCGGCGGTCGTTCGTGAAGAATATCAGGTGCTCCGGGTCGTGGATCGACCCGGGGTGGAGTTGGGGGTATTTATACCCCCAAACCTTTAGCCCCGGTTTGTAATACAAACTGGGACTAAAGGGTGACCTTTAGTCCCGGTTTGTATTACAAACTGGGACTAAGGTTTTTTCGGCCCGCCGCTATTCCCGCGGGCCATCCCCCTTTCCCCTTTAGTCCCGGTTTGTATTACAAACCGGGGCTAAAGGGGGGTTTGGCGCCAAAAAGAAAAATGGTTTATAGTTTTCAGAAAATTATGTATTATATATCAAAATTTTCAGAAAAAAGAAGATCTATAATTTAAATCTATTATCATACTCTATTATACAACATTAATGAAATTATCTATTGTTTAACAAGTATTATATTTAGTATAAATGTTGCAAAAAATATAGTTTATTATTTAAAAAACAGAAAAATACATATAATATACCAAAAATTCACAAAAAATAATATACTCATTAGAAATATAATATTTAATACTAAAACTAGTAACTAGGACTAAAAGATATTTCGGGGGCCTTTAGTCCCGGTTGGAGCCACTAACCGGGACTAGATATTTCCCGCCATTCCCCCCGCTTCCCGCCATGTTTTCTCGCCATTTCCCCCGCTTCCCGCCATGTTTTCCCGCCATTTCCTCTGCTTCCCGCCATTTTCCTCTATATCTAGGCCAACCGCCATGTCCATCCACACTTTCTCTCTCACAATAATGGACACTGCTTACTGGGCCTTTCTGACGCTCGAGGAGACCGAGGCGCTGTGCGCCTCCAGCTACCCATGCCCGCCGGGGTACCGGTTGTCCGCAGGCTGGATGCCGAGCACTGGAGGGGTTCCTGTTCCTCCTGTGCCTCAAGGTTTGGCCCGCCAGGCGGCCATCACGAACCAGTTCCACCTCGACCTCATGCTAGAGCAGCGGATGGATCGCCATTGGGATCCCGACAACCTCGACACCTGAAATGCCTTCTTCGCAAACAGGCGGGAAAGGGAGCTCGCCGGGTACGAGCGTGACGGCCAGCCCGGAGTGAACCACAACGAGGCCGGTCACCGCCTATGGTAGGCAAACTGGACTATCGCTGGCGTGATGCGCTACATCGCCATGAGAGACCATCCTCGCCTGAGTTGCCCGCACTTTCACCAGCCGCATAGCCACAAGAATGGTGGTGGTGGTGAAGGCCGAGGGCGTACCGGGGTCATCATCCGGGAGCCCCCTCCCCCGCGCGTCATGAATCCGAGGCTGGAGTGGCAGGTGCCCCCTCCCCTGTTCCCCGTACACAAGCCGAGGAAGGGCTGAGGATCCAGCCACGTGCTATGAGCGACGACGGTGACGATTCCGAAGACGACCCTAAAGCTATGTACTATAGGGCTAGATATGATTATGACTATTTTTAACGTTTTAATATTAATAAATGTCTTTGTTGTTGGCCACAGCAAGTTACAATACTACCTATTGAGATCAAGATAGTTCATATCCATATATATATATATATATATATATATATATATATATAAGCAGATCATTAAAAATAAAGGTTTAATAATATTGTACATCACCAACATCCACACATCTCTATTGTTAGGGTTTTCTTCTAATCCGTAACAATGGAGCATCTTCCTTACTTAACGGGATGCTTGGGTCATCCTTCATAGCGAAGGGCAGAATTTCATGAAACTTATCATAATCTTCTGACATGTCTGTCTTATCCTCCACCCCCATGATGTTTCTTTTTCCTAAAAGAACTATGTGGCGCTTTGGCTCATCGTATGTTGTATTCTTTTGCTTATCTTTCCTTTTTCTCGGTTTGGTAGACATGTCTTTCACATAAAAAACCTGAGCCCCATCATTGGCTAGGACAAATGGTTCATCTCTATATGCAAGGTTGTTGAGATCCACGGTTGTCATTCTGTATTTCTTGTCTACCTCAACCCCGCCTCCTGTCAGCTTGACCCATTTGCACTGATACATTGCAAATGTATCTATAATTTTTGATGTTCCATGCTTGGTTTTATCTACTTTCTTGTGTTTTGTTCCAACTTTGGAGTACTTTTCATATGATTTCTTGGACTAACCTATTAACAAGATGCCACAGTGCCAGTTGCCTGTTTTCTGCTGTTTTTGGTTACAGGAAGTTAGAAAATGAATATTCTCGGAATTGGACGGGACAAAAGCCAAAGTTACTATTTTCCCGGAAGACTCACGGAGCTAGAAGGAGAGTCGGAGAGGGGCCACAGGGTGGACACACCACCCCTAGGCGCGGGAAAACCTAGGCCACGCCAGGGCATGGTGTGGGCCCCCTGGCCGGCCACCGACCTTGCCTCTTTCGCCTATAAGAGCCTCCCGATACCAAAACCCTAAATCATCAATCAGAAATCCACAAAAAGTTCCGCTGCGCCGCCGCTACCGAAGGGGAGATTCAGGGGATAGAAAGTCTCTGTTCCGGCACCCTGCCGGGACGGGGAAGTGCCCCCGGAGCCATCTCCATCGATCTCCACCACCATCTCCATCACCATTGCTGATTCCCATGATGAAGAGGGAGTAGTTCTCTCTCGAGGCTAAGGGTTCTACCGGTAGCTATGTGTTCATCTCTCTCTCTATGCATGATCTTATTGAGATCATGAGCTTGTAATCTATAGATCTACCTTGCTACTCAAGTGCTTAATAGATGTCTGCTCTCCCCATGTGTGTGAAGTTGACAGTGTGCACACCATGGTGGCACTTAGGCTAGAGATTTCAAATACTTGTTATGAGTTATATTTGGAGTTGGATGTCTTTATGAAATTGTGGTGTTTGTTGGACTCATCTAGTACTCAAGGTGACAGTGTGGGGTTTTCTAGATGGGAAAGGCTTACTTTGAGGTGTGTTGTTATAACCCTACCAACAATTAGAGTGTCCAACCGGAGAGTAGTTCAGCGTAGTATCATGAAGATAATATATTTATATGAGAGTGTTCACTAGTGAAAGTATGATCCCTAGGCCTTGTTTCTAAGCATTGAAACACCGTTTGTTACTAGATCTGTTACATGGTTGCTTGCTTCCATCTTTATTTCAGTTTGCCTTTAGTCTCTTCCACGCCATCAAGTTATTTCCTAGCACCGTTATCTTATATCCATACCACTTGTATTTCACTATCTCTTCGCCGAACTAGTGCACCTATACACCTGACAAGTGTATTGGGTGTGTTGGGGACACAAGAGACTTCTTGTATCTTGATTGCGGGGTTGCTTGAGAGGGGATACCTTTGACCACTTCCTCCCTGAGTTCGATAAACCTTGGGTAATCCACTTAAGGGAAAACTTCCTCCTGTTCTACAAACCTCTGCACTTGGAGGCCCAACAACTGTCTACAAGAATAGAAGTGCATAGACATCGAGCTATTTTCTGGCGCCATTGCCGGGGAGGTAAGGTAAAAGGTATTCACACTAGAGGATTAAAGAAGAAGAACCTCCCACGGCAAACGCCTATTTTCTGGCGCCGTTGCCGAGGAGGTAAGGTAGAAGGTACTCACATCCTCCGGTGTGAGTGCTCGAAGTTATTTCCATTAGATTCTGCAATTTTGTCTTTTTGTTTCTTGTTTTCACTAGTTAGGCTTAATGGAAAACAACAAAAAAAATAGAGAGATTTTTAGTATTTTTCCTAAATTAGAACTTGAATTGTCTGAAAAGAAAATTAAAAAACCCATGAAACTTTCTTTGCATGCTAATAGCAATGTTATTAGTATGAATCTTTTGAACACCTTTGTTACTAATGCTATGGAAACGTCTAAGCTTGGGGAAGTTGGTTCTTATGAAAATGATCTCTTTAGTTCCCCAGTTTTAAGGAAGAAAATTTGCTCTGATGATACTTTATCTCCCATATGTGGTAATTCTAATGATACTTGTGATATTTTAAATCCACATACTGAAAGCATCCCTTTTAAAATACCTATAAAAATTATTGATCGTGTTATGGATAACTACTATTTTGGAGATGGAACTATCCATCCCGGTGATCATTTTCTCTTTATACACGAATTATGCGGGTTGTTCAAGTGTGCAGGTATTACAACAGATCACGTCAAGAAGAAGTTATTCTCTTTATCACTTAAGGGCAAAGCAAGGGAGTGGTATGAGCTACTAGATGATCCTCATCATTTGGAGTGGAAGGAACTTGAATCTCTCTTTTACTCTAAATTTTATCCTCCTCATGAAATTCATAAAGATAGGAATTACATATATAATTTTCATCCTCATGATGGAGAAAGTATTGCCCAAGCATGGGGGAGATTGAAGTCACTAATGCTCAAATGTCCCATTCATGAGCTCCCCAGTAATATTGTTATTAATAATTTCTATGGAAGGCTTTCACGACATTACAAGGACTATCTAGATACTTGTTTAGAGGGATCCTTCACAAGTAAGGAGGTCAAAGCTAAGTGGGATCATACTCATAATAACTTCCAGTTTAAGCATGATCTTATTGAGATCATGAGCTTGTAATCTATAGATCTAGCTTGCTACTCCAACCTCTCAAAGTACTATTTCTTATAAGCATGTTAATTTTTGTGGAATACATAGACCTTGTGAGAATAATCAAATTGAAGAAGAATATTGTATCACCCACAGGAATGAAAAAACTAGAATGTGGTATAGGGCTTTAAATGATCATGGTAAAAAAGTTTGTGCCCTTTATCCTTTTATTTGTGAACTTTGCTTTGAAGTGGGTCATCTCAATTTTCAATGCTCAGGCCATAATAATAGCCCTTCTAATCCAATGAGTACTGCAAGTTTGTATTGTGATGACATGATCACTCCTAATCAGCATGATGAACTTACCTTATTTTCGGGATGTGAAGAGTTATCAAGAAAAACCTCTTTGGTAGATATGGGTGCTTTTGATATGAATAGTGTCATGCATGGTTGTCATCTTTATTGTGTTGATAATTTCCACACAAATACTTACATACAAAATATTATAAAAGATGAGATTTTACCAGAATATGACATGACTAATATGTGTTTTGGTCTTATTATGAAAAGGAGGAATCCTCTAAAGTTTCTTCTATTGTCTCTAACAATGAACCTGGGTATATGGAGAAGCTTCCTTTCAAGCCTCTCCCTCCTAAAGAGAAGAAGAAAAATAAGAAAAGGAGGAGTAAAAGGAGAGAGGAAATGGTATTTTCCCCTAAGCATGTTGCTCCTATTATAGTTTTCGATGAGTATGAACTCGATGATGTTCCTATGCCTGTTACCTATAGTAGTGATCATGATTGGGAAAAGCACACTACTTTTGATATTGAAAATCTCTTTGGTACCAATTCTGAAAATGATGATATTAATAATTGCTATACTATTAGTGCTATCCATGATCCTTCCAATGATGATGAACACACTTTGGAAGATAACTATTCTATTGCTTATGATGATTACAACGATGAGTGTGATATTTTCAGTCCACCTACAATTGAGGAGGAAGTTAATTATGATTACAATATGCCTCCTATATTTGATGATTATGGTGATGAAAATAATAATGATAGCTATTTTGTTGAATTTGCTCCCAGTACAATCAATAAGAATGACTATGTTTATGTGGGGAGTATTAATTCTTTTATGCATGTGGCTCATGATAAGAATGTTTTATGTGATAGTTATATTGTTAATTTTATTCATGATGCTACTGAAAGTTATTATGAGAGAGGTAAATATGGTTTTATGCATCTCAATAATATTAAGTTTCCCCTCTTTATGTTGAAAATTTTGAAGTTGCACTTGTATTGCTTTCCTATGCTTGTTGCTTTGTGCTTTCATGACTTGTTTCTTTACAAGATTCCTATGCATAGGAAGTGGATTAGACTTAAATGTGTTTTGAATTTGCTTCTTAATGCTCTCTTCTACTTCAATTCATATTTCTTATGTGAGCATCTTCTCAAACTATAATGCCTAAATTAAAGGCACTAAAGAAACGTACTTATTAGGAGATAACCCAAAAGTTTTAGATGAGTCTTGGAAGTTATTACTTCAGTAATAACCGCTCCTTATCCTTCTTATTTGCTTTTTATCCCAAGAGTAACCTCTAATGAGAGAGAAGTAATGATTGGGAAAGTTGTTGTCCTGAAACAGATTTTTGTGCTTCACCGTAAAAATTCGTGAGAGAGCTCTGTATGTCGGATTGAGCTGTAATTTTTTGTGCTTCTGCCCCAGGTTGTTATCTATCTTTTAGTTCAACACTTTTTTATTTCAGCAACAAAAGGTCTTCGAAAATATTCGTCTTTACCTGCTGGTATGTTTTGATAGATTTCTGCCATTTTCTGCATTTGCTTCTTGTTGGTTCCTTTTTGAGTTCTTTTGGGGAATTGAGCTTTTTGAGGGAAGTGCTACAGTAGCTTGTGTTTTAATGGAAGTTTATTGGTGTTATAACTGAACCTTAAGACTTATTATATTGAGTGCACTAATGTTGCTAATAAAGATTGTGTGAAGTTTTGTATGAAGGAAAAATTTCAGGTGTATGGAAGGAATGAGTAATGAGATGAAGGATGGACTAAAGCTCAAGGTTGGGGATGCCACGCGTGTCACCCCAAGAAATATCCAAGAAGTACAAGCGTCAAAGCTTGGGGATGCCCAAGGCATCCCCCTCTTCATCAATAAAAATCCCAGGTTTCTTCCAAACGCTTCATTTTTATTGTTTCATGCACAGTTGTGTTGTTCTTGGAGCATCTTCTTTTTCGTTTTTGTTTTGGTCTTTCGTTTGATTGGTTTGCTTAGTTTGCTGAATAAATTGGTTGGACCCCCTCTTTCATACATTGGTTTTCAAATAGTTTGGTTTGGTTTGGAAAAGAGTAGGAAAGTTCATGCTTAAGTGTTAAAGAGAGCTTGTTTTTGACTGTGGCATATGCTTTGTCATGCCATGCTTGATATTGTTTTGGCTTTATGCTTAGTATTCTTTGCTGTAGCATGACTTGTTATAAACAATTGATATTGCTTAATGTGCCTTGGATGAATCATGCGTTGTTTTAGCATATTAAAGCATAGTATAGTGGTATTCTCCTTTGATGCTTTATTTGGGTTGACTTGGCGCATCCTCACACCATGTTATGACTATCCAAAGTCACCATAGCCTTTATGATCCTTTAGTTGTAAACTTGTAGTATCACCTTATGCTTTGATCAATGATGATTTGTCGCTCTGCATGATTATGGCCATTATTGCTCTCTTAGTTTGTCGCTCCCAGTATTTGCTAGCCTCCACAACCAAGTATGAGTCCCACTCATGCATCCAACTCCCTAAACCAAGTTATTCCAAAGAGTCCACCATACCTACCTATTAGCTCTTTTTTCTCTCTTTCCTCTTTTCATAGTATCTTTTTTTCTCAATATAGGACTCTTTTTTTATAAGAAGAATGCTTCATAGACAGCTCATTATGGTTATGCTGCAGGTTTCCACCATGTCAGCATGGATTAGACCAGCGGCCCAGGCGTTTCTCTAACACATATACATAACTCCATGGACTTACAAGCTCCCCTTTCATTTCACACCGACGACATCCATATACAAAAGAGCATGACATCAACTAGGTACAAGTACCAAGTGCAATGTTGAAAGCGTTCCCCATGAAAGCATGGTTCTGCTAATTCCCAACAAATAAGTGCAAGCATATACAACATAGAAGACACAATGGTTCAAGTTTATTAAGGGCAAGTAAAGTAAAGTGTGCTATCAAGTTTGTGAGAGCTTTAATCACTAGTTTTCTCATAACAAGTTTAATTTGGAAGGTAGATAAAAACATGAATATACTTGGAAATATGGTGTTTTTTTCTCTCTTTCCTCTTTTCATAATCTCTCTTTTTTTTCTCTTTTCTCTTTTTTTTCTCAATATAGGACTCTTTTTTTATAAGAAGAATGCTTCATAGACAGCTCATTATGGTTACGCTGCAGGTTTCCACCATGTCAGCATGGATTAGACCAGCGGCCCAGGCGTTTCTCTAACACATATACATAACTCCATGAACTTACAAGCTCCCCTTTCATTTCACACCGACGACATCCATATACAAAAGAGCATGACATCAACTAGGTACAAGTACCAAGTGCAATGTTGAAAGCGTTCCCCATGAAAGCATGGTTCTGCTAATTCCCAACAAATAAGTGCAAGCATATACAACATAGACGACACAATGGTTCAAGTTTATTAAGGGCAAGAAAAGTAAAGTGTGCCATCAAGTTCGTGAGAGCTTTAATCACTAGTTTTCTCATAACAAGTTTAATTTGGAAGGTAAACAAAAGCATGAATATACTTGGAATAGCTTAAGCTAGTAGGTAGGTATGGTGGACTCTTTGGAATAACTTGGTTTAGGGAGTTGGATGCATGAGTGTAACTCATACTTGGTTGCGAAGGCTAGCAAAAGACTGGGAGCGACAAACTAAGAGAGCAATAATGGCCATAATCATGCAGAGCGACAAAACAGCATTCATCAAAGCATAAAGTGATACTACAAGTTGAAAATTAAAGGATCATAAAGGCTTATGGTGACTTTGGATAGTCATAACATGGTGTGAGCATGCGCCAAGTCAACCCAAATAAAGCATCAAAGAAGAATACCACAATACTATGCTTTAATATGCTAAAACAACGCATGATTCTTTCAAAGGCACATTAAGCAATCTCAATTGTTTATAACAAGTCATGCTACAGCAAAGAATACTAAGCATAAATCCAAAACAATATCAAGCATGGCATAACAAAGCATAGGCCACAGTCAAAAACAAGCTCCCTTTACCACTTAAGCATGAACTTTCCTACTCTTTTCCAAACCAAACCAAACTATTTGAAAACCAATGTATGAAAGAGGGGGTCCAACCAATATATTCAGAAAACTAAGCAAAAAAAACAAATGAAAAACCAAAGCGAAAACGAAAAATAAGACGCTCCAAGAACAACACAACTGTGCATGAAACAATAAAAATGAAGCGTTTGGAAGAAACCTGGGATTTTTATTGATGAAGAGGGGGATGCCTTGGGCATCCCCAAGCTTTGACGCTTGTACTTCTTGGATATTTTTTTGGGGTGACACGCGTGGCATCCCCAAGCTTGATCTTTAGTCCATCTTTCATCTTATTACTCATTCCTTCCATACACCTGAAATTTTTCCTTCATACAAAACTTCACGCAATCTTTATTAGCAACATTAGTGCACTCAAGATAATAAGTCTTTAGGTTAAGTTCTAACACCAATAAAACTTCCATTAGAACACTAGCTACTGTATCACTTCCCTCAGAAAGCTCAATTCCCCAAAAGAACTCAAAAAGGAACCAACAAGAAGCAAATGCAAATAATGGCAGAAATCTGTCAAAACAGACCAGCAGGTAAAGACGAATTTTTTCGAAGACCTTATGTTTCTCAAATAAAAAGGTTCTGAACTAATAAAAGTTATATAACAACCTGGGGCAGAAGCACAAAAATTCACGCCTCAAAAGGACATACAGAGATTTTACACGAATTTTTACGGTGAAGCACAGAAATCTGTTTCGGGACAGCAACTTTCTCAATCATTACTTCTCTCTCATTAGAGGTTACTCTTGGCACAAAAAGCAAATAAAAAGGATAAGGAGATGTTATTACGGAAGTAATAACTTCCAAGACTCATCTAAAACTTTTGGGTTATCTCCCAATAAGTACTTTTCTTTAACGCCTTTAAGTTAGGCATGATAGTTTTAGAAGATGCTCACATAAGAAATATTAATTTAAGTAAAAGAGAGCAACAAGGAGCAAATGAAAAACACATTTAAGTATAACCCACTTCCTATGCATAGGAATCTTATAAAGAAACAAGTCATGAAAGCACAAAGCAACAAGCATAGGAAAGCAAAACAAGTGCAACTTCAAGACTTTCAACATAAAGAGGGGAAACTTAATATTATTGAGATGCATAAAACCATGTTTCCCTCTCTCATAATAACTTTCAGTAGCATCATGAATAAAATTAACAATATAACTATCACCTAAAATATTCTTATCATGAGCCACATGCATACAAGAATTAATACTCTCCACATAAACATAGTCATTCTTATTAATTGTAGTGGGAGCAACTTCAACAAAATAGCTATCATTATTATTCTCTTCACCATAATCATCAAATATAGGAGGCATATTGTAATCATAATTAATTTCCTCTTCAATAGTAGGTGGACTGAAAATATCATATTCATCATTGTAATCATCATATATTGGAGGCATAGTATCATCAAAGTAAATTTTCTCCTCCGTGCTTGGGGAAGTAAAAAGATCATTCTCATAAAAACTAGCTTCCCCAAGCTTAGAATTTTCCATAGCATTAGAAATAATGGTGTTCAAAGAATTCATACTAATAACATTGGTATTAGCATGCAAATAAAGTTCTATAGGTTTTTTAATTTTCTCTTCAAACACTTCATGTCCTAACTCAAGATAAATACTATAAAGCTCTCTAATTTTGTTGTTGTTTTCCATTAAGCCTAACTAGTGAAAACAAGAAACAAAAAGACAAAATTGCAGAATCTAAAGGAAATAACTTCGAGCACTCACACCAGAGGATGTGAGTACCTTTTACCTTACCTCCCCGGCAACGGCGCCAGAAAATAGGCGTTTGCCATGGGAGGTTCTTCTTCTTTAATCCTTCGGTGTGAATACCTTTTACCTTACATCCTCGGCAACGGCGCCAGAAAATAGCTTGATGTCTACGCACTTCTATTCTTGTAGACAATTGTTGGGCCTCCAAGTGTAGAGGTTTATAGAACAGCAACAAGTTTTCCCTTAAGTGGATTACCTAAGGTTTATCGAACTCAGGGAGGAAGTGGGTCAAAGGTATCCCCTCTCAAACAACCCTGCAATCAAGATACAAGAAGTCTCTTGTGTCCCCAACACACCCAATACACTTGTCAGATGTATAGGTGCACTAGTTCGGCGAAGAGATAGTGAAATACAAGTGGTATAGATAATTATAAGTGGTAACGGTGCTAGAAAATAGCTTGATGGCGTGGAAAAGACTAAAGTAAAACTGAAATAAAGATGGAAGCAAGCAAACATATAACAGATCTAATTGCAAACGGTGTTTCAATGCTTAGAAACAAGGCCTAGGGATCATACTTTCACTAGTGAACACTCTCATATAAATATCTTCTCTTTATGATAATACTCTTAACTACTCTCCGGTTGGACACTCTAATTGATGGTAGGGCTATAACAGCACACCTCAAAGTTCACCTTTCCCATCTAGAAAACACCACACTATCACCTTGAGTACTAGATGGTTCCAACAAACACCACAATTTCATAAATACATCCAACTCCAAATATAACTCATAACAAGTATTTGTAATCTCTAGCCTAAGTGCCACCATGGTGTGCACGCTGTCACTTTCACACACATGGGGAGAGCAGAGATCTATTAAAACACTTGAGTAGCAAGGTAGATCTAATTGATTACAAAGCTCATGATGACAATATGATCATGCATAGAGAGAGAGAAGAACACATAGCTACCGGTCGAACCCTTAGCCTCGAGAGAGAACTACTCCCTCCTCATCATGGGAATCAGCAACGGTGATGGAGATGGCGGTGGAGCTCTCGAGGCACTTCCTCGTCCCGGCAGGGTCCCGGAACAGAGACTTTCTATCCCCCGAATCTCCCCTTCGGTGGCAACGGCGCTGCGGAACTTTTCGTGGATTTCCAATTGACGATTTAAGGTTTTTGCATCGGGAGGCATCTTATAGGCAAAGAGGCAAGGTCGGTGGGTGGCCAGAGGGCCCACACCACCTGGTGGTGTGGCTAGGGCTAGCCCGCGCCACCATATGGTGTGGCCACCCTGTGGCCCCTCTCCGTCTCGTCTTCTGGCTCCATGAGTCTTCCGATAAAATATCGACTTTGGCTTTTGTCCGGTCCAATTTCGAGAATATTGATTTTCTGACTTTCCTGGAACCAAAAACAGCAGAAAATAGACAACTGGCACTGTGGCACTTGTTAATAGGCTAGTCCAAGAAAGTCTATGAAAAGTACTCCAAAGTGTGGAAAAAACATAAGAAAGTAGATAAAACCAAGCATGGAACATCAGAAATTATAGATACATTTGCAATGTATCACGTACATCCATTGTCGGCTCATCTGCATTATATAATTAAGTACATCAAACAGAATCATGATGATAAAATTAGTACTGGTCTAAAAAACAAAATTCAAGCCAACAACTGGGACTAAAGATATGATGAACCTTTAGTCTCGGTTGGAGGCACCAACCGAGACTAAATGTGGATGTGGCGATAACATGTCGACACTATGTTCTCAGTGGGCAACACTAAGCCAGTAAATGACAACTCTATTTTGGTGGGTGGCAGCACTATGCCAGGGGTGAGTGTGTCGACATTATGTCTTTAGTGCCCGACACTATGTTGTGTTGCTTAATATATAAATAGGTATGCATTCTTGTGAAGAACTGCAAGATGGTGTGCGAGATCAGGGACACCATTTCGGCGGAGCTTCTCGAAGATGTCTTAGGACCTCGTCCTCTGACATCTTCGAGGAGCTTGCCGTAGAGGCACTCCCTAATATGTGAAATTAGTTAGCTCCACCAGCATACTGATCTAGCTAGAGAAGATATAAACTGAAAGATGGTGTGCGAGAGCAGGGACACCACTACGGCAGAGCTTCTCGAAGATGTCTGAGGATCTTCGAGGAGCTCGCCATAGAGGCACTCCCTAATATGTGAATTGTTTTAGTTACCCGGCGTATTAATCTATAGCTAGAGAAGTTATTAACTCCAAGATGGTGCGAGAGGGACACCACTACGACGGAGGTTCTCGAAGATGTCTTAGGATCCTATCCTCAGACAGCTTCGAGGAGCTCGCCATAGAGGAGCTTCTCGAAGATGTACTGTGATGTCTTCTTATCAAGCTTTTTATGAATTAACCCTATCTTTGTTACATTTTTTTCAGTTTGCTGAAGGCAGGTAGAAGACGAAGAAGGGTATTTTGTCTAGCTAGTTAGAATGATGAACTCACGCATGTGTGTGCTTCTAAAATCAAATTTCGAGACTATGTGCCAAAAAAAGATATATAGATAGAATCCACATATTGTGATATTTATCTTGGAGTTCCTTACATTAATACAATATAGATAGAATCTAAACATTGATCTCATGTTATCATTGCAAAAATTACTACCAAACTAAATCTACAAATCCATCTATAAGATAGAGCATGAAATAAGCTAATATAGCAATGAGAGTTCAAAGGATGAAGTTGCTCACCTTTTAGAACCTTTGGATAGATGGGGCACCACAAAATATAGACAAATCTTGAGAGAAAATTGGGCATGAACTCGAGCTTGTTGAAGCAAGAAAGAGAGAGGAGCCACCAGCTTGAAATGGTGGATCGAGCAGGTTTAGTCCCGGTTTTTTACACGAACCAGGACTAAAGGGTCCGTTCGAACCGGGACTAGTGTCTGTCGCCCCCTGCGGCCAGATAGAGTCGTTGGGACCGGGGCATTAGTCCCGGTTTGTAGCAGAACCGGGACTAATTCCCCTGGATCAAAGGTCCGTTTTCTACTAGTGTACTATGTCTTCCATCGTCCTTGGTCGGACGTCGTGCGTCTTCTCTGGGCTCTACTACGCATCATGAGGACGCTTGGGGCAGAGGCCCTAGGTTTGGTGGCGGTGGGCATCTTCTCCGTCGAAGGTGGTCGGCCTGAGGCTAGTTTGGCAGATCTCGGGATCCGTCATCAAGTCCTGGCAGCGATGCGGGGAGACCTAGGTGCCGGTGAAAACCGAGCTATTGGCAGGTGATGATGGCGTTAACACGTCGTTACCTTGATGAAGGCATCGTCGTGCACCTATTGTCGACCTCAATCGTGCTACTCCGGGGGAAACCCTAAGATCTTTGGATTGGGCGATGGCGGCGCCACGGTGTCGTGTTCTCTCTTGGGTTTCATGGTGGTGCACTAAAGTTTCATGGGAGGTGGTGTTCTAGTAAATGGATCGAGTAGTCTATGAAGAATCGTTGTAATCGCCTCACCTCCAAATACAAGGTCCATAGAGGTGGATCCAATTCCTTGACGACAATTTGCCAAAAACTGGTAAACTCCTAACTTTTGAATAAATTAAGTTTGTTTGTTGGGAAATTACTTAGTTCTTCTTTTCCTAGTCTGAGAAAGAAGGAAGAGAGGTATCTAAGATCGAGGCATGGATACACACACATAGAGAAGCTGATCCAAATAAACCCGATGTGTTAAATAGCGTCGAAGCCTCCAAATGCTCGGTATAATATCCACCGACTTGATTCTGAGTTTTACTTAATTTTTTGACATATTATTATTGAACCATATGTACATTTGGTGTGTTGTGTGTAGGATCTGTACAAACAAAAGGTAGCGAACGTGCATGGTAAGGACTATGATTGGTTGCATTCCCCAATTGTACCACAAGCACTTTATGAAGCCGGTAAGGGGAAGCCGCATGGTAAGTGGTCACTATTTAATGGCGTTGTGGATGATAGAGAGACTCTTAGGGAGGTGCAAATTAGTCGCTCTCATCTTCCTAAAAGCGCCAGCGGCAAGAAAATGATAGAAGGATTGCTGAACAACAAGAATTAATGAAGAGACATGCACTCAGTATGACTGAATGGGGGAAATTTGTCTAGGCTACAGTGGAGAATAGCCTTGGTGGTCTACACAAGTTTCTTATGGTGTGTATATATTTATGCAGTCCTCTTGTTGCTATTTAAGCCACTGGCTATAACTGTCCAATTAATATGAATCATTTCAGACTATCGCAGCATTACAAGGAATTCCAGGACCTGAGATTCCACATATTGTTAATACCCCACCTCCAGCTTTTTCAATATCAACCACTTCATCTCCGTCTCCGTCTCCATCTCCGGTCTTTTCTCTAGAACTTGTATGTAAAGTTCCCAAGTAATATTCCTATGTGTATGTGGATTAGCGTGAATACTCCCTTTACATCCTTAAAAAAAGAACATTGCCTTCACATGCATAGTCTGAATAGGCACATCTAAGTAGTGTTATATTATTTGTACACGTGTACTGTTTCTCAAATATCTAATATTGGCACTTGTACAGCGCTCTTCCGGTCGGTAAATGGTGCAGAAAATGACAATGCATTGCACATGGTGGGAGAGGGGATGTTTGGTGGCTTCAAATGGTAATGATGCGAATGGTATTTCTGTTGGAAATTTATCCCCATCAGGTGATGATCTACATACATTTTGAAATATCTATGTTGGGGCCAAAGAAGCGTGGTCTCCTTTTTGTGTTGATCAAGTAGCTCTTGCTAGAAAATGAATATGGAAGAGTCGACTTGCATTTCGCTTCTTTGGTCACTTTCCATAGCCTAGACAATGTTAGTTAGATGCTATTTTGTAGCGGGGATCCAACGAAGGCTAATATGCATGGTTTGTGTTCCATGCTACTAGCCTAACTGGATAATCTTAACCAAGTGTGTGGCTGAATGCCACTTTTTGTAAACGACTTGTATTAAGCAACTAGAATGGTATTATATAGATCATGTCTAGACATTAAGCAATCAGGTTCAAACATATGATTTACATTCTTTGTGCAACGGTCATGTATAATTGTCACTACTAATTAATTATATATGCACAAATCAGATACTGTTATGTGGTACTTATAAAACAATTATATATCATTATTCCTTAGGGTTCCCAAGCCCAAGGGCATGTATGTAACAGTGACTTTTGTTACATATATTTACCCAGGGTCTATAGCAAACCCAAAGAAAACCTACTTTACATGTCAGTAGTTGTGGTCACATGCTATTTGGTTCCCTAGGGCTTATAACCCAAGGGAAACGGCACCCAAGGGAAAACGAGATTCCCCCACCAATGGGACCCTAGGGTTCATTCCCTAGGGTGTACCCTAGGAAAAACTTTTCCCCTAGAGTTTTTTCCCCTTTGCTTAGGGTATCTGGCCCTAGGGCTATTTGCAAATTTAAGCAGTGTCAGTCTCTGCAACAACGCATTAACCTATTAGAATTACGGATGCACACAACTGAAAAAAAAGAATAACAAAAAAGAAAAAGTCCTGCTACAATGATAAGATCCTTAGTAGCAGCGACACTAACCCCACCGGAACAACACGAGAAGTCCAAAATCTCCAATAGTGATGCCTTCAAGAAGGAAACAGAGCACAAGCACCGTCATCATCCGATCAAAGATCATATGTTTCCACCCTGAAGAAAGTCCTCGCTCACAAAACAATGTCCTCAACAAGGACATTGCTAGACGCAACAAATTAAGGCTAGACCTTTAATTTTCACACTGCAAGGTAAGACTGTGAACTCCTCATGTGCTGCCGTCCCCACTTTCCGATGCCGCTGCTACAATTCACGAATTACCAAGCCAATTCCTCATCGCCACCAAGACTCGACCCACCATTGCTAGTCTACCAATCTTGGCTTCCATGACACTCTCCTCACACTGGCTTCACCATGGAACTAAAGGCATGTTCCACGATGGCAACAGACTATAGAGCTTCGCATCGCTCCCTCTGGAACCAAATTGTCAGAAAACAATGGTTGCGAGCGACCAAATCCCTCCGTTCCAGCAATCTCCAGGCATGAATTTCTCATGGGAGTTCGCCGGTGGAGTCTTCCGAAACACGACACTGCCACTAGATCAATGGAAACAAGCTAAAGGAAGATCTTTGTCTTGGCATGAGAGAAACCCTAGGACTGCGCCCCTGCCAGCAGATGTGACATGCGCTGCCATCCACCGAGGGAGAACCGCCATGAATGCCCGATGCCGCCGCCCGGCTTCCGGACCCTGCCGCCATCAGATCGTTGTTGGGGCGACAACCTTCGAGCGCCCAAGGGGTCCCTGCGGGGGAGAGGCCACCACACAAGGAAGCAGCCCCGTCATCACCGTATGTCGTCCGGGCTTTGCCCGCCGGCGTCCTCCGGTGACAGCGGGGGAGAAGCGGGAGGAGAAGTCGGGGGCGGCAGTGGCTTAGGGTTCCGTCCGTGCCGTCCTCCCGAGAGCAACGCGTGCATTGGAAGGTCCTCCTCCTGCTATTCATTACAATAGCCATGAAGGCTTTCACCCATCCTATGTTATGTAATCCATTAATCGATCCCCAAGAAAAGGGTACTTGTATCCATAGCACATTGGGGTTTCAAGCGGGCTATCCCACTCGTAACAACGATGCAATCAGTCCATTCACTCAAAACCGGAACCCACACTCAGTTAATATTTGGTTCGAGTGCCAGCCTATTTTAAGGAGTGTCTTAGTATTATTGTATTCTTAAAAAACATATGAAAAAAGAATGCCTATTTTAGGAGTTCACCATATTAAGGGAAAGGGAGATCAGGCAGTGCAGTCTCTTTGCTTATTCATATTTCTTTCATTGCTCCGGGATACACATGATGATTATGTTTAGGAAAACATAACAACACCGTGAGAGAACATTAATTAGACACTAAATTTATTGATAAAGTACGTCACACGCTTCAAATTTTGCGATACAGTGTAGTAGTACATAGTTTAACATAACAGGCCTAAACAAGTAAAATTCACCGGCATCATGGTTTCGCCATGGGATCGAAATCTCATTCTGACGGTAACCCCGAACAGAACTCCACATGAATCGATTGGCCCGTGAGAAGTTTGAGCGATCTTGGCAACGTCGGGATATTGACCTCAACAAGCCCCTCGAGAACCTGCACGACTGTCGCCATGGTGAGCCTAGTCCCCTCATCGTCTTGGATGCACCAGCATGCGACCCTACATGCCCTCTCCACCTCGGCCGAGTCCACGTTGTGGCCTAGACGGGTATCCACGATACCTTCCAGCTCCCCTTCAGTTATCTTCACCGCGGCTAGCAACGGGAAGAAATCTAGCATGCTGTCCTGACGTTGCCTCAGATTCCTCCTACACGACACAATCTCGAGCAACATCATACCGTAGCTATAGACATCCGCCTTGGTCGTGATGGTCGTGCCAGCTATCCACTCTGGTGCTAGGTATCCTACGGTGCCTCTCACTGTCGTCAGGACATGGCTGAAGTCACGACCCACGAGCTTCGCAAGCCCGAAGTCAGCAACTTTTGGCACAAAGATGTCGCTCAGCAGTATGTTTTCAGGTTTGATGTCACAGTGGATGATGCAGTCCCTACATCTCTCGTGGAGATAGTGTAATCCTCTCGCAACTCCTAGTGCAATATGGTACCTGGTGCTCCAGCTTAGCACTGGCTGTTGGCAACTCCCAAAGAGGAACCGGTCTAGCGAGGCATTTGGCATGTACTCGTAGACGAGTATCCTGTGTGTTCTCTCTGAACAGAACCCGAGTAGCCGAATTAAGTTGACATGTTGAACAGTGCCAAGTGTGCTCACCTCTGTGCGAAACTGCTTCTCCCCTTGATGAAATCCTTCGAGCTTCTTCACAGCCACCAAAGTTCCTTCAGACAGTGACCCTTTGAACACCGAACCAAAGGCGCCTCCACCGAGTTTACTGGAGAAGTTTTTTGTCAAAGTTCGTACATCCCGGTACTTAAATGCCATCAGTGAGCCCTCGACGGGTGCCACCTTCTTAAAAATCTTCCACATAATGAAAATTGAAGCAACAACTATTAAGGCAACACTAATAGTAGCAATGGTGATTATGATGTCCAGTTTCTTAATGTACTTCCTGTCAGAGAACTCGGATGCAGCCAAACGAATTTGAATAGAACCACCATTAGTACCAACAACACTACTCAAATCTTGTACGAGGTTGATAAGTCCACCGTCCCAATGAGAGCAACTACCATTAAAGGAATATGCGGTGCAATCATGGCTGCTTAAACATGCGAGCTCACAGTTTTGAGTACTACCTGCATCGATGATCTCCCGTGCATTGCTTGGCAACTTCACATCCACCATAGTGTAGAACTTGTCACTCCGTGAGTCATTGTTGCTTGCCTGTAGGGCAACATTTCTTGTACAACCTTGAGTATGATCGCCCTGTGACCACTGGCCCTGATATTGCTCAGTGAAACCACGAAGGCATCTACATGATTGGATGCCTTGGGAGCAGACACTGAACGGTCCACACAAGGAGTACACATCGCACTGCACCTTGGGTGCCGACCAGAACAAGATCCACTTCTGGGCGCTCTCTGTCCATGTGAAGACATTGATACGCCCTGTCGCGTCCAGTATGAGTCTTGTGATTTGCTCATCTCCCTTGACATCATACACACAATAGCTCCCGTTTGCACCATCAACATAGTCGAATATATACATCGAGTTGCGGTAGCCATTGGTGGGTGCCATCTCTGGCATGTTGGAGAAAGTGTGGCCGGTCCAGTCGCCACTGGTCACATACTGTTGGGTATTGTTCCACATGAGGAAGAACTGGCTAGTGCCATTTGGATCCAGTACGAGGGAGAATAACCCTGGAGTTGGGTCACTAAAAGTCTTCCAGGCGACTAGACGTGTGCTCCCTCCTATGAGATTGCCCCGACCGAGCTTGCCACCAGGGAGCCACGTGTTGCCGAAATGGTTGTAGCTTTGCCATAGGATGATAGAGGTGTTGGATGCGTCTGCTAGGACAAGGTTACCGGTGTCAAGGATGACACCAACCGTGGAAGAGGTGATGGCCGTCATGTTAGTAGACCAGACCGCCGATCGAGAACCATTGAGCAGGACCATATTACCATCGGTTGATATGGTTAGGCTTGACAACTCCGGACTAGAGAGCGGAAAGTCCCTATTTGCGACCCACACTGGCACTTGTGCTGGTATTTTGTTGTACCATATGCCGATGTACCAACGACGTGAGTTATCTGTTGCACATAAAAAATGAAATGTGAAGGCATGATGGGTACAGTGAAATTCTTCTAGGAGTCTCGGTTCTAATTATTTTTTAACATTCCTCAATTTCTAACAGACTAGATAATTTCTCATTTCTAAATTGAAACTGCCAAGGATTGAATTTTTTTTATTTCTAACTACTAGAGAAATTCTTATTTCTAATTTGAATATGCCAATATCCATCAAAATTGAGTAAATGCAGATTCTAAAATTTTGTGCAACTTTAGCACAACTTAAAACAATTACTTCTGAGGAAGTGTCGGGCATTGCCTCGTTCGACATATGCATTCACTCAATTTTGTTGAATGAAAAGGCAACAATGCTCAGGATTCTCGACTTAGGCTTAGCTTACGGTTGTTGAATTGTGCTTATTATATATCATATGTTGTTTGAAATTAATATCTATTTTTTATGATAAATTAATCTTATTTACCAAGGGAAATAATAATTGATGCACTTGGAAGTTTAGTTTGGATTAAACTACCCTTTCTAGAGAAGATTGCAACGGAGTATATTATAAAACATTTTGGCAAACCAGCTAAGGGAGTGTATGAAATGAGATAAGGAGGGTGGAAGCAGGTGAAGAAGTTTCCGCGTTAGTATATGGAGGAGATTCATCAGATAATATTGGCCCTATCTATCCAAGGCATTGAAAAAGAATATCAACTCTCTTTACTATCCATAACTTAGTCGTTCTCACTATTCTTTCATGCAATCCATTCGGTTGATTAAGATGAAAATATACTGATAAGTGATGATGGCTTGAATCTGGCCTTATACGTTCACCCCACTAGCTGAGCTGAACCGAGAACTAAATTCATCGCGGAAAGGAACTTCAGAAGTAGCTTCCGCAGGAGCAAACCCTCTAGCCACTGTTAGCTTAATCTTGATTAGTGGACTCTAGTTTGTTTTCAAGCTAGGTTGTTTAGTTGGTCCATGTCCGACTTGGACATGCAGCGTGAGTCTAGTCCAATAATTTTGACTGTGCTAGTTAATAAGAAAGTTTGACACCATAGGAAATTACCAAACAATCAAACTTTCTTACTTACTATCCCCCCCTGCCCACCCACCACACCCTAAATGTGATAGATTTCAAAAAAGGGGTGGTCTAATTGTGAAACTGTTCTCTTTACAATAGGGTGTCCGAGTCGCGGCTCATCTTCTCTTCAAATGATGTTATGCCACAAGAATTTGGGACATGATTAAAGGGTGGCTTTTGTCCTTCGAGCCTTCGGAACGAGGTGCTTTCGATGATGTTAAATCTTGGTGGCTACATGTTGTTCACAGCCACCCCAGGAGGAGGAAAACGATCTCTTGATACTATTTTCGTGGGAACTTTGGAACGAACACAACACTATTGTTTTTCAGAAAAATAGTACATTGGCCATAGGGGTTCTCACTCATATTAAATTAGAGACGAGTGCTTGTTAGCATCGCCGGGGCAAAACATCTAGGTCACCTTTTGCCGGGAGATTAATCTTTTTCGTGTGTCTTTAGCCTTCGGGTGTAACTTCTTGTGACTTGTAGCTCTTTCTCCTTCTTATCGAATGAATTAAGCCAAATATTTTGCCTTTCTCTCAAAAAAGAAGATAGGATACAATAGTAGCTAGCTTAGTTAATCCATAAAAAGAAGGGGATAATACGTGCCTTTGGCAATCCAGATTTTTCGAGCATGATTGCTTATATATCTAGCTAGTTCTATGCGATCTAATCGTGGGCGGAATCTAACACTCGCAAATTTGGAAACATTATAAAGAACACCAAAACATACCAAATTTTATCAATTTTCAAATCTAAAAAGTCAGTTTAAAGTTGGAAAAATACCATACATGCTACCTATCTTTGTGATACCTGGCTGGAAAAATCCCAACGCGAACTTGCCACGTTGGGAGACCAATGGCTTCTGGCTGCCGGACAACGGCTGGTCGGCGCTGAAGGTATCAGCGGCACCAACATGTAAAACGGATCCCTGTAGAGCAACCAAGGCAATCACGAACATAACGGTAATGATTGTAGGGAAGATGGCTGTCCTCAAACACCCCATTGCTGGCTACACAGCCTCTGAGCGAGAGACAAGACTAACGTACCAAACATGGGTTGTTATATAGAGAAGTTGTGGAATAGCAGAACGAAAGAGATGTGTGCACTCGCAATGAAGTTTGAGCAAGTCAAAGCTTGAATTAAGACTCGCAGTGAAGGTTCGAGTGGAATATGGTGTGGACTCAGTCGCATGTAACTCGAAAATGCACAAGTGTTCGGTGCCACAAAATATATACCTCTATGTGTTATGTGTTGTTCTTCTACCTCGTGAATTGTGATTGTGCGTGTGAGAAGAGAGGAGCTTCCAGGTGCAGCTCCAACGTGAAATCGCTTTATCAAAAGGATAACTACAATGTCGTATATACATATTGTCGTGAATACATGTATACATATGCGTATAATATGGATGTACCCCATATATAGTTGCCAGTGTTCACTCACGTATATAAGACTATAATGTCTACACATAAAAATATCTATAACCTTTGCTGCCATTGCATATAAGGCGTGTCTATAATAAAGAAGGTTGTATGCATCTTTTAGATGGGGATACGTCCTCCATTTCGAAAAAAATGTGGCGTGTCTATATTAGTTGAGATTTGTTACAGACGCTTAACCATTAAATCGTCTTTACATGTGTATATATGCTTTCGAGCATCTCTTTGAAGTGTCTTTATATATATACATACACACTTAGCATGCGTCTTTATATCATTTGAGAGAGTGCACAATGAGACGCTCCAGTGACCCTTTATGAAATCTGTTGTATATGTCTCTACGGATGAAATATCATGGCTCTAGCTTTCAAAATTACTATCTCTACCTTCCTAGTGTGGTGTAGCGTGTCAGCACTAATGCTTCTTTATTTTGTTCCTAGAAGCAATGTGTTTTTTTTTTGAGAAAAGACATTCATAGGGCATCTCATATCTTATATTTTTTCAAGAAAAATAGAAGATAGTACAAGCGACGGATGACAAGACGTAAAATAAGCAGTAATAAATAAAATACATAGAAAATCATATTGGTCGTCTTCTTCCTTCGCTTGCTCTTTGTCTTCCGGAGATTAAAAATGTGCAATAAAGGATACGGGTACCTGCAAATGCTCTCGACATACAAGACCGCAATAGCCGCTCGCCGCGAACAAGGAGATCTATAGTAGTCGCCGATCGAGCATCAGTTGGGGCATCACCCCTCGCCTGTGATGATCGATGCTTATATGTGCTAGGGGCCTTTTCTTTTTTTCCTTGCCAGCGATCCAGGTTGGAGGCCTTCTTTGAACTTTGAAACCTTGGCCTCTGATTCAGTACAACCCCCTTACCCCTAAATTCGTATAAAATCGTGTATTCTTAAATACATGGACGGCTCAGATCGCTTGATACCTCTTTGTAATTAGTATAGTCAGGTATATGTAGCCCGGTATAAAACATCGTATAGCCTAACCAAATTATACGCCTTTCTAACAAACGTATCTGTACTAGCACATATGTTCGCAAAAGGAAAAAAATACAGCTGTACGCGCCGGATCATGGCCGCAAGCTCTGCGAGCTGGTAGTGGTGGCGGTCATGCCGGATCATTGTCGGCGACCGTCGTGGCCGCGAGCTCCCTGAGCTGGCAGTGGTGGAAGTCGTCTCCGGCGAGCCGGTGACTTGACCTGGCCGGCACACGTCTCGGCAGGGCCAACGAGGTGGCGGCGGCGGACAGACTTGGCGGCGGCGCGACGCGTAAGCTGGGCGGCGGCCTGTCGGCAGTCCGAACTAGTGTCCGGCGAACTACTGGACAGTCCGGCGGCTTGGCCGGCTTCTTGTCCGGCGCGGCTTGTCCCTACCAGCGTGGACGGGCCACAAGGATGTCCAGAAACAACGAAGGAGGTGGCGGCGGCGATGATGGCTGGTGGCGGCGGATGCCACGAATGCTAGAGGCGGCGGTGATCGGCAGTGGTGACGACGATGGCCGGCACCGGGAGGAAGACGGATCGAGGGCGTATGCCTATACGTCCCGATCTGTATCCTATACTAGTATTGGATACGGGTTTATACGAGTTCAGGGGGAGGGGGTTGTACTGAATCAGAGGCCTGAAACCTTTCAATATAAGTTGGGGGTGATCCTTTTGTCTAAGACGAAATATCGGTCAGAGGGTAAAGTTGAACTCAGATGATATACTGCTAGTTGAGCAATATACATCACCAGAACTTTCTTGGTAAAGTGGACATTATTATCAGAGTTGAGGCACATATTATACTACTAGATATGCATATATATCTGAAAAGACTTCAATATAACAACAACCGATGTGCCTAGCTGGACAGTTTGCACCCAACCAGGTAGCTACTCCATTAACTTGATAGAAAAACAAGTACATGTGACCCTCCTCATGCTGCCAAATTCTTGTTATGGAATCTTAATTAGTTGTTATAACTATATAATAGCATAGTCAAACAACTAGTTATATATATGGAACTAGCCTTCCTTGGCAGTTGCTCCACAAAATCGCTATCAAGTATCAAGTGCAGATTCATGATGTATGTGAATCACAAGCCAAGTCAAGAGTCAAAACCATGCTTTTATCGTATAAAGTTATCTTATGGTTGTTCTACTTTTTGACTCAAGTAATAAATAGCGGCCAATGCTTTGCATTTCTAGTACCTGTGTTTTGTGGTGGTTTATGGACCAGCCCGTTTACATCTTTTTTTTCTATTGAAAAACATAGCTCTGGACTCTGCATCAACAAATTGCATGCAGCCTTTTCAATACTTTATTATCATTCATGTTTTATAAAAGATTACATCATGGGTCTCATATGATCGATACATGTATGAACCATCGAAAGAAAAGATACAACATAAAGAAGTGTTGAATCAACATGGTATCCTATGATCGAACCAGTTGTACAAATCCCGTGCAACTATTTTCAGTTGGTTGCACCCAAAATCCATGGCATGACGTCCGTTGGTTGCAGGTAAGACCACAAACGGATCCAGGAGATAGTCGTCGAAATAAACTTCATAAAACAACATGATTTTATTTTGCAAAGAAAAAAAAGATGATTTTGCATCGTTCCAAATGATCCAAATCACAACGCAGACTCCTACTCTGATCTTGACTTTACCTTTCTTCGAAACCCCCTAACCAATTACCAAAGAGATATGTTATATTAGAGAATTCAAAGTCGGCCAAGGACCTCCCTTGTTCTTCCAATTTCTAGTCGCACCGGCTGCTAATCAAGTTCTCTGATCTACATTTATCATATCATTCTATTGGGCATGTTGCCGATTAGATAATGATGAATTGTTTAGTGCTGCAGTATCTTTGTATCTTATATCTAACGGAGTATATATTTATATATTTACTAATTGGAATCTCTCAACGAGCCGCACGATTAATCCTAGGAAAAGACATAAAAATAACTTTTAGATTTAAATTATATACTGTAGTTATGATTAAATTACGGAGCCGTGAGATCTGTAATTTCTTTATTTAAAGTCCTATCTATTTTATGAGACTCAATTACCAACCGAATCGCTCCATCGAGGATTCAGCATATAATTCGTCCATAGATTCTAAGGTTAGATTAAATTTAAGGTCTCGTGAGACCTGCTCTAACTATCTAGAGTCCTGCAAGCTTAGGAGTCAAACTTACTTTTTTTATTGGAAAGGAGCATATATTAATATCACAAGATACTAATTACACCCAGCCTCTGCAACCGGCCATACGGATGCACACAGCCAAAAAAGAAAGAAAAATTACAAAAAAGAAAAGTCCCGCTACAGTGACCCATTTGTTGAAACAGCGGTACTACCACCACTAAGACATCACCAGAAGTCCAGCTTCTCCAAAAGCGATGCCTACAAGAAGGGAACTGTGCACAAACACTGTCATCGCCCGATCATAGATCTTAGGTTTTTACCCTGAAGAAAGTCTGCTCTCAAAACAATACCTTCAATAAGGCCATTGCTAGGCACAACCAATTAAGGCCAGACCCTAGGTTTTCACCCAAAAGGTAGGACTGTGAACCTCTCCTGTACAGTCGCCCCCACTTGCATGCCACTGCTCCAAGTCACGAGTCACCAAGCCAATTCCTCATCACCACCTAGACTCGAACCACCATTGTTCGTCCTCAGATCCTGGTCTCCATGACATTCCTTGTCAGCATCATGGAACGAGAACATGCCCCATGATATTAGTAGCCAACAGAGCTTCAAAGCGCTCCCTCTGAACCCAAAGGGTCAGAGTAAAACATGGGTGCGCACGACCGAATCCCTCCAATCCGGCAATCTCCAGGCATTGATCGCCCATGGGAATTCGCCGGCAAAGCCTTTCGAAACTCGCCACTCCGAACAGATCAGAGAGGGCAAGCAACAAGTAGATCCTCATCTTGGCATGAGTAGAATCCTAGGACCGCCGCCTTTATCCAGTTGACGAGCAGAACCCCATGCCGCCCGCCATCTTCGTGAAGCACTAACAGAGGAGGAGAGGGCAACAACCGCAGGAGATCGGCGTGGCTAGGCCACAGCCTCACCCCCAATGGCGGCGGCAAGCCTCCAACTCCTCGTCGGCCGTTGGAGAACCTCAGGCCCCGGCCAAGATGGCCGCGCCGCACCAAGCCCATAGCCAGCGCCACATCTCCCCCATATGAACGCCGCCACGGACCCCTATCCTTCCCCCCATCTTAGATGGACGGGGCGCCGCCGCCGCCGGAGCCGGCAGCGGCGGTGGCCCTGGCGCGGAGAGGCTGGGGGGTTCTTAGGGGAGGATGGAGAGGAAGCCCCCCGGAGCCACCGGAGTCGCCTAGGGTGGCTCGGGAGGGTTAGGGTTAGATCTTTAACTTTTTAAAACATTCAGGAGTCAAACTTACTGACTGAATTGCTCCTTCGTGGACAGCACGAGGCATCAGCATCAGCATATAATTCACCTAAACCTGCCCCGCAGCTACCCGACAGCGAGATCGAGCCAGCGTGACCCAAGAGGGTCGTCCGATCGGTATGATTTGATTTCACAGGCAATAAGTGACGCCTTTGTTTACGATACACTCAGCGATACCAAATTCAGCACTAGAACAGCGATACCAAATTCAGCACTAGAACGGAAGGTGGGCTCTCTGCAAAATGTCATTGGACATAACGTGGTGATGTGGATGCTGCTGCCTCTCTCTCGCCCGAGTTTGATAGGCACATGGTTCTTGTAGGAGATGTGGTTGCCAAGTCAGCAGTGTTGGCACCTGCGCCTAGGGCTATCGTCGCTAGAGAGGTTGGCGCCACTGTGGATGTTGCTTACCCTGGATCCAACAAAATGAATGGCACTATATGAAAGCCGACTACAGTTGCTCGATGGATGACCCTCAATGTTTTGTCATGTTATTGTGGATGTCCTCGTGTTCATTTGCCTTTGGCTCTATGTGGGCACTTTTGGTGGTGTTTTGACTATTCTATCGGCGCGGTGTAGGAGTATCGTGTTGAGAGTGTCCGTACGTATGTGTGTGGTCTCATGTGTTGCTAGTAGGTCGCATGTCTCTGGTGTTGTGGCTTGGTTACCTTTTGTGACTAAGTGTGTAACGGTTTTTGCGCGGTTTTTCGATAATTAACTGGACAATTCTCTTCTTCTTAATTAATAGATAAGGCAAAAAAACTGCCACCGTTCTAAAAAAAAAGTGCATAAACTGTTATCACTACTCCCGGATCATAGTTGATTGCTTCCATGATATTCTGGGTCATAACGTCTAGCATAGCAGTACACCACCCAAAAGTGCATCCTTAGGTTGCTACAGTGCGTAGGAGAATTAGAGAGCCCTCGCTTGTCAAATATCCAATTTCATAGCTCAAATTCATAGGTAACATGCGACAAGGTCTGATATTACTATACATCATTGTCTTCATTGTGAATTTTCGTAATTTTTAAAAGTATGAATGGGCCAACATTGTTCCTCCTATTGTTTTATTATCTATTGTCAGGCAATGGTGACGTTCACGCGGTGATCCCTCGTTTAATATACTACCTGGAGTTTGCTCGGACTTCTCTACGGGCTGAAAATGTATGATATGGCCTCTGTGGTTGGATCCAGCTGTGTTGGCGTCGTGCGTTGTTACATTCTCGGAGGCGTCTTTGTCGGAGAACCTCTCCTGTTACCCTCGGTTGTGATCATTGGTGGTTGGTAAGGCTGTTTTGTTGATCGCCCTTTTTCTTTTCTTTTTTACAATAATTCGGTCAAGTGCTGGATTAGATATTACATACCAACCGATTGAATGTTACCTCAGGAGATATATGGATACGTTTGATAGTATGTTGTCTTCTCTGAGTGACTGCCCTCGCAAAATAAAAAAGAGTGACTGTAAAACATCCCTTTTTAATCTCTGCTCATCTGCGTTCGAATTTCTTGCATGAGTAACGTGTGCAAGCGTTGCATTTTCTTTTTGCTCTTCCTGGTGTTAGTGCCCTGAACCGAAAACAAGCAGTTGGTTAAATTATATTTGTTCAAGTGCTTTGCATCCCAAAGCCTGAACCTTTTCCTGAAACTATCCCCTGACGTGATGTTTGCTCTATTTGACCCTAAGTGACTAATCACTAATGTGGTCTCCTTAGACTTGACTCCGCAAGTCACGCAGGTAGATTATTTGCGCGATCCAATTGATCATAAGGGTATGTTTTCAGTTGAACATTTTACGGAGGCAGCACGGCCACTCATTCGTAACGGATGCGGGGTAAGATGGAGAAAGTTGTTCAGTCTCATCTGGCTCTCGTAGAGTCTGATCTGTGACTTGCTGGCATCTTGGCGATCGACTACATACTGCACTCGATGCTGCAATGGAATCTGGAAGGCTAGAATATATGTACGATGATTTCAGTTAAGGAAAATAAAAGTACATAGTGATAGAATTACACACGGAATTTATTGATGGCAATTACAATGTCGCAGACTTTAACTTTACCGTACAGTGTAAAGTGGATAATTCCACAAAATATGCAAGTAAAATTTACCGGCTACCCAGTTTCGCCACGCGAACCTAATATCATTCTGAAGAGAACTCCACAAAACTGGATTGGTCCATGAGGAGTTTGAGTGATCTAGGCACCGGCGGTATGTTGACCTCGACCAGCCCCTTCAGAACCTGCACGATCGTCGCCATCGCCGGCCTAGCACCCTCCTGGTCCTGGATACACCAGCACGCGACCTGTAAGGCCCTCTCCACCTCGTCTGAGTCCACATCACAACCCAACCGTGTATCCATGAGGCCTTCTAGCTCCCCTTCAATTAGCTTCATCGCGGCCAGCAGCGGGAAGATATCCACTGTGCTATCTTGTCGCTGCCTCACGTTCCTCCTGCCCGACACGATCTCAAACAACATCATGCCGTAGCTATAGACATCCGCCTTGGTCGTGATGGCCGTGCCAGCTATCCACTCCGGCGCAAGGTACCCCACGGTGCCCCGCACTGTTGTCAGGACACGGCTGAAGTCGTGGCCCATGAGCTTGGCGAGCCCGAAGTCTGCAACTTTTGGCATAAAGGTGTCGTCGAGTAGTATGTTCTCAGGTTTGATGTCACAGTGGATGATGCAGTCCCTACACCTCTCATGGAGATAGTGCAATCCCCTTGCAACACCTAGTGCAATCTGGTACCTGGTGCTCCAGCTTAGCACTGGTTGCTGGAAGCTCCCGAAGAGGTACTGGTCCAGCGAGGCGTTTGGCATGTACTCGTAGACAAGTAGCCTGCGCGTTCTCTCTGAACAAAAACCGAGTAACCGAATTAAGTTCACATGCCGAACGGTGCCAAGTGTGCTCACCTCTGCGCGGAACTGCTTCTCCCCTTGACGAAATCCTTCCAACTTCTTCACAGCCACTAAGGTTTCTTCGGACAATGACCCTTTGAACACTGAACCAAAGGCGCCTCCACCGAGTTTACTGGAGAAGTTTTTGGTCAAAGTTTGCACCTCCTTGTAAGTGAATGCTATCAGTGCGCCCTTGACTGGCGCCACAACCTTAAACCTCTTCCTCACCAGAAAAACTGAAGCGACAATTATTAGTGCAGCACTGGTAGTAGCAATAATGGTGATGATTATCATGGCCAACTCCTTGCTGTACTTTCTGTCAGAGAACTCAGATGCAGCCAAACGAATTTGAATAGAACTACCTTTAGGACCAACCGCATTGCTCAAATCTTGTGCGAGGTTGATAATGTCGACATACCAATGTGAGCAGCTGCCGTTGAAGGAATAAGCAGTGCAGTCGCGACTTCTTAGACACGCAAGCTCACAGTTTTCGGTACTACCTGCTTGGACGATGTTCTGCATATTGCTTGGCAACTTAACATTCACCATCGTGTAGAACTTGTCACTTTTTGAACGGTTGTTGTTGCCTTGAAGGGCAACATTTCTTCTGCAGCCTTGAGTGTGGTCACCATGTAACCACTGGCCCTCGTATTGCTCGCTGAAACCACGAAGGCAGCTACATGTTGATGCCAATGCATTCTCGGTGCAGGCACTGAACGACCCACACAACGAGTACACATCGCACTGCGCCTTGGGTGCTGACCAGGACAGCATCCACTGCTCGGCGCCCTCTATCCACGTGAGGACGTTAATACGCCCTGTCGCGTCCATGACGAATCTAGTGGTGAGCACGTCGACCTTTACATCATACACACAGTAGCTCCCGTTTACACCGTCGACATAGTCAAATGTGTACATCGAGTTGGGGTAGCCATTGGTGGGAGCCATCTCTGGCATGCTAGAGAAAGTGTGTCCAGTCCAGTTGCCGCTGGTGGCGTACCGCTGGGTGCTATTCCACATGAGGAAGAACTGGCTCGTGCCGTTTGGGTCCAGTACCATGGAGAACAACCCTGGAGCTGGGTCACTGAAGGTCTTCCAAGAGACTAGATGTGTGCTCCCGCCATTGAGGTTGCCCCGGCCGAGCTTGCCGCCGGGGAGCCACGTGTTGCCAAAATGGTTGAAGCTTTGCCAGAGGATTTGTGAGGTGTTGGATGCGTCTACTAGAACAAGGTTGCCTGTGTTGAGGATGATACCAACCGTGGAAGAGGTGATGGCCTTTATGTTGGTAGACCAGACCGGCGATCTAGAATCATCGAGCAGGACCATGTTACCATCGTCTGATATTGTTAGCTGTGATGACTCTGGACTAGAGACCGGGGAGTCCCTATTTGCGACCCACACTGGTACTTGACCTGATATTTTGGTGTACCATATGCCGATGTACCAATCCCGTGAGTTATCTGTTGAACATCAAAAAAGGAAATGTGAAGGGTCCTCAAGATTGCATGGGGTGTGTGGAAGCATATATAGCTCATGAAATTCACTATATGGAGTCAGAGATTCTTGATATGATATTTATCGCATCTAAACTGATTTGGCTATGGAAGTTTCAGTTTAGACCAAACCACCCTCTCTATAGAAGATTACATGGGTTGTACCGGAGCATGGAGATGGAGATTCTTCAAATGATATATTGATCCTATCTATCCAAGACATTGAAGAAGAATATCAACTATTTTTTGCTATCCTGACTCAGTCATTCCCACTAATTTTGCATGGAATGGATTAAGCTGATTAAAATGAAAATATACCGTCAGGTGATGATGACTTGAATCTGGTCTTATACGTCCAGAACTAAATTCAGCGGGGAAAGAAATTTCAGAAGCAACTTTTGCACGAGAAGTAAACCCTATTTGGGAGAAATAATACTTGATGCCCTTGGAATTTTACTTTGGACAAAGACTTTTGCTTTGGTCAGGATTGGCCGATACCTTTTGGTTCGAAATGCATGAATGGTATCGGTCAATCCTAGCCGTCCTTGTGCTTTCAGTTTCATAAGGGGGATAAAGCTATCCTTTATAGAGCCGCAGCATGGAGATGGAAATTCATCAGATGATATTGGTCCTGTCTATCCAAGACACCGAAGAAGAATATCAACTATTTTTTGCAACCTTAACTCTGCCATGGAGTAGACCTAGTTTATTAAAACGAAAGTATACTGATAGGAGATGATAACTTGAATATGGATAACTAAATTAAACTATCGCGGGACGAAATTTCAGAAGTAACTTGGGTAGGAAAAGTAAACCCTCTGCTCGCAAATTTGGAATCATTCATGAAGAACCACCGAAACATGCATAATTCAAGCATTTCTCGTGTCCACAAAGTTAGTTAACAGTTGGAAATAGAATAAAATGATACCATGCATGCATGCTACGGTGAATTTGTTGTACTGTACCTGGCTGGAAAAACCCAAACTTGAACTGGCCACCCTTGGACACCAGCGGCCTGTGGATGCCGGACAATGGCCGGTCGACGGTTAAGGTATCGACGCCACCAACGGCGCCGCCTAACGTGGCTCCTTGGAGGGCAACCAAGCCCATGACGAGCAGAACGGGAATGAGTGCAGTGAACACGGGTGTCCCCGAGCACGCTATTGCTAGTTGCACCCTCCAAGAGACGATGAACTAATCGTACTAGACACAAGCTGTTATATAGCGAAAAGTGAAAGCGAAATGCACTCGCAGTGGAGTCCGAGAACGTCAAAGCTTGAATCAGGACCTGGAGTCGTGGAGTACGATATGCACTCATGGAGTCGCATATAGCTGCTTTGGCGTCTCAGCCACAGGAATTTTGTGGAAGAGAATGTGAGGAGTATCTCTTTTTGTCAAAATACCTTGAACGTAGAAAGTTTTAGTCTAGAAGTTCAGTGTCCGCACCGGGGAGCCCATACCGGCCGCATGTAGCCCCTCCCATCACTCCCCTACCGCCGCCGTCACCGGGGGCGCAGTCGGGCAAAGCCCCTCCTCGGCCAGACGGATTCAATCTGAGGAGACGGCGGTGTTCCCTCTTCATCCTCCATCGGCGGTGCTGCGGGATGGCGGCGGTCAGGGGGAGCTCTGGTGGCGGTCAGGCGGAGCTCTGGCGGCTGGTGGCAGTGGTCAGCGCGGATTACGGTGGCTGCATGAGGGATCGGTTCTGGGCCCAATAGACTCGGATGCATCCTCAACTGCAGCGGTTGCACTTTGTCACAATCCATGTTCACGGCACGAGGAAGCCGGGGACTCCAGCACTGGGCACACTGGTGGTTATCGAATTTCTTCACTAGCCATCTAGACCAAAGTCCGAACTGATGGAAAGGACTAGGCTATATATTTATATTGTTAACACTTCCCCTCGTGTCTAGGCTATTTTAGTCCTTACCGTGGGTTCGGTGCAGGACGCAGAATCTTTTTTTAACTGCGTGAGCAGGGTCTTAAACTTGAGACCTATTAGCTCTGATACCATATTGAATTGCTACACTAGCCACCTAGACCAAAAGTCTAAACTGATAGAAAGGGCTAGGCTATATATTTATATTGTTAACAGTTGTGACTCCTTCCTCCGTCGGAGGTGGTCGGCCGGCTGCCTGTGGCAAATCCTTGATCCCACTTCTAGTGCCGGCAGCGAGTTGGAGAGGCGCGGCTGCCGGTGAAAACCGTGCTATGACCCCAGTCATGGTGGCAATGGCAGTGTCTTCTCGTCGTTACCTTGTTGAAGGCATCGCCGCTGCAGCTGACGTCTACCTTCCTGTGCTGCTACGGGGGAAACCCCAGACCTGGGTATTTCGGATCGGACGATGGCGCCGCTCTGGGCGTCGCTCTTCCTCTTGGGGGTATCGTGTTTGGAGCAGCTGCTGGATGGTGGTGGCAAGAAGGTGGAGCGGCGTATATCTACCTCGTCGACGACGGCGAGTCTCGGCTGCGTGGTGCTACGAAGTCTCCATGGGAGATAGGTCATGATGGACTCGTGCAGGGCGGGGCGCACTGAATGGCGTCGTGGTGGCGTCGTCGACAAGACCGACAAAGTTTATGCGGATTTTAACCATGAAGAGTGCTCAGAGGTTCGATGGTGGCGTGCACACAAGGTGCTCGCTAAGAGTCTTCTAGTCCATATGTAAGCTTTCGTTTCACCTAGAGGGTGTCTTGGTGTATGATTGTTCTCGGATTCTAGCTGGTGGAGTGTCTTGGTTGTCATTCTGGACACAGAGTAGTCCCGTTAACACGATTTTCTTCCATTGTCAAGTTTGTAGGTTATGGTGGCTTCGAGTTTTATGATATGTTCCGTGTAGGTTCGTTGTTAATCATTTTAATAAGAAATTAATAAAGATTGTATGCATATATTTTCGATACAGAGGCCGGAGACTCGCACCCTCCATTTCGAAGAAGAAAAAAGTTCTGTGTCCTCACATGCAAGTGTTTGGTGAAGTTGGACGGTTTAGAGAGCAGTGACTGGCTGGCTGTTTCTCCATGAAGATTGAGCATGACACTTATTTCTAGAGAGCTTTACGGTACATCATACTACAGATTTTACGGTATACGAATAGTATGTATTTAGCAGATCAGAGTTAAGTCCAAAAACAATTCAGTGATCTCCTATATAGGCCGAATGGTTTTTTCTACAGTACGTTATTTCAATCCAAATCTGTCTCAAAATAGGTATCGTGTATTTATCTTACACTAAAATACGTCTATATTAAATTGATACGCTAGCCATCTAGACCAAAAGTTCGAACTGATGGAAAGGGTTAAACGTGTATTATATTCTTAACACTCCCCCTCACGCCTAGGCTATTTTAGTCCTTAGCGTGGGTTCGGTGCAGGCCGCATAATCTTTTTTAATACTGCGTGAGCAGGGTCTTGAACTTGAGACCTCTTGGCTCTGATACCATATTAAATTGATACGCTAGTCATCTAGACCAAAAGTTCGAACTGATGGAAAGAGATAGGCGTGCATTATATTCTTAACGGTCTATACACATATAAATCTAGACAAAAGTCTGACATCTAAATATAAATCTAGACAAATCTATGGCATTGTTTCGAAACGGAGAGAGTATTATGAAATTGATTCGTATAATCACAGCCGACGCACGGCTTGGCATCTTGTTGTGCCGACATCCCGCACGCGCACGGCCGTGTAATATGACGTCGGTATCGGCAAGACTGGCGGAGACGCTGCAATGCTTGACCTCTCAAAGTCTCACCTGACGCTGACCCTGGTCGACCTCCGGAAAGTATTTTCCTAGGTTTGCCGAAACTTAGAAGGCACACATAATCGGGCTTGACCCCCCAATCTCTCCACCAGAGGCCAAGATGTAGATATTATAGGAAACAAACTTGGACTACCTTAAGCACATTCTCAAACTATTGATCAACAGGGACCGAAATGTTCAACTATAAATTTCAGTCACCACGAGCCTGTCGAGAAGGATAACCATGTTGGCCCTCGGCAAGACCACGAGCCTAAAAAGGCAGCGTGCCGTTATCGTGATATTGTCGACGAGTATGTCATGGAGGATTCCTCACAGAACTTGTAGAAAGAGATAGGGTAAGCGAGTTGACTGGTCCGAGGTAACACAGCTTACCCAGATTCAGATCTCATAACAGTGATGGAATCCTACTCCTGCTATAAATTATTATAATGGCAATATGTGATGTATTGTGTGGTTCGCTGCGCGAGGTTGAGTTGTATGAACTTGTGCCCTAGAGGCTCCCAGAACCTAGGGCTACAAGGTAAAGTCCATACCGGACGGGTTACTGAGTGCTACAGTAATACTACTTAGTCTTCGTATCTTGCACTCCAAGGCTCCGGCTTCGTCTATGTCGGTACCGTAGCCTTCATTTGTTCGGCATGGGACTCCCATCTGGATCCACCTAACTGGGCCACACAGTAGGTCATAGGTCTTGCTACCAACTATGGACTATCCGGGTTAGCCGGAATAGAGCTATGCTATGGTGATACCCATATGCATATTTTTAATAGTAGCTCCCAGAGAACTTTAAGATCTTGTGTCGTCTTGCTCTTAAGTCATGAATGCTTCTTCTAGGTGATGCCAGCAATCTTAGCAAGCAGAATCTTGAAGTTTTCCTAAAGAACACTTCAAATCTTTCTCTCCATCTTGAGTATGTAAACCGGAGAAACACCAAGTCTTCAATCACTCCCTAGTAGTCGGAGATTATCCGTCTATGCTAAGAATCTTCACATGTGACACATCCACTGCATCTGTCAGGAGGAGGATGTAGGGTACAGCATATGCTACCCCGAAACTCACAAACAGCTAGTGGTTAATCATTGTGATTTTCCTGCGCGAGAAATCCGAAACGTTTGGAGGCAATTACAGGGTGTGGCGAAATTACTGCGCACATTCTCCCACACATTGCCCACATCTGCTCCGCCGGATTTCCACTTGCACGAATCTTAACGTTGAGTCCTTACAAGTTACTGCAGCAGTAAGTATTCACCATTCACCTACCTTTCCCCATCATCTTCTTGTTCCTCGTGATGGGAACCGTTTCGAGCTCCCGAGCGGCAAACCCTAGACCTCAATCTCCTTCTCCACCTTCCTCTACTCCAATAGGCAGCACTAGTAGCCCATCGTTGGCGGTGCAACCCGATGCTTAGAATGAGCCATCAAAAGATGGTGTAGTGCCATCGGAAGGATTGTTAATCCCGGTCTTCGCCGTGGTGGAGCGATCCACCGGCAGCGACTAGAAAGTAGTGGCGCAAGACCACGTCGAGGAGAAGGAAGAGGACGTGAACTCCCACAAGGGCGTGTGGAGAGAGTCAAAGCTCGCCATCGCTGAGGTCAAGGAACTCGTCGCCGAGGGGTACCTCCCATTGGTAGAGGGGTTCAACTGGTAGCTGGCACCGGCCGGCAAGATCATCCCTTCTCCCCAATTCGAGGAAAAGGTATACCTCAAATACCAAATAGTGCGTGGTGTTTCCCTTCATGCGTCCTCAAGAGACGTTAGGGGTTGGATGGAGCAGCGACGGTGACCTTTGGGCACGGGCGTGGACGGTGATTGGTTATAGGAAAAAGGCGGGTGAGGGCCTCAGAGGATGTGGCAGAGGTTGGGGAGGAGCAAGGGAAGGAAGGGGGGACGGGGCGTTGCTTACTGACTGGAATTCAAAGAAATGCGGCGGCGGTCGGTGAAGCTCTGGTGGGCAATCCGACGGCATGGTGGTGTCGTTTGAGCGAGGGAGAGTGCGGTAGAGAGAGGCGATCCAGGCTTTAAGGGGATCAGATGAGGCTGGGGCACGTGGGGGGAAGTGGGAGAGGCGACGATGGCGTCGGGGGTTGGGGCGCGGGGAGGTTCGCAGAGGAAGAAGGATAGGGGCAGCTGGCAGCAAGTGAGGGGCGCGGATCCAGGTGGGCTGCTACTGGACCGCTCGGCGTTGCTCCCGCTGCTGGCTTGGCAGTAGAAGCAATGGGCCGCCCGGGTGGGTCGATTTAGTAGGTCTAGTTAGCTTTTTCTGTTTTACAATTTATTTTATAGTTTTAGTTTTATAACTCCAAAAGGTGTGAGACAAGTTTCTAATTTTTTTTAAAACAAAACCTACCCTGTAAACTTTGTAGAAACTAATTTTGACTAAAAATAAAATATCCAAAATATCATTTGCATAAAATGCACTACATGGCTAAATTTGAAAGGTAGGAAATTAGGATTTAGATTTTAAATTTAAGAGTCAATATTCTAAAAAGGTTTTTGGGCATTAAAATATTCAAACGATGCCATTAAATTTAACATTCCAAAATTCAGAAAATTTTGGGATGTTACAACATGCTAGATCAAGTTATTCATGGGGCAAATACAGGTGAACTTGATGGGATTCGCAACATAGAAAACAAAAAATCCTATGAGAGAGCAAAAACCAAGATGTATCTTGGAGATGAAAGTAACACGGGAAATTAGATATTCATACCCTTGAAGAACACAAGCGAAAACATTTTAATAACATGGTTGATGTAGTCGTTACCTCTGATATCCAACCGATCCAACGCCACAACGAGCGGTGCCTTTGAGATATGCACATGTATGGCACAACAATGACTCCTTCTCGGTCCATCAAGAGAGGGAGTAGTAGATGGGATCTAGGCCATAACTATGACATATGCGGGAAGGGCTTCGTCGCTCGCGAGAGAGAGGAGAAGTCGGGAGAGAGGAAGGGTGGTGGCCAGAAAATGGGATGGCCTTATTCTCCCCATCCCCTCTATATATAGGCAGGGCGTCCAAGTGGGGCTGCCCTCCTAATGGCAACAACTTCGTGTGTACCAACTCGTTGGGACTCCAAATGCAGAGTGTTGTAGGAAGTTTCTTTTCTCCACAAGGGTGACTCGAGGGTTATATCGAACTCTCGAGGAATTGGCAAGGGGTTGGTTCTTCTTCTCCACTTCTAGCAATCGGCAAAGCAAAGTCTTTGTCTTGTGTCCCCAACTCCACCGTGTAGTTGTCAAGCACAAGATTTCGTATTAGTAATATGAAATATAAATATGAAGTAAATTAAAGCAAGTAAACTAGGGAAGCAAGATAAAAGCGATGAAAGGATGGTTGTTTTTGGATTTTGTGTGTGTTTGCAAGAAAGAAAGTATTTTTGTATTTTCAAATAATAAATGGTAGAAAATGTAAAGTGTGATAGTTGTGTTGGAAAGGTGTTTCTGATGGTTTAAAATGGACCGGGATTCATGGGTTCACTTGTCTACTCTCTTTTTGATTATAGTGGACACAAATAATTCATTAAAGACATAATATTGGTGGAACTTCAACATATGTTTGATAAGCATTCATATGGGCATCACGTCCTAACATAGAGATGATTCAACACATCTCTCTTATACTCCTCAAGAAATGAAAAACTCCAAGCAATCTTGAATTAAGAATCAAGAGAGTATAGTCTTAGGTAATTTGACATAATGTCTGAATCACAAATTGTAGGGGTTCGTAGCATGGAAAACAAAAATTTTCTATCGCATACAAACAAACAAGCCAAGATCTATCTACTAGATTGTAGCAACGAGTCGATGGAATAACTTACCCTCGAAGATTCCAAAGCTGTTAACGAGAGCAGATTCTCGTGGGTGATGTAGTCGTACTCTTTCCGATCTCAAGATCGCGTAGACGATCCTTCCGGCGCCACGTTCCGGCAGCGCTCCCGTAGTCGGTCACACGTTCGGTACTCGACGAAGACCTTCCTCTCCCTTGTTCCAGCAGGCAGCGAAGGTTGTAGCACTCTCCTCGCGATTCCGGCAGCACAACGGCGTGGTACCGGAAGTAGAGGGGAAATCCCGCAGGGCTTCGCCTTAAGCCGGTGCGAGTATGGTGGAGCTTATGAGAGAGGCTATTAGTGGTCTAGTAATTAGACACACCAATTAGAAGGCTCTAAACCAATTAGAAGGCTCTAAACCGAATAGCTCTAAACCGGGGTCTAGATCTAGGGTTTAGTTTAGAGGATAGGAAACTTGTGTGTTCTAGGAGGGGAGCCCTGCCCCTCCTTATATAGATGGGAGGGGGCTGGCGCGCCAGGGGAGGGAGGGAGTCCCTCCCCAACTTGGCCTAGGGCTGGCCGCCGGCTTGGAGGAGAGAAACTCCTCCTCCAAGTCGGTTCCAACTCCTCTTGCTTGTTTCCCACAGTTTCTTGTTTTAGCCGTTTGACTTTCAAACTGGACATTTGACTTTTCTGTTTTAGGATTCAATTTAATCCTTTATTTGGGACAGCAAGAACACTTAGTACATGATGCAATCATTCCAATATGTAATGACACATTCATGTACCCCTTCCCCCCCCGGAGTGTCGGACAATCCGGAACCTTCCAGAACATTCCCGATGAAAACACCGGAATCATTCCCGAACTCCGAAACGGGACTTTCCTTATATGAATCTTATTCTCCGGACCATTCCGGATCACCTCGTGATATCCCGGATCCCATCCGAGACTCCGAACAACATTCGGTCTCTTTCTCATAATACCATAACTACTCAAACAACGTCGAATCCTTAAGTGTGTCTCCCTACGGTTCGTGAATTATGCGGACATGATCGAGACACTTCTCCGATCAATAACCAATAGAGGAATCTGGAAATTCATATGGCTCCCACATATTTCTACGATTACTTTGCGATCGAATGAACCACTTACATACGATACCAATTTCCCTTTGTCTCACGATATGTTACTTATCCAAGGTTATGATCGTCGGTATCTCTGCATACCTAGTTCAACCTCGTTACTGATAAGTACTCTTTTCTCGTTCCCGTGATATGTGATCCCTTGTGACCAAGTCACATGCTTGCAAGCTAATTGGATGACATTTCACCGAGAGGGCCCAGAGAATATCTATCCGTCATGTGGATGGACAAATCCCACTCTTGATCCATGTGTTTCAACCAATACTTTCTGAACACTCAATGCCACTTTTATAGCCACCCTGTTACGGTGTGGTGTTTGATGACATCAAAGCATCCATCCAGTAAAGGTGATATGCACGATCTCATGGTCGAAGGAATTAGGTTACTATGTATCAGAAAGCATATAGCAATTGAACTATTGAAATGACTTGATCTTTATGCTACGCTTATCTATAGGAGTATGTCCATCACATCATTCTCCTAATGATATGATCCTGTTGTTAATAACATCTCTATGTTCATGATCAGGAAACCATGACCATATATTAACCAACAAGCTAGTTTAACAAGAGGCTTTACTAGGGACTCTTATTTTAGTTTACAAATCACACAAGTATTAATGTTTCCGGTTAATACAATTATAGCATGGTATGCAAACATTTATCATAAGTGTGAAGACATGATAATAACCATTTTATTATTGCCTCTTGGGCATATCTCCAACAGTCTCCCACTTGCACTAGAGTCAATAATCTAGTTTCGAACCTTTGTGTATATAACACCTATGGCTTTCCGGTGTTGTATGTACACGATTGCTAGTGGTCAACTGATCTCCGGATCTGACACTTCCAGGTCCGTGTGTAATTGCATGTCTTTGCGTCTCTACGCATCACTCATTCTCTAATGAGATGGCTTTGTATAAATTTGGTATTTCGGTGTGACCTTTAGCTCTTTGGGGTTAAAACATGTTGATAATATTGTCGCACAATATATCTTCATAGTATTATCCCACTGTGAACTACACCTAGTTTGATAACAAACTTCTTGACACAAATGCCCTCTTTTGCTGCTATAATAGCAGTCATATACTTAGCCTTTTGTTGTAGTATCTGTCACAATGTCTTAACTTTGGAAATCATCCAAATCCATTATGGAACTCACTTTCCATTATATTGTGCCACCCTTAGTTTTAGATTGAGATAAACTTAATTTGTACTTTGTGACAAAGCTAGTATCAATGTAGTACTTTTACAATGAACTAACCATCTATTTGTCACTTCTACAAATATTATACTCTTAGTTCTTTCAGAAGATCATAAGAATATCCTTACTATTGTCCAATGATCATCTTACGAATCATTCTGGTATATGCTCTCAACATTTAGAGCATAGGACATATCTGGATTTGTACATATCACAGTATGATTGATATAAATACTCTTTGTGATTTCATACATCAAGTATCAATCTATACTTGATTATTTGTTTCACTTTACCAAATGTCAATACACTTGAATATATCATCAACATTGAACTCATTCAATCCTTTCTGTGCGACAAGAACCTTCTCTTGTAGTTTCTATATTGAACTCATTCAATATCTTGTCTATGTACTTCTGGCACAACCATATTAGCGTCTATTGATGCCAAATATTTGGGTTTTGCCTAAGTCTTTCATCGGGATGAAATTCTTAATATGTGTTAATAAAAGATACATTATTTCCAATCAACAATATGTCTTCCACATAATGTATTAGAAACATGTCTTAGCGCTCCCACTTAATTTCTTGCAAATGCAAGCATCTTCATTGTCTCTGATGAAATTAAAATCTTTTAACAGTTTCATCATAGTGAAGATTCCAACTCCGCGATGCTCACTTTAACCATTGAAGTTTGCATATACTTTTAGCATCCTTTTGAATTAACAAAACCCTATGGACCGTGTTATGCACATGTCCTAGGTAACGATTCTATTAGAAGAATTTGTTTTGTTTATTCAACTACCATATAACAATTTATATGTAGTGGTTGCTACATTAATCCGTCTAGACTAAATATCACTATGAAAGATCAAATCTTGTCATAGTCAACCTTTGAACATTGTTGTGAACTCTTTCCCAACATGTCGACTATTTCTTTATAGATCCAGACACAACTATAAGGTCTTACACCTTTCTCGAGGGTCCTTCAAGTTCAAAACTTGATTTCTCGTGTATGGAACTATCACGGATTATATGGCTTCAAGCCATTTGACGGAGTCAGGGCCCATCATCGCTTCTCTGCATGAAGTCGGTTCATTATTCTCAAATAATGATTCAACCCTCAAATCTTGGTATTTGATTGTTCATCCGACCTACTTGTTTCAATAGGAACTTGGATCTCCGTGACCACAACCTTTGAGGTACGTGAACCATGAGCATTGTTGCTGCCTTCGAAACACTTTTCGGCGCTGCGCAACTCTGCACATATAGCTAAGGTTCTTTTAACCTTATCAAAGTTTCTATTGTCCTCCCACTTAACTTTTCACGAAAAATTCCTTCTCAAAGAAACTTGACGTTTTAAGTGACAAACACTTTTGTCTCCGATGTTATGGAGGAGTACTTAACAGTTATTCGAAATAACATACAAAGACAGGTTCATCCGACTTTGGTTGCAAACATCTTTCTTATGCATAGCATACCAATGTTTAAGAAAGGACAACTTGGGTTTTATCCCAAACCATAACCTTATATGGTGTCATTTCAACGGATTATGATGGAGCTCTTTTCAGTGGAAAAAACGGTAATCTCTAAAGCTTTTAATCTTTAAAATACAATGGCAGTTTTATGAATTACACCTTTCGATCTTACCATGTCAAACAAGGTTTAATTACATATCTCGAACGCTCCATACTCTTATGGTGTTTCGGGAAATGCAAATCCATGGAACGATTCCTTAAATCTTAGGTATTATGCTAAACTTGTAACTCAAATATCTTCCTTTATGATCTTTATCATAAACTGTTTGTATTCTTGTTACAATGATTTTGCACTTCATCTTGAAAGTCTTTGAACTTTTCAAATGTTTCATACTTCATCCTTATTAAGTAAATATTCATATATTCACTCAAATTTTCGGAGAAAGCATATGAAGTTGAAATCCATCGCTCTTGACTACACATAACGGACTTCGTACAACAATATGTACAAGTTCCAATAAGCTAGTCATTCGTTCCCTTTTGGCCTATGAACGAAGTTTTAATTATCTCTAGGAAAGTTTCACAAGCGTCATATGATCAAAAATCAGAAGACTCCAAAATTCCATCAACATGGAGTTTCTTCATGTTTTCTTTCAAATATAATTTAAACGGCGATGTCACTTCCTAAGTGATCTTTCAATCAATTTGTCTTTCGACATTTTTAGCACTAGTTTTATGGATGTGATGTCTCCAACGAGATTTGCGAATCATCCATCTTTTATGGATTACGGCAATTATTTGAACAATCCTTTTGTTCTCATAATACCTGATAAAACAAATCTTTGAAGGCAAGCTTTGATGTTTAACAAGCAACACAATAACCCTTTATTTTGTTCTCGATGAACATCATCACATATTCTTTTGCTAGTTACTTAGGCCATTGTAGTTCATGAATTGTGTTGTTTCGTATGACGATTCACACCAACAAATTCAGTATCAAATACTTAAGAACCACATTGTTTAACAAGCAAAGAATATAGCCATAACATGTATATCATCTATATACTTAAACTGAACGATTCTAGTCTTTTCTTTTCTGCCATATATTTATGAGATTCTCTTTCAGTATTTCCTTTTCAGTTTGAAAGAATCTATCAATATCAATAGTGGAGTCATACATATGACATCTAGTCCAAAGCGTGTATAATTAAATACCAATGTCTTTGGACTTGCACTTTGAAGTAGATCACCATCATCAAATATTTGGTGTTCTTTCAAATTCCTTTCTTTAGTAATCTCTTGGTATAGTAAACATTTTACCTACATCAAATATTCACCCTTATCATGGAATCGTCCATGATCAAGCTACTTTTAGCTTATAACGATGAATTATGAGTATAATGTTGCTATCCAAAACCTTTTGGAGGATTAGGACAACAAGTGTCTCCAACCTTTTTGCAAATTCTCATCAAATATGAGAACATGACTTTTGCCATATTATACTCTATCATGTTGCAACCAAAACTTCGTTTCAGATATCACAATATCTTCCACACATCATGGTTTCTGTAACAACTCTTTCAGATCCTAGATAACCTTGATATTAAGGGAATCCTTTGAATATCAAGAATCATGGATACAAACATGATACTTATATACTAACACTTGGAATTGTTACTCTTGATTTAATACTAATTATTAAACTTCATGGAGTAACCGGAACTTACTGAAAGTTTGCAATAGGACTTTTAAACTTTAGATTAACACTTAAAACAATACGATACCAGTTCGTAAAGTATCTAACCAGAATTCTATAGTTCTATCATCTCAATTATAACTAAGCGCAAGGTGGTAAACGGATGCCAATGACTACAACAACTATGCAAATTCACTTTGATTTAGTTTATGATAAATTGAGTTCTAATTAATAATTAAATTAATCTAGGTGAACTCCCACTCAAAACAATATCCCTCACATTGTTTTAGTGATCACACGAACCAAATCCACCACATCAAAACCGATCATCACGAGAGTTGATATAGTTTCAATGGCGAACAATCGACATGTTCATCATATCTACTATATGATTCATGCTTTACCTTTCGGTGATCCGTGTTCCTGAGGCCATGTCTGTACATGCTAGGCTCGTCAAGATCAAACCTTAGCTACCGCATAAGCAAATCTGGCTTGCTTACGTTGTATTCACCCGCGGAATCAAAGACACCCGATCATCACGTGGTGCTTCGAAGCAGCAAGCTTTGGCAACGGTGCATACTAAGGGTGAACACTTTAGAACTTGAAATTTATGTGCATGAGGGATCATCTTATAATGCTACCGTCGTCTACTAAGCAATACAAGATGCATAAAGGATTAACATCACATGCAATTCATAATATGTGATATGATATGGCCTTTCTTCTTTGTGCTTCCGATCTCCATCTTCAAGCACGAACATGATCTTCATCATCACCGGCATGGCATCAAGGTCAATGACGCTTCTCCATGGTTGTCGTCCACCGGCTTCAACTATTACAACTACTTTGAATAGACACGCGGGTCTTAACAGAAATTAAAGACAACCATATGGCTCCTGCCGGTTGCCGACTTACAATAAGGAACATTGCATACATCATATATAATCACAATCATGGCCATATCACATCACTGCACACCCCTGCAAAACAAAGTTAGACGCTTCTACTTTCTTTGCATATTTTACGTGGTTTGGGGCTTTCCATAAGTGTCGTTCTAACTTACGAACAAGAACCACAACATTGATACTAGCATTGTTGATCACCCGTTGTAAATTGGATCTTTACTATGCTAGGAGAAACAGGCACCCGCAAAGCCACTTATGCAAAACGAGTTGCATGTCAAGCGTGGAGCAAGTCTCATGAACGATGTCATGTAAGGTTAGCCCGGGCCGCTTCATCCCAACATACCGCAAGATGCAAAGTACACAAAAAGCAATCTACAATAAAAGCATCAACGCCCACAATGACCATTGTGTTCTACTCGTGCAACAGATCTACATATAGACACGGCTCTGATACCACTGTAGGGGTTCGTAGCATGGAAAACAAAAATTTTCTATCGCATACAAACAAACAAGCCAAGATCTATCTACTAGATTGTAGCAACGAGTCGATGGAATAACTTACCCTCGAAGATTCCAAAGCTGTTAACGAGAGCAGATTCTCGTGGGTGATGTAGTCGTACTCTTTCCGATCTCAAGATCGCGTAGACGATCCTTCCGGCGCCACGTTCCGGCAGCGCTCCCGTAGTCGGTCACACGTTCGGTACTCGACGAAGACCTTCCTCTCCCTTGTTCCAGCAGGCAGCGGAGGTTGTAGCACTCTCCTCGCGATTCCGGCAGCACAACGGCGTGGTACCGGAAGTAGAGGGGAAATCCCGCAGGGCTTCGCCTTAAGCCGGTGCGAGTATGGTGGAGCTTATGAGAGAGGCTATTAGTGGTCTAGTAATTAGACACACCAATTAGAAGGCTCTAAACCAATTAGAAGGCTCTAAACCGAATAGCTCTAAACCGGGGTCTAGATCTAGGGTTTAGTTTAGAGGATAGGAAACTTGTGTGTTCTAGGAGGGGAGCCCTGCCCCTCCTTATATAGATGGGAGGGGGCTGGCGCGCCAGGGGAGGGAGGGAGTCCCTCCCCAACTCGGCCTAGGGCTGGCCGCCGGCTTGGAGGAGAGAAACTCCTCCTCCAAGTCGGTTCCAACTCCTCTTGCTTGTTTCCCACAGTTTCTTGTTTTAGCCGTTTGACTTTCAAACTGGACATTTGACTTTTCTGTTTTAGGATTCAATTTAATCCTTTATTTGGGACAGCAAGAACACTTAGTACATGATGCAATCATTCCAATATGTAATGACACATTCATGTACCCCTTCCCCCCCCCCCGGAGTGTCGGACAATCCGGAACCTTCCAGAACATTCCCGATGAAAACACCGGAATCATTCCCGAACTCCGAAACGGGACTTTCCTTATATGAATCTTATTCTCCGGACCATTCCGGATCACCTCGTGATATCCCGGATCCCATCCGAGACTCCGAACAACATTCGGTCTCTTTCTCATAATACCATAACTACTCAAACAACGTTGAATCCTTAAGTGTGTCTCCCTACGGTTCGTGAATTATGCGGACATGATCGAGACACTTCTCCGATCAATAACCAATAGAGGAATCTGGAAATTCATATGGCTCCCACATATTTCTACGATTACTTTGCGATCGAATGAACCACTTACATACGATACCAATTTCCCTTTGTCTCACGATATGTTACTTATCCAAGGTTATGATCGTCGGTATCTCTGCATACCTAGTTCAACCTCGTTACTGATAAGTACTCTTTTCTCGTTCCCGTGATATGTGATCCCTTGTGACCAAGTCACATGCTTGCAAGCTAATTGGATGACATTTCACCGAGAGGGCCCAGAGAATATCTATCCGTCATGTGGATGGACAAATCCCACTCTTGATCCATGTGTTTCAACCAATACTTTCTGAACACTCAATGCCACTTTTATAGCCACCCTGTTACGGTGTGGTGTTTGATGACATCAAAGCATCCATCCAGTAAAGGTGATATGCACGATCTCATGGTCGAAGGAATTAGGTTACTATGTATCAGAAAGCATATAGCAATTGAACTATTGAAATGACTTGATCTTTATGCTACGCTTATCTATAGGAGTATGTCCATCACATCATTCTCCTAATGATATGATCCTGTTGTTAATAACATCTCTATGTTCATGATCAGGAAACCATGACCATATATTAACCAACAAGCTAGTTTAACAAGAGGCTTTACTAGGGACTCTTATTTTAGTTTACAAATCACACAAGTATTAATGTTTCCGGTTAATACAATTATAGCATGGTATGCAAACATTTATCATAAGTGTGAAGACATGATAATAACCATTTTATTATTGCCTCTTGGGCATATCTCCAACACAAATGTGCTACCTTGACCAAACAAGATTATCCAGCTGTCACAAGATAATTTTAGCACATGAATTCACTTTATCCCTAGTGAGGCAGCAAAAGAAACATAAATACCATAGTAGATCTTGAATCTGTTGTCACTATTCAATCACTACCACCATGCTACTCCATTTAATACACACTTCTCCCTACACATGCTCTTGCATAGAAGTTCGATCAGAACAAGTACTTAAGAACGGGGTACATGATATGCATATATCAATACAACTCACAAATAATAGGTTCCAATCTGATATATTAAATCATAAAATAAAGACCCTCCACAGAGGAATTACATATATGACCATAATCATGTTGGGCAGCTCATATGGTACTAGATCTATGAAGGACAAGAGAGAAATAAATCAAGCTACTACCACAAACCCATAATCCAGAGGTGGACTACTCCCTCTTCGACATGGTGATGATGGAGACGTTAGAGAAGGTAGAGATCCCTTTAGCGGCAACTCTGGTGGAGTTTCCCCATCCAATCTTCGATGGTTTTGGCTCAGTTTTGGTGTTTCAGTGTTTCTACGGCGCCCTCCTCGAGAAAGCCTCGGGGTCCCTTTATATAGAGGTTTTTAGGTCAGTCGGAGTCTGTGGGTGAAATAATCAAACAAATGGAATGACCGAGGTTCAAAAGAGCATGGGTGGTGCACCCACCCTAACTAGGCGTGCCACCTGGGCTATTTTGGGACTCGGGTATCCCTTCCTGTGGTCCAAGTGTTCTAGGTCATTCCCTTGATGAAATATTGATGCTCTAAAAATCCTAGGTCCATTTGACTTCGTTTAGGTCCCTGGAAACTAAAAATACACAAAAAAGGGTTTTCCTATCCTGTAGAGTTATAAGCAAAATAAAAGGGATCATTGGTAAATCCCTAAAAATCAATGTAAAACATGGATATAACATTATCTATGTTGCAAATAAGTGGGAATTCATATCAATAAATTACAAAGTTCATGCATGCATTTCACATGCATCACCTCCCCCCAAGAAAGAGGTGTGGTGGTCAAGGGGGAAACCCCCTCCCAAGGAACCCTTTCCTCCCCCCAAGTTAACCCAGGAGGATAGGTTTGGCGAGATTTGGTGCCTTGGCCCATCTAGGGATGAATGATACGTTGTTAACGTATCTATATTTTTTTATGTTCCATACTTGTTTTATATCTACTTTATTATGTTTTGTCCACACTTTAGAGTATTTTTATACAATTTCTTGGACTAACCTATTAACAAGATGCCACAGTGCCAGCTGCCTGTTTTTGGTTCCAGGAAAGTCAGAAAATGCATATTCTCGGAATTGGACGGGACAAAAGTCAAAGTCAATATTTCACCGAGGGGGACACGAAGCGAGAATACGAGACGGAGAGGGGCCAGGGGCCGGCCACACCACCTGGCCGTGCAGCCAGGCCTGGCCCACGCCAGGGGGGTGGTGTGGCCGCCTAGGGCACCCCCTCGGCCTCCCCTTTCGCCTATAAGATGCCTCCGATACAGAAACCCTAAGTACCCAATCAAAATTCCACGAAAGAGTCTGTAGCCGCCGTGATCTCCATCCCTAGATCGGGAGGGATCCAAAGCTCTTCCCAACACCCTGCTGGAGGGGAGAATTCACCCTGGAGGCCTTCTTCATCACCACGACTGCCTCCGGTGTGATGCGTGAGTATTTCATCCCTGGACTACGGGTCCATGTAGTAGCTAGATGGTTGGTTCTTCTCCTTTGTGCTACCATGTCTAGATCTTGTGATCTCCATTCATGATCAAGATCATCTATTTGTAATCCTACATGTTGTGTTTGCGGCAATCCGATGGATATTGAGATGCTATTTCATATTGATTATTGATTCTATCATGTCTTTGTTATTTGTGATCGTGCATGCTCTCCATTATTAGTAGCTATCTTGGCCGAGTAGATGCTAGCAACTCCAAGAGGGAGTATTTATGCTCGATAGTGGGTTCATGCCTCTAGGAATCTGGGGAAGTGACATAAATCTCTAAGGTACTAGATTTGTTGTTGCTACTAGGGAGAAAACAACAATCCTTTGTTCATAGAACAATCGTATTGTTTACTTTACACGAAATGCTTAATGCAATTATCTGTTGCTTGCAACTTAATACTGGAGGGGGTTCGGATGATAACCGAAAGGTGGATTATTAGTCATAGATGCAGTTGGATTACGGTCTATGTATAATGTTGTAGTGCCCAATCAAATCTCATAGAAGTCAAGATGATTAGTATATGCATATATTCTTTATCGATGTTTGTCAATTGCCCCGCTGTAATTTGTTCACACAACATGTCATCTATCTTAAGGAGAATCACCACTAGTGAACTATGGACCCCGGTCCTTTCTTTTACCATTAATCTACAACTATTTATTGTTTTTCTGTTTACTTTCTGCCAGCTATTACTATCTTCCACACAATACGTTTAATCCTTTGTTTTCAGCAAAACCGGTGAGATTGAAAACCTCACTTTAAGTTGGGGCAAAGTTTTGTGGTTGTGCTGTGCAGGATGGTACAACACCTTGGAGGTGTTTCCTCGCTCCTACTGGTTCGATATCCTTGGTTTCATAACTGAGGGAAAACTTGTTGTTGTGCTCCTCATACCTTCCTCTTGGGGTTCCCCAACGAGCTCGATATATTTTGGGCCATCAAGCTATTTTTCTGGCGCCGTTGCCGGGGAGTCAAGGACATCTTCACAAGGGGAGTCCCTCATAACCAATCTCTTTACTTTGTTATTTTTTTTGCTTAGTTTATTTTTTCTTTGTTTGCTTGTTTCTTTATCAAAAACACAAAAAATTTAGTTGTACTAGTTTGCTTTATTTATTAAAAACACAAAAAAATGACTACTCTTGAAAACACCAAGTTGTGTGACTTCACTAGCACCAACAACAATGATTTCATATGCACAACTATTGCTACACCTGTTCCTGAAGCTACTTTCTTTGAAATTAAACCTGCTTTACTTAATCTTATTATGAGAGAAAAAATTTATGGAATTGGTACTAAAGATGTTGCTTCTCATCTAAATAACTTTGTTGAACTTTGTGAGATGCAAAAGCATAGGGATATAGATGGAGATATTATTAAGCTTAAATTGTTTCCTTTCTCTTTGAGAGGAAAAGCTAAAGAATGGTTGCAATCCCTAAATAGAAATAGTATTGATTCTTGGACTAAATGCAAAGGTGCTTTCATTGGAAAATACTATCCTCCTGCTAAGATTATATCTATGAGAAGTGAAATAATGAAGGTTAAACAATTTGATAATGAACATGTTTCTGAAGCTTGGGAAAAATGAAATCTTTGGTAAAGAATTGTCCCACTCATGGACTGACTGCTTGGATGATCATCCAAACCTTTTATGCAGGACTGAATTATTCTTCAAGAAATCTGATGGATTCTACTGCTGGAGGTACCTTTATGACCATCACTTTGGGTGTTGCAACAAAGCTTCTGGATAATATGATGGTTAACTATTCTGAATGGCACACTGAAAGAGCTCCACAAGGTAAGAAGGTAAATTCTGTTGAAGAAACCTCCTCCTTGAGTGATAAAATTGATGTTATTATGTCTATGCTTGTTAATGGGAAATCTCATATTGATCCAAATCATGTTCCCTTAGCTTCTTTGGTTGCTCAAGAAGAACAAGTTGATGTGAACTTTATAAGAAATAATAATTTTGGTAACAATGCTTATGATAATAACAATTATAGGCCTTACCCTCCTAATAATACTGATGGTTATCATGGCAAACCTGGAATACCTAGTGAAGGAAGAATTTTAGAAGTTGAAAGAGCCACTAAAAATTTCATGCAAATGCAATATGAGCAGAATAAATTATTTACTAAAACCATGGAAGAACAATCTACTATCTTGAAAAATATTAGCCATCAACTTGAGAGTTTAAATAGGGAAATTCCTAGTTTGCAATTAAAACTTTCTAATGCTGAAAGAAATATATCATCTTTGTCTGAAGCATAATCCTCTTTGATTAATAAAATGGCTGCTAAACCTAAAACTATTGAAAATCCCTTTGCTTCTACTAATGCCATACAAGTTAGAATTGATGAAAATGTTAGATTACTAGCTGAATTGCATGCTAAGTGGGAAAGGGAAGATGAGATTGCTAGAAATATTAGTATTTCTACTATCACTACCACTAATGTTGAAGCTAGTAAATCCAATGGAACCTTTTCTAATAAAAATGCTGAAATTCTTCGAAATATGGGAAACAATAGCTCTACTACTTTAGATGACAATTATGATTTTGATCTTGATGGTTGCAACATCTCTGAAGTTATTATGTTCCTACAAAAGTTTGCTAAAAGTCCTAATGCTAGTGCTATAAATATGGCCTTTACAAAACACATTACTGATGCCCTCATAAAAATTAAAGAAGAAAAGATGAAACATAAAGCTTCTATTCCTATGAAATTAGAAGATGGTTCAGAACCCATCATTAATATGAAAGTGAATGATTTTGATCTCAAAGCTTTATGTGATCTTGATAGTAGTGTTTCTATTATGCCTAGAAAGATTTATGAAATGCTTGATTTACCACCATTGGAAGATTACTATTTAAATGTCCCACTTGATGATAATGCTAAAAATAAACTCATGGGGAGTATTAATGATGTTCTTATTATGGTTAAAAATGCCTATGTCCCTGTTGATTTCTATGTTTTGGATGTTGAATGCAATGCTTCTTGTCCTATTACTTTGGGAAGACCTTTTCTTAGAACTGTTGGTGCCATTATTGATATGAAAGAAGGCACCATTAAATATCAACTCCCACTCAAGAAAGGTATAGAACACTTCCCTAAGAAGAGAGAGAAGATTCATTTTGCCTCTCCTATGAAAACAAAATTTGCTCTTAATGCTTCTTCATTTGAGAATACTTGATTCTTTTCTTGTTTCTTATGCCTAACTTAAAGGCGTTAAAGAAAAGTACTTATTGGGAGATAACCCAAAAGTTTTAGATGAGTCTTGGAAGTTATTACCTCTGTAATAATCTCTCCTTATCCTTTTTATTTGCTTTTTTTGCCAAGAGTAACCTCTAATGAGAGAGAAGTAATGCTTGGGAAAGTTGCTGTCCCGAAACAGATATTTGTGCTTCGCTGTAAAAATTCGTGTAAAATCTCTGTACATCGGTTTGAGCTGTGATTTTTTGTGCTTCTTCCCCTGGTTGTTATCCAACTTTCGTTAGTTCAAAACTTTTCGATTTGAGCAACAGAAGGTCTTCGAAAAAATTGGTTTTTACCTGCTGGTCTGTTTTGACAGATTTCTACCATTATTTACATTTGCTTCTTGTTGATTCCTTTTTGTGTTCTTTTTGGGGAATTGAGATTTTGAGAAAAGTGCTACAGTAGCTTGTGTTTTAATAGAAGTTTTACTTGTGTTGAAACTGAACCAAAAGACTTATTATCTTGATTACACTAATGTTGCTAATGAAGATTGTGTGAAGTTTTGTATGAAGGAAAAATTTCAGGTGTAAGGAAAGAATGATGTAATGAGATGAAGAATGGACTAAAGCTCAAGCTTGGGGATTCCACCCGTGTCACCCCAAGAAATATCCATAAAGTACAAGCGTCAAAGTTTGGGGATGCCCAAGGCATCCCCTTCTTCATCAATAAAAATCTCAGGTTTTTTCCAAACACTTCATTTTTATTGTTTCATGCACAGTTGTGTTGTTCTTGGAGCGTCTTTGTTTTTGTTTTTGGTTTTATTTTGCTTAGTTTGCTTAAATAAATTGGTTGGACCCCCTCATTCATGCATTAGTTTTCAAATAAGATTGGTTTGGATTGGAAAAGAGTAGGAAAAGTTCATGCTTAAGTGGTAAAAGGAGTTTGTTTTTGACTGTGGCCTATGCTTTGTCATGTCATGCTTGGTATTTTTTTGGCTTTATGCTTATTGATTTTTGCTGTAGCATGACATGTTATAAACAATTGAGATTGCTTAATGTGCCTTGAAAGAGTCTTGTGTTGTTTTAGCATATTAAAGCATAGTATTGTGGTATTCTCCTTTGATGCTTTATTTGGGTTGACTTGGCGCATGCTCACACCATGTTATGACTATCCCAAGTTAGCATAGCCTCTATGATCCTTTAGTTTTCAACTTGTAATATCACTTTATGCTTTAATTGATGATGTTTTGCCGCTTTGCATGATTATGGCCATTATTGCTCTCTTAGTTGGTCACTCATAGTCTTTTGCTAGCCACCATAACCAAGTATGAGTTCCACTCATGCATCCAACTCCAAATAAAACCAAGTTATTCCAAAGAGTCCACCATGCCTACCTATTAGCATTTGCTATTCCAGGTATATTCATGTTTTTATCTATCTTCCAAATTAAACTTGTTATGAGAAAACTAGTGATTAAAGCTCTCACGAACTTGATGGCACACTTTAATTTTCTTGCCCTTAATAAACCTGAACCATTGTGTCATCTATGTTGTATATGCTTGCACTTATATGTTGGGGATTAGCACAACCATGCTGTCATGGGGAACGCTTTCAACATTACACATGTACATTGTATCCAGTTGATATCATGCTCTTTTGTCTATGGATGTCGTTGGTGTGAAATGAAAGGGGAGCTTGTAAGTCCATGGAGTTATGTATGTGTGTTAGAGAAACGCCTGGGCCGCTGGTCTAATCCATTCCTAATCATGGTGGAAACCTGCAGTGTAACCATAATGAGCAATGTATGAAGCATTCTTCTTCTAAAAAAATAGATAGAGATTGAGAAAAGGAGAAAAGGAGAAAAGGAGAAAAGGAGAAAAAAAAGAGATGAGAAAATAAGAAAGAGAGAAAAAAGCACCATTTTCCCATGGTAAATAAGAAGATTGTTGAGATGTCCGTTGTCTGCTTGCCTTGTCATTTTTATATGGGGATTCTTCCGTATCATCAGGCAAGGGGTACCCTGTTGGCGGTTTTCTATGATACACATGTACTTACTATGACAAGAACTTACCGGTAACTAAACTTGAGTAGCATGAGGAGCAGCCCTCGTATTCAAGGGACATGAGATTTCCAACTTATACTTTGTCAAGCATATACTCCATTGTTTGTTCACTTTAACCTTAATCACTTCAAGATGCTTATGATAGGGGAAATGAGAGATGAAAGCTAATAAGTACCATAATTTTTGGAAGCTCTTTATGAGACTTGAATCCCTGCTTCCTTCTATGAAGGCCTTTCTTTTACTTTTATGTTAAGTCTCCACCTTCTATCTTTATGCACCTATTGAGAGAGCATAGTGGTCATTCTTCGTTTAATGTGCATTGTCCCAAGACTTGTTGATTGATGCATAACTTTGATATTGCTTGTTCTTAAACTATCTGTATCTAGTCGCCCTTATGAACTTTGAAGGTGTCCTATGCATTTATGTTTTGCTACTCTATAAGGGACAAGCTGAATACCATTCTCATTATGCTTTCTATATGTGAAACAAACAGATGTCTTGCAAAGCATTGTTATTCATGAATCTTTTGTTTGTGCCTTTTCATGTTACAACATAGTTGCCATGTCTTATTGTTAGAACTATATCTTTCATGCTATGTTAAAGTACTATGATCCCAGCTATCAATGTTCTAAAAATACTTTGATCAAGTTTATGATGGTGCATGTCACCTCAAAAATTATTCTTTCTTTTTATCACTTACCTACTCGAGGACGAGCAGGAGTTAAGCTTGGGGATGTTGATACGTTGCTAACGTATCTATAATTTTTTATGTTCCATGCCTGTTTTATATCTACTTTCTTATATTTTGTCCACACTTTGGAGTATTTTTATACACTTTCTTGGACTAACCTATTAACAAGATGCCAAAGTGTCAGCTGCTTGTTTTCTGCTGTTTTTGGTTCCAGGAAAGTCAGAAAATGCATATTCTCGGAATTGGACGAGACAAAAGCCAAAGTCAATATTTCACCGAGGGGGACATGGAGCCAGAATACGAGACGGAGAGGGGCCAGGGGTCAGCCACACCACCTGACCGCGCGGCCAGGCCTGGCCCGCACCAAGGGGTGGTGTGGCCGCCTAGGGCACCCCCTCGGCCTCCCCTTTCGCCTATAAGATGCCTCCGATACATAAACCCTAAGTACCCGATCAAAATTCCACGAAAGAGTCTGTACCCGCCGTGATCTCCATCCCTAGATCGGGAGGGATCTGAAGCTCTTCCCGACACCCTGCTGGAGGGGAGAATTCACCCTGGAGGCCTTCTTCATCACCACGACTGCCTCCGGTGTGATGCGTGAGTAGTTCATCCCTGGACTACGGGTCCATGTAGTAGCTAGATGGTTGGTTCTTCTCCTTTGTGCTACCATGTCTAGATCTTGTGAGCTCCGTTGATGATCAAGATCATCTATTTGTAATCCTACATGTTGTGTTTGTGGGGATCCGATGGATATTGAGATGCTATTTTAGATTGATTATTGATTCTATCATGTCTTTGTTATTTATGATCTTGCATGCTCTCTGTTGTTAGTAGCTGTCTTGGCCGAGTAGATGCTAGCTACTCCAAGAGGGAGTATTTATGCTCGATAGTGGGTTCATGCCTGTAGGAATCTAGTGAAGTGACAGAAATCTCTAAGGTACTAGATGTGATGTTGCTACTAGGGAGAAAACAACAATCCTTTGTTCATAGAACAATCGTATTGTTTACTTTACACGCAATGCTTAATGCAATTATCTGTTGCTTGCAACTTAATACTGGAGAGGGTTCGGATGATAACATGAAGGTGGATTATTAGTCATAGATGCAGTTGGATTACGGTCTATGTATAATGTTGTAATGCCCAATCAAATCTCATAGAAGTCAAGATGATTAGTATATGCATGTATGCTTTCTCGATGTTTGTCAATTGCCCGCTGTAATTTGTTCACCCAACATGTCATCTATCTTAAGAAGAATCACCACTAGTGAACTATGGACCCCGGTCCTTTCTTTTACCATTAATCTACAACTATTTATTGTTTTTCTGTTTACTTTCTGCAAGCTATTACTATCTTCCACACAATACGTTTAATCCTTTGTTTTTTTAGCAAAACCGGTGAGATTGACAACCTCACTGTAAGTTGGGGCAAAGTTCTGTGGTTGTGTTGTGCAGGATTCCAAGTTGGAAACAACACCTTGGAGGTGTTTCCTTGCTCCTAGTGGTTCGATAACCTTGGTTTCATAACTGAGGGAAAACTTGTTGTTGTGCTCATCATACTTTCCTCTTGGGGTTCCCCAACGAGCTCGATATATTTTGGGCCATCAATGAGGTTCCCCCTCCCATCTCCATGTGGGGTGTTCGTGATAGGTTGGGCCTATAGTGGGACCCTCGGAACCTTTTGGAACCTTCCCGATACAATACCAAAAAAATCCAAAACTTTTCTAGAACCTTGAAAAAGACTTTCCTTATATGAATCTTTATTTTCGGACCATTTTGAAGCTCCTTGTGATGTCATGGATGCCATACGTGTTGGGAATATGCCCTAGAGGAAATGATGTATGATGTAATTCCCAATGCATTTATAAAGTTATTAAGTTGTCCTAATATGAACATCTAATATGTATCATTGAATATGTGATTCGGTTGTGGGACTGTATATTCATGTTGTTCATACTAGATGTCCTTGGTCGTTGAGGTTATGCTGGACACACAACTTAGACTAATGTAAAAGTTGGTTGATGACACGGTTCCACTTGTCATGGTTATGGTGATGTTACTCCGACTTACACATATTTTGCTAAAGAGTTTAGCGAGTCAGACTAACCCATATTGAGATATAACGAACAAGTCATCATTTTTATGTCTCAATCAATGTAATCCTTAGACCTAAGGTTGTCACACAATCTGAGTTGTGGATCACTGACTTAGGTTCCATCAAAACTTGTTCCGTAACAGGGCAGTTATAAAGGCAGAGTTCGGGTCAACTGAGAATCAAGATGCGTGATGTGGATAAACAAGATGGGATTTTGCCCCTTCAATTGGAGAGATAGTCTTTGGGCCCTCTCGTGTGATATGATTCGGAAGCATGGCCATGCGTGACTTGGTTAAGTGTTAACCGAGGCGGCCTACTAAGAGTTAGTCAGATGAATCACATATAACAGATCAAGAAGAGAGTTGAGCTATTTAAGGGATGACAATAATTCACTTATAGCTCAACAAGGTATATCGGGAGACAAAAGGTACTTGGACATAAGTTGCATTAGAAGGTATGTCGTCATAACTCTTTGGTACTTGGGAATCGGTACGTTCTGCTAGGAGCAGGTATCGATTGATCGATTGTGAGTCGGACTCCAATCGTGTCCAAGTTGCCATGAGCCTGCAGGATCACACACTTAAGAGCGGGAGCAAGTTTTTTGGGTTGTACCCAAACCATACAAGGACTTAGTCAGTGAGTTGGACTCGCAGTGACTAGTATAGGCTTTAGTGGATGGACCACAAGTGAGTGGAGCCCACTTTCACTCCCTATACATACTAGGGCGCAGGATACCCAAGGGGCACAGTTAGACCACTCCATGCGTTGAAAACGGATACCTTTGATCCGGATTCACAAATGTAGTATAATAGCTTTTTCCCTGGAAGACCTAGGTTTAATCGAACCTCGGAAAGCAATGCTAAAAGGAAATAAAAAGGACACATCTACAAGACTTTGTTTGTTTGTTTTACCTTATTTTACCGGACCAATCTAGTTTACTTTATAATGGGTTGAATCAATGGATGGAGATAGGCCAGGGTTGAAGATCCACCTGCAGCTGCACATCATATGGGATAAAATATAATAATAAGCATAGTCATGTGTTATGTTGGAACTAAGATAATCTCTTGTGGGAAACACATCCTAATATTCTACAGCTCTCATGATGCAGCGGATGTAGTAATAGACTTTTAATCCAACCGAGTGCACACCAAAGCCACGGGTTACAAACGATTATTAAGTGTAAAACACAGATCAAAGCTTTAAGTGGTGATGTTGTTGTGATCCCGAATGGGGCGCTAAGCGAAGACCATACTACCCTTTCTATCACTAAGGTTCCTATGAGATCGTCGCTAGCCAAGTATCTCACCTCAATCATTTATCAATCTATGGGATCTTGGGTACCTACAAGTCCACAGATCGAGACAAGAGACAAAGAAACAGAAGATACAAATCTCAATTGCAAACAAAATACAATACTCACATGATCTAGATGCACATAATCACTGCGAGGTTTCTCCCCAACCCACAGCCCATGAGGACTACTCACTCATAACAAATAGATTGGATATAGAAAACATCATACAAATACTTAGATTAAAATCAAATATTCTTACAATGATCGCCAAATCACAAGGACATCTAAAGTACAAAGCAATGGCTATGGCTAGTGGAGGGATGGATGGTGGGAGTGATGAACAATAGATGAACAATGGTGTGGATCTCCTTTGGTGGTGTTGTGATGAAATCTAAGAATGGCGGATCTCTGGCCGACGGCTGGAGCCTCAAAATATATATACGTCTTCACGAAAGTTGTAGTGGATTCACTGAGTTGATAAGATGAGTTGCCTTGATCGGCTGTCTGATGAGTTGCCTTGATCTGCTATCGGATGAATTGCCTTGATCTGCTGTTTGACTTGTTTGCTTAGGAAGTAGTATGAGATACTATAGGAGCTCATCACTAGGATCAAGAGGTTTCCAAATAACCACATCCTAAGCAAGAAAACAAAGCAAGATCAACTCACTAGATACTAAGTGATCATCTAAAACCCTTAGCCAGATCAATTCTGTAGTGATCCATTCTAGAAGCTTCCAAGTCCATGAATACCAATATCAAGCATGGATCCCTTCTACTAAATCTACACTTCAACATCATCCACTTGATGATGCCTTGATATCTTGCAACACCTTCAAAAACATTCCCTCTCATACTCTAGTCAAAATCCTGAAAACTGCCAAAATTTGACTAAGTCTAGAAATTGTTTCAACATTACCTTTTTAGATGTCTCCCTTTCTCAACCCTTGTGCATTTTTTACAATGCACTTGAACCATATTGTTAACCATCCTAAGGACTACCAAGGCACACTTTTTCCCTTGGTTAGATAATCATCCAACCCACTTGTTCTTGATGGTTTTGTAGGCAAGAAAATAATTTCTCCTGCAAATCTAGTCATCATACCTACTTTGACAGAAGCTCACACCATCATCCAACCTTCTATGGAACAACTCTATGCATGGTTGTGTTCTACTCATATAGGTATATCAAAATATACTTCACTTGTTCCAAGTGGATCTATGAGCTTATTAAACCCACATGGTTTATAAGGCATCATGACTCATCTGGTATGGTAGCCTTATTTTCAACAAAGTTTGCCATCACTTATAGATCACCTCAAATGCAATTAATCCAAACTCCTTATGCCATGATAATATATATGACTTGCCATCACTTCTAGATCTACCTATCCATCTATCCCTGGCATCAAGGTGAGCTTTGAGCTCCAAGATCCAACAAGGTTTAGGTGGTATGAAAATAACATCTCCCTAGATCCACAACTCCTTGTTCTCCATCTTATTCAAGTTGGATTTGCATTTCCCAAGGTTGAAAATGCTTGCTACACCTTGTATACCCCATATACCTTGGTCATCAAGATTTATCAAATATTACCCATAATTACTATGGCTCCAAATCTATTTAATTCCTTTAATAAGCCAAATCTCAAAACCCCTTTCCAAATGGAAAGTTTGGTTTTTGTCAAAACACTTCGCCAACTTTTGGCCCATGTGAGTTCCATATATCATACCCTATCTTCCCATCCCAAAAATAAATATTTTGGAGAAGCTTTATTATTTCTTTTTGCCTATTTTCTTAAATGGTAGAAATGGAATAATAATTGTTTTAAATACTTTTAATCCCCAATAAATCTTGGGAAAATTCCCCTTAGTGTGTATTCACATTTGGGACCATCTCAAACTAAAAACCCACCTTGTCCAATGTAAAAAATATCAAATGATCTTCTAGAAACTACTTCTGCACTTTTTGAATAAATGATTTTAAGTGGAATTAAAATCCTCTGAAAAATCCCCAAATAATTCCTAGAGAGGTCCCTTAACCTCATCTATCTCCCAGTACCTTTTCCTCATCTTGTCCAATGCAAGTTTTTGGACTTTCTTCATAACCACCAATTGGATCAAAATTGCCAAGTAAGCAACTCCACTACTCAAACCACTTCCAACTCTCATCAAAACTTGCTCAATGCAACTCGTCAGCACCAGGACACACCCCAGGTCGACACCACTGTAGCTCCACCCCTGCCCTTGCCCCCTTTTACCCTTGGATTAGTGGAGAGAGAGAGAGACAACCCAAATCTTACAAGATTTACCCTACTTAATTACCACAGCTATCCCAGCCCTCTCTGCCCGAACCAATCCCATTCATACCCCTCCCAACCACCCTCTAGGCCAATCCCTGGCCAGCACCACCCCTCCCCATGTCCAAATTGGACATTTACACCATGGATCACCCCCCCTTGGTATAAAGGCCAGAGGCCACCCCCAGCATCCCTCCCTGCCTCATTTGCTCCCTCCCATCTCCACTTACCTCCCCCAGCACTCCCTCTTCCTCCCCTGCTCTGTGCTGCCCAAGAAGAAAAGAGAGAGAGCTCTCGGCCTCTCTCAGAAAAATGAGCAAGGCTCCCTCTCCCCTGCTCCCCTTCCTCTACATGTTGGTGTTGGAATTATGCCCTAGAGGCAATAATAAAGATGTTATTATTATAATTCTTGTTCATGATAAAGTTTATATTCCATGCTAGAATTGTATTAAGCGGAAACATTAATACTTGTGTGGTTTGTGAACAACACCGTGTCCCTAGTACGCCTCTATGGATTAGCTCATTGATCAATGATGGTTAAGGTTTCCTAACCATAGACATGAGTTGTCAATTGATAATGAGATCATATCATTGGAGAATGATATGGTGGACAGACCCAAACTAAGCGAAGCAATTAGATCGTGTCATTGTGTTCATCTTTGCGAAGCTTTTCCTATGTCAAATATTGTATTCCTTAGACCATGAGATAATGCAACTCCCTGGTATCGGAAGAAAGCTTTGAGGTCATCAAACGTCATCCTATGAGAGGGTGATCATAAAGGTGTCTCTCAGGTGATCGGAAAGTATCTGTTGGGTTGTATGTATCGAGATGGAATTTGTCCCTCCCAAGTCGGAGAGATATACTTCGGGCCCACTCGGTAATCGATATCAACACCGCTTGCAAGCATGTGGTTAAGGAGTTAATCACAAAGTGATATCGGATTACGGAACGAGTAAAGTACTTGCTATGAACGAGATTGAACTAGGTATGACGATACCGATGATCGAATCTCGGGCAAGTAAAATATCGCGAGATGAAGGGAATATATATATGGGATTGATTGAATCCTGGCATCATGGTTCATCCGATATGATCATCGATGAATGTGTGGGAGTCAATATGGGTGCCCAGACCCCGCTGTTGATTATTGATAGAAGATCATGTCTGCATATTCTCGAACCCGCAGGGTCACACACTTAACGTGTCTCGACGCTAGGATAGATTGGATAATTGGTTTATGATTTTTTGTTCGGAGTCTCGGATGGGATCCGGGATATCACGAGAGGTTCCGGAATGGTCCGGAGAATAAGATTCATATAAGGCAGTGCAGTTTTTGGAGTTCGGAATTGTTCCGGGTTAATCGGTATTGTACTGGAAGCTTCTAGAACCTTCCGGAAGGGGGCCAACGTGGTCCCACCTTCCGGGAGGGGGCATGGGCCTATGAGGGAAGTCCTGGCCGCATTGGGCCAGGGGCACAAGGCCCCATAGGGCCCAGCCGATCCTAGATAAGTTTAAACTCGTTTAAACTAGAGATAGGATTTCTAGATAAGGGAGAGTTTAAATTGTTTAAACTAGAGATAAGCTTGGAGGATGGGCAAGGGCTGGCCGCACCTCCCCTCTATATATAGAGGGCTGGTGCGCCCCCTCCCCCCCAACCTACACCTTCCTCCAAACCCTAGTTGCCCTGCTGCCCTCCTCTCTCCCTCCCGACTGTTTGTAGGCGAAGCCCTGCTGCAGAAATTCTCCACCATATACACCACGCCGTCGTGTTGTAGATCCAATCTATCTCTCCACCCTACTTGCTGGTCCGAGGAAGTAGGAGACGTCGAGGTGCTGCACGTGTGCATCTCACGGAGGCACCGCCACTTGTGGTGCTAGATCGGATCGGATCGCGAGGAGGAGAAGCGAGTACGACTACATCACCCACGTTCCGACGAACGTTCCGCTGTGCGAATCTTCATGGGTATGAAGATCTAATCCAATCTCTCTCGTTGTTTGCATCTCCTAGATTAGATCTTGGCTTTCCTTCTGTTCGCTTCCGTAGAAAATTTTGATTTACTATGCTGCGAAACCCTTCAGTGGTATCAGAGCTAGATCTATGCGTAGATGTGTTTCACGAGTAGAACGCAACATGGTTGTTGCCGGCGTTGATGTTTTCTGTTGCAAGCCTCTTGTTTGTGTTCTTCTTATGGCGCGGGATAGTGAGATTGAAGCGGTCCAGGCCAACCTTATGCGACGTCGTTCGCGAGACCGGCTCCACACTTGACGTGTGGCTTGTACCATACATGCGGCTGGTGGATGTCAGTTTCTCTCACTATAGTTGTCATGGGATTAACATCGGAGTTTGGCAACCATAATATCACCGTTGTGGCTTTCCGTAGGTAAGAATCGTTCTTAGCATCTACTCCCATAAGCCACGTAAAACATGCAACAACAAAGTAGAGGCGTCTAACTTGTTTTTGCAGGGAGTGTTTTCTGTGATATGGTATGGCCCAAGATGTGTATATTGTATGCGATGATCATGTTTTGTAATGTTTCACGACTTGCATGTCGATGAGTACACAACCGGCAGGAGCCATATGGTTGTCTTTATAATTGTGTATGACCTGCGAGTCAACTTCTTATACGCCATGTAATAGCTTTACTTTATCGCTAAGTAGTTAGCAATAGTTGTAGTTGCTATTCGTGGTGGAGGCAATCATGGTGGAGTGATGGAGATCATGCCGGAACGCACAAGATGGAGATCATTGCGCGAAGATTGGCTATACCATGTCACATAAAGTTATATGCATGTGATGTTTATCCTTTTATGTATCTTATTATGCTTAGATCGCGACGGTAGCATTATAAGATGATTCCTCACTTAAAGATCAAGATAAAAATTGTGTTCTCCCCGAGTATGCACCGTTGCGAAAGTTCGTCGTGTCCAAGCATCACGTGATGATCGGGTGCTATAGACTCTACGCTCACATACAACGGGTGCAAGCCAGTTTTGCACACGCGGAAATACTTGGGTCTAACTTGACGAGCCTAGCATGTACAGACATGGCCTCGGAACACATGAACCGAAAGGTTAAGCATGAGTCATATGAATAATATGATCGACACTTCGTTGTCCACCATTGAAACCACATCTCTTCTCGTGATGATCGGATTAGGTGTGGTGAATTTGGATCGTGTTCACTAAACAACTTGAGGGATGTTGAATTTAGTGGGAGTTCATCTAGTAATTTGATTAAGTTGAACTATTTATCATGAACATAGTCTAAATTGTACTTGCAAATACTGTAGATCACATGGCCAAGTCCAACTTCAACTTCAACGTTTTTGCTGAGAAATAAAAGCTTAGAAACAATGGGTCTAACTTCACCAACTGGTTCCGCAATCTTAGAATCATTCTGTCTGGCGGACAAAGGGACTATGTCCTTGGGAAAGCGTTAGGTGAACCCCCTGCTGCAACTGCGCCGGCTGATGAGAAAGCTGTCTATCAGTCGCGCAAAGATGATTATGGTGTGATTAAGAGCACCATGTTGTTTGCTATGGAACCGGAACTTCAAAATCGTTTTGAAAACTATCCCGGGCCCTTTGAGATTCTCGAGGAGCTGAAAACCATGTTTCAGACTCAGGCCCGTTCTGAGAGATATGAGATCTCTGAGAAGTTCTTTAACTGCAAGATGGAGGAAGGGAGTTCCGTTAGTGAGCACGCCATTAAGATGTCGGGCTACACTCAACGCCTTGAGCAACTGGACTACAAGATTCCAGAGGAGCTCAAGATTGACAGGGTTCTGCAATCACTCCCTCCCAGCTACAAAAGTTTTGTAGTGACTCACAATCAGATTGGTTCCACTGATACGATCACCGAGCTCTTCGCAAAGCTGAAGGCTGCGGAGGTGGACATCAAAAAGGATAATCATGTGTTGATGGTCAACAAGCCCTCCTTTAAGAAAGGTAAAGGTGCAAAGAAGCCCTTCAAGAAAAGCGGCGGCAAGCGCGTTGCCCCTGCTGAGAAGAAGCTCAAGTCTGGTCCTAAGCCGGACACTGAGTGCTTCTATTGCAAGGACAAGGGTCACTGGAAGCGCAACTGTCCGAAGTACTTAGCGGACAAGAAGGCTGGCACCATCAAAGGTATATTTGATATACATGTTATTGATGTTTTCCTTACTAGCCCTCGTTGTAGTGCCTGGGTATTTGATACTGGTTCAGTTGCTAATATTTGTAACTTGAAACAGGAGCTACGGAATATACGACGGCTTGCGAGGGATGAGGTGACGATGCGCGTTGGCAACGGATCAAGAGTTGATGTGATGGCCGTCGGCACGCTCTCCTTAGTTTTACCTTCGGGATTAGTTTTAAACCTTAATAAATGTTATTATGTGCCTGCGTTGAGCATGAACATTATTTCTGGATCGTGTTTATTGCAAGACGGTTATTCATTTAAATCGGAGAATAATGGTTGTTCTATTTATATGAGTAACATCTTTTATGGTCATGCACCTCTTGTGAGTGGTTTATTTCTTGTAAATCTCGAAAGGGATGAAACACACATCCATAACAGTGAGGCTAAGAGATGCAAAGTAGATAGTGATAATACTACTTATTTGTGGCACTGTCGTCTAGGTCATATTGGTGTAAAGCGTATGAAGAAACTCCATTCTGATGGACTTTTGGAGTCTCTTGATTTTGAATCATTTGACACATGCGAACCATGCCTCATGGGCAAGATGATCAAAACCCCGTTCTCCGGTATGATGGAGCGAGCAACGGACTTGTTGGAAATCATACATACCGATGTATGCGGACCGATGAGTGTTTCGACGCGCGGTGGATATCGCTATTTTCTCACTATTACCGATGACTTAAGTAGATATGGGTATATCTATTTAATGAAACATAAATCTGAAACGTTTGAGAAGTTCAAAGAATTTCAGAATGAAGTGGAGAACCATCGTAACAGAAAGATTAAGTTTCTACGATCCGATCGTGGGGGCGAATATTTGAGTTATGATTTTCTCACGCATCTCAAAGCAAGTGGAATCGTTTCACAACTCACGCCACCCGGAACACCACAGCGCAATGGTGTGTCTGAACGCCGGAATCGAACCCTATTAGATATGGTCCGATCGATGATGTCTCTTACTGATTTGCCATTATCATTTTGGGGTTATGCATTAGAAACCGCTGTATTCACTTTAAATAGGGCTCCATCTAAATCCGTTGAGACGACACCGTATGAACTATGGTTTGGTGCTAAACCTAAGTTGTCGTTTCTTAAAGTTTGGGGATGCGAAGCTTACGTCAAGAAGTTGATGCCGGACAAGCTCGAACCCAAAGCGGAGAAATGCGTCTTCATAGGATACCCTAAGGAAACTATTGGGTATACCTTCTATCACAGAACCGAAGGCAAAGTGTTTGTCGCAAAGAACAGTTCCTTTCTTGAGAAGGAGTTTCTCTCTAAAGAAGTGAGTGGGAGGAAAGTAGAGCTAGACGAGGTTATTGAACCTTCTCTTGAATTGGAGAGTAGCGCAGCACCTGAAATTGTTCCAGTGCCGCCTGCGCCAACAATAGAGGAAGCTAATGACAAGGATCATGAAGCTTCGGACGATGCTGCTACTAAACGTCGCAGGTCGACAAGGTCGCGTGCCCCTCCTGAGTGGTACGGCAACCCTGTCTTGACTGTCTTGTTAGTAGAAGACAGCGAACCTATGAACTATGAGGAAGCGATGATGAGCCCAGACTCTGAGAAATGGCTAGAAGCCATGAAATCCGAATTGGGATCCATGAGCGAAAACCAAGTATGGACTTTGGTGGACCCTCCTAGCGACCGAAAGGCCGTTGAGTGCAAATGGATCTTCAAGAAGAAAACGGACGCAGATGGTAATGTTACCGTCTATAAAGCACGGCTTGTTGCGAAAGGTTTTCGACAAGTTCAAGGTGTTGACTACGATGAGACTTTCTCTCCCGTAGCGATGTTTAAGTCCATTCGGATTTTATTAGCAATTGCTGCGTTTCATGATTATGAAATATGGCAAATGGATGTCAAGACTGCTTTCCTCAATGGCAACATTGATGAAGAGTTGTATATGATGCAACCCGAAGGTTTTGTCGATCCTAAGGATGCTGATAAAGTATGCAAACTTCAGCGTTCCATTTATGGACTGAAGCAAGCGTCTCGGAGTTGGAACCTTAGTTTTGATCAAGTGATCAAGAGCTTTGGATTTGTTCCAAATTGCTACGAAGCTTGCATCTACAAGAAAGTGAGTGGGAGCTCGGTGACGTTTCTGGTACTATATGTGGATGACATATTGATTATTGGAAATGACATCAACATGCTTAACGATGTGAAGAGTTATTTGAACAAGTGTTTTTCAATGAAAGACCTAGGTGAAGCTGCTTATATATTGGGCATCAAAATCTATAGAGATAGACAAAGACGCTTGATAGCTTTAAGCCAGAGTACATACCTAGACAAAGTTCTGAAAAGGTTCAGAATGGATAAGGCATTGAAAGGTTCAGTGCCTATGTTGTCAGGTAAGATATTGAGCAAGGCTCAGTGTCCAGCTACGGTAAATGATAGGGAAGCTATGAGCAAAGTGCCTTATGCCTCGGCCATAGGTTCCATCATGTATGCCATGCTGTGTACTAGACCGGATGTGTCCAATGCTCTTAGTTTGACGAGCAGATATCAAAGTGATCCAGGAGTGGAACACTAGACAGCCGTGAAGAACATCCTAAGGTACCTAAATAGGACTAAAGAAATGTTCTTAGTCTATGGGTGTGATGAACAGCTCGTCGTAAAAGGTTACGTCGATGCTAGTTTCGACACCGACAAGGATGATGCTAAATCTCAGACAGGATACGTGTATATTTTGAATGGAGGAGCTGTGAGCTGGAGAAGCTGCAAGCAAAGCGTGGGTACGGGATCTACAGTAGAAGCGGAATACATGGCTGCTGCAAAAGCGTCAAGTGAAGGAGTTTGGATCAGAAACTTCATCACTGAGCTTGGCGTGGTTCCAAGTGCATTGGACCCACTAGAGATATTGTGTGACAACACTGGCGCCATAGCACTCGCTAAGGAACCAAGATATCATCCAAAGACCAAGCATATCAACCGCAAGTTTCATATTATCCGAGATTATATAGCAGATGGAGATCTGAAGATCAGCAAAGTACATACAGATCTAAATGTCGCAGATCCATTGACTAAACCTCTTCCACGTGTAAAACATGATCAGCACCTCAGTGCCATGGGTGTAAGATTGTTGCCAAATGTAAACTAGATTATTGACTCTAGTGCAAGTGGGAGACTGTTGGAATTATGCCCTAGAGGCAATAATAAAGATGTTATTATTATAATTCTTGTTCATGATAAAGTTTATATTCCATGCTAGAATTGTATTAAGCGGAAACATTAATACTTGTGTGGTTTGTGAACAACACTGTGTCCCTAGTACGCCTCTATGGACTAGCTCATTGATCAATGATGGTTAAGGTTTCCTAACCATAGACATGAGTTGTCAATTGATAATGAGATCATATCATTGGAGAATGATATGGTGGACAGACCCAAACTAAGCGAAGCAATTAGATCGTGTCATTGTGTTCATCTTTGCGAAGCTTTTCCTATGTCAAATATTGTATTCCTTAGACCATGAGATAATGCAACTCCCTGGTATCGGAAGAAAGCTTTGAGGTCATCAAACGTCATCCTATGAGAGGGTGATCATAAAGGTGTCTCTCAGGTGATCGGAAAGTATCTGTTGGGTTGTATGTATCGAGATGGAATTTGTCCCTCCCAAGTCGGAGAGATATACTTCGGGCCCACTCGGTAATCGATATCAACACCGCTTGCAAGCATGTGGTTAAGGAGTTAATCACAAAGTGATATCGGATTACGGAACAAGTAAAGTACTTGCTATGAACGAGATTGAACTAGGTATGACGATACCGACGATCGAATCTCGGGCAAGTAAAATATCGCGAGACGAAGGGAATATATATATGGGATTGATTGAATCCTGGCATCGTGGTTTATCCGATATGATCATCGATGAATGTGTGGGAGTCAATATGGGTGCCTAGACCCCGCTGTTGATTATTGATAGAAGATCATGTCTGCATATTCTCGAACCCGCAGGGTCACACACTTAACGTGTCTCGACGCTAGGATAGATTGCATAATTGGTTTATGAATTTTTGTTCGGAGTCTCGGATGGGATCCGGGATATCACGAGAGGTTCCGGAATGGTCCGGAGAATAAGATTCATATAAGGCAGTGCAGTTTTTGGAGTTCGGAATTGTTCCGGGTTAATCGGTATTGTACCGGAAGCTTCTAGAACCTTCCGAAAGGGGGCCAACGTGGTCCCACCTTCCGGGAGGGGGCATGGGCCTATGAGGGAAGTCCTGGACGCATTGGGCCAGGGGCACAAGGCCCCATAGGGCCCAGCCGATCCTAGATAAGTTTAAACTCGTTTAAACTAGAGATAGGATTTCTAGATAAGGGAGAGTTTAAATTGTTTAAACTAGAGATAGGATTTCTAGATAAGGGAGAGTTTAAATTGTTTAAACTAGAGATAAGCTTGGAGGATGGGCAAGGGCTGGCCGCACCCCCCCCCTCTATATATAGAGGGCTGGTGCGCCCCCTCCCCCCCAACCTACACCTTCCTCCAAACCCTAGTTGCCCTGCTGCCCTCCTCTCTCCCTCCCGACTGTTTGTAGGCGAAGCCCTGCTGCAGAAATTCTCCACCATATACACCACGCCGTCGTGTTGTAGATCCAATCTATCTCTCCACCCTACTTGCTGGTCCGAGGAAGGAGGAGACGTCGAGGTGCTGCACGTGTGCATCTCACGGAGGCACCGCCACTTGTGGTGCTAGATCGGATCGGATCGCGAGGAGGAGAAGCGAGTACGACTACATCACCCACGTTCCGACGAACGTTTCGCTGTGCAAATCTTCAAGGGTATGAAGATCTAATCCAATCTCTCTCGTTGTTTGCATCTCCTAGATTAGATCTTGGCTTTCCTTCTGTTCGCTTCCGTAGAAAATTTTGATTTACTATGCTGTGAAACCCTTCAGTTGGTCCTCGAGTTCCCCTCTTCCTCATCTATCTAACCCTGGTCTTCTTTTTGCCCAGGACCGTCTCCTCCGTCGTTGCCAGTGAGCTCCAACGAGGTATCGCTCGGCCACCGTCGCGCGAGCTGTTTCCCAGGGACCACCACCATAGTGTCGCCCCTCGATCTGCTCGCCGTCGTTCACCGCATAGCCACGTCGCCTCCCCGACCTCCCTCGAGCCCCTGGTAAGCCTCCCCGGTGAGCTCCACTGCCCCCTAGGGTTCCGCTGACGCCTGGCTCTTTCAGCTGAGGACGACGACGTTGCGTTGTCGATCCCTCTTTAATCGGACGGCCACAGTCGCCCGATACCGCTTCGGCGCCCCTCCGCCGCTGACTGACAGGCCCCGCTAGTCAGGTTTGAACCAGCCGCTCCCGCACGTCGCCCCGTGCACCGTGGGCCGAAAGTCCTCCATCCGGCCCAGTAGCCCCAGATCCCAGCCCACGAATCCTTTTCTTTTATTCATTTTTGTCCAGATCCAGAATTTGCCCCTCAGTTTAAAGCATTTTAAAAATGGAAACCAACTCCATTGAACCATATATAATATTTGTCATGTTCCTGTGTGTTTTGTGCAACATACAGAACTGGTCCCTTGCCAAAATTAATTTTTATTATTCTTTGGCAATTAATCCACTAAAAATGGTCCTATGCACTAAATAATTTCCTTAGAGAGTTTTATATATCCATTTGGGGAGAACTAAGGCTCTACTGGAAGGTATTTGAAATATCTGTCATTTAGCATAGGACATATGCCAAGATGAACAGTAGTGTGTCACTAGCAAAAATAACAAGATCATCCTTTATCTGCCTTGGGTAATTTCTCTAGGTCAAACCAAATGTGGTATTGACCTGATTCCACCTCCCAGTACACCCCAATATCAACACCTACCAAACCCCATCAGCTCAGATTTTATTGAGCTCTGGTTGAATTGCAGTGAATTGAATACTTCTGTAAGGGGTATTTTCACTAAATAAATCACTCCAGGATTTTGACAACTCGAAAAAGGGTGAATCCAATTCCTATAGAAAGGTATTCTAAATTCCTACCACATGCCCTTGGATTCAACTCAAGAGCTTCTGTATAATTAATCTGGTGAAAAAGAGAAAACCCATATAGAACTTCCTTTGGGAATTTCCTGAGGGCATTCTGGTAATTCTTTTGATAGGATTCCAAATCTAGGTGGTTCAGTACATCAAACAATACCTAACCACCCAAGGAAATAATTTTTGGGCCTCTAGATAAAATTTTGGTGAATTATTCCTCAAACTAGAATTTATTCCACTATAAAAGGCATAACTAAATCTAGGTAATTGATAATCTAGTGAAACCACTTGTGTTGGTCTTGTTAGGTCAAGACCTATCTGAGGATATCATGGTTGCACATTGGTATTCTACAGACCTCAGAACCCCACTCCAAGTTCATGGTATTTAGCCTTGACAACTATCTTTCAAAGGGAAAAACACTTATATGGCAATTTAGTAATTCCACTACTAGAATCCAAGCTCTCCAAAACCTGTAGGGGATCGGTGCAGAAAACAAAAAATTTCCTACGATGTAACCCCAGAAACTGCCTAGGATCTATCTATGTAGTAATGCAGTAACGGCCGGAGCATAGAGAATACATACCCTTGTAAACGGTACGTGGTTAACGTTCCGCGGGGAACGTGGTTGATGTAGTCGTACTCAAAGCCGACCTCAAGGTTGCGAAGCTCCTCGCAGGTCACCCCTTGGTCCTTCTTGATCTTCACCATCTTCATCATGCAACAGCTCCGGCTCACGACATTCAAGCGCCCCAAATGTTGCGCCTCGTGTCTTCGTACACATCCGGTGCACGATGAGACCTCCGGCTCCCTGATCCTGCCGGGAGTGCAGAAGTTGATATCCGGCTAGGAATCCCTGCAGCGCAACGGCATACTGCAGGTGTGCCTTGATCGCACAGCCCAGACTTGGGGCCATGGTCACGAGGTATACAGAGAGAGAGAGGAGGAGAAAAGTCAACCAAAGGACATCTCTAATTGTTGGTCTTTTAGTCCTCCCATGGGAACCTCCTTATATAGGCTAAGGGAGGTGTACCCTCCCTCTTAGGTGCCCCATGTGGGACTAAATAGATAAAGAAAACAGGAAAAAGGGGCACTCCAGCCGGCTGGACCACAGGTGCCCAGCACAGCAGCCCACAGCGGCCTGGAGAGCTAGCTGCAGCACAGCCCAGCGGGTGGGCCGGCGAGCCCACCACGCGGCCTGCTAGCAGCCAGGCGGCGGCTGCCAGGCGAGTGGCCCGGGTGGGCGTTACGCCCCCGACGGCCCAAGGCGGTAAGTGGCGGAAGGGAGGGAGCAGCCGGGTGGACCGGTAGTGGCCGCAGCCTGCCTGGCGGCCTGGCTCCCCTGCGCACCCGCGTGGGCCGGGGTCGAGCCGGCCGGCCTGGCGGCCGTCTGGCTGTTGTTCGCCCCCGTGCGGCACCCTTTATCCGCCGCCCGCCCACAAGCATGGCCCAGCTCCGTACCGCCCCGTGCGACGGCTATTATCTGCCGCCCACGTGGGCCTGTGCTATTTTTCTTTTCCTATTTTTCTGCAGCTTTTCTTTTAGGCTAATTCCCTCCGGGGATTTGGCCTAATATAAAAGTTGCTTTTATAAATCTTAATATAAATATTATTTAGAATATATTAATTCACAATTAACATATAATAAATATATATTTGAATTCCCATTTATCCGAAAACACTTTTCCGGGCTTTTCCTTTATTCTTTCTCCGAACAACTTCAGATCTCTCTGCGGAACGATTCCGGCTTTCTCTCTTTCTCTACTATTATTCCGTCTTACGAATGATCACTCTCATCGTACCCTTAAGTGTATCCTCTCACGGCTCGGGAATGCTCTAGACATGATCTGTATCAATGATCAATAGAGGGACCAGGGATATCCATGTGATCCCTATGCATTCCTGATGACAATGTCGTTTGAACCATCTAAATGTAGCATCCTCGTCCTTTTGTTTCTCGATACAACTTGTCCGAGATCCAATCATCGGTATCCTATACCTTTGTTCAATCTTGTTCACAACAAGTTATGTTTTCTTGTTACCGTGATATTACATCCCCGTGACCTAGTCACATGTTGCAACATATATGGATGTAATCTCACCAAGCCGGTCGTATGTATCTTTACACGTCATGTGGGTGAACAAATCCCGGTCTTGCAGTCACATGTCATCTAATGTTCCTTCGGAATATCCAACATACACCTTTATGGCCACCGTATTACCAGATGATAGTTGATGCAGTCTAAGCAGCCTAGGGAAACAGTGAGTAATATGAGCTCACGGTCTAAGGAGGAGTCTAGGTATAGCTATTGCAACAATGAACTATATGACTTGATCGTGTTGCAATCCTTCGAGGAATGTCCAACCACATCATTCTCCAATGATATGATTTCGTTGTCAGTCGGCATAAATGCCCATGATCTTGAAACCCAGATCATCTTCGTGACCAACGAACTAGTATGAATAGAGGCTACTAGGGACTTGGTTGTTTCATACCACACACGTATCAATGTTTCTACTTGGCACGGTTATAACACAATATGAAACTATTATAAACTAATTGAGATATGATAATAAAAACCTATTTCTTATTTGCCTTTAGGGCATATCTCCTTTAGTCTCCCACTTGCACTAGAGTACAAATAATCTAGTTCACATTTTACTCTTATAAACCATATGCCATATGTGTTTACAGATCATGCATGCTCATGGGAAACGTCATGTCCATGTTCTGTTTTACCAGATCATTATGTCTTTTGTAAATCGTTAATGTCTTCCTAATTCTGACATTCACACCATTATCTTATAATGGGGCGAAGCATTTGTTTGGCAACAAAGTGAGACTTTTGTTTCTACTATTTATAATGACGGTCATTATTCACTGTTGTCATCTAAACTTCGAAACACACTTTGCTATCCTTTGTGTATACTATAGTCATGGCAGCAGAACAAGGCCGGATTCCAGGAGCTTATAGTGACGTTAGATCAACCTCGAGGGCTTTCTCATGGGCACTGGGCCCTGGGACACATCATTCTACGTTAAAAGCGAACTAGCCCCGCCATAACATTATACATCACATCAGATGTAGCCTTTTATACTTCTATATATATGTAGATCCTAGTGCATGGGATGCAACTATGCCACTTACATTGCTTCTTGTTATTTAAGTACAAACTTAACTCTGGTTCAGTGATTAACTCAGGAATCACTGAAAGACATGTTCTTACAGTTAAGAGCTAGTTCTCCCAACCAGAAACTTGGGTCACATTATGTCGAGTATACAACATGGTTATGTGGAAGAACCTATGACTGAGGCATAGGATATGCAACACATCTCTTTCTTTTAACCATAGTTGCAATACTAACTCAATGCTTCATATAGTAAGAACTTCTTTCTTACCTTGTTCCATTCTGAACTTCTTCAGAATCTTGCTTAGGACATTATGTACATCTTTTAGAATCAAGTCCAGGAAGCATTTGACATTCAGTGTTTATTAAACTTACTAATCTATCTCGATAGATCTTTTGTTTAATAACTTCAACTTCATCCTAACTTAAATACTATTAACACCAATCACATCATTCACATATGTCGTTCACATATCCTAGAATGATTTCACGCTCCCACTCAAATATGACATTCATGTTTGAGATTCAGGGATTTCACTTAGCTCCCACTCAAAATATGTCTGTTACATATTATGAATTAGCCAAGCTGATTTGCTCCCACTCAAATCTAGGTCCTCTCGATAATCTTGGACATTCCAAAATTCTTTGATCATCATCAAACCGAGAATTCCACTAATGAGATTTCAATGACCAGTCATTTCTCGTACTCAGGTCCATCACGCTTCTTTGTATTTCATAGGTATGTCTTGTTCGAAACACGACAAGTGAATCAACAATATAATTCCACAAACTTGTAGAATATATGGTTGAATCCTACTTTCTTTAGTAAAAGTATTCGATGAAACTTTATGATTATTATCAATAGTTTCTCCTCCATTTGTAGAGTTTGGTTTCACAAAACAAATTCTGATGCGCCACTCTCTAATCCAGAGGTAAGGTCAAATACCTTGTTTTGATCTTTTACTTTCTTCCACCTGTATCTTCATCAAGACACATCAACTTAGTACAACAACAGGTTTGCCTCTTTTTTTTGGAAGATGCATTCATAGCTTTCTAAGAATGCTTTACAAAGACTTGTTTATTCGCTACGACTTCGACTTGTCAAAATCTCCAGAAACTCGAACGTGCCATAACACTTATGGTGTAGTTTCCATGAATCTTTTGGATGTCCCTTTGTATTTCAAATGAGTGTTTGCTTATTTTGATCTTTAACTCTAAACGACAACTACAACCCCGATAAGAGATAATATTACACCATATGTATCTAATACATATTGATTATGATGTTTAGATATTTCAACAGAGCTTGAATTCATCCAATTATCATAATTTGTGAAACATCTTTTACAAGTTCCTTTTGTGCTAAACTTAACTTGAATACTTTAGTCATGTCGATCAAATCGAAGAGACTTGTTGATTCAGTTAATTTTAATATCCTTTTTAGTTATGAACTCATTTGAATAATTCAAATCATTTCAAACTTCATGTTTCATTAAGTAAATATGCTTATTCACTTAAGTCCACAATTACCTAATTATTTCCACTACTTGTTGAAAATACGATACATCACTATGTATAAGATTCAACATTTCTTCGCATATCACCATTTTACCAGAATGCGGAGTTTTAGTCATTCTGCCCGAGAGGCATGGTTTTGCAAAGTCTCTATATTAAGCATCTAGGACCCCGATCTTTCATAAAGAACCCGCAATAACCAAAATGACTTAAACTGTAGTGTCTTTTCATTATTAAGCTTTGGATATCTTTTAGCATTCTAATCCTTTATAAATGTTTAAACTATTATCATTAACATAGTGATGAGAATAACTTATTTGTAATCGTAATGTGACCATAAGGTATTGTTCATAAGAATAGTACAAACTGGCTTGCAACTTGTTCATATGAATAATCGTCTCGCTAAAAGCAAGACACACAAACTAGGATTACAAAATTATATTCAAGTCCACTAATCCAAATGATAAACTTTGAGGGAAGAGGTGATGTCGGCCATCAACTGTTTTGCTTGCCGTCATCAAGTCGCATTGCCTCAAATCCAAAAATTCTCAAGCAGATCATCCTGTTTTTACAAAACGGGACAAGTATCAAATACTTTGCAAATTGCAACGAGTTTTGTAAGAACCACATTTATAATTTTGTATATCTAACATATACCTCTTTCATCCATGACCTCCTTTTGCAATCAAGACCTTCTAAGAGTTCTTAACTCTAATGCAAGATCTCTAAGTGTTTTTCCAAACATTCTCTTTTCATCCATGACGGAGGAAAACACATCCAACGGCTCATACTCTATGTGCCTTATAATGTAGAATACAAAATGTAGCCCAACTCTCCATCGAATGGAGAATGGCTTATTGGATGATTATGGAGAAAACACAAACATTCTGGAGTCATCGAATTATCTCCTAATGTTTATCGTATCAAGAAGAGAAGATCACCTTTTACGAGGATATCCCTCAGGCGTGGGTATTAATCTAAGAAGTTGGACCCTTTTGCTAAGTTCCATATTAAGCAATATATTCCCATGGTCGCAAAGGACCTCAATGGGATAGGCTAAGATCTACTAAGATATTTGCAAATAGACATCTAGACTAAGTTTATAATAAGAGATCAATTTATAATTGGTCTCCACTAAAACGGTCATCCCCTGGACGATTTTAGTGATCGCATGATCCCTATCCTCTGCACCTCCCCCGATCATCACGGCCATCAGTGCATTATCAAAGGTAGACATTCACTAATGCCAATCACATCATCCATGTGACTCATGCTCGATCTTTCGATCTCTTGTGTTCCAAGGCCATGTTTGTACATGCTAGGCTCACCAAATCTAACTTGTGTGTATTCGCTGTGCAACATACCTTACACCCACTGTATGCGAACGTAGATATGTCTGACACCTAGGCCTGTAACCCTGGATCGCCTCATACCGAAGAACTTTCTTGGTGGTGCACACACAAGGGGAATACGGAATGTTGGAATTAAATAGGTATTATCTTATTTGCTACCGTTGAGTATCTAAATACTAGCACACAATAAGATGGAAAAACTGGTATCAACATCATATGTATAATGTGATATGATATGGTCTTTCTTACGCCTTGATCTCCATCGAGCGCTCCGGCACGATCTCCATCTTGCCCTTGGTTTGACGTCAAGTCCACGATGCCTCCACCAGGCCGTTCATCGGAATGATGACTATTACTATACTACTTAGTAACAGAAAAGTAAACTACTTTACCTTCGTAACGATCATTGCCATATCATAATCACATGCCCCCTGCAAAATAAAGTCAGACGCCTCTACTTTATCTATTGCAAGTTTTACGTGGTTGTTAGGGCTTTTGCACTAGAATCCGTTTCTAAACTATGAACTTTCCAACCACAACATGTATCCGACAGTTGTCTCTATTACACCCCTTTCGGGGCCCTCCGTTGTAAATGCTATATCAACTATTGAATGAGAGACAGACACCCGCTAGCCACTTATACGGTACAAGCCGTATGTTGAGCGTGGAACCAGTCTCGCGTACGAATACGCATAAGATCGGTCTGGGATGCTTCATCAAACAATACCGTGATATAAACAAGTACACGTTAGAGGGTAACAACTAAGGGATCAATGCCCGCACAAAACTTGTGCGTACTGGCCGTACAGCACTCCTACGCATAGATCGGCTCTGATACCACCGTAGGGGATCGGTGCAGAAAAAATTCCTACAATGTAACCCCAGAAACTGCCTAGGATCTATCTATGTAGTAATGCAGTAACGGCCGGAGCGTAGAGAATACATACCCTTGTAGATCGTACGCGGTTAACGTTCCGCGGGGAACATGGTTGATGTAGTCGTACTCGAAGCCGACCTCAAGGTCGCGAAGCTCCTCGCGGGTCACCCCTTGCTCCTTCTTGATCTTCATCATCTTCATCATGCAAAAGCTCTGGCTCACGACATTCAAGTGCCCCAAATGTTGCGCCTCATGTCTCCGTACACATCCGGTGCACGATGAGACCTCCGGCTCCCCGATCCCGTCGGGAGTGCAGAAGTTGATATCCGGCTAGGAATCCCTGCAGCGCAACGGCGTACTGCAGGTGTGCCTTGATCGCACAGCCCAGACTTGGGGCCATGGTCACGAGGTATAGAGAGAGAGAGAGGAGGAGAAAGGTCAACCAAAAGACTTCTCTAATTGTTGGTCTTTTAGTCCTCCCATGGGCACCTCCTTATATAGGCTAAGGGAGGTTTACCCTCCCTCTTAGGTGCCCCATGTGGGACTAAATAGATAAAGAAAACAGGAAAAAGGGGAACTCAAGCCGGCTAGGCCACAAGGGCCTAGCACAGCAGCCCACAGCGGCATGGAGAGCCAGTTGCAGCACAGCCCAGCGGGTGGGCCGGCGAGCCCACCACGCGGCCTGCTAGCAGCCAGGCGGCGGCTGCCAGGCGAGTGGCCCGGGTGGGCCTTACGCCCCCGGCGGCCCAAGGCGGTAAGTGGCGGCAGGGAGGGAGCATCCGGGTAGGCCGGTAGTGGCCGCGGCCTGCCTGGCGGCCTGGCTTCCCTGCGCGCCCGCATGGGCCGAGCTCGAGCCGGCCGGCCCGGCGGCCGTCTAGCTGCTGTCCGCCCCCGTGCGGCACCCTTTATGCGTCGCCCGCCCACGAGCATGGCCCAGCTCCGTACCGCCCCGTGCGGCGGCTATTATCTGCCGCCCACATGGGCCTGTGCTGTTTTTCTTTTCCTATTTTCTGCAGCTTTTCTTTTAGGCTAATTCCCTCAAAGGATTTGACCTAATATAAAAGTTGCTTTTATAAATCTTAATATAAATATTATTTAGAATATATTAATTCACAATTAACATATAATAAATATATATTTAAATTCCCATTTATCCGAAAACACTTTTCCAGGCTTTTCCTTTATTCTTTCTCCGAACAACTTCGAATCTCTCTACGGAACGATTCCGGCTTTCTCTCTTTCTCTACTATGATTCCGTCTTACGAATGATCGCTCTCATTGTACCCTTAAGTGTATCCTCTCATAGCTCGGGAATGCTCTAGACATGATCTGTATCAATGATCAATAGAGGGACCAGGGATATCCATGTGACCCCTATGCATTCCTGATGACAATGTCGTTTGAACCGTCTAAATGTAGCATCCTCTTCCTTTTGTTTCTCGATACAACTTGTCCGAGATCCGATCATCGGTATCCTATACCTTTGTTCAATCTCGTTCACAACAAGTTATGTTTTCTTGTTACCGTGATATTACATCCCCGTGACCTAGTCATATGTTGCAACATATATGGATGTAATCTCACCAAGCCGGCCATATGTATCTTTACCTGTCATGTGGGTGAACAAATCTCGGTCATGCAGTCACATGCCATCTACTGTTCCTTCGGAATACCCAACATACACCTTTATGGCCACTGTATTACCAGATGACGGTTGATGCAGTCTAAGCAGCCTAGGGAAACAGTGAGTAATATGAGCTCACGGTCTAAGGAGAAGGAGTCTAGGTATAGTTGTTGCAACAATGAACTATATGACTTGATCGTGTTGTAATCCTTCGAGGAATGTCCAACCACATCATTCTCCAATGATATGATCTCGTTGTCAGTCGGCATAAATGCCCATGATCTTGAAACCCAGATCATCTTCGTGACCAATGAACTAGTATGAATAGAGGCTACTAGGGACTTGGTTGTTTCATACCACACATGTACCAATGTTTCTACTTGGCAGAGTTATAACACAATATGAAACTATTATAAACTAATTGAGATATGATAATAAAAACCAATTTCTTATTTGCCTCTAGGGCATATCTCCTTCAAAACCTACCAAGTTCAGTAGTAATCCTTATGTTTGTTTGTTGTATGGTTTGATGCACGCATGCCTTGTATTGATTGTGGTATTGTCTGCTTGCATGTGTACCCGATGACGGCGATAGTGTGAGTGTCTGCCGACCAGAAGGAAGGGACTTCTTATTATTTATTGGGTATTCTTGGTTATCTAAAGAAGTCCAGGGATTTATTGTTGATCACAGGAAAGCCACCATTCCCGAATTCCAATACTTGTCCTACTCTTTTTACTACTGTTTAGTATCTCCTTTATTAATTGCATTATTTATCTGCATGTCTTGTTTTACAAATACTGCGCTAATAACTTGGCTCCTCCAAGTTATGACCTTGTGTCCCTCGTGGCACCACCCTGATGTACCTACCATTCGATCCCTTTAGACTAAGAGTATGGTGGTTAGCATCCTACCTCATTGAAAACCCCCGGTTTTGAGAAAATGAACTGTTTTGGGTTTTACCCTACGACAAATGTTTAAAAACTGCTTTGAAAACCCTTGGGAATAGGCATCGTTCCAAGCGGATGTTTTAACTACAGAAATGGTGTTAATGAGAAATGAGAAAGTGAAGGGATGTTCTACGCCTTTACTGGAACAATTTTTACCCGTGCAATCACATTACCCCAGGTGCTGGGGCTTAGCTCGTAGTTTGTCTGCATTAGCCGAGGCAGCTTGTACCATGCTTATAGGGAGAGATCCCTTGAATTCCGGGCAGGCTCTAACAGATCTCGGATCTGAAGCATGTAGCTTGCTTCGGCAAGAGTGAGCATGTCTTGGCAGGAGTGCCGGTGCAACAATTGGGTCTCCCGCGGACGGTATGACTTAGGCGGTACGGAAGGAAGTGGAGTCACCATGTTAAGGTATACGCCAAGTTGCGGCTTGGGTATACGCATGTACCGAAGGCAGGACTATGGCTGGGAGCCACATACTCGTTGCCGGGGAGAACAAACCCAAAAGGAAAAGCAGCCTTTGCTAGGGTCGACAAGCGAAAGGTTAGGTTTGATTATCCGGACCCCCATCTACAGTGGTAGTGGGCTGTGGTTTTATCCTGGCGGATGTATTGATTCTTGTGGGGAAAGTGCGCAAACTCTACAGAGTATACTCTATTCGAATAGCCGTGTCCATGGTAAAGGACGGTTATAAAGGTGTTGGCTAGGAGTATCCAAACGGTGTTTGTTTGGAAAGAATGGATGAAAGTATGAAGGTTCTGGGGGAACCTGAGTTCGAAAGCTTTGTTTTGACCAGAGGTGGTCAAAGAGGTTTAAAAAGGGTTTCTACTCCAAAACTGTTTTCAAAACTCTTTTTCAACAAAGATATGGAGATATCTTGATTTATAAAATAGAGGCATGTTTCAAAACTCTTTTTCAACAAAGATATGGACATGCCATAACTTCAAGAGTTAGTCTAGGCTTTTCAAAAGCAACCCCAGAAAGAGCTATCTCGCAACAGCCAGACATGCATTCCCTTATTTCATTTATCCTGGTGGTTTGCAAGTACATTCAAAAGTACTCACGGCTTTATCCCTGGCTATTTACTTGGCCATATTTTCATAGGTTCGACATCAGAAAATTTAGGTGACATCTAGCGAGCTAGGCCGTCTTCCTAGTCAGTTGCATGTAGGTTGAAGGCACTGTTGGGCTCTGCACGTGATGATGTTCCGTTGCTAAAGATGGTGTAGCCATAATGGCATTTATGTAAGTCTTATAAATTCGTTATGTTGTGGATGATGTAATGATACTTGTCGGTTATGTTCCACGGCTTACTGATCATGGGAACGTGGATATATACATAACATGGATTTCTCGGATGGTTAATCCGGTGTCACATCCCAAATTTTAGATTTGGCACGCATACATACATGTCATTGCATCATGAGCATCTTTGCAAAAAGTTTCATTTTAAAGTTCTTGCCAAAACACCTCCTCTTTGCTAGTTCATCCCATTTGCAAGCCTACTAAGACTTTTGCCTTGCATCCATAAGATAGACCCCTTTTGGGCATTCCAGATGCATGGTTGCATAGAGCTCGTATCTACGAACCCGTAGGAATTTGTTTCACTCAATTCGGAGCTTCAGATCAAAAGTTAGGCCGATTTTAGTCTTTGCTGAATTTTTAGTTTCAGTTAAAACAGTACATTCAGTTCAGTACAGTTAGCTGACAGTCAGAGTTAAAAAAAAGTTCCGGCCACGCCAGCCGAGCCGGCCCAGCCGAGAAGGCCCGCCCGGGGCCCAACTACCGCCGCCGTACGCCACCAACCGCGCGGCGCGTAACCATCCGTCGCCGCCCGCGCAGTGCCGCCGACAGGTGGGCCCCACCTATCAGTGCGCCGCCCGCCACCGGCCGGGTTCGACACGGACTCCAAACCGCTGCCGCTAGAATACCGTTTTCAGCGGGATACACTCCGTCCCACGACCTCTCTCCGCCACCCCCTTTTAGCCCACGACTTCCTCGTCGAAACCCCCCCGAAAACCCTACCTAAGCCGCCGCCAAGCCCTGGCAATTTCTCGCCGGAGTTTCCGCCGCCGCCGCCATTAACGCCGGTGAGCCACGCCGCCACCCCCGAGCTTCCTCTCTCTCCCTGCCGAGCAACCTCCGCCTCGCGCCGCGCCTCCCTAACCCCCTCTATCTCTTCTGTGTAGGCCGCCGGAGCACCGACGGGGAACGCCGCCGGAGACCGACGCCGGCCACCGCTCCAGCCGCTGATGCCGCCGCCCCGGAGTCCCCCGTCCTGCGCCGACCACGCCCCGGTGACCGCCGCATGCCGCCGATCCCCGTGCGCCACTCCGCCGCACTGAACCTCGCCGGAGCGCCGCCCTTGCCGCCGCGGACCGTCACCGCCGACCGCCGCCGCCACCAGCTCAGGTGAGCACGCCGTCGTGCGTTCCCAGCCGCCAGATCCGAGCCAACGGCTCAGATCGGCCGCTGACTGGACGGCTAGCCGCTGACTGGTCGCCGCGTCAGCCAGGCCCACGTGTCAGCGGGGAATATTCCCCGGAATATTCCCCCAGATTTTTCAGATTTTATTAAAAGAGGCAGAAACTTATTTTAACTTCTAAAATTCATAGAAAAAGATCTACTGGGCCAAATTTTGCAAATAAGGTATCATTGGATTCGAAAAATTGTGTAGAATTTTATTCTGCAATAATATCCCAGGTTTACTGTATGTATTTTCCTGAGATTATAGAAAGGCTTAAAGTAGTATTTAATTCACAGAAAAAGATCTGTAAACCTTTTGGACGTAAATCCTTTTGGACTAGGCTCTATTTGGAGTTACCTATCCAGTAGTATTTTTGTAAAACTTGTACTGCACTGTTTACATCCTTGGTGCAATGTTTTGGCTAAAGACCTATTAACTAGACCTCTTTTATGCATAAATTGTTTTCTTTGCATTAAATGTTTTCTCATGCATCATCCAGTGTGACTTGAGCAAGCTACTGAAGCTTTGTTAAAGTACCATGCATGCTTTGTGTTGCGTCTGTTGATCTCTATGTGTGGTTTGTTTATTGTTTGAATTACTTTCGTGTAGATTGTGGGGATTGTAACCCGTGTGACTGTCCGGACTGTGCTTTTGACTCCGGCAACTACCAAGGCAAGTGGAGCTTCATAAAAGTCCTATTTACTTTCTATATGCATTGTAGCTTGTTTTGTTTTACAAGTTTTATCTATTGCTATGCTATATCCTATTATGTCGTAGTTTTTCTCGTTAGGTGAGCCGCCGCAAGTAGTTGTGCTTAGTTGTGCTTATGTAGACGAGGGTGGGATACACCATGATAAAGATTGTTTTGAAAGAACGTGTTTGGAAAGTTTGAAAACAACTTAATTAATGAAATCTCTGGGTGGATTGGTAATTGCTTGGTTCGTGAATGCCGGGCCCATGTCTATGGTTTACCCGAGTAGCTCACTTGTGGATGGCCACCCAGGTTTCTGAGAAATGATTAGTTTCTTGATTTGGTAGCTTCCGTGTGCAACCATATGCCAGTGGGTTATGGGTGGCTGAATGGACTTAGTAGGTTGTGGCGACCCGAGCTCTTCGTATCCAGAGATGTAGTGATTGTGATAGGTTGGTATGGTGCATGGATGGGCTTGGCAAGCTACTTCCTGAATTGTCTCTTCTTGGATTTCTCCCTATCACGACTCAATATGAGTGTCGTGGTACGAGCGGGTCGACCAAGTCATATGGGTAAAGTGTGCAACCCCTGCAGGGTGTAAAACTAAGTGCTTAGCCGTGTCCCCGGTAATGGACGTTTGAGTTGCTGAATTGTGGGTGCTATGACATGTTCTCATTCATTCTAACTTGTAATTGCTAAAACTTGTGGTTGAAACTTAATTGGGTTGTTTGTTGAAGATTAAATGCTTTACAAATGATTTACAAAGGTTAGGATAAAGTATTTTGCTGCTGCAACTAAGCTTGAACCCCACAAGCCAGATATACATATAGCTATTAGCTTTATTGTTTCTCTCATTGTTCCACTTGCCAGTGCATTCCAAGTGCTGACCCTTCGGGGCTGTTATATTTCATGTTGTAGGTTACTCTTCTGGTTACTCTGAGTAGTAGTGTTGGCTCCGACCCTCCACTCAACATTTTGTTTGTCTGTGGCGTCTAATGGAGACCGGAGCTACTTTATTTATGCTATCTATTTGCTACTTGTTTATTTGTGTGAGCGTTATGCCTTGCAAACTTTGTAATAAATGCAATATTCTGGATCATATCGCTGTAATAATGATGCACTGTTAATTCTTTAATATATATTGATACTGTGTATGCCAATGAACCGATCCAGGGATTGGCGTGATACATAGAGGTGCAATCCTTGCTGGTTGTACCGTTTCAGATGGTATCAGAGTAGTGTGTTGACTGTAGGATCGTGACCTAGGATTGGGATAGGAAGCCTTATGTTTACTTAAGCCTATTTTAAATTATGTCTTTACTCTTATGCCTTTCGTTCTAGTAAATTATTTTCCTTTGTTGTTCTCACTCTTTCCTCTTTACAATTGATAGATGGGAGATGCCACCAGAGTTGAGTATGTTGAGTTCCAATCACCAAGGCCCTTCGCGAGACAGCTGGCGGAGCTTTGCAAGACACTGGGCATGCTAATGCCGATGTTCAAAGGGAGAAGGATGAACACCTATCTGCCTGGAGATCGCATGTCGGAGATCACCGCGATTGTTCTTGCAAACCCCACTGTGCTTGGTATTGAGAACCTGAACCTCACCAAGAAGTACCTTATCTGGGAGCAAGGAGTGGAGTCGGCCATGCACGAGACCCTGTCACGCCTGTGCTATCTCCACCGACACCGACTACCAGCAGGTTCACCCTTCCTTGCATTTGGAGGTCGGAATGAGCAAGGGCTTGTGATGATTACCACAGGTGATTAGAACAACATGCCGCTCCAAGTGAAGCAGTTAGAAGACATGGAGATCAAAGCTTGGGAGAGGGAAGAGAAGTTGATGCAGCAAAAGGAGCAGCTGGATTATTTTCAGGGCACGGTGCACTTGCAAGGGTATGAGATGGAAACCTTGCACACTGTCGTGAATACAATGGAGCAAGCCCTCATTGGAAGAGATGCCACGATTGCAGCGTTGAACCAAACCATTGTGCAAAGGGATCAAGTTGTGGTTGATCGTGATCAGACCATTGTGGACATGGCTGCCCAGATTGCTGCCCTTCAAGCACAGCAGAATCCTCCACCAAACAATGGCAACAATGATGATGGGAACAATGATGATGATGATAGTGATGATGATGATGCAGATAATGGTGATGGAGGTAACAATGGTGGAGGAGGTAACAATGATGATGGTGGAGGCAGTGATGGTGGAGGAAGCGATGACGATGATGGAGGAGATGCAGCAGGCGCTTTTGTTGAAGGAAGTGATGAGGAGGACCCCGAAGAGGTGGAATTCGAGGACTCAAGTGAAGAGGACTCGGGAGAGGTGTACACACCACCACCCAGGGCCGGCCCACAGGCCGGGCAAACGGTGCGCCCGCACTGGGCCCCTGCAAGGCAAGGGCCCAGGCCCAGGGAGTTGTTCTATACGTTGTAAATTCTGGTTTTTAGACCCCTAAAAAATAAAAGGGCCATGTGCAGCCCACCCTGATCACAATGCTCAGGAACACAAGGCAATCGATCAGTTCCATATTTCTATCCTTGTCCCGTTTCCTATCGTGATTAAAGGAGAGAAAAACAATTGTTGACCGTTGCATGTAAATTTCTAGAATGGCGCCGCCGCTGATGTGCCTATCCGAGGTTGTGGCCAACCATTAATGGAGGCCAATCGCACTACTCTATCGTCCCTAACATCTCCTTTCAATTCTACACGGTTCTTCCCATTCCCAATCTAATCATCATCCGAGAGTAGCGAGATACTACTACTAGTAAGCTATGTGTCCGTCCTTCCAGTTCACCCATCCCAAAAAGTCTTTAGAGGACTAAATTTGCTCATCTAACGGCTAAAACCACATCGAACCGATCCCCCATAGCCGTTTAGAGGAGTAAATTTTTTCTCCAGCTCAATCCTCACTCCTAAATATAGGAGGCCGCGAGGCCGAGGAGTATATTTTCTCCACCGTCTCCGACGAGGCAAAATGCACCGGCTAACCCGCCACCGTCAGGATGGTCGCCGGGGGGCACACCGTCACCGCCGCCCTTCCCTACCTTCCCTGCCATGCTCGTCGGGATTCGCCTCGCCTCGAATCACGCCGCCACGCTTGGATTCTGCCCCGCCACCACGCCTGGAATCTGCCCCGCCACAGCCATGGAATCTAGATGCGGATTAGTTCGTTTGATAGATAAATAAATATTATGTGGTGTCAGTTTTAGAATCAAAAGATCATGGATCCATGCGATGTACTGAATATCACTTTGTTTTGCACCATGTACTGAATATCACTTTGTTTTACACCATGTACTGAATATCACTTTGTTTTACACCATGTACTGAATATCACTTTGTTTTCAGATATAAAGTATTTGATAGTTTGGGTGTGAATAAGGGCCCCTTCCTGTCAGTTCGCACCTGGGCCCTGCATAAGTATGGACCGGCCACCGTGGCATGCACCAGGAGCGAAGCGTCAGCGCATGAACTCCAGAACCTACTGCAACCTATTCATCAAATAGCTAGAGATGGTCCTCCAAAACTAGTCTTTGTTAGGGATATTCGTTAGTCTTAGGCATCGATCAATGTAAACTTCTGCACTATTAGCTTATTGTGTTTAGATTGCTCAGTTAAGTACCTTGAAGTTCCAGGAATTTTCGTGAGATTTATTAAATGATTTTTTGAACAAGTTTGGGTAATTTTCGTGAGTTTACTGCTGCAGTTTTCTGCCTGACCAGTTCTACCGCACGATTTTTAATTCTCTACTGGTAACTCGTATTGATCTCATATTTTAGGATCTGGAGCGTAATTACCTGTAGCATCTGCACAAAAATTGTCTAAAATTCCTGATGAGTTTAAGGTGCCCATAAAAATTCATGAACAGGACAGAACTGTTCTGCCAGATTTTCTGGTTTTGCTTATTTTGCTGTTTTGCTTTGCCAAACGCTGTTGTCAGCGTTTCTAAACTATTTTTGCAGCTATATACTGATAGTAAAAAACTGGAACAAGGTTTGTGTGTGTGTTTGATCATGTGGTGATTGCTTATGATTGTTGTGGCTTGAGCTTGATGCATGGGTAGAGGGCTATCGCTTATTTGTAGTTGTTTCTCTCTAATCTTACCTGTGTTGAACCGCAGATGTCACGCCGCCGACCGGATGAGATGGCTCAGCTCATGGCTGCTCAAGCACAGCTGACCCAAGTGATGACACAATTCATGGCAACTCAGAACAACAACAACAACAACAACAACAACAACAACAACAACAACAACAACAACAACAACAACAACAACAACAACAACAACAACAACAACAACAACAACAACAACAACAACAACAACAACAACAATAACGGGAACAATCCGCCGCAGGGGATGCTCTCACTAGGTTCTTGAGGCTGAGGCCAGCTAAGTTCTCCTCTGCACCTGAGCCCATGATTGCTCTCGACTGGCTTCGTTCTGTGAACAAGGATCTGGTGACCATTGGTTGCACTGATGCTGAGAAGGTGAGGTTTGCTGCTCACTTGCTGGAGGGATCAGCTTCCTCATGGTGGTATGCTTTCCAGATTACTCACCCGCTGGAGACAGTTACCTGGGCTATGTTTGAGGAAGGATTCAGGACAAACCACGTATCTGTCGGGACCATGAGCCTGAAGAGGAAGGAGTTCCGCAACCTGCGCAAGACCAACCGCACTGTGGCGGATTACATAGAGGAATTCAACAATCCCTCTCGCTATGCCCCTGAGGATGTGGACACTGATGCCAAGAGGAGGGAGAGGTTCCTGGATGGTCTCAGTGATGAGCTCTCGCTTCAGCTATCTGTGGTTTACTGTCTGACATTTCAGGAACTAATGGACAAGGCTAGAATCCTGGAGGGGAAACAGCAGCAGGTGGAAAGGCGTAAGAGGAAGAGCAGCCATCACTCCTCAGGATCACACCACCGTGCTCGCACCTCCTATGATGGACACTCTGGATACTCTAAGCATGGCGGAGATGACCGTAACCACCGTGAAAGCAGTGGACATCGCCACGAGGGTCACAGGAGTGACAATCGCCACTGTGGAGGAAATGGTCACCACCATAATGGCCACCACCACAATGGCCACAAGAGCTACAGCAGCAACTCTGGAAGGAACAATGGACACAACCGCTCTGGCAGGAGGGATCTCAATGAAGTGGAATGCTTCAAGTGCAAGAAGATGGGGCACTATGCTGATAACTGCCCCGAGAAGAGGATTAAAGCAGGAAGCAAGCCCAATGCAAACCAGAAGGCGGCGGTCAACCATGTGAACGTCGAGGAGATTCAGAATGAACCAGAGCTAGTGGTTGGTAAGTTTCCAATCAATACCCACATCGCATTTGTTCTTTTTGATACTGGTGCATCGCATACATTCATATCAAGGGCATTTGTGGATAAGTATAAGCTACCTGCCGAGGCTCTTAGAGGATCTATTAGAGTAAGTTCCCTTGGGGGAGAGATGATAGCTAGTGCAGCATGTCGAGGACTGACACTAGAAATTGGTGCTTATGCATTTCCTGCACACCCGGTTATACTAGAATCTCAGGTCTAGATGTCATATTGGGCATGGATTGGATGTCGGAACATCAGGGTCAGATAGATTATGCTCAACGAGCAATTTCACTCACCACACCAAAGGGAGTAAGGATCAGATATAAGTCGCATTTCAGTACTGGAGTGGCCGAGTTGAATTCTCTTAAGGGGTTAGCCTAGAGGATGTGGCCATAGTAAAGGAGTACCCCGACGTGTTTTCGGATGAGCTGCCAGGGATGCCACCTGACAGGGACGTGGAGTTTCTTATTGACTTGATGCAGGGAATAGGACCGATAGCCAAGAGGCCGTATAAGATGGATGTGGAGGAACTGAAGGAGTTAAAGAAGCATCTTAGGGAGCAATTGGACAAGAGATTTATTCAGCCCAGTTCATCATCTTGGGGCGCGCTTGTTCTATTCATGGATAAGAAGGACAGTAGTAAGAGATTGGTGGTTGACTACCGCTCACTTAATGAAGTGACCATCAAGAATAAATACCCATTGCCCAATATAAATGACATGTTTGATCAGTTGGAAGGAGCGAAGGTATTTTCCAAGATTGATTTAAGGTCGGGGTATTTCCAATTGAAGATTCGAGAGGAAGACGTACCCAAGACCGCCTTCACCACTAGGTATGGGTTATATGAGTATACAGTTATGTCTTTTGGACTAACGAATGCCCCGACATATTTTATGACCATGATGAACAAGGTATTCATGGAGTACTTGGATAAATTCTTGGTGGTATTCATTGATGACATATTGATATACTCCAAGCATGATGTTGAACATGAGAAACACCTGCGACTAATTATGGAAAAGCTGAGGGAGCATAAATTATATGCCAAGTTTAGCAAGTGTGAATTCTAGTTGAACACTGTTGGTTTTCTTGGACACGTGGTGTCAGGTGAAGGAGTCGCAGTTGATCCAAGCAAGGTGGTGTCAGTTACAGAATGGGAGTCACCCAAGAATGTGGGAGATATTAGGAGCTTCTTGGGACTTGCTGGATATTACAGGAGGTTTATAGAGAACTTCTCCAAGATTGCAAAGCCAATGACTGAACTACTGAAGAAGGAGAAGTTTGAATGGACCAAGGAGTGTGAAGCTAGTTTCCAGGAACTGAAGCAGCGCCTAGTGACCGCATCTATCCTGTGTTTGCCAGATATTCAGAAGGATTTCCAAGTGTATTGTGATGCCTCTCGTCAAGGACTGGGTAGTGTACTGATGCAGGATGGTAGAGTGGTATCCTATGCCTCGTGCCAACTCAAACACCATGAGAGGAATTTCCCCACGCATGACTTGGAATTAGCGTCAGTTGTGCACGCGCTCAAAGTATGGAGGCACTACCTGATGGGTAAGCATTGTGATGTGTTTACGGATCACAAGAGCCTGAAATACATATTCACTCAGAAGGAGCTGAATATGAGACAGAGGAGATGGCTGGAGCTCATAAAGGATTACGACATGAGTTTGCAATATCACCCAGGAAAGGCCAATGTTGTAGCGGATGCGCTGAGTCGCAAGGTTTATGCTAATGGCCTGACAGTGGGGGAGTTACCCAAGGATTTGTGTGAACAACTCAAGGACCTCAGGTTGGAAGTAGTATCTGAGGGATACTTGGCAGCAATGGAAGTTAAGCCAACGCTTCTAGATGAGATTAGAGAAGCTCAAAAGAAGGATAGTGACCTGGAGGAGATAAGAGGAAACGTACCCAAAGGCAAGGCTGAAGGTTTTCGCGAGGATGATCAAGGGACGCTATGGTACAAGGACCGCTTGTGTGTGCCCAACGATCCGGAGATTAGGAAGCTGATAATTAAGGAAGCTCATAATTCGTCATACTCTATACATCCAGGTAACACGAAGATGTACATGGATTTGAAGGAAAGGTTTTGGCGGGTTAACATGAAGCGAGAGATTGCAGAATATATTGCCCTATGTGATGTCTATAGTAGAGTGAAGGCCGAGCACCAGAAGCCAGCAGGGTTACTACAGCCATTACCGGTACCTGAATGGAAGTGGGATAGAGTTGGAATGGACTTCATCACAGGATTACCTAGGACCAAGACAGGATATGATTATATTTGGGTAGTGGTAGATCATTTGACCAAGGTAGCTCACTTTATACCCGTGAAGACCACTTACACCAGTGCTAAGTTAGCCAAGATCTACATGAACAGAGTTGTGTGCCTACATGGAGTTCCTAAGAGCATTGTGTCAGATAGAGGCACCCAATTTACTTCTCACTTTTGGCGCCAGCTCCATGATTCGTTGGGAACGAGGTTGGAGTTTAGCACAGCTTTCCACCCCCAGACAGATGGTGAGACCGAGAGGGTGAATCATATTTTGGAGGATATGTTCAGAGCCTGTGCTTTGGCTCATGGCGCTAGTTGGGATGAAAATTTACCTTATGCTGAGTTCTCCTACAACAACAGCTACCAATCCAACATCAAGACGTCACCATTTGATGTACTATATGGTAAGAGGTGCAGAACACCATTGTTATGGGATGGTGTAGGTGAACGTCAACTGTTTGGACCGGATTTGATCAAGGATGTTGAAGAGAAGGTTAGTTTGGTTCGGGACAGGTTGAAGGTAGCACAATCGAGACAGAAGAGCTATGCTGATGCTAAGCGCAAGGAAGTGGCGTATGAGATTGGAGATCGAGCATATCTCAGAGTTTCACCACTACGTGGAATTAAGCGATTTGGGATTAAAGGCAAGCTGGCACCTCGGTTTATAGGGCCCTACAAGATCCTGGCACGCAAAGGAGAGGTTGCGTACCTCTCCTCTTTGTTAGTTTAGGGTTTATAGGGCCCTAAAAGATCCTGGCATCCCAAATTTTAGATTTGACACTACATACATACATGTCATTGCATCATGAGCATCTTTGCAAAAAGTTTCAGTTTTAAAGTTCTTGCCAAAACACCTCCTCTTTGCTAGTTCATCCCATTTGCAAGCCTACTAGGACTTTTGCCTTGCATCCGTAAGAGAGACCCCTTTTGGGCATTCTAGACGGATGGTTGCGTAGAGCTCGTCTCTACGAACCCGTAGGAATTTATTTCACTCAATTCGGAGCTTCAGATCAAAAGTTAGGCCAATTTTAGTCTTTGCTGAATTTTCAGTTTTAGTTAAAACAGTACAGTCAGTTCAGTACAGTTAGCTGACAGTCAGAGTTAAAAAAAAGTTTCGGCCGCGGCAGCCGAGCCGGCCCAGCCGAGAAGGCCCGCCCGGGGCCCAACTACCGCCACCGCCCGCGCGGCGCGTAACCGTCCGCCGCCGCCCGCGCACTGCCGCCGACAGGTGGGACCCACCTGTCAGCGCGTCGCCCGCCACCGGCCGGGTCTGACACGGACTCCAACCGCCGCCGCCGGAATCCCGTTTTCCGCGGGATACACTCCGCCCCACGACCTCTCTCCGCCACCCCCTTTTAGCCCATGACTTCCTCGTCGAAACCCCCCCCTCGAAAACCCTACCTAAGCCGCTGCCAAGCCCCGGCAATTTCTCGCCGGAGTTTTCGCCGCCGCCGCCGCCATTAACGCCGGTGACCCGCGCCGCCACCCCCGAGCTCCCTCTCTCGCCCCGCCGAGCAACCGCCGCCTCGCGCCGCGCCTCCTTGACCCCTCTCTCTCTACCGCGCAGGCCGCCAGAGCACCGACGGGGAGCACCGCCGGAAACCGACGCCGGCCACCGCTCCAGCCGCCGCACGCCGCCGCCCCGGCGTCCCGCGTCCTGCGCCGACCATGCCCCGGTGACTGCCGCACACTGCCGATCCCCGTGCGCCACTCCACCGCACCGAACCTCGCTGGAGCACCACCCTCGCCGTCGCCGACCGCCGCCGCCACCAGCTCAGGTGCGCACGCTGTCGTGCGTTCCCAGCCGCCAGATCCCGAGCCAACGGCTCAGATCGGCCACGGACTGGACAGCCAGCCGCTGACTTGAGCAAGCTACTGAAGCTTTGTTAAAGTACCATGCATGCTTTGTGTTGCATCTGTTGATCTCTATGTGTGGTTTGTTTATTGTTTGAATTACTTTCGTGTAGATTGTGAGGATTGTAACCCGTGTGACTGTCCGGACTATGCTTTTGACTCCAGCAACTACCAAGGCAAGTGGAGCTTCATAAAAGTCCTATTTACTTTCTATATGAATTGTAGCTTGTTTTGTTTTACAAGTTTTATCTATTGCTATGCTATATCCTATTATGTCATAGTTTTTCTCGTTAGGTGAGCCGCCGCAAGTAGTTGTGCTTAGTTGTGCTTATGTAGACGAGGGTGGGATACACCATGATAAAGATTGTTTTGAAAGAACGTGTTTGGAAAGTTTGAAAACAACTTAGTTAATGAACTCTCTGGGTGGATTGGTAATTGCTTGGTTCGTGAATGCTGGGCCGATGTCTATGGTTTACCCGAGTAGCTCACTTGTGGATGGCCACCCAGGTTTCTGAGAAATGATTAGTGTCTTGATTTGGTAGCTTCCGTGTGCAACCATATGCCAGTGAGTTATGGGTGGCTGGATGGACTTAGTAGGTTGTGGTGACCCGAGCTCTTCGTATCCAGAGATGTAGTGAATATGATAGGTTGGTACGGTGCGTGGATGGGCTTGGGGAGCTACTTCCCGAATTGTCTCTTCTTAGACTTCTCCCTATCATGACTCAATATGCGTGTCGTGGTACGAGCGGGTCGACCAAATCATATGGGTAAAGTGTGCAACCCCTGCAGGGTGTAAAACTAAGTGCTTAGCCGTGTCCCCGGTAATGGACGTTTGAGTTGCTGAATTGTGGGTGCTATGACATGTTCTCATTCATTCTAACTTGTAATTGCTAAAACTTGTGGTTGAAACTTAATTGGGTTGTTTGTTGAAGATTAAATGCTTTACAAATGATTTACAAAGGTCAGGATAAAGTATTTTGCTGCTGCAACTAAGCCTAAACCCCACAAGCCAGATATACATATAGATATTAGCTTTGTTGTTTCTCTCATTGTTCCACTTGCCAGTGCATTCCAAATGCTGACCCTTCGGGGCTGTTATGTTTCATGTTGCAGGTTACTCTTCCGGTTACTCTAAGTAGTAGTGTTGGTTGCGACCCTCCACTCAACATTTTGTTCGCCTGTGGCGTCTAATGGAGACTGGAGCTACTTTATTTATGCTATCTATTTGCTACTTGTTTATTTGTGCGAGCGTTATGCCTTGCAAACTTTGTAATAAATGCAATATTCTGGATCATATCACTGTAATAATGATGCACTGTTAATTCTTTGATATCTATCGATACTGGGTATGCCAATGAACCGATCCAGGGATTGGCGTGATACATAGAGGTGTAATCCTTGTGGGTTGTACCGTTTCATCCGGGGAGCCCACAGACTTAGTATCAGAGCCATCCTGACCGTAGGAGACCTTAGTTAGCATGGACGTTAGACAGGAAACGACAAACCTATTTTCTAAAAGACAAAGGGAGAAGAGATGACTATTTGCAAAAGTGCTTATGTCTCTTCCCCTCCATTTTGAAAACTACTTGCATTAATATGATTTCTTAATCTTAAAATCCTACACACTTGCCCCTAACCTAACCTGGCCCTGAACACTTTTGTAGATGGAACCTATTGATGAAGAGTGGCTGAAGATTGGATTTCCCCGACTACTCTGGGACTCTCTGCAACTCTGTGGTTACCAGCAGAAACCTATCTACACCCTCCATAAGGGACTGGAATCAGGAGATTATGTGGGAACAGATTGTCATAGTAGCCAAGCCGGGAACCAATGGAAGCCCTATCTACTCCACTGGATCTCAGATGCCCAGTCCCGTACTTGCTGTTGATTTGGTAGCCAGAGAAGCTCTAATGTGCATCTGTAGTTCCTTCCCAGAGATGAGGCAGCCCACAACCTTCTACCTTCCCATGAAGGGAAACGTCAACTGCATCGGAGAATCTCAAGACCCTAGCCTAGCATACCATGTGCTCTCCTTTCAGACCTACTTTAGCTACTCCAGCAATGAGGTGTTAATAGCAGTCATGGACGAATACCGTCACTCCTAGATGGAGCTTCGTCGACTACAAGCCATTCTCACCCGTAAGGAAGCTCTGGAAACCCTGCAGAGAAATCAAGCACGAACCACCACCACTGAAGGAACCTCGAGAGAAGCCGCCCCCAAGAGAAGCAAGAAGTGCACCCCTGCCAGTCAGTATCTCTGTAGGTTCAAGCCCATCCAGGAAGTGCAGGAAACCCCCATTGCTCCGCTAGAAGCCAGCCACGACACCACAGATGCACCCTCCGAGTAATCACCCGCGTTGCGGTACTCGCACGTTTAGCAATAGGGTAGAGTCATGTATTGTCCCTGAACGCGTTCTGTAATGCTTAAATACTATTAGCACCCTCGGGTGTAGACTGGTTGGTTTGTAATAACTTCCTTGGATTGCTATGCTTGCTTGATTTCCTCTCCTTCTTGCGTGTTTTACCCAAGACGTTGCATCAGACCCAACCCGGAACGCGTACCACCAACAGGAAATCCCCCAGGATGGCCATGAGGACCGGAAGCTCGAAGAAGGCATGTGGCCGTTGTGGAGATGAAAGACACCAAGCCAGCAGGTGTTCCGGCCACTGCCCAAACTACGGGAATCCCCACTCGTCCAAAGTTTGTCCAACTCGGTTTGTCACTTGTTTCCTCTGTGACGGCCAAGACCATGTCCCTGTCCATTGCCCAATATATCTCCTCATTGGCAAGGCCTGTCAACCTACAGGTGTCAGCATAGGCAGGTCGTCAACTTAGTTACGCCGAAAGAAAAATACATGTTTCTCGTGTGATCAACCCGACCACTTCAGCCGAAAATTTCCCCAAGGTAAAACTGTCAAGACCTCTGCGAAAGTGAAGCCGGAAGGCACCCAGGGCCCTTACTTTCAAAAAGACGGCCACCCTACCTCTCGCAGCCCTGCAACTCAAGACTGAAGATTTCCCGTGCATCTACAGGCGACAACACCCCGTTGGAAGTAAAGATAGAGAGAAGCTCCTTAACTTACTCTAGGACTCCCTGAACGTCGGCAAGTGCAACTTGTAATAAACTAGTCAATATCCCCCTTGGAACGACACCTATGATGCTACCCTCCCTTATGTCATTGTACGCTACCTTAAGAAATATATTTTGCCGCCCTCATAAGGATGCCCTGGCTTGTAACTCTCCGATCTACCCTAGTCCAATCCTAAGGGGGAAAGACTGTGTCTTTCCGGCAAAATGGAATAACCCTCTGCCTGAAGCAACCCAACAGTTGGACTCAAAGACGCAAGCTAGGATACGATAATCCCTTAGGAGATACGTCGTAAATCCTAACAGCCGGAAGATCACTCCTCGCAATCATGGTTGAAGCCAGCTCAACACTTGTGCATCAAGGCGATTGAAGATCAACCTCACTGTCGAAGTGACCCTGTTCAAGGACTAAGCCGACAAGTTAGTACCCAAGAAACACATAGCACTAACTCGAAGACGAATCCCCTATCCTTACTCTCCCGAATCTCGGGACGAGATTCTTTTAAGGGGGAAAGGTCTGTAACATCCCAATTTCAGTAACCCTGATTCGTTGTCCAGAATGCAAAAATCAGGGGAAATAAAAACTTTTTCTTGCTCATTGGTGCAGTGTTTGCTTGTTGTTTGTTTGTGCTTGTGCATGTGAGTGTATACCATATGATACTCCTTACCTCACCATCAGTTGACAAAAGCTATTTACCAAAACTATCCTGGCTCATTTTACATATTCTCAAATGTTCTGGCATTTCCAAAACATGAGCCAAGGTGCTTGAGTAACCAAAACTAGTTTAGTAGCTTCCATTGACAAAACTATGGAGAACTATAACCTCCTTATGTTTTCAAGACAGAACCCTCAACTAATCTTATCTCTAGTTTTCCTAAAACCTCTTTTCAAAGCATTTGAATTCTACTCTTGGTAGAGATACCAAGGACTCTCACCTTACTCAATCCCCAACCCCTCCAAAATGCCCCAACCTTAACTCAAGCTAAGCTTGATGGTAACCCCGGTAGTGGATTCACTGAGTTGATAAGATGAGTTGCCTTGATTGGCTGTCTGATGAGTTGCCTTGATCTGCTATCTGATGAATTGCCTTGATCTGCTGTTTGACTTGTTTGCTTAGGAAGTAGTATGAGCTACTCTAGGATCTCATCACTAGTATCAAGAGGTTTCCAAATCACCACATCCTAAGCAAGAAAACAAAGCAAGATCAACTCACTAGATACTAAGTGATCATCTAAAACCCTTAGCCAGATCAATTATGCAGTGATCCATTCTAGAAGCTTCCAAGTCCATGAAGACCAATATCAAGCATGGATCCCTGCTACTCAATCTACACTTCAAAATCATCCACTTTATGATGCCTTGATACCTTGCAACACCTCCAAAAACATTCCCTCTCATACTCTAGTCAAAATCCTCAAAACTGCCAAAATTGACTAAGTCTAGAAACTGTTTCAACATTACCTTTTTGGATGTCTCCCTTTCTCAACCCTTGTGCATTTTTGACAATTCACTTGAACCATCTTGTTAACCATCATAAGGACTACCAATTACCACTTTTTCCCTTGGTTAGATAATCATCCAACCCACTTGTTCTTGATGGTTTTGTAGGCAAGAAAATAAATTCTCCTGCAAATCTAGTCATCATGCCTACTTTGACAGAAGCTCACACCATCATCCAACTTTATATGGACCAAATATCTACATGGTTGTGTTCTACTCATATAGGTATATCAAAATATACTTCACTTGTTCCAAGTGGATCTCTGAGCTTATTAAACCCACATGGTTTATAAGGCATCATGACTCATCTGGTATGGTAGCCTTATTTTCAACAAAGTTTGGCATCACTTCTAGATCACCTAAAATGCAATTAATACAAAATCCTTATGCCATGATCATATATATGACTTGTTATACCTATCCATCTATCCCTGGCATCAAGGTGAGCTCTGAGCTCCAAGATCCAACAAGGTTTAGGTGGTATAAAAATAACATCTCCCTAGATCCACAACTCCTTGTTCTCCATCTTATTCAAGTTGGATTTCCATTTCCCAAGGTTGAAAATTCTTGCTACACCTTGTCTACCCCATCTACCTTGGTCATCAAGATTTATCAAATATTACCCATAATTACTATGGCTCCAAATCTATTTAATTCCTTTAATAGGCCAAATCTCAAAACCCCTTTCCAAATGGAAAGTTTGGTTTTTGTCAAAACAATTTCCCAAATTTTGGCCCATGTGAGTTCCATATATCATACCCTATCTTCCCATCCCAAAAATAAATATTTTGGAGAAGCTTTATTGTTTCTTTTTGCCTATTTTCTTAAATGGCAGAAATGGAATAATAATTGTTTTAAATACTTTTAATCCCCAATAAATCTTGGGAAAATTCCCCTAAGTGTGTATTCACATTTGGGACCATATCAAACTAAAAACCCACCTTGTCCAATGTAAAAATATCAAATGATATTCTAGAAACTGCTTCTGCACTTTTTGAATAAAGGATTTTAAGTGGAATTAAAATCCTTTGAAAAATCCCCAAATAATTCCTAGAGAGGTCCCTTAACCTCATCTATCTCCCAGTACCTTTTCCTCATCTTGCCCAATGCAAGTTTTTGGACTTTCTTCATAACCACCAATTGGATCAAAATTACCAAGTAAGCAACTCCACTACTCAAACCACTTCCAACTCTCATCAAAACTTGCTCAATGCATCTCCTCAGCACCAGGACACACCCTAGGTCGACACCACTATAGCTCCACCCCTGCCCTTGCCCCCTTTTACCCTTGGATTAGTGGAGAGAGAGAGAGAACCCAAATCTTACAAGATTTACCCCACTTAATTACCACAGCTATCCCAGTCCTCTCTGCCCGAACCAATCCCATTCATACCCCTCCCCACCGCCCTCTAGGCCAATCCCTGGCCAGCACCACCCCTCCCCCATGTCCAAATTGGACATTTACACCATGGATCACCCCCCCCCCCTTGGTATAAAGGCCAGAGGCCACCCCCAGCATCCCTCCCTGCCTCATTTGATCCCTCCCACCTCCACTTACCTCCCCTAGCACTCCCTCTTCCTCCCCTGCTCTGTGCTGCCCAAGAAGAAAAGAGAGAGAGCTCTCGGCCTCTCTCAGAAAAACGAGCAAGGCTCCCTCTCCCCTGCTCCCCTTCCTATATATGTTGGTCCTCGAGTTCCCCTCTTCCTCCTCTATCTAACCCTGGTCTTATTTTTGCCCAGGACCGTCTCCTCCGTCGTCCCCAGTGAGCTCCGACGAGGTATCGCTCGGCCACTGTCGCGCGAGCTGTTTCCCGGGGACCACCACCGCAGTGCCGCCCCTCGATCTGCTCGTCGTCGTTCACCGCATCGCCCCGTCGCCTCCTCGACCTCCCCCGAGCCCCTGGTAAGCCTCCCCGGTGAGCTCCGCCGCCCCCTAGGGTTCCGCCGCCGCCTGGCTCTTTTAGCCGAGGACGACGACGTTGTGCCGTCGATCCCTCTTTAATCGGACGGGCACCGTCGCCCGATACCGCTTCGGTGCCCCTCCGCCGCTGACTGGCAGGCCCCGCCAGTCAGGCTCAAACCACGCTGCTCCCGCGCGTCGCCCCGTGCACCGTGGGTCGAAAGTCCTCCATCCGGCCCAGTAGCCCCAGATCCCAGCCCGCGAATCCTTTTCTTTTATTCATTTTTGTCCAAATTCAGAATTTGCCCCTCAGTTTAAAGCATTTTAAAAATGGAAACCAACTCCATTGAACCAGATATAATATTCATCATGTTCCTGTGTGTTTTGTACAACATACAGAACTGGTCCCTTGCCAAAATTAATTTTTATTATTCTTTGGCAATTAATCCACTGAAAATGGTCCTATGCACTAAATAATTTCCTCATAGAGTTTTATATCTCCATTTGGGGAAAACCAAGGCTCTACTGGAAGGTATTTGAAATATCTGTCATTTAGCATAGGCTATATGCCAAGGTGAATAGTAGTGTGTCACTAGCAAAAATAACAAGATCGGCCTTTATCTGCCTTGGGTAATTTCTCTAGGTAAAACAAATGTGGTATTGACCTAATTCCACCTCCCAGTACACCCCAATATCAACACCTACCAAACCCCAGCATCTCAAATTTTATTGAGCTCTGGTTGAATTGCAGTGAATTGAATACTTCTGTAAGGGGTATTTTCACTAAATAAATCACTCCAGGAGTTTTACAACTCCAAAAAGAGTGAATCCCATTCCTACATAAAGGTATTATAAATGCCTACCACATACCCTTGGATTCAACTCAAGTGCTTCTGTATAATTAATCTGGTGAAAAATAGAAAAACCATATAGAACTGCCTTTGGGAATTTCCTGAGGGCATTCTGGTAATTCTTTTGACAAGATTCCAACTCTAGGTGGTTTAGTACATCAAACACTACCTAACCACCCAAGGAAATAATTTTTGGGCTTCCAGATAAAATTCTGGTGAATTATTTCCTCAAACTAGAATTTATTCCACTATAAAAGGCATAACTAAATCTAGGTAATTGATAATCTAGTGAAACCACTTGTGTTGGTCTTGTTTGGTCAAGACCTATCTGAGGATATCATGGTTGCACATTGGTATTCTACAGACCTCAGAACCCCACTCCAAGTTCATGGTATTTAGCCTTGACAACTATCTTCCAAAGGGAAAAACACCTATATGGCAATTTAGTAATTCCACTACTAGAATCCAACCTCTCCAAAACATACCAAGTTCAGTAGTAATCCTTATGTTTGTTTGTTGTATGGTTTGATGCATGCATGCCTTGTATTGATTGTGGTATTGTCTGCTTGCATGTGTACCCGATGATGGCGATAGTGTGAGTGTCTGACGACCAGAAGGAAGGGACTTCTTATTATTATTTATTGGGTATTCTTGGTTATCTAAAGAAGTCTAGGGATTTATTGCTGATCATAGGAAAGCCACCATTCCCGAATTCCAATACTTGTCCTACTCTTTTTACTATTGTTTAGTATCTCCTTTATTAATTGCATTATTTATCTGCATGTCTTGTTTTACAAATACTGCACTAATAACTTGGCTCCTTGATGCACTCGACTTTCAACGTAGAGCTCGTTGGGAATCCCAAAAGGAAGGTATGATGAGCACAGCAGTAAGTTTTCCCTCAGTTATGAAACCAAGGTTTAATCGAACCAGTAGGAGCAAGGAAACACCCCAAAGGTGTTACTAGCTGAGCTTTGGCAGGGCGCACTACCGGTGCTAGTAGCAATGTGGAGACCTGCACAACACAACCACAGAACTTTGTCCCCAACTTGCGATGAGGTTGTCAATCTCACCGTGTTTTGCGGAAAACAAAGGATTAAACGTATCGAATGGAAAGAAGTAAAAGTTTGCAGAAAGTAAACACAAAGCAGTAAAAGATTGTAGATTGAATATAAAAGACAAGGACCGGGATCCATAGTTCACTAGAGATGGCTCTCCTTAGATAGATAACATGTTGGGTGAACAAATTACAGCGGGGCAATTGACAAACACCGAGAAAGCAATACATGCATATACTAATCATCTTGAATCCTTTGAGACTTGATTGGGCAATACAACATAATACATAGACCGCCATCCAACTGCATCTATGACTAATAATCCACCTTCAGGTTATCGTCCGAACCCCCTCCAGTATTAAGTTGCAATTAACAGATTATTGCTTTATGAACTGCGTGTAAGGTAAACAATACGATTGTTCTATGAACAAAGGATTGGTGTTTTCTCCCTAGTAGCAATAGCACATCTAGTACCTTAGAGATTTCTGTCACTTCCCCAGATTACCAGAGGCATGAACCCACTATCGAGCATAAATACTAACTCTTGGAGTTGCTAGCATCTACTTGGCCAAGATAGCTACTAACAATGGAAAGCATGCAAGATCTCAAATAACAAAGACATGATAGTATCAATAATCAATCTGAAATAGCATCTCAATATCCATCGGATCCCCGCAAACACAACATGTATGAATTACAAAAAGATTCATGAACGGAGCTCACGAGATCTAAACATGAAAGCACAAAGGAGGAGAAACTAGCCATCTAGCTACTACATGGATCCGTAGTCCAAGGATGAACTACTCACGCATCACACCGGAGGCTTGCATGGTGATGAAGAAGGCCTCCAGGGTGAATTCCCCTCTCCGGCAGGGTGCCGGGAAGAGCTTCAGATCCCTCCCGATCTAGGGATGGAGATGACGGCGGCTATAGACTCTTTCGTGGATTTCTGATCGGGTACTTAGGGTTTTCGTCCCGAGGGCAACTTATAGGCGGAAAGAGAGGCTGAGGGGGTGCTAGGGTCGGCCAGACCATCCCCTGGCCGCGCGGCCAGGTGGTGTGGTCGGCCCCTGGCCCCTCTCCGTCTCGTATTCTGGCACTTGATCCCTTCCGGAAAAATGGGCACTTTGGCTTTTGTCCCGTCCAATTCCGAGAATATTCATTTTCTGACTTTCCTGGAACCAAAAATAGCAGAAAACAGGCAGCTGGCACTGTGGCTCTTGTTAATAGGTTAGTCCAAGAAATCATATGAAAAGTACTCCAAAGTTGGAACAAAACACAAGAAAGTGGATAAAACCAAGCATGGAACATCAAAAATTATAGATACATTTGCAATGTATCAACATCCCCAAGCTTAACTCCTGCTCGTCCTCGAGTAGGTAAGTGATAAAAAGAAATAATTTTTGAGGTGACATGCACCATCAAAGACTTGATCAAAGTATTTGTAAAACATTCAAGGCTGGGATCATAGTACTTCAATCATAACATGAAAGACAAAGTTTAGCAATAAGCAAAGAAACTATGATGCAACATGAAAAGGCACAAACAAAAGATTCATGAATAACAATGCTTTGCAAGATGTTTGTTTGTTTCACATAAAGAAAACATAGCATAAAAGTATCCAGCTTGTCCCTCAATAGAGTAGCAATTATAAATGCATAGGACACCTTCAAAGTTCATAAGAGTGACTAGATACAATAGTTTAAAACAAGCAATATCAAGTTATGCATCGATCAACTAGTCTTGGGACAATGCACATAGAACTAATAAATGTCCACTATGCTCTCAAAGTAGGTGCATAAAGATAGAAGGTGGAGACTCAATATAATGGTGGAAGAAAGGCCTTTTGTAAAAAGGAAGTAGGGATTCAAGTCTCATAAAGAGCTTCCAAAAATTATGGTACTTGTAGTTTTCAACTCTCATTGCCCCTATCATAAGCATCTTGAAGTGGTTAAGGTTAAAGTGACACAACTAAGAGGATATGCTTGACAAGTTATAAACCGAAATCTCATGCCCCTTACTTACGAAGACTGATCCTCATGCTACTCAACTTCAGTCACGAGTAAGCTCTTGTCATTGTAAGTATATGTGTATCATTAAGAACCGCCAACGGGGTACCCCTTGCACATGATACGGGAGCTTTCCCATAATCAAAATGACAAGGCAAGCAGACAATGAGCATCTCAGCGATCTTTTTATTTGCTATTTGCATAGGTTTTTATTGAGGATGCTTCATAGAGTGCTCATTATGGTGATGCTGCAAGTTTCCACCATGATTAGGCATGGCTTAGGCTAGCGGCCCAGGCGTTTCTCTAACACACATACAAACTTCATGATCTTACAAGTTCCACTTTTATTTCACACCGCTGGGATCCGTAAGCAAAAGAACATGATATCAACGGGGTACAAAGTACAAGTGCAATGTTGAAAGCGTTCCCCATGAAACATGGTTCTGCTAATTTCAACTTATAAAGCGCAAGCATAGACACAACAAAGAAGGACCCAATTGTTTAAGTTTATTAGAGGCAATAAAGTAAAGTGTGCCATCAAGTTCGTGAGAGCTTTAATCACTAGTTTTCTCATAACAAGTGGAAGGTAAACAAAAGCATGAATGTACTTGGAATAGCATAAGCTAGTAGGTAGGTATGGTGGACTCTTTGGAAAAACTTGGTTTAGGGAGTTGGATGCATGAGTGGAACTCATACTTTGTTGTGGAGGCTAGCAAAAGACTGGGAGCGACAAACTAAGAGAGCAATAGTGGCCATAATCATGCAGAGCGACAAAACATCATTGATAAAAGCATAAAGTGATACTACAAGTTGAAAACTAAAGGATCATAAAGGCTATGGTGACTTGTGACAGTCATAACATGGTGTAAGCATGTGCCAAGTCAACCCAAATAAAGCATCAAATGAGAATACCACTATACTATGCTTTAATATGCTAAAACAACGCATGATTCATCCAAGGCACATTAAGCAATCTCAATTGTTTATAACAAGTCATGCTACAGCAAAGAATACTAAGCATAAATCCAAAACAATATCAAGTATGGCATGACAAAGCATAGCCACATTCAAAAACGAGCTCTTTTTACCACATAAGCATGAGCTTTCCTACTCTTTTCCAAACCAAACCAAACTAATTGCAAACCAAAGTATGAAACATGGGGTCCAACCAACTTATTCAGAAAACTAAGCAAACCAAGCAAACTAAAAACCAAAACCAAAACAAAAAAGAAGACACTCCAAGAAAAACACAACTGTGCATGAAACAATAAAAATGAAGCGTTTGGAGGAAACGTGGGATTTTTATTGATGAAGAAGGGGATGCCTTGGGCATCCCCAAGCTTTGACGCTTGTAATTATTGTATATTTCTTGGGATGACACACGTGGCATCCCCAAGATTGAGCTTTAGTCCATCCTTCATCTCATTACTCATTCCTTCCATACACCTAAAAATGTTCCTTCATACAAAACTTCACACAATCTCATTAGCAGCATTAGTGCACTTAAGATAAATAAGTCTCAAGATTAAGTTCTAACACCAAATAAACTTCCATTAGAACACTATCTACTGTAGCACTTACTTTAAAAAAATCTCAATTCCCCAAAGGAACTCAAGAAGGAACTAACAAGAAGCAAATGCAGAAAATGGCAGAAATCTGTCAAAACAGACCAGCAGGTAAATACGAAGTTTTTCGAAGATCTTATGTTGCTCAAATAAAAAAGTGTTGAACTAACGAAAGTTAGATAACAATCTGGGGCAGAAGCACAAAAACTTACAGCTCAATCCGACATACAGAACTCTCTCAGGAATTTTTACGGTGAAGCACAGAAATCTGTTTCGGGACAGCAACTTTCTCAATCATTACTTCACTCTCATTAGAGGTTACTCTTGGCACAAAAAGCAAATAAAAAAGGATAAGGAGCGGTTATTACTGAGTTAATAACTTCCAAGACTCATCTAAAACTCTTGGGTTATCTCCCAACAAGTACTTTTCTTTAACGCCTTTAAGTTAGGCATAAGAAGCAAAGAAAGAATCAAGTGTTCTCAAATGAAGAAGCATTAAGATCAATACCAGAAATATCTTCAACAAGGCAAGGTATATCATCCAGATAAGTTCTAGAGGATCCTCTCTCAATGCTCTTGGGTTAACTATTCTCATCAAAAGGGTTTGCAGGAACAATCCAATCAAGATTCTTTTCTATGGCATCATGTATTGCTACTAGTTTAAAGGGTATTGGTATCTTAGGTTACTCCCTATTAGGTTCGGTTTTGTTCAACTTTTCTCGTGTACCAACAACATCTACACATGAGCCTAGCATATTGAAACGTTCAAAAACTTTTCTAGCTTCCTTGACAACATCATAGAACTGTTGGAATTATGCCCTAGAGGCAATAATAAAGATGTTATTATTATAATTCTTGTTCATGATAAAGTTTATATTCCATGCTAGAATTGTATTAAGCGGAAACATTAATACTTGTGTGGTTTGTGAACAACACCGTGTCCCTAGTACGCCTCTATGGACTAGCTCATTGATCAATGATGGTTAAGGTTTCCTGTCCATAGACATGAGTTGTCAATTGATAATGAGATCATATCATTGGGAGAATGATATGGTGGACAGACCCAAACTAAGCGAAGCAATTAGATCGTGTCATTGTGTTCATCTTTGCGAAGCTTTTCCTATGTCAAATATTGTATTCCTTAGACCATGAGATAATACAACTCCCTGGTATCGGAAGAAAGCTTTGAGGTCATCAAACGTCATCCTATGAGAGGGTGATCATAAAGGTGTCTCTCAGGTGATCGGAAAGTATCTGTTGGGTTGTATGTATCGAGATGGGATTTGTCCCTCCCAAGTCGGAGAGATATACTTTGGGCCCACTCGGTAATCGATATCAACACCGCTTGCAAGCATGTGGTTAAGGAGTTAATCACAAAGTGATATCGGATTACGGAACGAGTAAAGTACTTGCTGTGAACGAGATTGAACTAGGTGACGGTACCGACGATCGAATCTCGGGCAAGTAGAATATCGCGAGACGAAGGGATTATATATATGGGATTGATTGAATCCTGGCATCGTGGTTCATCCGATATGATCATCGATGAATGTGTGGGAGTCAATATGGGTGCCTAGACCCCGCTGTTGATTATTGATAGAAGATCATGTCTGCATATTCTCGAACCCGCAGGGTCACACACTTAACGTGTCTCGACGCTAGGATAGATTGGATAATTGGTTTATGAATTTTTGTTCGGAGTCTCGGATGGGATTCGGGACATCACGAGAGGTTCTGGAGTGGTCCGGAGAATAAGATTCATATAAGGCAGTGCAGTTTTTGGAGTTCGGAATTATTCCGGGTTAATCGGTATTGTACCGGAAGCTTCTAGAACCTTCCGGAAGGGGGCCAACGTGGTCCCACCTTCCGGGAGGGGGCATGGGCCTATGAGGGAGTGTCCTGGCTGCATTGGGCCAGGGGCACAAGGCCCCATAGGGCCCAGCCGATCCTAGATAAGTTTAAATCGTTTAAACTAGAGATAAGATAAGATAGGATTTCTAGATAAGGGAGAGTTTAAATTGTTTAAACTAGAGATAGGCTTGGAGGAGAGGCTAGGGCTGGCCGCACCCCCCTCTATATATAGAGGGCTGGTGCGCCCCCTCTCACACCCCCTTACACCTTCCTCCAAACCCAGTTGCCCTGCTGCCCTTCCTCTCCCCCTCCCGACTGTTTGTAGGCGAAGCCCTGCGGCAGAAATTCTCCACCATATACACCACGCCGTCGTGCTGTAGATCCAATTCATCTCTCCACCATACTTGCTGGTCCGAGGAAGGAGGAGACGTCGAGGTGCTGCACGTGTGCATCTCACGGAGGCACCGCCACTTGTGGTGCTAGATCGGATCGGATCGCGAGGAGGAGAAGCGAGTACGACTACATCACCCACGTTCCGACAAACGTTCCGCTGTGCGAATCTTCAAGGGTATGAAGATCTAATCCAATCTCTCTCGTTGTTTGCATCTCCTAGATTAGATCTTGGCTTTCCCTCTGTTCGCTTCCGTAGAAAATTTTGATTTACTATGCTGCGAAACCCTTCAAGAACTCCTTAAACAAAGTTTCTAGAATAAAATCCCTCTTTTCAGGGTCCTCAATTTCTTTAAGCTTAAGAAACATTACTTGCATTAAGGGGTTGAGGTTAACAAACCTAGCTTCTAACATGTGAATTAAAGAAGTTGCAGCAATCTCAAAATTTGGAGCAAGTTCTACAAGGGATCTATCCTCAGAATCTTCATGTTTGCTAACATGATTAAAGAATTCTTCAATATTATATTTCCCAATTATAGAACCACTACCAATTGAAAGGTCTTTCAAGGTGAAAGTAGGGATCAACATGGTGAGCTAAGGAAGGGGTGACAACTAAAGGAGACTTAATTTTTTTTTTGGGTTTTCAAATAAGAAAGCAAAACAAGTAAAACTAATTTTTTTGTGTTTTTGAAGAACAAAACAAGCAAACAAAGCAAAAAAAAATCTAAGCAAAACAAAAACAACAAAGTAAAGAGATTGGTTATGAGGGACTCCCCTTGTGAAGATGTCCTTGACTCCCCGGCAACGGCGCCAGAAAAGATCTTGATGCACTCGACTTTCAACGTAGAGCTTGTTGGGAACCCCAAGAGGAAGGTATGATGAGCACAGCAGTAAGTTTTCCCTCAGTTATGAAACCAAGGTTTAATCGAGCCAGTAGGAGCAAGGAAACACCCCAAAGGTGTTACTAGCTGAGCTTTGGCAGGGCGCACTACCGGTGCTAGTAGCAACGTGGAGACCTGCACAACACAACCATAGAACTTTGTCCCCAACTTGCGATGAGGTTGTCAATCTCACCGTGTTTTGCGGAAAACAAAGGATTAAACGTATCGAATGGAAAGAAGTAAAAGTTTGCAGAAAGTAAACACAAAGCAGTAAAAGATTGTAGATTGAATATAAAAGACAAGGACCGGGATCCATAGTTCACTAGAGGTGGCTCTCCTTAGATAGATAACATGCTGGGTGAACAAATTACAGCGGGGCAATTGACAAACACCGAGAAAGCAATACATGCATATACTAATCATCTTGACTCCTTTGAGACTTGATTGGGCAATACAACATAATACATAGACCGCCATCCAACTGCATCTATGACTAATAATCCACCTTCAGGTTATCATCCGAACCCCCTCCAGTATTAAGTTGCAAGCAACAGATTATTGCTTTACGAACTGCGTGTAAGGTAAACAATACGATTGTTCTATGAACAAAGGATTGTTGTTTTCTCCCTAGTAGCAACAGCACATCTAGTACCTTAGAGATTTCTGTCACTTCCCCAGATTACCAGAGGCATGAACCCACTATCGAGCATAAATACTAACTCTTGGAGTTGCTAGCATCTACTTGGCCAAGATAGCTACTAACAACGGAAAGCATGCAAGATCTCAAATAACAAAGACATGATAGAATAAATAATCAATCTGAAATAGCATCTCAATATCCATCGGATCCCCACAAACACAACATGTATGAATTACAAAAAGATGATCTTGATCATGAACGGAGCTCACAAGATCTAAACATGAAAGCACAAAGGAGGAGAAACCAGCCATCTAGCTACTACATGGACCCGTAGTCCAAGGATGAACTACTCACGCATCACACCGGAGGCTTGCATGGTGATGAAGAAGGCCTCCAGGGTGAATTCCCCTCTTCGGTAGGGTGCCGAGAAGAGCTTCAGATCCCTCCCGATCTAGGGATGGAGATGACAGCGTCTATAGACTCTTTCGTGGATTTTTGATCGGGTACTTAGGGTTTTCGTCCCGAGGGCAACTTATAGGCAGAAGGAGAGGCCGAGGGGGTGCTGGGGTCGGCCAGACCACCCCCTGGCGCGGGCCAAGCCTGGCAGCGCGGCCAGGTGGTGTGGCCGGCCCCTGGCCCCTCTCCGTCTCATATTATGGCACTTGATCCCTTCCGGAAAAATAGGCACTTTGGCTTTTGTCCCGTCCAATTCCGAAAATATTCATTTTCTGACTTTCCTGGAACCAAAAACAGCAGAAAACAGGCAGCTGGTACTGTGGCTCTTGTTAATAGGTTAGTCCAAGAAATCATATGAAAAGTACTCCAAAGTTGGAAAAAAACACAAGAAAGTGGATAAAACCAAGCATGGAACATCAAAAAGTATAGATACATTTGCAATGTATCACTCCTCCAAGTTATGACCTTGTGTCCCTCGTGGCACCACCCTGATGTACCTACCATTCGATCCCTTTAAACTGAGAGTATGGTGGTTAGCATCCTACCTCGTTGAAAACCCCCGGTTTTGAGAAAATGAACTGTTTTGGGTTTTACCCTATGACAAATGTTTAAAAAGTGCTTTGTAAAACCCTTGGGAATAGGCATTGTTCCAAGAGGATGTTTTAACTACAGAAATGGTGTTAATGAGAAATGAGAAAGTGAAGGGATGTTCTACGCCTTTACCGGAACAATTTTTACCCGTGCAACCACATTACCCCAGGTGCTGGGGCTTAGCTCGTAGTTTGTCTGCATTAGCCGAGGCAGCTTGTACCATGCTTATAGGGAGAGATCCCTTGAATTCCGGGCAGGCGCTAACAGATCTCAGATCTGAAGCCTGTAGCTTGCTTTGGCAAGAGTGAGCCTGTCTTGGCAGGAGTGCCGGTGCAACAATTGGGTCTCCTGTGGACAGTATGACTTAGGCGGTACGGAAGGAAGTGGAGTCACCAAGTTAAGGTATACGCCAAGTTATGGCTTGGGTATACGCGTGTACGGAAGGCAGGACTATGGCTGGGAGCCACATACTCGTTGCCGGGGAGAACAACCCCAAAAGGAAAAGCAGCCTTTGCTAGGGTCGACAAGCGAAAGGTTAGGTTTGATTATCCGGACCCCCATCTACAGTGGTAGTGGGTCGTGGTTTTATCCTGGCGGATGTATTGATTCTTGTGGGGAAAGTGTGCAAACTCTGTAGAGCATAATCTATTCGAATAGCTGTGTCCACGGTAAAGGACGGTTGTAAAGGTGTTGGCTAGGAGTACCCAAACGGTGTTTGTTTGGAAAGAATGGATGAAAGTATGAAGGTTTTGGGGGAGCCTGAGTTCGAAAGCTTTGTTTTGACCAGAGGTAGTCAAAGAGGTTTAAAAAGGGTTTCTACTCCAAAACTGTTTTCAAAACTCTTTTTCAACAAAGATATGGAGATATCTTGATTTATAAAACAGAGGCATGTTTCAAAACTCTTTTTCAACAAAGATATGGAGATGCCATAACTTCAAGAGTTAGTCTAGGCTTTTCAAAAGCAACCCCGGATAGAGCTATCTCGCCACAGCCAGACCTGCATTCCCTTATTTCATTTATTCTGGTGGTTTGAGAGTACATTCAAAATTACTCACGGCTTTGTCCCTGGCTATTTACTTGGCCAGATTTTCAGAGGTTCGACATCGGAAAATTCAGGTGACGTCCAGCGAGCTAGGCCGTCTTCCCAGTCAGTTGCCTGTAGGTTGAAGGCACTGTTGGGCTCTGCACGTGATGATGTTCCGCTACTAAAGGTGGTGTAGCCATAATGGCATTTATGTAAGTCTTGTAAATTCGTTATGTTGTGGATGATGTAATGATACTTGTCGGTTATGTTCCACGGCTCACTGATCATGGGAACGTGGATACATACATAACAGGGATTTCTCGGATGGTTAATCCGGGGAGCCCACATGGATGATCTGGTTTCTGCGATCATACCGGTGAGGTCACGGAATGACATACCACTATTAGTCAGTTTCTGCCATCGGGTAGACTATGGCACATAAATCCGGGTAGATTATGGCACATAAATCCAGATGCGGTGATCGAAGATCAAAGCAGTTTGATCGAATCGGAGTACGGATTGGATTTGGGTAAAATTATTTTATCTGATGAAGAAATCCATGTTCGGGATGCAGATGAGATCTGCGGCAAAGGAAGCAGTTTGGATGAGGAACTTCCTCATGGATCTTGGTGTGGTTCAAGGCTTGTCCAATACATTGTACGTGTATTGTGACAACAATGGTGCTATTAAACAAGCCAAGGAACCTAGACAACGCCAGAAGAACAAACATATCCTCATGCGTTATCACCTGATTCTCTAGTTTGTCGATCAAGGTGATATCAAGTTTGCAAGGTACACACGGATGCAAACATTATGGATCCATTGACAAAGCCCCTACCACAGCCTAAGCATGAGGCGCACATGAGAGCTATGAGCATCAGATGCCTAGACATGTGATGTCAGGATGATTGACTCTAGTGCAAGTGGAAGACTATTAGGAATATGACCTAGAGGCAATCATGTATGATATAATTCCTAATGTATTCATAAAGTTATTAAGTTGTCCTAATATGAACATCTGATATGTATCATTGAATATGTGATTCGGTTGTCGAACTATATATTCATGTTGTTCATACTAGATGTCTCCTTGTTCATTGAGGTTGTGCTAGACACACAACTTAGACTAATATGATAGTCGGCTCATGACATGATTCCACTTGTCATGGGCATGGTGATGCTATTCCTACTTACACGGATTCAGCTAAAGAGTTTAGCGAGTCGGACTGACCCATATTGAGATACAACAAACATGTCATCCTTTGTATGTCTCAATCAGTATAATCCTTAGACCTGAGGTTGTTGCACAATTCGAGTTGTGGATCACCGACTTAGGTTCTGTCAATCGTTGATCCTTAACAAGGCAGTTATAAAGGTAGAGTTCGGGTCGACTGAGAATCAAGCTGCGTGATGTGGATAAGCAAGATGGGATTTTGCTCCTCCAATTATAGAGATATTCTCTAGGCCCTCTTGTGTTATATGATTCGGAATCATGGCCATGCGTGACTCGGTTAAGTGTTAACCGATGTGACCTACTAAGAGTTTATCGGATGAATCACATATCATAGATCAAGAAGAGAGTTGATCTATTTAAGGGGTGACGATGATTCGCCTATATCTCAACAAGGTATATCGTGAGGCAAAACGGACTTGAACGTAAGTCGCATTGAAATGTATGTAGTCATAACTCTTTGGTACTTAGGAATCGGTACGTTCTGCTAGGAGTAGATACCGATTGCTTGATTATGAGTCGGACTCCAATCGTGTCCAAGTTGCCATGAACCTGCGGGGTCACACACTTAGAGAGGGAGTAAGTCATTTGGGTTGGACCCAAACCATATAAAAACTGAGTCAGTGAGTTGGACTCGGAGTGACTAGCACTACAACATGGAGCTCAGGCCCTAGCGCTTATAGACACCGAGGCACAGCCTTAGTCGCCCACTCGGGCTAGCGCGGCAAAAAAGCCGCCAGGAATAACTGCGTCGGGGATTCTCAAACGGTGGCGGATTTTTTGGCGCGGCACAACGTGATCCGCCGAATTAGCGCTTTCACGGCATGGCAGAGGATGCACCACGTTATATTACTAAAGATGGTGAAACTTTAGTGTCGTATAACCGCGGATGTTTTGCTATGTTACACCTTCCAGCATCACTGAAAGTTAATTACCTTAACACTAACTGATTTAGATTGCTACTAATCCGTTGCATTTCCACAAACTGAATATTACATAACATTATTATCTAATTACATTTCTGTTACATTAACTTATCCTTAATCCTACTCCCTAATCTTGAGCTAGCACTGGGGAGACGGCCACGGCGACATGCCATCCGTTCACATCACTATCCTAACGCGCCTGCCATCCTCCGGGTTGGGTACTGTGACGGGGCAGTCCTCCTCCACATGTCTCACTCCGAGGACCGGAGCAGCGAGGCCACTAGCCTCCGTGTGCCTCACTTGGACGGCCGCAGCGGCGCGGCCGCTAGCCTCCGCGCGTCTCACTTGGACGGCCACAGTGGCACAGCCGCTAGCCTCCGCGCGCGCCTTACTCCGACGGTCGCAGCGGCATGGATCTGAAAGAGAAACAGCTCCATTAGAGAAATCACAAGATGCAAAATGGGGGAAACCAACAACAAGATCGATTAGATGAAGATGCACGGTTAGATCACTCCATACGTTGAAAACCCTAGCCCCATTCAGTCTAGTCGTAGCATCAAACCTAGTAGTCCATCGTCGGAGCTCCTCCTCGTACGTGTGGATACAGGTAGAGATGTTGTACATTCAACACGTCGACGATCCTGAGATTGGTTCGGATCGTGAGGACTGCACTGCATCAGCTGACGTTCTTCATCATTAATCCGCAACCGCGCATCTACTGTTAATCCTCGTGGCCTTCTACCTCGGCTAGATCTTGGAAACACCAATAGGGAAAAGTTTTTGTTTATCTCTGTGTGTCCCAACAATACGAGACTCCAAATCAATATACAAACTCACCATTACAAATATCTCATAACTATCCTAGTGTTGCCGAATGTTAAGTGTGTAACCAACAGGTTTGGGGATATGCAAACATGATTGAGACACATCCCCGGTCAATAATTCTTAGCGGGACCTACATACCCATAATGGCTCTTACACATTCAATGAAGATCATTATCAGAGCATGGTGTCAAGGATTCCATTCCCTTTGTCTCGCGATATTTTTCTTGCCCGAGATTTGATCGTCGGTATATCTATACTTAGTTTAATCTCTTTCCTAGCAAATACTCTTTACTCGTTTCCTAATACACCATTCCTTGTGATAAAACTCATTGGTCACGTGCTTGCAAGCGGTATAGAATGTGTGTTACCAAGTGGACCCAGGGTATATCATCTCGTCCATGGATAGAAAAATCCCAGTCTTGATTCATGGAATTCAACAATTAATTCCCGAGATACCTAAAAGACACATTTATTATCACCCTATTACGAACTGACAGTTGATGCCCCCAAAGTATTCTTCCCGTACTCGGAGTAACATAATATCATGGTGCGAGGAACATGATACTTGACAATGAACAACTATGCAGTTTAAATATTGTGACACGATCTAATTGTGTTGCTTAGTTTGGGTCTTGCCGTCACTCTTCTAATAGCATTATCATGTTATTAATCAATAGCTCATGTCCATGATTAGAAAACTATAACCATCATTAATGAATGAGTTAACCTGTTAGAGGCTTGCTCGACACTCACTGATGTTTATGAAACCACACAAGTATTATGTTTTCTGTTAATACAATTATAGCAGTCAACTCTCTTATCTTTAATTAAGCGGTCAACTCTCTTCTCTTTAATTCATGAAAATGGCAAGAAAAAAATGCAAAAGCAACTTAACCTTAGTCACCTTCTGATGTTCCGTCGGAATATACAAGGTGTTGCCTTTGGTTGCCCGGTAGAACTCTTGTGTGTGTAGTATATATATTTTTATTTTGCAGCACAGTCATAAAATTTCTTCCAACAATCTTCTAAATCACACAAAATACTTCGCAATATTTCAAAGAATACCATTCCAGCATAAAAGTTCGCGCATACAACGAATCACCGGTATTGATCCAATCAAAGTGTCTACAAAAACCATCACATGTATACATCATGGAGTCCATGCTACCACCGCAGAAGACTTGTAACAGACACCCAAAGCATGGATGATGAACTCTTGCTTCACATCGTTGGCACTGGAATAGAAAGGCTTCACCATGCATCTAGTAGGTTAGGCCATGAAATGGATCAATTTGTCATCGCAAACAATTGACGATTTAGTATAGTTCAAGATGATTGCTACTTCATCGACAAAATCCAAGCAATTATGTCAGAAAGAAAGAAAGAGAGGTTAAATATTTATGGTTGTAGAGGTTAAATATTTATGATTGCAGGAAAAAAAAGCGAAATCCAAGCATTACTTCAGAAAGAAAGGAAGAAAGAAAAAAAAGGAAAAAAAATGCTAAAAAGAATTGTGTCTAAGCCCAGGTTCGAACTGGGACCTTTAGACCTCGTTTTGCACACGAGTTTTTGCTGGGTTTGTAGTGTATTTCCCCAGCCAACCCAATACTCTCAAAAACTCTCCACGGACCGTTTTGCAGGCCGGGCTTGGACGGGCTGAGCCCCAGCAATACCCTGGAAACTCGTTGGGTTAACATGGATCAGACCCACACGTACCCCCTCACGTTGTTGGTCGTTTCTCAACACATCGATGTCTTCTCCCCCTGATCAGGCCACGCTCCGCTGCCATCTCCTGGACTGAATCAAACATGCGTACCAAACAGCCAAGTATGATATATCGGCAAGGGGATTTGGGTGAATAAGAGTATTGGGTGAATCAAATGTTTTCACACAATCCCCCTGTCATAATAATCAGTAAAACACCAGAAACCTCTCCCGCCAAACAAGGCCTTAGGCCTTGTTTTGTACAAGGGTGTTTTGGTGGAACGGGGAGTATTAACCCCCACCGTTATTTGGTGGAACTTATCTGTTCACCCAAAACACGAGCGCTGCAATCGAGCGAGCGAGCGACAGAAAAGCAAGGCAGGGCTAGCGTTTCTATCCAGGCGCATATCAGGGGGGTGCCCGGGTTCCTAGGGCTAAGCCAGTCAAAAACCGGCCAGCAAAACATACGATTGAGGATTTGCCAGGCTCATGGGTTGGGCCGGGGATAAACTCGCCGATCCCCCAAAAAACATGTGTACAAAACAAGCCCTTAGGGGGAAAGGAAAAAAGGAAATAAATGCTAAAAGTACTTGTGTCTAAGCCCAGGTTCGAACTGGGGACCTTTAGTGTGTGAGACTAACGTGATAACCAACTACACCACCCAGACAGCTTTTTATCATTTACGCAGAACCTGTATAAATATGATCATGGGCCATAGGGAGGTCAGCTAACTTAGTTTTGAATCGCTCTCCACGTACTCCCTCCCTGTCTCGGTGACAACTCAACACTGATCCCAATTTCACGTCGACAGCCCTGAAAAGAACCTGACGTTGTTGGGCGGATCACCGAGCAATTTGAGCGACCTCGGGACCGGCGGCAAGCTGACATCGACGAGCCCTTCGAGAAACTGCACGGCCATTCCCATGCTCGGCCTGGCACCCTCGTCGTCCTGCACGCACCAGCACGCCACCTTGCACGCGCTCGACCTCGTCCATGTCGGCGCCACCCCCGAGCCGTCCGTCCACCGCGCTCCGCACGTCGCCGTCGAGGAGCCGGCTCACGGCCGTCGACGGGAAGAAGTCCACCGTGCCGTCCCGCCTCTGCTCCACGTTCCTCCTTCCGGACACGATCTCGAACAGCAGCATGCCGTAGCTGAACACGTCCGCCTTGGCCGTGATGGCCGTGCCGGAGATCCACTCCGGCGCGAGGTACCCGACCGTGCCCCTCATGGTCGTCAGCACGCGGCTGAAGTCGCGGCCCACGAGCTTGGCGAGACCGAAGTCGGCAACCTTCGCGGCGAACGCGTCGTCCAGCAGAATGTTCTCCGGCTTGATGTCGCAGTGGATGATGCAGTCCCTGCATTTCTCGTGCAGGTAGTCCAGCCCTCTCGCGACCCCGAGAGCGATCTGGTACCTCGTCTCCCAGCTCAGGACGCCGTGGCTGGACCCGAAGAGGTGCCTGTCTAGGGAGCTGTTCCGCATGTGCTCGTAGACGAGCAGCCTACGTGTCCCCTGGGAGCAGAACCCGAGCAGCCGGATGAGGTTGACGTGCTGGATCGTGCCGATCGTGCTCACCTCGGCGCGGAACTGCTTCTCCCCCTGACGGACGCCCTCGAGCTTCTTCACGGCGACCAGCGTCGCCGTCGCGTCGGGGAGCGACCCTTTGAACACCGACCCGAAGGCACCTCCGCCCAGCTTCTCGGAGAAGTTTTTGGTCACCGACTGCATGTCCCGGTACGTGAACGCCATGAGAGAACCTTCGAGCTTGGCTCTCGTCGGCCCCTTCGACCTTCTGCTTCTCAGAACCAAGACCGCGGCGAGAGCAATGGCGGTGACTGCAGCCACCACAACTGCGGCGGCCACGAAACCAATGATGAGTTTTTTATTGTGTCCGGTGCTAGTGAACTCGGACGCAGCCAGACGGATCTGGATGATGCCGCTTCCGGTGCCAGCAGTGCTGCTCGTGTCCTGGAGGTTGATGAGGCCATCGTGCCACAGCGAGCAGCCGCCATTGTAGGCGTACGCGGTGCAGGAGCAGTTACCGAGACACGCGAGCTCGCAGTCGCGAGCACTCGCCGCAGCAACCACGCCCTGCGCATTGCTCGGTAGCTTCACGTTGGGCATCGTGTAGAACCTGTCGTGGTTCTTGGCCTCACGCGTGGCGCACCGCTGCAGCGCGGTGTCCCTGACGCAGCCGGCGGCGTGATCGCCCTGCATCCACGCGTGCGGCCGCCGCTCGCTGAAGCCGCGGAGGCAGCGGCACGAGGGCAGCGCGTTCTCGACGCAGGAGGCGAAGGCGCCGCAGAGGGCGTAGACGTCGCACTGCGCCTTGGGCTCGGACCAGAAGAGCATCCACTCGGCCGCGGACGCCACCCACGTGAGGAACTTGACCTGCCCCGTCACGTCCACCACGAACCTCGTGAGCACGGCGTCGTCCTTGACGTCGTAGACGAAGTAGCTCTCGTCCGCGCCGTCCACGTAGCCGAAGGTGTAGAGCGACAAGGGGTAGGAGTCGGTGACCATCATCTCCGGCACCGCTGTGAAGCCGTGGCCCGTCCAGTTGCCGCTGGTCCAGTAGGGCGCGGTGCCGTTCCAGCTGAGCAGGTACTGGCTGCTGGCGCCGTCCGGGTCGAGCTGGAGCGAGAACGCGCCCGGCGCCGGGTCGCCGTAGCCTCTCCAGGCGAAGAGGCGCGTGACTTGGCCGGTCCGCTTGTTCCGGCCCAGCTTGCCGCCGGGGAGCCACGTGTCGCCGAAGTGGTCGAAGCTCTGCCAGAGCACGCGGGAGGCGTTGGACGCGTCCGCCAGAACGAGGTTGCCCGTGTCGAGGAGGACGCCGACCGTGGAGCCGGTGGTGGTGGCGTTGGTCGACCAGACCGGGGACTTATTGGCGGCGCGGCCGTCGTGGAGGGCCAGGTTGCCGTGGGTTGTCACGGTGAGCCGCGAGGTCGCCGGGTCGGAGAGCGGGGCGTCCCGGTTGGCGACCCACACCGTGGTGTGCTTGGGGATCTGGTTGTACCAGATGCCAATGTACCAGTTCGGGGACGAGGTGTCTGTTGCAATTGCACGTGGGAAAATGAAGGATAATCACACGCGATTGATTAGAATAAGAGTACTCTTAGAATAATCCGTGTCTGTGCGACGACAATCGAGGGGGTGCCGGAGAGATGGTGAGGTACATAAACGTACCTGGCTGGAAGAAGCCGAGCGCGAACTTGCCGCGCCTGGACACCAGCCTCTGCCCTCCGGAGAGCGGCTGGCCGGCGGCGATGGTATCGGTGGCGCGCGACGGTGCTCCTTGCAGAAGGGGAAAACCGAGGAACAAAAGCAGTACATCGATGGAGCACAGTCGACGTGCTGTCGCCATTGGCGAGATCACCAACCGGACACTGGCCTCAGCGGAGCAGCAGTGAGGTAGTGGCGGAAGAGGAGCGAGGGAGATTAGCTTCTTGAGACTTGAGAGCGGTCACGGCAGGGGCTTAAATGTGCCATTGAAGGCGTCGTACTACGAGTACGAGTGGGTTAACTCGAGCGGCTGCTATCTCTCGTCCGTCTCGTCTCGTCTCGTCTCGTCGTACGTCCTCCTGCCCGGGGATAATACTATTGCGTGCCATTGAAGGATAATACTATTGCGTGCAACGAAGGTAGTAGTTGCTCGCTTGGCCCAGCCGCACAGGGATCAACCTAAACGTGCAAACCGGCGATGCTAACCGCACCACGCGTGCTCTGTTCAGGGGACAAGTTGTTTGCGATAATTAATTGATCCATTTCATGGCACTAACCGACTAGATGCGTGGTGAACGCTTTTTATTCCGGTGCCAACTATGTGAAGCAAGAGTTCATCGTCCATGCTTTGGGTGTCTGCTGCAAGTCTCCTGCGGTGCTAGCATGGATTCCATGTTGTACACATGTGATGGTTTTTCTAAACATTTTGATGGGATCAATAACGGTGATTCCATGATGCAATGGAGTAGAGGCTCCTTCTACATCCGCGCCGACGTGCTCCAGCTCGACTGCTCCCGGAGATGGTCCATGTTCGTGGTCTACGGACCGGCGGATCACCGGTGATCCCAAGAGTTCCTCGAGGACCTTACGACGGTTGTGGGAGCCTGCACGCTGCCCCTTGTGGTGGGGGGTTTTAACCTGATCCTTGGGGTCCAAGATAAAAACAACGACAACATTAACTGGCCTAGGGGTTCACAGGTTCAACGAGTGCATCGCCTCGCTTGCACTGCGCGAAATTCGCTAGGGAGGCGCGCATTTCACCTGGATCAACAAGCAGTTGAACCCGGTCAGGTGCGTTCTGGATAGTCTTCATGTCCTCGGAGTGGGAATCCATGTTCCCCCTGTGCACCCTCACTGCGGAGACCATTATCGGTTCTGACCACTCCCCCCTGATTCTCAGTTCCAGGAAGGAGCTCAAGAGATAGAGTCCTCGTTTCTTCTTCAAGAACAGTTGGCTTGAGCGACCAGAGTTTGGGGACCTAGTAGCCGAGAAGTAGCGCGAGCTGCTAGGATCTGGATGGCCCCTGCTGGACCCGATCGAGACCTGGCAGATGGTCTCGACGGGTCTTTGCCAATTCCTCAAAGGCTGGGGTGCCAACTTGGGAAAGGCTGACAAGGACATGAAGGAGGAGATCCTTCATCAGGTGTAGGCCCTGGACCTGCAAGCCGGTATGGACGGCCTGTCGGATGAGGCCACGAGATAACACCTGGAATGGCAGCTAATGCCCCTGGACAGGGTGGAGGAGGAGTACTGGCGGCAACACAGCCGTCTGAAGTGGGTGTTGAAAGGGGATGCCAATACCGCCTACTTCCATGCGATTGCCAATGGCAGGAGGCGCAAATGTAATATCCATCGGCTGGTTTCGGATCAGGGGATCCTCACGGAACCCAAGGCCCTCCAGGGATCTGCTGGGAGCAGACGACATAGAGGGAGTGTTTAGTCTAGCCACGGATTTGTTCGCGGGCCCGAGACGGGTCTCGGGGGGAGAACACGAGCCTTATGCTCACCTTCACGAAGGAGGAGATGGATAAGGTTCTGGCCAGTATGAAAGCCGATATCGCGCTGGGGCCGGACGATTTTCCGGTTTATTTTTTCAAACGGTTCTGGACCTTGATGAGACCCCTGGTTTTGGAGATCACGAATGTCTTCGCCCTTGGGAGGGTGGACATTGCTCGCCTCAACTTCGGGGTGCTAACTCTCATCCCCAAGGTCCAGGGGGCCGAGGACATCAGGCAGTTCCAACCCATTGCCCTGATCAACGTCATCTTCAAATTTGTGGTGAAAGCATACGCTCTTCGCCTTTCTCCCATCGCGCACCGGACCATTAGTCATACCCAAACAGCTTTCATCAAGGGTAGACATATACATGAGAGGGTGGTCTCCTTCCAGGAGATTGTGCACAAGGTTAAGTCCAAGAGGAGCAGGGGCATCTTCCTAAATTTGGACTTAGAAAAAGCGCATGACCGGGTCAACTGGGCCTTTCTCAAGGAAGTTCTGCTCAGGAAAGGCTGTGAGCCCGGGTGGGTCCACAGGGCCTTGAGTTTGGTCATGGGAGGCCAGACGGCAATTTCTATCAACGAAGAGGTTGGGAACTTCTTCTGTAACGGTAGGGGTGAGGCAAGGGGATCCGCTCTGACTGCTCCTCCGACTTCACGGTCGAGGCGCTGGCAGCCATCCTAGAGGCCGCCTGCCATGTCAGGAACGTTTCGGGCATGATCCCACATCTGGTCCAGGGAGGGGTGTCTCACCTGCAGTATGCGGATGAGACTATCATCATGTTTGAGCCCGGGGACTTGGCCATTGCCAACCTCAAGTTCCTCCTCTTGTGCTTCGAGTGTCTGTCGGGCCTCAATATTAATTTTCACAAGAGCGAGGTCATGGTGATGGGTGCCTCCGAGGAGGAGGCCTCTAGGATTGCTAACATGCTAAACTACCGACGGGGATCTTTCCCGTCCACCTACTTTGGCCTACTGATTGGCGATCGAGTGCTGACGGCCGCTGACAGGGGCCCTCTCACGATGAAGGTGGCTAAGAGGGCGGACCCATGGATGGGGAAATTCATGTCGTCTGTTGCGTGACTTACGCTGATCAATGTGTGTGTCTCGAGTCTGCCGATGCACGCCATGGGGGTCTGTCTGCTTGGGGAGGGTATCCACAACGCGATGGACAAACCACGCTCCCGATTTTTCTAGGAGGCAAATGGCCCTAGGAAAAAATACCATTGGGTTAGATGGGAGAATCTCTGTAAGCCTAAGACCTTGGTGTTAGCTTTGCGATAATTAGATAACAAAGAACAATAAAAAAATCACAGTAAAGGGGACACAGATTTAACGTGGAAAAACCCCTCCAACAAAGAGAGAAAAAAACCACGGGCGCCAGCCAGCGAAACTTCATTATATTGAGGAGTGTTTACACAACGCCGAAGATTTTCTCAGATGCAACTTATCTCAGCTGACGGCTTACAAGAGGTTTATATAGAGGTGGTAACATAGGTCATCACATACGTGTAGGGGTTCGTAGCATGGAAAACAAAAATTTTCTATCGCATACAAACAAACAAGCCAAGATCTATCTACTAGATTGTAGCAACGAGTCGATGGAATAACTCACCCTCGAAGATTCCAAAGTGTTTAACGAGAGCAGATTCTCGTGGGTGATGTAGTCGTACTCTTTCCGATCTCAAGATCGCGTAGACGATCCTTCCGGCGCCGCGTTCCCGCAGCGCTCCCGCAGTCGGTCACACGTTCGGTACTCGACGAAGACCTTCCTCTCCCTTGTTCCAGCAGGCAGCGGAGGTTGTAGCACTCTCCTCGCGATTCCGGCAGCACAACGGCGTGGTACCGGAGGTAGAGGGGAGATCCCGCAGGGCTTCGCCTTAAGCCGGTGCGAGTATGGTGGAGCTTATGAGAGAGGCTATTAGTGGTCTAGTAATTAGACACACCAATTAGAGGGCTCTAAACCAATTAGAAGGCTCTAAACCGAAACAGCTCTAAACCGGGGTCTAGGTCTAGTTTCTAGTTTAGAGGATAGGAACTTGTGTGTACTAGGAGGGGAGCCCTGCCCCTCCTTATATAGGTGGGAGGGCTGGCTGCGCCATGGGGAGGAGAGTCCCTCCCCAAGTCGGCTTGGTGGGGCGCCGGCCAAGGGAGGAGTCCTCCCCAAATTCGGCCTCCACCAATCCTCCTCTTTTCCCACTTCCCAAAATTGGCAGTTTGACTTTCAAATTAGCCGTTTGACTTTTCCAATTTAGGAATTAAATAAACCCTTTATTTTGGACAGCGAGAACACCTAGTACATGATGCAATCATTCCAACTTGCAATGACACATTCATGTACCCCTTCCCCCCCGGAGTGCCGGACATTCCGGGACCTTCTAGAATGTTCCCGATGAAAACACCGGAACCATTCCCCAACTCCGAAATGGGACTTTCCTTATATGAATCTTATTCTCCGGACCATTCCGGATCACCTCGTGATATCCCGGATCCCATCCGAGACTCCGAACAACATTCGGTCTCTTTCTCATAATACCATAACTACTCAAACAACGTCGAATCCTTAAGTGTGTCTCCCTACGGTTCGTGAATTATGCGGACATGATCGAGACACTTCTCCGAACAATAACCAATAGAGGAATCTGGAAATTCATATGGCTCCCACATATTTCTACGATTACTTTGCGATCGAATGAACCACTTACATACGATACCAATTTCCCTTTGTCTCACGATATGTTACTTATCCGAGGTCATGATCGTCGGTATCTCTGCATACCTAGTTCAACCTCGTTACTGATAAGTACTCTTTTCTCGTTCCCGTGATATGTGATCCCTTGTGACCAAGTCACATGCTTGCAAGCTAATTGGATGACATTTCACCGAGAGGGCCCAGAGAATATCTATCCGTCATGTGGATGGACAAATCCCACTCTTGATCCATGTGTTTCAACCAATACTTTCCGAACACCCAATGCCACTTTTATAGCCACCCTGTTACGGTGTGGTGTTTGATGACATCAAAGCATCCATCCAGTAAAGGCAATATGCATGATCTCATGGTCGAAGGAATTAGGTTACTATGTATCAGAAAGCATATAGCAATTGAACTATTGAAATGACTTGATCTTTATGCTACGCTTGTCTATAGGAGTATGTCCACCATATCATTCTCCTAACGATATGATCTTGTTGTTGATAACATCTCAATGTTCATGACAAAGAAACCACATCATCAATCAACCAACAAGCTAGTGAAGTATAGAGGCCATACTAGGGACTTCAAATTAAGTTTACAAATCACACAAGTATTAATGGTTTCCTTGTTAATACTATTATAGCATGAATGTAAACATTTATCATAAACACAAAGATATATAATAATAACTACATTTATTATTACCTCTAGGGCATATCTCCAACAGTCTCCCACTTGCACTAGAGTCATCTAATCTAGATTACATGGTAATATACCGAACACCCATGGCAGTTTGGTGTTGGTCATGTTTTGCCCTCGGGAGAGGTTTAGTCAACGGATCCGCCACATTCAGATCTGTGTGTACTTTGCAAATCTTTATATCCCCATCCTGGATATGTTCTCGAATAGCGTGGAAACGCAGCTTGATATGCTTCAGCTTCTTGTGTGACCTTGGTTCTTGCGCATTGGCTATGGCGCCCATGTTATCACAGTAGATAGACATTGGGTCCAGCGCACTTGGAACCACACCCAGCTCTGTAATGAACTCTTTCATCCATATCGCTTCTTGTGAAGCCTCCGAAGCAGCCATGTATTCCGATTCAGTTGAAGATCTCGCCACAACGCTTTGCTTTGCACTCCTCCAGCTAACTGCTGCACCATTCAAAATAAATACGTATCCAGATTGTGATTTAGAATCATCCGGATCGGTGTTCCAACTAGCATCGGTGTAACCATTAACAACGAGCTGTTCATCACCTCCATAAGAAAGAACCATATCCTTAGTTCTTCTCAAGTACTTAAGGATGTTTTTGACCGCTGTCCAATGATCCACTCCTGGATCACTTTGATATCTGCTAGTTAGACTAACAGCATATGCGATGTCGGGTCTAGTACATAGCATGGCATACATTAGAGATCCTATGGCTGAGGCATAGGGAGTCTTACTCATCTTTTCTCTATCTTCTGCCGATGTCGGACTTTGAGTTTTACTCAAGGTCGTATTGGGCAACATGGGCAAGAACCCTTTCTTGCTATCTTCCATTCCAAACCTCTTTAGAACTTTGTCCAAATATGTACTTTGTGACAATGATATTTGGCGTTTCGATCTATCTCTATAAATCTTTATGCCTAATATGTAAGCTGCTTCGCCAAGATCCTTCATTGAAAAACTATTATTCAAATATTCCTTGACACTATTAAGAAGGTCTACATCATTCCCAATCAACAATATGTCATCCACATACAGTATTAAGAATGCTACAGAGCTCCCACTCACTTTCTTGTAAATTCAAGCTTCTCCATAAGTTTGTATAAAACCAAAACTTTTGATTACCTTATCAAAACGTTGATTCCAACTTCGGGATGCTTGCTTCAATCCATAGATGGACCGTTGAAGCTTGCATACCTTGTTAGCATCTTTAGGATCGACAAAACCTTTGGGTTGCATCATATACAACTCTTCATCAATGTCTCCATTGAGGAATGCTGTTTTGACATCCATCTGCCATATCTCATAATCATAATATGCAGCGATTGCTAACATAATCCTCACAGACTTTAGCTTCGCTACCGGTGAGAAAGTCTCATCGTAGTCAACTCCTTGAATTTGTCGAAACCCTTTTGCGACAAGTCGAGCTTTATAGACAGTAACATTACCATCAGCATCTGTTTTCTTCTTGAAAATCCATTTGTTCTCGACAGCCTTACGGCCATCCGGTAAGTCCACCAAAGTCCATACTTGGTTTTCGTACATGGATCCAATCTCGGATTTCATGGCTTCTTGCCATTTATTGGAATCTGGGCTCATCATCGCTTCCTCATATGTCTCGGGGTTATCGGTGTTGTCCACCAACATGACATTCATAACGGAATCATACCAATCTGGAGTGGTACGAGTTCTCGTTGACCTCCGAGGTTCTGTAGCAACTTCGACCGAAGTTTCATGATCAACATCATTAGCTTCCTCTCTTATTGGTGCAGGCACCACAGGAACTTCTTCCGGTGCTGCGCTACTCGCAATTTCGAGAGAAGGTTCGACAACCTCGTCGAGTTCTACTTTCCTTCCAGTCACTTCTTTCGAGAGAAATTCCTTCTCTAGAAAGGATCCATTCTTAGCAACGAAGATTTTGCCTTCGGATCTATGATAGAAGGTATACCCAACAGTTTCCTTCGGGTATCCTATGAAGACGCATTTTTCCGCTTTGGGTTCAAGCTTGTCCGGCTGTAACTTCTTTACATAGGCTTCGCATCCCCAAACTTTAAGGAACGACAATTTAGGTTTCTTCCCAAACCATAATTCATACGGTGTCGTTTCAACGGATTTAGACGGTGCCCTATTTAAAGTGAATGCGGCTGTTTCTAATGCATAACCCCAAAATGATAGTGGCAAATCTGTAAGTGACATCATAGAACGAACCATATCTAAGAGAGTTCGATTACGACGTTCAGACACACCATTACGCTGTGGTGTTCCCGGCGGTGTCAACTGCGAAAGTATTCCACATTTCTTCAAATGCTCGCCAAACTCGTAACTTAGATATTCACCTCCACGATCAGATCGTAGAAATTTAATCTTCTTGTTACGTTGATTCTCTACCTCACTTTGAAACTCCTTAAACTTCTCGAAAGTTTCGGACTTATGTTTCATAAAATAGATATACCCATATCTACTCAAGTCATCCGTGAAGGTAAGAACATAACGATAACCACTGCGCGATGCTACACTCATTGGACCACACACATCGGTATGTATGATTTCCAATAAGTCTGTAGCTCGCTCCATTATACCAGAAAATGGAGTCTTAGTCATTTTACCCATCAGACATGCTTCGCATCTTTCAAGTGATTCAAAATCAAGTGATTCAAGAAGTCCATCGGAATGGAGTTTCTTCATACGTTTCACTCCAATGTGACCAAGACGACAGTGCCACATATAGGTCAAATTATCGCTTGATTTCAAACGTTTAGCCTCAATGTTATTAATATGTGTATTTCTACTATCGAGATTCAATATGAATAGACCATCTATCAAAGGTGCATGTGCATAAAACATATTACTCATATAAATCGAACAACCATTATTCTCGGATTTAAACAAGTAACCGTCTCGCAATAAACAAGATCCCGATATAATGTTCATGCTCAACGCAGGCACCAAATAACAATTATTTAAGTATAAAACTAATCCCGATGGTAGATGAAGAGGTAGTGTGCCGACCGCGATCACATCAACCTTTGATCCGTTTCCCACGCGCATCGTCACCTCGTTCTTCACTAGCTTCCGTTTATTCTGCAGCTCCTGTTTTCGAGTTACAAATATGAGCAACCGAACCAGTATCAAATACCCAGGCACTACTACGAGTACTAGTGAGATACACATCAATAACATGTATATCAGATATACCTTTCTTCTTGATGTTGCCGTTCTTCAAATCCGCCAAGTACCTTGGGCAATTCCGCTTCCAGTGACCTTCTCCCTTGCAGTAAAAGCACTCAGTATCAGGCTTGGGTCCAGCCTTGGTCCTCTTCGTCGGCGTGGTAACTTTCTTACCACCCTTCTTGAAGTGTCCCTTCTGCTTAGACTTGCCTTTCTTGAATTTGGTGGTCTTATTGACCATCAACACTTGGTGCTCTTTCTTGATCTCCACTTCTGCAGATTTTAACATAGCAAATAGTTCTGGCAACTCTTTGTTCATGTTCTGCATGTTGTAGTTCATCACAAAGTTCTTGTAACTTGGTGGTAGTGATTGGAGGATGCGGTAAACTCCCAAAGTATTAGGAATCACTATACCCAAACTTTGAAGTTTATTTGCGTGCCCAGACATTTTAAGCACATGCTCACTGACGGAGCTACCCTCTTCCATCTTGCAGTTAAAGAACTTTTCAGAAGCTTCATAACTTTCAATTGCCGCATGAGTCTCAAAGATTAATTTGAGATCCTCGACAATATCATATGGATCTGACTCTTCAAACCTTTTCTGAAGCTCCGATTCTAAACCATACAAGATAGCACACTGAACTATGGAGTACTGATTCTTCCGAGCGAGGTAAACATTCTTTACTTCATCGGTAGCATCAGCTGCAGGTGGGTCACCTAGCGGTGCATCCAGCACATAGGTCAAATTACCAGCTGTGAGGACAATCCTCAAATTGCGGAACCAATCCGCGAAGTTGCTTCCATTGTTTTTCAACTTTTCTTTCTCTAGGAACGCATTAAAATTGATGGTAGGGGCTGCCATTGATCTACAACATATTTGCAATAGTTTAGACTAAGTTTATGACAAATTGAGTTCAAATTAATTAATGAAATTAAACTAGGTGAACTCCCACTCAAAACAACATCCCTCACATTGTTTTAGTGATCACACGAACCAAATCCACTACATCAACACCGATCATCACGAGAGCTGATATAGTTTTAATGGCGAACAATCATCATGTTCATCATATCTACTATATGATTCATGCTTTGCCTTTCGGCGATCCGTGTTCCTGAGGCCATGTCTGTACATGCTAGGCTCGTCAAGATCAAACCTTAGCTTCCGCATAAGCAAATCTGGCTTGCTTACGTTGTAGTCACCCGCGGAATCAAAGACACCCGATCATCACGTGGTGCTTCGAAGCAGCAAGCTTTGGCAACGGTGCATACTAAGGGTGAACACTTTTAGAACTTGAAATTTATGTGCATGAGGGATCATCTTATAATGCTACCGTCGTCTACTAAGCAATACAAGATGCATAAAGGATTAACATCACATGCAATTCATAATATGTGATATGATATGGCCTTTCTTCTTTGTGCTTCCGATCTCCATCTTCAAGCACGAACATGATCTCCATCATCACCGGCATAGCATCAAGGTCAATGACGCTTCTTCATGGTTGTCGTCCGCCAACTTCAACTATTACAACTATTTTGAATAGACACGCAGGCCTTAACAGAAATTAAAGACAACCATATGGCTCCTGCCGGTTGCCAACTTACAATAAGGATCATTGCATACATCAAATATAATCACAATCATGGCCATATCACATCACTGCACACCCCTGCAAAACAAAGTTAGACGCTTCTACTTTCTTTGCATATTTTACGTGGTTTGGGGCTTTCCATAAGTGTCGTTCTAACTTACGAACAAGAACCACAACATTGATACTAGCATTGTTGATCACCCGTTGTAAATTGGATCTTTACTATGCTAGGAGAAACAGGCACCCGCAAAGCCACTTATGCAAAACGAGTTGCATGTCAAGCGTGGAGCAGGTCTCATGAACGATGTCATGTAAGGTTAGCCCGGGCCGCTTCATCCCAACATACCGCAAGATGCAAAGTACACAAAAAGCAATCTACAATAAAAGCATCAACGCCCACAATGACCATTGTGTTCTACTCGTGCAACAGATCTACATATAGACACGGCTCTGATACCACTGTAGGGGTTCGTAGCATGGAAAACAAAAATTTTCTATCGCATACAAACAAACAAGCCAAGATCTATCTACTAGATTGTAGCAACGAGTCGATGGAATAACTCACCCTCGAAGATTCCAAAGTGTTTAACGAGAGCAGATTCTCGTGGGTGATGTAGTCGTACTCTTTCCGATCTCAAGATCGCGTAGACGATCCTTCCGGCGCCGCGTTCCCGCAGCGCTCCCGCAGTCGGTCACACGTTCGGTACTCGACGAAGACCTTCCTCTCCCTTGTTCCAGCAGGCAGCGGAGGTTGTAGCACTCTCCTCGCGATTCCGGCAGCACAACGGCGTGGTACCGGAGGTAGAGGGGAGATCCCGCAGGGCTTCGCCTTAAGCCGGTGCGAGTATGGTGGAGCTTATGAGAGAGGCTATTAGTGGTCTAGTAATTAGACACACCAATTAGAGGGCTCTAAACCAATTAGAAGGCTCTAAAGCGAAACAGCTCTAAACCGGGGTCTAGGTCTAGTTTCTAGTTTAGAGGATAGGAACTTGTGTGTACTAGGAGGGGAGCCCTGCCCCTCCTTATATAGGTGGGAGGGCTGGCTGCGCCATGGGGAGGAGAGTCCCTCCCCAAGTCGGCTTGGTGGGGCGCCGGCCAAGGGAGGAGTCCTCCCCAAATTCGGCCTCCACCAATCCTCCTCTTTTCCCACTTCCCAAAATTGGCAGTTTGACTTTCAAATTAGCCGTTTGACTTTTCCAATTTAGGAATTAAATAAACCCTTTATTTTGGACAGCGAGAACACCTAGTACATGATGCAATCATTCCAACTTGCAATGACACATTCATGTACCCCTTCCCCCCCGGAGTGCCGGACATTCCGGGACCTTCTAGAATGTTCCCGATGAAAACACCGGAACCATTCCCCAACTCCGAAATGGGACTTTCCTTATATGAATCTTATTCTCCGGACCATTCCGGATCACCTCGTGATATCCCGGATCCCATCCGAGACTCCGAACAACATTCGGTCTCTTTCTCATAATACCATAACTACTCAAACAACGTCGAATCCTTAAGTGTGTCTCCCTACGGTTCGTGAATTATGCGGACATGATCGAGACACTTCTCCGAACAATAACCAATAGAGGAATCTGGAAATTCATATGGCTCCCACATATTTCTACGATTACTTTGCGATCGAATGAACCACTTACATACGATACCAATTTCCCTTTGTCTCACGATATGTTACTTATCCGAGGTCATGATCGTCGGTATCTCTGCATACCTAGTTCAACCTCGTTACTGATAAGTACTCTTTTCTCGTTCCCGTGATATGTGATCCCTTGTGACCAAGTCACATGCTTGCAAGCTAATTGGATGACATTTCACCGAGAGGGCCCAGAGAATATCTATCCGTCATGTGGATGGACAAATCCCACTCTTGATCCATGTGTTTCAACCAATACTTTCCGAACACCCAATGCCACTTTTATAGCCACCCTGTTACGGTGTGGTGTTTGATGACATCAAAGCATCCATCCAGTAAAGGCAATATGCATGATCTCATGGTCGAAGGAATTAGGTTACTATGTATCAGAAAGCATATAGCAATTGAACTATTGAAATGACTTGATCTTTATGCTACGCTTGTCTATAGGAGTATGTCCACCATATCATTCTCCTAACGATATGATCTTGTTGTTGATAACATCTCAATGTTCATGACAAAGAAACCACATCATCAATCAACCAACAAGCTAGTGAAGTATAGAGGCCATACTAGGGACTTCAAATTAAGTTTACAAATCACACAAGTATTAATGGTTTCCTTGTTAATACTATTATAGCATGAATGTAAACATTTATCATAAACACAAAGATATATAATAATAACTACATTTATTATTACCTCTAGGGCATATCTCCAACAATACGGCCCAAGCCTCCAGCGAGAGGCCTCGATCCGCTCCGTCAGAAGTTGGCCTTTACTTTGTAGAATTTGGATCAACATATAACACTTGGGGTGCCTGGGTATCTTGGATATGAGACTTATGAATGCGTATCTAATGATCAGGTGGATCTGGAAGCTCTACTCAGGGGACCAGGGGCCTTGTGCGGACATTATCAGGAACAAGGACCTTCTGGTGGACAACCAGCCGCAGGGTTCACCATTCTGGAAGTCCCTATAGAAGGTCAATCATCTTTTCCGCCTAGGGGCGAGGCATGAGGTGGTCAATGGGGAGTCCACCTCTTTCTGGCTAGACTGGTGGCAAGGGTCGGGACCCCTCCACGTCAGATTCCCAGGTCTTTGGGCAATTTCAGCGGAGCCAGAGGCGTCAGCGGCCCAAATGCGTATAGCAGGGGGCTGGAGCGCATATTTCCGATGCACTTTGGACCTCTCGGACCGGATTGCCTGCTCTAACCTCCTAAGAGAACTGGAGGGGGTGCAGCTGGGCATGGGGAAGTATAGGATCAGCTGGGCTCTGGAATCGTCGGGGCGATTCTCGATCCGGTCGCTCTATCGGAAAATGTGTCGGGGCACCCCCAGGAAACACTTCAGTGACATCGGGCTCATCAATGTGCCACTGAAGATTCAGATTTTCCTCTGGCAACTAGCCCGCAACAGGCTGCCGACAAACGGTAACATCAAACGTAGAAATGGCCCGTCCAACGTATGTTGCACGCTCTGTGGGGAGTTCGAGGATGCGAACCATATCTTCTTCTCCTGCACACTGGCGACGTTCATGTAGAGTGCAGTTAGGGAACTGCTCTCCTATTCGTGGAATCCAAGCTCCTTCTCAGATGTTTTCAGATTTATGCAGGCCCAGATAGGGCAACCTAAGCGCATTCTCTAGATTTGCTATGCGGCTTTGCTTTGGTCCTTGTGGACCAGTAGGAACAAGTTCTCCAGTGAGGGGACCTTCCCGACTCAGCCGGCTGATGTTCTCTACAAAATGACCGCTTTCATGCAAGCGTGGAGGCCAGTGGCTAGGAGTCAGGACCGGGAAGCGATGGAGTTGACGATCGGGAGGATTCGCCAGCTTCATGGGACCATTCATGATGCCCCAGACTAGGGTTTGGTGGCATCCTATTCTCCATGTATGCGGGTGGTGTGATATTTTAGGTGTGTGTTGGGGCGCCTGTTCCCCTTGGACCGACACATGTGTTATGATGTTGCTGTGTGTGGTGGGGAGTGTTGTCTCCCCTGTATGTGTGTGCGTGTAAGACTGTGTATACTATGCACACCCTGTATGTGTGTGCGTGTAAGACTATGTATACTCTGCCGGTTGTGGCTTCATTAAGTTAAAGCCGGGCTCGTCTCGAGCCTACCTTCTAAAAAAATTCCATGATATACACAACGCCATCGCCGACGACCTCCTCCATCACCCTGGCCGGCGCCAGAGCTGCCGATGGCCCCGCATCACCGACCTCCTCCTTCTTCCTCCTCCTTCTTCCTCCTCGTCACGTCTGCCTTCCGCTTCGCCTCGGCAAATGCCTCTGGCCGCTGCAGCTCCTCCTCGATGAGCTCAAGGTTGAGGCCGGCGAGCGCTGCTGCCATCGCCGCATCTTGGCCCTCCGCCTTGATGCGCTCGCAGGCCTCCCGGTCCTGTCGCTGCTCGCGGTCGTAGACGAGTCGGAGACCTTCGAGCTTCGGGGCCGGCACCGGGCCATCAAACAACAGGAAGTTCAGCTCGCCGCAATAGGTGTCATGGAGCTCGATGTTCTTCATGTCATACACGAACGCTACCTACTCCAGCGCTTGAAGCTCCTGATCCACACCTTCTAGTGGGTGTTGTGGTCAGTGATTTTGGCCATCCACGATCCCCCAACCATTGTCGCACGCCGCGGTAGACCGGCGCCGCAAATATGCCGCAGGATAGTGCAAAATACCACGCGCACCCACTAAATCTATCCAGCGCTAAATTGACGGTTTTCCGGAGCAGGCGCGATATCCGCCACAACAGAATAATAAGAAGTTCATATTCCAACAGAATCACCAGTACCCTGCAAAAGCGACGTGGCGGATATTTTTAAAGATTAGGACTTAGAGCATCTATAATGGAGCCCTTAAAATAAAGGGCCAAACCCATGAAATTTCGGCGAGAATACGGGTCATGGGCCAAGAGGCCGAGCTAACCGAGCCCGTAAAAATCCCGGCCCGTATTCGTTTTTCCCGGGGCCCTGTGAACACCACTCCGCAGCCCCTACAAATAGCGTGTGTGCGTGCGTATACAGGTTCCAACCCGCCCAACGCTGCCGCACAAGAAAACCTATAACCTCGCCGCCGCCGCACAACAAACCTCCTCTGGCGAGCGATTCAGTCCAAAGCGGTTGCAGATCGACGATGGAGCCCTCGCCATGTCAATGTTGCACGACGGATGCGGGCAGGGAGGAGGTTGTAGCGGCGGAGGAGGTGGTGGTGGTCGGCGGCCACTCCCGTGGTCATCCCCGCATCCCTGTTCCGACGAGGCGTCCGCGAAGCTAGTGCGGTCCATCGGGGCCAAGCGTCGGGCGGCGTGCCGCTGGACCAACAGGGGTCTACGCCCCCCCCCCTCGTTGGCGCCCTATGTCGCCGGCCTGCCCGAAGCGGAGGCGCCGTGTCCTCTCCTTTCCGACAAGGCGTCGTCCTCGTCCTCCTCATCGCGCCCGAAGTGGATGCGCTGCGGCGACGAGGAGGAGATGGAGCAGCTGCTGCGCACGCTCGCTGAATCCAAGGCGGAGGCAGAGGAGCGGGACCGACGCGAGCGGGAGGAGGTGGAGGCGGCCATCGCCGCGGTGACCTTGGCCCGACGCGCCGAGGAGGTGGAGGCCGAGGCGGTCGCGGGCGGCTCCGGAGGCTGCGCCGACGAGGAGGTGGAGGCCGGCGTAACGGATGACGAGATGGAGGTGGACGTCGTCGTCCTCGACGACTAGATAGCCGCCGCGGAGCTCCGCTCTTCACGGAGAGCACGGAGAGCTCGATTTTGGCCTCACGTGGACGCGCCGGCGTCTCTGGCGAGCTCCCCCCTAATTAATTTTTTTTAGGATTTTGATGTATCTTGTAAGAAATGCTTGATCTGCCAAATGAACTAGTACGTTCGCGTGTAAAATTTGTCGCCAGAGTTGTTAAATTTCGAATTTACGAATTAAATTTACGGGCTCAGATCTGCGTCGATTAACTAGGACATGTATGTAAATCCGCGAGTACAAGATGCTGTACTCGCGATTTACGGGCTGGCTGTTTAGCTCTATTAGAGATGCTAAGGCTGGACGTTTAAGGGCTGTATTAGAAATGCTCTTAGGAGGCACCAGCGGATCCGTTTCGAACACCCGATAAGACGCCGGGCTCAGTTCTCAAGTTGGAATACGAATCGGGCTTGATCGATAAATTTCACCCGCACAGGCCGCATCACGGCCATGAGCGGAACACCCACGATCCATCTCGATACCAGCGAGCCGAGATGCGGCGGCTGCGCAGACGACACTGCAGCCCCCGTCGTTCAGCGGCCACCGCCGTGCCGTACTGCAGTAAGGGTCGCCGGATGAAGAAAGGTGGTCGTGGCATGACGTCGTCTCTCTCAGACGACGCGCTGGCCGGCATCTTCGTCCGGCTGTCGGACTTGGCGGACGTGGTCCGCTTCGCCGCCACCTGCCGTCGTTGGGGCCGCGTCGTGGGCACGAGGGCCGCCGACCTCTCCCGCTCCCTGCCGCCTCTCGGCCGCTTCTCCCCGCGCCTCGCTGTTGGCGTCTTCCACGAGGAGAAAGACTGGCCAACCACGCGCGGCCGGGGGGACGCCACGTCGTCGCGGCCGTGCTTCGTCGGGACGGCCTCCGGCAAGCGCTTCCTCGGCGTGGGGGGCGCTGCTTTTTGGACTAGGTGATGGCGGCCTCTTGGACTACTCCCGACCGATCGCGTCGCGGAACGGACGCCTCGTCCTCGAGCTCCGCTCCGGAACGAGGGCCGCGCCGTAGACCGATTACGGCTGCGCGTTACTCACCGGACACGATTTCCGCCCACCACGCTGCCACAGCTTCTTCCGTCTGTTGCTCGTCTACAACCACAATCGTGGCAGCGGGCACTCCGCCACCCTGCTACGGTGCTACTCCTCGGATACAGGGCGCTGGGGACCGGAGGCGGAGTCAGACGTCAAGATCCACAGATCAAAGCTGCGGCGCATCGGCCAAGCCATGGTGCGCCGCGGGGTGGCTTTCTGGGCTTTGGACCATGGCGTGCTCGGGGTACGCCTCGATCGTCTGCAGGATGCGGCCGTTGTGACGACGGACATGCACTTGGTGCCTTACCACGCACCACACTACTGGCCAGACAACCGTCTGCTGGGCATCTCGCCGAACAACCGGCTCTTCTTCATGTACGTTGGAGTTAGGGCACGCCCCCAACATGATCATGGTAGCCAAGCTATCGTACTTTGATGAGTTCGATGATGAAGACGACATTCGCACCGGTAGGAAAGGAACCATGCGGGAGCAGGAAGCCGTGCCAATGCACCAGATGGAGATGACGCACCCGCACACCGAGATCAAACTGCGATGGTTCGGGGAAAAACAGTGGCCTCGTCTTGTTCACCATGGGAGAACGGAGCGGGCATGCCGGCACCTTCGTGTTGAACGTCCAGGAGAAACCTGTCGACAAGGTGGATGATGACGGTGACTCATGGAACAACTTGCTCGGGTATGAAATGGACACGGCGGCATACGTTGCCTCCATATGGGCCAACCGGTCTGAGCTTGCACATCGACAATGTATATGATCTGTGCATTATTATTTCCACAAGAATATTTTCACCTCATATGTGAGCTAGCAGTATACTGCATGCTCACTTTGTTTGAAAAAATAAGAAATATAAATATAGAAAGTCAACCTTCTCTTAAGTTTGACGAAGTTAAAAGCCAACGTTCGTCCACACGAACCGGTACAGCCGTACACAGGAGAGAAGGCGGCGGCTACAACCCATCTAGGATTTCTTCCCCTCCGCCGGCGACGCCACCGGTTTGTCCCGTCTCTGGCGGCCTTAGGGCCTTGGAGACGTGGCGGACCACGGCCTCTCGCCGGCGGAAGGTCTCAGTGTTTCGTCTAGACTGTTTTTAGTGTCTTTTTCAGGATGTTGAGCCGGCGGCTACGTCCTGAAGTCAGAATAAGGTCCTCCCCGTCCTATCCTCGCTCTGTTGGTGTATCTAGCATCGGCGGAGGGCGCGTGGAGTCATGTATCCGACGGATTCCTTGGGATTCGGTCGTCCGTTGGTATGGTTTGAGGTCAGTCTCTTCCGATCTACGTTTGTCGTCTTCGGCGATGATTGCTGCTCTTGTATGCTGGTCCTTTGGGACCTTAGCACGACGACTTCTCGTTCGTCTACTACAACAAGCTCTACTACGACAAGCTTTGCCCGGCTCCGGTGATGGAGGGATGAGGACGGCGGCGCGCCTTCGGCTCGTGCCAGTGTTTGTAGTTGTCGCTAGGTGGTTCATTGACCTATTTGTAATTTTTATTACTTTTAGGACTCTTTGTACTGCTGTTGATGATTATTAATAGATCGGTGGAATTTCGCCAAAAAAAAAAAGCCAACGTTCGTGTTGAACCTCCAGCAGGAGAAAGCTTTCGTGCCCAAAGGCGAGAGAGTGGGCGAGGCTTACCCTCTTGCTCCAAGGCGGTGATGATGAGTTTGGTGAAATTCATCAAATTATCATGTGTGACAAGTGACGTGGGGTGCGAAGTAGAGGTAGCATCGGTGATATTTGATGGATTTACCAAATAGTAAAATGAGTGAAACACTGCACTATCAATTATGGCAGTAATTTAAATTGATTTTGATTCAAATACTTTAAACATAGTTGCATAGGATTTTTTGAAAAAAATATAATAGTTGGTTATGGTCCAACATGTTTTCCATCATTGGAGTTTTTTCAAAAGCAAGAATGCACATGTTACATGCCTCATTCCAATCCAGCCTTTTCATTTACTGTGATGACCAGAAGAATAGGCGCGTTTAGTGGACTGATTTGTGATTAGTGTTTTCGCATAGCATGCATTTTGCAAAAGTGTGAAAATTTTAAAAGTTTGTTTTAAAGGGTTACAAGCGATTGAGATTGAACTCTAATGTTGAAGTTTGACTTTGGTCAACACTAGGATTTGAATTCAAATTTCAAATGAACTTGTAATTTCAAAAGTTAGGATTTTAGAATGATTTTCATCATATGTTGAGTGGATTGCTCAAATCAACACATCCACATACATTGTGAAAAAATAAGAAGTATAAGCGGCTATGGAATTCAAAATGGAGGTTTGAATAATTCAAACTTGAATTCATATATTCACAATTAAAAGAATACATACAACTACAAAGTAAAGGAGACAATGTAAATAAATGGAATCTTTATTGACCTTAAGATTGTGAGAAGATTTTTTACAAAGAAGTTACAAAGTAAAGTAAACCTATTACAATCTACAAAAGAAAAAGGAAAGGAATTCACAATTAAAAGAATACATACAACTACAAAGTAAAGGAGACAATGTAAATAAATGGAATCTTTATTGACCTTAAGATTGTGAGAAGATTTTTTACAAAGAAGTTACAAAGTAAAGTAAACCTATTACAATCTACAAAAGAAAAAGGAAAGGAAAAAACCTAAGCTAAAACCTAAACTATTTATCCCATTCTTGCTCTTCTTGCTTTTCTAGCCCATCTTGACCTGCAATGTAAACAAAAACACAACAAAAACCATTGATTATGGTTAAAATGTAGGATCTTCCCTAAGGCAAAACCCATTATTATAGAATCCATTGGACAAGGTCCAAGAACTTGTCCTGAACCTCACCAGTTTGAGGTTTTGTAGCGAATGAACAAAAGCAAGAGCAATACATAAAATTCCAAATATCAGGAAGTCACAATAGAGAAGTAGGAACCTCAGGAATAGTAGTTCACGACAGTTGAGACCAACCACTAGAATTAGACAAAACATGTCAGGAGAGAACCATAGGAAAGTAACAAATGGCAGCAGCACCACAACAGTTGCAGATAGAACAAGGTATAAAAGGAACCTTAGTGAAAGGATCGTATGGGCACCTAGAGGGGGGGTAAATAGGTGCTACTTCAAATTTTACTCTTTTTCAATTTAGGGTTTGACACAAAAAGGTAAATTCTCTAGATATGCAACTAAGATAAATTTACCTATATGACACACTAGCACATCTAACTCAGCAAGTACAAGATACAAGTAAGGTGCGGTAAAGGATAGAAGTAACCGAAATGAAGCACGTGGAGACACAAGGATTATTTCCCACAGTTCCTTCCTTTTGAGGGAAAGTACGTCTGTGTTTGGAGAGGGGGTGGTATCAAACCACCAACACAATGAAAGGCCTCCCTTGTTCTCCGGTGAACCTCACCCCAAGGGGATCGATTCACGCTTCCACTATATCGACAACCTTCAAGGTGGTAGCCGTCACTCTTATAACAAGTTCGAGGCACACATGCACAACTTAATTGGAGGCCCCTGAATCCAAGCAAGTTGTCACAATAATCAAAGACAAGCTTGTAATAACCAAATCAAGGCCTAGGGTTTCCAATGAAACTATAGAGCAAGGGGCCCTCAAGTGAATGAGGGGGAAATGAAGATCTCTCTTGGTGAAGCTGTAGATCAAGGTCTCCTCCTTCGATTCTCCAAAGATCAGCGACTTTGGATGGTTGGATGGGGAGATCTAATTGATTTGGTGGCTCCAATGGTGGTGACATAGGTATGATCTTTGGATTTGCTACCCTATACTGGGTAAAAGGCTTCCGACCCATGAAGATTTTAGATGATAGCCCAAGGAAGCAACCAACAAAGACTTTGATTGTATTAGGAAGAGACTATGAACCGGCATTGTGTTGGTATTGTAATTACGCGTATGTAAAACCTATCCGCATACAGCTTTGAGACCCGGCCTATTATATATAGGACGGGAGAAGCCCAAGCGAAGGTACCAAAAAACTGCCAGGCAACTTGTAATAGTGCGATTTCTAAATATTCAGGCGACTTTGACTCCACTGGTTTCCTGACATCCGACGAAATCCCCATCGTTCTTTTTTTCGCGAAACCCTAAGTCCTTCACCATGGACATTGCCGAGGTTACCCCTCGTCAATTGGCGCCGTCTGTGGGAAACCTGAACGCTGGAACCATGGATTCGGCGGACCGCTCTCCACCAAGCATCAACCCGACAAAAGCAGATCCACACCCTCCCACCCCTGTATTGGTACCCGCTGATTTCAACGGCGGATCTGATTTAATCATCGGAAGCTTCCACTTCCAAGTAGAAGACCTGCAAGAATCACACCCTTCGGCCCTGATCACATCAGAACCGTCGGTGGAAAAACCTACGCCTACGTGGTACCAGCATCATCTGTCGGATCCTCCACGGACGCCACAACACAGATGGAAGCAGGCGACGAAAACGAGCAAATCGAGACGGATCTGGGGGACCTTGAAGGTCTTTACGACAATCTCTCCTTTGGATCAGATCCATAGCTAACCCTACCACGCGAAGCAAGCCTGACGAATACCAGACCCGAAGAAAGCAGCGAAAATATTGACTTCGGAATTAGGATGGCAGAAATCTGCCTAGAACAAAAACTGATGGACTTCACTAGTTCACTCGATAGTGTCTCCCTCGGTCCAGACGATGACGTCACCAGTTCGTATATCACTCAGCACCAAGTATGCGTGATCATCAGAGACGCCTCGACCCAGCAAGACTCCAATGGTAACCCAATTTTTAACCCCAATGATATTCTTTCAAGCCACAATGCAGGAAATCACGACAACGAAGGAAGCCAAGGAAACGGGGGAGACCTGATGGCTCAATGCACGGCGCCCAGAAAAATGCTTGTTGGCGGTGTCGATGTAGAGCTCGTTGGGAACCCCAAGAGGAAGGTATGATGAGCACATCAGCAAGTTTCCCTCAGTTATGAAACCAAGGTTTAATCAAACCAGTAGGAGCAAGGAAACACCCCAAAGGTGTTACTAGCTGAGCCTTGGCAGGGCGCACTACCGGTGCTAGTAGCAACGTGAAGACCTGCACAACACAACCACAGAACTTTGTCCCCAACTTGCGATGAGGTTGTCAATCTCACCGTGTTTTGTGGAAAACAAAGGATTAAACATATCAAATGGAAAGAAGTAAAAGTTTGCAGAAAGTAAACACAAAGCAGTAAACAGTTTATAGATTGTATGTAAAGAAAAAGACCGGGATCCATAGTTCACTAGAGGTGGCTCTCCTTAGATAGATAACATGTTGGGTGAACAAATTACAGCGGGGCAATTGACAAACACCGAGAAAGCAATACATGCATATATGATACATTGCAAATGTATCTATAATTTTTGATGTTCCATGCTTGGTTTTATCCACTTTCTTGTGTTTTGTTCCAACTTTGGAGTACTTTTATTATGATTTCTTGGACTAACCTATTAACAAGAGCCACAGTGCCTGCTGCCTGTTTTCTGTTGTTTTTGGTTCTAGAAAAGTCAGAAAATGAACATTCTCGGAATTAGACGGGACAAAAGCCAAAGTGCCTATTTTTCCGGAAGGGATCAAGTGCCAAAATACGAGACGGAGAGGGGCCAGGGGCCGGCCACACCACCTGGCCATGCGGCCAGGCCTGGCCCGTGCCAGGGGGTGGTGTGGTGGCTCCCGGCACCCCCTCGGCCTCTCCTTCCGCCTATAAGTTTCCCTCGGGACGAAAACCCTAAGTACCCAATCAAAAATCCACGAAAGAGTCTGTAGCCATCGTCATCTCCATCCCTAGATCGGGAGGGATCTGAAGCTCTTCCCGGCACCCTGTCGGAGAGGGGAATTCACCCTGGAGGCCTTCTTCATCACCATGCAAGCCTCTGGTGTGATGCGTGAGTAGTTCATCCTTGGACTACGGATCCATGTAATAGCTAGATGGCTGGTTTCTCCTCCTTTGTGCTTTCATGTCTAGATCTTGTGAGCTCCGTTCATGATCAAGATCATCTATTTGTAATTCATACATGTTGTGCTTGCGGGGATCCGATGGATATTGAGATGCTATTTCAGATTGATTATTGATTCTATCATGTCTTTGTTATTTGAGATCTTGCATGCTTTCCGTTGTTAGTAGCTATCTTGGCCAAGTAGATGCTAGCAACTCCAAGAGTTAGTATTTATGCTCGATAGTGGGTTCATGCCTCTGGTAATCTGGGGAAGTGACAGAAATCTCTAAGGTACTAGATGTGTTGTTGCTACTAGGGAGAAAACAACGATCCTTTGTTCATAGAATAATTGTATTGTTTACCTTACACGCAGTTCGTAAAGCAATAATCTGTTGCTTGCAACTTAATACTGGAGGGGGTTCGGATGATAACCTGAAGGTGGATTATTAGTCATAGATGCAGTTGGATGGCGGTCTATGTATTATGTTGTATTGCCTAATCAAGTCTATGAACATTATCTTGACTCCCTTGAGACTTGGTTGGGCATTACAACATTATACATAGACCGCCATCCAACTTCATCTATGGCTAATAATCCACCTTCAGGTTATCATCCGAACCCCCTCCAGTATTAAGTTGCAAGCAACAGATTATTGCTTTACGAACTGCGTGTAAAGTAAACAATACGATTGTTCTATGAACAAAGGATTGTTGTTTTCTCCCTAGTAGCAACGACACATCTAGTACCTTAGAGATTTCTGTCACTTCCCCAGATTACCAGAGGCATGAACCCACTATCGAGCATAAATACTAACTCTTGGAGTTGCTAGCATCTACTCGGCCAAGGTAGCTACTAACAACGGAAAGCATGCAAGATCACAAATAACAAAGACATGATAGAATCAATAATCAATCTAAAATAGCATCTCAATATCCATCGGATCCCCGTAAACACAACATGCAGAATTACAAATAGATAATCTTGATCATGAAAGGAGCTCACAAGATCTAGACATGAAAGCACAAAGGAGGAGAACCAGCCATCTAGCTACTACATGGATCCGTAGTCCAAGGATGAACTACTCACGCATCACACGGAGGCTTGCATGGTGATGAAGAAGGCCTCTAGGGTGAATTCCCCTCTCCGGCAGGGTGCCGGGAAGAGCTTCAGATCCCTCCGATCTAGGGATGGAGATGACGGCGGCTACAGACTCTTTCGTGGATTTTTGATCGGGCACTCAGGGTTTTCGTCCCGAGGGCATCTTATAGTCGGAAGGAGAGGCCGAGGGGGTGCCTGGGCTGGCCACACCACCCCCTGGCGCAGGTCAGACCTGGCCGCGCAACCAGGTGGTGTGGCCGCCCTCTGGCCCTTCTCCGTCTCGTATTCTGGCACTTGATGACATCCGGAAAAATAGGCACTTTGGCTTTTGTCCCGTCCAATTCCGAGAATATTCATTGTCTGACTTTCCTGGAACCAAAAACAGCAGAAAACAGGCAGCTGGCACTATGGCTCTTGTTAATAGGTTAGTCCAAGAAATCATAAGAAAAGTACTCCAAAGTTGGAACAAAACACAAGAAAGTGGATAAAACCAAGCATGGAACATCAAAAATTATAGATACATTTGCAATGTATCAAGACCCAACAGTCAACCATGTAAATCGAGAAGAAGAAGAACCACGCAGAGGCGAGAGGCAAACTCTCAGCTTACCAGCTAGCGCATGGGAAAAAGCAAGGGCAGCAATTTCGGGTGCGGTTCCAATGACAACGGACGCCACTCACGAAGATTTATTAGCATATAAATATTTACTCCATCACAAGAAAAGAGACCTACTAAAGATGCAAAGGCAACTCGACGAAAGGAAAAGATTAGCCGGCGAATCTAGCCTACGACGGGCGCAGTTAAGATCCACTTGAGGATCAAGGAGCATAACAGGAGGAGCATCGCCAAGGAGAGGACCATCTCGATTGCAGAATATCCCAGAAGCAGAGAGGAGCGGACTAATCCGAGACCTTGATCTATCATTCATGTCAGTAGACCAGGCTGGAAACATCAAGGCAAAAACAGCCCAGGCAGCCATTGTGGCTGCACAAACATATCTAATCACAACTCAGCCAGCACCCGACGATCCTCGTGCGGCCCTCCACCGCTCCGCCCTGATGAATCTCGGCATGGTAGGAGCATCTCTCGCACAATAAGAGCAAGGAACAACACGGCAACTCGACAGATCCCTGCGCCGTTGCAGCAGCCCTCGGCAAGGAGGTCACACCCGACGATCGTGACCGCCACATCGGGTCCACTTTTCAGAATCAGATCCACGAAACGATGCAAGAAACAATATCACATAGCAAAGGATCGACCGATCCAGAGAAGAGCATAGCACCCGAAGATACCATGACGGCGAAAGCAAGGAAGAGCAAGAACTATGCGGAGCCAGTTGCTTTAACCGATGGGTTCGCAAGACTCTGGTACCAAAAGACTTTAAATTACCTTAGGATCGTCAAAAGTACGATGGTCTCCAAGAATCCGAAGCTTGGCTGATAGATTATCTGGCAACCGTCAAGTTACAAGGCGGCTCCAAAGCTACCGCAATGCAAAGCTTGCAGCTGCACCTAACTGGCGCGACACGTTCCTGGCTAAGACAACTACCCAAAGATTCTATCAGCAGTTGGAATGAACTTGAGGACAAATTCATCAGAAACTTCTAGTCCACATTCAAGCGACACGCATCTTTGGAGCAATTGTGGGCCTGCAAACAAAAGCCAGGAGAATCAATACGGGCTTTCGTCCAATGGTGGAACATCATAAAAAATTCGGCTGAAGCAATGAAAGAGCAATCGACGCCTTCAACGATGGACTTCGTCGGCAGGAATTTATTGAAGAACTAGGACGAACCAAGCCAAATACAATTTCACAGCTGATGGACATAGCCAATCGTTGGGCCGATGGAGAGGACACAGTACACAACAAAAGAGTCCGTTCACCCAAATAAGACAAGGAAAGGCGCAATAACAATTGAAGACGACGAACTAACGATGGTTACAGTACACCAAGTTACGTTGCAGCCAATTTCTCTGGAGGGGACAACCGACGAAGCGACGATTACAACAACGGATACCGTGGTAACAAGGACAACATCGGTGGAGGCCAGCCGTAGCAACGATACCAGCCGACGAATCGAGACCCACCTATGTCAGCAGGACAAATGTTGGAAGGACCGTGCGATATGCACTTCTACGTCGACTCGGCAGGAAAAAGACGATCAAATCACCTCCTAAAGGACTGCTGAACATTCATAAAAATGCAAGAGCTATGCAAAGCAAGGGCAACCGAAGCAGCAAACCGAGGCTATGCTACCGCGCCTGGCGCTTTGGCTATCGGCACGCCACCGCCACCTCAGAGGCTCCCGCCAGCAGGACAGCCACAAAACATAACATATCAAGACGACAAATATCCCAGGTCAAAAGGAGCAATGTCAATGATCCAGAAGGGATAGCCCTCCAACAGAACACAACAGTTGATCACTAGGCAAGTAAACATGGCAGTAACAAAGCCACCTCCTACACCTGACTATCTCTATTGGTCAGAACAAGAAATTACCTTGAGCAGAGCTAATCATCCACTATGGGTCCCTCGACCAGGCCAGTCAGCGGCTAATAGTAGAAGCACAAATCGGCGGGTTTGACATGATCAAGGTTTTCTTGTATCTACCTGATCTACGCCAAAACTCTACGGGCTATGAATTGGTCCATGACAAATCTAGTATCTACAGACACAACTTTCCACGGGAGTTCCAGAAAAAGCCGAAATTCCATTGGGCAAAGTCCACCTCGACATAGTCTTCGGATCAAAGAATAACTTCAGACGCAAAAAGCTAGAGTTCGAAGTCATGGACTGGCCATCTCAGTACCATGCGATCCTGGGACGGCCAGCTTTTGCTAGGTTCATGGCAGTACCTCACTACGCATATCTGGTGCTAAAAATTCCAGCCCCCAATGGGGTCATAACAGTAAAAGGAAGCTTCAGTCGCTCGGACAGCTGCGATCGGGAATTCAACAAAATATCAAAATCTTTCGGGATGGAGAGAGAACTTGGACAACTGAAAATAGCGGATGAGGAATTACTACACGAAGGCACACCCACAAGAAGCAAACATCGGAAGAGCAAGCGCACAACGGTCCCGCAAAAGCAACCTATGCGGCCTCCACTATAGGTCCCGCATAGGAAGGCCCACTCGTCGAAAAGACGAGAGCACCCCACATACCAACACGGAGCATGATGAAGAACCCCAAGAACGGAAGCCGAAGTTCCTAAAGAAAATCTTCACTTTGACGCACTTTATATTTAATAAAGGCCAACAGTCAGGCGATCACGCCAAAGTTCTTCTTTTATGAAACGATCAGCTAGAGGTAGGGGATGAAGTCCCCTATTTATAGCCCCATAGATTTCTGACCGTTTTCTGCCTATTGGGGAGTTTCCACACCGGAAACTCCGGTCTGCACACCAGAAACTCCGGCCTACACCGGAGATTCCGGACTATCTCCGGTCCATCTCCGGACCGCCTATCAGAATGTCTTGGGCCAGGTATTGACGCTCCCTCTGGATATTTGGTAGGAACTCTGGACCTGAGCACACCGGAGACTCTAGACTTTTTACACCGGAGATTCCGGTCTGTCAGAGTACATGAGAGTTTTCGGCCAATTTCCGGACCCCTAGACAGAAAGTCCCTAGGCTTCATCTTGGATTCACTCCGGAGATTTGCGGCGAAATTCCGGATCACACCAGAGACTCCAGTCTATGCACACTGGATACTCCGGTCTGGACTTTTTAGGAAACTTCTATTTTAGCCAGGGATTTTTCCATTACGACACAGACTTTTCTCTTTTTGGTAGATTGACCTGGAAACATTAGCACACTATGAAATGATCCTCAAGTTATTAACGAACACCAAAACTGGTTAAGACAATAAATTTCCTTTCACTTAACAACCATAGAACATAGTACAAGCTACCAGCAGAGCCAATAGTAAAACCAGGAACATTAGTTGAAACCATTTAATAGAAAATAAATTAAAACAAGTACCTCAAACCTAGGATTCTTTTAAGGAATCAAATGAAGAAATAAACACTTGCAATTTATCAAACTACACGAGCAATCTGTCAAGAAAATATAAATAGAAATTCTCTAAACTATTAAAATCACGATCACTGAAATTCTAGGAGACAGTGAAAAAATCACTAACTTAAAATTATATGTGTTTCCCAATTGACCAAGGCAAAATTACCAAATTAGCCCTTAACTGACGTGCCACTTATGGCATATGACATAAGCTCATTAGAACACTAGAATCCAAGCTAGAGAGGCGGTATAAGCATCTTAGTCATGAATTGCATACACCGAGGTGTCAATAATAGGTGAATTCCAGGACACTATAAATAGCACCCCGACCAACCCCAAAGATCACAATCCTCGGAGCAAAGCTCATAAGAAACACTCTTAGACTAGAGGTTGAGAGAGAGAGAGAGAACATCTTTCCACACTCACTAGTGAGAGAGATCTAAAGAGGAGAAAGAAGCAAGAAGAGGTACTAGAAGTAGGAAGAGCTGCATAAGATATTCCTCAAGCCCATTTTGGAATATTCAAAGGTTTATAACTAAACTTTAGAATATATTAGGCAGAGAGAGTACCTTTAGGTAGCACCTAGACTAAGCTAGGGCTAGACTATGTGCATCTCCATTAATGGAGAACACCATAGAGTCATGCCTCTAAGTTATTTGGCACAACCTAGATTAATTAGTATACAATTTTTTCAAAGAACTAAATCTTATAATCAATCCCCACATCCATAGATAGGATAATTTGATCATCTAAGGACGAGAAAGTATAGAGAAAAGCTCTGAATATATTAAACCTACATAGAAATAAATCACACTAATCAACATACTTACATTAACATTGAACCAAAGGTTCAGAGACAGCAAGTAAAGAATACTGAATTTACATGACAACAACATGCTTAAGAATAAAATCTAGGATCAGTATAACAATAACTAACACTTTGAGTCAACAACTGACAAATATGATTAAAGATACACAACTAAACCTAAGTAGTGTAGCTAAGGTGTGGATTTTGGATACACTAATCACAAAGACACCATTAGCACACTAGCAACACTAGTCACTGTCAAACAACAACAAGATACTAACAGATAATAATACAGTAACCAGGGTAATCTAGCATCAGTAATAGGTAGTGATCATAGAATTGTAGTGATCAGTATTGTAGTGCCAGGTAAACTAATCAAGTTAGCAAACCAATCCTAAGCAACCACTAATCAAGCACTAGAACAGTTAACAGAATAAGTGTACTAAGTCCAGCCAACCACTCATTTCTTATTGGCATATGATTGTACACGTAAGCTACTGAACAAAGAAATCATTCCTTTCTCGGTAGGTTCCCCACCATAAATCTTCAGTCTGATGACAATCAACCATTCCGCCCAGGAGGTTCACTAAAATCATGTTGTTTTGTCATTTAGAAAAATATAAGCCTTTCAAAACACATAACTTTTCATTGTGTGATTGCCATCTTCGTCTACATAGCATAACTAAGGAATCTACCAATATGATGGCTCATAAACAAGGAATAGTAGGGAGTATAGTATGGGACATAACATAGCTTATACACATCAATTCCTACACATGCAATTGTAAGAAATCATCTACAATCCATAGAAAAACAATAGGACATTTATGACCAAGATAGCACCATTTGCCTTTTGTAAATGTAGTTGTTTAGATAATCCTCAAAATTATACAATCACCATACTCGCAATCATAGTAGCTGCGATCATAGTAGTTTCACTCCTCGCAGTCTATCGTTCAAAAATAAAGGCACAACGAACACACCATTCAAACATTGCAACAATGCCACAATACAATAAAACAATGATGAACCAATGCATGCATGATGATTTAATGTCTCCATGGTTGTATTTATTTCTATGGACATTATTAGATCATGTGATGCACGTGCTAAGTCATTTAATGCATTAAAGCATTTACTATTAAAGCTATATTGATTTAATAGGGTTTAAATCACTTTAATTCAAATTCTGATATAACTATAGTTTTAAATTACGAATTAAATACTAATAGATAGAAATTCAACTTATAGTCAATTGCAATTAGAATCAACTAAAAAGGAGTTCTAAATCTTTTTGTATAATTTAATTACTATTGTAATGCATTTTAAGCCTTCTGTAAAACTTTCTATTAAAGCTGTGTCAACTATTTTTGTTTATAATTTTCATGGATAGGTATTGTCGAAACCAAACAGTAGAAACTAATTTCACTATTTTTGGAGTTCTAGGTAATTTCCTGTGATTTAAATACCAATTAAAAGGGTTTAAATCATTTAAAAATATTTGTTTCGAAAAATTATATCTAAGACTAGACATTACATGAACCTAGGATTCCACAGACATCTTATTTGTATTTTCCAATCTATAAATTATTTACTATGATTTATTTACTCCAAAAGGTCATTAAACTATTTAAATTACTATAGTAAATATATACTGTACATGTTGGATCTGATAGCATATTAATATTCTACACACTTTTTTGAATCCATAGATATATTATATGCAATTTTTTCTTACATATATTTTTCTATTAATTTTGCAAGATCAATACATTTTTTGACTTTTTATTCAGTTTCTGGAATTACTAGGAATATTCCCGGAATATACCGCGCGACATGGACGCTGTTGAAGCGTGATGTGGCGCTGGCCTGTGCTGGTGGAGCAGTGATTGGGCGCTGACGTTGCTACTGACGAGCAGGCCACGCGATGGTTTCTCACTAGCTGATACCTCTTTGGCTAGACGATCTAATCTGAGGCGTTCAGAAGCGATCGGACGGACGAGGACGAAAGCGTCCTCACCTCCGACGATGGCTATCAACTATCAGTGGCATGGTCTCAGGAGGTGGCGACGGACGGTGTTCTGGGCCCGACGTTGACGGAGGATTAGATGACGGGGTGTGGCGTGACATGGTGAACTCGAAGGTGTGCTTGGATTCGGTTCATTCTTCCTCTACAAATGGCGAGTAGCGGATGGAGGCGGCAAGTGCTGGAGTAGCTCCGGCAACGATATATGGGTGCTCCAGGGGCTCTGCATCGAGGAAAAGGGTCAGCTCGAAGAGGTTTGGCCTTAGTTTTGAAACCAAGGTTATCGAACCCGTAGGAGTAAGGAAAGAACTCCAAGGTGTTACTAACAACTTGAAATCCTGCACAACACAATCACAGAACTTTTGCCCCAACTTACAGTGAGGTTGTCAATCTCACTGATTTTATTGAAAACAAAGGATTAAACATATAGTGTGGAAGATAGTAATTGCTTACGGAAAGTAAACAGTAAACGGTAAACAGTAGATGGTATATCAATGGTAAAGACATGGACTGGGGTCCATAGTTCACTAGAGGTGATTCTCCTTAAGATAGATAACATGTTGGGTGAATAAATTACAGCGGGGCAATTGACAGATTAAGAAAGCATAACAATGCATATACTAGACATCTTGACTCCTATGAGATTTGATTGGGCATTACAACATTATATATAGACCGTAATCCAACTACATCTATGACTAATAATCCACCTTCCGGTTATCATCCGAATCCCTTCCAGTATTAAGTTGTAAGCAACAGATAATTGCATTAAGCAAAGTGTGTAAAGTAAACAATACGATTATCCCATGGATAAAGGATTGTTGTTTTCTCCCTAGTAGCAACAGCACATCTACAACCTTAGAGATTTCTGTCACTTTCCCAGATTACTAGAGGCATGAACCCACTATCGAGCATAAATACTCCCTCTTGGAGTTGCAAGCATCTACTTGGCCAATATAATTACAAACAACGGAGAGCATGCAAGATCACAAATAACATAGACATGATAGAATCAATAATCAATCTAAAACAGTATCTCAATATCCATCACATCCTCACAAACACAACATGTAAGATTATAAATAGATGATCTTGATCATGAACGGAGCTCACAAGATTTAAACATGATAGCACAAAAGAGGAGAACCAACCATCTAGCTACTACATGGACCCATAGTCCAAGGGTGAACTACTTACGCATCACTCCGGAGGCTGGCATGGTGATGAAGAAGGCCTCCAGGATGATCTCTCTCCTCTGGCAGGGTGCCGGGAAGAGCTTCGGATCCCCCCGATCTAGGGATAGAGATGACGGCAGCTACAAACTTTTTTGTGGATTTCTGATCAGGTCCTTAGGGTTTTCGCATCGAGACACTTTTATAGGCGAAAGGGTAAGGTCGGTGGAGGCCAGGGGGGCCACACCACCTGGTGGTGCGCCCTAGGGCTGGCCGCGCCACCATAGGGTGTGGCCACCTCCTGCCCCCCCCCTTCGGCTGCCCTTCGGACTCCATGTTGCTTCGGGTAAAATATTGACTTTGGTTTTTGTCCCGTCTAATTCCGAGAATATTTCCTTACTAGCTTTTCTGAAACGAAAAAATCAGAAAATAGGCAACTGGCACTATGACGTCTTGTTAATAGGTTAGTTTTAGAAAATGTATAAAAATATCTCAAAGTGTGAACAAAATATAAGAAAGTTGATATAAAATAAACATGGAGCATAAAAAATTATAGATACGTTTACGACGTATCAAGGTGTTCCTCGCCAATAGCTGAGAGAAGTTCACCCGCACGCACCAGATCGAAGTGGGTAGCATTGTAGTCTTCAAGTACGACGACGAAGGAAGGCTCGCCGTTAGCGTCTTCGACGACACCATGTGCCATCGCTGCTACCACCCCGAATTCGACTCTGACTCCTTTGAGGAGTAGGCTAGGCCGTGCACTCGCCATGTACGATATAACAATGTGGAAAATGCAATGAAAAGTTTTATTCGAATTGAAATATGTTACAAGCAAACCATGAATACAACACTACGCAACACCACTCGAACTATGCGCTGCCTAGGGCGCTAGCGGCAGCGCCTGCGGGTCGGTGAGCCCCCATTATTCTTAGAGAGAGCGGTAGATCGCCTCCTGGGTCTGCAACTCCTCTACAGCTTAGGCGAGGCGGGCACGCAGGTACGCGTCGTCGGGATTGACCTGCACCACTTCTCGGAGCTCGCCACGCACGTCTGCAAGCGCAACACGCCGCCGGTGCTCCGACAGAGAGACGCGGTCCATCACCTCCCACGAGAAAGGCTCATCAGTGGTCCTGTTGTAGTTGTAGTGAGTGCGCCGCCAGTGGTTGAACGTCATCCTGTATATCTGCGGGCACCCCGGAATCGGGGTGGCAACACGTCTGGTTCCTCCGGCGGGTTCGGCCACCACGATGGCCACGTGCGCTCGGGGGGCGGTGGGTTTTCTGGGCGGTTGTCAGGGTTGCCAGTGCGGCGGCACGGACGGCTAGACATGGAGGTCTATGGGGGTGCGATTTATGGTTGTGCCTACCTCAGCTGGTATCCCCCTTTTTATGGATGTGCCTGGATACGGCGGGAAACATCCAAAAGAGGCGGGAGTAGACGGGAAAGAAAGGCAGGAGGCGACGGGAGGGCGGGAACGCAATGAAAATATACCGGCGTCGGCGTCGGTGAGGGGCCTTTTGCCAAGCGCGGACAGATGGGTCGCACCGCTGGGCGCGGTTGTCCGGACAGACCGGATCACGACCCAAAAACGACTGCGGCCCGACCCAAACACACATAATCAGACCGTTTCAGTTGGTCGTTTGGATCGGCCCGATGAAGATGCCCTTATTTAAAAAAAAGGGCGTACCTATAACTTAGCCCGAATCCCAGTCGGCTGATTTCATTCCACTATTTGTACTTATGAACAAAAGAATTGTGGGTGAACACACAAGTTTGTAGTGCGTGAAAGGAAATTAGTACTCACTTCTGTCCGAAGTGATTTGGATTTGTCTAGATCCGTATATATATATATATATATAAATGTTTTAATATCTAGATGCATCCAAAAGTTACTTAGGACGTAGGTGTACAATTTTTTTTTACGCCAGTTGAACATTTTTCCAAGTTGCAACCCACGTGCAGATTTAATGGTGACTGAGATTTAGCACTTGTTGAAACTAGCAAATCAGCGGAAAAAATTGGGGAACGATGGAATCCACCGTAAAAGTACGGTAACAATTCAAATTTCGAGCTCTTCTTCTTCCCCGTTCTCGAATTCTCACCCCTTTCCCCATCCCCACGCCTCACACCTTCTTCCCGCTCAAATCCACCCCAATCCGAAGCTCCCAAACCCTAACCCTCGACCCCATGAAGATCTCCGAGCTCTCCCCCGAGTACCGGCAGCCGTCGCCGCACACCGGCTTCATCACCGACCTCAGCACGGTCGTCGCCGACGTCGAGTCATTCGACACCTCCACATCCTCCCCGGAGAAGCTCGCCGCCGATTTCCGCCGCATCCTCACCAACCTCGGCTCCGTCTCCTCCTCGCTCACCGACGCCTGCAGGATCCAGATATGGAAGCTCGCCACCCGCCTCTGGAACGCGTGCGTCGACCGCGCCAACTCCACCACCCTGGCCAGGGGCCCCTCCGCCCGCGCCGCCGAGGCGGAGATCAGGCAGGCGGCGCCGGAGCTCCTCCTCCTCGCCGGCGTCCGCGACGAGATCCCCTTGGCCGCCGCGAAGGTTGCCAACTTCTTCTTCCGCGCCGGCAAGGAGTGGCTTCACCTCGGCCGCGTCGACCTCGCCACCGCCTGCTTCGAGAAGGGCACGCCTCTCGTCTCCGCCACCGGCTCGGAAGAGGAGCGGCGCGTCTTGCTCGACCTGAACCTTGCGCGAGCACGCGCGGCGTCGGGCGCGGGCAACCAATTCCTCGCCGTCGCCCTGCTGAGCCGGTCCAAGCCCCTCGCGTCCGCCTCTCCCGAGGGGATCAAATCCCTGGCCGAGGCGTACCTTTCTGTCGGCGAGGCCACACTCTCCACGAAACCCTCTGATCCTGCCGTCCAAGCGTCCAGCATCCTCACCGAGGCACTAGATCTCTGCGACAAGTTGGCCTCCCCCTCCGGCGCCAGTCCTAAAACCCCAAATCTCAATGAGCTCAAGGGTCGATGTTTCCGCTTCCTTGCAGTCGAGCGTCTCCAAGCCAACGACCACGAGGGAACCCTGCGCTGTATCAGGGTCTCGAGGGCTTCAATTGGGCTGGCAGAGGAGCACCCGAGCATGGGGGTCTTGGCGATACGCGCGTGGCTTGGCAGCGGGAACATTTTGGAAGCCGAAAGGGAGCTCGAGAGACTAATGGCCAAGCCCGAAGCACCAGAGCATATGTGCGTGATGGCCGCAGAGGAGTACCTTGCCTCTGCTGGGCCTGAGGCTGCACGCAAGGTGCTCGTTGCGCTCACTGCACGTTGCCGAACGGGAGGTGCAGCTGCTGCCGTGAGAGTGGTAACCAAGGTGGTTCAGGGTGGTATAGGTAGCACTGGGCGCGCAAGGGCGATTAGTGAGCTCGTGTCGGATGAGAGGGTGTCCGCACTGTTCGACGGCCCAGCTAACACCATTCAGCGTGGAGCAATGCATTCGCTGCTGTGGAGCTGGTCTGCACTCTCTTACACAAGTAATTTTTGTTGCATTTTTATGTACATATGAGTTGTTGCTGAGGCTGACACTTGGAATTTGGGGCAGCGGTGCTGAGCATTTCAACACAAAGAATTACGGTACAAGTGCGGACTTTTATGAGAGATCACTGCTTTATCTATCCCGTGAAGAGGAAAGCAGACCCCGGCGAGCACAGTGTCTCCGAGTCCTTACCATTTGCTATCTAGCCCTTAAACAACTGGATCGTGCACTAGAGTTTGTCAATGAGGCTGACAAGGTATTGATGTTCCTCACCACCTTATAAGTAATCTTGCCTATTTGGTTCTTATGGTTGGTTCAAAATGTGTATCTGTAGGTGGAACACAATGTCCACTGTGCTTTTCTGAAGGTAATATATCTATACATGTTAATTGTACAGGGATCTCATTTAACTTTGTCATTTTATACTAACCACAAGAATTCTTTAGATTAAAATCCATCTGCAGAGGAATGACGAGGAGGAGGCTATCAAGCAGATGAAAACCATGGTGGGTTGTGTTGACTTCAACCCTGAGTTCCTTGTACTCACAACTCATGAAGCTATTGCCTGCAAGTCTGTCCAGGTGGCAGTTGCTTCATTGACCTTCCTTCTCGGTCTTTATCCTACCGAAAAGCCTATGCCAATGGCAGAGGTTGTTGTCCTCCGCAATCTTATTGAGCAACTTCGCCGTGAGCAAGGGACCGAGGATGAGATCCTGAAGTACTCTAGGCGTGCCAAGCTACGGATGACCGATCTTGGTGTGGAAGGCTTTTTTGGCAATGGAGCTGTTGGGTGGCGTGAACTCAATTGGTTTGCACTCAGTAGCTGGAATTTGGCTTTAAGGGTGACAGAGGAGAAAAAGTACGATCTTAGTGCCGAGTTCTATGAGCTTGCAGCAGAGTTTTTTGGTGGCGCAAGTAACGCTGAGGGTGATGAAAATCGTCCCACAGTTTGCAAAGCGTTAATCATGAGTGTCAATTCCATGCTCAAAGCCGAGGAGCAAAACAATTCTCCATTGTCAGATTCTGACGTTAAAAAAGGTGTTGAGATGCTCAGCAGAGCTGGCAAGGTAAACATGGAGTTTGAGAAATACCAAAAGCTATTCCTTTGTGTATGTAAAGTGAAACAATTTTTTCTAATATGATTTTGACTCAGTTTTATTGGTGTGCAGCTATTACCTTCGATTTGGCCCTCGTTTCCAGTGGGCTCCGATCAGGCTGAGGCCAACAACTTTCTGTTTCTTCATACTTTCAACTCCTACCAACTCCTTGACAGGATGGACACCAGTGCACGTCCTCAGCAGCTCCAGCTAGTCAAGAACTTTGCTTCCTCTAAGGCATGCACACCGGACCATCTTCTCAAATTTGGAGTAGCTGCTTCTAAAGGAACCCCACCAAACCTGTTGGTTGCTGAATTCTCCTTGAAGGCTAGTATCAATGCTGCACTTGCTTCTCAGTCCCCAAACTACAGGGTAATCAGTACTGCCCTCAGGAACCTAGCCTGCCTTGCTGGTTTGCAAGACTTAAGTGGTAGCGATAGTGATGCAGTCTATGATGTATACCGACAAGCCTACCAGATTGTGGTTGGACTGAGAGATGGCGAATACCCATTTGAGGAAGGGCAGTGGCTTGCAGCGACTGCCTGGAACAAGTCATATCTGTCCAGGCGGCTTAATCAGCCCTCAGTTGCTAGAAAATGGATGAAGATGGGACTAGATCTCGCTCGTCATCTTGAGAGCATGAAGCATAATATAGCAGGCATGGAGCAATGCTTTGAGAGCTTTCAGAAAATGTCTGGTAGTGAACCGGATGAATGTATTTTGCTCGGAAAAAAGCCTGATGAGTGTTGTCAGCAAGATGGCGCACCAAGTACTAGTATGTCTACGTCTCGGCCTGTCCTAGTATAGTACAGATACTTTTGAACATGTTAGTTCACAACCAAGAGATAAATAGATAACTGAGCTATGGTTCACACTTTCGTTCACATGAGTGTTGCATATGGCAAATCAAAAACTGTCTCAATATTAGATCTTTAGTAACTAGCATTCTTTGTTGACAGTAACCATGTCCTTGTATTTAATGTTTCCTCGTGTGCAGGAGAGAGCACTGAGTGTTTGACTGTTTGTAATACTAGAATTTGTGATACTACTGGATTTCTTGAGGTGATTTTTTATGTTTGTTTTCTTTCAAAGTCAACTAATCCTATCAGGGAGCTATCATTTCGTGCTTATGGTATAGGTGGCGTTTCCATTCAAACTATTCTGGTGGTAAATCGGAAAAGGGCAGAAGTACATAAAGAGAGTAAGGAGTCACTCAAACCTTCTATAGTTTACACAACCATCTAACCACTTGAAGTTTGTATTGCTGAACTTACACTTGGTAAAAGTGACTTGAAATGATGTGTATCCTCTGTGAATATCCTATTGCCTTACACAAGGACCAGGTTCATATGGTGCTGTACGACCATCACCAGCTAGTGGCGCAGCAGCTATCCCTCTCTGATTCAGCAAGCACCTGAAGCGTGACAGTCTTGACGTGGCTGATCTGGCGTCTTCTGCAAGCTTCTCAACTGGAGTCCACAATCTCTCTTCAAGCCAATGCAGTTCAAGTGGATTGGTGAGTCAAAACATGTCATACAGATGTTCAGCGAACTAGTGCATCTCATGGTAAATATACTAGATAGATATTATTAACAGTTGATGTGACGTGCACCGAAAGTAATATCAGAATCGACAAGATTGCATATAGGTTCTGCTTCTATACCTGTGAATCATGTCCTTAAGTAACATGTCGATATGTAAGGTATAGCAGGACAGTTTTTGTTGTGAGCATTCATCAGGAATGTGGACATCAGCCCTCCTAATGGAAAGGTGTGAATATAATTATCTATAACTGTTCAGCGATGTGCTAAACTATATGTGCCTTCAATAATTCATACTGTTCTTACTTTTTTTTCTTTAGTAGGCATGCAAGAGAGCTGGGTAGTGTGCATTTAGCTGAAATACTTAATTTTACTGTATCGGAATAAACATATTACATGTTTCTCAATGTGCTCATTTTTTAACCCAGACATCTATGGAAGATGTGTATACAGAGATAAAGCTATCATTCCAAGTAAATGATAATACTGCAGTAAAACTGGTTTGAATACTCTTATGCCTATATCAGGCAACATGCTATAGTGTCCATAATGAGTAAAAACGTCTATATCAGACAACATGCTATAGTGTCCGTTTAATTCATAATTAGTAAAATATTGTATAACGGTGTAAGTAAGATCATGTTTGGATATGCATGCACCATGTTCAAAATATTTCAAGGCATAAATTAGTAGTCTGAAACTGTTTCTATTACTGACCTGCAGCTGCTGCAGCACGTGGCCAAATAGTTTGTTCGATATCTGATGCATCAATTTGCTCTCCCCACATGCAAACCTCACCACCAATAACCAAGCGTTGCTGTTCTGGGTCGTGAATTCCTTCCAGGGGTTCATTCATGTAAAAGTCTTCCCATGTGGCATCCAAGTGATCTAGGTACCACTTATCCTGGTTGCTTACTATGCATCTCAGCCCTGCAGCAACCACCTTTGGTGCTACATCCCCCCCAAGCCTGTAAATTTTATGTGCACACTGGTTTTTAGTTATAGCCTTATAGGCAACAATAAGTGTCCGAGATGGACTGTATGTCTTATTATGAGCATTAACGTCAAAAACAATGGTAACTGGTAATAAATCTAATTCCATTTTACAATACATTTATGATTTAGTGCTAAAATGCTCTGTGCATGCATGTACTATTCTATTGTTTCCAACAAAACCCTTTTCAATAATATAAATCAAAGAGGCAGTGAGGAAATACCAGTTATGAACCACGGTCTTACGGTCCAACTTTTCTCCGAAGTGGTTAAACGTTTCTTCCCTGCAAACATGGCATGGTGTCTGTTAAGGGTTAAGAATTCGTTGGACCCTGTGAAGTTTGCAGCTTATGGTTATACCAGTTAACGACGTCATAGCCATGTGATATTGCTATCTTTTGGGTTCTCAATACAAAATATCTATATGCATCTGACACATTCATGTGGTTATCATTCAACCTGTGTGTCAAGAAAAAGGTTATCATTGGATTAGCTGACATATATGAAAAAGATGGCTGATCTATTTTGCACTAAAAACAAGGAAGTTATAGAAGCACATCAGGCAAGTTATCTTATTCCGAGTTCTCTTATGTGGATAGGAATTGTACCATTCCTTAATGTGGGGTGTTGCAGTCCAGCATCCTGAATATCAAATGAAATATTAGAATGCAATGAATTTTGATTCAGTGTTTAGTAGTATAACACTGTGGTAACTGTAAATCCAATGCTTCGTCTTACTTGTGTTGACTTCATCACCTCCTAAGTGGACCAATTTGAACTTAAAAACCTTGCTAAAATCTGAAAGAAGACAGAGTTAAGTATCCATTTGGACTGTTGACTGATATCTACCAATAGTCACTGAATCCAGATAACATAACCATTATATATTTATGCTCGTTGATCAGTGCTTTCTTTTGGAACACAGATTATCTTTTGAAAAAACAAATGGAAAACCTCAATATTGCGGACAAAAGTAGTGTGATTTATCACCTGAAAGAATACCATCGATAACTGTGAAGGTAAAGTTGTTACTGACATCAAGTGGTTCTTTGCAGCTATCTGATGGCCACAATGATGGGTAGCCAACACCCCTGAAAATTGCAATATCTACAACTTTCAGCCATGCACTCATGCTTATTGCTATGCAGGCTATATAAATTAAGTTGCATATATTGAACTACACTAAGGTATCTTGACTCTACCCTCACTGGATAAAATGTGTCTTATTGCTACAAAAGACATCATATGTTTCTGGACCATATTATATGCTAGGAAAAAAATGGTTCCTGGACTTTGCAATTAGTTGACATATGCTGAAAAACTGAGGTGCATCATGGAATCAACAGTTCTTTGATAGACATTAGGAAATTATGCCATTAGCTGAACAGATTTAAACACTATTGTCAAATATTTAGCAGATCCGGTGTGTTCTAGCAGTCATTTTGCAATTTCCATAAGCAAATTGTCAATTTACAGTGTGATTAAGCAAATGTCAACTAACTGAAGTGAATCTTGTCTATTTTCGGTATATACATCACTGAACAGAATAAAATGTCTTACCATGAGAGAGCATGGCCAGGAACATCGATCTCAGCCAATACATTGACACCTCGTTTTTCAGCATATCTGCAAAGTTATGGTTTAGCTTGTTATTTGTAGAGTCTTAGCTCCATAACTGTATATCTAGATCGCTGCCCAGTCGTACGGTTTTTCTGATGAACATATCTAAGTAGGTTATGTAACTTATGGTCCACCCAGCTATTACCTATGCCATTTCTTGATCCTGCAGCGATTGACACTTTAAGTGCAGATGAGAATTATGATTGAAAGAAAACACATCTCGTACTTCCATTGCTAAATATTGTCTTGGTAATATAAACCCTTTTTTTAAAGATCAACAATTATGATATGAATTTGGTAATGAAAATAAACGCACCGTACAATGTCAATGGCATCAGACATCGTGTATCTCTCCGAATAAGAGTATGACCCGTTCCACAGTCTTGGATATGAAGGTATTTCAATGGGAAATGACTGCTCATCTACAATATGCCAATGGAGAACGTTCTGCATTATAGTAGAGTAAGAGTTCATGGTATCATAATGATGAATAATGTAAGGAACATAAACACAACGATATTTTGAAATCTCCTGTAACTTGTCAGTCTTTCAATTTTTAATTGAATATATGAATGTTCATCAAACCTACCAATTTACTGTATGCCATTGCATCAATGACTCCTTTAATTGTTGTAAGAGGAAGATAATGCCTCGCGGTATCTGCAAGCATGCAAGCAGAATACTTATGAGTGTGCAATGATTATGAGCAGGATGCCCATATTAATAAAATTTGATATATAGAAGCATATGATAATATTTTGACATTTGAGGCAATTGAAATGAAGTTGCAAGTGAAGTATTTGAGGCAATTTTTAAATGAAAAACTAATTTCAAGGTTCTACTTCTAGGTACTGGAATGCTACAAGTGCCTGTTGGGCATAAGGGAGATGATATCACATTTCATATCTAACCTATAAGAAGACCCCGGTAAGGAAATCTGGGTGCATCAGTAATCATCCACGGAGCCGAGTTGAGTTCAATAAGCCTTGACGTGAAATCAAAGTAACACAGTTGGCTAAATGTCTGCATACATGAATAATTTGTTGTCAGGTCACCTCAAAGAAGATCTAGTGCTGAGAAGATCGTAGTAAGTTACCTGTAAGGCATTAAGTGCTCCGTAAACTGTTTGAGCCTACAAAATTTTGCAAGGTGGCATCAATTATTTTTTATGAATTGTATCAAGCCATTTGAGGTGGCTTGCATCATGCATAAAGATGATGAATACATCACTCATTTCAGTTCCCTTTGCAGTCTATCTAACTTCTTTTCGGAATGCGGCCTAACAATATTTCTCAAGCCAGAGAAGTTGACAAACATGAAACAGAGCATACCAATACTAGAGAATATTAAGATACAGCATTATTATGCATTTAAAAGAGGGTGACAGAATGCGGTGAAGCACAAAAGAGAAAGCTACCTTCATGCCTTGTGCTATATGTAGTAATTTGCCTAATCTAATTCTTCTAAAGAGTTGTATGCAGCAACTGTGTTATGTTTTGGGAAAGCAGCATGCTTCAGAAAATGCCATGTTCGAAGTCTGTTAATTGTATATGCAGGATACTGCGGCAAACAATCATGACGAAGCAGAGAGGAGTTGCAGTAAGTACGAGTAACCTAGGTAAGTTCTAATGTATTTCCAGATGACACTGTTAGGATTTTTCACAACATAATAAAGCAATTAATTAATGAGCTTCCACTGACCTCAATCTGCGCATGCAGTGGCTCCCCAACTGTAAGAATACTCATGTTGTACGACTCGTCCACCCCAAAGTTGAGCTGCAGGAGATGAACAGCACACGGAGCACCAACAGAACCATCAGGCCTTGCAATTCGTCAAAAGAAACTCAAACAGTTCGTCATACCGAACGAGCAGGTTATTACCTCGTCTTCCGGTGAACGAACGACTACATTGACGCCCTTGAGCACGTAGGAGCTCGGCTCCGTGCCGTCAGCGGCGTGGTTCAGCTTCAGCAAATCCATTGTCCTCTGGAAGGCGTCCTTGAGGATGGCCCTGTCGTCGGAGTACATGCTTCCCGCCGTCGACATGACGAGGTCCTTGCTGACGTAGAGCCTCTGCGTGCCGTGGGTGACCGACTTGGGCATGGGCCAGATGTCGACGTGGTCGGCGGCTATGCAGGACCCGATCACCAGGAAAGCAAGGAGGAGCCTCAGAGCCGGCGCCATCTTTGCTTGGCGACGGAGAACCTGCAACCGCTGTGGGATATATACGGGAAGGAAGAAACGAGGGAGCGAGAGGAACAATGTGCCGTCTGGAAGCGCAAGGCAAGTAAAAAAGAAAAATCTCTAACTAATCCTCATGTTGTTTTTCCCTATCTCCTGGGTGGAAGTTTTGGGGAAGAACGAACACGAGCTTGTGCTAGGTTGCTTTCTATCTTAGGATGGAGACGAGGAGGAGCGTGAGGTGAGGGGAGGGTAAATGAAGAGCGGACGAGACTGTCGTGGAGTGGTGGTTAGATGGCGGGAAGAAATGGCATGGGCAGGTCCGGCGCGCGTTGGTGACCCAAAACAGGTAACGGATGACCAGGCAAGTAGCTCACACCACTGCTAATTTTGGTACGGATGATGGCCAGGTAAAGCAGCTCGCCACTCCGTTTATATATAGATAGAGATAGAGACTGCAGGATCCAGGTTTGTCAAATCCAGCATTATTTAACACACTTCCAGATTTTCAATTCGAGCTCGATGTGATTTGCAATTTGTTGTGATGTTATGCGAATTCTCCAATGTTTTCCTTTTGGCGTGCCGTGCCTACGTTCGTTTGCGGACCGGGAGCATCAAGGGATTTCTAATGTTTTTATTCTGCCTGGCTGTTCTGCAGGCTCCGGCGATTTTTGTCTGCGTTTGGCGGAGTTGGGGGGGAAGGTGGTGCACACCAGGGATGCGAGAAGATAGCGAGGGACCGTTGCGGTAGGTCAGGCATGCTGCCGCCGTTGCCCCTTCACGCACGATGGCTGTCATGGAAGCGTCACGGCGCCGCGCGTTTCGAGTGAGTGAGCCACGGTCATGGCTTGGTGGCCTTCCTCAATCTAATCCGCTAATCGTAACTCAACATAGACGGCAGCTGGATTGATTAAAAATCAAACGAACGAAATCGTAGGAAAATGGTTACATGAGAGGTCGATCCAAGTTGCGTACCGGTGAAAATGAGTTAAATCGGTAGTTAGTCATCGAACTTGTCCGGCAAAATCTATAGTCATTGGACAATGGTAATACGAGTTTACAGTCACCTGAAGACGTGATGAAGGTCACTCCTCTTATCGTAGATGTGTATTTGATGATGTGGTGATCTATGGACCTACTGTCAGCCTCCAGTTGTGGTTTATTTGCAAAAAAAGCCCACAAAATCTACTTTACTATCCTATGCAAGAGACTAACTGTTTGGCCTAGTTGTCAGATTGACTGGTGGGACCCACTTGTCAGTCTCACCCACCCACTCTCCTCTGTTTCTCCTCTCTTCCTCATCGTTGTTCAACCTGACCTGTGCCTCCTTCCCATGGCCCCCGAGCTCTTGCCGATGAGCTTGCCGTCCCATGGCCCCCCGTGCTACATGCTCTCCACGCCAACGCTGCTGCTCCACCCCCTCCTTAGACCGTCGTGTCTCGGCGTTGCCCGCGGACGAGCTTCGCCGTCGTTTTTGTGCTGCAGGATTTGCCTCGACCTGCCACTCCCAAGTTGAAGCGCTCGCCTGAAGTTGCACGCTGAGCATCCATGAGCATGTCGTGGCGCAGGAGGCTGGGGAAGGGGCAGGGGTGGCCTTCGTTGTGGCACATCGTTTTTGTGTTGCGCTTCTCGCTTCCCTGATGCCCCTTCTGATCGTGCGCCGCCCAGCGTGGGAAGGCGGGGAAGCTCACAACGGTAGGGGAGATGCGGGGGAGTTTGCGATGGTATGCTCCATAGGTGGTGGCAGATTTTTGTCGGGGTTGGGGACAAGTCGGGGTAGGGTGGGAATTGAGTAGAGAGATAGGGAGGAGGGGTTCGCTTCGACGTGGAGAGGTGGGGGAGCGCGTGCCAGCAGGGGGAAGAGGGAGAGCACGGTGGCATGCTCCACTAGTGGCGACACCAGATTATTGTGGGGCCAGGGACATGTTGGGTGAGGATAGAGCAGAGACATGGAACCAGGAAGGGGGCGATGGTTTTGTAGAAAAACCCTCATATACCTGATTATTCTTTATGTATATGTTAAGTCACCTGATAGTGGGTCCCGCGGATCGCCACATCATCGAATACATCTCTACGACGTGAGCGGTGACTGCGAGTGACGCTCTATCATGTTTTCGATGACCGTAAACTCGTATTCCTGGTGTACAATAATTGTATTGATTTTGCCGAACAAATTTGATGACTAACGATGGATTTAACTCGGTGAAAATTGGGGGTTGTTTCCCTCGGCTGCTGGTGCATAACACAATAGGTGTCTGGAGGCAGTAGTGAATGATGTAGGTCGGTCATTGTCGAGATAAGTCTTTAAAGTATTTGCTGAAACATGAAATGAACATGAAAATAGTATGTCTAATAGGGAAATGAAAACCGCAAAAAATAGGGGTTGAAAACTGCGAATGGAAAGGGTGGTAGGAGTCGCACGGTATGAGGTTGGGCCGGGTCTTTCGAGCTGCTTTGCATGGGCATTTCAATTTAAGGGCCTCCTATTTTCAAGCCTTGCGCTCTAAGGGGCTAGAGTTGCTTGTTATTAGAGCGGTTCACAAACTTAGTGAGTCACTGGGGTCATTTCGAGCCAAACTTATCCCACGCTTGCCTAAATTCAAATTGGTCGTGAAGTGCCCCGTTACGTAGACGGTTGGGTCCTGACTGTCATTACTCGTCCATTAACGAGCGCCAACTAGGCAAGATGCGTGGCAAATCGATTGAAACAATAGGGCCTGTGTGGTGTCCAAATTCACTCCCTCCCATCTACATGAACCCTAGCCCAGAGACAGTGAAATCCTCCACCAGATCGCTTCTGTGGGTGCTAGGAGGGACACATTGCCTTCCACCACCGAGTTACAGTGCCCACTCATGGATCCCGCCCGCTATCCTGATGCCACATGGCGTGCCTGCCGCCGCGAGGAGCTAGCGCGTCGTAGCCTGATGGACCGAGCAACATGGAGAATGGAAGGGCCTTCTACTAAGGAATCTATTGTTACCCAGAGCAGCCATGGGTGAGTCCATCTTCTCTTTCCTATTTTTCCAAACAATAACTCTCAGCTGAAAGTAGCACGACAAATCAAATCAAGGATTGTTTGTTGGTCGATTGCTGACAGACATTTCTTATCCCCCAAACTTCTGTCTAGGATTCTTAGAGAGGACCCATTCATCATCCATGTACACGTTGACAATTACATTTATAAAATAGAACGTGGGGGTGTGAAGAGAATCTTGTGTACGACTTGCTCGCAGAATCTAGAACTGCCTAAGGTCAACACTATCTCTGGTCTGTTGATGCTCTTAGTAAGAACACTCTCATTGGCTCCAAGCAAGCTACCGTATTCTTCTATCCAAATAAACAAGGAGGTAAGGATAGAATTACGAGTGATAGACAACTTCTTGATATTCTTGAAGCGAATAGATTCATTCAGATGATGCTTATGTTAGCCCAAAGAAAAATGTGCGTCCTGGTGGGGATCTTGCTGAAGACTGCTGCTACTGACTGGCGCCCTGATTCTATTGTGCAAGCTGCTGCTACCAGTCACCCTGCTGGTGCTGGTGCTGTTGCCGCATATAATAGGAGTCGGCGCCGTGCTCTTCCAGCTTCTCTTGCTGCTGCTACCAGTCGCCCTGTTAATATTGTTAACACAGTTATTAGGGGTCATCACCCTTCTCTTCCAACTTCTATTGTAGCTGCTGCTACTACCAGTCGTCCTACTGATGTTGTGGTCGCCAATATTCGTCGTCGCCTTGCTCTTCCAGCTTCTATTGTAGCTACTGCTAAGCGTCCTCCCCCTACTAATAAAACTGATAATGTCAGAGCTGTTGCTGACTCTCTTCTGCTGCCTCGTCCAGCTGCTCATGCTACTGAATTTGCTAGTGCTACTCATCCTCACCCTGCTCTTACAGCTGATAATGCCAGGGCAACTGCTAACTCTCTTCTGCCGCCTCATCCAGTTGCTCATGATGCTGAAGTTAACCTTGGTGATGGTGTTGGCGGAGTTCTTGAACCTTATAATGCTGCTGTTACTGCTGAAGAACCTGATGATGGTATTGTACAAATTGAGGTTGGTGTCCATAGGGACACTGCAATTCTTGAAGATGGTACTGCACACCTTTTCAATAGTCAAGATATAGTATTTTTTTGAACGAGAAAGGGTGCAAAGCACCCCAAATATTTCATTTATCTCAAAAGCAATGTACATCTGTTATTACAAGACCATCATCCTTAATTTGAAGAACAACTGAAACAATTTGGCATACTCCCGTACTATGAGCTAAATTTCTACAAGAGTTGGTAGGCTGAGATCCAGTAGATCTTCTAGCCTGATGTGCACAATAGTGGGCAACACCGTTGATTTCTATGGAAATATGGTAGATCAAAGGATTCAAAAATTTCACTTGGTTGTGGAATCGCATGACATGCCTTCATATCACCTAGAGAACTTCTTGATCCGTTGCACCAGGAGCAGCAACTGCCATTGTAAGATTCCTACAATCAGAGATGAAAAGAGGATTCTATATGCTCAGGTTATGCGCAATAGTTGCCGCAAGAAGCAGAGCAACTGCTTCAGTTTGTAGGGGCGAGGAAACCTCCTGTTTGGTTGCTTTCACAAAAACATCCATAATATGATCTTGATCCTGCCAACGAATAGTCTAGCAGTCTGATTTGTGTTGTTCCTTTCTCCCTTCCAGCTAGCATCCACATAGAATTTGGGATTGTGAAAAGGAAAATCCGAGGTGACTGAATATCCCTGAGTGGTAGTCACCGCCAATTTAACCCTTGGTTCAGTAATAGATGCAGTGGTAGCAGATTGGATGCTTTTTGAAATGATGTCTATCTGATGGGGTCTGCTTTGCTTGGATATGAAGAGTTTTTCATTCCTGCATTTCTAAAGACATTGATGACCCACAAGTATAGGGGGTGTATCGCAGTATTTTCGAGGGAAGTGAAATCTAATTTATTGATTCGACACAAGGAGAGCCAAAAGATATTTATAAGTCTTAACAACTGAGTTCTCAATTCAGATGCACCTGAAAACAATCTTGCTCACAGCAGTTTATTAGTAGCAACAGTTTTGTAGTAGGAATAGTAAAGTAATAGCAGTAGTAAAAGCAAAGACAGTAGTAACAATAGAAGTAAACAGTAGGATTCGAGTGCGGTAGGCATAGTGATGGATAGACGGGCGTTGCATGGACAAGACAATTCACATAGCAATCAGAACATAGGGCAATTGCAGATAAATAAGATAAAGCATCCAAGTACTAGATAATTCTAGGCATGTGTTCTATATATAGTCATACGTGCTCGCAATGAGAATTGCACAACATCTTTTGTCCCGCCAGCCCATTTGCAACAGGGCCTCAAGGGAACTACTTTTGGAAAAACGTCGACCCCCCCAGAGTTTTTAGGTCATAAGGCTTCTTATAGGCAAAGAGGGAGACCGAGGGGGTGCCTGGGGCGGCCAGACCACCCCCTGGCGCGGCCTAGGCTAGCCCGCGCGGCCAGGTGGTGTGGCCTGGGCCCAGCCCTCCGCCGTCTCGTATTCTGGCTCCGAGAGTTTTCTGGTGAAATAGGATTTTTGACATATTTTCCGAGATTTTTCCTGATAGTTGATTTTCTGCACAAAAAGTAGACACCAAGGCAATTCTGCTGAAAACAACGTCAGTCCGTGTTAGTTGTATCCAAATCACACAAGTTTAGAGGAGAAACAATAGCAAAAGTGTTCGGGAAAGTAGATACGTTTTGGACGTATCAACTCCCCCCAAGCTTAGCTTATTTCTTGTCCGCAAGCAATTCAGTTGAAAACTGAGTGCGATAAAAGAACTTTCACGAACATATTTGCTTCATATGATATACATATTCTCAGCATTTGATCAACTACTTAGACAATTCATAATAAAGAGTATGCAACTAAGTTTACTTAATAGGCATTGCAAGCTATGAAGAGATTCCAACCTAAAAATAATAATAAGCATGAAGTATAAATATAAGCAACATTACAATGCTCATAACAAGGTATGATAAAGTGGTATCTCGCTTGCCTTTGATTATGAATGCCAAGGCACCTATGAAGTTCATGTGAAGACTAGAAGTAAAGATATCAAAGATACAAGCATCAAAGTCATAACACAAATAATCAAGTAATAGGACAGGCACAAAAGATGACAACTATGCTCTCAAAGAAGTGCTCATAGAATAAGTGGAGACTCAACAAGGAAATGAAAAGGTTTTGAATAGTTTGAAAGGCTTCCAAATGCTGAAAGTATGATACTCATTAGCTTTGAGCTCTCATTGCCCCTATCATAAGCATCTTTAATATGGTTAAGGTGATAGTGAGGTCCAATCTGAGTTATATGCTTGACAGACTATAAACTGAAAATACCATGTCCCTTGAGTACGAGGGCCGCTCCTCATGCTACTCAACTTTAGTTACCTGTAAGTTCTTGTCATCATAAATACGTGTGTATCATAGAGAACCGCCAACGGGGTACCCCTTGCCCGATGATACGGAAGAATCCCCATATCAAAATGATAAGGCAAGCAGACAATGAGTATCTCAGCATTCTTCTTATTTACCATGGGAAAATTGTGCTTTTTTCTCTCTTTCCTCTTTTCTCAAATCTTTTTTTCTCAATGGCTATCTCTCTCTTTTTTATAAGAAGAATGCTTCATAGATATCATTATGGTTACGCTGCAGGTTTCCACCATGACGACATGGATTAGACCAGCGGCCCAGACGTTTCTCTAACACACATACATAACTCCATGGACTTATAGGCTCCCCTTTTATTTCACACCGACGACATCCATAAACAAAAGAGCATGGTATCAACTGGGTATATATTTACAGGTGTTGAAAGCATTCCCCGTGACAACACGGTTCTTCTAATCCCCAGCCTATAATTTGCAAGCATATAACTTTCATGGACAGTCATAATGGTTCAGGTTTATTAAGTGCAGAAAATAAAGTGTGCCATCAAGTTCATGAGAGCTTTACTAACTAACTCTCATAACAAGCAAACATTTTATTCGGAAGAAAACAAGGCATATTGAATATGTACGGAAATAGCAAATGATGCTAATAGGTAGGTATGGTGGACACTTTGGCAATATTTGGTTTTAGGGAGTTGGGAACATGAGTAAAACATACTCAGTGAAAGTGAAGGCTCGCAATAGTAAGGGAGCGACAAACGAGAGAGCAATAGCTGTCATAATCATGCTTGCAACAAAATAGGACTAATCATGGTATGAAAGTGATTCAAGACCCTCAAGGAAAAATAATTCATCGAGGCTTAACTGATTATTTCAGTCATATGCATGCGTGAGCACGTGCCAAGTCAATTCAAATGAAACATTCAGAGGAGGATACCACGGTGTCATACCAAGTTATGAATAGAGTAATGCAAGCAAACATTCATACGACATGCTACAAACTATTAGCAAGCTGGGACTAATCATATGAAAGCAAAAACTACTAAGCATTCATAAATAACATACACCCTACATGAACAGGCTAAGCATGGCCACAATAATGAGTATATGTACAAAAATGAAAACAAATAGAGTTTGTTACCAGCCTCTTACCACTCCCCAAGTTGTCATTAATCCTCATTATTGCCCTTCACTTGTGTGGCTTGAATAATAACATGAAACCAAATCCCACTGAGGACTGTTGAACCCTGCAACAAACTCACAAAACCAAAGAAGAACAACAAATATTTTTGGTGTTTTCGATTTTTTAAAGCAAGAACCAAAAAGGAAAAACAAGCAAAGCAAAATCTTTTTGGGTTATTCGAATAGTTCAAACAAAGCAAAAAAGAGAAAAGCAAACCAAGGCAAAAAAAGAAGAAGAAGCAAACCAAAGAGAAACAACAGAAATATTTTTGGTCTTTTTGTGTTTTAAGAAAGCAAAAGCAAAGAAAGAACAAAAACTAAAAAGAGAACGAAACATGAATATACAAAGTACCGACGCAAAATGATATAGAGATGAGTGTGGTGTCGGTGTACCTCCCCCCAAGCTTAGGCTTTTGTCCTAAGTGGGTGTCAATCCCAAGCTGGCCAGGATGAAGTGTCACCGTGGTATGACGAGGAGGTACCCTCGTCCTGGTGCGAGCTCGAGTACGTCCCTCCGTAGTGCACAGAGTAATCGTAGGAGGGCACATCCTCCTGGTGCTGCTCGTGGAAACCCAACAAGCGGAGCTGCTCGTCCACCTCCTCCTTGGAGCGCGACCATGGTCTCCTATGAACACTAAACAAAGTAGACTGTGGCAAAGGGATCTCCCTCTCATCCCCATCAGTAAACAACATCCTATATACTAGACCGTCCAAATCAGAATCAGAAGTGACAAGGTGATGAGTTTTCATAGTAACAAGGTCAAGCCTTTGTGGTGCCAATATAGTATCATTGGGGTCTACCGAAAGCCCTAATGCATTAACCATACGTGAGGCAATGATGCCCCCATAGATAGGTCCCTTAGCAGCTAGGTGGCGAGCAATAAGCGAGCCAAGGTTGTACCGAGTATCATTGTTAAGCGCAGCAGCAAGGAAGGCTAAATGACAGTTGGAGATATTACTCGTATTCTCCCTACCAAGAACGCTGGTAGCAAGATAATATGCAAAGTATCTAAGAGCAGGGAGTTGGATGTTTCTTATCTTTCCGCGCTGCGCCACGCGATCATCATCATTGGTCACCCCTCGGTAAAGCTCCAGCAAATCAGCGGATCACCCTTGAATCTTCTTCACGGTCCTGCCATGCTTACACCTATAACACTGCAAAATCTTTCCAATGACATGGTAAAGGGCAGATTATAAATTTTGAAAGAGACAGTTGACTGATAGGGCGTGTTAGTAAACATGAAGCTCTCAACAAAGGTTTTGGTGAGCATAGCGTATTGCTCACTCTCATCTTGCATATATGAGGTCAAACCAACCCTCTGAATCAGTAGCAAGAAATCATCAAGAATCCCTGCAGCTTGTAAGAAAGTAAAACAAGGAAAAGTAGATGGGTGAGCATCCCCATCATCCCCTTCATTACCAATACGAGTTGCAATGAGATCTTCGTTGTATTATGGCCTAAACTGAGAGGCTGATCTTGAGGGCCTCGACCTCCTAGGTGCATCCCTCTCAAATATCTCTCCAAATGTATGGTTGTTCATGCTTGGTATTCCAAAATTTAAACACATATTAAACAAGTGATTGCAAAGTGAATATAATGAAGGGTACTACTCATAGGACCTTGTAAGAGGCCTAAACATGCATCAAAACTATATCTCTAAGCATCAAACAAGCTTACAAGCTCTCATAACCTGTCACCTACTACAGCAAAATACTCAAGATATAATCCACTAAACACAAATCTACTTGAACAAGCGGAGGAGTCACATACCGGAGAACAAATGCTCCAAATTTCAGCAACAAAGATGGGTTGAGCAAGGAGATCGAAAAATCGAGGGCAAGCACAGCAAGAACGTGATTTTGAGCAATGAACTGGAGTTTCCTCGGAAGAGAGAAGAAAGTGGCAAGTGAGAGAGTGAGTGGAGGGCCAGGGGTGGCCCACACCATGGCATGGCACCATCTAGGGCAGGCCGCGCCACCAGGTGGTGAGCCTGCCTGGTGGGTCCCCCTGGTACCTTCTAGGCACTCCTCTGCCCCTTTTTTTACGTAAAAATTTAATATGAATTTTCAGGAATTTTTTGAGACACTTTATTTTTGGGCATTTTTTAGGTATAAAAGAATGATTTCTGACAGAAAAAGATTTTTTTGCAAATGATGCAATGCAAAACAAAACAAAAGCTACAGAAATTCTAAGACACTCTAAAATGCAAGCAACTAGCACAACAAAGGTAAACTAAACAAAAGCAAAAACTAAAATGGATAGAATAGAAGTAAACAGAGATAATCATGGTGAAAACATTGTTTTGTTCAATGAAATCCTTTTGTTAACAAGGTTGAACAAGTCATTTTATATGAAACAAAACTTTGTATTCCACTAATGATTATGTTACCTCAACTTTGATAGCAATGGTCCCAATCATAATAGTTTCAAATTTTTCTCTTGGTATGGGACAATATATTTCTCCAACTTGAATGCCCTCAACATGTTCAATTGAATTCAAACCATAGGTCCTTTCAATCTTCTTGGGGAAATAGACAGTATGTTCCTTGTCATTAACATTAAAAGTCACCTTTCCTTGATTACAATTAATAACAGCTCCTGCAGTATTAAGAAAATGTCTCCCAAGAATAATAGACATATTATCATCTTCAGGCATTTCAAGCACAACAAAATCAGTTAATATCAAGCAATTATGAGCCACTTGAACAGGTACATCCTCACATATACCAACAAGAATAGTGGTAGATTTATCAGCCATTTGCAAAGATATATCAGTTGGTATTAGTTTTTCAAGTTGAAGTCTCTTATAGAGAGAGAAAGGCATAACACTAACTCCAGCTCCCAAATCACACAAATCAGTTCTAACATTACTATTCTTAATAGAGAAAGGGATAGTTGGAATCCCTGGGTCTCCAAGTTTCTTAGGAACCTTACCATTAAAGGAGTAATTGGCAAGCAAAGTAGAAATTTCTTCATTAGGGATCTTCCTTTTATTCGAGACAATATCCTTCATATACTTTGAATAAGGAGGCAATTTAATAGCATCAGTCAAAAGAATTTGCAAGAATAAAGGTTTCATCCACTCACAAAACTTATTATAGCGTTCATCTTCCTTTGACTTGTGTTTCTTATCAGGGAAAGGCATAGGTTTTTGGACCCAAGGCTCCCTTTCACTACCATGTTTCTTAGCAACAAAATCTTCTTTAGTGTATTTAGTATTCTTAGTGTGGTTTTTAGGTTCTTCTTCAACTTTTTCTTTATCAGGAACATCATTTTCTTCATTACCACTTTCAGTTTTAGCATCAGAAATAGATATACTATTAGGATCTATAGCAGGTTCAGAGGGTTCTACAATAGTTTTATGTTTCTTTTTTCCTTTTCTTACGAGTAGAGCCACTATTTTCAGCTTGTTGAGAATCCTGCTCAATTCTTTTGGGATGCCCCTCAGGATATAGAGGATCCTGGGTAACAGCACCACTTCTAGTTCTAATTTCATAAGCATGTTTTTCTTTAGCAGCATTGACTAGCAAGTCTTTTTGCACTTTAATGAGTTGATCTATTTGAGTTTGAACCATTTGAAAGTGTTGGACAATCATTTTAACATCATTAGAGGTTCTTTCCACAATATCTTTTAACTCAACAATAGCTCTAGTGTTTTCCATTAGATGATTTTGCACCCTTTTGTTAAAATTATCTTGCTTAACAATAAAGATATCGAATTCTTCTAAGCATTGATCAGGAGGTTTAGAGTAAGGGATATCACCTTCATCAAAGTGTTGGAGAGAGTGTACCTCAATAGTGGATGAGTGGGGAATTGGCTTGCATAATTCTTCTATAGGAGGTAAATTCTTGACATCTGCAGCTTTAATTCCCTTCTCCTTAAGACATTTCTTAGCTTCCTTCATCACTCATCATTTAATTCAATAACTCCCCTCTTCTTTGATGTTGGAATAGGCACCGGTATAATAGGGTCAGGTATAATTACTTCATGTATAGCTGGTTCAGGAGGATTCCAATCTTCATAATTCTTGCTTATTTTAGCCATTAATTCCTCAGCTTCTTTGGGAGTCCTATTCCTAAAAACACAATCAGCACAACTGTCTAGGTATGTCCTAGATTCTTCAGTTAGTCCATTATAAAATATATCAAGAAGCTCATTCTTAGGTAATGGACTTCCAGCCCGTGCATGAATCAAAGCAAAAAACCTTGCCCATGATTCAGGCAATATCTCTTTTTCTCCCTGTTTAAAATCAAAAAGTTCCTACAAAATAGCATGTCTAGCACTAGGAGGAAAATATTTTTGCAGGAAAGTACTAATCAAGCAATCAGGGCTATCAATAGATCTAGGAGGTAAATTACTAAACCAAGTTTTAGCTTCTCCTTTTAGTGAAAAGGGGAAAATCTTAGCAACAAAGTAAGTACGCATCTTAATATCATCAGAAAACAAGCCACTCATGGTAGAAAGTTCATTCATATGTGCTACCACACTTTCATTCTTAGTCCCACAAAAAGGTTCTTTCTCAACAATAGCTATGTAAGATAGATCAAGAGAGAAATCATAATCTTTACCTTTAATGTTTATGGGAGAAGCAACAAACTTTGCAATAGGAGACAATTTGGATTTAATAGTATGCCTCTCAAGGAGACTCTTATCAGCACTCCTATCATGGGTGTTTTTACATTCTTTAATAAATTCATCGGTCATCTCAACATAACCATCTTCAATATCATAACTCTCACTAGACTCAGGTGAACTAACAGGTGTAGTAGTGTCTTCATTAGGAGTTTTAGTATTTCCAGCTATAGTTCTAGCAATCGTAGCATCTAGGAAAGGACCTAATGAACCACTCTTATCAAGCACAATAGAAGCAGCATCATAAGTATCAGAAGTTTCAGATTCAGCAGTAGTAGCAATGTGTGTAGTATGTGTGTGTGGTGGTGTAACAAGCTTACTCATAACAAATGGTGAATCAAGAGCAACAAAGGTGTTCAGAACCGTACCCCTTCTTGTAGTGGATGGTAAAATAGGAACCTTGCCATCACGAGACTTACCCATGATGGATGGATAGCAGTGAACAATAGAGAATCCAAGTGAACTTGATAAATAAAGCTATGCTCCCCGGCAACGGCGCCAGAAAATAGTCTTGATGACCCACAAGTATAGGGGGTGTATTGCAGTATTTTCGAGGGAAGTGAAACCCAATTTATTGATTCGACATAAGGGGAGCCAAAGGATATTTATAAGCCTTAACAACTGAGTTGTCAATTCAGCTGCACCTGGGAACAATCTTGCTCACAACAGTTTATCAGTAGCAACAGTTTTGTAGTAGGAATAGTAAAGTAATAGCAGTAGTAAAAGCAAAGATAGTAGTAACAATAGCAGTAAATAGTAGGATTCGAGTGCGGTAGGCATAGGGATGGATGGACGGGCGTTGCATGAACAAGACAATTCACATAGCAATCAGAACATAGGGCAATTGCAGATAAATAAGATAAAGCATCCATGTACTAGATAATCCTAGGCATGTGTTCCATATATAGTCATACATGCTCGCAATGAGAACTTGCACAACATCTTTTGTCCTGCCAGCCCGTTTACAGCGGGGCCTCAAGGGAACTACTGGCAATTAAGGTGCTCCTTTTAATAGAGCACCGGAGCAAAGCATTAACACTCGATGAACACATGTGATCCTCACGTCAAAGCCATTCCCTCTGGTTATCCCGATTTCTGTCACTTCGGGGCCATTGGTTTCGGACAACAACGTGTGTATACAACTTGTAGGTAAGACCAAAAACAATACTATCATAATGAATCAATAACATGTTCAGATCTGAAATCATGGCACTCGGGCCCTAGTGACGAGCATTAAGCATAACAAGTCGCAACAAAGTCATAAAGCACTAATAGAAGATACTAGGCACCATGCCCTAACAATCTGATGCCATTACATGAACAATCTCATCCAATCTCTACCATCTCCATAGCCTACAGCGGGGGATTACTCACTCATAGATGGGGGAAACATGGATGGTCGATGGAGAAGCGATGGTGATGATGATGGCGATGATCTCCTCCAATTCCCTGTCCCGGCAAGGTGCCAAAACGGAGTTTCTGGTGCTGTTTCGTGGAATCTGGTGGTGGCGGCGGAGCGGAACTCCTTCTAGAAAAACGTCGAACCCCCCAGAGTTTTTAGGTCAGAAGGCTTCTTATAGGCGAAGAGGGAGACCGAGGGGGTGCCTGGGGCGGCCAGACCACCCCCTGGCGCGGCCTGGGCTAGCCCATGCGGCCAGGTGGTGTGGCCTGGGCCTAGCCCTCCTCCATCTCGTATTCTGGCTCCGGGAGTCTTCTAGTGAAATAGGATTTTTGGCATATGTTCCGGGATTTTTCCTGATAGTTGATTTTCTGCATAAAAAGTAGACCCAAGGCAATTCTGCTGAAAACAGCGTCAGTCCGTGTTAGTTGTATCCAAATCACACAAGTTTAGAGGAGAAACAATTGTAAAAGTGTTCGGAAAAGTAGATACGTTTTGGACGTATCAGACATCATAGTAAAGTACAAACATTCTGCAAGTTTGTATAAGGGTAGCCATTTTTCAGCAAAGCATCTATTGTGGTTGTTAAAGAGGAGTTGTTATTGAAAAAAACAGTTTTAATGTGCCAAGGTTTATAAATTAAGTAATGTTTTATCTATGTTTCTACAAGTCCTGCATTCAGTTATCCAATACAAATGGAGAATCCATAAAAATTAAGTGTCCTAACAAATGTTGCAATTCCACGACCAAATATAAATTGATAGATAAATACCACCTAGTCATGCATGCTAAATATTACTACTCCCTGAGAACGCATAACAAGAATGTGCCACCTATCCATAATTGATAAGATGGACCTAGCTTATCCTCTTGTATTTTTATTAAATCGCTCATGTATTTGTTCCCAAAATAGGTGCAACGGCTGGTGAACTCTACTCTCAGTGTACAATGCTTCATCAACAAGCCTTTGGTGATGCCATGCAAAGCAAACACCATTATCCTCATCATTATTTCATCTAGGCTCTCTCCTTTTTTTATGGTAGACCTACCGATTTCAAAAGAAAAATGAATAAAAAATACATTTGATATGTTCTTCTACCTCACTCACAAAAGAAAGGGAAGAGAGTGCAACACTTAGGCATTGTGTAGAATTCCATAGATGTGACCTAGAGATGAGAAGAGGAAGACGCGGTGGCTGCGATGACATCAACGATGAGCTCCAAATTGGGAGGAGCAGCTTGGCCGAGCAGGTTCACCCAGGTGATAGATCTCCGGGAAGGAAATTGCGTCCCATCATTGTGTCGTGGCTGCGACCACACTAACGGTGATCTCTGAATTGGGAGGTGCAGAGCAGGGCCGAGGAGGTGGTCATGTTGACATCTCTCTTCCGGTTAGGAATTTCGCCCCGGATCCGTGCCATGGCTGCGATCACAACGACAATGAGCTTATATTTGGAAAGAGAGTGGTACCGAGAAGCACGGGGAAGAGAATGGATGTGGGCGCCAACTATGCTGTCTACATGATAGCCCATGTGGCAACAAAATAACGGTTAAAACTAACAAGTGGGACTCAACTTGACAGATGTGACAGTGATATTTTAAGTTTATGATTCAATTCATGCCGAAATGGCCCGTCTGACTAGACAACCTGGGTAATCTAGTTTGATTGCACGCAACTACGACCCCCTATAGCACGTGCTCACAAAATGTCGAACCTAACCTGCAAAGAAGGTTGGTGCACTTGCTCTATATTCCATCGCAACCCAGTTTTGTTGGTTAGAGCATCTCCACTCGCATTCCTAGGAGGGCCTCTCCAGGACGATTTTTTGATCCGGATGGTGAATTTTCGCCTAGTCGCGTTCCTAGGACATGAGTTTTCATCGAATCAGGCCCAAATTACATCCGGCGTTCCCAGACCGAACCAGAGGAGCCGCGAGTCGCCTTGGAACGTCAGATGAAGCTGATTCCGCGGGAAAAAATTCTACGCTGGTGGCCTCGCCCTATTAGCCAATGCACGTGATTCGTCTTAATCGCGTCGCCTCGACTCCCGTGATGGATCGCCGAGAAAACGGCCGCCTGCCCACTCGCCCACATGTCGCCATAATGGCGCACCACTGTCCTCCCACCTTCCCGCCGCTTTCCCATTTCCCGCCCTCGCCGCTACACCCCTCCTCCTGTCGCGGCGGGTATAAATGTGGCCAGCCTCGCCGCCCTCAGAGCACACACTTCCACCTCTCCATTTAGGGCTAGAATCGAGCCGAGCCGAGCCAGGCTCGGCTTGGTGCTATAAAAAACACCACAGGCAGGCTCGTGGCTCGCTCGATCGAGCTCATGGCTCGCTCGGTCGGCTCGATGAGCCGAAACCCTAAGAGCCAATACCCCCACTCCTAGTGCCCACCGAACCCCGTAGCTAGTCGCAATCGATCGATTCCCTGACCCTGACCCGTGCTCCTCTTCTCGGAGCGCTCGATGCCTCGCCACGATTCCATCGGGCCGCCACCTCCGGCTGCCCCCTCTGACGCCGGACGCCACCGTGGGAAGCCCCAGCACACCATGGCTGCGCCCCTCCCTAGCCCCTCTTGATCTCTCTCCCCTTGCTCTGGAGCGGAGGTGGTCACCCGACCTAGGGTTAGCGGCGGTGTCGCCTGTCATTTGCCGCCCGCTGGTCATCTGCCGCCCAACGTCCGGCTCCGGCACTCCCCTACCTCGACGCTTCTGCACTGCACGGCTGCATCTCTCCTCTCCATTCAGACCACCACAGAAGACAGCAGTCCGGCACCACACGTCTCGTTAGTACCTCTTAATTTCCTCTCCGTTCTTCCTTATAGTAGCTCTATGTTCTTTCTTAGTTCTTTTAATTTCTTGTAGTGTAGCTACTGTAATTATTTAAGGGATTTGTAGTTCATTATTTGAGTAAAATATTTTCTGCCATAGTCTTGTAGTAGATTATTTCAGTAATTGTTTGCTGCCATTTTTCCGCTACGGCACTGTAGATGCCTGCTTGATCCTCTCTACCACCGAAGATGCAACGTGGACGAGGGAGCGCTGAATCACATGCACGCCCAGGGGTGGGAAAGAGGCATGCTTACAATCGAGCCATGAACTCCAAGACAGCTGCTCTACTCGGCATCTCTTCAAATATACCAGGATCATCGCAACTTGTAGCAGCGACTCTATCGCAGCCAGTAACATCAGCTTCTCCACCACAAACGGTAATTCCTGCATGTTGTTTCATGGTTCTATTTTCTGCTCCACCATGTATTTAATTCTTGATGTTTCATGTTTGTGCAGTAAATGTCTCATGTATGCAGCCTCAAACAATTGAATCCGATGATGAAGAAAATTCTTTTGACAAGAATGATGCCATGTCTAATGATGATATGTTTGTTGGTGGTCATATTGACATATCCGACGATGCAAATGCTGCTGATGCTGATGGTGGGGTTTCTGAGAGTTCCTCTTTACCTTCAAGTGCTAGCGAGTTTACCTCGTACTTGAATGAAACTTCCTAGAGACAACAAAGAATGAGCTTGAAAAGTATCTTGATGAGGAGAATGAGAGCTTGCTAAACACAAACTTTGATGTTCTATTGTGGTGGAAGCTGAATGCACATAGATACCCCGTTGTGGCAAAGATGGCAAAGAATTTCTTGACCATACCGGCCACTTTCGTGTCTTCGGAGTCAACTTTTAGCACCGGGGGTCGAGTGCTAGATGACTATAAGAGTTCTCTAAAGCCGACGATGGTGGAAGCATTGGTGTGTGCTTCAAGCTGGATTAAAGGAGGCCACAATGACAACAAAGTTTTATTGGGTGTGGTATGTGTTCATATAGTTCCTGATTTATTTCTCTCCCAAATTGTATCTCGTATTCATATCTAACATTATCATTATCATTCTCACTCTCTTAGGTACCCGATGATGAGGATGATGTTGAGTCCATTCCATTTCCCAAGAGCATGGTGGGGAGCAACTAGTAAGTTCTAATAATCAAAACATATAGTACATGTTGGTCTCTTTAGTTGCTGTAATTTTTTGTACAGCAAGATAATTGATGGAAAACATAGAGTTGTTAGTGCTTTTTAGTCTTTACTTGCTGAAACCTTTTGTACACCGGCTTAGTTCAATGGAAGCGGAGTAATTATTTATCTTTTGGTCTCTTTAGTTTCTGAAACTTGTCTTGCAACACTAAAACTGAAGCAAAAATGAGTAAATAGTGATTTTTTGTCTCTTTAGTTGCTGGATTTTTTTGTACAGCAAGTTAACTAATACAAAACTGAATAGTTTGTCTACATTTGGTGTGTTTCTTCCTCAAACTTTTTATACAGCATCCAACTAGTCTTAACATAGAGTGTATGTGATTTTCGTTTGTTTGTTTGCTGCAGAATCAACATGCAACAAAGGTGGAGGAAGATGAAATGATCTGAGCGATGGTTCTTTTGCGCTACGGCTCACATGTTCTACTTTGTCAAACTAAGTGCATATTTTTGTGTTTGTGATGTATGCCACTATCAATGTATGTTTGTGTTTGTGATGCATGACACTATCTATGTTGTATGTTGTATTGGACTGGATGTTTGCACTATGAACTTGTGATGTATGGACATGTTATCGTTATTATTACTTTCTAAACCTTGGTATACTATGATATGCATGTATTCATGATGAACTGTTAATTATAATTGTGAATTGTTACAATTTTAGCAAAGGTCATGGCGATTTTTTTAATTACATCGAGCCTTCGAGCCGGCTTGCGAGCTTCATCGAGTAGGCTTGTCGAGCCTCGAGCCCGAGTTCCAGGTTTTAGGCTTGGCTTGTTCAACCTCCGAGCCGAGCCGAGCCTTGCCGAGCCCGAGCCGAGCCTCGAGCCTCGAGCTATAGGTCCACCCCTACCTCCATTTCTTCCCCAAAGCACCAAGTTCTAGGCAAAGAGAGATCTCGGCGGAGCCATGGCAGAAAGTTTCCGAAGCGACGAAGCGGCACCGAATGGCTTTGGTCGGTGTTTGCTACAGCCATGGGAGGCTCAGCTCCTCCACGACACCGGCTACCTGGCACCGCCGGATTTCCGGTGCCCGCCGACGTGGAAACTGAATGCGGTCGCGCCCCCGTGCGCCCGGTGCTGGAAGGATCCGACAGGGTCGACGAGATATAGGAGGCCATCGCCGCCATGTACGACCCCGAGGATCCCGACAATCATGCCTACTGGAATAAGTTTTTTATCGACCGACAGGAGGAGCAACTGGCCACCTACAAGGGCGGAGGCCCGCCTCTGGCGCGCAACAACACCGAAGGACGGCGCCGATGGTGGAGCGCACCCGGCCGCATCCTTGTCACCGTCCTCGAGTACATAAGCGCCGGGAACACCCCTCGGCTGGGCTACCCGCCGCGCTCACTGTCGACATTCTCACGACACCGTGGGGCAGCCTCCTGGATGCCGAGGAGGATGGTCGGCACTTTGTCATCGTCTTCGACGCCAGTGTCGCACTTGTCCGGCTTTGCGCCCTCGCCACAAGTCAATGTGCCGCTCCGGCCGGTGAAACATGAGCCAGAATCTCCGGCGCGCACATTCTCTCGCGGCATCATCATCAACATGTGTCGCACTGCGTCCCCACTGAGTGGGAACCTTCGCCTGGTGAGGCCGAAGAAGGAGCCTGGCCAGTGCGCGCCGAAGTCGGAGCCGAGGGAGTGGGCGAGGACGCCGAGGAGAACTTCCTCCTAAAGATGGCGATGGAGGCTTCGCTAAACGACGTCCCACCGATGAGGGGGCCCGACGCGTGCGCCTGGTTTAGGCTGGACTGAGAGCGGGAGGAGGCTGAGCACGTCTGTCGCCTGCAGCTGCAGGCCGAGCTCCAGACCGCGCACGCTGCTCGCCGAGAGCGTGCCTATCAGGGCGCGCCACTTTTCCTCCTCGACGAAGACGAAGACGAGGCCGAGCCCTCATCACAGTCGTGGCATTGTGGCGACACCGGCGAGGGCAGCTCCCGGCCACCGCAGTCGCCGAGCGACGACGAAGAAGACGATAGCGATGACGACTACACCGTGTTCTACCTCCGCCTCGGCATGTGAACGGCCCGCGCCTCGCCATCTTCTCGGCTATTTACTGTTTTGTATGCTCTTTTAGCCTACTGCAAGTCGAATTCGGGTATATGTCCGAATTTGACATAATATGTACGAACTCGCCTATAATCTAATGAAATCATCTGGATTAGTATTAGATTTGCTATGTTTTATCAAATTTTGGGCGAATTTTCGAGTTTCCTCTAACGAACCCTAGGAACACGAGTGGGGTCCCAGGCCGAAGGGTACATCCATCCGGGCGAAATTTGCATCCGAATTTCGGACTAAGAAGGCCCAACGAGTGAATGTGCTTTTAGACTAAGTCTCCATTTGCAGGACCAGACAGGACCAGAGTTGTCCAAGAACGCTTTTACTGGACCACACAACCGAGCTCGGCCTCTGCTCAGCTGTCCTATGTCTTCTACCCTTCCTGGCCCATTTCCAACAGAATATTTCTGTCGCTGCTCGTCTAATTTTGTCTTTCAGTTGTAAATCGATGTTTTGCAAGACTTCTGTGAATCGTTTTTTTCCTCAAAGAAGATAATGCCACAACAATGCTTAAAGGTTTGATCGTGATTGGTAAGCAGGCAAACCAAACTGGACTTTGACTCGACCGAAGTAGCTGTTGACCGACCTGACCTGAGCAGGACAGATCTGCCTGCAGTAGGCTGGGTTGAGTTGAGGTGTGCCCAACCCACCACTGCACTGGGAGTCAAAATTTGCTCTCCTACGCTGATGTTCAGTTCAACGAGTGCACGGGGTCTCCATCCATCCCTAGTTTCTACCTGCATTTCAACGGTGGTTAGTATTACTAGATTACTAGTACATTAATTCCACTCCAGTTAAACAACTAGTTAAGGACCAAGGTCATGGCCATTTCTGAATCCTGGTAGTCAAAAAGATCCATTGATCTAAGACTCGTTTTGCATCATATAGCAATGGGAAACAGGAACCTATAGCCTGCCGATCTTGATTTCCAAGTACCGCTAGAGAAGTTGCTAGACGGCCAACCCAACTAGACGGTAGAAATGCCTGTGGATTTAAAGACGGCGCGCCTTTACTTAGTTGGTTGATATATCAGGTTGCTAAAGTTTTGCCTCGTTAACGTTGAAATGGTTTTGCTTCCTGTTTTCGGTAGTGTTTGGCTGCCTCGGAAACTTCCCATCATGTACCGTATGTCAATCTCCAAGCCCCCGTGTCAACCTTTAGCTGGTGGCATTTGCACTTTTTGTATTGTAACCTGACGGAAGTACTGCAGTAGATGTAGCCTGTTCCGAAGGACAAGCTCATGCATGCAGTGCCATGGAAGTAAACAACGTGTAAGCTCCACGACTATGGCAGAGCAGCAAAAGTACCTAGCACACACGGAATTTACATGGGCTGCAGCGCCTAATTTCAAGAACTCACCAAACCCCATTTAGGGCAGTATTATACACACATGGAACTTTCATAGTCCCCCATGTAAAAGATCGCTAACTACCGGCTGGTCTCCCATGTTAGGTTCTCAATTTTGCATCCAGCACTGCTGCTTAAACAAGCACGTCCTAAACTATTCACCCTTTTGATTCACTTCCAAATTGATTTTTGTAACCAAATCCGTCCACTATAAATACACGTGTCCAGGATAACACATCATTTCCTCGTAAAACACGGAACATACCTAACAGGCACCTGCAAGCCTTTGCGCCACACAGCAGCTAGAGCTAGCTAGCTAGCTAGATCCTCCCACACGTACGTAGCGAGCGAGCAGGCATCCAGCCACCCGGAACGGGACGGCGATGGGGACGAAGCCGATGCTGAGCCTGCTCGCGCACCTCCACGCGGCGCTGCTGTTCCTATCCGGCGCCGGCGCGTCCGTGTACGACGTGACGCGCTACGGCGCCCGCCCCGACGGCGTGACGGACTCGACGCTGCCGTTCCTGCGCGCGTGGGCCGACGCGTGCCGCTCGCCGCGCCAGGCCACGGTGCTCGTGCCGCCGGGCATGTCCCTGCTGGGGAGCGTCTCGTTCACGGGCCCCTGCGCCACCCGCTCCGTCACCTTCTCCGTCGCCGGCACGCTGGTCGCCCCCACCGGGTACGGCTGGGACGCGACCACGGGAAGGTGGATCACCTTCGAGTCCCTGGAGGGCCTCACCGTCTCCGGCGGCATCCTCGACGGCCGCGGCAGCTCCCTCTGGTCATGCAAGCGGCAGCAGCAGCAGCAGCCGCACGTCCACTGCCCCAGCCGCAGTCGCTGACGATCTCGAACTCGAGGGACGTGGTGGTGGACGGGGTGAGGTCGACCAACAGCGAGCTCTTCCACATGGTGGTGCTGCAGAGCCACGGCGTCACGCTGCAGCAGGTCTCGGTGGACGCGCCCGAGGACAGCCCAAACACGGACGGGATACACATCCACATGTCGAGCAACGTCGCCGTCACCAACGCCGACATCCGCACCGGAGACGACTGCGTTTCCATCGGCCCGGGGAACTCCAACCTGTGGATTGAGCGTGTCTCGTGTGGGCCGGGACATGGCATAAGGTATATGTAAGTTTATAGTACATTTATCGTGGGTGTGTCAAATGTATCCTCAATTCTTATGCTATTTGGCAATGATGATATGATCAAAATAGTTCTCAATCTCAGAAAGTTGCCAATACAGTTTTTATTCTTTGTGAAGATGGAAACTTTTCATTGCCCGGCCTCTATGCACCAATTAATGATGCATACATACAACCCTAAAACGATCCATGTGCGGCTTAGCCTCGTCTTCTCCCGTTTTAATGACATGACAGCATGGCATCGACCTCATCCCTTTACCCTAAATTAGGGCATTGCCCCGACGATGACGAGCACAGTCAACCCTCGCTGCATGCGCCTCTTGTCTCTGGCGTCGTACGACATCATAGGAAGCACAACATGGTGATCCCAAGCAACCAACATAAGAGTGAAGCATCCTGCAGTTGCACGGTGCCTATTTCCTAGTATTCCTTTACACATCCTCGTTCGTGGCGTCCCCCGACACGCCTCCGAAGGTCTCGACGGGTCGGACATAATGTGTTCCTTCTCGGCTGGAGCACCGCGATGTTTTTCCCATTCAGTAAGGCCTCCACCACGCACACAAAGCCCGGATATAAACAGATTTCAGATTTTTTTATAAGGTCTAAAACATTGACCTGATCACCATATACCTACAAAACCTAACTCTCAGGCAGGGTCAGAGCTAGGGGGACTAGCAGGCCCGCTCCTCCCTCCTAAGATTCAAAATTTTCGCTTAGGTCCCCACTTTCTTAGGCAAAAACAATGCATTTTGTTCTTTGACCCCTCGCCCCACCCCACCCCACCTTAGTAGTTGTGTACTTTTTTCTATGCCCCCCAATAAACTTTTCCTGCCTCTGCCCTTGCTATGAGTAGTGGGGTTGGTGGAGGAGGAGGAATGTGGGCGAAGTGATCAATTGACCAATAGCTCCCATTGTTGCACAGTTGCTTCCTGCCAGGCCGGCTCCACATGCAAGACACACACAAACCGGCTAGGCCACAACACTACCCCTTATGTGCTATTGGATCATTATGATTTAAGTTCAAAAATTTGTAACGAACGAACCATATTGTGTTATGTTTGGCTGAATCTCGGCTCCGCCATTGGCTGCCTCTGTCTGCTAGGGTTTGTGGTATGCACAATGAGCTCTGGTTCAAGCAAGAAACCAACATCAGTGGCGGGGGTAGAGTATATGATGGCACGTCATCAAAATACACATAGAGAGGCAAGGGTATAACCCTTTAGCAAGTATAATGGTGCGTATTGATCTATTGTTTTGAGTTTGAGGATCGTTTTTGAAAATTGTATCCATTAATAAATCTAGTTATAGCTACCAGCTAGAGCAGAAAGTATTGTTTTCCCGTTACTACTACTACGTCTGTTCCACAATATCAGCCTTTTTAACAAGCTAGCAACTAAGGTTTTGTCTTAATAACTTTGATCAGCATCGGAAGTCTGGGGAAGCAGCAAGGGATGGAGGTGGAGGCGGTGCAGAACGTGACGGTGAAGACGACGTGGTTCACCCGCACGACGAATGGCTTCAGGATCAAGACGTGGGGGAGCTCGAAGCGAGGGTTCGTGAGCGGCGTGACCTTCGTGGACTCCATCATGATCGGCGTCCACAACCCCATCATCATCGACCAGAACTACTGTCCTGGGAAAACTTGGTGCACCGATCGGGTAACTAATAACCGTACTCCATTTTTTCATCACTACCATGATCTCTGCTAAGTATATTATTTCTTGTTAGTGCAGAGTTCGAGCATCAAGATCAGCCAGGTGAGGTACGTGGACATCCGCGGGTGGTCGATGACGCCGGTTGCCGTGACCTTCAACTGCAGCAGGAGCAACCCGTGCAGCGGGATCAGCCTGCAGGACGTGAGGCTCATGTACGACGGCATGCGCCTCGCCAAATCATCGTGCCGGAACGCTCAGGGGAGATCGCTCGGCCTCGTCCTGCCCCCGAGCTGCCTCTGACGTACGACGTTGGCACGACCAAACTGCACACGATGAGATGCCACGCACGTGGTGTATGTACATAATTAACGTACGTGGAATGTTACATATAGTGACTGACCAGTGCGGCATGTCACAATTCGTAGATATTTGGTACAAGTGCATAAGAATTTTGTACTAGCTAGCGGACATTTCAATTTTAGTATTGTACGTACTAGGAGTTTTATGAAATTCGAAAGTTCCCGGTCCAATTGAGTGACTTGACGCATTTGTGGTAGGCTGTGCGAGGTCCGGCTAGTCCATGTAGAAATGAACCTGAGCACATTGGATATCTGCCCGGCCTGCACTTTGTGGTCCGCACAGGTCTTGAAGTATTTCCGGGTTAGACATATATAAGGCTTGAATCGGCATTTTTTTGGGCAGACCCTTGGGAGACATGATACATTTTCTCTCTCCTTCATTAAATTGTTTCTTCTCAACCTCTCGGTAATTAGCAAATGATGCTTAGATTTAAAATAATCTCTACACGAGAAAGATTCGCGTTGATGATGGGGTTCCATTCTGATAATCAATACCGAGTTTCCTCAACGGTATCTTCTTAGATTTGTGTTCATGTTTGGATTTTTTAGCGTATTTCTTCACATTCATCGCATATGGCGAAGCGTTTGAAATTTTCTTTTAGAAGTAGCTGGAACTCGCTGTTCCGCACAACTCCCATGTTATAAGTTTGTAGATTCATTGAACGTAAAAGAATAGATATGTAGCTCTCTAATATACTGTAAATTGTTTAATTATGTGCACCGAACTGAAGATGCTAGGTACTTGCGATGAACCTAGAGAAATTGTTCACAAGTAGGCAGAGACACGTGGGGGACAGGTGGTCCGCTCCGGCGAGCTTGACCTTGGATACGATGTTAAGGACACTGAGCGACGTCACGTTGCCGACTACCGTGATCTTCTTACTAGTGTGATCTCTGACAATGAAAAAGTAGAGGAGGTCTTCGAAGACGACGACGATCAAACAATTCCGAAGGGTTGGACTATCCACTTGAGCATGATGGCAAGACACACCGCGACCGTCAGCCATAAGGCGGCGACACAGATGTCGAGTTTCTTGGTGACCTCCAGTGGTAGGTAGGCAAGCACGAGTGCGTGGTCCACCTCGGTGTTGACGAAGATGACCTTGAAGCCGTGGTCAACAAGCCGCGTGAGAGCTCTATAAGCGGGGTGACATGGTCCTGAAATATTAAGGGTGCTTAAGGCCCAGTTCTTTTGAAGCTTCTACACAGCTTGGAGGTAAAAAAAAGCCTAAGCCACAACGAACTCGATTTTAAGCCGTTTCTGGCCACAGCCGTTTCTCACGATTTCTTCACAGTGGGCGGAAGCTGGCATACCACAGCTTCCCGCAGCTTCCCGGGATGGAGTGGAACGGTATATGACTCTGTCCCTATTTTGCATGGTATTTACGTCCAAATGCCACTGCACTACACCACCTATGCCCCCGACCGAAGGAACAGTTTTCCCTCCTCTCTCTCTCCCTGGAACAGAATAGCCGGATAGGTTTCTGTCCCTAGGGCGTCGCCGCCAAGCCCCCCGCCACCTTGCGCCGTCGGGCGCCAACCCCCGCCACCCGGCGCCGCCCTGGTTCCATTCCATGGCGCCAGATATCCCGTAGCCGCCCCAAATCCGCCTGGATCGAGCTCGAGCTTGCCGCCGAGGCTCCATCCTCAGCGGCCTTCGACCTGCACTGCGCTTCCGGGCCAACTTCTGCTCCCTCCGGCCGCCGAAATCCTCAAGCCAGAGTCTCGTCTTCTCAAGCTCCGGCCGGCCGACCTGCTGCTACAGCTGCCTGCACTACATCGACGACCAGGGGCACTGCTTCGTCTTTTTTTTCCTGTTAAATCTCTATAATTTTCATGCACTACATCTACAACATTCAGATAGAGCTAGTTCAGTTGTACACAAGCCGTGAGTTCAGATGTACACAAGCCGTGAGTTCAGAGATACACAAGCTGTAATTTTATCGGTTCAGAGAAATTTACACATATCATTAAAAATTGTTGAAGGCAGTGTGCTCTTTCTTGTGACAAAACAAAATCACTATGAAAGATGTTCTCGAAATCATTTTCATTCTCAAATTTACGGCAAAAAAACTCAATATTAGGTAGTCAAAACACAAAATCATTCTAGGGACATTACTGACTTTTCATCATATAGCCCAAACAATAAGCTAGGCTAGTGAAAGCCAAAAAAAACTGGACTGTAGTTTCTCACAGGCTTATTCCCACTGCTTTTTTTTGGACAGCTCCAGCCAGAGTGGCTTATGCACCAGCTAAAGCTAAAAAGAACTGGGCCTAATGATGAGGCACCAAAATGGAGTGCGACCAACCAAATAGCCGTCACTCCCATCTTCGAGGGTAAAAAAAAAACCCGCACAGACAACTAAACGAGGTGAAAGTCCATTTTTACGAGGACATGCCTCCGGAACCTAGCCGCAACATTTGATCCAGAGGGGGAACCAAACGCGCCCTTGGCGTTGCTACTTGCGCGACGCTCCGCCCAACTGGCTCACGACCGTCCGATCCAGCTACACCCGCCCGACCACGCCGTCCCACCCGGCGAGTTCCACTCCACCTTCCAGAACGCTCGGCGACAGGCGGGAGAAGCCAGCCAAGTGAGCCAGCCTCTGCTTCCCGGACGGCAGCATGGAGGTGGAGCAAGCCAACTCGGCGGCGGGGGCGGGGGTGACGGCGAGGAACAGGAAGGTGGTGCTGCGGGAGTACATCAGCCGCGCGCCGATGGAGGGCGACATGCTGCTCGTCGACGGCGGCGCCGTGCCGCTGCGCGTCCCCGAGGGCGCCGCCGGCCCGGCCGTACTGGTGAAGAACCTCTACCTCTCCTGCGACCCCTACATGCGCGGCCGGATGCGGGACAACCCCAACTCCTACATTCCCCCGTTCAAGCCAGGATCGGTTCGTTTTCTCCCCATTCTTCAGTTATCCTCCCCTTCTGACAGGCTGGTCTCCCTGGTTGATGGATTCAGCTGTAGATGGATGATTCGTTTACTGATCAGGGAATCTGTTGACCTGTCAAGGTTATAGAAGGGCTAGGCGTGGCGAGAGTGGTGGATTCCACTCATCCGGGGTTCAGTGCGGGTGACATTGTGTCGGGGATGACTGGCTGGGAGGAATACAGCCTCATCCAGAAGCCTGAGCAGCTCAACAAGATTCAGCAAAGTGACATTCCACTCTCTTACCATTTGAGGCTGCTCGGTTAGTTTCTTACTTATAGTTTTTGTTATTCAGTTGAATTCTGAGGCATTGACAGTAGACATCACGAGTGAAAATATGTAAATCATGCAAAGGACGAAAAGCTACTGTGCTTTAAGGAGCATCAGTCACATAACATTTCTTACTGAAAGCCTTCTCTTGACTGTACATATTTCTAATATGTACTATCTGAGAAGAAAAGGGAGGCTAGACGACAACGGAATAAAGGTTGTGTGGTTGAGGGGATGTGGAATAGACTATTCTTAGTTGTTGTGATGAACTGGCAATGGCATGTGAAAATTAGTGTCTTGTAGTGGGGTTGAGGTTGATATCAAGTGGTCTATTTATGCGGTTGTTGTAACAGCCTAACAGGTAGGCAATGTTGGAATGGTGACTAGTGTACACTGATCCATGTAGCTAATGTTTCTGATGTTGCTGCATGTGAACCATTTTGTAATCGAGCATGCTTCCTAGTTCCTAATATCTGGTGTTCCCCACAGGCATGCCTGGTTTTACCGCTTATGCTGGATTCTATGAGCTCTGCTCACCGAAGAAAGGAGAGTTTGTATTTGTTTCCGCTGCATCAGGAGCAGTTGGCCAGATTATTGGTCAACTTGCAAAGCTTCATGGATGCTATGTTGTGGGAAGTGCTGGAACAAATCAGAAGGTACTCATCAAACTAGTAGTGTCAATAGTTACCTGTTTAGTTCTATAACTGAGGGTCCGCGATAATGTTTCAGGTTGAGCTCCTAAAAGATAAGTTTGGATTCGATGCAGCTTTTAATTACCAGGAGGAGCCTGACTTGACTGCAGCCTTGAAAAGGTCAGACCTCTCCTTCAGTAAGATACAACATGAACTTGCATAAACATCGACATACCAAGCTAGGTTATAATTAACATCTAACATTCCTATTAGGTTATTAACAGAATAGACTATTGATGAACCTACCTTGAATTATGAGGTACACATTCCCATATTAGCATTACGGTGTGTTTGGGTTAGGATCCAGATTGTGAATCAGTGAATGAACCATCCGGTTTTATCTCCAAGGTAATACACGTCATCTCTTATGAGCATGGAAAAATACAACATGAGGGATATGTTAATCCTACCAAAAGTCATGGGTGATCTAATAATAGCCCGATGAATCCTAATTACCTTTTTTCGATTTGAAGTCAGTAATTCTATTGAACTCGGTAAACATTGAGAATAACTCTGTAATTCAATAATCTTTGCTGTGCAATCTTTCATTACATAGGTACTTTCCTGAAGGTATCGACATCTACTTTGAGAACGTAGGTGGATCAATGCTAGATGCTGTACTCGTCAACATGCGTGTGCATGGTCGCATTGCGGTATGCGGGATGGTCTCTCAACACGGCATGACTGATCCTGTAGGGATCCACAACCTCTACTTCCTGGTACCGAAACGGATAAGGATGCAGGGATTCACCCAAAGTGATTACATCAACTTATTCCCACAGTTCGTGGATGACATGTCCAAGCACTACAGGGATGGAAAGATTGTGTATGTAGAAGACATGAGCATTGGGCTAGAGAATGCACCTGCTGCCTTTGTTGGCCTATTCAGTGGTAAAAATGTCGGCAAACAAGTCGTGTGTGTATCACAAGAGTGAATTACGTGTACATTCAGATGAATATTACAAACCTTTCCTGATTCAAATAAATAATAAAAATTGTGAAACCTCTCATGTTGACGTGTGTTTGTCTGATCTTGTTCATGCTTGGTGCAACGTGAACTTATGAATTGAGTTTTGTGACCTATTATTACCAAGTTGTGCTTTTATCCTAAAGTAATCCAACTTATGAATTGAGTTACTACGAGAAGCACCGTCTTTACTCGTGACAAAGTATTAGTTGCCTGTATGTCTCATATGTCTAGCCTCATAAATGGGTGATGTGATTGCATCGGTGTAGAAAGTTCACCCTTATTTTCTCTTTGTGGTGTTGAGTCTTCGTATATTGCTTGCTTGCTTAGAGTGGGATGGCTAGCTGGTCAGTCTTTCTTCCGCGTGCTTGCTAGTTTTCCACTCAGTAGGTCCAGCGGAATTAATTAGCAGAAGAATAGTCTGTGCTGCAGCGAAGGGATTTGCCCTTTTAACTGTGCCCGTTCAACTAAACTGCTGGTGGCTTCTACTTTGCCTGGATCAACTGGTAGGTTTTTTGAAGGCTTTTTGGTGCGTGTCATGCATGAGACCAGAGTTCTCACATGAGTGCCCCAAATCCTACTCTGCTAACATTCTTCAATGACAATTCTCACATGAGTTCTCACACCGGGTCTCTGCCGTGTGCCTTCTTGCTGTACAGGTGACGTGACGGAGACTGCTCAGAATGTGGACTATTCACAGTAGGCATACCGTATGTGTTTCTTCCCTGTATACTTGTGTCAAATCCTTCCAAGTCAATAAGACTTCAGAATGGACAGAAGAAAAGTATTACGCCCAGTGGAGTGATTCTCCAGTATAAAAGGGCTGCACTCGTTCATCCACTGCAGACGGTGGCTTCTGATTTGGCTGGATCAACTGGTGAGTTTTCTGAAGCACCTCATCTTGTCTAGGCAGTATTACATGAAATCCACAAAATAAGTGCATTCTAAATTACCATTTGCCTTCTCAGAGGACTTGTGGTGTCTCCATGTACGAGTCAATTGTTATTTCTTCCTCCGGTCTATATTAATGTTCTCAACTTTTTGTCTAGATACGGATGCATCCAGTCTAAATACTTAGAGAAAGCTCTCTGGATCAGAAAGTGTCGTAGAACGGTGTGTTGCCTTCTCTCCACAGTCTGTGGTAGGATACGCAATACGCTGGACCGATGCTAGTAGGGGAAGGAGAGCGTAGTCCCTTCAGAGAAAGCTCTCCGGATCAGAAAGTGTCGTAGAACGGTGTGTTGCCTTCTCTCCACAGTCTGTGGTAGGATACGCAACACGCTGGACCGATGCTAGTAGGGGAAGGAGAGCGTAGCACCGAGTCCCTCCAGAGAAAGCTCTCCGGATCAGAAAGTGTCGTAGAACGGTGTGTTGTCTTACTAAATACATACGAATCTAGACAAAGTTAAGTATGGAATATAAATATACTGCCTAACTTCTTTCCATCAGATCGGTTTTTTGAGATAATTGGCTAGTGCATAAATCCTTTATGGTATCAGATATTCAGAGCCAAGAGGTCTTGAGTTTAAAAAAAAAAAAAAGATTCTGCGGCCTACTCCTATCCCACGCTAAGGACTAAAATAGCCTAGATGTAAGGGGGAGTGTTGAATATAAATATATTGCCTAATCTCTTTCCATCAGATTGGTCTTTTGAGATAATTGGCTAGTGCATAAATCCTTTATTGAGAACATTAATATGGACCGGAGGGAGTACTTGTTTTCACAAGCAGTGTGTTCTAGTATTCTTACAAAAGTTCTGAGCAGGGGAGTTCCAGAATTTAGAAGCTATGACTTTTGGCTGACCAAACTGTTCGTCTCACTCCAGGTCTGTGAATCTGGGATGGCTGATGATACCAAGTTCCTCCTTTGGTTGCTGCTATTGAGCAGCTCAACGTTGTGTTTTGGTTCTGAACTTGATATCCAGTGCCTGAAGTCTGTACAACAATCAGTGATTGATCCTAGTGGCGTACTTAAGTCCTCATGGAATTTCAGCAATGGCAGCGATGGTTATATATGCAAATTTACTGGTGTGCGATGCTGGCACCCCGAGGAGAATAGGGTTCTCTCTTTGCGTCTCGGCAACCTAGGACTTGAAGGCCCATTTCCTCAAGGTCTTCAGAATTGTTCAAGCATGACTGGTTTGGACCTGTCAAGTAACAATTTTTCAGGACCGATCCCTCCCGACATCTCAAGGCAGATGCCGTATCTGACATCTTTAGATCTTTCGTACAATAGCTTTTCGGGTTCAATCCCACAGAATATCTCAAATATGATATATCTGAGTGTCCTCAATCTTCAGCAAAACCAACTCAGCGGTCCAATTCCAGCGGAATTCAATTTCCTTACTTGGTTAACTACGTTCAATGTTGCCAACAACTTGTTATCAGGTCCTATTCCTTCTTTGCTACGGAACTTCACGGCTTCCAACTTTGTTGGTAACAAAGAGCTTTGTGGTTCACCGCTGGACGACTGCTCCAGGAGAAGGAGATGGAGGATACATATCAGAATGCACAGAATCAACGATCTGTCCAGCATCGGAGCGGCTGTCGGATTCGTTGTGGGGTTTGTGGTGGCCTTCTACTTCCCGCACTGCTTCATCTTCTCTGAGAGACTCCGCGCCTACGTCGTCCTGCTTCATCTTCTCTGAGAGACTCCGCGCCTATGTCGTCTGGATATGACCCACTTGTTGTGGAACTTTGTCATCAACTTCTGGAGGCCAGACGAGATTTCCAACACTTCTCTCCCCTGCAGTAATAATTGCTTAACATGTGTACCTGGTAGTATAGCTAGTCCTCTGTTTTTTCTTCGCTTGTAATGCATATAGTGAATGACATTCTCTTAACGGAAAGAATGATGCAAAGGAATCACTGGTAGAAACTTGTGATGATTATGTACCTCGACTCATATTGGTGTTCACTCTCCTGAATCATTTTCTTGAGGGAAATAACTCGCAGTAAAGAAGCACTAAACATCAAATTTGATCAGGAGAAAACTTTATATTTCATAGGTGTGGCAGAGTCAGAATAATGCCTCTTGTGTTTTCTGCCAAGAGAGCAGACATCTCAGTTCTTCAGTATTGTCCTCCCTCTGCCTTGAGGACGTCTTCTAAGAGTGTCCAGATTTTCTCCACCAGGGTACGTTTGTGCTCTTTATTCGATTTTTTTGTCAAGTAAATACTTTTTCTTAAAGACGCATCATATATGTCATGCTATAACATGCAAGTTTTCAAAATTCGATATAATATGATCATATGTGTCATGTAACAAAACAAATTGCTGCAACTTGAATAGTGTATATGTTTTCTAAAGTGTATCAGTTGGCTGTATGCAGAGGAGACACATGACCGTATTTCTGCATCATAGTTTATATAGTGTTGTAGCAATTTATGTTTTTTGAGATCTATTGAGTAAAAAGGCTGCAACTACAGCCGGCGAGACCATGAGATCAGAGTTCTCAAAAGAGGGCTCAGAATCCTATTCTGCCAACCGTGATGTCAACTCCCTCTACATTCTTGGATGACAATTCTACCAAGACCGGAAGCTATCAAGGACGCTGGATTGGTCTTTCTGCCGTGTGCCTCTTTGCCAAACTCATGACATGACGGAGACTGCTCAGAATATGGGTTTTTCTCCCACGTATTCTTGTGGCAAATTCTTCCAAGCCATAGAAAAAAAGAAGACTTCAGGAATGGACAGAAGAAAAGTATTTCCTCCACAGGAGGGATTCACCATTACAAAAGGGCTGCACCCGTTCATCTATTGCGTATGGTGGCTTCTGATTTGGCTGGATCAACTGGTGAGTTTTTTTTTGAAGCATCTCATCTTGTCTAGGCAGTATTACATGAAATCAACAAATCAAGTGCATTCTGAATTAACGTTTGCCTTTTTGGAGGAAGCATTGTGGTGTCTCCATGTATGAGCAAATTATTATTACTTGTTTTTGCAACATTATTTACTTGTTCTTACACAAATTGTGAGCTGGGGAACGCCAGAATTTAGAAGCTGTGACTTTAGGCTGAGCAAACTGTTCGTCTCACTCCAGGTCTATGAATCTGGCATGGCTGGTGATGCCAAGTTCCTCCTTTGGTTGCTTCTCTTGAGCATCTCATCGTTGTGTTTTGGTTCTGAACTTGATATCCAGTGCCTGAAGTCTATACAACAATCGGTGATTGATCCCAGAGGCGAACTCAAGTCCTCATGGAATTTCTCCGATGGCACAAGAGGTTTCCTATGCACATTTACTGGTGTGCGATGCTGGAACCCCGAGGAGAATAGGGTTCTCTCTTTGCTTCTCGGCAACCTAGGACTTGAAGGCCCATTTCCTCAAGGTCTTCAGAATTGCGAAAGCATCAATAGTCTGGACCTGTCAAGTAACAACTTTTCAGGACCGATCCCTCCCGACATCTCACAGCAGATGCCGTATCTGTCATCACTAGATCTTTCCAACAACAGCTTTTCAGGAGAAATCCCATCAGATATCTCAAATATGACATATCTGAATCTCCTCAACCTTCAGCATAACCAATTCAGCGGTCAAATTCCAGAGCAGTTCGATTTGCTTACTCGGTTAACTACATTCAGTGTTGCGGACAACTTGTTATCAGGGACTATTCCTTATGCGCTACGGAACTTATCGGCTTCCAACTTTGTTGGTAACAAAGAGCTTTGTGGTTCACCGCTGGACGACTGCTCCAGGAGAAGGAGATGGAGGATACATATCAGAATGCACAGAATCAACGATCTGTCCAGCATCGGAGCGGCTGTCGGATTCGTTGTGGGGTTTGTGGTGGCCTTCTACTTCCCGCACTGCTTCATCTTCTCTGAGAGACTCCGCGCCTACGTCGTCCTGCTTCATCTTCTCTGAGAGACTCCGCGCCTCTGGATATGACCCACTTGTTGTGGAACTTTGTCATCAACTTCTGGAGGCCAGACGAGATTTCCAACACTTCTCTCCCCTGCAGTAATAATTGCTTAACATGTGTACCTGGTAGTATAGCTAGTCCTCTGTTTTTTCTTCGCTTGTAATGCATATAGTGAATGGCATTCTCTTAACGGAAAGAATGATGCAAAGGAATCACTGGTAGAAACTTGTGATGATTATGTACCTCGACTCATATTGGTGTTCACTCTCCTGAATCATTTTCTTGAGGGAAATAACTCGCAGTAAAGAAGCACTAAACATCAAATTTGATCAGGAGAAAACTTTATATTTCATAGGTGTGGCAGAGTCAGAATAATGCCTCTTGTGTTTTCTGCCAAGAGAGCAGACATCTCAGCTCTTCAGTATTGTCCTCCCTCTGCCTTGAGGACGTCTTCTAAGAGTGTCCAGATTTTCTCCACCAGGGTACGTTTGTGCTCTTTATTCGATTTTTTTGTCAAGTAAATACTTTTTCTTAAAGACGCATCATATATGTCATGCTATAACATGCAAGTTTTCAAAATTCGATATAATATGATCATATGTGTCATGTAACAAAACAAATTGCTGCAACTTGAATAGTGTATATGTTTTCTAAAGTGTATCAGTTGGCTGTATGCAGAGGAGACACATGACCGTATTTCTGCATCATAGTTTATATAGTGTTGTAGCAATTTATGTTTTTTGAGATCTATTGAGTAAAAAGGCTGCAACTACAGCCGGCGAGACCATGAGATCAGAGTTCTCAAAAGAGGGCTCAGAATCCTATTCTGCCAACCGTGATGTCAACTCCCTCTACATTCTTGGATGACAATTCTACCAAGACCGGAAGCTATCAAGGACGCTGGATTGGTCTTTCTGCCGTGTGCCTCTTTGCCAAACTCATGACATGATGGAGATTGCTCAGAATATGGGTTTTTCTCCCACGTATTCTTGTGGCAAATTCTTCCAAGCCATAGAAAAAAAGAAGACTTCAGGAATGGACAGAAGAAAAGTATTTCCTCCACAGGAGGGATTCACCATTACAAAAGGGCTGCACCCGTTCATCTATTGCGTATGGTGGCTTCTGATTTGGCTGGATCAACTGGTGAGTTTTTTTTTGAAGCATCTCATCTTGTCTAGGCAGTATTACATGAAATCAACAAATCAAGTGCATTCTGAATTAACGTTTGCCTTTTTGGAGGAAGCATTGTGGTGTCTCCATGTATGAGCAAATTATTATTACTTGTTTTTGCAACATTATTTACTTGTTCTTACACAAATTGTGAGCTGGGGAACGCCAGAATTTAGAAGCTGTGACTTTAGGCTGAGCAAACTGTTCGTCTCACTCCAGGTCTATGAATCTGGCATGGCTGGTGATGCCAAGTTCCTCCTTTGGTTGCTTCTCTTGAGCATCTCATCGTTGTGTTTTGGTTCTGAACTTGATATCCAGTGCCTGAAGTCTATACAACAATCGGTGATTGATCCCAGAGGCGAACTCAAGTCCTCATGGAATTTCTCCGACGGCACAAGAGGTTTCCTATGCAAATTTACTGGTGTGCGATGCTGGAACCCCGAGGAGAATAGGGTTCTCTCTTTGCTTCTCGGCAACCTAGGACTTGAAGGCCCATTTCCTCAAGGTCTTCAGAATTGCGAAAGCATCAATAGTCTGGACCTGTCAAGTAACAACTTTTCAGGACCGATCCCTCCCGACATCTCACAGCAGATGCCGTATCTGTCATCACTAGATCTTTCCAACAACAGCTTTTCAGGAGAAATCCCATCAGATATCTCAAATATGACATATCTGAATCTCCTCAACCTTCAGCATAACCAATTCAGCGGTCAAATTCCAGAGCAGTTCGATTTGCTTACTCGGTTAACTACATTCAGTGTTGCGGACAACTTGTTATCAGGGACTATTCCTTATGCGCTACGGAACTTATCAGCTTCCAACTTTGTTGGTAACAAAGAGCTTTGTGGTTCACCGTTGGACAAATGCTCCGACTCCCGGAAGGAAACAGGACGGATCAGCGGCGAGACCAGTATCGGAGCGGCTGTGGGATTCGTCCCGGGTTTCGTGGTGGCACTGTACTTCTCGCGCTGGTTCATCTGCTCCAAGAGGCTCTGGGCCTATGTCTTCCAGATATGATCTACTTGTTCTGAAAGTTTGTCTGTCATTAAAATTTATGGGGGCCAAATGAGCACTTCCAGCAGCAATTTTAGTTTGTTCACTGCTGAAACGATTACCTTTCACCTGATATTTATACCAGGCAAGGCAGAGTTCTGGTGATATTCTTGTAACGCATATTCCAACTCCTCTCGAATTAATACACTCGGGCTTGTTTCGATTTCAACATTCCAACATGAACAAACAAAACTAGCATGGAAGTTCAGCGTTCGGTCTTGTAAGTTGTAACCAGGGGCTATGTGGTGACCGATGCGAATCAGGCTGCATAATTGCACATGATCAACGATGAGTCTAGTGTTTGAGTGGCTGTTGGGTTCCTCGCGGGGTTCGTGGTGGCCTTCTACCTCCCGCCGAGAGACTCTGCGCCCTGCGTATTCCACACGTGACCAACTTGTTCTGAAACTTTATCACCAACTTCCGGAGGCCGAGCACTTAAAAGTTTCCAACTGCAATTTTAGTTTATCTCCTGCAGTAACCATAACTAGCTTTCACCTAGTATGTGCACCTGGAAAATTATCAAGTGCCGGTGCTTTGCTTGTAATGCACATTTCGACCCCTCTTGAATCATGTAATGCATTACTAGCCGTATTAGCTGACATCCTGACTGACTGGAACGCTTTTTCATCTACTCGTGGCGCATATGAAGATTAGTTATAGCCTTACTGGAGAATATGAAGTGGATAATTTGACCTATTATAACCAAGTTGTGGTTTTATCGTGAAGTGATCCAACTGCCTACCAGTTGAGAAGCACTGTCTTATTCTTGCCAGAGTATTAGTTGTCTGTTTGTCTCGTAGTCTTAGTTTTTCTAGCATCATAAATTGATGATGCGATGGCATCAGTGCAGAAAGTTCTACCACTGTTTTCTCTTAGTGGTGTTGAGTCTTTGTAGATTGCTTGAATGATTAGAGTGGGATGGATAGTTTGTTGGTCAGTTTTTGGGCCAAGCAGCTGTGTTTCTCAGTCCATGTTTGCCATCGCCCTTTAGATGTACTACTAGAAACCCTAATGATTTTTTAATACTACAATAATAATACTCACTATTCTAAAAGGACTAATATCATAGCCATCATCTGCCGGCTTAGACCGTCTTGCCGGCCGATGGCCGGCCACGACCTGATTTCCACTGTCCAACAAAAGACTCCGGGAATAAGCAGAAGAAAAAACCCACGCTCCAACAAGACTTCGGGAATAAGCAGAAGAAAAGACTTGCGCTCTGGCTTCGATCAATCGGTGAGTTTTCTGAAGCACCTCATCTTGTGTAGGAATTGTTAATTACGGAGTACATAAAATCAGTAACCCGCTGCGGAAACTGCTTCGTGGTCTCCGAACAACTTATTCTTCCTTCGTGTTTTGAAGCAGATTGAGTAAGCATTCTTGACGCATGTTTTGATTAGGTGACGCTGGAATTGATAGGCTACGACATTTGGCTGAGGTTTCGATGTCTGACGATACCAGGCTTCTCCTCTGGTGGTTGCTGCTCTTGAGCAGCTCCTCGCCGGGCTCTAGTTCTGAACTAGATATCCAGTACCTCAAGTCTATACAGCAATCAGTGATTGACCCCAGAGGCGAGCTCAAGTCCTCGTGGAATTTCTCCATTGTCACCAGAGGTTTCCTATGCAAATTTACTGGCGTGGAATGCTGGCACCCCGATGAGAACAGGGTTCTGTCTTTGCGTCTCGGCAACCTAGGACTTGAAGGCCCATTTCCTCAAGGTCTGCAGAATTGCACAAGTATGAGTGGTCTGGACCTGTCAAGTAACAATTTCTCAGGACCGATCCCTCCCGACATCTCACAGCAGATGCCGTATCTGACATATCTAGATCTTTCGTACAATAGCTTTTCAGGTTCAATCCCAGAGAATATCTCAAATATGACGTATCTGAATCTCCTCCAGCTTCAGGATAACCAACTCAGCGGCCCAATTCCAGCGCAATTCGTTTTGCTTTATCGGTTAACTACGTTCAATGTTGCGGACAACTTGTTATCAGGTCCTATACCTCCTTTTCCACCGATATTTGATGCTTCATATTTTGCTGGCAACCAGGGGCTTTGTGGTACACCGTTGGACAAGTGCCCCAGGAGAAAGAGATGGAGGATACATATCTGGCTGCACAAAATCAATGATCAGTCCAGCATCGGAGCGGCTGTCGGATTCATTGCTGGGTTTGTGGTGGCAATCTACTTCCCGCACCGCTTCATCTTCTCCGAGAAGCTCCGTGCCAACATCGTCCGCATATGACCCACTTGTTCAGGAACTTTGATTGTCTTGTCATCAACTTCTGGAGGCCAAACAAGCACTTTCAGCAGTTCTCTCCCCTTCAGTAATAGTTCTTTGAGAGTCCGAGAAGGCTCCATGCCTACGTTGTATACCTGTAAGCATAGCGAGTCCTCTTTATCTTTTCTTCTGCTTGTAATGCATATGGTGAAAGGTGTTCTCTTCTTAATAAAAAGAACGATGCAAGGATTCATTGGTATAAACTTATGATGATTTATGTACCTCAAATCCTCAACTCTTTTCGAGGTTATCTCTACTACTTATAAAGATGCAAACAAGAACTTTTCTAAGTGTACCCCGTAAACAGCACATGAAAGGACTAAAACCACACGCTCAGGCCCACTAATCAGGCCTCGGTGTGCATTTAGCATTTTACAATGTCGGACGGGCTACTTCTCCCCGCATAGTGAAATATACAAACGCCTCGCGTCGCTGCTTTATAAAAAAAAACAGCTGATCGGTCAAGAAAGGAAATAAGAAAACTGATCATGGCAATCTCGCCATCACCGCGAGCGACCCAGTACGACGCCATTGCCGAGATCCAGTATGACGCCCTCTGTGCCGCGTTCCTGGACGATGCCCTTGTCAGCATGGCATGCCTGGATGGCGCCCTCACCATGAATCTGGACGAAGATGCCCTCGCCCACATCGCATGCCTGGGCGACGCCCTCGCCCGCGTGCCTGGACTCTGACATGCCGTCCACCTGGAGGACGAAGCCCTCGGGGCGACCTTCGACGCTCGGAATACAACTTAACGAGGCCGCCGCCAGAATTCCTCTCCGCTGGTCACAAACACATTGTAAGTGGCATTCAGAAAATTCGATTGATGTTTTTCTTTGCACTTTAGTCCATTTGCTTTCTTACCATGCCTTCCTGCAAGTAGAAGACTCACTCCATATAGTCAGACCTTGTGCTTTTTGGACAGAAGATTTGATTGACGTTCTTGCTATTCTTCCTCCTCGGTTTTCGCTTGCATCATGATACTTCAACCACTTTGCTCATCTGCATGCCTCGATTAGGAGGACAGCAAACAGAGTGCCGCTTGTTTAGATGATTTAAACCGAGAGGGATGCATCCAAGAATATATCATTGCTCTGGATAAATAGAGATACATGTGTCAGCTATTCTGAAATACAAGCTAGATAACAACATACATGGAACCATTGCAATGAAAAGTTTCTGATGGTGTTTTTTCATAGACATTGCTACACATATATGTATCTAATTATTCAAAAAAAATGCTACAGATATAAGGATAATAATATAAGATGCTCTCAGTAACATGGATATGGGGTATAGTCGTATAGACCAGTGACCTATATCAGTTAAAAGTAAAAAAATTGATGCCATACTCAAATAACATAGTATCACACTCTCACTAGCGCATCATCTGGAACAAAAGAATAGAAAATGTACTCCAATGAACGACACCGTATTAATAGTTATCATGAAAATCACACACAAACATTTACCTTAGTTATATGTCCAAGCTATGGAAACCAAGCTTTGGAGCTAAGCATTAGCTGGCTAAAGAAACTCCCGTGAACGACACCACATTAAAGTAAGTATTAAATCCACCTGTTCACTGAAAATTAAGTCACATCTTTAGACATATAGTTGCTATTACTCAATTAGAAAACCTTGCTAGCCTTCTGGAATACCTCTCACTACTATTTGAAGCCAAAGGAAAAGAATTACCTCATGAAAAGAGCGATGATGGTGGAAGGACCAAGCCACGCCCCAGCAAAACAGTTTGAGCCATACACAAGAAAATAACCGAGTGGTATTGAGAACTCAGAGGAAGCCTACAGGGTCTAAAGAAGGATATGTGTGTTACTCCGTGTTTCTAAAAACACGGTTCAGATAAGCAATAGAGTCCATTCAATCCTCTCCTGTTGTTGGAGGATTATCTCTTTTAACTCCCAGAGAATTCGTTGGTGACGAACTAAGTATATATTAGCTTTATGGCAAGAAGGTGCTATTTTAAAATGAGTATCTGGATCCACAATACATGTGCTTTAAAGAATTATAAAGGTTGTAAACCAAACTAAATTTATTCATTCAGCAATCCCACCACGTACCTTGCAGTGGTCGCACGGAGAGGCTCGCGACACGGTCAACCCACCAGAGCTGGTTGTTCCTCGCTGCTTGCTCCGATTACCCTCATGAGCTCCTGATCGGCACTACAGATACATAGGTTATTAAATTATAAATATCGAAGCATTAGTACAGAAAGTAGACTGATTCTTCAATTTGATGGTAATAACTATAAGTCAGTCCGCTATTTTTCTTCAGTGCATCGTAGGGAGAGGGACAGAGAACGGTATGCACTAAATAGAGATGACATAATAGGTAGACAACGTTCCCGTGAAAATACAAAACCTTCTACTACCCTGCTCAATGAATATACCCTTGGCCATTTCCCATGGTAATGACTAATGAGGACCAGCCACCGCAAAATTACACACGAGATGTTCAGATGGTGTAGTGCCAAATTAATTGCATTTACATGGAGACAGCCTCGACAACAAGGAGAATATTTATGACGACGATGAGTCAAATTGATTGCGCAGGAATTATGCGTATGGGATGCCACAAAATTCACGACGAATGAAAGATGCTGCTATGCCATCAGGTCATAACCCGAAAACAAGTTCCACCATCATAAAAGATAGTACACAAGGTAATATCTTTTGGATCTGGTATGCAGTTCCTAAAAATAACTCTATCTACTAATAATACACAGTATAGTCCTCAACCTAATAATAAAAAAATTTGCATTATATAATTTGGTAGTCCTTTTGGTAATTCATATTTCGAGCCTTTTATCAGATCCAATAATCTTGAACTATGTGGAGGTGACGAGAAACGCTAGCAACTAAGGGCACAGCACTCAACACTACCAGAGGTTGAAAATGATATTCTGTTGAGTAAGATTCATGAGAATGTAAAAAGGACTAAGGTAATTATTTTTCTTTCAAATGCATAAACAAATGATCCTTGAGTAATTATTTGATATATACCATCTTCAATTAGAATTTTTGATGATGCACGTCTTTACTACTGACAAGGATGTGAAACTGACATACAGGACTCTAAAGGAAAAGATTAAGGAGATAACCAGGGATGCCAGATTATACATGTTTCAGCAGCTGCGATTCTAGCTAGCCTGTTGTGCGGTTATGAATTAGCACGTACTCTTCGTATTTGCTCTTAGGAAGAGGTACATCCTGTAGGTAATAAAAAATTTGGTATAAATTAGCACTCATGGCCATGGCAAGACCGAGAAATAATGTGAACCGTCAAACCAGAATGATGACATCCAATCTTACTTATGGAATCAAAAAAAATGCTGGCATCAAATAAAATAATTCATTTATAAGTTTATACCAACTGAAACTTATAATTCCGGAAAACAATAACAAATATATTGTAGTCACGGATCAAATGGGAGCTTAGACAATGTTACATGCCTAGACACAGCCAAGCATATGAGACTCCGTGATACAAACATAAAACAACTGTTTGTTTGGGTAAATGACTGGAAGCACATAAAAATCTTAGTAAAGAGAATATAAGGTCCCTGTTTGGAACACTGGAATTGGGAGGCCGGATAACTCAGTTTTTATTAACACAGTAGTATTAAATTTGGGTAAGCACCAACGTCTTCAGATAACAACAAATCTCACCTTCACGATGTTAGCAATTCTAGATCGAAATAAACAAATAGGTTTTTTTTACAAACTTGATTAACGAAAACAATCCAATTCCATCATCAGTCCGTATCCCAAAACATAATTGAAATGGCTAAATAAAATTGCTAAGTGGTTTAACTTCTGCTGACTCCTGGATCTAGGAAAGAATGCATCCCTACCGGACAACTCTAGCACATCAGGGAAAAAGCCTCCAGGGAGGTTCCCTACGTGCAGGCGCGGCTCTGATCGGGCCTTGCCGCAGATCCATGAGGGGTCGCTGAGGAGGTGATCTTGCTCCTCGCCGAGTGGTCTCCGAGGAGTCTGCTAGGTTGGTCGCCGGGGGCCGGCGAGGAGACTGCTAGGAGGGTGGAGGGGCGTTGGGGGCTGCCAAGGAGCTGCGCTGGGTCTTTCGTGGACGGCACTGGCGACGAGCAGCGAGGGCGGGAGGTAGGGGAGTTGGCCGGTCGTGGTCTTGATGGGGGAGAGAGAGGGAGCATGAGTGAGTGAGGAGAAGTGAGGAAGGAAGCATGTGTCGCTCTTTTATTTTCTTATTATTTTGGCTGCTTTTTTTCCTCAGGTTTCAGACATCCACCGATATCGATCCTTTTCTACTACTCCTCCGGTTTCAATGTTTTATCTTTATAAAAGGAGTTTATCTAGATCTCTTTTCTCTTATAGGGACCTCTTTTTTTAATTAGAGTGAATCTATACACTAAAAGAGATACAGAGACCCTCCTTTTACAAAACTAAAACATCTTATATTATGAAACCGAGGAGTAATTAATAACTACAGTATATTGCATCTATATTTTAACATTTTTGTTAAGCCTCAATAATTTTGTGTAACGTTTTTCTTACAGATGAATGAAAATAGTCGTGCGTTGCACGTGCACGCTTACTAGTAAGAGAAAGCCAAAAAAATATGTCGGTGTTTACTCTCTCGAATAATTTTCTTGAGGGAAATAATCTCAGTAAAGGAGCATCAAATGTCAAATTTGATCAGTTATATTAGTAAAATATACGGGATAAAACTTTATATGTCATAGGCTTGGCAAATGAGACCTGTGTTTTCTGCCAATTAAGTGAGTAGACATCTCAGTTCTTTAGTGTTGTCATCCCTCTGCCTTGAGGACGTCTTCTAAGAGTCTCCATATTTTCTCCACCAAGGTACGTTTGTGCTCCATATTCCATTTTTTGTCAAGTGTTTCCTTAAAGATGCATCATATATGTCATGCTATTGTAAAATATTGTGGGCGGAAACGATGCCCTCTCGGGCTCTTGGTACGTGTTTATATAGGTGAGATATAGCTCTCACAAGCGTGTATACAAAGAGGTTTCCGTTTGGGATAGAGTACTACTCTATATTCAATACGAACATATTACGTAGTTTAACACTCTCCTTTAATCTAAACCTGGAGAGAGGTTGAGATTAACCTTAAAAGCCTCTAAACGTTTTACAGGAAGAGCCTTTGTGAAGCCATCTGCAAGCTGATCTTTAGTTGAAATGAATCTGATGTCCAACTGTTTGTTTGCAACTCTTTAACAAAGTGAAAGTCAATTTCAATATATTTTGTCCTAGCATAAAAAATAGGGTTAGCTGACAGATATGTGGCACCCAAATTATCACACCGTAAACATGTGTTTTGCTTAAGTTTAACTCCAAGCTCCTTAAGTAATGCTTCGACCCATATGAGCTCAGCAATAGCATTAGCTACAGCCTTATATTCAGCCTCGATACTTGATCATGATACTGTGGCCTGCTTTTTAGCACTCCATGAAATGAGATTTGGATAAAAAACACAACAAAGCCTCCAGTAGATTTTCTGTCATCAGGACAGCCTGTCCAATCTGCATCTAAAAAAGCACTAAGCAAAACTGAAGACGATTTCCTGAATGTAAGACCAGTTTTCAAAGTCCCTTTGATGTATCTCAAGATTCGCTTCACAGCTATCCAATGTGAAGTAGTAGGAGCATGCAAGAACTGACAAACCTTATTAGCAGAGAAAGATATATCAGGTCTTATTAAGGTCAAATACTGCAATGCACCTATAATGCTCCTGTACTGCGTACTGTCATATTGACCAAGATTATCTCCTTGAACCAAAGACAAGGACTCACTCGAGGACAAGGGAGTTAGGCGATGAGGTACATTGACTCATACCGACTTTTGTAAGAATATCAACAACATATTTCTCTTGAGTAAGACGAAGACCATCATGAGTTTGCTTTACCTCAATGCCCCAAAAGAAGTGGAGAGGACCCAAATCCTTGAGAGAAAAATCATGTCTGAGATCATGAAGGAGTGCACCAATAACCTTATTAGAGGAGCTTGTCACTATAATATCATCAACATAGATAAGAACATATACAGTGATGCCAGACTTGTTGTAGAGAACAATGATGTGTCACCCTTAGAGGGAACAAAACCAAGATCATGCAGCTTGTTACCGAGTCTGGCAATGCACGAGGAGCTTGTTTTAGACCATAAAGAGCTTTATCAAGCTTGCAGATGAAGTGTGGAGTTTGTGGATTTTCAAAACCTGGGGGTTGTTTCATATAGACTTCCTCCTCTAAAACGCCATGCAAAATCGCGTTCTTGACATCTAGCTGCCGCAAGCTCCAGCCACGGGAGACAGCAATGGAAACAACCAGTCTAATAGTTGCTCCTTTGACCACTGGACTGAAGGTGTCTTCATAGTCAATGTGGTATATTTGTTTGAAACCTTTTGCAACCAGGCATGCTTTATACCTGTCTACAGTGCCATCAACATTCTTCTTGACACGATAGACCCACTTACAATCTATAAGATTGCGAGTGGAACTTGGATGAACAAGATGCCAGGTCTTGTTGTCCATCAGTGCAGTGTATTCATCTTGCATTGCTTGACACCAACGTGTGTCCTCAAGTGCTTCAATAAGAGTGATGGGTTCACCTGTGGAGGTAAACATACCATATCGAATAGTACCATCAGTATATTATTTTGGCTGTCTTATACCTTTCTGTAAGCGTGTCCGAGGTTCAGGAACAGGTGAAGGCGGGGGTGGAGACGCAGAATCATCATCATCTTCCTACTAGTCCCACCAGAGCTATCACCACTGTCAACCTCATCTGGCGATGGGGATACAGGTGGTGTGGATACAGGCGGCGGAGACACGGAACGACGGCGTCGCCGTGTGTAGACGTGGCGAGCTCGGAGACATCGCACGTGGTGCTGGTACCATGCATGTCGGGGAAGTGTGGCGAGAGCGACCAAGTGAGGACGCGGCGGCCGTCGCGCATGACGACGCGAGAGATTCCAGCTCAGGATCCGCGCCATGCATGTCATTTTCTGCATCATGCACATCCGTTTGTGCACCACGTCGATCACCAGTTGTGGCTGAATTTCCTTCATCTTCAGCCAAAATTTCTTCAACACTGTCACAAGTATTATTAGCAGCATCAACCTGATCATCCGGAGCAATACTTTCTGAAACAACTGGATGAACATTAGGCACAACAGGCAATAGCATATAGTCATCAATATTTGCATCCCCTAAAGTAGATGGTGTATCAATAGGTAAAAGAAGGATTTCTTGTTGAAGACGCTTTCCAGCATTTGGATTGAGAGATGCAAAGGGAAACACATACTCATCAAACACTACGTCTCTAGAGATATAGACACGACCGGTGGAGGTGTCAAGACATTTTACTCCTTTATGAAGTGAGCTGTATCCTAGGAAGACACAACAAGTGGATCTGAAAGAAAGCTTTCTCTTGTTGTAGGGGCGTAAGTTTGGCCAGCAGGCACAACCAAAAATGCGCAAGGCCTCATAGTGTGGTGATGTACCAAGAATACGCTCTGTGGGGATGTAAAGATCAATCACCTTACTAGGAAGAAGGTTAATAAGAAATGTGACTGTGAGAAAAGCTTTTCATCCCAGAATTTAAGCGGCATAGACGCGTTTGCAAGCAAAGCAAGACCAACTTCAACAATATGACGATGTTTATGCTCAGCGGAACCATTTTGCTAATGTGCATGAGGACATGAGACATGGTTAGTAATGCCAACCTTTTGAAAGAAACCATGGAGTTTTTCATATTCACCACCCCAATCGGTTTGCATAGTAATTATTTTCTTAGCAAACTTATGCTCAACAAGTTGCTGGAAATTTAGGAAAACTTGATAAACATCAAAGCGCTTCTTAAGAAGATATATCCATGTAAACTTGCTAATATCATCAATAGAGCTTACATAATATTCATGTTTGCCAACAGAGACAGGTGCCGGACCCCATACATCAGAGAACACCATCTCTAAAGGAGTAGTAGAAACACTAGTGGACATAGGATATGGCAACTGGCGACTTTTTGCAAGTTGGCAAGAATCACAAACATATGGATTTATTTCAAGGGTATGGGAAAGTTTATGCTTCCTAATAATTTGCTAAACCACAAAAGAAGATGGATGTTCTAGGCGTCTGTGCCATGTAGAGGATGGCGACTTTATTGTGCTGAAAACTTGCTTGGGAGGCAACCCGGTAGAGAAAGGCACTAGCGGGTAGAGACCACCTTGACAGGGGCCTTTAAATAGAATCCTTCATGTGTCCAGATCCTTTATCAAAAAGAAAAAAGGATGATACTCAATAAAGACATGATTATCAAGTGTAAACTTGTGAACAGACAACCGATTCTTAGATGCACTAGGAACATGGAGAATATTTTTAAGACGCAGAGAACTATTAAGGGTATGCAAAATTGAATGACCAATGTGTTTGATTTTAATACCATTGTCGTCTGCAGTGTGCACACGGTCATGTCCCTGGTACTTGTCATGGATGGTGAGCTTGTTCAGCGCACCAGTGACGTGGTTAGTGGCGCCAGTGTCGGAGTACCAGTTGGTGTCAATGCCATAGGCTGCTGCATGGGCAGCCTTATTATCACGATCACCTTCATCATCCGAATTATTGCCATAGCGCCACCAGCAGTCACTAGCAGGGTGGCCATATATCTTGCAAATCTGGCAGCGTACATCAACAAAGGGGGTAGGGGCACGGTCGGGGCGCCCCTTACCTCCTCCATCACGGCGCCTAGACTCATCACGACGCCTATCATTACAACGTGGCTCTTCGCGATGCCTATCATCACGGCATGGCTCATCGCGGCGCCTATCATCACGACGCCTGTCATCACGGTGCCAGTCATCACGACGCGGCTCATCGCGGCGCCTATCATCATCATAGCGGGTATCATGTGCAGGAACTGAGCTACTGCGGGAGCGGCTGCTGAGATTGGCCGATGACACAAAAGGAGTAGGGTCAACATCAGCCTCAGCAAGCAGGGACTGACGCATGTCAAAGGCATTAATATGATTCATTACATCATCAAGGGTAATGCCAAGCGTGTTGTCAAACCTGTCAACCAGGTGATTGTAGGCGGCCCCAAGTCCAGCAGTGATGTAGCTGATCATATCGTCCTCTTCAATGAGTTTTCCAGCAGCAGCAAGTTCAGAGCCAAAACCAGTCATCTTGGAGAGGTACTGCTCCGCAGTCATCTTCTTCTTCTTGGTGTTGTTGAGGGCAGTTCGCAGATGAGACACTGTTGCCTTGGAAGCGCTGGCGAACATGGCTGAGATTGTGGCCCAGGTTTCAGCAGTAGATGTCTACATGCGCTACGATGTCCGGTGAGAGGGATTCATTGAGCCACCCCTGCACGAACTGATCCCGCGCAGTCCAGGTGGCATAGTCCGGGTTTGTCATGGAGACCTTTTTTCCAGCATCATCAGTGGCCTCCAGCATCTTGGGTGGCACTGCATCAGTGCCGTCGAGGAGCCCGAAGGCTAGGGCGCAGCGTAGGTGAGGGAAGACCAATGCCTTCCAAAAAAGCATGTTGTCCCGCTTGAGCTTGAGCGACGGAGAGGCGCCAAGGTTGGTGGCGAGTGTCGACATGGATGGCATGGAAGAAGAGGACGTCATCGAGGCAGCGATGGTTTTGTAGCTAGCGATCTAGGCTAGGGTTTTTGGCGGCGGCGTGCGGCTGCAGAAGGCGGCGGCAGGCGGCGGTTTTATGTCGTGTCTAGGGTTTTGTCTAGGGTTTGTGTTTTGTAGGTGCGGCGGTGGCTTGGATCAAGCGGCGGCGGTGTTGTGGCAGCGGCGTGCGGCTGCAGAGAGCAACAGCAGGCGGAGGCGATGTTTTTGTCTAGGCGGCGGCGTGCGACGGCGACCCGAGGTGCGCGGCGGTGGCAGGCGGCGGTGGCGGCTAGGTCTTGGAGGAGACCCGCTCTGATACCATGTAAAATATTGTGGGCAGAAACGATGCCCTCTCGGGCTCGTGGTACGTGTTTATATAGGTAAGATATAGCTCACACAAGCGTGTATACAAAGAGGTATCCGTATTGGGATAGAGTACTACTCTATATCAATACGGACATATTACATAGTTTAACGGCTATAACATGCAAACTGTGAAAATTCAATATAATATTATGACCATATGTCGTCATGTAACAAAACAAATTGGTGCAACTTGAATATTGAATATATGTTTTTGAAAACTGTCTCCCAGTTGGCTGTTTGCAGAGGAGACATATGACCGTATTTCTGCATCACAATATAGATAGTGTTACCGCAGTGGTATCCATGCCCAGGCCACAGAGCAGGCTCGAACCTCGCCACCATGCCACTAGCACTGCCAGCCAGGAGGAGGCAGGCAACAAAACGCCGGGGACCCCGCTGTTCACCATCTTCCAGCCGCCTCTGCTTCAGTCACCCGGAGCAACGCCGCCACGTGCTCCCACTGCCAGGTGCAAGACGCTGGCAGAAGCTTTTGCCTTCCCTGTCAATCAGAAACAGCTCGCGCCTGCAGGCGAAGAACCGCACCGTGAATGGTGAGAGTGGTGAATTCCACTCATTCGGGGTTCAGTGCAGGTGACATTGTTTCGGGAATGACTGACTGGGAGGAATATAGTCTGATCGAAAAGCCCGAGCACCTGAATAAGATACAGCAAAGTGACATACCACTCTCTTACCATTTGGGGCTTCTCGGTTAGTTTCTCACTTATATTTATCCATTCATATGAATTCTGAAGCATAGACAGTGGATACCATGAGTCCAAATAAGTAATCATGCGAAGAGCTAAAAGTCCCTCCCGACCCCTCCCTCCCTCCCGACCCCATGCGGCCGCCGCCAGGCCGCACCGGGCGGATCTCCTTCCTCCCGGTCACTCCCCACCTCCTAGAGCCACCCCACCCGCCGCCGCCAGCACCGTCACTGGGCAAAGTCGGCGGCGGCGGGATCCTGTCCCTCCTGATCTTATCCAGATCATGGTGGCCTCGGCCTCGAGCAGCGGCGGTGGCCTGCAGCTCGACCGGTGGCGGTGATGGCGTCGTGGCGGTGGCCAGGGAGCACCAGCGGCGGGGCTGAAGGCGGCTGGGTGGATGGAGGTGGCGATCTAGGGTTTCTTGGATCGTCCAGCTACTCTGTCCTCCATCGACCTTGGTCGTGTTATATGTTGATCCAAATTCTACAAAGTAAAGGCCAACTTCTGACGGAGCGGAGCGAGGCCCGTCGCCGGAGGCTTAGGCCGATATGGATCGTTGATGACCTAGGTTACCACCGTTATATATACCTCTTGTAAGCCACCGGCTGGGATACATTGCATCTGTGAAATCCCCGGCGTTGTGTAAACACTCCCCGTCATAGTGAAGTTTCGCTGGCTGGCGCCCGTGGTTTTTCCCCTCTCTTTGTTGGAGAGGGTTTTCCACGTTAAATCTGTGTCCCCCTTGCTACGATTTTATTTTCGTTCTTCGTTATTTACTTGTCGCAAAGATAACAAGTGGTATCAGAGCCCCAGGTTCTAATCTAGGGTTTGCGACATGTCGTCATTGAGTTCGATCTACCGCAACTGGACTACTCCACAAGATTCTGCTTGTGGCAGGTGAAGATGCGGGCGATTCTCGCCCAAACTTCAGATCTGGATGAAGCGCTGGAAGGATTCAGGAAAGATGATGCTAAGAGCTGGTCTGACGAAGAGAAACGGAAAGACCGTAAAGCTTTGTCTATGATTCAACTTCATCTGTCCAATAATATTTTGCAGGAAGTTTTAACAGAGAAATCTGCTGCTGCCCTTTGGGGAAAACTGGAATCGATCTGTATGTCAAAGGATCTAACCAGTAAGATGCATGTGAAGATGAAGTTGTTCTCGCATAGATTGCAGGAAGGTGGATCGGTAATGAATCACTTATCTCTTTTCAGAGAGATTATTTCTGATTTGCAATCTATGGAAGTAAAATATGATGATGAGGATCTAGCTCTATTACTCTTATGCTCGCTGCCTAGTTCTTATACACACTTTCGTGATACAATGTTGTTGAGCCGTGATAAGATAACCCTTGATGAAGTACAAGATGCCCTTAAACAGAGGGAAAAGATGAAAACTATGGTGCATGCAGATGGTACGTCATCCAAGGCTGAAGCTCTGCAGGTTCGTGGCAGGACCGAGCAGAGATCTAACAACAATGGCAACCGAGATAAGAGCAAAGACGACAAAAGTCGTTCGAAGTCTAAGGAAAAGGACAAGTTCTACATGTATTGTAAGAAATCTAATCATGTTATTGATGATTGTTGGAAGCTACATAATAAGAAGAAAAGGAACGGTACTTACCAACCGAAAGATAAGGATCAAGGTAATGGTAAGGCTACTGTTGTTTCTGGTGATAGTTTTGACGGTGAATGTTTAGCCGTTTTTGCTGCTTGTGCTTCTCGTGATGATGAATGGATACTTGATACTGCATGTTCGTTTCATATTTGCTGTAACAAAGATTGATTCAGTTCATATGAGTCTGTGCAGACTGGAGATTGTGTACGTGTGGGTAATGACAACCCATGCCATATTGTTGAAGTTGGATATGTTAATATCAAGACACATGATGGCGTGACGCGTACGTTGAATAAGGTGAAGCACATACCAAGCATGGCCAGAAATCTGATGTCCCTAAGTACCATGGACGTTGATGGATACAAGTACGCCGATGGGCGTAGATTGTTAAAGGTATCAAAAGGTTCTCTTATTCACATGATATGTGATATGAATAATGCTAAGCTATATGTTCTTAGAGGTAGCACTTTGCCTGGTATTGCTGTTGCTGTTACTTCTAATGATTTTGATGATTGTGGTAAAACAAATCTGTAACATATGCGTCTTGGGCATATGAGCGAACATGGCATGGCAGAGTTGGTTAAGAGAGAACTAATTGATGGTTGCAACTTGGGTAAGTTTGAGTTCTGTGAGCACTGCGTTTTTGGTAAGCATAAAAGAGTTAAATTCAATGCTTCCGTTCATACCACCAAAGACATTTTAGATTATGTGCATGCTGATGTATAGGGACCTTCCCGTAAGATATCTATTGGTGGTGCTAATTACATGCTTACTATCATTGATGACTACTCAAGAAAAAAGTGTGGCCATATTTTCTGAAACATAAATCTGATGTTTTTGATGCTTTTAAGAAGTGGAAAGTTATGGTAGAAAAGCAAACTGAAAAGAAGGTAAAGGTACTATGTACTGACAATGGTATGGAATTCTGTTCTAATGAGTTTGAAGAGTTTTCCAGTAATGATGGTATGATCAGACACCACACCATCCCTTACACTCCTCAGCAGAATGGCGTGGCTGAGCGCATGAATAGAACCATCATCTCGAGAGCTCTCTGTATATTGTCCAATGCAGATATGCATAGACGTTTCTGGGTTGAAGCAGCCAACACAACGTGCTACCTCATCAACATGTCACCTTCTATTCCAATTGAGAAGAAAACTCCTATTGAGGTATGGTCAGGTTCGCCTGCTGATTATTCACAGTTGAGAGTTTTTGGTTGCACTGCTTATGCTCACGTTGATAATGGAAAGTTAGAGCCTAGAGCTGTTAAGTGCATATTCCTTGGTTATGGTTCAGGAGTTAATGCATATAAACTATGGAATCCTGAAAGTAAAAGGATTTTGTTGAGTAGGAATGTTGTTTTCAATGAATCCGTTATGTATCATGATAGCTTGCCATCAGATCCCTCTCCTGTTGCTATTGGAGAGGAGGGAGTTCGTGTGCAGGTGGAGCACCTGCAGAAAACTGTTGATAATAATGCTGTTGTTGATGATACTCATGAGGAACATATTGATGATGATGTTGTTCAGCACTCACCTACTGTTTTGCAGCAGCCACAGGAATCTATTGCTGCTGATAGACCGAGGCGTAATATAGTTCCACCTCGTTGTTTGATTGAAGAGTGTAATCTTGCTCATTATGCTTTGAGTTGTGCTGAACAGGTGGAGCATGATACTGAACCTGCTACATACAATGAGGCTGTTGCATCCGTTGACCGCGAGAAGTAGGTTTCTGCTATGCAATAAGAGATGCAATCACTTGATAAGAATGGCACATAGGAAGTTGTGCGCTTGCCTAAACAGAAGAAGACCGTCCGCTGTAAGTGGATATACAAGAGAAAGGAAGGTTTATCTCCTAATGAGCCTCCAAGGTTTAAGGCAAGGTTAGTAGCAAAAGGTTTCAGCCAGATTCCAGGTATTGATTATAATGATGTTTTCTCTCCAGTTGTAAAGCATAGTTCTATTCGTGCTTTCTTTGGTATTGTTGCTATGCATGATCTTGAGCTTGAGCAGCTAGATGTAAAGACTGCTTTTCTGCATGGTGAACTAGAGGAGGAAATTTACATGGACCAACCTGAAGGGTTCATAGTTCCTGGAAAGGAGGATTTTGTGTGCAAATTGAAGAGATCGCTTTATGGTTTGAAGCAATCTCCAAGATAGTGGTATAAAAGGTTTGATTCATTTATGATCTCACAAGGTTTTAAGAGATCTCAGTTTGATAGTTGTGTTTACATAAAGTTTGTCAATGGACCACCTATTTACTTACTGTTATATGTTGATGATATGTTCATTGCTGCCAAGAGCATGAAAGAAATCACTACTTTGAAGGCACACCTAAGTAGTGAATTTGAGATGAAAGATCTTGGTGCTGCTAAGAAAATCCTAGGTATGGAAATTAAACGGGACAGAAAATCTAGGTTGTTGTTTCTTAGTCAGCAAAGTTACGTTGAGAAAGTTCTTCAACGTTTTAATATGCATGATGCAAAGTCAGTTAGTACTCCTGTTGCTCCTCACTTTAAATTGTCAGCATTGCAATGTCCTAGTTCTGATGAAGATATTGAGTACATGTCTCAAGTTCCTTATTCTAGTGTTGTTGGTTCCTTGATGTATGTCATGGTTTGCTCTCGCCCTGATTTATCATATGCTATGAGTTTGGTGAGTCGTTACATGGCTAATCCTGGTAAAGAACATTGGAAAGTTGTTCAGTGGATTTTCAGGTACCTCCGTGGCACATCGAATGCTTGCTTAAAGTTTGGCAAGACTGGTGAGGGACTCACAGGCTATGTGGATTCAGATTTTGCTGCCGACTTGGATAAGAGGAGTTCCCTCACAGGTTATGTGTTCACGGTAGGTGGATGTGCCGTGAGTTGGAAGGCAACACTACAACCAGTTGTTTCTCTATCTACAACCGAAGCAGAATATATGGCTATTGCTGAAGCTTGCAAAGAGTCTATTTGGTTGAAAGGTTTGTATGCTGAGCTTTGTCAGGATGATTCTTGCATTAACCTATTCTGTGACAGTCAAAGTGCTATTTACCTTACTAAGTATCAGATGTTTCATGAGAGAACAAAGCACATTGATATCAAGTACCATTATGTTCGTGATGTTGTTGCACAAGGTACGCTGAAGGAATGCAAGATAAGCACTCATGATAATCCTGCTGATATGATGACAAAGCCTGTTCCTGTTGCTAAGTTTGAGCTATGCTCAAGCTTAGTTGGTATAACTGCTTAGCCCAAGTGGCTGTTGGCGCCGAAAGTGTTTTCTTTGTTTGTTCAGGGAGATGATTACTCTTGATGCTACAAGAAGGAATTTGTCTCAAGGTGGAGTTTGTTATATGTTGATCCAAATTCTACAAAGTAAAGGCCAACTTCTGACGGAGCGGAGCGAGGCCCGTCGCCAGAGGCTTGGGCCGATGCGGATCGTTGATGACCTAGGTTACCACCGTTATATATACCTCTTGTAAGCCGTCGGCTGGGATAAGTTGCATCTGTGAAATCCCCGGAGTTGTGTAAATACTCCCCATCATAGTGAAGTTTTGCTGGCTGGCGCCCGTGGTTTTCCCCCTCTCTTTGTTGGAGAGGGGTTTCCACGTTAAATCTGTGTCCCCTTGCTGCGATTTTATTTTCGTTCTTCGTTATTTACTTGTCGCAAAGCTAACAGGTCGGACGTCGTGCGTCTTCTCTGGGCTCTACTTCGTAGCATGAGGACGCTCGGGGCAGAGGCCCTGGGATTGGTGGCGGTGGGCATCTTTTCCGTCGAAGGTGGTCGGCCTAAGGCTAGTTTGGCGGATCTGAGGATCCGTCATCTAGTCCCGGCAGCGAGGCGGGGAGACCTAGGTGCCGGTGAAGACCGAGCCGTTGGCGGGCGATGGCGGTGTTAACACATCGTTACCTTGATGAAGGCATCGCCGTGCACCTAGTGTCGAACTCAATCGTGCTACTCCGGGAGAAACCCTAAGATCTTTGGATCGGGCGATGGCGACGCCGCAGTGTCGTGTTCTCTCTTGGGAGCATCGCTTGTGGAGAAGTGCTGGATGGAAGAGGCAGGACAAGTGGAACGGCTTTGTCTTGTATGGAGCTTCGGCGGCGATGTCAAGTCATGCTTGACCGACAGGTGCTACGCTGAGTCATGCCTGTTCGGCAGGTGCTACGCACGACAGATCCTCCGGAGACTTAAAGTTGTGTTATTGGTGGTATTTGGTGGCATGGTGCTGCGGGATACCGGTGGTAACCGCGACGTGCTTTGGAGATAGTGCGCAGGGAGATGGTGCTACTTGACACCGTGGTGGTGTCGGTGGCTGGCGTGGAGAGAGTTTGCACATCGATATACGTGTTGATGATGGTTTGGCGGAAGATAGTGGAGGCGGCGTATCCAAAGCATGTGTGTGGGCACCCGTTTAGTGGATAGGCTGGGCGGATCTGGTCTTCTGGAGTGCATGAGGCAGCTAGGTGTTTGCTAGATCTCGTCGGGGAGCTGACGATATGGTTATCGTTTTGCTCGGTGTTTTAGTTTGGCGGTTCCGGTTTGTATGATCTTTGTAATAGATTTTGCCACACTTTGTTGCTCTAATAATAAATAAAGGTTGTGTGCATCGCTTGATGCAGAGGCCGAGGCTTCGCTCCCCATTTCGAAAAAAAGCTAAAAATCCAAAATTACTCTATTTGGAGCACAAGGAGCATTATGTTTCTTTTAGAAAGATTCCCTTGGTTGAACATATTTGTAATGTGTAACTGAGAAGAAAAAGAGGTTAGACACCAAATGGATAAAGGTTGTGGGGCCGGAGGGACACCAAATGGAATGGACTATTCTTGGTTGTTGTGGTGAACTTGCAATGGCAGGTGGAACTGGTGTCTAGTGGTGTGGTTGTATTCATGCGATTGTTTTTATGGATAGGCAATGCTGTAACGGAGACTAGTGTGAACTGGTCCATGTAGCTAATATTTTTGATATTGCGTATATGAACAACTTTTTTGATTCAACATGCTTACTAATATGCTTGTGTTCCCACAGTAATTGCTGGGTTTTACCACGCTTATGCTGGATTCTGCTAGCTCTGCTCACCGAAGAAATGCGAGTTTGTATTTGTTTCTGCCAGGGGAGCGGGATGGTTATGTGTGAACCATGTAGCTAATATTTTTTCTGGCCTGCCAATGAAAACCACAACAACCAAAAATATTAGCTTTTTTTTTTCGAAATGGGGATGTACCCCGGCCTCTGCATCCTAGGATGCACACATCCCTTTTATTACTCAAAGTTTTAAAGTCTTAAAATGCCAAATACAGATCAAAGATCAAAGATGGTTGATACAAACACCAACCATCTGAAAAGACAAAAAAGTCTGAGGATATAGAGCATACAAAAGCTAAACATGTCTCAGTCTACTAGAAGGACGCCACGTAGCCTGGTAGAAGATATCCTGAGCAACCATCATCAGACGGCTGCATCCAGAAACCATCAAATCTCGGTGCTGCTCCGGGAGCAAAAAAGCCCAAAGCTGGATCCATTGGGACGCTGATATTATAACCTGCAAAAAAGAAGGAACTCGCACCCTGTTAAAAATAATAGCATTGCGACTCTTCCAAATAGACCACATAAAGCTGATACCCCTATACGTATTCGAGCTTTGTTAGCCCTATCCATCCCATTTAACCAATTCCCAAACATATTAGTAATATTGGTCGGAGGTGGAAGATTGTATGTAAAATAAACAATTCGCCATATAATTCTAGCACAGGGGCATTCAATAAAAAGGTGTTCAATTGTTTCTTCCCCATCACAAAAACAACATTTTTTGCATCCTTCCCAATTCCTTTTAACTAAATTATCTTTAGTTAACAAAACCTTTTTATGTAAAAACCACATAAAGATCTTAATCTTTAGGGGTAGTTTAAGCTTCCATAAATATTTTGTAGGGAGGCTCTGATGATCATTCATCATATCCTCATACAAAGATTTGACAGTGAAAACCCCATCCGTAGATAGCTTCCACCGAAACACATCTGGCTCACTAGTCAAAATAACCTGCATCAATCTCTGACATAGATGCAACCATGCATCCCATTTTGTCCCAGTCAAATTCCTCCTAAAGCCTATGTTAAGAGGATTGTGAGATAAGACATCATGAACAGATACATTTTTCCTATGCACAATATTGTAGAGCGAAGGATACTGTTGGGAAAGGGGCGTCTCCCCTAACCAAACATCTTCCCAAAATCGAGTTATTACCCCACTCCCAACTTTGAAGAACCCTCTGGTAAAGAATCCATCCTTTACCTTCATTAGTCCTTTCCAAAATGGGGAATCCGTCGGTTTAGCTTCTACCTGTGCTAGAGTTTTGTTTTTAAGATATTTATTATGAAGAATTTCCTGCCATACCCCATGTTCTGAAAGTAATTTATATAACCATTTGCTCAAAAGACATTTATTTTTAACTTCTAACACCTCAATGCCCAATCCACCCTGATCCTTGGGGCGACAAATTATATTCCACTTAGTTAATCTATATTTTTTCTTATGTTCATCACTTTGCCAAAAAAATCTTGAACGATAGAAGTCTAATCGTTTTCTAACACCTTTAGGTATTTTCAGAAAAGATAACATGAACATGGGCATACTTGTTAATACAGAGTTAATTAGCACTAATCTATCTCCATATGACAAAAGTTTACCCTGCCAACATCCTAACTTTCCTTCAAAACGATTCTCGACAGGATTCCACTCAGAATTCCTAAGCTTTCTATAGTGAATAGGTATCCCAAGATACTTGAAAGGCAAAGAACCTGAGTCGCACCCGAATATATCTCTATACTCATGTTCATATTCTTTTGCCTTCCCAAAACAATAGACCTCACTTTTGTGAAAATTGATTTTAAGCCCAGAAAGTTGCTCAAAAATGCAAAGAATCAGCTTCATGTTTACAGCCTTCATAAGATCATGTTCCAAGAAAAGAATTGTGTCATCTGCGTATTGAAGGATGGAAATCCCTCCCTCAACTAGATGTGGGATTAAACCACCAACCTGTCCATCTTCCTTAGCTCTAGCTATGAGGATGGCCAGCATATCTGCCACAATATTAAATAGCATGGGGGATAAAGGATCACCCTATCGTACCCCCTTTCTTGTTTGAAAAAAATGACCGATGTCATCATTCACTCTAATTCCAACACTTCCCCCTTGAATGAAATTTTTGATCCACTTGCACCATAAAGGATCAAAACCCTTCAAACGAAGAGATTGAAGTAAAAAGGGCCATTTTACCTTATCGTATGCTTTCTCAAAATCTATTTTGAAAAGCACTCCATCTAGCTTTTTCGAATAAAGCTCATGGATGGTTTCATGTAAAATAACTACGCCCTCCAGAATATGCCTTCCAGGCATAAATGCTGTTTGAGTCGGTTGAATCACCTTGTGAGCTATCATAGAGATTCGATTCGTGGCCACTTTAGTAAAAATTTTGAAGCTTACATTTAAAAGGCAGATCGGTCTATATTGCTGGATCTGAACCGCATTTTCTTTCTTAGGCAGGAGAGTGATAACCCCAAAATTTAGTTTATAAAGAGGTAACTCGGCTGTTTGCAACTGTGCAAATAAAGCCATCAAGTCATTTTTTATCACTTCCCAAAAAGTCTGATAAAATTCCGCAGGGAATCCATCAGGGCCCGGAGCCTTATTGTGTTCCATGGAAGAGATTGTGTCAAGCACTTCCTTTTCCGAGAACACCGACGTAAGAATTGTATTCTCCAAAGTAGATACCTGAGGAATGTCCCCGTTCCTCTCCTCCATTAATGAAAAACTATTTGGATCCGTGTCAGCAAATAGTTTCTTTTAATATTCGGAAATATATATTTTCAAGTTTTCATATCCCACAATAATGCCCTCATCTTGTTCAAGCTGAAAAATCTTTTTCTTCCGATGTTTTCCATTAGCTATTAGGTGAAAATACTTCGTATTATTTCCCCCTTCCTGGATATGTTTAACTTTTGCCCGTTGAGCCCACTTAGTCTCCTCATCACGCCTCAGCTTTTAGACCTGATCATTAGCGAATTGGAGTAAGTGTCTCTCAGCAGCCGACAAATCAGTTTTCTCAGCCTTAATATCAAGCCTATCGATAATCGCAACGAGTCTATCTCTTTCTTTCCTGTATTTACCACTTTGGTTTTTCGCCCATCCGCGGAGAAAGCGTCTTAAATGCCTAATTTTATTTTGCCACCGCGCAGTTGGAGTATCTCCATGTGATACCGCCCCCCATTCGGCACCCACCATCTCAAAGAAACCATCTTGTCTTAACCACGATAGTTCAAACGAAAAACGCGGGTTATTACCCAGGTGAGCTCTATTTCCTGAGTCATTACCAAAAATATTAGCTAATCGAGACTAGTGTGAACTGGTCCATGTAGCTAATATTTTTTTCTGGCCTGCCAATGAAAACAGACGTGGCCTAGCTTGTCGGCACTCCCACGCTGGCCCCAGCGGCTTAGGTTCGGACAGATCACTAGGCAGTTGAGCTGACAAGCCCAATTTGTGCCGGCAGCCCAATATCCCTATTGGGGGCTCTAATCGGAAGGCGCCCGTAGAGATGCTATTAAGAAACAACTAGCATGGTGGCCCTCGCAATTGCGAGGGCATCATCTTATTTGGGTTGAAAGTGTTTGATAAATGAAACATGGTTTCTTGGATATAACATTATTTCCTGTTATATTATACCAAATAACACTCTACAACTATGCAAATGGTAAGGCAAACAAAAATCATGTCTCTGAGTAACATCTATTGCTATCTTAAATTTGTGGGAAAATGGTTTTAATTTCATATGTCAAAACACCCATTTAATAGTTAGGCCACATACCTTGTTAATGTTTGTTCATCTCATTTACTTACTCTAAGTCAAAATGTGCTATATTACATAAACATGAATGTGTTTTTCACGTTTAAACTTTGATGTTTTTTTGTATTTAATATGGGACTAAACATAAATTATCCTCTCTTCACAGTATTTCTTAACATATTTACACATGCATAGCCAAAGTTAGAGAAATATGACTATCAAATTATTTCTCCTTATGTGATAAGAAATAAAGATGCTCTGCAACTATATATCACAAGTATTATGAAATCAAAATATCATGCATTTGAGTAACATCTTTGACCGTCTTAAATTTGTGGGCGAATAATCATTATGTCATTTTTCAAAACGCCAATGTGTGTTGTTAGAATAGTGCATGATGTTAGATATTTTTGATAGAAAAATTATGGACCGATAGGAAAATTGTCTATCCTCCTTAGTATTTAGTCGGCATTAAATACTGAGAATCGCCTTGTTCTAGTATTAATTTGTTCATCTAATTTACTTACTTCATGTCAATATTGTCTATGTTTAAGTAACATGAACTTGTCTTAACGGTGAAAGTTTTAGCGATTATTTTGTATTTTAATATGCTGCTACTAATTATTATTTTTGGTCTATTCGTTAACATGTCTATAATCAGTAGTACAAGTTAGAGAAGTATGACTCTAAGTTTTCTATAATACTATATGTTGTTATAGAAAACATATTTTTGCATAAATATTTCATGGCTATGCCGATTTTCAATCCACTTGTTTTACACACTTTGTCACATGTAATTTTGTGCCATGCAACATGACTACGTGGTTTGGCAAACATAGTTCAAGACTGTTAATTAGTCATTAATTTTTGTGTGCAATTCGAATGACATGTATTCTTATGTCGATTTTGTTACATCAAAGAAAGACATATATTATTCTAAATATGCCTAGCGTACAAACAAATTATACAATATCCTTTAGAAAAATTCCTAAGAATTAATATTGTAAGCCTTTCAAGTGCTTTGAATAAAAATATTATTGCCATGATGTGTGGACACTAATGATGAATCATATCGATGAATTCAAAAGACAACACCACCTGCTTGTAAGGAATCAAGAACAATCCAGCATGACTCGTCATATCCTCTTGAATATATAGGATTCCATACTTTTGCTTTCATATATATATATATATATATATATATATATACACGCCAGTAAGATGTGCATCCATGAGCAAAATATTCAATAACTGGAATTTTGAAACCTTTATATCTCCTTGATATTTTGCACAGAGAATCTAAATTTAGTTTTTCTTGGGAATGAACTGTGATTGTATGATTAGTGGGGTGGCTGTACCTGAAGTTCATCCGTAATCAACACTTAGGTTTGACATGATGTGATGTGCATCCATGAGCAAAATATTCAATAACTGGAATTTCGAAACCTTTATATCTCCTTGATATTTTGCACAGAGAATCTAAATTTAGTTTTTCTTGGGAATGAACTGTGATTGTATGATTAGTGGGGTGGCTGTACCTGAAGTTCATCCGTAATCAACACTTAGGTTTGACATGATGTGTCTTATGAAGCTATTTTTTTTTGCGTAGACACAGTCTCATGGCTCGTGGAACAATGTGGTGATTTAGCACCTAGTGTATTGTAAAGAAGAAAATTTTCTACTATGAGGACCATTCTTGTGGATAGTGCGACCAATATGATCGCTTCATTAACCTTAAACTTCAGTTATCCCAAACTTTTAATGGCGGCTTGTGAGTGTGTTTCTCGGACGGTAGTCAAATAAAGTTTCATTCTTTGTGTACTCAATCATGCATGCAAGGTACGGTATAGATCAGGTTACACTACAATTTTTTTTAGCAAAACAGTAAATATCCTACAGCTGTTTGCATTACAACCAAGTTCTTGCAAGGTTAGTTTTTTTCTATTGACTATTAGTATTATTGTACTGTCACGTTCCAGCTAAGGTAGCGCATGCATACGCCGCTCGTGTTTGTAGGGATTTCTCCCAACTATTTGTACGGTGCTAGGAAAACACGTACGGAGAACTATTTGGTTAAATTGAGATTCCATGTGTGACACGTTGCCTTAAGTCTGTCCGGCGACTGTTTAGAGTCCACATCCAACAGGTTAAATATTAACCGTGTCAAACTGGCTACGTAAATCTATTTTTGTCTTAAATCCTAACCACACATTTTCGATCTAACCATCACAACAATTTGAATGATGTGGATCAACGTGGTGTCTCGAAAAACACCCTTATATTACTTTTAGTATATAATAGAAATAGATATGACTTAACCAGCTAGGCTCCTCCACAGCGATTGGCACTCTAGGCCATCCGATCACATTGTTCCACGCTTCAGATCGTTGCAAGTCGCTAAAACATCGTCCGCACCAGATCGAGTAGTTGATTCATGCCAATTGGCCAAGCGCAACGTGACTAGGTCGCTTCTCTGCAGACCGAGGTAGACATTCCCTCGTGTGTCGGGCCCAAACCGAATCCCCCAGCCTAGATATCCCTTGAGGACATACATTTTCAATTGGGCCCAAGATTGTGGTGTGTTTGACACTTCAGCTGGCCAAGCGCGCTTTGGTATGCCCCACGGCGTCGCCATAATGAAGGGAGTGAAGGTCGATCGGTTTCTTCCCATAACTTTCCATAGTAAGTGCGGTGCTACAATTTTTCTCCCTCCGGCTGCTTCTTCAGATTGAGGTGTTAATTGGGTGATTTTGGTAATGTCCAGGAATCATGGAGGTGGTGATGACAGGCGAGAGAGCGATGACGAGGGCGATGGAGTGTGATGAGGAGGAGGAGGCGGAGGCGGCGGTTACGGCTCGCCGACGCATGAGGATTCGGCGGCGTCCCGCTGCTGAGGCAGGGCGACCGCTCGGCTAGCATCCTCGATGGTGTACTAGTGATGGTCCATGTAAATCTGGTAAATCCCACCCCTAGCTCTTCACTTTTCTTTATCTTTGAGCCATGCCACTCTCTGTAATTAGGCTCTCTCCTCCTTATCTTCTTCACATGTTCAACGTCTGGGTAGGACTATAAGAGGGTCGAAGCGAGGATGGAAAGATGAACATGGCATGGTGTGCGCTACTACCGCTTCGTATCCGAGGTGAGCAAACATATCTACGGCAGTGGTCCAACTGTCTCTGATTCGTGTCCCCTCTTCGTGCTGCCCCATGAACCCCTCCCGCACGGGTCCTTCCACCTAGGGCTCCCACTTCAGGAGGAAAATCAGGTGCTCTACAGTTCTGCTTTCTTACTCGGCTACACATTTGTTCTTGTTCTTTCTGCTTCATTATATTTGTATCTTTTACAGCAAAAAAATGTTCGTTCTTGATAAGAGAATTAGAACAAACTGAGACCACCAAGTCAATGTACCTGGGCGAAACTATCCTGGAAGGAGCTTAAGGAAGTAGCACGGATCAAGATTCCAGTCTTAGATCCTGATTCATGGGCTATTGATATAGTTGAAGGCTCAATAATAGGTACGGAGAGTGCATCCGTTATTTTATATGGGTGCTAGGCTATATGGACTGAGCGAAACACACTGTGGCATGGTGGCAGTTCTCGATCGGTGAAGTGGGCTATGGATGTTACCTATGATCTAGCTCAGTTGGGTAAAGTGAAACCACAAAAATACCTAAGGATAAGCCAGTCTGGGCGAAACCGGGAGTAGGTACTCTAAAGATCAATGTTGATGCATGTTTCGGTTAGATAGACAGACAAGGAACCACGGGGCTGGTTGTTCGTGACCATAGGGGCCATTTGATTTTAGGCCAGGCGATGTGGTATGAACATGCCTATCGTCGCTGATTATGGAGGCCCTGGCGGTGAGAGACGGGGTTCAACTAGCAGTTGAATGAAACTATGCATCAGTGGAGATTGAAACTGATGCCAAGGTGGTTCTGAACCTGTTGGATGTTCCTGGAGGAAACAAGTCTAAAATCGCTTCTATTTGCCAAGAAATTAAGGAGCTAAGTGAGTTTGTTGCTAGCATTAAGTTTAAGTTTGTGGGTAGAGTAGCAAATGAAGCAGCTTATCTTTGTGCTAAGAATGCTACTAGCAATAGGAGAAGGTGTCGTGTGGATAAATTATAAGCCACCCTTCTTAGAGAATGTGCGGTCGAAGGATTGTAATCCCACTTTCTAATCAATGAAGTTCAGTTTGTTCGCAAAAAAAAAAAGTTAAGCACTCCCTCCGTCCTAGAAATAATTTCGCATTTGTTTTTCTAAATTCGGATGTATCTAATATAGTGTCTAGACACATTTAATTTTAGACACATCTCCGACATCCTTTTCAGGACGGATGGAGTATTAGCGTCAGCAGAGCTAACTAATTGTTTTGTGCAATCGCATAGAGGGAAATGACAAAATACTCTATATGCTGAATTTTTATAATCGTATGTAGTGGCTTGCAGGTTCTTCTGTCAAATATTCTTTTAGGTGCACTGAAATAAGTAACATTAACAAAAGGACAATGCCTTGATTTTTCTATTGCATTGATTTCTATTTACCCTGTTTGTTATGGGCCGTTTAGGTTGTTCATGGATGAAAACTACAATGTGCATGGTGTAAACTGATTTTAAACACCTTTATCTATTCTTATATCCCAATTTGATCCCTTTATCTGCAATGAATCTGGAAAATATGAGCACATATATAGCTATTGGTTTCATATATCTGCAGGGGTTAATTACTTTTTAATCTTATACAGCTTAAATGGGGATTGCTAGGAACAGACAAACAATAACAGGTTTTCTGCTGATGGTGATGCAAATATATGTAGTGCGGAGAAGATCTTACAGTTATGTACTTAGTTATAGATCAGCTTTCTGCATATTTTTACCTCGGTATGTTTGTCACTTTTAAATGTTCCACGCTACTAAAAAATGAAAGTCTATTCCTACGATCTTTATGCTTGATTCCGATCTAGAGTAAATAACCTGATCTGGAACCCAGAAACAATAGTCATTTAATTAATTCGTATATTCATCTGTAGGCATGCATGTGCTCATATTTTCGAGATTATTCCTTGTCTCTTTTTGGAAATTTGTATCCTCAGTGTTGCACTTCATATTACATTCAGCTTCAGTCATTAAAATAGTTTGTATTAGCACTAATCAATGCTTCAGCTATTCAGTTTGGATACTTACCCCTGATCAACTTAATCATAATTGTCCTATTAAATATTACTTTGCACATTGCTCCTTTCTCATGTAACTATACAAGTACCATTCACATATTTTCAGTGGTCTTATGAAGAATTAATTAAGTACATGTACATACTTACAAGGTCATTACTGACTATTCAACAAAAGCTACTCAAGAACTTGGATTCAGCTAAGCTGATATAAAACGTTTTAAGTTTGCCCCGTTTCATTTTTCAGAAAATGTTTATGCTATTGCAGAGAAAAGGTCCCTTTATCTCTAAGGGCATTTAGTATGATTTACTGGCTGGTAAAATTTTCCGCTCTCATCTTGATTAAATGTAGGATCGCTAGATTTTAGAATTCGATGGTTTAGTCTCTATACACTTGACATAGCCCATTTTATATGGGTGTAAGAGTCACTTGACCTTCCTATTAGAATTAAACTGTTGAATCATGTTCAAGAGTTGATGGTAGCGTTTAGAGGATAGAATGTTGTAAAAATTGCTTTATTCATTCTTTGCATCTCCTCATGATGCGATATGCCCCTTATAATTCAAAAAATATAAAATCTTAACAAACGTCTCTACTATCTAAGATCTCTTATATATTTAGTTATTTTCTCAAGATGGACGGACGCGGCAAAGCGCGTCTTCATGGTCTAGTAAGAGAGAGTAAGATAGGAGCAACAGGAATCCACGCACCAATCGATTGAGACGAGCAGAAATCTTGAGGGCATGAGGATTAGCAAAACTGATTAACTAAATCATGGTTCCGAGAATCTAAATGCCGACGTTGTCTTGTTCCCTATATGTACTCTCTTTGTTTTCATTTACCCTGTGTTTTAGGTTTAGTCAAAATCAAATTTTATAAAATTTGACCAAATATGTTAAAATCAATAATACCAAACTTATATAATATGAAATAAATTTCCAAAAATACTAATATTGTATTTCAAAAATGTTGATATTTTCTGCCATATATATTTGATTAAACAGAACGCATAGTAATTCTGAACGGAAAGAGTATGAGGAGTCTAAACCCTGCCGGATTCCGTGGTGACTGATTTCCATCGTTGATTTACCGGATCCCTCTCCTGATACGTATAGTACCGTGGCCCGCCGCGATTCCTCAAATTGCACGAGAACGGCCGTGCGCGTCTGGGAACGTACGACATGGCGACGGCGGCGACCGAGTCTTCTTGGGCCGACCTCATCACCGAGCTCCTCCTGAAAATCGCCGCCTCCGATGGGCTGTCTCTACGAGACTACACGTGCCTCCGCGGCGTCTGCGCCCGGTGGCGCTCCGCCCTCCTGCCGCCGTACCCTTGTTTCCTCTCCCTCCACGACAGCGCCGGCCGCGCCTTCGTCTTCTCCCTCCCGATTCAGCACTCGCTCCACCTCCACCAGCACCTCTACGAGTGCCGCGACGGCCATGCCCGCGCTATCGGCTCAGGCAACGTCGGCGCCCGCGTTGTCGGCTCAGGCAACGGCCGCTGCGCAGTGCGCTGGTGGAGGGAGTCGATGTTACTCTTTGACCCACGCGCCCGCGAGGAGATGAAGGTCCTCCCTCCTCCTCCTCGTGTCCAGATCACCCGCAGCATGGACAGCTTCGATTGCGTGCACAAGGTCGTGTTTGCGCCAGACCCCGACGACGGCACCGTCGTGGCCATCTGCGACCGCTTCAGGGTGGCCTACATTGACACCGCCAGGAGGACGAACGACATGGTATGGAAGACCGTCGACGTCACCGCCGCCCGGCCGTACAACCTCGTCGACCTGGTCTTCGACGCCGCAGGCGGCAAGGTGTACTGCCTCGACTCGAACGGGGGCGTGCACGTGCTCCGCATCCCCCGGGGCAGCCGGAGTAGCCAGGATGTGCCCTCGCTATCCGCCCCGTTCAGTACAGCCTTCGCACAGCCCTACGGCATGGCGTCCAAGATAACCCGCACCAAGCACCTCTTCTTCTGCGATGGCAGCCTTTACCAGGTGTGGCAGAACAACTGCTGCACCGTCAGATTGCGCTCTAGCTTCACCATGGCCCAGGATGAGATCTTGGTCCTGAGGCATCATGACCCAGGTCGACCTGGGTGGCCGTGCTGGGACGCGGTGAAGGACCTAGGAGGCTGCTCTGTGTTCATCGGCCAGAACAGCAGCCCGGCGGTCGTGCGAGCCGGCGCCCTCCCGGGGGTGAGAGGCGACTGCGTTTACTGGATCGACTGGCGGCGCAAGCCCATGGTGTGCGACGTGGCGACTGGAACCTCCAAGCCGTGTGTTCTTCCCTATGGCACGTGCAAAGCTGACTGCTGGTACTTCGGTGACGACGATATGTTCAACAAACACTCGGCGATTTTAAGCAAGTGAGTATATATAGACCAATGGACTGCCGTCCAACAAATACGATGAGGGAACATCTACCTGAGGTGACCAGGTCCATTGGCATGAATTTTATAAAATTATTTTCCCTAGTTTTTAGTTCTGTTATAAACATTTGTTCGTTTACCCGAAAAAAAATAAACATTTGTTCGTGAAGTACAAATAATGGAAAGATGAACGCTAGTTGTCTCATCATGGTGACAAAAGACATACTTTGCACTCTCATGTCAATTGAGTTTTACAAGGTTCTCCTTGATAAGAATTACATCTTCGACGCAGGTACCATGCATTTTTCTTTTCTTTTGGTGGTACTTTCATTTTCTAGATTTTTTTCTTCTACCTAAAAAAAAAGCCCTATATATTGAACCCAAGAATTTACTGTTCTCGTGTAGAGTCCGGCGAAATTCATTATTGTGGCAATTGAACCATTGTAAATCGTCGTAGTAGAGCATTCCACATTCCACGTTGCAAGCCTAGTACCTAAACGTTCGTCTGAACATCACAATTCCTTAATATGTATACCTGATAGTGTACACGGCCTATTGTGTTTGTTCTTCGTCATGTACCTAGCTAAGACTTTTTCAAGATTTTAAAAGAAAGAAAAATGACTCCTCCAAATCATTTTCTTGAGGAAAAAATGACTCCTCCAAATCCGACGATAATATCGAGCTTCCACAGCTCCAGATAGACTAGGCGATTCTCAACGTCATCGAAATCGCCGTCCCCAGCGACTTGGATCTCTACGTCGAGATCACTGACATGGCCGGTTTCTCAAGCCCATTGAGCACCAAGGAGATCATAGAGCTCTACAATAAGCAACTCAAAGTCGAGTTCAAGGGCAATATGGTCGGTTACCATACTGTGTCACTAGCTTCGGTTCGCGAGCGGCCCAACAAGTATATGTAAGAGGATCAGATCTTCGTTGTGAGCAACCTTTAGATGTCCAATGAACTCACCGTGGAGTAGCGGAGCACGACCACGCGTAGGTGCCCCGTGGAGCTCCGGCCAGGGCCGATCCAAAGATTCCCCCTTTTTTTTCACTGGCAGAGCTTTCTTATGGTCCGGGGGCAAATGGCCCCCTACTTCAAAACAATTCTTGAAGATATCTCTAATGTTTATATTGAAATTTTAAAAATCACTTAAAATTTAAGCATGATTAGAGTTCTTGGGCTTCTCAACAACACACTTCAAATTTGATGGTCATTTGAAGTTTTTCCGAATCTATTTCGAAAGTTTGGAGATAATTGTATCTTAAAAAAATCATTGAAACTTTCGGAAAGCAATAAATTGATAGGTGCACCACCTGGCCGGACACATCAATTCATGCATCTAGCTTGTCCTTTGTATCTTCAACTAGGTAAGAATTAGCTAACTTGCATTGGCTAGTTAAGGCCTTTCACAATGGGGTGTATCTTAGCACGTTATTATAAAAGTTATAAATATCTAAGAGACTACATCTCCAACCTATTGTATCTTAATCTAATGTTTTTCCTCTCATGCACGCATTTGATTGGGCTATCACCTCTTTTCGTTTATGATTACATGCAAGAGGTGTATCTTAGCTGGTCATAGTGAAGAGTAACATAGGCTAGTAACATGCACACGTTTTTTTTTTTGAGAGAGAATCGCGTGTGCTTTATTAATCAACCAGACATAATGTCAATACAAATAGTTTTCCGGATACACTCCGGCTGCACACCACGCCACACAGACTTACTACACAATTCAAAAGACCGAGCTAAGCAGTGCGCTGCAGTATTCTGCAAGCGGCTAACATGACGAAACAAGCATGACGAGAAGGAAGCAATCAGAATCTTGATGTCTTGCATCACAGGTCCACACACTGATCGATCCCTCCCACCGGCATTGAGTCGCTGAACAACTGATAAGCAATCAGACGCAAAAATTAGATTATCCATACCTTCCTCGGCAGCAAAGACAACAGCCGATCTGATCGCCATAGCTTCAGCCAACTCAGGATTGGAAACATCACGGATGCCCTCCCCGCATGCACCAACAAAGCCTCCTACATGATCCCGAATAACACAACCAGCACCCATGGACTTAGAAGCACTAAATAGCGCCGCATCAACATTAATCATCAGAGATCCTTCCGGCGGCGGAGACCAAGAAACTACGCGAGAAGTCCCACGCCTATGGTCAGTTTCAGACAAAACGAGATGCGAATTGATCAGATCAACATAGGCTTTAATCTTCATGGCGACACTGTTAGGATGAACCTGACCACCCTCCTCCCGGAACTTGTTCCGCGTATCCCACAGATGCCAAAAAAATTACAGCCAGAACCGTAGCTTCCAGCTTAGAGCACCGCTTGAGGAAATCAAACAACCATAGCTTTGGTGAACTGAAATCTTTCCGATTCAGGTGAATATCAAAGGTCTCCTTCACAGCGTCCCATACTTGCCGCACAAAAGGGCACAAGAGAAGGGCATGGTCAACACGCTCGTCCGCCGCACAATGAATACATAGTGATGATGCAGGAATATTACGTTGTTGCAGCTGAACGCCAGTTGGAAGACAATCATGCGCAAACCGCCACAAAGTGACTCGCATCTTCCCTGGGGCCTGGATTGCCCATAGAGCCTGCCATTGCTCGGAGTCTGACACTGACTCGGAAGTCATACCACGTCCAGCCGCGCTACGTGAAACCTGTACTGAATCATTCCGAGCCAACTGGTAGGCCGACCGGACAGAATAAACCCCATAACGGGTGTATGGCCACATCACAAAGTCGTCTCCGTCAAAACGGCTAATCGGAATCTGGAGTACCTTCTCCGCCACTTCCTCCACAAAAACAGAACGAACCAGATGTTCATTCCATGACCGTGCATCTGCCGCGAGCAACGAATTCACAGTCTGACCCTCCAAGAGTGGTACTAGAGGCTTTAGCATAAAAGGCCGGTATCCAGGGATCCAATTATCAGTCATGATCTTTATCTTTGATCCATCACCAACACCCCAACGAATTCCTTTCTCAACCAACTTCCTGCCATGGAGTATACTACGCCAAGTGTATGACGCCGATCTAGGACACTTAGCTTCCAAGAAATCCACGTTAGGAAAATAACGACCCTTTAACACACGAGCACATAAGGATGATGGGTCTGTGATCAGCCTCCAACATTGACGTCCTAACATTGCTTGGTTGAACAACTCCATATCACGAAAACCCATCCCACCTAGCGCCTTGGGAGTTGACAACCAATCCCAAGAGCGCCAATGCATTTTCCTCTTACCATCCTCAAAACCCTACCACTGGTTTGCAATGGCTCTTCTCATTTGTTCACATGTTGAGACTGGTAGAAGAAAGCAACTCATGACATATATCGGAATAGCCTGAATCACAGCTTTGAGCATCACCTCATTACCTGATCTAGACAATGGCCTACCCGACTGTCCCATGATCCTCCTCCACATTCGGTCAAACAAATACCGAAAGGTAACAGTTGGAGAACGTCCAATATCAGTTGGCATACCTAAATAAGAATCCTGTAGTGACTCATTAAAGACTCCCAATTTATTTTTCACTTCTTGTTTCACCTCCTCTCGGCAGCCATGACCAAAGAATATTGTGGATTTGTCAAGATTGATTTTCGTCCTGACCCATCACAATAAAGATTGAGGGTGCGGCGCAACGCATCAACACTTTTCTTATCACTCCTTGCAAAGAAGATGCTATCATCTGCGAACAATAGATGTGATATAGCAGGACCAAGTCGACCATTTTCTATGCCTTGTAGCTCACCTTGGTCCTCCTGTTTTCGCAAAAGACATGACAAACCTTCGGTACAAAGGAGGAAAAGATGCGGGCTGATAGGGTCACCTTGGCGAATGCCTCTCGAAGGCACCATAGGCTCAGTAAGATCCCCATTAACGCGAACAGCATAACGTGCAGAAGTAACGCATCTCATGACTGAGTCTATCCAAGAGGAAGCAAAACCCATACGTAAAAGGCAACCATATAAATAACTCCATTCGACACGGTCATAAGCTTTCATCATGTCAATCTTAAGAGCAAAAAAAAGGCCTCTTCGCATGTTGTTTTTTGACAATATGGAGACACTCGAATGCAATCAAGGCGTTATCCGTGATCAACCGTCCTAGAACAAATGCACTTTAATTATCTGAAACAATAGATGATAAGATCAAGTTCAAACGGTTCGCCAAGACCTTCGAAGCAATCTTATAGAGAACATTACATAAGCTAATGGGGCGGAAATTCTTCAAATGTTGAGGATTAGTGATTTTTGGTATAAGAACAATGACTGAATCACAAAACCCCACGGGTATCTCTTTACCAGCCAAGAAACTCCCCACCGCACAGCAAATCTCAACTTTGAGAAAGTCCCAATGGGTTTGATAAAAGAGTGACGGGAAACCATCTGGTCCTGGCGCCTTTGTGGGGCCCATTTGGAACAAAGCGATCCTGATTTCCTCATCCGTGTACTCTTTACATACAGACACATTCATATCATTAGTAACTTTTTGAGGTATAGCATCAAGAACTTGATCAATCAAGGGACAGTCCTCCGAGGAAAAAAGACGCTCATAGAAGTGGTGAACCATCTCCTTTAACTCGGACATATCATCACACCTCGAACCATCCTCCCTAAACAAGCACGAAATTTTATTTGCCCGTTTATGTGCTGTTGCCCTCGCATGGAAGAATGCGGTGTTTCGGTCTCCCTCGCGGAGCCAGTCCACCCTAGACCGCTGTCTAGCCATCACCTCTTCCCTTTCAAACAACTCACATAGAGATGTTTCTATCATTCGTATTTCAGAATGGTCAACATTAGAGCACCGAAGAGTCCTCAACTTACGCTCCAACTTACCAATCTTCTTTCTGACTGCCCCGAACGATTCATGGCTCCAACGTTTAAGAGAACCAGCAAGGCTTCGCAGATTATCACAAGTAGTCTGTAGAGAGTTTGAACCATCTCTGCCCCTCACCCAAGCCTGCTCCATAACCTCATGGTAATCAGGAGCACGGAGCCAAGCGGCCTCAAACCGGAACTGTTGCTGCACCGGAGCAGATTTGGCTATATCCTCGCCCTTATCAAGCGAGATTAAAATAGCCAAATGATCCGATGAAGTAGTTATAACATTCTCCACATGAAACTCATAGAAGAGGTCCATAAAATCATGGTTATCAACCGCACGATCAAGACGAACCAAGACACGATCATCACCATGTTGTCTATTGTTCCACGTGTACTTTGGGCCCGAGAACCCCAGATCATGAAGACCGCAGTCATCCAAGCAATCCCTGAACATAGCCATCTAGGAATCAGATCTGTCAGAAGAGCTAATATGCTCATCACCGGTAAGAACCTCATTGAAATCTCCACAACATATCCATGGGTCTTTCCATTCACCATACAAGCGACGAAGAAGACGCCAAAAATCATGTCGTAACTCCCTCCGAGGTTCCCCATAAACAAAGGTTGCCCGCCACTCCACACAGTTCTCCTTGGAAATCATCACATCGATGCAATGGGAATTAAAACCCTTTAGGGAAACATTGTATGGCTGCAACCAAAATAAAGCGAGGCCCCCACTGAGCCCCACACTGCTGACCGCAAAACTACCAGTATATCCAAGTGACCACATAAAATTTTGCACTCTCGTGTCCTTCATCTTCGTCTCACAGAGGAAGAGGAAGGTAGGTCGAAAGAACCTCACTAACCAGCGAAGCTCGCCAACTGTCGAGTCCGACCCGAGCCCTCGACAGTTCCAACATAACAGCTTCATTGCGTGTGGCAGGGCTGCTCCACAGCCGCTGCCAGATCCGCCGATCCATTTGATGTTGATGGTGAGACTGTTTTCTGCTTCTTATTTGATTCTGCTACTATGGCAATCCCTCCATCCGTCATAGCATCCAGGATAGGGACATCCACGAAATCCCCCATGGGAACTAGTGGTAACTCAGTAGATGCACCTTCAGGGGTCACCCCCTTCGTTTTTGGACGATAAACTTTCCTCTTCTGTCCACTTACTTGACCAGCATCCTTTCTCGCTACCACCGCAGTCTTTCCTGAATCCAATGTAGCATTAGCAGCCCCCGGTCTTGTAGACTGAGATCACTGTGCACAAGTTACTATTCTATGTTACTATTACTATTCTATGTTACTACCTTCATAGTGGAGAGTAACATATAAGTGGTGTCATGCAAAGTATCATTTATTAGATGATAGACTTATTTTGCATTTGTATATGTGATGTTACGGTAATCAAATATGTTACTTCATCCTCCTCTCTCTTCATTAACTCACTGCCACGTAAGCAATTTTACTGAGTTGGACACTTAGTTACTCTTGAAGTTACTTGCACTATGACCAGTCTAAAATATAACAACACCATCTCTCCTCCTTAATTGATATACCATAAAAGCACTTTGCCTACAATATCACCCTAAGAGACTCCCATTATCGAAGGCCTAACATGACATAAATTTGGACTATGTGTTCATGCATGCACCGCACGCACGATCGGCTAGCTAGCTGATTTTGTGGATAGCTTAGCAAAACGAGTTCACGCCATGCACGAATTTCACGGCAAGGCGCACGTGGATGTGACAAGTCCATGCATGCACCTTTGGTTACAACTTGGTTAAGGCCTTTCCCAATGGGGTGTATCTTAACACTTTTTCATAGGAGCAATTAGAACTTAAGAAACAACTATGACAATGGAGTGTTTCTTAGTTGGTGTTTCTTAGGAGAGTTGTATTTAATGATTTTAGTCTCATGCATGAGTATAATTGGATTAGCCATTTTTTTACCTATGATAGCGTATAAGGACTGTATCTTAGCTAAGATACAACAACCCTTTTTTTTTCAATAAATGACATGCCACATAAGCAAATTACCTAGGATATCACGCCAAGAGACACCCATTGTGAAAGGCCTAACGGCCCCACACTTCATACCGCGCCTTGTTAAATGCGTCACATTAATCAGACGACCCTGTAGCCCACATGACGCCACACTGGCAGGTAGTGTGGCGCCTATATAGAGGTGTGATGTGTCTCCCTTCGAGACATGTATATCACAAATGTGTTAGTTCCGTGAAATAGTTTCACCGAGAGTTTATTTTTAAAATTTGTTTCAGGCTGATTTCAGTTCTGTAATCAATTTGAATAGTGAAAACAATGGAACTTTCCTTTTCGGGCGGCTGTAGGACGGACGGCCCCCTATAGGTAGTAGGGTAGGGTGGGTGGTACCGCTCAGATAGCGGCCAATCCTCCTAACTGTGCGCGGGCCGGGCTTAGAGCGCGTGAAACTCATCACTACCTCGTAAGGGCGTTGAGACCATAGCATGTTACACAAAAGCGCTGCTTTCTCAGGAGTGTTGTCACACAGCTGCCCGACTAGAAGAGCTACTCGCTCTGTAGTGTTGTCACATAAGATAAGCACGCCGCCCGCCTGCTGGCCGGGCGAATCGATTGTTTTTTTGAGTGGATTGCAACGAATGGTATGTCTACTGTACAATCAGAATCGAAGTTGTTCATTACATTAGATATAAAAATATTCGTACAATATGAGAATGAATTCACGTGCCTGTAAAGTATTGCCTTGAGTTGTTTTTAGAGGCATTATTATATAATGCCTAAAATGCTTTTTCGAGACATTATACAATAATTCCTACAATTGTTTTTTGAGGCATTTTCGAGGAGTGCCAACAAAAATTATTAGAGGCATCATTGCTCAATTGTGCCTCAAATTATATTCCAAGGAAAATTTAAATGTGCCTCAAAAAAATTATTTTAAAGGAAAATTTGAAAGTGCCTCATAAAATCTATTTTTAAAGGCAGTTTTCGGAAGTGCCATAAATGATTTTTCCCTACACTATTTGATGTGGCATTTTATAAACTAGCATGGTGGCCCTCGCAATTGCGAGGGCGTCATCTTTAATGTATCGAAAGTGACTCTATAATCAATTTATAGTTTCATGGACTTTCACATTATACTATAGATAATAATACATGTCAATTCTCCACGTAAATTAATAGATAGATGTTAGAACTCCATTTTTCTAATAATTGTGTTGTAATCTATTTATATTTTCTCTAACAATTTGCATATTTATTGAGCATGTGTCCATTTTGACCGGACACTTAACATAAGTTAAATAGGCAATGCAACATTCACTTTTACCCATATTGTAATTGTAGTGATTTTAACATGCCCAGTTAAGTGTAGAACATCCAAACTCTTTATCTCATAAAAATATGATGTATACAGATTCTCCACCACTTCAATATTCGCCAGGTTTTCTCATATCGATCATAACAGGGTAATCATTTACCAACCTCTGCCATAGTAGTTTTATTAGTACCATGACTCTAAGCTATAAAGTAGTGATGCTTGCGATGGGGTCGTGCCAGTAAAGTAAACTCCGTGACCAGATGTCTGCGCCTTATTCTCAAGGAAGAAATGCTTGAAATTCGGACATAAATGTGATAATATAAGAACTTTAAAAATCCAATATTTTGGAAAATGATTGATGGATTGGTTTTTAAATTAAATATGTGATCCTAGAAAAAAGAGATATCTAGTTAAATATCTCACAAAAAGGTAAAACATCGAGACCTCTTTTCACTATGGGATTACAACTGGAATTGTAACTATAAACTAATTATAGAAGGTGCAACTCTGATATTGTGTTTCAATAACAATATCAAGTTTCAAAAAAAAAGGAAATAATATCCATATATCATGGCAATTGAACCTAGCCCTATCACAACTACAATATCTTACTATTTTTATAACTACATAAATGTAAATTTTCGACATTTCTCCAAAATTACATGTAATCATCATCCGACTATTATTCAACAATTTATTATTTATTTTTTGAACATCCCTTAAGTGATGGTTATAATTTCCACATGTTAAGCTAACAACAGTACACAAATCAAAATCTGCATTTATGATAAAGAAATTAACCCATGAAAGATTTATCGTAATCTTATTACTATGCTGAATATTACAGCCAGGTGTTTAAACTTTTTGTGATATTTTTAACATATCTTTCCTTTTCTTAAGGACCATGTTAAATCCAAAAAAAAAGTCCAGTAATTATTACCATTTTTAATAACATTTGTATTTTAAGTCATTGTGATTATCTAATTGCATTAATGTGTAAATTTCAAGGTTTTTCCACAAGTATAAGGCGTATAGACATGAAAGAAACATTTTGGTAAATAAAATTTCCCTAAGATTGTACGTATATATTTATTTACTGGTTACTTGGTTGTTTTTTATATACTCCCACTACCCGGAATTAGTTTTCAGATTTGTTTAGATAGGCATCAAGCAAGACTGGTTTGATGACTATTTTGATTTCCTTGACTTGCATCCCTCTCATCTATATGCATTCAAACTCAACATTTGGTTGTAATGTGCATGTGGTATGTTTCCTAGGGATAAAAGTTTTTGTGACTTATGTGTCAACCGTACCTGTCCCTATATACATCATTATGTGGTAAGGTCGGATTTCTTTCCGGAACACACTTTTTTTTTCTGAACGGAGTCAGCTAGTTATGGATATATTCCTGCAAAAAATTGCTCAGCACGATTTAATCAATTAGGTGTGTCCACACTTTAAAAAGAAAACTCTAGACAAGTTTCCTCTTTTTTTTGCGGAAATAGACAAGTATCCTCTAGATATAAACCATGTCAAATAGAGACTACATGGTAAAAAAATAATTATTTATTGAATCATAACCACTCATTTAGATCTACCAGCTAAAATAATTGAGATGATATCAACCTGGTAGCATTATTAGGCTTTTGTATATTTCTTTTCGTATATAGCAGATAGATGATAGATAAAATAGATGTTAATGCTTCAGCTCTCATCGCCCACGTGAATAAGTTTTTACCTTATATCTTCGCAAATACAAGGCCATCATATTTACCATGTAAGAAGTGATAAATATTTAAAATACTCTTATATGTGAACATTTCTTTCTATATTTATATTGTTCATTATAATTTACACAAAGATTAGTTATGGATATAACCTTGAACATGTAACTTTGACCTTTGTTTTATATGTAAACTTGTGCCAGTAAATAAAACAATTAATATTAAACTTTCTTTGATAGAAATCTAATCATAAACTTTTTTCTCGGTGTGGACTTGCAATGACACCAACAGGACTACCCACACCTGCTAGATCAATTGACATTTGCTCCTCCATGTGGATCAGCGTCTCTATTCATATTTTTATTTTTTCTGCATCGAATATGAAAAATTAATTATCTCAATGTCATGCCGACTTTGTTGGGACCGAAATTTGTGTGACTGGATGTAGAAGAAAGACAAATGAATCTTTTCAATAGGCTAGATTGAAAATAAACCTAATAAAAAAATCCTACGGGATATTCCTAAAAGTCAAATAACATGCATAAGTAGTTCTAAAGATTCCAATTATCCAATTTACATATGCAAATCTTTTGAGCTGATTTTTTTACAACTGATAATTAGAATGTTATATGTGAAAGATTGATATTATAGTAAGAATAGTAGGTAGAACATATATGTTCAGTTTGGTGCATAACAAAATCTCCAGATCTGTGGAGTTCACCGTTATCTCCATGCCACTTTCCCTTTAGTTGTTAGGTATAATCGCTTCTCAAATATGGATGGCGCGTATGTCCCACTAAATGATACTTCTAAGGATTGTACATGTACGACTTGTTTAAGCGATAATATAATGACACTGATTAACTTATAAAACATAGTAAAAAAGAAATGTTAGGAAAATGAGATCATATATCGAGAACGTGCTTAAATTTTAGTATGTTTTATCCCTCTAAATAAGATAAGAACCGTACGCATGAATATAACATGTGAAAATATTATGATTTGCTTCAAAACCTTTGATCATATGACAACATAAAAAGCAAGGACAAAACCAAGAATTTACATGTCCGGGTCCGTTTAGGAATACGTGATGTTTTAGATAATGACAATTGGGCATGTGCAGATTAAGAACAAATGCTCTTTTCTACGGCCAAGGGATGTGCAGTTAGTGTCTGGTCTCTGCTGCTTCGTGCTGCATACTGTACTGGTGAGCAGCTGTGAGCTACGGATCATGTGAGTTCAAGAGACCCCGAAACTAGCAAGTAGTGATATTATATATTTTTCGTATTTTCATACAATTGATTTGACAGAGTAGGTGACGCTCCAGGGCAGCTGGCAGGATCTACGTACGATGCAGGGCTACACGAAGGTGCAGGTCGTCTGGCTGCTGCTCCTGATGAGCAGCTCGTCGTCATGGCACTCTGTCCATGGCGGTGAATCTGATGACGTCCAATGCTTGAAGGACTTGAAGCAATCGCTGGTTGATCCCAAAGGTACGCTGGAATCCTGGGTGTTCACTAAACACAATATTGACGGTTACATCTGCGAGTTCACCGGCGTGGAGTGCTGGCACCCCGATGAGAGCAGGGTTCTCGGTTTGAGCCTCGGCAACCAAGGACTCGAAGGTCCATTCCCTCGAGGCGTCGAGCTCTGCGGCTCCATGACCACTCTGGACCTGTCAGGCAACAAGCTTGCAGGGCCGCTCCCGGAGCGCATCTCCGACCAGCTGGCCTACATAACTTATCTGGACCTCTCCAACAACAGCTTCTCAGGTGAAATCCCTGCAGGGATCGCCAAGATGACATACTTGAACACCCTCGCCCTTCAGCACAACCAGTTCGACGGCCGGATTCCGGCACTGGGCAACCTCTCACGGCTGGTTTCGTTCAGCGTCGCGGAGAACTCGCTGTCGGGTCCTGTGCCGGACTCCCTGCAGCGCTTCCCGTTAGCCAACTTCACCGGCAACCCGCGGCTCTGCGGGCCGCCGATTGGCAAGAAGTGCAAGAAGAGGTTCCGGCTGCGGATACACGTTCGGCCTATCCGGATTCACCTGAGGCTGCGCAGGATCAACGACGCGTCCTGCATCGGTGCGGCGGCTGGGTTCGTCGTCGGGTTCGTGGTGGCGTTTTACTTTCCCCACAGATTCTTATTCTGTAGGAGGCTCCGACCATACATTTTCCATGTGTGCGAGTGAGAACATGTATTCAGGCGCATGTACAATACACCATCCTACAAGCGTATGGAGATGTGTTTACCAAATAGTATTGTCTTTTCCAGACGCTTTGATTTCTTAATAAGTTGAACAGAATGTTTATCCACGGGAATGTTGTGGGAATAAATATTTGCCACAAAAGGGGTCAGCACCACTCAACATTTATAGGAGCTATTTGACAAAATATAGTTGAGCAAATCAAAACACGTTTTCTCAAGAAATCAAGGAAACCCACCACACAAAGATAAAGAAGAGGTCTAAAGAAGAAGCCCAAGAAGGAGGAAGCGCATTGCGAAGCAGAAGACACGACGGAAATCCAATTCGGCCCACGGGTGCAAATAAACTCATTGTGTGACAACATATTTTAAAATGTCAAAAATTTAGAAAAAAATATTTGCATGTACATCCACACACTAAATGTTTGTATGCAAGTTTGCGGGTGAAAAGAACATTTTAGAAATCCCATTAAAAAAGACAAATTTCATTCCTACAACGTGTCTATTCACAAACATGTTTTTTGACTTTTTTACACAAGCCGCATAAAATGTTCATTCTTTCTAAAAACTTATGTACAGACATAGAATGTCCGGACGTATATGCCAAATTTATGTTCAGATTTCTTTTACAATTTAAATTTTATTTTTTACGTATTTTTCGTAATATATTCATTTCACCTGGGAGCCAAAACACCACCTTCAACACACGGAAGTTTGATCCACCATAAACCGTACTCATAGTTTCTCCTCTCCTGTCCTCTATGGACTCTCTAGACCAACAATGATCTTTGTGCCCCTCATACTCTACCCTCTCAAGGGTAGCCTTGATCTTCTGTGAAGTACCCTGACCGGGTCATAGGAAACTAGGCAGGGTACCGGAAGATGCACAAATTTAGAATGCCAGCTAAGGACGAGCGTAGCCTTACGTGGTCTATCGTCAAGCCGGCCATTAGCTAGGCGGACCGGCTAGACACCTTTCAGAATAGCCGGCTAGCATAGCAGCTCAGCTAGAGTAGTAAGGAGGCCCACCACACAAAGTGGTGACACATACACCGGTCGATTAGACCACACACACCCCGCCATCCAGGCAGTTCCCTTACCAAAGTGGCGAGTTCTGAACCCTCGTCGTGTCAAATCCCAACCCCCAGCCCAAGGCCATCTCAGGGCTTGAAAGTCCACTATAAAATCATTTACAGAAGATGGCACCCGATGGTGCGCCGATAGGAGGACAAGTGTGGCGGCCAAGAAGCAGCACACATCCATGTCCCTTCAGGAACAACGGTAACTCCCTGGCCACACATACGAACGCACACCAAAATAAATTGCCAACTACGCCAAATGAAAGTACAACTGCGTTAAAGATAAGACTAACAATCTAAACAGAAAAAATAACACATATAGTGAGTAAAACTTCCCCAAAATGACTCAGATTTCGTCGAATTGACAAAAATTTCTAAGTAGTAGAACTTAACAAAAATTGATTGATAGATCAAAAAAGTTTCAGACACATATTTTAGCAATGTCAAACAAGATTAATGATCGACAAACAAACGACATGTGTATGTGTACGCAACAGAAGTTCCCGAGTTTGATAGGAGTAACAAAGATTGGATAGAATCATGTTCGAAAATTCCTATGATACCCTTCTAATAAGATTGGATGATGTAATTTTGTGAAAGTTGAATGTCTTCGGAAACTTGAATTTGTCAAAAGTTTTATATTTCTAGAAGCGAATTCAAAATTTGTTAAACATTGGCATTAGGAAAAAAACTGTTGTTCTTTTGGAAAGGTGGGATGGATTTAATTGTTGAAACTCATCAGTTGTTGAAATTTGGTTTTAAATTGCTGAAAGATGATTTTGTTTGAATTTTTAAAATTTCTCAAATTGAAAGTAAAATTGGATTTAACCACTTGGTAACTTCCTAGCAGGTACCCGCCAAATAGTGCTCTACGCGGTAGGCTCGTTTATATACATTTAGACGGCCAAACTGTTTGTTACGACTGTTCCATAAGGCAATTCGAGGTTCCAAGTTTCGACAGGAAAGCCATGAAACTCCGTTACAACAAACTGATGATCCTACCGATCCACCGTCGTCGGTCCTCATTTCACTTCCCCTTCCTCCTCTCCTTGTGGCTGACGACCCGCGCAAACTGAGGGATGCAGCACCGGCGCGCTTCGTCTCCGCCGACAGAAGAACCAGCCCTGGAGAGGTCGTCAGCGCCATCGATGGCCTCTTGCTTCTCCTTAAGGAGGTCACCAAGCTTTTTCTGCGCAGGAGGTTTGAGGGGCTCAGCCTTCAGGATCGCCCCCAGAGTCGGCAGCACTTGAGGTCCAGATGGTGTGTCCTGGTTGCTCGCAGTTGCACTGAACGGTCTTGCAGGTGTAGCATCTGCGATACAGAAACCATGATGAATTCATTTGAAAAGAGCACTTGCTGCGATGCACGGTTACAATTCTTGCTCATTAATTACCTCCATTTACGCTGAAGAAATCATCCTCACAGTCCGAGTCCAGCCAAGGAGACGCTTCAAAGAATGCCTCGTCTCTGCTGCTAGCTGCACGTACAGGCGAGGTGAGGCAGGCACATGGGCAATCATACTCGGAGAGCGATGGGTAACTGAATAAGGACGACAATTCGGTTCCAACTTAGTGATGGCCATAAGGATGACCAAACAACCACTATGCTGGAGTGGAGGCCCATGTTTCTGCCATGACCATAAAGAGGAATCGTGCGTGCTCCCTACTTTCTAGCACCATTAAGAGATGCAGGGACATGTCAACATTGAAACAGCTCCAGCATTTTGTGCAGTGAACCGCCGACATTATGTCTTCGTGTCTTTCTGTACTAGCTGATGGTTGAACATTATTCCAAACATGTTTTGAATCTGAAGTTTAAGGTGACTCAACGAAGTTATGCAATTGATAGTTGGATACAGCCACAGACACATCACTGTGTTTTTCTTCCTTGAAATTTTGAATATTACTCCCTCCGTTCGGAAATATAAGACGTTTTAGCTTTGTGAATCGAATGTATCTAGACGTTTTTTAGTGTATAGATTTATAGAGGTTCGGAGTGAACCTATATACTAAAAATGGTCTAGATATATTTATTTCACAAAGCTAAAATGTCTTATATTCCTGAATGAAGGGAGTATATGATGTCTCTTCTGAAACTTAAAATTTCAGTACGGTGTTTGTCTTAAGAGGATAAACGAAACCAATCAGTTGGCAGCTAGTTGTACTAAAATTCGACCAACTCTTCCTCAACTTATTATGGGTGTTAACCTGGGTTACAATGGGTCTTGGTCCCCCTTTCAATGTGATTTGTTCAAGGGGATGTTTTCTAGGGTCATACGCCTATCCAATGAAGTCTAAAATAATGAGCTTACCTTGGAAGAAGGCCCTGATGGGAGATAAAATCCATGGTATAGCAAGAAAGTAAAAAAACCATAGTTTAGCTTTTATCTAGAAACTCCATCCCTTTCTGTGTGGTTCCGATGGAAAGCACGCAGAATTTGTAATGGGTGTGTGTAAGATGTAATAAGTGAAAACTCTGTAGACTATGTTTGCTTTGTTAACGAAGCAGGGGGGAAACCCCTTCGATCAAAAAAAAAAAAAATCTAGAAACTCCACCATATATGATTGAATACTTACGTCCAACAATCAACACATGATCATTATGCATCTCCCTTCAGCAAGATTTTCAACTGAAAACATGAACCACGCTCTCCTCGCAAACAACAAAGGGAGACGCTCTGTGATCTAGACCTACTGATCTAAAAACACACACGAGGCCAGGAAAAGAAAAGAAAAGAAGAACATTCAACATTACCGTAGCCAGTAGTTGTGGTTCCAACTTGGAGTGCGTCATCAGGCGCTACTCGCCTGCTGTTGGAGCTAGCTCCTCCACCATCAACAGCTCCACTGGATTGCAGCGGAGCTGACGAGCCCTTCTTCCCCCTGAGACCCTTCTTGCTCCTGCGTATCAGCTTCATCTCCCCCCTGCTGCTATCCCTCCTGGACCAGTAAAACTACTTTGCAAGGTCAAACATGTAGTAACATGGTTCAGACTTAAGAAAGAGATAGAGATCTCACAGCACGTACGTGGAGAGTCAGCGAGAGAGATGGTTTATTTTAGTGAGGAGAGGAAGGTAGACTTTGGGGTTTCAGAGTGGACATGAAGAAGCAAGGCAGCGTGATGGACGGATCTGGCTTGGGGTTTGTGCAACAGACGAGATGGGTTCATATGGTTCTGGAGGTTCATTGGTGCGTGTATGATAGACGCATATGGGTTGCTTTGAGCGAGCAAAGCTGCCTGTTTGGGCAAGAGAACGGGGATGTGATGAGTGATGGATGGAGGCTTGTTGTTGGATGGTTGCTTCCAAGCTAACCTTGCATTTTCTGGCAAATATATGCAACCCCAAGGCCTCAACCACTTTCTGGTTCGCTGCACGGACTGGTGGGACTAAGTGGACTTTTTATTTGGAAAAATATTGCTGTTATAAGATTTAAGTTTGTGGTGGAAATTATTATCTCATAAGTTGCCAAGAAATTAATTAGAATACACTGGGCATCAACTCGTGTGTCTGCACATGCTAACAATCGTCAAATAAGTTAAATGAACAATAGAAAGATGCATTGTTCAATTTATTATTGTAGGATTTTCTAAGTGTGTCATAGGTGTACACAAAATTATCCAATTTTCATATACAAATCAATATCTATAACCACCATTAGATGTAATCCCTCCGTTTTAAAATATAAGATGGTGTAGCTTTGTAAAGATAATGTATCTAGACGCATTTTAATGTGTAGATTCGAAGTGAACCTCTCTGAACCTATACACTAAAAGACGTCTAGATACACTATCTTCAAACATCTTATATTATGAAACAGAGGAAGTAAATGCTTAAGAGAACCAACTATCTAGAAGTTTTACTCCGTGTTATGAGAAAACACGAAAATGCTTAAAAGGAGCTAATACTACATCAATGCTCTTGCACGACAGTCCGGGTGCCACTAGTGGCAGCACCCCATGGTTTCGCGCACATACAATGTATGATGACAACCCCCGGTTCTTTAATCCCTGCCAAGAGTGTGGAAGTAGATCTTCTGGCTAGAATCCCCTGCAACACAACGACGTGTCGCAGTGATGTCATTTCTTGCGTGTACAGTTCCATCAGGAACCGCGTTAGTGCAACAACGACGAGAGAGATATATCTCTATCCCCGTGTGCAGTTCCAAACTTGGGAACCACACTTGAGGGGGAGAGAGAGAGAGGGATTTTCTCTAAAAAAATGCCTTAGAAAAATATTCTGTTGTTATCGTTTATTCCCACCCATGCATGGGCACCCCTTTATATAGGCGGAGGGATGTGTACCCTTCCAAAGGGCTCCCCCATGTGGGACTAAACAAAGGAGTAGAGGAGAGGGGGTGGACGGCCAGCCATGGGACCCACGTGGCCAAGGCCCACCCTCCCTACCTAGGGCGGCCCCTCCCTATGGCGTTTTGCCCTATTGGGCCTTGTCCCCTCCGGGGATTTGGCCCATTAGGGAACTTACCCTTTCAAAATAGATTTTAATAATATATTTAATATTAATTCCAATCATTAATATATAAATACTTATTCAAAATACTCTTTTACCCGAAAAACCTTTCGGTTCCCTCCGAACAACTTCGAAACTTCCCGGGACGATTCCGGTTCTCTCACAAAACACTTCCGGATTTCTCTTCTCTTTCATCTCATGATTCCTATAATTCCATAATGATCTCCAAGCATCATCATACCCTTAAGCGTGTTACTCCAACGGTTCGGAAACATCACAGATATGATCAAGACCTCTCTCCGATCAATGATCAGTAGCGGGACCGGGATACCCATAATGACCCATGCGCATTCCACGATATTTTATGTCGTTTGAACCAGTAAACGTCGAGTCCAATTCCCTTTGTTACTTTGATACGACTTGTCCAAGATCTGATCATCGGTATCATATACCTTGTTCAATCTCGTTACTGACAAATTTTGTTTTACTCGTCTCGTGATATTCCATCCTTGTGACCTAGTCACATGTTGCAACATTATGTATGTAATCTCATTGAATCGGCTGTGTGTATCTTTCCATCACACGGGTGAACAAATCACGGTCTTGATTCATAGGCCTCAACATGTTCCTCCGGAAACCCAATACACAATGTTATTGCCACCCAGTTACGGACATGACGTTTGATGAGATCAAAGCTTCCTCGAGAGATAGTGATTAATATGATCTCACGGTCAAAGGAGAAGGAGACTACGCTTCTAACTATTGCAACAATAAACCCTGTGACTTGATCATGTTGCAATACTTACAGTGGGTAATGTCCATCACATCATGCATAATGAAGTGACCTCGTTTTTAGTTGACTTATAGTCATTTCATGATCGGGAAACCTCGATCATCAGCTGCCCAACGAACTAGTATAAATAGAGGTTAATAGGAACTTGGTTTGTTTACATACCACACATGTATCAATGTTTCCGCTTGATACAGTTATAGCAAAGTATGAAACTATTATGAACTAATTGAGATATGATAATAAAATCCATTTATTATTTGCCTCCAGGGCATATCTCCTTTATGGCATTCATCTCTGATTCAATTGTGTGTAGGTATATCTTCCAAACAAAGTTATACGTACTAACCAAGAGAATTTTGATAACATTTATTGTCCTACCTGCCCATTTCACCAGGGCCAACTTGGAACTACAGGTAATTAAGGTATACCCTTTCGAATAGCCCGGAACAATGCATTAACGGTCCATGAACACACAATATCATCAAACTATCATATATTATCCTTGTTTTCCCTAAGTGTCACTTTAGGGTTCGCAGGTTCAACATAATAATAGGCAATACATCTTACTAGATACCAAACTCAAATATATGATGGAGCAATAAAAGTTCAGTGCTAAAATCATGTCACTCGAGCCCTAGTAATAAGCATTAAACATAGCAAAGGTGCATCAACACTCATACAAGATTATCCTTAAGACGAATACCTAAAATCTCGATACATATAGATGATTACATGATCAATCACATCCAATACCCATCCACCTCACATGCATACAAAGAACTACTCACACATGATGATTGATGGCTCTGAAATATAGCCATCTACCTCCACATTTAAACTGGATACTGTTCATATTTTTTATGAAATATCTCTCTAAACCCTGCCACTAATGCCTAATGATCAAAGGGGTATGCAATCCTTTCTTGCTATTTTTCCCTACGTAGATAATGACGTTTGATGATGGGAATCACTACATTAAAATCAAAGATACGAGATTTCCAACAACCCAAAGAAACCAGAAGTCGTGAGGTGGAGACAGACGCTTTAACGACCAACTATACGGCGGAAGTAAAATTCCGGTCGTATAGTTCCGGTCATATAGTTCCGATCATATAGTTGCGGTCGTATAGTTGCCATCAACACCGCTAGGTCAAACAGAACAACTTCCGTGAAGGGACCCCTATATAAAGAGGCCTCGAGCGACGAGAAACAAAGCTCCCTTCCGATCACCAGCCTCCCCTAGATCTCCATCCACATCACCGAAGAACCGCCGAAGGAATAGACTTAGATCTAATCTCCAAACCATTCTCCACCACCATAGCCATATTCCATCACTTGTAATAGTAGATCTCATCTTCGATTGGCGACATTGTAAGACTATTTGCTATCAATGTCATGATTCCCATTGCAATGTTTATGATCTTTGATTTCATCTCTATGTGTGAGTAATCCTCCTTGGGCTAAGGGCTTCGGCCTAGCCATGTAGCTTTTGTGCATGTTATTTATCATAGATGGGATCATGTATTAGTTTGTATGACATGATGATTAAATTACCCTATCTTGCCTTAATCCAAGGACTTGTCAGGTACCCAAAACCTCGAGGATTGAGCCAGGTATAGGGAGTATGAGTAATGACTAATCTGCAGGTTGGGAACCCTAGTGACAGGAGGGGTAGTACGGCTGTATGTGAGGGATTTACTTGGGATTAACGGTGACATCACTATACATATCATTAGTTCTGTTTCTTCCATGGATGAGACTAGTAGGTTATTGCTATAAGCGGTTGCAGAGGCAATAGCAATTATGGATGCACTGCCCACATATAATTTATCTTGCTCTAACACTTACATGCATACTTTATTATTATCTTTTATTCCCATCAGATGTTTTGCACAGCTACAGGTGAAACCGAAATCCCGAGACCCTCTCTCTCCATCATCGACAACAACATAAGATAGCAAACTCTTGGTCCGATAAAAACACAAAAGGAATTATAAAACTCCCAAAGGTCCGTTAAAGTAACTTCACTACGCTTCTGCTTCCCGAGGATTCGATAAACCTAGGTCTACTAGGGAAAAAGAGCTATACTATATCTATAATCCGGATCGAAGGTATCAACCCTTTTTTTGGCACCGTTGCCGAGGAAGCAATAGCTACCCTCGTGAGGTTAGTAGGAACCTTGCTAGTTTTAATTCTTGTTTTTAATTTTTAGTTTGCTTTCAGTATTTATTTGAAAAACAAAAAAAATAGTTAGTCTTTAAATTCTCGCTTTTACTATTATAAGTATCTGTTTAAGAAAACCAAAAAACATAGGAAATATGGCTGAAAAGAAGCTTGGGGAGTTTGCTACTCCCAACAATGATTATTTGCGTACTCCTATTACCCAGCCAGCAATTTCTGCTGATGATTATGAAATTAAGCCCCATTATTTAAGTTTGGTTCAACATAATCAATTTGGAGGCTCTGTTGTTGACGACGCATGTATGCACTTGAATAATTTCACTGAAATATGTGATATGATGCGCATAAAAGATGTTGACCCCGATACGGTCAAATTGCACTTATTTCCTTTCTCTCTTAGAGGAAGAGCAAAAGAATGGTTGCTATCTTTGCCTAGAAATACTATTACTGTTGGAGATATGCCCAAGAGGCAATAATAAAGGTGGTTATTATTATATCTTTGTGTTTATGATGAATGTTTGCATCCCATGCTATAATTGTATTATAAGGAAACACTAATACATGTGTGTTTTGTAAACATAAAAGAGTCCCTAGTAAGCCTCTTGTTGAACTAGCTTGTTGATTAATTGATGATCATGATTTCCTGATCATGGACATTGGATGTCATTAATTACAAGGTTATATCATTAGGAGAATGATGTGATGGACACACACCCATAGTAAGCGTAGCATAAGATCAAGTCATTAAGTTCGTATTGCTACAAGCTTTCAAATGCATAGTAACCTAATCCTTCGACCATGAGGTTATGTTAATCACCATCACCTGATGGGTACTTTGATGACATCAAACACCGCTTCGTAACTGGGTGGTTATAAAGGTGCCATTGGGTATTCTAAAGTATGTGTTGAAGCGCATGGACCAAGATTGGGATTTGTCCATCCATATGAGGGATAGATATGCTCTGGGCCCTCTCGGTGGAATGTCATCTAGTTAGCTTGCAAGCATGTGACTAGGTCACAAGGGATGACATAACATGGAACGAGTAAAGAGTACTTATCAGTAACAAGGTAGAACTAGGTATGGAGATACCGACGATCAAACCTCGGATAAGTAGAGTATCGCGTGACAAAGGGAATTGGTTTTGTATGTTAATGGTTCTATCGATCACGAAGTCATCGTTGAGTATGTGGGAGCCGTTATGGATCTCTAGATCCCGCTGATGGTTATTGATCGGAGAGGTGTCTCCATCATGTCTGCATATTCACGAACCGTAGGGTGACACACTTAAGGTTCGAAGTTGTTTTAAGTAGATATGGAATGTGTGTTGGAGACCGAATGTTGTTCGGAGTCTCGGATTGGATGCGGGACATCACGACGAGATCCGGAATTGTCCGGGAAATAAGATTCATATAATGGGGATCGTTTTCTAAGTTAGGAAATGTTCCGGAGTGTTTATATGGGGATTCTAGAAGGTTTCGGAATGTTCCGGAAGGTTCTAGAAGATTTTTTGGAGTTTACTTGAAAACCAAGAAAGGATAAAGGGAAACTTGGAGGGTAAGTAAGGGAAACTTGGGGGGGAATGACTCTCCCCCCAAGCTCCCTTGTGCGCTGGCCCTAGGAGGTGGGCCTAGGGGTGGGAACCCTAGGCTGCACCCCTCCCTCTATATATAGAGGGGTGGAGGCGCCACCCCCCTTTGCCCCCTGCCACTCCAAACCCTAGCCACCTCTCTCCTCCTCCTTCCATCTGCTCTGGCTTAGGCGAAGCCTTGCAGAATTATCTACTCCACCACCACCACCATGCCGTCGTGCTGCTGGGATTCCGTGGAGAGATCTACTACCTCCGCTGCTCGCTGGAACAGGGAGAGGAAGGTCTACTTCGACTCCTCACATGTGACCGACTGCGGAAGCGCTGCCGGAACGCGGCGCCAGAAGGATCGTCTACTCGATCTTGAGATCGGCAAGTGATCATCTACATCAACCACGAGATCCGATCTCGCACAAGGCTTTCGGATCTAGAAGGGTTAGTACAGATCTATCTCATTGCACATGTCTAATAGATTAGATCTTGGCTTTTATCTAGATTAGATGTGGGTTTTGTTCGTTCTTGCGGTAGAAAATTTTTGTTTTCCATGCTACGAACCCATCAGTGGTATCAGAGCCGTGTCTATGCGTAGATCTGTTGCACGAGTAGAACACAATGGTTTTGTGGGCGTTGGTGCTCGTGCCGTCTTTTGCTTTGTGTACTTTGCATCTTGCGGTATGGTGGGATGAAGCGGCTCGGGCTAACCTTACATGTCATCGCACATGAGACTTGCTCCACGCTTGACATGTAACTTGCTTTGCACAAGTGGCTTTGCGGGTGTCTGTCTCTCCCACCATAGTATAGATCAAATCTACACTTTGCACTTGATAGCACTTGTATCAACGTTGTGGTTCAGTTTCGTAGGTAAGATCCGTTCTTATTCGAAAGCCCCAAACCACGTAAAACATGCAAAGAAAATTAGAGGCGTCTAACTTGTTTTTGTAGGGGTTTTGTGATGTGATATGGCCATCATGTGATTGTGATTATATTTGATGTATGCAATGATCCTTGTTGTAATATGGCAACCGGCAGGAGCCTAATGGTTGTCTTTAATTCTGTTAAGACCTGCGTGTCTATTCATCTTGTAATAGCTTTATTCCAAGTAGTTGTAATAGTTGCTAGTGATGATGGACAACCATGAAGCGGCGCCACTGACCTTGACGCAATGCTGGTGATGATGGAGATCATGTCCGTGCTTTGGAGATGGAGATCAAAGGCATAAGAAGAAAGGGCCATATCATATCACACTAATTATGAATTGCCTGTGATGTTAATCCTTTATGCATCTTGTATTGCTTAGATCGCGATGGTAGCATTATAAGATGATCCCTCTCACTAAATATCAAGTAATAAAGTGTTCGTCCTTAGTTGGCACCGTTGCTAAGACTCGTCGTTTCGAAGCATCTCGTGATGATCGGATGTGATAGATTCTACGTGTGCATACAACGGGTGCAAGCCATATTTGCACATGTGGAAACGAAGGTTAATCTTGACGAGCCTAGCATGTACAGACATGGTCTCGGAACACGGAATACCAAAAGGTAGAGCATGAATCATATAAATGATATGATGAACATGAAGATTGTTCGCCGATGAAACTACATCTTCTCTCATGAATATCGGACTTGGTGTAGTGGACTTGGTTCGTGTAATCACTAAGACAATGTGAGGGATGTTGTTTTGAGTGGGAGTTCACCTAGTTAATTTAAGAATTAAAATTGAACTCAATTTATCATAAACTTAGTCTAAACTACTTGCAAATTTGTTGTAGATTATGGAGAACCTCTCCATCAATTTCAATGCGTTCCTAGAGAAAGAAAAGCTTAAGAACAATGGAAGCAACTTCACGGACTGGCTCCGTGGACTGAAGATTGTCCTCAGGGCTGGTCAGTTGACCTATGTGCTCGAAGCACCGCTAGGTGACCCACCTGCAGAAGATGCCACCGATGACGTAAAGAATGTTTACACCACTCAGAAAAATCATTACTCCACAGTTCAGTGTGCCATCCTGTACGGTTTAGAAACGGAGCTTCAGAAGCGCTTTGAGCACCACGACCCGTTCGAGATCATTAAGGAGCTCAAGCTCATTTTTGAGACTCACACAGCCGTGGAGAGCTATGAGGCCTCCGAAAAGTTCTTTAACTGTAAGATGGAAGATGGTAGCTCCGTTAGCAAGCACGTGCTCACCATGTCTGGGCACACAAACAAGCTCCAAGAGTTGGGGATAACGATTCATAAGGAGTTAGGGATTCACCGTGTCCTCCAATCACTGCCACCGAGTTATAAGAACTTTGTGATGAACTACAATATGCACTGCATGAACAAGACGTTGCCTGAACTATCGTCCATGCTAAAAACTGCTAAAGTGGAGATCAAGAAGGAGCACCAAGTGTTGATGGTCAATAAGACCACCAATTTCAAGAAACAGGGCAAGCCTAAGAACAAGGGCAACTTCAAGAAGGACGGCAAGAAAGCTGCCACACCTGCTAAGAAGCCCAAGGCTGGTCCTAAGCCTGAAACTGAATGCTTCTACTGCAAGGGTGCTGGTCACTGGAAGCGTAACTGCCCCAAGTAGCTGGCAGATCTGAAGAATGGCAACATCAAGAAGAAAGGTATATTCGATATACATGTTATTGATGTGTATCTTACTAGTAATCGTAGTAGTGCATGGGTATTTGATACTGGTTCGGTTGCTCATATTTGTAACTCGAAACAGGAGCTGCGGAATAAACGAAGACTGGCGAGAGATGAGGTGACGATGTGCATTGGAAATGGCTCCAAGGTTGATGTGATCGCCGTCGGCACGCTCCCTCTACATCTACCTTCAGGATTAGTTTTAAATTTGAATAATTGTTATTTGGTGCCTGCGTTAAGCATGAACATTATATCTGGATCTTGTTTATTGCGAGACGGTTACTCTTTTAAGTCCAAGAATAAAGGTTGTTCGATTTATATGAGTAATATCTTTTATGGTAATGCACCTGAGATGAATGGTTTATTCTTACTGAATCTCGATAGTAGTGATACACATGTTCACAACATAGATGCTAAACGAACAAAATTGAATGATAATTCTACATACATGTGGCACTGTCGTCTTGGTCACATTGGAGTGAAGCGTATGAAGAAACTCCATTCTGATGGACTTCTTGAATCACTTGATTTTGAATCACTTGAAAGATGCGAAGCATGTCTAATGGGAAAAATGACTAAGACTCCATTCTCTGGAATAATGGAGCGAGCTACAGATTTATTGGAAATAATACATACCGATGTGTGCGGTCCAATGAGTGTAGCATCGCGTGGTGGATATCGTTATGTTCTCACTTTCACGGATGACTTAAGTAGATATGGGTATGTCTACTTTATGAAACATAAGTCCGAAACTTTCGAGAAGTTTAAGGAATTTCAAAGTGAAGTGGAAAATCATCATAACAAGAAGATTAAGTTTCTGCGTTCTGACCGCGGAGGTGAATATCTAAGTTATGAGTTTGGCATGCATTTAAAGAAATGTGGAATACTTTCGCAATTGACACCGCCGGGAACACCACAGCGTAATGGTGTGTCCGAACGTCGTAATCGAACTCTCTTAGATATGGTTCAGTCTATGATGTCTCTTATAGATTTACCGCTATTGTTTTGGGGCTATGCATTAGAGACACCCGCATTCACTTTAAATAGGACACCATCTAAATCAGTTGAAACGGCATCGTACGAATTGTGGTTTGGAAAGAAACCTAAGTTGTCGTTCCTTAAAGTTTGGGGTTGCGAAGCATATGTAAAGTTACAACCTGATAAGCTTGAACCCAAAGCGGAGAAATGCGTCTTCATAGGATACCCTAAAGAAACAATTGGGTATACCTTCTATCATAGATCCGAAGGCAAAGTTTTCGTTGCCAAGAATGGATCCTTTCTTGAGAAGGAGTTTCTCTCGAAGGAAGTGACTGGAAGGAAAGTAGAACTCGACGAGGTTATTGAACCTTCTCTCGGAGTTGAGAGTAGCGCAGCACCGGAAGATGTTTTTGTGCCGCCTGCACCAATTGGAGAGGAACCTAATTATGGTGATCATGAAACTTCGAACGAAGCTGCTGCTGAACCTCGCAGGTCAACGAGGGTTCGTACCACTCTTGATTGGTATGACCCTGCCTTGAATGTCATGTTGGTGGACAACACTGATGACCCTGCGACGTATGAAGAAGCTATGGTGAGCCCAGATTCCGACAAATGGCTAGAAGCCATGAAATACGAAATGGGATCCATGTACGAAAACGAAGTATGGACTTTGGTGGACTTACCGGATGGCCATAAGGCTATCGAGAACAAATGGATTTTTAAAAGAAAAACATATGCTGATGGTAATGTTACCATCTATAAAGCTCGACTTGTCGCGAAAGGGTTCCGACAAATTCAAGGAGTTGACTACGATGAGACATTCTCACTAGTAGCGAAGCTAAAGTCTGTGAGGATTTTGTTAGCAATTGCTGCATATTTCGATTATGAGATTTGGCAGATGGATGTCAAAACAGCGTTCCTTAATGGTGACATTGAGGAAGAGTTGTATATGGTACAACCCAAGGGTTTTGTCGATCCTAAAGATGCTGACAAGGTATGCAAACTTCAGCACTCCATTTATGGACTGAAGCAAGCATCCCGGAGTTGGAATCAACGTTTTGATAAAGTAATCAAAAACTTTGGATTTATACAAACTTATGGAGAAGCTTGTATTTACAAGAAAGTGAGTGGGAGCTCTGTAGCATTCCTAGTACTATATGTAGATGACATATTGTTGATTGGGAATGATATAGAACTTCTTAATAGTGTCAAAACCTATTTGAATAATAGTTTTTCAATGAAGGATCTTGGCGAAGCGGCATATATTCTAGGCATCAAGATTTATAGAGATAGATCAAGACGCCTAATAGCGCTTTCACAAAGTACATACTTGGACAAAGTTCTAAAGAAGTTTAGAATGGAAGAGAGCAAGAAAGGGTTCGTGCCCATGTTGTCAGGTAAGACCTTGAGTAAGACTCAAAGTCCAGCTACGGCAGAAGATAGAGAGAATATGAATAATATTCCCTATGCCTCAGCCATAGGTTCTATCATGTATGCCATGCTGTGTACAAGACCGGATATAGCACATGCTGTTAGTTTGACTAGCAGATATCAAAGTGATCCTGGAATGGAGCACTGGACAGCGGTCAAGAATATCCTAAAGTACCTAAATAGGACTAAGAATATGGTCCTTTCTTATGGAGGTGATGAACAGCTTGTTGTAAACAGTTACACTGATGCTAGTTGGAACACCGATCAAGATGACTCGAAGTCACAGTCTGGATACGTATTTATTTTGAATGGTGCTGCAGTGAGCTGGAGGAGTGCCAAGCAAAGCGTTGTGGCGAAATCTTCAACTGAATCTGAATACATAGCTGCTTCGGAGGCTGCACAAGAAGCCATATGGATGAAGGAGTTCATTACTGAACTTGGCGTGGTTCCTAGTGCGTTGGACTCGATGGCCATCTACTGTGACAACACAGGTGCCATAGCTAATGCACAGGAGGCAAGGTCACATAGCAAGCTGAAGCACATGAAGCTATGTTTCCATGCTATTCGCGAGTATGTCCGAGATGGTGACATAAAGATTTGCAAAGTACACACTGATCTGAATGTGGCAGATCCGTTGACTAAACATCTCCCTAGAGCAAAGCATGACCAACACCAGAACGCCAAGGGTGTTAGGTATATTACCATGTAATCTAGATTATTGACTCTAGTGCGAGTGGGAGACTGTTGGAGATATGCCCAAGAGGCAATAATAAAAGTGGTTATTATTATATCTTTGTGTTTATGATGAATGTTTGCATCCCATGCTATAATTGTATTATAAGGAAACACTAATACATGTGTGTTTTGTAAACATAAAAGAGTCCCTAGTAAGCCTCTTGTTGAACTAGCTTGTTGATTAATTGATGATCATGATTTCCTGATCATGGACATTGGATGTCATTAATAACAAGGTTATATCATTAGGAGAATGATGTGATGGACACACACCCATAGTAAGCGCAGCATAAGATCAAGTCATTAAGTTCGTATTGCTACAAGCTTTCAAATGCATAGTAACCTAATCCTTCGACCATGAGGTTATGTTAATCACCATCACCGGATGGGTACTTTGATGACATCAAACACCGCTTCGTAACTGGGTGGTTATAAAGGTGCCATTGGGTATTCTAAAAGTATGTGTTGAAGCGCATGGACCAAGATTGGGATTTGTCCATCCATATGACGGATAGATATGCTCTGGGCCCTCTCGGTGGAATGTCATCTAGTTAGCTTGCAAGCATGTGACTAGGTCACAAGGGATGCCATAACATGGAACGAGTAAAGAGTACTTATCAGTAACGAGGTAGAACTAGGTATGGAGATATTGACGATCAAACCTCGGATAAGTAGAGTATCGCGTGACAACGGGAATTGGTTTCGTATGTTAATGGTTCTATCGATCACGAAGTCATCGTTGAGTACTGATGGTTATTGATCGGAGAGGTGTCTCCATCATGTCTGCATATTCACGAACCGTAGGGTGACACACTTAAGGTTCGAAGTTGTTTTAAGTAGATATGGAATGTGTGTTGGAGACCGAATGTTGTTCGGAGTCTCGGATTGGATGCGGGACATCACGACGAGATCCGGAATTGTCCGGGGAATAAGATTCATATAATGGGGATCGTTTTCTAAGTTAGGAAATGTTCCGGAGTGTTTATATGGGGATTCTAGAAGGTTTCGGAATGTTCTGGAAGGTTCTAGAAGATTTTTTGGAGTTTACTTGAAAACCAAGAAAGGATAAAGGGAAACTTGGAGGGTAAGTAAGGGAAACTTGGGGGGGAAGGACTCTCCCCCCAAGCTCCCTTGTGCGACGGCCCTAGGAGGTGGGCCTAGGGGTGGGAACCCTAGGCCACACCCCTCCCTCTATATATAGAGGGGTGGAGGCGCCACCCCCTTTGCCCCTCCCACTCCAAACCCTAGCCGCCTCTCTCCTCCTCCTTCCATCTGCTCTGGCTTAGGTGAAGCCCTGCAGATTTATCTACTCCACCACCACCACCACGCCGTCGTGCTGCTGGGATTCCGTGGAGAGATTTACTACCTCCGCTGCTCGCTGGAACAGGGAGAGGAAGGTCTGCTTCGACTCCGCACGTGTGACCGACTGCGGAAGCGCTGCCGGAACACGGCGCCGGAAGGATCGTCTACTCGATCTTGAGATCGGCAAGTGATCGTCTACATCAACCACGAGATCCGATATCGCACAAGGCTTTCAGATCTACAAGGGTTAGTACAGATCTATCTCGTTGCACATGTCTAATAGATTAGATCTTGGCTTTTATCTAGATTAGATCTGGGTTTTGTTCGTTCTTGCGGTAGAAATTTTTTGTTTTCCATGCTACGAACCCATCAATTACATCATGGGTGGAATGTACTTCTTTATTTATGACTAAATTTTTCCCACCTACAAAGACTATGCAACTGAGATCTAATATTACTGGTTTTAGACAGGAAGAGCGTGAGCCACTAGCGCTTGCATGGGAGAGGATGAAAGAATGCATGAGAAACTGTCCTAGTCATAGAAGACTGGTTAATTCTCCATTTGGTTTTATAATACATTAACCCTGTGTCTAAGTCTATGCTTGATACTGGAGCTGGAGGAACATTTATGGATAAACATATTACCGAAGCAAAGAACCTGCTAGACAATATGCAAGACAACCATGCCCAAAGGCATGTGGATAGATCAAACACGAAGAAGGTGAACTCCGTATCACCACAAGAAAATGAAGAACTCAATTCTAAGTGGGATGAGCTCATATTAACCATAAAAAGTAAGGAAAGCCAGGTAAGAGCTATCCCTGAATCAAATATTAAAGAAATAGGCTTCATAGCTCGTAATGATTATAACCCTGCTTGGAAGAAGAATTATAATATTAATTTTCAGAAACATTATTCTAGTCTGTAGGTAACTCTAATAATAATATGGGAACTAGTAATGGTTGTCTCCAAGAAACACTTAAGTATTTTATAGACTCACAAAATGAGCAAAACAATATTCTTGTTAAAATAACGGAGAACCATGATGCTATGCTTGTAGATTATCTAACCAAGATGTAAGTTTGAGGAATGATTTACAGGCCCGTAAAGAAAGAACGAGGATTGTTGAGGCATAGCTAGGTAAGGAAAACCGAGAGTCAAACTCTCATTCTAGCTAAATTTGCAGGTAAAGCTGAGCCCAATCCTGTTGAAGACCTCAAGATGATAAGAATCCAAAGGGAGGAGCCTGAAGAACTTGATTATAGTAATGTGCTAGCTCGTGGTTGATATCGAGCTCGTTGGGGAACCCCAAGAGGAAGGTATGATGAGCATAGTAGTACCTTTCCCTCAGTTATGAAACCAAGGTTATCGAACCAGTAGGAGCAAGGAAACACCTCCAAGGTGTTGTTTCTAACTTGGAATCCTGCACAACACAACCACAGAAGTTTGCCCCCAACTTACAGTGAGGTTGTCAATCTGACCGGTTTTGCTGAAAACAAAGGATTAAACATATTGTGTGGAAGAGAGTAATAGCTTGTAGAAAGTAAACAGAAAACAGTAAACAGTTGTAGATTGGTGGTAAAAGAAAGGACCGGGGTCCATAATTCACTAGTGGTGATTCTCCTTAAAATAGATGACATGTTGGGTGAACAAAATTACAGCGGGGCAATTGATAAACATCGAGAAATCATACATGCATATACTAATCATCTTGACTCCTATGAGATTTGATTGGGCATTACAACATTATACATAGACCGTAATCCAACTGCATCTATGACTAATAATCCACCTTCAGGTTATCATCCGAACCCCCTCCAGTATTAAGTTGCAAGCAACAGATAATTGCTTTAAGCATTGCGTGTAAAGTAAACAATATGATTGTTCTATGAACAAAGGATTGTTGTTTTCTCCCTAGTAGCAACATCATATCTAGTACCTTAGAGATTTCTGTCACTTCCCCAGATTACTAGAGGCATGAACCCACTATCGAGCATAAATACTCCCTCTTGGAGTTGCTAGCATCTACTCGGCCAAGATATCTACTAACAATGGAGAGCATGCAAGATCACAAATAACAAAGACATGATAGAATCAATAATCAATCTAAAATAGCATCTCAATATCCATCGGATCCCCGCAAACTCAACATGTATGATTACAAATAGATGATATTGATCATGAACGAAGCTCACAAGATCTAAACATGATAGCACAAAGGAGGAGAACCAACCATCTAGCTACTACATGGACCCGTATTCCAAGGATGAACTACTCACGTATCACACCGGAGGCTTGCATGGTGATAAAGAAGGCCTCCAGGGTGAATTCTCCCCTCCGGCAAGGTGCTGGGAAGAGCTTCAGATCCCTCCCGATCTAGGGATGGAGATGACGATGGCTACAGACTCTTTCGTGGAATTTTGATCGCGTACTTAGGGTTTCTGTATCGGAGTCATCTTATAGGCGAAAGGGGAGGCTGAGGGGGTGCCCTAGGCGGCCGCACCACCCCCTGGCGCAGGCCAGGCCTGGCCACGCAGCCAAGTGGTGTGGTCGGCCCTGGCCTCTCTCCATCTCGTATTCTGGCTCCGTGTCCACCTCGGTGAAATATTGACTTTGGCTTTTGTCCCGTCCAATTCTAAGAATATTCATTTTCTAACTTTCCTGGAACCAAAAACAGCAGAAAACGGGCAGCTGGCACTCTGGCATCTTGTTAATAGGTTAGTCCAAGAAAGTGTATAAAAATACTCCGAAGTGTGGACAAAACATAAGAAAGTAGATATAAACCAAGCATGGAACATAAAAAATTATAGATATGTTTGCAACGTATCAACATCCCCAAGATTAACTCCTGCTCGTCCTCGAGTAGGTAAGTGATAAAAAGAAAGAATAATTTTGGAGGTGACATGCACCATCATAAACTTGATCAAAGTATTTGTAAAACATTGATAGCTGGGATCATAGTACTTCAACATAGCATGAAAGATAAAGTTCTAATAATAAGACATAGCAACTATGTTGTAACATGAAAAGGCACAAACAAAAGATTCATGAATAACAATGCTTTGCAAGATGTTTGTTTGTTTAACGTAAAGAAAACATATCATAGTGGCATTCAGCTTGTCCCTCATAGAGTAGCAAACGTAAATGCATAGGACACCTTCAAAGTTCATAAGGGTGACTAGATACAAATAGTTTAAGAACAACCAATATCAAAGTTATGCATCAATCAACAAGTCTTGGGACAATGCACATTAAACTAAGAATGGCCACTAAGCTCTCTCAATAGGTGTATAGAAGAGGAGACTCAACATAAAAGTAAAAGAAAGGCCTTCATAGAAGGAAGCAGGGATTCAAGTTTCATAAAGAGCTTCCAAAAATTATGGTACTTATTAGCTTTTAGCTCTCATTGCCCCTATCATAAGCATCTTGAAGTGATTAAGGTTAAAGTGAACAAACTATGGAGTATATGCTTGAGAAAGTATAAGTTGGAAATCTCATGTCCCTTGAATACGAGGGCCGCTCCTCATGCTACTCAAGTTTAGTTACTGGTAAGTTCTTGTCATATTAAGTACATGTGTATCATAGAGAACCGCCAACGGGGCACCCCTTGCCCGATGATACGGAAGGATCCCCATATAAAAATGACAAGGCAAGCAAACAACGAGCATCTCAGCAATCTTCTTATTTACCATGGGAAAATGGTGCTTCTTTCTCTCTTTCCTCTTTTCTCATCTTTTTTTTTGTTTTTCTCGATCTCTATCTCTTTTTTTATAAGAAGAATGCTTCATAGATTGCTCATTATGGTTACGATGTAGGTTTCCACCATGATTAGGCATGGATTAGACCAGCGGCCCAGGCGTTTCTCTAACACACATACATAACTCCATGGACTTACAAGCTCCCCTTTCATTTCACACCGACGACATCCATAGACAAAAGAGCATGATATTAACTGTAGGGGTTCGTAGCATGGAAAACAAAAATTTTCTATCGCATACAAACAAACAAGCCAAGATCTATCTACTAGATTGTAGCAACGAGTCGATGGAATAACTCACCCTCGAAGATTCCAAAGTGTTTAACGAGAGCAGATTCTCGTGGGTGATGTAGTCGTACTCTTTCCGATCTCAAGATCGCGTAGACGATCCTTCCGGCGCCACGTTCCAGCAGCGCTCCCGCAGTCGGTCACACGTTCGGTACTCGACGAAGACCTTCCTCTCCCTTGTTCCAGCAGGCAGCGGAGGTTGTAGCACTCTCCTCGCGATTCCGGCAGCACAACGGCGTGGTACCGGAGGTAGAGGGGAAATCCCGCAGGGCTTCGCCTTAAGCCGGTGCGAGTATGGTGGAGCTTATGAGAGAGGCTATTAGTGGTCTAGTAATTAGACACACCAATTAGAGGGCTCTAAACCAATTAGAAGGCTCTAAACCGAATAGCTCTAAACCGGGGTCTAGATCTAGGGTTTAGTTTAGAGGATAGGAAACTTGTGTTGTGTAGAGAGGAGGAGGCCCTGCCCCTCCTTTTATAGGTGGGAGGGCCGGCGCCATGGGGAGGAGTTCCTCCCCAACTCGGCCTTGGGAGGTGCGCCGGCCAAGGGGAGGAACCCTCCTCCAACTCGGCCTCCACCTCTCCTCCTCTTTCTCCACTTTCCGAAACTGGCAGTTTGACCGAAAACTGGCAGTTTGACTTTTCCAATTAGGATTTGAATTAACCCTTTATTTCGGACAGCGAGAACACTTAGTACATGATGCAATCATTCCAATATGCAATGACACATTCATGTACCCCTTCCCCCCCGGAGTGCCGGACATTCCGGGACCTTCTAGAATGTTCCCGATGAAAACACCGGAACCATTCCCCAACTCCGAAACGGGACTTTCCTTATATGAATCTTATTCTCCGGACCATTCCGGATCACCTCGTGATATCCCGGATCCCATCCGAGACTCCGAACAACATTCGGTCTCTTTCTCATAATACCATAACTACTCAAACAACGTCGAATCCTTAAGTGTGTCTCCCTACGGTTCGTGAATTATGCGGACATGATCGAGACACTTCTCCGAACAATAACCAATAGAGGAATCTGGAAATTCATATGGCTCCCACATATTTCTACGATTACTTTGCGATCGAATGAACCACTTACATACGATACCAATTTCCCTTTGTCTCACGATATGTTACTTATCCGAGGTTATGATCATCGGTATCTCTGCATACCTAGTTCATCCTCGTTACTGATAAGTACTCTTTTCTCGTTCCCGTGATATGTGATCCCTTGTGACCAAGTCACATGCTTGCAAGCTAATTGGATGACATTTCACCGAGAGGGCCCAGAGAATATCTATCCGTCATGTGGATGGACAAATCCCACTCTTGATCCATGTGTTTCAACCAATACTTTCCGAACACTCAATGCCACCTTTATAGCCACCCTGTTACGGTGTGGTGTTTGATGACATCAAAGCATCCATCCAGTAAAGGTGATATGCATGATCTCATGGTCGAAGGAATTAGGTTACTATGTATCAGAAAGCATATAGCAATTGAACTATTGTAATGACTTGATCTTTATGCTACGCTTGTCTATAGGAGTATGTCCACCATATCATTCTCCTAACGATATGATCTTGTTGTTGATAACATCTCAATGTTCATGACAAAGAAACCACATCATCAATCAACCAACAAGCTAGTGAAGTATAGAGGCTATACTAGGGACTTCAAATTAAGTTTACAAATCACACAAGTATTAATGGTTTCCTTGTTAATACTATTATAGTATGAATGCAAACATTTATCATAAACACAAAGATATATAATAATAACTATATTTATTATTGCCTCTAGGGCATATCTCCAACAGTCTCCCACTTGCACTAGAGTCATCTAATCTAGATTACATGGTAATATACCGAACACCCATGGCAGTTTGGTGTTGGTCATGTTTTGCCCTCGGGAGAGGTTTAGTCAATGGATCCGCCACATTCAGATCTGTGTGTACTTTGCAAATCTTTATATCCCCATCCTGGATATGATCTCGAATAGCGTGAAAACGCAGCTTGATATGCTTCAGCTTCTTGTGTGACCTTGGTTCTTGCGCATTGGCTATGGCGCCCATGTTATCACAGTAGATAGACATTGGGTCCAGCGCACTAGGAACCACACCCAGCTCTGTAATGAACTCTTTCATCCATATCGCTTCTTGTGAAGCCTCCGAAGCAGCCATGTATTCCGATTCAGTTGAAGATCTCGCCACAACGCTTTGCTTTGCACTCCTCCAGCTAACTGCTGCACCATTCAAAATAAATACGTATCCAGATTGTGATTTAGAATCATCCGGATCGGTGTTCCAACTAGCATCGGTGTAACCATTAACAACGAGCTGTTCATCACCTCCATAAGAAAGAACCATATCCTTAGTTCTTCTCAAGTACTTAAGGATGTTTTTGACCGCTGTCCAATGATCCACTCCTGGATCACTTTGATATCTGCTAGTTAAACTAACAGCATATGCGATGTCGGGTCTAGTACATAGCATGGCATACATTAGAGATCCTATGGCTGAGGCATAGGGAGTCTTACTCATCCTTTCTCTATCTTCTGCCGATGTCGGACTTTGAGTTTTACTCAAGGTCGTATTGGGCAACATGGGCAAGAACCCTTTCTTGCTTTCTTCCATTCCAAACTTCTTTAGAACTTTGTCCAAATATGTACTTTGTGACAATGATATTTGGCGTTTCGATCTATCTCTATAAATCTTTATGCCTAATATGTAAGCTGCTTCGCCAAGATCCTTCATTGAAAAACTATTATTCAAATATTCCTTGACACTATTAAGAAGGTCTACATCATTCCCAATCAACAATATGTCATCCACATACAGTATTAAGAATGCTACAGAGCTCCCACTCACTTTCTTGTAAATACAAGCTTCTCCATAAGTTTGTATAAAACCAAAACTTTTGATTACCTTATCAAAACGTTGATTCCAACTTCGGGATGCTTGCTTCAATCCATAGATGGACCGTTGAAGCTTGCATACCTTGTTAGCGTCTTTAGGATCGACAAAACCTTTGGGTTGCATCATATACAACTCTTCATCAATGTCTCCATTGAGGAATGCTGTTTTGACATCCATCTGCCATATCTCATAATCATAATATGCAGCGATTGCTAACATAATCCTCACAGACTTTAGCTTCGCTACCGGTGAGAAAGTCTCATCGTAGTCAACTCCTTGAATTTGTCGAAACCCTTTTGCGACAAGTCGAGCTTTATAGACAGTAACATTACCATCAGCATCTGTTTTCTTCTTGAAAATCCATTTGTTCTCGACAGCCTTCCGGCCATCCGGTAAGTCCACCAAAGTCCATACTTGGTTTTCGTACATGGATCCAATCTCGGATTTCATGGCTTCTTGCCATTTATTGGAATCTGGGCTCATCATCGCTTCCTCATATGTCTCGGGGTCATCGGTGTTGTCCACCAACATGACATTCATAACGGAATCATACCAATCTGGAGTGGTACGAGTTCTCGTTGACCTCCGAGGCTCTGTAGCAACTTCAACCGAAGTTTCATGATCACTATCATTAGCTTCCTCTCTTATTGGTGCAGGCACCACAGGAACTTCTTCCGGTGCTGCGCTACTCGCAATTTCGAGAGAAGGTTCGACAACCTCGTCGAGTTCTACTTTCCTTCCAGTCACTTCTTTCGAGAGAAATTCCTTCTCTAGAAAGGATCCATTCTTGGCAACAAAGATTTTGCCTTCGGATCTATGATAGAAGGTATACCCAATAGTTTCCTTCGGGTATCCTATGAAGACGCATTTTTCCGCTTTGGGTTCAAGCTTGTCCGGCTGTAACTTCTTTACATAGGCTTCGCATCCCCAAACTTTAAGGAACGACAATTTAGGTTTCTTCCCAAACCATAATTCATACGGTGTCGTTTCAACGGATTTAGATGGTGCCCTATTTAAAGTGAATGCGGCTGTTTCTAATGCATAACCCCAAAATGATAGCGGTAAATCTGTAAGTGACATCATAGAACGAACCATATCTAAGAGAGTTCGATTACGACGTTCAGACACACCATTACGCTGTGGTGTTCCCGGCGGTGTCAATTGTGAAAGTATTCCGCACTTCTTTAAATGCTCGCCAAACTCGTAACTTAGATATTCACCTCCATGATCAGAACGTAGAAATTTAATCTTCTTGTTACGTTGATTCTCTACCTCACTTTGAAACTCCTTAAACTTCTCGAAAGTTTCGGACTTATGTTTCATGAAATAGATATACCCATATCTACTCAAGTCATCCGTGAAGGTAAGAACATAACGATAACCACTGCGCGATGCTACACTCATTGGACCACACACATCGGTATGTATGATTTCCAGTAAGTCCGTAGCTCGCTCCATTATACCAGAAAATGGAGTCTTAGTCATTTTACCCATCAGACATGCTTCGCATCTTTCAAGTGATTCAAAATCAAGTGATTCAAGAAGTCCATCGGAATGGAGTTTCTTCATACGCTTCACTCCAATGTGACCAAGACGACAGTGCCACATATAGGTCAAATTATCGCTTGATTTCAAACGTTTAGCCTCAATGTTATTAATATGTGTATTTCTACTATCGAGATTCAATATGAATAGACCATCTATCAAAGGTGCATGTGCATGAAACATGTTACTCATATAAATCGAGCAACCATTATTCTCGGATTTAAACAAGTAACCGTCTCGCAATAAACAAGATCCTGATATAATGTTCATGCTTAACGCAGGCACCAAATAACAATTATTTAAGTATAAAACTAATCCCGATGGTAGATGAAGAGGTAGCGTGCCGACCGCGATCACATCAACCTTTGATCCGTTTCCTACGCGCATCGTCACCTCGTTCTTCACTAGCTTCCGTTTATTCTGCAGCTCCTGTTTCGAGTTACAAATATGAGCAACCGAACCAGTATCAAATACCCAGGCACTACTACGAGTACTAGTGAGATACACATCAATAACATGTATATCAGATATACCTTTCTTCTTGATGTTGCCGTTCTTCAAATCCGCCAAGTACCTTGGGCAATTCCGCTTCCAGTGACCTTCTCCCTTGCAGTAAAAGCACTCAGTTTCAGGTTTAGGTCCAGCCTTGGTCTTCTTCGTCGGCGTGGTAACTTTCTTACCACCCTTCTTGAAGTGTCCCTTTTGCTTAGACTTGCCTTTCTTGAATTTGGTGGTCTTATTGACCATCAACACTTGGTGCTCTTTCTTGATCTCCACTTCTGCAGATTTTAACATAGCAAATAGTTCTGGCAACTCTTTGTTCATGTTCTGCATGTTGTAGTTCATCACAAAGTTCTTGTAACTTGGTGGTAGTGATTGGAGGATGCGGTAAACTCCCAAAGTATTAGGAATCACTATACCCAAACTTTGAAGTTTATTTGCGTGCCCAGACATTTTAAGCACATGCTCACTAACGGAGCTACCCTCTTCCATCTTGCAGTTAAAGAACTTTTCAGAAGCTTCATAACTTTCAATTGCCGCATGAGTCTCAAAGATTAATTTGAGATCCTCGACAATATCATATGGATCTGACTCTTCAAACCTTTTCTGAAGCTCCGATTCTAAACCATACAAGATAGCACACTGAACTATGGAGTACTGATTCTTCCGAGCGAGGTAAATATTCTTTACTTCATCGGTAGCATCAGCTGCAGGTGGGTCACCTAGCGGTGCATCCAGCACATAGGTCAAATTACCAGCTGTGAGGACAATCCTCAAATTGCGGAACCAATCCGCGAAGTTGCTTCCATTGTTTTTCAACTTTTCTTTCTCTAGGAACGCATTAAAATTGATGGTAGGGGCTGCCATTGATCTACAACATATTTGCAATAGTTTAGACTAAGTTTATGACAAATTGAGTTCAAATTAATTAATGAAATTAAACTAGGTGAACTCCCACTCAAAACAACATCCCTCACATTGTTTTAGTGATCACACGAACCAAATCCACTACATCAACACCGATCATCACGAGAGCTGATATAGTTTTAATGGCGAACAATCATCATGTTCATCATATCTACTATATGATTCATGCTTTGCCTTTCGGCGATCCGTGTTCCTGAGGCCATGTCTGTACATGCTAGGCTCGTCAAGATCAAACCTTAGCTTCCGCATAAGCAAATCTGGCTTGCTTACGTTGTATTCACCCGCGGAATCAAAGACACCCGATCATCACGTGGTGCTTCGAAGCAGCAAGCTTTGGCAACGGTGCATACTAAGGGTGAACACTTTAGAACTTGAAATTTATGTGCATGAGGGATCATCTTATAATGCTACCGTCGTCTACTAAGCAATACAAGATGCATAAAGGATTAACATCACATGCAATTCATAATATGTGATATGATATGGCCTTTCTTCTTTGTGCTTCCGATCTCCATCTTCAAGCACGAATATGATCTCCATCATCACCGGCATAGCATCAAGGTCAATGACGCTTCTCCATGGTTGTCGTCCACCAGCTTCAACTATTACAACTATTTTGAATAGACACGCAGGTCTTAACAGAAATTAAAGACAACCATATGGCTCCTGCCGGTTGCCAACTTACAATAAGGAACATTGCATACATCAAATATAATCACAATCATGGCCATATCACATCACTGCACACCCCTGCAAAACAAAGTTAGACGCTTCTACTTTCTTTGCATATTTTACGTGGTTTGGGGCTTTCCATAAGTGTCGTTCTAACTTACGAACAAGAACCACAACATTGATACTAGCATTGTTGATTACCCGTTGTAAATTGGATCTTAACTATGCTAGGAGAAACAGGCACCCGCAAAGCCACTTATGCAATACAAGTTGCATGTCAAACGTGGAGCAAGTCTCATGAACGATGTCATGTAAGGTTAGCCCGGGCCGCTTCATCCCAACATACCGCAAGATGCAAAGTACACAAAAAGCAATCTACAATAAAAGCATCAACGCCCACAATGACCATTGTGTTCTACTCGTGCAACAGATCTACATATAGACACGGCTCTGATACCACTGTAGGGGTTCGTAGCATGGAAAACAAAAATTTTCTATCGCATACAAACAAACAAGCCAAGATCTATCTACTAGATTGTAGCAACGAGTCGATGGAATAACTCACCCTCGAAGATTCCAAAGTGTTTAACGAGAGCAGATTCTCGTGGGTGATGTAGTCGTACTCTTTCCGATCTCAAGATCGCGTAGACGATCCTTCCGGCGCCACGTTCCAGCAGCGCTCCCGCAGTCGGTCACACGTTCGGTACTCGACGAAGACCTTCCTCTCCCTTGTTCCAGCAGGCAGCGGAGGTTGTAGCACTCTCCTCGCGATTCCGGCAGCACAACGGCGTGGTACCGGAGGTAGAGGGGAAATCCCGCAGGGCTTCGCCTTAAGCCGGTGCGAGTATGGTGGAGCTTATGAGAGAGGCTATTAGTGGTCTAGTAATTAGACACACCAATTAGAGGGCTCTAAACCAATTAGAAGGCTCTAAACCGAATAGCTCTAAACCGGGGTCTAGATCTAGGGTTTAGTTTAGAGGATAGGAAACTTGTGTTGTGTAGAGAGGAGGAGGCCCTGCCCCTCCTTTTATAGGTGGGAGGGCCGGCGCCATGGGGAGGAGTTCCTCCCCAACTCGGCCTTGGGAGGTGCGCCGGCCAAGGGGAGGAACCCTCCTCCAACTCGGCCTCCACCTCTCCTCCTCTTTCTCCACTTTCCGAAACTGGCAGTTTGACCGAAAACTGGCAGTTTGACTTTTCCAATTAGGATTTGAATTAACCCTTTATTTCGGACAGCGAGAACACTTAGTACATGATGCAATCATTCCAATATGCAATGACACATTCATGTACCCCTTCCCCCCCGGAGTGCCGGACATTCCGGGACCTTCTAGAATGTTCCCGATGAAAACACCGGAACCATTCCCCAACTCCGAAACGGGACTTTCCTTATATGAATCTTATTCTCCGGACCATTCCGGATCACCTCGTGATATCCCGGATCCCATCCGAGACTCCGAACAACATTCGGTCTCTTTCTCATAATACCATAACTACTCAAACAACGTCGAATCCTTAAGTGTGTCTCCCTACGGTTCGTGAATTATGCGGACATGATCGAGACACTTCTCCGAACAATAACCAATAGAGGAATCTGGAAATTCATATGGCTCCCACATATTTCTACGATTACTTTGCGATCGAATGAACCACTTACATACGATACCAATTTCCCTTTGTCTCACGATATGTTACTTATCCGAGGTTATGATCATCGGTATCTCTGCATACCTAGTTCATCCTCGTTACTGATAAGTACTCTTTTCTCGTTCCCGTGATATGTGATCCCTTGTGACCAAGTCACATGCTTGCAAGCTAATTGGATGACATTTCACCGAGAGGGCCCAGAGAATATCTATCCGTCATGTGGATGGACAAATCCCACTCTTGATCCATGTGTTTCAACCAATACTTTCCGAACACTCAATGCCACCTTTATAGCCACCCTGTTACGGTGTGGTGTTTGATGACATCAAAGCATCCATCCAGTAAAGGTGATATGCATGATCTCATGGTCGAAGGAATTAGGTTACTATGTATCAGAAAGCATATAGCAATTGAACTATTGTAATGACTTGATCTTTATGCTACGCTTGTCTATAGGAGTATGTCCACCATATCATTCTCCTAACGATATGATCTTGTTGTTGATAACATCTCAATGTTCATGACAAAGAAACCACATCATCAATCAACCAACAAGCTAGTGAAGTATAGAGGCTATACTAGGGACTTCAAATTAAGTTTACAAATCACACAAGTATTAATGGTTTCCTTGTTAATACTATTATAGTATGAATGCAAACATTTATCATAAACACAAAGATATATAATAATAACTATATTTATTATTGCCTCTAGGGCATATCTCCAACATTAACTAGGTACAATGTACAAGCGCAATGTTGAAAGCGCTCCCCATGACAACATGGTTCTGCTAATCCATAACATATAAGTGCAAGCATATACAACATAGACGACACAATGGTTCAAGTTTATTAGGGGCAATAAAAGTAAAGTGTGCCATCAAGTTCGTGAGAGCTTTAATCACTAGTTTTCTCATAAAAAGTTTAATTTGGAAGGTAGATAAAAACATGAATATACTTGGAATAGCAAATGCTAATAGGTAGGTATGGTGGACTATTTGGAATAACTTGGTTTTATTTGGAGTTGGATGCATGAGTGGAACTCATACTTGGTTATGGAGGCTAGCAAAAGACTGGGAGCGACCAACTAAGAGAGCAATAATGGCCATAATCATGCAAGGCGACAAAACATCATTAATTAAAGCATAAAGTGATATTACAAGTCAAAAACTAAAGGATCATAAAGGCTATGGTGACTTAAGATAGTCATAACATGGTGTGATCATGTGCCAAGTCAACCCAAATAAAGCATCAAAGGAGAATACCACAATACTATGCTTTAATATGCTAAAACAATGCATGATTCTTTCAAGGCACAGTAAGCAATCTCAATTGTTTATAACATGTCATGCTACAGCAAAAATTACTAAGCATAAAGCCAAAACAATATCAAGCATGACAAGACAAAGCATAGGCCACAGTCAAAAACAAGCTATTTTTACCACTTAAGCATGAACTTTTCCTACTCTTTTCCAATCCAAACCAAACTTATTTGAAAACTAATGTATGAAAGAGGGGGTCCAACCAATTTATTCAAGAAAACTAAGAAAACCAAGCAAATGAAAACCAAAAATGAAGATGCTCCAAGAACAACACAACTGTGCATCAAACAATAAAAATGAAGTGTTTGGAAGAAACCTGAGATTTTTATTGATGAAGAAGGGGATGCCTTGGGCATCCCCAAGATTTGATGCTTGTACTTCTTCGATATTTCTTGGGGTGACACGCATGGCATCCCCAACTTGAGCTTTAGTCCATTCTTCATCTCATTACATCATTCTCTCCATACACCTCAAATTCTTCCTTCATACAAAACTTCACACAATCTTTATTAGCAACATTAGTGCACTCAAGATAATAAGTCTTTGGGTTCAGTTTCAACACCAATAAAACTCCCATTAAAACACAAGCTAATGTATGACTTCCCTCAAAAATCTCAATTCCCAAAAGAGAACTCAAAAAGGAATCAACAAGAAGCAAATGCAAAAAATAGCAGAAATCTGTCAAAACAGAACAACAGGTAAAAACCAATTTTGTTGAAGACCTTCTGTTGCTCAAATCGAAAAGTGTTGAACTAACGAAAGTTAGATAACAACCTGGGGCAGAAGCACAACAATTCACACCTCAAAACGACGTACACAGATTTTACACGAATTTTTACAGCGAAGCACAAAAATCTGTTTCGGGACAGCAATTTTACTTCTCTCTCATTAGAGGTACTCTTGGCACAAAAAGCAAATAAAAAGGATAAGGAGAGGTTATTACTGTGGTAATAACTTCCAAAACTCATCTAAAACTTTTGGGTTATCTCCCAATAAGTACTTTTCTTTAACGCCTTTAAGTTAGGCATAAGAAGCAAGAAAAAGGATCAAGTATTCTCAAATGAAGAAGCATTAAGATTGATACCAGAAATATCTTCAACAAGGCAAGGTATCTCATACAAATAAGTTCTAGAGGATCCTCTCTCAATGCTCTTGGGTTCACTATTTTCGTCAAACGGGTTTTCGGGAACAATCCAATCAAGATTCTTTTCTATGTCTTCATGCATTGCTACAAGCTTAAAACGTATTAGTATCTTAATTTCCTCCCTATTAGGTTCGGTTTGGTTCATCTTTTCTCGTGTACCAATAACATCTACACATGAGCCTAGCATATTAAAACGATTAAATCTTTTTTAGCTTCCTTAGCAACATCATAGAATTCTTTAAGCAAGGTTTCCAGAATAAAATCTCTCTTTTCAGGGTCCTCAATTTCCTTAAGTTTAAGAAACATTACTTGCATTAAGGGGTTAAGATTAACAAACCTAGCTTCCAACATGTGAACTAAAGAAGCTGCAGCAATTTCATAATTTGGAGCAAGCTCTGTAAGGGATCTATCCTCAATATCCTCATGCTTACTAACATGATTAAAGAATTCTTCAATATTATCTTTTCCAATTATAGAGCCACTACCTATTGAAAGGTCTTTCAGGGTGAATTTAGGGATCAACATGGTGAGCTAAGAAAGAGGTAACAACTATAGAAAGGATTAATTTTTTGTGGTTTTAATAAAGAAAGCAAACTAGTACTACTAATTTTTTGTGTGTTTTTGATAAAGAAACAAGCAAACAAAGCAGAAATAAACTAAGAAAAACAAAAATAACAAAGTAAAGAGATTGGTTATGAGGGACTCCCCTTGTGAAGATGTCCTTGAATCCCCGGCAACGGCGCCAGAAAAATACTTGCTAACTCGTGGTTGATATCGAGCTCGTTGGGGAACCCCAAGAGGAAGGTATGATGAGCATAGTAGTAAGTTTCCCTCAGTTATGAAATCAAGGTTATCGAACCAGTAGGAGCAAGGAAACACCTCCAAGGTGTTGTTTCCAACTTGGAATCCAGCACAACACAACCACAGAACTTTGCCCCCAACTTAAAGTGAGGTTGTCAATCTCACCGGTTTTGCTGAAAACAAAGGATTAAACGTATTGTGTGGAAGAAAGTAATAGCTTGCAAAAAGTAAACAGAAAACAGTAAACAATTATAGATTGGTGGTAAAAGAATGGACCGGGGGTCCATAGTTCACTAGTGGTGATTCTCCTTAAGATAGATGACATGTTGGGTGAACAAATTACAGCGGGGTAATTGACAAACATCGAGAAAGCATACATGCATATACTAATCATCTTGACTCCTATGATATTTGATTGGGAATTACAACATTATACATAGAACGTAATCCAACTTCATCTATGACTAATAGTCCACCTTCAGGTTATCATCCGAACCACCTCCAGTATTAAGTTGCAAGCAACATATAATTGCTTTAAGCATTGCGTGTAAAGTAAACAATATGATTGTTCTATGAACAAAGAATTGTTGTTTTCTCCCTAGTAGCAATAGCACATCTAGTACCTTAGAGATTTCTGTCACTTCCCCAGATTACTAGAGGCATGAACCCACTATCGAGTATAAATACTCCCTCTTGGAGTTGCTAGCATCTACTCGGCCAAGATATCTACTAACAACAGAGAGCATGCAAGATCACAAATAACAAAGACATGATAGAATCAATAATCAATCTGAAATAGCATCTCAATATCCATCGGATCCCCACAAACACAACATGTATGATTACAAATAGATGATATTGATCATGAACGGAGCTCACAAGATCTAAACATGATAGCACAAAGAAGGAGAACCAAGCATCTAGGTACTACATGGACCCTTAGTCCAAGGATGAACTACTCATGCATCACACCAGAGGCTTTCATGGTGATAAAGAAGGCCTCCAGGGTGAATTCTCCCCTCCAACAGGGTGCCGGGAAGAGCTTCAGATCCCTCCTGATCTAGGGATGGAGATGACGACGGCTACAAACTCTTTCGTGGAATTTTTATCGGGTACTTAGGGTTTCTGTATCAGAGGCATCTTATAGGCGAAAGGGGAGGCCAAGGGGGTGCCCTAGGTGGCCGCACCACCCCCTGGCGTGGGCTAGGCCTGGCCGCGTGGCTAGGTGGTGTGGCCGGCCCCTGGCCCCTCTCTGTCTCGTATTCTGGCTCTGTGTCCCCCTCGGTGAAATATTGACTTTGGCTTTTGTCCCGTCCAATTCCGAGAATATTCATTTTCTAACTTTCCTGGAACCAAAAATAGCAAAAAACAGGCAGCTGGCACTGTGGCATCTTGTTAATAGGTTAGTCCAAGAAAGTGTATAAAAATACTCCAAAGTGTGGACAAAACATAAGAAAGTAGATACAAACCAAGCATGGAACATCAAAAATTATAGATACATTTGCAACGTATCATAATGCTCCTTCACCAAATTACACCATTGAAGATCTTGTAAAAAGGATCAATATCAAGATTTCGGTAAGTGAAGGAAATGAGGAAGCTATGTAGCAACACTTCGTTAATCAGGTAGCAATAAAGGTAGGTGAGCTTGAGGAAGAATATAAGCAAATTGCTAAAAAATTACCTGTGAAGCTTGATGATATATTTGAGCCTACTATTAAGATTAGGATTGGGACCAATGAGATAGATGCACTTTGTGATCTAGGTGCAAGCGTCTCAAAAATTCTAAAAAGTCTTTTTAATAAGTTAAATCTTGGCTCTTTTGAAATCACCGAGTTAAAATTGCATCTAGCAGATTCTACCTACAAACAAGTTGTAGGAATTAAGGAGAATACTTTAGTATACATTAAAGGTTGTCATGCTCTTATTGATTTTGTTATTATTGACATGCCTGAAGATGCTACTGCTCCTATTATATTAGGCCGTCCATTTTTAAGAACTATTAAGGCTTTGATTAATCTACATGAAGGGAACATGAAGCTTCAATTGCCTTCATGGGATCTTTTTGTTATTCATTTCCCTAGGAAGAAGAAAGCCAAGCATGATGAAAAGGAGGCCATCACTTTGAAGGCCAACTATTTTGGAGTGGGTGTTCCACTCATCTGGCCTAAGTGAGCAATATTGAGGTCAAGCTATTGACCATAAAGAGCGCTTCATGGGAGGCAACCCATGAGAAATAAAGGTTTGATTTAAATTTTTAAGTTTATGTTTAAAAAAGAGTGCTAGAAAGCTTCAATTGAGGAGAAGAAGTTCGGTAGTACTAGAAATCCTTCTTAATACATGCTGATGTTGGTTGACAATATTTACTATCATTTTTCTGTAAAAACAAGGTGTTTCGCTAAGTTTTAGGATACGAAAGAATTCTCGAAGAAACAGATTTTTTTGATGTATACAGAAGGTTAAACGACCAACTATACGGCGGGCATAAAAATTATGTTCGTATAGTTCCGGTCGTATAGATATTTTTGTCATCGACATTTTTTCATAAGTACTGACGGTTTAATGACAAATTATATGGTGGGAATAAAAATTCCGTTCATATAGATATCGAGGCTTTCGTACCATTTATTTTCCAGATACAGAGGGTTTGACGACCAACTATACGACGGGAACAAATTGTTCTGGCCGTATAGTTCTGGTCGTATAGCTTCACCGCCAGGTGGAAACCCTAAAATTTTGACAACAGGCCAACTATACGGCGGGAACACTGCTGACTCGTGTATTAACGAGCTCTTTGGGGAACCCCAAGAGGAAGGTATGATGAGCACAACAGTAAGTTCAGTTATGAAACCAAGGTTATCAATCCAGTAGGAGCAAGGAAACACCACAAAGGTGTAGCTAGCTGAACTTTGGCAGGGCGCACTACCGGTGCCAGCAGCAACGTGGAGACTTGCACAACACAACCATAGAACTCTGTCCCCAACTTACGATGAGGTTGTCAATCTCACCGGTTTTGCTGAAAACAAAGGATTAAACGTATCGAGTGTAAGAAAGTAATAGTTTGTAGAAAGTAAATACAAAGCAGTAAACAGTTGATTGTAGATTGATGGTAAAAGAAAGGACCGGGTCCATAGTTCACTAGAGGTGGCTCTCCTTAAGATAGATGACATGTTGGGTGAACAAATTACAGCGGGGCAATTGACAAACATCGAGAAAGCATACAAGCATATACTCCTCATCTTGACTCCTTTGAGATTCGATTGGGCATTGCAACATTACACATAGACCGCCACCCAACTGCATCTATGACTAATAATCCACCTTCAGGTTATCATCCGAACCCCCTCCAGTATTAAGTTGCAAGCAACAGATAATTGCATTACGAATTACGTGTAAAGTAAACAATACGATTGTTCTATGAACAAAGGATTGTTGTTTTCTCCCTAGTAGCAACAGCACATCTAGTACCTTAGAGATTTCTGTCACTTCCCCAGATTACTAGAGGCATGAACCCACTATCGAGCATAAATATTAACTCTTGGAGTTGCTAGCATCTACTTGGCCAAGATAGCTACTAACAACGGAAAGCATGCAAGATCATAAATAACAAAGACTTGATAGAATCAATAATCAATCTGAAATAGCATCTCAATATCCATCGGATCCCCACAAACACAACAGGTAGGAATTACAAATAGATGATCTTGATCATGAATGGAGCTCACAAGATCTAAACATGATAGCACAAAGGAGGAGAACCAGCCATCTAGCTACTACATGGACCCGTAGTCCAGAGATGAACTACTCACACATCACACCGGAGGCTTGCATGATGATGAAGAAGGCCTCCAGGGTGAATTGCCCTCTCCGGCAGGGTGCTGGGAAGAGCTTTAGATCCCTCCCGATCTAGGGATGGAGATGATGGCGGCTACAAACTCTTTCATGGAATTTTGATCGGGTACTTAGGGTTTCTGTATCGGAGGAAACTTATAGGCGGAAGGAGAGGCCGAGGGGGTGCCTGGGGCGGCCAGACCACCCCCTAGCGCGGGCCAGGCCTGGCCGTGCGGCTAGGTGGTGTGGCTGGGCCCCAGCCCCTCTCCGTCTCGTATTCTGGCTCCAGGTGTCCCTCGGTGAAAAACTGAGTTTGGATTTTGTCCCGTCCAATTCCGAGAATATTCATTTTCTGACTTTCCTGGAACCAAAACCAGCAGAAAACAGGCAGCTGGCACTGTGGCTCTTGGTAATAGGTTAGTCCAAGAAATCATATGAAAAGTACTCCAAAGTGTGGACAAAACACAAGAAAGTAGATAAAACCAAGCATGGAACATCAAAAATTATGGATACATTAGCAACGTATCAAACACATTGTTCCGGCCATATAGTTTCGTCTGTATAGTTGCGTCTGACCACAAAAACGCCACGAGAAGGTACCTCAAACCCCAAAACTTGAATCATTTTTCTATCTTCTACCTCCAAACTCTCTCAATACCTCCAGATATCTTCATCTATACTCAATTTCATTCGATTTCCTCGCACACAAGTGATCTACGATAGTTTTTCCTCCGATCCTCCAATTACTTTTTGCAAATTCATCTTCGATCTATCGTCATTATCAATCTAGGGTGAGACCTACTATGAACTAATTACCATGATTCTCTTGCCTAGATTATTATTATTTTGAGGGGATTCTTTAGTGTGGTATGATGAGGAATATGTTATACTTATTATTGTTGGATCAAAAAGTTTTATTTTTGTCTTGATTTATTATTTTAGATGATGAATGATACATTGCAAATGTATCTATAATTTTTGATGTTCCATGCTTGGTTTTATCTACTTTCTTGTGTTTTGTTCCAACTTTGGAGTACTTTTCATACACTTTCTTGGACTAACCTATTAACAAGATGCCACAGTGCCAGTTGCCTGTTTTCTGCTGTTTTTGGTTCTAGGAAAGTCAGAAAATCAATATTCTCGGAATTGGACCAGACAAAAGCCAAAGTTGGTATTTTCCCGGAAGACTCACGGAGCCAGAAGGAGAGTCAGAGAGGGGCCACAGGGTGGCCACACCACCCCATGGCGCGGGTCCCCCAGGCCGCGCCAGGGCATGGTGTGGCCCCCCTGGCTGGCCACCGACCTTGCCTCCTTCGCCTATAAGAGCCTCCCGATACCAAAACCCTAGATCGTCAATCAGAAATCCACGAAAAGTTCTGCAGCGCCACCGCCACCGAAGGGGAGATTCGGGGGACAGAAAGTCTCTGTTTCGGCACCCTGCCGGGACGGGGAAGTGCCCCCGAAGCCATCTCCATCGATCTCCACCACCATCTCCATCACCATTGCTGATTCCCATGATGAGGAGGGAGTAGTTCTCTCTCGAGGCTAAGGGTTCTACCGGTAGCTATGTGTTCATCTCTCTCTCTATGCATGATCATATTGTGATCATGAGCTTGTAATCTATAGATCTACCTTGCTACTCAAGTGCTTTAATAGATCTCTGCTCTCCCCATGTGTGTGAAAGTGACAGCGTGCACACCATGGTGGCACTTAGGTTAGAGATTGCAAATACTTGTTATGAGTTATATTTGGAGTTGGATGTCTTTATGAAATTGTGGTGTTTGTTGGACTCATCTAGTTCTCAAGGTGACAGTGTGGGGTTTTCTAGATGTGGAAACACTTACTTTGAGGTCTGCTGTTATAGCCCTACCATCGATTAGAGTGTCCAATGATACGTCCAAAACGTATCTACTTTCCCGAACACTTTTGCTATTGTTTCTCCTCTATACTTGTGTGATTTGGATGCAACTAATGCGAACTGACACTGTTTTCAGAAGAATTGCCTTGGTGTCTACTTTTTGTGCAGAAAATCAACTATCAGGAAAAATCCCGAAAAATATGCCAAAAATCCTATTTTACCCGAAGACTCCAGGAGCCAGAATACGAGACGGAGAAGAGCCCTGGGGTGGCCACACCACCTGCTGGCGCGGGACGGGGACGGGGAAGTGCCCCTGGAGCCATCTCCGTCGATCGCCACCATCATCTTCATCGACCATCCATGTTTCCTCCATCTATGAGTGAGTAATCCCCCGCTGTAGGCTATGAGGATGGTAGGGATTGGATGAGATCATTCATGTAATGGCATCAGATTGTTAGGGCATAGTGCCTAGTATCTCTATTAGTGCTTTATGACTTTGTTGCAACTTTGTTGTGCTTAATGCTTGTCACTAGGGCCCGAGTGCCATGATTTCAGATCTGAACTTATTATTGATTCATCATGATAGTTTTGTTTTGGGTCTTATCTACAAGTTGTACACACATGTCGTTGTCCGGAACCTATGGTCCCGAAGTGACAGAAATCGGGGTAGCCGGAAGGGAAAGGCTTTGATGTGAGGATCACGTGTGTTCACGGAGTGTTAATGCTTTGCTCCGGTGCTTTATTAAAAGGATCACCTTAATTGCCAGTAGTTCCCTAGAGGCCCCGCTGCAAACGGGCTAGCAGGACAAAAGATGTTGTGCAAGTTCTCATTGCGAGCACGTATGACTATATATGGAACACATGCCTAGGATTGTCTAGTACTTGGATGCTTTATCTTATTTATCTGCAATTGCCCTATGTTCTGATTGCTATGTGAATTGTCTTGTCCATGCAACGCCCGTCCATCCATCCCTATGCCTACCGCACTCGGATCCCACTGTTTATTGCTTTTGTTACTACTGTCTTTGTTTTGCTGCTACTGTTACTTTACTATTCCTACTACAAAACTGTTGCTACTGATAAACTGTTGTGAGCAAGATTGTTTCCAGGTGCAGCTGAATTGACAACTCATTTGTTAAGGCTGATAAGTATTCTTTGGCTCCCCTTGTGTCGAATCCATAAATTGGGTTTCACTTCCCTCGAAAATACTGCGATACACCCCCTATACTTGTGGGTCATCAAGACTATTTTCTGGCGCCGTTGCCGGGGAGCATAACTTTATTTATCAAGTTCACTTGGATTCTCTATTGTTCGCTGCTTTCCATCCATCATGGGTAAGTCTCGTGATGGCAAGGTTCCTATTTTACCATCCACTACAAGAAGAGGTACGGTTCTGAACACCTCTACTGCTCTTGATTCACCGTCTGTTCTGAGTAAGTTCCTTACACCACCACATACACATGCTACACACACTGCTACTACTGCTGAATCTGAAACTTATGATGCTTATGATGCTGCTTCTACTGTGCTTGATAAGAGTGGTTCATTAGGTCCTTTCCTAGATGCTATGATTGCTAGAACTATAGTTGGAAATACCGAAACTCCTAATGAAGACACCGCCACACCTGTTAGCTCACCTGAGTCTAGCGAGAGTTATGATGCTGAAGAAGATTATGTTGAGATGACTGATGAGTTTATTGAAGAATGTAGGAACACCCATGATAGGAGAGCCGCTAAGAATCTCCTTGAGAGGCGTACTATTAAACCCAAATTGTCTCTTGATGCTAAGTTTGCTGCTTCTCCCATAAACATTATAGATGAATATTATGATTTCTCTCTCGATCTATCTTACATAGCTATTGTCGAGAAAGAACCTTTTGGTGGAACTAAGAATGAAAGTGTGGTAGCACATATGAATGAACTTTCTACCATGAGTGGCTTGTTTTCTGATGATATTAAAATGCGTACTTACTTTGTTGCTAAGATTTTCCCTTTTTCACTGAAAGGCGAAGCTAAAACTTGGTTTGGTAATTTACCTCCTGGATCTATTGATAGCCCCGAGTGCTTGTTGAATACTTTCCTGCAGAAATATTTTCCTCCTAGTGCTAGACATGCTGTTTTGCAGGAACTTTTTGATTTTAAACAGGGAGAAAAAGAGGTATTGCCCGAATCTTGGGCAAGGTTTTCTGCTTTGATTCATGCACAGGCTGGAAGTGCATTACCTAAGAATGAACTACTTGATATATTTTATAATGGACTAACCGAAGAATCTAGGACATACCTAGATAGTTGTGCTGATTGTGTTTTCAGGAATAGGACTCCCAAGGAAGCTGAGGAATTAATGGCTAAAATAAGCAAGAATTATGAAGATTGGACTCCTCCTAAACAAGCTATACCTGAAGTAATTGTACCTGAACCATCTATTCGTGTGCCTATTCCAACATCAAAGAAGAGGGGAGTTATTGAATTAAATGATGAAGTGATGAAGGAAGCTAAGAAGTGTCTTAAGGAGAAGGGAATTAAAGCTGCAGATGTCAAGAATTTACCTCCTATAGAAGAATTATGTAAGCCTATTCCCTACGCATCCACTATTGAGGTACACTCTCTCCAACACTTTGATGAAGGTGATATCCCTTACTCTAAACCTCCTGATCAATGCTTAGAAGAATTTGATATCTTTATTGTTAAGCAAGATAACTTTAATAAAAGGGTGCAAAATCATCTAATGGAAAACACTAGAGCTATTGTTGAGTTGAAAGATATTGTGGAAAGAACCTCTAATGATGTTAAAATGATTGTTGAACACTTTCAAATGGTTCAAACTCAAATAGATCAACTCGTTAAAGTGCAAAACGACTTGCTAGTTAATGCTGCTAAAGAAAACATGCTTATGAAATTAGAACTAGAAGTGGTGCTGCTACCCAGGATCCTCTATATCCTGAGGGGCATCCCAAAAGAATTGAGTAGGATTCTCAACAAGCTGAAAATAGTGGTTCTACTCGTAAGAAAAGGAAAAAGAAACATAAAACTGTTGTAGAACCCTCTGAACCTGCTATAGATCCTAATAGTATATCTATCTCTGATGCTGAAACTGAAAGTGGTAATGAAGAAAATGTTGTTCCTAATGAAGAAAAAGTTGAAGAAGAACCTAAAAACCACACTAAGAATACTAAATACACCAAAGAAGATTTTATTGCTAAGAAACATGGTAGTGAAAGAGAACCTTGGGTCCAAAAACCTATGCCTTTCCCTGATAAGAAACACAAGTCAAAGGAAGATGAACACTATAATAAGTTTTGTGAGTGGATGAAGCCTTTATTCTTGCAAATTCCTTTGACTGATGCTATTAAATTGCCTCCTTACTCAAAGTATATGAAGGACATTGTCTCGAATAAAAGGAAGATCCCTAATGAAGAAATTTCTACTTTGCTTGCTAATTATTCCTTCAATGGTAAGGTTCCTAAGAAACTTGGAAACCCAAGGATTCCAACTATCTCTTGCTCTATTAAGAACAGTTATGTTAGAACTGCTTTGTGTGGTTTGGGAGCTGGAGTTAGTGTTATGCCTTTCTCTCTCTATAAGAGGCTTCAACTTGAAAAATTAATACCAACTGATATATCTTTGCAAATGGCTGATAAATCTACCATTATTCCTGTGGGTATATGTGAGGATGTACCTGTTCAGGTGGCTCACAATTGCTTGATATTAACTGATTTTGTTGTGCTTGAAATGCCCGAAGATGATAATATGTCTATTATTCTTGGGAGACCTTTTCTTAATACTGCAGGAGATGTTATTAATTGTAATCAAGGAAAGGTGACCTTCAATGTTAATGACAAGGAACATACTGTCTATTTCCCCAAGAAGATTGAAAGGACTTATGGTTTGAATTCAATTGAACATGTTGAAGGCATTCGAGTTGGAGAAATATATTGTCCCATACCAAGAGAAAAATTTGAAACTATTATGATTGGGACCATTGCTATCAAGGTTGAGGTAACATAATTATTAGTGGAGTACAAAGTTTTGTCTCATATACAATTGTTTTGGTAGCAAGACTTGATCAACCTTGTTAACAAAAGGATTCCATTGAACAAATCAATGTTTTCATTATGATTATCTCCGTTTATTTCTATCCTTTGCATTTTAGTTTTTGCTTTCGTTTAGTTTTCTTTTTGTTGTTAGTTGCTTGCATGTTAGAACTTCTGTAGTTCTAGCCTTGTTTTGTCCTTGCATCATGTTTCCAAAAGAAAAAAATCTGTTTGTCAGAAAAATCATTCTTCTATTTCTGAAAAATGCCCAAAAATAAAGTGTCTCAAAAAATTCCAGAAAATTCATATTAAATTTTTACGTGAAAAAAGGGGCAGAGGAGTACCTGGGAGGTACCAGGGGGGCCCACCTGGCAGGCACACCACATGGTGGCGTGGCCAGCCTTGGGTGGCGCCATGCCCTAGTGTGGGCCACCCCTGGCCCCCCACTAACTCTCTCACCTGCCACTTTCTTCTCTCTCCCGAGTAAGTTCCAGTTCATAGCTCAAAATCGCGTTCTTGCTGTGCTTGCTCTCGATTTTTTTCGATCTCCTTGCTCAGCCCATCTTTCTTGCTGAAATTTGGAGCATTTGTTCCCTGGTATGTGACTCCTCCCCTTGTCTAAGTAGATTTGTGTTTAGTGGATTATATATTGAGTATTTTGCTGCTATAGGTGACTGGTTATGAGAGCTTGTAAGCTTGTTTGATGCTTAGAGATATAGTTTTGATGCATGTTTAGGCCTATTGCAAGTCCCTATGAGTAAAATCCTTCACTATATTTACTTTGCAATCACTTGTTTAATAGGTGTTTAAATTTCAGAATACCAAGCATGAACAACCATACTTTTGGAGAGATATTTGAGAGTGATGCACCTAGGAGGTCGAGGCCCTCAAGAACAGCCTCTCAAGCTAGGCCATCATATAATGAAGACCTCATTGCATCACGTATTGGCAGTGAAAGAGATGATGGGGGTGCTCACCCATCCTCTTTTCCTTGTTTTACTTTCTTGCAAGTGCAGGTATTCTTGATGATTTCTTGCTACTGATTGAGAGCGTTGGCTTGACCTCTTATATGCAAGATGAGAGTGCACAATACGCTATGCTCACCAAAACTTTTGTTGAGAGCTTCTCATTTTCTAACACATCCTATCATTCTACTGTCTCATTTAAGATCTATGCTATGCCCTTCACCATGCCTTTGGAGAGATTTTGCAGTATTGTAGGTGTGCGTATGGCAGGGACCGTGAAGAAAATTCAAGGGCGACCCGCTGATTTGTTGGAGCTTTACCGAGGGGTGACCAATGATGATGACCGTGTGGCGCAGCGCGGAAAGATAAGAAATATCCAACTCCCTGCTCTTGGATACTTTGCTTACTATCTTGCCACTAGTGTATTGGGTAGGGAGAACATTAGTAATATCTCCAACTATCACTTAGCTTTCCTTGCTGCTGCGCTCAACAATGATACTCGATACAATCTTGGCTCTCTTATTGCTCGCCACCTAGCTGCTAGGGGGCCTATCTATGGGGGCATCATTGCCTCGCGTGTGGTCGATGCATTAGATATCTCGGTGGCTCCTGATGATGTTATGCTAGCACCACAGAGGCTCGACCTTGTTGCCATGAAAACTCATCACTTTGTCACTGCTACCTCTGATTTGAACAATCTAGTATATAGGATGCTTTTCACTAACGGGGATGAAAGGGAGATCCTTTTGCCCCAGCCTGCTTTGTTTAGTGTTGACAGGAGACCGTGGTCGCGCTCCAAGGAGGAGGTGGATGAGCAGCTTCGCTTGTTGGGTTTCCACGAGCAGCACCAGGAGGATGTGCCCTCCTATGATTATTCCGCACATTACGGAGGGATGTACTCTGGCTCGCACCAGGACGAGGGTACCTCCTCATCGTACCCCGATGACACTTCATCTTGGCCAGCCTGGGATTGATACCCACTTAGGCCAAAAGCCTAAGCTTGGGGGGAGGTACGCCGACACCGCACTCATCTCCATATCATGTTGTGTCGGTTCTTTGTATATTCATGCTTTCGTTCTCTTATTAGTTTTCGTTCTTCTTTGCGTTTGCTTTCTAAAACACAAAAAGACCAAAAATATTTTTGTTGTTTCTCTTTGGTTTGCTTCTTCTTTTTGCTTTGGTTTGCTTGTTCCTCTTTGCTTCGTTTGAACTATTCGAAAAACCCAAAAAGATTTTGCTTTGCTTGTTTTTCTCTTTTGGTTTTTGTTTAAAAATCGAAAACACCAAAAATATTTGTCGTTCTTCTTTGGTTTTTGCGAGTTGGCTACAGGGTTCGGCAGTTCTCAGTGGATTATGGGTTTCATATTATTATTCAAGCCATACAAGTGAAGAGCAATAATGAGGATTAATGACAACTTGAGGCATGGTAAGAGGCTGGTAACGAACTCTATTTGGCTTCATTTTTGTACATATACTCATCTTTGTGAGCTTGCTTAGTCCGTTCATGTAGGGTGTATGTTATCTTTGGATGCTTAGTAGTTCTTGATTTCTTGTGATTAGCTCTAGCCCGCTAATAGTTTGTAGCATGTCTCATGAATGTTTGCTTGCATTACTCTATTCATAAATTGGTATGACACCGTGGTATCCTCCTCTGAATGTTTCATTTGAATTGACTTGGCACATGCTCACGCATGCACAAGACTGTAATCAGTTGAGCCTCGATGAATTATTTTGCCTTGAGGATCTTGAATCATTTTCATGCCATGAGTAGTCATGTTTTGTTGCAAGCATGATAATGACGGCTATTGCTCTCTCGTTTGTCACGCTCTTACTTTTGCTAGCCTTCACTTCCACTGAGTGTTTTACTCATGTTTCCAACTCCCTAAACCAAATATTTCCAAAGTGTCCACCATACCTACCTATTAGCATCGTTTGCTATCTCCGTGCATATTCAATATGCCTTGTTTTCTTCCGAATAAAATGTTTGCTTGTTATGAGAAAGTTAGTTAGTAAAGCTCTCACAAACTTGATGGCACACTTTATTTTCTTGCACTTAATAAGCCTGAACCATTGCGTCCTTCTTTGTTGCGCATATGCTTGCGCTTTATGAGTTGAAGTTAGCAGAACCATGTATCATCGGGACCGCTTTCAACGCTCCATAGGTACTTTGTACCTAGTTGATATCATGTTCTTTTGCTTATGGATCCCGGTGGTGTGAAATAAAAGTGGAACTTGTAAGATCATGGAGTTTGTATGTATGTTAGAGAAACGCCTGGGCCGCTAGCCTAAGCCATGCCTAATCATGGTGGAAACTTGCAGCATAACCGTAATGAGAATTCTATGAAGCATCCTCAATAAAAATCTATGCATATAGTAAATAAAAAGATTGCTGAGATGCTCATTGTCTGCTCGCCTTGTCATTTTAATTATGGGATAGCTCCTGTATCATATGCAAGGGGTACCCCGTTGGCGGTTCTTTATGATACATATATACTTACAATGACAAGAGCTTACGTGTGACTGAAGTTGAGTAGCATGAGGACCGGTCTTCATAAGTAAGGGGCATGAGACTTCAATTTATAACTTGTCAAGCATATCCTCTTAGTTGTGTCACTTTCACCTTAACCACATTAAAGATGCTTATGATAGGGGCAATGAGAGCTCAAAGCTAACGAGTATCATACTTTCAGCATTTGGAAGCCTTTCAAAATTATTCAAAACCTTTTTCTTCCACTTGTTGAGTCTCCACATATTCTTTGAGCACCTTCTTGAGAGCATAGTTTTCATTCTTTGTGTTTGTTCCAATACTTGATTATTTGTGTTATGACTTTGATGCTTGTATCTTTGATATCTTTACTTCTAGTCATCACTTGAACTTCAGAGGTGCCTTGGAATTCATAATCAAAGGCAAGCGAGATACCACTCTATCATACCTTTCTATGAGCATTGTAATGTTGCTTATGTTTGTGCTTCATGCTACTTATTATTCTTGAGTTGGAATCTCTTCATAGCTTGCAATAACTATTAAGTAGACTCAGTTGCATACTCTATATTATGAATTGTCTAGGTAGTTGATCACATTGCTGAGAATATTTACATCATATGAAGCAAATGTGTTCGTGAAAGTTCTTTTATCGCACTCAGTTTTCAACTGAATTGCTTGAGGACAAGCAATAAGCTAAGCTTGGGGGAGTTGATACGTCCAAAACGTATCTACTTTCCCAAACACTTTTGCTATTGTTTCTCCTCTATACTTGTGTAATTTGGATACAACAAACGCGGACTGACGCTGTTTTCAGCAGAATTGCCTTGGTGTCTACTTTTGTGCAGAAAATCAACTATCAGGAAAAATCCCGGAAAATATGCCAAAAATCCTATTTTACCCGAAGACTCCAGGAGCCAGAATACGAGACGGAGAAGAGCCCTGGGGTGGCCACACCACCTGCTGGCGCGGGCCAGGCCAGGCCACGCCAGGGGGTGGTGTGGGCCCCCCAGGCACCCCCTCGACCTCTCTCTTCGCCTATAAGGAGCCTTCTGACCTAAAAACTGCGGGGGGTTCGACGTTTTTCCACAAAAAGTTCCGCTGCGCCGCCGCCACCGAAGAGGAGATTCGAGGGACAGAAAGTCTTTGTTCCAGCACCCTGCCGGGACGGGGAAGTGCCCCCGGAGCCATCTCCATCGATCTCCACCATCATCTTCATCGACCATCCATGTTTCCTCCATCTATGAGTGAGTAATCCCCCGCTGTAGGCTATGGGGATGGTAGGGATTGGATGAGATCGTTCATGTAATGGCATCAGATTGTTAGGGCATAGTGCCTAGTATCTCTATTAGTGCTTTATGACTTTGTTGCAACTTTGTTGTGCTTAATGCTTGTCACTAGGGCCCGAGTGCCATGATTTCAGATCTGAACTTATTATTGATTCATCATGATAGTTTTGTTTTGGGTCTTATCTACAAGTTGTATACACACGTCGTTGTCCGGAACCTATGGTCCCGAAGTGACAAAAATCGGGGTAGCCGGAAGGGAAAGGCTTTGATGTGAGGATCACGTGTGTTCACGGAGTGTTAATGCTTTGCTCCGGTGCTTTATTAAAAGGACCAGCTTAATTGCCAGTAGTTCCCTAGAGGCCCCGCTGCAAACGGGCTGGCAGGACAAAAGATGTTGTGCAAGTTCTCATTGCGAGCACGTATGACTATATATGGAACACATTCCTAGGATTGTCTAGTACTTGGATGCTTTATCTTATTTATCTACAATTATGTTCTGATTGTCTTGTCCATGCAACGCCCGTCCATCCATCCCTATGCCTACCGCACTCGAATCCCACTGTTTATTGCTTTTGTTACTACCGTTACTTTACTATTCCTACTACAAAACTGTTGCTACTGATAAACTGCTGTGAGCAAGATTGTTTCTAGGTGCAGCTGAATTGACAACTCAGTTGTTAAGGCTGATAAGTATTCTTTGGCTCCCCATGTGTTGAATCAATAAATTGGGTTTCACTTCCCTCGAAAATACTGCGATACACCCCCTATACTTGTGGGTCATCATCCAACCAGAGAGTAGTTAAGAGTAGTATCATAAAGAGAAGATATTTATAAGAGAGTGTTCACTAGTGAAAGTATGATCCCTAGGCCTTGTTTCTAAGCATTGATACACCGTTTGCTACGAGATCTGTTACATGTTTGCTTGCTTCCATCTTTATTTCAGTTTTACTATAGTCTTTTCCACTCTATCAAGCTATTCTCTATCACTGTTACCACTTATAATTATCTATACCACTTGTATTTCACTATCTCTTCGCCGAACTAGTGCACCTATACACCTGACAAGTGTATTGGGTGTGTTGGGGACACAAGAGACTTCTTGTATCTTGATTGCAGGGTTGCTTGAGAGGGGATACCTTTGACCACTTCCTCCCTGAGTTCGATAAACCTTGGGTGATCCACTTAAGGGAAAACTTGATGCTGTTCTACAAACCTCTGCACTTGGAGGCCCAACAACTGTCTACAAGAATAGAAGTGCATAGACATCAAGCTATTTTCTGGCGCCGTTTTCGGGGAGGTAAGGTAAAAGGTATTCACGCCGAAGGATTAAAGAAGAAGAACCTCCCACGGCAAACGCCTATTTTCTGGCGCCGTTGCTGGGGAGGTAAGGTAAAAGGTACTCACATCCTCCGGTGTGAATGCTCGAAGTTATTTCCTTTAGATTCTGCAATTGTCTTTTTGTTTCTTGTTTTCACTAGTTAGGCTTAATGGAAAACAACAAAAAAATTAGAGAGCTTTATAGTATTTATCTTGAGTTAGGACATGAAGTGTTTGAAGAGAAAATTAAAAAACCTATAGAACTTTACTTGCATGCTAATAGCAATGTTGTTAGTATGAATTCTTTGGACACCATTATTACTAATGCTATGGAAAAGTCTAAGCTTGGGGAAGCTAGTTTTTATGAAAATGATCTTTTTAGTTCCCCAACTTTGAAAGATAGCTATTCTATTGCTTATGATGATATCAAACCTCCAATATATGATGATTACAATGATGAATATGATATTTTCAGTCCACCTACTATTGAGGAGAAAATTAATTATGACTACAATATGCCTCCTATATTTGATGATTATGGTGATGAGAATAATAATGATAGCTATTTTGTTGAATTTGCTCCCACTACAATTAATAAGAATAACTATGTTTATGTGGAGAATATTAATTATTTTATGCATGTGGATCATGATAAGAATTTTTTATGTGATAGTTATATTGTTAATTTTATTCATGATGCTACTGAAAGTTATTATGAGAGAGGTAAACATGGTTTTATGCATCTCAATAATATTAAGTTTCCCCTCTTTATGTTGAAAGTCTTGAAGTTGCACTTGTTTTGCTTTCCTATGCTTGTTGCTTTGTGCTTTCATGACTTGTTTATTTACAAGACTCCTATGCATTGGAAGTGGGTTAGACTTAAATGTGCTTTGAATTTGCTTCTTGATGCTCTCTTTTACTTCAATTCATATTTCTTATGTGAGCATCTTCTCAAATTATCATGCCTAACTTAAAGGCGTTAAAGAAAAGTACTTATTGGGAGATAACCCAAAAGTTTTAGATGAGTCTTGGAAGTTATTACTTCTGTAATAACCGCTCCTTATCCTTATCGAAATCTCCCTCTCCAGAGTGGAGAGTAGGACCAATCTGACCCCCGAAACGAAGGTCGTGGATGTGGCGGCGCTCTGTTTCGTGAAAATCTCCGTGCTTCTAGATACCTAGGTTTTTAGGTATATAAGGGGGTACGCGAAAGGAGGAGGCGAGACGATGCTCCAGGGCTGAAAGAGCCTGGGTGGCATGACTAGTGGAGGTGCACGTGCGACCAGGCCTCTTTCGGGCCTCTGGGCTCCAATTATTTGATTCCAAAGCCCCAAGGTCTTTGTTCCAGTGAACAACTTGCGTGGTATTTTTCTCCGATTTTATTTCCTGGGAAAACAGCCATAAAGAAGAATTTTGCTAAAAACAACGTTAGATTCAGTAATTTTATTCAAGTATGGTCTAGAGCAGATCATTGAGCAAGATATTTGGAAAAGTAGATACATTTGTGATGTAACATCCATATAGAATGGACGAGGGCAACATTGTGTTACTTCATTGAACTAGCATAATTTTGCCCCAACCATGCTAGATGAATCGTGGAATTACCTGTCTCCTTTAGACTTTGGGACTACGATGAGATATTTGCATATACTTAACATATATGTTAGCATCAATATCTAACATATCTATCTAGAATTTGAGCACAAGTTTAATATCTAACATAGTTATCTAGAATTTGAGCCCAAATTTAATATCTAGCTAATGGACTATCTAACATAACATCTAAATTTTCAGCCCAAGTTTAATATCTCTAATGCACTATCTAACATATCTAACTTGAATTTGAGCTCAAGTTTAATATCTAAAGCACTATCAACATATCTATCTAGAGTTTAAGCAATTGCTATTAAAAAGGGGCATGGTGGGTGGCTCACCGAGGCCGGGGACAGGATGGTTGTGGCGGCTCGGGGCCGGGGCCGGGGCGGCGAATGTGTCTCGATGAACATGGTGGCCGACGGATCGAGCGTTGTGGAGAGGGAGAGGGGCTAGCGGATCGAGTGTTGTGGTGGGAGGCAGAGGAGGGGGGTTGGTGGGGGATCGAGTGAGTGTGTGAAACGGGAGGGGAAAATGTTGTGTATGTGTGTACCGTGGGGTATTCTTTAGCCGTACCGTTCATTTGCTCTGAACTCCATTAATAGAGTAACTGTTAGTGGCGTTTATTTGTTCGGAAAGACACCACTAGATTCGTACTGGATGCATCTGTGGGACCCATTTACTGTTGGTGTTTCTTTATTCCTCTCCACTAGATTTTAGTGGTGGTGTTCGTGATTTTCTGAACACCATTACTATTTTGCCTGAAAGTAGTGCCGTGTAATTTTTTTAGCACGCCACTAGCAAAATGACTGTCATAAGGCTTTTCTACTAGTGTAATCATATCTGACCCGTGCGAAAAAGACATAGGTAAATAGTATCATATGTTATTAACACATCATTTGTTTTTTTTGTGCAGGTCAGACATCGTCGTATTTCTGGATAAAATTTTATAGGTGCAAAGATACAACACAACCTATGTATCACCATTTTTTTTATGTTCCTTATCACGATCTATGTGGTAAGTTTTGATAAAATATTTCTAGCTACTTTCCCTATATGTGCCTTGGTGGATGATGAGTGAAATTTCTGGCTGAAAACAACTCAAAGTATGTGTTGTAAAATAATTATATATACAGTTGTAACCGTTTAATTTTCTAACAGATTTTCTAAATTATAACGTGTTCTCCGTCTCTTCTGAAGCAGCTCCTACCAAGGCTTTGGACAATTCAAAAGAAGTCGGCTGCGAAGAGTACATTGTCGTCCCGTGCACCTCTGATTTCTGTCATGCTACCTGATGGTGCAAAGTTTCTCATCTTCTTTTTGCAGATGACACTCTTTTATTCTTCATGGCAGAAGGTGGCCAAGCCACACGTGTGAAGGGCATCATTGATACATATGCTGCGAGCACGGGCCAATTCAAGATTCTCTGAGGCAAAACCTGGATATCCAGCGGGAATATTTTGAGGAAAAATATTTGGGTTTACCTACTCCGGAAGGGTGGATGAACCGTGGTAAGTTCCAAAACTTGCAGATCAAGTTGTGCAAGCGCATCATGCGGTGGGGTGATCTCTCTCAAGGGGGAAAGGAAATTATGATTAAATCTGTAGCTCAAGCATTGGCAACATATATCATGGGTGTCTTCAAGTTGCCTCTGTCAGTTTGTGATGACTTGACTAAACTTGTGAGAGACTTCTGGTGGGGAGCGGACCATGGTAGAAGGAAGATACATTGGTTAAGCTGGGATAAATTGGTACGGCCAAAACATGAGGGAGGTATTGGGTTTCGTGACATGCGTGTGTTCAATCAGGCTCTCTTAGCAAGACAGGCTTGGAGGCTTATAGAGAGGCCAGACAATTTATGTGCGCGAGTTCTTAAGGCAAAATACTACCCATAGGGAAATATTGTTGACACTGTTTTCACGAGTAACCCCTCGTCGACTTGGACAGCCATAGCTTATGGTCTAGAACCGTTGAAGAAGGGTTTAATTTGGAGAATCGGTGATGGAAAATCGGTTAGAATGTGGAGAGATAATTGGATCCTGGAGGAATTTACACTAAAACCAATTGGCCATCGTGGGAATTCTCGTCTAAACACGTCTCTAGTTTGCTGAATGAGCGTGGTGAATGGAAGGAGGAGGTAGTCCGGAAAAATTTCCCTCCCATTGATGTAGCAGCTATCCTGAAAATAAAGACATGATCGACACGGGGGGTGGATTTTATTGCCTGGCTATATCGATGATGAACCATGCTATATCGATGATGAGAAATCAGGTGTATTTTCTGTTCGGAGTGCGTACAAGCTGGCTATATCGATGATGAACCAGGAACAGGACGCTGCCTCATCGAGTAGTGCTCCTGTGGGGAACAAAATCATCTGGAAGAGGATATGGAGCAACGGAGTTCCTGAAAAAATACGCATTTTTTTCCTGGAGGCCAGTGCATGGAGCCCTAGCTACGGAGGAGAATAAATGGCGACGCGGTCTGCGTGTGCCTATGCATGGTGTGTGGACGTGAGCTAGAGGACATTGGACATATGATTTTCAGTTGTCCGCATGCTATGGGTCTTTGGAATACCATGCGCGAGGTGTGGCCGATTCCTAGTTGGGATCAGTTGGTGGGCAATCATGATAGCTGGCTAGAGGAGTTCCTATTGCCACTAACAAACGAGGTATTTGACAAGATCTTGATGGTTATATGGCGCATTTGGTTTGTCCGCAATGAGGTCACACACTACAAGCCAATGCCACCGATTGAAGGGTCTAGGAGATTTCTATGTAGCTACATGACGTCCCTGGCCAATATGAAGTACTTGCCTACAGAGGTGATCATGAAGGGGAAGCAAACGAGGAACCAATTTGTGAAGAAGGTGGTGAAAACTCCTGATACACCTACGCCATGGGCTCGTCCACCAGAAGAATTTGTCAAACTGAACGTGGATGGATCTTTTGTGTCTCACGATGGAACGGCAGGTGCCGGGATGATACTTAGAAGACATGACGGCTCTATTGTGTTATCTTCTTGTCGAGTCCTGCTTCGATGTACTTCAGCACTGGAGGCTGAACTAAGAGCGTTTATGGAGGGCGTTTCTCTGGCTAGTGAGTGGTCTGTTGAACCAATCCTAATTGAAACGGACAGCACTATGATTCTCCAAATGATGAGAAGCAATGATAGGGACCGATCAGAGCTAGGATATCTTGTTGTTGAAGCAAGAGAACCGATAAGAAGGGTTCGCATTGCTGAAATATCAAAGGTGCCGCGAACACAGAATGTTGCTAGTCATGAATAGCTAAGTTTGATAGATTGAATAACTGTACTGCTGTATGATTAGGGTCTTGGCCAAATTGTATTCTGGATATCCTCCTTAGGCCTTGTTTACTTTTCTCGTATTTTCATCCACTAGAGCTGTAGAAATATGCGGGGATTTGGTGTTCACCCAGTACTCTCCAATCCCCGCAGATACTCTTCCCTAAAAATACTCTACCATGTAGGAGAGTTTTCAATTTAGACAAAATAAGAAGGATTTGCGGTGATATCCTGGGATTATCCCGACCAAACCCGGAGTAGTAAACGGACTACGGGATTTTGCGGAAATTGGAATAATCTCCTTCATTCCCCGTAAATACACTAGTGAATACGAGAGAAGTAAACAAGGCCTTAAGGATTATAATGCCACTAATATTTGATTAATACATTTACCCCGAAAGAAAAGTTCATTCTCTGGCTGGCGCTGATTAGCACAAGCAGCGTATCAGCATGATTTGGTTCCAACAGTGACATCCGATGCATCATGGCCTTACAAAAGCTCCTGAATGATCCACAAGGCCAATCTCAGTCTGGTATGGAATCCTGGGGATCTGACGGGCTTCTGCCTTTACATCTCGACAAAAGGGGACTCCAGGGCCACTTTCCCTAGGACTTCAGTTCTGCACCAGGCTAACCGCTAACCTTTTTTTTTTTTTTGACAAGGCTAACCGCTAACCTCGGTGGCAAACAACCTTTTGTCAGGTCCTGTTCCGGTGTCATGTCTCTCCGGTCGTTCCCGGCTGCTAGCTTCACCGGTAACCGAGGGCTCTGCGGTGCACCGCTACGGTATTGCGAGAAGAAACAGATGCTGCACGAGATCAACGACCACATCACCATCGGTGTTGCTGACTGTTGTAGTGTTTGTGGTGGGGTTCATGGTTGTAACGATCTGAATCTGTAGGATTCGAAGTCTCGGTGTTTACAGAGCTATCCCTGGATCAAAGCTAGCATACACAGTAACAAAATAAAATACTAAGATAAACATACATCAATTTATTACTCATCGATAGAACTAGAGTTTACATAATACAAGCTGCACAACATATAGTGGTTGGCTCACTTTACAGCTTTAACATAATCGATAATGTTGGGCACCATCAACACCATAGGGCTTGTTGAGTATAGGCCTGCGATCCTAGTCGTCCTCACACATCATCAGATTACCGTGCAACATGACACGTTGCAGCCAATAAAGTTGGTCAATACATTAAATATATTGGCAAGTTACACCACATATGCCTATTTCTACATGCATAAGGCTTTATATGGAGGTCATATGGTTTATTTGCGTAAAGCCAATTTTATTTGCATGAAACATTTCAAAACTTCCTTTGTTCTTTGTTTATTTTAAAATCAAAATAATATAAGTCAGGACACAAATAATCCTCCAAGGTTCACCAACCTATACCCGTCCCAAATACGGCTAAACTAGCTCCAAGCACTCTCTGAATAGAGCCAGCATGCTATTTTTTTAGGTACACCAATCCTTCAAACACTCTCTGGATGAAGGTAGTGTCATAAAACATTTTTGAAAAGGTTTTAAAAACAGAGGAGATCCTTCAAAGGCTTCAATCTTCAATTGATCAAATTGCTCATATCTGGAAGCACGGCTAATCGATTAGATCATTCACTATGCAGATGTTGTACACTTTCCCCATATGTCACAATCCATTCCCATTGTTGTGACTGTTCATGGATCGTGACGAAGTCTTCCATAGAAGCTCCCTATGCATGTACATGATCCGCCCACTACCATGATCCGAAGATCCCTCTCCAATGGCGGTATCGATGCAAGGGTTTTCTTCCATGGTCAACTAAGCCACATCCCATATAGCATGTGGGTGTACCGGAAGCTCCCTTCAAAAGAAACTCTAAAGATCTCTTTGACCCTGGGCGGCGGTCCCCACCAATTCCTGGGTCTGCAGACCCACTCTTTGGTCGCAACCCTTGTAGACGCTCCCATCATACCACTCCGCCTAGAGGAAAATATTTTATTTTCTTTTTTCTTTGTAAACACTTTTGTAAAACATATGCTCTTTACTCGAGCTAAAACATTTTAGAGAATTGTTTTGCTTTGAACCCCCCATCAAAATCCTTTTAGCACAGTTATTGCATAGTACAAAAAAAGCAAATCATAATTAAACCTATGGTGTCAAGGAGTATTTATGTAGGAGAACCTAAGTTTATAACTATTCTGGGTCATGGCTATAAGTTTACAAAGCGCGAAGTTTTTCAAATATACTTATACCAAAAATACTATTACAACCTATACATGCATACTACCATTTTATAAACAAAAGCATGCATTATTAAAAACATAGGTGATGAAAATGAAGGGTGGTATAACTTGCATTTTTGCATAAAAATCCCAATAATATCTCCTCAATAATTTATCCTTGACAATTTATTCTTGGTAGTTTATCCTTGATAATTTACTCCCCAATTATATATATCCTCGATCACATATATCCTTAATAATTTATTCTCGGCAGTTTATCCTCGTCACTCCTCGTGAAATCTATCGAGATGGAAAGAAAAACAACGACATACATAAACATGCACACAAGCATGGCATTTAAAATGCAAATATTAAACAAATATGAAATCATGTGAAAGACGCATCAAACTCTAAAAATAAATCAAATTATTCTATTTAATTTTCAATAGCAACTCTAAACATATTAGCAAAGAACTCTAATTAAGTATGTGTATTTCTATTTACATATCGAGTTAAATTAAGCCTAGGACTTAGGTTATTCTTCATATGGACATTGTCATGGTTGGAAAAATTATTGTATGGTACTGGTAGATAGGTATGGTCACGGGCTCCAATTTTGTAGAAGGGTTTATATTGAAAATACTTGTGGAATTTAAGTTATGACAAAAATACTCAACACCTCTCAATTAAAATTCGAATATTTTATAATTGCCAAAACTTGTATATTACAGATCCATTGGATTATATATTTCCTAAGGATTCCAGGGACACCTTATTTGCAAATTTTGGATGAGTAGATCAAAAGATATGGATTTTAGAAGATCGGGCATTTTCTGTCTTAAATAACGAAAATGGAAATAATTTGACAAGTGGCAAAATTCTACTGGCTGATACCCCTTCATCTAGATGATGGTAAAATAGGAAACTTGCCATCATGAGACTTACCCATGATGGATGGATAGCAGCGAACAATAGAGAATCCAAGTGAACTTAATAAATAAAGCTATGCTCCCCGGCAACGGCGCCAGAAAATAGTCTTGATGACCCACAAGTATACAGGGTGTATCGCAGTATTTTCGAGGGAAGTAAAACCCAATTTATTGATTCGACACAAGGGGAGCCTTAACAACTGAGTTGTCAATTCAGCTGCACCTGGAAACAATCTTGCTCACAGCAGTTTATCAGTAGCAACAGTTTTATAGTAGGAATAGCAAAGTAGCAGTAGCAGTAAAGTAAAGACAGTAGTAACAATAGCAGTAAACAGTAGGATACGAGTGCGGTAGGCATAGGGTTGGATGGACGGGCGTTGCATGGACAAGACAATTCACATAGCAATCAGAACATAGGGCAATTGCAGATAAATAAGATAAAGCATCCAAGTACTAGACAATCTTAGGCATGTGTTGCATATATAGTCATACGTGCTCGTAATGAGAACTGGCACAACATCTTTTGTCCTGTCAGCCCGTTTGCAGCGGGTCCTCTAGGGAACTACTGACAATTAAGGTGCTCCTTTTAATAGAGCATCGAAGCAAAGCATTAACACTCCATGAACACATGTGATCCTCACATCAAAGTCATTCCCTCCGGTTATCCTGATTTCTGTCACTTCAGGGCCATTGGTTCCGAACAACAACATGTGTATACAACTTGTAGATAAGACCAAAAACAATACTATCATAATGAATCAATAACATGTTCAGATCTGAAATCATGGCACTCGGGCCCTAGTGACAAGCATTAAGCACAACAAGTCACAACAAAGTCATAAAGCACTAATAAAAGATACTAGGCACCATGCCCTAACAATCTGATACCATTACATGAACGATCTCATCCAATCCCTACCATCCCTATGGCCTACATCGGGGGATTACTCACTCATAGATGGGGGAAACATGGATGGTCAATGGAGAAGCGATGGTGATGATGATGGTGATGATCTCCTCCAATTTCCCATCCCGGCAGGGTGCCAGAACGGAGTTTCTGGTGCTGTTTCGTGGAATCTGATGGTGGCGGCGGAGCGGAACTCCTTCTGGAAAAACATCGAACCCCCCGAAGTTTTAGGTTAGAAGGCTCCTTATAGGTGAAGAGAGAGGCCGAGGGGGTGCCTAGGGGGCCACACCACCCCCTGGCGTGGCCTGGCTTGGCCCGCGCCACCAGGTGGTGTGGCCACCCCCTGGCTCTTCTCCGTCTCGTATTCTGGCTCCTGGAGTCTTCGGGTGAAATAGGATTTTCGGCATATTTTCTGGGATTTTTCCTGATAGTTGATTTTCTGCACAAAAAGTAGACACCAAGGCAATTCTGCTGAAAACAGCGTCAGTCCGCGTTAGTTGTATCCAAATCACACAAGTTTAGAGGAGAAACAATAGCAAAAGTGTTCGGGAAAGTAGATACGTTTTGGACGTATCAATAAGTATTTTTGTAACCTTAGCCAAAGTGCCACACTGTGTGCACACTGTCAACTTCACACACGTGGGGATAAGCAGAGATTAATTAAAGCACATGAGTAGCAGAATAGATCTATAGATTACAAAGCTCATGATCTCATAAGATCACGCATAGAGAGAGATGAACACATAGCTACTTGTAGAGCCCTTAGCCTCGAGAGATAACTACTCCCTCCTCATCATGGGAGTCAGCAACGGTGATGGCGGTGGAGTCAATGGAGATGGATCCAGGGCACTTCCCCGTCCCGGCAGGGTGCCAGAACAGAGACTTTTGTCCCCCGAATCTCCTCTTCGGTGGCGGCGGTGCTGCGGAACTTTTCGTGGAATTCTGATCTGGTATTTAGGGTTTTTGTCCCATGACGCTTTTATAGGCGAAGGGGCAAGGTCGGTGGAGGCCTGCGGGGCCCACACCTCCTGGTGACGTGCCTGGGAGGGACCCGCGCCACCATATGGTGTGGCCGGCCCCTAGCCCTCCTCCGTCTCTTCTTTGGACTCCGTCTCGTGTCGGAAAAAATAGGAACTTCGGCTTTTGTTTCGTCCAATTCCGAGAATATTTATTTACGAGCTTTTCTGAAACCAAAAACAGCAGAAAACAAGCAACTGGCACTACGACATCTTGTTAATAGGTTAGTTCCAAAAAATGCATAAAAGTATCTCCAAATGTAGACAAAACATAAGATAGTTGATATAAAACAAGCATGGAACATCAAAAATGATAGATACGTTTACGACGTATCACGGCGAAAAGAGAAAACACCCTTGTGTTGTGGAAAGGGTCGAGGATTCGGATGACTCGACTGCTTCCAAGACTTTCGGCACTTCTCCGGTCGTAGCTGCTCCTGCCCAGATGAACTTGTTTCGTCTTGCGGAGGATGTGTCTTCGTAAGTATTTTCTTTCTTCTTTTTTTGTTTCACCAGGTGATTTTACTGCTGATGCTTACTCTTGGTCAGGTTGTTTGTAGTGATGACGAAGATATTCCCGCTTCTCCTCTTCCCACATCTGTGGGCTGCTCCACAAGGAAGACCCTCGGCCATCGGCAGAGCCGAAGGAGAAAATTCTATCTCCTATGGAGAAAAACGTCTAGAATGATGTTGCCGCTTCATCCAAGCCGCCACCACAAAAAAGGAGGAAAATGGCGGGTAAAGGGGTGGTGATAACTAAAGAACCCGTTGATGTGGACATGAAGGATGTAAGTCACTTTTGACGCCAGACTTTTTCCTTCCCCGTATATTTAGTCTGCCTTTATATCCTTCTGATATGTTTTCCCTTACTGAGCCTTTGATGCGCGAGATGGTCGGTATGGTCGCTCGTTTTATAAGGATCAGTGATGATGCCGAATAGCTGAAAGGTATGTGCTGATCGCTTTTGTAATCTCCTTGTAAACATGTTCATCCTCATTTTTGCGTTTCACTCCTACAGCCGCTGCCAAGCAATCCAAAATTATTCGGGATGAGGTGATGAAGCGTGCCGATGATCTGGAAGGCAGGCTTCGATCTGCCGAAGAGGCCAATCAGAAGGCGAAAGCTGACACTGAGGAAGTGGCCAGGCAAGTCGCTGCTCAAGATGCGAATCTGCGATAGCGCCTAGAGGCCCTAAATAACTCGCTGAGCGATAAGTTTTTATCTGTGCATGTATTTTATTTTTTGTTTCTTTCTTTTGTTTGTCAACCTCTTCTTCTCTCTTTTTGTTTTTCAGAGCTGACTAGCCAGAACCTGACGCTGGATGATGATAAGAAGGTTGATCCTTTGTCGGATGCTGTTAGTACTTTGGAGGCTAACAACGTTCGTGGGTGTAATCTTCTTATCCGTTTGCGCCACGCCTTCAAGAAGCTCCATGTTGAAGTATTTCCAACCACGGATGTGCTGGAGGATCTGAATGGTCTTGTCATCGTTTTTTGTGCTGATCTCGACTCCCTTGTTGGTTATAGTTTGACGCAGTCGACGAGCGTTGCCGAAACTTCGATGGCCCTAGCGATGGCACACGACAAGAAGGTTGACTGGGAGAAGGTTAGCTCCTCTGTCCTAGTCACCCCTAGTGGCAAAGCAGTTGACCTGAAGCCGCATATTAAAAAGGCTAGAAAATATTCTCGGGTCTAGTCTCGGGTTCAAGGAAACTGGCTGCCCCTTCCTCAGCTCCTCTTACTGCATCATTTTTCTTCTTCCGATGGTGGTCTTATTTATATGGTGCCTCATTACACCGCTGTTTGTAGACCTGCCATTAGAATTGTCCGAAAATGTTTGGAGGCAGACAAAGAATTTTTTGTAAATTTCCCTATTTGATTATTTACTTGCTTCGCCTTTGTACTTTGTATAGAAATACTTTATACTTGTCAAAAAGGTCGTATGTTTTATACGAGATTTTGATTCTATGCTGTATTCTCTTATGGGGGAATCTGGCGAACCGACGCGCCATAGAAGTTTTTTGTCGTGGAATACTTTCTTTAGTTATTCATATCAATGGGTGAGAGTACATTGTGGTGGCGTGATCGCCAGGCCGTTGTCCTTTATTGAAAATAAGGTGTATCTAAATAGAAATTTTCTGAAGGGACTTCGGCTTCCATCAGTGGGTCTTCTTATGCGGGACCGTTATTGGAGGCCACATACGTTGCTTCTTGCGAGGCTGCTGTGTGCTTCCTCTTTCGATATTTTCTTCTTGTGGGTGTGCCCTTTATGTGCCGAATCTTCATCCGCCAATTTTAGCTGTCCAAGCTCTGCCTCCATCCCGAAAGATTCCGAGATGTTTTTGAATTCTCGATCACAGCTGTCTACACGGCTGAAGCTTCATTTGACTGTGATGACCCCGTTTGGGGCTAGCATTTTTAGCACTAAGTATGCATAGTGAGGTACTACCATGAACCTAGCGAAAGCTGGTCGTTCTAGGATCGTGTGGTATTGAGATGGCCAGTCCATGACTTTGAATTCCAGGTTTTCTCGTCTGAAGTTGTTTTTTGACCCGAAAACTACGTCGGGGTGGATTTTGCCTAATGGAATTTCGGCTTTTCCTGGAACTATCCCGTGGAAGGTTGTGTCTGTTGGTGTTAGGTTCGTCATGGACCAGTTCATGGCCCGCAAAGTTTTGGCGTAAATCAAATTAATGCTGCTTCCTGCATCCAGGAAAACCTTGCTCATGTCGAACCCGCCGATTTGTGCTTCCACTATTAGTGCTGATTGGCCTAGCTGAGGGACCCGTAATGGATGGTCAGCTCCGCTGAAAGTAATTTCTTGTTCTGACCAATGGAGATACTCTGGTGTAGGAGGTGGCTTTGTTATCGCAAAATTTACTTGCCTAGTGATCGACTTCTGTGTTCTATTAGAGGGTGGACCCTTCTGGATCATTGACATTGGTCCCTTTGATCTGGGATATTTGTTGTCTTGGTATATTGTGTTTTGCGGTTGTCCCACCGGTGGAGGCACCTACAGTGGTGGTGGAGCGCCCATGGCCAAAGTGCCAGGTGTAGGGTAGTAGTTTCTGTTTGTCGCTTCGGCTGCCTTTGCATTGCATAGTTCTTGCATCTTTAGGAATGTCCGACAGTCTTTTAGGAAGTGATTTGATCGCTTTTTCCCTATTGAGTCGACGTAGTAATGCATATTGTAGGGACCTTCCAACATTTGTCCTGCTGACATTGCTGGGTCTCGGTTCGTCGGCTGGTATCGTTACCACAGCTGGCTTTCACTGATGTTGTCCCTACTTCCATGATATCCGCTATTGCAGTCATCACTTTGTCGGTTGTCCTTTCCAGAAAAGCCCGCCACAACGTAATTGGGTGTATGGTGTCCATCATTGGTTCGTCATCTCCGGTCGTTGCTACGCCAGTCTATATCGTCAGGTGAACGATCCCTTTTGTTGTGTACTGCATCCTCTCCATCAGCCCAACGATTGGCTATTTCCATTAGCTGTGAAATTGTTTTTGGCTTTGTTCGTCCTAGTTCTTCAATGAACTCCTATCGACGGAGACCATCATTAAAGGCATCGATTTCTCTTTCATTGGATATTGCTTCAGCCGAATTTAGGGTAATGTTCCGTCATTGGATGAAGGCTTGTATTGATTCTCCTAGCTTTTGCATGCAAGCACACAATTGTTCTAAAGACGCGGGTCGCTTGAATGTGGATTGAAAGTTTCTAATGAATTTGTCTTCAAGATCATTCCAACTGTTGATGGAATCTTTAGGTGGAGCTGCAGGCTTTGCATTGTCATGGCTTTGGATCCTCCTTGTAATCTGACAGTCACCAGATAATGTATCAGCCAAGCTTCAGGTCCTTGGAGGCCGTCGTATTTTTGTCGATCTTAGGGTAGCTTAAAATCTTTCGGCACTGGAGATTTGCGAACCCGTCGGGTAAAGCAGCTAGCTCCGCATAATTCTTGTTCGTCCTCACTTCCGCTGTCACAGTACCCTCGGGTGTTGCGCTCTTCTTGTGATCGATAAATCCTTCGCTGTGTGATGTCATTTCTTGTGTCATTGCACGGTTCTTGTTCGGAAAAGTGGACCCGATGTGGCGACCGCGATCATCAGGTGTGACCTCCTTGCCGAGGGTCGTTGCGACAGCGTGGGGACCGGTCATGTTGCCTCTTGGTTTCTTTATCTGCTTGCACAAGAGTTTCTCCCACCAAGCCGAGGTTTATCAAGGCGGATCGGTGGAGGGTTACACGAGGATCGTCGGGTGCAGGTTGTGTTGTGATTAGGTATGTTTGTGCAGCCACAATAGCTGGCTGGGATGTTTTCGCCTTGATATTTCCATCTTGGTCTATTGACATAAACAAGAGATCAAGGTCTCGAATTAATCCACTTCTCTCTTCTTCACGTATACCTCGTAATCTAGACGTTCCTCTTCTTGGCGATGCTCCTCCTGTTATGCTTCTTAATCCTCGGGTGGGGCTTAGCTGTGCCCGTCATAAGCTACATTCGTCGGCTACCTTTTTCCTTTCGTCGAGCTGCCTTTGCATCCTAAGGATTTCTCTCTTTTTGCAGTGTAGCAGGCTGGTATGCCAATAGATCTTCGTGGGTGGCGTCTGTTGCCATTGGGACCGCACCCAAGAATGCTGCTCTTGCTTTTTCCCATGCACTGGCTGGTAGTTCAATGGTTCATCTCTCATCTTCACATGGTTGCTCATCTTCCTCATTTTCGCGGTTGACTGTTGGGTTTGCCCCGTTTCCTCGACCCCCTTTGTTGTCATTACTTCCTGCATTAGGGCTTGAAAGAATATCGTCGGGGTTAAGAATTGGGTTACCGTTGGAGTCTTGTTGGGTCGTGGCGTCTGATACATTGCAAATGTAGCCATAATTTTTGATGTTCCATGCTTGGTTTTATCTACTTTCTTGTGTTTTGTCCACACTTTGGAGTACTTTTCATATGATTTCTTGGACTAACCTATTAACAAGAGCCACAGTGCCAGCTGCCTGTTTTCTACTGTTTTTGGTTCCAGGAAAGTCAGAAAATGAATATTCTCAGAATTGGACAGGACAAAAGCCAAAGTCGCTATTTTACCGGAAGGCGTCTGGAGCCACAATACGAGACAGAGAGGAGCCAGGGGGCCACCACACCACCTGGCCGTGTGGGCCAGGCCTGGCCGCGCCAGGGGGTGGTGTGGCCAGCCCAGGCACCCCCTCGGGCTCTCCTTCCGCCAATATATTGCCCTCAGGACCAAAACCCTAAGTACCCGATCAAAAAATCCACAAAAGATTCTGTAGCCGCCGTCATCTCCATCCCTAGATCGGGAGGGATATGAAGCTCTTCCTGACACCCTGCCGGAGAGGGGAATTCACCCTAGAGGCCTTCTTCATCATCATGCAAGCCTCCGGTGTGATGCATGAGTAGTTCATCTCTGGACTACGGGTCCATGTAGTAGCTAGATGGCTGGTTCTCCTCCTTTGTGCTTTCATGTCTAGATCTTGTGAGCTCCGTTCATGATCAAGATCATCTATTTGTAATTCTGCATGTTGTGTTTGCGGGGATCCGATGGATATTGAGATGCTATTTCAGATTGATTATTGATTCTATCATGTCTTTGTTATTTGTGATCTTGCATGCATTCCGTTGTTAGTAGCTATCTTGCCCAAGTAGATGCTAGCAACTCCAAGAGTTAGTATTTATGCTCGATAGTGGGTTCATGCCTCTGGTAATCTGGGGAAGTGATAGAAATCTCTAAGGTACTAGATGTGTTGTTGCTACTAGGGAGAAAACAACAATCCTTTGTTCATACAAAAATCGTATTGTTTACTTTACACGCAATTCGTAAAGCAATAATCTGTTGCTTGCGACTTAATGCTGGAGAGGGTTCGGATGATAACCTAAAGGTGGATTATTAGTCATAGATGCAGTTGGATGGCGGTCTATGTATAATGTTGTAATGCCCAATCAAGTCTCAAAGGAGTCAAGATGATTAGTATATGTTTGTATGCTTTCTCGATGTTTATCAATTGCCCCGTTGTAATTTGTTCACCCAGCATGTTATCTATCTTAAGGAGAGCCACCTCTAGTGAACTATGGACCCCGGTCCTTTCTTTTACATATAATCTACAAACTGTTTACTGCTTTGTGTTTATTTTCTGCAAACTATTACTTCCTTCTAATCGATATGTTTAATCCTTTGTTTTCAGCAAAACCGCTGAGATTGACAACCTCATCGCAAGTTGGGGACAAAGTTATGTGGTTGTGTTGTGCAGGTCTCCACGTTGCTACTAGCACCGGTAGTGCGCCCTGCCAAGGCTCAGCTAGCAACACCTTTGGGATGTTTCCTTGCTCCTACTGGATTGATAACCTTGGTTTCATAGCTGAGGGAAACTTACTATTGTGCTCATCATACCTTCCTCTTGGGGCTCCCCAACGAGCTCGTTAGTACACGAGTCAGCAAGTATTTTTTTGGCGCCGTTGCTGGGGACTGAAGAACAAGAAGAAGCTCCCACGTCAACCACGCGCCAGCAAATATTTTTCTGGCACCATTGCCGGGGAGTCAAGGACATCTTAACAAGGGGAGTCCCTCATAACCAATCTCTTTACTTTGTTGTTTTTGTTTTTCTTAGTTTATTTTTGCTTTGTTTGCTTGTTTTGTTATAAAAAGCACACAAAAAATTAGTTTTACTAGTTTGCTTTCTTTATTTAAAACACACAAAAAATTAGTTCCTATCTTAAGTTGCCTTTATGTCTAGCCTTGCTCCAATCACTATGTCACCCGAGGAAATGATTTTCACTTTTAAAAAAGGAATTGAGGAAAGCTTCAAGGAAGCTTGGTCTAGAATCTCTGATCTACATGAAAAAACTGAGCCTAAAATGACTCAAAGTTTGTTCCTTAGCAGTTTTTACCTTGGAATTGCTCGTTGCTATAGATATGCTTTAGATGCTGTTGTGGGAGGAGATTTCCTCCAATGTAATGAGGATGATGCTGTTAATGCTATAAAAAATTGATCCTAGCCAAACTGATATTTCTTTCGCAAGCATATTTGCTAGATTAAACACTCTTGAGACCCGCACTACTAGCTTAAAAGATTGCTATAATACGCTTAGGGAGCATCATAATTATGTTCTAATAAATTCTGAACCATCAAAGTGGCCCCCCACAGTAAAGATTGATATAAATACTGAAACTTTTCAAGCTCGCTGTGATATCATGTCTGAATTTTGTCTTATGCCCAAAGATATTTATGAATCTTTGAATCTTTAGGGTCTTACTGAAGGAGGAAAAGAAATATCTCTAGCTAATAATGCTACAATATTACCTATTAGAATAGCTGAAGGAGTGTTTACAAAGATTCTTGGGAAAATGATTTCTACTGATTATCTTGTTATTGAATGTGCAGGAAAAGGACAAATTACACTTGGAAGGTCCCTATTAGAACTCCTTGGAGCAATAATAGATGTGGGAAAGGGGACCATGCACCTTTGTTCTCCACCAAACAATCATATTTTCCCCAAGGTTAAGAATAAAAGTAAGAGAGGTAAGGGCAAGAAATTTGGTTTCAATGCTTCTTCATTTGAGAACACTTGATTCTTTCTTGCTTCTTATCCCTAACTTAAAGGCGTTAAAGAAAAGTACTTATTGGGAGATAACCCAAAAGTTTTAGATGAGTCTTGGAGTTATTACTTCAGTAATAACCGCTCCTTATCCTTTTTATTTGCTTTTTGTGCCAAGAGTAACCTCTAATGAGAGAGAAGTAATGATTGGGAAAGTTGCTGTCCCGAAACAGATTTCTGCGCTTTACGGTAAAAATTCGTGTAAAATCTATGTACGTCCTTTTGAGGCGTGAATTTTTGTGTTTCTGCCCCAGGTTGTTATCTAACTTCCGTTAGTTTAACACTTTTTGATTTGAGCAACATAAGGTCTTCAAAAAAATTCGTCTTTACCTGCTGGTCTGTTTTGACAGATTTCTGCCATTTTCTGCATTTGCTTCTTGTTGGTTCCTTTTTGAGTTCTTGTGGGGAATTGAGCTTTTTGAGGGAGTGCTACAGTAACTAGTGTTCTAATGGAAGTTTATTTGGTGTTAGAACTGAACCTTAAGACTTATTATCTTGAGTGCACTAATGTTGCTAATAAAGATTGTGTGAAGTTTTGTATGAAGGAAAAATTTCAGGTGTATGGAAGGAATGAGTAATGAGATGAAGGATGGACTAAAGCTCAAGCTTGGGGATGCCACACGTGTCACCCCAAGAAATATCCAAGAAGTACAAGCGTCAAAGCTTGGGGATGCCCAAAGCATCCCCTTCTTCATCAATAAAAATCCCAGGTTTCTTCCAAACGCTTCATTTTTATTGTTTCATGCACAGTTGTGTTGTTCTTGGAGCGTCTTCTTTTTCGTTTTCGTGTTGGTTTTTGGTTTTCTTGGTTTTCTTAGTTTGCTGAATAAATTGGTTGGACCCCCTCTTTCATACATTGGTTTTCAAATAGTTCGGTTTGGTTTGGAAAAGAGTAGGAAAGTTCATGTTTAAGTGGTAAGGAGAGCTTGTTTTTGACTGTGTCCTATGCTTTGTCATGCCATGCTTGATATTGTTTTGGCTTTATGCTTAGTATTCTTTGTTGTAGCATGGCTTGTTATAAACAATTGAGATTGGTTAATGTGCCTTGGATGAATCATGCGTTGTTTTAGCATATTAAAGCATACTATAGTGGTATTCTCCTTTGATGCTTTATTTGGGTTGACTTGGCGCATGCTCACACCATGTTATGACTATCCAAAGTCACCTAAGCCTTTATGATCCTTTAGTTTTCAACTTGTAGTATCACTTTATGCTTTGATTAATGATGTTTTGTCGCTCTGCATGATTATGGCCATTATTGCTCTCTTAGTTTGTCGCTCCCAGTCTTTTGCTAGCCTCCACAACCAAGTATGAGTTCCACTCATGCATCCAACTCCCTAAACCAAGTTATTCCAAAGAGTTCACCATACCTACCTATTAGCTTATGCTATTCCAAGTATATTCATGCTTTTGTTTACCTTCCAAATTAAACTTGTTATGAGAAAACTAGTGATTAAGCTCTCACGAACTTGATGGCACACTTTACTTATCTTGCCCTTAATAAACTTGAACCATTGTGTCATCTATGTTGTATATGCTTGCACTTATTTGTTGGGAATTAGCAGAACCATGTTGTCATGGGGAATGCCTTCAACATTGCACATGTACTTTGTACCTAGTTGATATCATGCTCTTTTGTATATGGATGTCGTCGGTGTGAAATGAAAGGGGAGCTTGTAAGTCCATGGAGTTATGTATATGTGTTAGAGAAACGCCTGGGCCGCTGGTCTAATCCATGCTGACATGGTGGAAACCTGCAACGTAACCATAATGAGTTGTCTATGAAGCATTCTTCTTATAAAAAAGAGTCCTATATTGAGAAAAAGAGAAAAAAAGGGGGATTATGAAAAGAGGAAAGAGAGAAAAAAGCACCATATTCCCACGGTAAATAAGAAGATTGTTGAGATGCTCGTTCTCTGCTTGCCTTGTCATTTTAATATGGGGATTCTTCCGTATCATCGGGCAAGGGGTACCCCATTGGTGGTTCTCTATGATACACATGTACTTACAATGACAAGAACTTACCAGTGACTAAACTTGAGTAGCATGAGGAGCGGCCCTCGTATTCAAGGGACATGAGATTTCTAACTTATACTTCGTCAAGCATGTACACCATAGTTTTTCACTTTAACCTTAATCACCTTCAAGATGCTTATGATAGGGGCAATGAGAGCTAAAAGCTATAAGTACCATAATTTTTGGAACCTCTTTATGAAACTTGAATCCCTACTTCCTTCTATGAAGGCATTTCTTCCACCATTATATTGAGTCTCCACCTTCTACCTTTATGCACCTACTTTGAGAGCATAGTGGCCATTCTTAGTTCTATGTGCACTGTCCCAAGACTAGTTGATTGATGCATAACTTGATATTGCTTGTTTTAAACTATTTGTATCTAGTCACTCTTATGAACTTTGAAGGTGTCCTATGCATTTATATTTGCTACTTTATGAGGGACAAGCTGAATACTATTATGCTATATTTTCTTTATGTGAAACAAACGAACGTCTTGCAAAGCATTGTTATTCATGAATCTTTTGTTTGTGCCTTTTCATGTTGCATCATAGTTTCTTTGTCTTATTGCTAGAACTTTGTTTATCATGTTATGATTGAAGTATTATGATCCCAGCTTTGAATGTTTTACAAGTACTTTGATCAAGTTTATGATGGTGCATGCAACCTCAAAAATTATTCTTTCTTTGTATCACTTACCTACTCGAGGACGAGCATGAGTTAAGCTTGGGGATGTTGATACATTGCAAATGTATCCATAATCTTTGTTGTTCCATGCTTGGTTTTATCTACTTTCTTGTGTTTTGTCCACACTTTGGAGTAATTTTCATATGATTTCTTGGACTAACCTATTAACAAGAGCCACAGTGCCAGCTGCCTGTTTTCTGCTATTTTTGGTTCCAGGAAAGTCAGAAAATGAATATTCTCGGAATTGGACGGGACAAAAGCCAAAGTCGCTATTTTATCGGAAGGCATCTAGAGCCAGAATACGAGACGGAGAGGAGCCAGTGGGCCACCACACCACCTAGCCGCGCCAGGGGATGGTGTGGTCAGCCCAGGCACCCCCTCGGCCTCTCCTTCTTCCTATATATTGCCCTCGGAACCAAAACCCTAAGTACCCGATCAAAAAATCCATGAAAGAGTCTGTAGCTGCCGTCATCTCCATCCCTAGATCGGGAGGGATCTGAAGCTCTTCCGGGCACCCTACTAGAGAGGGGAATTCACCCTGGAGGCCTTCTTCATCATCATGCAAGCCTCCGGTGTCATGCGTGAGTAGTTCATCTCTGGACTACGGGTCCATGTAGTAGCTAGATGGCTGGTTCTCCTCCTTTGTGCTTTCATGTCTAGATCTTGTGAGCTCCGTTCATGATCAAGATCATCTATTTGTAATTCTGCATGTTGTGTTTGTGGGGATCCGATGGATATTGAGATGCTATTTTAGATTGATTATTGATTCTATCATGTCTTTGTTATTTGTGATCTTCATGCTTTCCGTTTGTTAGTAGCTATCTTGGCCAAGTAGATGCTAGCAACTCCAAGAGGTAGTATTTATGCTCGATAGTGGGTTCATGCCTCTGGTAATCTGGGGAAGTGATAGAAATCTCTAAGGTACTAGATGTATTGTTGCTACTAGGGAGAAAACAACAATCCTTTGTTCATAGAACAATCGTATTGTTTACTTTACACGTAATTCGTAAAGCAATAATCTATTGCTTGCAACTTAATACTGGAGGTGGTTCGGATGATAACCTGAAGGTGGATTATTAGTCATAGATGCAGTTGGATGGCGGTCTATGTATAATGTTGTAATGCCCAATCAAGTCTCAAAGGAGTCAAGATGATTAGTATATGCTTGTATGCTTTCTCGATGTTTGTCAATTGCCCCGCTGTAATTTGTTCACCCAACATGTTATCTATCTTAAGGAGAGCCACCTCTAGTGAACTATGGATCCCGGTCCTTTCTTTTACATACAATCTACAAACTGTTTACTGCTTTGTGTTTACTTTCTGCAAACTATTACTTCCTTCCATTCGATACGTTTAATCCTTTGTTTTTAGCAAAACCGGTGAGATTGACAACCTCATCGCAAGTTGGGGACAGAGTTCTGTGGTTGTGTTGTGTACGTCTCCATGTTGCTACTAGCACCGGTAGTGCGCCCTGCCAAGGCTCAGACACCTTTGGGGTGTTTCCTTGCTCCTACTGGATTGATAACCTTGGTTTCATAGCTGAGGGAAACTTACTGTTGTGCTCATCATACCTTCCTCTTGGGGTTCCCCAACGAGCTCGTTAGTACACGAGTCAGTAGCATCTCCGATGATCACGCGGACTTGGTGCTGAGTGGCGTATAGACTGGTAACGTCGTCATTTTCGTCGATGGAGACACTATCGGATGAACCGGTGAAGTCCACCAGTTTTTGCTCTGGATAGATTTCTGCCATCCGAATTCCAAAATCGATGCTTTCGCTACTTTCTTCAGGTTCTGAATTGGTTGGGCTTGCTTCACGTTGTGGTGTGAATGGTTTGTGTGATCCGAAGGAGAGATTGTCATAGAGACCATCAAGGTCCCTCGGATTCACATCGATTTGCCCTCTTCCGTCGTCTTCTTCGATCTGTGCTTCGACTTCTATGGAGGATCTGACGAAATGTTCTTGTACTTCTGTTGACGTAGTTGTTTGGGTGGGCGGGAGTGGATCTGTTTTTGTCGAGTTGATGCTTGGCGGAGAGCGTTCCGCCAAATCTGTGTTTCTAGCGTTCAAGTTTCCCACAGACGGCACCAATTGACGAGGGGTAACCTCGGCAATTCCCATGGTGATGGACTTGGGGTTTCGCAGAAAAGAGAACGCTGGGGATTTCGTCGGATGTCAGGAAAAGAATGAAGACAAAGTCTCCTGAATATTGGGAAAACACTCTATTACAAGTTGTCCTCTAGATTTCGGTACCCTCGCTTGGGCTTCTCCCGCCCTATATATAATAGGCCGGGTCTCAAAGTTGTATGCCCATAGGTTTCATACACGCGTGATTACAATACCAACATAATGTCGGTTCGTGGTTTCTTTCCTAATACAATAAAAAGTCTCTGTCGGTTGCTTCCTTGGGCTGTTATCTGAAATCTTTATGGGCCGTAGGCCTTTTACCCAATGTAGGGTAGAGAATAATGAGCATCCGAGTAATCATACCCATGTCACTTACCGACATATGCCTTTTGGTTTATGTAATGCTCCAGCTAATTTTCAAAGATGCATGAATACTATTTTTGTGGATTTTATAGAAATGATAATGGAAGTATTTATGGATGACTTTTCTGTCTATGGAACTTCGTTTACTAGCTGCTTGGATAATCTCAAAAGAGTTTTACAGTGTTGCAAAGAAACCAATCTTGTTCTAAACTGGGAGAAGTGCCATTTTATGGTCAAAGAAGGTATAGTCCTTGAACATAAGGTATCAGGTAAGGGAATTGAAGTGGATAGAGCTAAGGTTGAGGCCATAGAGAGAATGCCACAACCTAGGGATATAAAAGGTATAAGAAATTTCCTTGGTCATGTGGGTTTTTATAGAAGGTTTATTAGAAATTTCTGTGGAATATCTAAACCTATGACTAACCTCCTACAAAAGGGAGTAAGATTTAATTTTGATGATAAATGTCTTATAGACTTTGATAAACTCAAGAATGCATTATCCCGTGCTCCTATTATTAAACCTCCTTTCTAGGATATGACTTTTGACTTAATATGTGAAGCTAGTGATGATATTGTAGGAGTAACTCTGGGATAACATATTGGTCGCAGATTTAATATTATACATCATGCTAGTACAACTCTTAATGGTGCTCAAAAGAATTATCCTAGGGAAGAAAAGGAACTTTTTGCTGTATTTTTCTCTTGTGATAAATTTCGTTCTTATATAGTTGATGCAAAAGTTGTTGGGTCCGCAGCATAGAAAACAAAAAAAATTCCTACGGTGTGAACTACACGCCAAGATCTATGTACTAGGTACAAAGCAACGGGTGGACATACATCCAACGAGAACTTACCCTCGTAGACAACGAGCTTTGTTAATGAGTAGGAACTTGTGGTTGATGTAGTCGTACACTTGCCGATCTCAAGATCGTGAGGAAGTCCGAGCGCCGCAACTCAGCAGCACATCCGCACTCGCACACACGTTCAAGCCACCGGACAACCTCCACCTCCTCGCTCTAGCGATCCAGCGGAAGCAGCAACTCCTTCCAGACGAAATACCACCTGGAACATGTATCTCGCTAATCCGAGACCATGGGGGAATAATTCTAGAGGGGGGGAGAGATCCTTCACAAGGAGGTGTGAGGATGAAGGAGGGAATGGGTGGCCTTTTATAGGAGGAGGGGGTGCCCCCTCTCTCCATGGCTGGCGCATGGGGGGGTGACCCCTCACCTCCCCCATTCATGTGGTGGTAACCCCTCCACATTAAAATGCCTCTTCACATTCCCTTTTAAAGTCTCCACTTTAAATGCATTAAATTTCACAAAATTTAATGCTCTCTCATTTAATAAAACTCTTTTTATTAAATTTATTCAGAACTTTGTTAATTACTTTAATGAACAAACATTCACATATAGCCCCTTGCAATATTTCAATATCACATGCAGAACCACCTTCTGCAATTTCACCCGAAACAATTTCCGGTTTCTATTGAAACAATTCCTGCGCTTTGCAATTCTTTCGTCTGAAACATATGTGCTCCAAAATGGTGTCCGGTAACTCTTAAGTGTGCCACCCTATGGTTCGCGAATAATGCAGACATGATCGAGACCCTTCTCTGATCAATAATCAGCAGCAGGACCTAGAGATCCGTACTGACTCCTACACATTCAACGATGACTCATGTGATCGTGAGAACCTTTAACGCTTGTAACTAAATCCCTTTGTCTCTCGATATATTACATGTCCAAGATTCGATCATCGGTATCTCCATACCTAGTTTGATCTCGTTACCGACATGCACTCTTTTCTCGTTCCCGTGATATAACATTCTAGTGATCACATCACTTGCTTGCAAGCTATCCTAATGTGATATCACCGAGAGGGCCTAGAGTATATCTATCTGTCATCTGGATTGACAAATTCCACTCTTGATCCATGAGCCTCAACATAACACCTTCGTAGTACTGAACCCATCTTTATAGTCACCATGTTACGGTGTGACGTTTGATGTTATCAAGATACTCTTCCGGTGTTAGCAATTAACATGATCTCATGGTCTAAGGATAAAGATTACTTCGTATGATGTTATAGCAATATAAACATAATGACTTGATCGTAATGCTATACTTCGGATGAATGTTCATCACATCATTCCACCAATGTTGTGACCTTGTTATTAACAACATCCAATGTCCATGATCAGGAAACCTTGATCATCCTGTTAATCAACAAGCTAGTCTATAAGAGAGGCATGACTAGGAACCCTTTTTGTTTATTAAACACACATGTATTGATGTTTCCGAATCAATACATTTCTAGCATGTAAAATAAACATCTATCATATATAAGGAATATATAATAGCAACTTTATTATTGCCTCTCAGGGCATATTTCCTTCAGTCTCCCACTTGCACTAGAGACAATAATCTAGTTCACATAGTCATAAATCTAACACCCATGGAGTTCTGGTGTTGATCATGTTTTGCCCTAGGGAGAACTTTAGTCAACGGATCTGCTACATTTAGGTCCGTGTGTACTTTACAAATCTTTATATCTCCATCCTTGACATGCTCGCGGATGGAGTGAAACCGGCGCTTAATATGTTTGGAATTCTTGTGAGACCTTGGTTCCTTTGCGTTGGCTATGGCTCCATTGTTGTCATAATAGATCACCATTGGGTCCAACGCACTGGGAACCACACCCAGTTCCATAATGAACTCTTTCATCCAAACTGCTTCCTGCGCCGCTTCTGAAGCAGCAACATATTACGCCTCCGTTGTTGATCCAGCCACCACAGGTTGTTTGGAACTCCTCCAACTAACTTCTACTCCGTTCAAGAGAAATACGTATCCGGATTGAGACTTAGAGTCATCCGGATTGGTGTAAAAGCTAGCATCAACATAACACTTAGCGACTAGCTCTTCTTCACCTCCGTATATGAGAAACATATCCTTAGTTCTTCTCAAGTACTTGAGGATGTTATTTACCGCTATCCAGTGTTCTGAACCTGGATCGGATTGGTACCTACTAGTCAAACTAATAGCATGTGCCACATCCGGTCTTGTACATAGCATGGCATACATAATAGAGCCTATGGCCGAGGCATAGGGGATCTTATCCATCATCTCTCTTTCTTCCGCCGTAGCCGGACTTTGAGTCTTACTCAATGTCTTGCCATGCAACATAGGTAAGAACCCCTCCTTACTTTCATCCATATTAAACTTCTTTAATATCTTATCAAGGTATGTACTCTGCGATAGCCCAATTAGGCGCCTTGATCTATTTCTATAGATTTTAATGCCTAATATATATGACGCTTCACCAAGGTCTTTCATCAATTTTTTTTGTTTAGATAACTTTTAACACTGTTTAAAAGATCTATATCATTTCCAATCAATAATATGTCATCCACATATAATATCAGAAATGCCACATTGCTCCCACTCACTTTCTTGTAAATACAAGCCTCTCCATAAGTTTGGACAAATCCAAACTCTTTGATCACGTCATCAAAGCGGAGATTCCAACTTCGTGATGCTTGCTTCAGTCCATAGATGGATCGCTGAAGTTTGCACACCTTATTATCATCCTTAGGATCGACAAAACCCTTAGGTTGTATCATATACAACACTTCTTCAGACTTACCATTGAGGAAAACGCAGTTTTGACATCCATCTGCCATATTTCATAATCGAAATATGCAGCAATTGCTAACATAATCCTAACCGATTTAAGCATCGCTACGGGAGAGAATGTCTCATCGTAGTCAACTCCTTGAATTTGTCGAAACCCCTTTGTGACAAGTCGAGCTTTATAGATGGTCACATTACCATCAGCATCAGTTTTCCTTTTGAAAATCCATTTATTCTCAACGGCCTTTCGGTCGTGAGGTAAGTCCACCAAGTTCCAAACTTGGTTCTCGTACATGGATTCCATCTCGGATTTCATGGCTTCTAGCCATTTGTTGGAATCTGGGCTCATCATCGCTTCTTCATACGTCGCAGGGTCATCCATTTCATCAACCATGAAATTCACAACAGGATTGCCGTACAGTTCAGGAGTTGCACGTGTCCTGCTTGACCTGCGAGGTTCGGTAGTGTCCTCTTTCGGAGTTTCATGATCATTATCATTAGCTCTCTCTTCATCAGGTGAAGTCAACTCCGAAACAACTTCCGGTGCTGCGCCACTCGCCATTCCATCATGAAGAGAAGGTTCAATAACCTCTTCGAGTTCTACCTTCCGACTACTCACACCTTTCGCGAGAAACTCCTTCTCAAGAAAGGATCCATTCTTGGCAACAAAAACCTTGCCCTCGGATCTGTGATAGAAGGTATACCCAATTGTTTCCTTAGGGTATCCTATGAAGACGCATTTTGCCGCTTTGGGTTCGAGTTTATCCGGTTGAAGTTTCTGCACATAAACATCGCATCCCCAAACCTTAAGAAATGACAGCTCAGGTTTGTTTCCAAACCATAATTCATACGGTGTCGTCTCAATGGATTTAGATGGTGCCCGATTTAAAGTGAATGCAGCTGTTTCCAGTGCATAACCCCAAAATGACAGAGGTAAGTCAGTCAGAGACATCATAGATCGAACCATATCCAATAAGGTACGATTACGACATTCCGACACACCATTACATTGTGGTGTTCCGGCAGGCGTGAGTTGTGAAACTATTCCACTCTTTCATGTGTGTGCTAAACTCATAACTTAGATACTCTCCTCCACGGTCAGACCATAGAAACTTGATCTTTCTATTACGATGATTTTCCACTTCATTCTGAAATTCCTTGAACTTTTCAAAAGTTTCAGACTTGTGTTTCATCAAATAGATATACCCGTATCTACTTAAATCATCCGTGAAAGTAACAAAATAACGATATCCACCTCGCGCCGACACTCTCATTGGTCCACACACATCAGTATGTATGATCTCCAACAGATTTGTCGCCCGTTCCATTGAACCGGAAAACGGCATTCTAGTCATCTTGCCCATAAGGCATGGCTCACATGTATCAAATGATTCAAAATCAAGTGATTCCAAAAGTCCATCAGAATGGAGTTTCTTCATGCGTTTAACGCCAATATGACCTAGACGGCAGTGCCACATATATGTAGACATATCATCATCAAGTTTAATCTTTTTAGCATTAACATTATGAATGTGCGTAATATTACTATCCAGATCCAATAGAAATAAACCATTCAACATAGGTGCATGACCATAAAAGATATCATTCTTATAAATCGAACAACCATTGTTCTCAGATTTAAAGGAATGACCACTTTGCATCAAACACGATCCAGATACAATGTTCATGCTCAGTGCAAGCACCAAATAACAATTATTTAGGTTTATAACTAATCCCGATGGCAAATGGAGAGGGGTAGCGTCCCGACGGCGATCACATCAACTCTTGATCCATTGCCGACCTGCATCCTGACCTCATCCCTTGCTAGTTGTCGCTTGTTCCGTAGCCCCTGAACCGAGTTACATATATTAGCAACCGATCCGGTATCAAATACCCAGGTGCTACTGCGAGTACTAGTCAAGTACACATCAATAACATGTATATCACATATACCTTTGTTTGCCTTGCTGGACTTTTTGTCCGCCAAATACTTGGGGCAGTTGCGCTTCCAATGGCCAGTCCCCTTGCAATAGTAGCACTCGGTGTCAGACTTAGGGCCAGCCCGGGGTTTCTTTTCAGGCGTGGCAATAGACTTGCCATCCTTCTTTCCCTTATGCTTGCCTTTCTTGTCCTTCTTGAAACCGGTGGTCCTATTGATCATCAACACTTGATGTTCTTTCCTAATCTCCACTTCTGCAGTCTTAAGCATTGACAGAAGCTCGGGAAGAGACTTCTTCATGCCCTGCATATTATAGTTCATCACGAAGCTCTTGTAGCTAGGTGGCAGAGATTTTGAGTACATGCTCACTAACGGAGATGTTTTCCTCCATCATGCAGCTAAAGAACTTTTCTGTAGCATTATAACTCTCTACGGCAGCATGGGTAACGCAATCATTTTCAATTCTCCCATGGTATCAAAGGCATTGCCATTTTCGAAACGCTTTCGAAGTTCTGGCTCTAGCCCATACAGTATGCCGCAATGAACTAAGTTGTGGTCCTCCTGACGAGTCACATAGACATTCTTTTCTTCGTCAGGGGCATCAGGAGCTGGTGGGGGGCCTAGCGGCGCATCTAGCACATATTGCTTTTGTGCAGCAGTGAGGAGAATCCTCAAATTCATAGCCCAGTTGGTGAAGTTGCTACCATTCGCAGCAAGTTTCTCTTTCTCCATGAACACACTGAAATTAAAAGCAGGTGGTGCCATCTACAACAGAATTTTTAAAGTTTATTTAGACTAAGTTAATGATAGATTGAGTTCAACTAATCCAAATTACTAATGAACTCCCACTCAAAAACGACATCCCTCGTGTCCTTTTGGTGATTACATGAACCAAATCCACTATACCAAGTCCGATCATCACGTGAGTTGATATAGCTTCAAAGGCGAGCATCTATATGGGCATCATATCAACCATATGACTCATGCTTAACCTTTCGGTCCGTGTTCCGAGGCCATGTCTGTACATGCTAGGCTCGCCAAGTAAGAACCTTAGTATTCGCGTGTGTAAAACTGTCTTACACCCGTTCCTATGAAAGCGTAGATTCGAGTACACCCGATCATCACGTGATGTCTCGAAACACGATCCATAGAATGGTGCATACTCAAGGAAGAACACATTTTTATCTTGATATCTAAAAGAGGGATCATCTTATAATGCTATCAAACGCGCCAAACTAGCAGTATAAGATGCTAACATCTAATGTGTAAAGTGAAATGATATGGTCCATGCATTTGATCTCTATCACTTGCATCGTGGTATGATCTCTATCTTTCCTCTGTGTAAGGCCAAGGTCTATGGAACTTACACGTTGAGTGTGTTGTAAGAGTATCCACCATACATCTACTTACAACAATACCATATCAATACACTAGCCCAGCAACGATCTAAACTAGACGCCTCTAATTTATCAATTGCAAGTTTTACGTGGCTTAGGGCTTTCGGAGATAGAACCGTTCTTACCTATGAACATGAACCACAACAAGGATAACTAAGTTATTAGCAACTCGTTGTAAATCAGATATTGACTATAGTAGGAGAGATAGACAACCGCCAGCCACTTATGCAAAACAAGTTGCATGTCAGTCGTGGAACCGGTCTCATGTACGATGACATGTAAGGTTGGTCCGGGCCGCTTCATCCCACTATGCCACCAATATCCAAAATACATAGAAGATGCAATAACATGATCATCATCGCCCACATATCAACCATATGTGTACTACCCGTGCTAAGCACCTACGCATAGATCAGGCTCTGATACCACTGTTGGGTCCGCAGCATAGAAAACAAAAAAATTCCTACGGTGTGAACTACACGCCAAGATCTATCTACTAGGTACAAAGCAACGTGTGGACATACATCCAACGAGAACTTACCCTCGTAAACAACGAGCTTTGTTAACGAGTAGGAACTCGTGGTTGATGTAGTCGTACACTTGCCGATCTCAAGATCGTGAGGAAGTCCGAGCGCCGCAACTCAGCAGCGCATCCGCACTCGCACACACGTTCAAGCCACCGGAAAACCTCCACCTCCTCGCTCCAGCGATCCAGCGGAAGCAGCAACTCCTTCCAGACGAAATGCCACCGGGAACATGTATCTCGCTAATCCGAGACCATGGGGGATTAATTCTAGAGGGGGAGAGAGATCCTTCACAAGGAGGTGTGAGGATGAAGGAGGGAATGGGTGGCCTTTTATAGGAGGAGGGGGTGCCCCCTCTCTCCATGGCCGGCGCATGGGGGGTGACCCCTCACCTCCCCCCATTCATGTGGTGGTAACCCCTCCACATTAAAATGCCTCTTCACATTCCCTTTTAAAGTCTCCACTTTAAATGCATTAAATTTCTCCAAATTTAATGCTCTCTCATTTAATAAAACTCTTTTTATTAAATTTATTCAGAACTTTGTTAATTACTTTAATTAACAAACATTCACATATAGCCCCTTGCAATATTTCAATATCACATGCAGAACCACCTTCTGCAATTTCACCCGAAACAATTTCCGGTTTCTATTGAAACAATTCCTGCGCTTTGCAATTCTTTCGTCTGAAACATATGTGATCCAAAATGGTGTCCGGTAACTCTTAAGTGTGCCACCCTACGGTTCACGAATAATGCAGACATGATCGAGACCCTTCTTCGATCAATAATCAGCAGCGGGACCTGGAGATCCGTACTGACTCCTACACATTCAACGATGAGTCCTGTGATCATGAGAACCTTTAACGCTTGTAACTAAATCCCTTTGTCTCTCGATATATTACATGTCCGAGATTCGATCATCGGTATCTCCATACCTAGTTTGATCTCGTTACCGACATGCACTCTTTTCTCGTTCCCGTGATATAACATTCTAGTGATCACATCACTTGCTTGCAACCAGCCTAATGTGATATCACCGAGAGGGCCCAGAGTATATCTATCCGTCATCTGGATTGACAAATTCCACTCTTGATCCATGAGCCTCAACATAACACCTTCGTAGTACTGAACCCATCTTTATAGTCACCCTGTTATGGTGTGACGTTTGATGTTATCAAGATACTCTTCCGGTGTTAGCAATTAACATGATCTCATAGTCTAAGGATAAAGATTACTTTGTATGATGTTATAGCAATATAAACATAATGACTTGATTGTAATGCTATACTTCGGATGAATGTTCATCACATCATTCCACCAATGGTGTGACCTTGTTATTAACAACATCCAATGTCCATGATTAGGAAACCTTGATCATTCTGTTAATCAACAAGCTAGTCTATAAGAGAGGCATGACTAGGAACCCTTTTTGTTTATTAAACACACATGTATTGATGTTTCCAAATTAATACATTTCTAGCATGTAAAATAAACATCTATCATATATAAGGAATATATAATAACAACTTTATTATTGCCTCTCAGGGCATATTTCCTTCAAAAGTGAGAGTTCATACGGATCGTGATGGTTTAAAAGAAATCCTTGAGAGGAAAGACCATAAGCCAAGACTGATCCGTTGGATTCTTTTACTTCAAGAATTTGAGTTGCAGATTATGGAGAGGCGGGAAATAAAGATGGTGAATGCAGTGTCCATGTTTGCCCATCAAGACACCAATCTTATTGAGAGTAACTTTAGTCCTAGTGATTTTCGTTTACAAGAATTATTCAATGAACTAAGGTCAATTCCTCCAAAAGATAAGAAGTCTTTGTTGTTGGAGGAGCTTGTCATTCCTGAATAAGTAAATGGTGAGATCAAGGTAAGTGTTCTTACTCCAATAAGTGATTTATTTCCATAGATTTTACTCCTAAAATTTTGCCTTTAAATTCCTTGTGTTTTTCTGAAGTTTTTGAGGGTTTGACCAACTATACGGGCGGAACTATACGACCGAAGAGAAAGCTCCCGCCATATAGTTGGTCGTTAAACTCTCTGTATCTTCTTTGCAAAATTGTTTTCGATGTCTAGAACTATACGGGCACAACTATACGACCAGATGAAATAATTCCGGCCGTATAGTTGGTCGTTAAACTCTCAGGCGCTTTCGATTTTTGATGTTTGTATCTATATTGTTGCAACTATACGACCAGAGCCAATATTTCGGCTGTATAGTTGGTCGTTAAACTACCAGACTTTTTCGTTTGCCTTTTCATTTTTATTGATAAAAACATTATTGTCGGTTCCGAGTTGTAACTTAACCGACCTGGACTCGAGATATTTGGAAATATCTGCCCAAAACCAACTATACGGCCAGAGCTATACGGTTCATGCCCGTATAGTTGGTCGTTACGTTGCAGGACTCTTCCAAATCCGTGATTTATTTCCCTGTTTTGTTAAGATTCTTTTCTTAGGCAACAATTTGGTGTTTCTCGTGAGTTTTACCAACCTCTGACCGTCCTTATATACTGCCATTGTCTCTCTCTCTAATCATAATCTCCAAAAATCAATCCACCTCTTATTCACACGTGAGGACACACAACCGAGGGACATAATCCAAGAAGAAAGGTTCCCATGGAGATCCGGAACAATAGTGAGCAAGGCAAGGAGATCAAGATCATCCCTATGGAGTTCCTGGACACCGACCATGGGCGTCAGAAGAAGGATTTGAAATCCCTCGAGTGGAAGATTGAACAGATGGACAAGAAGATGCTAGGGACTCCCAAGCATCTTCGATTGTTGTGACTTTATCTTGACAAACTCGATGAAGATATTAAGCATACAGCCGAATCAGGTTTTTCTATGAGTCTTAAGGCAATCCAAACCCTTCAAGACAACAATGAGCTCATTAAAGAACAAGTGAAAGTACTGGAGAGGAATAATATTTTCTACAAGTTGCGTGTTAAGGAATTAGAAACTGTCAATCAATCCCTCTATCTCAGGCTGGCCCGTGAAGAGAAGATACCGCGTGACATCGCGCCACAGTGATCTACAATAATCACGGTATAAAATAATCACAAGAGATTATTTGATCCCGCCTGGCTTGATTCCAAGCTTGGAGAGATCTTTAAGACCTTGTAATCTATCTTATAAGTTTTTATTACTATTTTCGCATTAGTTCAAATTAGAAATAAAGTTTGCATCATTAGAATTCCCTTCAGGAATAGTCGATCCCTTTTATGAACTTCCGAGTTTATTATTATATATGGAGCAATTTTGAGTTTGTGCTTGTCTTACTCGATATACGAATGATTTGAGTATAATTTTACTTGCACTTGATGATAGCAATAGTAGTCTTCCACACCATTGGTATTAATGGAACATATAAAGATAATTTGATCAACATGTTATAAGTCTATGGTTTGATTTACAAAGAAAATTATCTATTCGGTTAAATTGAAAAAGAAACCTTGAACAAAGGAAAATAAAAGTGCTAACAGCATAGAGTGAGAATAAGTCGAGGTAGAATATTCAAGTCATAAAATTGCTTCATATACAGTTGGAATTTGATAATTGAGATAGTTAAACTTTGAATTCCTACATGAAGTGGAATGTATGGCTAGATCCTTTGCACAACAATTAAACAAAAGTGTGAGCATATAAACAAAATAGAAGAAAAGAAAGAAGAAAAAGAGTGAATGTGCAAAGAGCAAATAGGCATACACCACTATATTTTAGTATGACAAAGAGACATGCTGACTCGTGGTTGATATCGAGCTCGTTGGGGAACCCCAAGAGGAAGGTATGATGAGCACAGCAGTAAGTTTCCCTTAGTTATGAAACCAAGGTTATCGAACTAGTAGGAGCAAGGAAACACCTCCAAGGTGTTGTTTCCAACTTGGAATCATGCACAACCCAACCACAAAACTTTGCCCCCAACTTACAGTGAGGTTGTCAATCTCACCAGTTTTGCTGAAAACAAAGGATTAAACGTATTGTGTGGAAGAAAGTAATAGCTTGCAGAAAGTAAACAGAAAATAGTAAACAGTTATAGATTGATGGTAAAAGAAAGGACTGGGGTCCATAGTTCACTAGTGGTGGTTCTCCTTAAAATAGATGACATGTTGGGTGAACAAATTACAGCGGGGCAATTGACAAACATCGAGAAAGCATACATGCATATACTAATCATCTTGACTCCTATGAGATTTGATTGGGCATTACAACATTATACATAGACCGTAATCCAACTGCATTTATGACTAATAATCCACCTTTAGGTTATCATCCAAACCCCCTCTAGTATTAAGTTGCAAGCAACAGATAATTGCATTAAGCATTGCTAAACAATACGATTGTTCTATGAACAAAGTGAAGGGTTTCGCAGCATAGCAAATCAAAATTTTCTACGGAAGCGAACAGAGGGAAAGCCAAGATCTAATCTAGGAGATGCAAACAACGAGAGAGATTGGATTAGATCTTCATACCCTTGAAGATTCGCACAGCGGAACGTTCGTCGGAACGTGGGTGATGTAGTCGTGCTCGCTTCTCCTCCTCGCGATCCGATCCGATCTAGCACCACAAGTGGCGGTGCCTCCGTGAGATGCACACGTGCAGCACCTCGACGTCTCCTCCTTCCTCGGACCAGCAAGTAGGGTGGAGAGATAGATTGGATCTACAACACGACGGCGTGGTGTATATGGTAGAGAATTTCTGCAGCAGGGCTTCGCCTACAAACAGTCGGGAGGGAGAGAGGAAGGCAGCAGGGCTACTAGGGCTTGGAGAGAGGTGTAGATGTGTCGGAGGGAGGGGCGCACCAGCCCTCTATATATAGAGGGGGGGTGTGGCCAGCCCTTGCCCATCCTCCAAGCCTATCTCTAGTTTAAACGATTTAAACTTTCCCTTATCTAGAAACCCTATCTCTAGTTTAAACGAGTTTAAACTTATCTAGGATCGGCTGGGCCCTATGGGGCCTTGTGCCCCTGGCCCAATGCGGCCAGGACACTCCCTCATAGGCCCATGCCCCCTCCCGGAAGGTGGGACCACGTTGGCCCCCTTCCGGAAGGTTCTAGAAGCTTCCGGTACAATACCGATTAACCCGAAACAATTCCGAACTCCAAAAACTGCACTGCCTTATATGAATCTTATTCTCCGGACCACTCCGGAACCTCTCGTGATGTCCCGGATCCCATCCGAGACTCCGAACAAAAATTCATAAACCAAGTATCCAATCTATCCTAGCGTCGAGACACGTTAAGTGTGTGACCCTGCGGGTTCGAGAATATGCAGACATGATCTTCTATCAATAATCAACAGCGGGGTCTGGGCACCCATATTGACTCCCACACATTCATCGATGATCATAACGGATGAACCATGATGCCAGGATTCAATCAATCCCATATATATATATTCCCTTCGTCTCGCAATATTTTACTTGCCCGAGATTCGATCGTCGGTATCGTCATACCTAGTTCAATCTCGTTCATAGCAAGTACTTTACTCGTTCCATAATCCGATATCACTTTGTGATTAACTCCTTAACCACATGCTTGCAAGCGGTGTTGATATCGATTACCGAGTGGGCCCGAAGTATATCTCTCTGACTTGGGAGGGACAAATCCCATCTCGATACATACAACCCAACAGATACTTTCCGATCACCTGAGAGACACCTTTATGATCACCCTCTCATAGGATGACGTTTGATGACCTCAAAGCTTTCTTCCGATACCAGGGAGTTGTATTATCTCATGGTCTAAGGAATACAATATTTGACATAGGAAAAGCTTCGCAAAGATGAACACAATGACACGATCTAATTGCTTCGCTTAGTTTGGGTTTATCCACCATATCATTCTCCAATGATATGATCTCATTATCAATTGACAACTCATGTCTATGGTTAGGAAACCTTAACCATCATTGATCAATGAGCTAGTCCATAGAGGCATACTAGGGACACGGTGTTGTTCACAAACCACACAAGTATTAATGTTTCCGCTTAATACAATTCTAGCATGGAATATAAACTTTATCATGAACAAGAATTATAATAATAACATCTTTATTATTGCCTCTAGGGCATAATTCCAACAGTCTCCCACTTGCACTAGAGTCAATAATCTAGTTTACATTTGGCAACAATCTCACACCCATGGCACTGAGGTGCTGATCATGTTTTACACGTGGAAGAGGTTTAGTCAATGGATCTGCGACATTCAGATCTGTATGTACTTTGCTGATCTTCAGATCTCCATCTGCTATATAATCTCGGATTATATGAAACTTGCGGTTGATATGCTTGGTCTTTGGATGATATCTTGGTTCCTTAGCGAGTGCATGGCGCCAGTGTTGTCACACAATATCTCCAGTGGGTCCAATGCACTTGGAACCACGCCAAGCTTAGTGATGAATTTTCTGATCCAAACTCCTTCACTTGACGCTTCTGCAGCAGCCATGTATTCCGCTTCTACTGTAGATCCCGCGATCACGCTTTGCTTGCAGCTTCTCCAGCTCACAGCTCCTCCATTCAAAATATACATGTATCCTGTCTGAGATTTACAATCATCCTTGTCGGTGTCGAAACTAGCATCGACGTAACCTTTTACGACGAGCTGTTCATCACCCCCATAGACTAAGAACATTTCTTTAGTCCTATTTAGGTACCTTAGGATGTTCTTCACGGCTGTCCAGTGTTCCACTCCTGGATCACTTTGATATCTGCTCGTCAAACTAAGAGCATTGGACACATCCGGTCTAGTACACAGCATGACATACATGATGGAACCTATGGCCGAGGCATAAGGCACTTTGCTCATAGCTTCCCTATCATTTACCGTAGCTGGACAATGAGCCTTGCTCAATATCTTACCTGACAACATAGGCACTGAACCTTTCAATGCCTTATCCATTCTGAACCTTTTCAGAACTTTGTCTAGGTATGTACTCTGGCTTAAAGCTATCAGGCGTCTTTGTCTATCTCTATAGATTTTGATGCCCAATATATAAGCAGCTTCACCTAGGTCTTTCATTGAAAAACACTTGTTCAAATAACTCTTCACATCGTTAAGCATGTTGATGTCATTTCCAATAATCAATATGTCATCCACATATAGTACCAGAAATGTCACCGAGCTCCCACTCACTTTCTTGTAGATGCAAGCTTCGTAGCAATTTGGAACAAATCCAAAGCTCTTGATCACTTGATCAAAACGAAGGTTCCAACTCCGAGATGCTTGCTTCAGTCCATAAATGGAACGCTGAAGTTTGCATACTTTATCAGCATCCTTAGGATCGACAAAACCTTCGGGTTGCATCATATACAACTCTTCATCAATGTTGCCATTGAGGAAAGCAGTCTTGACATCCATTTGCCATATTTCATAATCATGAAACGCAGCAATTGCTAATAAAATCCGAATGGACTTAAACATCGCTACGGGAGAGAAAGTCTCATCGTAGTCAACACCTTGAACTTGTCGAAAACCTTTCGCAACAAGCCGTGCTTTATAGACGGTAACATTACCATCCGCGTCCGTTTTCTTCTTGAAGATCCATTTGCACTCAACGGCCTTTCGGTCGCTAGGAGGGTCTATCAAAGTCCATACTTGGTTTTTGCTCATGGATCCCAATTCGGATTTCATGGCTTCTAGCCATTTCTCAGAGTCTGGGCTCATCATCGCTTCCTCATAGTTCGTAGGTTCACTGTCTTCTACTAACAAGACTGTCAAGACAGGGTTGCCGTACCACTCAGGAGGGGCACGCGACCTTGTCGACCTGCGACGTTCAGTAGCAGCATCGTCCGAAGCTTCATGATCCTTGTCATTAGCTTCCTCTATTGTTGGTGCAGGCGGCACTGGAACAATTTCAGGTGCTGCGCTACTCTCCAATTCAAGAGAAGGTTCAATAACCTCGTCTAGCTCTACTTTCCTCCCACTCACTTCTTTCGAGAGAAACTCCTTCTCAAGAAAGGAACCGTTCTTTGCGACAAACACTTTGCCTTCGGTTCTGTGATAGAAGGTATACCCAATAGTTTCCTTAGGGTATCCTATGAAGACGCATTTCTCCGCTTTGGGTTCGACCTTGTCCGGCATCAACTTCTTGACGTAAGCTTCGCATCCCCAAACTTTAAGAAACGACAACTTAGGTTTAGCACCAAACCACAGTTCATACGGTGTCGTCTCAACGGATTTAGATGGAGCCCTATTTAAAGTGAATGCAGCGGTTTCTAATGCATAACCCCAAAATGATAACGGCAAATCAGTAAGAGACATCATCGATTGGACCATATCTAATAGGGTTCGATTCCGGCGTTCAGACACACCATTGTGCTGTGGTGTTCCGGGTGGCGTGAGTTGTGAAACGATTCCACTTGCTTTGAGATGCGTGAGAAAATCATAACTCAAATATTCGCCCCCACGATCGGATCGTAGAAACTTAATCTTTCTGTTACGATGGTTCTCCACTTCATTCTGAAATTCTTTGAACTTTTCAAACGTTTCAGATTTATGTTTCATTAAATAGATATACCCATATCTACTTAAGTCATCGGTAAAAGTGAGAAAATAGCGATATCCACCGCGCGTCGAAACACTCATTGGTCCGCATACATCGGTATGTATGATTTCCAACAAGTCCGTTGCTCGCTCCATCATTCCGGAGAACGGGGTTTTGATCATCTTGCCCATGAGGCATGGTTCGCATGTGTCAAATGATTCAAAATCAAGAGACTCCAAAAGTCCATCAAAATGGAGTTTCTTCATGCGCTTTACACCAATATGACCTAGACGACAGTGCCACAAATAAGTAGTATTATCACTATCTACTTTGCATCTCTTAGCCTCAATGTTATGGATGTGTGTTTCATCCCTTTCGAGATTTAGAAGAAATAAACCATTCACAGTAGGTGCATGACCATAAAAGATGTTACTCATATAAATAGAACAACCATTATTCTCCGATTTAAATGAATAACCGTCTTGCAATAAACACGATCCAGAAATAATGTTCATGCTCAACGCAGGCACATAATAACATTTATTAAGGTTTAAAACTAATCCCGAAGGTAAAACTAAGGAGAGCGTGCCGACGGCCATCACATCAACTCTTGATCCGTTGCCAACGCGCATCGTCACCTCATCCCTCGCAAGCCGCCGTCTATTCCATAGCTCCTGTTTCGAGTTACAAATATTAGCAACTGAACCAGTATCAAATACCCAGGCACTACAACGAGGGCTAGTAAGGAAAACATCAATAACATGTATATCAAATATACCTTTGATGGTGCCAGCCTTCTTGTCCGCTAAGTACTTCGGACAGTTGCGCTTCCAGTGACCCTTGTCCTTGCAATAGAAGCACTCAGTGTCCGGCTTAGGTCCAGACTTGAGCTTCTTCTCAGCAGGGGCAACGCGCTTGCCGCCGCTTTTCTTGAAGGGCTTCTTTGCACCTTTACCTTTCTTAAAGGAGGGCTTGTTGACCATCAACACATGATTATCCTTCTTGATGTCCACCTCCGCAGCCTTCAGCTTTGCGAAGAGCTCGGTGATCGTATCAGTGGAAGCAATCTGATTATGAGTCACTACAAAACTTTTGTAGCTGGGAGGGAGTGATTGCAGAACCCTGTCAATCTTGAGCTCCTCTGGAATCTTGCAGTCCAGTTGCTCAAGGCGTTGAGTGTAGCCCGACATCTTAATGGCGTGCTCACTAACGGAACTCCCTTCCTCCATCTTGCAGTTAAAGAACTTCTCGGAGATCTCATATCTCTCAGAACGGGCCTGAGTCTGAAACATGGTTTTCAACTCTTCGAGAATCTCAAAGGGCCCGGGATAGTTTTCAAAACGATTTTGAAGTTCCGGTTCCATAGCAAACAACATGGTGCTCTTAATCACACCATAATCATCTTTGCGCGACTGATAGACAGCTTTCTCATCAGCCGGCGCAGTTGCAGCAGGGGGGTTACCTAACGCTTTCTCAAGGACATAGTCCTTTTGTCCTCCAGACAGAATGATTCTCAGATTGCGGAACCAATTGGTGAAGTTAGACCCATTGTTCTTAAGCTTTTCTTTCTCAGCAAAAACGTTGAAGTTGAAGTTGGATTTAGCCATTTGATCTACAATATTTGCAAGTACAAATTAGACTATGTTCATGATAGCTAGTTCAACTTTTAATCAAATTACTAGATGAACTCCCACTAAATTCAACATCCCTCAAGTTGTTTAGTGAACACGATCCAAATTCACCACACCTAATCCGATCTTCACGAGAAGATATGTGGTTTCAATGGTGGACAACGAAGTGTCGATCATATCATTCATATGACTCATGCTTAACCTTTCGGTTCATGTGTTCCGAGGCCATGTCTGTACATGCTAGGCTCGTCAAGTTAGACCCAAGTATTTCCGCGTGTGCAAAACTGGCTTGCACCCGTTGTATGTGAGCGTAGAGTCTATAGCACCCGATCATCACGTGATGCTTGGACACGACGAACTTTCGCAACGGTGCATACTTGGGGAGAACACAGTTTTTATCTTGATCTTTAAGTGAGGAATCATCTTATAATGCTACCGTCGCGATCTAAGCATGATAAGATACATAAAAGGATAAACATCACATGCATATAACTTTATGTGACATGGTATAGCCAATCTTCGCGCAATGATCTCCATCCTGTGCGTTCCGGCATGATCTCCATCACTTCACCATGATTGCCTCCACCACGAATAGCAACTACAACTATTGCTAACTACTTAGCGATAAAGTAAAGCTATTACATGGCGTATAAGAAGTTGACTCGCAGGTCATACACAATTATAAAGACAACCATATGGCTCCTGCCAGTTGTGTACTCATCGACATGCAAGTCGTGAAACATTACAAAACATGATCATCGCATACAATATACACATCACATCTTGGGCCATACCATATCACAGAAAACACTCCCTGCAAAAACAAGTTAGACGCCTCTACTTTGTTGTTGCATGTTTTACGTGGCTTATGGGAGTAGATGCTAAGAACGATTCTTACCTACGGAAAGCCACAACGGTGATATTATGGTTGCCAAACTCCGGTGTTAATCCCATGACAACTATAGTGAGAGAAACTGACATCCACCAGCCGCATGTGTGGAACAAGCCACACGTCAAGTGCGGAGCCGGTCTCGCGAACGACGTCGCGTAAGGTTGGCCTGGACCGCTTCAATCTCACTATCCCGCGCCATAAGAAGAACACAAACAAGAGGCTTGCAACAGAAAACATCAATGCCCGCAACAACCATGTTGCGTTCTACTCGTGAAACACATCTACGCATAGATCTAGCTCTGATACCACTGAAGGGTTTCGCAGCATAGCAAATCAAAATTTTCTACGGAAGCGAACAGAGGGAAAGCCAAGATCTAATCTAGGAGATGCAAACAACGAGAGAGATTGGATTAGATATTCATACCCTTGAAGATTCGCACAGCGGAACGTTCGTCGGAACGTGGGTGATGTAGTCGTACTCGCTTCTCCTCCTCGCGATCCGATCCGATCTAGCACCACAAGTGGCGGTGCCTCCGTGAGATGCACACGTGTAGCACCTCGACGTCTCCTCCTTCCTCGGACCAGCAAGTAGGGTGGAGAGATATATTGGATCTACAACACGACGGCGTGGTGTATATGGTGGAGAATTTCTGCAGCAGGGCTTCGCCTACAAACAGTCGGGAGGGAGAGAGGAAGGCAGCAGGGCTACTAGGGCTTGGAGGGAGGTGTAGGTGTGTCGGAGGGAGGGGGTGCACCAGCCCTCTACATATAGAGGGGGGTGCGGCCAGCCCTTGCCCATCCTCCAAGCCTATCTCTAGTTTAAACGATTTAAACTTTCCCTTATCTAGAAACCCTATCTCTAGTTTAAACGAGTTTAAACTTATCTAGGATCGGCTGGGCCCTATGGGGCCTTGTGCCCCTGGCCCAATGCGGCCAGGACACTCCCTCATAGGCCCATGCCCCCTCCCGGAAGGTGGGACCACGTTGGCCCCCTTCCGGAAGGTTCTAGAAGCTTCCGGTACAATACCGATTAACCCGGAACAATTCCGAACTCCAAAAACTGCACTGCCTTATATGAATCTTATTCTCCGGACCACTCCGGAACCTCTCGTGATGTCCCAGATCCCATCCGAGACTCCGAACAAAAATTCATAAACCAAGTATCCAATCTATCCTAGCGTCGAGACACGTTAAGTGTGTGACCCTGCGGGTTCGAGAATATGCAGACATGATCTTCTATCAATAATCAACAGCGGGGTCTGGGCACCCATATTGACTCCCACACATTCATCGATGATCATATCGGATGAACCACGATGCCAGGATTCAATCAATCCCATATATATATATTCCCTTCGTCTCGCGATATTTTACTTGCCCGAGATTCGATCGTCGGTATCGTCATACCTAGTTCAATCTCGTTCATAGCAAGTACTTTACTCGTTCCGTAATCCGATATCACTTTGTGATTAACTCCTTAACCACATGCTTGCAAGCGGTGTTGATATCGATTACCGAGTGGGCCCGAAGTATATCTCTCCGACTTGGGAGGGACAAATCCCATCTCGATACATACAACCCAACAGATACTTTCCGATCACCTGAGAGACACCTTTATGATCACCCTCTCATAGGATGACGTTTGATGACCTCAAAGCTTTCTTCCGATACCAGGGAGTTGTATTATCTCATGGTCTAAGGAATACAATATTTGACATAGGAAAAGCTTCGCAAAGATGAACACAATGACACGATCTAATTGCTTCGCTTAGTTTGGGTCTATCCACCATATCATTCTCCAATGATATGATCTCATTATCAATTGACAACTCATGTCTATGGTTAGGAAACCTTAACCATCATTGATCAATGAGCTAGTCCATAGAGGCGTACTAGGGACACGGTGTTGTTCACAAACCACACAAGTATTAATGTTTCCGCTTAATACAATTCTAGCATGGAATATAAACTTTATCATGAACAAGAATTATAATAATAACATCTTTATTATTGCCTCTAGGGCATAATTCCAACACAAAGGATTGCTGGTTTCTCCTAGTAGCAACAACACATCTAGTACCTTAGAGATTTCTGTCACTTCCCTAGATTACTAGAGGCATGAACCCACTATCGAGCATAAATACTCCCTCTTGGAGTTGCTAGCATCTACTTGGAAAAGATATCTACTAACAACAGAGAGCATGCAAGATCACAAATAATAAAGACATGATAGAATCAATAATCAATCTGAAATAGCATCTCAATATCCATCGGATCCTTGCAAACACAACATGTAGGATTACAAATAGATGATCTTGATCATGAACGGAGCTCACACGATCTAGGGTACTTAGGGTTTCTGTATTGGAGGCAATATATAGGCGAAAGGGAAGGCCGAGGGGGTGCCCTAGGCGGACACACCACCCCCTGGCGCAGGCCAGGCATGGCCACGCGGCCAGGTGGTGTGGGTGGCCCCTGGCCCCTCTCCGTCTCGTATTCTGGCTTCGTGTCCCCCTCGGTGAAATATTGACTTTGGCTTTTGTCCCATCCAATTCCGAGAATATTCATTTTCTGACTTTCCTAGAACCAAAAAACAGCAGAAAACAGGCAGCTGGCACTGTGGCATCTTGTTGATAGGTTAGTTAAAGAAAGTGTATAAAAATACTCCAAAGTGTGGGCAAAACATAAGAAAGTAGATATAAACCAAGCATGGAACATCAAAAATTATAGATACGTTAGCAACGTATCAACATCCCCAAGTTTAACTCCTGCTCGTCCTCGAGTAGGTAAGTGATAAAAAGAAAGAATAATTTTTGAGGTGACATGCACCATCATAAACTTGATTAAAGTATTTGTAAAACATTGATACTTGGGATCATAGTACTTCAACATTAAATGAAAGATAAAGTTCTAACAATAAGACATAGCAACTATGTTGTAACATGAAAAGGCACAAACAAAAGATTCATGAATAACAATGCTTTGCAAGATGTTTGTTTGTTTCACATAAAGAAAACATAGCATAGTGGCATTCAACTTGTCCCTCGTAGAGTAGCAAACATAAATGCATAGGACACCTTCAAAGTTCATAAGGGTGACTAGATACAAATAGTTTAAGAACAAGCAATATCAAAGTTATGCATCAATCAACAAGTCTTGGGACAATGCAGATTAAACTAAGAATGGCCACTATGCTCTCTCAATAGGTGCATAAAGATAGAAGATGGAGACTCAACATAAAAGTAAAAGAAAGGCCTTCATAGAAGGAAGCAGGGATTCAAGTCTCATAAAGAGCTTCCAAAAATTATGGTACTTATTAGCTTTCAGCTCTCATTGCCCCTATCATAAGCATCTTGAAGTGATTAAGGTTAAACTGAACAAACTATGGAGTATATGCTTGACAAAGTATAAGTTGGAAATCTCATGTCCCTTGAATACGAGGGCCGCTCCTCATGCTACTCAAGTTTAGTTACCGGTAAGTTCTTGTCATAGTAAGTACATGTGTATCATAGAGAACCGCCAACGGGGTACCCCTTGCCCAATGATACGGAAGAATCCCCATATCAAAATGACAAGGCAAGCAGACAACGAGCATCTCAGCAATCTTCTTATTTACCATGGGAAAATGGTGCTTTTTCTCTTTTTCCTCTTTTCTCATCTCTTTTTTTTATTTTTCTCTTTTTCTCAATCTCTATCTCTTTTTTATAAGAAGAATGCTTCATAGATTGCTCATTATGGTTACGCTACAGGTTTCCACCATGATTAGGCATCGATTAGACCTACGGCCTAGGCGTTTCTCTAACACACATACATAACTTCATGGACTTACAAGCTCCCCTTTCATTTCACACTTACGACATCCATATACAAAAGAGCATGATATCAACTAGGTACAAAGTACAAGTGCAATGTTGAAAGCGTTCCCCATGACATCATGGTTCTGCTAATCCCCAGCATATAACTGCAAGCATATACAACATAGACGACACAATGGTTCAAGTTTATTAGGGGCAATAAGAGTAAAGTGTGCCATCAAGTTCATGAGAGCTTTAATCACTAGTTTTCTCATAACAAGTTTAATTCGGAAGGTAGATAAAAACATGAATATACTTGGAATAGAAAATGCTAATAGATAGGTATGGTGGACCCTTTGAAATAACTTGGTTTTATTTGTTGTTGGATGCATGAGCGGAACTCATACTTGGTTATGGAGGCTAGCAAAAGACTGGGAGCGACCAACTAAGAGAGCAATAATGGCCATAATCATGCAAAGCGACAAAAAATAATTAATTAAATCATAAAGTGATATTACAAGTCGAAAACTAAAGGATCATAGAGGCTATGGTGACTTGGCATAGTCATAACATGGTGTAAGCATGCGCCAAGTCAACCCAAATAAAGCATCAAAGGAGAATACCACAATACTATGCTTTAATATGCTAAAACAACACATGATTCTTTTAAGGCACATTAAGCAATCTCAATTTTTTATAATATTTCATGCTACATCAAAAATTACTAAGCATAAAGACAAAACAATATCAAGAATGACATGACAAAGCATAGGCCACAGTTAAAACAAGCTCTCTTTACCACTTAAGCATGAACTTTTCCTACTCTTTTCCAAACCAAACCAAACTATTTGAAAACTAATGTATGAAAGAGGGGGTCCAACCAATTTATTCAAGCAAACTAAGAAAACCAAGCAAACAAAAAACCAAAAACAAAAATGAAGACGCTCCAAGAACAACACAATTGTGCATGAAACAATAAAAATGAAGTGTTTGGAAGAAACCTAGGATTTTTATTGATGAAGAAGGGGATGCCTTGGAATCCCCAAGCTTTGATGCTTGTACTTCTTGGATATTTCTTGGGGTGACACGGGTGGCATCCCCAAGCTTGAGCTTTAGTGCATTCTTCATCTCATTACATCATTCTCTCCATACACCTGAAATTTTTTCTTCATACAAAACTTCACACAATCTTTATTAGCAACATTAGTGCACTCAAGATAATTCGTCTTTGGATTCAGTTTCAACACAATAAAAATTCCAATAACACACAAGCTACTGTAGAACTTTTCTCAAAAAGCTCAATTCCCCAAAGAGAACTCAAAAAGGAACCAACAAGAAGCAAATGCAAATAATGGCAGAAATCTGTCCAAACAGACCAGCAGGTAAAAACCAATTTTTTAGAAGACCTTCTATTGATCAAATCGAAAAGTGTTGAACTAACGAAAGTTATATAACAACCTGGGGCATAAGCACTAAAATTTACGCCTCAAAACAATGTACATAGATTTTACATGAATTTTTACAGTGAAGCACAAAAATCTGTTTCGGGACAGCAACTTTCCCAAGCATTACCTCTCTCTCATTAGAGGTTACTCTTGGCACAAAAAGCAAATAAAAAGGATAAGGAGAGGGTATTACAGAGGTAATAACTTCCAAGACTCATCTAAAAAATTTGGGTTATCTCCCAATAAGTACTTTTCTTTAACGCCTTTAAGTTAGGCATAAGAAGCAAGAAAAAGGATCAAGTATTCTCAAATGAAGAAGCATTAATAGTAAATTTTGTTTTCATAGGAGAGGCAAAAGGAATCTTCTCTCTCTTCTTAGAGAAGTGTTCTATACCTTTATTGAGTGGGAGTTGATATTTAACGGTGCCTTCTTTCATATCAATAATGGCACCAATAGTTCTAAGAAAAGGTCTTCCTAAAGTAATAGGACAAGAAGCATTGTATTCAACATCCAAAATATAGAAATCAACGGTGACATAGGCATTTTTAACCATAATAAGAACATCATTAATACTCCCCATGAGTTTCTTTTTAGCATTATCATCAAGTGGGACGTTTAAATAACAATCTTCCAATGATGGAAAATCAAGCATATCATAAATCCATCTAGGCATATTAGAAACTCTACTATCAAGATCACATAAAGCTTTGAAATCAAAATCATTCACTTTCATATTAATGATGGGTTCCCAACCATCTTCTAGTTTCATAGGAATATACTTTTTATGTTTCATATTTTCTTCTTTAATTTTTATGAGAGCATCAACAATGTGTTTTGTAAAGGCCATATTCACAGTACTAGCATTAGGACTTTTAGCAAGCTTTTGTAGGAACTTAATTACATCAGAGATATTGCAACCATCAAGATCAAAATCATAATTATCATCTAAAGTAGTAGATCTATTGTTTCCCATGTTTCGAAAAATTTCAACATTTTTATTAGAAAAGTTTCCATTGGGTTTACTAGCTTCAACATTAGTGGTAGTGATAGTAGAAACACTAATGTTTCTAGCAATTTCATCTTCTCTTTCCCACGTAGCATGCAATTCAGCTAATAATATAACATTTTCATCAGTTCTAACTTTTATGGCATTAGTAGCAGCAAAGGGATTTTCAATAGTTTCAGGTTTAATAGCCATTTTATTCAAATAAGATTGTGCTTCAGCCAATGATGATATGTTTCTTTCAGCATTAGAGAGTTTCTCCTCAATAGTTTTATTGAAAGCAGTTTGTTTGCTAATAAAATCTTTAAGCATAACTTCAAGTTCAGAGGGAGCACTCCTATTATTGTTGTAGGAATTTCCATAAGCATTACCATTGTTGGGAGGATACGGCCTATAATTGTTGTTACCAAAATTATTCTTGTAGGCATTATTGCTAAAATTGTTATTTCTTATAAAGTTCACATCAACTTGCTCTTCTTGAGCAACCAAAGAGGCTAAGGGAACATTATTTGGATCAATATGGGCTTTCCCATTAACGAGCATACACATAATAACATCAATCTTATCACTCAAGGAGGAGGTTTCCTCAACAGAATTTACCTTCTTACCTTGTGGAGCTCTTTCAGTGTGCCATTCAGAATAGTTAACCATCATATTATCCAGAAGCTTTGTTGCAGTACCCAAAGTAATGGTCATAAAGGTACCTCCAGCAGCAGAATCCAGTAGATTTCTTGAAGAATAATTCAATCCTACATAAAAGGTTTGGATAATCATCCAAGCAGTCAGTCCATGAGTGGGACAATTCTATACCAAAGATTTCATTCTTTCCCAAGCTTGAGCAACATGTTCATTATCAGATTGTTTAAACTTCATTATTTCACTTCTCATAGATATAATCTTAGCAGGAGGATAGTATTTTCCAATGAAAGCATCTTTGCATTTAGTCCAAGAATCAATACTATTTCTAGTTAGGGATTGCAACCATTCTTTAGTTTTTCCTCTCAAAGAGAAAGGAAACAATTTAAGCTTAATAATATCCCCATCTATATCCCTATGCTTTTTCATCTCACAAAGTTCAAATAAGTTATTAAGATGAGCAGCAGCATCTTCAGTACCAATACCAGAATTTTTTTGTCTCATAACAAGATTGAGTAAAGCAGGTTTTATTTCAAAGAAATTAGCTTCAGGAACAGGTGGAGTAATAGGTGTGCACATGAAATCATTGTTGTTGGTGTTGGTGAAGTCACACAACTTAGTGTTTTCAAGAGTAGTCATTTTTTGTGTTTTTAATAAAGAAAGCAAACTAGTACAACTAATTTTTTTTGTGTTTTTCCATAAAGAAACAAGCAAACAAAGCAAAAATAAACTAAGCAAATCAAAAACAACAAAGTAAAGAGATTGGTTATGAGGGACTCCCCTTGTGAAGATGTCCTTGACTACCCGGCAATAGCGCCAGAAAAGTACTTGCTGACTCGTGGTTGATATCGAGCTTGTTGGGGGAACCCCAAGAGGAAGGTATGATGTGCACAGCAGTAAGTTTCCCTCAGTTATGAAACCAAGGTTATTGAACCAGTAGGAGAAAGGAAACACCTGCAAGGTGTTGTTTCCAACTTGGAATCTTGCACAACACAACCATAGAACTTTGCCCCCAACTTATAGTGAGGTTGTCAATCTCACCGGTTTTGCTGAAAACAAAGAATTAAACGTATTGTGTGGAAGAAAGTAATAGCTTGCAGAAAGTAAACAGAAAATAGTAAACAGTTGTAGATTGATGGTAAAAGAAAGGACCGGGGTCCATAGTTCACTAGTGGTGGTTCTCCTTAAGATAGATGACATGTTGGGTGAACAAATTACAACGGGGCATTGACAAACATCGAGAAAGCATACATGCATATACTAATCATCTTGACTCCTATGAGATTTGATTGGGCATTACAACATTATACATAGGCCGTAATCCAACTACATCTATGACTAATAATCCACCTTCAAGTTATCATCCGAACCCCCTCCAGTATTAAGTTGCAAGCAACAGATAATTGCATTAAGCATTGCGTGTAAAGTAAACAATACGATTGTTCTATGAACAAAGGACTGCTGTTTTCTCCCTAGTAGAAACAATACATCTAGTACCTTAGAGATTTTCTATCATTTCCCCAGATTACTAGAGGCATGAACCCACTATCGAGCATAAATACTCCCTCTTGGAGTTGCTAGCATCTACTCGGCCAATATATCTACTAACAACGGAGAGCATGCAGGATCACAAATAACAAAGACATGATAGAATTAATAATCAATCTGAAATAGCATCTCAATATCCATCGGATCCCCGCAAACACAACATATAGGATTATAAATAGATGATATTGATCATGAACAGAGCTCACAAGATATAAACATGGTAGCACAAAGGAGAAGAACCAACCATCTAGCTACTACATGGACCTGTAGTCTAAGGATGAACTACTCACGCATCACACCGGAGGCTTGCATGGTGATCAAGAAGGCCTCCAGGGTGAATTCTCCCCTCCGGCAGGGTGCCGGGAAGAGCTTCAGATCCCTCCCGGTCTAGGGATAGAGATGATGGCGCTATAGACTCTTTCGTGGAATTTTGATCGGGTACTTAGGGTTTCTATATCGGAGGCAATATATAGGCGAAAGGGGAGGCCGAGGGGGTGCCCTAGGCGTCCGCACCACCCCCGGGCACGGCCATGCTTGGCCGCGCGGCCAGGTGGTGTGGGCGGCCCCTGGCCCCTCTCCGTCTCATATTCTGGCTCCAAGTCCCCCTCGGTGAAATATTGACTTTGGCTTTTGTCCCGTCCAATTCCGAGAATATTCATTTTCTGACTTCCCTGGAACCAAAAACAGCAGAAAACAGGCAGCTGGCACTATGGCATCTTGTTAATAGGTTAGTCAAAGAAAGTGTATAAAAATACTCCAAAGTGTGGGCAAAACATAAGAAAGTAGATATAAACCAAGCATGGAACATCAAAAATTATAGATACGTTAGCAACGTATCGAGACACTTTTGATATTTTGAATCCCAAGTGAATATATTAATTCTAAAACACTTAGGACTACCTCGCTAACTCATTCGGTTGAACCGGATACTTTTACATTATGTTGAGATTCATCTTTTGTGAACTGTTGATCACTAAGGTGTGGAAGCCTGCTAATACTATTCAGATGGTTCGAGTAAGGTACTATTCATGAACTTATTCCTATGGATCATATATGATAAACACATGCTACAACTGCCTCATTTATTTTATCGACTCAGCTTCATGAATTGAGGATCACATCCATTAAGCTAAACTTGCTCGGGATGAGCAAGAGTCTAAGCTTGGGGAAGTTGATGACTGCATATTTGCATCATGTTTTATATTGTTATTTTGCATTGTAGATGTAGGATCTTAGTATTTTATGGCGCTCGTGTGCATATTTTATGTCTGCTTTCACCAGGATCAGGATAGATGATGGATACAATGGACACAATTCTTAAAGCAGTTGTACTGAGGAGAAAAGGAGTCAAAAACAACGTAAATCGTTTATTTGGGAAATATCAATAATACCAGAAAAAAAAACCAAAGCGAACAAAGGACACAGACAGTTTAACGACCAACCATACAGCGGGAATACTTTTCTGGCTGTATAGTTCCCGCCGTATAGTTGGCGCCGCCACCGCCTCCTCAAATAGTTTCACCCCATGCAACTGGATCAGAGAGGCGACATACAGAACAACCAGAAATCACCGAAACCTCACTTTCAGAAGGCATCTGGAGGGGGAACTCATCCACCGGGGATCCATCTTTGCCCTGCGCAGATCCGGGAGGCTAAGGCATCGATCTTCATCGTCAACCGCTGCATCACCACCATCTCCATCCATCCCATCTACATCTTTTCTAGATCTTGTTGTAATTTTCGTACTCGTTGTGGATTTATACAAGTACTATTCATCTATGATAGACTCCATTGTTGTTTCCATGATGTTGATTGCCTCCATGTCTGAGTAGATAATTAGTTCTTGGGGAGATGGAGAAACCCTAGTATGAGATTGAAATAAGATAAAGTTTATTATGATATTCATCGCTATGACCATGTGTTAGAGTGTCTTCATCTTGATGTTGAGAGAAGTCGACTTCTCAATATTTGCCTCTCATGGGGACTTCATGGAGGGAACTACTTGTTGGTAGACGGAGGCGTGTTAGTACTTAGAGTGACTATAAAGCTGTTGGCACCCCTTATGTATCAACTTGAGAATCGAGGAAACTCACGGAACACTATCCATGCCATGGGATACGTCCTACGGGATTAAGTCCCTTAATGGCGCAGTAATTTGATTGATGTCGATTGTTGACTGGTGTGGTTATGAGGATGATGTGAGTAGCGGTTGCTTCCTATTTGTCTAAATATGGAGTTACTCCTACACATACATAGTTGAGAATGTTCATGATAATAATCTTTACCTTAGCTCCTTATAATGCTAGTTGTGAATCCGCTACTCCCTAAGAACGCTTTTTCCCTATTGCAGTTCTAATCTCTCTTACATACGCGATACTTACTTTCTATGTTTAGTTGTTTTACTTTACTTATTGTTGCTCTTATAGCAAAAACCCCAAAACACCTTTTTACGCAATACTCGTATTTTATCTTGTTACTTAGAACTTTATTTAGCATCACTAGTGTAATATTTATTTCAAGAGTTATTAGACTTCAGACTCCTGCTCCCTGTGGGATCAATATCTTTATTTTGAAACTAGCTACAAACAATCTGTGCACTTGTAGTCATCACTCCCACATCGGCAGGAGCAGTAGGTCGTTCTCACAGCAGCAGCTCCCTCACTGATCAAGCAAAATTAGCGGCCATGGGCGGGTGGTTGACATGTGAGAAGAGGAGGCGACGTGTGGAGGAGCAGGACGCCATGAGTTGGCGCCTGATGTAGTAGAGAGTAGGAGGCCGCACATCGTGTTGTCTCCCTGAAGGAGCGGCTGGTGGAGCTCCACCCGACCTGCGCATCCCCATTGCGCTTCTTCTCTCTCAAAGGAACACCAGTGCCTTCTTAGGGCCGAGGTAAATGTGGAGGACCTCTAGAAATTAAATTCCATCTTTATTTATGTATATTCGTTTTTATTTGTGCTTACAAGGTGCTTCAGGAAAATCCTACCTAATATTACTATATGTATTGTTTAAGGAGAAGCAAAAGGCCTCTCTATTTTCTTTCTTTTTGGTAAACATATGCTTCTTATTCTTGATTTGCAACAGACCACCTGACTACTATTTTGTCTAAAAAAAGGTCTAGGTAAATGTTGCATGATGTATTCTTGGTGATTGAATTTCAGGTTACAACCACCAGCATAATCTATCATAGAGTGCTAAAACTCACTAAAGGTGACACAACGAAGCATGCCTTCCCACCTAGTGCCTATATTGTTTCCAAATTAGGTTTGTCCTTCCATGTATGCTCCTATGATGCCTTTCTCCACGAGAAAGCAAAATTAATATTAGATACATATGTTGCATAGCTAAACCATCATCAACATAACTTATTGGTTTTACAGTCTTTTAGTTCTATCAGTTGTGTTCCCTTTGGGTTTCTATTGATTCTTCAAAGAAATCGTGCATTTATATAGACATTGCCTAGCTCCCGTATTCCAAACCAAACATAGACATACATAGTGAATAGATAATAAACCTATAAATAAATTATTTCTTAGATTCACTTTCTTCATTATGCAATTTGACAACTCCTGTTTGACATCCTTTTTCGTCGTGGACTGAATTTTCATTTCTTACTCAGTGAGAAGCGTCTTGCTGGTGATACCGCCGATGCCATTCTTAACAATGCGCTTGATAATAATGCTAAGAATGCCTCTCTGAAAATTCCTTTGGAGCTCACAACTGAATCGTGACTCATTTCTCTTCAAACATTAGTTATTTTTTCTATTTTTGTGCTATGGTATATTCGGTCTGGGTCCCAGATCGATCTATTTTCCAAGTGCAGCTTCGCAAGAGGCTTCTAGGTCTCGATTGGCGGTGGTCCTCCGACCGGTGTCTCAGTCAGGGATTTCTTTCGGTACATTGCCCTATGCCCACCGGTGTGCCTGACCCCTCCACAGCTATCTGTGTTGCTCTCTTGCTGGACTTGTATTTTCTGCTTTCTTTTAGTGTTGCTCTCTTGCTGAACTTGTTTAATTCACATAGAAAGATGAATATCAACTGCAAGTAATATGATCTACAATTCTAATTCCTAGGGTTCAATTTACATGTAACGTTGAACATTTGAATGCCTATAGTTGTCGATATGATATGCGATATTCTTTTGTTTCCTTCTTTTTTCCTTATTCACAAAAACAATGAAACTAGGGATCTTATTTTTTACCTATCACTGAACTAGGAGAATCAACAGAGGTGCTACAAATATTGTTGACTCTGTGTTACTCGTCCCTAGCCATTAAGATTTATCAGAACCTATTATCTAAGGAGTACCATATTTTTACAGTATTTTTGAGGCAAAAGTTGATGACCCAAATAACCATTATGCTAAGAAGAGTTAGCTCATTGTTGTCATGTTATTTTTCTTATAGTCCTATGTATATGTGTTACTATCTTGATTAAAAATACGATGTATTTCTTATACTTTCACAGAACATGTCAGACAATGTGTTTGATCCACCCTCTGGAGTCGGTCGTCCATCCAAGAAGACGATGCCTGCGAAGAAGGAATAGTAATACAATTCTCTCGTTTCCTCTGAAGGTGCTTTCCTGGTCTATCACATAGTTGTTTACTTTATCTTTCTCCTCCGTCATGTTGATCTAAATTATTCACTACGTCCTTCTATAGGCTATGTGTTCATTTTGGTTCTATGTTGATGTCTGCATACTCACCCCTCTTGGAAAATTTCACATTTACCTTCCTCTCTTTCATGTGTAAACCATGGATCTCATCTAAAAATCATTCAGCACATGTTCAACACAATGTTAGATGACCTGCATCTTCTAAATCAAACATAAACATTGTTGTCACCAGGAACCTTAGCGTTGTTAGTCCAGCACTCTAACAAAGTTTTTGACCCATATATTATACTAGCCGAGAACTATGTAGCAATCCAAGAAACCGCATGCATGAAATCGTACCAAAAAACATACAAAAGGTTCAAGAAAGAAGCCTTTGATGAATGCTCCTAGGAAGTTTACAAGAAAACTTAGCAAGAGCTCGAGTTCCTTCGTATATGATGTACAAGGTCCTACATGATGTGTCTCATAGAGAGTCAACCTCGATGTGATGTTTAATTTAGTTCTGATTAATGTCTACAAAGAAAATTGTATGGACACCTTGTGTATGTAGGTGTAATGATTTGTATAGAACAAGATAATCATTATTATAAGCTATCTCATTTGCATGTGCATAGCAAGTACTCGTAATAGGGTTTATAACCCGATTTTTGGTGTGAAAGGCGGGAATATTACTTTTCTGTAAAAGAAAACTGCAATTTCATAATCATATTATCTATTGATTCTAGCTATTTCGTATTAGTGTTATACAAAGAAACTGATTTAGTATAGAAAGGGGGAGGGGAGTTGGGCGTCCGGGAGAGGAAGCGCATTGGATAACACTGTATGGCCATTACATCCACTCGGTGGAGAAATAAAAAGGCACTTCTGATGGCTCAGTGTCGGCGCCAGAAAAGTGCTGGTGCGGTGTTGATGTAGAGCTCGTTGGGAACCCCAAGAGGAAGGTATGATGAGCACAGCAACAAGTTTCCCTCAGTTATGAAACCAAGATTTAACCGAACCAGTAGGAGCAAGGAAACACCCCAAAGGTGTTGCTAGCTAAGCCTTGGCAGGACGCACTAGCGGTGCTAGTAGCAACGTGGAGACCTGCACAACACAACCACAGAACTTTGTCCCCAACTTGTGATGAGGTTGTCAATCTCACCGTGTTTTGTCGAAAACAAAGGATTAAATGTATCGAATGGAAAGAAGTAATAGTTTGCAGAAAGTAAACACAAAGCAGTAAACAGTTTGTAGATTGTATGTAAAGAAAAGGACCAGGATCCATAGTTCACTAGAGGTGGCTCTCCTTAGATAGATAACATGCTGGGTGAACAAATTACAGCGGGGCAATTGACAAACATCGAGAAATCAATACATGCACATACTAATCATCTTGACTCCTTTGAGATTCGATTGGGCATTACAACATTATACATAGACCGCCATCCAACTGCATCTATGACTAATAATCCACCTTTAGGTTATCATCCGAACCCCCTCCAGTATTAAGTTGCAAGCAACAGATTATTGCTTTACGAAGTGCATGTAAAGTAAACAATATGATTGTTCTATGAACAAAGGATTGTTGTTTTCTCCCTAGTAGCAACAGCACATCTAGTACCTTAGAGATTTCTGTCACTTCCCCAGATTACCAGAGGCATGAACCCACTATCGAGCATAAATACTAACTCTTGGAGTTGCTAGCATCTACTTGGCCAAGATAGCTACTAACAACGGAAAGCATGCAAGATCACAAATAACAAAGACATGATAGAATCAATAATCAATCTGAAATAGCATCTCAATATCCATCGGATCCCCGCAAACGCAACATGCAGAATTACAAATAGATGATCTTAATCATGAACGGAGCTCACAAGATCTAGACATGAAAGCACAAAGGAGGAGAACCAGCCATCTAGCTACTACATGGATCCGTAGTCCAAGGACGAACTACTCACGCATCACACTGGAGGCTTGCATGGTGATGAAGAAGGCCTCCAGGGTGAATTCCCCCCTCCGGCAGGGTGCCGGGAAGAGCTTTAGATCCCTCCACATCTAGGGATGGAGATGACGGCGGCTACAGACTCTTTCGTGGATTTTTGATCGGGCACTTAGGGTTTTTGTCTCGAGGGCATCTTATAGGCGGAAGGAGAGGCCAAGGGCGTGCTGGGGTCGGCCAGACCACCCCCTGGCGTGGGCCAGGCCTGGCCGCGCGGCCAGGTGGTGTGGCCGGCCCCTAGCCCTTCTCCGTCTCGTATTCTTGCATCTAATGACTTCCGGAAAAATTGGCACTTTGGCTTTTGTCCCGTCCAATTCTGAGAATATTCATTTTCTGACTTTTTTGGAACCAAAAACAGCAGAAAACAGGTTGCTGGCACTGTGGCTCTTGTTAATAGGTTAGTCTAAGAAATCATATGAAAAGTACTCCAAAGTGTGGACAAAACACAAGATAGTGGATAAAACCAAGCATGGAACATCAAAAATTATAGATACATTTGCAATGTATCAACATCCCCAAGCTTAACTCCTGCTCGTCCTCGAGTAGGTAAGTGATAAAAAGAGAGAATGATTTTTGAGGTGACATGCACCATCAAAGACTTGATCAAAGTATTTGTAAAACATTAAAGGCTGGGATCATAGTACTTCAATCATAATCATGAAAGACAAGGTTCTAGCAATAAGACAAAGAAACTATGATGCAACATGAAAAGGCACAAACAAAAGATTCATGAATAATAATGCTTTGCAAGACGTTTGTTTGTTTCACATAAAAAAACATAGCATAATAGTATTCAGCTTGTCCCTCATAGAGTAGCAAATATAAATGCATAGGACACCTTCAAAGTTCATAAGAGTGACTAGATACAAATAGTTTAAAACAAGCAATATCAAGATATGCATCAATCAACTAGTCTTGGGACAATGCACATAGAACTAAGAATGGCCACTATGCTCTCAAAGTAGGTGCATAAAGGTAGAAGGTGGAGACTCAAGGTAATGGTGGAAGAAAGGCCTTCATAGAAGGAAGTAGGGATTCAAGTCTCATAAAGTGCTTCCAAAAATTATGGTACTTATAGCTTTCAGCTCTCATTGCCCCTATCATAAGCATCTTTAAGGTTATTAAGGTTAAAGTGACACAACTAAGAGGATATGCTTGACAAGTTATAAACCGAAATCTCATGCCCCTTACTTACGAAGACCGATCCTCATGCTACTCAACTTTAGTCACGAGTAAGCTCTTGTCATTGTAAGTACATGTGTATCATAAAGAACCGCCAACGGGGTACCCCTTGCACATGATACGTGAGCTTTCCCATAATCAAAATGACAAGTCAAGCAGACAATGAGCATCTCAGTGATCTTTTTATTTGCTATTTGCATAGGTTTTTATTGAGGATGCTTCATAGAGTGCTCATTATGGTGGTGTTGCAAGTTTCCACCATGATTAGGCATGGCTTAGGCTAGTGGCCCAGACGTTTCTCTAACACACATATAAACTCCATGATCTTACAAGTTCCACTTTTATTTCACACCGACGGGATCCGTAAGCAAAAGAACATGATATCAACGGGGTACAAAGTACAAGTGCAATGTTGAAAGCGTTCCCCGTGAAACATGGTTATGCTAATTTCAACTTATAAAGTGCAAGCATATATGCAACAAAGAAGGACCCAATGGTTCAAGTTTATTAGATGCAAAAAGAGTAAAGTGTGCCATCAAGTTTGTGAGAGCTTTAATCACTAGTTTTCTCATAACAAGTTTAATTTGGAAGGTAAACAAAAGCATGAATATACTTGGAATAGCATAAGCTAGTAGGTAGGTATGGTGGACTCTTTGGAATAACTTGGTATAGGGGGTTGGATGCATGAGTGGAACTCATACTTTGTTGTGGAGGCTAGCAAAAGACTGGGAGCGACAAACTAAGAGAGCAATAATGGCCATAATCATGCAGAGCGACAAAACATCATTGATCAAAGCATAAAGTGATACTACAAGTTGAAAACTAAAGGATCATAAAGGCTATGGTGACTCGAGATAGTCATAACATGGTGTGAGCATGCGCCAAGTCAACCCAAATAAAGCATCAAAGGAGAATACCACTATACTATGCTTTAATATGCTAAAACAACGCATGATTCATCCAAGGCACATTAAGCAATATCAATTGTTTATAACAAGTCATGCTACAGCAAAGAATACTAAGCATAAAGCCAAAACAATATCAAGCATGGCGTGACAAAGCATATGCCACAGTAAAAAACAAGCTCTTTTTACCACATAAGTATGAACTTTCCTACTCTTTTCCAACCCAAACCAAACTATTTGCAAACCAATGTATGAAAGAGGGGGTCCAACCAATTTATTCAGCAAACTAAGCAAACTAAAGCAAACGAAAAAGAAGACGCTCCAAGAACAACACAATTGTGCATGAAACAATAAAAATGAAGCATTTGGAAGAAACCTGGGATTTTTATTGATGAAGAAGGGGATGCCTTGGGAATCCCCAAGCTTTGACGCTTGTACTTCTTGGATATTTCTTGGGGTGACACGCGTGGCATCCCCAAGCTTGAGATCTAGTCCATCCTTCATCTCATTACTCATTCCTTCCATACACCTGAAATTTTTCCTTCATACAAAACTTCACACAATCTTTATTAGCAACATTAGTGCACTCAAGATAAATAAGTCTTAAGGTTCAGTTCTAACACCAAATAAACTTCCATTAGAACACTAGATACTGTAGCACTTCCCTCAAAAATCTCAATTCCCAAAAAGAACTCAAAAAGGAACCAACAAGAAGCAAATACAGAAAATGGCAGAAATCTGTCAAAACAGACCAGCAGGTAAAGACAATTTTTTCTCGAAAACCTTATGTTGCTCAAATCAAAAAGTGTTGAACTAACGAAAGTTAGATAACAACATGGGGCAGAAGCACAAAAATTCACGCCTCAAAAAGACGTTCAGAGATTTTACACGAATTTTTACGGTGAAGCACAAAAATCTGTTTCGGGACAACAACTTTCCCAATCATTACTTCTCTCTCATTAGAGGTTACTCTTGGCACACAAAGCATATAAAAAGGATAAGTAGAGGTTATTACAAAGGTAATAACTTCCAAGACTCATCTAAAACTTTTGGGTTATCTCCTAATAAGTACTTTTCTTTAACGCCTTTAAGTTAGGCATAAGAAGCAAAGAAAGAATCAAGTGTTCTCAAATGAAGAAGCATTAAGATCAATACTAGAAATATTTTCAACAAGGCAAGGTATATCATCCAAATAAATTCTAGAGGATCCTCTCAATATGATCTTAGGTTCACTATTCTCATCAAAAAGATTTGCAGGAACAATCCAATCAAGATTCTTTTCTATGGCATCATGTATTGCTACTAGTTTGAAGGGTATTGGTATCTTAGGTTCCTCCTCATTAGGTTCGGTTTTGTTCATCTTTTCTCGTGTACCAACAACATCTACACATGACCCTAGCATATTGAAACATTCAAAGACTTTCCTTGCTTCCTTGGCAACATCATAGAACTCTTTAAACAAAGTTTCTAGAAGAAAATCCCTCTTTTCAGGGTCCTCAATTTCTTTAAGCTTAAGAAACATTACTTGAATTAAGGGGTTAAGGTTAAAAAACCTAGCTTCTAACATGTGAATTAAAGAAGCTGCAGCAATCTCATAGTTTGGAGCAAGTTCTGCAAGGGATCTATCCTCAATATCTTCATGCTTACTAACATGATTAAAGAATTCTTCAATATTATCTTTCCCAATTATAGAACCACTACCAATTGAAAGGTCTTTCATGGTGAATTTAGGGATCAACATGGTGAGCTAAGGAAGAGGAGACAACTAAAGGAGACTTAATTTTTTTGTGTTTTCAAATAAGAAAGCAAACTAGTAAAACTAATTTTTTTGTGTTTTTGAGAAAGAAACAAGCAAACAAAGCAAAAAAGAAACTAAGCAAAACAAAAACAACAAAGTAAAGAGATTGGTTATGAGGGACTCCCCTTGTGAAGATATCCTTGACTCCCTGGCAACGGCACCAGAAAAATGCTTGATGGCTCAGTGTCGGCGCCAGAAAAGTGTTGGTGTGGTGTTGATGTAGAGCTCGTTGGGAACCCCAAGAGGAAGGTATGATGAGCACAACAGCAAGTTTCCCTCAGTTATGAAACCAAGGTTTAATCGGACCAGTAGGAGCAAGGAAACACCCCAAATGTGTTGCTAGCTAAGCCTTGGCAGGGTACACTACCGGTGCTAGTAGCAACATGGAGACCTGCACAACACAACCACAGAACTTTGTTCCCAACTTGCGATGAGGTTGTCAATCTCACCGTGTTTTGTGGAAAACAAAGGATTAAACGTAGCGAATAGAAATAAGTAATAGTTTGCAGAAAGTAAACACAAAGCAGTAAACAGTTTGTAGATTGTATGTAAAGAAAAGGACCGGGATCCATATTTCACTAGAGGTGGCTCTCCTTAGATAGATAATATGCTGGGTGAACAAATTACAGCGAGGCAATTGACAAACATCGAGAAAGCAATACATGCATATAATAATCATCTTGACTCCTTTGAGATTCGATTGGGCATTACAACATTATACATAGACCGCCATCCAACTGCATCAATGACTAATAATCCACCTTCAGGTTATCATCCGAACCCCCTCTAATATTAAGTTGCAAGCAACAGATTGTTGCTTTACGAACTGCATGTAAAGTAAACAATACGATTGTTCTATGAGCAAATGATTGTTGTTTTCTCCTTAGTAGCAACAACACATCTAGTACCTTAGAGATTTCTGTCAGTTCTCCAGATTACCAGAGGCATGAATCCACTATCGAGTATAAATACTAACTCTTGGAGTTGCTAGCATCTACTTGGCCAAGATAGCTACTAACAACGGAAAGCATGCAAGATCACAAATAACAAAGACACGATAGAATCAATAATCAATCTGAAATAATATCTCTATATCCATCGGATCCCCGCAAACGCAACATGCAGAATTACAAATAGATGATCTTGATCATGAACGGAGCTCACAAGATCTAGACACGAAAGCACAAAGGAGGAGAACCAGCCATCTAACTACTACATGGATCTGTAGTCCAAGGATGAACTACTCACGCATCACACCGAAGGCTTGCATGGTGATGAAGAAGGCCTCCAGGGTGAATTCCCCACTCTGGCAGGGTGCCAGAAAGAGTTTCAGATCCCTCCCGATCTAGGGATGGAGATGACGGCGGCTACAGACTCTTTCGTAGATTTTTGATCAACCACTTAGGGTTTTCATCCCGAGGGCATCTTATAGGCGGAAGGAGAGGCCGAGGGGGTGTTGGGGTCGGCCAGACCACCCCCTGGCGCGGGCCAGGCCTGGCCAGGCGGCCAGGTGGTGTGGCCGGCCCCCAGCCCTTCTCCGTCTCGTATTCTGGCATTTGATGACTTTCGGAAAAATAGGCACTTTGGCTTTTGTTCCGTCCAATTTCGAGAATATTCATTTTCTGACTTTCCTGGAACGAAAAACAGCAGAAAACAGGCAGCTGGCACTGTGGCTCTTGTTAATAGGTTAGTCCAAGAAATCATATGAAATGTACTCCAAAGTGTGGACAAAATACAAGAATGTGAATAAAACCAAATATGAAATATCAAAAATTATAGATACATTTGCAATACATCAACTGCCGCTGGGATTTAACCCTCGGAATAGAATCGTAGTTGAGTGGGGATTAATTTCTGTATTTATGTAGAAGGGAAAGGGTCAATAGAATTGGTGGAATTTAGAGGGGAAAGGTACATCCATGGTGGTTCAGCTTATGTACACACGAGCGAACAGGTAGATCGATCGACTAAAGGAAGACGGAAAAAACTATACCAAGAGATGGACACGGATGGGCTGAGCCGTACTGGGCCGACCTTGGGCAGTTCGGTCTGGTTCAACTTTTTCCTTCTCTTTTTTTATTCTGTTTTCTATTTTCATTTCTATATTAGGGTTTTGCTATTTGACACAAGTTTATAAAGTTTTCAAACAAGAATCTTGCAGTTTTAATAAAAGGAAATAGTCATATTGAAACCTTAGTAATATAATTTCCTATCCAATTTGTTTTAGAAAATCATTTTACTTGTGGTAAATCCATTATGAACGTTATAAATCACTAAATATATTTTAGTGATTTATAAATTCCCATAACATTTATAAAATACCAAAATGCATATGAGATATATCTAAATCATTTCCAACATTATTTTGAGAATGTCATATTATTCTCTCCTCTTTTATTTTATTCTTTATTTGGAAATGGATTTAAATATGTCTAAAATCCAAAATGCAACTAACAACCAATATATCCAAAATGGAATATTTTGCAATATGTTTATTATATTTGGGAAATTCATATTATTACCTCTCTATATTATGCAACATGGTTTAGGAAAATATTTTAAATGACACTCAAATCAAATGTTGGACAACAAATCAAATGCACACAGTTTGGATTTGTATAAATTTTACTCAACCAAGATTTATAATTTGGACAGTCATCTTAATCCACTCATGTATAATATTTTGTGTATGGTTGAGAAAAGTTTAAACAAATCCTCAGAAGTTTTAAATTCATCAGAAATTTGAACAATGACAACAATTCATTCAACTTATTCAAGTTATTTAACAGTGGTAGCCTTCTACTTCCCACAGTCGTTCGTCTTCTGCGGGAGGTTGCAACCTTACCTATTCCGGATATAATCTGCTCTTATTCCCTGCATTTCATGTCTCTCATTTTCCGGCTTGATGTAGAAAACGAGTCACTTGAAGCAGCACACGCATTGCTTTTGAATTTCGGAGACAAGTGTTATATTCAGAAACAATTGTTCTCTAACAGTAGAAATCTAATAACATGTTACCTATCTGCAACACTAAGAGTGTGTTTGGTAGACGTGTCATTTCGAATTCACTCTCCCACTTGAGATATGCCGGTCTCATGCAAGATGGCCTGAGATTTTGGGGTGTTTTTTGTAGTCTGTATGTGTTGAGAGATTTAAACTGAGAGTTTGTTTGGTAGGTTATATGTGAGAGATGCTAAACTGAGAGTTTGAGTTTGTTGTGTTGAGACATGCCGAGTTGCTCTCTAAATTGGTAAGGATAACCCTGAAACTATGAAATTACACGGAGGTCTAACTTTCTTACACCAAGACCCTTGAACATAAATATCATCTCTACCACGCCATACAGATCTTGTGAGCACCTCATCGGCGGCACCAGGAGGCGCTAGGAGCCAGAATTGTCTATGAATCTCATCACCCTCAGAAGGAAAAAAATAAAAAGTAGGAGGACAACTTCTGTCTGTCCGTCAGCATGTCAGAGCATTTCTCTAGTCCAAGTCTGGTACTCTTGAGACAATAATCTAGATGAAGCAACAGAAAAGCAATTCTTAGGGCTTCTTTGGATTGAAGGTTTTTCAAAAGAATTTTGGAGGGATTCAACCCATAGAAATTTTTCCTAAGGAAACCCTTTGGATCAAAAGAATCACACCTCCAAAATTCCTATGGATTGCATTCCTACACCTCAATTTCATAGGAATTTTAACATCCACTCTAACCTCTTTTTTACTCATTCATGTACGATTGAGGCACTTTCCCTATGTTTTTTTTTATCTAAATGATTAAGCTTGTAGATTTCCTCTGTTTTGAAATCCTCAGTTTTACAATCCTATGTTTTGTACCTGCGACGCTGTCAAATTTCTGTGTTTTTTATATTCCTATGTCTTAAAATCCTGTGATCCAAATAAGCCCTTAGCTTGCGATGTACTCTGGTAATCATGCAAAACCCACCCAACCCGACTTCATAGAGAACCTAGCCTCGGGGTCTCGTGACCTGCCGACCCTAGGCACCACCACAAGGATACGCCTCATGGGCAAACATCCCCAGTGGAGGGGGTGGCGACGCCTCCATGTATAGAGCTCCCGCTCCGGGGTCCATGCGTCGTAGATCGATCGGCACCCCTTGCCGAGACCGTTGTCCCCGCGAACCCGATGAAGCGCCATTGCGCCGCCAGGAGGAGCAACCATAGTAGGTCTTGCTGCCGCTCCAAACCGCCGCCCAGCGCTGCCCCTCCGTTGCGCCACGACCGCGAGGTGTCAGGGCCCGCCGTCTCCTTCATCACGAGTGGCGCGTGGGGTTTCCCGGTGGGCACTCCGGGGACGACGAGGTGATGCAGAGGGAGGGGGTGGCGGCTGGGGGCGGTTAGGGTTTCTCCCTCGATTGCCCCTAGAGAGAGGCGACGCGAGGGAGACATGAGGGAGCCTCCTAATGTGGCGACCTTAGATTATTATATGCTGAATATGTGTATGAGTTGTGCTACAGTTTGATTTGTAATTAGTGGAAGGTTTATGTGTTAGAGTCGAATACTTGTAACATGGACTAATATATAAAGATGGTGTGAGTAGACAAAATAGACTAGACGCAAGTTATATAGGGGTCAAGACTGATTTCGTGAACGGTTCGACGCACATAGCAGGGGTTGCCCGACCGGTGTGATGTGTCCGTGGACCTCTTTGCGGGCTTATCATCAGTGGTACTATGTCTATTAGCACATAGGAGGAGCGCCTATAAGAGCATCTCTAGCAGGCGCGCTATAGCAGGCGCATGCTAAAAAAAACGCCAAAATACAGCGCCGGAGCGGGCACGCGCAGCTATTTTTTTGCCGCATGTGGGCTTCGGCGGCATCCCGCACGGGAAATCTGGCGCGCCGCTTCCAGCGCGCGCAATAAAGCGAGCCGCGCGCGAATCCAACCGCCCGAACATTCCCATGCGTCCTCTCACGGAAACTGCCGCACGTCGCCCCGCCTTCATCGTGCCGCTCCGCCGTCGCTCCACCACCGCCTCCGGCCTCCGCCTCGACTGACTTCGCCGCCGTCGCTCCGCCACCCCCTCGCCACCGCCTCCGGCCTCCGCCTCGACCTCGCCGCGGCGTCAACCTCCGCCTCGACTTCGCCGCCTGTCGCTCCGCCTTCACCATGCCACCCCGCCGCCGCTCGAGCTCCGGCTACCGCGGCGTGCACGCGCATCCGAACAGGGCATTCTACGCCGATATCCGGAGCAGCGACAAGCGCATCGGGCTCAACGCGTTCGAGACGGCGCACGAGGCTGCGCGCGCGTACGACACGGTCGCCTGGCGCCTCGGCTATCCTCGGAGCTCCATGAACTTCACAGACGTTTGGACACGCCAGCAGGCGGAAGACCTTGCGATGCCGCCGCCGGCCATCACACGGGAGGCAAGGAGGCGGCAGCGCGAGCTCGAGCAGCGCCTCATCATCACCGAGCAGGGCGAGCGCATGCGCCTCGAGTGGGCGCGGCGCTTCCCGGAGGACGTGGCCGCGGAGGTCGCCTTCTATGCTGACCAGAAAGAGGAGAAGGAGGCGTGGAAGGCGGCGAAGAAGCAAAATCAGGAGGCGAGGAGGGCCAAGAAGTAGGAGAAGGAGGAGAAGGCCGCGAGGAAGGAGGAGAAGAAGAATGGCACCGGTCCGTCGACCATCACCGTCGACTCTTCCTCGTCGGAGTACGAGTGGTCGTCGACTCCGGTGTCATCCACAACATGTGACTCCTCCGACTGGGAGTCCGATTAGTTCTAGTTCAGTCTAGTTTTAGTTTAGTCTAGTTCTAGTCTACTATTTGTAGTCTATTTGTATATTTTGTTTGACTATTTACATATGCAATTGTGTCAAAATATAGTTTTTAGGCTGCATTTTAGCGTATCCGCAAAAGTACCAATTCAGCCTTGTATTTTGGCGTGGCGGTTTACAGCACCCGGTGAAGTTCTCGGCGGCGCCGCGCGCTGCATCCGCTTAGCGCGCGTTGTAAACCCGAATATAGCGCGCCTGCTGGAAATACTCTAAGATGTAGGCATGGTTAAACCGCGTTACCAAATCTCGTTGTCGTGCTGTTATTGATTGTTTTCGTATTGTATTAACAACAAGCTCCATAATCATTATATTAACGGTTGATCTAACTCAAATGGCTTCAATGGTAACCTCTTGTGGATTCGACAACCTATGTCACTCTAGATAAAAGATGTTCTACGTGATCCGGTATGCTGACCAGCCCAGACATCACCACATATAGTTTTGCGTTCTTGGGACGATTTCTAGGTCAGGTAGATTCCGGTAAACAATTTACTTGGCCATCCTGAAATCTCATTGTTTTCGAGCCGTCCCATTGTCTACAGATCATCTTTTGGGGTATTATAGGATGATGTACATCTCCGATGGATCTTGTTAAATCGGTTACTGGGGCGTCACGAAAACTCATGAGTGATTGAGGTTTTCGGGCCATTTTATTGGGTTATTATACTGAACCAGTTGTGACTGATTAATGCCATCCAATCTGACGTTATATATTAGAGGTGGGCCCACGCGCCTTGTCAGTTGTGACCGATTCTGAGATGTACTTGTGTGAATAACATTTTTCGCATACACAGTAGCTGCAGATCGTTGACCTTCTTCGTTCCTTGAGATGCTGCGAGTCCATGTCTGAACCCATCTCGTGCTGAACCTCGACCTTCTTGCAGCGTCCGAATTTCCGCTGCCTTGGTGCCGTGTCCGATCCACAGCAATTGAGAATTTAGCAGAACACAAATAGTATGTGGCCCAATTAAGAGCATTCCTCGTTACATATTTGCAGTTGCGCAGGTGGCGGTTTGTTCTTTGGCTGGATCAATTGGCGAGGTGAGTTTGTTCTAACATTCCTCACCTCGTGGTCTTTCTGAGCAAATTTCTTTGTCTTTCTCAACTATAGTGTTAAATATTCTCACACAAGTTTTGATCAGGGTAACGGTGGGGTCGTTTGCTTTTCGCTGGACACGTTTGCGATGGCTGGTGATAACCAGTTCCTCCTATGGCTGCTACTTTTGAGCAGCTCATCCTTGTGTTTTGGCTCTGAACTTGATGTCCAGTGCCTCAAGTCTATACAACAATCAGCGATCGATCCAAATGGCATACTCGGATCCTATTGGAATTTTACCAACGATGGTTCCAGTAACGATTATATATGCGGATTTACCGGCGTGGAATGCTGGAGCAGCTTCGGGCGGATCCTCACACTGGACATGCGCGACTTTGGACTCCAAGGTCCTTTTCCTCGAGGTCTTCAGGACTGTACAGGTATCATCAACCTCGACCTGTCAGGCAACAGTTTTTCAGGACCGATCCCTGCCGACATCGGCCTCCAGATGCCGTACCTCACATCTCTGGATATCTCGAACAACAGCTTCTCAGGGGAAATCCCAGAGAGTATCGGAAACATGGTGTACCTGAACTCGTTGAGTGTTGCGGACAACCTGTTGTCGGGACCTGTTCCTGCTTCTCTACAGACGTTTCTGGCTTCAGGCTTTGCTGGTAACAAGGCGCTCTGCGGTTCACCGTTGGCTGAGTGCTCCGCCTCCCGGAAGAGAACGGGAATCAGCCTGCAGAGGAGGATCAATGACCAGTCCAGTATCGGAGCGGCTGTCGGGTTCGTCGCTGGTTTCGTGGTGGCCTTCTACTGCCCGCACTGGTTCATCTTTTCCGAGAGGATCCGTGCTTACTTCTTCCGCATATGAGACTGGACCTTAGTCCGGAACTTTTGTCTATCTATACAAGGCTAATTAGCAAGTGCCGGTGTTTTGCTTGTAATGCATGATTCGAGTCTTCTGAATGATGCAAGACATCATTGCCCGTGATAATTGATGTCTTGGGACTCATTTCAGCATTTTGAAAGAAACACGCTAGTACAGATCGGGTCTTCGCACACGATAAAAATGACCCTTCACATACGGTGAAGTCAACCGCCTCTATCCTCTCCTCGTTGGAGGATGGGCACTTGCGCTCTTGTAAGTATTGCTCAAAAGATCTGAAAATATAGTATAAAATCTTTGTCGAGAATTGTAAGCGTAAATAGAAAAAAATACTAGATGTACAAGTTGAAATAATTAGCAACTTATGTGCAAGTGCAGGTGTCGTGGAAGAAAGCAAATGCATGTTGTGAGCCTTCTCCTTGCACTGCATGCATTCTCTGCTCATAATCACCCTGCATTCTCATGCCCTTTTCATATGCAGTTTTACAAAAATAAGATCCCTATTATACAAGTATAGAATGAAACTATGTAAGTGAGCACATGAAGTTGCGATAGAAATAGATCATTCTACCCATAAGCAACTATATAAAGTTGAAGAGAAAATAGATCATTGCACCGTACTGGGACTCGTTTCAGCATTCTGAAAGGAACACACTAGTATATGGATCGGGTCTTCGCACGATGAAAATGACACTTCACATATGGTGAAGTAAACAGTCACTAACCATGGGCGGATGATGAGCCTATACTATGCACACAATTTCTATAACCGCGTGCAAAAATGCACACAGTTGTCGAAAACCAACCGTCTGCGTAGTTTGAAATTTTCACATACATTTTTCCGTGCTTAACCACGTGTGTTCTGAAATAATTGCCAACGAGTTGCTTATTTTTGTAGTATGTGTTTTATCATTTGGCACACTAAAAGTCGAAACCATCTATGATTATTCTAGACAATTCAAATAATTTTACTCTAAACCGTCTCTAGCCTAGGATACTATTAGATGTATACAAATACAGAACCAAAACCTCAATTTTATTATATTGCACATCAGATATATCATATGTTTACATACATTTATCCTTAGGTCTCTGTCGGATACAAAGGAGAATGGTACACAAAAAAAGATTTTTTTAGCTCTTCTTGGTTAGGTCTTTGTCTTCATTAAGGTGATGTCTCTATCCTCTCCTCGTTGGAGGATGGGCACTTGCACTCTTGTAAGTATTGTTCAAAAGATCTGAAAATATAGTACACAATGTTTGTCGAGAATTGTAAGCGCAAATAGAAAAATACTACATATACAAGTTGAAATAATTAGCGACTTATGTGCAAGTGCATGCGCAGTGGAAGAAAGCAAATGCATGCTGTGAGCCTTCTCCTTGCACTGCGTGTATTCTATGCACATAATTACCTTGCATTCTCATGCCTTTTTCATATGCAGTTTTATAAAAATAAGATCCCTATTATACAAGTATAGAATGAAATCATATAAGTTAGCACATGAAGTTTTGGCAAAAATAGATCATTCTACCTATAAGCAACCACATAAACATGGAGAGAAAATAGATCTTGCACACATAAGATGTAACAAATAAATCAAGTCATATACAACAGAGTGTATGTCAAGTAAGCTTACAAGGCGATCCTAACACAATATTTTAAACAGATCCGACATTATTAACTGGGCATGAGTATAAAAATAAAACGCACGATTCTGACAATATTCTAATGGATCCGATATTGCTAACTATGCTAATAACTGCAAAAACAGAACACACGATCCTTGGACAATATTCTAATAGATTCGGTCTTGCCAACTGTCTAATAAGAAAAACAATGCACGGTAACGACGTATACCTCCGGGAAGGAGAGGATGGTGGAGCTAGTTGGTGAGAACGAGCCGGTTTCACCAACGGTATTGCCGTCGAAGAAGCCCCAACAAGGTCATCTGCATTCCGGTGCTGGATACGGTCCCTACTAGTCCTTATCCTAAAGAGGGGTGGCGACTATCAACAAGTGAGACAAGATGTGACCTATATATAGGACAAATGGTAGGGTTTGCTTCTGCCAGGCCATAGTGGGCCTAAACAAAAAACACATGATTTTAGACGGGAAAATCATTTATATTTTTGTTAAATATTACTATGTGCGTTACATACAAGTCTTCCACACCACACAAACTCAATCTTATCGTATTCTAACCATCACACACGGTTTTTACACGTCTGATACGTGAAAAATCAGTTATAATATTTGGGCGAAAGGGCATGCACCAATCAAACATGGTTTGCTTTTCCTGTTACAAAAGACACCATTACTAATATTTGGGCATCGGTCGGTCGGAAGGACACCAATCAAACATACATATATGTTTACATACAGTTATCCATGGGTCTCTATCCGATACAAAGGAAAATGGTACACAAAAAAGTAGAGAATTTGTAGATTTTCTTGGTTACGTCTTAGCCTTCATTGAGGTGCTGCCTCTATCCTCTCCTCGTTGGAGGATGGGCACTTCTGCTCTTGCAAGTATTGCTCAAAGGATTTGAAATGATAGTACAAAATGTTTGTCGAGAATTGTAAGCGTAAATAGAAAAATGGTTGCCCTTCTTGTGTTACAAAAAGACTGCTAACTTCAAATTTCATACACATATATTGGCTTAATTAAAAAAAGCTAAGTTACTAAGCTTCCTCCTCATCAACAGAGGAGATGTCGATGATGTCGTCATCGGTGCCTGATGCATGTGCATCGTCGGTATCTCCTCCGCCCTCTCCAGAACCTGATGCATCTGCATCGTCGGAGCGTCTTCCGCCCTCCCTAGAGCATGATGCCTCGGCGCCATCGGCGAAAGGCTTGCTGGTGCCGAATGACGCGCCCAATTCCCATGCGGCCTTGTACTTTTCCGCAGTGGATATCCAAATCGCCGCAATCTCGTCGAACCTGCTACAGGGAAACCGGGACATTTCGCTGCGTGGTCGACCTTCTTCTTACCATTGTTCTTAGCGTGTAGCCTTGCACGCACCCGGCATCGCGGAATGTCTCGAAGGACTCCTCCACAACCCTATGCACCGCTTCTTCGGCATGTCATGCCGACGCGATGGAGTTCTCCACCACCATGTGCTCCTGCAAGTCCTCCGCCTACAGCTTGTCTAGCTCATTAGCCTCTGCACCATGCCCTCCTCCTCCTCTGAAGCATGCTCCTCCTCCGAATCAGACCCCGTGAGGTTGATCACGCTTCCCCCAACACTGTGTTGTGAGGCATTCTTCTCTTCACCATCCGACGGCACGTGGTCGATGTATCCGAGGATGGATTCGCACGGAGGAATGGTGTCGATGAGAGAGGCTTCCGGTGGGAAGATTACAAGAGGCATTTATAGACAGGGGGAAACATCGCGGGCAATCTGAGACTTCGCATTTCGAACGAAAACGTTAAAGCGACAAGAAATGGAATGACCAAATTATCCGCAAACGATTGTAACGTAGAAACGTTTGCAATATTCATCACAAACCGTGTGTGATCGAGAACATCCCAAATAATTTTCCCATAGATCACCATCGGCAGTAGGAAAACATCGCAAACGGTTTTCTGATGCTGAACCGTGCGCCGAGTTATACATTGGAAAGTAATCTACTTCTCGTTCTTGTTATATGTTGATCCAAATTCTACAAAGTAAAGGCCAACTTCTGACGGAGCGGAGCGAGGCCCGTCGCCGGAGGCTTGGGTCGATGTATGGGGGCCTTCCCGTAAGACATCTACTGGTGGTGCTAATTACATGCTTACTATTATTGGTGACTACTCAAAAAAAGTGTGGCCATATTTTCTGAAACATAAATCTGATGTTTTTGATGCTTTCAAGAAGTGGAAAGTTATGGTAGAAAAGCAAACTGAAAAGAAGGTAAAGGTACTACGTACTGACAATGGTATGAAATTCTGTTCTAATGAGTTTGAGGAGTTTTGCAGTAATGATGGTATGATCAGGTACCACACTCCCCAGCAGAATGGCGTGGCTGAGCACATGAACAGAACCATCATCTCGAGGGCTCGTTGTATGTTGTTCAATGCAGATATGCATAGACGTTTCTAGGCTGAAGCAGCCAACACAGCGTGTTACCTCATTAACAGGTCACCTTTTATTCCACTTGAGAAGAAAACTTCCATTGAGGTATGGTCAGGTTCGCCTGCTGATTATTCACAGTTGAGAGTTTTTGGTTATACTTCTTATGCTCATGTTGATAATAGAAAGTTAGAGCCTAGAGCTATTAAGTGCATGTTCCTTGGTTATGGTTCAAGAGTTAAGGCATATAAACTATGAAATCCTAAAACTAAAAGGATTTTATTGAGTAGAAACATTGTTTTCAATGAATCTGTTATGTATCATGACAACTTGCCATCAGATCCCTCTCCTATTGCCATTGGAGAGGAGGGAGTTTGTGTGCATGTGGAGAACCTGCAGAAAACTGTTGATAATAATGTTGTTGTGGATGATACTCATGAGGAAAATATTGATGATGATGTTGTTCAGCACTCACCTACTGTTTTGCAGCAGCCACAGGAATCCATTGCTGCTGATAGATCGAGGCGTAACATAGTTCCACCTTGTTGTTTAATTGAAGAGTGTAATCTTGCCCATTATGCTCTGAGTTATGCTGAACAGGTGGACCATGATACTGAACCTGCTACATACGATGAGGTTGTTGCATCCGTTGACTGCGAGAAGTGGGTTTCTGCTATGCAAGAAGAGATGCAATCGCTTAATAAGAATGGCACATGGGAAGTTGTGCGCTTGCCTAAACAGAAGAAGGTCGTCCACTGTAAGTGGATATACAAGAGAAAGGAAGGTTTGTCTCCTAATGAGCCTCCAAGGTTTAAGGCAAGATTAGTAGCAAAAGGTTTCAGCGAGATTCCAGGTATTGATTATAATGATGTTTTCTCTCCGGTTGTGAAGCATAGTTCTATTCATGTTTTTTTTGGTATTATTGCTATGCATGATCTTGAGCTTGAGCAGCTAGATGTAAAGACTGCTTTTTCTGCATGGTGAACTGGAGGAGGAGATTTACATGGACCAACCTGAATGGTTCATAGTTCCTGAAAAAGAGGATTTTGTGTGCAAATTGAAGAGGTCGCTTTATGGTTTGAAGCAATCTCCAAGACAGTGATACAAAAGGTTTGATTCATTTATAATCTCATAAGGTTTTAAGAGATCTCAGTTTGATAGTTGTGTTGACATAAAGTTTGTTAACGGATCACCTATTTACTTGCTGTTATATGTTGATGATATGTTAATTGCTGCCAAGAGCATGAGAGAAATCACTACTTTGAAATCACAACTAAGTAGTGAATTTGAGATGAAAGATCTTGGTGCTGCTAAGAAAATCCTAGGTATGGAAATTAAACGGGACAGAAAATCTAGGTTGTTGTTTCTTAGTCAGCAAAGTTACGTTGAGAAAGTTCTTCAACGTTTTAATATGCATGATGCAAAGTCAGTTAGTACTCATGTTGCTCCTCACTTTAAATTGTCAGCATTGCAATGTCCTAGTTCTGATGAAGATATTGAGTACATGTCTCGAGTTCCTTATTCTAGTGCTATTGGTTCCTTGATGTATGCCATGGTTTGTTCTCGCCCTGATTTATCATATGCTATGAGTTTGGTGAGTCGTTACATGGCTAATCCTGGTAAAGAATATTGGAAAGTTGTTTAGTGGATTTTCAGGTACCTCTGTGGCACATCCAACGCTTGCTTGAAATTTGGCAAGACTGATGAGGGACTCGCATGCTATGTAGATTCAGATTTTGCTGTCGACTTGGATAAGAGGAGGTCCCTCACAGGTTATATGTTCATGGTAGGTGGATGTGCCGTGAGTTGGAAGGCAACGCTGCAACCAGTTGTTGCTCTATCTACAACCGAAGCAGAATATATGGCTATTGCTGAAGCTTGCAAATGGTCTGTTTGGTTGAAACGTTTGTATACTGAGCTTTGTCTGGATGATTCTTGCATTAACTTGTTCTGTGACAGTCAAAGTGATATTTACCTTACTAAGGATCAGATGTTCCATGAGAGAACAAAACACATTGATATCAAGTACCATTATGTTCGTGACATTGTTGCACAAGGTACACTAAAGGTATGCAAGATAAGCACTCATGATAATCCTGCTGATATGATGACAAAGCTTGTTCCTGTTGCTAAGTTTAAGCTATGCTCAAGCTTAGTTGGTATAACTGCTTAGCCCAAGTGGTTGTTGGCGCTGAAAGTGTTTTCTTTGTTTGTTCAAGGAGATGATTACTATTGATGCTACAAGAAGGAATTTGTCTCAAGGGTGGAATTTGTTATATGTTGATCCAAATTCTACAAAATAAAGGCCAACTTCTGACGGAGCGGAGCGAGCCTGTCGCCGGCTGGGATAAGTTGCATCAGTGAAATCTCCGGTGTTGTGTAAACACTCCCCATTATATTGAAGATTCGCTGGCTGGAGCCCGTGGTTTTTCCCTCTCTTTGTTTGAGAGGGTTTTCCACGTTAAATCTGTGTCCCCCTTGCTGTGATTTTGTTTTCGTTCTTCGTTATTTATTTGTCGCAAAGCTAACAATTCTTGTAGTTGGAGCCAGAGTCTTCGGCTTCACTGGCAGCGACGATATTGTCGGCCTTCTCTGCGCGCTCTCTAGCAGCCTCGCCTTCTTCTTGAGAATATTCTCCTCCTCCTCCTCCTCGGCCTTCCGCTTTGTCTTCTCCCACCATTCGAGCTGCGGAGGATCATCTTTAGAAGTCGAAGTCCTTGTTGTCCTCCAAATTGACTTCACAGTCATATTCTGCGGAGGTCCAGCTGGAATACGAGGGGGAGGGGCCTCTAATAGTATCCTGGGAATAGAAACTGCAGCAAAACCTATAACCATTTACACACCCACGATATGTTGGATGTTGGATGTTGAGATATCACACAGATTCGAGTTCAAAGGCAAGAAAGGGTTGTAGAATTGAGTCTAAATGCAGGAGTTACCAAAGTAGTACAAAATAAGGCCTATGTCAGTCTTTGGCCATTCAGATACCAACAAGTGAAGGAACACCCTTAAAGGACTGGAACATAAAGTTCAGCGAATAAAGCTCATATCGCTAGTAAAAGTAAACCGTCCAAATCTTGTGGAAACACAATTCAACAACCAAACAGTGCCTAAAACCCTTCCGGGGAAACATTGGATGTTGAAACGGGCGAGCACGTCTCAGTTGAGCGACAGAAGAAGGGATCATCCATTGGAAAAACAGATCCTTCTAGGAGACCTGCTTGCAAGGTCCAAGTCGTCCCTCCATCCCATTTATGAATCGGGAACAGCAGCTCGCTCTCTCTGCTTGCCCTAGCAGAGTTCAGAGGCGTCAGTTTGGCAATCACCTCTTCCATCGCAGTCTTGTTTAATTCCTTTTTCAGCACGATGACCATCTTCTCCAGCACCCGTGCATGCTCGGCGATGAACTTGAGGAAATCATACTCGGTTGAATGTCCTTAGTACTCACGAAGAACTAGAGTCTTTAGTTTCGACTGGACACACTCAATGGGACTGATCTTGCGCCAAAGCTTGGGACTAATGTTGGCAGTGGTGGGTTTACGAGTTTTCTCTTCAGACTGTAAATTAAACCATTGCATAAGTTGAGCTACATGGTAATTATGCAGCAGCAATCTGATGCACTATATTGATATTTAAAAAAAGATCCAGCGGCGCTGGCCTTCGATGTATTAAGCAGATAGAAGGGTTTACCTCGATACAGAGGGTCTCGACATTAGGGAAGCATCTGAGGAAGCTGGGAAGCATCTCGACTAAACTACGAACTCCGAAATGCAGGGTCAATGCCAACGTGTGGGTACTTGAGACGATGGATCCTGGCCTCACCTTTGCTCCGGCCTATAGTCAAGAGACAGGACATAGAACAATCACATATCATTGGCATTTGAGTGATTCAAGCATAGTATCATTGAAAAAATGTGAACTATTAGATGAGCTGAACCTTGATGATGGTGTTGCTGATCTGAAGATCCTGCACTCCTGGCCCCAGGTATCCCAACGATCGCAGCTGAGGGGCATGGTGAATCTTGACTGCCGTGCTCACATCGCCGTCACAGTCACTCTTCCAGATGAAGAGACGGTCGAGGGACGGGGCATCCACCACGGCGACTTCCTCCAGCCAGGACAAGCAGAACTGCGCACTCTGTATGCCGCGGCTCACTACAGGAAAGAAATGAGGTGCCGATGGCCGGATGCCGTCGGCGTAGCTCCTGGACGGCACATCCCTTTGGCCGTCGGCACAGGCACAGCTCCTGGGCATAGCAATCGCAGCGAGCCCCACGATGTCACGTGACGGCCGTTACGAAACCGCCCAGCCTGGAGCTACGCTGACGGCCAAGCCGTTGGCATAGGAACGGAGCTATGCCGTCGGCATAGCCTAAAATAGTTTTCTTAATTTTTTTTAAAAAAAAATTCAACTTTTTTATCTTTGAATTGTTTGACTCGTTAATCTCTCGCTTTGATCATTTTTAACACTATTTATACTTAATAATTGATTAAATCCCGATCGGTCACCCATCCTAATACTACTCTAGTATCAGCACGCTTAACTTTCTCGTTCCTTCAGAATCTCTTTCCGTAAAGCACTTTACACATTATTGTCAATACTATGATATCAATCCTATTAACTCTTATATCATCATGTCACATGGTTGTATTTTTTGAAATTACAATAAATTATTTAAGTAAACAACAATGAATAAGTAAAAGTATTATTGAATTCAAATAAAAATATAATGATTTTTTTTTGTATTTTTATTTAATATGGAATAATTAATATCTTTAAATCTATAAATCGGAATTTGACAAATAACATGTCTAAATTGATTAGAAAAATGTGAGGAATCCAAATATGATATCAATATCAACTTATCACAAACTATGCTATGATTCTTATCATAATTTTATTTGCCCTTTTAAAACGGCACGCATAAATATTCTTAGCTCAGGGCTGAGACTCGCTAAACTTGAAGTGGATCTATGATGAAACAACATATTGTGAACCTAAAAATGATTTTTGTAAAAAATCATGAGCATCCGATCATGTACCTGTAGTTCATATCTAACTCACTTCCTACCGATTCGGTAGGAATTTGTCTTTTTTACCAGGGATAGACGAAAAGGTTTGAGATCCTCCTGTTATCACATTATCCATGTAAGGTGGTCTAGTATTTTTTAAATATGATGGTTGTATTTTGAATTAGCCATTTGGTGGTTTCTTCACAAAACCGTCCGTTTTTTGCACTCGGAAAATGGAAACTGATTTTTGGTGCGACGAAAAGGAAAACTTCCTCCTGAAACATTGTTCGCCATCCCATGATGCACATATATACATAATATATACACATTATCACAAACTATGCCTACATTCTAGCCATAACATTGGTCATTTGACCCGAAAGCCAAGAAACCTCGAACGAGATAGGTCATTTTGTGAAGGTTTTTTGAGACATAATCAATATACCAAGTTTGATATTTATTCTTCTAACTATATCACATAATATGACACCACACGAAGGTTTCGCATTGTTTGGATCGTTTTTGAATTTCTAAATCCCGTTTTAAACTATCGTTAAACTTTATCGAAGGGCGGGCATGAAGATTCTTAGCTCGGGGCTGAGACTCGCTAAAGTTGAAGTGAATCTCTAATGAAACAACATATTGTGACCTAAAAATGATTTTTGTAAAAAATCATGAGCATCCAATCATGTACTTGTAGTTCATATCTGACCCACTTCCTACTGATTCGGTAGGAATTTGTCTTTTTCATCAGGGATAGACAGAAAGGTTTGAGATCACTCTGTTATGATATTATCCATGTAAGGTGGTCTAGTATTTTTGAGAAATGTGATAGTACCATTTTGAATTAGCCATTTGGTGATTGCTTCACAAAACCGTCCATTTTTTGCACTCGGAAAATGGAAAACGGATTTTTGGTGCGACGGAAAGGAAAACTTTCTCCTAAAATATTGTTCGCCATCCCATGATACACATGTATGCACAATATAGACACATTATCACAAACTATGCATTTATTCTAGCTATAACATTGTTCATTCGACCCGAAAGCCAAGAAACCTCGAACGAGATTGGTCATTTTGTGAAGTTTTTTGAGACATAATCAATATACCAAGTTTGATATTTTTCCTTCTAACTATGTCACATAATATGAAACCACGCGAAGGTTTCGTATTGTTTGGATCGTCTTTGAATTTCTAATGCCCGTTTTAAACTATATATAATGTTTTATGTTTCACTTAATTTTTATTTACAAATATGTAATATTTGAGTATAGATAGATAGATCTTATTTTTCTGCAAATTTTAATATATTATTTGTATTTTTCTGAATTAGAATGATTTAGTTATGATTTTTCAAAAATTAATGAGGTAAAAGGAAAAATCTGGAGGCCTACGTAGCCGTCGGCACAGAGCAAACAATTTTTTTCAAAGAGCTGTGCCGATGGCCAGGCCGTCGGCACAGCCTGGCTACCTAACGCCGTTTTCATCGCCGTGTCTGAACTGGGGCTACGCCGAGGGCTGTGCCTACGCCGAGGGCAACCGTCGGCACATCCCTCTCTACTACGCCGACGGCCACGCTACACCAAGGGCTACCCTCGGCACCGTCATCTACGCCGACGGCCGTCCCTATGCCGACGGCCGGGCTGATCGGCTGGCCAGGGGAGGCAGCTACGCCGATGGCCCCGACATTTGGCCGCCGGCGTAGCCAACCGGCCGTCGGCGCCTCAGTTATTTCCTGTAGTGGCTGGTGAGGCGAGCGTGCAACCCATACACGTTTCCCACCACTGAGAGGGTCTCCAGCACGGGGGACGCGGCGAGCATGTACTCGATTACCTTGTCCTGCATAACGACTAAGCTGAGGACAAGCTCCTTGAGGTTGGGGAAAGCGACGCCGCGCGGGAGGGTGTTGGTTTCAGGGAACGCCCAGGCTCCGATGTACAACCGGCGGAGGGAGACGCAGCTGAAGAGTTGGGAAGGGAGGGCCAGTGAGAGGACGGGTGATGGGCGGTTGACGAGGACGAGCTCTTCGACGCCCTTGGTGGCGAGGAGCCGGGACCAGCGGTTGAGCAGGCGGCCGTCGGCGCGGTCCATGAAGCTGTAGGTAAGGCTGGCGAAGGGGAAAGGTCCAGGGTGCGCCTTGAGCGCGGCGGAGACGGCGTCGGTGATGGCACGCGATGTGGCGCCTGCGCGCGTGTGCCGACACTCGGCGTCACCCCCACCGAGGAAGTGGGTGTCGACGAGGACGAGCGGCACGGAGACCTAGAGGCTGCGCCAGCAGGAGGAGGGCACGGTGGTGCGTGCGCCGTCTTAGCAGGGAGGCGGGAGACGACTTTGTGGAGGAGGACGTCGGGTAGGATGCTGATGTGGTCGATTCCGTCGGCGGTGGCGGCGGGCGTGCAGGAGAGGGAGGCGGCTGTGGAGACAGCAGGCGGCTTGGGAAGGTAGGAGTAGACGAAGCAGAGAATGAAATCCATATAGGGGTCGCCCAGCGTCAGCCCGGGCAGCGTCGCCGGGGTCCTCTCGTCGCACTCCCCATTGGCGTTGCCTGTCCGGAACTAGAACTCCACCATGGGGAAGATCGGTGGGGCGCCGCGCCGCACGTGGAGGAGTTGGGTTTGGGAGCGGAGCGGCGACAAGGCTTCTCGAAGTCAGGTTTTCATTTCGCTTCGCTCAAGGTTTCTTCTGGGCTTCGATTCCCATTTTCAGCCCAATTACGACGACTCATTGCGCCATTTTGTAACGTCAGAAATGATTTTCCACATAATCTTTGATGGAAAAGGATACTGCTCCCCTGCTCCCCCCGGGGATCGAATGAAACTATCCCCTAGGTCACTCGTTCTGCGTGACGTGGTAGGCCCGGAGAACCGCCCCTTATCTTCTCGTATCTCACATCTCTTCTCTCCTCTGCTCTCTCTTCAGCGCCGCCGTCGCCCAAGCTCCGCGCGCTGCACGCTGCAGCGCCCCCGTGCCGCTGCGCCGACTCGCCGCTGCAGCCCCGCGCCGCCGACTCGCCGGAGCAGGCCCGTGGCTGCGCTGCCTCGCCGCTGCAGCCCGCGCTGGCGCATGTACCTCACTGGAGCGCCTCCATGGCTTTTCGCTATGCCGATGTCGCATAGCCACCACCGCGGCCGGAGTAGACCGCCGGAGCCCGTCCTCCGCCTCCACTCGCCCTAGAACCTGCGTTCCGCTGCACCGACGGGAGGCCACCCGTTGGTCCGCCGGAGATGGACTTCACCGTGGAGGTGCTCCTATGGGTGGAGCGGCCATGACTGCCGCGACCACGACGCGGTAACGCACAGCCATGGACCGGGCGACGGCAATGCTACATATTGCGATCGGTGTTGCTACCACAATTTAGAGCGCTTGCTACTAATGAAGGGTCGCGATGCTACTCGACCAATGAATGCGTTTTGAGATTTTGCTACAGGGCGAAGCTACAATATTAGCATTTTTTGCTATTTATATTCTATGTTTTTGTTATAATAGCACAAAATATTTGCTATGACATTTTCAACGAAAGTCCTCAGCAAAGTCGGTTTTGCTACGGCAGTCACCGGTGATGTCTCCGGCGAGGTCGTTCTTTTTGCTACATTAGCACTTTTTTTTGCTACCACGGTTTTGTTTTTTGCTACAATAGCGTAACGTTTTTGCTACACGGTCTCCGGTGAGGTCTACCGGCGAAAGCCTCCGGCGAGGTCGAATATCTACAGTATCACAACTTTTTTGCTACATGGTCGCCGGCGAGGTCTCCGGAGAGGTCCAGTCTGTTTTTCTATTTTTTTAGGCCGAATCGGTAGCGGGGCATTATGTAGCAAAAGCGGAAATTAGAAGGGACACGTGTCAGCAGGAGGATCCGGGGGATCGGAAGTTTTGATCCCCGGGGGATGATGGCTCAGTGTTGATGTAGAGCTTGTTGGGAAACCCAAGAGAAAGGTATGATGAGCACAGCAGTAAGTTTCCCTCAGTTATGAAACCAAGGTTTAATCGAACCAGTAGGATCAAGGAAACACCCCAAAGGTGTTGCTAGCTGAGCCTTGGCAGGGCGCACTACCGGTGCTAGTAGCAACGTGGAGACCTGCACAACACAACTACAAAACTTTGTCCCCAACTTGCGATGAGGTTGAAAGTCTCACCGGTTTTGCTGAAAACAAAGGATTAAACGTATCAAATGAAAGAAAGTAATAGTTTGCAGAAAGTAAACACAAAGCAGTAAACAGTTTGTAGATTGTATGTAAAATAAAGGACCAGAGTCCATAGTTCACTAGAGGTGGCTCTCCTTAAGATAGATAACATGCTGGGTGAACAAATTACAGCGAGGCAATTGACAAACATCGAGAAAGAAATACATGCATATACTAATCATCTTGACTCGTTTGGAACTTGATTGGGAATTACAATATTATACATAGACCGCCATCCAATTGCATCTATGACTAATAATCTACCTTCAGGTTATCATCCGAACCCCCTCCAGTATTAAGTTGCAAGCAACAAATTATTGTTTTATGAATTACGTGTAAAGTAAACAATACGATTATTCTATGAACAAAGGATTGTTGTTTTCTCCCTAGTAGCAACAGCACATCTAGTACCTTAGAGATTTCTGTCACTTCCCCAGATTACCAGATGCATGAACCCACTATCGAGCATAAATACTAACTCTTGGAGTTGCTAGCATCTACTTGGCCAAGATAGCTACTAACAACGGAAAGCATGCAAGATCACAAATAACGAAGACATGATAGAATCAATAATCAATCTGAAATAGCATCTCAATATCCATCGGATCCCCGCAAACACAACATGCAAAATTACAAATAGATGATCTTGATTATGAACGGAGCTCACAAGATCTAGACATGAAAGCACAAAGGAGGAGAACCAGCCATCTAGCTACTACATGGATCCGTAGTCCAAAGATGAACTACTCACGCATCACACCGGAAATCATATGAAAAATACTACAAAGTATGAATAAAACACAAGAAAGTGGATAAAATTAAGCATGGAACATCAAAAATTATAGATATATTTGCAATGTATCAGGGGACGCGTAGCACCTCCCATCTTTGATTTGTTCCCTTGTAAATTTCCTTTGATTTGTTTCCTTGTAACTTATGCCGAAGGTCACTTTTTTGTGTGGGTGAAGGTCACTCTTTTTTTTTTGAATCAGTGAAGGTCACATTGGATCTACCGCTTGAGAACAGATCCAACAATTTAGGGAACAGTTCTGTTAAAACGGCGATTTGCTATGTCAAAAAAACATGGTGATTTGCTTCCAACAACAAATAAAGAAAATTATTACATATTATTTCGTGACACCGATTTTTTTATACCAGTTGGAAGCATCATATTTTCGGGATGGAAACACGCCATTAGCATGGTGAAAATATTTTTTCTGTATAGATGTTTTAAAGTGCTCTGCATAGAAATTCTCTTTGTGCGATGGAAACAAAAGTATCTTTGCAAAAGTAACTGTGGAAGCACAAGAGAGGACATCCACCACACGAATTTGTTCGTGTCTATGCGGCTTGCACAACGTAGCAACCTCAATTGGAAATCAGGAGAAGCATTGAGCATTGAAACAAACTCCTTCGATATAATGAAGAATAATTTTTTTTGCCAAAAAAAGAAGAATACGTTTGTTTTCCCGACAATGGCGCATACTAATTACATTTTTCTTCTAGTCAACGATGCAACCATGTTGAACAGGCTGATCGTACATGAGCTCCACCCACATGATACAAAAATCCACTAAAGAAGCAACACGTGTAATGGTTGATGCAAAATGCACTTAACGTTGGTGAATGAAGCAAAAAAATATGTACTCTCTCCATTCTAAAATATACTAAGATGTTTTTTACTTTTATAAAATAAATGTTTCTAGACGTCTTTTAATGTGTATGGTCGTAAAAGCTAAAACATAACATCTTATATTATGGAACTAAGCGAGTACTACCATAAGATTATATGTGACGAACGATGAAGCGCAATTACATAGAGTAAATATATAAATACCTACCTAGTCACTCATGCCATGCTAGAATCACTCTCTCTCATATATTCATGCATTATTACAAGAATAAAATGAAATATTTAGGAATTATTTTTAGAAAAAACAGACTTACGATTGCATGGTCTGTTTGATGTGTAAATGATAAGTGAATCGTGCATGAGTCCGTGTTTGCGGAAATTTGTTTATTTCACTATTCTATGCACATACTGTAAATAAATTGTCAACCGCACGCCATCATTGACAAGGTCATTTCCACGAGCTCCCCATTGTCGTTGCCTACCGGAACTCCATGGGCAAAGATCATAAGTGCTTCGAGTGGGAGGTTTTTCTTTCTGTGTGTGCGTGTCGCGTGTCGCGGGGGGGGGGGGGGGGGGGGGGGGGTTGAAGTCACAAATGCTTCTACTAGTGTTCGCTTATGAATTTCCACCCAATTACAACTCACTCACGTGCGGCATTTTTAACATGAGAACTGATTTGAACAAAAAATATGTGTTTCAAAAAGATATCCTAATTAAACAATATACAAATGTTACGGTGAACAAATAACCCATTTACATTAACTAAATTTTAAATGGGCATGAACTAAACAAACTTCCAACACAAAAAAGATTGTGGACCATATGATGGCAAACATGAACAAAGTTCCCGTGAAAAAATATATTACTATCATGAATCAAAATTAAATTAGCATGAACTAAACACTATGAAATCTACAAAACAAATAAAAACTAGCATACAAAATTATAATGAATGGAAATCTTATACAAAGAAAACATACTACCATGAATCAAAATAACAGAAAATGTGAATAAAATAATAACAAAAATTTCCAATAGAAAAAATAAGAACAAAAACACATGGTTGCCCTGAACAAAATTTTATCTTATATGAGCAAAAAATTAATAATAAAAGTATCTAGAAAAACAAATAGGAAAAATAAAAAGTACAGATATAAAGAATCTTGACATTGGAAAAATATTACACGGCAATATGTTGATTGTACGTCATCGACTAATGTGCCAACTCACTTCATGAACTCCCTTGTGCGAATTGGAGTACAGGGATCGCTCGAGCGATATCTATCATTTGGATGGAGCGGACTGGTGGTGCGATGATGTTAGAGTTCTATGATGTGAGAATGTGCTAAGAGGAGTGATCTTGAGCTGCAGGTGCCAGTCAAGGAGACGAGGCGTATCCTCTAGAATTGTTATTTAGGCAGAGCTTCCATGTTTCTTTTTAAGCTTAACATTTTTCTAGCCGCATTCTTGAGCCAGTGAACGTCTACTGAGTCTATGATTTAAGATCTGGGAGATCACGATCGGACAGAGATGGAGTCCATATGGGCGTGACTTCTGTAACAATTTTCTATAATCGTATGTTTCATCTTTGAGATTTTTATTACTGAATTTGGTACTCAAACAATCATACAAATAGCTATACTAACTCATGCAGATATCTATACTAACTCGTGCGGAGGATATCTATACTAACTTATGTTTTTTTGTTCCCTTGGTTACGTGTGGACCCTAAAATACTAAAGTATGACAACATTTCCAGCAACTTATAACCTGTTAAATAAAATGGTTGGTATTAAAATTTAGTATGAAGTATTGAAGCTAATAGGTCCAACATGGTCCTGAACTCAAACCCCGGTCAAAATTTATCAAAATCCATGGCTGAGGCTATACTTTTTTGTTGCAAGATATTCTTGGTGCATTAAGAAACAAATACAAACCAAGCGCCTAAGGTATTCGCTTATAAGCAGCAACAGAATGATATTCGCATGCCCACATGAGATGGTACTGATCAAACATAACGCCTACTGAAACATGACATGAACATATATATCGAGCAAGTTGCTGGACCACTCAGGAAATATAATCTGGTAGTTCATCAACAATGTAGTATGGGTATGAACAACTGTCAGATTATATATCTATATCTCAAGGCACAACCTGCATCTACTCATCATGCGACATGTTCCTCTCAGCTTAGACACTGAAAGAGGTCAGTATGGCATCACATTGCGATATGGCACCAAAGTATTGCTATATATACAACCCTCTATCAATCTCACTACACAACTTGCATTCAGTCCTCATGAGTCATATGCACTTGCTTAGATACTAGAACATGCAAGTATGGCAGCACAAATCATGCTACTATTTGATGGCCCCATAGAAGTATCATGAATATCATAGTGCTTGTCCCGGACCGGTGCAGATTCTGCCTTTCCACTTGCTCATGGCCTCATGGCCTTGTCCCTTGCCAGCTGCATTTTTCCCTTTCCCCTCATCTATAAATCCATAGTCCTAACACCTCCGATTCATCAGTTCATCGCAACCCAAAGACTACAGCTAGCTGCACACTACCTGATACACAATTCTCTGAACGTTCAGCGAAAAAAAGAACCAACCATGATCAGTACCAAGAAATTTTCTCACATGGCAAAGAAGTGGGAGAGGATGGCTGACCTCGGGAGGAAGAGGCTCACCTTGATGGCAGCAAAGGAAGACGATGAGTGTTACACGTCTGTAGCACCAGAGGGCAAGTGCGTCATGTACTCTGCAGATGGGAGGCGATTCAAGGTTCCATTGGCGTACCTTGGGACCACCATCTTTGTCGAGCTCCTGAGGATGTCTCAGGAGGAGTTTGGAAGCGATGGAAGGATCATGTTGCTTTGTGATGCTGCAGAGATGGAGTATCTCATGTGCTTGCTCAGAAGAAATGCATCGGAAGAGGTAGAGAGGGCTTTCCTGAGCTCTATAGTGAGTCATTGCCACCAAGGAAATGGCTTGGCTCCACCCATGGAACTTAGGCAGCAAGTTGTTGTTTCTAGCTTCTGAAGATAGATCAGCTGCTTTGCCTTTTTTTTTTTAACTTAGACATGATGTAAATAGTTTCATCTGGTAGTTAGTTAATGGAACAAACATGTTAGTATTTTGCATTGGTTTCTGATTTCTGCTTTCCCTGGATTAACTGGTGAGCTATTGAGCTCAACATTTCATCACATGTCTTTACTGGCTACTATGTCAACAGTCTGAATTCTGTTGTTAAGGTGTTATAACGTGCTGACGTTTAGGCTTTCTTCGTATGTCGATCTAATATTTGGGGGAATCTTGTCGTTCTGAATACCGAACTGCGATGTGCTCCTATATGGGAATACATGTTGTACATTTTGGATCTATGCCATCCTTAGCATCAGACGAAAGCGAGGTAATGGTTTTGAATCCCCAGAACATGGGGCTTACGGGGACAGTTTCGTCAAGGTGTTGAGTGCTCTATAGCTTGAACAATCTGATATCTTTGATCCTCTCAAACAAAAGAATGTTTCGTGAAATCGTGGCTAATATCTCAGGCATTCACTACCTGAACTTCCTCTACCTTCAAGTCAACCAATACAGTGGACAGTTTATGGAGCAGACGTGTTATCTCACAAGGCTAAATTTCCATGTTCTCGAGGGGAAAAAAGAGAGGCTAAGTTTGCATCAGCGTTTCAGTATTCTTGGTCTTACACGAGTCCACATCTTGTCAGTCCTATGATCCTGTCCAATCTCCTCTCCCAGACTCCCCTGGCGCCGCTGTCTCCTCTCCTTGGCGCCTCTCCTCCCCACTCCCACGCCACTTCTCAGATGAATTGATGGTCAACAGTGAGTCCTGTTTTTCTTCTCCTCTGAAACGTGAACAACTCTCATGGGTCGTGCATTCATCCATGGCCGCTGCTCATAATACCTAGTAGCAAGTAGCTATTCTCCAAAACTGCAAATTTTTGGATGTTCTTTATCATGAAAAATACATACTCGACTTTCAAGATTTATGCGGTAAGTTTGATAAAAAGAAATTCCAACTGTATTCCCTAGATGTGTGCTGGTGGATGATGAGTACACCTGCAAATTTCTGGCTGAAAAAAACTCAAATCATGTGTTCCGAGAAGATTTTCCAAATTATAACGTGTCCTCGGACTCTTCAGAAGCAGCTCTTACCAAAGGCTTTGGACGATTCAGAGGAAGTCGTCTGCGAAGAGCACATTGACGTTCCGTGCACCTCTGATTTCTGTCATGCTACCTGATGGTGCAAAGTTCATCCTCTGGCTGGCGCTGATTAGCGCGAGCAGCTTATCAGCATGTCTTGGTTCCAACAGTGACATCCAATGCATCATGGACTTACAGGAGTTCCTGAACGACCCACAAGGTCAATCTCAGTCTGGTACGGGATTCTGGGGATCTGGCGGGCTCATGTCTCTGCATCTCAAAAACAGGGGGCTCCAGGGCCAGTTTCCGGCCCCAGGGTCTCCAGTTCTGCACCAGTCTGACGGGGCTAGATCTGTCAGGTAACAACCTTTCAGGGCCTATCCATGCAGATATTTCCCAGCAGCTACCTTACTTGACGTACTTGAACCTCTCCAAGGCCATCTTGAAAGGCCTCCCGCATTCGGATACCGAAAAGGTCCGATTCGGTCCGTTTACGGGGTGGAGGACAGACCGTCCACGCTGAGCCCGTTTGCGGTGGCATGTGCCAACAACGGCCACCCCATTTGCGGGGGCCCCATCAAGCTCGAAATGATTGTCAATCAGCGCTAATGGCGGCCGCCGTTCCCGTGCGATTCTCCCACCAGGTCTTTCGTTCCCGCTCGCTGGTCGTGGCCTTTCCCACCATGCCGCGGCATTTCCCGCCTACCTCTCCCTTCCCGCCCTCTGTTCCTGCCGAGCAGTGGCGGATCTAGGATTGAAGCAAGCCCAGGGCCAAAATTAAGCGAAAAAATTACCAGTACTAAAAGAACTCTTGTAATACTAAATTTTTTTTGGGTATACTTACAACAATGAACACATTGTTATGTATTTTCAATCCATTGTTAACCGTCCAAGAACGTAAATATAACTAGAAACAGTAGTAAGGGGATGACTAAAAACTATAAATAGTAGGACGGGGATGACTAAAAACTATAACAAGTGAACATATATTTCCAATCTCAGAGGAGCTTCTTCGGTTTGAGGATTACAAATAATTCTTAAATTAGTGAATCAGTTCAGTTAAAATAAACCTAACTATAATGAGTTTGTCCAATTGATCTAGTGATGAAATTACCTCACTTAGGGGAGCCGACCTGAGTCCAATCTGAGTCCTTGTGACTTGTGAGGAGTAGCCGAGCACAGGAGGCACAGCAGCAGGCCCGCAAAATTCGTGTGCGACTGTTGACGGTTGCGAGACGGAGGACTGGAGGAGTGCGGGCAGGAGTCGCAGCAAACGGAGGCGGCGGCCAGGCACGGCGAGCAGGCGGCGACGCATGGAGGACAGGCAGCGCGCGGCGGACAGGCAGAGGCGCAGCCACGCATGGCAATATGAGTCCGGAGAGCGGAGGAGTCCGTGGGACGGGGGACGGCAAGTGGCAAGCAGCCTGCGTGCGTGGACGTGGCGGCGCGCTCCTGCCGCAGCTAGCAAGCGAGCGATGCAGCCAGAGATCCGAGCGTGAGGAACGGTTCCTGTTGCTCACGGTCGAGCAGGGGGAGGCCAACAACTAGTTGGGCCAGAGCCGGGCTGAGTCCCAGGCAAAATTATTATTTTTTTGCTATAGATAGTAGGCCGAATATTTTGCTGCGCCCCGGGCCACGGCCCTGGTTGTCCTGGGCCTAGATCCGCCTCTGCTGCCGAGGACCGCCCGCGATTATAAAAGGGCCTACCGCTGGGACGGGGAGCACCAACCCCCTCACCATGCCGAACAGCCGCCTCACTGTGACCTGGGGCAAGCTCAACAAGTACGCCCTCTCCTAAACACCTCGCTCTCCTCTCCTCCTCACGGAAAAAAAAGGCGGCGGCGGCTCCCTCCCTCCAGATCTCAACCGACGAGAGCGTTGGTTCCCTCTCCCTCCGCTTGCCGCTCCGGTGGTAGGAGGGAGGGGGAACCTCGTTTCTTCGCCTAGTAGTTAGGGTTAGGGTATGTCTGTCATGGGGCATCGTTGGGGTGGTGGGAGCGGCGCTCGGGCAATAAATCTGCCTCAACTCTACTCCCACACCGGTGATGACCTTCACGGCGACGCCTCGGAGTTGATGGCAAGGTGTGCTAGTCGTTCCTTCAGATCGACAGCTTGGTCTTCTCGCCTTTCATCAGATCTGGCGAGATCAGTTTCTCTGTGTGTCGTCGGCGTTCGTCGTTCTCAGCGATGGCGCTGGTGTCCGGGGCGAGGTGGTTTCTCTGGAGCGCGGATGTTGGTCCAGAGGTGGTGGATCTGTCGTTTTTCTCCGACTTTGTCGATGAGAGGCAGCGGATCTTGGTTCAAGAAAGCACGGGGATGTCCCCTGATCGACGTGCCACAGCGAGATGTGCCTCGCTGCATGCAGCAGGCATGTTCATCGACTCACACAGCCTCGTTGGCGATGGTGCTTTTTTGGATCTTGCAGTGTTGGAGGTTCGACGTCTACTCCAGCGTGCGTCTCGATGGCGCTGGAGTTGGGCGGCGGCCGCTAGCTTCGGTGGTTGCAGGAAAACCTAGGGATCGTTTTGTATTTGTCTGTCTCTTAAGATTTTATCTGCATTGTTTTCAGGATAATCATTTTATCCCAGTTTGTTTTTTAGTTTCCACATGTGTTGCTCTATGTAACTTGATTTTCGATTAATGAAATATGTGGTTGCTCTAAAAAAAAGTACGCCCTCTTCGCCTACCCCTTTCCCTACCAGGCGCCGGTGAGAAAGCCCCTTTTGAGGGAGGACGAGGAGGAGGAGGACGTGGTGCGGGAGTAGGAGGCCGACAAGGAGGAGGAGGAGCACATGGGAGAGTGGGAGGACCACGTCCACAACGAAGGCGACGGCGGCGAGGGCCCCCAAGGACGCAAGCGTCGCGACCACCCACTACATTCTCGAGAAGCACGTCCTCGAGCTTTCCCGGAACTTGGCGCGAGGGATTCCGCCGGTCGGCAACCCGACGAGCGGCTGAGGCAGGAGGTTGTGGTCGTGGAGAAGGAGGCGGAAGCGGCGCTCGAGGAGCACGACAAGCGGGACGTGCGAGCGACGATGGAGGCCGAGCAGGCCTCCGCGGAGGAGGAGCGGCAACGACAAGATACATAGGCGATGGAGGAGGCCGCTGCCTTGGACCGACTCTTGGCCGACCGGTACCGAAACAGGGAGGCCGCCCGCCGATACGTTCGCCAACAGGCAGATCGAGGTGATGTCCTTGCGTGCGGCAATGCTGGCCGCGGCCCAGTGGGAGGCGAGTGCAACGCGCAACCACGCATCCACAATAGCGGCGAGGAAGACAGAGACGGAGACCCTCGCGCGTCACCGCAAGAGGCACGGAACAAAGCCAAGGAGGCGACCATAATGGCGGCCTGGCGGGCAAGAGCGGCCCTCTGGCCAGAACGGGGACGACGTAGTTTAGGAACTAGATTAGTTTAGGGATAGTCCCAAATGTACTCCCTTTTAACTATTTGTACTTTTAATGAAAACAAATCATTAGCAAACTTTCTATGTATTTATGACGCGCGGGCTTTTCGTCCACCGCAAATCCAGCTCATTTTTTGACCAAATTTACGCCAAAACGGATACGTCCGGGCCATTCTCTCCGTTTACGGCACGTGTTATTCCATGGTCTGGATTGGGAAGGACAGGATCGGACCCACGCGGTCCGTTTTGGGAGAGAGGCGGGGGGCGTTAGAGATGGCCCAACAATGGTTTTTCCGGTGAAATCCCGGGCAACATCGCGAGCATGACATACCTGAACGTCTTCTTGATTCTTAAAAAAAAAAACCTGAACGTCCTCAGCCTCGAGCACAACCAGTTGGGCGGCCAAATTCTTGAGCAGACCGGCGAGCGTACCAGGCTAACCTCGATGAACGTGGCAAAGAACTTCTTGTCAGATCCTGTTCCGGTGTCCCTCCGGTCGTTCCCGGCCGCTAGCTTCACAGGTAACCGAGGGCGTACACTGCTATGATATTGTGAGAAGAAACCGATGCTGCACGAGATCAGCGACGACATCGCCATCAGTGTTGCTGTAGGGTTCGTGGTGGCCTGCTTCTACTTCCCACAGTTGTTCGTCTTCTGCGGCGGCTGCACAACCTTACATGTTCCGGATATGATCTGCTCTTATTCCCTGCATTTCATGTCTCTCATTCTCCGGCTGGATGTAGGACACCAGTCACTTGAAGCAGCACACACATTGCTTTTGAATTTCGGAGAAAAGTGTGTTGCATTCAGAAACAAATGTTCTCTGACAGTAATAAAAAAGCTAACATGTTACCTGTCTGCGGCACTAAGATGTGCAGTCTCCTTTGCGGCGCTTCTACTTCCTCTAACTGATTGTCTACGAATCTCATCACCCTGATGAGAAGGAAACAAAAATAAAAATTAGTAGTTCTGTCCGTCGTCATTTGACGGCATTTCTCTAGCCCAGTCGTCTGCTACTCTTGCAATAATAATAGTGTAGGTGAAGCAACAGAAAAGCAATTCTTAGCTTGAGATGTACTCTATGATTGATGATCATGCAAACCCACACCCACCCGACCCGAAATCAAGCAGAAGCAAGGCATGCTTGGTCAGAGAGGGATCAAGACTGGTCCTTGCGCTGCGCGTGGACCATCATGCATGTCGAGATGGGTTCCGATGGCGAACGCCAGGGCGCCGTGGCCAGGCGGATACCAATCGGCGTGCCGACGTACGTGGGCGGGGATGGGCTCGTGCAAGCCGCGGTTGCGTTCCAAGGTGGCAAGCGACGACGACTATGCAGTGACGTGTACAGTACAGTACAATACATTCTGCTGTTGCTTTCGGTATGTCAGTGTATAACGCGGGCTCGAGTAATATCTTCAGCCGTACCTGTCGTAACAACGGAAAAGCGAAATTTTTTTTTTCTTACCCGCAAAAAAAAAAGTTTCTCCTTTTCTTTTGCACAGGAAAGGCCGGGGAAAGGCCAAAAAGCTGTAGTAAACAAAAGGCGGGTACACAGCTACAAGGAGGCCCCTAACAACTCCTGCCCAACTAAACCAGAAATTTGAAGTTAGGGCCTCCAAACTTACAAAAAGGACCATATAGTACAAAAAGAAGAAAAGCAATCTGGTAGTTGGGTCGTCCCCGCCACGTGTCGGCGGCCTCAAGGCACTAGCACCAGAGCTACCACCGGGGACGTAACCACTTGGGGTGGCGCTGGCGTTGACTCCCGCGCTAAGATCATGGAAGCTCCTCCAGTGAAGGAGGAAGAAGATGCTCGAGATGCAACGAAAGCACCTGAGAAAGGAGTGGCCGCTCTAGCCAAAGATAACGGTGGTGCCATATCTCCGTCATTTGGAAACTCTGGGCTTCAAGATCTTGACACTCGGGAGTGGATTCCCAGATCCAGCTTTCTCTTCTGTCAGTTGATGACCCACAAGTATAGGGGGTGTATCGCAGTATTTTCGATAAGTAAGAGTGTCGAACCCATCGAGGAGCAGAAGGTGCTGGCTAGTGGTATGGATCAGGAATTCTCTGCAAATTCTTAGCAAACGAATTTTTAGGGGTTTTTGATAAAGCAAATAAACAAAGTATGAGTAAATAAAAGACAGAAGTGGCCCAATCCTTTATGCAGCAAAGGACAAGTCGGTTGTATTACTTAAGATGACCAAACGTTCTCGAGGACACATGGAAAGACTGTCAAGTGCTTTCGCTTCATATAGTTGATTAATCTTCTTTAGCTTGCTAAGTGTTGTCTGGGTGAACCTGTGCTAATGTACCGACCTTCCTACGACTAATACATACTTGTGATTATACCCCTTGCAAATATCCATAAGTACAAGAAAGTAATTAAGGTAGAAACCTAACCACAGCTTTAAACTCTAAGACCGTGACGTCCCTTGTGCAATGGTTTCCTAACGGGGGTTCAGGTTTCTGTCACTCCGGCAACCCCTACGATTAGTAGCCAAATACACAATGCATTCCCCTAGGCCCATATAGGTGAAGTGTCATGTAGTCGACGTTCACATGACACCACTAGAAGAAGTACACCACAACTTAAATATCAAACTATTGAATCTCTCTCAACACAACTCTACTACTAACAACATGACTTCTCCCGTGTCCTCAAGAACAAAACGAACTACTCACAAGACATGATATGGATCATGATCAGAGATGGCATAATGATGTATAACAATCTGAACATAAACAATAATTCAATGGTTCCACTCAATAGCATCAACTACAAAGAATAATCACCACCGGGAAAGTTTCCCCTAAGAACTATGCAAGATTCAACGCAATTGTTATAACAATATGGAGATGGTGATGAGGGTGTTGATGGTGATGATGGTGGTGATGATGATGATGATGATCCCGATGAAGTCCAGCTTGATGGTGGTGTTGATGGCGACGATCTCCCCTCTTCGGGAAGGAATTCCCTCGACAGAAATCTGTCTGCTAGAGAGATCTTTCTCTCTCGGTGTTTTCTGCCCCGCAGAGGCGGCAGAATCTTTCGGTGGTCGCTCCCCGAGTCTTAGGGTTTCGGGAGGAATATATACGCCAGAGGGGAGAGCCAGGGGTGGACTAGGGCGGCCACACCACCTGGTGGCACGGCCTAGGGTGGCCCGCGCCAGGGGGTGGTGTGGGCCCCTGTGGCCCATCTCAGCCTCCCCTTCTGGCTTCCTTCGTCTTCTGAAAAAATATGATTTTCCGTATATTTTCCCGGATTTTCTGATCTTCGCGAATTTTGCCTCCAAACAGCACCTTTTCCATCAGAATCCTGACTGCAGCGATCCATGCTCCAAAAGTCATCAACCATGCAAAAATAGATTAAATAACATAAGTATCATCTCTTAATATGAAATATATCAATGAATAACAGTGAATTGTGACATAGAATAGTGATGCAAAATAGACGTATCAACTCCCCCAAGCTTAGACTTCGCGTGTCCCCAAGTGAAACTGAGCTTAATAAACATGGCCTCAGGTTTATGGAGTGAAGAGTCGATAAAAGAATACGGACAAGAAGCATCCCATTCATCAATACATAGATCATAATAGAAGAGAACTCACTATTATACAACTTAACTTGCAATAAGTAAAGGAAACACAATAAAGATACATAAAGTGAATCATAATTGGTAGTGGCAAACTTAGCTCTTGGTCGAAGAATAGTTGATAAATTGCTTGAGTTCACAAATAACTGGTTTTTCAATGATAGCTTTCAAAGTAGTACTCACCAAGATAAGAGCAATATGCAAAACAAGGAACATAAGAAACATGATTGAATAAATCATCATATGAATGAATGAAACACAACAACTCAAAATACTTGCTGAGATAGAAGGGAATAGGTTTACTGACTCAACTAAAAAGTAAAAGAAAGGCCCTTCGCAGAGGGAAGCAGAGATTGCAAGTCTCATAAAGAGCTCCCAAAAATTATGTTTTCTTAGCTTTCAGCTCTCATTGCCCCTATCATAGGCATCTTTAGGCGATTAAGGTTAAAGTGATCAAATATGAGGATATGCATTGACAAGTTGTAAATTGAGAATCTCATGTCCCTTGAATACGAGGGCCGCTCCTCATGCTACTCAAGTTTAGTCACCGATAAGTTCTTGTCATTGTAAGCACATGTGTATCATGGAGAACCGCCAACGGGGTACCCCTTGCCCGATGATACGGAAGAATCCCCATATCAAAATGACAAGGCAAGCAGACAACGAGCATCTCAGCAATCTTCTTATTTACCATGGGAATATGGTGCTTTTTTCTCTCTTTCCTCATTTCATAATCTCTTTTTTTTCTTTTTCTCTTTTTTTTCTCAATATAGGACTCTTTTTTATAAGAAGAATGCTTCATAGACAGCTCATTATGGTTACGCTGCAGGTTTCCACCATGTCAGCATGGATTAGACCAGTGGCCCAGGCGTTTCTCTAACACATATATATAACTCCATGGACTTACAAGCTCCCCTTTCATTTCACACCGACGACATCCATAGACAAAAGAGCATGATATCAACTAGGTACAAAGTACCAGTGCAATGTTGAAAGTGTTCCCCATGACAACATGGTTCTGCTAATTCACAACTTACAAAGCGCAAGCATATACGCAACATAGGTGAGCACAATGGTTCAAGTTTATTAAGTGCAAGAAAGTAAAGTGTGCCATCAAGTTCATGAGAGATTTAATCACTAATTTTCACATAACAAGTTTAATTTGGAAGGTAGATAAAAACAAGAATTTACTTGGAATAGCAATAATGCTAATAGGTAGGTATGGTGGACACAAATGGCATGGGTTTGGTTTAAGGAAGTGTATGCATGAGAAGAGTTCCCTCTTAGTACATGTTTTTGGCTAGCAAGGCTGGGTAGCAAGTATAAGAGTTGAAGGAAACAAACAAACATACAAGTGATAAAAACAAACATGCAATCTTCCTTGGAAGCACAAAAGATCTTAACCAGAGAATACTAGACTTATGAGCAAATCAAGAAAAAAGATGATGAAATTATTTTTCTTTAGAGTACTTCTATCTTTTTCATTCAACTCTTAAAAATAGTTTTGCTACTGACCGAGCCAGGTTTGCCAAAACCAACTAAATTAACTCAATAATCCCAAAGTGATACCAATACTAACAACAAGATCAATCATATAACCACGAATTGAAAACTAATATAAGATATGAAAAAGAGTAAATGATAGAACTTCTCATTAATATTCCATAACGGCAACTCACACCAAGGGATACATATCTAACGAGAGAGGGGACACTTCCATAATGCAAACGATCCTACAAGATAACTTCTCTATTCATGATATGACTCTACTAAAAAGGTAAAAAAGATAGAAGATAGTGATGTGATACCACGACACTCCCCCAAGCTTGGAACAAGCCAAGGGGATGCCAAACCTAATGACGAATTACTCCTTCGGTGGTGGTGGTAATATTTTCTGAGTTCACGTGAGGAAATCTTCCAGCATCTTGCGAAGCCTATTATTCTCCCATTGAAGCATGTCCACCTTCCTCCTCAAGTCTCGGTACTTATCGCAGAACTCCTTAGTGACTCGTAGGGCTTCCGTTGATGCAGGGGCAAGAGACTAAAGGTGCCAGCCCCTGCTTGGGATCTTGGAGATCCTCCTCCATAGGCTCCTTCCCCTTATCCTTGGCGGACACCGCTGTGCTTCTAGGCTTTCAAGAATAATTCCTGGCAGAAACAGATCGAAACAAAAACATGACGAAAACACAATATACAAACCTCGGGGGATCCGGGGGATTATATATTCCAAAGTTTCATAACAAAAGGAAGGTACTAGGAGAAAATGGGTTGGAGACGGAGTCTGGAGTGGCCACGCCACCTGGTGGCGCGGCTAGGGGTGGGCCCGCGCCACAGGGTGGTGTGAGCCACCCTGGCTTCGTTTCCGTCCCTCTTTCGCTTCATAGCTTCCCTTATTGACTAAAAACTTCAAAAATATAGTTGGATAGTATTTTCGTGGAACTTTTCTTACCAGAACTGTTACCTATTTGAAAACAGACTCTGCAGGTCTCTGAATTTGGTCTGAAGGGTCCTTCCCATTTTGACAATATCTTTCCTGTAAAAAATCTGAGAGGAGACCTATACAATAGAACTTTCTCACCAACATGAAATTATCTCTTAAGTATTCGCTTGTCATGCCATCTTTTAAATTTTTCTTTAAAGAGCCTAGCATTTTCATAGGCTTCAGTCCTCCATTCATCTAAGGAACTTAAATCAAATAATCTTTTCTCACCTGCGAGCTTACAATCTCTATTGAGTTCTTTAACTGCCCAGTAAGCTTTGTGTTCTAATTCTAAAGGTAGGTGACAAGCTTTCCCATAAACCATTTTATAAGGAGACATCCCCATAGGGTTTTTTGAAGGAAATATGCTGTGAGAGGCAATAATAAAGTTGTTATTATGTATTCCTTATATATGATAGATGTTTATTTTGCATGCTAGAATTGTATTGATCGGAAACATCAATACATGTGTGTTTAATAAACAAAAAAGGGTTCCTAGTTATGCATCTCTTATATACTAGCTTGTTGATTAACAAGATGATCAAGGTTTCCTGATCATGGACATTGGATGTTGTTAATAACAAGGTCATACCATTGGTGGAATGATGTGATGAACATTCATCCGAAGTATAGCATTACGATCAAGTCATTATATTTATATTGCTATAACATCATACGAAGTAATCTTTATCCTTAGACCATGAGATCATGTTAATTGCTAACACCTAAAGAGTATCTTGATAACATCAAACGTCACACAGTAACAGGGTGACTATAAAGATGGGTTCAGTACTACGAAGGTGTTATGTTGAGGCTCATGGATCAAGAGTGGAATTTGTCAATCCCGATGACGGATAGATATACTCTGGGCCCTCTCGGTGATATCACATTGAGATAGCTTGCAAGCAAGGATGTGATCACTAGAATGTTATATCACGGGAACGAGAAAAAAGTGCATGTCGGTAACGAGATCAAACTAGGTATTTGGATACCGATGATCGAATCTCGGACATGTATTATATCATGAGACAAAGGGATTAAATTACAAGCGTTAAAGGTTCTCACGATCACAGAAGTCATCGTTGAATATGCAGGAGTCAGTATGGATCTCCAGGCCCCGCTTCTGACTATTGATCTAAGAGGAGTCTCAATCATGTCTGCATTATTCGCGAACCATAGGGTGACACACTTAAGAGTTACCGGACACCATTTTGGAGCACCTATGTTTCAGACGAAAGAATTGCAAAGCGCAGGAATTGTTTCGATAGAAACCGGAAATTGTTTCGGGTGAAATTGCAGAAAGTGGTTCTGCATGTGATATTGAAATATTGCAAGGGGTTATATGTGAATGTTTGTTAATTAAAGTAATTAACAAAATTCTGAATAAATCTAATAAAAGAGTTTTATTAAATGAGAGAGCATTAAACTTGGAGAATTTTAATGCATTTAAAGTGGGGACTTTAAAAGGAGAATGTGAAGAGGCATTTTAATGTGGAGGGGTTACCACCACATGAATGGGGGAGGTGAGGGGTCACCCCCCATGCGCCGGCCATGGAGAGGAGGGGCACCCCCTCCTCCTATAAAAGGCCCTCCTCGTCCTTCTTCCTTACACCTCCTTGTGAAGGATCTCTCTCCCCCTCTAGAATTATTCTCCCATGGTCTCGGATTAGTGAGATACATGTTCCCGGTGGCATTTCGTCTGGAAGGAGTTGCTGCTTCTGCTGGATCGCTGGAGCGAGGAGGTGGAGGTTGTCCGGTGGCTTGAACGTGTGTGCGAGTACGAATGCACTGCTGAGTTGCGGCGCTCGGACTTCCTCACGATCTTGAGATCGGCAAGTGTACGACTACATCAACCGCGATTGTTCAGATAGTAGTGGCACAGTCACAATTATGGATTCAACTAGTGGCCTCAGCCGTACCATTCCTAAAGTCACGATACATTTTACTCCGAGTACGAGAGGCAGATTGTTTCGCCCGACAAGTTCCACGCACACAGCTCCAGAGTTTAACCGAACTACATATATAGGTTCAAGTTCAATACATCATTAGGCTGCAACACTGCTAGCCCTCTTTCTCTGCTTGGGTGCCAACTTTCTTCCTCTTTCCTTCACGTCCACTAGCTTCTTCATCTCCTGCCTTCTTCCTCTTCCTGGGTGCCAATTTTCTTACCTTCATGTACCCTGCATCTCCGGGCCGAGGGAAGTCAGGCCAATCAGCACCAGAATCTTGTCCGGCATCATCACTCCACTCGTTTTGGTTTTCTTCCCGCAGCAAAATCACTGAGTTGGCTGTCTTGTTTCTTACCTTGCGCTTCCTGTAAAAAAACAGTACATGGATTACTACCTTATATCTACAGACTATAAACAATTTTTTTGTGTGAATGTACCATCTCATACCTAGGTTTGGGAGCATTAAGGGGACATCCAGCTGCTCTCTGGCCTATAAGATGGCAGGTCTTGCATCTGTTTTTGCCCTTCTTTGTAGCACAGAAAGCTGAACCCTTCTTCTCGAGAAAATTCTTAAACCTATTCACCTGGGGTCTTCCTCTGCCCCTTTTTGTAACTGGCTGGCAAAGCTCGAAAGACAGTTGGACTTGAGGCCACTGAGATGGGTCTGTACATGGCTCGACGGATCCAGTGTACGTAGCTCTGAACTTTTCCATAGAGTAGCAGTTTGACAAATACTGATCCAAATGTGGTAGAGTTCTTTTCTTCACCAAGAAGGCCAAGGCGTGGTCGCAAGGTTTCCCGGTATGCTGCCACTCTAAGCAGGTGCATTCTCGCAGCTGGATGTTCACAACATCCCTTTTGCCACTCTTGGACATATCGACCACCTCACAGCTTCTGTTGGTTGACGGGAGAACCTTAAGATGAGCAAGTCCTCGGCTTCTCTTGTGTAGTTGTTGTACAACTGGCGGTAGCATATGTCCTCTAAGTCTCCTACCGATCTCTCTCCTTATATTTAACAGCTTCATGATCATACCACGTATGTTGTCCATCAAGATATGAACAGGACACACTTTTATGTCCTTCACCCAGTTATTCAGGCATTCTGCAAGGTTGTTGTTTATGTAATCAACTTTGATGTCAGGGTTGAATTGACTCCTCTTCCATAGCTGTGAATGATGGATGGCTAAGTACTCTGGAAGTTCAGGGGCTTCGGCAAAATCTTGCTCATGAAATAATCGATGCTACTAGGTTTGGGAACTCTAGCAGCAGGAAACATGTAACAAAATACGCTGCCTGCGTAGTGTGAGTACAAGTTGAGCATCATATGGGCATGGCATTCTCTACCTTCAGCTCTCGGGAACACCTCCTTCACTGCATTCGTCAGCCCTTTGCATGCATCCGTGGATATAGCCAATGGATCCATGTGGCCTATTGATCTCCTAAGCTGCCTCATAAACCAGACACAGTTTTCCTCCATTTCTGTTTCAAACAGCCTGAATGCCACTGGGAACATCCAGTTGTGACCATCAAGTGATGTGGCAGATGGCAGGTAGCCTTTCCATTTGCCAGTTTGGACAGTGTTGTCTACACTCAGATACGGCCTACAGCCGCCCTTGAATCCATCGATGCAAGGTTTAAGCGCCATGAAAAATCTTTTGAAATATATTTTACCACCTTCTGATTCGGTGTCAATCTCCACAACACTCCTCGGACACCTAGCTTGTACCTCTTCCTTGAAGTTGTACAGCATCCTGAAGCTATTGGTCCAATCCCCATGCAAGACCCCCAGAGCTTTCTCTTTACCTTTCCAAACCGTGTAATACGGAAGGACAATGTTGTATTTAGAACCGAGGCTAGTCTGAATATTCTTCGCGGTCTCCTTAGGGTTATCCTTTAGTATGGACATAGATTGCATAGCCACCCACTCCGTATCAGCCATTGAGGATTTCAGTTTGCTTCCTATCGGACACATGTGTGCAGGGCCCATTCTGTTCACCTGCAACCATGAGTACGGATGCACTTCTGAGTTGCGGCGCTCGGACTTCCTCACGATCTTGAGATTGGCAAGTGTATGACTACATCAACCGCGATTGTTCAGATAGTAGTGGCACAGTCACAGTTTTGGATTCAACTAGTGGCCTCGGCCGTATCAAATCCTAAAGTCGCGATACATTTTACTCCGAGTACGAGAGGCAGATTGTTTCGCCCGACAAGTTCCACGCACACAGCTCCAGAGTTTAACCGAACTACATATATAGGTTCAAGTTCAATACATCATTAGGCTGCAACACTGCTAGCCCTCTTTCTCTGCTTGGGTGCCAACTTTCTTCCTCTTTCCTTCACGTCCACTGGCTTCTTCAACTCCTGCCTTCTTCCTCTTCCTGGGTGCCAATTTCCTTCATCCCAGGTTTCTTCCATACGCTTCCTTTTTATTGTTTCATGCACAGTTGTGTTATTCTTGGAGCATCTTCTTTTTCGTTTTCGTTTTGGTTTTTCATTTGCTTAGGTTTTCTTAGTTTTCTGAATAAATTGGTTGGACCCCCTCTTTTATACATTGGTTTGCAAATAGTTTGGTTTGGTTCGGAAAAGAGTAGGGAAGTTCATACTTATGTGGTAAAAAGAGCTTGTTTTTGACTGTGGCCTATGCTTTGTCATGCCATGCTTGATATTGTTTTGGCTTTATGCTTAGTATTCTTTGTTGTAGCATGACTTGTTATAAACAATTGAGATTGCTTAATGTGCCTTGGATGAATCATGCGTTGTTTTAGCATATTAAAGCATAGTATAGTGGTATTCTCCTTTGATGCTTTATTTGGGTTGACTTGGCGCATGCTCACACCATGTTATGACTATCTCAAGTCACCATAGCCTTTATGATCCTGTAGTTTTCAACTTGTAGTATCACTTTATGCTTTGATCAATGATGTTTTGTCGCTCTGCATGATTATGGCCATTATTGCTCTTTTAGTTTGTCGCTCCCAGTCTTTTCCTAGCCTCCACAACCAAGTATGAGTTCCCCTCATGCATCCAACTCCCTAAACCAAGTTATTCCAAAGAGTCCACCATACCTACCTACTAGCTTATGCTATTCCAAGTATATTCATGCTTTTGTCTACCTTCCAAATTAAACTTGTTATGAGAAAACTAGTGATTAAAGCTCTCACAAACTTGACGGCACACGTTACTTTTTTGCATCTAATAAACTTGAACCATTAGGTCCTTCTTTGTTGCGTATATGCTTGCGCTTTATAAGTTGAAATTAGCAGAACCATGTATCATGGGGAACGCTTTCAACATTGCACTTGTACTTTGTACCCGGTTGATATCATGCTCTTTTGCTTATGGATCCCGGCGGTGTGATATAAAAGTGGAACTTGTAAGATCATGGAGTTTGTATGTGTGTTAGAGAAACGCCTGAGCCGCTAGCCTAAGCCATGCCTAATCATGGTGGAAACTTGCAGCATCACCATAATGAGCACTCTATGAAGCATCCTCAATAAAAACTATGCAAATAGCAAATAAAAAGATCGCAGAGATGCTCATTGTCTACTTGCCTTGTCATTTTGATTATGGGATAGCTCCTGTATCATGTGCAAGGGGTACCCCGTTGGCGGTTCTTTATGATACATATGTACTTACAATGACAAGAGCTTACTTGTGACTAAAGTTGAGTAGCATGAGGTTCGGTCTTCGTAAGTAAGGGGCATGAGAGTTCGGTTTATAACTTGTCAAGCATATCCTCTTAGTTGTGTCACTTTAACCTTAATCACCTTCAAGATGCTTATGATAGGGGCAATGAGAGCTGAAAGCTATAAGTACCATAATTTTTGGAAGCTCTTTATGAGACTTGAATCCCTACTTCCTTGTATAAAGGCCTTTCTTCCACCATTATATTGAGTCTCCACCTTCTACCTTTATGCACCTACTTTGAGAGCATAGTGGCCATTCTTAGTTCTATGTGCATTGTCCCAAGACTAGTTGATTGATGCATATCTTGATATTGCTTGTTTTAAACTATTTGTATCTAGTCACTCTTATGAATTTTGAAGGTGTCCTATGCATTTATATTTGCTACTCTATTGAGGGACAAGATGAATACTATTATGCTATGTTTTCTTTATGTGAAACAAACAAACGTCTTGCAAAGCATTGTTATTCATGAATCTTTTGTTTGTGCCTTTTCATGTTGCATCATAGTTTCTTTGTCTTATTGCTAGAACTTTGTCTTTCATGTTATGATTGAAGTACTATGATCCCAGCTTTGAATGTTTTACAAATACTTTGATCAAGTCTTTGATGGTGCATGTCACCTCAAAAATTATTCTTTCTTTTTATCACTTACCTACTCGAGGACGAGCAGGAGTTAAGCTTGGGGATGTTGATACATTGCAAATGTATCTATAATTTTTGATGTTCCATGCTTGGTTTTATCCACTTTCTTGTGTTTTGTCCACACTTTGGAGTACTTTTCATATGATTTCTTGGACTAACCTATTAACAAGAGCCACAGTGCCAGCTGCCTGTTTTCTGCTGTTTTTGGTTCTAGGAAAGTTAGAAAATGAATATTCTCGGAATTGGACGGGACAAAAGCCAAAGTGCCTATTTTTCCAGAAGTCATCAAGTGCCAGAATACGAGACGGAGAGGGGCCAGAGGGCCACCACACCACCTGGCCACGCGGCCCAGCCTGGCCCGCGCCAGGGGCTGGTGAGGCCAGCCCTAGCACCCCCTCGGCCTCCCCTTCCGACTATAAGATGCCCTCGGGACGTAAACCCTAAGTGCCTGATCAAAATTCCACGAAAGAGTCTGTAGCCGCCGTCATCTCCATCCCTAGATCAGGAGGGATCTGAAGCTCTTCCCGGCACCCTGCCGGAGAGGGGAATTCACCCTGGAGGCCTTCTTCATCACCATGCAAGCCTCCGGTGTAATGCGTGAGTAGTTCATCCTTGGACTACGGATCCATGTAGTAGCTAGATGGCTGGTTCTCCTCCTTTGTGCTTTCATGTCTAGATCTTGTGAGCTCCATTCATGATCAACATGATCTATTTGTAATTCTACATGTTGTGTTTGCGGGGATCCGATGGATATTGAGATGCTATTTCAGATTGATTATTGATTCTATCATGTCTTTGTTATTTGTGATCTTGCATGCTTTCCGTTGTTAGTAGCTATCTTGGGCAAGTAGATGCTAGCAACTCCAAGAGTTAGTATTTATGCTCGATAGTGGGTTCATGCCTCTGGTAATCTGGGGAAGTGACAGAAATCTCTAAGGTACTAGATGTGCTGTTGCTACTAGGGAGAAAACAACAATCCTTTGTTCATAGAACAATCGTATTGTTTACTTTACACGCAGTTCGTAAAGCAATAATCTGTTGCTTGCAACTTAATACTGGAGGGGGTCGGATGATAACCTGAAGGTGGATTATTAGTCATAGATGTAGTTGGATGGCGGTCTATGTATAATGTTGTAATGCCCAATTGAATCTCAAAGGAGTCAAGATGATTAGGATATGCATGTATTGCTTTCTCGATGTTTGTCAATTGCCCCGCTGTAATTTGTTCGCCCAGCATGTTATCTATCTTAAGGAGAGCCACCTCTAGTGAACTATGGATCCCGATCCTTTTCTTTACGTACAATCTATAAACTATTTACTGCTTTGTGTTTACTTTCTTCAAACTATTACTTATTTCCATTCGATACGTTTAATCCTTTGTTTTCAGCAAAACACGGTGAGATTGACAACCTCATCACAAGTTGGGGACAAAGTTTTGTGGTTGTGTTGTGCAGGTCTCCACGTTTCTACTAACACCGGTAGTGCGCCCTGCCAAGGCTCAGCTAGCAACACCTTTGGGGTGTTTCCTTGCTCCTACTGGTTCGATTAAACCTTGGTTTCATAACTGAGGGAAACTTGCTGTTGTGCTCATCATACCTTCCTCTTGGGGTTCCCAACGAGCTCTACATCAACACCGCACCAGCATTTTTCTCGCGCCGACACTGAGCCATCAATGGTCCAGAAGGTCCCATTTAGCTTCTTCTTCCATGCGAGTGAATGATCCAGCACAAGAAGCATCCAATAAATCCTTGTCATGAAGAGAAAGCCTTGCATAAAAGTTATTGATAATAATATTGTTGGGGAGCTCATGAATGGGACATTTGAGCATTAGTAACTTCAATCTCCCCCAAGCTTGTGCTGTACTCTCTCCATCAAGAGGCCAAAAGTTGTATATTTGATTCCGATCTTTATGAATCTCACTAGGAGGATAAAATTTTGAATAAAAGAGAGACACTATTTCCTCCCATTCAAGAGCTTGACCATTCTTCAGCAGCTTATACCATTCCTCAGCTCTTCCTCTTAGTGATAATGAGAATAACTTCTTCTTATCTTGATATGTAGTAATACCTGCTGATGGCTCAATGCACGGCGCCCAGAAAAGTGCTAGTGCGTGGTTGATGTAGAGCTCGTTGGAAACCCCAAGAGGAAGGTATGATGAGAACATCAGCAAGTTTCCCTCAGTATGAAACCAAGGTTTAATCGAACTAGTAGGAGCAAGGAAACACCCCAAAGGTGTTACTAGCTGAGCTTTGGCAGGGCGTACTACCGGTGCTAGTAGCAACATGGAGAACTGGACAACACAACCACAGAACTTTGTCCCCAACTTGCGATGAGGTTGTCAATCTCACCGTGTTTTGCGAAAAACAAAGGATTAAACGTATCGAATGGAAAGAAGTGAAAGTTTGCAGAAAGTAAACACAAAACAGTAAACAGTTTATAGATTGTATGTAAAGAAAAAGAAAAGGACCGGGATCCATAGTTCACTAGAGGTGGCTCTCCTTAAGATAGATAACATGCTCTCCTTAAGATACTACATGGATCCATAGTCCAAGGATGAACTACTCACGCATCACACCGGGGGCTTGCATGGTGATGAAGAAGGCCTCCAGGGTGAATTCCCCTCTCCGGCAGGGTGCCAGGAAGAGCTTCAGATCCCTCCCGATCTAGGGATGGAGATGACGGCGGCTACAGACTCTTTCGTGGATTTTTGATCGGGCACTTAGGGTTTACGTCCCGAGGGCATCTTATAGTCAGAAGGGGAGGCCAAGGGGGTGCTAGGGCTGGCCTCACCAGCCCCTGGCACGGGCCAGGCTAGGCCGCATGGCTAGGTGGTGTGGGGGCCCTCTGGCCCCTCTCCGTCTCGTATTATGGCACTTGATGACTTCCGGAAAAATAGGCACTTTGGCTTTTGTCCCGTCCAATTCCGAGAATATTCATTTTCTGACTTTCCTAGAACCAAAAACAGCAGAAAACAGGCAGCTGGCACTGTGGCTCTTGTTAATAGGTTAGTCCAAGAAATCATATGAAAAGTACTCCAAAGTGTGGACAAAACACAAGAAAGTGGATAAAACCAAGCATGGAACATCAAAAATTATAGATACATTTGCAATGTATCAACATCGCCAAGCTTAACTCCTGCTCGTCCTCGAGTAGGTAAGTGATAAAAAGAAAGAATAATTTTTGAGGTGACATGCACCATCAAAGACTTGATCAAAGTATTTGTAAAGCATTCAAAGCTGGGATCATAGTACTTCAATCATAACATGAAAGACAAAGTTCTAGCAATAAGCAAAGAAACTATGATGCAACATGAAAAGGCACAAACCAAAGATTCATGAGTAACAATGCTTTGCAAGACGTTTGTTTGTTTCACATAAAGAAAGCATAGCATAATAGTATTCAGCTTGTCCCTCATAGAGTAGCAAATATAAATGCATAGGACACCTTCAAAGTTAATAAGAGTGACTAGATACAATAGTTTAAAACAAGCAATAACAAGTTATGCATCAATCAACTAGTCTTGGGACAATGCACATAGAACTAAGAATGGCCACTATGCTCTCAAAGTAGGTGCATAAAGATAGAAGGTGGAGACTCAATATTATGGTGGAAGAAAGGCCTTTTGTAAAAGGAAGTAGGGATTCAAGTCTCATAAAGAGCTTCCAAAAATTATGGTACTTATAGCTTTCAGCTCTCATTGCCCCTATCATAAGCATCTTTAAGGTGATTAAGGTTAAAGTGACACAACTAAGAGGATATGCTTGACAAGTTATAAACCAAAATCTCATGCCCCTTACTTACGAAGACCGATCCTCATGCTACTCAAGTTCAGTCACGAGTAAGCTCTTGTCATTGTAAGTACATGTGTATCATTAAGAACCGCCAACGGGGTACCCCTTGCACATGATACGGGAGCTTTTCCATAATCAAAATGACAAGGCAAGCAGACAATGAGCATCTCAGCGATCTTTTTATTTGCTATTTGCATAGGTTTTTATTGAGGATGCTTCATAGAGTGCTCATTATGGTGATGCTGCAAGTTTCCACGATGATTAAGCATGGCTTAGGCTACCGGCCCAGGCGTTTCTCTAACACACATACAAACTCCATGATCTTACAAGTTCCACTTTTATTTCACACCGCCGGGATCCGTAAGCAAAAGAACATGATATCAACGGGGTACAAAGTACAAGTGCAATGTTGAAAGCGTTCCCCATGAAACATGGTTCTGCTAATTTCAACTTATAAAGCGCAAGCATATACGCAACAAAGAAGGACCCAATGGTTCAAGTGTGCCATCAAGTTCGTGAGAGCTTTAATCACTAGTTTTCTCATAACAAGTTTAATTTGGAAGGTAAACAAAAGCATGAATATACTTGGAATAGCATAAGCTAGTAGGTAGGAATGGTGGACTCTTTGGAATAACTTGGTTTAGGGATTTGGATGCATGAGTGGAACTCATACTTGGTTGTGGATGCTAGCAAAATACAGGGAGCGACAAACTAAGAGAGCAATAATGGCCCTAATCACGCAGAGCGATAAAACATCATTGATCAAAGCATAAAGTGATACTACAAGTTGAAAACTAAAGGATCATAAAGGCTATGGTGGCTTGAGATAGTCATAACATGGTGTGAGCATGCGCCAAGTCAACCCAAATAAAGCATCAAAGGAGAATACCACTATACTATGCTTTAATATGCTAAAACAACGCATGATTCATCCAAGGCACATTAAGCAATCTCAATTGTTTATAAAAAGTCATGCTACAGCAAAGAATACTAAGCATAAAGCCAAAACAATATCAAGCATGACATGATAAAGCATAGGCCACAGTCAAAAACGATCTTTTTTTACCACATAAGCATGAACTTTCCTACTCTTTTCCAAACCAAACCAAACTATTTGCAAACCAGTGTATGAAAGAGGGGGTCCAACCAATTTATTCAGCAAACTAAGCAAACCAAGCAAATGAAAAACCAAAATGAAAACGAAAAAGAAGACGCTCCAAGAATAACACAACTGTGCATGAAACAATAAAAATGAAGCGTTTGGAAGAAACCAAGGATTTTTATTGATGAAGAAGGAGATGCGTTGGGCATCCCCAAGCTTTCACGCTTGTACTTCTTGGATATTTCTTGGGGTGACATGCGTGGCATCCCCAAGCTTGAGCTTTAGTCCATCCTTCATCTCATTACTCATTCCTTCCATACACCTGAAATTTTTCCTTCATACAAAACTTCACACAATCTTTATTAGCAACATTAGTGCACTCAAGATAAATAAGTCTTAAGGTTCAGTTCTAACACCAAATAAACTTCCATTAGAACACTAGCTACTGTATCACTTCCCTCAAAAATCTCAATTCCCCAAAATAACTCAAGAAGGAACCAACAAGAAGCAAATGCAGAAAATGGCAGAAATCTGTCAAAACAGACCAGCAGGTAAAGACGAATTTTTTTGAAGACCTTATGTTGCTCAAATCAAAACGTGTTGAACTAACGAAAGTTTGATAACAACCTGGGGAAGAAGCACAAAAATTCATGCCTCAAAAAGACGTTCAGAGATTTTACACGAATTTTTACGGTGAAGAGCAGAAATCTGTTTCGGGACAACAACTTTCCCAATCATTACTTCTCCCTCATTAGAGGTTACTCTTGGCACAAAAAGAAAATAAAAAGGATAAGGAGAGGTTATTACAGAGGTAATAACTTCCAAGACTCATCTAAAACTTTTGGGTTATCTCCCAATAAGTACTTCTCTTTAACGATTTTAAGTTAGGCATAAGAAGGAAAGAAAGAATCAAGTGTTCTCAAATGAAGAAGCATTAAAACCAAATTTCTTGCCCTTACCTCTCTTACTTTTATTCTTAACCTTGGGGAAAATATGATTGTTTGGTGGAGAAGAAAGGTACATGGTCCCCTTTCCCACATCTATTATTGCTCCAAGGAGTTCTAATAGGGACCTTCCAAGTGTAATTTGTCCTTTTCCTGCACATTCAATAACAAAATAATTAGTAGAAATCATTTTCCAAGGATCTTTGTAAACACTCCTTCAGCTATTCCAAGAGGTAATATGGTAGTATTATTAGAAAGCGATATTTCTTTTCCTCCTTCAGTAAGCCCCAAAGTATTCAGAGATTTATAAATATCTTTGGGCATAAGACAAAATTCAGACATGATATCACAGCGAGCTTGAAAAGTTTCAGTGTTTATCTCAATCTTTACTTTAGGGAGCCACTTTGATGGTTTAGAATTTATTGGAACATAATTGTGATGCTCTCTAAGCGTATTATAGCAATTTTCTTAACTAGTAGTGCTAGTCTCAAGAGTGTTCAACCTAGCAAATATTTTTGCGAAAGAAATATCAGTTTGGCTAGGCATGTTGTAAGTGAGGATCAATTTCTTTATAGCACTAATAGCATCATCCTCATTACACTGGAGGAAATCTCCTCCCACAACAGCATCTAGAGCATATCTATAGCAAAGAGCAATCCCAAGGTAAAAACTGCTAAGGAACAAGCTTTGAGTCATTTTAGGCTCAGTTTTTTCATGTAGATCAGAGATTCTAGACCAAGCTTCCTTGAAACTTTCCTCAATTCCTTGTTTAAAAGTGAAAATCATTTCCTCGGGTGACATAGTGATTGGAGCAAGGCTAGACATAGTGGCAACTCAAGATAGGAACTATTTTTTTTTTGTGTTTTTGAAGAAAGCAAACTTGTAAAACTAATTTTTGTGTGTTTTTGAATAACAAAACAAGCAAACAAAGCAAAAAAGAAAACTAAGCAAAACAAAAATAACAAATTAAAGAGATTGGTTATGAGGGACTCCCCTTGTGAAGATGTCCTTGACTCCCCGGCAACGGCGGCAGAAAAATGCTTGGTGGCTCAATGCACGACGCCCAGAAAAGTGCTGGTGCGTGGTTGATGTAGAGCTCGTTGGGAACCCCAATAGGAAGGTATGATGAGCACAGCAGAAAGTTTCCCTCAGTATGAAACCAAGGTTCAATCGAACCAGTAGGAGCAAGGAAACACCCCAAAGGTGTTACTAGCTGAGCTTTGGCAGGGCGCACTACCGGTGCTAGTAGCAACGTGGAGACCTACACAACACAACCACAGAACTTTGTCCCCAACTTGCGATGAGGTTGTCAATCTCACCGTGTTTTGCTGAAAACAAAGGATTAAACATACCGAATGGAAAGAAGTAAAAGTTTGCAGAAAGTAAACACAAAACAGTAAACAGTTTATAGATTGTATGTAAAGAAAAAGACAAGGACCGGGATCCATAGTTCACTAGAGGTGGCTCAACATGCTGGGTGATCAAATTATAGCGGGGAAATTGACAAACATCGAGAAAGCAATACATGCATATACTAATCATCTTGACTCCTTTGAGACTTGATTGGGCATTACAACATTATACATAGACCGCCATCCAACTGCATCTATGACTAATAATCCACCTTCAGGTTATCATCCGAACCCCCTCCAGTATTAAGTTGCAAGCAACAGATTATTGATTTACGAACTACGTGTAAAGTAAACAATACAATTGTTCTATGAACAAAGGATTGTCGTTTTCTCCCTAGTAGCAACAACACATCTAGTACCTTAGAGATTTCTGTCACTTCCCCAGATTACCAGAGGCATGAACCCACTATCGAGCATAAATACTCACTCTTGGAGTTGCTAGCATCTACTTGGCCAAGATAGCTACTAACAACGGAAAGCATGCAAGATCACAAATAACAAAGACATGATAGAATCAATAATCAATCTGAAATAGCATCTCAATATCCATTGGATCCCCACAAACACAACATGCAGAATTACAAATAGATGATCTTGATCATGAATGGAGCTCACAAGATCTAAACATGAAAGCACAAAGGAGGAGAACCAGCCATCTAGCTACTACATGGATCCGTAGTCCAAGGATGAACTACTCACGCATCACACCGGAGGCTTGCATGGTGATGAAGAAGGCCTCCAGGGTGAATTCCCCTCTCCGGCAGGGTGCCGGGAAGAGCTTCAGATCCCTCCCGATCTAGGGATGGAGATGACGGCGGCTACAGACTCTTTCGTGGATTTTTGATCGGGAACTTAGGGTTTACGTCCCGATGGCATCTTATAGTCGGAAGGGGAGGCCGAGGGGGTTCCAGGGCTAGCCTCACCACCCCCTGGCGGGGGCCAGGCTGGGCCGCGCGGCCAGGTGGTGTGGTGGCCCCCTGGCCCCTCTCTGTCTCGTATTCTGGCACTTGATGACTTCTGGAAAAATAGGCACTTTGGCTTTTGTCCCGTCCAATTCCGAGAATATTCATTTTCTGACTTTCCTGGAACCAAAAACAGCAGAAAACAGGCAGCTGGCACTGTGGCTCTTGTTAATAGGTTAGTCCAAGAAATCATATGAAAAGTACTCCAAAGTGTGGACAAAATACAAGAAAGTGGATAAAACCAAGCATGGAACATCAAAAATTATAGATACATTTGCAATGTATCACCTGCACACTTGAACAACCCGCATAATTCGTGTATAAAGAGCAAATGATCACCGGGATGGACAGTTCCATCCCCAACATAGTAGTTATCCATAACACAATCAATAATTCTTGTAGGTATTTTAAAAGCGTCATTCTCAGAAGGTGGTGGTTCATCTACTACCTTAGCAGTGGTAGTAGAATTACCAAATAAGAAACTCAGTGAATTATCCATAACGAAAATAAAGCAACTAACAAAAGTAAACAATACTCATAGTAGAAGTTTCCTTTACCAGTTCCACTCTCCAATAGCGCTTCACTCCCCGGCAACAGCGCCAGAAAATAGTCTTGATGATCCACAAGTATAGGGAGTGTATCGCAGTATTTTCGATAAGTAAGAGTGTCGAACCCAACGAGGAGTAGAAGGTGCTGGCTAGTGGTATGGATCAGGAATTCTCTGCAAATACTTAGCAAACGGATTTTTAGGGGTTTTTGATAAAGCAAGTAAACAAAGTACAAGTAAATAAAAGACAGTAGGAATAAATACAGCAAGTGGCCCAATCCTTTATGCAGCAAAGGACAAGCCGGTTGTATTACTTAAGATGACCAAACGTTCTCGAGGACACATGGGAAGACTGTCAAGTGCTTTCGCTTCATATAGTTGATTAATCTTCTTTAGCTTGCTAAGTGTTGTGTGGGTGAACCTGTGCTAATGTACCGACCTTCCTATGAGTAATACATACTTGTGATTATACCCCTTGCAAACATCCGTAAGTACAAGAAAGTAATTAAGGTAGCAACCTAACCACAGCTTTAAACTCTAAGACCGTGACGTCCCTTGTGCAATGGTTTCCTAACGGGGGTTCAGGTTTCTGTCACTCCGGCAACCCCTACGATTAGTAGCCAAATACACAATGCATTCCCCTAGGCCCATATAGGTGAAGTGTCATGTAGTCGACGTTCACATGACACCACTAGAAGAAGTACACCACAACTTAAATATCAAACTATTGAATCTCTCTCAACACAACTCTACTACTAACAACATGACTTCTCCCGTGTCCTCAAGAACAAAACGAACTACTCACAAGACATGATATGGATCATGATCAGAGATGGCATAATGATGTATAACAATCTGAACATAAACAATAATTCAATGGTTCCACTCAATAGCATCAACTACAAAGAATAATCACCACCGGGAAAGTTTCCCCTAAGAACTATGCAAGATTCAACGCAATTGTTATAACAATATGGAGATGGTGATGAGGGTGTTGATGGTGATGATGGTGGTGATGATGATGATGATCCCGATGAAGTCCAGCTTGATGGTGGTGTTGATGGCGACGATCTCCCCTCTCCGGGAAGGAATTCCCCCGGTAGAAATCTGTCTGCCGGAGAGATCTTTCTCTCTCAGTGTTTTCCGCCCTGCAGAGGCGGCGGAATCTTTCGGTGGTCGCTTCCCGAGTCTTAGGGTTTCGGGAGGAATATATACGCCAGAGGGGAGAGCCAGGGGTGGACCAGGGCGGCCACACCACCTGGTGGCGCGGCCTAGGGTGGCCCACGCCAGGGGGTGGTGTTGATCCCCTGTGGCCCATCTCAGCCTCCCCTTCTGGCTTCCTTCGTCTTCTGGAAAAATATGATTTTCCATATATTTTTCCGGATTTTCTGATCTTCGCAAATTTTGCCTCCAAACAGCACCTTTTTCATCAGAATCCTGACTGCAGCGGTCCATGGTCCAAAAGTCATCAACCATGCAAAAACAGATGAAATAACATAAGTATCATATCTTAATATGAAATATATCAATGAATAACAGTGAATTATGATATAGAATAGTGATGCAAAATGGACGTATCACCAGTCAGGCGGCCAGATCGAGCAGGAGAGAAGGCTTCTCGACGCCACCGACATCACCAACCTGCAAAACCAGAGGAGGACGTTGCACCCTGATTTTCCCCTCGCCTCCTCGTCCGGCCAGGAAAATAAGAGCAGCATTACGGACACTGTCGCTCTGCCTTTCTCCCCTTCCTCCACGGTCGACCAAGAAAGGCTTCACAGCAACACCCCCCCGCATCTGAGGAAGGCTCCTAAAGGACCTTTTATTGGAGGGGATGTTCGTGGCAGATCTCACCTTCGCTTCCGGCTCTGACCATCGGAGCGCCGCGAGGACCAAGATCACCACCAACCAGCACCAGATCCCGACTTGGGTATCTCGCTGCCAACTCCTAGCATGACGCTAGACGGTGGCAAACAGCCGCACAACCCTACTACTACAAGACCTACAACTAACCCTAGCTCTGGCACATCCCGTTGTCCATCTTCGACCGACTAATGCGGTGGAGAGGACGCCTAGAGAGGCTCGTTCTCCGGTGGAAGACTCTCAAGGGGGCCGGTTGGGAGAGAAGGGGGATGGGTTCCTCCTGCTCTCGGAGAACTCTTTTGGCCATGATCCCGGGCAAGCGAAGTAGTTGTGGCATTTCCTGGATACTCCTCGTGGATAAACAGGACTATACATAGAGTCGTGTTTGCACCTTTTTTATTCAGTTTTTTCTAACTCCCGTTCTAATGAGAATTAGCTTACGTCGCAATCAGCGCGTCGTGAGCGCTTGCATTTGTAATATGTTTTCAGAAAAAAGAAAGCAACTAGATGTTTACGAGGAGATTCGTCTTGGTAAGTTGCAACCGAATTTTTTTAGTTATACTAATTTTTGTTTTCAAAAGTGGGTGACAATCATTTCAATGAGAATTGAGCTATTCTCATTCGAACGATCCTAGACAGCCTCTTGGTGGCGGCCAGGTTCCACCATCAAAATATGATGGTACGTGGTGCAAAAGGAATAACGAGAGGAGTTCAAAGTGCAACTGCCTAATACTAACGCTAACAACAACAAAAATTTGAGTCTAACTCTTTTATTGTATTACAACAACACCCACGGCTATACGGGCCACCAAAAGAGATCATTGGAATCACCACATCTTTATCACCAAACTATCAATAAATCTATTATCAGCGACAGGTCATCTCCCCACGATTCTAGGTTTTTACCAATGACATCTTGATTAGGAGGCGCAGATTAAAAATATATATAACTAGGCACCAAGGGGCCGCTCGTCATGCATGGGCTTGCATCACCAAATAATATATGATCAAAACTGAAGTGACATATTATTTACTTCTCCATGCATGAGAATCGAAATACATCCAAATTACTATTCTTTGTACGCAACAGTGCAACAAAATAGCTACTCTGACATAAGTGATTTAAAACAGAATTCCTACAAGTATAATTACAAGTGATGCTTCTAAAGGGTCTGCACAAGGCATCAATTCAACATATCAATTTAGATAGAAAAAATACATTTGCTAGGATTTGATTATCTCGTGGTGAATATTCTCTTCAGTGATTATCTTGCACATCAAATAAGTAAGATGTCACTATATTAAAACTGTGTAGTATTACCCATAAATAAAAACTGAGTATTACTCAAGATCGAATCTTCAAAAGTAAAAGACATCTACAATCATAAAGCACTGACCAAACCTGCAAATTGTACAACATAAGTATTATAAAATTCCTAGTCCCCATGGGCACCGAAGCAATCGTATAACTGCAGCTAATGCAGAAATTTGCACAATTCATTATGGAATGATAAATCAATAAGAAATCAATGCAATGACTGGTGCGACTTCTAGCCTATATCTACCACGTTGCACAGACATTGCCCAACACCTCAATGTAATATATAAAAATCGAACACCATTCAACCATTGCATGAGCATGAAAATATAACACCATGCCACCACTCCCTTCTTGCCAACTCAGTACGTAAATCGGTAAATTTAGTCGATAATCTATAAGGATGCTAAACTGAATACCTCTTTGGGCGTGTTTGATAGTACTTTCCTCAAATTCCACAGTCTCACGTGAAATAGAACACAGACTGTACAATCTGAATAAATATGAAGAAAGTAGTCTATAGAGCATTGCATCTAAAGATCGTTACTCTCACCATTAAGTTCAAGCATAAAAGGTGCCAGTTTGCACATATGCAATGGATACTATATATGCTAATAGAACAAAAGAGAAAAGGTAATACAAACATGTTCTTGTGATCTTGAATCACAAGATAAGAAAAAACTACTTGACAGAAATAAGAAGAATACCTGATATCAATTGAATTTCCACCCAGAGGTGTCTCAAGACGAAGGTCTTCCATGCTTTAAAAATAGGAGCGCAAAATCAAATCTTTCAGATTCCTGCTGAATAGTGTATAGTTTCTAGTGATAGTACTCAACTGATGTTCCATCCTACGGTTTTGAGAGAGTATTACAAAATAGTGACATGTAATTTATGTTCTGACACAGCAAGAATGGCATAACCACAAAGAAATAGCATGTGTAATCAAGAGAATCATGTACCATGGAGGAATATTCTGAAATAAACATCAGAATCAAGGTGTAAGAACTACATGGTGTTCAACATAGCTTTATGATAATCAATCTCAGTTTTGACTATATATCCCTAAGCAAAAGAATAACACAATAAAATACTACATGATCTTCAGCTCGTGCAAAACAAGGGTAAAAAGACACCTCATTTCATCTGGCAGCAAAACAACATTAAAAACACAAGGGCATATCCTTCATTCTGTTCAGAAATCAAGCTCGAAAAGCCTTAGGCCGATCTTTATTAAGATGGGGGGAGTTCAGAAATCAAGCACACAACACGCCCTCAAACAACCCCATATAACCCTAATCTGCCGTCCTATACGCCCTCAAGCCACAACACATTGTTCATCGCATTTCGGTTCCTTCCCTCCATCCATCGCTGCACCGCATGCCCATAGGTCCTTGCCGACGCGTGCACGGTAGGATGAACATGAGATGAGAGGCAACGAAGATGCTTTTAGGGGTGCGACCGAGAGGTTTTTAGGACATGATGACGGAGGCGCGGTGGGGCATGGCCGGAGCCTCTGGAGTGGCACGGTGTGAGGGTGGAGGGGAAGAGCCGTGTTCGAGTCGTGAGGGCAGAGATGAGAAAAGCGGTGATAAATAAGATGGCGGCATAATTAAGGGAGAGAGGAATTAGCAGGGCTATTAGTTGTTGTAGAAATTAAGACGAAAATAAATATGATTTGTTAGTGGGGACGTGGAACGTGATGGGGTTCGTTGCATAGAAAACAAAAAAATTCCTACGGTTGCAACTGCCAAGATCGAATCTAGGAGATACTTGTAACGATTTCAGATGGACCCACCCTCGAAAACTGTAACGCGGGATAATGTTCCACAAACAAAGTGGTTGTTGTAGAGTGTACACGACCTTCCTCAAGGACGAGATGATAGTACCACACGTGCAACACCTCCGTAATCAGTCACACATACGGTGTGCCGACGACTTCCGTCCCTCGCTCCAGCATGACAGCGGAAGTAGTGGATCCTCGGGAACTCCGCCAACACTATGACATGGTGATGATGGTGGTGGAGAAGATCTTGAGCAGGGCTTCGCCTAAGCTCCTCGCTCGTGGCAATGGACAAGGTTAGAAGGGGAGGAAGATGTCAACCAAAGGACATATGAGAGGAGGGGATGAGTGAGTAGAATGGTGTATTTAGAGGGGGTCTCCACCTCCTCCTTTTATAGGAGAGGGGGGCTGCGCCAAAATGCCATAAACCAGCCCATAGTGGTGCCCCCACCTCTCCCCTCTTGATGGTAGTGGAGTCTCCACTCACATAAATCAAAGGGTCACCATAATTCCAATAATTCCCACTCAAAAATCAAAGGTCTTTCAATTAAAGTACTTTAATTCACTTGGTTTAATGCCACTCAATTTAATGAACACTTCATTTAATGAGTACTTCATTTAATAAACACATTAACATTATCCCCTCGCAATATTCCGATAGACCAAAACTATTCCGGCAATTTTTATCAGAACAATTCCTGCGATGTCCAGTATTTTCTCCGGTGTTCCCTATCTACTCAAATGCGTTGACTAACCTTAAGTGTGTCTCACTATAGGCCACAAACTGAGAGGACATGATCAAGACATTCTCCGATCAATAATCATTAGCGGGACCTACAGATCCATAATGACTCCCACTAGCTCAAGCTATGACTTAGTGATCACGTGACCCTTTATTTGCAGTAACCAATTCCTTTTTGTCTCGCGATATTTCAATTGTCCAGGATCCGATCATTCGGTATCATCCATACCTAGTTCGATTCAGTTACTGACAAGTACTCTTTTCTTGTTCCCGTGATATAACATTCTTAGTGATCGTTATCACTTGCTTGTAAGCTATGTTAATGTGATATCACCGAGAGGGCCCTGAGTATATCTCTCCATCATAAGGATAGATAAATCCCACTCTTGATCCACGAGCCTCAACTAACACTTTCCATGTACCTGACGACACCTTTATAATCACCCTGTTATGGTGTGACGTTTGATACAATCAAAGTACTCTTCTAGAGTCAGTGAGTGACGTGATCTCATGGTCTAAGGATTAGAGTTACTTCGAATGACGTTATAGTAGTGTAAACATAATGGCATGGTCGTGTTACTATATTTTGGGAGTATGTTCATCAGATCATTCAGTCAATGTTGTGACCTTGTTATTAACAACATCCAATGTCATGATCGGGAAACCTTAATCATCTGTTGATCAACAAGCTAATGTAATGAGAGGCATCACTAGGAACCTTTTCATTGTTTATTAAACACACATGTATTAACATTTCTGGTTAACACAATTATAGCATGAGAAATAAACATTTATCATAAACATGGAATAAAATATAATAATCACTTTATTATTGCCTCTCGGGCATATTCCTTTCAGTCTCCCACTTGCACTAGAGTCAATAATCTAGTTTGAAAAAACTTGCACATTCAACACCTATGACTTTCTGGTGTTGTATATACGCGTTTGCTAGTGGCAAACATAATCTCTAGATCTGACGCTTTTGGGTCCGTGTGTATTTGCATGTCTTTGTGTCTCTACGCATCGCTCATTCTCAAATGAGATATCATTGTATAAATTTGGTCCTTTGGTGAGACCTTAGTTCCTTGAGATAAAAAAACATGTTGATGATAACCCACAAGTATAGGGGATCATGTGTAGCCTTTTCGATAAGTAAGAGTGTCGAACCCAACGAGGAGCTAAATGTAGGATAAATATTCTCTCAAGTTCTATCAACCACTGATACAATTCTACGCACACTAAACGTTTGCATTATCTAGGAAATAAAACTAGAGCAACAATACGAGTAATAGAGATAGCTTTGCATGATAATAAATAACAAGAAAGTAAAGCTAGTTGCTGCAGCAATAAAATACACTAAACTAATAGAACCATGAGTGTGAAATAGTGGTGATAATTGTGGTGACTTTGTCCAAGTTTAAATAGCGAATAGTCGGGTTCATTGTCTTCGATGCAGTTTTCTATGTGAGAGAGGCTAAATATACATGCGCTTCACTACTTAGAATTACATGTATTATATGATTGGAATGTTAGCAAACATCTGTAAGTACTAATCAATGCATTAAGGTTTCCCCAACCATAGCCTTAAGTTTAATGGTCCTCTTACTCCCATACGTGCAACGTTCCGGTTCGCGTCCTCAGGTTTCTGTCACACCAGCAGAACTTCCCCCCTTCCTCTTACACTTACTACAAATCCTATGATGTTTAATCCATACGCGCACAAATATAATGGACACCAAAGGACTGTACCATATCAACATACAACTCTAATGAACCAAAGACGTCCAACCATTCAATCTAAGAACAAAGGAACTATGCAAACATGACATAGATCATATGATTATAACTTATAGCATCAAACACCATGTTTACACAGGACGGTACAGAGGTGTGTGGGAGGATGAACCACTACATACTAGGAGGATTAGGTGATGGAGATGGCGGTGAAGATGGTGAAGAGGGCGGCGGCACGGGGGACTCCTTCCCCGCCGCCGGTATCATGGGGGAGCACCGCCCCTTAGCCCCCTTCCTTCATGGCTTCTTGGGAGCCCTCCCCCATGGAGATGAGATCCATGGGGGAGGCAAAAACGTGGCTTTGGTGGCTGCAAATTCGTGGGTGGAGATGCCCTGGGCGAATTAGGTTTCCTCCTTTATATAGCTTCTCGGATTCCCGTCATCCCATCTTGGGCTGCAGTAAATCGGACCTAAAAGGTCCGTCCGGACTCAGAATCAGCTAAATTTTATGTACAGAACGTTTTTCGCGAAATTTCCAACAACTTTGTAGTTGAAGAGTTTTCCGTTTGATGCCGTCTTCGATCTGAAACATGACCATCTTCAAAAAGAGTTCTGAGACAGATTTCTGGAAGAATCCCAATTTGACTCCAATAAGGTTTCCACTTGTATTCTTGGTAATTCTTACACATCAAAGTGTAAAACAAGAACATTGTGCACTTTTGCAACTATTAGTAGGTTAGTCCAAATAAATCATAAACTTTATACAAAAAGGAGTGTCAAAAGTATATTATTAGCATAAAATCATCAAAAATTATAGATACGTTATGGACGTATCAGTTGACACTATTGTCATACAATAGATCTTCATATTACTAGCCCATGGAGAACCACACCTAGTTCCTTCGTTACTACTATAGCAGTCTTATACTTAGCATTTCGTTGTAGTATCTGTCACAATGTCCTTAACCTTTTGGAACTTATCCAAATCCATCATGAAACTTCCTTCCATTACATTGTGCCACATTAACCTATAGTCTAAATTGAAATAAACTTAGTTTGTATCTGGTGACAAAACTAGTATCAATGAAACACTTACAATGAACTATCTATTTAGTTCCAATGAAACATTTACAATGAATTATTTGTCACTTCTATACAGAATATATCCTTAGTTCTTCCAAAGATCATAAGAATATCCTTACTATCATCCAATGATCATCTTATGAGTCATCCTGGTATATGCTCATAACATTTAGAGCATAGGACATATCTAGATATGTACATATCACGGTATGATTGATTAAGATATTCTTGCGATTTTACTCACCAAGTGTCAAAACACTTGAATCTAGTTTATCAAGATATTCATGTGATTTTACTCACTAAGTGTCAAAATACTTGAATCTCGTTTATCAAGATATTCATGTGATTTTACTCACCAAGTTCCAAAACACTTGAACCTTGATTCACTCACCAAGTATCAATATACTTGAATCTTGATTCAACCTTTTCCATGTGGCAAGAACCTTTATCGTTGTTTTAATATTGAACTCATTCAATATTTCATCTATGTATATTTGGCATAACCATATTAACGTCTCAATCTATCCAAATAACTTTGATGCCAAATATTCCAGTTTTACCCAAATCTTTCATTTAAATCTAATTTAAATGAAATCTTTAACTTGTGTCAATAAAAGATACATCATTTCCAATCAATAATATGTCTCATACACAATGTATTATAAATATGTCTCAGCGCTCCCACTTAATTTCTTGCAAATACGAGCATCTTCATCGTCTTTGATGAAATAAACATTTTAACATTTTCATCACGGTGAAGATTCCAACTCCGATATGCTTGCTTCAACTATTGAAGTTTGCATGCCTTTTTAGCATCCTTTGATTTAACAAAACCCTTCGGACTATGTCACATACATATCCTAGGTAACCATTCTATTAGAAGAACGTTTTTTTGTTTGTTCAATTAGCATATACAACAATTGACATATGAAGTGGTTGTTACACTAATCCATTCCGACCAAATGTCGCTATGAAAGATCAAATATTATCGTATTTAACTCCTTGAAAATTGTTGTAAACTTTTTACCGATATGTCGACTATTTTATAGATGTGAAACATCCATGTCTGTTTCTTTATAGAAGTAAATATGACTGATAGGCTTTATACCTTTTAGAGGGTCTTCCAAGTACAGTAACTTGGTTTCTCGTGTATGGAACTATCATGGATTTTATGGCTTCATGCCTTTTTGACGGAGTCATGGACCATCATCGCTTCTTTGCATGTAGTCGGTTCATCATTATCAAACAATAATGATTTAATCTCAAATCTTAGTATTTGATTGTCTACCCAACCTAGGTGGTTCAATAGGAACTTAGATCTTCGTGAGCATAACCTTTGAGGCACGAGAGCCATGAGTATTATGGCTGCCTCTGGGACACTTTCCGGTGCTGCGCAACTCTGCACATACAACTAAAGTTCAATAACCTTATCAAAGTTCTATTGTCCTCCCACTTAACTTTTCACGAAAAATTCCGTCTCAAGAAAATTGACGTTCTATGTGACAAACACTTCTGTCTTTAGTGTTATGGAGGAATACCCAACAGTTATTTGGGATAACCTATAAAGATGTGCTTATCCGACTTTGGTTGTAAACATTTAACTTATGTATAGCATACCAAATTTTAAGAAAAGATAACTTGGGTTTTATCCCAACCCATAACTCATATGGTGTCATTTTAACAAATCGCGATGGAGCTCTTTTCAGTATAAAAGCAACAGTCACTAAAATCTTAATCTTCAAAATATAATGGCAATTTTATAAATAAGACCATTGATCCTACCTTGTCAAACAAGGTTTGATTACATCTCTCGAATATTCCATACTCCTATGATTTATCGAGAAACATAAATACATGGAACAATTTTTTGAATATTAGGTGTTTTCGCTAAACTTGTAACTCAAATATCTTCCTTTATGATCCAATCATAAATGCTTTTCTTGTTACAATGATTTTCCACTTTATCTTGAAATCATTTGAACATTTTCAAACGTTTCATACTTCTCCCTGATTAAGTAAATATACATATATGCACTCAAATATTTGGTTAAAGTATATAAAGTTTGAATGATCCACCACATACGGCTACACATAATGGACTATATATATCAATATGCACAATGTCCAATAAGTTAATCGTTCATTCCTCTTTGGCCTATGAACAAAATTTAAATCATTTTCAGGAAATTCTCACAAGTGTCAATTGATTCGAAATCAAAAGGACTCCAAAATACCATCAACATGGAGTTTCTTCATGTTTTCTTTCTAATACGATTTAAACTGCAGTGTTACTCATAAGTGATCTTCTAATCATTCGTCTTACAACACTTTAGCATTAGTTTTTATGGATGTGATTTATCCAACTAGATTTGGAAGAGTCCATCCATCTTCAATGGAATACGGTAATTATTTGAACAACCATCATTCTCATAATACTGGAACAAAATAATAATTATTAAAATACAAATCTTGAAGGGAAGCTTTGATATCAACGAGAAACACAATAACACTTTATTTGTTTTTGATGAACATCATCACATATTCTTTTGCTAGTTACTTAGGCCATTACAGTTCATGAGTTGTGTTGCTCTGTGTGACATTTCACACCAACCAATTCAGTATCCAATACCCAAGAACCGCATTGTTTAACAAGCAAAGAATACACCCATGATGTGTATATCATTTATATACCTAAGATGGATATTTCCAGTCTTTTCTTTTCTGCCAAATATTTCCAAGATTCTCTTTCAACATTTCTTTTTCTTTTCAAAAGAATTTATCAACATCAATAGTGGTGTCATACACATGACACATAGTTCAAAGCGTGTATAGTCAAAAACTAATACCTTTGGACTTGCAGTTTTAAAGTAGATCATCATCATCAAATGGTTGGCGTTCTTTCAAAATTTCATTCCTTTTAGTAATCCTTTTAATATAGTAAACATTTTACCTATATCTTCTATCCATTCTTCTCATGAAAACTTTTATGATCAAGCTACTATAGCTCATAAGGACGAATCGTGAATATAATGTTAATTCCCAAAACCTTTTGGGTGATCAGGACGCCTAGCGTCTTTAATCTTTACAAATTCTCACAAAATACAAAAATATGTATTTTATTAAATTATACTCCATCATATTGCAACCAAGCATTGTTTTAGATATCATAATATCTTCTACAAATGATGGTGACTGAAACAAATTTTTAGCTCCTAGATAACATTGATATTAAAACAATTTTCAACATCAAGAAACATGGAGGAAAGCATGAAATTTAGATACTAACGCTGGAATTTGTTACTCTTGATTCAATACTATTTATTGAATTTCACGGAGTATTTGAGGTTTTGCTGAAAGTTTGCAATAGTACTTTAAAACTTTAGATTAACACTCATAAAACAATACGATACCAGCTCGTAAAGTAAAATTTCAGAATTCTAGAGTTCTATTGTCTCAATTATAGCTAAATATAAGGTAGTAAACGAATGCCAGCGACTACAATGAACTATGCAAATTCACTTCGATTTAGGTTATCAAATTGAGTTTAAATTAATACAAATTACTAAATTGAACTCCCACTCAAAACAACATTCCTCGAGTTGTTTTGGTGATTACACGAACCAAATTTACTATACCACGACTGATCATCACGAGTGGTGGTGCAACTCCAATGTCGAGCATCATATGGACATCATATCATTCATATGACTCATGCTTTACCTTTCGGTTCATGTTCCGAGGCCATGTCTGTATATGCTAGGCTCTCCAAGTAAGAACCTTAGTACCCGCGTGTGTAAAACTGTCTTACACCCGTTGTATACAAACATAGATTCTATCACACCCGATGATCACGTGGTGCTTCTAAACGACAAACTTTATTAACGATGCATACTAAGGAAAAACATATTATTATGTTGATATTATAGAGAGGATCATCTTATAATGGTACCGCCAATTTCTAATCTAGACATAAGCAAAATAAGATGCAAACAAATATCATATGCATAAAGTGATATGATATGGTTCTTGCACTTGATCACTATCTTGTGCATCATGGTATGATCTCTATCATTCCATTTGTGTAGCGCCAAGGTCTATAGCGCTCCCACCTTGTTCTAATTCCTCAGAGTATCTTATCATAATAAAATTATAACATTTACCATATCATGACACATGCCCAGCGAAAATAAAACTAGACACTTATAATTTATATTTTGCATATTTTACGTGGCTTTGGGTTTTCGAAGAATCGATCTTACCTATAAAAAAGAAACCACAACGATGATAATCAAATTATTAGCAACCCACTGTTAATCATATATCAACTATAGTGGGAGAGACAGACACCCGCTAGCCACTTATGCAAAACTAGTTGCATGTCAAGCGTGGAACATGTCTCATGTGCAAGGACATGTAAAGTTTGTCTGGGCCATTTCATCCCACTATGCCGCTAATACCCAAAATACATGAAAAATGCAATAACATGACCATCAGCGCCACATATTTGTATGTGTTCTAACCGTACAAAGTATCTATGCATATACATAGCTCTGATACCACTGATGGGGTTCCTTGCATAGAAAACAAAAAAAAATCCTACGGTTGCAACTGTCAAGATCGAATCTAGACGATACTTGTAAAGATTTTAGATGGACTCATCCTCGAAGCCCGTAACACGGGATAACGTTCCAGCAAACAAACGTGACTATTGTAGAATGTACACAACCTTCCACAAGGACGTGATGACAATTCCACACGTGCAACACCTCCGTAATCGGTCACACATACGGTGTGCCAACGACTTCCGTCCCTCGCTCTAGCGCGGCAGCATAAGTAGTGGATCCTCTAGAACTCTGCCAACACTACAACATGATGGAGATGGTGGTGGAGAATATCTTGACCAGGGCTTCGCCTAAGATCCTCGCTCGTGGCAATGGACAAGGGTAGAAGGAGAGGAAGATACCAACCAAAGGGCATATGAGAGAAGGGGATGGGTGAGTAGAATGGTGTGTTTAGAGGGGGTCTCCACCTACTCCTTTTACAGGAGAGGGGGCTGCGCCCAAAGGCCATAAACCAGCCCGTAGTGGTGCCCCCACCTCTCCCCTCTTGATGGTAGTGGAGTCTCCACTCACACAAATCAAAGGGTCACCATAATTCCATTAATTCCCACTCAAAAATCAAAGGTCTTTTAATTAAAGTACTTTAATTCACTTGGTTTAATGCCACTCAATTTAATGAACACTTCATTTAATGAACACTTCATTAGTGAACACATTAACATTTTATCCTCTCGTAATATTTCGATACACCAAAACTATTTCGGCAATTTTTATCAGAACAATTCCTGCGTTGTCCAGTATTTTCTCCACTGTTCCCTATCCATTCAAATGCATCGACTACTCTTAAGTGTGTCTTCCTATGGGCCGCTAACTGAGCGGACATGATCGAGACATTCTCCGATCAATAATCATTAGCGGGACCTGGAGATCCATAATGACTCCTACTAGCTCAAGCGATGACTTAGTGATCGTGTGACCCTTTATTCGTAGTAACCAATTCCTTTTGTCTCGCGATATTTTACTTTTTCAGGATCCGATCATTCGGTATCATCCATATCTAGTTCGATCCCGTTACTGACAAGTACCATTTTCTCGTTCCCATGATATAACATTCTTAGTGATCATTATCACTTGCTTGCAAGCTATATTAATATGATATCACTGAGAGGGCCCTGAGTATATCTCTTCGTCGTCAGGATGGACGAATCTCATTCTTGATCCATGAGCCTCAACTCACACTTTTGAAGTACCTGACGATACTTTTATAATCACCCTGTTACGATGTGATGTTTGATGCTATCCAAATACTCTTCCGGAGTCAGTGACTGACGTGATCTAATGGTCTAAGGATTGGAGTTACTTCGAATGACGTTATAGTAGTGTAAACATAATAGCATGATTGTGTTACTATACTTTGGGAGTATGTTCATCATATCATTCAATCAATGTTGTGATCTTGTTATTAACAACATCCAATGTCATGATCAGAAAACCTTGACCATCTGTTAATCAACAAGCTAGTGTAATGAGAGGCATCACTAGGAACCTTTTCTTTGTTTATTAAACACATATGTATTAATGTTTCCGGTTAACACAATTATAGCGTGAGAAATAAAAATTTATCATTAACATAGAATATAATATAATAATCATTTTATTATTGCCTCTCGGGCATATTCCTCACAGAACGATGAAAGTTTCTGTGTGAGATAAGTACTAGTCCATCAAATCTATTTGCTAAGTGCACCAAAAGGAAAGATTAGACTAATAGAAGTTGTTAGATTGTGTTTAGAGAGCCTCATCATGCGTTATAGTTCGTCCTTGTATATCTGATGGTACGTGTAGAGAAGTTCTTGTTCGCTCCTTTATAAATAGTAAAGATTATACTAAACTCATATACTTTTTTATAACTATGTTTTATCATACTATAATGTTAAAGAGTATATATTTTGTATCACCTAGTTTCCATTTTTAACCACAATCTTGCTAAACAATAATTATTTTTGTTCTTGGTTATATAGTTGCAATGTATATAACTAAAAATGTATATGTGTTGTGCTAAATTTAAAATTTACTTTTTAACAAAAGTTATATTAGTGTTTCTCATTTGTGAGTTATTGCCCGCTAATAAGTTATTGAAACAAAATCACCAAAAATGCAGAAGCAGAAGTGAAGACATCTTGTAATTCTCAAATTAATTTTTGACAATCGGTTGAATTATACAATGTATATTTATATTCATATGTTTTTCTAAGGTTTACCATTCATAAATATATTGGTACAATTTTCCAAAGCATGAGGTCCGGCAAATATCTTAATATCGGTTTATACTATATGATTAGAAAAAAAACTTAGAGAAACTTCTGGAGTATAAATTGAACAGTTGGCATGATTATTTCCAACATCAAATATGCTTTACAAGTTATAGTGTGCTTATTGGCAAGTTACAACATGTTCATACTTGAACTTCTTGTTGAAATAGCAACGCTTATATTTGTTACTAAAATACCATATGTTCTACTACTTTTGCATACATAGCATCTGAGATATATGTTTTTTTTCAAATGGGGGTAATAGCCCGGCCTTCATATCAAAATGATACACATATCCTTCTTTATTTATCGCTCAACATATCCTTGCAAGAAAAATATAAAGATCAATCCGAAGCCACCTCAATAACTATAGTTGTCGCAACACCTACAACCTTGATGAAGGGGGTGGTTATGTCGGAGTCATTGCTCTGACCCCACACCTATACACATCATCATAAAACCGTAGGCTTCATCCAACTGCCAACAGAGAGTCAGGAACACAAACTGGTCCGGCGGACCCCTAGCACGCACCAACGCACACACTCTAGAAGGCAATGACCTTGTAGGCCTACCATCGACGCTGCCACGACGCCAGATAGCACCACCGACCTATGCTTGTCCATCAATGTTCGCCTGTCGACGCGACCCCATTGTGCCATGCCACCGAGCCAACCGTCATCGATGCCCTAGATGAAACACTACTCCACAAGCAGATCCCTCCAGGCATCATGTGCTCTAAAACGATGCCCCCAAGAGGTATACAATACTAAAAATGTCGTCATCGTTCGATCCGAAAGACCCGGATCTAGGGTTTCCTCTAGAGCACTCTAAGCAAGGAAGAGACAACTGCATAAATGATCTCTTCCACAAGGGAACGACGCCAAGAGAAGACGCCATTGCCAGCCTCAGTTTTCACCAGCAGTCGTGCAAGTACAAACCAAGTTGACTGGACCACGATGCGACTGTCGATGACGGGTGCATGATGAATCGAAGGTCGGACCTGAGCCCAACTCTGCCGCCACATGCCACCACCTCCCTTGCCGATCGGATAAGATCTAGATCACATCCCACTAGATCGCCGTATGTGATGTCGCCGTTGCTCTAGGAAAGTTGCCGCTTTTGCACGCCGGAGGGCCATGCCGCGTCACGGTACATGACTTGCACCATTTCCAAGCCTAGGGGATAGCGTCCTGCATTGCCGACATTCCACGCGAGGAGATGAGAGATCACCCTCGCACCAGCAACAACCAAGCTTTGCCTAGTCGTGCCCTTAGCAGCAGCGGGAGAGGGAGGAGGGAAGGGTGCCGGGAGGGCTGGCAACGGCGATTTGGTTTTCCGGCCCGTCGCCTCATGGGGGCGAGGCGAGGGGGCCTTCCAGACCTTAGCATTTCAGCTATAGGTTTGGAGAGTTGATTGGATAACTACATGGTATAATAGAAAGTCGTCTATCTAATTGGTTCATCAAAATAAATAAGTAGAATGTACTCATGCTAGATCGGTTAAGGATGATAGGTGTTTCAGATAGAAATCATTTACTCCTTCTGGTCTATATTATTGTTCTCAACTTTGTCTAGATTCGAATGCATCTAGTCTAAATACTTAATTAGATAGATCCGAATCTAGATAAAGTTGAGAATAATAATATGGATAGGAAGGAGTATCATGATCGATAATAAAAGGAGAGACCACGGATGACAAACCAAAACATCCCATTTTGGCGTTTTCGCTTGATTTGATCACAAATCCAAGCTGGTGACAGCACATATGTGAAGACACGAGTAGCTTTCCCTACTCGGTTCCGGCTACCGTTTCCCGGACAGCGACGGTTGCCACTCCCAACGGCATTTTAAAAACACGCGCCAAAAAAGGCTCCATCCCGTGATCCCGTCCCTGCTCGCGCAACCAACTTTAATTTCCTTCGTCGTCTCCGGGAAACGAGGCCTTCCATCCACTCTTCCCTCCCGTCTTCTCATCCCCTCTCCTCTCTCGTCCTATTCTTTTCTCCTCATTCCGCGCCCCTAGCTTCCCCGCCCACCACCACCGCGAAAGCTCTCGATCTCCGCGGGGCTCTCCGGCGCACCATCTCGTGCCTCGGGGACCCCGATCGATCATCCCCACCCCCAGATGCCCACGGTTGTAATCCGTACCTGAAAAATTCCCTGTCGCAGCGCAGCTAGCCAGATCGCTTGGTTTGGAGGAGATTGAAATCAAGTTAATGGAGAGCGGCATGAAGGTGGCGCTCCCGCGGCAATTATCGTCGGGGTCGCTGAAGCACGGCCCGGCGGGGGAGCTCCTGCTGCAGCCGTCGATGGAGTCCTCCCCGCGATCGGGCCGCGCCGCGACCCGGCTCCTGTTCGGGCGGCAGTCGTCCATGGACCCGAACCGGCGGCGCGGCCGGAGCCAGAGCCCCGTGAGCGCCGACCAGCAGGAGCTCACCGTGCCGGACAACCTCGACGCCACCATGCAGCTGCTCTTCCTCGCCTGCCAGGGCGACGCGCAGGGCGTCGAGGCGCAGCTCCGCGGCGGCGTCGACGTCAACAGCATCAACCTCGACGGACGCACCGCGCTGCACATCGCCGCATGCGAGGGACACCGCGACGTCGTCGACGTGCTGCTCGACTGGCAGGCCAACATCGACTCCCGCGACCGATGGGGCAGCACGGTCAGTCGACGTCCATCGAGCTCATAAAAAACAATTGACCTCATTAGATCGACATAATGTTTTTCCTTTCAGTAGCGTCAGATGGTCGATCATCTTATTGGTTTCTCTGATCGTAATCTATAGGCTGTGGCCGATGCCAGGTGTTACGGCCACACGGAAATCTACGACATTCTGAAATCTCATGGTGCAAAGATCCCGGTATCTTTCCACAACATCAAATGTCTCGTATTTGGTTTGATCGATGAATTAGTTCGTAGTTCATGTATGTGCTGTTCTCTGACCGTTTGTAATTTGCAGAGAAACAGGAGGACGCCGATGATGGCATCGACCGCCGGGGAGATACCGGAGTACGAGCTGAACCCCGGCGAGCTCCAGTTCCGGAAAGGGGATGAAGTGGTCAAGGTGCAATTTCCTTTTTCTTCTTCCCCATTTCTTGTTGAAGAACAAAAATAGATCATGAACCCAGTGAAATAAAGAACGGGGAGACTAATGGTATCACTTCGAACAGGGCATGTACCAAGTTGCGAAATGGAACGGCACCAAGGTTTTCGTCAAAATAATCGACAGAGAAAGCTACTGCGATCAAGAAGCCATGTGAGATGCAAATCTCAATGCTCAATTGTATTTTTTTTCCAAAGTGACCTACCGGTTTATATCTAACAAAAACAAATCATGTTTCTTCCATTTGTTACAGAAACTCTTTCAGGCATGAGCTGACGGTATTCGAGAAGGTCCGGCACCCAAACGTTGTTCAGTTTATCGGCGCCGTCACGCAGAACATACCTATGATGATTATTTCCGAGTACCATCCAAATGTAATAAGAAAACGCTGTCAAACAAAAATCCATTAGTGAACTCACATACCTAGCTATAATCCTCGGATGAACTAAGTCAGGTTGTTATTCTCAAACACAGGCTGATTTAGCATCCTACATTCAGAGGAAAGGACGGTTGCATGGTCAGAAGGTGCTAAGATATGCCCTTGACATTGCCAGGTATATCTAACTCCTTACCCCAACAGAATATTAATAAATGGAATTGAAACATATGCTATATATTGTTTTTTATTTCAACAAAAGATAATGTTCATCAGTGCTAATGATTTCTTCCGTCGCCGCTGCCTCTGAATGTTCAGGGGCATGACTTATCTGCACCAGTGCAAACCAGACCCCATCATCCACTGCAACCTAAAGCCAAAGTAAGATGAGGAAATGAAGCAACTTGGTCTTCTCTGTTTTCTTGCTGCATTCTGCTGGAACGATAAATCTTGCGTGTTTGGATGCAAACTTTTTTACTGTTGTGCCCTGCTTTACTATTTGAATCTTGGTAAGGAGCCAGAAATATCTTCCTGGATAATGGAGGTCTAATGAAGGTCGGGGGTTTCGGCCTGATGAGGCTGTCCAAGATGGCTCCTGACAAGGTGAAACTGATGAATCACGAGGCCCTCGTGGACAGCTTCAGTAAGTCCACTGTCTGTCTGTGACATCAAAATGTGAATTATTCAGACAATGGTTTGGCTGGCAAACTTAGTTGTATTCTTCTGCAATTTAGGCTACTACACTGCGCCAGAGGTGTTCAGAAACCAAGTGTTTGACATGAGCGTCGACGCATACGCATTCGGCTTCATCCTTTACGAGGTCAGTATAGCTTTCTGTTCCACGTGCAGTTAATGTGCACTGTGGACAAAAATGTTGCATGGTTCTCAACTCAAAAACTTTTGCGATGTAATGTAATCGTCAGATGGTGGAAGGATTACCCAATATGGATTCGACCCACGTAACTCGGCACGAGGGGATTCGGCCATCCCTGAAGAACAGGCTCAAGGGATATCCTGAAGACTTCAAAGCGTGAGTTCTGAATCACTGTCCTTAGTTCAGTTCAGTGTCTCATCATCAGTTACAGCAAGTAACCATCTCCTATCCTGGATGTCTGCAGGTTGATCGAGGAGTGCTGGGAGACCCACCCGATGGCGCGACCGACGTTCTCGGAGATCATCATCCGGCTGGACAAGATCTACGAGCATTGCGCCAAGCAAGGGTCCTGGAAGGAGTCGCTGAAGCTCTGGTCCGTATCCCGGCGACTTAAGCGCTTAAGACTCAAAGTCAAAAGAAAAGAAAGAGTCCACAGCTACTGACTGAACTGTGAACACTTACTGAACGGTACTACTGTCCAGAAATTAATGATCACTGAATTTTCTTTCTCTGCATTTGTCCGACAGGAAATGACAACGGCCCGTCTCTGTGTGCGTGCGTAGGCGAACGCGTCGCTTCTCTCTGAAGAGCGTCTGGTCTGGGTACTGATCGAGCAGGAGGATCACCATATATATCCACGTGCCATGGATGCCAAGTACATAGTTACATACATACTGTAAATTGGATGAGATGGGACATCACGTATACGTTCTTTTTTGCTGCTGCATTCTGAAACAGAGAGTCTTGAACACAACAATGATCCCCTATGGAAGAAGCTAGGATATCGTTATATATGTTTATAATGTCAATTTCAAATATATATGGCTTCTTGATATGAGTAGCGGTTGTGAATTGGAAGATCATAACCCATTATTGGGTTTGTGTTTGCAAATTGTAAATTTGTAACCCCATTGTTGGGTCCGTATTCTTTGCTTGTGATTATGTTTGGGTTATTCGAATCCGTAACATGTCTTGGGAACTTTTAAGAGGTCACTCAAAAAATTAGTCCCACCTTATTAAAAGGTGAGAATAGCAACCTGGAAAAAAAGGAGAATAGTTTCTTCATAAATAAGTCACTGGTTGCCTGGATTTAATTTAATAAAGTGAGTGTGGACTATGGAAATGTAGATCCCCAGCTATGTGTGGCTCTTTATTAAATAAATTGAAAATCATATATAGAAGTCCAGATAAGAATCTGATTTCCTTTGTACAGACTACATAATATGATTTCTATGAACTTGTAAAGTGTTGTTGAAAAATACATTGTATTTTGTGCTACACGAAAATCACAAAACTATGTCTCTAAATAGAAACAAAAAAATTATTTGTGTTCTTCATATTTTTCTTTTTGCGTTGGTCATAAATGAAAACATAGTTCTATGAGAATTGATACATATGTACAAGACATCCATGTGTACATTTATGATTTATTTCAGAAAGTTTTGGAGTGAAAATGAAGTTTTCAATTTTTCAAAAATCAGGCTACATGGAGTCATGGACGGCTCCATTTGAAGTTTTTTTTTTTCCCGAATAGCATAGTTTACAAAAAAGGGAGAATCGTTGCGCACCACAAATTTCCGTGTTTAGATATATGGTTTCTTGCTCAAATGACTAGTGTGACAAGTTGTAACCTATGCTTTTGGAGAATTTGGACTTTGGGCGTTGTCTTGGTGGTGGTTTATGTTGCAACTACAATAATCGATCAATGTAGCGGGATCTTTTCTTTTCTTCTTTTTGTTTTTAGGTTGTGTACATTTGTAATGTCTTTAGGACATTTTGTCGTGCAAAGGTCGTGTGTAATTGATATCTCCATGATATTAATAGTATTTCCTTCGTCAAAAAATGGTTGGGTAGTTTTCGAGAATCTCTTGCAATTATGTTTCAGTGAATGTAAAGATGATCACCGATAAAATGTTACCACCTTATTAAAAAAGAATACCAAACTGGGAAGAAGAAAGATTAATTTGATAATGATAATTATACATGTGACATTGGTTTAAGCTAGTATGTAGGACCACATGAAGTGCACAATAACCTCATAAGTTCTTTGTTCTTTGTGGAGATTATGTAACATTCCAAATTTTTGAAAAAAATACTTATGATATTAATGTATGTTATATGTTTCCACAAAAACAATTTTCATGCATGCAAATGAAACAAATATAGCACATAAACAAGCCAGAACTTTCTAGTTGTTCTTGTGGAACATCTGTTTACCAAATGCTTGTAACTATTTTCATACTCATATGTTTCATATTACGTGTGAGTATTTTTGGGATACAACCTAATGGTTGATAGTTACACCATTTTAGAATGATTTATTACGGTTGTTTCAAATTTTAAACCAGTATCTTAGTCGGGTTTCCAAAATAATCCAAAAGTCGCTATCACATTTAGCTGAACAATTGAACCACATGAGAATTAAAATAGAACATAAAAGCGTTAGCTGAGCCCCAATCCCCGCCTTCTACTACAGTGCTTGGTGAAGCCTCTATAACCTCTTGAAAGATAAATATACAATCATGTAACTAGAACTTGAAGTTAAGCTTTAGTTATGTGCATGCACCTAAGTAAGCATAGTCGATTGAGCATGTTGATAAATATGCAATGTATACTTGAGAAGCTTCATGAAATGTTGGTAAAATTGCAAGATACTAGACATTTCTCATAAAGGTTTTAGAATAACCTAAATACCATGCTTCATGGAAAATAAACAAATAGTTTGAACTAGATATTTACAATAAGTTCTCCATAGCTAAGTTGGGACTATCTAGCTAGAGGAAAATGTTGTATAAAAAACTGTGGAGACTATGCATTTCTAGTTTAAGAGTTTGGATGCGCCTTGTCCCCTCCCTTTTAAACTAACCACATAACTAACTAGATATGTGCTACTAAATATAATGGTTTAGGAATTACTATTAGAATGTCATAAGTAGGGTAGTGTTGTAAGAATAACTTGCCTTGTACTAGTTTTGATGTGTTAAATGAAGAAGTGAGTTATGCTCTTGAGCATGAATGTGGTCTCTTCACATGAACCAACAACAAGAAGGCAATATAAATGGTGTTGCTAGAAATTCTACTCCTAGACCCTTTAGTACAACAAAGAATCCAAGCAATAGCATAGTAATCGCAGTCCGAGTAAATCGCCTATCAAAAAATGAATAGACTAAAACTAAATTAGTAATAAAGAAAGGAAAATGTATTAGAATATTTGTGTTTAACATGTATAATTAAAGTATGTCGTATTTTTTTGGGTTAAAAATAGTAAATGAGGTGTAGTTCATAGCAAAATTTTGGCAATAATTAGAGAAAACAAAAGCTTACCTCATGCCACCTTTAACAGAACATGTTTTTAGAACAACAAAATTGGTACTGTAGTATGTAAAAACAATAGCTCCAATTATTGCGCAACCTCTTTGAGGTCTTCTTAATATTCATTAGATTCTCCGACCCTCTCTAAGCATACCACTAGGGAACTCATTGTGAATGCATTTTTGATTTGTTAAATATGCTCTAAATACTATCATTAATTTAGCAACTCAGATTCGTATACAAAGAAATATCAGCAAATAAATGAAAAATAAATGAATTGTAGAAACTTAATTATGAAATATATGTATAATATGGTTCTAGTCATTAATCAAGTTACCGTGTCCTCATGCACTCAAAAAATTGTACAAACATCTTGCCTTATATTTAGATATTTACAAATATTGATAGGATGATAATGCAGATGACCAACATAATCCACTTCTAAAACAAGTCTATATATTGTCTTTTGAATCCACTTGTGATGATGACGCAAGCAGGTTTACATGTATTTTCATGGAAATGTACAACAACTGAATTGTGACTCCTGATTAGAGGCTTATGTACATAAACCGGTACCCTGTGAAGAACTAGGTGTGAAATTAACATTATTGATGCCATCTTTGAATCCAATAAGAACAAAAATGTAATTAACTACAAGGTTATATAATCCATATAACTACGGTGATGACTATGCAATCTAATTTTGTATAAAAAAGATACAACCATTAGTGGCTATATTTAGTTTTGAATTCAAAACCCAACCTAATCATCCATTGCAATCTAAACCCATAGTAAGGTGAGGAAATAAAGCAACTTGTTTTTATATGTTCTCTTGCTGCATTCTCTTGGAACTCTAAACACTAGCATATTCAGATGCTAACTATTTCATGGTTGTGACTTACTTAACTAGTATTTGAATCTTCCTAAGGTGCTAGAAATATCTTCCTGGATAACAGAGGCCTAATGAAGGTCAGGGGATTCGGCCTGATGAGGCTGTGGAAGATCATTCCAGACAAGGTGAAACCGGTGAACCACGAGGCCCTTGTCAAACAGCTTCGGTAAGTCCACTTTCAGTAACATTAAAATGAGGAAAATTGAGATTATGCTGACAAACTCAATTGTACTCTTCTGTAATTTAGGTTACTACACTGCTCCTGAGATATACAAAAACCGAGTGTTCAACATGAGCGTCAACGCATACACATACACATTCAGCTTCATCCTTTACAAGGTTGGTATATCTTTCCGTTCCACATGCAGTTATTGTGCACTGTTGTTATCTCGGTTTCAACTCAAAGAAACTTTGTAGTGTAATGCAATTGTTAGATCGTGAAAGTATTGCCCAATATGGATTGGACACATATAACACGGAATGAGGAGATCCGTCCATCCTTGAAGAATGGGATCAAGGGATATCCTCCAGACTTCAAAACGTGAGTGATGAATCTGGAAAGAAGGAAACAAAGAGGGATCCATGTGTATCACTGTCCTTAGCTCGGTCCAGTGTCTCATTATCAGTTACCATGGGAAACCTTCTTCTATACTCTATGTCCATAGGTTGATCGAGGAGTGCTGGGAGACCCACCCCATGGCATGGACGACGTTCTCGTAGATCATCATCCGGCTGGACAATATATACGAGATCTACGCCAAGCAAGGGTCCTGGAAGGAGCCACTGAAGCTCTGGTATGTATCCCTGTGACTTGAGCGTTTAAGACTCAAAATCAAAAGGAAAGAAAGAGTCCACAATTACGGACTGAATGTGAACACTTACTGAACGGTACTACTATCCAGAAATGAATGATAACTGAAAGTTCTTTTTCCTCTGCATTTGTCCAACCGAAAATTGACAATGGCCCGTCTCTGTGTATGTGCGTAGGCGAACGCGCCGCTTCTCTCTCAGGAGTTTCTGGTCTGGGTACTGGTTGAATTGGAGGATCACACCATGTCCACGTGCCATGTCGAGTACATATTGTAATTATGTAAGCGATGTCGAGTTAAACCGGATCAGAGAGATAACATGTTAGACTTATACGTTATTTTTCATTGCTGCATTCTGAAGCAGAGTTTGAACACAATAATGTTCACCTACTACTTTACAAAAGCTAGGATATCCTTATGATTTATGTTTATGTTGTCATCGGTCTTAAGATATATGGCTTCTTGATCAAATGACTAGCATGACTAGTTGCAACCTACGGTTGGGTTGTTTGTGAAAATTTCGATCACGGCTTTCCATGAACATTAAAATGATCAGTGGAAAATTGTTCCCACCTTATGAAAAAGGAGACATGCCAATCTGGAAAGAAGAAAGGGTAAATTTATAATGATATATTACACATATGACATTGGTTTAAGCTAGCATGTGGGACCACATGGAGGTGCGCAAATAACACATCAATAGACTTCAAAAAACTTTCAGATTATTTAGAAAAGAAGGCGTTCCCTTTGGAATTTAAAGAAATGTACACTTTAGTTAGCACAGTCGATTGCTCATGTCGATGAATTACAAATTTACAATGTATACTTGAGAAGCTTCCTGAAATGTTGGTACAAATTGCAAGATACTAGACATTTCTCATAAAGGTTTTAGAATAACCTAGATATTTGAGCTAGATACTTACAACGGAAGTACTCCATGGCTAAGTTGGGACTTCCTATACTTGAGAAGCTTCCTAAAATGTTGGTAAAATTGCAAAATACTAGACATCTCTCATGAAGGTTTTAGAATAACCTACCATGCTTCATGGCAAATAAACTAATAGTTTGAGCTAGATATTTACAACCGAAGTTCTCCATGGCTAAGTTGGGGCTTTCTAGCTAAAGGCAAAATGATATTTCTAGTTAAAGGGTTTGGATGGTTGCTCCCTCTCCCCTCCTCTTCATCCCCTTTAAACCAACCAATGAACTAACTAGATAGGCGCTACCATGTATGAAGGTATATGAATGACTATTAGAATGTCATAAGTAGTGATAGTGTTGTGCGACAAATTTGTCTTGTACTAATTTTGATGTGTTGAATGATCGAAGTGAGTTATGTTCTTGTGCGTGAATGTGGTCTCTTCACAAGAACCGACCACAATAAGAAAGAAAAATAAACAGGGTTCTTAAACAATATTACGCTATCCACAATATAGCGTAATAAAATCATGTATTGGTCTAGCTGAATCCGCTATCCAAAAAAAGATTCACAAATAGACTAAAACTAAATGATTTAATAAAAAATGAAAATGTATTTGAATATTTTGTATTTAACATGTATAGTTAGAAAGCATATCACAAAAATTTGTCTGGTCAAAAATAAAAAATAACACTGTGTCGTTCTTCATAGAATTTTGCCGTTAGAGTGAACAAAGTTTTACATCACTACACGTCTAACATAGTAGGGTTTGAGAACAACAAAATGATAGAATGTATGAACCCTTGTAAGTTATCAAGATAACTACTTGTGACAGCAAATTTCAAAACAATATTTCTCATAATGGTTATTAAATGTGTTGTTACTAAATCATCATTTATGTCAAAAAACATCTTATCCGATAAACTATGTATTCCCTTTGATTTTTTTAATTTTGTATTCATGAGATTCTCCTATCCTTCTTAAGCTTGCCGCTAGCTGATTCATTGCGAATGCATTTTCTCTTCGATAAATATGATCTACCTTTTGTCGATAAATTTTCAATTATATTTATATAGCAAAGATATCAGCAAATAAATGAATTATAAGAAATGCATAAAACTTGATAAAGGTACACGCCATATGGTCCTAGTCATCAATCCAGACACCTTGTCGTCATGCGCAAAAACAATTGGAAAACATATTGCTTTGTAGCTTGATATTTAACGAACTTGGCAGGATGACAACACGGACAAGCGACATAATCCACTTCTATAATGACAAGTTTAGATACTAACTTGAATTTACTTCTAGATGAAGCACAAGAAAGTTAACATGTGTTTTCATCGAAACATAGAACAATCGACTCACGATCCCTGATTAGGGAGTTGTCTACATAGATCAATACCCTATGTAACATGGTACCAAAAATGACAAATCTTGGTGCCAAAATCAACATATTTACATCTTTGAATTTACTAGAACAACAAATAGGATTACATAATCCATCTAGATATTGGTGATTATGCAATCTAATTCTTTAAAAAAAGATACAACCATTAAGTGCCATGTTTAGTTTGAGAAAATATGGATAATAGAAGGCAATCACTTCAACTGTCAAATCCAAATGATATTTAGTTTGAACTAGTCCAAGAAGATGGTCCGTGTGGGGAGGGAACTAAATGACAATGAGAGTGAGACTGCTTGATGGAGGCATTGCTTCCCTTTTCCAACAACGCGGCGGACTTTGGTTTCCTGAGAGTTTCAAGGAGCACTAGGCAAGGAGCTCAACGTTCTTGTGGAAAAGGTGCCTCCAGAGTTGGATGAGAGAAGCGGCCTGAGTGGAATCCTACTCACCGATAGTTTTGGGGAGTATTGCGAAGGAGTCAGGTGCCACTAATTAAACAAAAGACAAAAAGTCAAGTTTTTTGGAGGGAATGTAGTGGCAGAATTTCCCTACGAAGAATCTTGCGTTTGAAATAACAAGAACCCAGATGTACATTCATGAAGTTTTGAATCTGGGTTATATAGCCACTTATCTGGCACAAACACAATTTAGGAGGCAACTGGTGGGATTGGACTTGGGTTCTCCCATGGAAAGCTTTGGGCGATTTTGAGGAACAAGGCGATTGAAAACATTGTGGCAGAGGCATGGAGGCACCGTGCAGTGGAGAGGAGGGGAGAGGCAGAATAATAAAATAGCAAAATTAGACATTAGAGAAACAATTCGTACCTACTTTTCTCCCTTAAAAAGGGCCTCGTGGTTGGTCTGGACCAATGACAAGTTGACCATTGACCTGTGATATATGGGCCTGACCCAACAACTACAAGGTGGTGTGCGGCGTGATGCATTGGGAGGGCAAACCCTATTTGACGCTTCACGTGTCCGTTAGCCCAGTGACGCGTAACCCCCCGTTGCTAGCGTTCCTAACACCTAGTTTACTTCTCTCCTATTTTTATCCACTAGAGTTTTGAAGATATGCGGGGATTTGATGTTCACCCAATACTCTCCAATTCCCTACAATACACTTCCCAAAAATACTCTACCTTAGAGGAGAATTTTTAATCTAGACAAAAACATGAAAGATATGTGGGGATATTTCAGGATTATCCCGGCTAAACCTCGTGGTAAACGGACTACAGAGATTTTGGGGTAATTGGAATAATCCCCTCCGATCCCCGCGAATACACTTGGAATACAAGAATACGAGAGAAGTAAACAAGGCCTAAGCAGGCTAGTCCAGTAGAATCCCGGGATGTCTTGGATTTTCCAGTTTTGGAAGCTTCTAGAACCTTTTGGTCGGGTTTCTCGGTTTTTTGGGTTATTGGTCATGTTTTCCTACATTTTTTGGTTCTCTTTCATTTTTTGTTTTCCTTTTTCCTGTTTTGTTTATTTTCCAAAAATACTGAACATTTTTAGAATTTGAATATTGAATATTTTAAAATTTGGAGATTTTTCAAATCTGAACTTTTTTAATGTGAATTTTTTTGTATATCCGAGTATTCTAAATTTGAGATTTTTAAAATTTGAACCTTTTCAAATCTTTCAAAATCTGAACTCTTTTTAAAATATGTGAACATTTTTTAGATTTGAACTTTTTAAAATCTGCTTTTTTTAAGTTGAAACTTTTAAACTTTTGAACATCTTTTGAATTTCATTTTTTAATTGCATATGAAGCAGTCATCGTAGGCGTAGTGGAACGAAGCAGCCCGAATTGGGCCAGGCCACCCGGAAAGCGGCGGTACGGAGGAGGGTATGCCTCAGCCAGTAGAGGAGATGCAGGAAGAGGTGATTTCACGAGTTCTCCAGTTATCATACAATAAATATCTGCAGCCATTTTATATTCAACAATGGTTGTTGGTCGAATGATTAAAGGTTTTCATTTCTTTAGAGTAGCAATATTGAATTCAATACGTGTTCACCCTATGATATTATTTGGTACATCTATATCATTTGAGGACAATGAACTTTTTACCTTGTTCTGTCTCTGCCCAGCTGCAAAATTGGTTGGACCTGTCTCTCTATTGTTATGTGACATCTTCTCTCCTCATACTATGTAGGTGAGTAATCTTCGGATTTATTTACTTATTGCTCTACATAGATTCCCGTGTAACAAATATATTAACTTTCTAAAGCTGGCACTCAGAGCAAAGTACAGTCACATCGGAAGATGTAGCAGCCGCAGGCACGTACCTGAAGCACAACTTGTACAATGCAGGCATCGAGGAGCTCATCGGCAGCCTCTCCAAAGATGGAGACTCGGAGCGTACTCGGTCGTAGTATTTGTAAAATACTGCTGCTGCTGTATGTATGGTTTGGCGTGCAGACGTGAAGATCCTGGTTGAAGACATTGTGCCGAGGAGGCGGAATCTGACGACAGAGAGTCCACGGATGACCTCCGTGTCTACTAGTAGTAGGGTTCACTCACTAGAATCCATGGAGAAATCGTCTCTTCTTTTTGTTCCGGCCCGGGATGACCCATCATCGGTCGAAAGAGATTTGTAGACTCTTTCACTCGCCTCGACGCGTTGTACTACTGTACATAATTCTCGTGTCTCTGTCGCCGTATCCCCTTGTGATCCGAGGGCGGTAGCTGTTCATCCGCCGTGCACACAGGGGCGGTGACCCCACGGTGCAGGAGTGTTCCGTGTGCACCTACCGGATCTGGGACCCCACGGTGCAGTGAGAAAGGGCGTGCGTCCTTGTGTTGTTCTGGACCAGCCCGGCTCTAGTGGGGAACCCGTGTCAGCCAGGCATACATAGCACGCGCCATGCCATGCCTTTGGCTGGCTGTGTGGGAGAGAAGGCCAGGCTTCGGCTTCTTCAAAAGCCTTTACTACTTCAAGAAGAGTGGAGACTGAAGGTAGAGAGCGTAGCGCTTCAGGCTTCTCTTCCTCCCAGACTCACTTCTTCCAGAGTCCTCGGGGGCTGGATCACTCGAGGCCGGTTCCAGGTGAGCACGCAAGCTCTGGTTCCATAGAATCGAAGTTTCCTTTCGTGGCTTTCTTCTTCCTTCTTCCCCGTTGATTCTCTCTCTCTCTCTCTGACGGTCCAGAGGATAGGAGACCCATAGCTCGTCTGTCAGTGTGTGTGGAGCCGAGCGTTCGATCATCTCCTGCTCCTGCTCCTTTTCTGTGTGGGCTGAGAATCATTTGATCGGCTCGAATCTCAGACCCTTTTACTAGCACTTCTTGGTTTCTTGTCCTGGGGACTGGAATTCCGATGAACTGCCCTCAGAATTCAGAAAATAGCCTTCATGATTTTCTTCTTTTATTATGTCAACTTCTGTTGGCCATCACCTCTTAGAATTAGGCTCAGATTATATGAAAGGAAATATGGATACTCCCTCGGTCTCAAATTAATTGACTTGGATTTGCCTACATCCGGATGTACCTAGCACTAAAACATGTCTAGATACATCCGAATCTAGACAAATCCAAGTCAATTAATTTGGGTCGGAGGAAGTATTATTATGTGTATATCTCTCTTTCAACTCGGCGTTACTGCAGAAAGTAGCAGCGGGGATACACTTAATTTCTGTCGTCTAAAGATTCAGAGTCTCATTTATTTGTTGGACCAAAATAAATGAAATTTACAGCACATTCATTTTCTTCCTTCCAAAGGACCCAAGATATCAAGTCATCATTAATAATGACCCACCTGCCTTACATTATGCCTTTCGTTATTTCTATCTATTTATTACTGCATCTTCCTGTACCTGCCTTGAACACACTTCTGCTCTATTTGCGCTGCCATATGGGACATATCTGGATTTTACAGCACAAAACTTGAGATTATTGCGTATTAAATTTTCCTCTGTCTGATTTTGGCTTCTGGAATCAAAGCAGAAAGGTGGCACATGTTTGATGGCACCCCTAGAGTCAGGTTCTTCAGAAATCTTCTTCGAAAGCAGTGCGATCGACAACACATTTGATATCTATGAGTGCAATAGCATGGCAGACACAAAATCCCTGGCAGATCATAGCCGGTATTCCCGGCCTCCGTGCATTAGTCGGCCTGATCCACCCCCGCTGCCTGGAACTTCTTATGGCAAGCAGAGAAATTCTAGGAATGGAAAGGCTTGCAGTATTCATGTCACTGAAGAGGTCCAGGACTACTGGAACAAGCTGTTCTCAGAAGGGTATCAAGCCGATGTCCACGTTTCGACAGATGATGGAACAAAGATCTTATCACATTCATGTATTCTGGTAAGTACAGGTTTATGATTCTTTTCCTATATAAATGGCCATTCCTAAAGCACGTGCAGGTCCTGATCTTATGTAAGACCTCCATCTCCTCTTGTACAGGGCGTCAGATCGCCTGTTCTGAGAACTATGCTGGAAGAAGCGAGAGTAGAACATGGTTTCAGACATATCCTGATTTCTGGTGTACCATCACAAGCGGTTCATGTCTTCATCAGATACCTTTATTCTTCATGGTATGACCGCATCCTATAAATTCATTCTTCTTTGAAAGGTTGAAAATGCCTTGCAATCAATTATACTGAATACTTGCAAATCCAGGCCAAACATTTTGTAACTGCTTGTTCCCAAGTAAGGAGAGAACGAAATTCGTATACTTATGTATAATGCTATCATGCTGCTCTGTGTATCATGTATTTATGTTCCATGTTCAGAGGTGGTTGTACACAAAATCATTTGTTTGCTCAATCATTTCTCAGTGATTAAACCTAAAAGCAATGTAGGCTGTATTCAGAGTTGAACGTTTATGTTTCTTTCTTCAGAGTTTTTAGTATGCCCATCTTTGACTACAAGAGATAGCTTGATGAAACCTTGTCATTTATGTTGTTTCTCTGGTGAAGTTTTCAGCAGGATGAGATGAAGGAATATGCTGTTCATTTGCTTGTACTATCTCACGTTTTCTCCGTACAATCCCTGAAGATTGTCTGCACCGACCAACTTGAGAGATTTTTTCTTGCTTCTGATAACGTGGTAGACATGCTACAACTGGCTAGATTATGTGACGCATCAAGGCTCTCGCTCATCTGTACTCGTATGATCGTTGGAGATTTCAAGACTATCTCTCTGACAGAAGGGTGGAAGGTGATGAGACAGGTGAACCCAAGCCTAGAGCAAGAGCTTCTCGAGTCTCTTGTTGAAGTGGATACAGTGAGTTCCCTGCACCAGAGAATCGTAATATGACTTAATCGGTGGTCAATCCACCTTGCATCATCTCAGTCATTCAAATTGCTTGTCTCGCTATATCTTATGTGTTAGATCTTGCACACAATGATCAGCTAATATTTATACGTTTATCATGGTTCATGATCATCGTTCTCAAAACTGAATTTGGCGCAGAGAAGGCAAGAAAGAGCTAAAAGGATGGAGGAAAAGAAGGTTTATCTTCAATTACATGAAGCTATGGAAGCCCTTGTCCATATATGCCGAGACGGATGCAGGACAATTGGCCCCTGGGATCAGAAACTGAAGGGTGGCCAAGCTGTTTGCAAGTTTCCTGCCTGTAAGGGTGTTGAGCTGCTGGTGCGCCATTTCTCAGCATGCAAATTGCGGGTGCCCGGTGGCTGCGCCAACTGCAAGCGCATATGGCAGCTTCTTGAGCTGCATTCTCGGATGTGTTCCACACCAGAAACCTGCAGGGTTCCTTTGTGCAGGTGAGGTTTTATCTTTGTTGGTCAAGTCCATTTCATTGAGACACATAAGTCAGGCTTTTCATAAGTTAATTCAGCATTTTGCTGTCATAGCATCCCATAATATTTTTAATCCTCTATTTCCAAAAGGGGTGCCTTCCTGGCTTCATCTTGATAAACTACAGCTAGCGTGACTTACAACCAGATAGCAGATATGGAGGAACTTTTGACAATTATAACGATTAAAATTCAGAATTCCCGAAGAAGATGCTGCGCACATACACATACACACGCACATATTTATAATGGCCTTCCATCTTTTTCTCACTAGCTACCATGTCACCTCCCCAAAAAATATTTAGCATAACAGGAGACTTATTGCAGTATTTCTTCAGCATATGTGTTATATACACTTCATTGCTGTACTGTTTTTACATGTTGCAGGCATTTTAAAATGAAAATGCAGCATCTGAGCAAGAAAGAAAAGATCAAATGGGACCTTTTGGCATGTAAGGTGCTAGAGAGCAAAGGAACAATCAGTTCCATCCCAGCAAGGAGAAAGTTAACATCCAAGGCAATTGGAAGTTGCCCTGTAATTTGACAGTAAAGATGTTCCTATGTGAATCATGTTTATAGTATCTTTCAGCAAACTCAGGGAACTACACTGGTTATTACTATTGTGGACCATTTTACTGCGTATGTATCACACATCGTCATTCTTCACCAGCGCCCCACCTAATGCTTCATCCCTCGCCATAGCCAGGCAAAGCTCGTGCGCCGCGACGCAGATTGTTTTCTGGATCTATCAGATCGAGCGGCCAGCGCATGGAAGTCAAGCGGGCAGAACGTGGATGAAGGAAAATGGTTGTTTAAGCTATTAACCGAGGAGGGAGTATGGCAAACCCTCTTGAGGAGGAAATACATAGGCTCAAAAGCAGTATCCTAAATATACTGGGAACCAGGTGATTCACACTTTTGGGCTGGTCTAATGCATGTGAAGAATTTCTTCTTCGTCTTGGATCTTTACTTATTAAGGATGGTATTAGAGTTTGTTTTGTATTAGAGTAGGACTCTAGCCTAAGTCGGTTTAGGGCCTAACCTTAGGCCGGCCGACTCTCCCTCTCTTCTATATAAACGTTATAATATTGTCTAAATCAATACAAGTTATTTCTCTCCCAAACTATCATGGTATCAGACGCCTAGGTTTTTCCGCACCTAGATGGCTCCGCCTACTCCACCGCCGCCGCCGAAAGGTCCTCTCTGGACCGCGGCGGAAGCTCGCGCCGCCGGCGTGAAACCCACCTCCTCTATCTCCACCTCTACCCCTATTACCCAACAAAATCCTATCCAAATAGCCCCAATTTTTTTAGCCGATACAATCTCCGACGTCTCTCCGTTCATAGCTATTACCCTAGATCTTGCACTCCACAACTACTACCATTGGCACCACTTATTTCATGTTCATCTCGGCCGATGTGGTCTCCGTGATCACGTCGATCCTAACTCGGTGCCTCGTCCTGCCGATCCTCGTTGGGTCCAAGATGATCTAGCAATTATACAATGGATCTACACCCGCATATCCACCGAGCTTTTCATCGTCTCCAACGACGACGCCACCGCCGCGCATCTATGGGACTCTCTTCAACAGCTTTTCCAGGATAATAGCGACGCCCGCATCAATGCCCTACATACCGAGCTCCATACTATGTCTCAAGGAGACGCCTCTGTCACCGTTCTATGCCAGAAGATCAAGGCTATCAGCGACGAATTACGTGAGCTCGGCGACCCTGTTGAAGATCACACACTCATCAATGCTCTCCTCGTCAGCCTCGGCGAGCAATTCGACAAGCAGGTGGCCTTTATTCCGATGATGCGCCCGCGTGTAACACCCTCAGAATCGGCCCTATGCAAGTTTCAGCGCTTCCCGCCAAACCCGCATAGAAACGATTCAAAGGTGCCCACCAGGCACTTTCGTGCGGGTGGAGAACAAAGTAATAACATTACACAACAGTCCTCGATGGGACCCACAGAACAGATATATATACAACAGCGACTCAATGAGTCAAGAATACAGATATAATATACAAAGATCCAAATCACCTTGAAAAAGATTGAGCGTCCGACTACGGACAAGATGCAAATGGGGCTAAGAGCCCTGAAGAATAACCAATGGCGTCCATATCCCTGCCCAGGCCAAGCCGGAAGGGTAACCCTGCTAACGACGTCGATCTCAAGACCTGCTTAAACAAAAGGGGTGCCGACAAAGGGCAAAGGAAAAAGAGAGAGCGGTCAGTACTGAGGCCAGTACACGGCGAGGCTAGAATTCGGCGGTCCTCGCCTACATAGGTATGGTGGGCTGAAGCGGCAGCGCAGCATGCACTAAACAACCTATAGAGACTCGATATAACTGTCGGCTATCAGAGAGGGATAAGAAAGCCCTATTCGGAACCAACCTGATTCTACCACCAAACAAACCCATCCTGGTATTTCCCCCTCGAGACCAAACGAGGAAGTCAACCGAGGAACTCACACAGTTGGCAGTTTTATTCATTCCGTTATAGTGGCGGCAATTACTAGGCAATTACTAGTTGAAAGCGCACCCGATAAAACAAAAACTCCAACGGGGTCGAAAAACATATGAACCTATGAGTATTACATCTTTGTATCCTCAGATGGTTACTCCCATCGGGAGCGCCTATACAATATCCAAGAAAACTAACAACTTCAGTTATTCCAACAGTCAAACAAGGCAGTCGACAAAATTCAAAAAATCCTTGGACCGCGCTTGACGCGATAAAAAGTCTGAATGTCGTGTCCATGACATGAAGGTAAGACCCCAGGATCCGTCTTGTGTGGCCTGGTAACCGCACATGAATGCGCTCTGTTAGTAAATTATCTATATCAACGATATGATGAAAAATCCTAACGGACGCGTTGGGTACCCAAAATCATAGTACTGGAATTTAGTATTTGATAAGACCTCAACGGCTCGAACTGAATAACGCCAGCAAATACTGAGTTTAGGCCCGTGGACTTGAATTTGACGTAGGTTCACAGTGTTTTTTCTCAGGAGCAATTAACTGATTCATGATCCATCGGATGCATCAGAACCGTTGTACCATATCTCTACGACAGTTAAATGAGAATATATTAAGAATACTTTGGCTTACATTGTCTTTGTGACTGGCCCGAATCTACGATTCGGATGGAGTTTTGGGGTAATGACATGGGTATGATTATTCGGGTTCTTATGATTAGTTATCCTGGTTATATAAAGGTTTACAACCCGCAAGGCTCAAGAAGAACCAAGGAAGGCCCAAGAAGCATCTGCCGGAAGGCATGTCTTACTAGATAAGGAAAGAGTAGGAACCACGTTGTATTAGTGTTGTAATTATAACTTGTAACCTATCTGTATACGGTCTCAGTATCCAGCCTATTATATAAAGGCTAGGAGGAGCCAACGGAGAGGTACCGAAAAGCTTTGAGCAATCTATAATTACATTGTTTACAAGCAATCAGACGACTTCGACTCCTTTGTTTACCTAATCAGCTGACAAAATCCCCATCGTTCTCTTTTTCATGAAATCCTAAGTCCATAACCATGGTCTTTGCCGAGGTTACCCCTCGTCAATCATCGATAACTTCAAGGTAGAAAAGGCGTTTACAATGATGGCCTCTTGATAATTTTTTGTCATAGTTGAAACATAATCCCTTCTCCCTTCTTTCTGCCATCTCCGTGGTTGTAAACCGGCGGAGCGCCCATCCATCCCCAATTATAACTGGACCAGTCAAGGGCATATCTTGCAGTTGTCCTATGGGCATGGATGACTTTTCGTTGGAGGATGCTTCTTTGATGGAACAAGCTGTGACTTTAGCCCTTAGTTCATGAGCAAGTGAAGTGTCATGGTATTTCCGATGAGTACGCCATAGGGGGATCCTCACAACGTGGGTGTGGAAGGCGAGCTGGCGGGGTGCGAGGTAACACATCTTACCCAGGTCTAGATACCACGACGGTGGCAGGATCCTACTCCTGCTTCCAATCACTATAAGGCAAATACGCCAGGTTACAGAGATTGTAAGGTTTGCTATGTGAGATTGTCTATTTCCCTAAAGGCTCCTAGGTCCGGCTTATAAAAGCACCAGAACCTAGGGTTACAGGGGTAAAGTCCATATCAGACAGATTACAGAGTCCTACACTAATACTAACTAGTCTTCGTGTTTTGTACTCCAAGGCTCCGGCTTCGTATTATGTCGGTACCGTAGTCTCCTTGTTATCCGGCATGGCTTTCCCTTCAAGATTCCCCTAACTAGGTTGTCCAGCAGGCCATAGGCCATGCTACCATCCGTGGGCCACCCGGGTTAGCCGGAATAAGGTCATGCTATGGTGATACCCATAATGCATATCCCCAAGGCGCGTTGATGTGTTCAAATCTTGCGGATTATGCAGCTCCACGTCGATCTTCAACAGGTCGATTGAACCATAGGTGAAGATGGACACGTGTTGTGCCATCGACAAGGCTTCAATGTGCCCCAAAAGTGGTAGATACTTTTCTTGGTACTCGGCAACAGTCCCTATCATCCGAAACCTTGTTAATTCACCCATAGAATTGGATCGAACCAAAGAAAATATAGGCACGGGATGCACCTTTGGCAATTTGTACTCCCTCTATTCATAATTAACTCTCCGTTCAGAAATAACTGACTCACATTTGTCACATTTGTCTAGATTCACATATATCCATGTCTAGATACATGCGGATCTAGACAAATGTGAGTCAATTAATTCCGAACGGAGGGAGTATGTGATCGGTGTTGTGAGATGTTGATGTGATCGATAACCTTTGCTAGACCTAACAACACAATGTTGAGTTAATGTGTTCACGTTTGTATCATAACTTAAAATACCAGATCAATCCAAGACATTGGTGCGAAAAGTGTCTTTGCAACATGGCATCAGTGCTCCCTTCAATTTCAGACTTTTCGAAATTTCAAAACCCCACACTTCTATGTATCCAAAAATTATGACGTTAATAGATATATACAAGAGGAGTGTACGCTGTTAAAATATACATTTTATTTTTGGGAATATAAAAAACAAAATTCTGACAGTAAATAGTAGAAAAATAGTATACCTTTTTGTTAGAAATTTGTTTTTGTATTTTCCAAAATATAAAAAGTATTTTTTAACGGTATTTTTTTGCGTAGACTGATCCTATATATATCCATCTATATATTGAACGCTATAATTTTTAGAGAGAAGTGTGAGGTTTTAAAATTATCAAAAATCTCAAAGTGAAGGGAGCACTGGTGCAATGTGCACCAAATCCCTTCTCGACATTGGTGATAAAATAAACGCAATATCGTCAAACTAATCACATGTATCATTTTTTTTTTGAGAAACACAGTACAATCGTAGACGCTCACAACACGTACATGCACCCACCCCTATGAACGCACACACGCACACCCTACCCCTATGAGCACCTCCGAGAGCCTGAGCCGGCAGATCGGGTCTTGAGATTGACGAAGTCACCACGGACGCCTCGCTGTCGACGGAAACGTCGCCTCCCACTGAAAGAATATTCCGCTTTTATGCAACACGCAGTGTCAAACCTGGGGTTTGAACTCTGGTGGGCTGAGGGTACAACCACCCTCCTAGCCACCCAACCACAGGTTGGTTTGCAAATCACATGTATCATGATGTAACGAGTATTAACAAATTGATCAACTGCTGTGAATATAGGACTAAAAAAGATGATATTCTTGTGGTTTACAATCACAGGTAAGAAGAATGTTATTGGAGCCAAACCAGGGCCAGTTCTATCATGGGCGCAACGAGTGGAGATTGCCCTAAGTGCTGCAAATGGGCTTGAGTTCCTCCACGAGAAGGCACAGCCTTGCATTATCCACAGTTGCATCAATTCCAGCAACATACTTCTCTTTGACAACGACGTCGCAAAGATTGGGGGCATTGGTGTTTCCAAACAGCCCTCTAAGTTCAATATTGTTTTGGATCCTTCGGATGGTATTTGTTTGGGTGGTACTTATAGTGCTCCTTCCGGTCACGAAGCGCCTGAGTATGCAGCCAAATACGTCTCAAGACAAAGAAAGTATGCAACCAAATGTTCGATGCTGTTAGATCCTTTCGCTGGAGCTTGGAAAATCATATGTGCTCTCCTACTTATCTATTATTTTGTTCTGTTATTAGGTATTTAACTGTCGGGCTAAGCACGAAAATTGATGTCTACAGCTTCGGTGTCGTGTTGCTGGAACTTTTAACAGGTCGGAAGGCATCTTATCCTAGGCTCGTGACATGGGTATGTATGCATTCATTCATGGATATAATTTCTTGAGAAGATGCAACAACAAAACTTTGATCATATCAACATGCAGGCTACTCCAAGACTTAGCGAAGACAAGGTGCATCAATGTGTCGGTAAGAGGCTAAGAGGAAATTACCCTCGCAAGGCTCTCGCCAAGGTATATTCTTGCAATTGAGTTTTTATTCTCAATGCTCTTGGTACCTTTTTTCTGATAAAGTAGTACGGACTATATTACTATTGTTGTGTTTGTGTATATTGTGTACGAGTTGGGTGTTATATTTGGACTTGTGTTGTAGTGTGGATTGCTTACGAGTAATATTGGATCGAACACTTGTAGCTTAGGCGTCATATAATGTAACCTATGATGACTTGATTGTACAAGACATGCGGTGGGAGCCGGTGGCTTGTGCCAAGGCCCAGGGCAGCCGGTATTGCAGTATCAAAGGAAAGGAACGCCCGTAGTCATGCCCCACCGCGTGAATTGTCGTTCCTGGTCCTGCAAATTGAGCTCTCAAAGCACAATGAACAGAACACAATTGAACACGAGTGTTCGCGCTGCATGCAAAATCTCCATACTTTTTGTTTCTACTGAACCTGAAAACGTGGCCAACTAACAAACAAAAAACTAGCTACAATGCGCACTTACTGAACGTGCCCACTCACGTGAGCTCCCTACGCAGATCTGCAAGGGAGTACATGAGGACGTGCTCGTCCGCAGTGGTTCTCAATGAGGAGCGCGTGATCCCGTCGCCACAAACGACGATCCGTGGTACCTGGACACGGGGGCGAGCTGTCACATGACAGGGACGAGGAGCGTCTTCAACCCGCTCAACGAGACGGTGCATGACACCGTGAGTTTTGGCGACGGCTCCGTAGTCACTTTGCATGGAAATGGGCCATCTTGTTCACCTGCGCGTCAAGAAATTAGACAATTCTCTCTGGTGTCTTCTTCATCCCCAAGCCATGGACCAACATTCCCTCACTGAGGCAGCTCGACGAGAATGGATGCAAGATGACGATCGAGGGCGGCCACTTGTGCATCTTGGACTAAGAAATAAGGCAGCTGATGACGTGCGTGCAGAGAACCAAGAAACGGCTGACGAGTTGGTTCTGAATCTCGTGGCGCCTGGCCTGCACCTTGATGATCCATCATGGCTATGGCACACACGCTACAGGGCATTTTCATTTCTGGGCCCTCTGCGGTTTGTTACGGAAACAGATGGTGCGTGGCATGCCGGTGTTGAACCACATCGGTGAGTTCTGGGATGGATGTGCTCTAGGGAAGCATCAAGCAACACCTCACATAGTTCTCGTAGACAAGCTCATATCGTGCAGCTAGCGCGCAGGTTTGAGCTCGCGCACACTGACCTCTGCGGTCACATCAGACCAACCATTGCGGCAGGTACCCAATATTTTCTGCTCATTGTCGACGGCTACAATAGATTTATGTGGCCTGAGGCGTTTGCTCGCTTCAGAAAGATCAGGACACAAGCAGAGGCGCAGAGCTAGTGCAGCAAGTTGTTGGCTTTCCGCTCCGACCGCAGAGGCGAGTTCATCTCTAGGGAGATCAAGGCCTACTGTGACGAGGTCAGGGCCATGCACTTCACAAGAGCACCATACTCTCCACAATAGAAAGGCATGGTGGAGCGTTGGAACCAGACAGTGGTGGATGGCGCGTCGCTGCGTGCTCAAGAGTATGTCCGTGCCGGTAGAGTTCTGGAGAGGCTGTGTGTGTGGTGTGTCGTGTACATCCTCAACCGCGCACCCACAAGATGCCTACCGGGACTGTCGACATAAAAGGTGTGATTCAAGCGCAGCCTACTGTTGAACATTGTGCATGTTCGGTTGCATCGCGCATATGAAGCGGACCAGCTCTAGCATCACCAAGCTCTCTGATCGATTGATGTTGGTCTTGTTTGTGGTCTACAAGGAAGGATCCAAGGTGTATCTACGACCCCATCGCCAAGAAGCTACACATCACACGTGACATCGTGTTCGAGGAGCGTCAACCATGGACATGGACTCCATCAATACCAGTGGCCAGTAAAACGACATCATCATCGCCCACGTCGAGCATCTTCACTATGGTGTATACCACATGTCGTGGCGAGAGCGTCATGGACGGCGGAGGCGATCCTGTACAGGCTACGCGCATGCTGCTCCGGATGTGCATGTGGATGGAACACCAACTGCATCAAGCAGTGAACCTATCACGCTCGCTGCCTCACCTGAGCTTGCGGTGGAGTGGTGCACACCACCCTCCCATGATGAGCATACTTTGGATCTAGATGATGGAGATGGACCGTGCTGCTACCCGCGCCTCGAGATTCTCTATGGCACCACCATGCCGCTCTAGAACACTCTAGACCATGATCCAGAGGAGACCACCCTCTGCCTACTAATGACAGAGGAACCGACGAGTGTCGACGAGGCCCTGTCCGATGCTTCGTGGTGTGAGGCCATGCATCGGGAGCTGGAGTCCATCATCGACAACTAGAACTAGCAGCTCACTTCGCTCCTTTGCGCTCACCGTGCCATCACGTTGAAGTGGTTGTTCAAGGTCAAAAAGGGTCCTCATGGCAAGATCATCAAGTACAAGGCAACGCTTCTGTCGCCATCTAGGAGTGCCCGAGAGAGTCGCTTGCCCTGTACGCCTCCCTCTACAATTATGGAGAAGCGCCCAACAAATGGAACATGACACGGATGATCTTCTCGACTGAATGTGATCGTTATACCTGACCAGGGTAGATCCATACCGTCGATGGTGTTAATATCCTGGAATAGGAGTTTATGGTCCCGTCGAGTGTCTTAAGTCGTCATGGTGAGTACCTCCCTAGCGAGGAGGCCGCCGCCGATGTGGTTGAAGATCATGTTGGCTATCTCGATCGAAGATCCAAAACTGCCGAGGTAGTTTACGATGGTAGATTTATGTTCGGAGGGGTCACACTTAGAGATCAGAATGGTAGCACACAGAGACAAAGATTTATACTTAGAGATCGAGATGGTAGCGCACAAAGACAAAGATTTACACTTAGAGATCGGGATGGTAGCACACAGAGACAAATATTTATACAGATTCGTGGCTTGGACGTACAATGTCCAGTAACAACCTTACTCATGTTTGTGGGTGTTTGGGATTATATGTCGTGTGCTCTGATGATCTCGAGGTAGAGCTCGATCTCATCTATGGTGAGGAGGTATTTGTTCGGAGGACCACGAAGGTGTTTAGATCTATCCCATTCGACATACCTACCCCTTATATACGCGGTGGGCTCTAGGGTTACAGAGTGTCGAGATGGGTTTACAAGTGGCAGCACCTATGCTAAAAGCCATATCAGATATCTAGATCCGATCTTGCCGAAGTTACAGGACATCTCGAGAAATGAGTGATCTGCAATCCTCCTTGGCTTGACTGCCAATGCGATGTCTTTCGATCCCTGTCTAGGGTCCGAACCTCTGTCGGATGCTACCATGGTTCTGGGCGGGCCATCTTTCGGTTTGCTAGACCCACCCGGTACCTATGACCTCGTCACTTTCAATGACGGTGTACCTCGACTCGGCATCCAATAAACACCGACTTCGATATATGATGGCGTACTCTTTGCCTTCAACTTCTTAGGCTAAGAAAATGCCAATAGATTTTCTCCTTGGGCAAGAATGTATAGCAAACAACCTTCCCTGAGGCGGTGCTCTTAGAACTAGGGGAGATGATAAGCATGCTTTAATGTTCTCGAGCGCCTCTTGTTGGATTGCCCCCAAGTGAATTCAACGTCGTTATTCAGCCGAAGGATCGAGTTAAACACATTTTCTTTCCCCGACAGGTTCACTATGAATATTAGTAGATAATTCACCTTTTAGAGAAACTTCTGGATCTCCTTTTTGCAAGTCGGAACTTGGACTTTCTGGATAGCTTCTATGTTTTTGGATCGATATCTATGCCATGCTGATGAATAATAAAGCCTAGAAATTTTCCAACCGACACCAAAGACACACTTCAGCAGATTCATTTTGAGCCCGTACTTTCTCATCCTTTCAAATGCTAGGCACATGATATGGTGTCCGGCATAAGGACAACGTTGTTGATATATACTTCTAGCACGACTCCAAGAAGGTCATGGAAGATCACTCTCTGATGTGTGGTGCTGGCTTTCTTTAACCCGAAGGTCATCAACGTCCACTCAAATAATCCAACGAAACTATGGCTAGTGAAATGCTATCTTAGCTGAGTCATCTTTGACCATAAGTATTTGGTTGTACCCCGTGCGTTATCGTTGATAATCATGCCGACTATTGGCATAAGATATTCGTCCTAGGGTGTGTTCCTATTAAGATCTCCAAAGTCCATGCACATACTGATCTTGCCAGATCCTTTCTTTTCTAAGGGCACGATGTTGGAGATCCACTCGGTATACCTGCATAGCCGGATAAACTTAGCTTTGCAGATCCGACTGATCTCCTCGTTGATCCGGTTATAGATATTTGGATTGAATTTTCTGTCCTACTGCTTGTGAGGTCGAATGCTGACCTCCATGTGGGCACCATAAGAGGTGTGGTTCAAGTGCAAGCCTACTGTTGAACATCTGCGCACGTTCGGCTGCGTCGCACATATGAAGCGGACCGGTCCTAGCATTACCAAGCTCTCCGATCGATCGACGGTGGTGGTGTTCATGGTCTACAAGGAAGGATCCAAGGCCGTCGGAGGGTGTGCGTGGCCGCGGCATCAAGCACTCCGTCGACATGTGGCCGGCCTCGCCGCAGCGGATGCAAAGGGCCCGGTCGTGCAGTGCAGTCCTTCGCTCTGTGTCTCTACTTGTGGCAGAGGAGACATAACCCATTGTAGGAATCATAGGTGCCGGCGTCACGTCCAGTTCGGGCCGCCCTCGCCGCAGCCACTTTCCTGCTGGCGGGATGAATTGTACAGCCGTGCTCCTGTTCGCAGGATTGATGAGTCATAGCTCGTTGAAACGAAAGAGAGACGTAATCACGTGATTTTGTTTGTAGCTCTTCTTCAGCATGTTATAATTCTAATCTCACGGTACTATTGTGAAAAGATTAATACTAATTGCTTTCGTGTATATTGTCGCAATCCTGCAAGCAGATGGCTGCAATCGCGGCGCTCTGTACTCAGTACGAGGCGGACTTCCGGCCAGACATGAGCATGGTCGTCAAGGCTCTGACTCCGCTGGCGAGGCCTCCAGTCAGCACCTCAAGCAATCTTTCCAGCGCTGCTGAAGCATCTCGAGTGTGAGACGTCTGTCTTCTCTATCAGTGAAATAGCACGTCATGTGATTCTGTGGCTAAATCTTGAATTGAAACATCCACTCCCGTTACGTAATCTAATACTCCCTCCCACCCAAATTAGTTGACTTAGATTTATCTAGATTTAATTATATCTAGACATAATTTAATATTAAATTTATCCGTACCTTGATAAATTTGAGTCAACTAATTTGGATTAGAGAGAGTAGGTTTTTCTCAAAAGACCGTTCATCTGTTTTCCGCTGGTGAATACTGGCCCCATAAACGCCATAGACTGTGGTGTTACGCACGAAAATCAAAAGCAGTGGAAAACAGCTCCGCGGGCGAGCAGGAGCCCAATCGCCGCCGCACCCCTCTCCACCCCCGCCGTTGCCGGCGTGAGCTGCCGGGCGCGGCCCGGGAGGTGCCGGCGGCGCCCCCCTTCCTTCCCCCCCTCGCGACGAGGGCGCGCGGGCGCTTCTCTGGCGAGCGGTGCTGCTCGGGTGGCTTGGGCGCGGCTCCGACCGAGGAGCGACAATACGGCGACGCGACTTCTGCGGGGCGGCGCTAGGAGCAGCGGGGCGGCGTTGGGATCGGATGGGTGGCGGCCGGACGCCCCAGATCTGGGGCCCTGCAGGGCCCATTTGGGCCGGTGGCGGGCCAACCTTCTTGTGACGGCACGGCTTCCAGGATGGCGGTGACTGTAGCACGACGCGGGGAGGGTGGCCACGGCGGTCGGCCGGTTGCAGCGTGGCATCAGACTTTACGGGCCCAAACAGGGCCTGCCCGGACCCTATTGGGACTGGTGTGCCCCGGAGGAGCTTTACGGGTCCTCTGGACCTGGCCGGACCCAACTGGGACTGGTGTGTCCTGATGTCGCGTCCGGTCGACTACCGCCTCCGGCGGTGGAGGCAGTTCCCTCCCGCATGGTCGCGGTACTGCCGGCCCCGATTCGGGCTATCGTTCACTTCCTTTTGGCCACGTGTGCGTAGCTTCGGTGAGACGACGACGATGGAGGCTTCGTGACCGTAGTGGCTTGTGGGCGGCAAGTTTGGTGGTTGAGGCTTCGTCCTCGTGGGGCTCTCGAGCAACAGATCGTCTGAGGGTAGTGGATAGGGTGTTCGCGAGAAATCCTTGTCGACTCGCTCGACACCGACGCAGTGCCGCCTGCGGGTGGCACCATGCCTTCCTGAAGGACGTCGTGGCTACCCTTCATCCACTTCCTTCTATGTGCCAGGGGAAACCCTAGGACCAGTGCGCTGGTCCGGGCAGCAACGTTGTCGCTTCCTTCTTGAAGGTGTTGCTTGGTACTTGATGATCTGTGGCTAGGAGTGTGGAGGATCTTGTTCGGGGGCGCAGCGGTGGCGGAACTCGCTCGCTTAGTCGGTCCGTCTTTGTCTCTTTTGTTTCTTCTTCTTTTTCTTTTGGGCTTGTGCTTGTTGCTGCCCCAACATTTGTTCGTTTTGTATCTTGTTGTATCATGTGGTTGCTAGCGGGACGAAAACCTATTCCGAGGACTGTGGTGTTCAAGAGAGGCTGCCGGTGGGCCCTTGGCTACAATAATTTGCATGGATGCCAATGGTACCGATGTCGAGCTACGACTATACTCAAAAACTCTTTTTTTTTGTGTGCGCTTTATTGAACATCTCCTAGAGTTGTTCTGAGGTGCTAGAGAATAAAGGAGCAATCAGTTTCATCTCAGCAAGGAGAAAAATCTCCTCCAAGCCAATTGGAAGTTGCTCGGTGGTTCGAAGGGAAGATGCTACTTCGGACATATAAGCAGGTGACTACAGTAAGTAGTAGTGTGAACCATTTTACTGCTTACGCTAGTGGCTTTCAGTGCAGGGTGGCGGTTGAATGCATACGATGGTCTCTCCAAGGTCGCCATGGAAAGTTCTTCAGCAAGAGCTTTGCCATTTTGGAGGCAGTTTCTGAGATTCTAGTAGGCCAGTGGGCGGTGCTAACTTGGTGCTCCCAAGTACCAGCATATTGTACTACTAGTCTGAAGAAAATAAAAAATGTCAACGCTGCCTAGTCCTGGATCCGATTCTCACCAATCAGAAACTTTGCATTTCCAACAGAAACATCTTCTGGTCATTTCTGAAGAGTAATAAAACACTTACTAGTATGGAGTAAAGTTAGGGCATCTCCACGAAAGGACCCGTGTGGACAGCAAAGAATTTCTTTGCCAGGTCTGTTTGCGGTTCGGGTGCTCCGAGCGGGCCAACCCATTTTACTTTTCTCTCCATGTCATGGACGCCACACCGTAATTAAGATGGCATGTCCCATTGGCGATCACCATGGTGGCTTCACACCCGACCTTAATAATTTTGATATTAAAACCATTTTCGTGCCAGCCTCAAGCAGACATGCTGGCATTTGTGGGTGGAAAGCATGATTAGGGGATGAAAAAAAATCAAAAACAGAAGACATGGCTGGATAAATTAGAACACATAGGGAGCGGGATTTATATAGGATGAGCTAGAGGAGAAAGGGCGGGAAGAAAAGAGCAGGAAGAAAAAAAGGGTGGGAAATAGATGGCGGAAAATTAATATGGATGACAAAGAGACTTTACCGAGATAATTGAAATACAACACATTTTATTAATATCTAGAATTGGAATGAAGATACATCGCTTGCAACCACACTACAACTAGAATTAAGATACACGGCTACTAGCCATGCCACAACTAAAAATAAGATACATCGCTACTATGACTTAAGTCTAGTGATCCTGAGTCCAGTGTGGTCATTTTCCTGTCTTATCATCACGTTCTTCTGCTGCCTGCGTCTGAGCATACCTTTCTATCTTTCTCTGCCTTTTCTGTCGCCTTGCATTGGCGTTCCTCCTCCTCCCTGAGGTGTTTCCGTTCCTCCCACTTCCTCTGTAACTCTCCAAAGTGACATTGTTGTTCCTCTGGCTCCACTTTATCAAGTGATGCAGCCTTTTCCCGACACTCTTTAGTGTAAAACCTTTCCCATGTACATTGACTTCTTCCTTTTATCTCCCGAAGTACCCACTCAGATTGCTCCGTGTCAATCCCACGATACCATGGACAGATGGGTGGAGACAGCCACATAAATAAAAAACATTAATTAAAGCTCAGGAGAAAAATATGTGCATATTCATCATGGTTAAAACATACCGCATGCCTTTGATATGATGATTACGGGATGGGTTTCATGCCAATAATTGAGATATATGAAAATTTTCATGTCCAACTTATCAGAAATATTCGTCGACTCCTTCACCTTGGCAAGACTGCCGCACCAACAATGGAGACGTTCCTGATGGGTTCGTAGCATGGAAAATAAAAAATTTCTACCGCAAGGATGAACAAAACTCAAATCTAATCTAGATAAAAGCCAAGATCTAATCTACTAGACATGAGCAACGAGATAGATCGGTACTAACCCTCGTAGAACCGAAAGCGTTAACGAGATTAGATCTCGTGGATGATGTAGTCGATCACTTGTCGATGTCAAGATCGTGTGGACGATCCTTCCGGCGCCGCGTTCCGGCAGCGCTTCCGCAGACGGTCACACGTGCGGAGTCGAAGCAGACCTTCCTCTCCCCGTTCCAGCGAGCAGCGGAGGTAGTAGATCTTCTCCACGGAATCCCAGCAGCACGACGGCGTGGTGGTGGTGGTGGAGATGAGAAATCTGCAGGGCTTCGCCTATGCCTGTGCAGAAGAAACGTGGAGGAGAGAGGCGGTTGTGATTGGGAGTTATGAGACAAGGTGCAAGAGGGGGCGCCCCCTCCCTTCTATTTAAAGGAGGGAGGCGCGCCTGGGGAGGGGGAGTCCTAGTAGGACTCCCTCCTCCTTGGGCCGGCGGGTTGGGAGGAGGAGTCCTCCTCCCCCACGAATCCGTGTCTTACCCCACTTGGTTTCTTTGATCCCTTTCTTGGTTTTCAAGCAAACTCCAAGAAATCCTCTAGAACCTTCCAGAACATTTCGAAACCTTCTAGAATCTCCATACAAACACTCCGGAACATTTCCTAACTTAGAAAATGATCCCCAATATATGAATCTCATTCTCCGGACCATTCCGGATCTCCTCGTGATGTCCCGGACCCATTCCGAGACTCCGAACAACATTCGGTCTCCAACGCAAATTCCATATCTACTTCAAACAACTTCGAACCTTAAGTGTGTCACCCTACGGTTCGTGAATATGCAGACATGACGAAGACACCTCTCCCATCAATAACCATCAGCGGGATCCAGAGATCCATAACGGCTCCTACATACTCAACGATTACTTCGTGATTGATTGAACCAATTTACATACTAAAACAATTCCCTTTGTCTCGCGACATTCTACTTATCCGAGGTTTGATCGTCAGTATCTTCATACCTAGTTCTTCCTCGTTACTGACAAGTACTCTTTACTCGTTCCATGTTATGTCATCCCTTGTGACCCAGTCACATGCTTGCAAGCTATCTAGATGACATTCCACCGAGAGGGCCCAGAGTATATCTATCCGTCATATGGATGGACAAATCCCAATCTTGGTCTATGCGCTTCAACACATACTTTCAGAATACCCGATGACACCTTTATAACCGCCCAGTTACGAAGCGGCGTTTGATGTCATCAAAGTATCCATCCGGTGATGGTGATTAACATAACCTCATGGTCGAAGGATTAGGTTACTATGTATTTCAAAGCTTACAGCAATACGAACTTAATGACTTGATCTTATGCTACGCTTACTATGGGTGTGTGTCCATCACATCATTCTCCTAATGATATAACCTTGTTATTAATCACATCCAATGTCCATGATCAGGAAACCATGATCATCAATTAATCAACAAGCTAGTTTAACAAGAGGCTTACTAGGGACTCTTTTATGTTTACAAAACACACAAGTATTAGTGTTTCCTAATAATACAATTATAGCATGGGATGTAAATATTTATCATAAACACAAAGATATAATAATAACCTCTTTTATTATTGCCTCTTGGGCATATCTCCAACAGTCTCCCACTTGCACTAGAGTCAATAATCTAGATTACATGGTAATATACCTCACACCCATGGCGTTCTGGTGTTGGTCATGCTTTGCCCTAGGGAGAGGTTTAGTCAACGGATCTGCCACATTCAGATCAGTGTGTACTTTGCAAATCTTTATGTCACCATCTTGGACATACTCGCGAATAGCATGAAAACGTAGCTTGATGTGCTTCAGCTTGCTATGTGACCTTGGCTCCTGTGCATTAGCTATGGCACCTGTATTGTCACAGTAGATGGCCATCGGGTCCAACGCACTGGGAACCACGCCAAGTTCAGTAATGAACTCCTTCATCCATATGGCTTCTTGTGCAGCCTCCGAAGCAGCTATGTATTCCGATTTAGTTGAAGATTTTGCCACAACGCTTTGCTTGGCACTCCTCCAGCTTATTGCAGCACCATTCAAAATAAATACGTATCCAGATTGTGACTTCGAGTCATCTGGATCGGTGTTCCAACTAGCATCAGTGTAACCGTTTACAACAAGCTGTTCATCACCTCCATAAGAAAGAACCATATCCTTAGTCCTATTCAGGTACTTTAGGATATTCTTGACCGCTGTCCAGTGTTCCATTCCAGGATCACTTTGATATCTGCTAGTCAAACTAACAGCATGTGCTATATCCGGTCTTGTACACAGCATGGCATACATGATAGAACCTATGGCCGAGGCATAGGGAATTTTATTCATCTTTTCTCTATCTTCTGCCGTAGCTGGACTTTGAGTTTTACTCAAGGTCTTACCTGACAACATGGGCACGAACCCTTTCTTGCTCTCTTCCATTCTAAACTTCTTTAGAACTTTGTCTAAGTATGTACTTTGTGAAAGCGCTATTAGGCGTCTTGATCTATCTCTATAAATCTTGATGCCTAGAATATATGCCGCTTCGCCAAGATCCTTCATCGAAAAACTATTATTCAAATAGGTTTTGACGCTATTAAGAAGTTCTATATCATTCCCAATCAACAATATGTCATCTACATATAGTACTAGGAATGCTACAGAGCTCCCACTCACTTTCTTGTAAATACAAGCTTCTCCATATGTTTGTATAAATCCAAAGTTTTTGATTACTTTATCAAAATGTTGATTCCAACTCCGGGATGCTTGCTTCAGTCCATAAATGGAGTGCTGAAGTTTGCATACCTTGTCAGCATCTTTAGGATCGACAAAACCCTTGGGTTGTACCATATACAACTCTTCCTCAATGTCACCATTAAGGAACGCCGTTTTGACATCCATCTGCCAAATTTCATAATCAAAATATGCAGCGATTGCTAACATAATCCTCACAGACTTTAGCTTCGCTACTGGTGAGAAAGTCTCATCGTAGTCAACTCCTTGAATTTGTCGGAACCCTTTCGCGACAAGTCGAGCTTTATAGACGGTAACATTACCATCAGCATCTGTTTTTCTTTTGAAAATCCATTTGTTCTCGACAGCCTTTCGGCCATCTGGTAAGTCCACCAAAGTCCATACTTGGTTTTCGTACATGGATCCCATTTCGGATTTCATGGCTTCTAGCCATTTGTTGGAATCTGGGCTCACCATAGCTTCTTCATACGTCGCAGGGTCATCAGTGTTGTCCACTAACATGACGTTCAAGGCAGAGTCATACCACTCAGGAGTGGTACGGACCCTCGTTGACCTGCGAGGTTTAGTAGTAACTTCGTTCGAAGTTTCATGATCATCATTATTAGCTTCCTCTCCAGTTGGTGCAGGCGGCACAGAAACAACTTCCGGTGCTGCGCTACTCTCAATTCCGAAAGAAGGTTCAATAACCTCGTCGAGTTCTACTTTTCTTCCAGTCACTTCTTTCGAGAGAAATTCCTTCTCCAGAAAGGATCCATTCTTAGCAACGAAAACTTTGCCTTCGGATCTATGATAGAAGGTATACCCAATTGTTTCTTTAGGGTATCCTATGAAGACGCATTTCTCCGCTTTGGGTTCAAGCTTATCGGGTTGTAACTTCTTTACATACGCCTCGCAACCCCAAACTTTAAGGAACGACAACTTAGGTTTCTTTCCAAACCACAATTCGTACGGTGTCGTTTCAACGGATTTAGATGGTGCCCTATTTAAAGTGAATGCGGCTGTCTCTAATGCATAGCCCCAAAATGATAACGGTAAATCTGTAAGAGACATCATAGACCGAACCATATCTAAGAGAGTTCGATTGCGACGTTCGGACACACCATTACGCTGTGGTGTTCCCGACGGTGTCAACTGTGAAAGTATTCCACATTTCTTTAAATGCATGCCAAACTCATAACTCAGATATTCACCTCCGCGATCAGAACGCAGAAACTTAATCTTCTTGTTACGATGATTTTCCACTTCACTTTGAAATTCCTTAAACTTCTCGAAAGTTTTGGATTTATGTTTCATAAAGTAGACATACCCATATCTACTTAAGTCATCCGTGAAAGTGAGAACATAATGATATCCACCACGCGATGCTACACTCATTAGACCGCACACATCGGTATGTATTATTTCCAATAAGTCTGTAGCTCGCTCCATTATTCCAGAGAATGGAGTCTTAGTCATTTTTCCCATTAGACATGCTTCGCATCTTTCAAGTGATTCAAAATCAAGTGATTCAAGAAGTCCATCAGAATGGAGTTTCTTCATACGCTTCACTCCAATGTGACCAAGACGACAGTGCCACATGTATGTAGAATTATCATTCAATTTTATTCGTTTAGCATCTATGTTGTGAACATGTGTATCACTACTATCGAGATTTAATAAGAATAAACCATTCATCTCAGGTGCAAAACCATAAAAGATATTACTCATATAAATCGAACAACCTTTATTCTCAGACTTAAAAGAGTAACCGTCTTGCAATAAACAAGATCCAGATATAATGTTCATGCTTAACGCAGGCACCAAATAACAATTATTTAAATTTAAAACTAATCCCGATGGTAGATGTAGAGGGAGCGTGCCGACGGCGATCACATCAACCTTGGAGCCATTTCCAACGCGCATCGTCACCTCGTCTCTCGCCAGTCTTCGTTTATTCTGCAGCTCCTGTTTCGAGTTACAAATATGAGCAACCGAACCAGTATCAAATACCCAGGCACTACTACGATTACTAGTAAGATACACATCTATAACATGTATATCGAATATACCTTTCTTCTTGATGTTGCCGTTCTTCAGATCCGCCAGGTATTTGGGGCAGTTACGCTTCCGGTGACCAGCACCCTTGCAGTAGAAGCACTCAGTTTCAGGTTTAGGACCAGCCTTGGGCTTCTTAGCAGGTGCGGCAGCTTTCTTGCCGTCCTTCTTGAAGTTGCCCTTGTTCTTAGGCTTGCCCCGTTTCTTGAAATTGGTGGTCTTATTGACCATCAACACTTGGTGTTCTTTCATGATCTCCACTTCAGCAGTTTTCAGCATGGACGATAGTTCAGGCAACGTCTTGTTCATGCAGTGCATATTGTAGTTCATCACAAAGTTCTTGTAACTTGGTGGCAGTGATTGGAGGACACGGTGAATCCCCAATTCATTAGGAATCGGTATCCCCAACTCTCGGAGTTTGTTTGCGTGCCCAGACATGGTGAGCACGTGCTCGCTAACAGAGCTACCCTCTTCCATCTTGCAGGTAAAGAACTTCTCGGAAGCTTCATAGCTTTCCATGGCCGCGCGAGTCTCAAATATGAGTTTGAGCTCCTTAATGCTTTCAAATGGGTCATGGTGCTCAAAACGCTTTTGAAGCTCCGATTCTAAACCGTACAGGATGGCACACTGAACTATGGAGTAGTGATGTTTCCGAGTGGCATAAACATTCTTTACATCATCGGTGGCATCTTCTGCAGGTGGGTCACCTAGCGGTGCTTCGAGCACATAGGTCAACTGACCAGCCCTGAGGACGATCTTCAGTCCACGGAACCAGTCCGTGAAATTGCTTCCATTGTTCTTAAGCTTTTCTTTCTCTAGGAACGCATTAAAATTGATGGAAACGTTCGCCATTATCTACAACATATTTGCAAGTAGTTAAGACTAAGTTTATGATAAATAGTGTTCAAATTTAATTCTTAAATCAACTAAGTGAACTCCCACTCAAAACAACATCCCTCGCGGTTGTTTTAGTGATTACACGAACCAAATCCACTACACCAAGTCCGATCATCACGTGAGATGATGTAGCTTCATCGGCGAACAATCTTCATGTTCATCATATCAATCATATGACTCATGCTCTACCTTTCGGTATTCCGTGTTCCGAGACCATGTCTGTACATGCTAGGCTCGTCAAGATTAACCTTAGTTTCCGCATGTGCAAATCTGGCTTGCACCCGTTGTATGCACACGTAGAGTCTATCACACCCGATCATCACGAGATGCTTCGAAACGACGAGTCTTAGCAACGGTGCCAACTAAGGATGAACACTTTATTACTTGATATTTAGTAAGAGGGATCATCTTATAATGCTACCGTCGCGATCTAAGCAATACAAGATGCATAAAGGATTAACATCACAGGCAATTCATAATTAGTGTGATATGATATGGCCCTTTCTTCTTATGCCTTTGATCTCCGTCTCCAAAGCACGGACATGATCTCCATCATCACCAGCATTGCGTCAAGGTCCGTGGCGTCGCTTCATGGTTGTTCATCTTCACTAGCAACTATTACAACTACTTGGAACAAAGCTATTATAAGATGAATAGACACGCAGGTCTTAACAGAATTAAAGACAACCATTAGGCTCCTGTCGGTTGCCATATTACAACAAGGATCATTGCATACATCAAATACAATCACAATCACATGTAGGCCATATCACATCACAAAACCCCTGCAAAAACAAGTTAGACGCCTCTAATTTTCTTTGCAAGTTTTACGTGGCTTGGGCTTTCGACTAAGAACGCATCTTACCTACGAAACTGAACCACAACGTTGATACAAGTGCTATCAAGTGCAAAGTGTAGATTTGATCTATACTATGATGGGAGAGACAGACACCCGCAAAGCCACTTATGCAATACGAGTTGCACGTCAAGCGTGGAGCAAGTCTCGTGTACGATGACATGTAATGTTAGCCCGGGCCGCTTCATCCCACCATACCGCAAGATGCAAAGTACACATATAGCAAAAGACGGCACGAGCACCAACGCCCACAACCTCATTGCGTTCTACTCGTGCAACAGATCTACGCATAGACAAGGCTCTGATACCACTGATGGGTTCGTAGCATGGAAAACAAAAAATTTCTACCGCAAGAACGAACAAAACTCAGAACTAATCTAGATAAAACCCAAGATCTAATCTACTAGACATGAGCAACGAGATAGATCGGTACTAACCCTCGTAGAACCGAAAGCGTTAACGAGATTAGATCTCGTGGATGATGTAGTCGATCACTTGCCGATCTCAAGATCGTGTGGACGATCCTTCCGGCGCCACGTTCTGGCAGCGCTTCCGCAGACGGTCACACGTGCGGAGTCGAAGCAGACCTTCCTCTCCCCGTTCCAGCGAGCAGCGGAGGTAGTAGATCTTCTCCACGGAATCCCAGCAGCACGACGGCGTGGTGGTGGTGGTGGAGATGAGAAATCTGCAGGGCTTCGCCTATGCCTGTGCAGAAGAAACGTGGAGGAGAGAGGCGGCTGTGATTGGGAGTTATGAGACAAGGTACAAGAGGGGGCGCCCCCTCCCTTCTATTTAAAGGAGGGAGGCGCGCCTGGGGAGGGGGAGTCCTAGTAGGACTCCCTCCTCCTTGGGCCGGCGGGTTGGGGGGAGGAGTCCTCCTCCCCCACGAATCCGTGTCTTACCCCACTTGGTTTCTTTGATCCCTTTCTTGGTTTTCAAGCAAACTCCAAGAAATCCTCTAGAACCTTCTAGAACATTCCGAAACCTTCTAGAATCTCCATACAAACACTCCGGAACATTTCCTAACTTAGAAAATGATCCCCAATATATGAATCTCATTCTCCGGACCATTCCGGATCTCCTCGTGATGTCCCGGACCCATTCCGAGACTCCGAACAACATTCGGTCTCCAATGCAAATTCCATATCTACTTCAAACAACTTCGAACCTTAAGTGTGTCACCCTACGGTTCGTGAATATGCAGACATGATGAAGACACCTCTCCCATCAATAACCATCAGCGGGATCTAGAGATCCATAACGGCTCCTACATACTCAACGATTACTTCGTGATCGATTGAACCAATTTACATACTAAACCAATTCCCTTTGTCTCGCGACATTCTACTTATCCGAGGTTTGATCGTCAGTATCTTCATACCTAGTTCTTCCTCGTTACTGACAAGTACTCTTTACTCGTTCCATGTTATTTCATCCCTTGTGACCCAGTCACATGCTTGCAAGCTATCTAGATGACATTCCACCGAGAGGGCCCAGAGTATATCTATCCGTCATATGGATGGACAAATCCCAATCTTGGTCTATGCGCTTCAACACATACTTTCAGAATACCCGATGACACCTTTATAACCGCCCAGTTACGAAGCGGCGTTTGATGTCATCAAAGTACCCATTCGGTGATGGTGATTAACATAACCTCATGGTCGAAGGATTAGGTTACTATATATTTCAAAGCTTACAGCAATACGAACTTAATGACTTGATCTTATGCTACGCTTACTATGGGTGTGTGTCCATCACATCATTCTCCTAATGATATAACCTTGTTATTAATCACATCCAATGTCCATGATCAGGAAACCATGATCATCAATTAATCAACAAGCTAGTTTAACAAGAGGCTTACTAGGGACTCTTTTATGTTTACAAAACACACAAGTATTAGTGTTTCCTAATAATACAATTATAGCATGGGATGTAAACATTTATCATAAATACAAAGATATAATAATAACCTCTTTTATTATTGCCTCTTGGGCATATCTCCAACAGTTCCACCCCCGGGCGAAACGTTGCATCCTTCATGTTCGTCAGCTTATCGGCTTGGTCTGAGTAAGGCGAACTCATGGAAAGCAAGAAAACAAGGACATAAAATAAGCGGTGAAGGTTGCTTCGACAAAGGATGTAGAGGGGGTTTTTTATAGCCTCGGACAAGTGGTGTTACATTTTTTTTTGGAAAGGAGCATATATTAATATCAAAAGATACCAATTACACCCAGCCTCTGCAACAACGCATCGTCCTAGCGGCCATACGGATGCACACAGCCAAAAAAGATAGAAGAATTACAAAAAAGAAAAGTCCCGCTACAGTGACCCATTCATTGAACCAGTAGTACAACCACCACCAAGACAGCACCAGAAGTCCAGCTTCTCCAAAAGCGACGCCTCCAAGAAGGGAACAGTGCACAAACACCGTCATCGCCCGATCATAGATTTTAGGTTTTCACCCTGAAGAAAGTCCACGCTCTTAAAACAATACCTTCAACAAGACCATTAACAGGCACAACCAATTAAGGCCAGACCCTGGGTTTTCACCCTGAAAGGTAGAACTGTGAACCTCTCCTGTGCAGCCGCCCCCGCTCGCATGCCACTGCTCCAAGTCACGAGTCACCAAGCCAATTCCTCCTCACCACCCAGACTCAAACCACCATAGTCAGTCCTCAGATCTCGGTCTCCATGACATTCTCCGTCAGCACCATGGAACGAGAACATGCCCCATGATATTAACAGCCAACAGAGCTTCGAAACGCACCCTCTGAACCCAAACGGCCAGAAAAAACATGGGTACGTCCGACCGAATACTTTCCGATCCAGCAATCTCCAGGCATGATGCGTCCATGGGAGATCGTAGACGTAGCCTTCGGGAACTCGACACTCCGACCAGATCAATGAATACACGCATCAAGTAGATCTTCATCTTGGTGTGAGAAGAATCCGAGGACGAACCTCCTTTATTCAAACCGAGCCGGTAGCCCCCTCGCCACCCGCCGGTAACCTGTAAGATCTGCTGCACCAACCGTACCAGCAGCCCTACGGCTAGGCCGGTAACGAGAGAGATGACAATAGAGCAGGTCGACCCCTCCCAGATCCGGCCCTACCAGCAGCGAAGAGGACCGAGGAGGTAGCATCGGAGCCCCAGATCTGAAAATCTAGGGTTTCCAACACTAGCCAGCTTGGCCCTGGACTTCCACCGCAGGTCATGCCGCCGCCGGAAGCGGTGTTACATGATAATTGAAAAAACTATAATTGAGCAAGAATGTCGGATGAAAATTTTCGCAGCGAGGAAACGAGTGTCGGCAGAGAATTAATCAGCTGAATCAATATCTTTTGGTGGTAAAGCACAATACCCGGTAGGAAAATAAATGAACTGTGCACATCATTAACACCGATACAAGCACTCACCGCTGCACTTTTGGCGGGAAAACAGCACAAAGCGATACATAATTGAAATCAGGGTAGGTGGGGATCTGCACTACAGCACCACAAAGCGATACATATTTGAAACCAGGCCCAACTTATCAGATGGTTCGCTGAGCCAAGCGTCTACAGCTCACTTACCTTGCTCCTGCCGCTCGATTCCCCTTATTTCTCTCACGCTGTCGCTCTCCCTCATCTCGCTAGGTCGGCGCCGGCAGCCACCGCACCATCTCCTACTCCATGGCTACCCCTACCCTTGCTCCTCCCAATTTTCTCCCTAGGCATTGGGTGACGCATGTCAACTACACTTAGCGCCCAAAATTCCCAGGCACGACACTAATGTGAGACCCGATCTGCTTGGTTCTTCTTGCGTAGCCATGGCTCTAGGCACACCGGATCTGTGCACCTTGTGGCATGTCAAGGCGGCTGATCCGACCGATCTCCTTTTTTCTTTGTGTCCTTGTTCCAACAATTGTTGTGCAAGGCTTGCGAGATCTGGTACCAGACGAAGCGGACAGAGGCGCTCAGTCTCGATGGGCCCAAGATACGGAGAAGCGAAAGCGCGTGGGGCGGGATGCGATGACGGTGGAGTTTCGCGGCGGATGCGACGCAAGAGTTGCTACTGACAACCTGTTTGATATAACGCCTAGCCCATACGATGAACAAATGAGAAGGACCAATCTTTTTAGGGGCTAATTGCAAAGAAAATAGTCTCGACGTGGGTGACGGAGTGACCAAAAGGCTCGACAACTTCCTGCCCTGCAAAAAGTTATGGCTTCATTTTGTAAGTCTGCACACGGCACCAAATCATGGAGACGGCCCTGACTGCAATAGGCATGGGAATCAGCGCCGCGTAGGCATTGTCGGAGACAGCGATGTGCCGCCACGGGCCACGACACTAGGAGCCAAGTCGTCATATCGCCACAGGGCCAAGACGGCAGGGCCTTGCTGCCTCCGGCTTCGGCGTAGGTGACATCATGTCACCTGGCCTGCCACCACATAGATCTTTTTGTCAATTTTTCAGAAGGTGATATTTTTTACGTTCGGCACTTGATCTTTTTTTCAAAAATTCTATGGAAAGGGCGCGAAAACTATGCAAATCTAGGTGACTGTTTTGCTCAAACCTGGCTAACGGGTCGCGCTTTGGCGGGGCGGTCCGCAACCTGTGAAAAAAGCATGACACGGGCCTAGCCTGTGGCGTGCCGGCCCATGGAACAACGGGGTCATGATGGGGCCGCAATCTCAAGCACGTGGGCCGGCCTGGCACGACCCATTTAGCATATGTTCGTCGGGATTTTCGCGGGAGTCGAACTTGCGTTCTCCTGCTCTCTCGCGTTCCACATGACCACCAGACCACTGAACCGTAGCACCGAACAATAACTCATGCATTACAAATTCGGTCGATACTGAAGGTTAATTTCAACGGGTCAGCGGAAAACAACAACAGGTCGGCGTGCTTCACATGCCACGGGCCGGTCCGACAAGCCTCCATGCACGGGTCGTGGGGCGAGGCACTCGAGCCGGCACGGCCAAACCCGCGAACTTGATGGGCCGCCACGTGCCGTGTCGGGCCAGGCACGTCGGCCAGGTTTGATTTTGCTATACTCTCATGAGTCGATTTTAAGATTCTTAAATTCCTCGGTGAAAAAAAAGGGCGGGGCTGAGCATCCGTCGGAGGTTGCATGGGTTCCAGCCTCCGACTCCCAGGACTGACACGTGTCCAACTTTACCCTAACAGGCCACCTTTGCTTCTTTGTACCAAAAAAAGTCTATGCTTTTGCTGCGCGTAGCAAAAAAAAGTTCATCAAAAAAATATAGGAGAAAGACCGAGTTTGTCGAAGACCTCAGCGGAGACCTTGTTGGGATCCTCGTAGCAAAAAAGACATGCTAATGTAGCAAAATCATCGGACGCTTGTAGCAAAAAAACCTCACCCCAGACATCGACAGACCTCGCCAGAGATCACGTAGAAAAAAATTTCTTCTAATGATGCAAGTTTGTCGAACGTTTTGAGCAAAAAATTGTGCTATCTTGCAAAACCGATCTATTGTAGCAAAAAACGATCTCACGGGGGATTCTATTCGGAGACATCGTAGTAAAAACATTGTACTAATATAGCAACATCATGTAATGGTTGTAGAAAAAAAGTTCTTAGTATAATGCAAATCCATGATCGTATGGTGCAAAAACAACAATTGATTATAGCAAAGAAATTCTTCACATCATCCAAAACAAAAAAACTATTGTAGCACAAAAACCCTCCTATGGTACAAATTTGCAAATTCATAAAAACTGTGCTAGCAGCGCCGGAACAGCTCACAACAACTCTCGTGGGATAACAGGCGTGACGGTCGTCGTCCTTGCGGCCTCCTCGCTCATCGTCAGCGGCAGTCGATGCTGGTGGAACCCATGGCCGGCAGCAGTTTCCTCGCGGCGGCGTTACGGCGCTGCAGCAGCTTCATCGGTCAGGCGGTCATCGGCGAGGGGAATCGGACGGGAAGACGCACGGCAGCAGCGCAACATCCCCTCAGTCAACACGTGCTTGGACGGCGGCGTCATGGCAGTATGAGCAGGTGAGGCTGTGTGGTTCCTTGGGGAAGACGAGCATGCAAAAAATCTCAATCCAAGGAGAGCCATGGAGAGAGGAAAGAGGGGGAAAGGGAGGAAGGGAGGGAGGGGAGGAGGCGGCTACCACCGTCAGAGTGGAGGGCGGCGGGTTTTGGTGGCCGCTGGAGGTGGGAGCTGCTCACGCCGCGGGGAAGATATAGTTCAGACTACTCACAATGGAGAGTAACATAGAGTAGTATCATTGCATGATACTAGTCTATGTTACACTAGTAGAAAATGGGCCTTTGGTTCGGGCCACTAGTCCCGGCCGTGGCTGGGGCCGGGACTAATGGTCCAAACCAGATGGCCCGAGGAGGCCGAGGTACTTTGTCCCGGTCCGTAAGGAACCATTAGTCCCGGTTTGAGATACAAACCGGGTCAAATGGGTCTGGGCACGCGCGCGTGCTCCTCGCAGAACCTTTAGTCCCAGTTTGTATCTCAAACCGGGACTAATGGCCGGGCCCTATATATATGCACCCAGCCCTCCACTCTCTCCTGTTTTTTCTTATGTGAGGTGGGTATAACTTTGTGCTAACTTTTTTTCTTCATATGCACTAGAGGTGTTCGGTGAAATGCCTATTAGAGCGATGCACTTGAGTTCACACAAGACAAAACATGATATGAGGTGCCAGAGCGACACTTAAGGTTTCTCCTCTTTGTTTTGAAGTGTCCTAAAAGGTTAGCAACTATTTTCTCGTTTTGACCGCGCGGTACTAAATTAAGCATCGTGATTGCGTTTGATATATATGCATGGTTGTATGATGCAGATGAGACACCCATGGATGTACGGTGACAGACGCTCTGACGCTTACAGAGAAGGCGTGCGTTCTTTTCGCCTTGTGGCCGAGGCGAACATGCGGCGGGATGGTTTTATGTGTTGTCCATGTGTTGAATGTCGGAATGAGCAGGCTCACACTTCCTCAAGAGTCATTCAGAGCCACCTACTTCGGTCCGGTTTCATGTCCGGCTATAATGTTTGGATCAAGCACTGAGAAAGAGGGGTTATGATGGAAGAGAACGATGAAGAAGAGAACGATGATGACAACTACCGATCTATGTTCCCTGAATACGATGATACCGCAGTTGAAGATAATGAAGAAGAAGGGGGTGAAGAACAGGAACCAGATGAGCCCGTTGATGATTTTGGTCGGGTCATTAGTGATGCAAGGCGAGACTGCGACACAGAAAAGGAGAGGTTGCAGTTCGAGCAGATGTTACAGGACCACAACATATTGATGTATCCAACTTGTGAAGATGGCCAGAAGAAGCTGGGTAGCACACTGGAATTATTGAAGTGGAAGGCACAGACCGGTATGACTGACTCGGGATTTAAAAAGTTGCTGGTAATAATGAAGAAGCTGCTTCCAAGAAATAACCAATTGCCCTCCAGTACGTACGAAGCAAAGAAACTTGTCTGCCCTAATGACTGCATCCTCTACCGCGGTGAGAAGTACGAGAATATGGATAAATGCCCAGTATGCACTGCATTGCGGTATAAGATCAGAAAAGATGACCCTGGTGATGTTGAGGGCGAGCCACCCAGGAAGAGGGTTCCTGCCAAGGTGATGTGGTATGCTCCTATAATACCACGATTGAAACGTTTGTTCAGAAATAAAGAGCATACCAAGTTGTTGCGATGGCACATGGAAGATCGTAAGAAAGACGGGATGTTGACGCACCATGCTGATGGTCGGCAGTGGAGAAAAATCGAGAGAGACTTCCCGGACTTTGCTGGTGACGCAAGGAACTTATGGTTTGGTCTAAGTACCGATGGCATGAATCCTTTTGGGGAGCAGAACTGCAGTCACAGCACCTGGTCCGTGACTCTATGTATCTACAACCTTGCTCCTTGGTTGTGCATGAAGCGGAAGTTCATTATGATGCCAGTGCTCATCCAAGGCCCGAAGCAACCTGACAACAACATTGATGTGTACCTAAGGCCATTAGTTGATGAACTTCTATAGTTGTGGGCCAAACCAGGTGTACGTGTGTGGGATGAGCACAAACAGCAAGAATTTGACCTACAAGCGTTGTTGTTCGTAACCATCAATAATTGGCCTGCTCTTAGTAACATTTCAGGACAGACGAACAAAGGATACAATGCATGCACGCACTGTTTAGATGAGACTGAAAGTATATATCTGGATAAATGTAGAAAGAATGTGTACCCGTCCAATCGTCGTTTTCTTCCGCCCAGTCATCCCTTAAAGAAGAAAGGCAAGCATTTCAATGGCAAGGCAGAAACCCGGACGAAGCCTGTCCCCCGTAGTGGTGCTGATGTATTTGGTATGGTCAAGGATTTGGATGTAATCTTTGGAAAGGGTCCTGGAGGACAACCTGTTCAGAAAAACGCCGACAGACACACACCCATGTGGAAGAAGAAATCTATATTTTGGGAGCTACCCTATTGGAAAGTGCATGAGGTCCGCTCTGCAATCGACGTGATGCACCTGACGAAGAATCTTTGCGTGAATATTCTAGGCTTCCTGGGCTTGTATGGGAAGTCAAAAGATACCCCGGCAGCACGGGAGGACCAGCAACATCATAAAAGACGAGACGGCAAGCATCCAGGGCAGTTTCAAGGGCTTGCCAGCTACGCTCTTACCAAAGAAGAGAAGGAAATCTTTTTTGAAGTCCTTTTCAGTATCAAGGTCCCATCTGGCTTCTCGTCGAATATAAAGGTAATAGTAAATATGAAAGAGAAAAAATTTCAAAACCTAAAGTCTCATGACTGCCACGTGCTTATGACGCAATTGCTTCCGGTTGCATTGAGGGGAATTCTACCAGAAAATGTTCGACTAGCCATTGTGAAGGTATGTGCATTCCTCAATGCAATTTCTCAAAAGTTAATCGATCGAGAAAGTCTATCAGGGTTACAGATTGATGTGGTCCAATGTCTGGTCAGCTTCGAGTTGTTGTTCCCGCCATCCTTCTTCAATATTATGACGCACCTCCTAGTTCACCTAGTCGAAGAGATTAGAATTCTCGGTCCTATGTTTCTACACAATATGTTCCCCTTCGAGAGGTTCATGGGAGTCTTAAAGAAATATGTTCATAACCGTGCTAGGCCAGAAGGAAGCATCTCCAAGGGCTATGGAACAAAGAAGGTCATTGAGTTTTGTGTTGACTTTCTTCCTGACCTTAAGCCGATTGGTGTTCCTGAATCTCGGTATGAGGGGAGGATGACTGGAAAAGGCACACTAGGAAGGAAATCAATGGTATGTAGGAACGGGCATTCTTTCACTCAAGCACACTACACAGTTCTACACAATTCCACCGTGGTGGCTACGTATATCGAGAAATACAAGAATATTCTACGCTCTGAAAACCCGGGGAAGCCTGAAACCTTGATTAAAGGGGAACACGAGAAGAATTTTGGCAGTTGGTTGCAGACACATCTCATGAATAACACCACTGCTAGAGATGAGTTGTACTTGTTGGCCAAGTTACCATCTTCGACTATATGTACTTTCCAAGGGTACGAGATAAATGGGAATACATTTTACACGATCGCCCAAGATAAAAAGAGCACCAACCAAAACAGTGGTGTTTGCTTTGATGCAACAGATGACAATGGGCAGAAGGACACATATTATGGGTACATAGAGGAGATATGGGAACTTGACTATGGACCTACTCTTAAGGTCCCTTTGTTTCAGTACAAATGGGTCAAGCTGACAGGAGGCGGGGTACATGTAGACCAAAAGTACGGCATGACAACAGTGGATCTCAACAATCTTGCGTACATGGATGAACCATTCGTCCTAGCCAACGATGTGGCTTAGGGTTTCTATGTGAAGGACATGTCTACCAAACCGAGAAAAAGGAAAGATAAGCAAAATAATACAGAATACGATGAGCCAAAGCGCCACATAGTTCTTTCAGGGAAAAGAAACATCGTGGGAGTGGATGACAAGACAGACATGTCAGAAGATTACAATAAGTTTCATGAAATTCCGCCCTTCAAAGTGAAAACTGACCCAAGCATCCTGTTAAATGATGAAGATTCTCCATGGCTACGGTGCAGAAGAAAACCACAACACTAGATGTTGGTGATGTGTAATAATGTATTAAACCTTTTATTTGAGACATAAATCTATGTAATGTATTAAACCTTTTATTTGAGACATAAAGGTCCCCTTTCATGTAATACATCTTGCTCAATCAAACTAGACGTTGACGACCGGGTTCTGAGCCGCAGGAGGTGATCACCCAAAGAGAAGGAACCATCACAAGAGAAGGAACCCACAAACACTAAGGATAAATAGCACAAGTGAAAATTAAGAAACATAGCACAACTGAAAATAAAGAAACATGCCTAATGTTGGAGTGATTCAGTCATGCTCCTGCCTAGCCCTGTAATACGCGCCACTGTAGTCGTCGTAGTCGCCGGCGTCGTCGTCGCTGTCATCGTCGGGGTCGCCGTAGTCAAACCTTGAAGGTTGGGCATGCGTGGGCTAGATTTGAGGGTACCACAGGCGGGGGTTATTGCCGGTCGTGTTGTAGGCCATGACACTCTGGAGAGTTCGGTCGCGCCACCACAGCCGACGGCCGGCCTCGTTGAAGTTCGAAGGAGGTGGGCCCTCCTCCTCGTGCCTAGCGAGCGCCCTCTCACGCTGATTGATGAAGAAGGCTTCCCAAGTCGGGAAATAGTCGGGATGCCAGTTGGGATTCCTCCGCTGCTCTAGCGTGAGCTCGAGGTAGTAGTGGTTCGTGATGGCCATCCGGCGCTCCACACCTAGAGAGACAGGAGGGACCGGCACGCCTCCGGCGCTCAGCATCCAGTCGGTGGGGACGCGGTAGCCCGGTGGGCAGGGGTAGTTCGAGGCGCAAAGCGCCTCCGCCTCCCGTGGGGTTAGAGATACGATGGAAGCCATGGGAAGAGAATGATGAGTCTAGATGTGATATGTAAATGGAGGCCAAGCGTACATATATATACTGAAAAAATGGCAGGAAGACAGAGGTGGGAACTAGTGGAGAGCGCGGGAACGCAGTGGCGCGAGAAACTTTCATCCCGAGTGGAGGCTCAAACCGGGACAAAAGATGGGGGGCCTTATCTGGGGGAGGCTTATCTGGGAGGGCCTTATCTGGGGGGTGGCTAACCTTTAGTACCGGCTGGTGGGTGCAACCGGGACTAAAGGTGGTTTTTGTGTCATCTAACAAAACTGTCGGTGGGATAAGGACGCGTGGGTAACCTTTAGTACCGGCTGGTGGGTGCAACCGGGACTAAAGCTGTCGGCAGGATAAGGACGCGTGGGTGGACGCACTGCTCGATAAGATAAAGCATGTAGCGGATGATGCCTTGTCGGAGGAAGACGACAAAGTAGAAGCGGCGCCATGCCTATAAAAGGAGCATCGATACGCCATGGCAAGCAGCTCAACAAGCCAACATGGATGGACAGTTTCATCCCCATAGATGGAGGAAAGGGTTGGGAAATCTCCCGTGGCAGAACTTCTCGAAGATGCCCTTGGTGCACACGCCCTATGGCATCTTCGGAAGTTCTGCCTCGAAAAATATTTTCCTGCTAGCCCATGAAAGACTCCATCTCCGCCTCCCTGGGGGTTAGAGGTATGGTGGACGCCATGGGATAGAGTGGAGAGAGGCGGCAGATATGAGTCTAGATGTGCTATGGCAACGACCAAGCCTACATATATATAGTGAGAAATGGCGGGAAGTCAGAGGAGGGAAGCGGTGGAAAAGGCGGAAAGAAAACGGGCGGGAAAAAATAAGGCGGGAAGAAACAGACCTTTAGTACCGGTTTTGTGCGAATTTTTTATCAACCGGGACTAAAGGGGCTACCCTCGTATGGAGAAAGCTATAGGGGTAGACGATCCGGGGCCCCCGGTCTAGGGTTTCGCCGGAGAAAGACCACCGGAGCGTCGGAATCACATGAAAATGGCAAAATGGTTAATAGTTTGACTAGTTAGAATAATTATTTTATAAAACAGAAAATGGATTTGAATCACTTATTCAAATTCAAGCACTTTTATGTTAAAAATTTATTGAGATTCAAAAATATGCAAAATATAATAGTTAATGCATTTTTAAATTGGAAATGGCAAAATGATTATTAGTTTCACTAGTTAGAATAATTATTTTATAAAGCAGAAAATAGATTTGGATTACTTATTCAAATTCAAGAACTTTTCATGTTGAAATTTTTCTCAAATTCATAAATATGCAAAAACTGTATAATTCAAATGTTTAAAAAAGCTAATAGTTACAAAATGTAATATTTGAAAAACAGGCGCCAACTTAGGCCCAGCGCGCGCAAATTTGGGCCTTTAGTCCTGGCCCAGAAGACCATCCGGGACTAAAGGCTCTGCAGGCGAAAAGGCATCCAAAGCCTTTAGTCCCGGTGCGTGGCCAGAACTGGGACTAAAGACCCCCCCTTTAGTCCCGGTTTATGCCACACACCGGGACTAAAGGGTGTGGGGGTATTTATTGTGCCGTTTCTTCCCCGGTCGAATCCATCGACCGGAGCACATCTCGCGAGGAGCTAGCACTACGCCGCCAGGCTGCCAAAATTTGGAGTCGCGCCGCCTCGCTACCTCGCCGCCTCTCCGCCCGTCCGCGTAGCCACCCCGCCGTGTTGCCGCCTCTCCAGACACCGCGCAGCCGCCTCTCCAGACGCCGCGCTGCCGCCTCTCGAGATGCGCGCATGTCCGCCCCGTTGCTAGGAGGTAATCCCTCCCCCCATCGCGTGCCGCTGCCTCTCTCCGTCCCTGGCCCCAGCGAGCCCGGGCGGCGCCCCGCGACCACGCGCACTGCCTCTGTCCATCCCCGCCGGCCCCGACCGGCGAGCCCGGACGGCACCCACACCCCGGCCCGGCCACTTTTTTTAATTTCTTGTATTTTTTATATATTAATTAAGAATTATTACTAGTAATAGATAGAATTATTACTAGTATTACTAGTATAGTATATATTAATTTCTAGTGTATTTTTTATATGTTAATAATTATTAGCATATATAGATATAATATATATAAATATGTTTGTGTATAATAGTAATAGATCATATAGATATAGTATATATATATATGTTTTTTATTTCTTGTATCTTTTTTATATTGTAATATTTATTGCTAGTATATAAATATAGTATATATATGTTTGTGTATAGTAATAGAGTATATAGATATAGTATATATAGTGTAATAATATATATAGTAGTATATTATATAGTATGTAGTATTATAGTGTCGATTGAGATAGACAAGCATTAGTGCTAAATAAAGATAAGCTAAAGAAATAACTACCCTAAGTCCGGTAGTGCTCACGGGCCTCCGGACATAGGGTTAGGGTGGTGGTGCTCACGGGCCCCCGGACTTAGGGTTAGGGTGGTGGTGCTCGCGGGCCGCCCGGAGATAGGGTTAGGGTGGTGGTGCTCGCGGGCCCCCGGACTTAGGGTTAGAGTGGTGGTGCTCGCGGGCCCCCGAAGATATGGTTAGGGTGGTGGTTCTCGTGGGCCCCCAGACTTAGGGTTAGAGTGGTGGTGCTCGCGGGTCCCCGGAGATAGGGTTAGGGTGGTGGTGCTCGCGGGCCCCCGGAGATAGGGTTAGAGTGGTGGTGCTCGCGGGCCCCCAGAGATAGGGTTAGGGTGGTGGTGCTTGCAGGACGCCCGGACTTAGGGTTAGGGTTAGGGCATCACTAGAATTTTGCTATTGTTTAGTATTATTAGCAAATTGTGTGTTCATATTATTGTTTAGTATTATTTTATGCAGCAATATTGAATGAAAAATGTTATTGTGTGCGTTTTGTAGAAAAGTATGGATCCAATCCAGAGAGACCTAGCACAGGAAGAAATTCTCGAGGATATGATCAACGACACCCCCCATGTTGATCCACCCGAATCTCCGTCGATTTATCTGAACCCCTCCGGTGAGGGAGAGTGAAGGAAATATGCCCTGAGAGGCAATAATAAAGTTGTTACTATTTATTCCTTGTAAATGATAGATGTTTATTTTGCATGCTATAATTGTATTGATAGGAAACATCAATACATGTGTGTTTAATAAACAAAAGGGTTCCTAGTTATGCCTCTCTTATAGACTAGCTTGTTGACTAACAAGATGATCAAGGTTTCCTGATCATGGACATTGGATGTTGTTAATAATAAGGTCACAGCATTTGTGAAATGATGTGATGAACATTCATCCGAAGTATAACATTACGATCAAGTCATTATGTTTATATTGCTATAACATCATACAAAGTAGTCTTAGTCCTTAGACCATGAGATCATGTTAATTGCTAACACCGGAAGAGTATCTTGGTAATATCAAACGTCACACCGTAACAGGGTGACCATAAAGGTGGGTTCAGTGCTATGAAGGTGTTATGTTGAGGCTCATGGATCAAGAGTGGAATTTGTCAATCCCGATGACGGATAGATATACTCTGGGTCCTCTCGGTGATATCACATTAAGATAGCTTGCAAGCAAGTGATGTGATCACTAGAATGTTATATCACGGGAACGAGAAAAGAGTGCATGTCCGTAACGAGATCAAACTAGGTATTTGGATACCGATGATCGAATCTCGGACATGTATTATATCATGAGACAAAGGGATTAAATTGCTGACGTTAAAGGTTCTCACGATCACAGAAGTCATCGTTGAATATGCAGGAGTCAGTATGGATCTCCAGGTCCCGCTTCTGATTATTGATCTGAGAGGAGTCTCAATCATGTCTGCATTATTCGCGAACCGTAGGGTGACACACTTAAGGGTTGCCGGACACCATTTAGGAGCACATATGTTCCAGACAAAAGGTTTGCAAAGCGCAGGAAATGTTTCGATAGAAACCGGAATTGTTTCGGGTGAAATTGCAGAAAGTGGTTCTGCATGTGATATTGAAATGTTGCAAGGGGTTTTATGTGAATGTTTGTTAATTAAAGTAATTAACAAAATTCTGAATAAAATAAATAAAAGAGTTTTATTAATTGAGAGTTGCATTTAATTTGGTGGAAATTAAATACATGTGAGTGGGATTTTGGGTGGAGGCCATGTTTATGTGAGTGGAGGTTCACCACATGAATGAAGGAGGGGAGGAGTCCCCCCCTCATGCGTCGGCTATGGGAGGGGAGGGGTCTCCCTTCCTCCTATATAAAGCCCCCCTCTCCCCTCTCACAAACTACACCTCCTCGTGAAGGATCTCTCTCCCCCTCTAGATATTCCCCCATGGTCTCGGATTAGCGAGATACATGTTCCCGGTGGCCTTGCGTCTAGAAGGAGTTGCTGCTTTCGCTGATTCGCTGGAGCGAGGAGGTGGAGGTTGTCCGGTGGCTTGAACGTGTGTGCGAGGACGGATGCGCTGCTGATTTGCGGCGCTCGGACTTCCACACGATCTTGAGATCGGCAAGCATACGACTACATCAACCACGAGTTCCTACTCGTTAACAAAACTTGTTGTCTTCGAGGGTAAGTTCTCCATGGATGTATGTCCACCCATTGCTCTGTATCTAGTAGATAGATCTTGGCGTATAGTTCTCATCGTAGGAATTTTTTGTTTTCTATGATGCGGACCCAACAGTGGTATCAGAGCCTGATCTATGCGTAGGTGCTTTGCAAGGGTAGTACACTTATGTTTATATGTGGGCGATGATGATCATGTTATTGCATCTTCTATTTACTTTGGATATTGGTGGCATAGTGGGATGAAGCAGCCCGGACCAACCTTACATGTCATCGTACATGAGACGGTTCCACGACTGACATGCAACTAGTTTTGCATAAGTGGCTAGCGGGTGTCTGTCTCTCCTACTATAGTCAATATCTGATTTACAACGAGTTGCTAATAACTTGGTTTTCCTTGTTGTGGTTCATGTTCGTAGGTAAGACCAGTTCTATCTCCGAAAGCCCTAAGCCACGTAAAACTTGCAATTGATAAATTAGAGGCATCTAGTTTAGATCGTTGCTGGGCTAGTGTCTTGATATGGTATTGTTGTAAGTAGATATATGCTAGATACTCTTACAACTCACTTAACGTGTAAGTTCCATAGACCTTGGCCTTACACACAAAGGAATGATAGAGATCATACCACGATGCAAATGATAGAGATCAAATGCATGGACCATATCACCTCACTTCACACATTAGATGTTAGCATCTTATATTGCTAGTTTGGCGCTTTTGGTAGCATTATAAGATGATCCCTCATTTAGATATCAAGAAAAAATGTATTCTTCCTTAAGTATGCACCGTTTTGTGGATCGTGTTTTGAGGCATCACGTGATGATCGGGTGTTCTCGACTCTACGCTTTCATACAACGGGTGTAAGACAGTTTTACACACGTGAATACTAAGGTTCTTACTTGATGAGCCTAGCATGTACAGACATGGCCTCGGAACACGGACCGAAAGGTTAAGCATGAGTCATATAGTTGATATGATGCCCATATAGATGCTCTCCTTTGAAGCTACACCGACTCACGTGATGATCGGACTTGGTGTAGTGGACTTGGTTCATGTAATCACCAAAAGGACACGAGGGATGTCGTTTTTGAGTGGGAGTTCATTAGTAATTTGGAATAGTTGAACTCAATCTATCATAAACTTAGTATAAATATAATTTACAAATTCTGTTGTAGATGGCACCACCTGCTTTTAATTTCAATGTGTTCATGGAGAAAGAGAAGCTTGCTGCGAATGGTAGCAACTTCAGCAACTGGGCTATGAATTTGAGGATTCTCCTCACTGCTGCACAAAAGCAATATGTGCTAGAGGCGCCGCTAGGCCCCCGACCAGCTCCTGATGCCCCTGACGAGGAAAAGAACGTCTATATAACTCGTCAGGAGGACCACAACTTAGTTCATTGCGGCATACTATATGGGCTAGAGCCAGAACTTCGAAAATGTTTCGAAAATGGTGATGCCTTTGATACCATGGGAGAATTGAAAATGATTTTCGATACCCATGCTGCCGTAGAGAGTTATAATGCTTCTGAAAAGTTCTTTAGCTGCATGATGGAAGAGAACAGCTCCGTTAGTGAGCACGTACTCAAAATGTCTGGGTACGCCGATAAGCTTGTATCCTTGGGAATAACGATTCCCATTGACTTAGGCATACATCGTGTTCTCCAATCTCTGCCACCTAGCTACAAGAGCTTCGTGATGAACTATAATATGCAGGGCATGAAGAAGTCTCTTCCCGAGCTTCTGTCAATGCTTAAGACTGCAGAAGTGGAGATTAGGAAAGAACATCAAGTGTTGATGATCAATAAGACCACCGGTTTCAAGAAGGACAAGAAAGGCAAGCAGAAGGGAAAGAAGGGCGGCAAAACTGTTGCCACGCCTGAAAAGAAACCCCGAGATGGCCCTAAGTCTGACACCGAGTGCTACTATTTGCAAGGGGACTGGCCATTGGAAGCGCAACTGCCCCAAGTATTTGGCGGACAAGAAGGCCGGCAAGGCAAACAAAGGTATATGTGATATACATGTTATTGATGTGTACTTGACTAGTACTCGCAGTAGCACCTGGGTATTTGATACGGGATCAGTTGCTAATATATGTAACTCGGTTCAGGGGCTGCGGAACAAGCGACAACTAGCAAGGGATGAGGTCACGATGCGGGTCGGCAATGGATCAAGAGTTGATGTGATCGCCGTCAGAACGCTGTCTCTCAATATGCCGTCGGGATTAGTTATAAACCTGAATAATTGTTATTTGGTGCCTGCACTGAGCATGAACATTGTATCCGGATCGTGTTTGATGCAAAGTGGTTATTCGTTTAAGTCTGAAAACAATGGTTGTTCGATTTATATGAATAATATCTTTTATGGTCATGCACCTGTGTTGAATGGTTTATTTCTATTGGATCTCGATAGTAGTATTACGCATATTCATAATGTTGATGCTAAAAGGATTAAACTTGATAATGATATATCTGCATATATGTGGCACTGCCGTCTAGGTCATACTGGCGTTAAACGCATGAAGAAACTCCATTCTGATGGACTTTTGGAATCACTTGATTTTGAATCATTTGATACATGTGAACCATGCCTTATGGGCAAGATGACTAGAACGCCATTTTCCGGTTCAATGGAACGGGCAACAGATTTATTGGAAATCATACATATTGATGTGTGTGGACCAATGAGTGTGTCGGCGTGAGGTGGATATCGTTATTTTGTTACTTTCACGGATGATTTGAGTAGATACGGGTATATCTATTTGATGAAACATAAGTTTGAAACCTTTGAAAAGTTCAAAGAATTTCAGAATGAAGTGGAAAATCATCGTAACAGAAAGATCAAATTTCTGCGGTCCGACCGTGGAGGAGAGTATCTTAGTTACGAGTTTAGCACACATATGAAAGACTGTGGAATAGATTCACAACTCACGCCTGCCGGAACACCACAACATAATGGTGCGTCAGAACGTCGTAATCGTACTTTATTGGATATGGTTCGATCTATGATGTCTCTGGCTGACTTGCCACTGTCATTTTGGGGTTATGCACTGGAAACCGCTGCATTCACTTTAAATAGGGCACCATCTAAATCCGTTGAAAAGACACCGTATGAATTATGGTTTGGAAACAAACCTAAGCTGTCATTTCTTAAAGTTTGGGGATGCGATGTTTATGTGAAGAAACTTCAACCGGATAAACTCGAACCCAAAGCGGAAAAATGCGTCTTCATAGGATACCCTAAGGAAACGATTGGGTATACCTTCTATCACAGATCCGAGGGAAAGGTCTTTGTTGCCAAGAATGGATCCTTTCTTGAGAAGGAGTTTCTCGCGAAAGGTGTGAGTAGTCGGAAGGTAGATCTCGAAGAGGTTATTGAACCTTCTCTTCATGAAATGGCGAGTAGCGCAGCACCGGAAGTTGTTTCGGAGTTGACTTCACCTAATGAAGAGAGAGCTAATGATATTGATCATGAAACTCCGAAAGAGGACACTACCGAACCTCGCAGGTCAAGCAGGACACGTGCAGCTCCTGAACTGTACGACAATCCTGTTATGAATTTCATGATTGATGAAATAGATGACCCTGCGACGTATGAAGAAGCGATGATGAGCCCTGATTCCAACAAATGGCTAGAAGCCATGAAATCCGAGATGGAATCCATGTACGAAAACCAGGTTTGGACCTTGGTGGACTAACCTCACGATTGAAAGGCCATTGAGAATAAATGGATTTTCAAAAGAAAAACTGATGCTGATGGTAATGTAACCATCTATAAGGCTCGAATTGTCGCAAAGGGGTTTCGACAAATTCAAGGAGTTAACTACGATGAGACATTCTCTCCCGTAGTGATGCTTAAGTCGGTTAGGATTATGTTAGCAATTGCTGCATATTTCGATTATGAAATATGGCAGATGGATGTCAAAACTGCATTCCTCAATGGTAATATTGAAGAAGAGTTGTATATGATACAACCTAAGGGTTTTGTCGATCCTAAGGATGCTGATAAGGTGTGCAAACTTCAGCGATCCATCTATGGACTGAAGCAAGCATCCCGGAGTTGGAATCTCCGCTTTGATGAGGTGATCAAAGAGTTTGGATTTGTCCAAACTTATGGAGAGGCTTCTATTTACAAGAAAGTGATTGGGAGCAATGTGGCATTTCTGATATTATATGTGGATGACATATTATTGATTGGAAATGATATAGATCTTTTAAACAGTGTTAAAAGTTATCTAAACAGCAAATTTTCGATGAAGGACCTTGGTGAAGCTTCATATATATTAGGCATTAAAATCTATAGAGATAGATCAAGACGCCTAATTGGGCTATCGCAGAGTACATACCTTGATAAGATATTAAAGAAGTTTAATATGGACGAAAGTAAGAAGGGGTTCTTACCTATGTTGCAAGGCAAGACATTGAGTAAGACTCAAAGTCCGGCTACGGCAGAAGAAAGAGAGATGATGGATAAGATCACCTATGCCTCGCCCATGGGCTCTATTATGTATGCCATGCTATGTACAAGACCAAATGTGGCACATGCTATCAGTTTGACTAGTAGGTACCAATCTGATCCAGGTTCAGAACACTGGATAGCGATAAAGAACATCCTCAAGTACTTGAGAAGAACTAAGGATATGTTTCTTGTATACGGAGGTGAAGACCTTGGTGAAGCTTCATATATATTAGGCATTAAAATCTATAGAGATAGATCAAGACGCCTAATTGGGCTATCGCAGAGTACATACCTTGATAAGATATTAAAGAAGTTTAATATTGACGGAAGTAAGAAGGGGTGTATGTCCTACTCGTTAACAAAAATCGTTGTCTTCGAGGGTAAGTTCTCCATGGATGTATGTCCACCCGTTGCTCTGTATCTAGTAGATAGATCTTGGCGTATAGTTCTCATCGTAGGAATTTTTTTGTTTTCTATGCTGCGGACCCAACAGAGAGGAGGTCGACCAAAATGATCAAGGAGAAGCCGACGACTCCGATGGTGGAGAAGCCGATAGCCGGTGGTGGAGAAGCCGACGGCTTCGGTGGACCCTTAACAAAGTCCGGCGAGGTATATATATGAAGTCTGGTGATCAGTAGATGCATTAACTGAGTTGTATATATATATAAATTGACGAATGTTTCTTCTCTTAGGCCTCCACATCGAGCAAAAAATATTCCAAACGAGGCCCGGCCAAAAAGTTGGACGCATCTACGCGTTATACAATTACACGAGTATCACCACGGGGTGAACCGTTGGAACCCGAAAAGGCTAAAACTGTATTTAAACAACAATGCGGGGTTATGGTTAGGGATCGCATCCCGATCACCGTTCAAGAGTGGAATAAGACCAAAGGGGCGAAAGAGGGTGAGTATGTCGCCGACAGGTACAAAGAGGGTCTTTGCAATGACATCATGACACATTTCACCCTGCCAGAATGTGAGGATGATGCCGACACAGCTGCATTGAGGAAGAAAGTCAAGAAGTAGACTCTTACGAAGATGGCCGAACTATTCAAGAACTGGAAGAAAGCATTATGGCAAAAGTATCAGAAGACGAAGACTCCTCCTAAATTTGAATGCTATCTAACGAAGCAGTAGACTAACTAGGATGCATTTGTGAAGTACAAGGAGTCAGAACCTGCTATGGAAAAGTCAGAAAAAACAAAAAAATGCCGCGATGAAGAAATATCACCATCACCTGGGGCCAGGGGGCTACGCGGCTGCCATGCCAAAGTGGGATGCTAAAGAGAATGAGCTGCTTGCTAAAGGGATCACTCCAGAACCAATACGCGAAGAATGGGATCTGAGGGCAAGGAATTGGTTCCTTGGGCATGGGAGTGAGTATGACGAAAGTACAGGGGACCTTATTTGTAGTGACGGGATTAGGATACCTCGGGATACATGGCAGAAAGTGGTAAAGGAGATTAAAGCGGGGACAACAAAGTTCCGTCCCGATAGAGAGAAAGACTTGCTGACAAAGGTCCTCGGGAATGACGAACGCGGAGGACGTGTACGAGGCCTTGGCCCTAGTTATACGTGGGAGATGGGGTTTCCCAAAGACAGAGATACTTATAGGAGCCGAGAGAGAGCAAAGAGGCGACGGCAGGAGGAGGAGGGAGACAGGTTCACCGAGTTGCTAGGAACACTTCGAATGCATCAGCAACAGATTGACAAACTTCGAGGAGCGGCGCGCCTGCAAGATCCTGTACTCGATATTACCGCCGTCCCATCTCAGCGGAGAAGCAGCGTGGCTGAATCGGAGGTCCCTTCTGACGATGCACGTATGGTAGATGGCGGTCCCGGCTACCCCGTGGATGGAATCAAGGAGCAGGCATCTTGTGAGCTCCATCAGAAGGTGAAGAACCTATCCATCAAGGTGGCGGTCGGATGTGCTTTACCTTGTCCACCTGGCGCACGCTGGCATGGCCGTGAGATTCCAGCTGGCTATGCTAAAGTTGCTGTGGATGAAATCGCAATGGGGTGGGACTCAATGGATCTTGACATCCCTGGACCTGAAGGTGAGAGGACACTCGGAGAAGTACTGGGTGGTATCATTCTATGGGACAAGAACAACATCAAGCTTCCAGGCTGGACGCCAAAGCCAACACCGCCTCCGAGTGGTCACATGTCACCTTCACCTCCATCACCTCCAAGAAGCCCACCCCATGACTACGACCACCACAGCCCGAGTCCATCTCGATCTCCGCCGCAGCCTCCGATTAGTACTAAACGACACAACAGCCCAAAACGACAAATGTCGCCCCTCCCAAGAGTACCTCATAAGAATCTTCCCATCAGACCTTACAATCGTACTGACGAGGAAACCGACATGATTGTAAAGGCCGAATGTGTTGCGCAGCTTCAAAAGAAGAAACCTGAGCCCGCCCCGGTATACACCGAGAAGCAAAAAGCGTATGCGCTTTCTTTTCTGAACACAAAATCGCAATATGACTTGCACCATAAGCCAGATGACTATCGACGCACACTTCAGAAGGAAGTGAAGAAGAGCAAATCAAGTAGAAGTGCAAGCGGGAGCAAATCATCAAGTCAAAGTGCAACCGGGAAAATAAAGGACGTCCCCCAGCTCGGGGAACAGGACAAAAAATCGACCCCACCCCTCAAGGTGGTATCCCATGACATTCCCGAGCAGAATATGGAAGAAGCTGCGAAGCTTGCGGCCTCTATGAATGTGACTGTTGAGGAATTGCTAGGTTCCAAGGACTACAAGTTACCCAAGGCTCAGGTAGTCCCTACATATGTCCCAGGGAAGCCTCTGGTCAGCTTTGAGCAGTTCCAACAACTGCCAACACAAATGCGGAGTTTACATAACTGGTACTTGAAAGCCGTAAAGCAGGAGAGAATAATGATCGTGGCGAAAGTCCCACATGACTACTACTTCCGAGAAGAAGAGGTCCATGTTGAGTTTCCAGAACTCTTCCAGTTATACAGTTTCGACGGCCTCGACAAAAGTCTCATGAGTTGCTATTGTCTGTAAGTTGTTGAATTCATTGTCTATATATAAGTTGTTCATTTTTTCAGTTGTTCGGTTCATTGCATATAATTATCCTTATTATATCCTTTTGTACTCTGTTATTATGCAGAATAAAGATCATGGAATGTGAAAGAAGGTCACTCTTTAGTGTTGGGTTTATTGACCCAGATAAAATACATTGTAAGACGCTAAAGGATAAACCCGAGGAGACGCAGGAAAACCTTCTAAGGTTTCTAACGGAGCAAAATTTCTGTGACCACATACTGTTTCCTTATAATTTCGCGTGAGGGTCTTACTCTGTTGTACACATTCACTTTTGCTTACTCGATGTTAAATGTAATTGATGAGTTACTGATGTATATATAAACGTGTGCAGTTTTCACTGGATTCTCATGGACATTCAACTTGATAAGGGAAGAGTTGAAGTCATGGACCCATCGAAGAGACCCCTGGAACAGTTTAGGGACATGCAGGACATGCTCCAGAGGTAATTTCCGTGCTACATCGATCTCTTTATTTGATTTCCTGAGATATCACGTAATAAATAACTCATTCATTCATTTTCTTTGCCGGGCAAGGTTTGGAGCATGTTCAAGAGTAGGGTTAAGGGTTCCTTTAGTAAGGAGCTGATGTTTACTCCGGTCTCGGTAAGTAATACGTGATATATTCACGCATCTCTTTACTTCTAGTTTCAAGACAATTATGATGCTAGATTATAATTTTGATTGAATTCTATTCTTGTAAAGTGCGCGAGGCAGCCACAGGGGACGAATCTATGTGGATTCTACGTTTGCGAGTTCATTCGCACGTTTTCCATTGAGCACAAAGATTATAGAGTCGATGTAAGCAATACATTCACAACATTATTTTATTACCGTCACTTTTTGTTATCATGATTGGTATTCATATTGATCTCCTTTTCTTATATAGTTCGAGAGAATGCGGGATCAGCTCCTACCACAGCAACGCGTACTAGGAATTGCTGAAGAACTGGCAGGATTCTTGATGAACGAGATGATAGGTGGCGCCGGGGAATTTAGCGTGAATAGGCGCTACCGATGATCCCCGACCGTGTAATTAAATCGTCGAATTATGATCTCCATGTAACTATCATGATCATGTATATATTTGTATGCTCGATCTTAATAGAAGTTATCTTATGTATGCACGAACGTGTACGGTATGTGGTAGCGTAGAAAACTATTTTTGAAATGAAAAAGAGAAAAAAAGATACAAATTGAATTCTCTGCCACGGCAGAGAAAGTGCCTAAACTTCTGCCGCGGCAGAGAACCATTTGTCCCGGTTCGTAATACGAACCGGGACTAATGGGGGGCACCCAACGCCCGAAGAGATGGCCACGTGGATACCCATTGGTCCCGGATGGTAAGCGGTCCAGGACTAGTGGGGGGGGGACCTTTAGTCCCGCCCCTCCAGTCCCGGTTACCAGGACTGGGACTAAAGCCCCTTACGGGCCGGGACCGGAGGCCCTTTTTCCACTAGTTTTACTACCTCCATGGGTAGTATCATAGATGTGATAACATATATAACTACATTTATTACTTTGTAGGATCTATAGTAGCACTTCAACTTTGCGATCTAGTTGTGGTATGTACTAATGTGAAATTTTATTTGAATATAGATAAATTAACATACATACTCAAATCGATCAATAAGACTCGGGAATAGGCTGTCATAAAAGATACTTCATATTACATAATTTAAGACTCGGGAATATGATGTCATGGCCCAAACTTTTTCAAATATGCTCAATCAAATCGGTCTTTAGAGCTCTATGAGTCGGACGATTACGAATTCTAGCATCTCTTTCAAGTACGTCGGCAAATGCTGGAATGTCACCATGAGTAAATATCGATGGAAGGACAATCGATGAGCCTGCTTCCTCATTCAAATCAAGAATATTGGCTTCCTCTTCTTTTTCATCATCGACTATCATGTTGTGTAGAATGATGCAAGCTAACACAATATGATGGATATCACCCATGTCATATAAACGTGTTGGTTGCCGTAAAATGGACCATCGGGCCTGAAGCACCCCAAATGCACGTTCCACATCCTTCCTTGCTCCTTCTTGATGTTGAGCAAACAACTTATGCTTTGGTGTTTGAGCCATCGGTATGGACTTTACGAATGCTGCCCACTCATGGTATATTCCATCTACAAGGTAATAACCTAGTTGGTATTGCTTCTCGTTGATGGTATAGTTCACTTTAGGTGCTTGCCCTTTTAGTTGCTCAACAAACAATGACAATTGATTAAGCACGTTGATGTCATTGTTGGATCCGGCAAGACCAAAAAAAGCATGCCATATCCAAAGATCCTGAGAAGCAACCGCCTCCAAAATAAGAGTTGGAGCACCTTTAAATCCGTTGGTGAATTGTCTCCTCCATAACAAGGGACATTTCTCCCATCGCCAGTGCATACAGTCAAGGCTTCCTAACATCCCAGAAAACCCACGAATCTCTCCAACATCAAGTAAGCGCTGCACATCATCGACATTGGGTCGTCGCAAATAATCATCACCGAATATATGAATCACCCCTTCGACAAACAATTTTAAGCACTTAACTGAAGTGGACTCAGCGATCTTGAGATACTCATCGAGTGCATCCGCTGGAGTACCATACGCCAATTGCCGAATAGCTGATGTGCATTTCTACAACAGAGAGATCCCATCGCGGTCAAGAGCATCTTTCCTTTGTGTGAACTCCGGAGACCACTCTCCTAATGCAATCACGATGCGCTCGAAGAGGGGTCTTCTCATACGAAATCCTCTACGAAATACTTTGTCAGTGTAGAGAGGATTATCACAGAAATAATCTCGTACCAGCTGTGCAGCGGCTGCTTCACGTGGTGTATTCACGAAAGCCCTCGAACCACTTCTTGTTGATATTGCTTCATCTTCCAGACTTTCCTTCACTTCTATAGCGATCTCCTTGGCAAACGAGGCTAGCATGTCCTTCTCGACAAGGTAGTCATCTAGCGTGTACAAGGAAGAAGGATCAATGTTGTTTGCTTCAGCGTCCATGTCATTTTCTTCCCCATTCGGATCGTCAGCATGTGGATTGTTGGACGCCGGGGAACTGCGATGTTGGAGAGGGATTACCGCAGGAGCTCGGTTGGACGCTGGGGAATTGCTGCGGTGGCGAGGTAGCTGAAGGCCGGACTGAATCTGTGTCATTGCGAGCAGTGGATCTCGCCATGATCTGTGGGCCACCTCTGGCCGACACCGCCGTCGACAGGCAGGACGGAGAGAAGAGCCAGTGATGGAGGCAGCGAGGCAGGAGTCGGAGACGGCAAAGTGCGAGCGAGAGCTTGATGCGCTGGGCAAAGTAGGAGAGTAGGAGGCGGTAGATCAAGAGCGAGAGGGTAGGAGCGAGAATTGGAGGCGCGCTGGGCGGGAGATGGAGGCGCGCTTGGCGGGAGCACGAGACAGAGGAGGAAGGGAAAGGTGGGGGATTGAGGACGATGCGGTGTCACACGGGATCAATTTCTTCTTAAAAAAATCTCTATATGTACGCTATGTTGGAGATATGCCCTAGAGGTAATAATAAATGTAGTTATTATTATATATCTTTGTGTTTATGATAAATGTTTACATTCATGCTATAATAGTATTAACAAGGAAACCATTAATACTTGTGTGATTTGTAAACTTAATTTGAAGTCCCTAGTATGGCCTCTATACTTCGCTAGCTTGTTGGTTGATTGATGATGTGGTTTCTTTGTCATGAACATTGAGATGTTATCAACAACAAGATCATATCGTTAGGAGAATGATATGGTGGACATACTCCTATAGACAAGCGTAGCATAAAGATCAAGTCATTTCAATAGTTCAATTGCTATATGCTTTCTGATACATAGTAACCTAATTCCTTCGACCATGAGATCATGCATATTGCCTTTACTGGATGGATGCTTTGATGTCATCAAACACCACACCGTAACAGGGTGGCTATAAAAGTGGCATTGGGTGTTCGGAAAGTATTGGTTGAAACACATGGATCAAGAGTGGGATTTGTCCATCCACATGACGGATAGATATTCTCTGGGCCCTCTCGGTGAAATGTCATCCAATTAGCTTGCAAGCATGTGACTTGGTCACAAGGGATCACATATCACGGGAACGAGAAAAGAGTACTTATCAGTAACGAGGTTGAACTAGGTATGCAGAGATACCGACGATCATGACCTCGGATAAGTAACATATCGTGAGACAAAGGGAAATTGGTATCGTATGTAAGTGGTTCATTCGATCGCAAAGTAATCGTAGAAATATGTGGGAGCCATATGAATTTCCAGATTCCTCTATTGGTTATTGTTCGGAGAAGTGTCTCGATCATGTCCGCATAATTCACGAACCGTAGGGAGACACACTTAAGGATTCGACGTTGTTTGAGTAGTTATGGTATTATGAGAAAGAGACCGAATGTTGTTCGGAGTCTCGGATGGGATCCGGGATATCACGAGGTGATCCGGAATGGTCCGGAGAATAAGATTCATATAAGGAAAGTCCCATTTCGGAGTTGGGGAATGGTTCCGGTGTTTTCATCGGGAACATTCTAGAAGGTCCCGGAATGTCCGGCACTCCGGGGGGGGAAGGGGTACATGAATGTGTCATTGCAAGATGGAATGATTGCATCATGTACTAAGTGTTCTCGCTGTCCAAAATAAAGGGTTTATTTAATTCCTAAATTGGAAAAGTCAAACGGCTAGTTTGAAAGTCAAACTGCCAGTTTTGGAAAGTGGGAAGAGGAGGAGAAGAGGAGACCGACTTGGGGAAGGAGTCCCCAAGCCGGCGGCCAGCCCTAGGCCGAGTTGGGGAGGGACTCCCTCCCTCCCCTAGCGCGCCAGCCCTCCCACCTATAAAGGGAGGGGCAGGGCTCCCCTCCCAAGACACACAAGTTCCTATCCTCTAAACTAGAAACTAGACCTAGACCCCGGTTTAGAGCTGTTTCGGTTTAGAGCCTTCTAATTGGTTTAGAGCCCTCTAATTGGTGTGTCTAATTACTAGACCACTAATAGCCTCTCTCATAAGCTCCACCATACTCGCACCGGCTTAAGGCGAAGCCCTGCGGGATCTCCCCTCTACCTCCGGTACCACGCCGTTGTGCTGCCGGAATCGCGAGGAGAGTGCTACAACCTCCGCTGCCTGCTGGAACAAGGGAGAGGAAGGTCTTCGTCGAGTACCGAACGTGTGACCGACTGCGGGAGCGCTGCGGGAACGCGGCGCCGGAAGGATCGTCTACGCGATCTTGAGATCGGAAAGAGTACGACTACATCACCCACGAGAATCTGCTCTCGTTAAACACTTTGGAATCTTCGAGGGTGAGTTATTCCATCGACTCGTTGCTACAATCTAGTAGATAGATCTTGGCTTGTTTGTTTGTATGCGATAGAAAATTTTTGTTTTCCATGCTACGAACCCCTACAGTGGTATCAGAGCCGTGTCTATATGTAGATCTGTTGCACGAGTAGAACACAATGGTCATTGTGGGCGTTGATGCTTTTATTGTAGATTGCTTTTTGTGTACTTTGCATCTTGCGGTATGTTGGGATGAAGCGGCCCGGGCTAACCTTACATGACATCGTTCATGAGACTTGCTCCACGCTTGACATGCAACTCGTTTTGCATAAGTGGCTTTGCGGGTGCCTGTTTCTCCTAGCATAGTAAAGATCCAATTTACAACGGGTGATCAACAATGCTAGTATCAATGTTGTGGTTCTTGTTCGTAAGTTAGAACGACACTTATGGAAAGCCCCAAACCACGTAAAATATGCAAAGAAAGTAGAAGCGTCTAACTTTGTTTTGCAGGGGTGTGCAGTGATGTGATATGGCCATGATTGTGATTATATTTGATGTATGCAATGATCCTTATTGTAAGTTGGCAACCGGCAGGAGCCATATGGTTGTCTTTAATTTCTGTTAAGGCCTGCGTGTCTATTCAAAATAGTTGTAATAGTTGAAGTTGGCGGACGACAACCATGAAGAAGCGTCATTGACCTTGATGCTATGCCAGTGATGATGGAGATCATGTTCGTGCTTGAAGATGGAGATCGGAAGCACAAAGAAGAAAGGCCATATCATATCACATATTATGAATTGCATGTGATGTTAATCCTTTATGCATCTTGTATTGCTTAGTAGACGACGGTAGCATTATAAGATGATCCCTCATGCACATAAATTTCAAGTTCTAAAAGTGTTCACCCTTAGTATGCACCGTTGCCAAAGCTTGCTGCTTCGAAGCACCACGTGATGATCGGGTGTCTTTGATTCCGCGGGTGACTACAACGTAAGCAAGCCAGATTTGCTTATGCGGAAGCTAAGGTTTGATCTTGACGAGCCTAGCATGTACAGACATGGCCTCAGGAACACGGATCGCCGAAAGGCAAAGCATGAATCATATAGTAGATATGATGAACATGATGATTGTTCGCCATTAAAACTATATCAGCTCTCGTGATGATCGGTGTTGATGTAGTGGATTTGGTTCGTGTGATCACTAAAACAATGTGAGGGATGTTGTTTTGAGTGGGAGTTCACCTAGTTTAATTTCATTAATTAATTTGAACTCAATTTGTCATAAACTTAGTCTAAACTATTGCAAATATGTTGTAGATCAATGGCAGCCCCTACCATCAATTTTAATGCGTTCCTAGAGAAAGAAAAGTTGAAAAACAATGGAAGCAACTTCGCGGATTGGTTCCGCAATTTGAGGATTGTCCTCACAGCTGGTAATTTGACCTATGTGCTGGATGCACCGCTAGGTGACCCACCTGCAGCTGATGCTACCGATGAAGTAAAGAATGTTTACCTCGCTCGGAAGAATCAGTACTCCATAGTTCAGTGTGCTATCTTGTATGGTTTAGAATCGGAGCTTCAGAAAAGGTTTGAAGAGTCAGATCCATATGATATTGTCGAGGATCTCAAATTAATCTTTGAGACTCATGCGGCAATTGAAAGTTATGAAGCTTCTGAAAAGTTCTTTAACTGCAAGATGGAAGAGGGTAGCTCCGTCAGTGAGCATGTGCTTAAAATGTCTGGGCACGCAAATAAACTTCAAAGTTTGGGTATAGTGATTCCTAATACTTTGGGAGTTTACCGCATCCTCCAATCACTACCACCAAGTTACAAGAACTTTGTGATGAACTATAACATGCAGAACATGAACAAAGAGTTGCCAGAACTATTTGCTATGTTAAAATCTGCAGAAGTGGAGATCAAGAAAGAGCACCAAGTGTTGATGGTCAATAAGACCACCAAATTCAAGAAAGGCAAGTCTAAGCAGAAGGGACACTTCAAGAAGGGTGGTAAGAAAGTTACCACGCCGACGAAGAGGACCAAGGCTGGACCCAAGCCTGATACTGAGTGCTTTTACTGCAAGGGAGAAGGTCACTGGAAGCGGAATTGCCCAAGGTACTTGGCGGATTTGAAGAACGGCAACATCAAGAAGAAAGGTATATCTGATATACATGTTATTGATGTGTATCTCACTAGTACTCGTAGTAGTGCCTGGGTATTTGATACTGGTTCGGTTGCTCATATTTGTAACTCGAAACAGGAGCTGCAGAATAAACGGAAGCTAGTGAAGAACGAGGTGACGATGCGCGTGGGAAACGGATCAAAGGTTGATGTGATCGCGGTCGGCACACTACCTCTTCATCTACCATCGGGATTAGTTTTATACTTAAATAATTGTTATTTGGTGCCTGCGTTGAGCATGAACATTATATCGGGATCTTGTTTATTGCGAGACGGTTACTTGTTTAAATCCGAGAATAATGGTTGTTCGATTTATATGAGTAATATGTTTTATGCACATGCACCTTTGATAGATGGTCTATTCATATTGAATCTCGATAGTAGAAATACACATATTAATAACATTGAGGCTAAACGTTTGAAATCAAGCGATAATTTGACCTATATGTGGCACTGTCGTCTTGGTCACATTGGAGTGAAGCGTATGAAGAAACTCCATTCCGATGGACTTCTTGAATCACTTGATTTTGAATCACTTGAAAGATGCGAAGCATGTCTGATGGGTAAAATGACTAAGACTCCATTTTCTGGTATGATGGAGCGAGCTACAGACTTATTGGAAATCATACATACCGATGTGTGTGGTCCAATGAGTGTAGCATCGCGCAGTGGTTATCGTTATGTTCTTACCTTCACGGATGACTTGAGTAGATATGGGTATATCTATTTTATGAAACATAAGTCCGAAACTTTCGAGAAGTTTAAGGAGTTTCAAAGTGAGGTAGAGAATCAACGTAACAAGAAGATTAAATTTCTACGATCTGATCGTGGAGGTGAATATCTAAGTTACGAGTTTGGCGAGCATTTGAAGAAATGTGGAATACTTTCGCAGTTGACACCGCCGGGAACACCACAGCGTAATGGTGTGTCTGAACGTCGTAATCGAACTCTCTTAGATATGGTTCGTTCTATGATGTCACTTACAGATTTGCCACTATCATTTTGGGGTTATGCATTAGAAACAGCCGCATTCACTTTAAATAGGGCACCGTCTAAATCCGTTGAAACGACACCGTATGAATTATGGTTTGGGAAGAAACCTAAATTGTCGTTCCTTAAAGTTTGGGGATGCGAAGCCTATGTAAAGAAGTTACAGCCGGACAAGCTTGAACCCAAAGCGGAAAAATGCGTCTTCATAGGATACCCGAAGGAAACTGTTGGGTATACCTTCTATCATAGATCCGAAGGCAAAATCTTCGTTGCTAAGAATGGATCCTTTCTAGAGAAGGAATTTCTCTCGAAAGAAGTGACTGGAAGGAAAGTAGAACTCGACGAGGTTGTCGAACCTTCTCTCGAAATTGCGAGTAGCGCAGCACCGGAAGAAGTTCCTGTGGTGCCTGCACCAATAAGAGAGGAAGCTAATGATGGTGATCATGAAACTTCGGTTGAAGTTACTACAGAGCCTCGGAGGTCAACGAGAACTCGTACCACTCCAGATTGGTATGATTCCGTTATGAATGTCATGTTGGTGGACAACACCGATAACCCCGAGACATATGAGGAAGCGATGATGAGCCCAGATTCCAATAAATGGCAAGAAGCCATGAAATCCGAGATTGGATCCATGTACGAAAACCAAGTATGGACTTTGGTGGACTTACCGGATGGCCGGAAGGCTGTCGAGAACAAATGGATTTTCAAGAAGAAAACAGATGCTGATGGTAATGTTACTGTCTATAAAGCTCGACTTGTCGCAAAAGGGTTTCGACAAATTCAAGGAGTTGACTACGATGAGACTTTCTCACCGGTAGCGAAGCTAAAGTCTGTGAGGATTATGTTAGCAATCGCTGCATATTATGATTATGAGATATGGCAGATGGATGTCAAAACAGCATTCCTCAATGGAGACATTGATGAAGAGTTGTATATGATACAACCCAAAGGTTTTGTCGATCCTAAAGATGCTAACAAGGTATGCAAGCTTCAACGGTCCATCTATGGATTGAAGCAAGCATCCCGAAGTTGGAATCAACGTTTTGATAAGGTAATCAAAAGTTTTGGTTTTATACAAACTTATGGAGAAGCTTGTATTTACAAGAAAGTGAGTGGGAGCTCTGTAGCATTCTTAATACTGTATGTGGATGACATATTGTTGATTGGGAATGATGTAGACCTTCTTAATAGTGTCAAGGAATATTTGAATAATAGTTTTTCAATGAAGGATCTTGGCGAAGCAGCTTACATATTAGGCATAAAGATTTATAGAGATAGATCGAAACGCCAAATATCATTGTCACAAAGTACATATTTGGACAAAGTTCTAAAGAGGTTTGGAATGGAAGATAGCAAGAAAGGGTTCTTGCCCATGTTGCCCAATACGACCTTGAGTAAAACTCAAAGTCCGACATCGGCAGAAGATAGAGAAAAGATGAGTAAGACTCCCTATGCCTCAGCCATAGGATCTCTAATATATGCCATGCTATGTACTAGACCCGACATCGCATATGCTGTTAGTCTAACTAGCAGATATCAAAGTGATCCAGGAGTGGATCATTGGACAGCGGTCAAAAACATCCTTAAGTACTTGAGAAGAACTAAGGATATGGTTCTTTCTTATGGAGGTGATGAACAGCTCGTTGTTAATGGTTACACCGATGCTAGTTGGAACACCGATCCGGATGATTCTAAATCACAATCTGGATACGTATTTATTTTGAATGGTGCAGCAGTTAGCTGGAGGAGTGCAAAGCAAAGCGTTGTGGCGAGATCTTCAACTGAATCGGAATACATGGCTGCTTCGGAGGCTTCACAAGAAGCGATATGGATGAAAGAGTTCATTACAGAGCTGGGTGTGGTTCCAAGTGCGCTGGACCCAATGTCTATCTACTGTGATAACATGGGAGCCATAGCCAATGCGCAAGAACCAAGGTCACACAAGAAGCTGAAGCATATCAAGCTGCGTTTCCACGCTATTCGAGAACATATCCAGGATGGGGATATAAAGATTTGCAAAGTACACACAGATCTGAATGTGGCGGATCCATTGACTAAACCTCTCCCGAGGGCAAAACATGACCAACACCAAACTGCCATGGGTGTTCGGTATATTACCATGTAATCTAGATTAGATGACTCTAGTGCAAGTGGGAGACTGTTGGAGATATGCCCTAGAGGTAATAATAAATGTAGTTATTATTATATATCTTTGTGTTTATGATAAATGTTTACATTCATGCTATAATAGTATTAACAAGGAAACCATTAATACTTGTGTGATTTGTAAACTTAATTTGAAGTCCCTAGTATGGCCTCTATACTTCGCTAGCTTGTTGGTTGATTGATGATGTGGTTTCTTTGTCATGAACATTGAGATGTTATCAACAACAAGATCATATCGTTAGGAGAATGATATGGTGGACATACTCCTATAGACAAGCGTAGCATAAAGATCAAGTCATTTCAATAGTTCAATTGCTATATGCTTTCTGATACATAGTAACCTAATTCCTTCGACCATGAGATCATGCATATTGCCTTTACTGGATGGATGCTTTGATGTCATCAAACACCACACCGTAACAGGGTGGCTATAAAAGTGGCATTGGGTGTTCGGAAAGTATTGGTTGAAACACATGGATCAAGAGTGGGATTTGTCCATCCACATGACGGATAGATATTCTCTGGGCCCTCTCGGTGAAATGTCATCCAATTAGCTTGCAAGCATGTGACTTGGTCACAAGGGATCACATATCACGGGAACGAGAAAAGAGTACTTATCAGTAACGAGGTTGAACTAGGTATGCAGAGATACCGACGATCATGACCTCGGATAAGTAACATATCGTGAGACAAAGGGAAATTGGTATCGTATGTAAGTGGTTCATTCGATCGCAAAGTAATCGTAGAAATATGTGGGAGCCATATGAATTTCCAGATTCCTCTATTGGTTATTGTTCGGAGAAGTGTCTCGATCATGTCCGCATAATTCACGAACCGTAGGGAGACACACTTAAGGATTCGACGTTGTTTGAGTAGTTATGGTATTATGAGAAAGAGACCGAATGTTGTTCGGAGTCTCGGATGGGATCCGGGATATCACGAGGTGATCCGGAATGGTCCGGAGAATAAGATTCATATAAGGAAAGTCCCATTTCGGAGTTGGGGAATGGTTCCGGTGTTTTCATCGGGAACATTCTAGAAGGTCCCGGAATGTCCGGCACTCCGGGGGGGGAAGGGGTACATGAATGTGTCATTGCAAGATGGAATGATTGCATCATGTACTAAGTGTTCTCGCTGTCCAAAATAAAGGGTTTATTTAATTCCTAAATTGGAAAAGTCAAACGGCTAGTTTGAAAGTCAAACTGCCAGTTTTGGAAAGTGGGAAGAGGAGGAGAAGAGGAGACCGACTTGGGGAAGGAGTCCCCAAGCCGGCGGCCAGCCCTAGGCCGAGTTGGGGAGGGACTCCCTCCCTCCCCTAGCGCGCCAGCCCTCCCACCTATAAAGGGAGGGGCAGGGCTCCCCTCCCAAGACACACAAGTTCCTATCCTCTAAACTAGAAACTAGACCTAGACCCCGGTTTAGAGCTGTTTCGGTTTAGAGCCTTCTAATTGGTTTAGAGCCCTCTAATTGGTGTGTCTAATTACTAGACCACTAATAGCCTCTCTCATAAGCTCCACCATACTCGCACCGGCTTAAGGCGAAGCCCTGCGGGATCTCCCCTCTACCTCCGGTACCACGCCGTTGTGCTGCCGGAATCGCGAGGAGAGTGCTACAACCTCCGCTGCCTGCTGGAACAAGGGAGAGGAAGGTCTTCGTCGAGTACCGAACGTGTGACCGACTGCGGGAGCGCTGCGGGAACGCGGCGCCGGAAGGATCGTCTACGCGATCTTGAGATCGGAAAGAGTACGACTACATCACCCACGAGAATCTGCTCTCGTTAAACACTTTGGAATCTTCGAGGGTGAGTTATTCCATCGACTCGTTGCTACAATCTAGTAGATAGATCTTGGCTTGTTTGTTTGTATGCGATAGAAAATTTTTGTTTTCCATGCTACGAACCCCTACACGCTATGATACCGTATTCACCTTTGTTACTCCAATCTCCTCTCTCTTTCATAATTACCTGCCACATCAGCTTTTGGGCCCACCTGGATTGCATGATACCGTTCAAGAGTAAGGACAATAGTATAGCTAGCTATAAGCCAAGTGTCATGTCATCTATAGTCAACTTAGAGCTAGCATGTACAATATTGAGCTACAAAAATATACTATTTTAGCACTACATGACCCATCTTTTACTCTCTCAAAGTGTATAGGAGCACGTGGTAGGGCTGACTCTTGCATGAGAGCCTACTCTTCTTATCTCTCTTCCAACTAGACAAGAAAATAATATTTTAATCCTGCAATATGTTAAGCACTTTTCGATCTGGGAGGTCAAAGCAAAGCTACCGATGCTCTCTGGCACTCAATCGCTAAGCCAAGAACTTAACTTGCGGGCTTGGAGCTTAGTGCGAACGGTGAGCCGACACTTCCCGGTGCTGGTCAAATGGTTTATTTGCACCTGTGGTTAGCAAGATAGCGAGCCAATAGACTACCCAACCGATCCACTGTCCTCTAGGAAAAGGCATTCTCCGTTGTGGTCATTGGATCAAGCAGAGAAGCGACATCTCTGGCGCCTAGGAAGGAGTCAAAGTGAGGCTAGTGGAAGCCAGCTTACAAAGAAATGTTTCCATTGCGTCAACCAATTCCATAATTCACTTGTCCAGGACAAAAATGCACTTGTCTAGGACAAAGATATCGCATTTCGGTCGACCGTTGCCTCCTTTATCCACACCTCCTCCCTCTGTACCTTTGAATATGATACCAGATCCGGGAGCTCAAAACTTCGGTAACTCATAATTGATATGCGATTGGTCGTTCTTCCATCAATGGTATGTATTTCGGTGAAAGATGCCTACGGTTGTGAAATGATAGGAAGAACGCCTATAACACCTTTCTCGTTCATATAGTCAGAGGTCTGTCGCCTCCTACGCCTATTGCCTCATCTTAGTAAAATTTAAGGAAATCATGCCGAAAAAGGTAGTTAGTTTAAGAATTCCCCAGAGAGGAGCGAACAACACCCTACTCAATGGAAAGATGCCAGTGCACCCAGTGCGATATCTGCTTTGTTGATTACCTCACCTTTATCAATCGGCGAAGCCTCCTAGCATAGGTTTTTTGAGCATCCCGCTTTGAAATAGGTGTTTTTCCGCTTGATTTTCCGATAAGTTTGATGCTGGATAGTGGAAAAGTGACACCTTTGCTTGCCCTATCCATTGTAGTCCTCGGATCACACCCCTGGAATGCTTTGCCCGCCGACAGAGAGCTATCAAACAAACCTGCTTTTACTCCATCGTTGAACCAGACGGAGAGAGAAAACATACGCGCAGATCTCCTGTGCTATAGGTAGCCTTGTAGAGCAGCCTTCTTTATCATCAGTTGAGTCAAGTTACTTGTTTTTATGCATATCAGTGGGAAAGTGACACCCTTAAGTGCAAATCCGCGGAGACAACGTAGGTACTCTCTTCATACATCGTTTTCTATGACCTTTCCGCTTGTGTCTGTCCCGCCCTTTTTGAGCTCCATCTCTTGACGAAAATATTCTATTTGCTTGTGCCACGAAGCCGAAGATCTAGTATAAATAATATGAATAAAATAGGTTTACCTTACTACAAAGTCTTAATTTCTATTTCAGTTTAGAGGAACAATATCCATGAACTGGAACAGATGGAAGATAGCACTAGAAGTCAAAGAAATATTGAAAGGTGCGAAGCAATCACTTCGCAACAAATAGGTATGTATTACTTTTAGTTTATCGCGGAACTCCACTGGACACCGACCTCCTAAAACTGACCTCTCTGCTAATTCGAACCGAGGCTTACTGCCGCTTGGTACTATACTTCTTCCTGCCAGACTCTTTCAATACCCATCCCTCTTAAGTGTTTTCAAACTTGGCTAGTTTCTTCGAGAATGGAAGCTTTGTCCTACGGCCTGCTGACTAGGACTTATTGTATTTGCTCTAAATTACCAGCGTTGGGCTAGTCTCAGAGCACCACCGCTCGTTGTGGGGTCCAGGTTGTGTGGGGTCCAGGTTGGACACGCGTCGCTTGGACGAGGCGGAGGACGTGAGTCCGCGCGATCCTCCGCATGTAAGCGTTTTCCAGAAAAAAAAACGCTAACCGCGTGCGCGTCTCCCTGACCCATGCCGCCATGCCCACGCCGGCACGGCCGAAGCGCGCCGCCACCAGCCTGCCTCGGCCTGGCGGGCGTGTACTCCCCACCGGCGATTCAAACCACGCACGCGGCACGGCATGCCCTGCGCCCGCAAACCCTATTTAACTCCTGGCTGCGCTGTACGCGCACCGCCCAAACCAATGCGCCGCCACCAGGTTCGTCTCCGGCGCCGACCATTCCTTCCAATCTTTTCCATCTTGCAGTGAGTTAAACGTTTTCAAAAGTTTTTAATTCCCGTCTGGAGAATTACAATTTCCATAATCGAGTTCTGAAACCCCAAGTTGAAATCTGCGATTCAGTTTCAGCACCGTTTTCCCCGCCCGATTTCTCCTGTTCCAGAGGCGTTTGTTTTTTTGCCCCCACAAGAAAATACCCGACGCTTTTTACTCCAATGCTCGCTGCTCGCCAGAAGAGAGATTGTAGTGTTGTATGACCGGCAAGGGAAGTAACAGGAAGAGGCGCTGTCGCAGTCGAGATCTGGAGTTTATTAATAACTGTATCAGTATATGCATGTGGGGGCGACCGGGTGCTGCAATCATCACATGATCTCCTCCCCCCCCCCCCCCCCCCCCCCCCCACACACACACACACACACGCACACCACCCACCCACCCACCCATTGTGTACGGCATACTTGAGCGTTGCTGCTGAAGAACCTCTCGGATCAGCAAGCTAGCTCGATCGAAGGCGTTATGAATCACTCCTACTACTGAGGAACAGGTACCCGTTGCTTGACTCATCATCATGACCTATTAAGTTCATGAGATTATGGTTCTGCACGAAACAGTTTGGGGATATTCAGAATGAATCTTTCCTTAGACTAGAATAATAAGTATAATCGAGCGGTTTGGCTTAGGGATCATTCCAAGGGTTTGTTTGGGGCGGAGTAGAGGACACTCAAATGATCAGCTTAGAACGCCAATCGTCAGGACAGGGGCAGCCCTTCAGATTTTGCGGGTTCAAATCAAGGGTATGCCACCAAAATAGGTGTTAATAACACACATGTTGCTCCCTTGGTATTAACAATCAAAATCACGATTCCCTGCCTCCAATTTGTGTCGCGTTGGCCCCCATCTCAGCAACAGGGGGAAATCGTTTCTCTGCTATATGAATGCTTCTGCTAATGCGAACATATTGCGATCTTGCATCAAGCTGAATATACTATGTCTTGTAAGGATGCACATACAAAAGCATAGATCCTCATCGATATCAACATTCTCTGTATGGATAGTATACTATTTTTCAAGTAAGGATGCTGACAGACATTTTGACGCAGGGAAGTGACACCGGTCCCTGTTTTACAAATTTGATCTTGGTTTGTAGTTTGCAGATGGATTACCAAGGGAGCAATGTTAGGGATTTCCTTCATGCTAATGGAAATGTGGTTCTCGGAAGAGTAGATAACAACTATAATCTAAGATCTTTCACTCAAAAAGAGATAGAAGACATCACCAATGGGTATTACACCGTGCTGGGGGAAGGGGGATTTGGTAAGGTTTATAAAGGAAAATTAGATGGTCTTCGTCTGGTCGCAGTAAAGAGATACAAAAATGGAACTAAGAAAGAAGAGTTTGCTAAGGAAGTGATAGTGCATTCCCAGATAAATCATAAGAATGTTGTAAGACTGATAGGTTGCTGCACGGAGGAAAATGCTCTTATGATTGTTATGGAGTTTGTATGCAATGGCAACCTCTACAACGTCCTTCATTGTAACAATGCTAATGGTCCTGTCCCCTTCCCTTTGGACAAACGTTTGGATATCGCCATTGAGTCCGCTGAAGTTTTATCATACATGCATTCAATGTATAGCCCTGTTCTTCATGGTGACATCAAACCTGCTAACATACTACTGGATGAAAATTTTCGGCCAAAGATATCAGATTTTGGGATAGCAAGATTGCTTGCTGCTGAAGAGACTCAGCACACCAGATCTGTCATTGGGTGCATAGGTTACATGGACCCTTTGTTTTGTCAGAGTGGGATCCTAACTCCGAAGAGTGATGTATACAGTTTTGGAGTTGTTTTACTGGAAATCATCACGCGAAAGAAAGCTGTGGATGGGAATATTATCCTAGCTCAAAGTTTCTCCGAAGCCCTGAGGAAAGGGAAAAAGGTGAGATGTTTGATGAGGAAATTGTGAATGATAGAAAGAATATGAAATTGCTTGACGATATCGCAAAACTGGCAGCTGAATGCTTGAAAATGGAGGAAAAAATGCGTCCAGAAATGGTTGAAGTAGCTGATAGACTTAGGACAGTTAGAAAATCTTTCCATCAACGGAAGGGCAGATATTTTTCAGGTAATAACGATTTGTGTTCCGCTCTGATTGGCATGGAAATTACACTAGTTCTTCTCTCCTTCAGTTAATGTAAGTCTATCTCACTAGTTGTCATGAAAATTATTATAGTTTTTCCTTTTTGTGGCTGAGCATAGAATAAGTTATTCTGCCCTCCAACCATCAGACCGAACCTGGGGCACGCTCGTGCAGCCCAATCTACCACAATACATTGATGATATATAGCTTGGACAATTTACGCTTGATCCTAGGTAGTAGTAATTTTCTATCAGTATTTATGATTGACTCGGCATATTTTACTTTGATCAACAAGAGATTCTAGTAGTAATTTTCTATTCACCATTTAATGATGGTTTGGAGAATTCTACGATCACTAGGAGATTGGTGGCTGTATCAATTAGAGGTTTGTAGTAATTCTCCTCCATATATACAATGCACTGAGAACATTTTACTATTGAACTTGCAATAGTTCTGTTGTAGTAATTTCTCACTCACTATTTACTACAAATGTGTAGCATTGAAACATCTTCGCCTATGACATGAGCTTGTCCGATGGTCGTACAATAACTAATCTGATGCTGTGCTTCACTTTGGTGCCTAACATGGATGGCGCGAGATGTAGTGTCGGACAGAAATCTACGTCAAGCAGCTTTGGTGTAGCAGTTTACTATCAACCCCATACGATTTCAGTGGTTTGCTCTGACATAGTGCATGCTAGTGTGCTACTCTGGGCAGAGCACAAATTGCTTATTATGCGCTCTTGCTTAACATATCGCTACCGTTAGAAATCAAATTCACAAGTGAACAAACATACATGATTAACATTAAATTGTAGGGTTTTTATCATTCTTGCCACTGTGACCAACGCCATACTCAAAAACACCCTTTGACTGATCAAAACCTCAAAAACACCACTACTCCGTTAGTTTGGCGATCAGTTCTGCAACTCCGTTATCTCTCTACCGTTAGCCTCTAATCAGTTTTGCCATTACTGAAATTTGGCATGATATGTGCTAAAGTTCTAAATTCAATCTGGATACCACCTGAACAAATATTTTTCATACAAGAGGATCACAAATTAGAAGTAACTCGGTATAAATGCACATAATTTCAAAAATATTAGAAAGTATAAGATAAAACTCTCACATTCTGTAGGTAGCATCATCCTGATTCACATGACACAGAAGTTCACGGCTTAAGCCAAACGCAAAACACTACAGGTTCAAATATGGAATTAAATGTGTTTGTCACATTACAGGTTGACATAAGAAAAATTAAAAGAAACTTCAACTCAAATGAATAATTTTTTCTTGTTGCGAGTATTTTTTGCTGGGCTATCTTGTGTCTTTGTCGTCTTGCTTCGGGTATTCTTTGCTGGGCTATCGAGGGAAACTGATCCAGTTGCATACGCATCAACATTTGTAGAATCAGGTGATTTTCTCTTGTTCGATGTATTCTTTCTCACAACTTTTTTGGCACCTTTCCTAGAGTTGCGACAAGTCAATTGGTTGGTTATTTTGTCAAATATATTTGTAAAGGATAGTGAGAAGAATAAACATAACACATACCTTGAAGAACTAGCGACATCAATTGGTTCAGGTTCATGCTCTGGTTCTTCGTATCCTTCTTCTCCAAATGCTGGGTCAACAAACTCTTTGCAGGTCCTTTGTATGTGACCAAAACCTCCACAACGCCTGCACTTTCTCTTCCTAGCTCCTAGCCTACCTCCTTCACCACTAGCTCTAATTCGTTTGCTCCTTGGCCTTCTAGGTGGCCTTTCATGAGAGGTGCGCATAGCATGAAACCTGGATTAAATGGCCCCCATTGCTCTTTGCTAACCATAGCCGGTAGGTCCTTGGCATAGGTAGCTTTAAACCTTGCAACCGAGTAAAAATCATGTACATATGGTTCAATATCACCTCGTGGACCTCTAAGTGAAGTGATAAACTTCAGTGCATGGATGCATGGCAATCCTGTAATCTGCCACTGCCTACAGCTGCAAGTCTTGTTCTTGATGTCGACAGGGTACCTCCATTGTCTGCCCTCTTTGTCAGTTCCAGTTATTTCTGCTTCATAATCATTGCGTTTCAAACAAGTCAGATTCAAGCTTGCAAAATTGATAGAAAAGATATATCAAGGTCCATCCTAATAGTCAGCAGAAAAGATATAGCATGGTCCTTCCTAGCAATTAGCAGAAAATGTAATACATGAGAAAGATTGACATCAATATGCCGCATCGCCTTATTTAGCCTACCCAAAATATTATAGTTCATATAGCTAATCTACATATCTACACACGATGGGGAGAAACTAAAATGCTATGCTCAATAGCTACACATCTTTGTTAGTTACGTCCAGGACATGAGCTCCAAACATCCTGAATGCAATGTTCTCTTTCAAGCATAAAAAGAACTTGCCAAGTGACGGGAATTATCGTATAGAGTGTTTATAGCATAGCGGAATAAATATGATTCATACTGCAGAAATGGCAGGTACAAACAGCAGCTACAGAATTGGAAATAGCGTTTAAGCCTCTGACGGAAATAGCGTTATTGTCCCCATTGGAAGAAGCAGAGGATAGCTCACATACCCTTCAGGAATTTCAATCTCATATCTAACAGTGTATAAACGGAATTGCATTACCTAAAAAAAAAAGTATAAACGGAATTGCAAAACTGATCGACAAACTAACAGAACGGTGGTGTTTTTGAGGTTTTGATCAGTCAAAGGATGTTTTTGAGTATGGGGTTGGTCATAGTGGCAAGAATGATAAAAACCCTAAATTGTACTATTGGGACAAATTTCTTGTATGCATATAATGTGTCTTATGGTTGTTATAAGGTGCCAACCGGGATCCCGCCTATAACCCGCTTCTAGTTCATTGATGGTTTCTAATTCATTTGGTCTCAAATTTTGAACTAGAAATTCTCAAATGAACTAGATGTGGGATATAGGTGGAATCCCGCTTGCATCCCTAAGTAGCACGTCCACGATGTCAAACATAGACCATAGTTTTTCACATTTGTCACTTCAGCAACTTGTCGATAAATGTTCATTGTGCTAAACAGCACAACTAATTATCGAAATATTTTGGCAGCTTCTCATATTAGATTTTTATTACGATTTTCTCCTGATGCAGGTAGCAATTCTGGACTTATTAGAAGTGGAAAGGTAGAGCGTGTAATTTCCCCTACACCTATTACCCCCGCTATTGTGAACAACAATGACAGAACTCTGCCATCTGTGGTACCGACCATTTCCATGGATGAACTGAAGCAAATAACCAGGAACTTTAGCAAAGACGCTCTAATAGGAGAGGGCTCATCTAGTGAAGTTTTCTTGGGAGTGATGAAAGATGGACATAAATCTGCAATCAAGAAGCTCAATCCTAGAAGCAAGATTATTTTGGAGGTCAAGGCTGCTTGCATTTCCCTTTTTGCCATTCCAGTTAGTTCTCTTCATTTATCATTACAACAAGTCTTTGCCCCCTAACTACCACTCTTCAGATGCAGGTTCCGGTGGTCTCAACATTCAAACATATGAACATTATCCAGATTCTCGGATACTGTGTGGAAGGATACAACAATGTTCTTGCTTACGAGTACGCATTGAGGGGATCCTTGCATGATATTCTTCATGGTGAGTTTGTTTTTACTCCTTCATGGTGAGTTGTTACTTCAGGTGTGTGTTGTTAGCAATAATTTGGATGCTTAGTAGTAAGTAGCCTAATCATACTTGCATGTCAGCACAAGAGACTACTAGTATGACGGTAGTAGCAAGTCAAAGTGAACAACGACTCCAACGGCCAACTGCTCCTCACGAAGAAGCAGTGGGAGAAGCGCAAGCAGGGCCGCGGCGGTGGCTCCAACTCAAGCAGCGCAGGCCGCGACCACGGCGAAGGTGGCAACAACCGATCCAGTGGGCGAGGCAAGCCCAAGGCACCGGCGGTGAACGGAGCTGACGGCGAGGTCGATCGTGACCGGTGCCATTATTGCAAGAAAAAGGGACATTGGGCCCGCGAGTGTCGCAAGAAGCAGCAATAAAAGAGTTTTATTAATTAAAGTAATTAACAAAATTCTGAATAAAATAAATAAAAGAGTTTTATTAATTGAGAGTGGCATTTAATTTGGTAGAAATTAAATACATGTGAGTGAGATTTTGGGTGGAGGCCATGTTTATGTGAGTGGAGGTTCACCACATGAATGAAGGAGGGGAGGAGTCCCCCCCCCCTCATGCGCCGGCTATGGGAGGGGAGGGGTCTCCCTCCCTCCTATATAAAGCCCCCTCTCCCCTCTTACAAAACACACCTCCTCGTGAAGGATCTCTCTCCACCTCTAGATATTCCCCCATGGTCTCGGATTAGCGAGATACATGTTCCCGGTGGCCTTGCGTCTGGAAGGAGTTGCTGCTTCCGCTGATTCGCTGGAGCGAGAAGGTGGAGGTTGTCCGGTGGCTTGAACGTGTGTGCGAGGACGGATGCGCTGCTGATTTGCAGCGCTCGGACTTCCACACGATCTTGAGATCGGCAAGCGTACGACTACATCAACCACGAGTTCCTACTCGTTAACAAAACTCGTTGTCTTCGAGGGTAAGTTCTCCATGGATGTATGTTCACCCGTTGCTCTGTATCTAGTAGATAGATCTTGGCGTATAGTTCTCATCGTAGGAAATTTTTTTGTTTTCTATGCTGCAGACCCAACAGTCTAGGGAGATGATTATTATTGATGCTAGAAGAAGGAACTTGTCTCAAGGTGGAATTTGTTAAAGTTTGATCCAAATTTATAAAAGACACTAACTTCTGACGAGCGGAGCGAGGGCTATTACCAGTAGGATTCGGCCGAGTGGATCATTGAAGACCTAGGTTTTCACTGTTATATATACCCCTTGTAAGCTGCCGGCTGGGATAATCACATCTAATAATCCACGGTGTTGTGTAAACGCTCGTCATACAGTGAAGTTTCTCTGGTTGGCGTCCGTTTTTTTCTCTGTTTGCTGGATAGGTTTTTCACGTTAAATCTTGTATCCTCTATGTTGATTTTGCTTTTGTTCTTCGTTATTTGATTGCCGCATTTATAACACCACGTGTCAACCTTGTGGAAGGTAAGATTTCTCCTAGCAATATCTAGACCCTTCTGATTCAAGAAATTTATAAAAGCAGACCCGAGCACCAATGAGCCTGTTTTTGAAAAGAAATGAAAAACGTATTTGCAAAACTCTAGAAAATCTGAAAACAAATATGCGCAAATATATACACATTTCAAAGATATTGTAAAATTTCGGAGAAAAAATAGGTGGTACTTTGGGAAATACAGAAAAGACAAATTTCAGACAAAATGTGTGTGTTTTACTTCTATACTAGATCATGTAGGCGCGCGTTGCCGCGCCCATCTATTATGACAATAGATAGTTCGAAGTTGATGGGAGTTACGGCATGTTTAGAAGAGTTTAACCACGATTAAAGACATTACCAGCCCGGATAATATAGCAGCAACATGTGCGGCCTGGCCTAAATGAAGTCATACAACAACTTGTCCATAGTTCATACAACAATATTTGCATAAAATCTAGAGTCCAAGTCGCTGGCTAATTAAGTAACTACATCTCATGATCCAAAAGAACAAAAGAAAGATCACACCCGTGAGGCTTACACCATTTGTCTTCTAGCTCGTGTAATTGACATATTGAAATTTTAATCTAAGTAAAATTAGTTTTTTAGTCAGCTTCCTATTTTTCAGTCCTTAGAAGCTCTTCATCCTGGATTCTTGTGCAACAAACCGGCACATAGTAGTATATTCAACATATTTAGTAAGCATATAAGCAATAGCTAAGGATACTTACCACATGTATCAGCAAGGAGTTGTTGCACATGACCTCACCAAAAGTAAGTTCTCGAGAACCTCTGAAGTCGACCTCAACCGTGTAGCGCCTCTATCCCTGCCTAGGATTTCAAGAGATCGAGGGGATCGAGTGGGGTTGCTATTCCTTGCATGTAGTGTTCCGACTGCTACTCCCTGGTGCTCTCTGTCTAGAGCCTCCATAATCTCATAGATCACCGGCTCTGCCATGTTAAAGCCTGGTTGTTGAATGATTTGCGTTAGCGGTCCAGGTTTCAGATCAAGATAGGGAGGGAAGGACGGAGGGAAGGGGATGGAGTTGAGTACCATGGCATCAGGTCGGCGAGGGAGGACAACAGGTTCACGACTTTGTTGGCATCGGTGGCAAAGAGCTTGTCAAAGTGAAATAATGAGATGATGTGGACAGGATCCACATGGTGGCGGCCGATGGAGCAGACGAAGAGAGGAATAAGACTGTTGGTTGCTAGGTCGGGAGTTGGGCGAGACAGACGATTTTGGTGATGCACCGGTGACTCTATCTAGACCATCTATCCGAGATCGAATGCCAGGACTCTGATTTTACGTACAGAGAAGCGTCCCTTAAGGACAATTGGCCCACGTAGCGGCCCAATCGGGAGAAGAAGCGCATCAAACATCTAGAAATGACCTGAAACACTCTTGATTCCCACCCTGGTAATTGGTGGAATGGCGCGGCGACAGGCTTCGACGTCACGCATCGCCACGATAAGAAAGAGCAACTCAGGTTTTTGTATCCTCATGAAGTTTTGAAGGTAACAGGAGGAGACTACGAGTGGAGAGGAAGTAGCAACACCGAACTCTTTGGCCATCGACGCCGTCCGACGTCGCCATTGGCACTCTCTCCCTCTCCCTATCTTTTCTCTCTCCCTCTTTCTCAGCGAAGAGAATGGCAGCGACGGTGGCGCACCTAGGTTTTGCCTAGGCGAGACAGGAAAGGTGCATGGAGCGTGGGGTGTGGGCTGAGGAGGTGGGGTTCGCACAAAGGCACGAGAAACCTCTGGTTTTCTTGGACACACGTGGACAAATCAGGAGTTCAGGACCAACTCTACGTGATCGAACATGAGACCAACATTTTGATTCCCAGAGTAGCGGCCGCGGGGAAATTCAGCCCAGGAGCAGCCCATGCGGAAGAGAAGCACATCAGACGGGTAGAAACAACCAAAACGGGCAATCGGATGGCCGAAGTCGATGATAGCGTGAGAGTGCTCCTGTTTGTTCCGGTTATAATATCCCTAATGCAGCTAGAAATTGTTTCTAATCTGTAGCCCAAATAAAAAGAGTTTTCTGCCGAAACTTACATGGTTATTCGGACCATAATATGTATTCTCGGGATAAATTTTGGGTTTTTTGAAACTCAAAAGTAGAAATTTCAAAATTTTCAAAAAAACAAGCTGCGGTGTGCTTGGGTGCGGCAGCTAATTTTCAGACTACGAACTCGTAACTTGAATTCCATTATCAGGACTAATTACATGCACCAAAGTGTGAGGACACCAAATATTTTCAAGAGGTTGAGTCTTTCAAGAGATCTAAAGCTACTTAAACCCTCATTCGTCGATCTTAAATAACGATATTACTAGTCAAGCGTATGACAATCTAATGGGAAGATGAATTGCATTGGGTCGGAGCTAGGGTACTTAGCATATGATCAGTATAATAGTAACACCCGTAGGCTTACATAAATATATGCGCCATCAGCCCATCTTATACCATACTAAAATAGAGAAATTGTATGTACTCTTCCGTTACAAAATATAAGATGTTTTAGCCGTTTTCTAAAACGTATGTATCTAGACAAACTAGTGTGTAGGTTCGGAGCAAATTAAGTGAACCTACACATTAAAAAACGTCTAGATACATGTGTTTTAGAAAAAGCTAAAACAACTTATATTTTAGAACGGATGAAGTAATATTTTAACTAGACAAAGAACTAAGAACATCTTATTTAGCTGCTATCAGCAGCTTAATTAACCTAGCCGACCTGACTGTCCAATTTTGAGGCTTCAATGCAGCACAAAATCAGCATGATGATTGTACCAATAACTAGAGGAAAGAAGGGCAAACAAATCAGCACCAAGAGGGGATTTGGAAATTTCTGCAGAAACGAGCCCACGGCAAGGTCGGTGGCGAACACGAGCACGAGGGTAATGGCAAAACCCTGCGAGGATAGAGAGAGGCGTGAGAAGTGAGAACCGTGGCCAATTTGATGCATGTGGCTGGACAAAATATAGCTGAGGTACGTAATTTAGTACATTCTAGATCTGGTCCGGCGCATGTACCTGGATGAACATCTTGCAGGACGCGCAATTGTCATGGGGAGGTGGGCTTGTCGCCGTCGCCGACGGCCGTGGCTCTTTTTTCTCAGGCGGCAGCGGATAACCAATGACGGCCGGCGGCTTCCTCCCGCCACCATCGTCGATCAGCGGGTAGCCGAGGGCCACCTCGCCTTCCTCCATGCCGCGGACGCGCACGATGGTGTCCTCGGTCGCGCCAGCCATACGTGGTACTGTGCGGCGGTTGCAGATTCGGGAGTTGTATACTTGGGACGCAAGGGAGGAGGCCGTACGTGGTGATCGATATAGGTATAGGGCACGTCAACACATGAAGAGTTTGATCGAGATTAAACCGGAAAGTCCTCCTGCAACCTGACCTCCAGTGCTCACTGCTTATTTAAAAAATTAAAAACTACACTTATATCTTTCAAAAAAAAATCGTGAAATAAAATTTTAAAAGTTGGCAATGATGTATCCCACAAACGTGCAAAATCTCCATTTGAAATGATTTGTATTCCGAGCTACACAAAAATGGACAAAATGTGACTTTTTTATAATTCGAAATCACTATACTATAGATCATACAATATCATGCTGATATAGAGTCATTTCATGTTTTCCTCTCTGTTTAGATGATTGATACATGTTTCAACCCTGTGTAACCCATGATGTAATCTTTTCTAAACCTTGAACTGAGAATAAAGTAATAAATGACTGCATGCATCTACTGATGCAGAAGACGTGGCTAAGTCTCCATTTTGATTAAAAAAAACTATAATATAGATCTACAATTTTGTCATTTTTGTGTAGCTTAAAATACACAATTAAGATTTTACAAGTTTGTGGTACAAATCACGGGCTACATCCTGACTTATTTTTAACAAAAAATTGGAAATCAGAAATATGTGTCTTTTTTTAAAACGGGATCACTAATGCTCATGTGCACCAAATATCTACTCAGATTAATTTCATTAATAGGCTAGGCCCACCGAGTTTGATTTGTATCGAGACCGGTGGAAAGAATCGTTGCATGGGTACATAGCCGGTACAATGGACCGAGATTGATCTTGTATGACGCCCCTCCGCGCACTCTCTCCTCGCTTCTCCCTCTCTTTAGAGTGCCTCGTGAGCCTAGAGCGGAAGGGAGAGGGGAGGATGACCGTCCTTTTGACATAATTGTAGTGGTAGGTGTACTTACCGCTACTAGCATGTGGCGTTATGCCGAGGAGAATTAGGGCATCGACACCCCCGAGCGGTGTCTGCTAGCTGGCGACAACGCTCCTGAGGTTAGAGCCAAAACACGTGAGGGGATTGGCTGCGACGTCTACCCTAAATAAGCTCAATGTGCGGCTTCCATATTTGGACGTCAGGTTCTGAGCTCTCTCCACTTCTCTGTCTTCTCCATCTCGTTGCCGTGGTGACGAAGGATGGGGAATGGATTGGGTGCTAGGAGCTCAGGGAATGGGTGGTGAAGCTCAATTGCAGAGTTCATCCTTGGAGGCCAAGGTCGCCGACATGATTCGCTGGCCAGCAGAGGCCACTCCGTGCCGTGTCGTTCGGCTGGCGCCACGACATCTTCTTCCTCTAGGTCAGCGGGCTGATACAGGGGGTCCTCTTTGTATATTTTCACCTATTAATGCAACTTCCGGGGCCTTCGGCATCTTCCTATTAGAAAAAGAGAGCAATCTCTGTCCGACGTCATGTGTTAGTGTGTCCGTGTGTGCCTTGCTTACATAAAATCGAGGTGACCACTACTCGTCGTTCATCATGTTGGCTTAAAGAGCGAACTCCTTTATTATTTGGGAGTGCCTAGATCTCAGGCGCCTGAGAACTTCTCATGTCTAAGTCGCTTATGTCATCCTAATATTTGTGTTAATTCTCAACTGCAACCTAGTTGCAAATCATAATATTTGTATTAATTCTCAGTTGCAATGTAGTTGCAACTCATTAAATTCTCAGTTACACCCTAGTTACAACTCATGTGTAACTTACACTTTACACGAATCATAAGGTAAATCGAACGGTGAAAGAGGCGATTGAGAACTAAGAAGTTCTCGGGCGCCTAAAAACTAGAAAAACCGTTATTATTTTTATCCGCCACCTTGTCACTTCGTATATCTTGCCGCTTGATGTCTCTTCTACCGATCCATCTCCCCTCCTTCCTCCTCTTGCTTCGTCTTTCAAGGTTGATGTCGATTACAGTCGTCCACCACCATCAGTTCAAGGCCTCAATCGGTCGGCCCGTTGGAATCCCTTACACTAAGCGAGCACCCATCACTCTCCATATCTCAAATTAACTTTTCGTTACGTTTCTAGTAGAACTGCACCTACGTTAAAAAAATGAGCTCAATAATTTTTAGAGGGAACCATGAAGCCTCCAACTTCCAAAAGTTGTTGTTTGGCTGCGTAAGAGCAATGGGTAAGCCACGATTTATGGATTTTGTAGGAGGTGAAAGCTTAGTGTTCTTCTAGTTAATTACTCTCTCCGCCCAAAAATACAAGTGCCTAAGGATTAGTCAAAAGTAGAAAACAATATCCACGTCTACAATATTAAATGGACAGATTAGTAAAATATACATTATAATGAATCTATCAATATTGATTTAGAATTGTGAATGTTTATATATTTGTGTATAAACTAGATCAAACTTATAAAACGTTGACTTTTGACTAATTTTTAGACGCCTTATATTTTAAAATGGAAGGAGTATATGATTATATTTAATGTTTTGAGCCATTTTTCTCCAAGTTAATGGGAGTGCATCTATACACCCTATTCCTTAAGGCACATATAGGGGTCTGTATAAAAAAACCGATGGGTTTAGCTATTTCATACTTCCTCATGTCTATATTAATGATCTTAACTTTGTCTAGATACGAAATGTATCTAGTCTAAATTTTTAACTACTTCTTCTTTTTTTGAGAAATTAACTACTTTTTCTTATCCAAATTAATTAACTCATATTTGTTAGATTTAGATGTGACTAAGTATATTTTAGTGCTAGATACATCCAAATCTAAATCAATTAATTTAAATCGGAGAAAGTAGATAAATATAAATTTAGATAAAGTTGAGACCATTAATATGAACCGGAAGGTTCGTTTCTTTCATCAAGGAACTAACGTAGAATATCAATACATACTTTTGTGCTTCCCAATTCCAACTACTTAAAGGCGTTATTCACTTACCCCTGTTGAAGACGTATGGGCTCAAATCTTAGCTCAACGTATAGTTCTCACAAAGACGTATTTGTATCAGGACAAATCCCGACAGACGCAAACGCATTGAAAGCGTAAAGTGCGAGTATAACGAACTGTTCTTCCTTCTGCTCCCCTCCGCGGGTCTCTCTCCCTCTGCGCCTTCGTCATGGGTCCGCGCGGGAACCCGGTCCTCCCCCTTCTCCTAGCGCTCCTCGCCGCGGCGGCGACCGCGCCGTCCTCCGTCGCCGGTGACGAGAGGGCGGTGTTGGAGGTATCTGATGCGCCGGAGGGGGTCGTCTGGGTGGCCCAGCTCTCGGATCTCCACTTCAGCGTGCACCACCCGGAGCGCGCCTACGACTTCCGGCGGTACGTCGGACCGGCGCTCGCGATGGTCAACCCAGACCTCGTCTTCATCACCGGAGACCTCACCGGTGTGTGTTCATATCTATCCCCTCTTGCCCCCCTTAGTTCTGCTCCTTTGGTTGATTCCTGGTCGCGTTACTCGGGGATCGATGGGTGATTTAGTCGTTGGTCTAGTTAAAATGGTTCGCTCATGTTTAGTAGAACTTGATTGAGGTGCGGGGCTGAGATTGGGGAGGCCCTCTGTTTAAGCCAATGTCCTGAATGGGTGGATGGTACGCTGACGCATTGTATTGGTGGATGCATGGGAGCAGAATTTACATATTCTGTTTGTAGATAAAAAGGATTAGTACAATGCTAAAACTAGTGTATCTAGGATAATACTAGTTTTGAACTGAATTCAGTATTTCAACGGCAAGTTTAGTATTACCTCTGTTCTAGAATATAAAGGTGTTTTGGTAGGACATTTTAGCCTACCAAAGCTTCTTATATTTAGGAAGGGAGGTAGTAAAACACAGTATCATACCCTGCTGCATTTAGAGTGATATCGAGTATTGACAGTGGAGTGGGTCTGTTGGAGATGAAATTGGTGAATTTGCAGTTGCTTTGGGTATTTCTCTGTCCAGGCGAAACCAAATGTGTTGGAAATTCACTTCTGACAATTATAATTTAAGTACAATCCAGTATCAAACCTCTCACAACTTACAACACTCTGGTGCCAACTGGCCAAGTCCTCCCCGGTTGTTCAGCACAAACAGTAACCAATGCCACTGACTATTAAAGGCCTAAAGTTTGAAGTTGCAAATGAACCAGACACAGAACCAATATACTAGTTACATGAAGTTGTCACGGACTCTTAATACCAGTGTTAAGGCATGGACTACTGATGAACTTTTTTTTTTACCAGATCCAACTGATGAACTCGAAATGGCCACATTTACCTGAAATTTTCAAATAGACAGCTGCTTTTATATTTCTCGTTCGGACGTGGACTATTGGTGAACCTGTTCAGTTGCATAGGAACAACCAGCACTACAGCTCCAACTCGATATGGACCACCCTCAAAACCTTAAATAATTAACCACTTCCACGTTCAGAAGACGTGAAACCTAGCTAGATTCATTTTGAAAGGTGTCCATATCCCAAATAGAATGTACATGTCTACATATGATGATTTCTCTCAAGTGTGAATACACCTTTGTTTTGTTATCAGATGGAAAAAGCAAAGATCTACTAACAATGAAGCAAAATGAGCTTGAGTGGATAGAATATAAAAGCACAATGAAGGATGTAATTGAAAGAAGCAAACTTCCAAGAAGAATTTTCTACGATCTTAGAGGAAACCATGATAGTTTTGGTGTACCCACATCTGGTGGGGACTATGACTTCTATCAGCAGTATAGCATCAATGCTAAATTAGGACGACAAGGGCGTGTGCAAAGCGTCACTTTGGAGGTCAGTTCTTGTGCTTCTTCTATACATGCTTGCACTTCTGCAACTTGTCAGCTAGAGAGTAGAAAATAAATTGCCTCTTATTTCTGTCATCTTGTAGTTCAATTTACTGTTACAATTTTGATCTGTTGCAATCATTTGCTCAATACACCTTGACATAACACATGGTAGATATGTGGATGGTCTGCAGAATAATGGACGGAAGCACCTGTTTGTTGGCTTTGATAGTGCAATGGAGATCGGTCTTAGAGGCCCGACCAATTTATTTGGGCATCCGAGTGACAAGCAGCTTATAGAATTGGACCAGTCACTGTCACAGTGGGATACTGAATTTGACAAGGCTCCAGTGACTAAAATTACAGTTGGGCATTTCCCACTGTCTTTCTCAGCACTAACAGAATCAGGAAAAAATATCAAGGATGTATTTCTAAAGCACTCTTTAGCAGCATACTTGTGTGGACATCTTCACTCCAGGTTTGGCAAGAATTTGAAGCGCTACTATCATCGTACAACTCAAGAACCTTCATTATATGAACATTACTACCAATTTAACATGCATCAAGGATACTCAATCCAGAGTGCTAAGGATAACTGTTCAGAAGAAGCAGCACATATTGAGGAGTTCTGGGAGTGGGAGATGGGCGATTGGAGAAGGAGAAGAACTATGAGGATATTAGCAATTGATGATGGTTATGTCTCCTTTACTGACATAGATTTCAGGTTAGGCTCAAAGAGTATAATTATATTACCCACCTTTCCTCTAGACTCAAGATTCATGCAGAGACGCTCTGCTCCTCGTGATTTTAACTGCCACGTCACGGGATCTTCAACTTTTGATACAGTGAGGGCTCTTGTATTCTCTCGACAAGAGATAGTATCTGTGTCGGTAAAAATATATGACTCAAGACCTGGAAATCTTGAAGTAGTATTCGACACTGAAATGAAAAGAGTGAGTGCCAATGAATCTAGAGGAGATATGTATTTAGTTCCATGGAACTGGAGGGCGTTTGCAGATCCTTCTCCAAACCGATATTGGCTCCAAATAGAAGTGATGGATATAACAGGTGACGTTAGTGTCAGCCAGTTGAGGCCATTCTCTGTAAATGGGTTGTTTGCAAAAGTTAGCTGGACATGGAAGGAATTTTTTGTGATGGGCATTCAGTGGGCTTCAGTATATCATCTCGCCCTGAGGTGCGCTCTTGCCCTCATTTTCGTATTGCTTCTTGTACCACGAGCTTCAGTTGTGTTATTTAAAGATCAATGTGCGTACACATATCTCCGAGCCAATGGTGGCCAGTGGACATTGTTGAAGTATCTGGCTGGTGGCTTTATCTGGGTTTTTGTTGAGCTGTCCAGGATGATTCTCGTGTGGTCTTTGCTATTTGTGTATATAGTCTATTTGTTGGTCTTCCCTTGGTTGTTTGGTCACCCTATAACTGAGGACAGTGGCCTGTCATACATGACATATAGAGGCTGGAACCTTAAAAGATCCAATGAAGCTTTCCATGCTGGCACTCCAGACGTCATGGTCATTGTTTTACCTCACCTTTGTTTTGTGGTACTACCGACGGTTGTCATTTTAGCTGCGATGGCTGCTGAAAGAACAGCATTCCGAGAACATTATCTTTCTCAATCAGGAAAGAAAAAAGATGATCATTACCAAAAGAGCAGGAGGCAGATAGAACGTGATAGTTTGTGGAGTGGTCGTTGGATAAGGAAAGTTCTAATTGTTCTTTGCGTGGTGGTTCTATGGAAACATTGGAAGGTATATTTTTCAATACATGCAAATGTTATGTGCCTGCAGTTTTGCTAGTCTGAACAAATATTCATTTTGCAGCAATGCAGAGCTCTTGTGAAGGCTTATGCAATGAACCCTCTGCTGCATTCTCCAGTATATTTCTACTTCATACCTGCGCTCATAGTATTTTCTATCTACAAAACCTCGTCCATTTAACTGTTCTGGGGCCTGCTCGGAGCACCATGCTATATTTCAGCAGACCTGTGAAGACACTAGAAACAAAGCACCTAGAAGGCTACAAGTCGCAACCGAAGGTGTATTGCTGGATCACACATCTGATCCTTTTCTCTCTTTTGGGAATGAGATTTTGTTAGGTCATCTAACATGCATAAAGATATCGTTAGCGCTGTACTACACATAATTGAGAAACTACAGGGCATTTCTCTAGAGCGAGCAGCTAGGAATTAGTAACACAGAACAATTGTGTACTGAATGAACAAATCATACTGCTTGGTAGTTTCCTCTTTCTTTCTTCTTCCTTGGTGGTTGGCTTTGTTGTACTGTATCATTTATCATTGTGAAAAGAACCAACCAATATGTTGGCTGCCGTTGAGGAATGGATATTGCTTCTCATAGTTTTTTTTTAATGGGAAATAGGGATTATATTAACCAACATTAGGGATGTAGTTCGCTGGTCCGGCGGACATGACGGATAGCCGTTTAATTAGTCCATATAGTTAGTGCATGAACAAACTGCTGAATTATTTTCCATACAAATCCAATTGACGGACAAAGCTTGCTCTCTTCACGGACGTCCGTCTACATCCCTAACCAACATGCGCAGCTAAATTGCTAGCCACCAAGTCTGATACACACGGAGGGACATCGTCTGCCGAACCTACACATTCTTCTTCTGCCCTCATACCATACTGAGCCAACGAATGGGCTACACTATTACAGTTACGTGGGCAGAAAATAAATTCAAAACTCTCAAAGGAGCTTATGCAGTTGCTCCTTGCTTCGCGAAGAAGTATGCCTATCGCCGAAAGTTCATGACTACTTGAGTCCAGTGCTTGCACCAAGGTCAGTGAATCAGATTCGAACACGACCCTATGAAGTCCAAGTGTCGCTGCCCCTTCTATTGCTGCAAAACAAGCTTCAGTCTCAGCTCGCAGAGCGTCGCGCAGGTGTCTCAGTTTGCCTGCTGCTGCTATGAATTCCCCTTCGCCCGTTCGCGCCACGAAGCCCCACGCACCTGAACCCATAGACTGCTGGAAGGCGGCGTCGAAATTTACCTTGGTAAAGTTCTCCTTTGGCTTCGACCAGCATGGACTCGGGCGCGTTTTACTGTCATTTTGTGGCGTCTCGGACACTGCACTCTTGACCCATGGCATAAACTCAATCAGATGTCTCTGGATTATATGACATACTTGATCTGTCGATCTTTCCAACTCGCCCGCACTACATTTATTTCTTGTCGTCCACCAATCCCAAAGCAAAATCAGTGCTAGGTAGCTTCGATCCGAGGGCAGCGACAGAATCTGCTCCAACACTGCATTAGAAGTTGGCTCCTCTATAAGAGAGAGGCGCACGTCTTCTAGCTGCAAGGCTCGCCAAACCTGCTTCACCTTTTTGCAATTTAGAAACAAATGTCCACCATCCTCATTCAACCGATAACACATTGGGCATCTCGTGTCTAGCTCAATTTTCTTCCTCTGAATATTCATATGAGTAGGTAAGCTATTATGGGCCAATCTCCACAAGAATATCTTTACCTTTCCCGGTAACTTCATGCTCCAAATTTTCTTCCATAGCGGGGTGGTTCCTTCGGGCGCGTTTGATGTTGCAGCGACTCGACCTTTTTTATTTGCCTTCAGGTACATACCGAGATGGTAAGCTGATTTAACCGAGAAAATACCTTTCTTGTTCGGGTGCCATGCTACGCTGTCCTCCATCCCTCCTCGCATAGGAATTTTCAGAATATCATTCACATCTTCAGTACAAAACAGGCCTCGAAAAATATCAACATCCCATTGGTTTGTAACCGGATTAAGCAGAGATCCGATACTTTTAGATCCTCGTCCAATTCATCTGGGGTTATAGGCCTACATGTTACACCTCTAGGTACCCATGGATCGCTCCACACACTGATATTCTCGCCCGATCCAACTCTCCAAACTATACCCTCTTTCACGAGTTCAAGACCACGTAAAATGCTGCGCCAAGAGTATGACATTGCAGGTTTGGGTGTTGCTTCCAATATCGAAGAGTCCGGGAATTACATCGCCTTTAGTACGATACAGCATAAGGAATCTGAGTTTTGTAGTAACCTCCAGCTCTGCCTCGCAAGCATAGCTAGATTAAACATATGGAGATCCCTAAAACCCATGCCACCCTCCTTTTTTGATCTCGTCAAATTTTCCCAGCTCACCCAATGACAATTGTTTTGATCATCCTGCTGATTCCACCAGTATCGGCAAATCATAGAGCTGATTTCATCGCACAGTGTTTTCGTAAGATCAAAACACGACATTGCATAGGTTGGTATAGCTTGGGCAATCGCCTTGATCAAGATTTCTTTCCCTGCTTTGGACAATAGCCTTTCTTTCCAACCTTGAAGCCATATCTTCTCCTTCAAATACTCAAATTCTTGACTCTTTGATGCACCAAGATGGGCGGGTAAACCAATATAGCGCTCATTGTGTGATTCTCTCGGAATACCCAAAGCACTAAGAACCGCTTGTTTCGCACCACAAGTCGTCCCTTTACTGAACATCGCTGAAGATTTTGCTGCATTAATCAGTTGACCTGATTGAGCCTCATACAACGCCAAAACTTGCTTCAAACTCTCAGCGTTCCTTGTGTTTGCCTTCATAATAATTAGAGAATCGTCAGCGAAGAAAAGGTGGTTGATCTTGGGAGCTGTTTGGCATAACCAAATCCCCTCGATGGTTTCATCCTCTTCCACCTTCCTCAACAACACTGACAGTCCCTCTGCACAGAGAATAAACAGGTACGGGGAAAGGGGTTCCCCTTGCCATAGGCCTCTCTCTGGAACAAACGGGTCCATTAGATTTCTGTTGACCTTGACACGATATGAGACTGTTCTGACACACTTCATGACTAACTCGACCCACTGCGATGCAAAGCCCATTTTAACCATAATACCTTCCAAAAATCCCCATTCGACCCTGTCATACGCTTTACTCATATCCAACTTGACAGCCACCAAACCATCTCGGCCTCCCTTCTTACGATGCATCATATGCGTGATCTCATAGGCCAACAGCACATTATCTGTGATCATACGCCCTAGAACAAAAGCTGATTGAGTCCGTGAAATAATATGTGGTAGAATTATCTTCAATCGACTGGCAAGGACCTTGGAGATGATCTTGTATAGGACATTGCAAAGACTTATAGGACGGAACTCCGTGACTCTTTCTGGAGCCACATTTTGGAGTACTTTTCATATGATTTCTTGGACTAACCTATTAACAAGAGCCACAATACCAGCTGCCTATTTTCTGCTATTTTTGGTTCCAGGAAAGTCAGAAAATGAATATTCTCAGAATTGGACGGGACAAAAGCCAAAGTGCCTATTTTTCCGGAAGTCATCAGATGCCAGAATACGAGACGGAGAAGGGCCAGAGGGCGGCCACACCACCTGGCCGCGCGGCCAGGCTTGGCCCGCGCCAGGGGGTGGTGTGGCCAGCCTAGGAACCCCCTCAGCCTCCCCTTCCGCCTATAAGATGCCCTCGGGACGAAAATCCTAAGTACCCGATAAAAAAATCCACGAAAGAGTCTGTAGCCGCCATCATCTCCATCCCTAGATCGAGAGGGATCTGAAGCTCTTCCCGGCACCCTGCCGGAGAGGGGAATTCACCCTGGAGGCTTTCTTTATCACCATGCAAGCCTCCGGTGTGATGCGTGAGTAGTTCATCCTTGGACTACGGATCCATGTAGTAGCTAGATGGCTGGTTCTCCTCCTTTGTGCTTTCATGTCTAGATCTTGTGAGCTCCGTTCATGATTAAGATCATCTATTTATAATTCTGCATGTTGTGTTTGCGGGGATCCGATGGATATTGAGATGCTATTTCAGATTGATTATTGATTCTATCATGTCTTTGTTATTTGTGATCTTGCATGCTTTCTGTTGTTAGTAGCTATCTTGGCCAAGTAGATGCTAGCAACTCCAAGAGTTAGTATTTATACTCGATAGTGCGTTCATGCCTCTGGTAATCTGGGGAAGTGACAGAAATCTCTAAGGTACTAGATGTGCTGTTGCTACTAGGGAGAAAACAACAATCCTTTGTTCATAGAACAATCGAATTGTTTACTTTACACGCAGTTTATAAAGCAATAATCTATTGCTTGCAACTTAATACTGGAGGGGGTTCGGATGATAACCTGAAGGTGGATTATTAGTCATAGATGCAGTTGGATGGCGGTCTATGTATAATGTTGTAATGCCCAATCAAGTCTCAAAGGAGTCAAGATGATTAGTATATGCATGTATTGCTTTCTTGATGTTTGTCAATTGCCCCGCTGTAATTTGTTCACCCAGCATGTTATCTATCTTAAGGAGAGCCACCTCTAGTGAACTATGGATCCCGGTCCTTTTTCTTTACATACAATCTATAAACTGTTTACTTCTTTGTGTTTACTTTCTGCAAACAATTACTTCCTTCCATTCGATACGTTTAATCCTTTGTTTTCAGCAAAATACGGTGAGATTGACAACCTCATCGCAAGTTGGGGAGAAAGTTCTGTGGTTGTGTGGTGCAGGTCTCCATGTTGCTACTAGCACCGGTAGTGCACCCTACCAAGGCTCAGCTAGCAACACCTTTGGGGTGTTTCCTTGCTCCTACTGGTTCGATTAAACCTTGGTTTCATAACTGAGGAAAACTTGCTGCTATTCTTATCATACCTCCCTCTTGGTGTTCCCAACAAGCTTTACATCAACACCGCACCAGCATTTTTCTGGCGCCGACACTAAGCCATCAAGCATTTTTCTGGCGTCATAGCCGGGGAGTCAAGGACATCTTCACAAGGGGAGTCTCTCATAACCAATCTCTTTACTTTGTTATTTTTGTTTTGCTTAGTTTCTTTTTGCTTTGTTTGCTTGTTTCTTTATCAAAAACACAAAAAAATAGTTTCACTAGTTTTGCTTTCTTATTTGAAAACACAAAAAAATTAGTTCCTTTCTTAAGTTGCCACTATGTCTAGCCTTGCTCCAGTCACTATGTCACCCGAGGAAATGATTTTCACTTTTAAACAAGGAATTGAGGAAAGTTTCAAGGAAGCTTGGTCTAGAATCTCTGATCTACATGAAAAAACTGAGCCTAAAATGACTCAAAGCTTGTTCCTTAGCAGCTTTTACCTTGGAATTGCTCTTTGCTATAGATATGCTTTAGATGCTGTTGTGGGAGGAGATTTCCTCCAATGTAATGAGGATGATGCTATAAATGCTATAAAGAAATTTATCCTCACTTACAACTTGCCTAGCCAAACTGATATTTCTTTCGCAAAAATATTTGCTAGATTGAACACTCTTGAGACTAGCACTGCTAGCTTAAAAGATTGCTATAATACGCTTATGGAGCATCACAATTATGTTCCAATAAATTCTGAACCATCAAAGTGGCTCCCTATAGTAAAGATTGAGATAAACACTGAAACTTTTCAAGCTCGCTGTGATATCATGTCTGAATTTTGTCTTATGCCCAAAGATATTTATGAATCCTTGAATCTTTGGGGGCTTACTGAAGGAGGAAAAGAAATATTTCTTGCTAATAATGCTACCATATTACCTATTCGAATAGCTGAAGGAGTGTTTACAAAGATCTTTGGGAAAATGATTTCTACTGATTATCTTGTTATTGAATGTGCAGGAAAAGGACAAATTACACTTGGAAGGTCCCTATTAGAACTCCTTGGAGCAATAATAGATGTGGGAAAGGGGGCCATGCACCTTTCTTCTCCACCAAACAATCATATTTCCCCAAGTTTAAGAATAAAAGTAAGAGAGTTTTGTATGAAGGAAAAATTTCAGGTGTATGGAAGGAATGAGTAATGAGATGAAGGATGGACTAAAGCTCAAGCTTGGGGATGCCACGCGTGTCACCCCAAGAAATATCCAAGAAGTACAAGCGTCAAAGCTTGGGGATGCCCAAGGCATTCCCTTCTTCATCAATAAAAATCCCAGGTTTCTTCCAAACGCTTCATTTTTATTGTTTCATGCACAGTTGTGTTGTTCTTGGAGCGTCTTCTTTTTCGTTTTCGTTTTGGTTTTTCGTTTGCTTTTGTTTGCTTAGTTTTCTGAATAAATTGGTTGGACCCCCTCTTTCATACATTGGTTTTCAAATAGTTTGGTTTGGTTTGGAAAAGAGTAGGAAAGTTCATACTTATGTGGTAAAAAGAGCTTGTTTTTGACTGTGGCCTATGCTTTGTCATGCCATGCTTGATATTGTTTTGGCTTTATGCTTAGTATTCTTTGTTGTAGCATGACTTGTTATAAACAATTGAGATTGCTTAATGTGCCTTGGATGAATCATGCGTTGTTTTAGCATATTAAAGCATAGTATAGTGGTATTCTCCTTTGATGTTTTATTTGGGATGACTTGGCACATGCTCACACCATGTTATGACTATCTCGAGTCACCATAGCCTTTATGATCCTTTAGTTTTCAACTTGTAGTATCACTTTATGCTTTGATCAATGATGTTTTGTCGCTTTGCATGATTATGGCCATTATGGCTCTCTTAGTTTGTCGCTCCTGGTCTTTTGCTAGCCTCCACAACCAAGTATGAGTTCCACTCATGCATCCAACTCCCTAAACCAAGTTATTCCAAAGAGTCCACCATACCTACCTACTAGCTTATGCTATTCCAAGTATATTCATGCTTTTGTTTAACTTCTGAATTAAACTTGTTATGAGAAAACTAGTGATTAAAGCTCTCACGAACTTGATGGCACACTTTACTTTTCTTGCCCTTAATACACTTGAACCATTGTGTCGTCTATGTTGTATATGCTTGCACTTATTTGTTGGGAATTAGCAGAACCATGCTTTCATGGGGAACGCTTTCAACATTGCACTTGGTACTTGTACCTAGTTGATATCATGCTCTTTTGTATATGGATGTCGTCGGTGTGAAATGAAAGGGGAGCTTGTAAGTCCATGGAGTTATGTATATGTGTTGGAGAAACTCCTGGGCCGCTGGTCTAATCCATTCTGACATGGTGGAAACCTGCAGCATAACCATAATGAGCTATCTATGAAGCATTCTTCTTATAAAAAAAGAGTCCTATATTGAGAAAAAGAGAAAAAGTGAAAAAAAAAGATACTATGAAAAGAGGAAAGAGAGAAAAAAGCACCATATTCCCATGGTAAATAAGAAGATTGCTGAGATGCTCGTTGTCTGCTTGCCTTGTCATTTTGATATGGGGATTCTTCGGTATCATCGGGCAAGGGGTACCCCATTGGCGGTTCTCTATGATACACATGTACTTACAATGACAAGAACTTACCGGTGACTAAACTTGAGTAGCATGAGGAGCGGCCCTCGTATACAAGGGACATGAGATTTCTAACTTATACTTCGTCAAGCATGTACACCATAGTTTGTTCACTTTAACCTTAATCACTTCAAGATGCTTATGATAAGGGCAATGAGAGCTGAAAGCTATAAGTACCATAATTTTTGGAAGCTCTTTATGAGACTTGAATCCATACTTCCTTTTAAAAAGGCCTTTCTTCCACCATATATTGAGTCTCCACCTTCTACCTTTATGCACCTATGATGACCCACAAGTATAGGGGGTGTATCGCAGTATTTTCGAGGGAAGTGAAACCCAATTTATTGATTCGACACAAGGGGAGCCAAAGAATATCTATAAGCCTTAACAACTGAGTTGTCAATTCAGCTGCACCTGGAAACAATCTTGCTCACAGCAGTTTATCAGTAGCAACGGTTTTGTAGTAGGAATAGTAAAGTAGCAGTAGTAAAGTAAAGACAGTAGTAAACAGTGGGATTCGAGTGCGGTAGGCATATGGATGGATGGACGGGCGTTGCATGGACAAGACAATTCACATAGCAATCAGAACATAGGGCAATTGCAGATAAATAAGATAAAGCATCCAAGTACTAGATAATCGTAGGCATGTGTTCCATATATAGTCATACGTGCTCGCAATGAGAACTTTCACAACATCTTTTGTCCTGCCAGCCCATTTACAGTGGGGCCTCAAGGGAACTACTGGCAATTAAGGTGATCCTTTTAATAGAGAACCGTAGCAAAGCATTAACACTCCGTGAACACATGTGATCCTCACATCAAAGCCATTCCCTTTGGTTATCCCGATTTCTGTCACTTCGGGGCCATTGGTTCCGGACAACAATGTGTGTAAACAACTTGTAGATAAGACCATAAACAATACTATCATAATGAATCAATAACATGTTCAGATCTGAAATCATGGCACTCAGGCCCTAGTGAGAAGCATTAAGCATAACAAGTCGCAACAAAGTCATAAAGCACTAATAAAAGATACTAGGCACCATGCCCTAACAATCTGATGCCATTACATGAATGATCTCATCCAATCCCTACCATCCCCATAGCCTACAACGGGGGATTGCTCACTCATAGATGGGGGAAACATGGATGGTCAATGGAGAAGCGATAGTGATGATGATGGCGATGATCTCCTCCAATTCCCCGTCCCGGCAGGGTGCCAGAACGGAGTTTCTGGTGCTGTTTCATGGAATCTGGTGGTGGCGGCGGAGCGGAACTCCTTCTGGAAAAACGTCGAACCCCACGGAGTTTTTAGGTCAGAAGGCTTCTTATAGGCGAAGAGGGAGAACGAGGGGGTGCATGGGGGCCCACACCACCCCCTGGCGCGGCCTGGCCTAGCCCGCGCGACCAGGTGGTTTGGCCACCCCCTGGCTCTTCTCCGTCTCGTATTTTGGCTCCTGGAGTCTTCGGGTGAAATAAGATTTTTGGCATATTTTCTGGGATTTTTCCTGATAGTTGATTTTCTGCACAAAAAGTAGACACCAAGGCAATTCTGCTGAAAACAGCGCCAGTCCGCGTTAGTTGCATCCAAATCACACAAGTTTAGAGGAGAAACAATAGCAAAAGTGTTCGGGAAAGTAGATACGTTTTGGACGTATCAACTCCCCCCAAGCTTAGCTTATTGCTTGTCCTCAAGGAATTCAGTTGAAAACTGAGTGCGATAAAAGAACTTTCACGAACACATTTGCTTCATATGATGTAAATATTCTCAGCAATGTGATCAACTACTTAGGCAGTTCATAATAAAGAGTATGCAACTAAGTTTACTTAATAGGCATTGCAAGCTATGATGAGATTCTAACTCAAAAATAATAAGTAGCATGAAGCATAAACATAAGAAACATTACAATGCTCATAAAAAGGTATGATAGAGTGGTATCTCACTTGCCTTTGATTATGAATGTCAAGGCACCTCTGAAGTTCAAGTGATGACTAGAAGTAAAGATATCAAAGATACAAGCATCAAAGTCATAACACAAATAATCAAGTAATGGGACAAGCACAAAGAATGACAACTATGCTCTCAAGAAGGTGCTCAAAGAATATATGGAGACTCAACAAGTAAAGGAAAAGGTTTTGAATGATTTTGAAAGGCTTCCAAATGCTTAAAGTATGATACTCATTAGCTTTGAGCTCTCATTGCCCCTATCATAAGCATCTTTAATGCGGTTAAGGTGAAAGTGAGGTATAATCTGAGTTATATGCTTGACAGACTATAAACTGAAAATCCCATGTCCCTTGAGTACGAGGGCCGCTCCTCATGCTACTCAACTTTAGTTACCGGTAAGTTCTTGTCATCGTAAATATGTGCATATCATAGAGAACCGCCAACGGGGTACCCCTTGCCCGATGATATGGAAGAATCCCCATACAAAAATGACAAGGCAAGCAGACAATGAGTAGCATTACCAAATAAGAAACTCACCGAATTATCCATAATGAAAATAAAGAAACTAGCAGAAGTAAACAATACTCACAGTAGAAGTTTCCTTTACCAGTTCCACTCTCCAATAGCGCTTCACTCCCCGGCAACGGCGCCAGAAAATAGTCTTGATGACCCACAAGTATAGGGGGTGTATCGCAGTATTTTCGATAAGTAAGAGTGTTGACCCCAACGAGGAGCAGAAGGTGCTGGCTAGTGGTATGGATCAGGAATTCTCTACAAATACTTAGCAAACGGATTTTTAGGGGTTTTTGATAAAGCAAGTAAACAAAGTACGAGTAAACAAAAGACAGTAGGAATAAATGCAGCAAGTGGCCTAATCCTTTATGCAGCAAAGGACAAGCCGGTTGTATTTCTATAGATGACCAAACGTTCTCGAGGACACATGGGAAGACTGTCAAGTGCTTTCGCTTCATATAGTCGATTAATCTTCTCTAGCTTGCTAAGTGTTGTGTGGGTGAACCTGTGCTAATGTACCACCCCATCCAAGACTAATACATACTTGTGATTATACCCCTTGCAAACATCCGTAAGTACAAGAAAGTAATTAAGGTAGAAACCTAACCACAGCTTTAAACTCTAAGACCCTTACGTCCCTTGTGCAATGGTTTCCTAACGGGGGTTCAGGTTTCTGTCACTCCGGCAACCCCTACGATTAGTAGCCAAATACACAATGCATTCCCCTAGGCCCATATAGGTGAAGTATCATGTAGTCGACGTTCACATGACACCACTAGAAGAAGTACACCACAACTTAAATAACACTCTATTGAATCTTTCTCAACACAACTCCACTACTAACAACAAGACTTCTCCCATGTCCTCAAGAACAAAACGAACTACTCACAAGACATCATATGGATCATGATCAGAGATGGAATAATGATGTATAACAATCTGAACATAAACAATAATTCAATGGTTCACTCAATAGCATCAACTACAAAGAGTAATCAACACCGGGAAAGTTTCCCCTATGAACTATGCAAGATTCAACCAAATTGTTACAACAATATGGAGATGGTGATGAGGGTGCTGATGGTGCTGATGGTGGTGGTGGTGATGATGATGATGATCCCGATGAAGTCTAGCTTGATGGTGGTGTTGATGGCGACGATCTCCCCTCTCCGGGAAGGAATTCCCCCGGAAGAAATCTGTCTGCTGGAGAGATCTTTCTCTCTCGGTGTTTTCCGCCCCGCAGAGGCGGCGGAATCTTTCTGTGGTCGCTCCCCGAGTCTTAGGGTTTCGGGAGGTTGATATACGCCAGAGGGGAGAGGCTGGAGTGGGCCAGGGCGGCCACACCACTCCTAGGCGCGGCCTAGGCCTGCCCGCACCATGGGGTGGTGTGGGCCCCCTGTGGCCCACCTCCACTTCATCTTCTGGCATCCTGAGTCTTCTGGAAAAATAGGATTTTCTGTATATTTTCCTGGATTTTCTGATCTTCGCGAATTTTGCCTCCAAACAACACTTTTTCCATCAGAATCCTGACTACAACGGTCCATGCTCCAAAAGTCATCAACCATGCAAAAATAGATGAAATAACATAAGTATCACCTCTCAATACAAAATATATCAATGTATAATAGTGAATTAAGACATAGAATAGTGATGCAAAATGGACGTATCATCTCTCATAACCTGTCACCTACAGCAACAAAATACTCAAGATATAATCTACCAAACACAAATCTACTTGGACAAGGAGAGGAGTCACATACCAGGGAACAAATGCTCCAAATTTCAGCAAGAAAGATGGGATGAGCAAGGAGATTGAAAAAATCGAGAGCAAGCATAGCAAGAACGCGATTTTGAGCAATGAACTGGAGCTTACTCGGGAGAGAGAAGAAAGTGGCAGGTGAGATAGTTAGTGGGGGGCTAGGGGTGGCCCACACCAGGGCATGGCGCCACCTAGGGCAGGCCGCGCCACCAGGTGGTGTGCCTGCCTGGTGGGTCCCCCTGGTACCTCCCATGTACTCCTCTGCCCCTTTTTTCATGTAAAAATTTAATATGAATTTTCTGGAAATTTTCGAGACACTTTATTTTGGGCATTTTCAGGCATAGAAGAATGTTTTTCTGACAGATAGATTTTTTTTTGGAAACATGATGCAAGGACAAAACAAAGCTAGAACTACAGAAGTTCTAAGACACTCTAACATTCAAGCAACTAACAATAAAAAGAAAACTAAACGAAAGCAAAAACTAAAATGGATAGAATAGAAGTACACGGAAATAATCATAGTGAAAACATTGTTTTGTTCAATGAAATCCACTTGTTAACAAGGTTGATCAGGTCTTGTTACCAAAACAATTCCATATGAGACAAAACTTTGTATTCCACTAATGATTATGTTACCTCAACCTTGATAGCAATGGTCCCAATCATAATAGTTTCAAATTTTTCTCTTGGTATGGGACAATATATTTCTCCAACTTGAATGCCCTCAACATGTTCAATTGAATTCAAACCATAAGTTCTTTCAACCTTCTTGGGGAAATAAACAGTATGTTTCTTGTCATTCACATTGAAAGTCACCTTTCCTTGATTACAATTAATAACAGCTCCTGCAGTATTAAGAAAAGGTCTCCCAAGAATAATAGACATATTATCATCTTCAGGCATTTCAAGCACAACAAAATTAGTTAATATCAAGCAATTATGAGCCACTTGAACAGGTACATCCTCACATATACCAACAGTAATAGTGGTAGATTTATTAGCCATTTGCAAAGATATATCAGTTGGTATTAATTTTTCTAGTTGAAGCCTCTTATAGAGAGGGAAAGGCATAACACTAACTCCAGCTCCCAAATCACACAAAGCAGTTCTAACATAACTATTCTTAATAGAGCAAGGGATAGTTGGAATCCCTAGGTCTCCAAGTTTCTTAGGAACCTTACCATTGAAGGAATAATTAGCAAGTAAAGTAGAAATTTCTTTATTAGGGATCTTCCTTTTATTCGTGACAATATCCTTCATATACTTTGAGTAAGGAGGCAATTTAATAGCATCAGTCAAAGGAATTTGCAAGAATAAAGGTTTCATCCACTCACAAAGCTTATTATAGTGTTCATCTTCCTTTGACTTGTGTTTCTTATCAGGGAAAGGCATAGGTTTTTGGACACAAGGTTCTCTTTCACTACCATGTTTCTTAGCAATAAAATCTTCTTTGGTGTATTTAGTATTCTTAGTGTGGTTTTCAGGTTCTTCCTCAACTTTCTCTTCATTAGGAGTTTCATTTTCTTCATTACCACTTTCAGTTTTAGCATCAGAAATAGATATACTATTAGGATCTATAGCAAGTTCAGAGGGTTCTACAACAGTTTTATGTTTCTTTTTCCTTTTCAATTCTTTTCAGCTTGTTGAGAATCCTTCTCAATTCTTTTGGGATACCCCTCAGGATAAAGAGGATCCTGGGTAGCAGCACCACTTCTAGTTCTAATTCCATAAGCATGTTTTTCTTTAGCAGCATTAACTAGCAAGTCTTTTTGCACTTTAACGAGTTGATCTATTTGAGTTTGAACCATTTGAAAGTGTTTAGCAATCATTTTAACATCATTAGAGGTTCTTTCCACAATATCTTTCAACTCAACAATAGCTCTAGTGTTTTCCATTAGATGATTTTGCACCCTTTTATTAAAATTATCTTGCTTAACAATAAAGATATCGAATTCTTCTAAGCATTGATCAGGAGGTTTAGAGTAAGGGATATCACCTTCATCAAAGTGTTGGAGAGAGTGTACCTCAATAGTGGGTGAGTAGGGAATAGGCTTACATAATTCTTCTATAGGAGGTAAATTCTTGACATCTGCAGCTTGAATTCCCTTCTCCTTAAGACATTTCTTAGCTTCCTTCATCACTTCATCATTTAATTCAATAACTCCCCTCTTCTTTGATGTTGGAATAGGCACCGGAATAGTAGGTTCAGGTACAATTACTTCAGGTATAGCTTGTTCAGGAGGATTCCAATCTTCATAGTTCTTACTTATTTTAGCCATTAATTCCTCAACTTCCTTAGGAGTCCTATTCCTAAAAACACAATCAGCACAACTATCTAGGTATGTCCTAGATTCTTCAGTTAGTCCATTATAAAATATATCAAGAAGCTCATTCTTAGGTAATGGACTTCCAGCTTGTGCATGAATCAAAGCACAAAACCTTTCCCAAGATTCAGGCAATACCTCTTTTTCTTCCTGTTTAAAATCAAAAAGTTCCTGCAAAATAGCATGTCTAGCACTAGGAGGAAAATATTTCTGCAGGAAAGTACTAATCAAGCACTCAGGGCTATCAATAGATCTAGGAGGTAAATTACTAAACCAAGTTTTAGCTTCTCCTTTCAGTGAAAAGTGGAAAATCTTAGCAACAAAGTAAGTACGCATCTTAATATCATCAGAAAACAAGCCACTCATGGTAGAAAGTTCATTCATATGTGCTACCGCACTTTCATTCTTAGTCCCACAAAAAGGTTCTTTCTCGACAATAGCTATGTAAGATAGATCGAGAGAGAAATCATAATCTTCATCTATAATGTTTATGGGAGAAGCAGTGATACGTCCAAAACATATCTACTTTCCCGAACACTTTTGCTATTGTTTCTCCTCTATACTTGTGTGATTTGGATACAACTAATGCGGACTGATGCTGTTTTTAGCAGAATTGCCTTTGTGTCTACTTTTTGTGCAGAAAATCAACTATCAGGGAAAATCACGGAAAATATGCCAAAAATCCTATTTCACCCGAAGACTCTAGGAGCCAGAATACGAGACGGAGAAGAGCCAGGGGGTGGCCACACCACCTGCTGGCGCGGGCCAGGCCAGGCCGCGCCAGGGGGTGGTGTGGGCCCCCCAGGCACCCCCTCGGCCTCTCTCTTCGCCTATAAGGAGCCTTCTGACCTAAAAACTTCGGGGGGGGGGTTGACGTTTTTCTAGAAGGAGTTCCGCTCCGCCGCCACCACCAGATTCCATGGAACAGCACCAGAAACTCCGTTCTGGCACCCTGCCGGGACGGGGAATTGGAGGAGATCATCACCATCATCATCATCACCATCGCTTCTCCATCGACCATCCATGTTTCCCCCATCTATGAGTGAGTAATCCCCCGCTGTAGGCTATGGGGATGGTAGGGATTGGATGAGATCGTTCATGTAATGGCATCAGATTGTTAGGGCATGGTGCCTAGTATCTTTTATTAGTGCTTTATGACTTTGTTGCGACTTATTGTGCTTAATGCTTGTCACTAGGGCCCGAGTGCCATGATTTCATATCTGAACATGTTATTGATTCATTATGATAGTATTGTTTTTGGTCTTATCTGCAAGTTATATACACACGTTGTTGTCCGGAACCTATGGCCCCGAAGTGACAGAAATCGGGATAACCGGAAGGGAAAGGCTTTGATGTGAGGATCACATGTGTTCATGGAGTGTTAATGCTTTGCTCCGGTGCTCTATTAAAAAGAGCACCTTAATTGCCAGTAGTTCCCTAGAGGCCCCGCTACAAACAGGCTGGCAGGACAAAAGATGTTGTGCAAGTTCTCATTGCGAGCACATATGACTATATATGGAACCCATGCCTAGGATTGTCTAGTACTTGGATGCTTTATCTTATTTATCTGCAATTGCCCTATGTTCTGATTGCTATGTGAATTGTCTTGTCCATGCAACACCCGTCCATCCATCCATATGCCTACCGCACTCGAATCCCACTGTTTACTGCTTTTGTTACTACTGTCTTTGCTTTACTACTGCTGTTACTTTACTATTCCTACTACAAAACTGTTGCTACTGATAAACTGCTGTGAGCAAGATTGTTTCCAGGTGCAGCTGAATTGACAACTCAATTGTTAAGGCTTATAAATATTCTTTGGCTCCCCTTGTGTCGAATCAATAAACTGGATTTCACTTCCCTCAAAAATACTGCGATACACCCCCTATACTTGTGGGTCATCAAGCAACAAATTTAGCAATAGGAGACAATTTGGGTCTAATAGTACGCCTCTCAAGGAGACTCTTAGCAGCGCTCCTATCATGGGTGTTTTTACATTCTTTAATAAATTCATCGGTCATCTCAACATAACCATCTTCAATATCATAACTCTCACTAGACGCAGGAGAACTAACAGGTGTGGTAGTGTCTTCATTAGGAGTTTCCGTATTTCCAGCTATAGTTCTAGCAATCGTAGCATCTAGGAAAGGACCTAATGAACCACTCTTATCAAGCACAGTAGAAGCAACATCATAAGCATCAGAAGTTTCAGATTCAGCAGTAGTAGCAGTGTGTGTAGCATGTGTATGTGGTGGTGTAACGAGCTTACTTATAACAGATGGTGAATCAAGAGCAGCAGAGGTGTTCAGAACCGTACCTCTTCTTGTAGTGGATGGTAAAATAGGAAACTTGCCATCACGAGACTTACCCATGATGGAGGGATACCAGCGAACAATAGAGAATCCAAGTGAACTTGATAAATAAAGCTATGCTCCCCGGCAACGGCGCCAGAAAATAGTCTTGATGACCCACAAGTATACGTGGTGTATCGCAGTATTTTCGAGGGAAGTGAAACCCAATTTATTGATTCGACACAAGGGGAGCCAAAGAATATCTATAAGCCTTAACAACTGAGTTGTCAATTCAGCTGCACCTGGAAACAATCTTGCTCACAGCAGTTTATCAGTAGCAACAGTTTTGTAGTAGGAATAGTAAAGTAGCAGAAGTAGTAAAGTAAAGACAACAGTAACAATAGCAGTAAACAGTGGGATTCGAGTGCGGTAGGCATAGGGATGGATGGATGGGCGTTGTATGGACAAGACAATTCACATAGCAATCAGAACATAGGGCAATTGCAGATAAATAAGATAAAGCATCCAAGTACTAGACAATCCTAGGCATGTGTTCCATATATAGTCATACGTGCTCGCAATGAGAACTTGCACAACATCTTTTGTCCTGCCAGCCCGTTTGCAGCGGGGCCTCAAGGGAACTACTGGCAATTAAGGTGCTCCTTTTAATAGAGCACCGGAGCAAAGCATTAACACTCTGTGAACACATGTGATCCTCACATCAAAGCCATTCCCTTCGGTTATCCCGATTTCTGTCACTTCGGGGCCATTGGTTCCGGACAACAATGTGTGTAAACAACTTGTAGATAAGATCATAAACAATACTATCATAATGAATCAATAACATGTTCAGATCTGAAATCATGGCACTCGGGCCCTAGTGACAAGCATTAAGCATAACAAATCGCAACAAAGTCATAAAGCACTAATAAAAGATACTAGGCATCATGCCCTAACAGTCTGATGCCATTACATGAACGATCTCATCCAATCCCTACCATCCCCATAGCCTACATCGAGGGATTACTCACTCATAGATGGGGGAAACATGGATGGTCGATGGAGAAGTGATGGTGATGATGAGGGCGATGATCTCCTCCAATTCCCTGTCCTGGCAGGGTGCCAGAACAGAGTTTCTGGTACTGTTTCATGGAATCTGGTGGTGGCGGCGGAGTGGAACTCCTTCTGGAAAAACGTCGACCCCCCCAGAGTTTTTAGGTCAGAAGGCTTCTTATAGGCGAAGAGGGAGACTGAGGGGGTGCCTGGGGGGCCCACACCACCCCCTGGCGCGGCCTGGCTTGGCCCGCGCCACCAGGTGGTGTGACCACCCCCTGGCTCTTCTCCATCTCGTATTCTGGCTCCTGGAGTCTTCGGGTGAAATAGGATTTTTGGCATATTTTCCGGGATTTTTCCTGATAGTTGATTTTCTGCACAAAAAGTAGACACCAAGGCAATTCTGCTGAAAACAGCGTCAGTCCGCGTTAGTTGCATCCAAATCACACTAGTTTAGAGGAGAAACAATAGCAAAAGTGTTTGGGAAAGTAGATACGTTTTGGACGTATCAACCTACTTTGAGAGCATAGTGGCCATTCTTAGTTCTATGTGCATTGTCCCAAGACTAGTTGATTTATGCATAACTTGATATTGCTTGTTTTAAAACTATTTGTATCTAGTCACTCTTATGAACTTTGAAGGTGTTCTATGCATTTATATTTGCTACTCTATGAGGGACAAGTGGAATACTATTATGCTATGTTTTCTTTATGTGAAACAAACAAACGTCTTGCAAAGCATTGTTATTCATGAATCTTTTGTTTGTGCATTTTCATGTTGCATCAAAGTTTCTTTGTCTTATTGCTAGAACTTTGTCTTTCATGTTATGATTGAAGTACTATGATCCCAGCTTTGAATGTTTTACAAATACTTTGATCAAGTCTTTGATGGTGCATGTCACCTCAAAAATTATTCTTTCTTTTTATCACTTACCTACTCGAGGACGAGCAGGAGTTAAGCTTGGGGATGTTGATACATTGCAAATGTATCTATAATTTTTGATGTTCCATGCTTGGTTTTATCCACTTTCTTGTGTTTTGTCCACACTTTGGAGTACTTTTCATATGATTTCTTGGACTAACCTATTAACAAGAGCCACAGTGCCAGCTGCCTGTTTTCTGCTGTTTTTGGTTTCAGGAAAGTCAGAAAATGAATATTCTCGGAATTGGATGAGACAAAAGCCAAAGTGCCTATTTTTCAGGAAGTCATCAGATGCCAGAATACGAGAAGGAGAAGGGCCAGAGGGCGGCCACACCACCTGCACGCGCGGGCAGGCTTGGCCCATGCCAGGGGGTGGTGTGGCCAGCCCAGGCACCCCCTCGGCCTCCCCTTCCGCCTATAAGATGCCCTCGGGACGAAAACCCTATGTAGCCGATCAAAAATCCACGAAAGAGTCTGTAGCCGCCGTCATCTCCATCCCTAGATCGGGAGGGATCTGAAGCTCTTCCTGGCACCCTGCCGGAGAGGGGAATTCACCCTGGAGGCCTTCTTCATCACCATGCAAGCCTCTGGTGTGATGCGTGAGTAGTTCATCCTTGGACTACGGATCCATGTAGTAGCTAGATGGCTGGTTGTCCTCCTTTGTGCTTTCATGTCTAGATCTTGTGAGCTCCGTTCATGATCAAGATCATCTATTTGTAATTCTGCATGTTGTGTTTGTGGGGATCCGATGGATATTGAGATGCTATTTCAGATTGATTATTGATTCTATCATGTCTTTGTTATTTGTGATCTTGCATGCTTTTCGTTGTTAGTAGCTATCTTGGCCAAGTAGATGCTAGCAACTCCAAGAGTTAGTATTTATGCTCGATAGTGGGTTCATGCCTCTAGTAATCTGGGGAAGTGACAGAAATCTCTAAGGTCCTAGATGTGTTGTTGCTACTAGGGAGAAAACAACAATCCTTTGTTCATGGAACAATCGTATTGTTTACTTTACATGCAGTTCGTAAAGCAATAATCTATTGCTTGCAACTTAATACTGGAGGGGGTTCGGATGATAACCTGAAGGTGGATTATTAGTCATAGATGCAGTTGGATGGCGGTCTATATATAATGTTGTAATGCCCAATCAAGTCTCAAAGGAGTCAAGATGATTAGTATATGCATGTATTGCTTTCTCGATGTTTGTCAATTGCCCCGCTGTAATTTGTTCACCCAGCATGTTATCTATCTTAAGGAGAGCCACCTCTAGTGAACTATGGATCCCGGTCCTTTTTCTTTACATATAATCTATAAACTGTTTACTGCTTTGTGTTTACTTTCTGCAAACAATTACTTCCTTCCATTCGATACGTTTAATCCTTTGTTTTTAGCAAAACACGGTGAGATTGACAACCTCATCGCAAGTTGGGGACAAAGTTATGTGGTTGTGTTGTGCAGGTCTCCACGTTGCTACTAGCACCGGTAGTGCGCCCTGCCAAGGCTCATCTAGCAACACCTTTGGGGTGTTTTCTTGCTCCTACTGTTTCGATTAAACCTTGGTTTCATAACTGAGGGAAACTTGCTGCTGTGCTCATCATACCTTCCTCTTGGGGTTCCCATAGAGCTCTACATCAACACCGCACTAGCATTTTTCTGGCGCCGAAACTGAGCCATCACTCCCCATTTATTATTTTATACAGTGGGAATAAGCACCTCCACTCCACATTTGCCATAGCACAGTCTAGTCTCTCTCGTATATAACCATCAGCCACATGCCAGTTGTTTCTCCATGTGAAAACATCACCCACAAAACCCAGATCATGCAAGTTTGTATCCTCTAAAGCTTTCCTAAAAGCCTCCATGCACCCTAGGGGCCGATTTGTCCCGCCTTCCTTCTCATGCGAGAATAGAATCTCGTTAAAATCTCCCATACAAAGCCACATAAGATCAGATTGGGAATGCAGAGTTCTTAACAGCCTCCACACGTTCTCTTTGTGCCCCTGCTTTGATTCACCATAGATGCCCGTAAACCTTCACTTAGTGCCATTATCTTCCACCACATCGACATCGATGTGGTACCTCCCCTTCCAACGCAGTCTTACATCCACTCCCTTGCGCCAAAAAAGAGCAATGCCCCTGCTCCTGATATTGCTTCTCATAGTTGCTTACCATTCTTTTTACTGGAGCACAACATGTAGTAGTTCCTTCACGAATAATTAATAGGGCAACTCCAACATGGTGACCCAGTCAATGGAACGGGGTTTTATGTGCGGGTCATAATTCGGTGTCCAATGATCTCGATTGGGCCTACGTTTGGGCCTGCCCATGCAGGCAAGTGTGGCAAAAGGAAGATATGGTATCCAGGTTGTTTGTCGTCGAGGAAGGGAATTTCTTAGTTCTTTGTAAATTGTTAGTAGGCTGAATTTCTCGTGAACATAGAGCCTAACAACAATCGTGTTGTAGGAATAGACAAATCGTATGAGGGGTACCTCCTAGTCCTACGTGATATAATCATCAAGATCAATATAAGATCAATAGGCCAACAAACAAGAACGAAGCCCACTATGGTAGAGAGATAAGAGGAGGAGGTCTATCATGGACTATGGACACACATTCTCTCCCTAGTCCACAATGGACTAGTGATTCAAACTTTACCCTTCTACCCTCACTTTCTTCTCTCAAGGGTAGACTTAGTCATTTGCCAATGATCCTAGCCTATAAAAAGCCCCTACGGGATATGCAACCATTTACTCTCACTTGTAACACAACTCAAGAGAGGGACTCTTGGGGACCGAGAAGGGCTTTAGAGAAAGGGTACCACTAGAGGGACCATTACCAGGCTCGATCCCACCAAAAGGGAAGGTGAGTTCCAGGTGGGAGTGCACTTAGCCCTGGCTACTCATAATTGGTAGTGAGATCTTGAGATGGCATTGCCCTTAGATATTGCTTTTGGCTTCAGCATGGTTCTTTGTTGCCCGTCTTTGCTTCAGTTTCTTTGATATAATGTAGTTTGGATTGTTAATAAACATACACAAAATGTTGAATAAAAAACAAAACAAACGACGCAGATGTACAACATATAACTAGAAATGTTATGTACTCCTGTTATATTTCCAGAATGCATTTACAATTATATATCCACATATTGATGCCCTTAATTGTAATTGCTTTGGTGATGATACGATTTTCTATTTAAAAACAGCGTGCACTGATATCAGAGTCACTCAAAAAGGCCTATGATTTGGCTTGTACTTTCCAACTTAGAGTATGTGACAAACAAAACAAGACATCTAGCCAAGATGAAGGCTACGCAGAGGTTCCTCTTGATTATTCTCGCCTTCCTCATGCTAGAATCAGGTATATATTATTCGTAGGACACATTGTATCATCAGCTATGGCCATGACCATGATGCGTGACTCGTTTAGTTTATTCATGGCAATTCTTTTGCAGAGATTGCGGTGGAGTCCTTGACGGTTTTTGGCCACAAGAATTGCGCCGGAGCGATCAAACCGACGCCTATACCTAGGGGTGCAGATGGACGCGGACGTCCGCGAGTCCATCTCGTCCGTGCCGTGTAAATAGCCTGAACAGATTTATGGACGGCCGTGCCAACTAGTAAACGGCTTGACGGACTCTCCCTGCTCAGCTCTTGATCCTTCCGTCAGGCTGTACCGTGTGAATGTGTGATGTGCCAAGTTGCCTGCACGTTGTTGTCAGGGTCTTTATTTTTGTCCTAACTGTACTTGGACTGCTGAGTGCATCGCCCGCCCCTGTCATGGAACGCTTGACCCATCCGTTGCAGTTTGCCTTCCTAAAGGGACGTCTGATTTATGGTGGGGTTCTAGCGCTACATGAAATCATTCATGAAGTAAAGGTTCGCCATCAGAAAGGGGTATTCCTAAAGCTGGACTTTCAGAAGGCTTACGATAAACTGGACTGGGAGTTCCTTAGACAAGTCCTCGAGCGTCGAGGCCTTGATGACAGGGTGATCTCTTGGATTATGCAGTTTGTCATGAGTGGTTGCACGGCAATCAACGTCAACGGGGTTGTGGGTCCATATTTTCGATCCTCCTGCGGAGTTAGACAAGGGGACCCGATCTCTCCCCTTCTCTTTAACTATGTGGTGGATGCCCTAGCAGGGATCTTGGATAAAGCCAAGATCGCTGGCCACATCATGGGTGTGGTAGGACATCTGATCCCCGGAGGTGGTATCTCCCACCTCCAGTATGCGGACGATACCATGATCATGGTGCAGGGGTCGGAATTTGACATTATTAACCTCAAGTTCCTATTACTGTGCTTTGAGTCCATGTCAGGCCTCAAGATTAACTTCTACAAGAGCGAGGTTATGATCTTGGGTTTCCCCAAGGAGGATAGGCAACGCATCGCAGACCACCTGAATTGCCGCTTGGCGGAATTCCCTATTACTTACCTGGGTATGCCCATGCGGGACTCTCGGGTGTTGATCAGGGACCTTGCCCCCATGGTCGTGAAGGTTCGGTCCAAAGCCGAACCTTGGCGAGCGTGCCTCACGTCCAAGGGTGGCAAGATCATACTGATCAACTCCTGCCTGTCCAGCCTCACCATGTATCAGATGGGCCTCATCTGCTCCTAAAAGAAACCCATGCAGACTATGCTAAAGAGCTGTCCAGGTTCTTTTGGGTAGCAAGAGATGGGCACCAGAAGTATCATATGGTGAAGTGGGCAGATATTTGCACCCCCAAAATTCTTGGGGGTTAGGTGTCCTTGACTCGCGCCACTTTAATGTGGCCCTGCTGCTAAAGTGGGTTTGGCGGATCCTCCAAGATGATGGAGGGCTCTGGCTCCAACTCATTAAGGCAAAATACCTCCGGGGCCGTCCTTTGTTGGCGTGTGAACGCCGAGAGGGCTCCCAGTTCTGGAGGGCTATTCAAGACATTAAGCACTTCATTCGCCGAGGGTCCCGCTTTGTGGTGGGGAATGGGCGGGAGGTTCTTTTTTGGCTCGATCCCTGGCTTCAGGGAGTCTCCCTATGCCAGGATTTCCCCGCTCTTTTCACTATTTGCGCAGCTTCCCCGATGTTAGTAACCGAGGCAGTCCGAGAAGGCCACTGGAATATCCCATTCTGGAGGACCTTCAACGATGCAGAGGCTGCTGATTTCGTGAGGCTGCAGGGCTCCTTGCCCCTATCCCTCTCAGCTGAGAGGGATCAGGTGACTTGGAGCCAGTCTCCCTCGGAAGCCTTCTCGGTTAGCTCAGCCTATCGGACCCTCTTCTAGGGTCCGAAATTACCTTGGACGTCGCACCTTTGGAAGTCCCCCCTACCCCTGAGCCTCCGGATATTCGTGTGGCAATTGATGCGTGATCGTCTGCCTTCGGGGGTGGAGGTCTCAAAATGCAATGGCCCGGGCAATGGGCAGTGCCCGCTATGTGGGACACCGGAGACGTGCACCCACATTATGTTCACTTGCCCCGTCGCTCAGTTTCTGTGGAGCTTCATTCGATAAGCTCTTGGGCCTGCTTGGCAGGCCCAGGACCTCGGCAAGTTCGTGGAGACCGAGGCGAACCGTACCGGAAGAAGGCGCCAACTCTTCGGTTGGTGTTCGCGGCCATTACCTGGACGCTTTGGAATATTAGAAATAAGATGGTGATTGAGCGGATCTTTCCTCGCCGGGCTTCTGACTATGTGTTTTCTTTGCTTGCCTACCTTCAACAGTGGTACCCTCTGGCTAGGCAGCGGGACCGAGAGAGCGTGGATGACATCTTGCATGCTCTCAGGGTGTCGGCGCAACGCTTCATGGCTCCTACTGCGGCTTCCGCGGCCTCGTAGTGGGAGTTCTCCGGACACTTCCCTTTCATCTTTTCCTTTTTGTTGCCTAGGGCGTGTTGTGCTGTGGCCTCAACAGACTTATTTTCTTTTCGTTTGACGTCTGGGCGTCGTTGACTCACTTGTATGATGGATGACTGTCGCTTTATTTATAAAGCTGTGCGTAAAGCCTGTTTCGAGGAGTGCACCGCCCAGGGATGCACGTGCCATGTATGCAGTCCTGAACATAAAAGATAAGACTGCAAAAAATCAATTTGGATCCCAGGCTACATGAGGCCATTTGTTTTTCGGGTTTTGAAAACTTGATTTCAAAGTATCAATTTTTTTATGAAAAACAATTCTAGACGTAGATATTACTGTACTCTATCCAGTACACAAAGTCTCACACCGAAATACTTTGTATTCTGTGCTCAAGAAAAATGACAAAATCTAACAGATTTTGATGGTTTGAAATCTATCACTGTCACTACTTCATATGTCAGATTTTGATATTTTTGTACAGCCTGGAATACAAACTATTTCAGGGTGAGACTTGTGTATCGGATAAAGTACATCTATACCTAATAATAAAGTACGAAGTATATCTTACTGGTTCCGCTTTTTCTAGACGGTTTTATCCCTGCCAGTTAGGGATAATTGCCCACATGCCACCCGTAAGTTAATTTACTCGTTTTGTCTGCTCAACTGTGCACCTTCGTACATAACTATTTTTGGTTACGTTGCGGAGTTAGAGTCCTTCATTCACGTAATAAAGTATTGGGATTGGGAAGCTGATGGTGCTCTCTATGGATGAAGGATCTACACTCGTAATAAAGTATATAATAATTTTTCCTTCCATCTATTTTAGGGTTTGCTATAAGCAGGCAGATGGTTAAAGAAAAATATCATTTGTAATACTAGCAAAGTATGGTTCCTCCTTTATTGTCCTACTTGAGCTCAAGACCTACAGCGGTAGCTCGTAGGCCCCTGTTGTATTTATAGTTTGGTTTCTAGCAGGCAGCTCGCAGGCCTTTTTCTAACATTTTTATCTTCCTTTTGTGCGAGATTTGGCAGATTGGTAACTAGGATTCATGCCAGATAAGGGGATTGGGCAAAATTTGGACATCCCTTCTTCGTTTTTTAACAAGATTATTAGAACATAGGTTCATGTTGATTATGGATAATGAATGATTTTAGAGTTCATTAGTCAATTTGTCAGTGTATTTACTAGGAGTTGATTCAAGTTAATTGTTTAATAATTTGCTTCAGATGTTTCAAATTATTGATGCTCTTAGATTGATGTTGTTGTTACTAATATTTCTCAATCCGTATCAACACACATGCATATTACTATTATCTCTAATTGTGATTAATTTTCAAAGTGGAATATTAAATTTGCCATACCATCTTTGGATATAAAAGGGATTCAATTTAAATGAAGAATTGTTGAATTGATTCATTATTTTGCAGTGTTGCTCCGCTTGAGCGACCATCGAGGTGATAACCATGGCGATCCAAATCTCATCGGGGAAGGTGGATGTTGGTGGCACGAAGAGTAGCTACAAAGAGTACAAGATCACTATCATATTGTTGGTCCCGATGGATGTTTTCAACTCCGCCCTACCAGTGACGGTCATCGGTGGTGCTATCGTGCCCGAGGAACAAGGTATATGCACTTTTTCTCTCCCGTTGCAACGCATGAGCATGTTTCCTAGTTAATATCTATGTCTAGAATTTTTTTCTGATTTTTTATGAAACTTCAAACTGACATTTTCATTCAAAAAATAGGAACCATGGGGCCCGAGCTCCATATATCCGCACTCATAAGACTGGTACTACTATATATTACAAAGGTAGAACCTTGTGTGCAGTACAGTGCAATATGTGGACTTGTGGAGTGGATCTCTCCCATGAGACATTATGTAATGGATTTTGAGTTAATTAATGAAGTGGCCGATGTTTTCTAAGAAAAGAAAGAAGAAACCTCATTTCACAACAATGTATGCTAGAAAAACCAACAACAACAAAAGAAAGAGCATAAAACATGACAATTAAAGCTCAGAAAGCCGCTAGTATTTCTGTAGAGCAAACAGGGAATTGAGTGTGTCCACGTTTCAGATAAAACCTTGTCGCCGTCGAATAAGCACAACTTGGCATGGTGGAAAGAGGATCCCTTCCTTTTGCTACTTTCCCCGAGCACGTGAAAGTAAATCATTGCCCCGCACCTCGGACCTCTGGAAGAGGATCGATGATCCGGTGCTTTACCTCGAAGAGCTTCGCATTTCACCATCTAGTACCACACCGATTGATCACTTCCTGCCTTGGATTGGACATGACATGCCACCAACAGTAGTAGAGCACTGAACTCATCTCGTATAAAGATGTACTAGTCTCTCTCACATCATGTAGGCTGGTAATTGAGCGGTCATACGAGCTGCGCACCACATGACGTGAGGAAGGTCATTTTCATGACTCCCATCGGATAGAATCTTCTCATATACATGTTCCTCAACAACCTTCGAAAAAATTATCTGACTTCTTTCAATTTTTGCGAAGGCAGTCTTTACTCTTCCATTTTAGGGCTACAAAATTATCGCATAGAAGTACATCCTTTGTTTCATAATGCACTAGTATGTTTTGGCAAACTAAATTAGTTTGCCAAAGCATACTAGTTTATGGAAGGAGTACATGATTCACATATATGTCCCTTAACCATATGTCACTAATCATCAAATTAAATTTAGGAGGCCAAGATAAAATTGAACACATGCTAGCAATTAGTACCGAAAACACCAATAATGTGAAAACCATATTTGACTAAGAAAGACAACCCACTTGTCATGTGAAAAAATTCCCCCACTTATTGACGTTAAGCTAGAAAGTTCTGTCGATATATTTATTAAACTTTAATGTTTACATAATATATACTATTTAAATATATGAATAGACACGACCACTTATAAATACACTTTAAAAATATCTAAGTAGAACAAATGCTTGTGGAAAAATAGTATGTCATGTTTTTAAGTATAGATGTTCAGAGAGAATCAGTTAAGAAGAAGCTTCTATAATATGTCGAGAGCTAAAATAACAAGTTAAGGGCGTGATTCCATATTAGAATACTTAACTATAAATAATTATTTCGTAGTAAACATAGATAGCCTCGAGATCTTCACAACTTCTTTTATACATCCACAAGTCTCATTTCTAGTCTTAGAGGTAACTTACGAATAATTAGTTCCTAGTAGACACTGATAATCGTCCTGTCAAGATCTTCACGAATCTTTGTGTACTCATGCGAGTCTCGTATTTAGATCATATTAGTTCATAGCAGTAGCTTAGCAATAGTTATTTCTTTGGTGTATGAGAAATAACTAATTTTGCGTCTATATGGAACAAAAGTATGGTTGAGAATAACTATTGTAGATCTATAAGAAACAACATTTTGTCTTAATATTAATAACATTGTTAGTTTTAGTACAAATAATAGGAAAAGTACTAGCTGATATTGTGTTAAGAAAGAACACATTTTAGTGAAAATATATAATAAAATTGAATGTAAAAAGGTTTAATATAAATACATAATAATGAAAAAACTTTTATAACCCGGGTGATAGCGAGCTCGGTATCCCTGTCGCCTAGCGTGTTTGGTGATCTCTACCGGAGCTAGTACAATTGTTTGTGTTCAATGATGTAATTCGATATAAACATGTATTTCACTTATTTATTACGATGCACTACCTTATATCGATGGTACATTAGGCCAGAGAAATGCCAGCAGTTGCAATGGACATTCGATGGATAAAATCAACATTATGAACACAAATTCTCAACAATTTCAGTTCAAAATATGCATTGGCTACACTATTCAGAATTTCTCATATCCATAAACATTATGATAAATCTCATATTGTTCTTACCAAGAATAAACAACAAAAATGGGCAAACCTAATCTGTTATGCAACCAAATCTGTCAACACTCAAATATTCTAGCAACAGATAAAATTATGACCAGATAATGATTGATTTAGCATAGGTTTGTGATTTTCTTTGCATTTCAAATGAAATGAAATAAAAAATGATTAAAAATATAGGTCAACGACTAATTCATCACATTTTCCATAAAAATCGATAATGAAATCAATCAATCAGTAACAAAGATGATCGCTAGAAAAGATCAAGACACGAGTAGAACGTGGTAGTCTATGGAGTGTGGTCGTTGGGTGAGGAAAATTCTCATCGTTCTTTGCCAGATGGTTCTATGGAAACATTGGAAGGTATAAGTTTGAATCCATCCATCTAGATGTCATGTGCCAGCAGATTTGCTAGTTCAAAAAAATGCTGACTAGCTTGCACTATGCAGCACTACAGAGGTCTTGTGAGGACTTATGCTATGAACCCTATGCTCCACTCTCCAGTATATTTCTACTTCATACCAGCGCTCATGGTGTTTGCTATCTACAAAACCTCGTCTATTTAAATGTAAGGCCCTTTCCGGCACTGCTCGGAGCACCATGCTATGTTTCAGCGGGCACTCGAAATGAAGCAACTTCAAAAGCACTACAAATTGAGCACCTAGAAGGGTACAACTCGCAACCAAAAGTGTATTGGTCGGATCACCCGTCTATTCCGTCTTTTCTCTCTTTTGGAAATGAGATTTTGTTAGATCACCTGACATGCATAAAGATATTGTCAATGTTGTACTGCACATAAAATTGAGAAATTACAAGGCATTCCTTGAGAGCAAGCAGCTAGGAGTAACACGGAACGATCGTGTACTCAATGAAGCAAATCATAGTGGTTGGTAGTTTCATTTCTTTCTTCTCGGGAAATTATTTTCTCCTTTCTTGGGAATGTGCTTTGAACTGTATCATATATCATTGTGAAGAACCAAGCAATATGCTGGCTGACGTTGAGGAACGGATATTGTGTCTCATGCTCATGGTTGCTTACCCTTCTTCTTTTTACTGGAGCACTACATGCATTCAAGGGGCAGAGACAAGGGGGCGAGCAGGGGCTAGACCCCCCCTAATGATCGTCCCCCTCAAGCCTGCTAGTAGTATACATATAGTAGCTTATACGCTAATGGCTGTTGATAATCAGCGTTTAAGCCCAAAGTCAAGACGAATAATCTATTCTATAGGCATCAAAGCCCAAATTGCAAGAAAAGAGCCCATTTGCACATGTTTACCGTCGACCAGGAAGCCCAGATCGAAGTTGTGACTCGTCGCCCATTTCTTTACCCCCATCAGATGGATCGATCGATCTACCTAGCATTGAACTTGCTATGTGATACCCTAAAAACACACTTTCCCATGGTGGCGCCGCCGCTCGCAGCCTCGCTGCTCGGGCCGTCCTAGCCGCTCTGCTGATCCTAAATGCCAGGTACCATGGAGCTTTTGCCCTCTAGACGTCCAGTCCGTCAATCATCCTAGTTACAGTTGATCAAGCACTCAAATTTTACTGCATACCCACCCAGGTCACCTCTAGCTTTGTTTTAATCGATTATGACATATTGGTCTAGTCAATTAGTACACACCGTGCCTTGTAAAGCAATTGATCTTCAGGGTAGTATTTTTCCAGGCAATCACTTCATTAGCTTGGTACTATTAGATTCTGCATAATCGTTAAGCATATGTATGTAGCAAAGCAACAAATGAAAAGTGTCAGCAGCTCAATATTAATTTCCTTCACCACTTCACATTACGGAAGAAATTTTCCTCTAACCGATGCACTACTACAGATTTGCCTATCCGTGGCGCACCATTTTTGCTATCCGTGGCGCATGGGACGTACACCACTGTTGTCACGCCACTGATATTTTTTATCAGTGGCGCATGTGGAGATGCGCCACGCCACGGATAAGTCCAGTTATCTGTGGCTCATGGGGTATGGTGCGCCATAGATAAATTTTCGAAAATTTTAAAAAAAGCGGGATCTAGCGCGTTGATATTGACACTGTCGCCTATCGCCGCCGTCATCTAGCTGCAGCCACAACCTACCACCATAGGAGGTGCAGGAGGTCGTGGCCGCACTGGCACTCGGGGCTGAGGAAGAGCTTGAGGCGGGAAGGGGCTCGAGGACGGCGCGGTGGCCAGAGAGAGGACAAGTGGTGGAGGAGAAGGAGAAGTAGAAAGGGGTGGGAGAAGAAGGAGAGGAGAAGGAGAGGAGAAGGAGAGGGAGAAGGAGAAGGAGAAGGTGAAGGAGAGGGAGAAGGAGAAGAGTAGAAGGAGAGAAGAATGGGAGGGGAAGGTGAGGGAGAAGAATTGGAGGGGAAGGTAGAGAATGGGAGGGGAAGGTGGAGGAGAAGAGAAGTAGAAGGGGGTAGGTGGTCGGGTAGGGATTCAAATTTGAATCCCGCCCAAACTTATCCGTGGCCATGGGTAAGTGGCCTCACTTTTTTTCTGCAGGAAAAAATCTTCTTTTGGCCATAACTTTTTATTATTTTTGAATTTTGAGATTCTAAAAAATCGCTAAACGACCGAGGATGTTACGAGCGGATGTAGAATTTTGTTCTCGTCATTTTGATATATTATAGATTTGTTTCGACATGGTATGCAAAAATTAAGGCCATTTTACCATGGCATGACCTGATTTTGCAAAAAATGTCGAAATTCATGTTTGTTAATTTTCCTACAAAATAGACCACCTTACCTACCTACATGTCAAAGGATTTTAAAATTTGAAGTATTTTTATTTTCTTTTATTTTTTGCAAGACTGAAAAGGCGATCGGGGGGGGGGGGGGGGGGGGGGGAGGGGAGGGGGAGGGAGCAGAAATTTTGGATGGTGCCTGCCTTATCTATGGCGCATGTGTATGCAGTGCGCCACAGATAATCCACCTATCCGTTGCGCACGGACATCACATGCGCCACGGATATATCAGGGGCCATCCATAAGTGGCAGATATGGATGTCCAGACTTATATGCGGCGCACCCAGCGCCCATGCACCACAGATATGTCAGTTATCTGTGGCGCAACTTTATAACATGCGCCACATGTTATTTACCTATGGCGCACCACCTTTCCATGCGCCACTGGGTAGCAATCTATGGATAAACATTTTCCTAGTAGTGATGGATCAAGATAGGATTTTCCTCTAATCGATGCATCAGTTTCTACGGGTAATCATACTGCTTTGACATATCTTATTCAACTGGCCTTTAGATATAGACATTTCTTACATGGAAATAGTTATAAAAAATTATGGAGGTCCATTTACTATGCATCAAAGGCTCATGAAATTTTTATGTTTAAACCTCGTCCCCCCATGTCCAATTCCTATATGAGCCCCTGATGCACCGCATCCTTTTTTATAGAGTAAATTCCAAGTTTTACCCCCTAGTTTGATAATTTTGACACTAATTACCCCTATTTAACAATTTTTCATTCGTATTACGCCATTTAGTGAAAGTTTTGCCAATTTTTATCCACCTTAAAAAATTACACGTGATTTATCATGTGGATGTTGTCAGCAATTTTCTTCCAATTTTTTTGTGTAATCGAAGAAACCTTGAACCCAAAAAACCTGTCCATAACCACATCTTGTGGAAATAATCACGACACCTATTATGATGCTACGCGTGTCAACGTCTTGTCCGTGTTAAGTTTTATTTCATAGCCGATAATATTGTATATTGGTTTTGATGTGTAGGTATATAATCACATATACCAGTCAAGCATAATCTTGATACCCGCATGAAAAACGAAGTATTAGGCACACACCACTGGTGGAAAAATGGCCCTAGTCCCGGTTCATAAGGGCCATTGGTCCCGGTTTCCGAACCAGGACCAATCACTCGGGACTAATGCTAGTCCCGGTTCGCGCACGAACCGGGACCAATGGGTCTCCACGTGGGCGGGCGCGCGACGAGGGGGGGTGGATCATTGGTCCCGGTTTGTGGAACAAACCGGGACCAATGAGTCTCCACGTGGCAGTGCCAGAGACAGGCGGGGGTGGATTATTGGTCCCGGTTCTTGGCACGAACCGATCGTTGGTCTCTGTGCCGCGGCAGGGTTTTGTGTCGCGGCAGGATTTTCGGGCTATTTTTCTGCCATGGCAGGATTTTTTTAATCAATTTAATGGTACTACATATATACAGCAATAATGAAACCACGATATATATATTACACATCATACATGATCACAAATATATACACCGTCTCATCCGTCTTCTTGGTCGAAACATATTATAATTACAAACGATACTCTCACACGAATTTGATCTAATTTACATCTTCTCTTTTACACTTCAACCTTCCAAATGAAGCGGGTAATAGTATTCTCCTTTCGGATCTATGACTTGTTCTAACAAGAATCCGGTAATTTCCTCTTGAATTGCTTGCACGCGTTCTTGTGATAGAAGACCGTCCCGCATCCGTTCGATCTAATATAAAGAAGGGGATCAATATATATGAATAAAACTAAACACAATTGGTGGTAATAAAATAAAGTTGTGATTATTGTTTATCGTAATTCAATTTTTTTGATGTTCCGGTCTGCCCCCTTCTCTTTGGTCGTCTGGCGAATGAACTCGTAGACATAGTATCCACATAAGTTATTCCCGGCTTCCTGCCTCAAGCACTTTACGAGAATGGAGTTCAATCAAAATAATAATCAAGCCTGATAATGGTGGTATTGAAACTAGAATCAAAGAGATGCGTGGATCTAGCAAGTAGTACTTACAGTCAATGGTTGAAATGTAAGCTCTGGCTTCCAAACACCCCTAGTTTTGGCGGTGAACCGTTTACAAGCCTTCTGGAGGCATTCTTGCATGTCCGCCCACTTTTCTAATGGTGTGCGTTTCGAGTCCAGGACTTTTAGTACTCCGGTGTCAACAACAATGATTAACAGAATATAGTGGAAGCTTGACACACTAACAAAATATAACACGAGTCAATTATACGCTTAACATCGAGTAAGCGAAAATAGAATGTGTACAAGACAGTAACACTCACCCAGCGTTGTCTCACCCAGCGTTGTAAGGAAATAGTATTTACCTTCTATTGTTGAAATACTTCAACGGTTGGAACAAGTTATCCTCTGTCTCTTTGGGATTTGTTTTTAGAGTAACTTCATGAACGAAATTACAGTCAACAAACCCAATGTCATAGATTTGTCCTTTGTTGCATTCTTGAATCTTCATTATGCATATATAATTAGTATAGTGATTAGTAAGATTATATAAGCAATGAATGAGCTGAGCTAGAAAGACTTAATTACAAAAATTAATAATACTTACAAACAATAGGCACTGACAATAGCTTTGTCGAGGGCGTCTTGTTGGTAAAACTGAAATAATTCTAGAAATTCGATCAGTATGAAGCCATCTCCATGACTGTAATGGTGGTGTTTATATGCAGCATAGATCTAGTTTTTGGAATCAGCATAGACTTGGATGTACCAGTTATGCAATATTCGCATTTTTGTTGGTAGATCTTTGACTAACTCGGGTTTGACGAGAGGAGCCCCGTACTGGTACACGTATACTGTTTCTTGGTACCCCTCGAACTCATGCATACGGCTCATGTACTCAGTAATAGACAGTCCATATAATTGGGTTTTTTCTCCATACAGTCGAACAAACCCCGGATCAATGTTCGGATCATGCCGCTCCTGGATCATCCACTCATTGGTATCGTACACTTTGAGCGGTTCGATCGATTGATTTTTTTGTTGTCCGAGCTGGGCAACTTCTTTCCCGACTCTCCGCTCTTTTGCCTCAGCCGACTTGGTAATAGAGCGATTATAGTCTGATGTGAGCGCTATGGGTTGGTGAAGCTGAATTTTAAGCGCGGCTGCTTTGGCTTTATCTTCTGCGGTGACCGGGAAAAATGCCTCTATCAGCTTTTTCTTGTTAGCCATGTCAATCTTCCACTTTTCATAATGGGCAGCTGCGGCCGCATCAGTTTCCTCATCTGTCTTCTCGCAAGGTAGCTTCTTTATATTCTGATGAGGTACTCTTGGAAGGGGCGATAGCTTACGTTTCGGTGATCGGAACGTGCTCTTGCTGCTGCTGGTACTGCCCCCCTTAGTATACTTCCGCTTTTGTCTCTGAGGCTCAGGGGACGGAGACGGCTGAGGCGGCGGCGTAGACGGCTGAGGCGGCGATGGAGACGGTTGCGCTGAGTGGTGAGGCGGTGAAGGCGATGGTTGCACTGGAGAATGGTGAGGTGGCGGCGAAGGTGGATTGCTGCTCTGAGGAGTGGGTGGCCTTGGCGGCACATAATTTGGAAGCATGATGCGCTCCTTTAGCCATAGAATAGTCCCCCCTTTGGCTTCTCCTAGTTGAGTCAGCTCGATATCTTCCCCTGCAGGGTGGTCTAGCTTCGGCTCCTCAAAATCTTCCTTCACCTCATCCACCGTGACGACAGCGTACCCTTTTGGAACCGGTCTGCAATGCCAAGTTGGGTTAGGCGCAATTGGTACCGCCATGCCGACCGCCGCCGTCACCCTTAAGTTCATAACCTGCACCTTTAGCTCACAAGTTGTTGTCTCCGTGATATCATCCACTGGGTAGCGTTTAGGAGGAGATGTCGTCGATGCATCATCATCAACATCATGGAGCTGCGTGGAAGCGACGCTGCTTTTCTTATTCGATGGGGCGCCGGTACCCTCGAATGCAGCTTCTACCACGTGCCGCTGAGATTGGCCGCTAGTACCTTGCTGGCTAAGTATGTCGAGTTGATCCTGGTGCTGCTTTAATGCTTCTTCTACATTACGCAGCCGGTCTGCAGCGGCTGCTTTCTCAGCTGCCTCCCTTTCCTTTCTCCTCTGATGGCTTTTATCGGGATATCTTTTCATTTCCGGGGGGAAGGCAACCTTCCACGGCTTGGAGCCTAGTGTGCCTCGTGCTCGTCCGTCGTGTTCAGGATTTTTAAGGGCCCGTGTGAGCTCATCGTTCTCTCTATCAGGAACGAACCGTCCCGCTGCAACATCATTTACTGCATTTCTAATATCGTCGATGGGCAGTAGGGGATCATCTTTATGTTTCTGATTATATATTGCCCTCCCTTCTTTGTCCAACGTGCCCCCATGGCCGTAAAACCAGTTTCTCGCCCGTGGTGTCCATGTTGCGGGCTCTGGTCTAATCCCGGCAGCTATGTAATTGACCTCAAGTGCATCCCACTTAGGCATGCAACCGGCATAGCCAGCAGGCCCCATGTTATGATGGTACAGTTTCTTAGCAGCGTTCTCCGTATTTATTCTAGACCTTTCCTTAACTTTCTTCGATGTCTTGTACTTCATAAAATCCTCCCACTGGTGTCTTAACTTAGCATAGCCGGCTTCATTCAAATTCGGAGTCTTCTCTACCTTGACAAAGTTATTGTACATTTTCTTCTTCCTGCTCTTGAATGCATCGGCCATCTTGGTGAGAGCAAACTTCTTGACTCTTTTCACAAGCTCCATTATTTCTCTCTCCTCCTCATCTGGATTCACATCTGGTACCGGCAGGAGGAAATTAGTCATGAGCTTGTCAAAAAGCTTATCTTTGGCGTTGTCGCCGACATACGGGACTCCACCGCCGCTTGGCCGATTCCATTCTTGAACGGTGATCGGGATGTAGTCCCTCACAAGAACTCCGCATTGCTTGACAAATTTTCTTGCGACATCGACGGGAGCTTGCGGTTCGCCATCTACACCGACCACGTCGATCCTATACCTCATAGTGTCATCCAACTTTTTTGTTGGGCCTCGTTTCGTTCTTACGGAAGAAGTTCTCGATCCGGAGGGCTAAAATAAGAAAGAGTGTTAATATATGCATGTATATATATAGACAGCAGCATTTTAATTACAAAAATACATATATACACCTCGCCGGTGTTTGTCAGATTTAAGGTTCCGCCGGAGCCGTCGCCTTCTTCCTTATCGGCTTCTCCCCTGTCCCAGGCTTCGGCTTCTACCTCACCGGAGCCGTCTCCTCGGTTGAGAGACTCATCTCCCTGACCGGAATCGTTCAGAAACTCACTCGTGACATCAATATCGATATCTTTATTTTCGCAGATCATCCCTTGGAGGATGTTTTCCTGATGTGTTGGATCCATAGTATCTGCAAGTTAAACAATCAACACATGGCATCGATAATCATATGACAAGTTAAACATAGTTGAAATTTAACCCTAAGGCATGCTTGGCAATTTAAGTGGGATCCGAAGGGTCCAAACCCTAGTACATGAGAGACCCCGAAATCACCTACGAGGGGTTGATTTCATTCTCTTATTAAACTTGTAATTAAAGTTGTTGAACAATGCATGATTATGAGTTTATTGTGTAGATCTCATTTTTTGAACATTTTAATATATCATACATATTTTTCTGACTTAGAAATAATTAGTTATTGAATTTATAAGATTAAACTCTTTTCTAAAATTATTTAAACAATTATTAAACTTTTATTGCGTCAGCATAGGCAAAGGCTGACGTCACCTAAGGCTGGGGAACCTTTTCTCACTGATGCATCGCCTACCCACAGTGACTGATTAGTGGGGCCAGGGCCACGTCGGGCTGCCACGCTGGCAGAGCTTGCTCCACGCCCACGTTAGGGCCACATGAGTGCCACCTTGGCGCCACGTGGGCTTGCCGGAGGGCACGTCGGCCGTCGGTGGTTAGCGGCACTAGAGTGCTTGCTAGAACACGAAGAAGGTCGGGTTCGAATGAGCGCGTCGCGAGGAAGCTAACGGTGGTCGCGCCGCCCCTTATTGGTCATCGGAGCGTCGTCTGCGATGGCGTCCGACGGCGGCGTACAGTGGCGCTCGGCAACAGAAGGAAACGGAGCGAGAGAGAGAGAGAAAGGAGAGTACCAGCGACTCACCACGAAGACGATGGACGGGTCGACGAGGCCAGAGGAGCTCGGAAGCAGCGGCAATGGCGACGGCCGGAGTCAGAGCAGACGGTGACCATGGCGTTGATTTCCAGCGTGCGCGGTCGATTCCTCAGACGGTGGTGGTGCGGCAGCGGCGGGCATCGACGGCGTGAAGCGGCCGCTCTGGATTTGGGCAACCTGCCGGCGTGATTTTGCTCCGCCGCAAATTTTCCTTAGCCGCGCGTCGATGTGCTCTGTGAATTGGGGGCTTGGAGGAGGAAGGGCCGAGGCTGTTAACTGTATAGACCATTGGTCCCGGGTCGTCCCAATAACCGAGACCAAAGGACCAATGGTCCCGGTTAGTGCCACCAACAGGGACCAAAGGTCTAGGGCAGGAGCGTTGCTGTGCTGCCACGTGCGCGGGCCTTTGGTCCTGGTTTGTCCCACCAACCGGACCCAAAGGATCAACGGTTCCGAATCGTACCAAGAACCGGGACCAAAGGCTTGTTAATGGCAGTGCGCGCATCCAGGATCATCGGTCCCGGTTGGTGGGACGAATCGGGATCGTTGACCCGTTTTTCAGATTTTGGCTAACCTTTTGGTCTTCCCGCCATTTTCAAATTTGTTTTCTTCTTTAATTAATAAGATGTTTCAATTTAAGATGATTATTTATTTGGAATTTCAAAAAACTTTCAACAGGAAAAGTGCTTCAATTTACATAACTAATCAAAAACCATTTTCTGTTTTCAAATATTTTTATTTGAACTATACAATTTTACTATTTTCAATTAAAATTGCAATACCAAATATTTATTGCATAATTTGGAATTTGAAAAAACTTTCAACAGGAAAAGTGCTTCAGTTTAAATAACTAATCAAAAACCATTTTGTGTTTTCAAATATTTTTATTTGAACTATACAATTTTACTATTTTCAATTAAAATTGCATTAACAAATATTTATTGCATAATTTGGAATTTGAAAAAACTTTCAACAGGAAAAGTGCTTCAATTTAAATAACTAATCAAAAATCATTTTGTGTTTTCAAATATTTTTATTTGAACTATACAATTTTACTATTTTCAATTAAAATTGCATTAACAAATATTTATTACATAATTTGGAATTTTAAAAAACTTTCAACAGGAAAAGTGCTTTAATTTACATAACTAATCAAAAACCATTTTCTATTTTGAAATATTTTTATTTGAACTATACAATTTTACTATTTTCAATTAAAATTGCATTACCAAATATTTATTGCATAATTTGGAATTTGAAAAAACTTTCAACAGGAAAAGTGCTTCAATTTAAATAACTAATCAAAAACCATTTTGTGTTTTCAAATATTTTTATTTGAACTATACAATTTTACTATTGTCAATTAAAATTGCATTAACAAATATTTATTACATAATTTGGAATTTCAAAAAACTTTTAACAAGAAAAGTGCTTCATGCCCGCGGTTTCATAAAAAATCCTTCACAAAATGACCTATCATGTTCGAGGTTTCATGGCATTTAGGTCAAACCACCAATGTTATGGCTAGAATCAGGGCATAGTTTGTGATAATGTGCCCATATTGTGCACACATGTGCATCTTGGGATGGCTTACGATGTTGCAGGAGGAAGTTTTCCTTTTCGACGCACGAAAAAGCCAATTTCTATTTTTGAGGTGCCAAAATCGGGGTGTTCTGTGAAGCAACCACCAAATTAAAGTTTGGCATTGGTACCAAACCATTTTTCAAAAATATTGTACCACCTTATATGGACAATTTCCCAACCGGTGTATCTAGAACCTTTCTGTCCATCCCTCATGAAAAAGACAAATTCCTGCCGAATCGGTAGGAGGTTGCCAAGATTTGAACTAAAAGTACATGATATAATGCTTGTGAATTTAAAAAAAAAATCATTTATAGGTTCACAACATGCTATTTCATCAGAGATCCACTTCAAGTTCAGCGAGGCTCAGCCCCGGGCTAAGAAGCTTCATGCCCGCCGATTTGAATATAGTTTGAAATGGGCATCAGAAATTCAGAAATGATCCAAACAATGTGAAACCTTTGCGTGGTGTCATATTATGTGTCACAGTTGCAAGGAAAAATATCGAACTTGAAAAATGCAAACATTATAAAAAATCCTTCATAAAATGACCTATCATGTTCGAGGTTTCATGGCATTTAGGTCAAACCACCAATGTTATGGCTAGAATTAGGGCATAGTTTGTGATAATGTGCTCATATTGTGCACACATGTGCATCTTTGGATGGATTACGATGTTGCAGGAGGAAGTTTTCCTTTTCGACGCACGAAAAAGCCAATTTCCATTTTTGAGGTGCCGAAATCGGGGTGTTCTGTGAAGCAACCACCAAATTAAAGTTTGGCATTGGTACCAAACCATTTTTCAAAAATACTATACCACCTTATATGGACAAATTCCCAACCGGTGTATCTGAAACCTTTCTGTCCATCCCTCATAAAAAAGACAAATTCCTGCCGAATCGGTAGGAGGTTGCCAAGATTTGAACTACAAGTACATGATATAATGCTTGTGAATTTAAAAAAAATCATTTATAGGTTCACGACATGCTATTTCATCAGAGACCCACTTCAAGTTCAGCGAGGCTCAGCCCCGGGCTAAGAAGCTTCATGCTCGCCGTTTTGAATATAGCTTGAGACGGGCATAAGAAATTCAAAAATGATCCAAACAATGTGAAACCTTCGCATGGTGTCATATTATGTGTCACAGTTGCAAGTAAAAACATCGAACTTGAAAAATTGCAAACATCATAAAAAGTCCTTCACAAAAGGACCTATCATGTTCGAGGTTTCATGGCATTTAGGTCAAACCACCAATGTTATGGCTAGAATCAGGGCATAGTTTGTGATAATGTGTCCATATTGTGCACACATGTGCATCTTGAGATGGATTACGATGTTGCAGGAGGAAGTTTTCCTTTTCGACACACGAAAAAGCCAATTTCCATTTTGAGGTGCCGAAATCGGGGTGTTCTGTGAAGCAACCACCAAATTAAAGTTTTGCATTGGTACCAAACCATTTTCAAAAATACTATACCACCTTATATGGACAATTTCCCAACCAGTGTATCTGGAACCTTTCTGTCCATCCCTCATGAAAAAGACAAATTCCTACCGAATCAGTAGGAGGTTGCCAAGATTTGAACTACAAGTACATGATATAATGCTTGTGAATTTAAAAAAAATCATTTATAGGTTCACAACATTCTATTTCATCAGAGATCCACTTCAAGTTCAGCGAGGCTCAGCCCCGGGCTAAGAAGCTTCATGCTCGCCGTTTTGAATATAGTTTGAGACGGGCATAAGAAATTCAAAAATGATCCACACAATGTGAAACCTTCGCGTGGTGTCATATTATGCGTCACAGTTGCAAGGAAAAATATTGAACTTGAAAAATTGCAAACATCATAAAAAATCCTTCACAAAATGACCTATCATGTTCGAGGTTTCATGGCATTTAGGTCAAACCACCAATGTTATGGCTATAATCAGGGCATAGTTTGTGATAATGTGTCCATATTGTGCACACATGTGCATCTTGAGATGGATTACGATGTTGCAGGAGGAAGTTTTCCTTTTCGACGCACGAAAAAGCCAATTTCCATTTTTGAGGTGCCGAAATCGGGGTGTTCTGTGAAGCAACCACCAAATTAAAGTTTGGCATTGGTACCAAACCATTTTTCAAAAATACTATACCACCTTATATGGACAATTTCCCAACCAGTGTATCTGGAACCTTTCTGTCCATCCCTCATGAAAAAGACAAATTCCTGCCGAATCGGTAGGAGGTTGCCAAGATTTGAACTACAAGTACATGATATAATGCTTGTGAATTTTTAAAAAAATCATTTATAGGTTCACAACATGCTATTTCATCAGAGATCCACTTCAAGTTCAGCGAGGCTCAGCCCCGGGCTAAGAAGCTTCATGCCCGCTGTTTTGAATATAGTTTGAAACGGGCATAAGAAATTCAAAAATGATCCAAACAATGTGAAACCTTCGCGTGGTGTCATATTATGTGTCACAGTTGCAAGGAAAAATATCGAACTTGAAAAATTGCAAACATCATAAAAAATCCTTCACAAAATGACCTATCATGTTCGAGGTTTCATGGCATTTAGGTCAAACCACCAATGTTATGGCTAGAATCAGGGCATAGTTTGTGATAATGTGCCCATATTGTGTACACATGTGCATCTTGGGATGGCTTACGATGTTGCAGGAGGAAGTTTTCCCTTTCGACGCACGAAAAAGCCAACCGAGACTAAAGCTGTCGGTGGGATAAGGACGCGTGGGTAACCTTTAGTCCCGGCTGGTGGGTGCAACCGAGACTAAAGTTGTCGGTGGGATAAGGACACGTGGGTAACCTTTAGTCCCGGCTGGTGGGTGCAACCGAGACTAAAGCTGTCAGTGGGATAAGGACGCGTGGGTAACCTTTAGTCTCAGCTGGTGGGTGCAACCGAGACTAAAGCTGTCAGTGGGATAAGGACGCGTGGGTAACCTTTAGTCCCGGCTGGTGGGTGCAACCGAGACTAAAGCTATCGGTGGAATAAGGACGCGTGGGTAACCTTTAGTCCCGGCTGGTGGGTGCAACCGAGACTAAAGCTGTCGGTGGGATACAGACGTGTGGGTGGACGCACTGCTCGATGAGATAAAGCATGTAGCGCACGATGCCCTGTCGGAGGAACAAGACAAAGTAGAAGCGGCGCCGTGCCTATAAAAGGACCATCGATACGCCATGGCAAGCAGCTCAACAAGCCAACATAGGTAGAGAGAGTATCATCCCCATGGATGGAGGGTTGGGAAATCTCTCGTGGCGGAGCTTCTCGAAGATGTCGTTGGTGCACACGCCCTACGGCATTTTCGGAAGCTCCGCCTCGGAAAAATTTCCCTGCAAGCCCGTGAAAGACTCCATCTCCTCTAACAGTGTTGGGGAAAGGGTTGAGAAATCTCCCGTGGCGGAGCTTCTCGAAGATGTCATTAGTGCACACGCCCTACGGCATCTTTGGAAGCTCTGCCTCGGAAAAATTTCCCTGCAAGCCCGTGAAAGACTCCATCTCCTCTAACAGTGTTGGGGAAAGGGTTGAGAAATCTCCCGTGGCGGAGCTTCTCGAAGATGTCGTTGGTGCACACGCCCTACGGCATCTTCGGAAGCTCCGCCTCGGAAAAATTTCCTTGCAAGCCCGTGAAAGACTCCATCTTCTCTAACAGTGTTGGGGAAAGGGTTGAGAAATCTCCCGTGGCGGAGCTTCTCGAAGATGTCGTTGGTGCACATGCCCTACGACATCTTCGAAAGCTCCGCCTCGGAAAATTTTCCCTTCAAGCCCGTGAAAGACTCCATTACATAAAGTTTCGATACATCACATAAAGTTTCCATACATCACATAAAGTTTCCATACATTACATAGATTTACATAGTTTCGATCCCTTGCCTATGATCGCTTCTTAGGCCGTAACCATGGAGCATATTCTTTGCTTAACGGGATGCTTGGGTCAGTTTTCACGGTGAAGGGCAGAATTTCATCAAACTTATCATAATCTGCTGACATGTCTATCTTGTCCTCGACTCCCGCGATGTTTCTTTACCCCTTCTCCATTCATGTTGACCCAACTGCACCGAAACAATGGGACCTTAAAAGTAGGTCCATAGTCAAGTTCCCATATCTCCTCTATGTAACCATAGTATGAGTCCTTTTTCCCATTCTCGCATGTTGCATCAAAGCGGACACCACTGTTTTGGTTGGTGCCCTTTTTATCTTGGGCAATCGTGTAAAATGTATTCCTATTTATCTCGTACCCTTGGAAAGTCAATACAGTCGCAGATGGTGTCGCGGCCAACAAGTAGAGCTGATCTCCAATAGTGGTGTCATTCATGAGATGTAATTGCAACCAAGTGCCGAAAGTCTCCATGTGATTTTCTTTAATCCAGTAGTCATCCTTCCCCGGGAACTTGGAGCGTACAACATTCATGTGTTCCTCGATATACGGAGCCACGAAGGTAGAACTTTGGAGAACTATGTAGTGTGCTTGATTCAAAGAATGTCCGTCCCTAAATATCATTGCTTTCTTTCCTAGCGTGCCTTTTCCACTCAGTCTCCCCTCATACCGTGATTCAGGAACACCAATCGGCTTAAGGTCAGGAAGAAAGTCTACACAGAACCCAATGACCTCCTCTGTTCCATATCCCTTGGAGATGCTTCCTTCTGGCCTAGCACGGTTACAAACATATTTCTTTAAGACTCCCATGAACCTCTCGAACGGGAACATATTGTGCAGAAATACAGGACCGAGAATGTAAATCTCTTCGACTAGGTGAACTAAGAGATGCGTCATAATATTGAAGAAGGATGGGGGGAACACCAACTCAAAACTGACAAGACATTGGACCACATCCTTCTGTAGCCTTTCTAGACTTTCTCGATAGATTACCTTCTGAGATATTGCATTGAGGAATGCACATAGCTTCACAATGGCTAATCGAACATTTTCTGGTACAAGCCCCCTCAATACCAAAACCCTAAATCGTCCTGCCTCCAGCCACGAAAAGTTCCGCAGCGCCGCCGCCACCGAAGGGGAGATTCGGGGGACAGAAAGTCTCTGTTCCGACACCCTGCCGAGACGAGGAAGTGCCCCCGGAGCCATCTCCATCGATCTCCACCACCATCTCCATCACCATTGCTGATTCCCATGATGAGGAGGGAGTAGTTCTCTCTCGAGGCTAAGGGTTCTACCGGTAGCTATCTGTTCATCTCTCTATGTGTGATCATATTGTGATCATGAGCTTGTAATCTATAGATCTACCTTGCTACTCAAGTGCTTAATAGATCTCTGCTCTCCCCATGTGTGTGAAAGTGACAGCGTGCACACCATGGTGGCACTTAGGCTAGAGATTACAAATACTTGTTATGAGTTATATTTGGAGTTGGATGTCTTTATGAAATTGTGGTGTTTGTTGGACTCATCTAGTGCTCAAGGTGACAGTGTGGGGTTTTCTAGATGGGAAAGGCTTACTTTGAGGTGTGCTGTTATAGCCCTACCGTTGATCAGAGTGTTCAACTGAAGAGTAGTATCATGAAGATAATATATTTATATGAGAGTGTTCACTAGTGAAAGTATGATCCCTAGGCCTTGTTTCTTAGCATTGAAACACCGTTTGCTACTAGATCTGTTACTTGTTTGCTTGCTTCCATCTTTATTTCAACTTGCTTTTAGTCTCTTCCACGCCATCAAGTTATTTTCTATCACCGTTACCACTTATAATTATCCATACCACTTGTATTTCACTATCTCTTCGCCGAACTAGTGCACCTATACACCTGACAAGTGTATTGGGTGTGTTGGGGATACAAGAGACTTCTTGTATCTTGATTGTAGGGTTGCTTGAGAGGGGATACCTTTGACCACTTCCTCCCTGAGTTCGATAAACCTTGGGTGATCCACTTAAGGGAAAACTTGTTGTTGTCCTACAAACCTCTGCACTTGGAGGCCTAACAACTGTCTACAAGAATAGAAGTGCGTAGACATCACAATGCTCGTAGGTCAAATGGCTCCTGTTTGTGCTCATCCCACACTTTTACACCTGGTTCTGCCCACAACTGCAAAAGTTCATCGACTAATGGCCTTAGGTACACATCAATGTTGTTGCCGGGTTGCTTCGGTCCTTGGATGAGCACTGGCATCATAATGAACTTCCGCTTCATGCACAACCAAGGAGGAAGGTTGTAGATACATAGAGTCACTGACCAGGTGCTGTGACTACAGCTCTACTCCCCAAAAGGATTCATGTCGTCTGTACTTAGACCAAACCATAAGTTCCTCGCGTCACCTGCAAAGTTTGAGTACTTTCTCTCGATGTTTCTCCACTGTGACCCATCAGCGGGGTGTCTCAGTTTCCCGTATTTCTTACGCTCTTCTTTGTGCCATCGCAACAACCTGGCATGCTCTTTATTTCTGAACAGACGTTTCAACCGTGGTATTATAGGAGCATACCACATAACCTTAGCAGGAACCCTCTTCCTGGAGGGCTCGTCATCGCCCTCAACATCACCAGGGTCATCTTGTCTGATCTTGTATTGACATGCATTGCATACCGGGCATTTATCCATATTCTTGTACTTCTCACCGCGGTACAGGATGCAGTCATTAATGCATGCATGTATCTTCTCCACATCTAATCCTAGAGGGCAGATAGTCTTCTTTGCTTCGTATGTTGTCTCGGGCAGCTCGTTATCCTTTGGAAGCTTCGGCTTCATTATTTTCAGTAACTTCTCAAATCCCTTATCAGATAAGACAGTCTCTGCCTTCCATTTCAGCAGTTCAAGTGTGGTACCGAGCTTTGTGCTGCCATCTTCGTAATTTGGGTACAACAACTTTTTGTGATCCTTTTGCATGGCCTCCAACTTAAGCTTCTCCCTTTCTGTATCACATTGTTGCTTTGCATCAGAAATGACCCGACCAAGACCATCAGCGGGCTCATCCGATGCCCGTTGTTCTTCTTCATTGCCGCCTCCCTCTTCTTCATTGTCTTCCATTGTAGTATCACCATATTCTTCAGGGGACATAGGATAGCTGTCATCATCCTCCTCTTCTTCATTTTCTTCCAGCCTAACCCCTCTTTCTCCGTGCATGGCCCAACAATAATATCCGGGCATGAAACCTTTCCGAAGCAGATGGCTTTGAAGGATTTTCGGGGCAGAGTGCTCCGCCATGTTCCGACAGTCGACGCAGGGATAAGGCATAAAATTATCCACTTTGTTTGCCTTAGCCAAATCGAAAAAATTTATGGAGGCCTGCAATAAAATCGGAATGGCGTCGGTCGCCATACATCCATCGCATCCGTGCATCGATCTGCATCATAATAATTAACCATTACAATAACATCGTGAATAGTAAAATGACCACCCTACATGGACAGATGCAATATTTTTGTATCAGTTACAGATAAAGAAGATAAGGTTGGTAACCTCAGCCGAGGATACCGTGTTGTGCGAACTAAAGTGTGGCTCGGACATTTCGTCGAACACCTTGTGTGCAATCAAAGAAAAAAAAGGTAGCACCCACACCTCACACACAATCCAGCAAAATTTGGTGGGCAAAGGGTTGGACTTATATATAGCCAGGGGAGGGTTTTTGGTCCCGGTTATTGCCACGAACCGGGACCAAAGCCCCTCCCGCGCGACACGTGGCGGCCCAGCAGCTCGCACCCCACCCAGGTCATTGGTCCCGGTTAATGGCACGACCCGGGACCAATGACCTGGGTGGGGGGCGCGCTGCTGGGCCGCCACGTGTCGCTCGGGAGGGGCTTTGGTCCCGGTTCGTGGCAATAACCGGGACCAATGCCCACCGTCGCTTCGTCGTCTCCGTGTATAAATATGAGGCCACAGCGCTCGCTTTCACCATCGCCTCTGCCTCTGCCTCTCTACAGTCCCTCTCCACCCCACCCCTTTAGCCATCGCCTCTCCACCGCGCCGTCGTCTCGCCTCCCCTCCCTCTCCAATCTCCACCACGCCATCATGGAGGTGCCCACGCTCAACCACTACGAGGCGGCGATGTTTGCGTACACGGCATCCTCGCGCCGCCGTGCGCGACCGTGCCCGCCGGATTTCACATCAGCGAGGCGGGTGTGTCGGTGGCTCCGCTCCTCAACCCCCGCGGATACGAGATGGAGTACGTCATCGCGGAGCGTCGCCGCCAGCTGCCCGCGTGCATGAGGGCGTTGCCCCGGTACGCGGCGGCCAGCGAGTACTGGCCCCGGCTGTTCAAGAAGGAGCGGAAGGCCAAGCTTGACAACCGCATCGTGGACGGGCTGGGATCGCTGCAACCAAGAAGGGCGGGAGATGTTCTGGTCCGTCCTTGGACGGACCATCTACACCGCCATCGACGCCGCTGGGCGCGCAGAGGAGCTCTGTCTCCCGAACAACGCCGAAATCGTGGAGATTTCGTCCGACGACGACGAGGAAGCCGGCGGCTCGGAGGACAGCGGCAGCGGAAGTGTTGTCGACTAGGAATTTGTAAAGTCACATCTTTGTATGAAAAACTTTGTGATCGAATAATAAAATATCTCAATTTAGACCTTTGTCTCGATTAATTCGTGAAAGATTTTTTCAAAAATACTGATCAATTCAATTTCTATCTCGAATTAATTTCTACCCCGAATTAATTTACATTAATTGTACTAGACTGCTGACCGTCGCGGGGTTTTGGGTCCCGGTTCGTGGCATGAACCGGGACCAATGCCCCGCAGAGCGCCACGTGTGCGTCGCGGGGGCATTGGTCCTGGTTCGTGCCACCAACCGGGACCAATGCCCAGACGGTATGAACCGGGACCGGTGCCTGGCATTGGTCCCGATTATAGAAACGAACCGGAACCAATGAAATTTGGACGCTGGACCAAAGGCCCTCTTTCTACCAGTGCACGTTTGTGTAAGTGGTCAATTTTACTAGCTAGTCCTAGTAGATTTTAATTGAGGCAGCAAGTTTGTACCTGTTGTTGCCATTGGCCGAACACGCACTGTTCCAACATTTAAAAAGAAATTCACTTGGTCTTGGGTTACTGCCCTCTGGATCTGAAATCGCTAGAGATCACCTTGAGTCCTTACAAATCCAATATCATCGACTACTGTATTAAAATAATTTGTAAGTGTACCAACGACCGTGTATAAAAATCGAGCGAGACTCTGCTATCATACCTAACTGAGCATGGAAAAAACTGATAGGAGAAAACGATCGATATCGCATGGCATCTGTACCTAACACACAAACCCACCTAGTAGAGGGCACTCGGATTTTAAAATGGGGTAAAAACTGACAAATTTTTCTCTAAACGGGGTAACATGGACGAAAAATTGTTAAGTGGAGTAATTAGTGTCAAAAATATGAAACTATAGGATAAAAACTGGAATTTACTCTTTTTTATATACAAGCCAACACCCAATAAGAACGAAACTCACTATGGTGGAGGGATAAGGGGAGGAGGTCTCTCTCCATGGTCCACCATGGACTAGTGGATCAAACATTACTCTCACTTTTCTCTCCCTCAAGGACAGCGTTGGTGATTTGTCAAGAACCACCAGCCTATAAATATCCATTGTGGGGTGTGTAACCATGCATTCACTCTCACCTGCAATACAACACAAGGGAAGAGGCTCTCAGGGACGAAAGGAGGGTATGCCAAGGGAGGACACCCTGAAATGCGAATCAAATAACGCTTGCTAGCAATTTAGTACATATACACCAAGAATGTGAAAACCACATTTGACGAAATAAGAGCATCTCTAATCCATTCACAAAAATTTAGAGAACTAAACGGAGGACTATCCTAGATGAGAAAAAAATTCTCTAAACGGTGGCTGCCAGAATTCATCCGAGGACTAAAATTTTAATTGGGCTTAAACATAAGATCAAACACTTGGTATACGTCTAGTTTGTACTAAGAGCAAGACTAGCAGTCCCCTTAAAAGGCCCAAACCCTTATAATAACCGCTTTTTTTACGGTTTTGAGCCCGTAAATGACGCAGATCAGAGCCCATAACTCCCCCGGCCTGTAAAAAAAATTGAAGGGCCCGGCCTAGATCTGAGCCACAGCCTCTACTAGTGGGGGCTCGGAGCGCGAACTGAACCCTACCCCTATTCTCCTTTCTGTTGCGCACGAGGGAGTATTCAGTTCCAGCCTCCGCGCTGCCACCGGCCCGATCTCCCCGCCCCCATAGTCTCCGGCAACTCCGCGGCTGGTTTTCACCGCCATGGACCTGTCTAGTGCTCCGCCGACCGCTGGAGACGTACCGGCGCTGCCAACGTCAACCGTGGTGGATGTCTCCGTCACCGTCACGGCCTGCGCCACGGGAGGCCCCCTGACCAGCTCCGACATTGCGGCCATGATCTCTGTCACCCACCTCGTGAAGAAAAGGAAGCGGGCGGGCCAGCACGCCGTTCCTCAAGTGACGGCCACCCTGGCGGCGGCCCCCGTCGTGGCACCGAAGCTGGCTCCTCGTGTCCGCACCAAGTCCACCTCCGCGGGGCCAAAGTCCGCCGAGGGGCTGAACTTGAAGAGGTCGGCGAGCCGCAAAGGCCCGCCACCGCCATCTGCGACCCCGCCGCCCGTCGTTTGCTCGTTGCCTCCAGCACCTGACGCAGCCAACAACGTGGTCGACGAAATGCCGGCCTGGTAAGAGTCAACGAAATTTTGACATTCGTTTGCTCATGGACGAATTTGACATTCATTTCAATGTAGGAATAATGGTGAGGGCACATCAACGTTCATGGATCTCCTCAACGGTGCCATGATGGACATTGGGGGTCCTCAAGTCCATTCGTTCGACTTGGGCGCGGACGACGACGATTATGGCGATGAGGAAGGGGACGAAGATGTGACCGAGATCGAGGGGAAGTGTTCGAAGCCAGTCAAGGCGAAGGGAAACAGAAGCGCTCGACCAAGTACACCGAGGTAGAGGATGTGCTTCTGGTTTGTGCTTGGTCGCAAGTTGGGATGGATGCGGTAACTGGCACGGATCAAACCGGGAAACGATATTGGCAATGCATCGAAGATAGGTACTGCCAACTCAAACCTAGAACTAGCATACTGGCCACTCGTTCCTACTGATCGCTTCAAGGCCAGTGGGACATGATCAAACCCGCTTTTTCTCGATGGAGTGCGGCCATGGACCAAGTGAGGGCGCAACCACCAAGTGGATGCGTTGAGAGTGATTATGTGAGTACAAATGCGACATCTCACTCTTGTTTGATCATGCGTTCTTGTTGATCATCATTGGTTTTGATCATGGTATGCTTGTGATCATGCTTTGTTAGGAAAAACATGCCGAGAAGCGGTACAAGGACATGGCCGGTTCCAATGGTAGACCCTTCGCTTTTAAGCATTGCTTCGCATTGCTTCAACATCTTGACAAGTGGAAATTGAGGGATCAAGAGATGGCACCGAAGAAATCGGTGATGCTTAAAATGGATGATAGTGATGAAGAAGGAAGGAACGATGGCAAGCCGGAGGGAAACAAGAAGGCAAAGGAGAGGATGAAGATGGAAGCCAAGGCATCAAGCTTGAGAGAGAAGATTGATCAAATGATCAAGGCAAAAGAGTCATTGACGATAAAGACATTGGAGACAAAGCTCCTCATCACCGAGAAGAAGAAGGAGGTAAAGCTTGCCAAGTTGGAAGCTCAACGAGAAGATGCCAAGCGCAAAACCGACTTGGAGGAGAGGATGATCAAGCTCAAAGAAGCCAATGCATGGAAGGAGCTCATGGCTGAGGAGAAGGAGCACATGATGATGTCTACCAAGAACATGGATGAGTACCAATTGAAGTGGTGGAAGGAGACCAAGGTGGACATCAACGAGAGGAAGCAGCTTCTGCGTGCTTCATCCTTTACTCTTCGAGGTGACACTCCAAGGAGTGTTCTGTTTTATGGGTTGGGAGTAGGGGAGCTAATCTGCGCGAGCAGATTCCAGCCTGCATAACACGTTTTCCACGACCTGTACGCGAGTTATACGGTCCGGACATTTAAGGGGACTGCTAATCTTGCTCTAACAATTTAGCCAAGCTTTTAGATAATTGGAGTATGTACTCAGGGCCCAGCAGCTGGAGTATCTGCGGCACGTTGCTCTCGTCCTGGATGAAGCGCTTCCGGTTGCGGTGCATGGACATCATGGCGCAGAGCGCCTCCGCCGCCATCTCCCGCACGCACAAATGACAGGTTGCAATTCACGAACTAGCTAGCATGCAGATGCAATTCACAGACTAGGTAGCACAAACAAATCAAATCAGACAACGCGTAGCTACTAGCTAGCAGCGCGCTCGCTCGCGAGGGAGCGGCCGCGTGCTTGCCGACGGCCACGCAGCTTCAGCTCGCGCTCTCTGAGATCACCCCTCCCCAGCTGGAGCTCGCCCGCCAGCGGCGCCTCGCACACACTTCGTCGCAGCTGGCACTCGAGCAGCCCGATGCTCGTGCTCCTCCATCCCAGCGTGATTCAAGGCAGGGAAGGCAGGAGAGAGTGCCAGCTGGGTGCTGGTGTTGGTGCTGGCCGCCCGGGGAGGGCAGCCGGTGGCGGGGAGGACGCGAGGGCCCGTTTTGGGGCGCTCCAATGGCGGCGGACCGACACAGCTAGAGGGAGAAAAATTATAGGCATCAACCTTACGGCCGAGCAAACATAGGAGAAGAGGGTCGATTTTAGAGGCTGGTATCTCAAATTTAGTTCTCTAACCTTTTTTGGGTTTTGGTTCGAGGCGTCTTCGGCCGTTAGCAGCCGAAATTTTATCCTCTAAGGACCTTTTCTCCTTTAGATGCTCTAAGAAAAGACATACAATAAAGTGTGTGACCATTGTTTCAAGAAACCCGCTCGTTGACGTTCAGCTACAAACTTCTGCTCAGATATTTGTTAGACTATTGTAAGCTCTAAATCCTACACTGAGGTATTTAAATATAGAAATAGAAACGGCCACTTGTAAATACAATTTAATATATTTAAGGAGCACAAAGTGTTTCTCGAAAAATAACATTAATTATGTGTACATACATTTAAATATGTTCACAATGAAAATAATAATTTGTGGTACTTATTAAAGATTACATGACCTAAAAATAGTTATTTCTTAATTAACATTGACAATCATCTCAAAACCTCCACAACTTATTTAGTATTTACACGAGTCTTGTGTTTTGTCTTCTCGGTGACTTAGAAATAATCATTTATTGCTCCACATTGAAATCGTCATGTCAAAATCTTTGCAAATGTTTTTATACTCGCACAAGTCTCATGTTTAGATCCTGGTTTTTAGCTATGGGAAATAGTTGAGGTGCATGATAAATGGTTAAACCGATAAGCTAATAGTGTCTACGGGACAAAAGTATTGCTGAGTAAAAAAGTGTTTAGGCGTGGCAATATATTCAGGTTTCACACAAATAACAGAAAATGTAAGTACTACTAATATTGTATTAAAAAGGAACATCCATCTTATGATAACATGTACCGAAGTAAAACGTAAAAATGTTTAGTATAATACATGATAAAGATTAACTCTAAATCATTAAAAGTAGTTGTAAATCAATAAACATGGACCCAATAGTGATCCTATACCTTCTTACTCGCGAAGAGCTCGTCCGAATTCCTTTTTTCCCTGCAGTGATGGAGATGTTATATCAAAATTATATAACTCAAAATTCATTTCCAAATATGTATCTACATATATTAGTGATCTAAATTCTTATTAATTTGATATAGATATGATTCCTATTCAAAAAATAGTACGCATTGATATGAGAGTCACTATGAAAGGCGGGACCTATCATTTTTTTTCCTTTGCAACTTAGAGAATAGAGAGTAAGACAAACCAGATAAGACTTTCTACCAACACCGCATTTAGACAACATGAAGACTACACGGACGCTCTTCGCTCTTGCCTTCCTCGTGCTAACATCATGTATTATTCCTACACTACATTGTTTCATCGGTTCACAGACAAAGTTATGGCCACGACGCGCGACTAGTTCAATTTATTTATTGCAATTCTTTTGGAGAAACTGGTGGAGGCTTCGCCGGTGTTTGGAAAAAAGTTATGCTCGGGAGCAATTAAACAGACGTATGTACCATGTGATCGTCCAAGTCGCCTACACGTATGCCGTCATTCTCTGTATGATTGCCCCGAGTGTACTTGGACTGCTGAGTGCACCGCCTAGGGATGCGAGTGCAATCTGCAAGGGTCCCAACATGAAATATGAGTTTGGTACTAGATTGCAAAGGTAGGACGTTGTGTTTGCTGCAGTAGCACTTAGACATTATGCAAATAAAACGACAGATGTTCTTCAAAATAAGAAAAGAAAAGAGAGAAGAAACCTAATTCCACAACAATGTATTCGTCCAAATAAAGAGAGGCCGCCCTGGAACTAGGGAGCATGATCTTCTCGCAAGGAGCGTACAAGTCCAATCCTAGTCCAAACAAACTAATCAATTATTACTCCCTACGTCTTGAAATTGATGTTGGCCATTTCTCCAGATTCGTAGGTACTGCGTCTAAATTTAGGTTTATCTAGATATATGCAAAGCTAAATAGGTACTGTACTCCAGTATCAATCGAAGCTGGGATTTTTTTTTTTTTTTTGCGAAACAAGCTTGTACTACACAAAGAAATCAGGGGTTACAATCTCTGCGACATATGCTCACTAAATCCCCAGGACCGGATCCGAGCCATACTGCTGTACGTGCACTAGTCCTAGCAAAATTTGCCATAAAATGGCTGCTACTATTCTGACTTCTCCTGATATGTGTAATACAAGTCCGGCGAATCTTCATCAATGATTTGATCTCTTCTATCAGGGTCGAATGGACTGAAAGATCCACATCTCTATTCTCCAGGGCCTTGACTATCTCCAAACAATCAATTTCAATAAGCAGTGGTTGAGTACACCAATGTAATGCCAATGAAATACCTTTCGAGAGAGCTTTTAATTTTGCATGAAGTGCATCCCTACATGAGAACAGCTGCGGCATGATGACAGAATGATTTCACCTGTATGATCCCGAACGACCATTCCGGCTCATGCGCCTCCGATGGCATCGAACGACCCATCGGTGTTTAATTTCAACCAACCATCAGGGGACGGCAACCAACCTACAAGTGTATCAGATGGTGGAGTACTATGACTTTGCTTCACGTCAGGATCCATGATAAATTTCCCTTTTAAAATGTCCTCAAAAGAATGATGCTTAACTTGGGATACGGACTCCAAATAGCTCATTAGGAACCGCCTGGACATTTCCAATGGTGGGGGTGGCTTATCATGCACTATTTCATTATGTACATGCCAAATTCTCCAAAGAGTCATTAAAACCTTGCATATCATACCACTAGGCAGATTACTTAGTAAATTAAGAAGCCACTCGGTGCCTGTTGCTCAATGGATTCCAGCACCGGCAAGTGCCACTTCTCTGAAACATAATTCCATAATTTCCTGGCCATGTGGCTCTGACATTTATGTCCCTTTCTCTGAAACAATGGAATGCCTGTCGCCCTGCCGAAAACTCTTTTTTACAGTTGACTGTACGTGCCATTTTTGCACTAAGATTGCTGCGACAGTCAAACTTTTTTCGGCCAGCACATGTATGACATCATGCCGACATCACTAATTAAAATAGAATTGAAACCGAACTGAAACATTGTAAACAGTCTGTGAACAGTACAAAATATTTGATAAGTTTCCGTCAAGTTCCACAAGTTTCATTTTTGTTTCATAAAATTTCAAAAGTTTGGTCAGCACATGGATGACGTCATCGCTGACGTGGCACTCTGGTACATACAAGCAGCTGTAGAAAATCCGTGTCCTCATCCCGCCCTCGTGCGCATCCCACCAACTCCCACTGGAACGTTGTGCTGGCTACACCCAAAATTCCACTCCCGGTGCAGTGCACTGAGCCGTCTGCCCCGATGACCCCAAGCGCACGGCCGTATCGACTGTCCAGCCCCCTAGCTGTGGCCGTGTCGCTGTGCAACTTCAGTCTCCGGGAAAGAACAGAGGGCGTGTTTGGTTCCCATGCGAGTTTTTCTCCACGGGTGCAATTTGCACGCGCGGGGACTGCACGTCGGGATTCGGCCCTGGGCCAAAATCTCTCCCTTGTTTGATTCCCTGTATTCTCGTTTTCCCCCAAAAGGGCCTGGTGTTTGGTTTGTCGGTGTGCACATGAGACAATGAGTGTTATGCCTATAACCTAACATACTTGATCTTAATCCCCTCTTACTAGTAGAAAATGAGTCTTTCGTCCACCCCAGTTTAGAGCATTAGTCCCGGTTGTGATTGGATCCGGGACTAATGCTCACATTAGTCCCGGTTCCGACGGAACAATCTTTAGTCCCGGTTGGAGATACGAACCGGGACTAAAGGGGTGGCGGCAGGCTGCGGCCGGTACCGACCCCTTTAGTCCCGGTTTGTATCACCAACCGGCACTAAATGGGTGACCTTTAGTCCCGGTTCGTATTACCAACCGGGACTAAAGAAAACGGACAAATTTTTTTCTCAAGTTCTGCCGCGGCAGAATAACGGGCACAAATCCTGCCGCGGCAGGAGAACGGCTCGCCCCCCCCTGGTGGCAGGAGATCGCCTTTTCTAGTTTCGAAATCATGCTAAAAAATTATAAAAAGTTTTAAAAATAAAATCCTTCGAACTGTAGTTATATTAAGTGATTTAGTTGTTACGAAAATTAACAAACATGAATTTCGACATAATTTGCAAAAAAGTCATGAAAAATTTAAATGGCTATAACTTTTGTATACGATGTGAGAAAAAAAACGTACAACCTATCAAAACATGCAGAAAAAATTTCCTCTTCGATTTCAACGGCCTTAGGCCATTTTGGATTCTTTTAGATTCTTAAAATTCGAAAAGAAAAAAAAGTTATTTCAAAAACTGAAATTTGTTTTTATTAATTTTTTATGTCATATTTGAATTCCTCATATTTTTCTGATAATAATGGATATATTATTTGTCGAATTTCGATTAACAGATTTGAAGATATTATTTATGTCATATTAAATGAATAAATGGCAAAAAGTGAATACAATATTAATTTAATTAGTTTTTATTTTCATATAAATAAAATATTATTATTACTTATTTATTATTGTTAATTAAATAGTTGTTCGTAATTTTAAAAAATAAAGACGGTTGACATATTGATATGAGTTAATAAGATTAATATACTAGTCTTGACAACGAGGTATAAGGGTCCTTCGCGCGAGGTGGGAGAGATGAAATGAGGAAGTTAAGCGTGTTGGGGATGGAGTAGTGCTAGGATGGGTGACCGACCGGAAAGTTTGACCATAAGTGTAATTTGACATAATATTAAGTATAGTTACTGTTAAAAATGAGAGATTAACGAGTCAGATAATTTAAAAGTTCAAGAAAATTTGAAAAAAATCTTTAGTCCCAGGGACTAAAAGTCCCGTACGCTCGACGCAGCCCCTTTAGTTCCGCCTTCATAGTCCAGGCTTGATGTTGGCGGGCCATGGTGGGATCTGAGGAGCGAGACCCCCAGGCTTGATGTCGGCGGGCCATGGCGTGCATTCATCCCAAGCAGCAACATGGGGAAGATGGGAGGCAGCCACAAGCAGCAGTAACGGGAGGTGGTCGCGACCGTGGTGGACAGGACAGGGTCGGTGTCGAAGGTGCACTTGGTCGGGGGGGCGGCGGCGGAGAACGAGCTCCGGTCCGTCGCCAAAAGATGGCCGGTCGCCGTAGGGAGCGGCGGCACGTGCGATATTGTCTGCGTCGGTCCAGAGACGAATTGTCTTGCCGTGGGAGAGCGAAGGAGATGAAGGAAACCAGAGAATGAGAAGAGAAAAGAGAGAAAGAAACGCTTCTGGTGTGAACCGAACTCGTGTAAAAGCTTGGGCGCGGCCGGGGAGACCACTGGATCGATGTCTTGTGCAAATTAGCTTGGGCCTCGGCTCGATCGATCGATAGACGACGATGTTGCAGGAAAACAGCGACAAGTGAGACAACTCTTCCGGTCACGGACCTGATGCGGTACGGATACATGGAGAAAAGCGATCCTGATGAAACGATCGACTCGCTGAAGCTACTTGCGCCTTGCTTCCGCTTTTTGATGCCGATGCGTCATGGAGCACGGGGAAACATGCAAGCTTGTTTGATTTCTAAAAAATACATGGCGAAAATTTCTAGATTGTTTAAGCGATATGTGCTTTAGGATAAATGCGGTGATATTAGCATGGATGTTGACAAGTCTTCTTAGAAATTCTGGCAAAACTATTCTTTATGTAGCGACCACTGAACAAGCGGGAGAAATGTTGAGCTTGAGTTGCATCTTTGTTCTTTATTCTTGTCTTTTAAGTTGTCAATTTGTTTAGCTAAAACCTATGCTATTTTCCTCTATGGCTCCCCGAGGTACGTAGAGGTAGCTCGTTGTCTCGTCCATGAATCAGCTTAAACACAAACAAAAATTAAATACACCATCTGATCCATATTTTAACCTTATACATTCGAATCGGGAAAAAAATTGAGGCTATTAATATGTACCGGAAGGAGTAGCATCAAATAATTAGAACTATATCTCATTCCATGACAATGATACCAAAAGTGGTGAGGAAAATAACACAAGATTTTAATCAATAAGAACAAAATACATAGGGCTTTCTTTTGCGGATGTATGAAAAGCATGGTATCGCTTCACTCACGGTTTAAGGCTCTTTGCAACTTTATCGGTTCCTTATTGCGGTTCAAAGTTCACATGTTAAATTACTAAAGTGCAAAGGAGTTCTTTCATATCTACGTCAACTAAACAAGAAAGCAATATGAAATGGTCTAGCAAATGCATCACTACTTATTTCTCAACAACCTTTGATAAAACTTTCTTATTCTTTTTTACACTTTTCGCCAAAGACAGATACTCTCCTAGAGTGTAGTTACTTTATTCGCATATTTGATGTCTTAAACTTATGTCAGTAACCACTAAAGCAACCTACGAGGTTAAGCTATACGTTATGTGAAAAGTCGTATTTGACTAAGAAAGAGGTGACTAATAATAAAGTTTGGGAGCATTGTTCCAAAGACAACCCGCTTGTTAAGGTTAAGCTAGAAACTTCAAGATATTTATTAAGACATTTAAGCTCTAAATCATGTACCAAGGGATTTAAATATATTTATAGAAACAGTCACTTATAAATAAATTTTAAGATTTAAGGAGTACAAACAATCTATAGACGACTATAATTTTGTGTTTTTAGTACATATATTCAGGAAAATGAACTTTACTTGAAGCTTTTAAAATATGTTGACAAGTAAAATAATAATTTAAAGAAATGATTATGGATCAGGGACTTGGAAATAGTTATTTAGCTGTCAATGTCTATATTCGTCTAAGGATCTTCACAACTTTTCTGGACTTCCACGAATCTCGTGTTTAGATGTTATGGTCCTTAGCGGTAGTCATCATGTCTAGATCTTCGCAATTACATGGTGTGTTCACATCATATATGGTTCTTAGCGTTGTCTTGCGAATAGTTATTTCTCAGTTCAATCTAATGTTATGTCCGTGGAACAAAAGTATAGATGTGTAAAACAAGTATTCAGATGTATAAGAAACCATATTTAGCAACATAATTTGATAGTTAGTTTCGATACGTATAAAAAATACAAGCTTAATTACTAGATTATATTGTATTAAGAACGGACACACATTTAGTAAAGGTATATTGAACAAAAGGTAAAAATGTTTATTATAAATACAAGATGAATCTTAAAATTACCTCATTGTGAGATATTAAGTCACAATGTTGTGTATGTGGCGATAATCATGCTTAGATATGCCAACATACTTGGATGGGAGGAAAAACTGGTCAGACCATCCTCATGCCAATTAATGTGGTTCTCAAGTTTGGAGAAAGGAGTAGCCAGTCAGCGTAAAGTAGAGTGTGCCTCCGGTGTGGAGGGCACTATTTCACCTGGATCCATGACGGATCAAGCGGCGGAGTCAAAAAAAACTGTAAGGGGAGCAACTAGAAGCATAAGGAGTTATGGGAACTTCGTGAGGGATTTCTGAGATCAGCCCAAGACAATAAATATTAAGCAACAAAGTAATATCACCTTTCATAGGGTTGGTTCTTACACAAAATGGAGAATTTCATGGTGCCAGTTCCTCTTCTACTCACGGTAGCAATACCCTGATTATATAAATTCCGGTCTGTCTGCCTAGTATTTTTAACACGACACCACTCCTCTAGCATGGACAAATTAGATGGAGAAAACACTCAATCTGTACAATCAACATATGTGATGATGTATTTTCGAAAAGTATTGTTAGTTTACTCTGTCCCGCCTCAAAGAACCAGATGCGGCATGGTAGATACGACAAAATGACACGGTTGTTCCAATGACGAAATGTGCCACTGGTATGCATGATGGAAGCATGGGAAAAGGCGAAAACTCACTTTGGTTCATAGATGTAGATGTACCAATTGTCTAATAAAGGTCCGCAAAAAGAAATTATGGCATGTGTAAAAAAACAATTTTCGATGCTCTAATACGACAATTCACAAAATATTCTTTTACCTTTTTTACAGTACATAATAATATTCTTTTTCCGTGAAACTTTACGTGCAACATGGAATATATGGATGCGTGTGTGTGATCTTTTTACAATTTAAAATGTGTTCCTTTTGCATTTACCCTAATGGGTGCATCTATATCTATGAGCCAAAAGCCCAAAACACACGAAAAGAGGGATATTGTAGCTTGGTATCTAATCCTATTTTTATATGTTATATTGTTGTTTTTGTAGTAGCTCAGCGCACCACATAGACAAATTAAAGATTGATTTATGCGATGTGTGCATTATGACAGGGTGACACTCTTTTGTTTTTGTTCCAGGACCAAACATGCTGGATAATGTTAAGTTGGATTGCATCTTCTTTATTTTAAATAAAACTATTATTTTTTCATGAAATCTGAAATCAATACCCCAAAAGTAGTATGGCTCCGAAAGATAACATGATATTTTAAAGCCAACACCTATAATACGGTCAGAAAGTAATCAGACATGCACTCTCTCCATTCCAAAATATAAGATATTTTAGTCTTTTTGTTGAAACACATGTATCTAGATACGTTTTAGTGTAGGTTCACTCATTTTGATCTGAACCTCCACACAAAAAGTCTAGATATATGCGTTCTAAAAAAGCTAAAATATTATATAATTTAAGACGGAGGGAGTAGTATAAGTTTTAGACTGCTCTTTGCAACCTTATTAGCTCCTTTATTGCAACTCAAAGTGTACATAAAGAATTACCACCTCCGTTTCACAATGTAAACCTTTTTAGCAATCTGTTTTATAGCTTTCTAAAAAGGCTTATATTGTGAAACACAGGTAGTAGTGAAGTGGGGTTCTACCTTTCCGGGTCTGCACCAACTACATGAGAAAGCAATCGTACGAAACAGCCTAGTACTAGCAGATACAGCACATACTACTCACTTCTTAGCAAAACGTCAGTACATGCAACAGGGCAGTAAGACTACGGATGGACCTAAATTCTCTCCATTTCACAACCAAATTATTATGAATTTATAGACCAGGTTTTACGATGTTGCTGGCACATGCCCCAACTGAATATTACTTACCAGGAACATCATAATACTTTGGGATAAAGTTTTACCTGCTATGTCGCATAACAGCATTTTACATGTATTTATTTCTGAAATTTTGAGCATGGAAATCACCTTAGGGGCAATAATAAATCACAATAAAGTCGGAAACCTGAAAATAAGGCCAAAGAAATTTGGTAGAAAGAATACGACCGTCAAGGGCTGGTTGCCTAACAATCTATACAAATACAAATTAAATTCCAAAATAAAAAAAAAAACCTTTCAGAAATGGAGGCATGGCAAAGAAAAAAAAAAGCAGATCAGCATAACAGTACTACTCCATTTGCATCTACGCATTCTCCATCAGCCACAGCACCTCAATCCCTGAGTTTCGTCTCCGCCAACTTGAGTTTCTCCCGGAGTGCTCCAACTTATCTGACAGTAGCGAGTCACACAATCCAACACTCTAGCCGTTCAAAGATACCATCTCGATTCCTCGATTCCATATCCAAATACCTTATCGGCGTGGAATAAGCACGGCGTGGCAGAGGATTCCTTGGTGCGTTCCCTGAGCACGTTAAACTAACCATCTCCACACGCATCTGAAAGAGGATCAATCATCTGTCGCTTTGCTTTCTTCTTGAGCTCCGTATTTCACAGCCCAATTAGGCCTTGTTTAGCACAAAATGCAGAGCCTGCCTGCCGTGCAAATTCATCCTGCCGTTCAAGGAAGTAGTACAGCACACACTGATCGATCGTTTTCCTGGCTGCCACCGTACCTTTGGCACGATACCACCACAGTACTGAACCGAACTCGTGTAAAGCTAGGCCGCATCTGTACCAGTCTCTCTCACGATCTCACCGTAGATTGGTACGTGAGCGACGCATACGATACGAGCTGCCCACGACACGACGCGAGCATTCCTTGGCTCCGGCCGGGGAGAATCTCGCGGCGAGGAGCTGCCGAAGGACCACCCTCCTTGTCCACGTCAAACAGCACGGGCGAGCCAGACGGCGAGGACTCCTCGGTTCAATCGACGACAGGTGACAAGCGATCTCTCTTGGGCATGGAGAACCTGATGCGGCCCGGATAGATAGTGACGCGGATGAAACGAGTCGCGCGCTGAAAGCTGCTTGCACGGCTCCGGTCCGTGCGTGATGGAGCACACTGGGGAAACAAGGCCAAAGCTGTTTCATTCGCAAACATTGTTCTTATCATTGTCGTCACTGTTCTCAACTGTGATGGCGACAATTTCCACATTCTTTATAGAGTTCCTAACGCATGACGACGGCGGCGGCGATATTAGCATAGATGTTGACCGTGCTTCCTCTAGAAAATCAGAAAAATCTGAACGAGCTGGAGAATGTTGAGTTCGATTGCATCTTTATTTTTTATATCTGGCGTTTTAGGTGGTCAGCTTGTGTAGCGCGAAGCTAAACTATTTTTCTATTACTCCACATCTCAAAGTCGCTCGTTGATGAATTAGTTTAAACAAATTATGGGAAAAAAAACCAAGGAAGTAAAAAAAAGGACAATTATGAAAAGAAAAAAAGGCAAGTACAAGGAATATTGCGGATGTGCCATCATTACATCTCTTCACCTGCCGTTTAATAAGCCAACCGAAAAGCTCTTTCTTGCACATGAACTCCATATTTGGAAACACCGAGAACGTGAAAAAAATATTTGACTAAGAAACAAGAGACAAACGAGAAAGTGTGGGAGCATCGTTTCAAAGATAACCCACTTGTTAGCGTTAAGCTCGAAACTTCTGTCAATACTAAGATATTTTTTGAACTTTTAAGCTTTCAATCCCATATCAAGCTTTAAAAATATATGAATAGACATGACAAGTTATAAATAGTCTTTAAATATTTAAGGAGCCCACATTGTTTATGGGAAATGGTATTTTGTGTTTTATTCCAAAAAAAATAGCAATAGAAGAGCTTTTATAATATGTCTAGAGCTAAAAAAAAAGGGAGTGACCATAGATTATACATCTTAGAAATAACTATATCTTAGTCCACATAGATGTACGTATCAAGATCTTCACAACTTCTTTTGTACTCGCAAGTCTCATGTTTAGTTTTAGTGTTGAATTGGAAATAGTTATTTTCTAGAAGACAATGATAGCCGTCCTTTCAAGACCAGTAAGAATCTTTTTACACTTGCACGAGTCTCGTGTTTAGATCATATGGTTATTAGCGGTGACTTAGCAGTAGTTATTTCTCATGTGTCCGAGAAATAGCTAAATTTATAATCTAACATTATGTTTATGGAACAAAAACATGGTTCTGTAGGACAATTATAAATACATAAGAAACCACATTTTGTCCTAATATTTAGTAACATGGTTAGTTTTGCTAGAAATAATAGAAAGGGTACTAGCTAGTGTGGTATTAAAAGAATACACATTTAGTGACAATATGTACTAAACCAAAAGGTAAAAATGATCAGTATAAATACCTAATAAATATTAACTATATCTTTGTACATATCAAGCAATTTTTTATGTTGAGAAATTGAATGAAGTTTTCTTAAATTCACGCTAGGGTTTTAAAAAAAACACCACCCCAGAGTCGATACGTGATAGATAGCAACGACAGCCCTTTGATGCTGGTCTAGTGACAAAATAGGTGAGAGTGATGGCAGCGGCAAATTCACCCAACAGTAGATCTCTGGCCAGCGGCGACACCGGTGCCGGTGACGATGGCGGTGGGGGACGCAATCTAGAGATGGGGACTATGTTGAGGCATCCGGTTTCCTCGCGGTGAAAGGACTTAAATCAGGTGGTGGCGAAGTATTAGAGTTTGTTTTGTATTGGAGTAGAACTCTAGCCTAAGTCGGTTTAGGGCCCAACCCTAGGCCGGCCGACTCTCCCTCTCTTCTATATAAACGTTGTAATATTGTCTAAATCAATACAAGTTATTTCTCTCCCAAACTATCATGGTATCAGACGCCTAGGTTTTTCCGCACCTAGATGGCTCCGCCTACTCCACCGCCGCCGCCGAAAGGTCCTCTCTAGACCGCGGCGGAAGCTCGCGCCGCCGGCGTGAAACCCTCCTCCTCCACCTCCTCTATCTCCACCTCTACACCTATTACCCAACAAAATCCTATCCAAATAGCCCCAATTACTTTAGCCGATACAATCTCCGACGTCTCTCCGTTCATACCTATTACCCTAGATCTTGCACTCCACAACTACTACCATTGGGCCACTTATTTCATGTTCATCTCGGCCGATGTGGTCTTCGTGATCACGTCGATCCGAACTCGGTGCCTCGTCCTGCCAATCCTCGCTGGGTCCAAGATGATCTAGCAATTATACAATGGATCTACACCCGCATATCCACCGAGCTTTTCAATCTTGTCTCCAACGACGATGCCACCACCGCGCATCTATGGGCCTCTCTTCAACAGCTTTTCCAGGATAATAGCGACGCCCGCATCAATGCCCTACATACCGAGCTCCGCACCATGTCTCAAGGAGACGCCTCTGTCACCGTTCTATGCCAGAAGATCAAGGCTATTGGCGACGAATTACGTGAGCTCGGCGACCCTGTTGAAGATCGCACACTCATCAATGCTCTCCTCGTCAGCCTCGGCGAGCAATACGACAAGCAGGTGGCCTTTATTCCGATGATGCGCCCACGTCCCACTTTCGCTGAAGTCTGATCTCTCCTCCAATTGGAGGCCACGACGCAAGAACGCAAAGCATCGCGCCCCACTCAAGTTCAGGTGTTCCACACGGCGGCTCGGCCTCCCCCTCCGGCCCCCTCCGCCGGCCCTCCCCACGCTACCCCGCAGCCCCCACCTGGATGTCGTCCAAGTCCAAATTATCGCGGGAAGAATCCCACGTACAGACCGCCTCAACCTCGACCACCTGCTCCTGCTCCACCTACGACGCCCCCGACAGCACCACCATCGGCTCCAACATGGCGACCTCCGCACGACCCGTGGACTGGACTTGTTCAGGCGTGGTCCATGCCTTGGTCCGCTCCGTCTCCCTACGGGGCCCCTCCCGCCTACACCGGAACCTGGAGTCCCAGGCTCCATCCTGCAATCGGTTCCCCCGGGCTCCTTGGACGACAGCCTCAGCAAGTCTACACCGCGCAGGCGCCACCCCCTCCTTACATGGCCCAGATGGCGCCACCTCAATACGTGGCCTCGCCGACATCGCTGCCCTACATGTACAATGCTACTCCAGCTCCTTAGTACATGCCTGCGTCTCCCGCTCCGTCAACCGCTCCACCAAGCTGGGACCAAGCCGCCTTCATCGCTACCATGAACAATTTGACACTCAACAATCACGAAAGTACGGATTGGATTTTTGATTCTGGTGCTTCCTCGCATATGTCTTCAAATATGGATTTTCTGTCAGCTTGTTCTTCCTCTCTTTTCTTCTATCACCATTGGTGATGGATCTTCTATCCCCATCTCTTGTACCGGCCAATCTTACATCATTAATCCAAACACCAATTTTATTCTACGAAATATCCTAGTTGCTCCCTCATTAATTAAAAATCTAATATCTGTTCGACAATTTACTATTGATAATAATGTTTCCATTGAATTTGATCCCTTTGGTTTGTCTGTGAAGGATCTGAAAACGGCGGTGGTCCTCGCTCGTTACAATAGTTCGGGCGATCTCTATCCTCTCCATGGTGCACCCACCTCCACACCTCAAGCCATGATTGCCTCCGTCACCCTTTGGCACCGTCGTCTTGGTCATCCCAATAAACATACCATGTCCTCCCTGCTTCAAGAGTTTCGCATATCTAGTGATAGTTCTTCGCATGATTCCTCAGTTTGTAATGCCTGTCAATGCAACAAACATATTAGATTACCTTTCGGCACTTCTTCAACCTATAGTTCTTTTCCGTTTGAATTGTTAAATTGTGATCTATGGACCTCTCCAATACCAAGTGTTTCTGGTTTCAAATATTATCTCGTTATTTTGGATGATTATTCTCATTATGTTTGGACCTTTCCTCTTCGTGCTAAATCTGATGTTCATCAACTTTTTCTTAATTTTTGACAATATGTTCTAACACACTTTGGCCTCCCTATTCGTTTCATCCAATGTGACAACGGAAAAGAATTTGATAACAACCAAAACTGAACTTTCTTTCTCTCCTAAGGCATCCTATTTCGTTTTTCGTGTCCTTACACTTCTCCTCAAAATGGCAAGGCTGAACGCTCTCTTCGTTCTATCAACGACATCTTATGCACTCTCCTCATTCAAGCATCTCTTCCACCGTGTTTTTGGGCTGAGGCTCTCCGGACCGCCACCTATCTTCTAAATATACGACCAACCAAAACATGTCCTCTTTATTTCCCCTTTCAATCTCTTTTTCTATCTCACCCCGATTATTCTGATTTACGTGTTTTTGGCTGCCTTTGCTTTCCTAACACTTCATCTACCGCTGCCAATAAACTCGCTCCAAGATCATTGCCATGTATATATTTAGGTCCATCCGATGATCACAAAGGATCACGATGTTTTGATCCCTCCTCCGGTCATGATCTTATATCTCGTCACGTCACTTTCGATGAAAATACTTTTCCCTTTTTGACCATTCAGTCACCGACGGTCCCTACCCCTCTATCCACATCTACTGCCCCTATATCGCATCATGTTTTTGTTCCCGTCGATCCCCCTGCCGCGGCAGCCAAAACCCCCGAAAACCCTGTCGTGGCAGCCAAAACCCCCCAAAACCCTGCCACGACAGCTGAATCTGCCCAAACCCCTGCCGCGGCAGCCTCACCTCATGCCGCGTCTCCTTCTCCTGCCGCGGCAGAGTCTCCCGTTAGCACATCATCCAACTCCGTCTCTCCCGCCTGATACATTGCAAATGTATCTATAATTTTTGATGTCCCATGCTTGGTTTTATCCACTTTCTTGTGTTTTGTTCCAACTTTGGAGTAATTTTCATATGATTTCTTGGACTAACCTATTAACAAGAGCCACAGTGCCAGCTGCTTGTTTTCTGCTATTTTTGGTTCCAGGAAAATCAGAAAATGAATATTCTCGGAATTGGATGGGACAAAAGCCAAAGTGCATATTTTTCCGGAAGGGATCAAATGCCAGAATACGAGACGGAGAGGGTCCAGGGGCCGGCCACACCACCTGGCCGCACGGCTAGGTCTGGCCCATGCCAGGGGGTGGTGTGGTGGCTCCCGGCACCCCCTTGGCCACCACACCACCCCCTTGGCCTCTCCTTCCGCCTATATATTGCCCTCGGGACGAAAACCCTAAGTACTCGATCAAAAATCTACGAAAGTCTGTAGCCGCCGTCATCTCCATCCCTAGATCGGGAGGGATCTGAAGCTCTTTCCGGCACCCTTCCGGAGAGGGGAATTCACCCTGGAGGCCTTCTTCATCACCATGCAAGCCTCCGGTGTGATGCGTGAGTAGTTCATCCTTGGACTACGGATCCATGTAGTAGCTAGATGGCTGGTTTCTCCTCCTTTGTGCTTTCATGTTTAGATCTTGTGAGCTCCGTTCATGATCAAAATCATCTATTTGTAATCCATACATGTTGTGTTTGCGGGGATCCGATGGATATTGAGATGCTATTTCAGATTGATTATTGATTCTATCATGTCTTTGTTATTTGAGATCTTGCATGCTTTCCGTTGTTAGTAGCTATCATGGCCAAGTAGATGCTAGCAACTCCAAGAGTTAGTATTTATGCTTGATAGTGGGTTCATGCCTCTGGTAATCTGGGAAGTGACAGAAATCTCTAAGGTACTAGATGTGCTGTTGCTACTAGGGAGAAAACAACAATCGTATTGTTTACCTTACACGCAGTTCGTAAAGCAATAATCTTTTGCTTGCAACTTAATACTCGAGGGGGTTCGGATGATAACCTGAAGGTGGATTATTAGTCATAGATGCAGTTGGATGGCGGTCTATGTATTATGTTGTATTGCCCAATCAAGTCTCAAAGGAGTCAAGATGATTAGTATATGCATGTATTGCTTTCTCGGTGTTTGTCAATTGCCCCACTGCAATTTGTTTACACAGCATGTTATCTATCTAAGGAGAGCCACCTCTAGTGAACTATGTGTTGGGTCCGTAGCATAGAAAACAAAAAAAATTCCTACGGTGTGAACTACACGCCAAGATCTATCTACTACTTCTCAAAAAAAAGATCTATCTACTAGGTACAAAGCAACGGGTGGACATACATCCAACGAGAACTTACCCTCGTAGACAACGAGCTTTGTTAACGAGTAGGAACTCGTGGTTAATGTAGTCGTACACTTGCCGATCTCAAGATCGTGATGAAGTCCAGCAGGTCCGGCTCCAGCACGTCCATCAGATCCAGCTCCAGCACCACCAAGTCCAGCACCGCAAAGCAGCGGTGCATCCGTGATCACACACACGTCCGGTACCCCGACAACCTCCGTCCCTCGCTCCAGCAAAGCAGTGGAAGCAGCAACTCCTTTCCAGATAAAGCCACCGGGAACATGTATCTCGCTAATCCGAGACCATGGGGAAATAATACTAGAGGGGGAGAGAGATCCTTCACAAGGAGGTGTGTGTGAGAAGTGAGGAGGGGGTGGCCGTTTATAGGAGGAGGGGCTGCCCCTCCTTCATGGCTGGTGCATGGAGGAGGTGACCCTTCACCTCCTCCATTCATGTGGTGGTAACTCCCTCCACATAAATTTGCCCCTTCACATTCTCTTTTAAAGTCTCCACTTTAAATGCATTAAATTTCTCCAAATTTAATGCTCTCTCATTTAATATAACTCTTTTATTAATTTTATTCAGAATTTTGTTAATTACTTTAATTAACAAACATTCACATAAAACCCCCTACAACATTTCAATATTACATGCAGAACCAATTTCAGCAATTTCACCCGAAACAGTTTCGGTGTCTATTGAAATAATTTCAGCGCTTTCTTAAATCTTTATCTGAAACATATTTGCTCCAAATGGTGTCGGTATCCCTTAAGTGTGTCACCCTACGGTTCGCGAATAATGCAGATATGATCGAGTCCCCTCTCAGATCAATAATCAGAAGCGGGACCTGGAGATCCATACCGACTCCTACACATTCAATGTTGACTTCTGTGATCGTCAGAACCTTTAACGCTTGTAACTAAATCCCTTTGTCCCTCGATATATTACATGTCCGAGATTCGATCATCCGTATCTCCATACCTAGTTTGATCTCGTTACCGACATGTACTCTTTTCTCGTTCCCGTGATATAACATTCTAGTGATCACATCACTTGCTTGCAAGCTATTTCAATGTGATATCACCGAGAGGGCCTAGGGAATATCTATCCGTCATCTGGATTGACAAATTCCACTCTTGATCCATGAGCCTGAACATAACACCTTCGTAGTACTGAACCCATCTTTATAGTCACCCTGTTACGGTGTGACGTTTGATGTTATCAAGATACTCTTCTGGTGTTAGCAATTAACATGATCTCATGGTCTAAGGATAAAGATTACTTCGTATGATGTTATAGAAATATAAACATAATGACTTGATCGTAATGCTATACTTCGGATGAATGTTCATCACATCATTCCACCAATGGTGTGACCTTGTTATTAACAACATCCAATGTCCATGATCAGGAAACCTTGATCATCTTGTTAATCAACAAGCTAGTCTATAAGAGAGGCATGACTAGGAACCCTTTTTGTTTATTAAACACACATGTATTGATGTTTCCGAATCAATACAATTCTAGCATGTAAAATAAACATTTATCATAAACATGGAATAAGATAATAACCACTTTATTGTTGCCTCTCGGGCATATTCCCTTCAGTCTCCCACTTGCACTAGAGTCAATAATCTAGTTTGAAAAACTTTTCGCATTGAACACCTATGGCTTTCTGGTGTTGCATATACGCTATTGCTAGTGGTTAACATAATCTCCGGATGTGACAGTTTCAGATCCGTGTGTATTTGCATGTCTTTGCGTCTCTACGCATCACTCATTCTCAAATGAGATGGCATTGTATAAATTTGGTCCTCTGGTGAGACCTTTAGTTCGTTCGGCTCAAAATATGTTTATATTATTGTTATACAATATATATTCATAGTATTAGCCCACTTTGAACCACACCTAGTTTGATAACAAACTACTTAACACAAATGCCCTCCTTTGCTGCTACTATAGCAGTTATATACTTAGCCTTTTGTTGTAGTATCCGTCACAATATCTCAACTTTGGAACTCATCCAAATCCATCATGGAACATCCTTTCCATTATATTGTGCCACCCATAGTCTAAATTGAGATAAATTTAATTTGTATCTTGTGACAAAACTAGTATCAATGTAACACTTTACAATGAACTACCTTTAACTATTTGTCACTTATACATGATATATTCTTAGTTCTTCCAAAGCTCATAAGAATATCTTTACTATTGTCCAATGATCATCTTATGAATCATTCTGGTATATGCTCATAACATTTAGAGCATAGGACATTCTGGATATATACATATCATGGTATAATCGATCAGAATCTTCATGTGATTTTACTCACCAAGTGTTGAAACACTTGAATCTGAATACAATTCTTTCCATGCAGCAAGAACCTTTCTTGTTGTTTCCATATTGAACCCTTTCAATATCTTATATTGAAACCTTTCAATATCTTATATATGTATGTCTGGCATAACCATATTAGCGCCTTAATCTATCCATATAGATATTGATGCCTAATATTCTGGGTTTGCCCAAGTCTTTCATCGAAATCTTATTTTAATGAAATCCTTAACTTGTGTCAATTCAAGATACATCATTTTCAATCAACAATATGTCCTCTACATAATGTATTAGAAATATGTCTCAGCGCTCCCACTTAATTTCTTGCAAATGCAAGCATCTTCATCATCTCCGATGAATTTAAACTCTTTTAACAGTTTCATCATGGTGAAGATTCCAACTCCACTATGCTTACTTCAACTATTGAAGTTTACATGCCCTTTTAGCACCCTTTGAATTAACAAAACCCTTCGGACCATGTCATGTACATGTCCTAGGTTACCGTTCTATTAGAAGAACCTTGTTTTGTTTATTCAACTACCATATACCAAATTATATGTAGTGGTTGCTACATTAATCCGTCAAGACTATATATCGCTATGAAAGATCATATCTTGTCATAGTCAACTCCTTGAACATTGTCGTAAACTTCTTTCCAACATGTCGACTATTTCATAGATGTCAAACATCCATGTCTATTTCTTTATAGATCCAAACACGACCGATAGGCTTCACGCCTTTCTGGAGGGTCTTTCGAGTTCAGAAACTTGATTTCTCGTGTATGGATACTATCACAGATTCTATGACTTCTAGTCATTTTATGGAGTCAGGGCCCATCATCGCTTCTTTGCATGTAGTCGGTTCATCATTGTCAAAACAATAACGACTTGCTTATCAAATCTTACTATTTGATTCTTACCGACCCACACGGTTCTATAGGAACTCTAATCTCCGAGATCACACATTTTGTAATCACGAGAGCCATGAGCATTGTGGCCGCCACCAGGACACTTTCTGGCACTGCGCTACTTAGCACATATAGCTAAGGTTCAACAACCTTATCAAAGTTCTATTGTCCTCCCACTTAACTTTTCACAAAAAATTCCTTCTCAAGAAACTTGACGTTCCAAGTAACAAACTCTTTTGTCCTCGGTGTTATGGAGAAATTCCCAACAAATTCTTTGGGATAACCTACAAAGACGTGCTTATCCGACTTTGGTTGTAAACATTTTACTTATGCATAGCATACCAAAATTTAAGAAAAGACAATTCGGGTTTTATCCCAAACCATAACTCATATGGTGTCATTTCAATGGATCACAATGGTGCTCTTTTCAGTGTAAAAGAGGTAGTCTCTAAAGCTTCAATCCTTAAAACATAATGGCAGTTTTATAAATGACACCCTTGATCTTACCATGTCAAACATGGTTTGATTTTATCTCTCGAATATGCCATACTCCTATGGTTTATCGGGAAACACAAATCATGGAACAATTCCTCAAGTCTTAGGTGTTTTTGCTAAACATGTAACTCAAACATCTTCCTTTATGATCGAATCATAAACTCTTTATTTTCTTGTTACAATGATTTTCCACTTCATCTTAAAAGTCTTTGAACAATTTTCAAATGTTTCATACTTCTTCCTTATTAAGTAAATATACAGATATATTCACTCAAATTTTCGGAGAAAGCATATGAAGCAAAAAGATCCATCGCATATGGCTACACATAATGGACTATGCACATCAGCATGCACAATTTCCAATAAGCTAGTCATCCGTTCCTCTCTGGCCTATGGACGGAGTTTCAATTATCTCGAGGAAAGTCTCACATGCGTCAATTGATCAAAATCAAAGACTCCAAAAAATCCATCAACATGGAGTTTCTTCATGTTTTCTTTCAAATATAATTTAAACAGCGATGTCACTTCATAAGTGATCTTTCAATCATTTGTCTTGCGACATTTTAGCAATAGTGTTTATGGATGTGATTTCTCCAACTAGACTTGTAAAAGTTCATCCATCCTTTATGGAATACGGTAATTATTTGAACAGCCATTGTTCTCATGATACCGTAACAAAATAACAATTATTTAAACAAATCTTGAAGGCTTGGTTTGATGACAACGAAAACACAATAACACTTTATTTGTTTTCGATGAACATCATCACTCATTCTCTTGCTGGTTACTTAGGCCATTGTAGTTCATGAATTGCGTTGTCCTGTATGACACTTCATACCAACCAATTCGGTATCCAATACCGGTATCCAATACCTAAGAACCACATTGTTTAACAAGCAAGGAATATAGCCATAACATGTATATCTTCTATATACCTAAGTTGGACATCTCCAACCTTTTATTTTCTGCCAAATATTTTATAGATTCTCTTTCAGCAATTCCTTTTTCTTTTAAAAGAATCTATCAACATCAATAGTGGTGTCATCAACATGACACATGTTACAAAGCGTATATAGTCAACTACTAATACCTTTGGACTTTCACTTTGAAGTGGATCACCATCATCAAATGTTTGGTGTTCTTTCAAAAATCCATTCTTTAGTAATCTATTAGTGTAGTAAACATTTTACTTACATCTTCTATTCATCCTTATGATGAAAACTTTCATGATCAAGCTACTATAGCTTATAAGGAAGAATCACGAGTATAATATCAGTTCCCAAAACCTTTTTGGTAGATTCGGATGCCTAGCATCTCCATCCTTCACAAATTCTCATACAATATGAGAACATGTATTTTGCTAAATTATACTCTATCATAATGCAACCAAAAACATTGTTTCAGATATCACAATATCTTTCACACATGATGGTTTCTGAAACAATTTCCAGCTCCAATATAATCTTGATATTAAAACAACTTTTTGAATATCAATAATCATGGAGGCAAACATGATACTTTAGATACTAACATTGGAATTCTTACTCTTGATTTAATACTACTTATTAAACTTCATGGAGTAAATAGAGTTTGCAATAGGACTTATAAACTTTAAATTGACATTCAAAACAATACGATACCAGTTCGTAAAGTAAATATCCAGAATTCTATAGTTCTATTATCTCAAATAAAAACTAAGCATAAGGTAGAAAACGAATGCCAATGACTACAACAAACTATGCAAATTCACTTTGATTTAATTTATGAAAAATTTGGTTCGACTAATCCAAATTAGAAATGAACTCCCACTCAAAAACGACATCCCTCGTGCCTTTTTGGTGATTACATGAACCAAATCCACTACACCAAGTCCGATCATCACGTGAGTTGATATAGCTTCAAAGGCGAGCATCTATATGGGAATCATATCAACTATATGGCTCATGCTTAACCTTTCGGTCCATGTTCCGAGGCCATGTCTGTACATGCTAGGCTCGCCAAGTAAGAACCTTAGTACTCGCGTGTGTAAAACTGTCTTACACCCGTTTGTATGAAAGCGTAGAGTCGAGTACACCCGATCATCACGTGCCCCTCCTTCATGGCCGGCGCATGGAGGAGGTGACCCTTCACCTCCTCCATTCATGTGGTGGTAACTCCCTCCACATAAATTTGCCCCTTCACATTCTCTTTTAAAGTCTCCACTTTAAATGCATTAAATTTCTCCAAATTTAATGCTCTCTCATTTAATAAAACTCTTTTATTAATTTTATTCAGAATTTTGTTAATTACTTTAATTAACAAACATTCACATAAAACCCCCTGAAACATTTCAATATTACATGCAGAACCAATTTGAGCAATTTCACCCGAAACAGTTTCGGTGTCTATTGAAATAATTCCAGCGCTTTCTTAAATCTTTATCTGAAACATATTTGCTCCAAATGGTGTCGGTATCCCTTAAGTGTGCCACCCTACGGTTTGCGAATAATGCAGACATGATCGAGACCCCTCTCAGATCAATAATCAGAAGCGGGACCTGGAGATCCATACTGACTCCTACACATCCAACGATGACTTCCGTGATCGTGAGAACCTTTAACGCTTGTAACTAAATCCCTTTGTCCTCGATATATTACATGTCCGAGATTCGATCATCGGTATCTCCATACCTAGTTTGATCTCGTTACCGACATGTACTCTTTTCTCGTTCCCGTGATATAACATTCTAGTGATCACATCACTTGCTTGCAAGCTATTTCAATGTGATATCAATGAGAGGGCCCAAGGAATATCTATCCGTCATCTGGATTGACAAATTCCACTCTTGATCCATGATCCTCAACATAACACCTTCATAGTACTGAACCCATCTTTATAGTCACCCTGTTACGGTGTGACGTTTGATGTTATCAAGATACTCTTCCGGTGTTAGCAATTAACATGATCTCATGGTCTAAGGATAAAGATTACTTTGTATGATGTTATAGCAATATAAACATAATGACTTGATCGTAATGCTATACTTCGGATGAATGTTCTGATGGGTTCGTAGCACGGAAAACAAAAAAATTCTACCGCAAGAACGAACAAAACCCAGATCTAATCTAGACAAAAGCCAAGATCTAATCTATTAGACATGAGCAACGAGATAGATCGGTACTAACCCTCGTAGAACCGAAAGCGTTACAAGATTAGATCTCGTGGATGATGTAGTCGATCACTTGCCGATCTCAATATCGTGTGGACGATCCTTCCGGCGCCGCGTTCCGGCAGCGCTTCCGCAGACGGTCACACGTGCGGAGTTGAAGTAGACCTTCCTCTCCCTGTTCCAGCGAGCAGCGGAGGTAGTAGATCTTCTCCACGGAATCCCAGCAGCACGATAGCGTGGTGGTGGTGGAGATGAGAATTCTGCAGGGCTTCGCCTATGCCTGTGTAGAAGAAAGGTGGAGGAGAGAGGCGGCTGAGATTGATTGTTATGATAGGAGGGGCAAGAGGGGGCGTCCCCTCCCTTCTATTTAAAGGAGGGAGGCGTGCCTGGGGAGGGGGAGTCCTAGTAGGACTCCCCTCCTTGGGCCGGCGGTGGGAAGGGGGGAGGAATCCTCCTCCCCCACGAATCCGTGTCTTCCCCCACTTGGACTCACTTGATCCTTTCTTGTTTTCAAGCAAACTCCAAGAAATCCTCTAGAACCTTCCAGAACATTTCGAAACCTTCTAGAATCTCCATACAAACACTCCGGAACATTTCCTAACTTAGAAAATGATCCCCAATATATGACTCTTATTCTCCGGTCCATTCCGGATCTCCTCGTGATGTCCCGGATCCATTCCGAGACTCCGAACAACATTCGGTCTCCAACGCAAATTCCATATCTACTTAAAACAACTTCGAACCTTAAGTGTGTCACCCTACGGTTCGTGAATACGCAGACATGATGAAGACACCTCTCTGATCAATAACCATCAGCGGGATCTGGAGATCCATAACGGCTCCCACATACTCAACGATTACTTCGTGATCGATTGAACCATTTAACATACGAAACCAATTCCCTTTGTCTCGTGACATTCTACTTATCCGAGGTTTGATCATCAGTATCTTCATACCTAGTTCTTCCTCGTTACTGATAAGTACTCTTTACTCGTTCCATGTTATGTCATCCCTTGTGACCCAGTCATATGCTTGCAAGCTATCTAGATGACATTCCACCGAGAGGGCCCAGAGTATATCTATCTGTCATATGGATGGACAAATCCCAATCTTGGTCTATGCGCTTCAACACATACTTTCAGAATACCCAATGACACCTTTATAACCGCCCAGTTATGAAGCGGCGTTTGATGTCATCAAAGTACCCATCCGGTGATGGTGATTAACATAACCTCATGGTCAAAGGATTAGGTTACTATGTATTTCAAAGCTTACAGCAATACGAACTTAATGACTTGATCTTATGCTATGCTCACTATGGGTGTGTGTCCATCACATCATTCTCCTAATGATATAACCTTGTTATTAATCACATCCAATGTCTATGATCAGGAAACCATGATCATCAATCAATCAACAAGCTAGTTCAACAAGAGGCTTACTAGGGACTCTTTTATGTTTACAAAACACACAAGTATTAGTGTTTCCTAATAATACAATTATAGCATGGGATGTAAACATTCATCATAAACACAAAGATATAATAATAACCACTTTTATTATTGCCTCTTGGGCATATCTCCAACAGTCTCCCACTTGCACTAGAGTCAATAATCTAGATTACATGGTAATATACCGAACACCCATGGCGTTCTAGTGTTGGTCATGCTTTGCTCTAGGGAGAGGTTTAGTCAACGGATCTGCTACATTCAGATCAGTGTGTACTTTGCAAATCTTTATGTCACCATCTTGGACATACTCGCGAATAGCATGGAACCGTAGCTTGATGTGCTTCAGCTTGCTATGTGACCTTGGCTCCTGTGCATTAGCTATGGCACCTGTGTTGTCACAGTAGATGGCCATCGGGTCCAACGCACTGGGAACCACGCCAAGTTTAGTAATGAACTCCTTCATCCATATGGATTCTTGTGCAGCCTCTGAAGCAGCTATGTATTCCGATTCAGTTGAAGATTTTGCCACAACGCTCTGCTTGGCACTCCTCCAGCTCACTGCAGCACCATTCAAAATAAATACGTATCCAGACTGTGACTTCGAGTCATCTGGATCGGTGTTCCAACTAGCATCAGTGTAACCATTTACAACAAGCTGTTCATCACCTCCATAAGAAAGAACCATATCCTTAGTCCTATTCAGGTACTTTAGGATATTCTTGACCGCTGTCCAGTGTTCCATTCTAGGATCACTTTGATATCTGCTAGTCAAACTAACAGCATGTGCTATATCCGGTCTTGTACACAACATGGCATACATGATAGAACCTATGGCCGAGGCATAGGGAATTTTATTCATCTTTTCTCTATCTTCTGCCGTAGCCGGACTTTGAGTTTTACTCAAGGTCTTACCTGACAACATGGGCACGAACCCTTTCTTGCTCTGTTCCATTCTAAACTTCTTTAGAACTTTGTATAAGTATGTACTTTGTGAAAGTGCTATTAGGCGTCTTGATCTATCTCTATAAATCTTGATGCCTAGAATATATGCCGCTTCGCCAAGATCCTTCATCGAAAAACTATTATTCAAATAGGTTTTGATGCTATTAAGAAGTTCTATATCATTCCCAATCAACAATATGTCATCTACATATAGTACTAGGAATGCTACAGAGCTCCCACTCACTTTCTTGTAAATACAAGCTTCTCCATAAGTTTGTATAAATCCAAAGTTTTTGATTACTTTATCAAAACGTTGATTCCAACTCCGGGATGCTTGCTTCAGTCCATAAATGGAGCGCTGAAGTTTGCATACCTTGTCAGCTTCTTTAGGATCGATAAAACCCTTGGGTTGTACCATCTACAACTCTTCCTCAATGTCACCATTAAGGAACGCCGTTTTGACATCCATCTGCCAAATTTCATAATCGAAATATGCAGCGATTGCTAACATAATCCTCACAGACTTTAGCTTCGCTACTGGTGAGAAAGTCTCATCGTAGTCAACTCCTTGAATTTGTCGGAACCCTTTCGCGACAAGTCGAGCTTTATAGACGGTAATATTACCATCAGCATCTGTTTTTCTTTTGAAAATCCATTTGTTCTCGACAGCCTTACGGCCATCCGGTAAGTCCATACTTGGTTTTCGTACATGGATCCCATTTTGGATTTCATGGCTTCTAGCCATTTGTCGGAATCTGGGCTCACCATAGCTTCTTCATACGTCGCAGGGTCATCAGTGTTGTCCACTAACATGACGTTCAAGGCAGAGTCATACCACTCAGGAGTGGTACGGACCCTTGTTGACCTGCGAGGTTCAGTAGTAACTTCGTTCGAAGTTTCATGATCATCATCATTAGCTTCCTCTCCAGTTGGTGCAGGTGGCATAGAAACATCTTCCGGTGCTGGCTACTCTCAACTCCAAAAGAAGGTTCAATAACCTCGTCGAGTTCTACTTTCCTTGCAGTCACTTCTTTCGAGAGAAATTCCTTCTCCAGAAAGGATCCATTCTTAGCAACGAAAACTTTGCCTTCGGATCTATGATAGAAGGTATACCCAATTGTTTCTTTAGGGTATCCTATGAAGACGCATTTCTCCGCTTTCGGTTCAAGCTTATCAGGCTGTAACTTCTTTACATATGCTTCGCAACCCCAAACTTTAAGGAATGACAACTTAGGTTTCTTACCAAACCACAATTCGTATGGTGTCGTTTCAACGGATTTAGATGGTGCCCTATTTAAAGTGAATGCGGCTGTCTCTAATGCATAGCCCCAAAATGATAATGGTAAATCTGTAAGAGACATCATAGACCGAACCATATCTAAGAGAGTTCGATTACGACGTTCGGACACACCATTAAGCTGTGGTGTTCCCGGCAGTGTCAACTGTGAAAGTATTCCACATTTCTTTAAATGCATGCCAAACTCATAACTTAGATATTCACCTCCACGGTCAGAACGCAGAAACTTAATCTTCTTGTTACGATGATTTTCCACTTCACTTTGAAATTCCTTAAACTTCTCGAAAGTTTCGGATTTATGTTTCATAAAGTAGACATACCCATATCTACTCAAGTCATCTGTGAAAGTGAGAACATAACGATATCCACCACGCGATGCTACACTCATTGGACCACACACATCGGTATGTATTATTTCCAATAAATCCGTAGCTCGCTGCATTATACCAGAGAATGGAGTCTTAGTCATTTTTCCCATTAGACATGCTTCGCATCTTTCAAGTGATTCAAAATCAAGTGATTCAAGAAGTCCATCAGAATGGAGTTTCTTCATATGCTTCACTCCAATGTGACCAAGACGACAGTGCCACAGGTATGTAGAATTATCATTCAATTTTATTCATTTAGCATCTATGTTGTGAACATGTGTATCACTACTATCGAGATTAAATAAGAATAAACCATTCATCTCAGGTGCATAACCATAAAATATATTACTCATATAAATCGAACAACCTTTATTCTCAGACTTAAAAGAGTAACCGTCTCGCAATAAACAAGATCCAGATATAATGTTCATGCTTAACGCAGGCACCAATTATTTAAATTTAAAACTAATCCCGATGGTAGATGTAGAGGGAGCGTGCCGACGGCGATCACATCAACCTTGGAGCCATTTCCAACGCGCATCGTCACCTCGTCTCTCGCCAGTCTTCGTTTATTCCGCAGCTCCTGTTTCGAGTTACAAATATGAGCAACCGAACCAGTATCAAATACCCAGGCACTACTACGATTACTAGTAAGATACACATTTATAACATGTATATCGAATATACCTTTCTTCTTGATGTTGCCGTTCTTTAGATCCGCCAGGTATTTGGGGCAGTTACGCTTCCAGTGACCAGCACCCTTGCAGTAGAAGCACTCAGTTTCAGGTTTAGGACCAGCCTTGGGCTTCTTAGCAGGTGCAGCAGCTTTCTTGCCGTCCTTCTTGAAGTTGACCTTGTTCTTAGGCTTGCCCCGTTTCTTGAAATTGGTGGTCTTATTTACCATCAACACTTGGTGCTCCTTCATGATCTCCACTGCAGCAGTTTTCAGCATGGACGATAGTTCAGGCAACGTCTTGTTCATGCAGTGCATATTATAGTTCATCACAAAGTTCTTGTAACTTGGTGGCAGTGATTGGAGGACACGGTGAATCCCCAATTCATTAGGAATCGGTATCCCCAACTCTCGGAGTTTGTTTGCGTGCCCAGACATGGTGAGCACATGCTCGCTAACGGAGCTACCCTCTTCCATCTTGCAGGTAAAGAACTTCTCGGAAGCTTCATAGCTTTCCATGGCCGCGCGAGTCTCAAAAATGAGTTTGAGCTCCTTAATGATCTCAAACGGGTCATGGTGCTCAAAACGTTTTTGAAGCTCCGATTCTAAACCGTACAGGATGGCACACTGAACTGTGGAGTAGTGATGTTTCCGAGTGGCATAAACATTCTTTACGTCATCGGTGGCATCATCTGCAGGTGGGTCACCTAGCGGTACTTCGAGCACATAGGTCAACTGACCAGCCCTGAGGAAGATCTTCAGTCCACGGAACCATTCCGTGAAATTACTTCCATTGTTCTTAAGCTTTTCTTTCTCTAGGAACGCATTGAAATTGATGGAAACGTTCGTCATAATCTACAACAAATTTGCAAGTAGTTTAGACTAAGTTTATGATAAATAGTGTTCAAATTTAATTCTTAAATTAACTAGGTGAACTCCCACTCAAAACAACATCCCTCGAGTTGTTTTAGTGATTACACGAACCAAATCCACTACACCAAGTCCGATCATCACGTGAGATGATGTAGCTTCATCTGCGAACAATCTTCATGTTCATCATATCAATCATATGACTCATGCTCTACCTTTCGGTATTCCGTGTTCTGAGACCATGTCTGTACATGCTAGGCTCGTCAAGATTAACCTTAGTTTCCGCATGTGCAAATCTGGCTTGCACCCGTTGTATGCACACGTAGAGTCTATCACACCTGATCATCACGAGATGCTTCGAAACGACGAGTCTTAGCAACGGTGCCAACTAAGGACGAACACTTTATTACTTGATATTTAGAGAGAGGGATCATCTTATAATGCTACTGTCGCGATCTAAGCAATACAAGATGCATAAAAGATTAACATCACAGGCAATTCATAATTAGTGTGATATGATATGGCCCTTTCTTCTTATGCCTTTGATCTCCATCTCCAAAGCACGGACATGATCTCCATCATCACCAGCATTGCGTCAAGGTCCGTGGCGCCGCTTCATGGTTGTCCATCATCACCAGCAACTATTACAAATACTTGGAATAAAGCTATTACAAGATGAATAGACACGCAGGTCTTAACAGAATTAAAGAAAACCATTAGGCTCCTGCCGGTTGCCATATTACAACAAGGATCATTGCATACATCAAATACAATCACAATCACATGTAGGCCATATCACATCACAAAAACCCCTGCAAAAACAAGTTAGACGCCTCTAATTTTCTTTGCAAGTTTTACGTGGCTTGGGGCTTTCGACTAAGAACGCATCTTACCTACGAAACTGAACCACAACGTTGATACAAGTGCTATCAAGTGCAAAGTGTAGATTTGATCTATACTATGATGGGAGAGACAGACACCCACAAAGCCACTTGTGCAAAGCAAGTTGCACGTCAAGCGTGGAGCAAGTCTCATGTACGATGACATGTAATGTTAGCCCGAGCCGCTTCATCCCACCATACCGCAAGATGCAAAGTACACATATAGCAAAAAAACGGCACGAGCACCAACGCCCACAACCTCATTGTGTTCTACTCGTGCAACAGATCTACGCATAGACAAGGCTCTGATACCACTGATGGGTTCGTAGCATGGAAAACAAAAAATTTCTACCGCAAGAACGAACAAAACCCAGATCTAATCTAGACAAAAGCCAAGATCTAATCTATTAGACATGAGCAACGAGATAGATCGGTACTAACCCTCGTAGAACCGAAAGCGTTACGAGATTAGATCTCGTGGATGATATAGTCGATCACTTGCCGATCTCAAGATCGTGTGGACGATCCTTTCGGCGCCGCGTTCCGGCAGCGCTTCCGCAGACGGTCACACGTGCGGAGTCGAAGTAGACCTTCCTCTCCTCGTTCCAGCGAGCAGCGGAGGTAGTAGATCTTCTCCACGGAATCCCAGCAGCACGACGGCGTGGTGGTGGTGGTGGAGATGAGAATTCTGCAGGGCTTCGCCTATGCCTGTGTAGAAGAAAGGTGGAGGAGAGAGGCGGCTGAGATTGATTGTTATGATAGGAGGGGCAAGAGGGGGCGCCCCCTCCCTTCTATTTAAAGGAGGGAGGCGCGCCTGGGGAGGGGGAGTCCTAGTAGGACTCCCCTCCTTGGGCCGGCGGTGGGAAGGGGGGAGGAATCCTCCTCCCCCATGAATCCGTGTCTTCCCCCACTTGGACTCCCTTGATCCTTTCTTGGTTTTCAAGCAAACTCCAAGAAATCCTCTAGAACCTTCCAGAACATTCTGAAACCTTCTAGAATCTCCATACAAACACTCTGGAACATTTCCTAACTTAGAAAATGATCCCCAATATATGAATCTTATTCTCCGATCCATTCCGGATCTCCTCGTGATGTCCCAGATCCATTCCGAGACTCCGAACAACATTCGGTCTCCAACGCAAATTCCATATCTACTTAAAACAACTTCAAACCTTAAGTGTGTCACCCTACGGTTCGTGAATATGCAGACATGATGAAGACACCTCTCCGATCAATAACCATCAGCGGGATCTGGAGATCCATAATGGCTCCCACATACTCAACGATTACTTCGTGATCGATTGAACCATTTAACATACGAAACCAATTCCCTTTTCTCGCGACATTCTACTTATCCGAGGTTTGATCATCAGTATCTTCATACCTAGTTCTTCCTCGTTACTGATAAGTACTCTTTACTCGTTCCATGTTATGTCATCCCTTGTGACCCAGTCACATGCTTGCAAGCTATCTAGATGACATTCCACCGAGAGGGCCCAGAGTATATCTATCCATCATATGGATGGACAAATCCCAATCTTGGTCTATGCGCTTCAACACATACTTTCAGAATACCCAATGACACCTTTATAACCGCCCAGTTATGAAGCGGCATTTGGTGTCATCAAAGTACCCATCCGGTGATGGTGATTAACATAACCTCATGGTCGAAGGATTAGGTTACTATGTATTTCAAAGCTTACAGCAATACGAACTTAATGACTTGATCTTATGCTACGCTCACTATGGGTGTGTGTCCATCACATCATTCTCCTAATGATATTACCTTGTTATTAATCACATCCAATGTCTATGATCAGGAAACCATGATCATCAATCAATCAACAAGCTAGTTCAACAGGAGGCTTACTAGGGACTCTTTTATGTTTACAAAACACACAAGTATTAGTGTTTCCTAATAATACAATTATAGCATGGGATGTAAACATTCATCATAAACACAAAGATATAATAATAACCACTTTTATTATTGCCTCTTGGGCATATCTCCAACATGTTCATCACATCATTCCACCAATGGTGTGACCTTGTTATTAACAACACCTAATGTCCATGATCAGGAAACCTTGATCATCTTGTTAATCAACAAGCTAGTCTATAAGAGAGGCATGACTAGGAACCCTTTTTGTTTATTAAACACACATGTATTGATGTTTCCGAATCAATACAATTCTAGCATGTAAAATAAACATTTATCATAAACATGGAATAAGATAATAACCACTTTATTATTGCCTCTCGGGCATATTCCCTTCACTATGGATCCCGGTCCTTTGTCTTTACATATAGTCTACAATCCTTTACTGCTTTGTGTTTACTTTCTGCAAACTTTTACTTCTTTCTATTCGATACGTTTAATCCTTTGTTTTCTGTAAAACACGGTGAGATTGACAACCTCATCGCAAGTTGGGGACAAAGTTATGTGGTTGTGTTGTGCAGGTCTCCACGTTGCTACTAGCACCGGTAGTGCGCCCTGCCAAAGCTCAGCTAGTAACACCTTTGGGGTGTTTCCTTGCTCCTACTGGTTCGATTAAACCTTGGTTTCATAACTGAGGGAAAACTTGTTGCTGTGCTCATCATACCTTCCTCTTGGGGTTCCCAATGAGCTCTACGTCGATCGTCAAGCGCATCACTGCCTCAAACACACCCCCTACTCAATCATCTCCTTCCCCAACTACTCACATTCCTTCTCATGCCGTTCCAATACCCATTCCTACAAATGATCAAATTATGTGTACTCGTGGCAAACGGGGCTTCCATATTCCCTGATGTTTTCTCAATCTTTCGGCTACTCATTCGATTTCTCCTATCCCAAGTTCCTACAAACGAGCCCTTCTCGATCCATTATGGCACTCTGCCATGCGAGATGAGTTCAATGCTCTTATTCAAAATAATACATGGACTCTCGTTCCTAAACCATCTGGCGCCAATATTGTCTCGGGAAAGTGGATTTTTCGTCATAAGTATAACTCTGATGGGTCTTTGGCTCGGTACAAGGCTCGTTGGGTTTGCAGAGGTTTTTCTCAACAACAAGGAATTGACTTTGATGAAACTTTCTCTCCTGTTGTTAAGCCCAGCACTATTCGCATTATTCTCAGTCTTGCAGTCTCCTCTTTCTGGTCTATTCATCAACTTGATGTAAAAATTCTTTTCTTAATGGAACTCTCAATGAAACTGTATAATGCCAACAACCATCCGGTTTTGAAGATTCCTCTAATCCTAATCTTGTCTATCTTCTCAGGAAATCTTTGTATGGTCTCAAACAAGCTCCTCGTGCCTGGTTTCAATGTTTGCTACATTTATTCAAACTATTGGCTTTCTTCCTTCCAAATCTGATACATCTCTTTTTATCTTTCATTCATCCTCTCACACAACATATCTTCTTCTATACGTAGACGGCATTGTTCTTACAGCTTCTTCTGATTCTTTTCTTAAACATATCATTACTCTTCTCAACAAAGAATTTTCTATGACTGATTTAGGATCACTTCATCATTTTCTCGGTGTTACCGCCACTAGAACATTTTCTACTCTATTTTTTCTCAACGTCAATACATTCTTGATCTCTTAAACCGAGCAGGCATGATAGACTGTCAACCTTGCCGTACACCAGCTGATGTTGGCTCAAAACTTTCAGCTGAAGGTGATTCTGTCCCCGATCCAACTCTATATTGTAGTCTTGTTGGTGCTTTGCAATACGCCACTCTCACCAGACCTGACATTGCTTATTCTGTTCAGCAAGCATGTCTCTATATGTATGATCCTCGTTTACCCCATCTAGCTCATGTCAAAAAGATTCTTCGATATTTAAAAGGCACTCTTGATCAGGTCTACTTCTTAATTCATCCTCCCCAACAAGCTTGATAGTTTATTCTGATGCAGACTGGGCAGGATGTCCAGATACTCGACGATCCACATCCGGCTTTTGTGTTTATTTGGGTGATAATCTTGTTTCTTGGTCATCGAAAAGGCAGGTTACGGTCTCCCGGTCTTCGGCTGAAGCGGAATACAGGGCGGTTACACATGCTATTGCTGAAGCAGTTTGGATTCGCCAACTACTTGTGGAACTTCAGCGTCTCGTCCAGCACGCCACTATTGTCTACTGTGACAACATATCAGCTGTCTATATGGCCTCCAACCCCGTGCAACATCGTCGTACCAAGCACATCGAGATCGACATTCATTTTGTTCGGGAAAAGTTGCTCTTGGAGAAGTTCGTGTTCTACATGTTCCAAAGAGTGCATAGTCTGCAGATATTTTTACCAAAGGACTACATCCTTCGTCCTTCATCGACATTCGCTCCAGTCTCAACATCGTGGCACCCGACGTTGACACCGCGGGGGGGGGGGGGGGGGGGGGGGGGTATTAGAGTTTGTTTTGTATTGGAGTAGAACTCTAGCCTAAGTCGGTTTAGGGCCCAACCCTAGGCCGTCCGACTCTCCCTCTCTTCTATATAAACATTGTAATATTGTCTAAATCACAAGTTATTTCTCTCCCAAACTATCACGAAGGTTGCCGTTGCCGTGGCGAAGAGCTAGAAGGAGAACCCAACGTAGAGTACCCATTGGAAAACCGGATTCAGTGGTGGCGGCGGCGAGTAAGTTATTGCCCTCATCTATTACTCGTTTTACGATTTTATTGTTTCCTAATGAAAATAGAGAATTAAATATCTTTTTTGAATATTTGTAGTTTGAATGATGATATATAGGGTGTAAGGATAAATTTAGATGGCCACGGCGATTTGGAGTGAAGTTTATGCCAATTAGACATCACATTCTCAGCTTGTTAGCTGTAATTGAGGGAGAGGGGTATGGAACTAATGTATTCATGTATTATGTAAACAAAAGGATAACACCAAATACAAAAGCATGATAGGTGCATTACAGTATCTCATTCTGACAAGGCCTGATATTTTCTATGCAGTTAATAAGGTGTGTCAGTATTTACATGCTCTAACTACTCTGCACTAGACAGTTGCTAAACGCATTATGAGATATGTTAAACATACAATTGGTACTGGGCTAACAATTATGAAATCCAATTTTACATTAGTAGGTGCCTTTTCAGATGTTGACCGACCATGATGTGCAAATGATTGTCGATCTACTATAGGCTTTGTTGTCTTCTTTGGACCAAATCTTATTTCTCGAAGCGCTAAGAAGCAAACCGCAGTTCCTAGATCCAGATCCAGCACTGAAGCAGGGTACAAATCTATGCCAAATGCCACTTCGGAAGTAATATGGATATGGACATTGCTTGACAAACTTGGAGTCATGCCGACCTAGCCACCACGTCTTTAGTGTGATAATATGGGTGTAACATATTTGTCAGCAAATCCTGTCTTTCATGCCCGAGCCAAACACGTCCAGATATACTTTCATTTTGTTAGAAAGAGAGTTCTCAACAAGCAGCTAGAGACTCGATTTGTTCCTTCAAAGGATCAAGTCACTGATGGATTCACAAAGCATCTTCGTGTTTGTAACTTTGAAGATTTTAAATATAATCTTAACTTGACAAAGTTATGATTAAGGTAGGGTGTTAGAAACAGTATTGTACTCTAGTCCTATACGCCATATACGTATAAGTATCTATCTTGTACATATACCAGCTAGCACCACAACGTGCACAACATAAATGGACAAAACAACAGGAGGCTCGGGTTATCCGAGCAGAACGTCGATTTGACATCCCTGAGTTCCGTGTCTCCGCCATTTTTGAGTTCCTCCCGGTAGTGCTCCAACTCGTATGACAGAACAAGTCACACGATCCATATACTCGATATGTTCAAAGATTCCATATCGCCGTTGAATAAGCACGCGTGGCCTGAGCGTTCCCTGAGCACGTGAAACTAACCATCCCACGCGCATCTGAGAGAGGATCTGGCGCTTTGCTTTCTTCTTGCGCTTCGTATTTCACAGCCCAATTACTGGTTCGTGTAGCACAAAATGCAGAGCCTGCCATGCGAATTCATCCCGTCGTTCAAGGAAGTAGTACAACACACTGATTGATCGCTCTCCTGCCTGCCACCGTACCTTTGGCACCACACCACCACAGTAGAGACAGTGCTGAACCGAACTCGTGCAAATCTAGGCCGCATCTGTACCAGTCTCTCTCACGATCTCGCCGTAGATTGGTACGTGAGCGGTACATACGAGTTGCCCACGACACGACGCGAGGATTTCTTGGCTCCGACCAAGGAGAATTTTGTCAAATAGCACGGACGAGCCAGACCTCGGTTCAATCGACGACAGGTGAGAAGCGAGCAGTCTTGGGCATGGAGAACCTGATGCGGCACCGGTAGATAGATAGAGAAAAGCGACGGCGCACTCAAAGGTACTTGCACGGCTCCGATTCCTCATACCGATGCCTGACGAAACACGTCGGAAACAAGGCTCTGGTGTTTGATCTGTAAGTTTTTCTTTGTCTTGTCTTATGGTTATCGTCACTATTTTTATTTTCAATTATGATGGATGGAGACAGTTTCCAGATCGTTTATGCATGCATGGATGTTGACAGTACTCCCTTGCTTAGGAAATTTGGCAAATGTACTATATATACGTAAGATGAATGAGCGAGCTAGAGAATGTTGAGTTTGATTGCCTCTTTATTCTTTATCTTGCGTTTTAGGTAGCACCAAGCTAAGCTATTTTTCTATACATCGAACTCCCTCGCTGATGAATCGGTTTAAACCAAAAAAAAAAAGTAATAGCACCAAACGATTAGACCTATATCTTATTCCATGACATGGATACCAAAAAGTTGTGAGATTCCAAAATTTGTCAAATAGCACGAGATTCTAATCAATTATAACAAAATTTCAGATACAACAGGTTATTACTTTCTAATCATGGCCTTTCCTCTGCCGTTTAAGGCTCTTTGCGGTTTTCTTGGTTCCTTTCTTGCAGTTCAAAGTTCACATATTAAATTAGTGAAGTGCAGAGGAGCTCTATCTTTTCAGATTTGCGTCAACCTAACAAGAAAGCAATCAATCATACAGAATAGCCTAGCAAAAATAGCACTAAATGTTCCACAACAACCTTCCAAAAAATTGGTATCTTCTTTTCCCTTTCCACGATGCCGGTTCCACTTCCATTGCAGGGACTACAAAGCTATCACATACATGCTTCACATATATGTCCCTTAATAGTATGTTACTAATCCTAAATAAAACCTAGGGGGTTAAGATACACTTAAGACTTGCTAGCACATGGTACCGAAACCAGGCATCGTTTTAGTTGACGTTAAGCACGAAACTTCTATCAAGATATTTATTAGACTTTTAAGCTTTATAAATCCTATATCAAGGTATTTAAAATATGAATAGACATGACAAGTTATAAATAACCCTTAAATATTTAAGAAGCGCATAATGTATGTGGAAAATCATTTTTTTGATTTTCAGTATAGATATTCCGTAAAAATCAATAGAAGCTTTAATAGTATGTATCGAGCTAAAATAATGAGGGAGTGATTATAGATTATACATGTTTTAATTAGAAATAACTATATCTTAGTCGACACAGATAGACGTCTCAAAATCTTGAGAACTTCTTTTGTACTTCTAAGTCTCATGTTTAGTTTTAGCGGCGAATTAGAAATAGTTATTTCCTAGAAGACATGGATAGTTGTCCTTTCAAGGTTTTTTGCGAATCTTTTTGCACTCGCACCAATCTCTTGTTTATATCAAATGGTTCTCAGCGGTGACTTGGAAGTAGTTATTTCTTAGGTCTCTGAGAAATGGCTAAACTTATAAGACAATGTAACCCATAGTTTTGGTATAACTAGCTAATATTGTATTAAAACACACATTTGGTGACTATATACTAAAACGGAAGGTAATTTTTTTAGTATAAATAGATGATAAATATTAAATATATCTTGTAAATATCAAGCAACTATGTTTGCTGAGAAATTGAATCATATTGTTGTTTCTGTGGTGATCATCAAACTTAAAGATGGTAGCGAGGTGTGAGATTTACAATGTCCTCGTGGAGGAGATAGGCCTCCTGATCCCAAGATATTATTATGAAGATTAGTCTACTTTATTTTTCATATTTTCCACCAAAAATCTACAAAATGACAACTTTTACACTTTTGTCGGTTCGCTATTTCCATTCCATCATGCCACGCGTTCACCTTCTCCCAGACAATGTTTGTTACCTAAAAATTGACACAAAGGTGCATTATTGTCTTTGGATGCATAACAAAGAGCTTGCATAGGGGGCTGATGAGTGCATTTTTGCAACATGTTACCTTGTGTTTTTGCAATATTATTGGTAGTTGGTATTTCACTGCGCTCGCGTGCATCTTTTATACTTGTTTCGCCAGGATCCTGGAATTAAAGGAGTTGGTAGAAAAATAAATCGAAGCATTCATTTTTGTGCATAAATGTGACAATTGGAAGTCATAAATATCCTCCAAACATTGACCCACGCACCTGAGAAGAAAATCCAACTCGCAGAGAGCAGACACTTTAACAGGCATTGGTTCGGGTACAACCCTCCCATACCGCGCACCCGTACCATGCGCCATCGAAGTTTTCTTCTCAAATTGACATGGGTATACCCTACAGGTACTCGAGCTTGGTATATACGGTCCAAATACGTATAGGCCCACGGTGTCGCCAAGGCCCAGATAGAAGGACTCGAGTAACCTGCGGACTCTCGATTGCTTGAAGATCAAGAAAAAGCTAAAGATAGAAAGTTTGAAGGGGAGAACCCTAACTTGTAACCGACTCGACCTGTGGGACCTAGCCTATCTATATAAGGGCTAGGAGGGGGCGGCGAGGAGGACGCTCGCAACCCTAGCTTCCACAAACCCTCGCCAGATTGCATCTGCGCACCGTTGTAACTTTCGACTTCCTCAATAATTCCACGAGCAGACAAGTAGGAGTAGGGACCTCTACGAGGCCTGAACCTGGGTAAATCCTTTGTCCCCTGTGTGCTTGTTTGATAGCCGATAGATGTCTCCAGCGCTCCCTCCTTCTCCAAAACCCAAGTCCATAACAATGAGCATTGATGAGTTAAACCCTCGTCAATTGGCACCGTCTGTGGGAAAAGGGAGTGCTGATGTTGCGGCTTCTTCGGCCCCATCAAATGCAATCTACAACTCCGCAACAGCGGAGATTCGCCAGCTCTTTGACGCCTTCGACTTCACCGTCCACACACCGGCCACTCGCCCGGCCTTCGAATCCGTGGGCGACTGAGTCAGCTTGGCGATTGGGAGCTTCCGCTTCCAAGTTGGACAGATGGGCACGCTTCACATGCCTGATCAGCCGACAGCACCGGCGATTGCCTCGGCATCATGGTTCCCTCCATCGATCGGCACCCTCAGCGAGCTCAATGCTCCGGTGGCAGTTGGGAACATGGTCAGCGGCAACAGTCGTGACTCCGATCTAAGCGATCTGGCCACTGAAGATGGAACCTACGGTTCCGGATCTGAAAGTTGTGGAAGCAACAGCTTCCCTAATCACTTCATGTGTGCCGTCATCAACGCGGGCGACACCTCCGCCAACCGCGATAACGGTGGCAACACCGGCAATGGCACTGATCCACCCAATCGCGGCAACGGTGGTAACGCCGGCAACAGCACCGACCCACCCAACGGTGGCAACGGAGGAGCAGTCGAACCTCCTAGCATGATCAACGAGCAAACCGGCGAACGCGTCGTGATCAGGCTCAACGAGCAAGAGTGGGATCGCTGCCGCGAAGCCCTACGAGGTGCACCTCTATCCTTCGGGTCCCCACAGGAACTGCTGATGGGCTACTACTGGCTCCTAAAAGAGGAATTCAAGCGCCAAAAACAAGCAATCGCGCAACTTGAGGCGCGTAAAAAGGCGGCGGACGAGTCGAGCCTTCGTCGTGCTGGGCTCTCCTCCTACGGAGGATCCTCCTCAAGAGGCAACGAGTACCTCGCCAAGAAGAGGCAATCGCGGATGGCTCACCTCACAGAACAAGAGCGCATAGACGCCGCGAAAGTCCTCGACTTCGGCTCTATGACAGTCGACACGAGAGGCAACGTGGTTCCCAGGACACCGCAGGCCACGGTGACAGCAGCCACCATGTACCTTCTCAATTACCAGCCACCAGCTGGAGATCCCTGAACGGCCATGCACCGATCTACGATCGCGGGCCTGGGGCTAATCGAGGCCTCCCTCGACAAGGAACCGGTACCAGACCGAAAAATGGGCAAAGCACTAGCAAAGCGCTATTCCTCGCCCTCGTCCAGCGATGACAGTCACGACCTGTCTCATCGCCGCCGCTCACGGCGACACGATCGTGACTACGATGCACGCGACGAACTCACGCAGCGCAAGATCGACAAGTCAAGGGCACGACGTGCTCGGTCGACTGACTCGGAAGAAGAAGATGGGGAGATCTGCGGTGCTAGATGCTTCAGCAGATCCATCAGGCAAAAGCGAATGCCTAAAGGGTTTAAACTCCCATCGGAGAACCCCGAAATTTGACGGTCTGCAGGACCCCAAGATCTAGCTGGAGGATCACATCTCCTCCGTCAGGCTACATGGAGGCAGTCGAAGTACTACCATGCAATGCTTGCAGCTACAGCTGCAGGGCGCCCCCCGGGCATGGCTCAATAACCTCCCACGCGGATCCATTCGCAGTTGGGATGAGCTAGTCTACAGCTTCGTGCGCAACTTTAAGGGCACGTATAAATGCCCCGCCTCAATCGAAGAACTGAGATGCTGCCAGCAAAGATCTGGCGAATCGCTGCGCTCTTACATCCAAAGGTGGTCCATCATCAAGAACTCCGCGGAGAACATCTCGGAAGACCGCGCAATTGATGCATTCAACGGTGGTGTCCGCCGCATGGAACACAGGGAGGAGCTAGGCCGCTCAAAGCCCCAGACCATCGACCACCTGATGGAGATCACGAATCGGTGGGCAGATGGAGAAGATTCGGTGAAGAATCGCGTTCACTCTGACGAGGAGGCAGAACTCGAACGTAGACGCGACTGCCAGAGTAAGCATCGCATGTGCATCTACGACGATCGCGATGACGTCAACATGGTCGCAGCTGGCTACGCCGATAGACGTGACGATAATCGCAACAGTGGATACCGCAGCGGCGGATACCACGACTCCGGGAAAACCACGCAAGTGTGGCAACGCCGCACTCGCGATGAAGCACCCGCGACCTCCATCAAGGACAAACTGTCCGGGCCATGCACGGTACACTTCTACATCGACAAGCATGATGGCAAGAGAAAGTCCAGCCACCTCCTCAGGGACTGCCGCGAGTTCCTCAAGCTACACGAGGGATTGGTTCGGATGAACCGCAATGCAGTCGAAAGAGGCTACGGAGCCGCTCCAGGCGCCGTGGCACATGGCGCACCACCACCACCACCTGGCCACCCCCGAACGGAGCTGCACAGGACCAGCACCACAGAGGCAAACCGTACCCACGGGCCATGGGTACCATGATGATCCAAAAGGGGCGCCCCTCCAATAGGGTGCAGAAGACCATCACTCGCCAAGTCAACTTGGCCATGAACTCGCCACCATCCACCACTGAGTACCTCAGTGGCAGTGAGTCGTGCATTACCTTCGACAAACGCGACCACCCGCCTCAAGTACCTTGCCCAGGTCATTGCCCCCTCGTACTCGAGGCGCAAATTGGAGGCTTCGACATGAGTCGCGTCTTCATGGATGGCGGAAGCGGCATCAACCTCATATCCGCGAGTACCTTGCGAGCAATGAGGATCCCTCTAACCTGCTTGGAGGCATCGGACACAACATTCCACGGCATCGTCCCAGGGAAAGGCGTATACCCCCTGGGCAAAATCAACCTCGACGTCATATTCGACACGCCAAGGAACTTCCGGCGCGAGCGCATCGACTTTGAGGTTGTCGACTGGCCCTCACAATACCACTGCATCCTCGGACGCGTCGCGTTCGCTAGGTTTATGGCGGTACCCCACTACGCCTACCTGCAGATGAAAATGCCAGGTCCCAACGGCGTCATCACGATCAACGGGAGCTTCGAGCGATCTGACAGTTGCGACAGGGAATTCAACAGAATCTCCCAGTCCTTCGGCATGCAGGAAGAGCTCACGCGATTGAAGGAAACGACAGACAACAGTCTGCCTCCCCTGAGTAGGCCAAGCTCACCTGACCTCTCCTTCGACTCATCTGTGCACACAAAGAAGGTGCAGGTCCATCCATCAGATCACGCTAAAACGACCCTCATCGCCAACAACTTGAGTCCCGCATAGGAACTCGCACTCGTCGAATTCCTCCGTGAGCACTGGGAAATTTTCGCCTGGTGTCCTGCGGACATGCCAGGAGTTCCCAGGAAATTCGTGGAGCACGCACTCAACGTCAACCCCAACGCAAGGCCAGTCAAGCAAATAATCAGGCGACTGTCTGAGCCACGAGCGCAGGCAGTCAGAATGGAGATCAACAGACTCCTCGAGGCCAAATTCATACGCGAGATCAAGGAAAGCACTTGGCTCGCCAATACGGTGCTGGTACCAAAAAAAGACACGGATATCCTACGGATGTGCGTGGACTTCACCTCTTTAAACAAGCACTGCCCAAAAGATCACTTCCCGCTACCACGGATCGATCAAATCATCGACTCAACCGCTGGATGCGAGCGCCTCTTCTTCCTCGATGCCTACTCAGGCTATAACCAAATTCGAATGAAGGAGGAAGACCAGGAGAAGATCGCGTTTACAACGCCCTTCGGTGTGTTCTGCTACAACACAATGCCCTTCAGGCTAAAAAACGCGGGAGCCACATACCAGTGGTGCATGCAGGCTTGCCTCAAGGAACAACTGGGTCGCAACATCCAAGTCTATGTCGACGACATAGTAATCAAAACCAAGGAAGAAGCCTCTCTAATTGACGACTTGCGCGAAACCTTCGCCAATCTCGATCATTACCGGATAAAGCTCAATCCGGACAAATGCGCCTTCGGCATACCATCTAGGCAGCTGCTCGGGTATCTCATCTACGCGAGAGGGATTGAGGCAAACCCGAAAAAGATAAAGGCCATACTGGCCATGGAGAAGCCAAAGAACATAAGAGGCGTCCAGCAACTAGCCGGACGAATCGCGGCCCTCAGTCGATTTATCAGTCGAATGGGAGAAAAGGCGCTGCCCTTCTATCAGCTCCTCCGCAAAGCTGACAAGTTCGAGTGGACCAATGAAGCGCAAGAAGCATTCGAAGATCTCAAGCGCCTTCTATCCACCTCGCCAGTATTGGTGACTCCACGAGAAAGGGAACCACTACTGCTGTACATCTCTGCTACCAACCAAGTGGTTAGCACAGTGCTCGTCATCGAGCGGGCCGAGGAAAACAAGGTCCACGGCGTACAACGCCCGGTATACTACCTCAGTGAGGTCCTCACGCCAACAAAATAGCGGTACCCGCACTACCAGAAGCTGGCGTACGGTGTCTTCATGACCGCCTGGCGACTGCGCCATTACTTCCAGGAACACCCAATCATGGTAGTCAACGACGCCCCATTGGGACACATCCTCAATAACCCCGACGCCACGGGGCGAGTCGTGCTTTGGGGAATCAAACTGTCTCCACGAGACATCACATACGAAAAGCGTGTCGTAATCAAGTCGCAAGTTCTCCCTGACTTCCTCGTGCATTGGATGGAAACCCAACTCCCGGACAAGCCAGATATGTCCTACCTCTGGACAATGCACTTCGATGGATCCAAGCGGAAAGATGGAGCAGGAGCGGGTGTCATACTGACATCACCTCAAGGGGACAAGCTAAAATACATCCTACGAATGCAGTTCACAGCCTCAAACAACGAGGCTGAATACGAGGCCCTGTTGCACGGAATGAGGATGGCAAAAGCCTGCGGCGCAAAGAGGCTCATCATATATGGCGACTCCAAGCTGGTCGTCAACCAAACAATGCACGAGTGCGACGCACTGAACGACAACATGATCGCATACCGCGACCTCTACGATACACTCGAGGGAGGCTTCGATGGTTGCGAGTTGCGACATGTAGGTCGCGAAAGCAACGAGGAGGCGGACGCACTCGCCAACATAGGCTCTACATGCGCCCCCATACCACCGGGGGTATTTTTCGAGCACATCTGCGAACGCTCCATCAAGCCAAAGGCCACAGAAAAGAAAACAAGCGCAGCAACGGACTCAGGGGCTACGCCATCCAATGAGCCAATGGCACTCGATGACTTGGAGCTAGACACAGGACCCGAGGGACCAATGAGCGTCATGATGATCGAACAATCCTGGACGCAGCCATACATTACGTACCTCCTCAGCAAGCGCCTACCGGATGACCCGACAGACGCACGGCACATCACGCGACGCTCCAAGGCATTCGCCGTTATCAACGGCGAACTGTATAAACGCAGCATCACAGGCATGTTACAACGATGCGTCTCCCTAGCCGATGGTAGAGCAGTCCTCCTCGACATCCATGAAGGGACCTGCGGGCACCATGCCGGCAGTCGCGGCCTTGTTGCCAAAGCTCTACGAGCTGGATTTTACTGGCCCACGACCATGCGCGATGCCAAGGACATAGTCCAAAAGTGCAACGCTTGTCAGCGATTCGCGGACAAGCTACACGCACCAGGCGCAGAACTACGGCCCATTCCATTGGCCTGGCCCTTCGCACAATGGGGGCTTGACATGGTGGGCAAGCTCCCAAGGTCCTCGCAAGGAGGCTACGTCTACCTTTTGGTCGCAGTCGACAAGTTCACCAAGTGGATTGAGGCCATGCCAGTGACCAAGTAATCAGGGCACAGCGCGGTCAAGTTCTTTGAATCCATTGTCTACCGATTCGGCGTGCCGCACAGCATCATCACTGACAACGGGACGAACTTCACATCCAAGGAGTTCGAAGAATTCTATGGAAACCTGGGGATCAACATCAGTTACGCCTCAGTCGCGCATCCACAGACCAACGATCAGGTGGAAAAAGCAAACGGGCTCGTCTGCAGCGGCATCAAGAAGCGACTCCTTCGACCACTCGAGCAAGCCGCGGGTTGCTGGACAGATGAGCTCCAATCCATACTCTGGAGTCTATGAACAACTCCAAACAGCGCCACGGGCTACACGCCATTCTTTATGGTGCACGGAGAAGAAGCAGTACTACCCGCCGAAGTGCGATACAAGGCGTCGCGCGTAGTCGCTTACAGCGAACAAGATTCATCTCTTGCACTCGAAGACTCCGTCGACCTCCTCGACGAGGCAAGAGAAATCGTCGCAGAAAGATCCACGATCTACCAGCAGAACCTGCGCAACTACCACAGCAGAAAGCTTCGCCCCAGATCCTTCGTCGAAGGTGACCTGGTCCTGCGACTGAAGCAGCAGGGGAATCCCAAGCTCGAGTCCCTCTGGGAAGGACCGTACATGATTATAGAAGTAATCCCAGGTGGCGCCTATCGCCTTCAAGATTTAGAGACAGGAGTCGCATACTCCAACCCTTGGAATGTCGCACAACTGCGACGCTTCTACCCCTAGTTGTTTTACTTTTTTATCGCAAATAAGGCTACTCAGCCAAGGCTACTTAGCCACACATTGTACCTCGTACTTCTCTTCAAATAAATAAAAGCTAAGTGCCCCTAAACTCTGTGTTTTTCTTTCACTTTTGTCAATTTTATACTCGGGGGCTACGCCACCCTACCTACATCTGTTCTTCGAACCAATAAACGCGATATCCTGAGTAGCTGGCACATCAATCAAACCCCTTAATGCAAATTCAACCCAGCCGCAACGCGCCTGGCAGGTTGACAAAGGGATGGCCAGGCTAACGAAAAGGAATCGCATAGTGCAACGGACCTGACGCTGACAAAGCTGTTTGTACACATTCAACAATAAATTATCTACAAATATATATGAACTTTACAACACAAGTACACTTATGTGCAGGATACAAATCTAGCTACTGCTGCAATAGAAGAACATTGGTTTGTCCATCGAAGAAGTCGACAATCTCCTCTGCTGGACGGTCCACCGCCTGATACTGTGGCACCATATTCCAAGCAGATCCGGCTGGCGGAGCTGGCGGCCCGGAAGCAATGTCGGCGACATCCACGTCAGGCTTGTGCAATTGCACCATCGAGAGGGCAGCCTTGGCACCAGCCACCAACTGCTGCCTCACGCACTCGCGAACCGTGGCCATATCTTGAAATTTGGCCAGGAGAGCCAGCAGGCTTGATGGAGTGTCATCCAACGGGAACATCGCCCGATAGATGTTCTTCAAACACGACTGCGACTTCTTCAGGAAGAGCAGCACTCGCAAAGCACGATCCTGCAGGGTCGCCAATGCAGTCGCACGATCATGATCTACCAAGAAGTATCCACTCTCTTGAAGTTGCTCCTGGGTGAGATCATGAAGGCGGATGGCAATCCTATCCTTCTCCTCCTGCGGACGGCGTGCGCTAACAACTACACGAAGCAGCACCAATAGCATGAGTACAATGTACCATTGCGACTAACTACAAAGGAAAAGATGAGGATAAGCAAACTAACACTTAAACTGGTCGCCCAGTCGCGTCACCTCGCCAAGCAGATATTTCTCGCGGGCGGCGGATTTTTCCGCCTTCGACTTCCACACGTCTGCATTACCACGGATCAGGGGCAACTCACGCTCCAGCTGCTTCACGCGATCACGAAGTCGCAACAGCAAGGATAGCTCCTCTACGCTGGAGCGCGGTGGTGCCACTGTCTCATCAAGAGATGGCGAATCCTGATTTCCCCCCACAGGACCACTCGATGTGCCCTACCACAAGTCCAGACAAAAGCAAATAAGGCGACAAAATTAACACAAAGGCAAGGAGAACAGACGCATTCAACATAAGCATAAGTGTTTACAAACACACTCGCCAGCAGGCACGTCCTTAGGCTAAAAAGGCAACTGATCAATCATTACAACAAGCTAACTACGGAGCAGCTGGCTTCTTTGACTTCGATGGCTTCGGGGGCTTCATCAAGTCCGTGGCAGTATCAGATGCCACTAACTTTCTGCCGGCCCCTGAGGCCGAAGCTTTCGCCGCCTTCTTCGCACGTTGGAGCTCCTCCGAATACTTGGCAACAGTATTTATCAAGGAATGGCCATATTTGGCACAGGCAGTCGCAAAGGGAGCGAATACTACCTGCTGACCATTCGTGCCAACAGGCATCGTCTTCGACACTGCAGAAGGATCTATTTCGACTCCGTGGGCTTGCACCATGGCAAGAGACATGGTCGCGCCAGCCGCGCGGAGGGAGTTCTTGGACGTGGCAGGCACACCCCCGGCAAGCGACTCCACCAGCTCTTCCACATTGTCGACCAGCTCCGCCTTCGGCATCAACTCCTCCCGGAGGCGACTAAGGGTAACCTTGGCCTTGGACAACCTATTTTGGACAGCGGCGCTACGATCCTCGACCGCAGACACCGCGCCCGCTAGAGCGTCATCGCGACAAAGGGCTTGCGGATCAAAATTCAAGTCGCCAGCATCTACACCGAAAATACACACATGGATCAAACTTCTAGTGCCACCGGCAAAAACTCTAGATGCAGAGAAGAACATCAATAAAATATCTACCAGTAAAGATACCTGAGAGGGCCTTGGCGACTGAGAATAGTTGCTCTTCGAACAACTTCTCCCTGGCTGCAAAGGAGGCGCGCAGATCCTCTTCGCGCTTCTAGGCATCATCACGAGCCGCGATTGCCTCGTCGCGCCCCTTCACAGCTGCGGCTAATGTCTTCTCCAACGTGGCGACGTTGCACAGTAAAGCGTTATGCTCAGCTACATGGCAGTCAATAATTGGCTATCAGTCGATTATACCAAAACAGGGAGAAGACAAAAAGAATAAGTGTAGAGCACTCACTTTCGACCACGCGGTGACGCGTCTCCAGCATTGCATGCTGGCGACCCATCGCCGTCACCTGCTCCGCCACCTGCGCGGCTTCCTTTACAAGGAGCTGTCACACAAAACAAGGAGTCAGAAGAGGGCAGCAAAAGGCGTTGACTACCACATTAAAAAGAAGGAAAGATATACTTACATGGTCCTCTAGCGACTCCGAAGAAGTTTGCTGAACCGTCATCCGAGCAACCACTCGATGCTCCCCTACGTGAGGAGAGCTCGAAGAATTGTGCCCGGAGTAGGCCGCCGCCGGAGGAGAAGGAGCGCGCTCGACCTCTACCTTGGCCCTTGAAGTCGCGACTCCCGATTCTTTCAAAAACTCGACGTCGCCAGAAGATGATGACGCCTCTTGACTACAAGACCAAGTCCACCCTGAGAAAAGGGCAAACTCCAGGGCAAAACCAACAAGAAGAAAACCGAAAAGAATGAATGACCCAGCAAACTTACCAGTTAAAGTTGTCAAGATCAAACGTGGCAGCCGCCGATTCTGACGAAGACTCCTTGGGCAATCGCATCTTCTTGCGAGAAGACGGTGCCACAGCCCTCACAGGAACGGCTGGAATTGGCGACTCTGCGCCAACAGCTGCGCCTCCTGGAGTCGAAGGAGTCGACGCGTCGGAGTCCTTTCTACGCGAACGCTTGCGAGTATCCGGGCTCTCGGACTCGGGGGCTTCCTCTTCCACATCAGAAGGGACAGTCGACTCAGACTCGTCCTCTTCCAAAGCTTCACGAGGAATAATCCCCTCAGGGAGAGGAGGCATACAAGGCGACACCGCCCAATCCTGCATACAAACAGTGAAGATCAGCAAACATAACAAGTAAGCAACAGAAAACGCAATCGCGAAAATAAGCTACTGCGTAGCACAACTTTACCTCAGGAGGAAGATTCGAAGCATCGAAAGGAGGAACGACTGGCTCGTTCGGAAGCACATCCTTGAAGGTGTACTTCGTGACCAGTCACACCCTCTTATCTACCTCACTCGCGGACATGCCATCAGCAGACACGCGAGTGGCATCATCAGCGCCACCCCATTGAAACATGGGATGGACCCTGGCCTGGAGAGGCTGGACGCGACGATGCATCCAAGTCCTGACAAGGGTGCAACCTCCCTCTTCTGCGCCTATGCGACTCTCGAGGTCGCAGACGCGTTGATATAGCACGTCTGTCTCCGCGAGTTCGGAAGGCATGATCACGTTCTTCCAAGAACGCATCTTCTTGCAGGGAGTCGCGGGATCGAAAGGCGTGAGCCCAAAGTGCTCGTCCTTGGCCTTCTGGTCGCGAACATAGAACCATTTGTCCCTCCATCCCTGGACGGACTTGGTAAGCTTGATGCCAAAGTAGGTGGCGGATGGGTCGACATGGATACCGAAACCACCTACGTCATAAACTAAAGAGCCAGAGGCGGACTGGCGCTTCAATTTAAACAAGCGCTTGAAAAGGCCAAAGTGCGGCTCGATTCCGAGCCAACACTCGCAAAGAGTAATGAAACAGGTAATGTGGAGAATCGAGTTTGGGGACAGCTGATGGAGCTGGAGCCCGTAGAAACAAAGGAGACCCCTAAGAAAGGGGTGGAGAGGCAAAGAAAGGCCGCGAATGACGAATGCAAGAAACATCACTCGAAAACCAGCGGGAGGCACAAGAATGGTCTCACCGCTGGGGACGCGCGCATCGGCGACTGCCGCAGAAATAACTCCATCCTGGCGAAGAAGACGGAGATTCGATGCCTTGATGATGGAAGGGCGCCATGCACCATTTGTCACGCGGGTGCCTGCGACCTTCTTCTTCCCGCCGGTGGCGGCGCTGGTGCCCGCAGCAGCGAAGCCACCCTTCTTCTTCATCGCGGCAACGGTGGCTGCGGAATCAGCGGCAGCACCTCCTTTCTTCTTTCCCATTGCGTGGAGGCGATGAGAGCACAAAAAGTAACTTGGAAACGAACGGAGGTGGTCTAGCGCTGTGGAGGAGACGAGCGCAGGAAAGCAGAAGAACAGCAGCAATGGCAATGGCAGCGAGGACGAAAAAGTGTAGATGAAAAATTACCACCGCAGCGCCGCTATTTAACCCCTGGAAGATGCAATCCAACGGTTGACAAAAACCCTATTAGACGCGTGGCGCGCATCGCGTTGGACACGTGGAGAAGAGGAAGCGCGAACTATCCCCCCACTTCTACCATTATGCGCGGAAATCGAGGAGGCGCAGTTAAAAATAAGATTACGCACGCCCAGTCAAATCAAAGTCAGAAAGTGGGACCCACCGCTCGTCACGTCACGTCAAAATCGCTCATACGGGCAACTAAGGTCATACAAACGTCAGCACTGATGTCACCAAGGCTACGCAGTGGAAAACTTCGACTATTTTTTAGTCCTTGCTGGAGTCTTCGACTCCACCAAGCACTCGGGGGCTACTCCTATAGGGAGCGCTGGCCGCGCACTCTACGACTTTTTCTTTTCTTGTTGCAGGCACGAAGACAATCACAAAGGCAAACCCAACCACTCGAAACACAATTCGATTATGGACATGGGTTACTCCCATAGGGAGCGCCAGAAACAAATTCGACTGAAACAAGCACGCAAAAGACGACAGCAGTCGCGAAAATATTTAGTCCCTGCCTGAGTCATCGACTGAAACAAATAAGCAAAAAGACGACAGCAGTCGCAAAAGTTCTTTAGTCCCTGCTTGAGTCTTTGACTCAACCAGGCACTCGGGGGCTACTCCCATAGGGAGCGCTGGTCGCGCACCCTATGATTATTTGCACAAAAACTGTGTGTTGATAACATCCGCACTCGCAACCTTTGGCGACACCGCCTCACAAATTTTCTCTACAAAGAGACTACGTCTCCTGGGACGCCCGAATCGTCTCCGCGATGATAAAATTCGGATGCCACGCTTACGGCGTGAAGGTAAGACCTGAATAAGGCATGACAACGCATTTAACTGTGCACTACCAGAAATGTATCCGTGCCTACAGGCATGATGAACATGCCTTGACGGACGCGTCGAGTGCTCACACCCATATAACTGGAATTCGACTCCTGTAAGACCTCCGCGGCCTGAGTCGAATTACACCAGCACTTTTCCGGATTCGAGTCCGGGGACTCGAATTTGAGTAAATTGCGTTGTTTCACCCTAAGGTGGTTAACTGATACCCATACTTTGGTTATATCAGGCACGTATATCAACAATCCCTATGACATAATAAAAGCAGTCGAAAATATACTCATTCAGGCACTCGGAGACTTCAAAAAAGTCCCCAGTCGAATCTGCGATTCTATTGGACACTCGGGGGCTACTGACATGGGTATACCCTACAGGTACTCGATCTTGGTATATATGGTCCAAATACGTATAGGTCCACGGTGTCGCCAAGGCCCAGATAGAAGGACTCGAGTAACCTGCGGACTCTCGATTGCTTGAAGATCAAGAAAAAGCTAAAGATAGAAAGTTTGAAGGGGAGAACCCTAACTTGTAACCGACTCGACCTGCTATCCGAGACCTAGCCTATCTATATAAGGGCTAGGAGGGGGCGGCGAGGAGGACGCTCGCAACCCTAGCTTCCACAAACCCTCGCCAGATTGCATCTGCGCACCGTTGTAACTTTCGACTCCCTCAATAATTCCACGAGCAGACAAGTAGGAGTAGGGACCTCTACGAGGCCTGAACCTGGGTAAATCATTTGTCCGCTGTGTGCTTGTTTGCTAGTCGATAGATGTCTCCATCGCTCCCTCCTTCTCCAAAACCCAAGTTCATAACAATGGGCATTGATGAGTTAAACCCTCGTCACAAATAGTTTCACCGCATGCAGACGGATCTAAGATCCGACATTCAGAGACACCATAGCTCCCAAAAACCTCACCTCCGGAGAGGATCTTGAGGATCAACCGGCATAAGAGTTTTGATCCTCATCGCTACGAACATCCTTAGAAGCCTAGGCATCATCTTTATCATCAACCGCTGCCACTCCATCATCAGCACCAATCCTTCTTCTCCATTACGTTCATCTTATTGTATTCTTTAAACTGTTATTCTGGATTTACACGAGTATTGATCCATCTATTTGTTTCCCATACATATCAGAGTAAATAATAGTGCTAGATTGTTTCGGCTCAAACTGCTATCCACGTCGTACCGATTCTTTTCGACCGTGGGATGGAAACCGGAGAGGACACACAACGAAGTCGCAACGGAACCCTGCTATCCCGTGAGGTGGGTCCCGCTGCGGGCCAGGGCACAAGATTCTATATCGCGTACATGTGTCGTGGCATCATCATACCGCGCATCGCCGCACGGTCCACCGTGCGCACCATGGGCCCGCCGTCAGTGTACGTGGGTAGTACCTCGCTCTGTGAGAGGCATTCTTAGCCGTCAGTTTACAATAACAAGTTTAAAATGAATAATATATAACCTAAGTAGATTTTGGGAAGAACAAGGTGAAATTTTGAGGGACGATGGATTCATCTTGAGAGAAAATGTTTGACTTATTCCAAGAAAAGTATGGATGTGTGGTATTTATGCTGGCCACTGGAGTTGTTAGAAGTATGAAAACAATTGTGCTAATAATTACAATCAGAAACAATATTTTGTTTGATTGGGATTATGTGATCTTATATATCAATATTAAAGACACAACATGGGTGTTTGTATACATTAAAAAGAATATATAGTTTGAAATATAAGGCATATTACTTGCTAGTGATTACAGTACTTGGTAGTGAGGTGACAATTTCTTAATATACTTGGTAGCGTGGCCAAATTTTCCAAGTTCTTTATAGGATACGTGCTTAATGTAGAGAAAATTATAGAAAAAACACCAAATTATAGGCTAGGATTCAAAAAATCACCACTCTATGCTAGAGTTTTGAAAAACCCACCACCTCAGAGTCGATACATAACAAATAGCATTGATAGATCTTTGATGCTCGTCTAATGGCAAAATTGGCGAGTGGGTCCCTATTTGTGAGGCTGATGCGGCAGTAGATGACAGACAACCGTTAACGGTGCAGTCGGAACCCTACCCCCCCCCCCCCCTTCAAGGCAGTCCAGCTCATTTCCTCTTCGGTGCACACACTAAGGCGATGGCAGCGGCGAATTCACCCGACGATAGATCTCTGGCTGGCGGCGACGCTGGCTCCAGAGACGGCGGCAGTGAGGGACGCAATCTGACGCTGGGGACTATGTCGAGGTGCCTGGCTTCCTCACGGAGGAAGGAGATTGCTGCGGGAGCTCGGATCTGGTGGCGGAGAAGGTTGGCGTTTCCATGGCGAATAGCTGGAAGGAGAGCCCTTGTAGAGTACCCATTGGAAAACCGGATTCAGCGGCGGCGGAGGTGAGTATGTTATTCCCCTCATTTGTTATTCGATTTACGATTTTGTCTATGGTTTCCGAATGAAAAATAGAGGGAAAGGGGTATGGAATGAATGTCTGCATGTATTATGTATTACGTAAAGAAGAGGATAACCGGAAACCCGATTCGGCTCGCAGGTGCAAATGGGCCATTGTGCGAAAATACATTTTAAAAATGTCAAAAATTTTAGATAAAAATATTTGCGCATAGCTTCGAACATTATAAGTTCGTACACAAGTTTGCAGGTGGAAAGAACTTTTTAGGTGCCCCATGTAAAAAGACAAATTTCAGTGCTTCAACATGTCTGTGTATTCAAGAACATGTTTTTGGTCTTTTTATAGAAGCCGCATAAAATATTTATTTATTCTGAAAACTTGTGTACGAACATAGAATGTCCAGATGTACGTGCCAAATTTTTGTTTAGATTTTTTTGAAAATTTAAATTTTATTTTTAATGTATTTTCATAATGGGTTCATTTGCACCTGGGAGCCAAAACACAACCTCCGAGGATAACATCAAATACAGAAGCATGGTAGATGCATTACAATATCTCACTCTGACAAGACCTGATATTTTCTATGCAGTTAATAAGGTTTGTCAGTATTTACACGCTCCCACTACTCCACACTAGACAACTGCTAAACGCATTATGAGATATGTTAAACACACAATTGGTTTTGGGCTAACATTTATGAAGTTCAATTTTACATTAGTTTGACTTTTTAGATGTTGGATGGCCAGGATGTGCAAATGATCGTCGATCTACTAGAGGCTTTGTTGTCTTCTTTGGACCCAATCTTATCTCTTGGAGTGCTAAGAAGCAAACCACGGTCTCTAGATCCAGCACTGAAGCAGGGTACAAACCTATGGCAAATACCACTACAGAAGTAATATGGATACAGACATTGCTTGAAGAACTTGGAGTCGTGCTGACTCGGCCACCATGTCTTTGTTGTGATAATATGAGAGCAACATATTTATCAGTAAATTCTGTCTTTCATGCACGAGCCAAACACGTCCAGATATACTTTTATTTTGTTAGAGAGAGAGAGAGTTCTCAAGAAGCTGTTAGAGATTCGATTTGTTCCTTCAAAGGATCAAGTTGTTGATGGATTCACAAAGCCTCTTCATGTTCTTAACATGTTAAAGATTTTAAATATAATCTTAACTTAACTAAGTTATAATCAAGGTTGGGTGTTAGAAATAGTATGTACTCTAGTCCTATAGCACGTATAAGTATATATCTTGTACTTGTACCAGCTAGCACAACATAAATAGACAAAACAACAGGAGGCTCGGGTTATCCGAGTAGAACGTCAATTTGACATCCCTTAGTTTCGTGTCTCCGCCATTTTGAGTTTCTCCCGGTTGTGCTCCAACTTATATGACAGAGCAAGTCACACGATCCATACTCTATCTATTCAAAGATTCCATAGCGTGGCGTGGCGTGGCAGAGGATTCCTTCGGTGCGTTCCCTGAGCACGTGAAACTAACCATCCCCACACGCATCTGAGAGAGGATCTGGCGCTTTGCTTTCTTCTCGAGCTTTGTATTTCATAGCCCAAATAGTTCGTCTAGCAAAAAATGCAGAGCCTGTCATGCAAATTCATCCGTGGTTCACGGAAGCACACATTGCCACCGAAACTTTGTCACGACACCGTCACAGTACTGAACCGAACTCGTGTAAAGCTAGGCCGCAACTGTACCAGTCTCTCTCACCATCTCACCTTAGATTGTTACGTGAGCGGTACATACGAGCTACCCACGACACGACGCGGGGATTTCTTGGCTCCGACCGAGGAGAATTTTGTCAAATAGCACAGGAGAGCCAGACCTTGGTTCAATCGACGACGGGCATGGAGAACCTGATGCGGCACCGATAGATAGATAGATAGAGAAAAGCAACAGCGCGGTGAAAGCTACTTGCACAGCTCCGATTCCTGATACCGATGCATGATGAAACACGAGGAACAAGGCAAAAGTTATTTGATTTCTAAGTTTTTGCTCAGACGAACTTTCTTGCGATCCGGATGATGTTGTCTCGAGCCCACTTGGCCAAGGGGATGAAAGTGGCATGGTACAAAAATATGGCCATAAGAACCGTCTTAGCCAGGGTAATTCTGCCAGGCCAAAAACGCTGAGACGTGAAAAACATTTTTCTAAGAAAGAAGAGACTAACGAGAAAATGTGGGACCATTGTTTGAAACATAACCCACTTGTTGATGTTAAACTCTAAACTTGTCAAGATATTTATTATACTTTTAACCTTTAAATCCCATATCAAGGTATCTAAATATATGAATAGACATGACAAGTTATAACTACTCTTTACATATTCAAGGAGCACACAATGTATGTGGAAAATAGTATTCTATGTTTTTCAGTATAGACATTGAGAAAAATATCGATAGAAGCTTTTATAATATGTCTAGAGATAAATAACAAGGGAGTGATTATAGATTATACAACTTAATTAGACTATATCTTAGTTGACATTGGTAGACGTTTCAAGTTCTTCACAACTTTTGTACTCGCAAGTCTTATGTTTAGTTTTAGTAGTGAATTGGAAAAAGTTATTTCCTAGAAGACATTGATAGCCATCCTTTCAAGATATTTGTGAACCTTTTTGCACTCGCACTAGTCTCGTGTTTAGATCATATGGTTCCTGGCAGTGACTTGGTAGTAGTTATTTCTCAGGTTCCTAGGAAATAGCTAAATGCATAAGATAATGTTATATCTATGGAACAAAAGTATAGTCGAGTGGGGAAATTATGGATGTATAACAACCGCGTTTTGTCCTAAAATTTATCAACATAGTTAGTTTTGGTGCAAATAATAGAAAATGGTACAATATAATATTGTATTAAAAAAATACACATTTAATGACAATATATACTGAAATTAAAGGTAAATATGTTCAGTATAAATACATGATAAAGATTAACTATATCTTGCATATATCAAGGAACTATGTTTGCAGAAAATTTGAACGAGGGTGTTGGTTTTGTGTTCATCATCAAACTTAAAAATGGTAGTGATGTGATAATTTTCTAATGTCCTAATGAAGGATGTGGGCCTCGCGGTCATTATGAAGATGCTGCTAATTTATTTTTCACAATTTCCACCACAAATATATGAAACTACCCCTTATACGCTTGTGTCGTTAACGATTGCTAATGACATTCATCACACCACATGCTCACCTTCTTCCAGACGATGTTTGTTAACTGACAACTAACACAACTGTGCATTATTGTTTTGGATGCATACCAAAGAGATTACATAGGGGTCATGCATCGATAAATCGCTACCAACATACAATAACAAGTGCATGAAGCCTCCTCTAGCAAGACTTGCTCAACTTAGGACACAATATGTAACTCCGCACACAAGAAAGTCACTCGCCTATGAACTAAGTTGCCAAAATTTGCTCAAATTAGAAAATAAAGGAACTCTTAGTCTAGCAAAATAACTCTCGCAGCGATAGACTAGTTGTTTCTTATGAAAGAAACAAGAAGGCATAACTTTTTGTTCCCATCTTCGGACATGTTCATCCACATGATACACACAACCAAAATTATTACAGGCAGATTACACGAATTAGCATCATAAGACAAGTAATTAGTACAAACAAAGGCCAGACTATACTTTCTCTGTTTTTGCATTTTAGAATTGTCTGAATAAAAGAGGCATGGTTGTTTTGCAGGTTCATTGGTTCTTTTATTGGAACTCAAATTTCACATTAAATATGTGGTCAAGTGCAACAAAGTTATCGTTTATCGGATCTACCTAAAGTAAATGTACGGAACTACCTAGCAAATACATCACATATTAACAACATGTTGGTTCAAGCGACAACACAACAAGTTTACAGATTAACTTTTTCTCTCCATTTCACATCAAAATGAGCAAGTCATAAATGAAATGAAGATATGACCATTGAGCAGAATCTGTGGACCAAGAATCCACCATGGGTGGTACAAATGATTTCAATATCATCCACCACAACTCTGTACTTAGCAGGAGCATCATATAATACTTCTGGCACTTGGTATGCTAACATAATGTACATTTGTTTGGTTGTTCCACCTCAAGGGAGATATCACAAATTCACAATACTTTTGGAACCCCAAGATAATGTTGTATAAGATTGGGTTGGTTCTTCCCAAAAATGCAGACTCGCCTATGCCAATTCATCTGCTATTCACATGTAGAAACACATTGATTCGAAAAACACTGAGAAATAGCCCTATCACGGATACGATGAATCGGATGCAGCATGGTTTATAAACAAGTGAAAGTGACACGGTTGTTGTGCGCATCGCTGATAGCTATGCACACAGTCATCCGTGCATCATGGGAACATAGGGAAACAGAGACATTTGTTCGGTGTATATTTTTCCTCTAACATTCTTGTCGGTGTTCTTGTTATTGGCTATTCATCATCGTGCGATAGTGACAATTTCCAGATTGTCTTACTGTGGTGCGTGCGGTATGATGACAGCGGCAATCTTCTTTTCTATGGAGCAAAATGATGAGCTAGAGAATTTTATGTTCGATTGCAGCTTTGTTATTTATTATTATGTCTTAACACGTCAACTTCAATTTGGTGCTCAAATCAGTTTAGGGAAGAAACCTAAAATCAATACCTGGAAATTGGTACAACTCCCAAAAACTACATGATATTACTTCAAAACCAACAACTATAGTAATACACACAAAGTAAACAAACATAAGTAAAATTTCAGTCACACACTTCCTTATTAGAGTCTCTTCACATGTCGTTTAAGGTTCTTTGTAACTTTCTTTGCTCCTATATTGCAACTTAAAGTTTACATAAAAATTTTGCAAAGTGCAAAGCGGAGTATACCTCTTCGGAACAGTACAGTATTGAACTCAAATCGGGCAAACCTCCGCCACATTTGTACTAGTTTCTCTCACTGTAGACTGGTACTGAGCAGTCACGAGCTTCTCACAACACGACAGGAGCATTTATAGTCTCCGGCAGGAGAATATGCTTGTACACTTCAAAGAGCATGGGCGAGCCAGACGACGAGGACTCCTCGGTTCAATAGACAGGTGAGAAGCGAGCAGTCTTATCGTCTCGTCACAGGCATGGAGAACCCGATGCGGCACAGATAGATAGAGCAAAGCGACACAGATGAAATGAGTCGCGTGCTGAAAGATGCTTGCATGGCTTCGATTCTTGACACCAATGCGTGACGGAGAACATTGTGGAAACAAGGGACAAAGTTGTGTCATTTGCAAACATTTTGCTTACAGTTCTTGTCACTGTTCTTTAACTATGATGGTGAAATTTCCACGTTCTTTATATAGCATATGTGCTTCATGCATAACGATAGCGGCGATATTAGCATGGATGTTGACAATGCTCCCCCTAGAAAATCATACCAATCAGAACAAGCTAGAGAATGTTGAGTTCGATTGCATCTTTGTTATTTATATATCTTGCGTGTTAGGTGGTCAACTTGTGTGCCCCACGCAGCTAAGCTATTTTTCTATTACTCCATATCTCAAAGTCGCTCGTTGATGAATCGGTTTAATAAAATTATGTAAAAAATAGAAAGTAGATAAGGATGATTATGAAAAAAATCAACAAGTAAAAGGAATATTGCATATGTTTAGATAAGGATGTGTGAGATCATTACATATGTTCATGTGTTTTTAAGAATCTTTCGCAACTTCCTTGGTTCCTTTATTGCACTTAAAATTTCACATATTACTGAAGTGTAGAGGAGCTCTATCTTTTCAGGTCTGCAATAAACCTAACAATAGAAAGCAATCAACCATATAAAATATCCCAGAAGGGTATATATGTCCCTTAGTCGTATGTCAGTGATCATAAAAAAAACCTAGAAGGCTAAGATTCACTTTAAGACTTGCTAGCAATTAGTACCAAAAACATGAAAACCATATTTGACCAAGAAAGAAGAGACAAACGAGAAAGTGTGGCAGCATCGTTCCAAAGTTAACCCACTTGTTGATGTTAAGCTCGAAACTTCTGTCAAGACTCAAGTTATTTATTAGACTTTTAAGCTTTAAATCCCATATCAAGGTATTTATATATATATATATATGAATATACATGATAAGTTATAACTAGTCTTTAAATATTTAAGGAGCACACATTGTTTGTGGAAAAATGGTATTTTGTGTTTTATAGTATAGATATTTAGAAAAATATCAACAGAAGCTTTTATAATATGTCTAGAGCTAAAAAAGGGATTGATTATAGATCAAACAACTTAGAAATAACTATATCTTAGCCGACATAGAGGTAGACTTATCAAGATCTTCACGACTTATTTTGTACTCGCAAGTCACATGTTTAGTTTTAGCTGTGAAGTGGAAATGGTTATTTCCTAGAAGACATTGATAGACATCTTTTCAAGATCTTTAAGAATCTTTTTACACTCGCATGAGTCTCGTGTTTAGATCATATGGTTCATAGAGGTGACTTAGCAGTAGTTATTTCTCAAGTGCTGAGAAATTGCTAAATTTATAGGACAATGTTATGTATGTGGAATGAAAGTATGGTTGAGTGGAACAATTATGGGTGTATAACAAACCACATTTCCCCCTAATATTTAGCAACATAGTTAGTTTTGGTACAAATAATATAGAAGGTACTAGATAATATTGTATTAAAAAGAACACACATTTAGTGACAACATATACTGATAAAAAAGGCAAACATGTTTAGTATAAATACACGATAAAGATTAAATATATATATTTTGTACATCAAAGCAACGATCTGTCGAGAAATTGAACAAGAGTGTCGTGTTTGTAGTGATGATCATCAAACTTAAAGATGGTAGTGAGGTGACAATTGCATAATGTCCTCATGGAGGATGTAGGCCTCCCAATTCCTAAAAACAAATTTATTTAGTAAGATGTGTCTACCTTATTTTTCATATTCCACGAGAAATATATGAAACAATAATTGTATCGTTAATGTTTGCTAATGACATTCATCACGTCACATGTTCACATTCTCCTAGATAACGTTTGTTAACTAACAACTAACACAAATGTGCATTATTGTTTTCAGATGCATACCAAAAGGACTGAATAGGAGGTCCTTCATATATAAATCGCTACCAAACATACCATAAAAGTGCACGGAGCCTCCTCTAGCAAGACTTGCTCTGCTTGAACACAATTAATATGTAACTCCGCACACGAGAAATTCACTTCCTTATGAATTCTGTTACAAAAATTTGCTTAGATTTGAACTAAAGAAACTCTTAATCTAACAGAATAAGTATCCCAATGATAGAGTGGTCCTATTTGATGAAAGAAACAAGAAGGCATAACTTCTAATTGCAATCTTCCACATGATACACAATACCAAAATTATTACAGGCAAAGTACATGAAGTAGCAGCACGAGACAAGTAACTACAAGAAAAAATACATACTAACATCAAAGAAGCTATTCAAGGGAAACATGCGGTCCAACTACGAAAAGAAGGGAGATGCAGACACACACTGGCACCTTCAGCAAGACCAGTCCTACATTTTCTCTCTTCTTGCGTTTCTAGAATTGTTTGAGTGAAAGGGGCATGGTTCTTTGCAAGTTCATTGGTTCTTTTATTGCAAATCAAAGTCCACATGAAATGTGTGTTGAAGTGCAAAGGAGTTCTGACTTATCGGATCTGCGTAAACTAAATGTACAAAAATGTCTAGCAAATACATCACATAATCCTCAGCAACATGTCGATTCACGAGATTACATATTAACTTGTTCTCTCCATTTCACATCCAAAAGAGAAGCTCATAAATGAAACGAAAACATGATCGTTGAGCAGAATCTATGGACCAAAAATCCCCATATGGGTGGTACAAGTGATTCCAATCTCATCCACCACAACTCTATGCTTAGTAGGAGCATCAATATACCTTTAGCACTTGGTATGTTGACATAACAACATCGTACATGTGTTTGGTTGTCAAAAAATATGAACAGATACCACCTTAGGGTACGATGTCAAAAAGTTACAGTACATTTGAAACCCCAAGATAACATTGTAGAACATTGGTTAGGTTCTTCCAAATTATGCAGTCTCACCTATGCCAATTCATCTGTTTGCCATATTATCTTTATTCTTCGGCACGACACCCCTACACTAGCAAAGTGACACGATTGTTGTGCAGACGAAACGCATCGCGTATAGCTATGCAGACGGTTAACGATGCATGATGGAAACATAGGGAAACAGAGACATACTTGTTCAGTCTATATTTTTTATTTTATGGTTCTTGTGGTTGTTCTTGTTATTGGTTGTGTATCATCGTGCTGACAGTGACAATTTCCTAATTGTCTTTCTACGGTGTGCGCTATGACGACGGTGGCAATCCTCTTCTCTACAGCGAATGGATGAGCTAGAGAATTTTAAGTTTGATTGCATCTTTGTTGTTTATTATTACGGCTTAAAATGTCAACTTCATTCTATTGCTCCGTACATGAATCAGTTCAAGAAAGGAAGCTGAAATCAATAACTGAAAAGTGGTACAGACTCCGAAAACAACATGATAATTTAAAACCAGCAGCTATGGTATAAAGGTCCTAAGTATAAGTAATAGTTCAGTCACATACTGTTTTTTATTGGAGTCTCTTCACGTGCCGTTTAAGGCTCTTTGCAACTTTCTTTGCTCCTTTATTGCAAGTTGAAGTTTACATTAAAAAATTGTAAAGTGCAAAGGGGGTTCAACCTTTCCAGAACTGCGTCAACTAAACAAGAAAAGCAATCATAGAAACAGCACATATTCCTCCGCAAGATGTTAGTTCATGCAACAGCACAGTAGGAGTACAGATAAACTTGAGTTCTCTCCATTTTAGAAACAGAATTGATGGACCAAGATTTCTGATATGACTTGTACAAGCCAACTGAATAGTACTCCATCTGGCCCATAATATACGTAGTAGTATATATGTTGCCAAATCATACTACAGTATGGAAAAGAGGATGTACTTGCCAAGGACATAATACTTTTGGCACTTGGTATGTTCAAGTAACAGCATTGTACGTGTATTTAATTGTGAAAATTCGAGAACAGAATCCACAATATCACAATACAGGTCTGAACCCCAAAATAAGATCACAGAAATACGGGGAAGAAAAAGAACACTACCATGAAGGACAGGATACTTAATCACATTAACGTGGCTCATTGATATTGAAGATCTGCTTATTCTAATTAGAATTCCAAAACCAAAATCCCTACCAGAAAGGGAGGTAGGGCAAACAAAAAAGCAGAGATATCTTGGGAGTACACCTTGCTCCTGATCCAGATCAGGATACAATTACAATTTGCAGAATTCGAAGCTAGCGCAAAACAATAAGCATCTATGGATTCTCCATCAGCCGCAACACCTCAGTTTCCGTGGGCAGCGAAGGGATTGCACCCTTCTTTGTGGCTGTGATTGCGCCACAAGCGTTGGCAAATTTAATCGCCTCCTCGAGCTTTTTCTGGTCCTGCAGCACCCAAAACAATTCAAATTAGTGAACCAACTATCTTGGTGAAACAGTAATGCTAAAGAAAATGTTTGCGCGCAACTTACTTGCAACGATGATGGATCTTGGACAATTTTTTTGAGCAGAGAACCAACAAATGCATCACCAGCGCCTGTTGTATCAACTTGTTCTACTTTGTAAGATGGGACAGCTCCACGGAAATCCTACAATCAAATATAACAAATTGTAAATCTCACCAGTTACTTGGCAAAGCCATACCCAAATTTCGCATAGATGAACAACAACAACAACAAAAGGGTCATTATTCGTCCGTTGGAAGCAGACGAACTGTTTCAAGAAGTACTTTGTGAACATAGGGAGAACAGTCAGAACAATAACTAGTAAAAGCTTCTGAAAGCATACCGTGGTATAGTACTTGCATCCTTGGTCTCCAAGAGTGACCAGGAGGAGCTTAAAGGTAGGGCGCCACAGCTTCATGACAACATCATCCTCCACTGAGTTGATGCCAGTCAAAAACTCAAGCTCGACCTCGCTGACCTTGACAATGTCTGCCTGGTCCCAGATACTCAAGATCTTGGTGCGGGCCTCCTCACGGGATGGCCACAATGCCTCCCTCAGGTTGGGGTCATAGGAGAGCAGCGCGCCGGCCTCCTTGGCAATCTCCATGGCGCGGAGGTGTGCCGACCGGCAAGGCTCAGCAATCAAACTTATTGATCCATAGTGGAAGACTGCAGCCTGAGCACAATAATAAGTTGTTAGACATTTTACCTCTAACATGTAGAACAGTGCAGTGCAGCAACTTCACAACAAATCGATAGGTCAAGGGTTAGTATCATAAGAGTTGCACACTTTCTGATCAATTGTATAAGCAGGGACACAACTCTAAGCATGAACAGTTGAACCATCTAGCAGCATCTGATATGTGGTACTTCTGGATCATAGTTTTATTATTACAGAAAATGTAGCCAAATTCGTATCAACCGAACTACTCTGAATCATCTAGCAGCATGATACAGATTGTGGGGGTACAAATTTGAACCAAGTTATCAACTGAAGTATCTGGCATGCACTGTTCTGCCTACAGTCTCAGCTTACCAAACACCAAACATGCAAACATTTTCTCAAAAGTTTTGCTAACCAAGGCTAGAACTGATTTATTTGACACTAGTTGACAATTTCAGTTATTGTGCATCACAACGAAACAAACTTCCCACTGGACACCATTATACATGACATGTTCTAATAATGATCTATCTGGCACCAGTTCAAACTCAGTTATCGTGCATCACAAGGAAACAAACTTCCCACTGGACAGCATTATACATGACATGTTCTAATAATGATCTATCTGGCACCAGTTGAAACTCCCAGTTATCGTGCATCACAAGGAAACATAGTTCCATCGGACACTATTGTACATGCCACGGGCTAAAAGTATTCGACTTGGCCGGTGGATCCAAGAACCACAAGATTGACTTGTTCCATAACGGACATCCCTAGATTAGTAATCTTGTCTCCCCCCAAATTTACGCATGTTACTAAGATGATGAATCGCATACGCCACATGATCAGATCCAGGAAAAGAAGAAGTAGCAATCTAGAACGCACAGCAAGATCCAACCAATAGGGAGCACCAAAGGCGCCTTATTTGCCAAGGAATATCTGGATTCCAGGGAAGATTCAGGCACCCAATCACCCGGAATTACACGAGACGAAAAGGACACGCTTTAGTTGGTGCGGGAACAGGACAAGGGAGAGTCCAGCCGCCGCCACCTAATGCGCACCAAATCAGTAAGTAGTACTAGAGGAAACCTAGCGCTGGCGTCCAGATCCAAGTCGGACGGGGCTGGATGGGATCGAGTGGGGTTCCCCAGATCACGGAGATGACGAGGACTCGGGCCGGTGGAAAACGGTGTGATGATGAGATCATGATACTAGTAGTAAGGATTCTGGGGATTGGGCTTACCCTCTTGAGGAGGTCGACGTTGAGCTCGTCGGCGGTGAGGAGCATGTCGGCGCTGGGGTTGCGGTAGAACATGAACTCGCGCTCCCCGTCTGCGCGGAGCGTGACGAAGGCGAGCGCGGTGCGCGCGCCCGCGTCGAAGACGACGGCGGAGTCGTCGACGCCGTTCTCGCGCAGGATGGCGGCGAGCATGCGGCCGAACTCGTCGTCGCCGAGCTTGCCCGCGAAGGCGGCCTTGCCGCCGAGCCTGGCGACGGCGATGGCGACGTTGGCGGGCGCGCCCCCGGGCGCCTTGACGAAGGCCGGCGCCTCCGCCAGCGACACCCCCGCCAGCGTCGGCACGAAGTCTATCAGCATCTCGCCGAAGCTGACCACCAGCTCGCCCCGTCCCGCCATTTGTTCCACCACCGAGAGCAGAGAGGGAGAGAGAGAGGGCACGGGCAACACACGGAAGGAGAGAGAGAGAGAGAGGGGGAGAAGGGGGGGGGGGGGAACGGAACAGGGTGATGTGTGCGCGTGTGGGGATTTTCTTCCGTGAGGTGGCGAGGCGGCCGGTTTTATAGAGAGGGGAGGGGACGGGAACGGGATCAGGGGATCGGGGTTGTTGCCGACGGTGTTAATCTTGGTAAGTTTTGGTCCGCTAATTAGGGGAGCTTGGCCTTGTCAAAACATGGATAAGGATCTTTTTTCTTTGGAAAATGGGAAAATTGGTTTAATACTATTAAAAGATCCAGACTTTAGAAAAATACCACCTAAAGTTTCACGTTTAGAAAAATGCCATCCAAAGACTACTCCGTTATAGGCTTGTACCATCGCCGTGAACTCCATGTCAACTGGAGCAGAAAAACGATCGATCAAAACATACTGACGGGCTGTCAGCCGGCGCCATGCTCAAGCGCAGGTTGATCTTGACCATAAGGAGAGATTATCCGTTCCAGGAGTGATTTCCAAGACTTGAAAATTCCCACCCTACTCTCTGTGAGGTTATTCGTGCTCTAGCAAGGACGAAATCCTGTTCCAACCGAATGATGGTCGCTCCGCATTTCTCCAAATTTGGCCGGCAATGTCCTCCTATCCTTCTCCTTCTGGGAATCTTAGAATCTTCTTGCGACACCCGTTATACCCATCAAATTTCGTTTGCTCCTTTGCCTTGTACGCGGAGAACGCGAACAGCGTTCGGTTCACGCCAACGTTGGCACCTCAGTTCGGTTCACGCCAACGTCGCCGGCGGAGGACACCGAGAAGAGCCCATGGCATTTGTTTGGCGGCCACCCATATAGCACGCTTAACTTGTTAACTTATATAAATCAAAAATGAAAGAAGAGGAAATTAATCACCTAACCCAAGATACGGTACGAAGACAACAACCGTCCAGCTCGGAGGCGGGGTCCATCCCAGCGCAGCCCGGCCGGAGGAGATCCAATCCAACAGTTAGCCAACGGAAGGGAAGGAAAGAAGAAGAATCACACGCAGGAGCAGGATGCACCCACCGACAGCGACCGAAGAATCCCGGACTGGGGAGTGGGGCCTCCCAGTCCCAAGCACCAGCAGCCGTCCATCGGCTGGGCTCACAGGTCAGGGGCAGCAGGGGACACCGAGCGGGCTAGCAAAAGACGGTCACATGTCCCTCCTGCGCGGCTTCGTCACGCGAAAATGATCCTTAAGAGTTTGGCAACCTCTGAACTTAAACTATGAAGAAGAGCTGAGATGGCCGAATCAGAAGAACTTGTGACAATGATGTCGTCAACATAAATGAGGATGAACATAGTGATACCTGACTTATTATAGAGAAGAGTGAGGTATCTGCCTTGGATGGAAGAAAACCAAGAGTATGCAGTTTTGAGCTGAGACGAGAGTACCAAGCTCGAGGAGCCTGTTTCAAACCATATAATGCCTTGTCAAGTTTGCAAATAAAGTTTCGAGTAGCGGAAGACTCAAAACCAGGTGGTTGCTTCGTGTAAACTTCTTTTTCCAGAACACCATGAAATTATTGACATCTAGCTGCCGTAAACCCCATCATTTAAAAACTGATATAGAGGGAACAAGTCTGATAATAGTAGTCTTAACAAAAGGATTAAAAGTATCTTCATAATCTATACCATATCGTTGCTTAAGTCCATTAGCAACAAGTCGGGCTTTATACCTGTCAACAGTACCATCTGCATGTTTTTTGATGCGATTAACCCATTTGCAATCAATTATATTCTTGTTGGAACTAGATGGTACAAAATGCCAAGTGTTGTTGGCAATGAGAGCATCATATTCTTCTTGCATAGCATGTTTTCAATTTATGTCGATGAGAGCCTCGGAAATATTCTTAGGTTCATCTATAGATGTCAGTACATATCTAACAGTACCATCGGTATATTTTTCGGCTGTCTAATACCTTTCTGCAACCTTGTTTGAATGCCAACAGCAGGAGGAAGTGCAGGTACATGCGACACAGAAAATCTGGGAGGATCAAGCCCCCACCGTGACTTGTACAGACTCAATACGCATACAATTGATGTACTACACCATATCGTATACGTACCCATATTACATCTCTAATATGTTTCTCACAAACGAACTACGAAACTAACACCCCCATTTACATAGAGAAAAACTCGAGTTATAGCCTTAGAGAGTTTACATTTGATGCATTTTTTTAAAATGCCTCAAATGCAGTTTTGGGGGACTTTTCAGGATGCCTCTAAAGATCTCTTGATAGTGCCCGAAAGCATAAACATTTTAAGTCACTTCTGATAGTGCCTCAAATGTAGATAGTGCCTCAAATGTAAATAATGGCTAGAAAAATCATTTAGATTCAAATATAACAATTTAGCACATTAATTAATTTTACAGTAAATTCCTCACACAAATGAGTTTTACAATGACAACACAATGAGCAATGAACCAACAACTATCACATGAGTGACATCACAATTACAATGACCGCAATTACAAATGGATCCTCTCTATCTTTTGTAAGTATGCTACCAATTAATCAGTAGATTTGATCTATGTAACTGAAGTTGTTGCCTTGTAAACTAACTATCTCAAAACTACCTTTGATTACATGTTTGGAGGCAACATTTCAAAGGTGCCCTCTAAACTACTCCCTCCATTTCAAATAGAAGATGTTTTAGCTTTTGTGAAAAGAGTGTATCTAGACCCTTTTTAGTTTGAGGTTCCGAGTGAATCTACGTACTGAAAGAGGTCCAGATACATTCGTTTCTAAAACATCTTATATGTTGAAACATAGGGAGTAGCTATTAGAGGCTGTTAGGATAGTGTCTCCACCAAAGTACCTTATAAAATATGACGTGAGGTAGGTGCATGTTTTAGTATTGGGTGGGGGTTGGGGGATAGTACCCCCACCTCCTCCGAAACCACAGTTGGTCAATTTGTTACACTAACGCATCTCCATCATTTACCTTCTGAACTAGATCTTTTAGTTTTTTCTAGAGCACCACGTCCCTGCTAACCCTCACGGAGAGCCCCGACATGTTTCTCTAGGTCTCGAATATGTTGCATCGTTCTCACCATTTGCCCGGGCTCACCGCCGAGCTCCCAAGTCTTTCGATCTTTAGCCTCAAAACATTTGTCCGAAGAGGATAAGGATGGCACAGTGAATCGACCAAAGTGTGTGGGGGTAATAAGATCAAGCAATCTGAAGCGCCCGACAATGATATCTGGCGGTAAGAAGTGTCAAGTCGATATCAGATGGCATAGGTGGCTTCATTTTACCGGCCCTTTTAAATGACAAAGAACATTAGATTGTTCATTTTGAAATTCTTGATCTTTGCACTTGATGGTTATTGTCAATGTTGTCCAGTCTAGTGTTATTGGTTGCTATACTACTAATCTTTGCAAGGTTATAAATGCCGGAACAATGTGGCCAAGTGTTGTCTGCCTAGCTCTTCCATCACGATTCACAATGCTTACGCCTCAACGACCTTGCAAACTTGCAAGTGAACTTTTTTCTTTCGAAACGAACGATCAAGCAATCTATGCTTAGAATGCAGGTCTCGTTTTATTCTCAGCGGATATCTTTGTTAGTTCATCGGTATGTCTATCTGACATGCATAAATTCCGGCGGCATTATAAATGGCGATCGTAGAGATGCAAGTGGCAAACAAAGGAACTAGTGTTTCAAAAAATGTTGTGTGACTGGAATTTTAGTTTGATTAAACTAAATAGAATAAGAGGGTAATCTAATATTGACCGGCTTTGCATCTATAGACGATCGTGTAATCCCCTGCATGGAGTCAAGTTCACGTCTACTCCTCACAGGCAGGGGCGGACCCAAGTGTAGCTGAGTGGGGGCACTCAAAATTTCAAATTCCTTTAGTATTTGTTCATATTTAGAAGAATTTTTTTTAGATTTTACAAATTTATGGGAAAAAAAGGCCCCCAGTCAGTTCATTTGCCCCCACTCGTGATTTCTTCTGGGTCCGCCCCTGCTCAGAGGTCCAAGCAATCAATGGCAAAAGGGCCGCGGCCACACGCAGCTGCATGAGCAGTCCTGTGTTATCGGTACCCTGGCGAGGAGGGAACCTTGACTCCATACATATACTTGCCGGCCAATTCTGTTCTCGTCGTGCTGGCCGGGCAACACCGAGGCACACGAGCCTGAGCGCTCGTGTGAAAGGATATTTGTTCTGAACTTCTTCTGTTAACCGCAAGGTCTGGCTGTGCATATGTACGGTGTTACCTATCAATCTCGTCTTCCCTCCGCGGTGTATCCGTGTGTTTTTCTTTTTTTTTTGCCGCCGGCGCATGTGACATCATCAGGTGCCGATATACTAGTACTATATTTAGGCTCGTCTGAGGCCCGAGGAAATGTAAATTTAGGCGCTGGATACGGATGGAATGCTGATCCTTTTCCTTTTCTGCAGAAACGCACGCGGTGTTGATTTTTGGAGAGAATAGCTCCAGTCCGTGTCAGCTAGCAAGCGGATTCCATCAGCTACAGGGCAATAGTAGTACTACTACTGTAGTACCATTCCTGATCCAGCAGTCACAGGCACCCGTGCATTGACTCGCTTCGTCGTCTCGTCGCCGGTGTTGATTGTCAGCCTCCTCCTCCTCCTATTCAACGTTGCCTTAACTGCCTGTCTCGGATGGTTCGGCGCAATCTGTCAGGTACGTTGTTTTCAGCTTTGCCTCGCTCGGTAATAAGGGTACGACACGGCAACGCGAGCAAGCAGCGTCAACAAACCACAGAGCGGCTGCTGCTGTTGATGATGATCCCAAAAACGCTGGATCCTCAAGCTCTCTCCTCGTATAATATGCGACCGTACGAAGAAAAGGAGACCGTACTTTACCAAAAGACCGATTTGATCGAAAGAAAATAGACAATATATTTATATTCAATCGATTTAACGTTGTGAAGTAGTATACGTTCAACAGCCGTCCAATCTGTATAACCGAGGAGCATTAAATATTGATAGACATTATTGACAAAGAAGGACAAATCATGCAATCATAGTAAGATACTGAAGACCACCCACAATCCTCCGATAACGAGTAGACTCCTCGTTAGTAAGAAGAGTACCATTAGTAGGAGTAAGCTTATCTATAGACATCATAGGAATAGTAACCGGAGTATACTTAAATAGGCCAGCACCGGTGCAAAAGCTTAGAGGTTATATTTAACATAAGTAAAACGCCAAAACGCCTCCGGGTTGCTCGCGCATGCGGCTCTGGGACGACCACTCCTTCCACCAAAAACCCTAATACCGGGAATCTCTGGCCGCCACCTTCAGCGGTGGTGGCAACGCCTGGCTGTCGAAGGAGGTGAGGGACGACACACCTCTACTCTTCTTGTTCGTACGAAGAGGTGGAGCCGATGGGTCATGCATGGTTTGGCATGTGTCCGATCCAGCGAGGCGGCGGGTTGTTGTGGTGGTGGAGCGGCAGATCGGAGCGGTGGTAGGGTTGGCTGTGGTCTAGGCCCGATATGGGCGAGGAGGGCCACAACTATTGCTCCAGTGTGCCGACAGGGCACAACCTTGCAGCCAGCTCGTCCTCTTCTCTGCTGCAGCGCGGCTCGTCATGCTGCTTGCAAGCATGGCTGCCAGGGTCGCCTCCGATATGTCGGCCTCTTCCGGTGGAACACGCGGCCGCGTGGAGGATGCTGGCCATGTTTTGAATAAAGGGGTTTGGCCCTGTGGTGTTTTGACCAGCGGTGATGTCGATATGCTTCATGTTGGCCTCCTAGACGGGTCAGACCTAGGAGGCCTGTGTGCCTCCATTGATGGCTCCGTGCTCATGCTCGCTATTAGAACGAACAGAGGTTGGGAAGAAGAAGAGATAATGAATACAGGGGACGACTACTATTATTGTAACCGCCAGCCGAGATGGTGCACACCAGTAAGCGAAACACCGTATCGCGACTTAGCGAACTGAAATTTTGCCCTATCTACAATACACCGCGGCACATTGTACCACCATGCAAGGTATAATGCGAATGTTTTTACATAAAAACATAACATAATTGCACTTAAGATCCCTTTTATACACACTAATAACAAAAGATAGAATAAAGATTACAAAATATTAATATAAAACTACATTGATGACGATGACCCCTTTCTTCTCGCATGCCGGCCGCCAACATCGAAGCGATCAACCATACCATGGTGATCGGCCACGCGCGCATATAGTAATGCTACTGCAGGGAACGGGTAATAGCCAACTCCATCTCCATCTTGAACTGTGCGTCCTCCTGGGCTTTCTTCGTGTCGGCTTCCATCTTCGATAACTGCTCTACCACCGCAAGAAGCTAGTTGGGTGAAGGGGATCATAGGAGAGGCCACCACTGGAGGAGCAGGACCCGCAGGAGGAGGGGCCCGGATCATGTGGCGCTGCGCGCCGGCGCCGGTCATCGTGGTTGGGCGAAGGCGCTGGCAGAGCCGAGAGTGGAGCGGCTTGGAAAGGAGGCACGTCCGTTGGGAGAGAGCGCTAGCCACCTCGACATTCCGACGGCGGGGCGTCGTGGTGCACGGCAGGCGGCACGATGGCTTGATCTTCCTCGGGCCATGCTCGCTTGCTCAAGAGGAGGACCATGATCGATGTCGAAGAAGGAAGGATCGAAGAGAGGAGATGAGGACCATGACCATAATGCGGCACACAAGTGTGCTAAATAATAAGCTTTAAGCGTGTTAGACACTACTCGCTTTGATGTAATGCCTAGATTTCTGTGAAGTGATTCAGTCTAAGTGTAATCACTATCCCGTTTAATAAAAAGCGGTGGATTTTGATAAATAAATAAAAGTCCTGCTAGCAATACGCTGGCAAAGAGGAAACCTTGACCGTTTTTCAGATGCACACGGTTGTTGGCCAAATTTCCGCTCTCACCGGCCTGGCTGGCACGCGCACCATTGGCCGCACGAATGCGTGTGTGCCAAGTCAATTTTTCAGCAGTCAATATGGATAAGAATAGGATCTTTCCTGTCTTTTTTTTGAAACAAGGCAAAAGTTTTGCCTTTTATATTGATATAGTAGAAGTAAACATAGATGGCCTAAGCCCAAAGAAAACACCCCCAGAACGGGAAGAAATCTAGCTGGTTATTTCCTCAAGATGTTTAGCATCGGCCGAAATCCAGTTTCTGCACTCGTCTTTAATCTTCTGAATCAGGATTGCGGGCATAGCGAACTTATTGTTGAAAACTCTGGCATTCCTTTCCTTCCATATCTCCCAGGTGATAAATGTGACCGCAGATTTCAGCCCGTGTGGGCATATGCGGACGGCGAGTCAGTGGCGGCCTCCCAATATTGGAGTACCGTGGGGCGCTGCATTGCAATGTTTTGGAGGAGGGTAGGGCATCCGAGCCAGGAGGCAGTAGCCTACCAGATCCTTCTAGAGTACCGGCATTCAAATATAATGTGTCTGGCAGTCTCGATGTGACACTTGCACAGCTGGCATGTCGGCTGGTGGGACCAACCCCGTTTTGCGAGACGGTCTGAGGTCCAAAGCCTGTTCTGCACAACAAGCCAAGAGAAGAAGCGGCATTTGGTAGGCTCCCACGTCTTCCAAACAAGTTTGTCAAACGAGCAGGGAATGGAGCCAAGAAACTGAGCTTTGTACGCTGAGGCCACAGAGTAAGATCCCGAAGTCGTGAGGGTCCAAATGATGGTGTCCTCGATGTCGGGCATAAGCAGAATATCCTGAACCATGCCCCACAGGGTGACGTACTGCGCGATATGCACGGAAGTGAAGCTATCCACGTTAATATCAGCGATCCATTGGGAGTTTTGCAGGGCATCATGCACCAGGCGCTTCTTCCTTTTTGAAGCGGCAAAGATGAGGGGTGCCAAGGAGCGGGGGAGGATCCGTTGAGCTAGGAGGAGTTCCAAAAGGATGCCTTCTTCCCATCCCCAATGCAAACTTTCGTTGTGGCATTGAAAAGCTGCATGTCGGTGCTATCATTAGGTGTTTCCATGCCAACCCAATGCTTCTTCGGTGCTGACCACTCAAGCCAAAGCCATCGAAGCCTGAGTGCCCTGGCAAATTTCTCCAGGTCGAGGATTCCCAAACCTCCAAGCGTCTTTGGGCAGCAAACTTTCGCCCAACCCACTTTGCACTTACCACCACTGACAGAGGCCTTGCATGCCCAGAGCATGCCCCTCCAGATCTTGTCCAGCGCTCTTACCGTTCCTTATCAGCCTTGATAGCTGTGAAAAAATTAGGAGAGCCGTGAGGACGGATTTAACCAAAGCCACGCAACCTGCAACATTAAGGAATCTTGCTTTCCAGGGGTTGAGTCTGGAGATGGCTTTGTTAATGTAAGGTTGGAGGTCAATACACCGCAATCTTCCGAGGGCCAGTGGGAGCCCAAGGTACTGTATTGGGAACTGTGCCAAGGTAGCCGGGAAGTCATGTAGAATAGCAGTGTGGTCGATGTTCTCGCAACGAATAGGCACCACCGAGCTCTTCTCCACATTATTCACCAACCCAGTGACCTCCCCAAAGCTTTGTAGGATCAAAACCAGGTTTAAGATGTCTTGCGCTACCGGAGCCAAGAAATCATAGCGTCATCAGCATAAAGCGAAACTCTTGATTTCATGAATTCCCTAGGCAGTTGCTGAAGGAGGCCTGCTTCTGTGGCCATTTCTAAAATCTTCTGCAGGGGGTCGATAGCAAGGTCAAAAAGTAGTGGCGAAAGGAGGTCACCCTACCTCAGCCCCCGACCATGAGAGATGTCCTTGCCAGGGTGACCATTAAGAAGAACCCGTGAAGTGGCAGTGGAGAATATGAGAGCAGCCCACGCCCTCCATCTTGGAGGGAAACCATTACGCTGCATGAGGTCGAGTATATAATCCCACCGCACCGAATCAAAGGCTTTTGCGATATCGAGCTTGATGAGCAACACCGGGGTATGCTTCTTGTGCAAGCGACGGGCGGCGTTTCTGACATACATGAAGTTGTCGTGGATGCTACGGGATTTGATGAAGGCGCTTTGGCTGGTGGAAATTATGTCATCCATCTTAGGCCAAAGACAAAGGGCCATTGCCTTGGCAATGATTTTGGGGATCATATGAATAAGGCTAATAGGCCTAAAGTCCGAGACGCTCTCAGCCCCATCCTTCTTTGGAAGTAGGGCGATGTTTGCCGAGTTGATAATATGGAAGTTGGTGACTGACAATTGATACGTCCATTTTGCATCACTATTCTATATCATAATTTACTGTTATTCATTGATATATTTCATATTAAGAGATGATACTTATGTAATTTCACCTGTTTTTGCATGGTTGATGACTTTTGGAGCATGGACCGCTGCAGTTAGGATTCTGATGGAAAAGGGGATGTTTGGAGGCGAAATTCACGAAGATCAGAAAATCCGGGAAAATACATGGAAAATCCTATTTTTCCAGAAGACGAAGATAGCCATAAGGGGGACTGGAGATGGGCCACAGGGGGCCCACACCACCCCCTGGCGCGGGCCACCCCAGGTCGCGCCACCAGGTGGTGTGGCCGCCCTGGTCCACCCCTGGCTCTCCCCTCTGGCGTATATTATCCTCCCAAAACCCTAAGACTCGGGGAGCGACCACAGAAATATTCCGCCGCCTCTGCGGGGCGGAAAACACCGGGAGAGAAAGATCTCTCCGGCAGACAGATTCTGCCGGGGGAATTCCTTCCCGGAAAGGGGAGATCGTCGCCATCAACACCACCATCAAGATGGACTTCATCGGGATCATCATCATCATCTTCACCAGCACCATCATACCACTGTAACAATTGGGTTGAATCTTGCATAGTTCTTAGGGGAAACTTTCCCGGTGTTAATTACTCTTTGTAGTTGATGATATTGAGTGAAACCATTGAATTATTATTATGTTTAGATTGTTGCACATCATTATTTCATCTCTGATCTTGATCCATATGATGTCTTGTGAGTAGTTCGTTTAGTTCTTGAGGACATGGGAGAAGTCATGTTGTTAGTAGTGGAATTGTGTTGAGAAAGATTCAATGGTTTGTTAATTCAGTTGTGGTGTACTTCTTCTAGTGGTGTCATGTGAACGTCGACTACATGGCACTTCACCTATATGGGCCAAGGGGAATGCATTGTGTATTTGGCTACTAATTGTAGGGGTTGCCAGAGTGACAGATACCTGAACCCCCATTAGGAAACCATTGCACAAGGGATATCAGGGTCTTAGAGTTTAAAGTTGTGGTTAGGTTTCTGCCTTAATTACTTTCTTGTACTTGCGGATGCTTGCAAGGGGTATAATCAAAAGTATGTATTAGTCCTAGGAAGGTCGGTACTGTTGAAGATATGCCCAAGAGGCAATAATAAAGTGGTTATTATTATATCTTTATGTTTATGATAAATGTTTACATCCCATGCTATAATTGTATTAACCGGAAACATTAATACTTGTGTGTTTTGTAAACATAAAAGAGTCCCTAGTAAGCCTCTTGTTGAACTAGCTTGTTGATTAAATGATGATCATGGTTTCCTGATCATGGACATTGGATGTCATTAATAACAAGGTTATATCATTAGGAGAATGATGTGATGGACACACACCCATAATAAGCGTAGCATAAGATCAAGTCATTAAAGTTCGTATTGTTGTAAGCTTTCAAATGCATAGTAACCTAATCCTTCGACCATGAGGTTATGTTAATCACCATCACCGGATGGGTACTTTGATGACATCAAACACCGCTTCGTAACTGGGTGGTTATAAAGGTGTCATTGGGTATTCTGAAAGTATGTGTTGAAGCGCATGGACCAAGATTGGGATTTGTCCATCCATATGACGGATAGATATGCTCTGGGCCCTCTCGGTGGAATGTCATCTAGTTAGCTTGCAAGCATGTGACTAGGTCACAAGGGATGACATAACATGGAACGAGTAAAGAGTACTTATCAGTAACGAGGTAGAACTAGGTATGGAGATACTGACGATCAAACCTCGGATAAGTAGAATATCGGGTGACAAAGGGAATTGGTTTCGTATGTTAATGGTTCTATCGATCACGAAGTCATCGTTGAGTATGTGGGAGCCGTTATGGATCTCCAGATCCCGCTAATGGTTATTGATCAGAGATGTGTCTCCATCATGTCTACATGTTCACGAACCGTAGGGTGGCACACTTAAGGTTCGAAGTTGTTTTAAGTAGATATGGAATATGCGTTGGAGACCGAATGTTGTTCGGAGTCTCAGATTGGATCCGGGACATCACGAGGAGATCCGGAATTGTTCGGGGAATAAGATTAATATATTGGGGATCATTTTCTAAGTTAGGAAATGTTCCAGAGTATTTGTATGGGGATTCTAGAAGGTTTCAGAATGTTCCGGAAGGTTCTAGAAGATTTCTTGGAGTTTGCTTGAAAACCAAGAAAGGATCAAGGAATCCTTGTGGGGCAAGACAAGGATTCATGGGGGAGTAGGACTCTCCCCCCACCTCCTTGATCCGCCGGCCAAGGGAGAGGGGATTCCTACAAGGACTCCACCTCCCCATGGCGCCTCCCTCCTTTAAATAGAGGGGTGGAGGCACAAGCCCCCTTGCCCCTTCTATTCTCTAGATCTCGAGTTGCCTCTCTCCTCCTCCTTCCCTCTGCTCTAGCTTAGGCGAAGCCCTGCAGAATTCTCTACTCCACCACCACCACCACGCCGTCGTGTTGCTGGGATTCCGTGGAGAGATCTACTACCTCCGCTGCTTGCTGGAACGGGGAGAGGAAGGTCTGCTTCGACTCCGCACGTGTGACCGACTGCGGAAGCGCTGCCTGAACGCGGCGCCGGAAGGATCGTCCACACGATCTTGAGATCAGCAAGTGATCGACTACATCAACCCCGAGATCTAATCTCGTAACGCTTTCGGATCCACGAGGGTTAGTACAGATCTATCTCGTTGCACATGTCTAATAGATTAGATCTTGGCTTTTATCTAGATTAGATCTGGGTTTTGTTCGTTCTTGCGGTAGAATTTTTTTGTTTTCCATGCTACGAACCCATCAGTGGTATCAGAGTCGTGTCTATGCGTAGATCTGTTGCACGAGTAGAACACAATGGTTTTGTGGGCGTTGGTGCTCGTGCCGTCTTTTGCTTTGTGTACCTTGCATCTTGCGGTATGGTGGGATGAAGCGGCTCGGGCTAACCTTACATGTCATCACACATGAGACTTGCTCCACGCTTGACGTGTAACTTGCTTTGCACAAGTGGCTTTGCAGGTGTCTCTCTCTCTCATCATAGTATAGATCCAATCTACACTTTGCACTTGATAACACTTGTATCAACGTTGTGGTTCAGTTTTGTAGGTAAGATCCGTTCTTATTCGAAAGCCCCAAACCACGTAAAACATGCAAAGAATTTTAGAGGCGTCTAACTTGTTTTTGCAGGGATTTTGTGATGTGATATGGCCATTATGTGATTGTGATTGTGATTATATTTGATGTATGCAATGATCCTTGTTGTAATATGGCAACCGGCAGGAGCCTAATGGTTGTCTTTAATTCTGTTAAGACCTGCGTGTCTATTCATCTTGTAATAGCTTTATTCCAAGTAGTTGTAATAGTTGCTAGTGATGATGGACAACCATGAAGCGGTGCCACTGACCTTGATGCAATGCTGGTGATGATGGAGATCATGTCCGTGCTTTGGAGATGGAGATCAAAGGCATAAGAAGAAAGGGCCATATCATATCACACTAATTATGAATTGCCTGTGATGTTAATCCTTTATGCATCTTGTATTGCTTAGATCGCGACGGTAGCATTATAAGATGATCCCTCTCACTAAATATCAAGTAATAAAGTGTTTGTCCTTAGTAGGCACCGTTGCTAAGACTCGTCGTTTCGAAGCATCTCGTGATGATCGGGTGTGATAGATTCTACGTGTGCATACGACGGGTGCAAGCCAGATTTGCACATGCGGATACTAAGGTTAACCTTGATGAGCCTAGCATGTACAGACATGGTCTCGGAACACGAAATACCGAAAGGTAAAGCATGAGTCATATGGTTGATATGATGAACATGTTGATTGTTCGCCTTTAAAGCTACATCATCTCACGTGATGATCGGACTTGGTGTAGTGGATTTGGTTCGTGTAATCACTAAAACAACTCGAGGGATGTTGTTTTGAGTGGGAGTTCATTTGTAATTTGGATTAGTCGAACTCAATTTATCATAAACACAATCAAAGTGAATTTGCATAGTTTGTTATAGGCATTGGCATCCGTTCACCACCTTACGCTTAGTTATAGTTGAGATAGTGGAACTATAAAAATTCTGGATATTTTCTTTACGAACTGGTATCGTATTGTTTTGAGTGTCAATCTAAAGTTTAAAAGTCATATTGGAAACTTTCAGCAAACTCCGTTTACTCTGTGAAGTTTAATAAACAGTATTAAATCAAGAGTAACAATTCCAGTGTTAGTATCTAATGTATCATGTTTGCCTCCATGATTCTTGATACTCAAAAGATTGTTTTTAATATCAAGTTTATCTAAGAGCTGAAAGCAATGTTTCAGAAACCATCATATGTGAAACGTATTGCGATATCTAAAACAATGTGTTGGTTACAACATGATAGAGTATATGTCCTCATATTTGATGAGAATTTGTGAAGGTTGGAGATGCTATTCGTCCTAATCCTCTAAAAGGTTTTGGAAAAGAAACATTATACTCGCAATTCACCTTTATAAGCTATAGCAGCTTGATCATGAAAGTTGTCATGATAAGGATGAATAGAAGATGTAAGTAAATTTTTTACTACACTAAAAGATTACTAAAGAATGGAACTTTGAAAGAATGCCAAACATTTGATGAAGGTGATCCACTTCAAAGTGCAAGTCCAAAGGTATTAGTATTTGACTATACACACTTTGTACTATGTGTCATGTGAATGACACCACTATTGATGTTGATAGATTCTTTTAAAAGAAAAGGAATTGTTGAAAGAGAATCTATAAAATATTTGGCAGAAAAGAAAAGATTGGAGATATCCAACTTAGGTATATAGAAGATACATGTTATGGCTGTATTCCTTGGTTGTTAAACAATGTGGTTCTGCGGTATTGGATACCGAATTGGTTGGTATGAATTGTCATACAGGACAACACAATTCATGAACTGCAATGTCCTAAGTAACTAGCAAGAGAATGTGTGATGATGTTCATCGAAAATAAACAAATGGTTGTTGTGTTGCTCGTTAACATCAAAGCTTGCCTTCAAGATTTGTTTCAATAATTGTTATTTTGATCAGGTATTATGACGACAAAAGGTTGTTCAAATAATTACCGTATTCCATAATAGATGGATGATATACAAGTCTGGTTGGAGAAATAACGACCATAAAACTAATGCTAAAATGTCGCAAGACAAATGATTGAAAGATCACTTGCGAAGAGACATCGCCGTTTAAATTATATTGAAAGGGATACATGAAGAAACTCCGTGTTGATGGATTTTTGGAGTCTTTGATTTTTATCAAATGACGCTTGTGATACTTTCCTGGAGATAATTAAAACTCCGTTCGTAGGCCAAAAGAGGAACGGACAACTAACTGATTGGAATTTGTACATATTGATGTATATAGTCCATTATGTGTAGTCGTGGGCGATGGATTTAAACTTCATATGCTTTCTCCGAAGATTTGAGTGGGTATATGTATATACTTACTCAATAAGGAATAAGTATGAAACATTTGAAAATGTTCAAAGACTTTCAAGATGAAGTGGAAAATTATTGTAACAAGAAAATAAAAAAAAGTTTATGATTGGATCATAAAGATGTTTGAGTTACAAGTTTAGCAAAACACCTAAGATTTGAGGAATCGTTCCATGGATTTGCATTTCCCAAAACACCATAGGAGTATGGAGTGTTCAAGATATGTAATGAAACCTTGTTTGACATGGTAAGATCAAAGGTGTCATTTATAAAACTGCCATTATATTTTAAAGATTAAAGCTTTAGTGACTACCGCTTTTACACTGAAAAGAACTCCATCGTGATCCGTTGAAATGACACCATATGAGTCATGGTTTGGGATAAAACCCAGGTTTTCCTTGCTTAAATTTTTGGTATGCTAGGCATAAGTAAAATGTTTACAACCAAAGTCGGATGAGCATGTCTTTGTAGGTTATTTCGAATAACCATTGGGTATTCCTCCATAACACTAAAGACAAAAGTGTTTGTCACTTAGAATGTCGAGTTTCTTGAGAAGGAATTTTTGGTGAAAAGTTAAGTGGGAGGATAATAGAACTTTGACAAGGTTGTTGAACCTTGGCTAATATGTGCTGAGTTGCCCAGCGTCGGTAAGTGTCCCGGAGGCAGCAACAATGCTCATGGATCACGTGCCTCAAAGGTTGTGGTCACGGAGATCTAAGTTCCTATTGAACCAAGTAGGTCGGGTAAGTAATCAAATGCCAAGATTTGAGAGTTAAATCATTGTTGTTTGACAATGATGAACCGACCACATGCAAATAATCAATGATGGGCCCTGACTTCATTAAGTGGCTTGAAGCCATAAAATCCGTGATAATTCCATACACGAGAAATCAAGCTTTGAATTTGAAAGACCCTCTGGAAAGGTGCAAGACCTTATAGTCGTATATGGATCTATAAAGAAATAGACATGGATGTTTCACATCTATGAAATAGTCGACATGTTGGAAAGAGTTTACGACAATGTTCAAGGAATTTACTATGATAAGATTTGATCTTTCATAGCGATATTTAGTCTGGACGGATTAATGTAGCAACCACTACATATATTTTGGTATATGGTAGTTGAACAAACAAAACAAGTTCTTCTAATAGAATGGTTACCTAGGACGTGTACATGACACGATCCAAAGGGTTTTGTTAATTCAAAGGATGCTAAAAGAGTATGCAAAACTTCAATGGTTGAAGTGAGCATCACGGAGTTGGAATCTTCACCGTGATGAAACCGTTAAAAGGTTTAATTTCATCAGAGACGATGAAGATGTTTGCATTTTGCAAGAAATTAAGTGGGAGCGCTAAGACATATTTCTAATACATTATGTGAAAGACATATTGTTGATTAGAAATGATGTATCTTTTATTGACATAGGTTAAGAATTTCATTTCGATGAAAGACTTAGGCATAACCCAAGAATTAGGCATCAATGTCTATATGGATAGATTGAGGCGCTAATATGGTTTTGCCAAATGTACATAGATAAGATGTTGAATGAGTTCAATATGGAAACAACAAGAAAGGTTCTTGACACACGGAAAGGCTGAATCAAGATTCAAGTGTGTTGACACGAGATTCAAGTGTTTTGACACTTGGTGAAATCACAAGAATATTTTGTTCAGTCATTCTTTGAGATGTACACATCCAGATATGTCCTATGCTCTAAATGTTATGAGCATATACCAGAATGACTCATAAGATGATCATTGGATAATAGTAGGGATATTCCTATGATCTTTGGAAGAACTAAGAATATATTACTTATATAGTGGTGACAAATAGTTCATTGTAAATTGTTACATTGATACTAGTTTTGTCACAAATTAAGTTTATCTCAATTTAACCTATGGGTGGCACAATGTAATGGAAAGAAAGTTCCATAACGGATTTGGTTGAGTACCAAAGTTAAAACATTGTGACAGATACTACAACAAAAGGCTAAGTATATGACTACTATTGTAGCAGCAAATGAGGGCATTTGCGTCAAGTAGTTTGTTATCAAACTAGGTGCGGTTCATAGCGGGATAATACTATGAAGATACATTGTATGACAATTGTATCAACATGATTTAATCCCAAGGAACTAAAGGTCTCACCAAAGGACCAAATTTATACAATGCCATCTCATTGGAGAATGAGTAATGCGTAGAGACGCAAGGACATGCAAATACACACGGACCTGGAAGTGTCAGATCCGAAGATTATGTTTACCACTAGCAATAGTGTCTATGCAACACCAGAAAGCCATAGGTGTTGAATGCACAAGTTTTTAACTAGATTATTGACTCTAGTGCAAGTGGGAGACTGTTGGAGATATGCCCAAGAGGCAATAATAAAGTGGTTATTATTATATCTTTATGTTTATGATAAATGTTTACATCCCATGCTATAATTGTATTAACCGGAAACATTAATACTTGTGTGTTTTGTAAACGTAAAAGAGTCCCTAGTAAGCCTCTTGTTGAACTAGCTTGTTGATTAAATGATGATCATGGTTTCCTGATCATGGACATTGGATGTCATTAATAACAAGGTTATATCATTAGGAGAATGGTGTGATGGACACACACCCATAATAAGCGTAGCATAAGGTCAAGTCATTAAAGTTCGTATTGCTGTAAGCTTTCAAATGCATAGTAACCTAATCCTTCGACCATGAGGTTATGTTAATCACCATCACCGGATGGGTACTTTGATGACATCAAACACCGCTTCGTAACTGGGTGGTTATAAAGGTGTCATTGGGTATTCTGAAAGTATGTGTTGAAGCGCATGGACCAAGATTGGGATTTTTCCATCCATATGACGGATAGATATGCTCTAGGCCCTCTCGGTGGAATGTCATCTTGTTAGCTTGCAAGCATGTGACTAGGTCACAAGAGATGACATAACATGGAACGAGTAAAGAGTACTTATCAGTAACAAGGTAGAACTAGGTATGGAGATACCGACGATCAAACCTCGGATAAGTAGAATATCGCGTGACAAAGGGAATTGGTTTCGTATGTTAATGGTTCTATCGATCACGAAGTCATCGTTGAGTATGTGGGAGCCGTTATGGATCTCCAGATCCTGCTAATGGTTATTGATCGGAGATGTGTCTCCATCATGTCTACATGTTCACGAACCGTAGGGTGACACACTTAAGGTTCGAAGTTGCTTTAAGTAGATATGGAATATGCGTTGGAGACCGAATGTTGTTCGTAGTGTCGGATTGGATCCGGGACATCACGAGGAGATCCGGAATTGTCCGGGGAATAATATTCATATATTGGGGATCATTTTCTAAGTTAGGAAATGTTCCGGAGTATTTGTATGGGGATTCTAGAAGGTTTCGGAATGTTCCAGAAGGTTCTAGAAGATTTCTTGGAGTTTGCTTGAAAACCAAGAAAGGATCAAGGAATCCTTGTGGGGCAAGACAAGGATTCGTGGGGGAGTAGGACTCTCCCCCCACCTCCTTGATCCGCCGGCCAAGGGAGAGGGGAGTCCTACAAGGACTCCACCTCCCCATGGCGCCTCCCTCCTTTAAATAGAGGGGTGGAGGCACAAGCCCCCTTGCCCCTTCTATTCTCTAGATCTCGAGTTGCCTCTCTCCTCCTCCTTCCCTCTGCTCTGGCTTAGGCAAAGCCCTGTAGAATTCTCTACTCCACCACCACCACCACGCCGTCGTGCTGCTGGGATTCCGTGGAGAGATCTACTACCTCCGCTGCTCGCTGGAACGGGGAGAGGAAGGTCTGCTTCGACTCCGCACGTGTGACCGACTGCGGAAGCGCTGCCGGAATGCGGCGCCGGAAGGATCGTCCACACGATCTTGAGATCGGCAAGTGATCGACTACATCAACCCCGAGATCTAATCTCGTAACGCTTTCGGATCTACGAGGGTTAGTACAGATCTATCTCGTTGCACATGTCTAATAGATTAGATCTTGGCTTTTATCTAGATTAGATCTGGGTTTTGTTTGTTCTTGCGGTAGAAATTTTTTGTTTTCCATGCTACGAACCCATCAGGTACATTAGCATAGGTTCACCCACAGAACACTTAGCAAACTAAAGAAGATTAATCAACTATATGAAGCGAAAGCACTTGACGATATTTCCATGTGTCCTCGAGAACATTTGGTCATCTTAAGTAATACAACCGGCTTGTCCTTTGCTAAAGAAAGGATTGGGCCACTTGCTGCATTTATTCTTATTGTCTTTTATTTACTCGTACTTTATTTACCTGCATTATCAAAAATCCCTAAAAATCCGTTTGCTAAATATTTGCAGAGAATTCCTGATCCATACCACTAGCCAGCACCTTCTGCTCCTCGTTGGGTTCGACACTCTTACTTATCAAAAATACTGCGATACACCCCCTATACTTGTGGGTCATCAAGACTATTTTCTGGCACCGTTGCCGGGGAGTGAAGCGCTATTGGAGAGTGGAACTGGTAAAGGAAACTTCTATTGTGAGTATTGTTTACTTCTGTTAGTTGCTTTATTTTCATTATGGATAATTCGCTGGGTTTCTTATTTCGTAATGCTACTACCACTACTAAGGTAGTAGATGAACCACCACCTGTTGAGAATGATACTTTTAAAATACCTACACAAATTATTGATCATGTTATGGATAACTATTATGTTGGAGATGGAACTGTCCATCTCGGTAACCATTTGCTCTTTATACACGAATTATGCGGGTTATTCAAGTGTGCAGGTATTACTACAGATCAAGTCAAGAAGAAGTTATTCTCATTATCACTAAAAGGAAGAGCTGAGGACTGGTATAAGCTGCTGAAGAATGGTCAAGCTCTTGAATGGGAGGTAGTACCTCTCTTTTATTCAAAGTTTTATCCTCCTAGTGAGATTCATAAAGATCGGAATCAAATATACAACTTTTGGCCTCTTGATGGAGAGAGTACAACTCAAGCTTAGGGGAGATTGAAGTTACTAATGCTCAAATGTCCCATTTATGAGCTCCCCAACAATATTATTATCAATTACTTTTATGTAAGGCTTTCTCTTCATGATAAGAATTTATTGGATGCTTCTTGCGCTGGATCATTCACTCGCATGGAAGAAGAAGTTAAATGGGATCTTCTAGACCGTATTCAAGACAATGCTAAAGCATGGGAGAATGACAAAGGAAGAAAGTCAGGTATAAATTATGATTATGAATGCATTGAATCTTTTATGAGAACTGATGACTTTCAAAATATTAAAAATGCTTATGGTTTAGACTCTCAAGCTATTGCAACTTATTTTAAGGCCTTTGCTTCCTACATTGAAGTGCCTAAAAAGAAGTGGAATAAGTATCATGAACCTTATAAAGATGTTGCTAAAAGTGTTCCTACAAGAAATACTGAAGTTTATACTGCTAATCATGTTTTACCTAAACCTTACATTGAGAAAATACCTTTCCCGGTTAAGATAAAGGAACATTCCATGGTAGCTAGTATGGTTAATGAAAGTAAAAATAAGGCTTTTGAACCTGATGAACAAAAGGATGATGAACCTATAATAGCAAATGTGAAAGACTTTGTCACTAAATATGTAGAAGAGGGACACACTATCCTTTGTAAGGATACCTCTAATATTGTTTCACAATTAGTGTTATGAGAGCTAGTTTTCCTATGTTTTCTGTTAGAATAAGTGATCATTGCTATGATGGTCCTTGTGATAGTTATATTGTTAAGTTTATGCATGATACCAAAAGTTACTATGAGAGAGGGAAAAGTGTTCTTATGCATCTCAATAATATCAAGTTTTCTCATTTTATGCTTAAAGTCTTTATGTTGTACTTGTTTTGCCTTCCTATGCTTGCAGCCTCTGGTTTCAACAACTTGTTTGTTTATAAAATTCCCTTGCATAGGAAGTGGGTTAGACTTAAACATGTGTATTTTTGCTTCTTAATGCTCTCTTTCACCTTAATCCGTATTCTTATGCGAGCATCATTGAAATTATCATGCCCATCTTAATGGCTATAAAGAAAGAGCTTTGGGAGACAACCCAATATATTTGTGTTTTCAGTTTGCTTTCGTTTAATTGAGTCTTGGAAGTTAAGTAATAACCTGTCCTTATCCTTTTTGTTTGGTTTTTGTCTCAAGATCAACCTCTAATGAAAGAGAAGTAAGATTTGGGGAAGTTGCTGTCCCGAAACAGATTTTTGTGCTTCACTGTAAAAATGTGTGAGAGATTTCTGTATGTCGTATTGAGATGTAATTTTTTTTGCTTCTGCCCCAGGTTGTTATTTGACTTTCGTTAGTTTTGCACTTTTTGATTTGAGCAACAGAACATTTTAGAAATAATTGATCTTTGCTTGCTGGTCTGTTTTGATAGATTTTGACCACTCTTACATTTGCCTCTTAAATTGATTTTCTTTTTAAATTCTTTTGGGTTTTCAGAAGAAGTTGCTACAGTAGCTTGTGTTTTGATGGACTTCAGTTTAAATTGGACTTAAAAGGTTTATCACCTCGCTTATACTAATTTTGTGTGAAAGAAATTTCTAGGTTAGTGGAGAAAATGGTGTAATAAGAAAGTGAAAGGTTTCATGACTCAAGCAATATGTGTATGAAGATGAAGATATTGATGTTATTCAAGTGGTGACTCCAGAAGAATCTACTAAATACCAAATTCAGAGACCTGTAGAGTCCGTTTTCGAATTGGTAACAGTCCTGGTAAGGAAAGTTCCATGAAAATTATGTCCAGTTATATTTTTGCAGTTTTTATCCAACAAGGAAAGCTACGAGCGAAAGAGGGACAGAAACAGAGCTAGGGTGGCTCACACCACCCCCTAGCGCGGCCCCCCTGGCCGCACCACCAGGTGGTGTGGCCGCCCCAGACTCCCTCTCCGACCCGTTTTCTCCCAGTACCTTCCTTTTGTTGTAAAACTTCATAATATATAATCCCCCGGATCCCCCAAGGTTCGTATATCATGTTCTTGTCATGTTTTTGTTTCGATCTGTTTCTGCAAGGAACTATTCTTGAAAGTTTAGAAGCACAATGGTGTTCACCAAGGATAAGGGAAAGGGGCCTATGGAGGAAGATCTCCAAACCCCGTGCAGGAGAAGGAGATCAAGAGTGAAGATGAAGAGGAGGCAAAGCACACCGGCACTACCGTTGTAAGCATTGGAGTGGTGGTAAACCCTGCCAAGATTATGTCAACTGGAGGGAAGCCTCCTCATCACTGTTCGGCACCATGGTCACTTCCTCCACGCACCAAGAATCCTTTCCATACCCTTATCCATGAACATCAATACCAGAATATGCCCAAGGAGAAACTACCCTCCAATTGGGATTTGCCTCATTCTACCCATGCAGGAAAGGAAGACTTCAAGGAGGTAGAGTGGGAAAAGAATCGCAAAAGCTAGGATCCGCAACCTGACACGATCATTAGTCGCATCGAGCACAACTCGGAGTTGATTCGTACTCTCACCTTCGAGGTTGAGGACTTGGGGAAATTGATCAAAAAGCTCATCGAGAGAATACCACCACCACCGAAGGAGTAATTTGTCATCAGGTTTTGACATCCCCTTGGTTTGTTCCAAGCTTGGGGGAGTGCCGCGGTATCACATCACTATCTTCTATCTTTTTACCTTTATAGTAGAGTCATATCATGAATAGAGAAGTTATCATGTAGGATGGTTTGCAATGTGGAAGTGTCCTCTCTCTCGTTAGATATCTATGTATCCCTTGGTGTGAGTTGCCATTATGGAATATTAATGAGAAGTTCTATCATTTACTCTTTTGCATATCTTATATTAGTTTTCAATTCATGGTTATATGATTGATCTTGATGTTAGTATTGGTATCACTTTGGGATCATTGAGTTAATTTAGTTGGTTTTGGCAAACCTGGCTCGGTCAGTAGCAACACTATTTTTGAGAGTTGAATGAAAAGATAAAAGTACTCTAAAGAAATATAATTTCATCATCTTTCTTTCTTGATTTGCTCATAAGCTTAGTATTCTCTAGTTAAGATCTTTTGTGCTTCCAAGGAAGATGGCATGTTTGTTTTTATCACTTGTATGTTTGTTTGTTTCCTTCAACTCTTATGCTTGCTACCCAGCCTTGCTACCCAAAAACCTATACTGGGAGGAATTCTTCTCATGCATCCAATGCTTAAACCTAAACATATGCCATTTGTGTCCACCATACCTACCTATTAGCACTATTGCTATTCCAAGTAAATTCATGTTTTTATGTACCTTCCAAATTAAACTTGTTATGTGAAAATTATTGATTAAAAGCTCTCACGAACTTGATGGCACACTTTACTTTCTTTCATTTAATAAACTTGAACCATTGTGTCCATCTTTGTTGCGTATATGCTTGCGCGTTATAACTTGAAGTTATCAGAACCATGTATCATGGGGAACGCTTTCAACATTGCATAGGTACTTTGTACCTAGTTGATATCATGTTCTTTTGCTTATGGATCCCGACGGTGTGAAATAAAAGGGGAACTTGTAAGATCATGGAGTTTGTATGTGTGTTAGAGAAACCCATGGGCCGCTAGCCTAAGCCATGCCTAATCATGGTGGAAACTTGCAGCATAACCATAGTGAGCACTCTATGAAGCATCCTCAATAAAAAACCTATGCAAATAGCAAATAAAAAGATCGCTGAGATGCTCATTGTCTTGCCTTGTCATTTTGATTATGGGATAACTCCTGTATCATGTGCAAGGGGTACCCCGTTGGCGGTTCTCTATGATACATATGTATTTACAATGACAAGAGCTTACTTGTGACTGAAGTTGAGTAGCATGAGGTTCGGTCCTCGTAAGTAAGGGGCATGAGACTTCAATTTATAACTTGTCAAGCATATCCTCTTAGTTGTGTCGCTTTAACCTTAATCACCTAAAGATGCCTATGATAGGGGCAATGAGAGCTGAAAGCTAATAAGTATCATAATTTTTGGAAGCTCTTTATGAAACTTGAAATCCCTGCTTCCCTCTACGAAGGGCCTATCTTTTACTTTCTAGTTGAGTCAATCAACCTATTCCCTTCTATCTCAGCAAGTATTTTGAGTTGTTGTGTTTCATTCATTCATATGATGATTTATTCAATCATGTTTCTTATGTTCCTTATTTTGCACATTGCTCTTATCTTGGTGTTTACTACTTTGGAAGCTATCATTGGAAATCAGTTATTTGTGAACTCCTGCAAATTATCAACTAGTCTTCGACCAAGAGCTAAGTTTGCCATTACCAATTATGATTTACTTTATGTATCTTTATTTGTGTTTCCTTTACCTATTGCAAGTTAAGTTATATAATGATGAGTTGTCTGCTATTATGATCTATGTATTGATGAATGTGGTGCTTCTTGTCCGTATTCTTTTATCAACTTTCACTCCATAAACCTGAGGTCTTATTTATTGAGCTCGGTTTCGCATGGGGACAAGCGAAGTCTAAGCTTGGGGGGAGTTGATACGTCCATTTTGCATCACTATTCTGTATCATAATTTACTGTTATTCACTGATATATTTCATATTAAGAGATGCTACTTATGTAATTTCACCTGTTTTTGCATGGTTGATGACTTTTGGAGCATGGACCACTGCAGTCAGGATTTTGATGGAAAAGGGGTTGTTTGGAGGCGAAATTCACGAAGATCAGGAAATCCGGGAAAATACATGGAAAATCCTATTTTTTCAGAAGACGAAGATAGCTAGAAGGGGGAGTGGAGATGGGCTGCAGGGGGCCCACACCACCCCCTGGCGTGGGCCACCCCAGGCCGCGCCACCAGGTGGTGTGGCCGCCCTGGTCTACTCCTGGCTCTCCCCTCTGGCGTATATTATCCTCCCAAAACCCTAAGACTTGGGGAGCGGCCATAGAAAGATTCCACCGCCTCTGCGGGGCGGAAAACACCGAGAGAGAAAGATCTCTCCGTCAGACAGAATTCTGTCGGGGGAATTCCTTCGCGGAAAGGGGAGATCGTCGCCATCAACACCACCATCAAGCTGGACTTCATTGGGATCATCATCATCACCACCATCATCTTCACCAGCACCATCATCACCACCATCATACCACTGTAATAATTGGGTTGAATCTTGCATAGTTCTTAAAGGAAACTTTCTCGGTGTGGATTACTCTTTGTAGTTGATGCTATTGAGTGAAACCATTGAATTATTGTTATGTTTAGATTGTTGCACATCATTATTTCATCTCTTATGTTGATCCATATGATGTCTTGTGAGTAGTTCGTTTAGTTCTTGAGTACATGGGAGAAGTCATGTTGTTAGTAGTGGAATTGTGTTGAGAAAGATTCAATGGTTTGTTAATTAAGTTGTGGTGTACTTCTTCTAGTGGTGTCATGTGAACGTCGACTACATGACACTTCACCTATATGGGCCTAGGGGAATGCATTGTGTATTTGGCTACTAATCGTAGGGGTTGCCAAACTGACAGAAACCTGAACCCCCGTTAGGAAACCATTGCACAAGGGATGTCAGGGTCTTAGAGTTTAAAGCTGTGGTTAGGTTTATACCTTAATTACTTTCTTGTACTTGCGGATGCTTGCAAGGGGTATAATCACAAGTATGTATTAGTCCTAGGAAGGTTGGTACATTAGCACAGGTTCACCCACACAACACTTAGCAAACTAAAGAAGATTAATCAACTATATGAAGTGAAAGCACTTGTCGATATTTCCATGTGTCCTCGAGAACGTTTGGTCATCTTAAGTAATACAATCGGCTTGTCCTTTGCTAAAGAAAGGATTGGGCCACTTGCTGTATTTATTCTTATTGTATTTTATTTACTCGTACTTTATTTACCTGCATTATCAAAAAACCCTAAAAATCCGTTCGCTAAGTATTTGCAAAGAATTCCTGATCCATACCACTAGCCAACACCTTCTGCTCCTCGTTGGGTTCGACACTCTTACTTATCGAAAATACTGTGATACACCCCCTATACTTGTGGGTCATCAACAATTCAGAAAAGTCGTTGATGACGCGCATAATATCCTTGTTTACAATATCCTAGCAACAGCAGAAGAAAGCCCCAGTGAAACCATCAGGCCCTGGAGCCTTGTCAGTAGGCATATCATGAACTGCAGAATTAATCTCTTCCTCTGAGAAAGGAAGGCCCAATTCATCCAAGTCTTCGGTTTCGGGATTAATGGCCTCCCAGTTGAAATCAACGGAGCGCGGCTTCGACTGCCCCAAGATGGCAGAGAAATGGTTATGGATGAGCTGCTCTTTTTCAACATGGGAAGTGGCCCAACCCTCATTGCGCTTAAGCTTTTGAATTGCATTCTTACGGCAACGAGAGTTGACACGAAGGTGGAAGAATTTGGTGTTTGCATCACCCTCTCTTAGATAGGAGATTCTCGAAGCTTGCCGTTTATGCGAACGCTCCAGGACCGCCAGCCCCATAACACGACGGTTTAGAGCAATATGAAGTGCTTTCTCATCATTAGATAGGCTGCACGACTCCTGAGCCACGTCAAGTTGAAGGATGATGTCGAGGGCCATGAGCAGTTGCTGCTTGTGATTTTAAAATAAGCTCTTACTCCAAGTGCGGAGCTTCTTAGCAGTGGCCTTCAGCTTATGATTCAAAATGTGAACCGGCTGAGTGTGCAAGCAATGCTCGGTCTAGGCAGAGTGAACAACCTCAAGGAAATCAGGCATTTTTGTCCAGAAGTTCTCAAAGCGGAAGGTGGCAGGCTTTCGGGCCCCTCGTTGGTTAGAGAGCAAAAGTGGGCAATGGTCCGAGAGGGATGAAGAAAGGGCTTGAAACGTGTGGTGCTCAAAAGCCAGCTCCCAGCTTGCATTGCAGAAAGCCTGGTCAAGCCTGTCCAAGGTAGGATCATCATGCTCGTTGCTCCAAGTGAACTTTCTATTCTAGAGCTTTAAATCCTGGAGTTGGGAAGCATTGAAGGCCTGCCTGAACTGCCTCATCAGCCGGAAGTTGATGTTTCCGTTGTTTTTGTCAGCGGCTTGATAAATTTGGTTGAAGTTGCCGAGGATAATCCATTTTGAATCGTAGTAGGGGAGGAAGCAATCATCTCATCCAAGAAGGTTCTTTTTTCAACATCATTAGTTGGGCCATAAACAGTTGTGAGCTTGAACAAGGTTCCGTAGGATCGGATTACCACATCAGACGACACTAGGTGAGTGCCAATGTGAATGCTTGATAGGTCCACATGATCATCATCCCACAGAAGCAGAATTCCTCCACACGTGCCAATTGTAGGGCGGTGTGCAAAGGATCGAAGATGATAGCCACCAATATAGCCCGCAGTCTGGTGATCAATGAAATCAAGCTTGGACTTCTGAATGCAGGCAATGTGGCAAGCAGTGCTAGCCAACAGGGCGTGAACCGTGTCTTTACGAGCTTGGTCATTGAGACCACGCACATTCTAGCATAATATGATATGGCTGATGCTCAACATTGGAAAAGGAGATCTAGCGATAAAACCAACTGGGTCTTTGTGGGCGAAGCCTTGATGGAGTACATCATAACGTGATAGCAGAGGTTTTGCCAGTGAAGCCGGCGAGCCGAGGTTGATGAGGATGGGCAATAGGCCCGCCCAATAATAGCAAACATAAACATCAAATAAAGGGAAACTAGTGATACACCCAGCAATTAAGCGCTGCAGGGCCGTGTACAGTTTCCTGGACAGTGCGTCTTCACGAGTTCTGAATTCGTACCTGGACACAACAAATAAATTTAAATCCCAGCCATAGCCGCCATGTGACCTCGGCGATTGACCTTGGTGCCTAGAGACCTACGGCCGGTGTCGCCCGCTGCGCCGGGATCTAGGTCGGCGTCCGGGTCGCGGTACGCTTGTCTAGCCGATGTTCAGTCAGACGACAAGACCCTAGCAGCCAGAGTTTCCCTAGATGGCCTTGACGATGAGGATGTGCGGCTTGCCTGGACGACGGTGTCGCAACGGCGGCGAAGGTCTGATGAGGAGCTCCGGCAGCAGTTTTGGGAGGAGATAGGATTACCCACTCCTGCATCGCGCTTCTGGGAGAGGTCGCCGAGTTTGGTGGAATGCGGCGGAGCTTCCTCGCCGCCTCCGTCGGTCTCTCCTCCGTCTTCGAGGGGCGGGTCTAGACGACGATCCGCGTCTCCTCTTTTGTATCGGAGGCCTGTGGTGTCTCCAGGGAGAGTGAGGCCCTGGCAGGGGCCGTTTCCTCTGCGGCGGACGTCGACACCGCCGGTGATGGGAGTGCTGATCGCCCAAGCGCTAGGGCACGCCGACCTGCCAGCTCAGACGGTGGGGTCGGGGGTCGTGGTGGCTGCCACGCGGGATCTAGAAGACGAGGTGGTTGCCACGCAGGCGACCGACGTGGTGAACTCAAATGGGCCCACTTCTGCTAGGAACGAGGCGGACACGGTTATCGAGTTCTCCTGGACTCAGATCGTGCGATGTCTACATGTGGCCTGGTCTAGGTCTTCGCTACCTGATCAATCTGCTTCACCGCCCGTCTCGGTTCTCTCGCCCTCTTCACCACCTGCCTCTTTGACGCCACCGCCTCTGCTGCCGTCTCCAGCTCCGGTCTCTCCGCTTCTTCGTGGGCGCTCGTTCGTCGAGGTTCTTCGATCTCTGGCTCCAATGGCTAGGAACCAGCCGCGGGGACAGCCGCCTGCGGCGGCGCAGCCACCCCGAGGACCTACTACACACTATGCCTCGGGGCATGGCTCCCTTCGCTGCCCCTCCTTTGGGTGGCCCGGATCCCTCCTTCATCGCCCCGCCTCCTTGTGGTCCGCCACCGGCTGCGCAAACCGCGGCATCAAGCTCGTCTCCATAGTTTCCCCCAGGGTTTCTGTCGGGGATGGTTTTCCGTCCTCCTGCACCGTACTTTGCTGCTGGCCACGCGGTGTAGCAACAACCGCTCCAGGCCCCATACCGTGGCCCACCGCCGCAAAACTACCCTGGTACGGCTTGGGGTGGTCAGGGGGCGGTGCGCCGTATGTGGGGCCACACGGCGGTGCTCCGCCATTTGTGGCCGGTGCTGCTTCGACCGCTCCCGCTGTGCCCAAGAGGAAGAAGAAGAAGAAGTCTGTCCAAGGCCAGCCGCAACCGGCGGGGGTTCCTGGGGCTTTTATGCATCCGCCGTACCAGCCTCTTCAACCATAGAGTCAGGGACAGCAGCAGTTCGGGTTTCCTCAGTTGCCCTTTACCCCGACCCAGTATCCTTTAGTTGAGCAGGGTGGGGTGTAGGGTCTGCAGCTGGGCGTGGACGCTAATGTTCCGGCAGGGTCGCAGGGGGTGTTGGTGCCTGGGAACACGACTAAAAAGAATAAGAAAGCTGTCAGGTGATGGAAGTGTGCTTCGGACTCTCATGCGTCCAAGGAGTGTAAGGCAATACATTATTGTTACATTTGCTATGTTTCGTCCCATCCTACGCTCATATTTCCGGTTCTAAAGCAGCCCCGCCCCACAGCTTACATGGTTGGGGTGGGACATGATAAGAAGCTCTTCGCGCAGATTCCTGATAGTGTGGTCCGGCCTAATCTGGGGACCAGTAAGACCCCTATTGCACTGGTTCAGGTTTCGGGAGAATCCGTTACTGCAGAGGTGGTGCAACAACAGATTGCTAGGTCAAATCCCAGTGGAAGTGGGAGGCACTGAAGCATGGGACCAATGATTTTCTTGTTAGTTTTCCTTCTTTCGAGGCCCTTGACAGGGTGGATGGGAGTTAGTTTTCTATGCCACTTGGCAAGACTCAGTTGACGGTTTCTGCCTATATGATTCAGGAGGTGCCTCATAAGTGTGAATTGCATCAGGTTTGGCTGCATGCTGAGGGGGCCCCTTACTCTCTACGGACTTTTATGGGTTTGTGGGCGGTCGGGTCCCTTCTGGGTAGCCCTCTGGACGTGGATTTGCTGTGCCTTAGGCGGAGGGGCCTGTTCGTATTTTGGTTGGTATGTTTGACATCTCCGTTTCTTAGAACAAGGATGCACTAGGATCATATCTTACTTCTGATGTTGTGGTGTTGCTGAAGGGTTATGAGTTACGCTTTCGGTTAGAGCCTGCTGGTTTTGCTCCGGAGCCTGATTTCTCGCCGTATCTTTGGAGGAAGGGTCCTAATGGGTCTGGGGATGATGGTGCTGGGCCGAGTGGTGATGATGTGATGGATACCTTTGAGGCGGCTCCTATGCCACCTGTGCGTGGGACTTCGCCTGGGCAGTCATCTAGATAGGGTGCTTCTGCACCAACCTCTTCGCGTCAGACTTCTGTGCAAGTGTATGCTATCACCCCATTCAAGGGCTTGTTCGTCTGCGGTACCAAAGTTGACAGGCCACCGGATGGCGGTACCTAAGTTGCTTGAAATTACCGCGTTTCAAAAAGTTGGGCCGCCAACTACTGAGAGGGGCCATTTCGAGGCAAACTCATCTCACTCCTGCCAAATACAAACATTCCGTTAAACCGCCCCGTGAAGTAGACGGTCGGGACCCACATGTCGGTTATCTGTCCGTGACGCGGGCGCCAACGCGGCAACCTCTTAGGCAAATCGAGCAGCTAAGTGTATTGGATGCGTTGGCCAATTTCACAAATCCATTTCCAGCTTTCCCCTAGCACCGGCGGCGTTGGAATCCACCCTCCAGGCAGGACGATCCCTTCGGACATTTGACTTCCGGGGCCAAGTTGCTGCGCCCAGTTGCTGCACCCAGTCGCTGGTACCGAGCTCCAATGGCGCATGTCGTAGCCGCCGTTGCGAGGCTCTAGCCCGCCTCTGCCACCGACGAGCCGAGCAGTTCGGAGGATGGCAGATCCTACTATCAAGGAAGAAGAAGTTCTGCCTACAAGCGGGTGAGCTACCCTTCTCTTTGCTATTCGCACTAGTTACAACTGCTAGCTGGCTACTGAACCTCAAATTGTTCGTTAGCCCATCGCTGACAAACATATTTTGTCCACAGTTTTCTGTCAAGTGGGATCTGCGCGGACCCCCTTACCTGGTTACGGTAGTCCTCTACAGGTATGACTCTAAGGGCAACAAGTATGGACACCATTGTTTCACGATGGAAGAAGCGCCTGCGCAGATCTGCACTATAACTGGTATGGTTGCTGCTCTGCGTAATCATGTTGAATTATGGCTGAAGCAGACTGCAAAGTTCAACTTCATGGATGAACGTGGCATCATGGTTCCTATAGCGTGTGACAGTCAGCTAATTGGGTTGATAAAAAGGTATGCTTCGGCTGGCATGTTTGATCTGAATTGTGATGTACTGGATGTGGAAGCTGCTGCAACTGGGAGTCGCCCTTCTATTCTTGGACAGGGTGGTTGCTCGAACCCAATTAGCTCCTGGTAAGCGAAAGTCTCTTGGGGTTCGCATGTTTGTGCTGAATTGTAATTTTTGTTTTATTTACTTTGTAGATATTGGTTAGTTATGCAACAGTCTTGTTTCTTTGACAGGAAGCGCCGCAAGGTTAGAAACATGACTGCCGGGTCAGTCATTTTGCTGCCCGAAGAAATTAAAAACGAGTGGAAAGATGATGCTGGACACGATTCTGGTGCCCATTGTCCGGGCGATGGAGAGTACGTGAAGCTTAGAAAATTGGCACCGAGGAAGAGGAAGAAGGCATGAAATGGAGAAGCCATTGGACGTGAAGGCTTGGCACCCAGGCTGCGGAAGAAGGCTGCTGGCAATAAAGATGCATAGTAATGTGTTGAATTTGAACCTATATATGTAATTCTGTTAAATTCTGATCGCTCTGTGTGTGGCACATTGTTGGGCGAAACAATCTACCCACGTTCTCTAAGTAAAATGTACCGTGACTTAGGGTTTGGAAACGCCCGAGTCAGTAGTTGAATCCAAAATTGTGATTGTGCCACTGCTATCTGAAAATAATGATCCACCGGTTCCACGATTGCTGAGGGGCAGGAGGTCTCCAAATACGACGGAATGTAAGTGGCACATAAATAAATTATTTAAGCTGCCACACTCCACGAAGCAGTAACTTATTTCAGATGCTGCACAACGACGTGGCAACATAAACAACAATGTTCTCACCGATAATGCCCAGATGAGGAGGAAATGGGTACCACTTTTCTGGCCTAATTTTGAGCCCGTCTATCTTACTGCCTCTCTGCTCCTGCATCCCCTGCATCTGGCGAAGCTCCCGGATCTCCAGTAACCGGGTGTACGTGCTTCCACTTTATAAATTGTGGTTGTGCCATTTGCATGCGGCACAATCCACGTAGATTACGTTTAAACAAACCACCAGTGTTAGAATACACTAGTAGAAAAGGTGTCTTTGGTCCACGGTTACGTTCCCAATTCGGGACACAGATCTAAATCGATGCAGAAATTGATCTAAATCACAAATTCTTCCACAAATTAATCGAGACAGAGATCTAAATCGAGGCATTTTATTAATTCAACCACAAATTCTTCTAAACAAAGGTGCGATTTCACATCCTACATTAATTCAACCAACTAGTCAACAATTTCACTTCCGCTGCCGCTGTCCTCCCAGCCGTCGGCTTCCTCGTCTTCGTCGGACGGAACCTCCACGATTTCCGCATTGTATGCGAGACGGAGCACCTCTTCACGGTGAGCGGCGGCGATGACGGTGAACTTGGTCCGTCCAGGGACGGACCAGAACCTCTCCCGCCCTTCTCGGTTGCGGAGATCCTGCTGCACCACGCGCCCGTAAACGATGCGGTTGCCAATCTTGGCCTTCCGCTCCTTCTTGAACAGCGCCGGCCAGTATGGGCTGGCCGCCGCGTACCGGGGCAGCGCCCTCTTCCATGCGGGCATCTGGCGGCGGCGCGCCGCGATTTCGCTCTCCATCACGGCTTCGCCGGGGAAGAGAAGCGGAGCCACCAGCACCCCCGCATAGCTGATGCGCCATCCGTGGGGCACCGTCGCGGCCGGCGGCGCGAGGATGTCGAAGTGCGAGAACATCACCGCCTCGTAGCAGTTCAGCGAGGGCATCTCCATGGCGGCACGGTGGAGATTGGAGAGGGAGCGAGGGGGTGGACAGCGCGGTGGAGATTGGAGAGGGCGAGGGGATGGGCGACGAAGCGACGAGCTGTGGCGCCTCCTATTTGTACACGAGGACGACGAAGCGACGGGCAGAATATCCAAGGGGCATTGGTCAGACAAAAGGAAGTAATGCAGCGTTAAGACAGATTAATGGGCGATCAATTTTTTTACTCCCAGGACACCAGGGCCAATAGTTCAGACCACTAGGTCAACAAGTACAACTATTACAACTTAAAAAAGGCATGGGGCTTAAGCTAAATAGAACTAGTTAACACACATCTCCTTGATCTTCCTAATCTTAGCCCTATGCGCATCTTCCTGCGAGAGCAAGGATCGAATCGTCTGCTCCTTTCTTTTAGCATCTTTCTTGCACAGCTTCAATTGTTTCTCTGCATCTTTGCTCATGCACTTGTCAATACTCATAGTTGTGAACTACATGACTTTGGCCTGGTGAAGATCCTTCCTTGATTGAGTCAGTTCTTGCTCTTCTTTAGCCTTCAGGGCCAACGCCGCGTCCCTCTCCTTCTCGACTTTGCTAACCTTGTCTTCCACCCCCATGAGATCTCGCTTATGCTTGGTCGTGTCAACTGGTACCCATAGCTTCATATCAACACTGTCAAGAAGTGAGCTGAATGCGGATTCTTTCAACTCAACAGTCATTTCCCATAGTTTGTCTAGCGTTTTCTGCATCGATTTGGGCCACTCTGGATCTACCCATTTGACAACACCGCAACTTCCGCCTCGCATCATTGCACGATGTCCTTGACACCGTAGAAACCTCCTGCCTGCGTTTCGTCCTTCGAACGCTACAAATTTAGCAGGCACATATCCATGTTTACATAGCAGAGGACTGTCTTCATCCGCTAAACCGTGATAGTCAGTGCCATACATCGTCTGGTTGGCCTAACACATCATACGCGTGCTGGCTCGTGATTGATGTAGAGCTCGTTGGGAACCCCAAGAGGAAGGTATGATGAGCACAACAGCAAGTTTTCCCTCAGTTATGAGACCAAGGTTTAATCGAACCAGTAGGAGCAAGGAAACACCCCAAAGGTGTTACTAGCTGAGCTTTGGCAGGGTGCACTACCGGTGCTAGTAGCAACGTGGAGACCTGCACAACACAACCACAGAACTTTGTCCCCAACTTGCGATGAGGTTATCAATCTCACGGTGTTTTGCGGGAAACAAAGGATTAAACGTATCGAATGGAAAGAAGTAAAAGTTTGCAGAAAGTAAACACAAAGCAGTAAAAGGTTGTAGATTGTATGTAAAGTAAAGGACCGGGATCCATAGTTCACTAGAGGTGGCTCTCCTTAGATAGATAACATGTTGGGTGAACAAATTACAGCGGGGCAATTGACAAACACCGAGAAAGCAATACATGCATATACTAATCATCTTGACTCCTCTGAGACTTGATTGGGCATTACAACATAATACATAGACCGCCATCCAACTGCATCTATGACTAATAATCCACCTTCAGGTTATCATCTGAACCCCCTCCAGTATTAAGTTGCAAGCAACAGATTATTGCTTTACGAATTGCGTGTAAAGTAAACAATACGATTGTTCTATGAACAAAGGATCGTTGTTTTCTCCCTAGTAGCAACAGCACATCTAGTACCTTAGAGATTTCTGTCACTTCCCTAGATTACCAGAGGCATGAACCCACTATCGAGCATAAATACTAACTCTTGGAGTTGCTAGCATCTACTTGGCCAAGATAGCTACTAACAACGGAAAGCATGCAAGATCTCAAATAACAAAGACATGATAGAATCAATAATCAATCTGAAATAGCATCTCAATATCCATCGGATCCCCGCAAACACAACATGTATGGATTACAAATAGATGATCTTGATCATGAACAGAGCTCACAAGATCTAAACATGAAAGCACAAAGGAGGAGAAACCAGCCATCTAGCTACTACATGGATCCGTAGTCCAAGGATGAACTACTCACGCATCACACCGGAGGCTTGCATGGTGATGAAGAAGGCCTCCAGGGTGAATTCCCCTCTCCGGTAGGGTGCCGGGAAAAGCTTCAGATTCCTCCTGATCTAGGGATGGAGATGACGACAACTACAGACTCTTTCGTGGATTTTTGATCGGGTACTTAGGGTTTACGTCCCAAGGGCATCTTATAGGCGGAAGGGGAGACCGAGGGGTGCCAAGGGCCACGACACCACCCCCTGGCGTGGGCCCAGACTGGCCGCGTGGCCAGGTGGTGTGGCCGGCCTATGGCCCCTCTCCGTCTCGTATTCTGGAATCTAATGACTTCCGGAAAAATAGGCACTTTGGCTTTTGTCCCGTCCAATTCCGAGAATATTCATTTTCTGACTTTCCTGGAACCAAAAACAGTAGAAAACAGGCAGCTGGCACTGTGGCTCTTGTTAATAGGTTAGTCCAAGAAATCATATGAAAAGTGCTCCAAAGTTGGAACAAAACATAAGAAAGTGGATAAAACCAAGCATGGAACATCAAAAATTATAGATACATTTGCAATGTATCAACATCCCCAAGCTTAACTCCTGCTCATCCTCGAGTAGGTAAGTGATAAAAAGAAATAATTTTTGAGGTGACATGCACCATCAAAGACTTGATCAAAGTATTTGCAAAACACTCAAAGCTGGGATCATAGTACTTCAATCATAACATGAAAGACAAAGTTCTAGCAATAAGCAAAGAAACTATGATGCAACATGAAAAGGCACAAACAAAAGATTCATGAATAACAATGCTTTGCAAGACGTTTGTTTGTTTCACATAAAGAAAACATAGCATAACAGTATTCAGCTTGTCCCTCAATAAAGTAGCAAATATAAATGCATAGGACACCTTCAAATTTCATAAGAGTGACTAGATACAATAGTTTCAAACAAGCAATAACAAGTTATGCATCAATCAACTAGTCTTGGTACAATGCACATAGAACTAAGAATGGCCACTATGCTCTCAAAGTAGGTGCATAAAGATAGAAGGTGGAGACTCAATATAATGGTGGAAGAAAAGCCTTTTGTAAAAAGGAAGTAGGGATTCAAGTCTCATAAAGAGCTTCCAAAAATTATGATACTTAACGGTTTCAGCTCTCATTGCCCCTAACATAAGCATCTTGAAGTGATTAAGATTAAAGTGAACAAACTATGGTGTACATGCTTGACGAAGTATAAGTCAGAAATCTCGTGTCCCTTGTATACGAGGGCCGCTCCTCATGCTACTCAAGTTTAGTCACCGGTAAGTTCTTGTCATTGTAAGTATATGTGTATCATTGAGAACCGCAAACGGGGTACCCCTTGCCCGATGATACGAAAGAATGCCCATATCAAAATGACAAGTCAAGAAGACAACGAGCATCTCAGCATTCTTCTTATTTACCATGGGAATATGGTGCTTTTTTCTCTCTTTCCTCTTTTCATAGTATCTCTTTTTTTCTCTTTTTTCTCAATATAGGACTCTTTTTTTATAAGAAGAATGCTTTATAGACAAATCATTATGGTTACGCTGCAGGTTTCCACCATGTCAGCATGGATTAGACCAGCGGCCTAGGCGTTTCTCTAACACATATACATAACTCCATGGACTTACAAGCTCCCCTTTCATTTCACACCGACGACATCCATATACAAAAGAGCATGATATCAACTAGGTACAAGTACCAAGTGCAATGTTGAAAGCGTTCCCCATGAAAGCATGGTTCTGCTAATTCCCAACAAATAAGTGCAAGCATATACAACATAGAAGACACAATGGTTCAAGTTTATTAAGGGCAAGTAAAGTAAAGTGTGCCATCAAGTTCGTGAGATCTTTAATCACTAGTTTTCTCATAACAAGAGGAAGGTAAACAAAAGCATGAATATACTTGGAATAGCATAAGCTAGTAGGTAGGTATGGTGGACTCTTTGGAATAACTTGGTTTAGGGAGTTGGATGCATGAGTGGAACTCATACTTGGTGGTGGAGGCTAGCAAAAGACTGGGAGCGACAAACTAAGAGAGCAGTAATGGCCATAATCATGCAGAGCGACAAAACATCATTTATCAAAGCATAAAGTGATACTACAAGTTGAAAACTAAAGAATCATAAAGGCTATGGTGACTTGAGATAGTCATAACATGGTGTGAGCATGTGCCAAGTCAACTCAAATAAAGCATCAAAGGAGAATACCACTATACTAAGCTTTAATATGCTAAAACAACGCATGATTCATCCAAGGCACATTAAGCAATCTCAATTGTTTATAACAAGTCATGCTACAACAAAGAATACTAAGCATAAAGCCAAAACAATATCAAGCATGGCATGACAAAGGATATGCCACGGTCAAAAACGAGCTCTTTTTACCACATAGGCATGAACTTTCCTACTCTTTTCCAAACCAAATGAAACTATTTGCAAACCAATATATGAAAGAGGGGGTCCAACCAATTTATTCAGAAAACTAAGCAAACCAAAGAAAACGAAAACCAAAACGAAAACGAAAAAGAAGACGCTCCAAGAACAACACAACTGTGCATGAAACAATAAAAATGAAGCGTTTGGAAGAAACCTGAGATTTTTATTGATGAAGAAGGGGATGCCTTGGGCATCCCCAAGATTTGACGCTTGTACTTCTTGGATATTTCTTGGGGTGACACGCGTGGCATCCCCAAGCTGGAGCTTTAGTCCATCCTTCATCCCATTACTCATTCCTTCCATACACCTGAAATTTTTCCTTCATACAGAACTTCACACAATCTCATTAGCAACATTAGTGCACTTAAGATAAATAAGTCTCAAGGTTCAGTTCTAACACCAAATAAACTTCCATTAGAACACTAGCTACTATAGCACTTCCCTTAAAAAGCTCAATTCTGTAACACCCCGTCCACTCCTAGGCCCAGGGGGTATCACTCCTGGCACCTTAATAGGATATCTAGACTGGCCCCACAGACCAACACTAGTCTTTTCTGCTCACTTTGTCCTCACTCGTACGCACCCGGTACCCACTTCCCGGTCGGTCACCCATCCTAGAATTGCTCTAGGCCAAGCACGCTTAACCTTAGAGTTCTTTTCGAATGAGCTTCCGGAAAAGAAGTTGCAATTTGTTGGTATGAGTATTCTATCAATCCTATTAAGCCATGTGCCTAGTCTCACATACAGCCACCCTTTAGAAGATCGATGCCCTCATCGATCAAGCACACCCCAGGAACATTCCCTCTTGGCACGCGTCTGTGCGTCCAGTGCCGGCACATGTGCCATGCCGTGTCCACTCCGGGCCACACGCGCCATGCTCCACATGTCGCGCCACTGACCCACACACACCCGTTTTAACCGCGAGGATCGGCTTTGATACCACTTGTAACACCCCGTCCACTCCTGGGCCCGGGGGGTATCACTCTTGGCACCTTAATAGGATATCTAGACTGGGCCCACAGACCAACACTAGTCTTTTCTGCGCACTTTGTCCTCACTCGTGCGCACCCGGTACCCACTTCCCGGTCGGTCACCCATCCTAGAATTGCTCTAGGCCAAGCACGCTTAACCTTAGAGTTCTTTTCGAATGAGCTTCCGGAAAAGAAGTTGCAACTTGTTGGTATGAGTATTCTATCAATCCTATTCAGCCATGTGCCTACATCACTCCTTTGTTCCGAACCTCGTTTGTCGAGATCTTCAGTCTGATTCCGAGGATGGTTGCACGATTTTCTACTGACTGTGCGGAGTAATAGTTTGGGTGCGTGATGGATTGGCCCCCATGCCGACTACCCATTCTATTTGCTCTCATACATTGAAGTGGATGAGAATGCATCGTTTCTCTCCTTCTATCGAAGTTAGAGGTGGCTTTATTTGTGGATACCTTTACCTTCGTCCTTTGTTCCCGGAGCTTTCCTCTCTATGATCTTGGACAACGGCCCTTTGTTGGTGGTGTCGCCGATTTCAAGATGGAGCAACAATCTTGTTAGTGGTGTCGCGAGGATCTACACGAAGCGAGAAGATTCAGATCGCCGACCTTCTTCCCGGTACCATGAGGCGGATCTCGAGGGCGAGATCCATTATTAGTGGTGTCGAATTGTGGCGCCCCGCAAAAACCACTACTAGAAAATCGCGTTGTTTTTGTGCATTGCATCATCATGACCGCATGCTCATGTCATCATGCCACATTGTATTTGAGCATCGCCATCATCATGCATGGTTTTGTCTTAAACTATTTTCGAAAACTCTATTATTGTTTTCTAAATACCCCGTCTTTAATTCAAATCAAAAAACACCGGGCTTGTCCGGAATATTTTGTTTTGTCTATCAACGGTTTGCAAAAGCCTCGTTTTTAATAAAGGAAACATTTAAATTATTTTTTGGGAGGCAGCCAGCCAGGCCCGAAAGCCCAGCCGTCCACCTCCAGATAAAAATCCTATCTAACCCAGATCCCCCAAATCTTTTCCTACCTAATCCTAATCTACCCATCCCCAGCCACCTCACCCCAGCCAATCACCGGTCGCCACCTCACCCTGGCCCAATCCTCCCTCCAACCCCTGTGCGCCACCTCAGCCGCTGGACACGCCAACTCCCACTCCACCTGCCGCCTGCCGCCAGCCTAGACCCACCCACCGACAGCTTTCCCGCCCGCGCGTGCTACCGCCACCCGCACGCGGACAACCGCCCTGGAACCACCACCTGCGCCTCCCCCGCGCCCCTGAACGCCACCTACCCTGCGTCCTTCCTCTCTCCTCCCTTCTCTCGCCTCCCCCTCCTCGCCGGAGCCGCCACCAGCTCCGCCCCGCACCCCGGCCTCCCTCCTGGCCGCGTCCCCGCCCCCGAGCACCACCATCGGGCTCCGCCACCGCTTCGGCCCCCGCCTCGGTTACCGCCTGCCGGCCCTGCGCCGAGCCCCGCCGCAAGCCCGCCACCCTCCTCGTGTCGATCTTCTCCGCCTCCCCGCCTCTCTGTCCGCACCGCCGCCACGGTTTTTCCCCGCCCTCCCTATCACCGACGCGGCCCCATCTCGACTCCGGTCGCGCCAACCCCGCCGGTGAGCGTCGCCGTCCTAGCTCCGGCTGTCTGTGAGGCCCCTGCTTCTCCTGCATCAGCATGCTGCACGCCCTCGTTGCCCCGTGTCGCTGTCGCCAGCAGCCGCATCTCCGTCGTCGTGCTCTGCCGCCTGGTTCTCCTCTGGCCGCCCGTGCCACCTCGTCCTCCTGCGCGTCGGCCGCCCGCGACCTCCCCGAGTGCCGCCTTCCTCTGTGGCCTAGTGTCGACGAGTTCCCCGCAGAGCCTCTGCCCTGCTCTGTTTGCTGTTCTGCAGGTCCCCGTCGCGTGTATGTGCCTAGTGGGCACCCGAAGACCAACATGTGGTTGGCTTTATTTGCAAACCGTGTCATCGCCAAGTCCAACCTCGGCGTGTCGTGTCTGTGTACCGAGCTGCTGCTACGAAGATTTTGTGAAGAACCATGGAACCTCAAGATCTTCACCACTGGAAGTGTTCCGCCAAGATTGCCATCGACAATGGAACCAAGACCGAACCCGGTGGCTTTTGCTAGACCATCAACAAGATCTACAATGGGACGCCATGACCGAGACCCCGGACCCGAAGACCACATGTGCGACAAGTACTCCTTCCCGGATGCGATGCTCGAGAACCCGGACGCCAAGGACGCCGACGCAGAACGCCAAGTTCTTCATCCCGGACGCCAAGACCGACCCGATACATGGACCCGACAAGATCGTCGTGACGACAAGATCGACACTGACCAGGGCGAATCCGATGCGCCCTAACGCCAAACCAAGTCCTTCGACCTCCGATCCCGTCGAACCGTTCCTCGCCGAACCCCAGTTCCGGACCCTAAGACCGAACCCCGGACCCCCTGGCACCCAAGATCTTTCAAACCCAGATGTGTGACCCTAAGCCTCTATTTTTATAATATGACATATACCTGTCGCATCATTAAATCATCATGCTTGCATACATGTCATCTGGTGGGTTGGGTTAAATAGTCGACTCACCTAAATTAAATATGGAGTCCATCTGCGGGATATCTTTGTCTTATTCTGGACTCCATTTAAATTTGTGTAGCGAACCGATGCCATGTGTTGCCTTGTTAATACAACATTTAAATTGCGGGGTAGTTAAATAACTTGAACCGTGTAATTAATTATCGGGCCCCCGGTTCCGCTTAATATTGCCTAATTGCACCGCATCTATGCCATGCCATGCATCATATCATAATCATGCCGGATCTTCTGCCCTAGTATTAAATATTGCATCCGGTGTTTCTGCTAGTGTTTGCTTCTTCGCGGATTAGGCCGATGAGTGGATACAAGTATCGACAAGTTCTCTGCATATGATCCGTCGGCAGTGTTTTCCAGGCGAGCATCTCTTCCGCTTCTACCTATTTTGCATTTATAGTCTTTATTTCCTCCTATTGATCTATTGCTATCCGTGTCATGATGCTTTAGTTTCCGTGCACCAGTTATATCCCGTGCAGCCTCTATATTGCCTTGGACACCTCCTATTACCCGTGTTTGGTAGATAGCTCGCCTTGCGAGTCGTAGTTGCTTGCTCAGGTGCGATCTCGTGTTGTCAAGTACCACAGTTGTTGAAATGTTGGCAGATGCTTGTTGGTGGAGATTCTTACTGGTGGAGATGATCATGACTTTAAATACAACTATTAAAAATGCTAGCTATAACTAAAGCAGAGGCATCGGTGGGCAATAGATGTTATTTGGTTCTTCCACGCTCACTTGTGTCCCGTAGGACCCCGAGTACTTGATACCTGTTCCTTGATTTTTCGCACTATCCACATCCGGGAGGCCTTATGGACCCCCCCTAAGCCAGAGCTTGATTCATTTCTATTTCTTGGGGCCACAAAGTAGTTTGGGGCTTTATTACTATCCTGTACTTATGCCATGCTTTACTGCTTTATTTACGATTGTGCGTGGAGCACTTGTACTGTTTAGGATTGCGGAGTGTTTTCACGGTATCGACAAGCCGAGTCACACTTTTGGGTTCCCAGTCGTTTATAGCCATTGGCGCAAACCTTGGGTCCGTCTCGGAGCCGGCCAACTTCGTTGCGGGTAGCTTAATGGGGTGGCCCCCTGAAATATTTATGAATCATGTGATCGCTTTGTCGTGAAAGCCTCGTTGGGTTTTGAGTTGGTTTTTCCGAGGTTGATCAAGTGTGTGTTGCTATTTGTGCACCCCTGCAGGGTAAAACTTTCTGAAAGCCGTGCCGGATATTCCGAGTCTGGGGCGGAGTTTCCCCAGACCGGATAATCTGGCCCTCACTTGGGCCAGATAATCCGGCCCCCAAAGTGTGCAACGGCTGGTTTTTTGGAAAGGGGTATAAGTACCCCTTCTTCCCCAACGTCCAGAACTCTTGATTCATTCGAAATTGACCAGACTTTGTGCAAGAGCTCTCATTCTCAATCTCCCACTTCAACCACTCGAAGGTCTTGATCTTTGGTGGAATTGAAGGAGGAGAAGTTCATCATCAACATCAAGAATCAAGTGCTTCAACTCCTCTCCATTCACTTGGAGAAATCCCTGATCTAGTATTCTTGTCAATACCTAGATCTTGTTATTGTGTTTGACAACTTTGTTCTTGTGGCAGCTTGTTGTCATTTCGGGAGCCTCCAAGTTGTTGTGGAGTTGTTGCCCCGCTAGTTGTGTAAAGGCGCCGGTGCCCGCCTCGAAGGGTACCTATAGTGGAAGGTGGATCAGGCCTGTTGTGGCGAGATCCATCGGAGAACAGGGTGAGGCCTTTTGTGGCGTGGTGGTCTTAGTACCGCCCACCCCTCCAACGCAGACGTACTTCCCTTAACAAGGAAGGAACTGCGGTCAAACAAATCCTGTGTCTCCGCGTGCTTCACTTCGGTTCACTCGTTCCTCTTCCACTCGCTCCTTACTCGCTAGTAGATAGGTTTGCATATAGGGAAATTCCCCACATTAGTTTATCTAGAGAATTTACCTTTGTGCTAAGCCTAAAATTGAAAAAGAATTAAAAACTGGTATAGCACCTATTCACCCCCCCCTCTAGGTGCCCATACAATCCATTTCAATTGGTATCAGAGCCCCGGCTCTTAATTCGGGCTTAACCGCCTAAGAGTAGTATGGGTACAAGGGATGATGGAAATGAGGCTGTGGATAAAGTCACAATGGATGATCTCAAGTCGTTGGAAACAACCTTGTTGAAATCCTTTGAGGACAAGATGGAGGAGATGAATCAAATGATTGTTCGCCTTACATCATCCATAGCCCCATCTCCATCCTCCTCTGAGGCTCCCTCACCATCATCTAAGGAAAAGGGTAACACCGGATCCAAGGATGATGATGTGGAAGGTGAAAAACTAAATGGTTCCACCTCCAAAAAGGGAAGTGGTAAGGAGGAATATAGTGAGGTTCGCCACGTATATTCCCTCGACCCACCTATCCCTCATCCTCATATAAACAATAGGGGTGATCCACCCAAGCTCACTGCATCTTCTTTTAACCAATGGCAATTTCTAATGAAATCTCATGTTTGCAGCTCCTCCATTGAATTGTGGAGGATCATTGAAGAAGGTCTTCATGTTGGAGATCAAACCAATCTAACAAGAAGGGAAGTTGTGGATAGCCAGTTGAATGCCACTGCTCTCCACATGATACAGCTGGGTGTGGGTCCCAAGGACATGCCACACATTGAACATCTCAACACGGCTAAAGAGGCGTGGGATGCTCTTACGGACCTTTTTGTTGGAAATGAAAGCATGAGAAGAAACCGGTATGATGCCCTTAGTAACGAAGCTGAGGGATTCTACATGTTGGATGGTGAAAACCATGAGGACATGTATAGAAGACTCAAGGGCATCGCAACAACATTTCGGAAGCATGGGGCCACTCACTTTGATGATGCATGGATAAAAAGGAAGTATGTGAGTGTCTTAATGCCTTTCAAACCGACGGATTTGAAGAGCTTGCAAGGTAGACACAACTATCATCAAATGACATCCAATGAAGTCATGCAAGAAATGGCGTCATTCAAAGTGGCGGCAAAGAATGCTGAAGATGCCCGTGCTCGGGCCATTGGAATGCAAAAGGGTGTCAATATGGCTCTCAAAGCCAATGTTGCTGAGCAAGAGGATGATGAAGGAGCATTTGAGAGGATATCCATGGACTGCCCCGATGAGGTCAAACATGCTCATGGTGAGTACATGGCATTCTATGCAAGGAACTTTTGGAAGGACCCTGCCAAAGCCAAGTCTGAACTTGAGCGCAAGAACGGGTCAAATGGAAGAAGAGAAAGTGGCCCAAGATTGAGAACTTGCTTCAAATGTGGAGATAGACTGCACTTTGTAGCCGAGTGTCCTTATGAAAATAGAGAAGACAATGGTGGCAGGCTCATTCTTAAAGAGAAAACGAAAGTTCCTAAGGAGAAGCCATTTGCTAAGAAGAATGATCCTTTCAAGAAGCAACCCAAGATGGTCCTTGTAGCTCAAGAGGAATACTCCTCCGCAAGTGAAGATGAAGAGGATGATGATAGTTCCCACGAAGTGGCTGCTATAGCCACCACATCGACTCCCTCCTCTCTCTTCGACTCGCCGAACGAGAACGCCATCAACAACAACGCCACTTGCCTAATGGCAAGAGGATCTGAGGTATCGACTTCTAACTCCTAATTTTCTAAGACTAACATAATTTTAGATATGGATGATCATGACAGTCTTGAAATGAAAGAAGTTATTGCCTTGGATATTTTTTTCACTAACCTACAAGGTGAGCACAAACTCCATTTTGATACTCTTATGAGTCAACTTGCTCGAGCCGAAGATCTCCTTGAAGAAAAGGGCAGAATTGAAAGAGAAGATGCTTTGGAGATAGCCTCTTTGAAGAATGCCTTGGAAGAGGAAGAGGAAACTCGAGTTTCTTTGGAAGAAAGACTCGAATCCCTAGAGGAGTCACAAGAAGAAGCTATAGCTCAGCTCATTAAAGAACGTGACCATGCCCTTGCCAAGGTAAATAAACTAAAGAAAGAAAAGATTGATTTTGGGGTTGTTCATGCTAGACTTTTGGAGAAGTTTGATGATCTTGAAAGTTCTCACAAGGCATTGGAGAGTGATCATTCTACTCTAAATGAGTCTCATGACCAGCTCCAAACTCAATTGAAATGGTATGATGTACCAAGTACCTCATCTTCATCCGTTGGAAAAGAGATCTTGCAAGGAGTTCTCAATACAAAGGTAAAGGGGTTATTGATGAGATACTGAGCAGGCAAAGGGCAAACAACAGTAAAGAAGGTCTTGGTTACATACCCAAGATAAAGAGCAAGAAAAACAAGAAGAAGAAGAACAAGACTACTCAATCAAAGACTAGCAACATTACCAATGACAAGACTAATTATGATGGTTTTGCAGGGATCAACAATCCTAACTTCGAACTATATTGTGATGCTTATGGTGATGTGTATGCTAGTTATGTAGGGCCTTATGATTGTTACATTCCTTGGTCTATTTGGGTTCCCAAGACCCTTGTTACTAACATGAGAGGACCCATTGAAAAATGGGTACTTAAAACCAAGAAGTAATTTTCTTGCAGGGCTATGCTTCCGGTGGTTCTAAATGGGTACTCGATAGCGGTTGTACGAGTCATATGACCAGAAGCAAGGAGATCATCATGGAGATGCGGCCAAACCTTGATCACATTACCGTCTCCTATGGTGACAAGTCAAAATCTGAGGTATTGGGTCTCGGCAAAGTTGTGGTGGCTCACAATATCTCCCTCGTGGACGTCATGCTTGTTGAAACCCTCGGGTATAACTTACTTTCAGTTCGTGCCCTTGGTAAGATGGGCTTTGCAGTTTACATTGATGCTAATTTGGTGGTACTCTTGTGGAGCAAGTCTCTAAAAGTCGCTTTCGTGGGATATGTCGAAAACGACCTGTATGTGGTAGACTTTTCGGGGAAAACCACTACAGGTCCGATGTGTCTTTTCAGAAAGGCTGACGCGGGTTGGCTATGGCATCACCGACTAGCCCACGTCAATATGAGAACTTTGCAAAGTCTCCACAAGGGTGGCCACATTCTTGGACTAAAAGAAAATGTCTCTTTTGCCAAAGATCGTGTCTGCAGGGCGTGTGTTGAAGGGAAAATGCATGATTCTCCTCATCGAAGGAAAACCATTATCTCTTCAAAAAGGATCTTGGAGCTTCTTCATGTGGATCTTTTCGGATCTCCATCTCATGCAAGCCTTGGTGAGAAAAAGTATTGTCTAGTGATTGTTGATGATTACTCAAGATACACTTGGGTTTATTTCTTCAAGTTGAAGAGTGAAACTCAACAAACTGTCATCGACTTCGCCAACGAGGTTCAACGTCAACACAACGTCCCCATTCTGGCTATAAGGAGTGATAACGGCTCGGAGTTCAAGAACTACACCTTAAATGAGTTCCTAAGTGAAGAGGGGATAAGACATCAATATTCCGCTGCGTACACCCCTCAACAAAATGGTGTAGCCGAGAGGAAGAATCGAACTCTAATGGACATGGCAAGATCAATGTTGGCCGAATTCAAACAACAAGAAAGGTTCTTGACGCACAGAAAGGACTGAATCAAGATTCAAGTGTCTTGACACGAGATTCAAGTGTTTTGACACTTGGTGAAATCACAAGAATATTTTGATCAATCATTCTTTGAGATGTACACATCCAGATATGTCCTATGCTCTAAATGTTATGAGCATATATCAGAATGACTCATAAGATGATCATTGGACAATAGTAGGGATATTCCTATGATCTTTGGAAGAACTAAGAATATATTATTTATATAGTGATGACAAATAGTTCATTGTAAATTGTTGCATTGATACTAGTTTTGTCACAAATTAATTTTATCTCAATTTAAACTATGGGTGGCAACATGTAATGGAAAGGAAGTTCCATAACGGATTTGGTTGAGTACCAAAGTTAAAACATTGTGACAGATACTACAACAAAAGGCTAAGTATATGACTGCTAATGTAGCAACAAATGAGGGCATTTGCGTCAAGTAGTTTGTTATCAAACTAGGTGTGGTTCATAGCGGGATAATACTATGAAGATACATTGTATGACAATTGTATCAACATGATTTAATCCCAAGGAACTAAAGGTCTCACCAAAGGACCAAATTTATACAATGCCATCTCATTGGAGAATGAGTAATGCGTAGAAACGCAAGGACATGCAAATACACACGGACCTGGAAGTGTCAGATCCGAAAATTATGTTTACCACTAGCAATAGTGTCTATACAACACCAGAAAGCCATAGGTGTTGAATGCACAAGTTTTTAACTAGATTATTGACTCTAGTGCAAGTGGGAGATTGTTGGAGATATGCCCAAGAGGCAATAATAAAGTGGTTATTATTATATCTTTATGTTTATGATAAATGTTTACATCCCATGCTATAATTGTATTAACCAGAAACATTAATACTTGTGTGTTTTGTAAACATAAAAGAGTCCCTAGTAAGCCTCTTGTTAAACTAGCTTGTTGATTAATGGATGATCATGGTTTCCTGATCATGGACATTGGATGTCGTTAATAACAAGATCATATCATTAGGAGAATGATGTGATGGACACACACCCATAGTAAGCATAGCATAAGATCAAGTCATTAAGTTCGTTTTGCTACAAGCTTTCAAATGCATAGTAACCTAATCCTTCGACCATGAGTTTATGTTAATCACCATCACCGGATGGATACTTTGATGACATCAAACACCGCTTCATAACTGGGTGGTTATAAAAGTGACATTGGGTATTCTGAAAGTATGTGTTGAAGCGCATGGACCAAGATTGGGATTTGCCCATCCATATGACGGATAGATATGCTCTGGGCCCTCTCGGTGGAATGTCATCTAGTTAGCTTGCAAGCATGTGACTAGGTCACAAGGGATGACATATCACGGAAAGAGTAAAGAGTACTTATCAGTAACGAGGTAGAACTAGGTATGGAGATACCGACGATCAAACCTCGGATAAGTAGAGTATCGCGTGACAAAGGGAATTGGTTTCGTATGTTAATGGTTCTATCGATTACGAAGTCATCATTGAGTATGTGGGAGCCATTATGGATCTCCAGATCCCGCTGATGGTTATTGATCAAAGAGGTCTCTTCATCATGTCTGCATATTCACGAACCGTAGGGTGACACACTTAAGGTTCGAAGTTGTTTTAAGTAGATGTGGAATATGCGTTGGAGACCGAATGTTGTTCAGAGTCTCAGATTGGATCCGGGACATCACGAGGAGATCCGGAATTGTCCGGGGAATAAGATTCATATATTGGGGATCATTTTCTATGTTAGGAAATGTTCTGGAGTGTTTTTATGGAGATTCTAGAAGGTTTCAGAATGTTTTGAAGGTTCTAGAAGATTTCTTGGAGTTTGCTTGAAACCAAGAAAGGATCAAGGAGTCTTTGTGGGGCAAGACACGGATTCGTGGGGGAGGATGATTCCTCCCCCCCTCCCAATCCGCCGGCCAAGGAGGGAGGGGAGTCCTACTAGGACTCCCCCTCCCATGGCGCCTCCCTCCTTTAAATAGAGGGGAGGGGGCGCCACCCCCTATGACTCTCCCATAACAAACCCTAGCCACCGCCTCTCTCCTCCTCCTTCGCTCTGCTTAGGCTTAGGCGAAGCCCTGCAGAATTCTCTACTCCACCACCACCACCACACCGTCGTGCTGCTGGGATTCCGTGGAGAAGATCTACTACCTCCACTGCTTGCTGGAACGGGGAGAGGAAGGTCTGCTTCGACTCCGCATGTGTGACCGACTGCGGAAGCGCTGCCGGAACATGGCGCCGGAAGGATCGTCCACACGATCTTGAGATCGGCAAGTGATCGACTACATCAACCCCGAGATCTAATCTCATAACGCTTTCGGATCTACGAGGGTTAGTACAGATCTATCTCATTGCACATATCTAATAGATTAGATCTTGGCTTTTATCTAGATTAGATCTGGGTTTTGTTCGTTCTTGCGGTAGAATTTTTTTGTTTTCCATGCTACGAACCCATCATGAGGATCCTAACTTCCCGAACCATGTCTACAAACTCGATAAGGCACTCTATGGCCTTAAAAAAGCCCCACGTGTGTGGTATGAGCACCTTAAAGAGCTTTTATTAGATCGTGGCTTCGAAGTTGGGCAAATCGATCCCACTCTTTTTACTAAGAAGGTTAAGGGGAGCTCTTCGTATGCCAACTATATGTAGACGATATCATTTTTGGTTCTACTAACAAAGCTTTTAACGGTGAATTTTCAAAGCTTATGACTGATAGGTTTGAGATGTCTATGATGGGGGAATTATGGTTCTTTCTTGGATTCGATATCAAGCAACTAAGAGAAGGAACCTTTATTAATCAAGCAAAGTACATCCAAGACATGCTCAAGAGATTCAAGATGACGGATCTAAATGGTGTTGCTACTCCGATGCAAACAAAGTGTCATCTCGAACTCAACCCTCATGGTAAAGATGTGGACCAAAAGGTATACCGGTCCATGATCGGATCTCTTCTTTACCTCTGCGCATCTAGACCCGATATTGTGTTGAGTGTGGGAGTGTGTGCAAGGTATCAAGCAGCTCCTAAAGAAAGCCACTTAGTGGCGGTCAAGAGGATCTTTCGGTATTTAGTTCATTCCCCCAACTTTGGTCTCTGGTATCCCAAGGGCTCCAATTTCTCTTTATGTGATTATACTGACTCAGATTGGGCTGGTGATAAGGATGATCGGAAGTCAACTTCTGGAGCTTGTCAATTCTTGGGAAGATCTCTTGTATGTTGGTCCTCCAAAAAGCAGAATTGTATATCTCTCTCCACTGCCGAAGCTGAATATGTTGCTGCTGCCAGCGCTTGTACCCAATTATTGTGGATGAGGCAAACTTTAAAGGAGTACGGTGTCAATTGTGACAAAGTGCCTCTTTTATGTGATAATGAAAGTGCTATCAAAATTGCGTACAATCCAGTTCAACACACAAGGACGAAGCATATTGAGATTCGGAATCATTTTATTCGTGACCATGTTGCTCGAGGTGATATTGATCTATCTTTTGTGAGCACGAAGAATCAACTGGCGGATATTTTTACAAATCCACTTGATGAAGCAAGATTCTGCTATTTGAGGAATGAGCTAAATATCATTGATTCCGGGAGCTTGTCTTGATTACTCATGCACCCACTTGTACATCTCAATCCTTGTTTGGTCTAGGTGTGGGCATGGATATAGGGGGAGTGTGGTCCTAACATATTGGGCTAACCCTCCCCCCATAATGCCAATAGCAAGTTATATCATTTCTCTTAATATCATGTTGTGATATGTGAGCTTATTGATGAGTATTGGTCGTGAACCCAAGATATATCTTCGCGGTGTCACACCATACACTCCAACAAGGTGGCTTCGTCCACCACCCTCTCCTTCATGGAGAATTGGATCTTTTTGGATGTTATTTGCTCTCTCATGTTCTTATGGGAATCACACTCAATCTTGGCTTTTATTTGATTTGGATTTTGCAATTTTGATGTCTCGATCCCATGGGGCGCTAGCATCGCTCTTCTCCCTTTTTGGTGTCTCGATGCCAAAGGGGGAGAAGTAGTTCTATTAGGTTGTCCGTGGATTTGCATGGGTCAGGCATAAGCACTTGCACTTTTTATTCGTTATTTCTTGCTTATGCCCATTTAACGTTGAACTTTTATATTCGTGGTTTGTGATTTGTGGTTGAGACTTTATGTGGTTGTCTGGATGATGCCTATGGACTTCATATCATGGATTATGCTCATGGTTATATCTATTCATATCCTACTTCTGGTGGTTTATCACGGAAGGCGCGCGCTCATAATGGTTATCCACTAATAATGATGATTTATGTCAAGGATGCCTATTCTCTACTTCGGTGGTATGTGTTTTTGCCCTTTTGTGTATGGAATAGATTCACCGATTTGTGTGCATTTGTATTCCAATGCAAAACTCTATTATGCACACATTGAGGGGGAGTCCTCTCCATAGTTATCTCTGTTTATCTTGTGTCTTTCTCCTGCAAATCCTGGTATTGTCATCTAACACCAAAAAGGGGGAGACTGAAAGAGCATTTCATGTTTTCCTATGTATTACGTGTTAGATAACAATACTATGGAGACTATTCATGTGCGCTAAGTGTGCAGGAAGTTTTGAGGGGGGGGCGGATTATCCGCCCCTCCAAGGGCCGGATAATCCGGCCTACCTCATCTCTCAAGGAAGCCATGGTGCGTTGCTCAGTGTCCAAGCGGATTTTCTCCCGGAAAATCTGAACTGGGGCGTTTTTTCCTCCCCAGGCCAGATAATCCAGGTTTCGCAAGGGCCGAATAATCCGGCCCCCAATTTTCGAGCAAAAGGACCCAAGGCGCGTCGCTCAGTATCCGGTCGGATTTTCTACCGGAAAATCTGAACTGGGGTGGTTTTTTCTCCCCAGGCCAGATAATCCGGCCTTCGCATAGGGCCGGATAATCCGGCCCCCAGAAGTTGATCAAGGGAAAGCTCGGCGCGACGCTCAGAGAGGGGGCGGATTGTCTGCCGGATATTCCGAGTCTGGAGCAGAGTTTCCCCAGACCGGATAATCCGGCCCTCACTTGGGCCGGATAATCCGGTCCCCAAAGTGTGCAACGGCTGGTTTTTTGGAAAGGGGTATAAGTACCCCTTCTTCCCCAACGTCCAGAACTCTTGATTCATTCGAAATTGACCAGACTTTGTGCAAGAGCTCTCATTCTCAATCTCCCACTTCAACCACTCGAAGGTCTTGATCTTTGGTGGAATTGAAGGAGGAGAAGTTCATCATCAACATCAAGAATCAAGCGCTTCAACTCCTCTCCATTCACTTGGAGAAATCCCTGATCTAGTATTCTTGTCAATACCTAGATCTTGTTATTGTGTTTGACAACTTTGTTCTTGTGGCAGCTTGTTGTCATTTCGGGAGCCTCCAAGTTGTTGTGGAGTTGTTGCCCCGCTAGTTGTGTAAAGGAGCCGGTGCCCGCCTCGAAGGGTACCTATAGTGGAAGGTGGATCAGGCCTGTTGTGGCGAGATCCATCGGAGAACAGGGTGAGGCCTTTTGTGGCGTGGTGGTCTTAGTACCGCCCACCCCTCCAACGCAGACGTACTTCCCTTAACAAGGAAGGAACTGCGGTCAAACAAATCCTGTGTCTCCGCATGCTTCACTTCGGTTCACTCGTTCCTCTTCCACTCGCTCCTTACTCGCTAGTAGATAGGTTTGCATATAGGGAAATTCCCCACATTAGTTTATCTAGAGAATTTACCTTTGTGCTAAGCCTAAAATTGAAAAAGAATTAAAAATTGGTATAGCACCTATTCACCCCCCCCCCTCTAGGTGCCCATACGATCCATTTCACATACCCTACACATGCTGTTCTACGACCCGCATGGCTCAAACAACTCTTGTAGTAATGGCTCATGGGATGGAGGAACAAGCTTCGGTGGGGTTTAAAAGTAAAGGCTATGCAGTACTTGGGATTCAATTTAATGCAATCGCGACTCAATGATGCAATAATAAGATAGAGGCAATAGGTACTATATGTATGCAAGCATGTGGTAGTGCTTGCCTGGCAGCTCAGTTGAAGCGAGGGACGGATCTGGGTAGTGCTCCTGGGATTCTTGATATATCCCCTGCTCAGCGCCTATTCGAAGAAGAACCAAACAAACAAGGGCCAACATAAATAGAGTGCACAAGCATAGGAATTAAAATGCGACAAACAAACAATCATGCCATGATGAATGATGCACAAGTTGCATGGCAATAATGTAGCATGGCATGGGTGAGGTGTGGGGTACAAGATTAAAGCATTTTATTAAGTTTTTAGGCCGGTTTGCTCTCATAACACTTGCTGTATACTTATATTTATATGATGCATGCTGCAATTTATAACATGGAATGCATAGATAGAACGGGCTCGTCGCATTGATCGATTTAGACATATTATTTGTCAAATTTGGAGTTATAAAACTAAAGTTATTAATTAATTAAGAAAAAGGGCATTTTATTGTAATTTTAATCATCTCGAAATTTTAAAGTGCTCAAACATTATTTTGAATAGCATATTTGAATTCCTCACATTTTTCTAATTCAAAAACATATATCAAAAGTATTATTTGGATTTGTAATTTAAAAGTTATTTAAAAACAGATTTGAATTTGAATATAAACAATTTTGAATTTGTTTTGTTTAAACAGATAACCAGGAAACGTTTTATACACAGCCTCAGCTAGCCCCAGTCACTGACGGTGGGGCCGCGCGGAGCTGGCTGAAACCAACACGCGGTAGACTTTTCTCACCGTGTCCACAGCGAGCCACAGTGGTTGACAAGTGGGCCTTGCCTTGATCGACCCCACAAGCCAGCGGGTGAAGGAGCAGGTGCCACCTGGCGCGGCCGGGGACTGCGGGTTTAGACGCAGAAAGAAGGGGTGCCTAAACGTAAAACTGCCACAGTCGATGACAGGCGGGCCCGGACTGGACTGCGGGTTGCGAAAACAAAAGGTTGGGGGGTTAACTGGAAAACAACCCCACGCGTGTTTTTCTTCCTGCGTGTTATTGACGGATCTGACGCCGGTACGCAGAGCGCGGCAGAGACTCGAACGCGCGACCTGGCGCTGGCGCGCGGTGGTGGCTACCGATGCGGCGGCTAGAAGAGGCTACCGTGGCGGGACGGCGGCAGCGACGTCACGCACAGAGAGTACCCGACAGAATGATCTGCTCCTCTAGGAAGAGATGATGAGCGAGAGGATGTCAGGGGGGGTCGGAGGCTCACCGCAGGGCTCTCGGTGGTGGTGGATCGGGAAGGCGTGCAGCGGATTGGCGGTGGAGCTGGAGGACAGCGAGCTAGGGTTTCGCTCGGGCAACGTCGGTGTACAGCGGTCTGGGGCTCCTCCTCCTCGCTGGCGCGTCCAGGGTAACACAGGGGGTCCTCCTCGGTCTCCTTGACCACCTCCACGTCGCCCACGCCGGCTGAAAACGAGGAAGCGGTGGCGCTTCTGACGGTGACTGGTGAGAGAGGGGTTGGTGACGGTGGAGAAGAAGAGGGGAGGGGCAAGGCCCTAGGGTGGATCTGGCGAGGCAGAGACGTGGGGAGGTGGCTAACGCGAGGGAGAGAGACAGGGAAGAGGCCGGTGGGGCGCGGGATAGACAAAGGTGGCCTCGGCCACCTTTACTCCTCCTCCTCCTCACGTGCTCATCATGGGGAGGCCAGGCAGAGGCTGCAAGGGGGGCCAGCAGAGGGGTGAGACCAGGCTCGGCTGGGTCCAGCAGGCAGGGAGAGAGAGAGAAAAAGGGAGGGGAGGGCTCGGGTGAGCTAGGGTTAGATTGGAGAGGGTGGCTCGGGTTAGGGTTTCTAGGGTTGGGGTAGGGGGGTAGCTGGGGTGGGCCAGCATGGTAGAGAGAGAGAGGGAAAAAGCTTCGGCATGGGTAAAGAAGAGAGGGTAGATGGGGTAGATCATCATGGTGGTGGTTGGGTGGTTCGAGTGTGGCTCGGGTTAGGGTTTGGAGCAAGCACAAGCAAGGGAGAGGTGTGGTGATGGATAAGGAGAGATAAGATAGGGTTTAGCTAGAGTTGCAAGATCAAGCCAAAAGGTGGAAGAGAGATGGTGAGGGTGAAGAGATGGTGTTTGATCTCACATGACCACGCATGGGAGCATACACATGTGAGGGTCTTGATGCACAAGGCAAAGAACAAGGATCAAGATGAGGAGGATTGAGTAAGAGGAAAAGGGAAGCTCACCAAAGAAAGGGTTCACTCCAAAACCCAAAGAAAACCAAAGGAGAAAAGATGGGGTGCTTGCATGGCCCATGCATATGTATTAAATGCTAGGTTTTATCTTGTGAAAACAAAATAATTCATCATGGCATTAAGCACATATGCATTCCCAAATATGGTGTAAGGCCAAGCTATGGGAAAAGATAATTGGATCCATCCCAACCCACATGAGCTAGATTAAATGCCAAAAGAAATAAAAGCCCATGGGTAAATAAGGATGGTGGAATTATAAGGTGGTGACAAAGAAAGGTGGTGGAGTGGAATAAAAGATATGCCCCCAACTCAACTTGGGCATCTAGCATTTATCAAGAACCAAATACAATGTATCAAGAGCCAAATACAATTAATAATGTGTATGAGAGAAGAACCAAATGGAAAAGGGTTTTATATGATGCTCAAATGCAAGGTGGCATGATGACATGAGAATGATATAATTATGATGCAACAATTATATGTAGGAAGTAGCCATTATATTCCTAGACCAAGTAGCATTACAATTGTTAGACAATTGGGATTCTACAACTCTCCCCCACTAAACAAGAATCTCGCCCCGAGATTCCTAGGAAAAAGAAAACAACACAAGGAGAGGCGGGTGTTCGGAACAAAGGTTACCCTCACGTTCCCAAGTTGATGAACCACGAAATGGTGCGACCACTACCCCTTGCAAAACTTGCTAGACTTGTTGCGAGTATTGCGTTTTGCTTCAAGAACAAAGGGTTAGAAGAATTGTAGGATTATCGTGAGACAAGAAGGATAGGATGAACATAGCTTCGGTTTTCTCAAGAAACATGATAAAAGAATAGGACCACTTGTGAAAGAAATAGAAAGGATGATGTATCAGGGAGAAAGAAACGACACACCATTAAGATTAAAGATTTACCGATACGAGATAGGATGAAACTTTGTCTCGCCGGAAGAAAAAGAGCTAGGTTGGAGAGGTTTTGAACCACTATGACAATAGCATTGTATCTTCTCTCGGATCTGAGAAATGAAGTTCGGAAACAATATTGCCTTCAAACAATAGAGTTCCTTGATATCAACGGAAGATTGAGTTAGACATCGTCGGATTAGATTCTTCTTGCGCCGGTAAGAACCGAAGGATCACGCAATTGAGGTGCGCGGATATTACTTCCAGAGACGGCTGTGAAGCTAGATCATGGTGGAAATCCCGAGAAGCAAAGAATATGGAGGATCTGGAGTTTATTGTAGAGATACTTATTGCTTCCTTTAGCCTTGGGGCTAACGCAATAGATTTGCGGCTGATGGCATCAACCATAATTGGCTTTACCACAGAAAAAATTTGATGAAACAAAGAGAGAGATAGTTTTCCTTCCATCTTGTTTGGGAATGTCGAGCACCGGTAGAAAGACGAGGACCGAAAAGAGTTTTTCGTTTGTTCCCACCAGATAATTAAAGATTTTGCTCTGTGTAGAAAGGGCGAGATCACCAAGAAGAGATTATTGATTACTTTCTTCGAGGGAGCACTCCGGAACAACAAAGACGAAAGTAAAAGTATCGAGGGATAAAGGCCACTTCTATCTTCCGTGGAATGAGTGGAATCACATTAATTCACCAATTCAATGTACAAGAGCGAATGATAAGAGTAGTGGTATGGTAGCTACTCCATCCCGCACTCAAAGCATTACTCCGCACATGAATAAGAAAACCATGCAACCCAACTACCGAAACCGACTGAAGGTATTGACAATAACTCGTGGAACTTCGTTAGAAAACAAGGATAGATGCAAACGATTTGCCGGATTCACAGATAGATAAAGATGATGATGTTGTCGTCATGTTGGAAGTACCAAGCCACCGGAAAGATATGAAGGAAGATTACGGAGAACAACTACAAGATTCAACAGCTACAGAAAAGATAGCACCAACTTGAACAGAAGGAATACAAGATCTGGAAGGTCTTCATGGCCTCCGGTGGATTGAGCATAGACGATAGAGCGAGAGGGTTTCAAGAGATTACTTAACGAGATAGAGGTGAAAAGGACTCCATGTTCTTCTTGAAATGATTGAGAGAGGTTTAGCAGTCTTGAGGAAAAATCTTTAGCGGAACGACGATGATAACTTGCCAACAAGGAATAACTCCAGATTGATTGAAGATGGAGGATGGAATTAACAATGGACTTGCTGATTCCAGAATTGAAGCGATGTATTTAGCAGAAGGATGTGGTCGAGATAGGTGACTTCAAGAAGCCAGAATTCGCACTTTGAGAACTTTGCACACCGGCAGTGTTCACGAAGCTTGAGAGAAAGGGACACAGATGATTTTCCATGTTCTTCCATTGATATAGAATAGACAAGCATATCATCAAGGTATAGCACCGCGGATTAACATGATATTCCAAGAATATCACGTTCAAGAGGCGGAAGAAACGAACTAATGCTCGAAACACTTTCTGATCTCAACGCTCTTTGAAAGATCGACATTACGAGCAAGGATTCATGTTGAAAGAGATGCACTGGAAGAATAGATTATCTGGTCCTTCGGAAGAGGACAGGAATTGCCACCTGGTTCACATCATCGATCGGGTCACCGGTTACAAAGATAAAGAGATCTTGGATAAAGAAATGATGATATCTCCTACCTTAAGCAAAGATATCAGAGACGAAAAGATGCAATTCCCTCGTATCAAAGAGAATTTTGCAGATATGGAGTTCCAAAAAGATGTGAAGCATGATAAACAGATGATAGACCACCGTAGTGCCTTGGAAAACTCCGGATTGCCAAAGATACTTTAATATGCATAGATATGATCACGGTGTACTCAAAATCACAGGAGATAACCGTCACCATCTGGAGGATAAAGTTGATAGCATTTTCCATATTCCACTCATGATAAGTGTCATATAGCTATGCTGAGAACCAAATTACAATCACCAGCATCGGATCGACACCTGTTATGTAATTAGCTCAAGAGAATTTAGCGATGAAGTAAAACTCCAGGATTAAGCATTGGTGACAAAAGAATGAGTTAACATGAACATGGCGATAGAGGAAGAAAGATAATGTTTCACACACGACTGAAGAGGATTATGGAAACACAGATGTATCAAAGAAAAAATTTCCGCATTTTTTGGCATTAAAATACCAATAGATGCGCAAAACCACTAAGCAGATAGAGATTCGCAACTCCACATTCTGTGAAAGCATGCAGGAAGGAAGAACACCCTTAACAAGATTCCGCCGGTTAACAAAGAGTCGGATAGATCGCGTCGGTTTACAAAAGCCTGTCGGTATGGAGTGTACCAACAGTTGATAACCAAAGGCAGATAGCGATAACAAGTTGGATGCAACAGATAGACAAGGAATTACACACACACATACACACACACATAACCTATGGTACTACGGAACCCAGAACATGTGAATCCTAGTTTGAATTGTTAGAAGAGGATTGAAAACGTTACACTTCCTTACCAGAAAAGGGTGGGTGGGTCGGTAAGAAGGAAAATGAAAGCAGTCCTACTCTCACGTTTTGTTTTTTCCCTAGTATACATAGCTACCAAAAATATTTGCTAGACTGACAACGACCATATGGCTGAGACCCTGAAGGGCAGGATGGCTCTGATACCAATTGTAACTACCTCGGTGAATTACGCTCTTAGTTACATGCCTGGATGAGTGAAAATGGTTAAAATAGTACGGTGGGGCCAAATGCCACTCACAGGTAGACCTTTCGGCCGTCCTAACCATTTCCAGAACATCGGGACAAGAACGAGCGGCGTAAACGGCAGGCGAAGGGATCGACTACATACACAAATGAGTATGTATGCAAGCCACATACAACAGTCCTCAGAGCCATTCCATCTAAAAAGAAATAGAAATATTGCAACGCCATACGGCAAGATCCAAATATCCTAGATAGAGATAATATTTTAGGATAGCTCCTCATACATCAAACATCAGAATATCAGGCGGAAGCGGAAAACAAGATCCGAGTACGGATAAGAAGCAAATCGGCATAAGATGCCGCATAAATAAACACATCCCGCCCACAGATCTCACGGATCCCCGTTCCCGGAATCTCTACACCGAGTGATCGTTGCCAACATCGTCCGTCTCCTCCACCCAGTATCCATCTTGCGAGTATACCTGTTCATCTGAATCAAACAATTTATCGTGTGAGACCCTAGGGGTACTCAGCAAGTCTTTATGCCTCTAAAGGGGACACAACCTGGGGTGACGCAATTGCAGCAAAAGATAATCACTAACAATTCTATAGATACTCTCTAACCATCCGCCTAACCAATGATAGACGGATGTCTGTTAAATAAGAACAACAGTTATAACAGTAATATTAACAGATCCATCCCCCTTCTCGCTTACCAACGAGAAAGCGGACGAACAATCTCCATCCGTTGGCAGTTTTATTAACCATTCCATGAGTGTTGCACTATTTACTAGTCAGGTACTTAGTCAAATTAAATGCGGTACTTTAGTTATACTTGTCTATGACCGAGAAACTGTGCTCCAAGTCGTCCATAACCGCGGACACGGCTTTCAGAAAGATTTACCCTGCAGGGGTGCACAAATAGCAACACACACTCGATCAACCTCGGGAAAACCAAATCAAAACCCAATGAGGCATTCACGACAAAGCGATCACAGGATTCAGAAATGTTTCAGGGGGCCACCCCACTAAGCTACCCGCAACGAAGTTGGCCGGCTCCGGAACGGACCCAGGGTTTGTGTGGACGGCGGTAAACGACTGGGAACCCAAAAGTGTGACTAGGCTTGTCGATACAGCGAAAACGTGTCATGATCCTAAACAGTACAGGTGCTCCAAGCACAATCATAAATAAAGCAGTAAAGCATGGCATCAGTACGGGATAGTAATAAAGCCCCAAACTACTTTGTGGCCCTAAGAAGTAAGAATGAATCAAGCTCTGGCTCAGGGGGGTCGATAAGGCCTCCCGGATGTGGATAGTGCGAATAGTCAAGGAACAGGAATCAAGTACTCGGGGTCCTACGGGACACAAGTGAGCATGAAAAACCAAATAACAGATATTGCTCACCGGTGCCACTTTCATTAGTTATCCCATTACTACTCAGATTAAGTTGTTTAGGTACCTCATTCTCCATCAGACTCTCACATACCCTACACATGCTGTTCTACGACCCGCATGGCTCAAACAACTCCTGTAGTAATGGCTCATGGGATGGAGGAACAAGCTTCGGTGGGGTTTAAAAGTAAAGCCTATGCAGTACTTGGGATTCAATTTAATGCAATCGCGACTCAATGATGCAAGAATAAGATAGAGGCAATAGGTACTATATGTATGCAAGCATGTGGTAGTGCTTGCCTGACAGCTCAGTTGAAGCGAGGGACGGATCTGGGTAGTGCTCCTGGGATTCTTGATATATCCCCTGCTCAGCGTCTATTCGAAGAAGAACCAAACAAACAAGGGCCAACATAAATAGAGTGCACAAGCATATGAATTAAAATGCGACAAGCAAACAATCATGCCATGGTGAATGATGCACAAGTTGCATGGCAATAATGTAGCATGGCATGGGTGAGGTGTGGGGTACAAGATTAAAGCAATTTATTAAGTTTTTAGCCCGGTTTGTTCTCATAACACTTGCTGTATACTTATATTTATATGATGCATGCTGCAATTTAGAACATGGAATGCATAGATAGAACGGGCTCGTCGCGCTGATCGATTTAGACATATTATTTGTCAAATTTGGAGTTATAAAACTAAAGTTATTAATTAATTAAGAAAAAGGGCATTTTATTGTAATTTTAATCATCTCGAAATTTTAAAGTGCTCAAACGTTATTTTGAATAGCATATTTGAATTCCTCACATTTTTCTAATTCAAAAACATATATCAAAAGTATTATTTGGATTTGTAATTTAAAAGTTATTTAAAAACAGATTTGAATTTGAATATAAACAATTTTGAATTTGTTTTGTTTAAACAGATAACCAGGGAACGTTTTATACACAGCCTCAGCTAGCCCCAGTCACTGACGGTGGGGCCACGCGGAGCTGGCTGAAACCAACACGCGGCAGACTTTTCTCACCGCGTCCACAGCGAGCCACAGTGGTTGACAAGTGGGCCTTGCCTTGATCGGCCCCACAAGCCAGCGGGTGAAGGAGCAGGTGCCACCTGACGCGGCCGGGGACTGCGGGTTTCAACGCGGAAAGAAGGGGTGCCTAAACGTAAAACTGCCACAGTCGATGACAGGCGGGCCCGGACTGGACTGCGGGTTGTGAAAACAAAAAGGTTGGGGGGTTAACTGGAAAACAACCCCACGCTACTGTTTTTCTTCTGGCGTGTTACTGACGGATCTAACGCCGGTACGCAGAGCGCGGCGGAGACTCGAACGCGCGACCTGGCGCTGGCGCGCGGTGGTGGCTACCGATGCGGCGGCTGGGGGTTGTTGCTGGGTAACCGCTGCGCGGCTAAAAGTGGCTACCGTGGCGAGGTGGCGGCAGGGACATCACGCATAGAGAGTGCCCGACAGAATGATCTGCTCCTCTAGGAAGAGATGATGAGCGAGAGGATGTCAGGGGGGTCGGAGGCTCACCGCGGGGCTCTCGGTGGTGGTGGATCGGGCAGGCGTGCAGCGGATCGGCGGTGGAGCTGGAGGACAGCGAGCTAGGGTTTCGCTCGGGCAACGTCTGTGTGCAGCGGTCTGGGGCTCCTCCTCCTCGCTGGCGCGTCCAGGGTAACGCAGGGGGTCCTCCTCGGTCTCCTCGACCACCTCCACGTCGCCCACGCCGGCTGAAAACGAGGAAGCGGCGGCGGTTCTAACGGTGACCGGCGAGAGAGGGGTTGGTGACGGTGGAGAAGAAGAGGAGAGGGGCAAGGCCCTGGGGTGGATCTGGCGAGGCAGAGACGTGGGGAGGTGGCTAACACGAGGGAGAGAGACAGGGAAGAGGCCGGTGGGGCGCGGGGTAGATAAAGGTGGCCTCGGCCACCTTTACTCCTCCTCCTCACGTGCTCGTCATGGGGAGGCTAGGCAGAGGCTGCAAGGGGGCCAGCAGAGAGGTGAGGCCAGGCTCGGCTGGGTCCAGCAAGGCAGGGCGAGAGAGAGAAAAAGGGAGGGGAGGGCTCGGGTGAGCTAGGGTTAGATTGGAGAGGGTGGCTCGGGTTAGGGTTTCTAGGGTTGGGGTAGGGGGGTAGCTGGGGTGGGCCAGCATGGTAGAGAGAGAGGGAAAAAGTTTCGGCATGGGTAAAGAAGAGAGGGTAGATGGGGTAGATCATCATGGTGGTGGTTGGGTGGTTCGAGTGTGGCTCGGGTTAGGTTTTGGAGCAAGCACAAGCAATGGAGAGGTGTGGTGATGGATAAGGAGAGATAAGATAGGGTTTGGCTAGAGTTTGCAAGATCAAGCCAAAAGGTGGAAGAGAGATGGTGAGGGTGAAGAGATGGTGTTTGATCTCACATGACCACGCATGGGAGCATACACATGTGAGGGTCTTGATGCACAAGGCAAAGAACAAGGATCAAGATGAGGAGGATTGAGTAAGAGGAAAAGTGAAGCTCACCAAAGAAAGGGTTCACTCCAAAACCCAAAGAAAACCAAAGGAGAAAAGATGGGGTGCTTGCATGGCCCATGCATAAGCATTAAATGCTAGGTTTTATCTTGTGAAAACAAAATAATTCATCATGGCATTAAGCACATATGCATTCCCAAATATGGTGTAAGGCCAAGCTATGGGAAAAGATAATTGGATCCATCCCAACCCACATGAGCTAGATTAAATGCCAAAAGAAATAAAAGCCCATGGGTAAATAAGGATGGTGGAATTATAAGGTGGTGACAAAGAAAGGTGGTGGAGTGTAATAAAAGATATGCCCCCAACTCAACTTGGGCATCTAGCATTTATCAAGAACCAAATACAATGTATCAAGAGCCAAATACAATTAATAATGTGTATGAGAGAAGAACCAAATGGAACAGGGTTTTATATGATGCTCAAATGCAAGGTGGCATGATGACATGAGCATGATATAATTATGATGCAACAATTATATGTAGGAAGTAGCCATTATATTCCTAGACCAAGTAGCATTACAATTGTTAGACAATTGAGATGCTACAACTCTCCCCCACTAAACAGGAATCTCGCCCTGAGATTCTAGGAAGAAGAAGAAGAGTCAAGAGGGTAGGATACTTGGCACGGAGCTCATCTTCACATTCCCAAGTGGCTTCATCCATGGAATGGTGCGACCACTGCACCTTGCAGAACTTGATGGACTTGTTGCGAGTCCTTCTTTCTACGACTTCAAGGATTTTTGTGGGGTGTTCTTGATAAGACAGGTCTTCTTGGAGATTGATAAGCTCATGGTCCACGGTCCTGCCGGGATCCTTTAAGCACTTCTTGAGTTGAGAGATGTGGAAAACATCATGGACCTTGAGTTTTTCAGGAAGTTCAAGAGCATAAGCAACTTATCCTCTTCTTCCACGGATTTTGAATGGACCGATGTATCTAGGAGCCAGCTTTCCTTTGATACCAAAGCGGTGCATGCCTCTCATGGGAGTGACATGAAGGTAAACGAGATCACCAGGGACATACTCCATGTCCGTGTGCTTTCTGTCATAATTGCTCTTCTGGCGACTTTGAGCAATCTTTAGATTTTCAATAATGATGTGAACCTTCTCCTCCACTTGAGTTACAATGTCGGGGCCAAACAATGTTCTTTCACCTATGCCCGACCAACCAATCGGAGTTCTACATTTGTGACCATAGAGAGCCTCAAATGGTGCCATCTTTAGACTTTTCTGGAAGCTGTTGTTGTAAGAGAATTCAGCATAAGGAAGACATTCTTCCCACTTCATGCCAAAAGAGATAACGCAAGCACGGAGCATATCTTCTAGAATCTGATTGATCCTTTCAACTTGTCCTGGCGACTGAGGGTGGTAAGCTGTGCTGAAGTTCAATTTTGTTCCCAAAGCATTTTGGAAACTTCCCCAGAACTTGGAAGTGAAGATGCTTCCACGGTCTAAAATGATCTCAAGAGGAACTCCATACAGAGAGACAATTCTGTTGATATAGAGCTCAGCCAACTAGATTGCAGAAATTGTTTCCTCGACTAGAAAGAAGTGAGCCACTTTAGAAAGCCTGTCAATGACAACAAAGATTGTATTGTTGCCCTTCTGCGACCTTGGAAAACCAGTGATGAAGTCCATCTCTACTTTCTCCCATTTCCATTCCGGGGGTTTCAATGGCTGTAGAAGACCGGAAGGTTTCTGATGGACAACTTTAACTCTGCGGCAGACATCACACTCCGAGACATACTTGGCACAATATCGTTTCAACCCCGGCCACCAATATTGTGTTTTCAAGTCCATGTACATCTTAGTGCTTCCAGGGTGGATAGAAAGAACAGAATCATGCGCCTCCTTGAGGACTTGCTCTCTCAAACCCGGGTAGTTCGGAACAAACATTCGGTGTTCAAAGAAAATAGTGCCTTGGTCGTCGACGTGGAAAGACTCATACTTCGGAAGCTGAATGTTGGAGATGATCTTTTTAGTGTAAGGATCACCAAGTTGAATGGAGCGAACCTTTTCTTCCAAGAGAGGGGTTGCCAGAAGGTTCAGAAGATACCCTTGATCCACAATTTCAAGGTTGAGCTGACGGAATTCCTCGCACAAGAGGGGCTGTTGTTCTTCCACCATGAGGTTGCTGACATAAGCTTTGCGGCTGAGAGCATCGGCCATGACATTAGCTTTGCCCGAAGTGTAGTTGATGGTCAAATCGAAATCATTGATTGCTTCAATCCACCTCCTCTGACAAAGGTTGAGATCAGGCTGTGTGAAGATATACTTCAGACTCTTGTGATCAGAAAAGATTTCACAACGGTTGCCAAGCAAGTAATGCCTCCATACTTTCAAAGCAAAGACAACTTCTGCGAGTTCGAGGTCATGTGTAGGATAGTTGATCTCATGCGTCTTCAACTGTCGAGAGGCATAAGCAACAACTTGTTTTTCTTGCATAAGGACCGCACCCAATCCTTGCAATGAGGCATCACAGAATATCTAGAAAGGCTTTGATGTATCTGGAGGAACCAAGACTGGTGTGGAAGTGAGCTTCTCTTTGAGTGTTTCAAAGCTTGCTTGACATGCAGGAGTCCAAAGGTATTTCTTGCCTTTCTTGAGGAGATCGGTAAGAGGCTTCGCAATCTTCGAAAAGTTCTGAACGAAGCGACGACACTAACTAGCCAAACCAAGGAAACTCCGGACTTCTTTGACATTTACAGGAGGAAGCCAGTCAACAATTGTCTTTACAGTTTCTGGGTTGACGGCAATGCCCTTGGCAGAGATGACGTGAACAAGATAGGTGACTTGAGGCAGCCAAAACTCTCTTCGAGAACTTTGCGTACAAGCGGTTCTCACGAAGCTTGTTTAGGACACACCGAAGGTGTTCTTCATGTTCTTCCTTTGACATAGAATAGACTAGAATGTCATCCAGATAAACCACAACGAACTTATCAAGATACTCCATGAAAACCGACTTCATAAGCCTCGAGAAGGTTGCAAGTGCATTGGTGAGACCGAAAGACATGACCGTGTACTCATACAGGCCATAGCGGGTGGTGAAAGCTGTTTTAGGAACATCTTCCTTGCGAATCTTGATTTGATGATATCCACTTCTCAAATCAAGCTTAGAGAAAACCACAGCTCCAGCTAGCTGATCGAAGAGATCATTAATCCGCGGAAGGGGATATTTATTCTTGATGGTTTTAGCATTGAGAGCCCGATAGTCGACACAAAGTCTATCAGTCTTGTCTCGCTTCTTCACAAAGATGGTTGGGCTACCCCAAGAAGAAGTACTGTGTTGAATGAAACCCAACTTCTCTTGTTCATCAAGCTGACGTTTGAGTTCAGCCAACTCAGCAGGACCCATTTTATAAGGCCGCTTGGAGATAGGAGCGGTTCCAGGTTCAAGCTCAATCACAAACTCGACCTCACGGTCAGGAGGCATACCCGATAACTCTTCAGGAAAGACATCTGGGAACTCACAGACCACCGGAACACTCTGAATAGCTTCCATAGCATCATCATTCAGAGCCGCCAAAGAGAAAAGTTGAATAGCAGGAGTCAGACTTGGAGAATAGACTATATGGCCTTCAGGAATTTTCAGAGAAACCGAGCGTTCAGCACAATCAATCACAGCTGCATTTGCTGTCAACCAATCCATGCCCAAGATAACATCAATGTCAGAATTGCCCAGAATAATTAAGGACGCCGAGAACGAAGAGCCACCAATCTCAATTTGATTGCCATGGATGATATGAGCAGCCCTCATGTTTGACCCAGGAGATTGTACCACCAGACGATGCAATAAGGGAACCATAGCCAAATCATGCTCATGAGCAAACTTATGAGAAACAAAAGAATGTGAAGCACCAGAATCAAACAAAACTCATGCAGGGACTGAGTTAACGGGAAGCATACCCATCACAACTCCAGGTGCATGCTCAGCTTGAGCGGCGTTGACATAGTTGGCACGAGCAACAGTAGACCCGGGCTTAGTGTTGATGTTGAGAGCCCGAGGTGGTGGTGCACGAACCATAGGAGAGCTTGCCACAAGTCTTGGAGGTGGTGGAGGAAGAGCTTTGTTGTTCATAAGACAGTTCCAGTGTTGATGCCCAGTGTTTCCACAAGTGTAACAAGCACCAGGTGGACGTGGAGCAACGTAGCCAGGGACTCCGCTAGGCGTTCTAGGGTAGTTGTGGTTGTAGCCCCTGGGAGCGGCAGTGCAGGAGTTTGGTGTCCTTGCCGTGTAGCTTGAAGGTCTTGGTGGAGCCGGGAGCGACGGTGGGGTGTTAGGAACCTAGACACGACGCTTAGAAGGAGTTGACATAGCTGAAGAGCTTGCTGCATCGCGGTTGTGTTTCTTTGACTCCTCAAACACTTGCCTACTTGCTTCTTCCTGCAGAGCTGTATGTTGGAGTTCTAGAAAAGACGCCAGCCTTGCATGTGTGATTGCATATTTAATCAATGCATTGAGCCCTTGTCTGAACCTCTTTTGCTTCTTCTTGTCATCATAGATCACATCGCCACCATATCGAGAAAGATTCATGAAGTTTCTGATGTAGGTATTGACATTGTCATTGTCCTACTTGAGGTTGAGAAACACTTCCTTCATCCTCTCCATGACAATTTCTGACAGATATTGCTCTTTGAAAGCCCCAGTGAACTGTTCCCAAGTAGGCTGAAAACCAGTGTAGTTTGCCTTGAGGTAATTCTCCCACCACAGAGCTGCATCTCCCTTCAGAAGGTGAGTGGCACATTTTACCCATTCTTGCTCAGGAACATCAGCAGTCACCAGTAACCTTGACATCTCACTCAACCAATCATCTGCGTCAAGTGGTTGATCAAACACGTCAAATTGGCGTGGGTTGAACTTCAGGAAGCTTTTGATGTCTCCTCGCTTGGGGGTGGAGGTAGCGGAACAAACTCATTCCTCCTGACACTTTCTTCAAATCGCTGCTGGTTCTGCTGCATTGCGGCCAAGGCATTGGCGATGCTTGCCAACGCAGTCCCCAGTTCAGGTTATATGTCCTCCTCAGAACGGCGTGGTGGTGCCATCCTGTGATTGATATAAAACACAAGTTAGTACCATAATGGAGAATAATAATAATCCAAAATAGTACCAAGATGGAATTAACCAAGATTTAAAGGATACAATTTACTAAGATGATATTAAAATATCAACAAAGTTCAAAGCACCTAGAAGATATTAAGCATATCGCACGCGACTGAACAAGGAGTGTGGTACACAAGCTAACAAAGAAAAAAATTCCGCAAATTTCGGCATTAAAATACCACTATGTGCGCAAAACCACTTAACGAATCAAGATTAGTAACTCTACCAATTCAATATACAAAAGCGAATGATAAGAGTAGTGGTATGGTCGCCACTCCATCCCGCACTCAAATCATTACTCCGCACATGAATAAGTAAAACACATATCCCAACACCTTCTTCTAAAGATGAACCTAAAGATTGGTAACTACGGAAACGAACACCCCAAACAAGATAATGTCGGATAACAAAGAGCAAGACAAATCGCATCGGTATACAACGAATCAGATAGATCGTGTCGGTTTGCAAAACCCTGTCGGTATGGAATGTGCCAACAGTTGATAACCAAAAGGCAGATAGTGATAACATGTTGGATGCAACAGATAGACAAGGAATTCACACACACACACAACCTATGGTACTACGGAACCCAGAACACGTGAATCCTAGTTTGAATTTTAGAAGAGGATTGAAAACGTTACACTTCCTTACCAGAAAAGGGTGGGTGGGTCGGTAAGAAGGAAAATGAAAGCAGTCCTACTCTCACGTTTTGTTTTTTCCCTAGTATACATAGCTACCAAAAATATTTGCTAAACTGACAACGACCATTTGGCTGAGACCCTGAAGGCGGGATGGCTCTGATACCAATTGTAACTACCTCGGTGAATTACGCTCTTAGTTACAAGCCTGGATGAGCGAAAATGGTTAAAATAGTACGGTGGGGCCAAATGCCACTCACAGGTAGACCTTTTGCCATCCTAACCATTTCAGAACATCGGGACAAGAACGAGCGGCGTAATCGGCAGGCGAAGGGATCAACTACATACACAAATGAGTATGTATGCAAGCCACATACAACAGTTCTAAGAGCCATTCCATCTAAAAAGAAATAGAAATATTGCAACGCCATACGGCACGATCCAAATATCCTAGATAGAGATAATATTTTAGGATAGCTCCTCATACATCAAACATCAGAGTATCAGGGGGAAGCGGAAGACAAGATCTGAGTACGGATAAGAAGCAAATCGGCATAAGATGCGACATAAATAAACATATCCCGCCCACAGATCTCACGGATCCCCGTTCCTGGAATCTCTACACCGAGTGATCGTTGCCAACATCGTCCGTCTCCTCCACCCAGTATCCATCTTGCGAGTATACCTGTTCATCTGAATCAAACAATTTATCGTGTGAGACCCTAGGGGTACTCAGCAAGTCTTTATGCCTCTAAAGGGGCACAACCTGGGTGACGCAATTGCAGCAAAAGATAATAACTAACAATTCTATAGATACTCGCTAACCATCCGCCTAACCAAAGATAGACGGATGTCCGTTAAATAAGAACAACAGTTATAACAGTAATATTAACAGATCCATCCTCCTTCTCGCTTACCAACGAGAAAGCGGACGAACAACCCCCATCCGTTGGCAGTTTTATTAACCATTCCATGAGTGTTGCACTATTTACTAGTCAGGTACTTAGTCAAATTAAAAGCGGTACTTTAGTTATACTTGTCTATGATCGAGAAACTGTGCTCCAAGTCGTCCATAACCGCGGACACGGCTTTCAAAAAGATTTACCCTGCAGGGGTGCACAAATAGCAACACACACTCGATCAACCTCGGAAAAACCAAATCAAAACCCAACGAGGCATTCACGACAAAGCGATCACAGGATTCAGAAATGTTTCAGGGGCCTCCCCACTAAGTTACCCGCAACAAAGTTGGCCGGCTTCGGAATGGACCCAGGGTTTGTTTGGACGGTGGTAAACGACTGGGAACCCGAAAGTGTGACTGGGCTTGTCGATATAGCGAAAACGTGTCACGATCCTAAACAGTACAGGTGCTCTAAGCACAATCTTAAATAAAGCAGTAAAGCATGGCATAAGTACAGGATAGTAATAAAGCCCCAAACTACTTTGTGGCCCCAAGAAATAAGAATGAATTCAGCTCTGGCTCAGGGGGGTCCATAAGGCCTCCCAGATGTGGATAGTGCGAATAGTCAAGGAACAGGAATCAAGTACTCGGGGTCCTACGGGACACAAGGGAGCATGAAAAACGAAATAACAGATATTGCTCACCGGTGCCACTTTCATTAGTTATCCCATTACTACTCAGATTAAGTTGTTTAGGTGCCTCATTATCCATCAGACTCTCACATACCCTACACATGCTGTTCTACGACCCGCATGGCTCAAACAACTCCTGTAGTAATGGCTCATGGGATGGAGGAACAAGCTTCGGTGGGGTTTAAAAGTAAAGGCTATGCAGTACTTGGGATTCAATTTAATGCAATCGCGACTCAATGATGCAAGAATAAGATAGAAGCAATAGGTACTATATGTATGCAAGCATGTGGTAGTGCTTGCCTGGCAGCTCAGTTGACGCGAGGGACGGATCTGGGTAGTGCTCCTGGGATTCCTGATATATCCCCTGCTCAGCGTCTATTCGAAAAGAACCAAACAAACAAGGGCCAACATAAATAGAGTGCACAAGCATATGAAATAAAATGCGACAAGAAAACAATCATGCCATCATGAATGATGCACAATTTGCATGGCAATAATTTAGCATGGCACGGGTGAGGTGTGGAGTACAAGAATAAAGCATTTTATAGAGTTTTAGTCACATTTTATCCTCGAATAAGTTGTTGTATACTTTATATTTATATGATGCATGCTGCAATTCAGAACAAGGAATGCATAGATAGAACGGGCTCGTCGCGCTGATCGATTTAGACATATTATTTGTCAAATTTGGAGTTATAAAACTTTAGTTATTAATTAATTAAGAAAAGGCCTTTTTATTGCATTTTTAATCAGCTCGAATATTTAAAGTGCTCAAACATTATTTTGAATAGCGTATTTGAATTCCTCACGTTTTTCTGATTCAAAAACATATATCATATGTATTATTTGGAATTATATTTAAAAAATTATTTAAAACAGATTCAAATTTGGAATTTAAAACATTTACAGAAATTGTTTAGTAAAGCCAGAAGAGCTGCAGATTTTTTTATACCCAGAAGATTCTAGGCCTAGTCAATGACGGGTGGGCCGCTGCTGACTGGGCGAAAACTGCATGCAAAACTTTCCTCACCGCGAGCTGAGCTAGCCCATGCGGCGGACAGGTGGGTCCCGTGGGTGATGGGCCCACGCGCCAGTGGCCGAGCCCGCAAAGGCTGACAGGTGGGGACGGTTTGGAGCTCGGGTTGAGTGTGCAAAAACTGCGAGTGCCTTTTTGTAAAAAGTTCCCAGACACGGACAGGCGGGCCTGATCTGGACCGCGGGTTACGGCAAAAATTTGTGGAGGGGGGTATGTGCAAGATGGCGACAGCTACTGTTTTTCTTCTCTTTCTCTGACGACTGAACGGTGCTCGACAGAGGCAGCGCGCGGTGCAGGAATCGAACCCGCGACCTCGTGCCTGCGTGCGGCGGCGGCTACCACTGCGCTGGCTTGGGATTGCTGCAAGGTAAGCGGTAGGCGGCTAGATCTACCTATGCGACACCACGGTCTGGAAACGAACACGGACGCCGGCGCGCAGAGAGTGTTTGGTGTATGGTCCGGCGCGGCCAGACAACAACGAAGAGGGGGGTGTCTGGGAGGTACAGGGGCTCACCGCGGGCTCGACGGAGGGCTTGGATCGAGGCGGGGAGCTACGGAGCGGCGAGGTTGCAGACGACCCGGATCTAGGGTTTGCGGCGGAGCGGCGAGGGTTCTGGCGTCAGCAGGGCGTCATCTTCTCGCTGGCGTGTTCCGAGCGATGCAGAAGAACCTCCTCGGTCTCCTTGATCACCTCCACGTCGCGCTCGCCAGTCGGAACGATGGAACGGCGGTGGTACAGGCGGTGACTGATGGGAGGAGCTGGCGTCGGTTTAGCAGAAGGAGGGGAGAGGCTGGGTCATGGGGTGGATCTGGGGCTACCGGACGGGGGAGGAAAAGGTAGATAGAGACGGGGATGAGGAGGGTGTCGTGTGGGCACGGGGTAGAGGTAAAGTGTCTTCGGCCACTTTTCCTCCTCCTCGCTCACATGCTCGACGTGCGCAGCCAGGGCAGGGGCAGGGTGGAGGTTGCCAGGTGGGCCAGGAGCGTCGGTGAGGTCGGCATGGGTCCAGCATGGTAGGGAGAGAGAGAGAAAAAGAGAGGGGGAAGGCTCGGGTGAGCTAGGGTTAGATTAGGGAGGGTGGCTCGGTTAGGGTTTCTAGGGTTGGGGTAGGGGTAGCTGGGGTGGGGCCAGCATGGTAGAGAGAGGAAGAAAGAGAGAGAGAGGTGAGTGTTAGGGTAAAGCTAGAGAGGGTGGCTCGGGTTAGCTAGATGGAGGGCTCGGTTAGGGTTTAGGTTTAGGTTAGGGGTAGAGGGGGTGATGATGGTTAGTGTGTGATCATGAACAATCAAGATCAAGCACATGGGTTTTGGGTTTTAGCAAGACCACACAAAACAAGCAAGCAAAGAGGAATGGTTGGAGAGGAGGAGAGATGGGGTAGGGTTTTTAGGGTAGGATTAAGATGGCCACACATGGTCATGCAAAGATGGGGGATGGTGGTTTATGTGGTAAGAGCCCACATGACCATGCTTGGATAGATGATGGATAAAGAGAGAGATCAAAAGAGATAAAGCACCCAAAAATCCAAGTAGAAACCAAAGAGTGGTTTGGGGTGATGATTGCATGGCCCATGCATAAACATTAGTGCTAGGTTTTATCTTATGAAAACAAAAGAATTATCCATGGCATTTTTACATATGCATTCCAAAATATGGTGTAAGGCCAAGTTAAAGGAGTTAGAATTAGATCCACCCCATCCCACATGAGCTAGAATAAAAGCCAAATAAAATAAAGGCCCATGGTAATTAGGGTGGTGGAATTATAAGGTGGTGACAAAGAAAGATGGTGGAGTGGAATAAAAGATATGCCCCCAACTCAATTTGGGCATCAAGCATTTATCAAGATTCAAATACAATACATCAAGAGCCAAATACAATTAATAATGCATATGAGAGAAGAACCAAATCAAAAGGGTTTTATATGATGCTCAAATGCAAGGTGGCATGATGACATGAGCATGATATAATTATGATGCAACAATTATATATAGGAAGTAGCCATTATATTCCTAGACCAAGTAGCATTACAATTGTTAGACAATTGGGATGCTACAAATTCCCCAAAAGAACTCAAGAAGGAACCAACAAGAAGCAAATGCAGAAAATGGCAGAAATCTGTCAAAACAGACCAGCAGGTAAAGACGAATTTTTTCGAAGACCTTCTGTTCCTCAAATCAAAAAGTGTTGAACTAACTAAACTTAGATAACAACCTTGGGCAGTAGCACAAAAATTTACAGCTGAATCCGACGTACAGAGCTCTCTCAGGAATTTTTGCGGTGAAGCACAAAAATCTGTTTTGGGACAGCAACTTTCCCAATCATTACTTCACTCTCATTAGAGGTTACTCTTGGCACAAAAAGCAAATAAAAAGGATAAGGAGAGGTTATTACAGAGGTAATAACTTCCAAGACTCATCTAAAACTCTTGGGTTATCTCCCAACAAGTACTTTTTTCTTTAACGTCTTTAAGTTAGGCATAAGAAGCAAAGAAAGAATCAAGTGTTCTCAAATGAAGAAGCATTAAGACCAAATTTTGTTTTCATAGGAGAAGCAAAAGAAATCTTTTCTCTCTTTTTAGGTAAGTGTTCTATACCTTTCTTGAGTGGGAGTTGATATTTAATGGTGCCTTCTTTCATATCAATGATGGCACCAACAGTTCTAAGAAAAGGTCTTCCCAAAGTAATATGACAAGAAGCATTGTATTCAACATCCAAAACATAGAAATCAACGGGGACATAAGAATCATTAACCATAATAAGAACATCATTAAGACTCCCCACGAGTTTCTTTTTAGCATTAGCATCAAGTGGGACATTCAAATAACAATCTTTAAGAGGAGGCAAATCAAGCATATCATAAATCCTTCTAGGTATAATAGAAACACTACTATCAAGATCACACAAAGCTTTGAAATCAAAGTCATTCACTTTCATATTAATGATGGGTTCCCAACCATCTTCTTGCTTTATAGGAATAGAAGCTTTGTGTTTCATCTTTTCTTCTTTAATCTTTATGAGAGCATCAGTAATGTGTTTTGTGAAAGCCATGTTCATAGCACTAGCATTAGGACTTTTAGCAAGATTTTGTAGGAACTTAATAACTTCAGATATGTTGCAACCATCAAGATCAAAATCAACTTTATCATCTAAAGTAGTAGCACTACTACTAGCCTCAACACTAGTGGTGGTGATAGTAGAAACACTAATGTTTCTAGCAATTTCATCCTCTCTTTCCCACTTAGCATGTAATTCAGCTAATAGTCTAACATTTTCATCAATTCTTACTTGTATGGCATTAGTAGCTGCAAAGGGATTGTCATTAGTTTCAGGTTTAGCAGCCATTTTATTCAAAGAAGATTGAGCTTCAGCCAAAGATGCTATATTTATTTCAGCATTAGAGAGTTTTTCCTCAATAGTTTTATTGAAAGCAGTTTGTTTACTAATAAACTCCTTAAGCATAACTTCAAGTTTAGAGGGAGCACTCTTATTATTGTTGTAAGAATTTCCATAAGCATTACCATTATTGGGAGGATAAGGCTTATAATTGTTGTTACCAAAATTGTTCCTATAAGCATTATTACCATAAGCATTGTTGCCAAAATTATTATTTCTTATGAAGTTCACATCAACTTGCTCTTCTTGAGCAACCAAAGAGGCTAAAGGAATATTATTTGGATCAATATGGGCTTTCCCATTAATAAGCATCGACATAATAATATCAATCTTATCACTCAAGGAGGAGGTTTCTTCAACAGAATTTACCTTCTTACCTTGTGGAGCTCTCTCAGTATGCCATTCATAATAATTAACCATCATATTATCCAATAGTTTTGTTGCAGCACCCAAAGTGATGGTCATAAAGGTACCTCCAGCAGCTGAATCCAATAGGTTCCTTGAAGAATAGTTCAATCCTGCATAAAAACTTTGGATGATCATCCAAGCAGTCAGTCCATGAGTGGGACAATTCTTAACCAAAGATTTCATTCTTTCCCAAGCTTTAGCAACATGCTCATTATCAAGTTGTTTAAACTTCATTATTTTACTTCTCATGGATATAATCTTAGCAGGAGGATAGTATTTTCCAATAAAAGCATCTTTGCACTTAGTCCAAGAATCAATACTATTCCTAGTTAAGGAATTCAACCATTCTTTAGCTTTTCCTCTCAAAGAGAAAGGAAACAATTTCAACTTAATAATATAACCATCTATATCCCTATGCTTTTGCATCTCACAAAGTTCAACAAAGTTATTTAGATGGGAAGCAACATCTTCATTACCAATACCAGAAAATTCTTCTCTCATAACAAGATTGAGCAAAGCAGGTTTTATCTCAAAGAAAGTATTTTCAGCCACAGGTGGAGCAATAGGTGTGCTCATAAAATCAATGTTGTTGGTGCTAGTGAAGTCACACAACTTAGTGTTCTCAAGAGTAGTCATTTTTTTGGGTTTTCAAATAAGAAAGCAAACAAGTAAAACTATTTTTTTTGTGTTTTTTGAAGAACAAAACAAGCAAACAAAGCAAAAAGAAGCTAAGCAAAACAAAAACAACAAAGTAAAGAGATTGGTTATGAGGGACTCCCCTTGTGAAGATGTCCTTGACTCCCCGGCAACGGTGCCAGAAAAATCTTTGCTAGCTCGTGATTGATGTAGAGCTCGTTGGGAACCCCAAGAGGAAGGTATGATGAGCACAACAGCAAGTTTTCCCTCAGTTATGAGACCAAGGTTTAACCGAACCAGTAGGAGCAAGGAAACACCCCAAAGGTGTTACTAGCTGAGCTTTGGCAGGGCGCACTACCGGTGCTAGTAGCAACGTGGAGACCTGCACAACACAACCACAGAACTTTGTCCCCAACTTGCGATGAGGTTGTCAATCTCACCGTGTTTTGCAGAAAACAAAGGATTAAACGTATCAAATGGAAAGAAGTAAAAGTTTGCAGAAAGTAAACACAAAGCAGTAAAACATTGTAGATTGTATGTAAAGTAAAGGACCGGGATCCATAGTTCACTAGAGGTGGCTCTCGTTAGATAGATAATATGTTGGGTGAACAAATTACAGCGGGGCAATTGACAAACACCGAGAAAGCAATACATGCATATACTAATCATCTTGACTCCTCTGAGACTTGATTGGGAATTACAACATAATACATAGACCACCATCCAACTGCATCTATGACTAATAATCCACCTTCAGGTTATCATCCGAACCCCCTCTAGTATTAAGTTGCAAGCAACAGATTATTGCTTTACGAATTGCGTGTAAAGTAAACAATACAATTGTTCTATGAATAAAGGATCGTTGTTTTCTCCCTAGTAGCAACAGCACAACTAGTACCTTAGAGATTTCTGTCACTTCCCCAGATTACCAGAGGCATGAACCCACTATCGAGCATAAATACTAACTCTTGGAGTTGCTAGCATCTACTTGGCCAAGATAGCTACTAACAACGGAAAGCATGCAAGATCTCAAATAACAAAGACATGATAGAATCAATAATCAATCTGAAATAGCATCTCAATATCCATTGGATCCCCGCAAATATAACATGTATGGATTACAAATAGATGATCTTGATCATGAACGGAGCTCACAAGATATAAACATGAAAGCACAAAGGAGGAGAAACCAGCCATCTAGATACTACATGGATCCATAGTCCAAGGATGAACTACTCACGCATCACACCAGAGGCTTGCATGGTGATGAAGAAGGCCTTCAGGGTGAATTCCCCTCTCCGGCAGGGTGCCGGGAAGAGCTTCAGATCCCTCCCGATCTAGGGATGGAGATGACGGTGGCTACAGACTCTTTCGTGGATTTTTGATCGGGTACTTAGGGTTTACGTCCCGAGGGAATCTTATAGGCGGAAGGGGAGACCGAGGGAGTGCCAGGGGCCACCACACCACCCCCTGGCGTGGGCCCAGCCTGGCCGCGTGGCCAGGTGGAGTGGCCGGCCTCTGGCCCCTCTCCGTCTCGTATTCTGGCGTCTGATGACTTCCGGAAAAATAAGCACTTTGGCTTTTGTCTCGTCCAATTCCGAGAATATTCATTTTTTGACTTTCCTGGAACCAAAAACAGCAGAAAACAGGCAGCTGGCACTGTGGCTCTTGTTAATAGGTTAGTCCAAGAAATCATATGAAAAGTGCTCCAAAGTTGGAACAAAACACAAGAAAGTGGATAAAACCAAGCATGGAACATCAAAAATTATAGATACATTTGCAATGTATCAACGCGCATGAGTAAACAGAGTAGATCTGGCTCAAAAAATAGATAACTAGCCACGGATGATAGAGATATAGATGAGACGACTCACATCGAAATCACGGTCCCTGTCATCACGACGCGTTTCCTCGTTGTCTCCCCTTGAACCCATGGCGAGAGGGGAGAGGGGGTGTGGCTCCCGGAGAGGGGATTGGGATGGCGTCGCCGTCGGCTTGCGGCTACGGCAGGATGGAAGTGAAGTGGGGAATGTGGCTTCGAGGGGAAGGAAGAGAAGTACAGGGAGGAAGAGAATTAATGGGGACGTGACACTGGGATATGGCCCGCTCAACTCGTGAGTCGTGACACTCGCAATAGGGGAGCCCCCGGTGTTGCCAGTTTGTCCAGAGCAAGCGTGGCCAATCATGCCGCAGAACAGACTACTCGCGGATCGATCTCACGAAAACCATCCCAATCGTCCAAGCGCCCCGATCAGACGGTATGTAACAATCGACAAGCATAACAACTGTGTTAGGGCGTGCCTTCTAGAAGACTCGGTCTAACGCTAAGGTTAGGGCTCTCCTAAGGTTAATTAGTATCCATATGCGGTTTATGAAAAGAACATGCATCCAATGACACGGGTGGATCTAGCTGTGGTTAATGAGAAGAGCAGACATGCAATGACACCGGTGATATCTGGTTTGTGGGAAGAACACACATGCAATGACTCTGGTGATATGTGGTTTGTGAGAAGAACACACATGCAATGACTCTAGCTGTGGTTTGTGAGAAGAGCACACATGCAATGACACCGGTGGATCCATGTGTGGTTCATGGGAAGAACACACATGCAATGACTCTGGTGACATGTGGTTTGTGAAAAGAACAGACATGCAATGACTCTAGCTGTGGTTAATGAGAAGAGAAGACATTCAATGACACCAGTGGATCCATGTGTGGTTTGTGAGAAGAACACACATGCAATGACACTAGGTGTGGTTCATGATATGGTTTGTAAGAAGAACACACATGCAATGACTCTAGTTGTGGTTTGTGAAAAGAGCACGCATGCGATGACTCTAGCTGTGGTTCATGGGAAGAACACACATGCAATGACACCGGTGGATCCATGTGTGGTTCATGGGAAGAACACACATGCAACGACACTGGTGGATCCATGTGTGGTCTGTGGGAAGAACACACATGCAATGACACTGGTGGATCCATGTGTGGTCGTTGGGAAGAACACACATGCAATGACTCCGGTGATATGTGGTTTGTGAGAAGAACACACATGCAATGATACTAGTTGTGGTTAATGAAAAGAGCAGACATGCAATGACACTGGTGGATCCATGTGTGGTTCATGGGAAGAACACACATGCAATGACACTAGGTGTGGTTCATGATATGGTTTGTGAGAAGAACACACATGAAATGACACTGGTGGATCCATGTGTGGTCTGTGAGAAGAACACACAGGCAATGCCACTTGGTGTGGTTCATGATATGGTTTGTGAGAAGAACACACATGCAATGACACTGGTGATATGTGGTCTGTGAGAAGAACACACATCCAATGACTCTAGCTGTGGTTCATGAAAAGAGCAGACATGCAATGACACTGGTGGATCCATGTGTGGTTCATGGGAAGAACACACATGCGATGACACTGGTGGATCCATGTGTGGTCCGTGGGAAGACCACACATGCAATGACACTGGTGGATCCATGTGTGGTTCATGGGAAGAACACACATGCAATGACACTGGGTGTGGTTCATGATATGGTTTGTGAGAAGAACACACATGCAATGGCACTGGTGGGTCCATGTGTGGTCTGTGAGAAGAACACACATGCAATGACACTGGTGGATCCATGTGTGGTTCATGAGAAGAACACACATGCAATGACACTGGTGGATCCATGTGTGGTCTTTGGGAAGAACACACATGCAATGACACTGGTGATATGTGGTCTATGAGTAGAACACGCATCCAATGACTCTAGCTGTGGTTCATGAAAAGAGCAGACATGCAATGACACTAGTGGATCCATGTGTGGTTCATGGGAAGAACACACATGCAATGACACTGGGTGTGGTCCATGATATGGTTTGTGAGAAGAACACACATGCAATGACACTGGTGGATCCATGTGTGGTCTGTGGGAAGAACACACATGCAATGACACTGGGTGTGGTTCATGATATGGTTTGTGAGAAGAACACAAATGCAATGACACTGGTGGATCCATGTGTGGTCTTTGGGAAGAACACACATGCAATGACACTGGTGATATGTGGTCTGTGAGAAGAACACACATCCAATGACTCTAGTTGTGGTTCATGAAAAGAGCAGACATGCAATAACACTGGTGGATCCATGTGTGGTTCATGGGAAGAACACACATGCAATGACACTGGGTGTGGTTCATGGGAAGAACACACATGCAATGACTCTGGTGATATGTGGTTTGTGAAAAGAACAGAAATGCAATGACTCTAGCTGTGGTTAATGACAAGAGCAGACATGCAATGACACCGGTGGATCCATGTGTGGTTTGTGAGAAGAACACATATGCAATGACACTGGGTGTGGTTCATGATATGGTTTGTAAGAAGAACACACATGCAATGACTCTAGTTGTGGTTTGTGAAAAGAGCACGCATGCGATGACTCTAGCTATGGTTCATGGGAAGAACACACATGCAATGACACCGGTGGATCCATGTGTGGTTCATGGGAAGAACACACATGCAACGACACTGGTGGATCCATGTGTGGTCTGTGGGAAGAACACCCATGCAATGACACTGGTGGATCCATGTGTGGTCTTTGGGAAGAACACACATGCAATGACTCCGGTGATATGTGTTTTGTGAGAAGAACACACATGCAATGACTCTAGCTGTGGTTAATGAAAAGAGCAGACATGCAATGACATTGGTGGATCCATGTGTGGTTCATGGGAAGAATACACATGCAATGACACTAGGTGTGGTCCATGATATGGTTTGTGAGAAGAACACACATGCAATGACACTGGTGGATCCTGATACATTGCAAATGTATATATAATTTTTGATGTTCCATGCTTGGTTTTATCCACTTTCTTGTGTTTTGTTCCAACTTTGGAGTACTTTTCATATGATTTCTTGGACTAACCTATTAACAAGAGCCACAATGCCAGCTGTTTGTTTTCTGCTGTTTTTGGTTCTAGGAAAGTCAGAAAATGAATATTCTCGGAATTGGACGGGACAAAAGCCAAAGTGCCTATTTTTTTGGAAGTGGTCAAGTGCCAGAATATGAGACGGAGTGGGGCCAGGGGCCGGCCACACCACCTGGCCGCGTGGCCAGGCCTAGCCCGAGCCAGGGGTGGTGTGGTGGCTCCCGATCAAAAATCCATGAAAGAGTCTGTAGCCGCCGTCATCTCCATCCCTAGATCGGGAGGGATCTGAAGCTCTTCCCGGCACCCTGCCGGAGAGGGGAATTCACCCTGGACGCCTTCTTCATCACCATGCAAGCCTCCGGTGTGATGCGTGAGTAATTCATCCTTGGACTACGGATCCATGTAGTAGCTAGATGGCTAGTTTCTCCTCCTTTGTGCTTTCATGTTTAGATCTTGTGAGCTCCGTTCATGATCAAGATCATCTATTTGTAATTCATACATGTTGTGTTTGCGGGGATCCGATGGATATTGAGATGCTATTTCAGATTGATTATTGATTATATCATGTCTTTGTTATTTGAGATCTTGCATGCTTTCTGTTGTTAGTAGCTATCTTGGCCAAGTAGATGCTAGCAACTCCAAGAGTTAGTATTTATGCTCGATAGTGGGTTCATGCCTCTAGTAATCTGGGGAAGTGACAGAAATCTCTAAGGTACTAGATGTGTTGTTGCTACTAGGGAGAAAACAACAATCCTTTGTTCATAGAACAATCATTGTTTACTTTACACGCAGTTCGTAAAGCAATAATCTGTTGCTTGCAACTTAATACTGGAGGGGGTTCAGATGATAACCTGAAGGTGGATTATTAGTCATAGATACAGTTGGATGGCGGTCTATGTATTATGTTGTAATGCCCAATCAAGTCTCAAAGGAGTCAAGATAATTAGTATATGCATGTATTGCTTTCTCGGTGTTTGTCAATTGCCCCGCTGTAATTTGCTCACCCAGCATGTTATCTATCTTTAGGAGAGCCACCTCTAGTGAACTATGGATCCTGGTCCTTTCTCTTTACATACAATCTACAATCTTTTACTGCTTTGTGTTTACTTTCTGCAAACTTTTCCTTCTTTCCATTCGATACGTTTAATCCTTTGTTTTTCGCAAAACACGGTGAGATTGACAACCTCATCGCAAGTTGGGGACAAAGTTCTGTGGTTGTGTTGTGTAGGTCTCCACGTTGCTACTAGCACCGGTAGTGCGCCCTGCTAAAGCTCAGCTAGCAACACCTTTGTGGTGTTTCCTTGCTCCAACTGGTTCGATTAAACCTTGGTTTCATAACTGAGGGAAAACTTTCTGCTGTGCTCATCATACCTTCCTCTTGGGGTTCCCAACGAGCTCTACGTCGATCGTCGAGTGCATCAGATCCATGTGTGGTCTATGAGAAGAACACACATGCAATGACACTAGGTGTGGTTCATGATATGGTTTGTGAGAAGAACACACATGCAATGGCACTGGTGGATCCATTTGTGGTCTGTGAGAAGAACACACATGCAATGACACTAGGTGTGGTTCATGATATGGTTTGTGAGAAGAACACAAATGCAATGACACTGGTGGATCCATGTATTGTCTGTGGGAAGAACACACATGCAATGACACTGGGTGTGGTTCATGATATGGTTTGTCAGAAGAACACACATGCAATGACACTGGTGGATGCATGTGTGGTCTTTGGAAAGAACACACATGCAATGACACTGGTGATTTGTGGTATGTGAGAAGAACACACATCCAATGACTCTAGCTGTGGTTCATGAAAAGAGCAGACATGCAATGACACTGGTGGATCCATGTGTGGTTCATGGGAAGAACACACATGCAATGACACTGGGTGTGGTTCATGGGAAGAACACACATGCAATGACTCTGGTGATATGTGGTTTGTGAAAAGAACAGACATGCAATGACTCTAGCTATAGCAAAGGAGAAGAGCAGACATGCAATGACACCAGTGGATCCATGTGTGGTTTGTGAGAAGAACACACATGCAATGACACTGGGTGTGGTTCATGATATGGTTTGTAAGAAGAACACACATGCAATGATTCTAGCTGTGGTTTGTGAAAAGAGCATGCATGCGATGACTCTAGTTGTGGTTCATGGGAAGAGCAAACATACAATGACACCGGTGGATCCATGTGTGGTTCATGGGAAGAACACACATGCAACGACACTAGTGCATCCATGTGTGGTCTGTGGGAAGAACACACATGCAATGACACTGATGGATACATGTGTGGTTCATGGGAAGAACACACATGCAAGGACACTGGTGATATGTGGTCTGTGAGAAGAACACACATCCAATGACTCTAGCTGTGGTTAATGAAAAGAGCAGACATGCAATGACACTGGTGGATCCATGTGTGGTTCATGGGAAGAACACACATGCAATGACACTGGGTGTGGTTCATGATATGGTTTGTGAGAAGAACACACATGCAATGACACTGGTGGATCCATGTGTGGTCTGTGGGAAGAACACACATGCAATGACACTGGGTGTGGTTCATGATATGGTTTGTGAGAATAACACAAATGCAATGACACTGGTGGATCCATGTGTGGTCTTTGGGAAGAACACACATGCAATGACACTAGTGATATGTGGTCTGTGAGAAGAACACACATCCAATGACTCTAGCTGTGGTTCATGAAAAGAGCAGACATGCAATGACACTGGTGGATCCATGTGTGGTTCATGGGAAGAAAACACATGCAATGACACTGGGTGTGGTTCATGGGAAGAACACACATGCAATGACTCTGGTGATATGTGGTTTGTGAAAAGAACAGACGTGCAATGACTCTAGCTGTGGTTAATGAGAAGAGCAGACATGCAATGACACCGGTGGATCCATGTGTGGTTTGTGAGAAGAACACATATGCAATGACACTGGGTGTGGTTCATGATATGGTTTGTAAGAAGAACACACATGCAATGACTCTAGTTGTGGTTTGTGAAAAGAGCACGCATGCGATGACTCTAGTTGTGGTTCATGGGAAGAACACACATGCAATGACACTGGTGGATCCATGTGTGGTTCATGGGAAGAACACACATGCAACGACACTGGTGGATCCATGTGTGGTCTGTGGAAAGAACACCCATGCAATGACACTGGTGGATCCATGTGTGGTCTTTGGGAAGAACACACATGCAATGACTCCGGTGATATGTGTTTTGTGAGAAGAACACACATGCAATGACTCTAGCTGTGGTTAATGAAAAGAGCAGACATGCAATGACACTGGTGGATCCATGTGTGGTTCATGGGAAGAACACACATGCAATGACACTGGGTGTGGTTCATGGGAAGAACACACATGCAATGACTCTGGTGATATGTGGTTTGTGAAAAGAACAGACATGCAATGACTCTAGCTGTGGTTAATGAGAAGAGCAGACATGCAATGACACCGGTGGATCCATGTGTGGTTTGTGAGAAGAACACATATGCAATGACACTGGGTGTGGTTCATGATATGGTTTCTAAGAAGAACACACATGCAATGACTCTAGTTGTGGTTTGTGAAAAGAGCACGCATGCGATGACTCTAGCTGTGGTTCATGGGAAGAACACACATGCAATGACACCGGTGGATCCATGTGTGGTTCATGGGAAGAACACACATGCAACGACACTGGTGGATCCATGTGTGGTTTGTGGGAAGAACACCCATGCAATGACACTGGTGGATCCATGTGTGGTCTTTGGGAAGAACACACATGCAATGACTCCGGTGATATGTGTTTTGTGAGAAGAACACACATGCAATGACTCTAGCTGTGGTTAATGAAAAGAGCAGACATGCAATGACACTGGTGGATCCATGTGTGGTTCATGGGAAGAATACACATGCAATGACACTAGGTGTGGTCCATGATATGGTTTGTGAGAAGAACACACATGCAATGACACTGGTGGATCCTGATACATTGCAAATGTATATATAATTTTTGATGTCCCATGCTTGGTTTTATCCACTTTCTTGTGTTTTGTTCCAACTTTGGAGTACTTTTCGTATGATTTCTTGGACTAACCTATTAACAAGAGCCACAATGCCAGCTGCATGTTTTCTGCTATTTTTGGTTCCAGGAAAGTCAAAAAATGAATATTCTCGGAATTGGACGGGACAAAAGCCAAAGTGCCTATTTTTTTGGAAGGGGTCAAGTGCCAGAATATGAGACGGAGAGGGGCCAGGGGCCGGCCACACCACCTGGCCGCATGGTCAGGCCTAGCCCGAGCCAGGGGGTGGTGTGGTGGCTCCCGATCATAAATCCATGAAAGAGTCTGTAGCCGCCGTCATCTCCATCCCTAGATCGGGAGGGATCTGAAGCTCTTCCCGGCACCCTACCGGAGAGGGGAATTCACCCTGGAGGCCTTCTTCATCACCATGCAAGCCTCCAGTGTGATGCGTGAGTAGTTCATCCTTGGACTTCGGATCCATGTAGTAGATAGATGGCTAGTTTCTCCTCCTTTGTGCTTTCATGTTTAGATCTTGTGAGCTCCGTTCATGATCAAGATCATCTATTTGTAATTCATACATGTTGTGTTTGCGGGGATCCGATGGATATTGAGATGCTATTTCAGATTGATTATTGATTCTATCATGTCTTTGTTATTTGAGATCTTGCATGCTTTCCCTTGATAGTAGCTATCTTGGCCAAGTAGATGCTAGCAACTCCAAGAGTTAGTATTTATGCTCGATAGTGGGTTCATGCCTCTAGTAATCTGGGGAAGTGACAGAAATCTCTAAGGTACTAGATGTGATGTTGCTACTAGGGAGAAAACAAAAATCCTTTGTTCATAGAACAATCGTATTGTTTACTTTACACACAGTTCGTAAAGCAATAATCTGTTGCTTGCAACTTAATACTGGAGGGGGTTCGGATGATAACCTGAAGGTGGATTATTAGTCATAGATGCAGTTGGATGGCGGTCTATGTATTATGTTGTAATTCCCAATCAAGTCTCAAAGGAGTCAAGATGATTAGTATATGCATGTATTGCTTTCTCGGTGTTTGTCAATTGCCCCGCTGTAATTTGTTCACCCAGCATGTTATCCATCTTAAGGAGAGCCACCTCTAGTGAACTATGGATCCCGGTCCTTTCTCTTTACATACAAGCTACAATCTTTTACTGCTTTGTTTTTACTTTCTGCAAACTTTTACTTCTTTCCATTCGATACGTTTAATCCTTTGTTTTCCGCAAAACACGGTGAGATTGACAACCTCATCGCAAGTTGGGGACAAAGTTCTGTGGTTGTGTTGTGTAGGTCTCCACGTTGCTACTAGCACCGGTAGTGCGCCCTGCCAAAGCTCAGCTAGCGACACCTTTGGGGTGTTTCCTTTCTCCTACTGGTTCGATTAAACCTTGGTTTCATAACTGAGGGAAAACTTTCTGCTGTGCTCATCATACCTTCCTCTTGGGGTTCCCAACGAGATCTACGTTGATCAAGGTCTTTTCTGGCGCCGTTGCCGGGGAGTTAAGGACATCTTCACAAGGGGAGTCCCTCATAACCAATCTCTTTACTTTGTTGTTTTTGTTTTGCTTAGTTTTCTTTTTGCTTTGTTTTCTTGTTTTGTTCTTCAAAAATCACAAAAATTAGTTTTGCAAGTTTGCTTTCTTATTTGAAAACCCAAAAAAATGACTACTCTTGAAAACACTAAGTTGTGTGACTTCACTAGCACCAACAACAATGATTTTATGAGCACACCTATTGCTCCACATGTGGCTGAAAATACTTTCTTTGAGATAAAACCTGCTTTACTCAATCTTGTTATGAGAGAACAATCTTCTGGTATTGGTAATGAAGATGTTGCTTCTCATCTAAATAACTTTGTTGAACTTTGTGAGATGCAAAAGCATAGGGATATAGATGGTGATATTATTAAGCTGAAATTGTTTCCTTTCTCTTTGAGAGGAAAAGCTAAAGAATGGTTGAATTCCTTAACTAGGAATAGTATTGATTCTTGGACTAAGTGCAAAGATGCTTTTATTGGAAAATACTATCCTCCTGCTAAGATTATATCCATGAGAAGTGAAATAATGAAGTTTAAACAACTTGATAATGAGCATGTTGCTCAAGCTTGGGAAAGAATGAAATCTTTGGTAAAGAATTGTCCCACTCATGGACTAACTGCTTGGATGATCATCCAAACTTTTTATGCAGGATTGAACTATTCTTAAAGGAACCTATTGGATTCAGCTGCTGGAGGTACCTTTATGACCATCACTTTGGGTGCTGCAACAAAACTTTTGGACAATATGATGGTTAATTATTCTGAATGGCATACTGAGAGAGCTCCACAAGGTAAGAAGGTAAATTCTGTTGTGGAAACCTCCTCCTTGAGTGATAAGATTGATATAATTATGTCTATGCTTGTTAATGGGAAAGCCCATATTGATCCAAATAATGTTCCCTTAGCCTCTTTGATTGCTCAAGAAGAGCAAGTTGATGTGAACTTCATAAGAAATAACAACTTTGGGAACAATGCTTATGGTAATAATGCTTATAGGAACAATTTTGGTAACAACAATTATAAGCCATATCCTCCCAACAATGGTAATGCTTATGGAAATTCTTACAACAATAATAAGAGTGATCCCTCTGAACTTGAAGTTATGCTTAAAGAGTTTATTAGTAAACAAACTGCTTTCAATAAAACTATTGAGGAAAAACTCTCTAATGCTGAAATAAATATAGCATCTTTGGCTGAAGCTCAATCTACTTTGAATAAAATGGCTGCTAAACCTGAAACTAATGAGAATCCCTTTGCAGCTACTAATTCTATACAAGTAAGAATTGATGAAAATGTTAGACTATTAGCTGAATTACATGCTAAGTGGGAAAGAGAAGATGAAATTGCTAGAAACATTAGTGTTTCTACTATCACCACCACTAGTGTTGAGGCTACTAATAGTTCTACTACTTTAGATGATAAAGTTGATTTTGATCTTGATGGTTGCAACATCTCTGAAGTTATTAAGTTCCTACAAAAGCTTGCTAAAAGTCCTAATGCTAGTGCTACGAACATGGCTTTTACAAAACACATTACTGATGCTCTCATAAAGATTAAAGAAGAAAAGATGAAACATAAAGCTTCTATTTTTATAAAACAAGAGGATGGTTGGGAACCCATCATTAATATGAAAGTGAATGACTTTGATTTCAAAGCTTTGTGTGATCTTGATAGTAGTGTTTCTATTATGCCTAGAAGGATTTATGATATGCTTGATTTGCCTCCTCTTGAAGATTGTTATTGAATGTCCCACTTGACGCTAATGCTAAAAAGAAACTCATGGGGAGTCTTAATGATGTTCTTATTATGGTTAACGATTCCTATGTCCCCGTTGATTTCTATGTTTTGGATGTTGAATACAATGCTTCTTGTCCTATTACTTTGGGAAGACCTTTTCTTAGAACTATTGGTGCCATCATTGATATGAAAGAAGGCACCATTAAATATCAACTCCCACTCAAGAAAGGTATAGAACACTTCCCTAAAAAGAGAGAAAAGATTTCTTTTGCTTCTCCTATGAAAACAAAATTTGGTCTTAATGCTTCTTCATTTGAGAACACTTGATTCTTTCTTTGCTTCTTTTGCCTAACTTAAAGGCGTTAAAGAAAAGTACTTGTTGGGAGATAACCTAAGAGTTTTAGTTGAGTCTTGAAAGTTATTACCGCTGTAATAACCTCTCCTTATCCTTTTTATTTGCTTTTTGTGCCAAGGGTAACCTCTAATGAGAGTGAAGTAATGATTGGGAAAGTTGCTGTCCCGAAACAGATTTTTGTGCTTCACTGTAAAAATTCCTGAGAGAAATATGTACGTCGGTTTGAGCTGTAATTTTTTGTGCTTCTGCCCCAGGTTGTTATCTAACTTTCATTAGTTCAACACTTTTTGATTTGAGCAACATAAGGTCTTAGAAAAAAACTGTCTTTACCTGCTGGTCTGTTTTGACAGATTTCTGCCATTTTCTGCATTTGCTTCTTGTTGGTTCCTTCTTGAGTTCTTTTGGGGAATTGAGCTTTTTGAGGGAAAATGCTACAGTATATAGTGTTCTAATGGAAGTTTATTTGGTGTTAGAACTGAACCTTGAGACTTATTTATCTTGAGTGCACTAATATTGCTAATGAGATTGTGTGAAGTTTTGTATGAAGGAAAAATTTCAGGTGTATGGAAGGAATGAGTAATGAGATGAAGGATGGACTAAAGCTCAAACTTGGGGATGCCACGCGTGTCACCCCAAGAAATATCCAAGAAGTACAAGCGTCGAAGCTTGGGGATGCCCAAGGTATCCCCTTCTTCATCAATAAAAATTCCAGGTTTCTTCCAAACGCTTCATTTTTATTGTTTCATGCACAGTTGTGTTTTTCTTGGAGCGTCTTCTTTTTCTTTTTTTTTTGGTTTTTAGTTTGCTTGGTTTGCTTAGTTTTCTGAATAAATTGGTTGGACCCCCTCTTTCATACATTGGTTTGCAAATAGTTTGGTTTGGTTTGGAAAAGAGTAGGAAAGTTCATACTTATGTGATAAAAAGAGCTTGTTTTTAATTGTGGCCTATGCTTTGTCATGTCATGCTTGATATTGTTTTGGCTTTATTCTTAGTATTCTTTGCTGTAGCATTACTTGTTATAAACAATTGAGATTTCTTAATGTGCCTTGGATGAATCATGCATTGTTTTAGCATATTAAAGCATAGTATAGTGGTATTCTCCTTTGATGCTTTATTTGGGTTGACTTGGCGCATGCTCACACCATGTTATGACTATCCAAAGATATAGCCTTTATGATCCTTTAGTTTTCAACTTGTAGTATCACTTTATGCTTTGATCAATTATGTTTTGTCGCTCTGCATGATTATGGCCATTATTGATCTCTTAGTTTGTCGCTCCCAGTCTTTTGCTAGCCTCCACCACCAAGTATGAGTTCCACTCATGCATCCAACTCCCTAAACCAAGTTATTCCAAAGAGTCCACCATACCTACCTACTACTTATGTTATTCCAAGTATATTCATGCTTTTGTTTACCTTCCACTCGTTATGAGAAAACTAGTGATTAAAGCTCTCACGAACTTGATGGCACACTTTACTTTTTGCCTCTAATAAACTTGAACCATTGGGTCCTTATTTGTTGCGTATATGCTTGTGCTTTATAAGTTGAAATTAGCAGAACCATGTTTCATGGGGAACGTTTTCTACATTGCACTTGTACTTTGTACCCCGTTGATATCATGTTCTTTGGCTTACGGATCCCGGCGGTGTGAAATAAAAGTGGGTTGTAAAATCATGGAGTTTGTATGTGTGTTAGAGAAATGCCTAGGCCGCTAGCCTAAGCCATGCCTAATCATGGTGGAAACTTGCAGCATCACCATAATGAGCACTCTATGAAGCATCCTCAATAAAAACTATGCAAATAGCAAATAAAAAGATCGCTGAGATGCTCATTGTCTGCTTGCCTTGTCATTTTGATTATGGGAAAGCTCCCGTATCATGTGCAAGGGGTACCCCGTTGGCGGTTCTTAATGATACACATATACTTACAATGACAAGAGCTTACTCGTGACTGAAGTTGAGTAGCATGAGGATCGGTCTTCGTAAGTAAGGGGCATGAGATTTTGGTTTATAACTTGTCAAGCATATCCTCTTAGTTGTGTCACTTTAACCTTAATCACCTTAAAGATGCTTATGATAGGGGCAATGAGAGCTGAAAACTACAAGTACCATAATTTTTGGAAGCTCTTTATGAGACTTGAATCCCTACTTCCTTTTACAAAAGGCCTTTCTTCCACCATTATATTGAGTCTCCACCTTCTATCTTTATGCACCTACTTTGAGAGCATAGTGGCCATTCTTAGTTCTATGTGCATTGTCCCAAGACTAGTTGATTGATGCATAACTTGTTATTGCTTGTTTGAAACTATTGTATCTAGTCACTCTTATGAACTTTGAAGGTGTCCTATGCATTTATATTTGCTACTCTATTGAGGGACAAGCTGAATACTATTATGCTATGTTTTCTTTATGTGAAACAAACAAACGTCTTGCAAAGCATTGTTATTCATGAATCTTTTGTTTGTGCCTTTTCATGTTGCATCATAGTTTCTTTGTTTATTGCTAGAACTTTGTCTTTCATGTTATGATTGAAGTACTATGATCCCAGCTTTGAGTGTTTTGCAAATACTTTGATCAAGTCTTTGATGGTGCATGTCACCTCAAAAATTATTTCTTTTTATCACTTACCTACTTGAGGACGAGCAGGAGTTAAACTTGGGGATGTTGATACATTGCAAATGTATCTATAATTTTTGATGTTCCATGCTTGGTTTTATCCACTTTCTTGTGTTTTGTTCCAACTTTGGAGTACTTTTCATATGATTTCTTGGACTAACCTATTAATAAGAGCCACAGTGCCAGCTGCCTGTTTTCTGCTGTTTTTGGTTCCAGGAAAGTCAGAAAATGAATATTCTCGGAATTGGACGGGACAAAAGCCAAAGTGCCTATTTTCCGAAAGGGATCAAGTGCTAGAATACGAGACGGAGAGGGTCCAGGGGCCGGCCACACCACCTGGCCGCGTGGCCAGGCCTGGCCCGCGCCAGGGGGTGGTGTGGTGGCTCCCGGCACCCCCTTGGCCTCTCCTTCGCCTATATATTGCCCTCGGGACGAAAACCCTAAGTACCCGATCAAAAATCCACGAAAGAGTCTGTAGCCACCGTCATCTCCATCCCTAGATCGGGAGGGATCTGAAGCTCTTCCCGGCACCCTGCCGGAGAGGGGAATTCACCCTGGAGGCCTTCTTCATCACCATGCAAGCCTCCGGTGTGATGCGTGAGTAGTTCATCCTTGGACTACGGATCCATGTAGTAGCTAGATGGCTGGTTTCTCCTCCTTTGTGCTTTCATGTTTAGATCTTGTGAGCTCCGTTCATGATCAAGATCATCTATTTGTAATTCATACATGTTGTGTTTGCGGGGATCCGATGGATATTGAGACGCTATTTCAGATTGATTATTGATTATATCATGTCTTTGTTATTTGAGATCTTGCATGCTTTCCGTTGTTAGTAGCTATCTTGGCCGAGTAGATGCTAGCAACTCCAAGAGTTAGTATTTATGCTCGATAGTGGGTTCATGCCTCTGGTAATCTAGGGAAGTGACAGAAATCTCTAAGGTACTAGATGTGCTGTTGCTACTAGGGAGAAAACAACAATCCTTTGTTCATAGAACAATCGTACTGTTTACTTTACACACAGTTCGTAAAGCAATAATCTGTTGCTTGCAACTTAATACTGGAGGGGGTTCGGATGATAACCTGAAGGTGGATTATTAGTCATAGATGCAGTTGGATGGCGGTCTATGTATTATGTTGTAATGCCCAATCAAGTCTCAAAGGAGTTAAGATGATTAGTATATGCATGTATTGCTTTCTCCGTGTTTGTCAATTGCCTCGCTGTAATTTGTTCACCCATCATGTTATCTATCTTAAGGAGAGCCACCTCTAGTGAACTATGGATCCCGGTCCTTTCTCTTTACATACAATCTACAATCTTTTACTACTTTGTGTTTACTTTCTGCAAAATTTTACTTCTTTCCATTCGATATGTTTAATCCTTTGTTTTCCGCAAAACACGGTGAGATTGACAACCTCATCGCAAGTTGGGGACAAAGTTCTGTGGTTGTGTTGTGCAGGTCTCCACGTTGCTACTAGCACCGGTAGTGCGCCCTGCCAAAGCTCAGCTACCAACACATTTGGGGTGTTTCCTTGGTCCTACTAGTTCGATTAAACCTTAATTTCATAACTGAGGGAAAACTTTCTGCTGTGCTCATCATACCTTCCTCTTGGGGTTCCCAACGAGCTCTACGTCGATCATCGAGTGCATCAGATCCATGTGTGGTCTGTGAGAAGAACACACATGCAATGACACTAGGTGTGGTTCATGATATGGTTTGTGAGAAGAACACACATGCAATGACACTGGTGGATCCATGTGTGGTCTTTGGGAAGAACACACATGCAAGGACACTGGTGATATGTGGTCTGTGAGAAGAACACACATCCAATGACTCTAGCTGTGGTTCATGAAAAGAGCACACATGCAATGCCACTGGTGGATCCATGTGTGGTTCATGGGAAGAACACACATTCGATGACACTGGTGGATCCATGTGTGGTCTGTGGGAAGAACACACATGCAATGACACTGGTGGATCCATGTGTGGTTCATGGGAAGAACACACATGCAATGACACTGGATGTGGTTCATGATATGGTTTGTGAGAAGAATACACATGCAATGGCACTGGTGGAACCATGTGTGGTCTGTGAGAAGAACACACATGCAATGCCACTGGGTGTGATTCATGATATGGTTTGTGAGAAGAACACACATGCAATGCCACTGTTGATATGTGGTCTGTGAGAAGAACACACATCCAATGACTCTAGCTGTGGTTCATGAAAAGAGCAGACATGCAATGACACTAGTGGATCCATGTGTGTTTCATGGGAAGAACACACATGCGATGACACTGGGTGGATCCATGTGTGGTGTGTGAGAAGAACACACATGCAATGACACTGGTGGATCCATGTGTGGTCTGTGGGAAGAACACACATGCAATGACACTGGTGGATCCATGTGTGGTTCATGGGAAGAACACACATGCAATGACACTAGGTGTGGTTCATGATATGGTTTGTGAGAAGAACACACATGCAATGACACTGGTGGATCCATGTGTGGTCTATGAGAAGAACACACATGCAATGACACTAGGTGTGGTTCATGATATGGTTTGTGAGAAGAACACACATGCAATGACACTGGTGGATCCATGTGTGGTCTTTGGGAAGAACACACATGCAATGACACTGGTGATATGTGGTCTGTGAGAAGAACACACATGCAATGACACTGGTGGATCCATGTGTGGTCTTTGGGAAGAACACACATGCAATGACACTGGTGATATGTGGTCTGTGAGAAGAACACACATCCAATGACTCTAGCTGTGGTTCATGAAGAGCAGACATGCAATGACAGTGGTAGATCCATGTGTGGTTCATTGGAAGAACACACATGCGATGACACTAGGTGGATCCATGTGTGGTTTGTGAGAAGAACACACATGCAATGACACTGGTGGATCCATGTGTGGTTCATGGGAAGAACACACATGCAATGACACTAGCTGTGGTTAATGAAAAGAGCAAACATGCAATGACACCGGTGGATCCATGTGTGGTTCATGGGAAGAACACACATGCAATGACACTAGGTGTGGTTCATGATATGATCTGTGAGAAGAACACACATGCAATGACACTGGTGGATCCATGTGTGGTCTGTGAGAAGAACACACATGCAATGACTCTAGCTGTGGTTCATGATATGGTTTGTGAGAAGAACACACATGCAATGACACTGGTGGATCCATGTGTGGTCTTTGGGAAAAAACACACATGCAATGACACTGGTGATATGTGGTCTGTGAGAAGAACACACATCCAATGACTCTAGCTATGGTTCATGAAAATAGCAGACATGCAATGACACTTGTGGATCCATGTGTGGTTCATGGGAAGAACACACATGCAATGACACTAGTGGATCCATGTGTGGTTTGTGGGAAGAACACACATGCAATGACACTGGTGGATCCATGTGTGGTTCATGGGAAGAACACACATGCAATGACACTGGGTGTGGTTCATAATATCGTTTGTGAGAAGAACAAACATGCAATGACACTGATGGATCCATGTGTGGTCTTTGGGAAGAACACACATGCAATGACACTGGTGATATGTGGTCTGTGAGAAGAACACACATCCAATGACTCTAGCTGTGGTTCATGAAAAGAGCAAACATGCAATGACACTGGTGGATCCATGTGTGGTTCATGGGAAGAACACACATGCAATGACACTGGGTGGATCCATGTGTGGTTTGTGAGAAGAACACACATGCAATGACAGTGGTGGATCCATGTGTGGTTCATGGGAAGAACACACATGCAATGACTCTGGTGATATGTGGTTTGTGAAAATAACAAACATGCAATGACTCTAGCTGTGGTTAATGAGAAGAGCAGACATGCAATGACACCGGTGGATCCATGTGCGGTTTGTGAGAAGAACACACATGCAATGACACTGGGTGTGGTTCATGATATGGTTTGTAAGAAGAACACACATCCAATGACTTTAGCTGTGGTTCATGAAAAGAGCACGCATGCGATGACTCTAGCTGTGGTTCATGGGAAGAGCAGACATACAATGACACCGGTGGATCCATGTGTGGTTCATGGGAAGAACACACATGAATGACACCGGTGGATCCATGTGTGGTTTATGGGAAGAACACACATGCAACGACACTGGTGGATCCATGTGTGGTCTGTGAGAAGAACACACATGCAATGACACTGGTGGATCCATGTGTGGTCTTTGGGAAGAACACACATGCAATGACTCCAATGATATGTGGTTTGTGAGAAGAACACACATGCAATGACTATAGCTGTGGTTAATGAAAAGAGCAGACATGCAATGACACTGGTGGATCCATGTGTGGTTCATGGGAAGAACACACATGCAATGACACTGGGTGTTGTTCATGATATGGTCTGTGAGAAGAATACATATGCAATGACAATGGTGGATCCATGTGTGGTCTGTGAGATGAACACCCATGCAATGACACTGGGTGTGGTTCATGATATGGTTTGTGAGAAGAACACACATGCAATGACACTGGTGGATCCATGTGTGGTCTTTGGGAAGAACACACATGCAATGACACTGGTGATATGTGGTCTGTGAGAAGAACACATATCCAATGACTCTAGTTATGGTTCATGAAAAGAGCAGACGTGCAATGACACTGGTGGATCCATGTGTGGTTCATGGGAAGAACACACATGCGATGACACTGGTGGATCCATGTGAGGTCTGTGGGAAGAACACACATGCAATGACACTGGTGGATCCATGTGTGGTTTATGGGAAGAACACACATGCAATGACACTAGGTGTGGTTTATGATATGGTTTGTGAGAAGAGCACACATGCAATGACACTGGTGGATCCATGTGTGGTCTATGAGAAGAACACACATGCAATGACACTGGGTGTGGTTCATGATATGGTTTGTGAGAAGAACACACATGCAATGACACTGGTGATATGTGGTTTGTGAGAAGAACACACATCCAATGACTCTAGTGGATCCTTACGTGGTTTATGAGAAGAACACACATCCAAAGAACTCTTGTGGATCTATCTTGGCATGATTTGATGTATGTCATGATGTATTTCATTGTGCAAGACACTCACTTTCCATTTTTATACTACTTAGTATCGCCCTTGGTTTTATGTGGTACTACTCAGTTTTGCCCCCCACCTCTCTATCTTTCGTTGAAGCACAAATATGTGCTCACCCTGTCTGCTACTCCCTGATTGATTATCACAGTTGTCACGCGGATCGTGCGCACCAACCGTTGATTATGTGTGATCCAACGATGATCCCACGTCATGCCCTTCATAGTATAGCGCCGAGACAGCACGGACGTCTCCCTCAGCGAGACTTCTACAAGAAAGAACACGATGTCGTCCATGGAAAAAGTCGTCGAGCGGTCATGTCATGTTTAATCAAGTCTGAAAAGCCTACTACTGCTACTACTACGCCACAACGCATGCGTCATCAAGTGCACGGTCATCGATGGACAGCTGCAATTTATTGCCACTTTATTTTAATAAGACATATCCCATTTTTTACGCAGCGGCTCTCAATCGCCAATTTTAGGGCCGTGTCAAACTTCGTACATAGAAATTGTGTGTGCGCTCTTTGCATGCGGCTCAATACAGAACTACCATGCATGGCCTGGGAAAAAACGTGACGTACCGTGCGCATGTCGCGATGCACGGTGCAGTCGACTGCGCGGCGCGTTGCACGGTGGTGCAACGAAACGTGCCTTGCTTCTATCCACCTTAGCTATAGAGCCCCTCTCCGCACACCCACTCCCACTCTCACTCACTATCCTCACGCAACCCTCTCCACTGTCCCGCCAGCATCCGCAAACTCCCGAGAATACCCCGTCCACGCCGGTGATGGCCGAGGAGGATAAGGTGGCCATCGTCGCCTCCGTGGCCGCCGGCGAGGAGGCCCCCGTCTCCTCGCCGGTCCCCCTCTACGCGTTGAAAGCAGCCGCTGTCCCTGCCCAGGCCCCAGTGGAGGCATCGATGGCAGCCACCGTTCCCGTCCAGGCCCTAGTCCCAGCTACCGTTGGAGACGCCGAAGAGGATCCCCCGCCGGCGAGGAGGCCCCCGCTGGTCACAAGCAGATCACACACTTCTTGGGCACCTATGATCCAGATAAGTACATTGCTCTGCTGAACCCCTACGACACCGGCATCGACGACCTATGGTCAGAGGTAACTTGGGTTTGCTCCCCTCCCCTGGTTCTTCTACCGTTTGTTAGAAATAATGGGCTAATCTATTTAAAATTTAGCTGGTATTGTCATGTTTAATATTTTGGAATTAATCATGGAAATTGTGCCTAATTATCCAACACCGTTCCCATCGTTGGATGCTAGATCTTGGTTTATTAGGATTCGCTTGTTCGCATTTCGATTGCTCGATCTTCTTACACCATCTAGTCCCCCATTTTCCCTTTCTTCCAATAGGTTTCCGGCAGCGACGCCTGTAGCGATGACGAGTCCATTCACACCAAGGCTCGTCAGGTGCTGAGGAGGCTGCGGGCCGGCAAGTACGACGGCTTCCTCAGGGACCCCTACAGCTGCCCCTTCCGCAAGGGGGGCGTCTATTGCTTCGCGAGTCGTGCCGCCGGCGGCACCATCTTGAACACCTTACTGAAGCATGCAGGGCCGCGGGCTCCGGCATCCACAAAAGCGGCAAGCCCGAGCCCCTGAACATCAACGCCTACATCGCTGAACACCGTGCTCTTTGCATTCACCTCCGAAACCTCCAGCGGGTGGCCATCAAAGAGGGTCGCATGCCTCCAATCAGGCCCAAGGCCCCCAAGTCCAAGAAACTGGGCAGCAAGAAGTGGCGGAAGTACCAGAGGGAGATGGCGGAGGCGCGGGCTCTTGCAGGATGTGCCTACAGCTGTGGCGGCTGCCCCTGCTGCCCAGCAGCTCCTTTCTAGCTATATCCTATTTCTAGCTGAACGCATCGAACCTCATTAAGCAACCTACTTTCTATCGCTATATCCTATTTAGCTGCGAACAACTATATCTACATTTGTTTTGTTTTCTGAATGAATGTATTCTGCCTGGTGTGATTTGCTGCTCTAGATTTGCTACCTGTTCGGAGGTAAAAAGAGGTCCAAAAGGGAACGAAATATCGAAGTGAGAATCTTCTCTAGATTTGCTACCAATTTGGGTAAAATGAAACATATATGTTTAGCAAGAGAGGAAAAGTGCACTGTTTCAAACTGCCAGTTAAGAAGCTACCATCTTGACAAGCTACAAGACACATACATAAACATAACACAACGAGGGTTAAATTTATTTTACTAGTATCACTTGATGCGCTAGACATCTTGGCAAGCTAACTGAGTTCCACAAAACAGAAACATAACACTGACAAGTAAAATTTAATTCACTCCTCATCAGACCACTTGACGCACTTGCTATCATTCCAGGTACTCCACGTCCGACGAACTGCTTTGTCCCAAATGGCATCTGACTTGGCTTTCCTATCTTAAGCGTCCTGCGACACAATTAGCGGTGCATCACAGACCTGATTGTTGCCGCTAGAAGATGCCACCTCTCTATTTGCCGCTTCAGCTGCAGCCTCTTTGTCAGCTGCTTCTTCAACTGCAAGCTCTCTTTCAGCTGCTTCTGCAGCCTCTCTGTCAGTTGCTTCAGATGCAGCCAATTTCTTTGCATATTCAACTTCAAACTCAGCTATTTGGAATTTTCTACAAAGAGCTCCCCTAAGCTCGTCTTCCCTCTTGCAAATAGGGCAAAACACGAGGTAACGTTGAAAAAAATGGATCTTCTTGTACAGCTGGTAGGTCACGTAAGCATCTATGGCTACATACTTCAGGTTTATATCAGACAACGGCCACTCGTTCCAGAAATCGTGCCTATCCTTAGAGAAATCTTCCTTCATTGTGACGTACGACTCATCGAGGATTTTAGTTGCTAGTGATGCCATTCCATCATTCTTCCTGCCCCCTAGGATCTTGAAAAGATGCTGAATATAGATCCAGTTGTGCGCAGGAATTATAATTTCCTCTTGATACAATTTTGAAAAATTAGTTGTTGTGTCGACAGTGCAGAAAACAATTCCCTTTTTTTCAAGTAACTGGCCAGCGCCGGACATTTCCTGTCAATCCTGAAAGTATGTAGTTTGTCATCACCAAAATTTGTAACTATAAATATTTTGTCAATGCAAGATCATCATCTCAATATAATTTTGAAAAGTTTAGTAAATGCAAGATCAAGACTCTCAACATTGTATTGTCATAATTTATTCGGTTTTGCTATTTCTCAGTCGACTGAACGAGTTGCACATTTCTTTTAACTACGGTTGCACTTTTCTTAGGTGATTGAGACTAAAGAAAATCTCAGTCGATTGAGACATAGGCAAACCCTAATTTATTTGGTCCTAAGTAAAATCCAATAGTTGCAAGATGAGCAAGTGGATAAAGAATAAGAGGAGAAAACCATAAAAGCGGTTAGCTACAGAGAGCAGATCTACAAACCGGGAGAGGTGGTAGACGAGGACGTGTTTCCGCATGGCAAGTTGAATGACGGTGACTTCATTCACTTCATATGGGTCCTCCGGGGTGTACTCGAGGTACAATCCCACAAACTTGTCCTCGTCTATCCCAAGCCAACCCTCGTACATCCTCAGGACACGCACCACCGTCTCCTCCTCGTTGGTGTAGACAACGTCTATCTTGTTGTCATGGGTAGTGCAGCTTGTCTCTAGAGTGCATAGATCTTCTATGGCGGCAAGGAGAAGACGGGAATAAGATAGTAGATGGCAGGAAGAAGAAGAGTAGTTTCTGCGAGGCAGGGGAACGGTGGAACCGTCAATGCGCTTTTATGGTAGGGGTTAACGATTGGGACGGAAGTCCAAGGAGATACGCGTGGCGGTGGCCGTTCCAGCTTCTGAGTAAATAAAAAATAATCATAACGCCGATACATGGGCCCTGTTTTGTCACGTCAATACACCGGGTGGGGGGTGTTTTCATATCCACTGTGCCAACGCTACAAGCCTACATGACAGCCAACCCGCCTAAGCGACGGGAGCGACATAACGGCGAACTGACAGGGGGGCCCAACTTGATGCCCGTTATCCTGATTTTTTGTATTGAAACGTAAAGTTGAATCCGTGCCAAAAAAGACCCTCTGAGTATTTGGCACACCAATTGTAGTCATCCCGGCTGATTTCAGGGAACTTGGGTACCGCATTGCCTGTACACCCCAACTTTCGGGCCGCAAAGTGATAATCTCCCCATTCAATGCCTCTCCGACCACGCCGCGAGGAAAGGAGTTGCTGGATGCCCTCCCGCTTGATTCACCTCTTCGTGGGGTTTCGCCCAAGGGGGCCATACCATGGGTCACACATTCATAGCTTCAGGAGGCTTTGCATTTGGCGTGTCGGCCCTATAGGGATACTCCATCCCCTGCCAGGTCTCGACCAAATGTGCTTGGTAGAACTATTCCACGCGGGGTCGTGGATTCTTTCTCGGGACCTATTCTCATGGAGGTGTCCCTGGGGACCGATGAAACTATGTTGGCTTCAACCGGGGCTTCGATGCTTATTCACGATGGATCTTCTTTGGCGGGTGATCATCGGCTTGCGGTGTCGGCTGTGGACGTGGAGGGTCGGGCAGCTCGGGCGATCCAGCAGGTGGCCCATGAGGCTACGCGGGAGGACGCGGCGGTGGCCCAGGAGGGGCTGATGTACGGCGCCGGTTCGGCCCAGGAGGGGTTGAAGGCCCGCGCTCCCTGGGAGCCTCCGGCAGCGTGACCAGGTAGGGGAGCCCTCGCCTAGGCGGGGTCGGGGTCTCCTTCGCTGGCCATGGACCCGACGGACCCGAAGGACGAGGGCGCCCAGCTCCAGCTGGGGCAGCGGCGTGGTGACCTGACCCAGGTGGGGTCGGGGCATGGCCACGACATCCTGACCCAGGTGGGTTCGGTTTCACCTGGGGCGGACGATGCTACACCGGGTAGCAAGGGGACGGTGGACGGGACCCCAGCGCGACACAGTCTTCGACATGGAGCTGATGCTTTTGGTGCATCCGCTACAGATGAGGATTCGTTGGGGAAGGCTATGAGGAGGAAGGCGGAAAAGAACCTCGATCCTCAGGGTACTAAGAGCTCTTTGAAGTCGTTTCTTTCTTTCTTTACTCCTGTTATTGTTGACAAGCTATCCAATGTTGGTATTAACATGGGTAGATCTGTATCTGATGTTAATATTTCTAGTTCTATTTAGAGACATATGGAGGTTAACCGTCTAATGGTTACTCCTAAGGTTTCATTGTTGCCTGACTATTTACCAATTGAGGAGGAGGAGTTGCATGTCACAGTAGATGATCAACTCCTTTCTCACTTAGTTGGTGAAGTGTCGGATGTGGGCTTTGATGAGATGGGGCTAGACTCTTTGTATGAGCTTAAAGCCTCAAGTCGGAAATCAGAGAGCTAGAAGGCTCGGAAGAGACCTCGTGTATCAAACAACCTATTGTTTCTCAATGAATGGCATGTTTTCAAATAGCAGAGGTCTTCGTGACTTGGATAAGCATTTGTTTTTTGTCGATTGTGTGAGAGATCATCGTTTGGATTTTCTGGGTATTTTCTGAGACGGGTAGACGAGATTATTCACAAGCTTTACTCAATCGCCTTTCTGGTGGAGTGGACTTTATGTGGGTGTCTCGTCCACCACGTGGTCGTTCTAGGGGAATTCTGTTAGGCGTACGAGATGAAACCATGGAAGTCTTAGCTAGTTCGGTTGGATATTTTTTCATAAAACTCCACATCCGCAACAAGGCTGATAATTTCACATGGTCTCTAGTCACCGTATATGGAGCTGCCCAGGAAGTTTTCAAGGCTGATTTTTTGTGTGAGCTGGTAAATCTTGCAAAGGACAATCCGTACCCTATTCTTATAGGTAGGGATTTTAATTTGATGAGATTCCCTCATGAGAAAAGTCGTGGCAGATTTGACGATCATTGGCCATTCATGTTTAATGCTGTTATTAACAGCTTGAACCTGCGAGAGGTTACAATGTTGGGAAGACAATTTACTTGGGCTAATAGTCATCTGGAGCCAACATACGAAAAACTGGATAGGGTACTTATGGATACTGAATGGGAAGAGAAGTATCCCATGGTAACCGTAAGGGCTCTAGAATGTATTGAGGCTTTGTCAGATCATGCCCCTTTACTTTTAACTATTGGGTCGCCGCCACGACATCCCAGGCATGAGTTCAAATTTGAACTAGGTTGGTTGATTCGAGACGGGGTTTTTGAGATGGTTAAGCCAATTTGGATAAAACCGGTTGGTGGTCATACACCCATACAACGATGGAATAACAAAATACGTGCTTTACGTAATTTCCTTCGTGGATGGTCTAGACATACTGCTGGAATCCTAAAAAGGGAGAAAAATCGTATTTCCTCTATAATTGATGACCTTGAGGCCTCTGCGGAAGTTAGGCCGTTATCTACACAGGAGATTGAGCTCAAAAGACAATCAAATGCGGAGATGGCCAGACTCTTGCGTGAGGAAGAACTCAAATGGTACCAACGCTCTAAAGCGAAATTTATTCTAGAGGGAGATGCCCATACAAGATATTTCCATGTTATTGCCAATGGTAAGGATAATAAAAAATGTATCCATTCTCTCAACCAGGATGAAGGTATCATTGAGGGACAAGAACAACTTAAGTCGTATATTACTAGTTATTATAAACCACAGATATTCCACAGGTTTCTGTCAAGGAAAATAACTTTCTAACCGTCCCTTACACGGAGGAAGAGGTAAAGAACGCGGTTTTCTAGATGGAACATAACAAAGCACCAGGTCCAGATGGTTTCCCAGCAGAATTTTACCAACAATTCTGGGAGATCATTAAAGTGGACTTAATGGCTTTGTTTGGTTTTATGCATGTTGGGCAACTTGATCTTTTTAGACTAAACTTTGGCAATATAATTCTACTGCCTAAGGTTAATAATGCAGAGGGTATACAACAGTATCGACCTATCTGCCTTCTTAACGTTAGCTTTAAGATTTTCACAAAAGCTGGCACAATTAGACTAAATTCAGTTGATGATCATGTTGTCTGGCCTTCTCAAACTGCTTTCATGCAAGGACGAAACATCTTCGATGGTGTGGTAATCCTACACGGAACAATCCACGAACTACACTCCGAAAAACAAAACAGGGTACTGTTCAAGATTGATTTTGAGAAGGCTTACGATAAAGTTAATTGGTGTTTCCTTCAGCAAACACTCAAAATGAAAGGTTTTCGAATGAGTGGTGTGCTCTCATACAATCTTTTGTGTCCGGTGATAGCGTTGCCATAAAAGTCAATGAGGACACTGGCAAATACTTCTAGACTAAGAAGGGTTTGAGGCAAGGGGATCCACTATCGCCGATACTATTTAACATAGTGGTGGATATGTTGGCTATCCTTATTGAGAGGGAAAAAGTTGAGGGCCAAGTTGAAGGATTAGTCCCACATCTTGTTGATGGAGGACTGTCTATCCTTCAATATGCTGACGATACAATCCTATTTACGGAACATGATATTGAGAAAGCTAAGAACCTGAAGTTAATACTATCAGCCTTCGAGCAACTCTCTGGATTGAAAATTAACTTCCATAAGAGTGATTTGTATTGTTTTAGTGAGGCCCAGAGCGAGGAACACATGTATGCTGAACTTTTCGGCTGTGAACAGGGGCAATTTCCAATCAACTATTTGGGTATTACGATACACTATCGGTGTCTCACTATTGCTGAATGGAAACTCGTTGAGAAAAGACTCCAAAAACATCTTAATAGCTGGAAAGGCAAGTTACTATCCCTCATAGGAAGACTAGTACTCATAAACTCAGTACTCACCAATATGGTACTATATATGATCTCGTTTTTCCAACTGCCAAAAGGGGTCTTGAATAAAGTGGATTATTTTCGATCAAGATTCTTTTGGCAAGGGGATAGTGAAAATAAAAAGTATTAACTGACAAAATGAAATGTGGTTTGCCGACCAAAAGTATACGGTGGACTTGGTATTCATGACCTTCAAGTCAAAAATACCGCCCTCTTAGGTAAATGGCTGTTTAAGCTACTTAATGAAGAGGGAGTCTGGCAAACTATAATCTGGAGAAAATATGTTGGATCCAAAGTTGTGTCTCAACTGGTACGGAAACCTGGTGATTCACATTTTTGGGCTGGACTTATGGCGTCTAAGAAACATTTATTCCGATTTGGTGCGTTTAACATTAAGGATGGATCTCAAAATAGATTCTGGGAAGACAAATGGCTTGGTCATAATTCTCTCCGAGAACAATACCCGGCTCTATATTCGATTGTTAGACACAAATGAGACACCCTTTTCACAGTTATAGAAACTACTCCTCCTAATGTATCTTTCAGAAGAAGTCTCATTAGTCCTAGACTACTATCATGGAATAATCTGTTATTACGATTATCCACGATTCAACTGTCGGATGGTGTAGACGAGTTCAGATGGAAACTACATGAGAGCGGTAATTTCTCTATGGACTCGATGCATAAAGCTTTGGTTCAACCTAATATCTCAGTCGATAATAATAGTAAAATTTCAAAGATGAAAATCCCCTTGAAAACAAAGATATTTGCTTGGTATCTGCGTAAAGGGGTAATTCTTACTAAAGACAATCTTGTTAAGCGGAATTGGCATGAAAGTAAACAATGTGTGTTTTGTCATCATGACGAGACGATCAAACTTTTGTTTTTCCAATGCAAATTTGCTCGTCATATATGGTCAATCATCCAAGTTGCCTCTGGTTTATCTCCCCCACGATCGGTGGCCTGCATGGGATTGATGATAAATATAGGATCTTGTTTAGGGTGGGAGCGCTTGCCATTATTTGGTTGTTGTGACTATATAGAAATGATAAGATTTTTAATTCTAATGTGTCTTCAACGTTGCAGGTTATCCATCGTGCTACGGCTATTCTCCGGTCCTGGACTATTCTCCAGAGGTTCGAGTTCCGCAATTTGTTTGTGGAGAGGTGTACACGATTAGACGATACGACGAGGGATATTTTTCCCCGACATGGATGGTTGCGTGATCTGCGGATTGAGTTACCTTAGTGATTTGTCCTAGACAATGTTGAAGTCTTTTATTTTTGTTTATTGCTATTCTCTAGCTGCACTATTGTATGAGTTGATGTGCATCCTAGCTATGCACCGGCCAGTGTAAACATTATAAAAGTAATAAAGCGTCGTTTAAAAAAAAAGCTGCAGGAATGATCCTAGACCAGATCAGGCCCAGCGGCAGCAATCTTCCCGGTCTTCGGTCTGCATCTGAACCGCTCAGCGCAGCCATATCGATCGATGCAACGTATCGGTTCCATTTTATCGGCCGGCCGGCTAGCTCCGGTAGTCCGGTCCGTGTCATCAGCTAGCAAGGGATGCCATGGGCTACAGGGGAACACCATACCGGTTCCGGGTACAGTGATGGGTCGAGCACAGCCGGCCGTGCATTGACTCACTCCGTCGTCTCGTCGCCGGTGTTGATTTTCAACCAACAAGTTGCCTTAACTGTCACGGATGGTTCGGCGCAATCCGTCGCGTACGTTGTTTTCAGCTTTGCCTTGCTCGGTAATCAGGGTACGACGTTGCCTGAGACTCGTGCGGTCTGCTTATTACTCTGAATGGAATCATCACTATAGGAGTAAACTGAGACTAAGGTACTGTGCAGGAATCCGGTATGGCATACTGTTTGAAAGTTGAAAGTGCCCGCAAAATTTAAAATATTTAGCTGGCGAGCGCTTCATGGTTTAATCCCTGGAGTAGGAGTGCTAGCAAGCAGACACATAAATGTTTCAGCTCAGTGTCTGATTTGCAAACAAGGTGCAGAAGATATACTACACTTAATGTTTACATGCAAACGGGCGAAGCATGTATGGCGTGCTCTTGGTCTGGATAAAATTATTAACCATGCAGTCAAGTTGAATAAGTCAGGATCAGTCGTTTTTGAGGAGCTCCTGAGGAATCCATGCAAAAAATCACCTGTGCTTGGCCAACTGGGTTTACAAGAAACAATAGATGTAGCTGCATGGTACATATGGTGGCAGAGACGTGAGGCAGTAAAAGGGGTATCCGTGGCACCTGTTGCTAGAACTACTTTCTCTATACACGCGCTGACTATGAATTATGGATCAGTTTCGAGCACTTCAAAACAGAGATCATTGGTTTGGAGCAAACCTCCACATGGACATTATAAATTAAATGTGGATGCAAGCTTTTTTCCTACGGGTTTGGGAGCTGCAGCAGCAATTATACGCAACGATCACGGGGCGGCAATTGCTGGTGGTGCTATTCCTCTGAAGAATATGCTGGATGCAGCAACAGCCGAAGCTGTATCTCTTCGGTTTGGTTTGCGATTGTTAGAAGACATTGCGTGTTCACCTGCCATTGTGGAATCTGATAGCCTCGAATTGATAAATGCTTGCATATGAGCAATTGACCTTTGGAGTCCTTACACGTCAATTTTAGCTGATTGTTTTCAGGTTGCTCACAGGATTGGTAACACTGTCCAAGATAGACAAACAAGGCGGCGCACAACTTAGCTAGACTATGTTTTGAATCTGATATTATTTTTTCTTGGGATGATGATCCACCTCCCTCTGTGTTAAGTGATGTAATGAACGATTTGGTTTTGCACCGTTTGTTTCAAAAAAAAAAAAAAAAAAAAGAGGGTACGACGTTGCCTGTCAAGAAGCAGCGTCAACACGCCTCAGAATCACGCTCCGCTGCTCTATCGATGATCGCAGAAACGCTGGATCCGAGGCTCGCGTACAGTACAATATGCTAAAACGTGTGCTCCTCCCTTCTTCCTCTTCCTCAACTTGTTTCCGGAAGCCAAGTGCGCCTTCAGCTTTTCAGTTTACAGGGGGCGGATTCTGACTAAAGAAACAAGCTGCAAAATCTGTCTCCGCTTCTGCTAGCTGTTCCTGACCTCCACCATCAAGCATAAAAGCTACTACTACTAGTAAGTACTAATCTACTCCGTAAATGTTAGCCGACATGACTGCATTTTAAACCACTGTCCAATGCGTAGATCTGTGGCTTCTTCTTTTTGACTTGAGATCTGTAGGTTCAGGAAACAGTGGGTTTGCTCCTCTCGCCAGCAGTCGTCCTCCATAGTTTAATTCTTAGAGAGAGTAACATGCTAGCTTCAGGCGCAACTTGGTTTAGATTTTAAGCACAACTACTACTAGTACCATTTGTATTGTACTACCATCACGTGAGAGAAGAGGAGGGAGAGTTCATGTGGATCGAGAACATGCCTTGTTTATCAAATCAAATAAATAAATAAATTGAAAACCATAGAACGAAATGACGCTGCTCCCTAGGCCTGTTGCAATTTGAAAAACTGAGCCCATTGAGAAATCGTGGGCCGTGTTGGGCGCCACACAAAGGCCTGCTTTCTATTTCCAGGGGCTCTTCTTCTGGAAGAGAAAAAAAAAAGTATAGCACTGCCGGTAGTCGTCGTCCTCCTCCTGGTCCCGGTCCTCGCGGTGGTGCTTGCGAGCTCGAAACCCTCGGTCGGTCGGTCGGTCGGGGGCAGCGACGGTGGGGCGAGCGAGATGGTTCGATCTCTTTCCTCCGCGGCGGCCGTCGCCTTGGTCCTCCTCTGCTTCTCCGGCCTCTGCCGCGGCGCCGAGCGGCTCGGCACGAGGGAGTGCGAGGACCTGGGGTTCACCGGCCTCGCCCTCTGCTCCGACTGCAACGCGCTCCACGAGTTCGTCAAGGACCAAGGTAACGTACGTCCTGGGTCTCCCCTGTATCCGCTCGTCTTGTCGTAATCGTATGATTCGCGGATCTGAGCCGAGCAAAGCCTAGGAGCGATTCTTGTGATTCTCACAGTTCGACCAAGTTGTAGTACGAAATCTTCGAGGATTGGACCGGGATGATGACTATATTGAGGTCGTAGCCGGGAAATTGGCTACCAGTAACCTAAGGAAGCCCCATTAGAGTGGGGATTGTAGGATTCTTAGACCACAGAGCACTGGCCTCTTCATAAGGAGATCTCAAATTACGATGGGGAGGCAGGATTAGTGGACCTGGAAATTGGAGTGGGTGGATTTGAGATTAATTGATGAATACTTCTTCAAGCGATCTGGTAGGAAGTTCGGCCTTTTGTAACTGAATCTCAAAACCAGCACCAAAGACTGATTTATTATTTTTGGGGCATGCGACTTGTGGCAGAATGTGAATTGAATAGCTCATTCTATGTATTCCACGCTGATGTACTGGGAAACTGAGCCTTGTCCGCAGTTTTAGAACATGGCGCTGTTTGAACCTTTTTTTTTAGGTAAAGGAGGCGTCACTCCCCAACTCTGTGCCGATTGAGGAACAGAGCCGAGGTGGTGTTTAAGATGTGAGGGAATCGCTCTTATGCCCTAGCATCTGAAAGGAAGTTCAGAGCGCTGTTGATTATGGATCTTCTTTTGTTTTTGTCGTTGTAATTTTGATTAATTTATCTACGAGCATTCTGAAGCTACCTAGATTTAAAAACTGAGTAACTGACTTAATGTGGAGAATTGTACCGTATACAGTTTGCTCATTGCCTGTCCTGTGTGAAATGTCCTGTTCAGTTGGTCCGTCAGGAGTCAGTTGCTGTCTGTATTTGAGTAGCAGCTAATGATGAACTCGTTTTTCTCTATCAGATGTGCTCATTGTTCCTATATAGTCATTTAACAATATGTTTGTTTTATGGTTGCAGAGTTAGTGGAGGACTGTCGGAAATGTTGCACGGAGGATTCAGATGATTCTATCAATAAGGTATGAACTATGAGGCTTACTTTGATTCGATATATATAGGAGAACTTGTTCTTTAGGATGTTACACCGTGCTTTTAAGGCTGACCTTGAAAATATATCCTACACTACAGTAGATTTGGAGGATGCTTTTAAGGCTGGCCTTGAAATTATATCCTACACTACAGTAGATTTGGAGGATGCTTTCAAGGCTGACCTTGAAAAATATATCCTACACTACATTAGATTTGGAGGATGCTTTCAAGGCTGATAGTGGGTAGTAAGCATACAATATAGCAACATAGTTCTACTTGATATGATACCTTCTGGTGCTTGGTATTGCAGATTGTATACTCCAGCGCAATTATTGAGGTATGCATGAGAAAGCTGGTGTTTTATCCAGAAGTCGTTGGCTTCCTCGAAGGGGACAAAGATGACTTCCCTTATGTAGAAGCCCGGTATTCTTATGGCTCTCCACCAAAGCTCATAATGCTTGATGACAAGGGTGACCAGAAGGAGACTATAAGGCAAGTTCTACTTTAACTCGAGATTCGAGAATAATTTTCTAGTTACCTGGGGAGAATAGCATGCACTCCTGAACTTCTTTCCAATGACAATAATAAAAAGAACTCTTCTGTCTTAATTCATTACCATTTAACATGTGTCACTTACTGTTACGTTGTCTGCTACCCATCCTCTCTCCCGATGGTACGCAATTCAAAGTATAATTTGATGGCTGATGCATTAGGCAAAGGAATGGTAGATTTGTTTGTTCCAGGGCACTTGTGTTGATTTAAACATAACTGCACAGACATAAATCTTTATCTGTTTTATGAAGCTGCAGTAGAATGTTAAGCACTAGGTCCTTGCTAAAATTGAGTAATTTTCCAATCAGCACACATTTTCTTAAATTGAGTATTGTAATATTCAACCCACCCTTGTATGCTCAACATACTCAACTCATGGTAAAACCTGTGGTTTTCACCTTATTGGTTCACTGACTGAAACCAACTGAACTTGCAGGATCGACAACTGGAAGCGAGAGCATATTCGCCAATTCCTCAAAGAGAAGGTGAAGCCAGCGAAATCGGACAGCTGATTGATTGATTGTGACGAGTTCCTCGACTTGTAGAACCCTATATGTATTTCATCAGTGATCTGTACCTAAACCTTGTAGCATCTGTACACCTCAACAGTTTTTACAAGACAGCCTGTTATTTTTGATGTGCATGCATTTTTCTTAGAGACAGGCTGTTGGAACTTTGGTCTACCACTAAACATCGTCAGTCTGGAATGGAATGCTCGTATATGTTTCCTAGGGGTTTGCCTGACGACTACAGAGGGTAAAAGTGCAAAACTGTGCTCTGCCATCTTTTATGTTACTTCCAGTACATGTAAGCAGGTCAGTGCTCTGGTGATGACTGTTCTTCTGCACAGTTTTTTCATTTTTAGGAGTCGGTTCAAAATGTCACGGAAGTATGCTGAGATTTTTAGCAGTCAGCACTGCTATTCTGGAGATTCTAAGACGTTCAACACCAAGGGGGTTGTTTGGATGCATTGTATTGTTTTTTGAAGCTACGATCTTAGTTCAAATTTGAAACCGTCCGCACACAGCCCCGTGGCCTGCCCTGCATAGACCTGGCTGCCAGCCAAGGTCTATCCAAGACAAAGTCAACTCATACCCTGTGAAACTGTGACGTCCCAACCAATTTGTTAAGGCCAATGTGCGGTACCCAACCACATTTGGTAAGGCTCGGCTCACCTCGTCGGAGCCATCATCACCACCACCACCATCACGGCCGGCTGCGTTCCTCGAGACATAAATGTGGGCGCCGAATTTCAACTTGCATCGACCTACTCACTCTAATGGCGATTATTTAAGAAAGGAAATGCACTCATCATCAACTTGCATCTGTAGCTTGTAAACTGCTCTCATATGTACACTTGAGCTTGACGGGTGGGTGCTGTTGCAGCTACTCCATCCACAATTCCATCATCTAATTTTGACCTAAGTTTCCTCTCCATATGATCCGCGGAAGCCGGGGGGGAAGCTTCGCTTCGCAGGCTTCGTTCTTTCTCTTGCTTGGTGGGGGTACTGAAATCTAGCGCCGAGATCGGCACGGGGTAGGTTCGATTTGCGCGGCGCGGTTTGGGTCCCGGGTTCAGGTAAAGCCAGCCCCTACACCTGTAGTTTAGAGAGAACATGTTAGGCAAGCTGAGTTGTTGCCCTCTTGAAACTGACTGCAAATATGTATGTACACTTATACAGTACATGTAACCTGATGGGGAAAAATGGCAGATGAATAACAGTCTGAATGGTTACGACTGTGAAGACTGATAATAAGAGATCAATACCTGTCTGCGGCTCCGGTGTTGATAAGCGTAGCAAGAGCGTGCTATCACATAACATGGCAGAAAGAATCCCGCGAACTGAAGAGTCGCCTGGAATCAAAGGAAAATATTTAAGGCAATATAGCATAAACATGTAAAAAATCAAGATACTAACAAACTAGGCCATTCGAACTCACACTGAACAACACCGTCGCATCTTGTAGCATGCTCACATCGCGCACGATCACGATCACGTGTCGCACAAGCAAAAGGAACATCAGCTGCAGCAAAAATCAAAATTAGTTATCATTCATCCTCCAGCACTAATAAAGATGAGATTATACACTATGAAGAAGTTTATGCAACGTACAATTAAAGCGATAGTCCGGCAGCATGTGGCACCGCTCGAGTTTGAGGACACGCAGTCGTCAAATTCAGCGTGCAGCAGCTGCTGCTCTGCGATGGCGATCGCTAGAAAATGGGAGTCATGGGGATCGATTCGTCCGACCCAGCTTTGTCTGGTCATAAGGAAAATGGTGATCATTTCAGAACATGTACTTTTAAACAGGAGACACAGAAGTCAGAGTATCAACATCTTCATTGCTATGGAAAAATTGGGGAAAACAATGGTACTGCTATGATCATAGACAGAGAGGGTACGGATAACATTCCTCAATCCAAATAATATAGATGATTTCTATGATTTCATTTCCATCAAAGAAGTAAGAATTGGAATAGTAAATACCTAAGATCCATGGCCATTTCATCTGAACAACATTTGGTTGGAGGGAGGACATAGTTGGGGGAGTAAACCTGCAAGTAAACGGGAACATAAATCAACTCCGAGGACCCCCACGCAGAGAATTACAGAACAAGGTAGAAGTCAGAAGTAACAGTTTATTTTCTTCCGCACTGCAGTTGCCCTGAAATTGGACTGCTCATAATTCACAGAGTAGTCTAACTGGCAAACATAAACTAGTATAACTACTAGACCAAGTCCTAGAAATGGAAATGCAGTGTGAACTACTCTACGACGGTAGTCCTGGAACAGAACAAACAAAACAGAAATACCAACCTGGTTGCAGATTTCACATGTAATGTTCCCTTTCTTGTTGCACCATCTCTGTATGCATTTCCTGTGGGCGAACTGCATCCAACCAAAAGACAGTTCAGCAACATACGATTAGCATTTCTGTTCAGAAGGATAATCCCAACTCACGTGCAAGAAAACAATAATTATCTGACAACTGGAAAGAAGAAAGCAATAATTGGATGGATAAACATGGATGGACCAGCTGCTGGAAACTCGAGTGTTTGTTCACGCAAGAAAACAGTATGATAAGAGCATTTCGTCACCAAAAGGCAAAACACATTTTCGTGAATTCCGTTGGATCGAGAGGTCACTGTTTTGGACCCCGTAACACGTTTGATTTCTTAGATGTGTTGCGTGCTAAGAAAAATCATCTGAGTTACGCTTAACAGAACTCTCACTGCTCCTACTCACACTGAATTCCAGTCTGTAGAGACGTACAGTGACCACAACAGAAAATGGCAACAAAAAAAAAAGATTGCGTTTGGCTACTCAGTTTTTTTGAAGTATTAGGGAAATACCATGGTTTCTAAAAAGACCGCAGTCTGAAATACTTGGATGTGTTTGGCAGCAGCAAATACTGCAGTTTCATAGACCGTAGTATGATCAAAACTGTGGGTTTTTTGTGTGTGCAGTATTTGAGAAAGAGGTCAGGACCTCTTCTTTCTAAAACTGAGAAAGGGGAGGAACTGAAGTATTGCATTGCCGGGCACTTTCAATACCATGGTATTGAAATACTACTTTGGTATTACTGGAAAAACCGAGAGTCCAAACGGAGGTAGCAGTACCGAGCAGCAAGACAAAATTCAGCGAAAAAGGAGGAGGGATGCACCACCTAACATCAACATTAAACAAAAGGAAGGAAAACACAGGGCTGCAATTGCTCTGCAAAGCGGCGCAGACTAGAGTTGACTGAAGGAGATGTCAGAGAACCGATAGAACTAATAAGGAAGAATATCTTGACAATCTGCACATCTCACTGAAGAAGAAGATAACACCGAATCATCAGGTTCCCACCTGGCTATTGCAAACCAATACACTAGTAGTTGGTTCTTCTCACTGTTCTTCAGTTCGTCGGCAATCAAGAAAAGAAACATCATCCGAGCAGTCCAGATAGAGGAAGGGAGGGAGAAGGAGGGGGGGGGGGGGGGGGGGGGGGAGGGAGGGATGAAGTGAAGTTCACCTTGAGCGTGCCAGTGCAGGCGCAGGGGGAGTCCATGGCGTCCTCCTCCCCCTCCTCCTGGCATATGCGGCACTCTATCGCCCCCTTCCCGTCGACCCCGACCACCACCTCTACCACCTGCCCTTCGCCGCCGAGCTTCTCCACGCGCGCCATCTCTTCCCTCTCGGCGCTGAGTCGCTCGCTTCCTCGGAGCAGGTCGCGAGGAGGAAGGGGCCAAAAGGCGGGGCCTTTTCTAGTCTAGCTCCCACCGAGAGGAGACAACAACTCCAGGAACAAGGAGGAGGGGCCAAGAATGGAGTACCAAGCAAGTGCCGTATGTATTTTTCTTCCTCTTCGCTGCTGCCGCTGGAGTGCTACTACTAGTACTGGGAGTATTTTATGAGGCTTTTTGTGGAGTTTTCGCTCCTGCTAGGAGTACAAGGAAAGGTTGCGGTTTGGGTTCTTGTGGCGTCCATCCAATGATGGGGGAGTGATTGGGGTTTGTGGTCGACCGTGGGTAGCTTCCACTTCTGCAGCTGCCTATGTAGTGGGAGGTGAGACGATATTGACAACGCCCCCTCCCTCCGTTTACTCCACCCTCGCCCTTTCTCTGCCTCGCTCGCCCTCTCTCCGATGCATGGTTTTACTTTTATTTTTCTCGATTTAGAAAGAAGGCACACGCATACACGCACCAAAACATGTGCCATGATTTGTCTTTTTGAACACACATGGAAAATTGATGATCTGTTAGTCTCATATATACTGTTTCCGAGCTATACTGTCATTGGATTTGTCTTCCAAAATATTGTGTTATACTATCATCATCGTAGAATTTTTCTAGCATGATCGCTTATTTTTATTTTCAAAATCTCGCATAAAAGCAGACGTGCTTATTCGGGGACAAAGGGGGTAAATGACTGAATGAAATAGTTTGGTACTCTCTGTTCTAAAATGTAAGGCGCGTCTTATTTTACAAGACTTTGACCATAATATATACCAAATTGCATAGGTTGCGAATACATAAATGGCATTGCCCATTTGTCTGGCGAAATTCTTTCATCTCATACTATATATTTATACTAATTTTACGAGCATGCCATATGTACAATTCATAGTAAAAGTTGCAAGTTCTTGACCAGTGAAAATTGAATAAGCCTTAGATTTTGGGATATAGAGAATACTTTTCTTGATTATAATAAATATTTACTTACCGCCACACACGAACAAGCAATGGTGCGTAGCAAATACCCATTAATGTTCACAAATATCCTTCTGTTCCTAAATATAAGATATTTTGATAAGCCAAACCGAGGGAGCAGATAACATTATATGAATCAACTGCCTATAATTTTTTAAAAATTACCTATAATTTAATCTGTCATTCAAAAATGTGCCAATGTACTGCCACACGCAAACACACGAATGTGAGTGCAATGGTTTTTTTCCCTTTCCAATACAAGTAGACAATTGGTGACCTGTTAACCGCATAAAGTTTGTCATAAAGCATACACACGAGAATATAAATGTGAGTAATGTGAGAGTTGAGGAAAAACGATGGCCCTGTTAGGGGATCGTGTTACGTGTTATAAGAGGTGGAAAAGCCCTACCGGGACATGTACATGTAAGAAGAGAAATACAAGGAAATAAAAAGAAGAAAAGAGTCAATCACGTTTGGAGCCGTTGGGGCAATACCGTTGGTGTACTACACGATACGGTTTGCCCACTCTAACGCTCGTAGTTCAAGAGATTCAAAATGGGTAGAACGTAGATGTGTGTGTTGCATTTGTGCATGTAAAGTCCATGGAAATTAAAAAAATGGTAGAACTTGACAGAGTGATTGAAGTTTCACTTAACTTGATGAGTTAGACTTAGATCATCAAGTTGAGTACTACAAAATTTGAGATGATCTTTGATAAAACTCTTTTTTAGAGGTAGAAGTAATACTCGTAAACAAAATTGAACTATAATACCAACACATTCTTAAGGGACAAAGAGTCGAACCTATTCTTATCTTACCTTATTCTATCTTATCTTAAACTTTATCTTATCTATCATCACTTGTGATTGACAAGAGACAAGTAACAAGTAAATCTTCTAAGTTTATTAATCAAATCTTGATCTATCTAAATCTTGATTTATCTATTCATCTCTATATAAATTACCAATCCTAATAATCAAAAGTAGAAGATCTAGATATGTTAGAAGTATTAACATCATCTTTAGGATGAACGTATAGTAGAGAACCTAAGTAATAAGAAAGTAGTAGGAGTTAACTCAAACTTGAATAGACCTTGTTTAACAAATTGGAATTAACCTAATATGCATCACTTGATAGAATAATTCTGTTAAAGGATGAGTTTAATACTTTATACTAATCCATCAGTAACATCTTATGTATAGAATCTTAGCGGGCATCCCTGATAAACAAGTATCTGTTCTGTAACGCTATACCCAAGTTTGATACAAAGACTGTACCACATTACCACCATCAATTCACCTTGAGAGTTGATGATGGTATACCCTTGATTATATCTAGTGGAACCCTAGATTTTAACACTAGTATAGGTATGCCATACATAGAGTTACCTATTACTCCTAGTTGATCTTCAGTAAGAATAAGATACAACTTATAACCATTCTCTTATGAGATATATAAGAGACTTGTGAGTTGTATATGTATAGAATCGCTCCTTGTTCAAACAAAATGTCCAAACCTATGTACCAAAAGGCCAATACTAATTTTAGTTAGATAACACTATCTTTTCAACTATATCCTAGTTGAAGTAGACCTTGTTGACAACTCATTATTAACTACTCTCTCTATCCAGGTTTATTGGGCTTAATCGGAGCAGCGCTGCGACCAAGGTGGGATTCTATTGGTGGAGAAAAATCGCTAGACGGGTTGTAATTGTTGATTTTCTCTCATTAACTACGAGGATTAATTACTAGAGCAGATTTTATGTTACATGCAATGTCATGCATAGGATAGTTTTATGGAGTCATGCACAAAAGGTTGCCACGAGGCTGGTTTCCAGGAATCGAGGCAATTAAACCACGAATTAAGTACCAAATCTAGCCTAATTTTTTGGAATAATTCTACTGGTAGCCCAATAAACCTGGATGGAGGGAGTAGAGTTTATCACTTAAGAAGCCACACAAACCTTGTAGCTAAAGCCATCTAACATTAGTGATTCCTTTAGGAAGATAAAGCCATGTCCTTTATGACCAAGCTATGTATTAAAGACACATTGGATACCAGACTTAAAGAGTGTATACTCTTCAATCTAAGAGAATACATGTAATCATAAATTGGCGATTAAGTGAATTGATAATGATCATAGTGTATATTAAAGCTTAATATATCTATAAAATGAATCATGTAATATCAAGCCTACCATTAGTGGTGACTAGAGCGTAGGAAAATTGTCTATAGGATCTCAACCTTGATCCAACAATCGTATCCAAGCCATTCATCAAATCATCTTATCCAAGTCACTTGGTCAACCTTTGACTACTCCCTATAGTTCCATTCATAAAATGGTAGGTGATTATTTTATCTCATATATCTTATACTAATTTTATGAACATGCCATAAGTACAAATCATAGTCAAATTTGCAAGTTGCTGACTAGCAAAAATCGAATAAGTCTTATATTTTGGGATAGAAAGAATACTTTTCTTGATTACAATAAACACACACTTACTGCCACACACGAACTAGCAATGATGCGTAGCAAATACTTATTAATGTTCAAAAATATCAATTGGCTTATCAAACCATATTGTATTTAGGAATAGAGGGAGTAGATAACATTAGGAATCGACTACCTATAAATTGTAAAGAAATTAGCTATAATTTAATTTGTTTTTCAGAAAATATGTCTATGTACCACCACACGCAAACACACACGGATGCGAGTGCAATGATTTTTCCCTTCTAATACAAGCAGACAATCCGTGGATGGTTAACTACATAAAGTTTGTCATAAAGTATACACATGAGCATATAAATGTGAGTAATGTGAGTGCCGAGGAAAAATGATAGCCCACTAGGGGATCTTGTTTCGTGTTAAATAGAGGTGGAAAAGCCCCACCGTGGCATGTACATGGAAGGAGAGAAATACAAGGAAGCCCCTCGACTGGTCTTCAAGGGGGAAACCTTCTGATGGGTTATGCTTCGTGTTATATTACCGTTACCGTATAGCGCTCTCTTATCTCGCTCTAATAGATGAAGTTATAGCGTGTATCTATAAGTTGGATAGTACAAGTTTTGCTGCTACTGAGTCCACCATACCCATGTAGGCGAGAGCCACTAAATTCTAAGACTCGTTGTGTACTGGCATCCGTACTGACCGCTCTCTTTTTTCCTTGCCCATTGTCGGCACCCCTTTTGGTTTGACGGGTATGAGTTTAACGATGTTAGCAAGGTTGCCCTTCCGGCTTGGCCTGGGCAGGGTTATGGAAACTGCTTGTTATTCTTCAGGACTCCTAGTCCCATTTGGTTCTTATCAGTACTCAGATACTATTTTGCTTTCTTCTTAAATTGTATCTTAAAATTGTATCATTTGTATTCTTGACTTGTCCAGTCGTTATTGTATATATATATTTCTTGTGGGTTCCGTTGTAAACTATTGTGATGCAACTACTTGTAATAAAATCCACACATATGAAAGTGTCTGGTGGACGTCCTTGAATCTCTTATATGCGGATTTTGGCGAAAAATGCTGAGATCTGCATAGACCTGATTTAGGGGCATTACACACATCCTTCATCTAAGATGTGAAAGAAATGGAGAGGTCGAGATTGCACTTGAATTCTTTGAATGTTTTCAATGGAAGAGCCTTTATAAAACCATCTGCTAGCTGATATTTGGTTGATATGAATTTGATCGCAAGTTCTTTTCTTGCAACTCTTTCTCATAGGAAATGAAAATCAATTTCAATATGTTTATTGTGGGCATGAAATACCAAATTTGCAGAACAATAGGTAGCACCGAGATTGTCACATACCAGAGGCTAGGAGTGGCATGAAGAGAGACCCTAAGCTCATGAAGCAAGGATTGAATCCAAATTATTTATGACGTGGGATTTTACATAGCTTTGTATTAAGATTTGATACTCGAGTGAGAGACATTTTCTAGCACTACAAGAGATGAGATTCGGGCAAAAAATTACAAATCCGCCAGTTGAACTTCCGTCATCAAGACATCATGTCTAGTCTGCATCCGAGAAGACACTAAGAATAGTAGAGGATGACCTTTCAAAAGTAATGCCAACTTTGCGTGTATGTTGAACATAGCGCAAGATCCTTTTAGCCGATGTTCATAGTGATGTAGTGGTAGCATGAAGAAACCGACAATTATTAACATCAAAGGATAAATCCGGGCGTGTGAGAGTCAAATATTTTAGGGTGCCAGCAATACTCATGTACTGAGTGTTATCCTCTGCCCCAAGTGGCGTGCCATTAGTGAGAGATAGTTTATCAGTGCTGGAGAGAGATGTAGGACATGTAGTGCATTTAGTCATACCAACTCGTGGGAGTAAATCAGTGGCATATTTTCCTGAGATAAAAGTAAGCCATCTGGTGTTTTCTTGACTTGAATGCCTAAGAAGAAGTGTAAGACACTAAGATCTTTGGTAGAAAAACTCTCACTCACATCATGGAGGAGGGCCGAAATAGCTTGATCTGAAGAACTTGTCATGGTTATGTCATCAACATCAATCAAAACAAAACTAGTGATACCTAACTTGGTGTAGATGAAGAGAGATGTGACGGCCTTGGATGGGATGAAGCCAAGAGCAAGAGGATTAGATATGAGCTTGGAGAACCATGCACGAGGAGCTTGTTTTAAACCATAGAGTGACTTGTAAAGCTTGCAAATGTGATGAGGAAGATTGGGATCTTCAAACCTAGGTGATTATTTCATATAAACTTCCTCTTCTAGAATTCTAGAAAGAAACACGTTCTTGACATTCAATTGACAGAGGATACATTTGCGGTGACCCAGCATACCACTGTATGTGTAGTACACTATAGTCGTTGACTTGACATTTACAGAACATCGTTCCGTAAATATCACATCCCACAGAGTGGTATAACAGAAACATTGTGGATCCAAATTACAAACATACTCACTTCATTATTATTACAATACCAGAAGTTCGAGACTTCAAGTGATTCAAACTTATAAACCAAATAACTTATTTCATAAGTTTAGCAGAAGAATGAAAAACACAACGGTAACAAAGACGTGAGCTCAACAGCTTATTCTATAGGGTTCGTGCTGCTCGGCTCAACCTAGATAACTATATTACGGCCTAACAACTACTCTGAATCGTTGTCTTCAGCTCCATAGTGTATCTCGTATTCCACCCCTTCGATTGCACCGGACAGGTCCGGCTCTTCATAGTAGACGCCGTTATGGAAAAATAGGATTTTCCATGTATTTTCTGCAATTTTCTAATCTTCGCGAATTTCGCCTCCAAACAGTGCCTTTTCCATAAGAATCCTGATTTCAGCGGTCCATCCTCCAAAAGTCATCAACCATGCAAAAACAAATGAAATAACATAAGTATCATCTCTTAATATGAAATATATCAATGAATAATAGTAAATTATGATATAGAATAGTGATGCAAAATGGATGTATCACTGGGTATGATAATCCTCGGCTATAATTGGATAGTGCATGTTATCTAGAGTAGGATAATGTTCTGGTGACTCAAACACCCTTTCTTTAGGATCTTCCTCATTGGAATCTACATCCTCCACATGGACATCCCTTCCATCAACGGAATAATATCTCACTCCCATGCGACTAGTTTGCCCGGTATCCCCAACTGAGTCTTCCATAGGAATAGGATTCCCGGCAGATCCATCCATCGATCCGTACCTCCATCCTTCAGAATTTCCAATAGGTAGTTCCGAGTTCTCGGTTCCCTAAGAATTATGTGGTACTGGATGACTAGTGCCCTCATCAGGATATCTAGTGGGTTCTGGCATACGTGAATACGGATATGGTGTAAAAGATGCTAGATCTATAGGTATATCCTTAAAAAATGGGCTAACCCTACTCACTGCTTCGTTCTCCAGTTGAGATGCTAACTTCTCCCTTCGTTCAGGATTAGTTAAATCCTCTAGCATATCAATATGATCCTCCACAATAACCTGATGTGTCTTATACAAAGACCCAACCATCAGTCGATACAGATCCATAAACTTGGAAGCTAATTTTGGATGCTTCTTTACTAAAGTAAGATGATCCGGTACTGGCTCCATATCTATAGAGTCATGAGGAATCACAGAATATGTGCTTCCCGCTAACTCTTCTGCTTTGTGCTCCCGAACATTGGATATCGCCTCCAAAATAGCAACATGGTATGCTGCTAGGTGACTTCTACCTTCACCCATAGGTAAATCGTGATATAAACCAAGATTTTCTGGTAGTTGGATACTAACACGATATTTGGCTAACATTCGCCCATCATGGTATGTCAAGGTATTAACTGGAATATTAGTTGTACAGCCAAAAACCCTCAGAAGTTCTCGAAGCTGTTCAGTTAAAGCCCCCTGATAATCATCGAGAGTCTCTTCTTTCCTTGCCAAAATTTGTTTTGGAAACTTTGGTGCCATTTTGACTGTATACAAAATATTCATAATTAGTAGCCATTAATTATAATGATGCATCATAATAAAGAATTATCGCACTAAAAAATATAAAGAAATATTCCCAATTGAATATTCATCATATAATCTAGAGAACTCTTTACCGTTGCCCTAAGACTCCTACAGGTAGTTCCCTTTACTAGGTTTCCAACCTAAGGTCAAAGCAATTGCTCTGATACCAGCTGCGGTGACAGAGCTGATGGGTCCGTAGCATGGAAAACAAAAAATTTCTACCGCAAGAACAAACAAAACCCAGATCTAATCTAGATAAAAGCCAAGATCTAATCTATTAGACATGTGCAACGAGATAGATCGGTACTAACCCTCGTAGAATCGAAAGCGTTACGAGATTAGATCTCGGGGTTGATGTAGTCGATCACTTGCCGATCTCAAGATCGTGTGGATGATCCTTCCGGCGCCGCGTTCCGGTAGCGCTTCCGCAGTCGGTCACACGTGCGGAGTCGAAGCAGACCTTCCTCTCCCTGTTCCAGCGAGCAGCGAAGGTAGTAGATCTCTCCACGGAATCCCAGCAGCATGACGGCGTGGTGGTGGTGGTGGAGTAGAGAATTCTGCAGGGCTTCGACTAAGCCAGAGCAGAGGGAAGGAGGAGGAGAGAGGCAACTTGAGATCTAGAGAATAGAAGGGACAAGGGGGATTGTGCCTCCACCCCTCTATTTAAAGGAGGGAGGCGCCATGGGGAGGTGGAGTCCTTGTAGGACTCCCCTCTCCCTTGGCCGGCGGATCAAGGAGGTGGGGGAGAGTCCTACTCCCCCACGAATCCTTGTCTTACCCCACAAGGATTCCTTGATCCTTTCTTGGTTTTCAAGCAAACTCCAAGAAATCTTCTAGAACCTTCCGGAACATTCCGAAACCTTCTAGAATCCCCATACAAATACTCTGGAACATTTCCTAACTTAGAAAATGATCCCCAATATATGAATCTTATTCCCCGGACAATTTCGGATCTCCTCGTGATGTCTCGGATCCAATCCAAAACACATAAGTATTAATGTTTCCGGTTAATACAATTATAGCATGGGATGTAAACATTTATCATAAACATAAATATATAATAATAACCACTTTATTATTGCCTCTTGGGCATATCTCCAACAGTCTCCCACTTGCACTAGAGTCAATAATCTAGTTAAAAATTTGTGCATTCAACACCTATGGCTTTCTGGTGTTGTATAGACACTATTGCTAGTGGTAAACATAATCTTCGGATCTGACACTTCCAGGTCCGTGTGTATTTGCATGTCGTTGCGTCTCTACGCATTACTCATTCTCCAATGAGATGGCATTGTATAGATTTGGTCCTTTGGTGAGACCTTTAGTTCCTTGGGATTAAATCATGTTGATACAATTGTCATACAATGTATCTTCATAGTATTATCCCGCTATGAACCACACCTAGTTTGATAACAAACTACTTGACGCAAATGCCCTCATTTGCTGCTACAATAGCAGTCATATACTTAGCCTTTTGTTGTAGTATCTGTCACAATGTTTTAACTTTGGCACTCAACCAAATCCGTTATGGAACTTCCTTTCCATTACATTGTGCCACCCATAGTTTAAATTGAGATAAACTTAATTTGTGACAAAACTTGTATCAATGCAACAATTTAAAATGAACTATTTGTCACCACTATATAAATAATATATTCTTAGTTCTTCCAAAGATCATAGGAATATCCCTACTATTGTCCAATGATCATCTTATGAGTCATTCTGGTATATGCTCATAACATTTAGAGCATAGGACATATCTGGATGTGTACATCTCAAAGAATGATTGATCAAAATATTCTTGTGATTTCACCAAGTGTCAAAACACTTGAATCTCGTGTCAACACACTTGTATCTTGATTCAGTCCTTTCCGTGCATCAAGAACCTTTCTTGTTGTTTCCATATTGAACTCATTCAACATCTTATCTATGTACATTTGGAAAAACCATATTAGCGCCTCAATCTATCCATATAGACATTGATGCCTAATTCTTGGGTTATGCCTAAGTCTTTCATCGAAATGAAATTCTTAACCTGTGTCAATAAAAGATACATCATTTCTAATCAACAATATGTCTTTCTCATAATGTATTAGAAATATGTCTTAGCGCTCCCACTTAATTTCTTGCAAAATGCAAACATCTTCATCGTCTCTGATGAAATTAAACCTTTTAACGGTTTCATCACGGTGAAGATTCCAACTCCGCGATGCTCACTTCAACCATTGAAGTTTTGCATACTCTTTTAGCATCCTTTGAATTAACAAAAAAAACCTTTGGATCGTGTCATGTACACGTCCTAGGTAACCATTCTATTAGAAGAACTTGTTTTGTTTGTTCAACTACCATATACCAAAATATATGTAGTGGTTGCTACATTAATCCGTCCAGACTAAATATCGCTATGAAAGATCAAATCTTATCATAGTCAATTCCTTGAACATTGTCGTAAACTCTTTCCGACATGTCGACTATTTCATAGATGTGAAACATCCATGTCTATTTCTTTATAGATCCATATACGACTGTAAGGTCTTGCACCTTTCCAGAGGGTCTTTCAAATTAAAAGCTTGATTTCTCGTGTATGGAATTATCACGGATTTTATGGCTTCAAGTCACTTAACGAAGTCAGGGCCCATCATTGATTATTTGCATGTAGTCGGTTCATCATTGTCAAACAACAATGATTTAACTCTCAAATCTTGGCATTTGATTACTTACCCGACCTACTTGGTTCAATAGTAACTTAGATCTCCCTGACCACAACCTTTGAGGCACGTGAGCCATGAGCATTGTTGCTGCCTCCAGGACACTTACCGATGCTGCGCAACTCAGCACATATTAGCCAAGGTTCAACAACCTTGTCAAAGTTCTATTGTCCTCCCACTTGACTTTTCATCAAAAATTCCTTCTCAAGAAACTCGACATTCTAAGCGACAAACACTTTTGTCTTCGGTGTTATAGAGGAATACCCAATGGTTATTCGAAATAACCTACAAATACATGCTCATTCGACTTTGGTTGTAAACACTTTACTTATGCCTAGCATACCAAAAATTTAAGAAAGGACAACCTAGGTTTTATCCCAAACCATGACTTATATGGTGTCATTTCAACGGATCACGATGGAGCTCTTTTTAGTGTAAAAGCGGTAGTCACTAAAGCTTTAATCTTTAAAATATAATGGCAGTTTTATAAATGACACCTTTGATCTTACCATGTCAAACAAGGTTTCATTACATATCTTGAACACTCCATACTCCTATGGTGTTTTGGGAAATGCAAATCCATGGAACGATTCCTCAAATCTTAGGTGTTTTGCTAAACTTGTAACTCAAACATCTTTATGATCCAATCATAAACTTTTTTATTTTCTTGTTACAATAATTTTCCACTTCATCTTGAAAGTCTTTGAACATTTTCAAATGTTTCATACTTCTTCCTTATTGAGTAAGTATATACATATACTCACTCAAATCTTCAGAGAAAGCATATGAAGTTGAAATCCATCGCCCACGACTACACATAATGGACTATATACATCAATATGTACAAATTCCAATCAGTTAGTCGTCCGTTCCTCTTTTGGCCTACTAACGGAGTTTTAATTATCTTCAGGAAAGTATCACAAGCGTCATTTGATCAAAATCAAAGACTCCAAAAATCCATCAACATGGAGTTTCTTCATGTATCCCTTTCAATATAATTTAAACGACGATGTCACTTTGCAAGTGATCTTTCAATTATTTGTCTTGCGACATTTTAGCATTAGTTTTATGGTCATTATTTCTCCAACCAGACTTGTATATCATCCATCTATTATGGAATACGGTAATTATTATAACAACCTTTTGTCGTTATAATACCTGATCAAAATAACAATTATTGAAACAAATCTTGAAGGCAAGCTTTGATGTTAACGAGCGACACAACAACCCTTTGTTTGTTTTCGATGAACATCATCACATATTCTCTTGCTAGTTACTTAGGCCATTGCAGTTCATGAATTGTGTTGTCCTGTATGACACTTCATACCAACCAATTCGGTATCCAATACCGCAGAACCACATTGTTTAACAACCAAGGAATACAGCCATAACATGTATCTTCTATATACCTAAGTTGGATATCTCCAATCTTTTCTTTTCTGCCAAATATTTTATAGATTCTCTTTCAACAATTCCTTTTCTTTTAAAAGAATCTATCAACATCAATAGTGGTGTCATTCACATGACACATAGTACAAAGTGTGTATAGTCAAATACTAATACCTTTGGACTTGCACTTTGAAGTGGATCACCTTCATCAAATGTTTGGCATTCTTTCAAAAATCCATTCTTTAGTAATCTTTTAGTGTAGTAAACATTTTACTTACATCTTCTATTCATCCTTATCATGACAACTTTCATGATCAAGATGTTATAGCTTATAAAGGTGAATTGCGAGTATAATGTTTCTTTTCCAAAACCTTTTGGAGGATTAGGACGACTAGCGTCTCCAACCTTCACAAATTCTCATCAGATATGAGGACGTATACTCTATCATGTTGTAACCAACACATTGTTTTAGATATCGCAATACCTTTCACATATGATGGTTTCTGAAATATTGCTTTCAGCTCTTAGATAAACTTGATATTAAAAACAATCTTTTGAGTATCAAGAATCATGGAGGCAAACATGATACATTAGATACTAACACTGGAATTGTTACTCTTGATTTAATACTGTTTATTAAACTTCACAGAGTAAACGGAGTTTGCTGAAAGTTTGCAACAGGACTTTTAAACTTTAGATTGACACTCAAAACAATATGATACCAGTTCGTAAAGCAAATATCCAGAATTTCTATAGCTCCACTATCTCAACTATAACTAAGCGTAAGGTGGTGAACGGATGCCAATGACTACAACAAACTATGCAAATTCACTTTGATTGTGTTTATGATAAATTGAGTTCGACTAATCCAAATTACAAATAAACTCCCACTCAAAACAACATCCCTCGAGTTGTTTTAGTGATTACACGAACCAAATCCACTACACCAAGTCCGATCATCATGTGAGATGATGTAGCTTTAAAGGCGAACAATCAACATGTTCATCATATCATCCATATGACTCATGCTTTACCTTTTGGTATTCCGTGTTCCGAGACCATGTCTGTACATGCTAGGCTCGTCAAGGTTAACCTTAGTATCCGCATGTGCAAATCTGGCTTGCACCCGTCGTATGCACACGTAGAATCTATCACACCCGATCATCACGAGATGCTTCGAAACAATGAGTCTTAGCAACGGTGCCTACTAAGGACGAACACTTTATTACTTGATATTTAGTGAGAGGGATCATCTTATAATGCTACCGTCGCGATCTAAGCAATACAAGATGCATAAAGGATTAACATCACAGGCAATTCATAATTAGTGTGATATGATATGGCCCTTTCTTCTTATGCGTTTGATCTCCATCTCCAAAGCACGGACATGATCTCCATCATCACCAGCATTGCATCAAGGTCAATGGCGCCGCTTCATGGTTGTCCATCATCACTAGCAACTATTACAACTACTTGGAATAAAGCTATTACAAGATGAATAGACACGCAGGTCTTAACAGAATTAAAGACAACCATCAGGCTCCTGCCGGTTGCCATATTACAACAAGGATCATTGCATACATCAAATATAATCACAATCACATGATGGCCATATCACATCACAAAACCCCTGCAAAAACAAGTTAGACGCCTCTAATTTTCTTTGCATGTTTTACGTGGTTTGGGGCTTTCAAATAAGAACGGATCTTACCTACGAAACTGAACCACAACGTTGATACAAGTGCTATCAAGTGCAAAGTGTAGATTGGATCTATACTATGATGGGAGAGACAGACACCCGCAAAGCCACTTGTGCAATACGAGTTGCACGTCAACTGTGGAGCAATTCTCATGTGCGATGACATGTAAGGTTAGCCCGAGCCGCTTCATCCCACCATACCGCAAGATGCAAAGTACACAAAGCAAAAGACGGCACGAGCACCAATGCCCACAAAACAATTGTGTTCTACTCGTGCAACAGATCTACGCATAGACACGGCTCTGATACCACTGATGGGTTCGTAGCATGGAAAACAAAAAAATTCTACCGCAAGAACGAACAAAACCCAGATCTAATCTAGATAAAAGCCAAGATCTAATCTATTAGACATGTGCAACGAGATAGATCGGTACTAACCGTCGTAGAATCGAAAGCGTTACGGGATTAGATCTCGGGGTTGATGTAGTCGATCACTTGCCCATCTCAAGATCGTGTGGACGATCCTTCTGGCGCCGCGTTCCGGCAGCGCTTCCGCAGTCGGCCACACGTGCGGAGTCGAAGCAGACCTTCCTCTCCTTGTTCCAGCGAGCAGCGAAGGTAGTAGATCTCTCCACGGAATCCCAGCAGCACGACGGCGTGGTGGTGGTGGTGGAGTAGAGAATTCTGCAGGGCTTCGCCTAAGCCAGAGCATAGGGAAGGAGGAGGAGAGAGGCAACTTGAGATCTAGAGAATAGAAGGGGCAAGGGGGCTTGTGCCTCCACCCCTCTATTTAAAGGAGGGAGGCGCCATGGGGAGGTGGAGTCCTTGTAGGACTCACCTCTCCCTTGGCCGGCAGATCAAGGAGGTGGGGGAGAGTCCTACTCTCCCACGAATCCTTGTCTTACCCCACAAGGATTCCTTGATCCTTTCTTGGTTTTCAAGCAAACTCCAAGAAATCTTCTAGAACCTTCCGGAACATTCCAAAACCTTCTAGAATCCCCATACAAATACTCTGGAACATTTCCTAACTTAGAAAATGATCCCCAATATATGAATCTTATTCCCCGGACAATTCCGGATCTCCTCGTGATGTTCTGAATCCAATCCGAGACTCCGAACAACATTCGGTCTCCAACGCACATTCCATATCTACTTAAAACAACTTCGAACCTTAAGTGTGTCACCCTACGGTTCGTGAACATGTAGACATGATGGAGACACATCTCCGATCAATAACCATTAGCGGGATCTGGAGATCCATAACGGCTCCCACATACTCAGCGATGACTTCATGATCGATAGAACCATTAACATACGAAACCAATTCCCTTTGTCACATGATACTCTACTTATCCGAGGTTTGATCGTCGGTATCTCCATACCTAGTTCTACCTCGTTACTGATAAGTACTCTTTACTCGTTCCATGATATGTCATCCCTTGTGACCTAGTCACATGTTTGCAAGCTAACTAGATGGCATTCCACCGAGAGGGCCCAGAGCATATCTATCCGTCATATGGATGGACAAATCCAAATCTTGGTCCATGCGCTTCAACACATACTTTCAGAATACCCAATGACACCTTTATAACCACCCAGTTACGAAGCGGTGTTTGATGTCATCAAAGTATCCATCCGGTGATGGTGATTAACATAACCTCATGGTCGAAGGATTAGGTTACTATGCATTTGAAAGCTTGTAACAAAACTAACTTAATGACTTGATCTTATGCTATGCTTACTATGGGTGTGTGTCCATCACATCATTCTCCTAATGATATGTTCTTGTTATTAACGACATCCAATGTCCGTGATCAGGAAACCATGATCATCCATTAATCAACAACCTAGCTTAACAAGAGGCCTACTAGGGACTCTTTTATGTTTACAAAACACACAAGTATTAATGTTTCCGGTTAATACAATTATAACATGGGATGTAAAAATTTATCATAAACATAAAGATATAATAATAACCACTTTATTATTGCCTCTTGGGCATATCTCCAACACGAGCATACGACTGCATGTGTAGTACACTATAGTCATTGACATGACATCCACAGAACACCGTTCCATAAATATCACATCCCTCAGAGTGGTACAACAGAAACATTGCGGGTCCAAATTACAAACATACTCACTTCATTACTATTACAATACCAGAAGTTCGAGACTTCAAACGATTCAAACTTACAAACCAAATAACTTATTTCATAAGTTCAGCAGAAGAATGAAAAACACAACGGTAATAAAGACGTGAGCTCAACGGCTTATTCTATAGGGTTCGTGCTGCTCGGCTCAACCTAGATAACTATATTACGGCCTAACAACTACTCTGACTCGTTGTCTTCAGCTCCATAGTGTATCCCGTATTCCACCCCTTCGATTGCACCGGACAGGCCCGGCTCTTCATAGTAGACGTCGTTCTGGAAAAATAGGATTTTCCATATATTTTCTGGAATTTTCTAATCTTCGCGAATTTCGCCTCCAAACAGTGCCTTTTCCATCAGAATCCTGACTTCAGCGGTCCATCCTCCAAAAGTCATCAACCATGCAAAAACAGGTGAAATAACATAAGTATCATCTCTTAATATGAAATATATCAATGAATAACAGTAAATTATGATATAGAATAGTGACGCAAAATGGACGTATCACTGGGTACGATAATCCTCAGCTATAATTGGACAGTGCATGTTATCTGGAGTAGGATAATGTTCCGGTGACTCAAACACCCTTTATTTAGGATCTTCCTCATCAGAATCTACATCCTCCACATGGATATCCCTTCCATCAACGGAATAATATCTCACTCCCATGCGACTAGTTTGCCCGGTATCCCCAACTGAGTCTTCCACAGGAATAGGATTCTCGGCAGATCCATCCATCGATCCGTACCTCCATCCTTCAGAATTTCCAATAGGTAGTTCCGAGTTCTCGGTTCCCCAAGAATTCTGTGGTACTGGATGACTAGTGCCCTCATCAGGATATTTAGTGGGTTCTGGCATACGTGAATAAGGATATGGTGTAAAAGATGCTGGATCTATAGGTATATCCTTAAAAAATGGGCTAACCCTACTCACTGCTTCGTTCTCCAGTTGAGATGCTAACTTCTCCCTTCGTTCAGGATTAGTTAAATCCTCTAGCATATCAATATGATCCTCCACAATAACCTGATGTGTCTTATACAAAGACCCAACCATCAGTCGATACAGATCCATAAACTTGGAAGCTAATTTTGGATGCTTCTTTACTAAAGTAAGATGATCCGGTACTGGCTCCATATCTATAGAGTCTTTGTGCTCCCGAACATTGGACATCGCCTCCAAAATAGCAACATGGTATGCTGCTAGGTGACTTCTACCTTCACCCATAGGTAAATCGTGATATAAACCAAGATTTTCTGGTAGTTGGATACTAACACGATATTTGGCTAACATTCGCCCATCATGGTATGTCAAGGTATTAACTGGAATATTAGTTGTGCAGCCAAAAACCCTCAGAAGTTCTCAAGGTGTTCAGTTAAAGCCCCCTGATAATCATCAAGAGTCTCTTCTTTCCTTGCCAAAATCTGTTTTGGAAACTTTGGTGCCATTTTGACTGTATACAAAATATTCATAATTAGCAACCATTAATTATAATGATGCATCATAATAAAGAATTATCGCACTAAAAAATATAAGAAATATTCCCAATTGAATATTCATCATATAATCTAGAGAACTCTTTATCGTTGCCCTAAGACTCCTACAGGTAGTTCCCTTTACTAGGTTTCCAACCTAAGGTTAAAGCAATTGCTCTGGTACCAGCTGCGGTGACCCAGCATACCACTACATGTGTAGTACACTATAGTCGTTGACATGACATCCACAGAACACCGTTCCATAAATATCACATCTCTCAGAATGGTACAACAGAAACATTGCGGGTCCAAATTACAAACATACTCACTTCATTATTATTACAATACCAGAAGTTCGGGACTTCAAGTGATTCAAACTTACAAACCAAATAACTTATTTCATAAGTTCAGCGGAAGAACAAAAAACACAACGGTAATAAATACGTGAGCTTAACAGCTTATTCTGTAGGGTTTGTGCTACAAGGCTCAACCTAGATAACTATATTACGGCCTAGCAACTACTCTAACTCGTTGTCTTCAGCTCCATAGTGTATCTCGTAGTCCACCCCTTCGATTCCATCGGACATGTTCGGATCTTCATAGTAGACATCGTTCTGGACCTCCATAGCATACACCTGGTCATTCTTACACTCTGCAGAGGTGCATTGCTTTACCCATATCGATCAACTCCTTGTTGCACAATTGGGCGTACTTTCCCGTCCACAATTCCATGATGTGGGGCCCAGTAGGTGATCCAAGCCAATCACTGTCCCTTCGCGACCCTGCATATCCCCTTGGTGTACACAATGCCCACATCTTGAATTATGGCAATGGTTGGTATAGACCATTAGATGGCAGAACTATATTGGGACGTTGAGGGTTTCCACCCATATGTTGCATATCCTCTACGAATTACCAATTAATGCATGCTACGAGGATAACAGCCACGACCTGGCCAATCCAGATGCATGTGAGTAGAAGAAGATACAGCTAACTTCTCTGTCCCATTCCAAATCGTATGGTTAACGCGTAATATACGGTGCTAGAATCACTGATGTCATGGGTTATTAAGTCCTAGTTGTTTTGCAATTGGAATCTTAGATTCCCCTACAATTCTTAGTATTTATCATCACTTAGGATGATAATAGCATTTCATTTGTTTGGGAAAATACTTATTTTCTGTCTCTTTTAGAACATAGGTGATAACACACAATTTTCAAATACTTTCATAAAGACTCTTCAAAGGACATGAGCAAGTGATGAACTTGCCTTGTGACTGCAAGGTAGTGAAGTCGGATACTTCCACTTGACCTTGAACTTCGGTTTCTACAGAAAACCATTATTTCCCAGTAAGGACAATATTTAAAGAAGCAATATGCAATGCATAGTAATGTCATGCAATGATTTATTACTTTCCTTGCGTGTTTTACCCACCTTGTAAAGGTTTTAATTTTCTTTTAATTATTAAAAGAAAAGCATTACTCAAGAATCATTAAATTCATATTATTTTGATAGTTAGCATTTTTATAATAATTAGTACTATCTTAAGAGTTTAAAAATGAATTTATTTAACTTTTAACTCTTTTAAATATTTAATTAAAATTCCTTTAAGGAAATAAGACTTTATTTCTATCACACTTGATTTACTTTTCCAAAATACAAACTAGTATTTTTCTATAATAGTACTACCTTTTAGAATCTTAAAAATGAATTTTATACAATTTTAAGTGTTTTTTATATTCTTTTAAAATTCTAGAAGGAATATATATAATTTTAATAATAGATCTCTATTTAATTGCTTAAAATTACTATCTATTATTTTTATTGGAGAGAGAGGATATTTTTGGGATTTAAAAAATATATCATTCGTATTTTTAGGATTTTTAATTATTTTTCTAGAACCTAAATTATCTTAGGGATATATTTATAATTAAGTCTTTTATATACGTCCTTTTAAAACACGGGCCTGGCCCACTAGGCTGGCCCGACCCGACCCGACCCGCTTGGGCTGGACAAATGCCCTTGGGTAGTACTAGGCTGCCCACACCCGGCCCAGTACCACTCACTCGCTTGCCCTCTTCTCTCTTCTCTCTCGCGTGAGACCCTCTTTGGCCGCTCGATGCCGCTGCCGCCGCAGGTGATTCCGGCCGCCCCAGGCCGCCGTGTCCGTTGCCGTGGTGCAAGACGACACAGATGTTGCCGCTACTCGATGCTGTCCTGCTCGATCTGGCGTTGGCGCTCTCTATTGGCCGTGCTGACCCCTACCTCGTGGCTAGGGTTTGGGTCCTCCGTGCTCTGGCGCTCCCTCGTGACGCTGTGGTGCTTCCTCGCTGACGTTGTGTTGCTCGTGGTGCCGCTCTTCCATGGCCACCACTGCCGTGTGCAAGCGCGGGTTGCAGCGCCCCCTCGGGGTGCTCCCCGTGCTGCCACCTCTTTGTGCCGACGGCCTCCTTTTTGCTTCCTCTTTGATAATCTTACGAGGACCTCGAGTAAGTGCTCTAATCTCCTCTCTATGCTCTACGTTGTCCCTAATCCATGCCATGTGGTTACTTGCGATGGATTTCCCCATTTAGGGTTTATCCCTAAATTCCTAGGGTTCATACCCTCTACAGTGGTGATTTAGCATATCTCTAGGGTTAATCTTGCCTATGCTAATCCTTTGATGTTGGTCTACTATTAGTTTAGTGTCACTCACAATTGAGCATGTTGATTACTCTGTTCTCTATCAGAGAACACTCTGTTGAGCATGCTTTTTTATCCTGTCATCTGTCATAAAATTCTCTGTGAAAGCATGATTCGATTAATGTGGATGCCTAAGTTGTTGTGGCTGTAGATTTATCCCTATGGAGTTAAGTTGGGATGCTCTCTATTCTAATGCTTGGTTAATTGTTTACTTGTGAAACACTGATGTGTTCAGTCTCAGGATTTACTCATGTTACTGTGTAAATCTAAAGTTACTATTGCTAGTCCCTACTCTGTGATTAATAAGAAGATGATTTATAAAGAGTTGATTCATATATGCTTATAGGAAAATGATTAAACTTAGTGGTTTTTGTACAGTGTGGCCTAGTGATAGACAATGTTGATCTCTACTGTTCTTTCTGAAATAAGTGTCTATATATGATTCCTAAATCATTTAGGAAGATATTATCTTTGTTAAAGAGAATATTCTTGATGGCCCAAAATATATCGAGCTCGTTAGGGAACCCCGAGAGGAAGGTATGATGAGCACATCAGCAAGTTTTCCCTCAGTTATGAAACCAAGGTTATCGAACCAGTAGGAGCAAGGAAACACCTCCAAGGTGTTGTTGCCAACTTGAAATCCTGCACAACACAACCACAGAACTTTGCCCCCAACTTACAGTGAGGTTGTCAATCTCACCGGTTTTGCTAAAAACAAAGGATTAAACGTATTGTGTGGAAGAAAGTAAAAGCTTGCATAAAGTAAACAGAAAACAGTAAACAATTGTAGATTGATGATAAAAGAAAGGACCTGGGTCCATAGTTCACTAGTGGTGGTTCTCCTTAAGATAGATGACATGCTGGGTGAACAAATTATAGCGGGGAAATTAACAAACATCGAGAAAGCATACATGCATATACTAATCATCTTGACTCCTATGAGATTTGATTGGGCATTACAACGTTATACATAGACCATAACCCAACTGCATCTATGACTAATAATCCACCTTCAAGTTATCATCCGAAACCCCTCTAGTATTAGGTTGCAAGCAACAAATAATTGCATTACGCGTTGCGTGTAAAGTAAACAATACGATTGTTCTATGAACAAAGGATTGCTGTTTTATCCCTAGTAGCAACAACACATCTAGTACCTTAGTGATGGTGTAGAGCTCCTTCTCTTCAAAACAAGCTAAAGAACACCAAAATCCGAGTTCGAATGCATAAATTATGCGCAAAATGGTGAAACAGTTTTTCTGTCTGCAGGAGGGGCAGAAACTCCGGTCTGGGAGTCCACAGACTCCGGTCTGAGTTCACTTACACCGGAAACTCCGGTCCTGGGCCGGAGACTTTGGTATGGGACTTCCAGAACGTCCAGAACTCGTTCGTGGCGCAATTTTGGGCAGAAAACTCGATCCAAAACCTCCAAATTGTTGGGAAAATCAAGGAATTAGGCCATGGGAACACAAAGGAAGGTAGATCAACGAGTATAGAAGCAGATCTATGGATCAAAACCTACCAAAACGCTCTCAAAATCCAGATCGATCCAAATCACGAATATGGCTATTTTTGGTGGAAATTTTCGAATTTAGGCAAGAAAAAAGAAATTGGTGGCTAGAAACTCAACACAAACTGGAATCCATGGCAACCAAAAGCTTTGATACCAGATGTTATGGGTCTCCTTGTGGATTCACCCTTGGAGTGACCCGATCTTCATAGATTCAAGGGGGAATTGGGGGAGGGAGCTAAGAACATGATGAACACGCAAGGGGAAATCGATACAAACGCACACCACCCGATACAATTCCGGTTTGCTCTCGTTGGCCCGAACCACCAACCCAATAGAATTTCAAGGGAGAGACCAAAGGTAGAATCCCATGAGAGAGATTGGCTAGCTCGTGATAGAATCACACATAGGGAGAGAGTAGCAACCAAGTAGAATCCCAAGGGGGAGAGACCTAACACTACTAGAATCCGTATGTGGGAGAGACCATGAACTAGAAGAGCACCTTAACGACTTCAATTAAGAAGGCCTTGTACAACTCATAGATAAACTATAGAGAGGGGGATCCCATCCAGGGTTAGGCACATGCCTCAATTCATCATCCATTCCATCCTAGGGTTCTAAGGAGGGGGTGGGGCATATATATAGGCCAACCACGAGCTAGGGGTAGTTTAGGCATAAATAGGGAGTTTTGGGCGTTACATGGGCCAGGACCATCTTAAGGCTCACAAGCCTGTGTTGATTAGGCCGGAGATTCCGGTCTGCAGGACAGAGACTCCGGTGTGGGCCGGATACTCCGGTCCATCTCCGGTCTGTCTTCGGAGTGGGTCACAAACTGTCTCGTGTGCTGGTCTAGGGGCTGGTCCGTAGGTCGGCCGGAGACTCCGGGGTTCGCGGTCCGGAGACTCCGGTCTGCTTCCAGCAGCTTCTTGCGTATTCTCTTCTAGGCTTCATGCTTGTGGGTCTTGGCTCCCTGTGCATCCTTGTTTCCTCCTCTTGGCGTCATGGTCATGGGCCTAGTCATACAATGGGAATTCATGTCAAGTAGGATCCCATTCACATGATAACCGAAGAAAGGCAAGAGATGGAAGGAGTTCACCTTGATTGGCATGGTTGGCATGGCATGATTGGACCAATGGTAGTTTCCATTTGTTGGGCTACATCATCTTCCCCCTTTTGAAAAAGAGTCGACCTCGACGATATCTTGTCAGCATCTTGTAAGGAAGGAGATGTACCCTTTGTATCTTGATGGATGTTCTCTAGAGCTCGTTTTGTCAACTCGTGCTCAATCGAGGTTGACATTGGAATGTGGGTACCTACACAGATCATAGAGAAAAGAAACAACTTATGTGCATGGTAGATGAATACATCATCCATCATGATGTATCTTTTCTTATGCACATCACCATTAGCGTCAAGAAAGATATTATAGAAAGAATGGTGATTATGCGAGCAAAAGGAGGGAACATGCTTAACATGGCATGTATCAAAATCTCCAAAATTTGAGAAAGCTATGGGGCGATCTATGTATGAAACATATGATCATTATTGCAATCAACAATGGGAGAAAATGAAGAACATGCATGATCAAACATTTCCAAGGTACGAGTATGGTTGCCGACAAACATAGGGAAAGAGCAATTGTTCATCAAGTATGTCGCAACAATTGTAGGATAGAAGAAGGATTTGTAGCATGGCATATATATGTCAATATCATCGCACTCAAATAATTCCACATGATCAACATTATGCAAAGGCAAAGTATCACACGGGAACATGAATGAAGCATATGAAATGTCATAAGTAGTGTCCATAGCATGCATATCCTCACAATTCATCATGTCCACTAGTGGGAGCATGGCATCATCAACACCCATATTGTTACCTTGGTCGTACATCTCATGTGAAGTGGGTGTTGTGGTAGTAGCGGCCTCCATGTGGGCAACTTCTTCATCATATATGGGGATGGCATCATCTTCATCCACCATGTACATGTTCTTGATAGGGGCACCATCCTCTCCAAGCTTGGCGGCTCATGCTCCAAGGTACCTAGCACATCATGAAGAAACACACTAGAGGTAGGTGGTAAGTTGTTAGAAATTGAAATGGCCTCACTTGACCTATCAACTACCACTCTCAACTCACTAGGTGTATCACTCATGTCCTCAAAGTGGAAGCACACAATCTCACATATGGTGGAGTCACTCAACTCACTTTTGCTCTCACTCAAGTGGGATAAGTGGATCTCAAGCTCACATGGGATTGGTACAACATCATCACTCAAGCATATGGAAATAGGTTCGGTTTCCTTAACTCCAAGCGCCTCCGTTGGTGAAGGGAAAATCCCATGCTCACCATCCTCAACCATATCGCCTCCAAAGATGAATGCCTTAAGTTTTTGATACATTGCAAATGTATCTATAATTTTTGATGTTCCATGCTTGGTTTTATCTACTTTCTTGTGTTTTGTTCCAACTTTGGAGTACTTTTCATATGAATTCTTGGACTAACCTATTAACAAGATGCCACAGTGACAGTTGCCTGTTTTCTGTTGTTTTTGGTTCCAGGAAGTCATAAAATGAATGTTCTCGGAATTGGACGGGACAAAAGCCAAAGTTACTATTTTCCCGAAAGACTCATGGAGCCAGAAGGAGAGTCGGAGAGGGGCCATAGGGTGGCCACACCCCCCTTGGCGCGAGCCAGCCCAGGCCGCGCCAGGGCATGGTGTGGGCCCCTGGCCGGCCATCGACCTTGCCTCTTTCGCCTATAAGAGCCTCCCGATACCAAAACCCTAGATGATCAATCAGAAATCCACGAAAAGTTCCGCAGCGCCACCGCCACCGAAGGGGAGATTCGGGGGACAGAAAGTCTCTGTTTTGGCACCCTGCCAGGACGGGAAAGTGCCCCCGGAGCCATCTCCATCGATCTCCACCGCCATCTCCATCACCATTGCTGATTCCCATGATAAGGAGGGAGTAGTTCTCTCTCGAGGCTAAGGGTTCTACCGGTAGCTATGTGTTCATCTCTCTCTCTATGCATGCTCTTATTGAGATCATGAGCTTGTAATCTATAGATCTACCTTGCTACTCAAGTGCTTTAATAGATCTCTGCTCTCCCCATGTGTGTGAAAGTGACAGCATGCACACCATGGTGGTACTTAGGCTAGAGATTGCAAATACTTGTTATGAGTTATATTTGGAGTTGAATGCCTTTATGAAATTGTGGTGTTTGTTGGACTCATCTAGTGCTCAAGGTGATAGTGTGGGGTTTTTTAGATGGCAAAGGCTTACTTTGAGGTGTGCTGTTATAGCCCTACCGTTGATTAGAGTGTCCAACCGGAGAGTAGTTAAGAGTAGTATCATAAAGAGAATATATTTATATGAGAGTGTTCACTAGTGAAAGTATGATCCCTAGGCCTTGTTTCTAAGCATTGATACACCGTTTGCTATTAGATCTGTTACATGTTTGCTTGCTTCCATCTTTATTTCAGTTTGCCTTTAGTCTCTTCTATGCCATCAAGCTATCTTCTATCACCGTTACCACTTATAATTATCCATACCACTTGTATTTCACTATCTCTTCGCCGAACTAGTGCACCTATACACCTGAAAAGTGTATCGGGTGTGTTGGGGACACAAGAGACTTCTTGTATCTTCATTGCAGGGTTGCTTGAGAGGGGATACCTTTGACCACTTCCTCCCTGAGTTCGATAAACCTTGGGTGATCCACTTAAGGGAAAACTTGCTGCTGTTCTACAAACCTCTGCACTTGGAGGCCCAACAATTGTCTACAAGAATAGAAGTGCGTAGACATCAAGCTATTTTCTAGCGCCATTGCCAGGGAGGTAAGGTAAAAGGTATTCACACCGGAGGATTAATGAAGAAGAACCTCCCACGGCAAACGCCTATTTTCTGGCGCCGTTGCCGGGGAGGTAAGGTAAAAGGTACTCACATCCTCCAGTGTGAGTGCTCGAAGTTATTTCCTTGAGAAACTGCAATTTTGTCTTTTTGTTTCTTGTTTTCACTAGTTAGGCTTAATGGAAAACAACAAAAAAATTAGAGAGCTTTATAGTATTTATCTTGAGTTAGGACATGAAGTGTTTGAAGAGAAAATTAAAAAACCTATGGAACTTTATTTGCATGCTAATAGCAATGTTGTTAGTATGAATTCTTTGGACACCATTATTGCTAATGCTATGGAAAATTCTAAGCATGGGGAAGCTAGTTTTTATGAAAATAATAGTTTTAGTTCCCTAGCTTTGGAGGATAGCTATTTTATTGCTTATGATGATACCAAACCTCCAATATATGATGATTACAATGATGAGTATGATATTTTCAGTCCACCTGCTATTGAGTAGGAAATTAATGATTACAATATGCCTCCTATATTTGATGATTATGGTGATGAGAATAATAATGATAGCTATTTTGTTAAATTTGCTCCCACTACAATTAATAAGAATGACTATGCTTATATGGAGAGTAATAATTATTTTATGCATGTGGCTCATGATAAGAATGTTTTATGTGATAGTTATATTGTTAATTTTATTAATTATGCTACTGAAAGTTATTATGAGAGAGGAAAACATGATTTTATGCATCTCAATAATATTAAGTTTCCCCTCTTTATGTTGAAAGTCTTGAAGTTGCACTTGTTTTGCTTTACTATGCTTATTGCTTTTTGCTTTCATGACTTCTTTCTTTACAAGACTCCTATGCATAGGAAGTGGGTTAGACTTAAATGTGCTTTGAATTTTCTTCTTGATGCTCTCTTTTACTTCAATTCATATTTCTTATGTGAGCATCTTCTCAAACTATCATGCCTAACTTAAAGGCGTTAAAGAAAAGTACTTATTGGAAGATAACCCAAAAATTTTAGATGAGTCTTGGAAGTTATTGCTTCAGTAATAACCACTCCTTATCCTTTTTATTTGCTTTTTGTACCAAGAGTAACCTCTAATGAGAGAGAAGTAATGATTGGGAAAGTTGCTGTCTCGAAACAGATTTTTGAGCTTCACCGTAAAAATTCGTGAGAGAGCCCTATATGTCGGATTGAGCTTTCATTTTTTGTGCTTCTGCCCCAAGTTGTTATATAACTTTATTTAGTTCCAAACTTTTTTATTTGAGCAACAGAAGGTCTTCAAAAAAATTCGTCTTTACCTGCTGATCTGTTTTGACAGATTTCTGTCATTTTCTGCATTTGCTTCTTATTGGTTCCTTTTTGAGTTCTTTTGGGGAATTGAGTTTTTTGAGGGAAGTGCTACAGTAGCTTGTGTTCTAATGGAAGTTTATTGGTGTTGAAACTGAACCCAAAGACTTATTATCTTGAGTGCACTAATGTTGCTAATAAAGATTGTGTGAAGTTTTGTATGAAGGAAAAATTCAGGTGTATGGAAGGAATGAGTAATGAGATGAAGAAGGGACTAAAGCTCAAGCTTGGGGATGCCACGCGTGTCACCCCAAGAAATATCCAAGAAGTACAAGCGTCAAAGCTTGGTGATGCCCAAGGCATGCCCTTCTTCATCAATAAAAATTCCAGGTTTCTTCCAAACGCTTCATTTTTATTGTTTCATGCACAGTTGTGTTGTTCTTGGAGCGTCTTCTTTTCGTTTTCATTTTGGTTTTTCGTTTGCTTTTGTTTGCTTAGTTTGCTGAATAAATTGTTTGGACCCCCTCTTTCATACATTGGTTTGCAAATGGTTTGGTTTGGTTTGGAAAAGAGTAGGAAAGTTCATGCTTATGTGGTAAAAAGAGCTTGTTTTGACTGTGGCATGTGCTTTGTCATGCCATGCTTGATATTGTTTTGGCTTTATGCTTAGTATTCTTTGCTGTAGCATGACTTGTTATAAACAATTGAGATTGCTCAATGTGCCTTGGATGAATCATGCGTTGTTTTAGCATATTAAAGCATAGTATAGTGGTATTCCCTTTGATGCTTTATTTGGGTTGACTTGGTGCATGCTCACACCATGTTATGACTGTCACAAGTCAGCATAGCCTTTATGATCCTTTAGTTTTCAACTTGTAGTATCACTTTATGCTTTGTTCAATGATGTTTTGTCGCTCTGCATGATTATGGCCATTATTGCTCTCTTAGTTTGTTGCTCCCAGTCTTTTCTAGCCTCCACAACCAAGTATGAGTTTCACTCATGCATCCAACTCCCTAAACCAAGTTATTCCAAAGAGTACACCATACCTACCTACTAGCTTATGCTATTCCAAGTGTATTCATGCTTTTGTTTACCTTCCAAATTAAAACTTGTTATGAGAAAACTAGTGATTAAAGCTCTCACGAACTTGATGGCACACTTTACTTTACTCGCCCTTAATAAACTTGAACCATTGTGTCTTCTATGTTGTATATGCTTGCACTTATTTGTTGGGAATTAGCAGAACCATGCTTTCATGGGGAACGCTTTCAACATTGCACTTGGTACTTGTACCTAGTTGATATCATGCTCTTTTGTATATGGATGTCGTCGGTGTGAAATGAAAGGGGAGCTTGTAGGTCCATGGAGTTATGTATATGTGTTAGAGAAACGCCTGGGCCGCTGGTCTAATCCATGCTGACATGGTGGAAACCTGTAGCGTAACCATAATGGGTTGTCTATGAAGCATTCTTCTTATAAAAAAAAGAGTCCTATATTGAGAAAAAAGAGAAAAAAAGAGAGATTATGAAAAGAGGAAAGAGAGAAAAAGCACCATATTCCCATGGTAAATAAGAAGATTGCTGAGATGCTCATTGTCTGCTTGCCTTGTCATTTTGATATGGGGATTCTTCCGTATCATCGGGCAAGGGGTACCCCGTTGGCGGTTCTCTATGATACACATGTACTTACAATGACAAGAACATACCGGTGACTAAACTTGATTAGCATGAGGAGCGGCCCTCGTATTCAAGGGACATGAGATTTCTAACTTATACTTCGTCAAGCATGTACACCATAGTTTGTTCACTTTAACCTTAATCACTTCAAGATGCTTATGATAGGGGCAATGAGAGCTGAAAGCTATAAGTACCATAATTTTTGGAAGCTCTTTATGAGACTTGAATCCCTACTTCCTTTTACAAAAGGCCTTTCTTCCACCATTATATTGAGTCTCCATCTTCTATCTTTATGCACCTACTTTGAGAGCATAGTGGCCATTCTTAGTTCTATGTGCATTGTCCCAAGACTAGTTGATTGATGCATACCTTGATATTGCTTGTTGTAAACTATTTGTTTCTAGTCACTCTTATGAACTTTGAAGGTGTCCTATGCAATTATATTTGCTACTCTATGAGGGACAAGCTGAATACTATTATGCTATGTTTTCTTTATGTGAAACAAACAAACGTCTTGCAAAGCATTGTTATTCATGAATCTTTTGTTTGTGCCTTTTTATGTTGCATCATAGTTTCTTTGTCTTATTGCTAGAACTTTGTCTTTCATGTTATGATTAAAGACTATGATCCCAGCTTTAAATGTTTTACAAATATTTTGATCAAGTCTTTGATGGTGCATGTCACCTCAAAAATTATTCTTTCTTTTTATCACTTACCTACTCGAGGACGAGCAGGAGTTAAGCTTGGGGATGTTGATACATTGCAAATGTATCTATCATTTTTGATGTTCCATGCTTGGTTTTATCTACTTTCTTGTGTTTTGTTCCAACTTTGGAGTACTTTTCATATGATTTCTTGGACTAATCTATTAACAAGATGCCACAGTGCCAGTTGCCTGTTTTCTGTTGTTTTTGGTTCCAGGAAGTCAGAAAATGAATGTTCTCGGAATTGGACGGGACAAAAGCCAAAGTTACTATTTTCCCGGAAGACTCACGGAGCCAGAAGGAGAGTCGGAGAGGGGCCACAGGGTGGCCACACCCCCCTTGGCGCGGGCCAGCCCAGGCCGCGCCAGAGCATGGTGTGGGCCCCCTGGACGGCCACCGACCTTGCCTCTTTCGCCTATAAGAGCCTCCCGATACCAAAACCCTAGATGATCAATCAGAAATCCACGAAAAGTTCCGCAGCGCCGCTGCCACCGAAGGGGAGATTCGGGAGACAGAAAGTCTCTGTTCCGGCACCCTGCGGGATAGGGAAGTGCCCCCGGAGCCATCTCCATCGATCTCCACCGCCATCTCCATCACCATTGCTGATTCCCATGATGAGGAGGGAGTAGTTCTCTCTCGAGGCTAAGGGTTCTACCGGTAGCTATGTGTTCATCTCTCTCTCTATGCATGATCTTATTGAGATCATGAGCTTGTAATCTATAGATCTACCTTGCTACTCAAGTCCTTTAATAGATCTCTGCTCTCCCCATGTGTGTGAAAGTGACAGCGTGCACACCATGGTGGCACTTAGGCTAGAGATTGCAAATACTTGTTATGAGTTATATTTGGAGTTGGATGTCTTTATGAAATTGTGGTGTTTGTTGGACTCATCTAGTGCTCAAGGTGACAGTGTGGGGTTTTCTAGATGGGAAAGGCTTACTTTGAGGTGTGCTGTTATAGCCCTATCGTTGATTAGAGTGTCCAACCGGAGAGTAGTTAAGAGTAGTATCATAAAGAGAATATATTTATATGAGAGTGTTCACTAGTGAAAGTATGATCCCTAGGCCTTGTTTCTAAGCATTGATACATCATTTGCTATTAGATCCGTTACATGTTTGCTTGCTTCCATCTTTATTTCAGTTTGCCTTTAGTCTCTTCCACGCCATCAAGCTATCTTCTATCACCGTTACCACTTATAATTATCCATACCACTTGTATTTCACTATCTCTTCGCCGAACTAGTGCACCTATACACCTGACAAGTGTATTGGGTGTGTTGGGGACACAAGAGACTTCTTGTATCTTGATTGCAGGGTTGCTTGAGAGATGATACCTTTGACCACTTCCTCCTTGAGTTCGATAAACCTTGGGTGATCCACTTAAGGGAAAACTTGCTGCTGTTCTACAAACCTCTGCACTTGGAGGCCCAACAACTGTCTACAAGAATAGAAGTACGTAGACATCAGTTGGGCATCATCACTCTCATCGCCATCCGAGGTATCATATCTCACCTCCATGGTTGTACCGCAACGCTTGTCATCATCCAAGGTTTTGCACCATGTCTTGAAGGCGTAAACTTCATGAGAGGTCATCTAGACGGATTCATCCAACTTGGCGAAGTAGAGATCCAAAGTGTCCTTCTCATTTGTCGATGATCTTGTAGCTTGTGTAGGGGGCTTCCTTTATGAAGGTTTGTCGATGAAGTTCTTAGTGTTGGAAGCTTCATGGTGTTGGTGACGACGCGTTTTCTTGGTCGCCTTCTTTGTCCGTGAGGTAACACCAACGTCATATGAGGTATTCTATCTTGAGGGTCTTGAAGCTTGAGTAGTGGTCTTCGTCGAAGGAGAAGTGGTCTCAATGATGTTCTTGTAGTTGGGCACCTCATGTCGAACTTGTTTTGTCGATGTAGCTTGATGGTGCAGACGGTAGCTTACTTCCTTGTTCTCATGGCGGAGAGGACTTGTACGCCCTCTTGAGCTTGTATAGCACATAGCATGGATGCTCTTGAGTTTTTGTTGGTGGCGACGCACTTGTCTTGGCTCATGTGTATTGGCACTTGTGGAGTTGTCACGTCTTCTTGAGATTGATGGATATCTTGATGGACAACCCTCGGGGTATAGAGTTCCTCTTGATGGGTTCGACTTGAAGAGCTTGTCGTTGTTGTCCTCTTGGAGACATGCCTCCGCTTGCATGGTGTAGAAGTTCTCGGACTCCAAGTTGTGGAAGAAGTCATCAAATCTCATGAGGATGTTGCCATCATAGTCGATGAAGTGTTCTATGTCCTCCATGAATGAGAAGTCGAAGTACTCATGGTGGTCCATGTGCTCCATGCTTGGGGAGTCATTGTCGGTGTAGTACTCCAAGTCCTCCAAGCATGCGGAGCCAATGTCGATGTAGTGCTCCATCATGTCATCTATGCTTGCGTAGTCGTCGTTGCCGTGGCTCATCATGGATCCTTCGTCATCGGTTTCGGAGTCCCTAGATATTGTGCTCACAAGACCAAGTGTGATATAGTGGAAATTGGGTTGAAAGATGCTATGCCTTAGCTCACCTTGTAGATAGTATTGGATCAATGGTAAGGACCGAGAGCTACCAAAATGCAAAGGAGAAGTGGCGTCATATCCAAAAACACAAGAAACACCAAACACACGCGGCTTATGAGGAGCTTAGGTAGGTTAAGTGGCATGCAACTTGGAACAACTGAAAATCGAGATATGTAAAGGCAAGTAGAGAACCACGATGATCCAAAGCAAACAAGTCGATCCACAAGATAGCAATTAAGATCAAATAAACACACACGGTGGGATGAACGGGACTTGTGCGACGGAAAAAGTGAGCTAAGAACCAAATGAAGGCCTAGCGAAGACTAAAATCTCATGCCACACAAGTACAAGGAGAGACGCTAGTTCGATTGCACAAAATTGGAGGGCTACAAGATTTGCACAATAAGTACCACCTACAATATGTTAATCGAGCTTGCGCTTCCTATTCCCTATGGCACTTGTATCTTTCTTTTTCTTTTTGTATTTTCTCTTTTTTTTCTTTTTCTTAGAAGCTTTTCTTTTTCTTTTTCACTTGCTTTTTCTTGTGCCAACATCTATACAAGATAAATCTATGAGATAGCGCTTATAACTTTTGCTCGGAATTCTACAAGGTCAAATGTGCAAATCCCAAGCAATCATTGGAGGAACTAGTCTCAATAGGTATTTGTTGTATCGCAAAGATAGTGTGGCTCACAAAGTAAAGCAAGTGGGATGAGGTCGCGGAATTGATATACCTTTCGTCGTCGATCTTCACCCTTTATTTGGTGGATCCGTCCTTGCTCACGGATTTGGTTGGAGTAGATAGCATGAACTACATGGATTATGGTGTAGAGCTCCTCCTCTTCAAAACGAGCTAAAGAACACCAAAATCCGAGTTCGAATGCAAAAATTATGCGCAAAATGGTGAAACAGTTTTTCTGTCTGCAGGAGGGGCGGAAACTCCGGTCTGGGAGTCCGGAGACTCCGGTCTGAGTTCACTTACACCGGAAACTCCGGTCCTGGGCCGGAGACTCCGGTCTAGGACTTCCAGAACGTCCAAAACTCGTACGTGGCGCGATTTTGGGCGGAAAACTCGATCCAAAACCTCCAAATTGATGGGGAAATCAAGGAATTAGGCCATGGGAAAGCAAAGGAAGGTAGATCAACGAGTATAGCAGCAGATCTATAGATCAAAACCTACCAAAACGCTCTCAAAATCCAGATTGATCCAAATCACGAATATGGCTATTTTTGGTGGAAATTTTCGAATTTAGGCAAGAAAAAAGAAATTGGTGGCTAGAAACTCAACACAAACTCGAATCCATGGCAACCAAAAGCTCTGATACCAGATGTTCTGGGTCTCCTTGTGGATTCACCCTTGGAGTGGCCCGATCTTCATAGATTCGAGGGGGAATTGGGGGAGGGAGCGAAGAACACGATGAACACGCAAGGGGAAATCGATACAAACACACACCACCCGATACAATTCCGGTTTGCTCTCGTTAGCTTGAACCACCAACCCAATAGAATTTCAAGGGAGAGACCAAAGGTAGAATCCCATGAGAGAGATTGGCTAGCTCGTGATAGAATCACACATATGGAGAGAGTAGCAACCAAGTAGAATCCCAAGGGGGAGAGACCTAGCACTACTAGAATCCGTATGTGGGAGAGACCATGAACTAGAAGAGCGCCTTGACGACTTCAATTAAGAAGGCCTTGTATAACTCATAGATAAACTATAGAGAGGGGGATCCCATCCAGGGTTAGGCACATGCCTCAATTCATCATCCATTCCATCCTAGGGTTTTAAGAAGGGGGTGGGGGCATATATATAGGCCAACCACGAGCTATGGGTAGTTTAGGCATAAACAGGGAGTTTTGGGCATTACATGGGCCAAGCCCATCTTAAGGCTCACAGGCCTATGTTGATCAGGCCGGAGATTCCTGTCTGCAGGACGGAGACTCCGGTGTGGGCCGGAGACTCCGGTCCATCTCTGGTCTGTCTCCAGAGTGGGTCACAAACTGTCTCGCGTGCTGGTCTAGGGGCTGGTCCGGAGGTTGGCCGGAGACTCCGGGGTTCGCGGTCCGGAGACTCCGGTGTGGCAGACCGGAGACTCCGGTCTGCTTCCAGCAGCTTCTTGCGTCTTCTCTTCCAGGCTTCATGCTTGTGGGTCTTGGATCCTTGTGCATCCTTGTTTCCTCCTCTTAGCGTCATGGTCATGGGCCTAGTCATACAATGGGAATTCATGTCAAGTAGGATCCCATTCACATGATAACCAAAGAAAGGCAAGAGATGGAAGGAGTTCACCTTGATTGACATGGTTGGCGTAGCATGATGTGGACCAATGGTAGTTTCCATGTGTTGGGCTACATCAGGTTATCATCTGAACCCCCTCCAGTATTAAGTTGCAAGCAACAGATAATTGCATTACGCATTGCGTGTAAAGTAAACAATACGGTTGTTCTATGAATAAAGGATTGTTGTTTTCTCCCTAGTAGCAACAACACATCTAGTACCTTAGAGATTTCTGTCACTTCCCCAGATTACTAGAGGCATGAACCCACTATCGAGCATAAATACTAACTCTTGGAGTTGCTAGCATCTACTTGGCCAAGATAGCTACTAACAACAGAAAGCATGCAAGATCACAAATAACAAAGACATGATAGAATCAATAATCAATCTGAAATAGCATCTCAATATCCATCGGATCCCCGCAAACACAACATGTATGATTACAAATAGATGATCTTGATCATGAACGGAGCTCATAAGATCTAAACATGGTATCACAAAGGAGAAGAACCAACCATCTAGCTACTACATGGACCCGTAGTCCAAGGATGAACTACTCATGCATCACACCGGAGGCTTGCATGGTGATGAAGAAGGCCTCCAGGGTGAATTCTCCCTTCCGGCAGGGTGCCGGGAAGAGCATCAGATCCCTCCCGATCTAGGGATGGAGATGACGACGTCTATAGACTCTTTCGTAGAATTTTGATCGGGTACTTAGGGTTTCTGTATCGGAGGCATCTTATAGGCGAAAGGGGAGGCCGAGGGGGTACCCTAGGAGGCCACACCACCCCCTGGCACGGGCCAGGCCTGGCCGCGCAGCCAGGTGGTGTGGCGGCCCTCTGGCCCCTCTCCGTCTCGTATTCTGGCTCCGTGTCCCCCTCGGTGAAAAACAGACTTTGGCTTTTGTCTCGTCTAATTCCGAGAATATTCATTTTTTGACTTTCCTGGAACCGAAAACAGCAGAAAACATGCAACTGGCACTGTGTCATCTTGTTAATAGGTTAGTCCAAGAAAGTGTATAAAAAGTACTCCAAAGTGTGGACAAAACATAAGAAAGTAGATAAAACCAAGCATGGAACATAAAAAATTATAGATACGTTTGCAACGTATCAATGCTTGAGCTTGAACTCAAGCAAACATGAACCTGCTAGGTACATAGGTGCTACCCTTCTGGGAATGTGCCATGTACTAGCAGCTATGATGTGTATCTATCTAGTTAAAACTAGATCATAGGTCAATGATGCTGGTCTGAGACCCTGCTTGTGCAAGAACACATGCATAATCTGACTGTTTATTATCTGCTGCCTAATATGTTCACTTATCATGTGCGTGCAAGAAAATGGATGTGCAAGATGGAAAATGATTAGATCTAAATGTGGGGATATACCCTGGTAGCCTTGTCTTGATGTTGCCTTTTACTTCTAGCTTGTGGTAGCCCTGGATTTGTGTTGGCTTCGTCTTGGCCTTGTCTTGCTCCTCCTGGTGTTGTTGCTCCTGTGTGGCCTTGCTGTTAACCTAGTTCATCCCCCTCCTCAAGTCACCATCTTTGTTGGTGATCGCCTGGATTTTTTGTGGTGGAAATGATTTGATCTAATGTTATGGTTGCAAGATCTGGTGGTGTTCTTGGATGTGCTAGTGAGAAACTATGGCTGGATTGCTTGTGAAGTGGATAACAAAGCTGGCTTTGCTCTACGCTGCTGTGATTTGAACTGCTCCTTTGCTCTCTGCTGCCGACACCTCAATGCATGCATTTAGGTGTGTGAGCTGCTTCACTATTTGCTTTGGTTGTGGATGAGATCAAGTAACTATGGTTTAAACTTCTCCATCCTTTTACTATTACTTAACCTGGTGAAACTTACCACTTTCAATTACTCTATGATATAATATGAACAGTGCACTTCACTGATCACCACTAGGAGTAAAACTAATCAACTAACATTTTATTTCTTTTTGAGTGGGTTACCTTATTTTGCAGGAACAAGGTCTGGATGCTCAAGATGTAGTATAGGATTATATAAATAGTGTAGATTCTTATTGTAATCTCCTTTTATTCTTTTTGTAAAGAATCTTGTAACATTATTTCTATGATTTAATAAAGATTCATTTTACTGGACTCAATTCCTTGTAATATTCTGTTATGTTGTAAATATCTCCATTTGTAATCTTATTATGGAATAAAGAAAATAAATAAGAATTCATTTCTTATTTGAATTTACTTGTCTTAAATTCATATTGTTGTTTAATATATCTATAATATAATCAAACAATGTTAATACCTATTTTGGAAAACCACTTAATGATTCTAACTTCTATTTTTCAAATATTATTCAAATGATTTGAATTTCAAATGTGAATTCAAAATATTTCCCCCCAAAACACAATAATGCCTAAAGGTCATGTCAAAATTTATAGCAATCACTTTAGAGAGCTATTCCCACCTCTAGATAGTGAAAGAAACTCTGATCTCTTTAGGTTTTTGTTTGGCGAAAAATTTACCCTAATTTTACAGATGAATGCATGCATATGCACAAATTCATATTTCTACCCTTTGTTGGTTCCTAAATGCTGGGTTGTTACAACATTAACGAGAAACCGAGCGTGCTAAGACAAGGTGAATATTGGCGGCTTTGACAACATGACTGATGGTGTCTTCGTAGTCAATACCATAGGAGATCCGAACAACCCGGGTGTGGCCATTGCCAAAGGTATGCGAGCTGCAAAAGATCCTGAAGATTCCGCTCGGGTGGTTTCTATGGCGGGTGACATGGCTATTGGAGAGTCGTGTGAGCACGTGGGGCGCACTGACCGAGGCGAGACTATGTCCTCGGCGCTGGTTGGTTACGCGTGACCCAAGGAGGTTCTATCTGAGTCCAGCGCTAGATCTGAGGCTGATGCTATCACAAGGAAATTGAATCTGGGATCATCGCTGATATCTTATGTTTCCATTTGAGGTGATGATTTTTAATTTTGGTTGTTTCACTCTATTTGAGCACCATTTTCAATGATTTACACGCTAGTATTTCGGGAATTTGATGTTGAATCTGATCCACTGCTTGTAGGTCATGCGTAGCATCAATATTTGGTACAATATACATATGATCATGATTAGGCACACCCTCACTAGAATATGGTGGAGGTGAATTTTGTTCCAAGGAAACGGTGGAAACACTAGTAGAAGTAGGATAAGGCAATTGGTGACTCTTTGCATTTTGATATGGATCACATAAATATGGATTTATTTTATGCGAGTGAGGAAGATTATTACAGTAAATGATTTTTTGAACGACAAATGAAGAAGGAGGTTATAGTCAATGATGCCATGTAGATTAAGACGATTTGAATGTTACAAAGGCTTGCTTGGGACACCCCATGGAGATACACATGAGAGAGGATACAAACCACTATGACATGAGTCTTTAAACACGATTTTATTTATGGCCCGATCCTTAATAAAAAAAGGACACATGAAATTCAACAAAAGCATTATTATCAAGAGCAATTTTGTGAGCAGATAGTAAATTTTGGAGACACTAGGAACATGTAAAATATTGCGAAGATGAATAGAGCTATGCAGGATGTGCAAAATCGAATGGCCAATATGTTTAATTTTCATACCTTGACCACTAGCATTGTAGACTTGATCATGTCCCTTGTACTACTCATGAGTGGATAGTTTGCTCAATTCACTGGTGAGGTGATTGGTGGCACCCGTTTCCATGTACGAATTTGTGTCAATACCATAAGAGGCCATGTGTGCACCTTTCATCAGTATGTGTGGCATCATCATCACCATAGCTCCACCAGCTTGCAAGGTGCCCATACTTCTTGCAAATTTGGCATGTGACGCTTTGCGAGGAGAGAGTACAATGGCCACAACCAGGAGCGTGCCCCCTTTGGGTGGCGGACGGTGACGACTATCCGGAGTTACTTGGTGACATGGCGGGCACCCACGCTGCTGGTTGCAGTCATCACCATAATTATTTTGGCCGCCGCCATAGGAGCCTGAGAGGTAGCCACCCCTAGGCTCGGGGCACGAAACACGGGTGTGATCCACAGAGTTTGCTGATGAAGTGAACGTTCCAGAGGGCTGCTCGGACTTGGACAACATTTATTGGCGATAGTCGTATGCCATGAGATGATTGCACTCATCAGTGGATGAGGTGGCGGGGTTGGCATTGACGGAGGCGACGAGGGCATTGTACTCCCCACCCAAACCAGTGAGGATGTACTTCTTGAGTTCGACGTAGGAGATGACCCGCCCCGCAATAGGAAGCTCCGAGGCGAATCCCTTCATCTTAGCGATGTACACAGTGTGGCAGTGAGATCTCTCTTATTCATGTTGGTGAAGGTGGCATGAAGCATCCTGATCCGGGCCTAGGATTGTGTGGAGAAAATATCTCCAATTGTCTTCCAAATCTCGGCTGCATGCTCCCAACCAAGAACATCAGGGAGTATATAGGGGATAAAGTTTTGAGCAGGTAACTTACGATGTGCTGATCCGCTGAAATTCAAACGACATAGGTTGGATTGGGGACGGTGATCTCCCCCCCCCCCCCCCCCCCTCATCTTCAACCTCCAAAGTTTTTGCAGTCACCGAGTCGGAGCCGTCTAGCAGGCCCATGACCTACCCTTCTCACAAGGCGGGAGCACTTGCGCCTTCCACAAAAGATGGTTCTTTCAGGAGAGTTTGTCACACAAGTTACATAAGTTGTTTTTCAGTTTTAAGATTAACATGCACGTGCCTGCTTAAATTTTCATTTGCATGATTTATGCCATTTTTAAAATATATATTTTCGATTTTACTGGTTTAAAAAAGTTCACGCTTACCCAGGCTCACCAAATCCAAATCTCTCTACTATCAGGCACCATACCTTTTCACTAGCGTGACAAATCAATTTATAAAATCCAAGACTTGCATGGGAGATTGTAAAAGCCAAAGCCAACCTTCCTATATCTGGACAAAGTGGAGCGAATGAGTGCGTTTACGTGGGCAGCGACAAGTGAGGTGGTGTAACTAAAACGCTTTCGCTCGCATCATCGCCTCCCCACCGATGTCACCGTTTGCACAGTTTGCGCTCCCGTTCTGTTCCGCCACTGCGTTGTTACTTTCCCGTTCTGTTTTCCCGGTTGGCCACTTGTGGGTTAGGTCGCGATGCTGACCTATGTCATGTTTGCTTGCCTCACTCTGAATAAATAACCTAGCTAGCATTGCACGTCAGAGCGTGTCTTTGCGGGAAAGTCCCAGCTAAAATCATTGTAACACATACTCCCTCTGTTTCAAATTACTCCGCCGACGCGCTTATGGAGGTGAACTAGTACTCTCTCATTTTTCATTCAAAAAAATCCGCGAATTTTTGAAATAGATAGTATGAAATATGTACTACTTATACCAAAAATTCTAAGAATTTTTTGATGAAAAATGAGAGAATACTAGACCACCTAGGTAAGCGTGCGCGCGGAGTAATTTGAAACAGAGGGAGTAGGTTACTCGTTCAAAGTACTATCCACTATGTCGAATATTCCTCCGTCTCAAAATAGACGTCGCAGATTTATTAAAATTTAGATGAATCTAAATACTAGATACATCTAAATTTTATAAATTTTTCAAGAACGGTGGGAGCATTAAAACTATTTCAAAATGCAATATGCTTAATATGAATAAGAAAGCATAATTGCTAGCTCTGGGCGACCAACTGAGAAATAGCTATTGGATTTGCATCGTGATTTGTATGGCATGTCTAGTGTGAGTAGGTTGTAGCTAAGTTTTTTCTAGTTGCAAGTGAGTTACGGCTGAAAAAGGATATTTCTAACTACTGGATTTGCCTCGTGATTCGTGGTGGTTGAGTTGTTTGTGGGTTGCGGCTGGCCGAGAACCAAGTTAATTCTCGCTTGATGAAGATTTGGAAGATATACTTACGTGTTCGCTAACCATCATCATCATTATTGAGATATTTGGGGCTACTACTACACATTATCTAGTAGCGCAGTGGTACACAAATCATTAATGATTTTGTTATTGTATATTGAACGATTCGTGACAGGTATTGCGCACTCGTAGTTGCCTGTTTGGGGAAGCTCCGGCTCCCATCATCCGATCCGACTGACCGGCCCAACACGGGGCTCCATGCATGAGTGCATTTTTGAAGCTAGAGATGGAGAGGCGGAGAAGCCATCTTTCCAAGAGATGTGGCGCTATCTTTGGATGCTAGCTTCTACAAGCTCCTTCTATAGAGCCTATGATCTGTAGATTTGGTTCTTTTGTTTTACTTATTAGTGGTGGTGCTAGAACCTAAGGGCATCTCTAACCGATGTATAAAAATCGGTTAGAGGAGTAAAAGATGCACTTTTACTTCTCTAACCGCAGCTAACCAAAGTCCAAAAGCCGTTAGAGAAGCAAATATTTTACTCATTGGTGTCTCCGGTCCCTATATTTACTCATCGGAGGCACCGATGAGTAAAAGATTCCCTCCTTCTTTTTTGTGTTCACACTTAAAATCCCCACCCCACCTCGATCTCTCCTCCGTCTCCGGCGACCGCCGCTTCCAATTCCTCCCTCCCGTCGCCCCCCTCCCCTCCGCGATGGTCGGATCATCTCGCCGGCCGTCTCCGCCACCCATCCCCAGCGCGCGCTGGCATCGGAGCCCCCCGCCACGAGCTCCTGCGACCGCTTCGTCTTCCTCCTCCTGACGCTATTCCCCTCGTCGATTACCACCACCAAAACATCGCCGGAAGCCCCGCCGCTCCGCTGGAACCCTCGATCTGCCGGTGCCCCCGACGTCGGTGTACCGTGGCGTGCGGCAGCGGGAATGGGGCACCTGGGTGTCGGAGATCACCGACCGCAACACCGGCAAGAAGGTGTGGGTCGGCTCCTTCCAATCTACCGAGCAGGCGGCGCGGGCGTACGGCATCGCCAACGTGCACCTCCACGGGAGCGAGTGCGGCGAGCTCAACTTCCTGCTGGAGGTGCCGGGGCCGGTGCCGGAGGTGGAGCCGCAGGGGCTCCGCTTCGTCTCTGCGCACGAGCGGCGGGAGGACAGGGAGGCGCGCGAGCGCCTCAAAGCAGAGTGCCGCGACGCGGCGATGGCGGCCGTGCTCGACGGCTACAACCCCGAGCTCATCGAGAAGGAGCGGAAGGCGCTGGAGGCCTTCGCCGAGGCCAAGCGCAAGGCCGACACCGCGGCGGGGAAGCAGGTGAAGAAGGATGAGGAGGCGGGGCCGTCGGTAGCTCCGGCGCCGGCCACGGTGAAGAAGGAGGAGGAGGACTAGAAGGACGACTAGGAGGACGTGTCGCCGATGCCGGAGCCGGCGGTGATCGAGCTCGACTCCGACTCCTTCTTCGAATGGGACGACGAAGATTAGGGTTAGGTGGTCGAATTCGGTCGAATTTTGTCAAATTCAGCCGCCTTTTGGTTGTAGTATGTAAATACTATGTTGAATATATGCATTAGTTTGAAATTCAGTGTGAATTCGGTTGATTTTGATCGAATTTGGAGGTGATCATACTCAGCTAACTATAGGAGATCGGTTATGAACGTCTACCGGTCAGAGGAGTATTTTTACTCCTCTAACCGGTTTTGGGCAGTTTACTCCTCTAACCAGTTGGGGATCAGTTAGAGATGCCCTAAGAGCTATGATGCCAATGTATCTAGCAGAAAGTGTTTTTGGCTCCGAGCTAAAGTGCCGTTTTTATTTAAAATAAATCATATTTATAAGTTTCAAATAATCTAAAATAAATTTTGAGTATAGTCAATGTTGTATCCTACAAGTATGCAAAATTGCAACTCGATTTTTTTTTTAAAATTATGGGCTGCACAGAAACGACAAGTCTAATAAAACTTAGAGATTTGAAAATATGCATACACATATCCACACTTTTAGTCTTAGGGTCCTTTTTGCTAAATGCAAGGCCTTATCTTCTACATGCAAATGTGGCAAGGTCGGTAGTGCAAGTTTGGTTTTGGGTCTTGTTGTAATATTGTACCCACCTATTGACTGGATTAATTAGAAGCAGCTTCGGGGTCCTTCAAGACCCCTTTTCCGTTCAAGAAAAATCCACACTTAATTTCTATAGGTCATAATACAAAGTATTTAAAGTTGACTTTAAATAAATCCAGAAGGCGAGGTAATTGTGAATGGAGGGAGTACTCCGTATTTTCTTTCTCCATAGGTATTCCCTTATCCAAAGTTACCTTGCATTTTTGTTTTGGTCAAATTAAATTTTATAAATTTGATCAAGTGTATAAAAGAATATCGGCACCTACAAAATAAATATTACTACAGCCATCATAAAAATATACAATACTTCCATATTGTACACATTTGATATTACAAGTACTTGGTCAAATGTTGAAAAATCTGAGTACAGTAACTCTAGAAAACAGAGTAGTAGTACTATGGGAAAGAGGAAGTACTAGTAGTACTACTTTTACGAATGATTAAAGTCCAACATTTACTTGCTGTGACGTCTTCGCTTCGGGCAGCATGCATTAATTTTGGACGGCAAGAATTAGTGTGTGTACTTTGGTGGTTAAGCTACCAACGCGTCCGATTTCAACGATAGGTTGCTGTACCTCCGTGGAGTGTGACTGGCCACCCTCCACAACTAAACATTATTATCGTCAACTTAAATCCAGCTTGAGTGTCACATTATTTCCAGATAGTATTTCTGGTTCACCAATCCAGCCAATGCCCAATCGTGTATACTCATTAATATGAACCAGTCTATGCTGATAGACAAATAATTTGGTCACCTGCTAATTTGCCTGGCAAATCATGTACAGTAGTAGTACTAGTAGCTCGAAGTACTAATTAGTACTGCTAATCTGTGATCTTCCTTGTGTTTGAGAAAAGGAGGACATGAACAAGAAGGAACACCATATAATTAGGAGAATGAGAATCCAATCTGTGGGTAGTAGAGCCGTCGCATATGATGAGCAGAGTCTGTGCATGGATGCATCCACAATGTACCAAGAAGTGTACTATGATTGCCAACGGCAGCTGGTTGGTGTGTCAATGAGCAGTGTTTGGATTAGAATGGAAAGGGAATAAGTTTGTTAGGCTTATCTTTTTGAACATCTAGGTGGTCACACAACAAAACAATCATCTAATTCTCAAAAAAAAAAAATCATCTAAGTGTTTGCAACAATCTGGTTATTCTGTTTGAAAATTCAGTGTTGACACTGAGATGACCGTGATAGGGAATAATATGGTGCTCTGGATAATCGTTTCTAGGTCCTGGATTTAATCGGTCCTCCTAACGAAATGACTTGTTCCTGTGTAGTGATGCTACTGCCCACTGCTATGATTTCCTTACTACTACCTACTAATTTGATCTTGCACCTACTAACCTAACCCTTTGATTTCCTTAATATATTTAGCACACATTTTCAGCGCTGCGAATGATCTGGTCAGGAAGTTGGAAAATACTGTCCTGTCAGGGAATTCTTGTATACGATGGAATCGAAATTGAAAAGAAAAGAGATTGTTTACTATTGTACTCCCTCCATCCTGAAAAGGATGTCGCAAATTTTTCTAAATTTAAATGAATCAATATACTAAACAATGTCTAGATACATTTGAATTTAGACAAAACCGCGACATCCTTTCCAGTTTCTAGGACCGAGGGAGTACTGAAATATGTTCCTAGTACTGTTTCATGGAGTAGGCGTGCAGTTGGTATGTCACTGGTGATGTGGGGGTAGTGTGAAGTGTGAACCTTGAAATGTGGAGCACCCCGAATGATTGATTGATTGATTCGGGTAGTTCGAAGCCAAGGTGTCAGCGGATCATACACTCCAGACGAAGCGGATAGGATTTTTCATTACGGCCGGGCTGGACGCTGGAGCTGCCGCTGTGCTGTCATCATGGGTCCGGCTTCTCCTCTGCCACAATCTCCCCAAATCTAACATATATTTGTATCATTTCCTGATCGAAGTGTATGTTCAGTAGTCAGCACTGTCACACATATCTTCAGTGATGTGTCACCTGCAACTTGCAGACCAGCTACAATGTCTTACTATCTCAAAATTGTTTGCTTGTTCTTCTGAAGTACACAGTACATTCTCCTAAGAGTACACAGGTGGATCATACAAGGTATGCTTATGCAGCAGCAAACATGAGCTTTGTTCTCAGAACTATCAGGCGGACGCCGGCTCCTCTTGAGAAGCCTCTTCAGAGTCAGAGTGCTCCACCTCAGGAGCGTCTTTGACGTCAGATGCCTCCACCTCCACCTCAATAGCCTCGTCAGAGTCCGGCTCCTTCTCCAGCTGCAGGATCACATTGAACCCGAACGACGAACCCGGCGTGAACGACGACTCGAGGTCACCTTCCGATTGCGTTGTCGAGATCTCAGGGTTCACTGTCAGGCCTTCCTGCATCAGTTGCAAAGCTAGCTAGCGTCAGTTTTCTGAATCCAAAAAAGTCAAAAGGTTCGTTTCGTCTTACTATCAAATTTTACTTGAAATGGCACCAACCTTCTTGACAAAATCCCCGACGGTGACGCTGAGTATCTCCTGAAGGATGAACTTGGTAACCCGGTTTTTGCCGAGCATGGACAGGAGGATGCTGCTAGGTATCTGTATACAGTACGAATTTGTGGTCAGTTCAGTTGTTAATGGGGGGTCAGGACAGCAGTGCAGGCTTGACACTAATAACTTGTGTCCAGCCGTGTAACTTGTTGATTGCAATTTTGTATTTAGTAGCCAGCACTTTCGGTTGAAAATTTTAGCTGGTAGCGGTTGCGGGTACTCATGCTCGACGGAAAACACTCCCTGTGTGCTTTTATTGCTGAAGAAGGACGGTATCTTAACTCTGAGGAAGAGTTGGCAAACAACCCGCCTTAAACAGTTATCGTTGGAAGAAATTCTAGGTAATGTATGCGTGAAATAAAAGGGATCCTTGCAATTAGAAGTGACAGTTGCAGGAGCTGAGCCCCATTCGAAATGCAAGGATTGCACACATAAATCAAATCATGGGAAAATTGCAAGTGAGACGTGGAAGGTTCATAGGCACTTACATTTGATGTTTTCCCTTCAATGATCCAACATATGGCCAGGAAGAAAGAGTAAAACAGTATTGTTAGCTTATTCAGTGGCTTGAAGCAAGCAAATAGATAAACTGTTTCTTGCAAGGAAAAATAAGGGGGGATTAATACCTCCCTTGGACCTTCTGAAACCTGGAACCGGCGGCGCATCACGAGCCAAGCTCGTCAGAGCTTGATCAAACACCTTCTGTGTCACCTTCCCAGGCAAGTCGATTCTTAACTGCAGACAGCACATTCCCAACATCAGAACACTCACCTCAAAGCAACTCTATGTCACTATGTGTCCTATAGTCCTACTACTGATGTATTATTAAGTTGAAGAGAAATGTCTTTATAAACTGATGTGACCAGGGAAACTAAAGAACTTGGTTTACAGATGTGGACAACTTCAGCTTAACACGCCTTAGCGGAGTTTACAATCTCACATTGATCTTTTCGTCGGTGCGCGAGACAACTGATGTCTTGAAGCTATCCAGCAACAGCCCGGTCTTCTCTTCTTCGGCAACCGATGAGCCCCGACCTGCAGTTCTTTGAAGACGTTAACATGGGTGTCCGGTTCTGAAGGTTTGGTATATTGCACTTGACATTGTAGCAGAAGCTGCAGCTCACCTGATCGAGCCGCCGACACCGGCAGGAATGTATGCCTCGAACTTCTCCCATTAGAAACAAGCAACCTGGTGAAAAGTGAAATAAACCACAACTGTCCTATTGGTGAACTGAAGACCGAAGCAACACAGATAACCATGGTCCATGGAATAACTTAGGGTTTACCGTTGGGCTGGCATGGGACACTTGCAAGCATCGCCAACCTTGATGTGGATATGAGCCGGGTCAATCACCTACAAGGTTGAACCAATGGCAAGCCACTGTGTAAGATTATGGGAAAATCACTCGGAAAACTGCAGCTCTGCTCGTGTATCTGTACGGTTGAAGAAATTAGGAGGACCTGAAGCTGGGAGTAGCCTTGGCATCGCGGACCAAGCTGAAGCTTCGGAAAGACTGCGGCTGAAGCCATGGACGCGACTTCGAGCTGCGATTTGGAGAGGCGGAGTTGGGGAAGAAGGGGAGCCGTAAAATGTTATCCGAAATTATCTGCAGCTTGGAAGGGGGAAGCAGCCTCCTCTCGGGCGTTCTTCGATGGGCTAGTTTCAGTAAACAGCACCACTGTTTGGGCCGTAGTCGCCATTGTTTCAACAAGGGCCGCATTTAGCCCATAAATAACTGGCAATTAGATAAAGCCTAGAACGCCCACTAAAAGAAAAGATAAAGCCCAATAATTGGAAAATTCGGCTGCTGATTTTGCACTTTGAATAATACAACAATGCCGTGTGATGCACAGGCCGGCGCTCCGTTCACTATTCCGAAAAAAGAATCCAACGAACGAGAGACTAGGGATATGCATTCATGTGGATTTACATTGAGGCCGGATTTAGAACACATGCAAAGTGGTTTACATTGGAAGGTCTGATACGGTGACACTCATACAGACACATACCTGGCCAACGGGCCGTGCTCGGCCCGCGACCCGGCTAGGGCCGTGCCTAGGCCTCTATCCCAAGCCCACGTGCCGGCACGACACGTGTCCGTTAAGATTTTTTTTTTATTTTATACCATTATTTCTATTTTTGATATTAATTTTAGTAAAAAAAATAGTATAAAAATGCCTTAACGTGTCGGCCCGTTAGGCCTGTTTAGCTAACGTGTCGTGCCTGGGCCTCAAGGTGAAGCCCACGGACCGGCACGACACGACCCGTTAGCTTAACATGCCCAGGTGGCCATGCCGTGCCAGGCACGCTAATTTCTTAGCGGGCCGTGTCGTGCTGTGAGCCGGCCCGTTGGCCAGGTATGTACAGACATCATAAAAGTGATAGACTTGCGGGGTAATAAAATGAGCAGAGACATTATTGTTTGGGGTCCCGAGACAGTATTAGGAGAACATATATTTAAGACAACAATAAACGATTTTTTTCATTTAAATGGATCCGCCGATGAGCTTGTACCAAGCTTACGGAAGGCCATAGCTGCACCGTCTACTGGCCTTGGGTGTGGTAGATAATCAATCGCCGCATCAGGATTAAGCAACTTCCATCTAAAAAATAAACAAATGAAACCAACAAAGATTCAACAAATAAATACGTGCTATGGGTTCTTAAATTCTAACTAGGCTCTTAGCTACTCACTGGTAACCAAGGGCAAGGTGATGCAGCATGATCGTCAACTGAAGTCTTGTCAACATGTTTCCTGCGCAGATCCTATGTCCACCTCCAAACACCTGGTATGTTCCAGGCTTCGGCGGTTCCTGTTAAACCATTGATCAATTCATTCAGAGTGCTCATCATATTCGTTAGGACAACAAGAAGCGCGCGCACACACCAGATTGAACAATCTCAAGTTTCTTAAGTACACAAAAGAAGTTCTGTTGCCAATAAATCAGAGGCACTTACATCCCATCTGTCGGGGTTGAAGGTGAGTGGGTCGGGATAGTACCGTGCATCGGTGTGCATGGAACGGAGCCATACTACAACTCTCCACCCCTTTGGTATTGTATAACCTCTGTACTCGACATCTTTGTGAGCCACACGGAAGATGGTTGGGGCAATGTTGGCCAGCCGGATTGCTTCTTCTACCACCTTAGCAGTGTACTTCATCTTGGCCACGTCGTCAAAGGAAAGGAAGTTACTCGCTCCATTATTCATCTCCCTGCGCATCCCCACATTTTCCTCCTGTTAAAGTTGATCACTCGCAGATTAATAATCCATCCAGTTTTGATACGTAGTATTAACATGGGTATAGTATTCATGAACTATTACACGCAGTTTGGCAAGGGCATCTGGTGATTTAGCGAGGTAGTAGACAGCCCGCATGATGGCACTAGCAGTGGACTCGTAGCCCCCGACGACCAGGGAGACTATGCTGTCCACCACCTCGTCGTCGCTCAGCTTGTTCCCCAGCTCGTCCTCCATTCGCATCAGCCTGCTCATCAGATCATCCTTTTCCTCCGATGTTACATTAATCTTCCTTCTGGTCTGAGCGGGCACGGTAGTATGCATCGGCGCAGTGCCAGAGCGCGACGGCGAGTAGCGGGGCAGCGCCCAAGACGCCGCCGAACCACCATGCCCACTCAGCCACTTGCATTTCTTGATGTAGCTTTCGTTCGACTATCTTGAGGTTTCTGTATGACCAAGGTCCTATATTGTGGTGTTAGGGCACCCACAGTGTTGTGCCAAAAGTGGTTCTATATTAACTTTTTAGCTTTTGGAACTAGTTCCTCCCGTTATGGGGTCGTTCCAAATTTGAGAAAGGAGGCAACCGGAGCAAGTTGGTGCGCCGATGCTAAATTGCAGTCTCCAAATAAAATAACATATACCTTCCAACTACCAACGAATTGGACATGCAGTAGCAGACTAGAAACTTTTTCTTATATTGCTTCATGTGGCATTGGCACCCACAGTACAAGGATTTAGCTATTGCCAACGTTGTGGAGCTCTTGTCAATTTTTGCCTTGTTGCCTTGTTGCCCCTGTTGTCAGATTTGGCCAAGCCAACGCTATGGCTGCTCTTATATACTCCACTAATCTATACTATTATTTAAATAGTCGTACGTTTTGTCAACTTCAAACAATTCCGTCTGCCTACTTTTTGGATGGTTTTACTCCTGTTGTTTTGAGCAAATTACCATGTTGCCACCGCTAAGTCAGAAAAACTGAACGGTCGTTAAAACTGCGTCGCTCCGGAGACAGCGGCCATCTCCCATGGACGAGGCAAGAGGAAGCACAACCTATGTACGATGGCGGACTCCTGGACAGCCTCAGCCCGCCATCCCTACCCATAACGCCCTCCGCGGCTTGGACGCCCAACGCAGCACACACGCCCTCTGGGGTGAGGCTCCTGGTGCGGCTCCGACCTCCACAGTGAGGACACGGACAGCGGCGATGCTGCAATGGACAGGGGCAGCAGGGGTCACTTCGAAGGCGGCAGCGTGGACGTGCAGAGCTCGGCGATGGGCCCGTGATGGAGGGTCCCTGCAGGAGGTCTCGGGTTGAGGACAAGACGGAGACAGGCGGCGACATGGACGGTGGTGGGGAGTGCCGTTCTTGGCATCGATGGCGCCCGCGTGGAGAGCGGAGGCGAGCGGCACGGTCGGGGACTGGAACAAGGATGGCAGCCGAACGCGGAGATGGAGCCGAGCGGTTGGCGGGGTTGGAGGCCGAGGGAGAAGAGCCCATGGCACTCGGGAGTAGTGGGGGAGGCTGCTGGTGTTGGGAGGAAGGCGCGAGCGCGATGCACGTGAAGGAATCAAGCTCGGGAAGGGTGTCCTCGTCTGGCAAAGCAAAGGAGAGACACGGGGGAGGGGGAGGGGCGACGAAGCAAAGAGCTATCAAGCAGGAATATGCCAGAGTTCTACGCCGGTGGAAGGTGAAGGATGGGAGACAGTGAGGATGTAATTGATTTTCGTTGAGGAAATTCTCTCGGCGGTTGTAGGACAAGGGAGACGGGTCAACATGGTTCCCTTCGCATGGGTGGGAGTGTTTAGTACGGTACGAATTTAACGGCGTTGACTAAGCAATATTAGCCCGTAGCAACGCACAGGCTCTTTGCTAGTAGTATAATAGTACTAGTACTCCCTTAGTCCCTCTATTGCCTAATAGACGAGGTATAAACTTAGTCAAAAAGTAAACAATTTGGAGGTTTTGCCAAATATATTAGTAAAAGAATTACCAGTAATTATGATATTCAACAAATATATTATAAAAATATGTCTCGTAGTAGATCTATTTATATGGTAGTATTGTAGACAGGCTTGCCAACATCCTAGCTTGGACATCAAGCGAGTGTCTACCTGATTTCACTCAGAATTTTTCAGTTTTCTATAATGAATAGGTATTCCAAAGATACCTAAAAGCCAATGACCAGATTTACAACCAAATATTTGTTTATATTATTGTTCCATTTTCTTTGGAAATTAATTTTCAACTCTGAAAGTTGTTTAAAAATGCATAGAATAAACTTTATATTAACGTTGTTTCTGTAAATTATTTTTCATAAATAAGATTGTCATCGGGCGTACTACATGATGGAACCCACTCTCTCGACCAGATGAGGTATGAGCCCCAACTTGTCCATTTTCCTTACTCTAACAATAAGGACTGTCAACATATCCACCACGCAATATCGAGTACAGAACTCACGTATTTAGATTGATTGAAAACATAGTACGTCCTTGTTTTATGAAACACAGTTAGTAGCTTGATGACACAGTACAGAAAGATGCTTCCTTTGGTGAATAGCACCACAGCATGGCTACAAGGAGTACTCCCCGATGACAGCTTGCACAACAATGGTACTTCCTACAGATTCGTTGAGGCAGATTCTCTCGACTCGCATGCGAACAAAATACTACTCCTTCCATTCCAAAAAGTATGTCTCAAGTTTATTTGAATTTAGATGTATTTATATATATATAAATACATCTAAATTCAAATAAACTTGAGACATCCTTTTTAAGACGGAGGGAGTAGAATAACACCATCAGAAATTAATTAAGAATGAGAAACCTGTTAGTTTAATGAGTCGATTCGTCGAGGCTCATCGTCATCGGTTGCGCGTCAAAGCTCGATCAAACATCTTCTGTGTCACCTAGTCGATTCTTAACCGCAGACAGCACATTCCAAGCATTAGATGGATTAAGTACACTAACTTCAAAGCAGCTCTATGTCAATATGTGCCCTACACCCTCTACTACAGACGTGATCTGATGTAGTATTATTAAGTTAAGAGATGTCTGTTCCCGGGAAAATTAAAGAACTTGGTTTACGGATGCGGACAACTTCAGCTTAACACTACTTAGCGGAGTTTACAAATCTTTTCGTCGTTGCGCGCGCGAGACAACTGATGTCTTGAACCTATCTAGCAATGGCCCGGTCTTCTCTTCTTCAGCAACCGATGAACCAACATGTCTAGATCAATAGGGTTAAGATTTATTCGTCGTTTGCTGTCTTGACCGATCTGGATCGATACAGTCCGTGTCAATTTTAACCAAACTGAACTCCGTGTGGTGGTCTGGCTGGTTAATAAAGTAGTAGATCAATAAATCACTAGTGAATTAATTCTTTTATTCTCAGTCGACTACTGCAGGGCAATGAATTATTCCCTCCGATCCAAATTAATTAACTTGGATTTATCTAGATTCAGATGTATCTAGACATGTTTTAGTGCTAAATACATCTAAATGTAAGCAAATCCAAGTCAATTAATTTGGATCGGAGGGAGTACTTATTTATCAGTAGCCAATTAGGCCTTATACAAATATCATGTTTGATTGGATTTCCGAAGGCATAGAACTATCCATACTTGCGGTACATATGATGCTTACAACCATCGATATCCACGACGTTTGTTCACCAGTTCCCTTTGTACCGAGCATCGTAATATTGGCTATTTAGAGACTTACAATAACCGAACTACTAATCTAACCAATCTGGTATCGGCTGCATACAACATCTCTCATTTATCAGATTTTCAATGAAACTCCATATCAAATACAAGAACATGTTTATCTTCCGGCGTCTCCCATACCCAGTTCACTTCTCAAAACTCTTTCGATTTTCTTTTGTTTCTTCCCATTCCCAACACACTTTTCAAAGATCATTGATTCCTACTTTACTTGCTTCAGTGATAAAAAAAGGGGAGTATTGTTGGAGGAACCTACATATTTCTGTTAGGATGTATAGTGTGTTTGGTGACATTTCAATGATAATCGATCAGCTAGGTGAATAAATGTTGGACCAACGATATATCATTGAATGCTGAATTGTTTGGACTGATGAATCATGATCTCAACACATGTGCACATAATGTGGATGTGTAGATGGTTGCTCCCGTTTTTGAACAAAGCACTTATCATAGAAACCAATCTTAAATACTTTTTTTTGAAAGAAAGGGAATCGATTTGCCTTAGTTCATTCATATAGTAGGAGTTAACAGAGGTCTTAAGTTTATGGGTTAATTGGATAGATGCCACTACAATTTCTGCCTATTTGAGAAACGCCACTGTGACTTTAATCTTTGAAAACGCCACTACAATTATCTATACATTTCATAAACGTCATTATGACCACTTTAACACATATACCGGCTAATATACGCTTATATTGCTGCCGTACATACGTATACATGGTGGGCCCCACCCAAATAAGCTTAGGAAAGTAATTATGAGAGAATAAAATTAGAGAAAACGATAAGATAGGATACACTGTATCACATCTTTTTCATATATCTGTTTGCAAGATCGTACATTAAATTACTTTTCATAATAATCAAACCAAAGTATAAAACAACTCGCTGGACACGGCGTCCAATACTTCCAGGTTTCATTAACATGCATATCATTGTACGATAAGAATAAACTCCATTGCACTAGTAGTGTAATTAACAGTGAAACTGTGGTCCAAAGAATTAGCACCGGTTCCTCACTATTAAGAATTAATTTAGTATTAAGTAACCAAAAACTGCAGTACAAATCTCTAACAAGAATAAAGATTCACCACCATCATTTCAGAATTTGTACAAGAAACAAATTCCAAATTCGTTATTCTGAGCAAATATAATGCAAGACCGAGTTTGAGAGCAAGTACTCGAATTTATTCTGAGCTTAACATTTGCTTCACACCATTAGTACAATGAAACACTGATTGATGGGTTTTTGATGGTGTGGGGCCACGGCGGTGTAACGCGTGAGTTCCCACACCTCCTGGTATGCAGGTGATGGGTTTTCTGCAATTTTATTTTCTCACAGATACCTTCCCAAGCTTATTCGGGTGGGACCCACCATGTATACATATGTATGGCAGAAATACAAGCGTATATTAGCCGATATATGTGTTAAAGTGCTCATAATGGTGTTTATGAATTGTATAGAGAATTGCAGTGATATTTTTCAAAAGGTGAAAGTTGTAGTGGTGTTTCTCAAATAGACAGAAATTATAGTGACATTTATCCAATTAACATTAAGTTTATAGCCACCAAAAAATCCTACTCTTCCGGTAATAAATGACACAGAAGTCTACCCCCCCCCCCCCCCCGGGCAAGTGCCCACGTATGAGCTTCCCTCATAATTCTTGTGAAAGCGGCGAAGGGCATGATGGACACCTTCTTAAAAATCCTTGCATTCCTCTCGTTCCAAATCTCCCAAAAACAAACATAGTGGGCGAGGCCATCTCTTTCCTCCGACCGCGGTGGGAGAGGACGAGATGACTACACCAAGGCTCCACCAAATCAAATGCAGCCCAAATTGTGTGATCAAGGTCGTATAGACGGAGGTGGTCCTTAATCATGTTCCAAATGTAGGTGAAATAGTGATAATGGAGGAGGAGATGGCTTGACGACTCATTGACTCGTCGACAAAGGGGGCAACCACCCTCATTGGGCCAACATCGCCTCTCTAGATGGTCCGTCATCCAACCACGGTTTGGAGAATGGGCCATGAGAAGAACATGCACTTTGGCGGTACCCAATTTTTCCAAATAAGTTGAGTCCATGGGCGAAGAAATGCCCAAGAGGCAATAATAAAAGTGGTTATTATTATATCTTTGTGTTTATGATGAATGTTTGCATCCCATGCTATAATTGTATTATAAGGAAACACTAATACATGTGTGTTTTGTAAACATAAAAGAGTCCCTAGTAAGCCTCTTGTTGAACTAGCTTGTTGATTAATTGATGATCATGGTTTCCTGATCATGGACATTGGATGTCATTAATAACAAGGTTATATCATTAGGAGAATGATGTGATGGACACACACCCATAGTAAGCGTAGCATAAGATCAAGTCATTAAGTTCGTATTGCTACAAGCTTTCAAATGCATAGTAACCTAATCCTTCGACCATGAGGTTATGTTAATCACCATCACCGGATGGGTACTTTGATTACATCAAACACCGCTTCGTAATTGGGTGGTTATAAAGGTGTCATTGGGTATTCTGAAAGTATGTGTTGAAGCGCATGGACCAAGATTGAGATTTGTCCATCCAAATGACGGATAGATATGCTCTGGGCCCTCTCGGTGGAATGTCATCTAGTTAGCTTGCAAGCATGTGACTAGGTCACAAGGGATGACATAACATGGAAGGAGTAAAGAGTACTTATCAGTAACGAGGTAGAACTAGGTATGGAGATACCGATGATCAAACCTCGGATAACTAGAGTATCGCGTGACAAAGGGAGTTGGTTTCGTATGTTAATGGTTCTATCGATCACGAAGTCATCATTGAGTATGTGGGAGCCGTTATGGATCTCCATATCCCGCTGATGGTTATTGATCGGAGAGGTGTCTCCATCATGTCTGCATATTCACGAACCGTAGGGTGACACACTTAAGGTTCAAAGTTGTTTTAAGTAGATATGGAATGTGTGTTGGAGACCGAATGTTGTTTGGAGTCTCGGATTGGATCCGAGACATCACGAGGAGATCCAGAATTGTCCGGGGAATAAGATTCATATAATGGGGGACCGTTTTCTAAGTTAGCAAATGTTCCGGAGTGTTTATATGGGGATTCTAGAAGGTTTCAGAATGTTCCGGAAGGTTCTAGAAGATTTTTTGGAGTTTACTTGAAAACCAAGAAAGGATAAATGGAAACTTGGAGGGTAAGTAAGGGAAACTTGGGGGGGGGGGGAGGGGGGGAAGGACTCTCCCCCATGCTCCCTTGTGCGCCGGCCCTAGGAGGTGGGCCTAGGGGTGGGAACCCTAGGCCGCACCCCTCCCTCTATATATAGAGGGGTGGAGGCACCACCCCCTTTGCCCCTCCACTCTTGCCCTAGCCGCCTCCCTCCTCCTCCTTCCTTCTTCTCAGGCTTAGGCGAAGCCCTGCATAATTCTCTACTCCACCACCACCACGCCGTCGTGCTGCTGGGATTTCGTGGAGAGATCTACTACCTCTTCTGCTCGCTGGAACAGGGAGAGGAATGTCTGCTTCGACTCCGCACGTGTGACCGACTACGGAAGCGCTGCCGGAACGCGGCGCCGGAAGGATCGTCTACTCGATCTTGAGATCGGCAAGTGATCGCCTATATCAACCACGAGATCCGATCTCGCACAAGGCTTTCGGATCTACAAGGGTTAGTATAGATCTATCTCGTTGCACATGTCTAATAGATTAGATCTTGGCTTTTATCTAGATTAGATCTGGGTTTTGTTCGTTCTTGTGGTAGAATTTTTTTGTTTTCCATGCTATGAACCCATCAGTGGTATCAGACCCGTGTCTATGCGTAGATCTGTTGCACGAGTAGAACACAATGGTTTTGTGGGCGTTGGTGCTCGTGCCGTCTTTTGCTTTGTGTACTTTGCATCTTGCGGTATGGTGGGATGAAGCGGCTCGGGCTAACCTTACATGTCATCGCACATGAGACTTGCTCCATGTTTGACGTGTAACTTGCTTTGCACAAGTGGCTTTGCGGGTTTCTGTCTCTCTCACCATAGTATAGATCCAATCTACACTTTGCACTTGATAGCACTTGTATCAACGTTGTGGTTCAGTTTCGTAGGTAAGATCCGTTCTTATTCGAAAGCCCCAAACCACGTAAAACATGCAAAGAAAATTAGAGGCATCTAACTTGTTTTTGTAGGGGTTTTGTGATGTGATATGGCCATCATGTGATTGTGATTATATTTGATGTATGCAATGATCCTTGTTGTAATATGGCAACCGACAGGAGCCTAATGGTTGTCTTTAATTCTGTTAAGACCTGCGTGTATATTCATCTTGTAATAGCTTTATTCCAAGTAGTTGTAATAGTTGCTAGTGATGATGGACAACCATGAAGTGGCGCCACTGACCTTGACGCAATGCCGGTGATGATGGAGATCATGTCCGTGCTTTGGAGATGGAGATCAAAGGCATAAGAAGAAATGGCCATATCATATCACACTAATTATGAATTGCATGTGATGTTAATCCTTTATGCATCTTGTATTGCTTAGATCGCGACGGTAGCATTATAAGATGATCCCTCTCACTAAATATCAAGTAATAAAGTGTTCGTCCTTAGTTGGCACCGTTGCTAAGACTCGTCGTTTCGAAGCATCTCGTGATGATCAGATGTGATAGATTCTACGTGTGCATACAACGGGTGCAAGCCAGATTTGCACATGCGGAAACTAAGGATAACCTTGACGAGCCTAGCATGTACAGACATGGTCTCGAAACACGGAATACCGAAAGGTAGAGCATGAATCATATAAATGATATGATGAACATGAAGATTGTTCGCCGATGAAACTACATCTTCTCTCGTGAAGATCGGACTTGGTGTAGTGGACTTGGTTCGTGTAATCACTAAGACAATGTGAGGGATGTTGTTTTGAGTGGGAGTTCACCTAGTTAATTTAAGAATTAAAATTGAACTCAATTTATCATAAACTTAGTCTAAACTACTTGCAAATTTGTTGTAGATTATGGCGAACCTCTCCATCAATTTCAATGCATTCCTAGAGAAAGAAAAGCTTAAGAACAATGGAATCAACTTCACGAACTAGCTCCATGGACTGAAGATTGTCCTCAGGGCTGGTCAGTTGACCTATGTGCTCGAAGCACCGCTAGGTGACCCACCTGCAGAAGATGCCACCGATGACGTAAAGAATGTTTACGCCACTCGGAAAAATCATTACTCCACAGTTCAGTGTGCCATCCTGTACGGTTTAGAAACGGAGCTTCAGAAGCGCTTTGAGCACCACGGCCCGTTCGAGATCATTAAGGAGCTCAAGCTCATTTTTGAGACTCACGTGGCCGTGGAGAGCTATGAGGCCTCCAAAAAGTTCTTTAACTGTAAGATGGAAGAGGGAAGCTCTGTTAGCGAGCACGTGCTCACCATGTCTGGGCACGCAAACAAGCTCCAAGAGTTGGGGATAACGATTCCTAATGAGTTAGGGATTCACCGTGTCCTCCAATCACTACCACCGAGTTATAAGAACTTTGTGATGAACTACAATATGCACTGCATGAACAAGACATTGCCTGAACTATCGTCCATGCTGAAAACTGCTGAAGTGGAGATCAAGAAGGAGCACCAAGTGTTGATGGTCAATAAGACCACCAATTTCAAGAAACAGGGCAAGCCTAAGAACAAGGGCAACTTCAAGAAGGACGGCAAGAAAGCTGCCGCACCTGCTAAGAAGCCCAAGGTTGGTCCTAAGCCTGAAACTGAATGCTTCTACTGCAAGGGTGCTGGTCACTGGAAGCGTAACCGCCCCAAGTACCTGGCAGATCTGAAGAACGGCAACATCAAGAAGAAAGGTATATTCGATATACATGTTATTGATGTGTATCTTACTAGTAATCGTAGTAGTGCCTGGGTATTTGATACTGGTTCGGTTGCTCATATTTGTAACTCAAAACAGGAGCTGCGGAATAAGCGAAGACTGGTGAGAGACGAGGTGACGATGCGCGTTGGAAATGGCTCCAAGGTTGATGTGATCGCTGTAACACCCTCAAATCGGCCCTATGCAAGTTTTAGCCCTTTCCGCCAAACCCGCATAGAAACGATTCCAGGACGCCCACCAGGCACTTTAGTGCACGTGGAAAACGAAGTAATAACATTACACAACAGTCCTCGATGGGACCCACAGAACATATATACATATATATACAACACGACTCCATGAGTTAAGAATACAGATATACAATACAAAGATCCAAATCACCTTGAAAACGATAGAGCGTCCGACTATGGACAAGATGCAAATGGGGCTAAGAGCCCTGAAGAATAACCAATGGCGTCCATAACCCTACCCAAGCCAAGCCGGAAGGGTAACCCTGCTAACGACAGCGATCTCAAACCTGCTAAAACAAAAGGGGTGCCGACAAAGGGCAAAGGAAAAAGAGGAGCGTCAGTACTGAGGCCAGTACATGGCGAGGCTAGAATTTGGCAGCTCTCGCCTACATAGGTATGGTGGGCTGAAGCGGCAGCGCAGCGGCACTAAACAACCTATAGAGACTCGGTATCACTGGCGGCTATTAGAGAGGGGTAAGAAAGACCTATTCGGATCCAACCTGAAGCTAACACCAAACAAACCCATCCTGGTATGTCCCCCTCGAGACCAAACGAGGAAGTCGGACCAAGGAACTCACACAGTTGGCAGTTTTATTCATTCCATTATAGTTGCAGCACTTACTAATCAAATATTGATAGCATGATTCATCCTGAAGCATAAGTAGTGGGCAATTTTAATTACCATTCTGTGGTAGTTGGAACCTTTACTAGTCAGATATAATTGTCCTGAGGAATCCCAAAACCCAGTAGTTATTGGCACTTTTATCACATTCCATTGGAGTTGTAATACTTACTAGGCATATATAAAAAAACAACCCAGATCCACCAGTTGTTGGCATTTTTAATATCCATTCCGTTATAGTTGAATCTGATTACTAGTCATATATTAAGTCAAGTTTATAGCACTACTTTAGTTATGCTTGTCTATGATCGAGATACTGTGCTCCAAGTCGTCCATAACCGCGGACACGGCTTTCAGAAAGTTTTACCCTGCAGGGGTGCACAAATAGCAACACACACTCGATCAACCTCGGAAAAACCAACTCAAAACCCAACGAGGCATTCACGACAAAGCGATCACAGGATTCAGAAATATTTCAGGGGGCCACCCCACTAAGCTACCCGCAACGAAGTTGGCCGGCTCCGGAACAAACCCATGGTTTGTGTGGACGGCTGTAAACGACTGGGAACCCGAAAGTGTGACTGGGCTTGTCGATACAGCGAAAACGTGTCATGATCCTAAACAGTACAGGTGCTCCACGCACAATCGTAAATAAAGCAGTAAAGCATGGCATAAGTACAGGATAGTAATAAAGCCCCAAACTACTTTGTGGCCCCAAGAAATAGAAATGAATCAAGCTCTGGCTCAGGGGGGGGGTCCATAAGGCCTCCTGGATGTGGATAGTGCAGAAAATCAAGGAACAGGTATCAAGTACTCGGGGTCCTACGGGACACAAGTGAGCGTGGAAGAACCAAATAACATCTATTGCCCACCGATGCCTCTGCATTAGTTATAGCTAGCATTTTTAATAGTTGTATTTAAAGTCATGATCATATCCACCAATAAACATCTCCACCATAAATATCTGCCAGCATTCCAACAACTGTGGTACTCGACAACACGAGATCGCACCTGAGCAAGCAACTATGACTCGCAAGGCCAGCTATCTACCAAACAGCAGGTATTAGGAGGTGTCCATGGCAATATAGAGGCTGCACGGGATATAATTGGTGCACGGAAACTAAAGCATCACGACACGAATAGCAATAGATCAACAGGAGGAAATAAAGACTATAAATGCAAAATAGGTAGAAGGGGAAGAGATGATCGCCTGGGAAACACTGCCGAAGGTTCATATCCGGAGAACTTGTCGGTACTCGCATCCACTCATCGGCCTAATCCGCGAAGAAGCAAACACTAGAAGAAACACCGGATGCAATATTTAATACTACGGCAGAAGATCCGGCATGATTATGATATGATGAAGAGATGAACAATTTAATATGCGACAGTCGATAATGCCATATTATAAAAATAGGGGCTTAGGGACACACATCTGGGTTCGGAAGATCTTGGGTTCCGGGGGTTCGGGGGTTCGGCCTCAGGGTTCGACGGGGACGATGAGGTTCAGATACAAGATGGAGAACTTGTCAAGACATGACGGTGAACTTGGGTTCCAAGCGATCGATCTTGCCGTCGATGGCGAACTCGAAGGGATCGGGCACCGGTGGTCTTCGGATCCGTGTAGGAGATCTTGACGCCTGTGACGAAGAACTTGGGTGTGGAAGGAGGTCTTGGCGTTCCGATGGATCGGTCCTCGGGTTCGGAGAACTTGGCGCGCTAGGGTCCCGGTGTTCTCGGATTCCGATAGGAGATCTTGGCGGTCTTCGGGTTCGAGAAGAAAACCTTGGCGTTCGGCGTCCTTCGGTTTCATGATGTAGAACTTGTCGATTCCGTATCGGCGTACTTGACGTCTTCGGGTCCGGAAAGGAGTTCATGGTGTCTGGGAAGGAGTTCTTGTTGGTGGTCCTCGAATGGCACCGGGTGCAATTCTTTGGGCTCCATCTTGATCATCGATCACGGACTTGCGTTGGTGGTCGTCAAACTTCATCGGGTCGAGGCCGATCTTGGCGAGACGCTCCCATGTTGTTGTTCTCGTCGACGGGATCATCTAGTGCCACCGGGTTTGGGTACGGTCTTCGGATCACGCGGGTTCTTGAGTCTCGGTTCGGACAAGTTGTCGATGTGGATCTTGATGTTTCACGAAGACGGTCTATCTTGACCTTGAAGATCTTGTCCACCGAGAGGACTACCGGAGTCCGTAGAGGCACCAACTGACCACCACCTCATACACACGGGTAGGGATTTACAACAGGAACAACAAGAGGACACTGGTTTGAACTCGAACGTGCAACACGCACAAAGGATACAGAGGGCGTGCAGGCTCGCGGTCTCGTGGCGAGGATGTGGCAGCGGGGTCTGAGAGCTTGGCGCGAGGAGATGGTGGTCGGTGGCGAGCACGGGGCGGCAGGGCACCGCGATCGCGGAGGCGGAGCTTGGCGGCTCGACAGAGATGAAACTCGCGGGCGACGGAGTGGAGGTGCTAGGCGAGCTCGGGGATGCGAGTAGCGGCAGGACCAGAGGACGTCGGCCGGAGGAGAGGCGACGACACCGGGGACGCGGGCGGGAAGCACGGCGGGCGGGGGGATGGATGCTGGCGAGGCCGAGGTCGCGCGAGCATGGCACGGGAGGCGAGGAGGGGCGGACGGAGAGGATGCCGAGCTTACGGGGACTGAGGTCGACGAGGATGCGCGGTCGGCGGCGCTCGGCGCGGTAAAGCAGAAGAGGTGGTGGCCTGAGCTTGGCGACAAGGAGACGTCGACGTGGCTGCGTGGCAGAGGACGATGGCCGAAGGAGAGGAAGACGGTGCAGGGGCGACCGCGACTGAGGCGAGTTCAGGCCGACCGAGGAGGCGGGGCCGCAGTGGTTCTGCGCGAGGTGGGGGAAGCAGCCAGGGGCAGGGGTCGATGAGGCCGACGACGGCGCGGCTCGGCGGGGCCTCGCGTGGCGGTAGGTAGGTGGGATCCGATGCTAACGAGGAGGTCGTGGAGAGCCCGACGGCGGCGTGACTGGCAACGACGACCAGAGAGGAGGGTGGCGGCGCTCAGAGAGCAGCGACGGTAACTCGATCGGGGGTGGGACGCTCGGCTTGGGCTCGGAAACAAGGAGGAGATCAGGGGTAGGTGGGGATTGACGCGAGGGAGGTGTGCGAGGAGCGGGGTCGCAAGGTGGGGCCGGGTAGTGGGTGAGGGGTTGGTGGCGGTCGATCGCTGCAGGGGCTGGGAGGGCGCGAGAGGAGAGAGAGAGGGAGATCGTGGGGTAGCACGGGGACCGAGGGAGGGGGTCAGTTGGTCGGGCGTGTTGGGGAGCGCGCCCAGGTGGGTGGAGGAATGGGCAAGTGGTGGCCAGCGGGTGCGCGCGCGTGGGTGCGGGTGCTCTGTTGGCGGCGGCTGGGAGGGATTGGCGACAGGGTAGGTGTGGGTTGGGGTAGGACTAGGGTCAGATAGGGTTGGGCCTGGGGTTTTATCTGGAGGTGGCCGACTAGGCTTTTGGGCCTAGTTGGCTGCCTCCCAAAAAAACATAAATTTTTATTTATTAACTAAGAGGCTTTTGTAATCTGTTTTTACAAACCAAAATAATCCAGAGGCCTGGGGTTTTTATTTGAAATAAAGGCGGGGTATTTAGAAAACAAAAATAGATTTTTCGAAAATAGTTTCAGACAACATATGCATGATGATGACGATGCTCAAATGCAATGTGGCATGATGACATGAGCATGCGGTCATGATGATGCAATGCACAAAAACAACGCGATTTTCTAGTAGTGGTTTTTGCGGGGCGCCACAATCACCGTCGGCACGCTCCCTCTACATCTACCTTCGGGATTAGTTTTAAATTTGAATAATTGTTATTTGGTGCCTGCATTAAGCATGAACATTATATCTGGATCTTGTTTATTGTGAGACGGTTACTCTTTTAAGTCCGAGAATAAAGGTTGTTCGATTTATATGAGTAATATCTTTTATGGTAATGCACCTGAGATGAATGGTTTATTCTTACTGAATCTCGATAGTAGTGATACACATGTTCACAACATAGATGCTAAACGAACAAAATTGAATGATAATTCTACATACATGTGGCACTGTCGTCTTGGTCACATTGGAGTGAATCGTATGAAGAAACTCCATGTGATGGACTTCTTGAATCACTTGATTTTGAATCACTTGAAAGATGCGAAGCATGTCTAATGGGAAAAATGACTAAGACTCCATTCTCTGGAATAATGGAGCGAGCTACAGACTTATTGGAAATAATACATACCGATGTGTGCGGTCCAATGAGTGTAGCATCGTGTGGTGGATATCGTTATGCTATCACATTCACGGATGACTTAAGTAGATATGGGTATGTCTACTTTATGAAACATAAGTCCGAAACTTTCGAGAAGTTTAAGGAATTTCAAAGTGAAGTGGAAAATCATCGTAACAAGAAGATTAAGTTTCTGCGTTCTGACCGCGGAGGTGAATATCTAAGTTATGAGTTTGGCATGCATTTAAAGAAATGTGGAATACTTTCGCAATTGACACCGCCGGGAACACCACAGCGTAATGGTGTGTCCGAACGTCGTAATCGAACTCTCTTAGATATGGTTCGGTCTATGATGTCTCTTACAGATTTACCGCTATCGTTTTGGGGCTATGCATTAGAGACAGCCGCATTCACTTTAAATAGGGCACCATCTAAATCCGTTGAAACGACACCGTATGAATTGTGGTTTGGAAAGAAACCTAAGTTGTCGTTCCTTAAAGTTTGGGGTTGCGAAACATATGTAAAGAAGTTACAACCTGATAAGCTTGAACCCAAAGCGGAGAAATGCGTCTTCATAGGATACCCTAAAGAAACAATTGGGTATACCTTCTATCATAGATCCGAAGGCAAAGTTTTCGTTGCCAAGAATGGATCCTTCTTGAGAAGGAGTTTCTCTCGAAGGAAGTGACTGGAAGGAAAGTAGAACTCGACGAGGTTATTGAACCTTCTCTCGGAGTTGAGAGTAGCGCAGCACCGGAAGATGTTATTGTGCCGCCTGCACCAATTGGAGAGGAAGCTAATGATGGTGATCATGAAACTTCGAACGAAGTTGCTGCTGAACCTCGTAGGTCAACGAGGGTTCGTACCACTCCTGATTGGTATGACCCTGCCTTGAACGTCATGTTGGTGGACAACACTGATGACCCTGCAACGTATGAAGAAGCTATGGTGAGCCCAGATTCCGACAAATGTCTAGAAGCCATGAAATCCGAAATGGGATCCATGTACGAAAACCAAGTATGGACTTTGGTGGACTTACCGGATGGCCGTAAGGCTGTCGAGAACAAATGGATTTTCAAAAGAAAAACAGATGCTGATGGTAATGTTACCGTCTATAAAGCTCGACTTGTCGCGAAAGGGTTCCGACAAATTCAAGGAGTTGACTATGATGAGACATTCTCACCAGTAGCGAAGCTAAATTCTGTGAGGATTTTGTTAGCCATTGCTGCATATTTCGATTATGAGATTTGGCAGATGGATGTCAAAACGGCGTTCCTTAATGGTGACATTGAGGAAGAGTTGTATATGGTACAACCCAAGGGTTTTGTCGATCCTAAAGATGCTGACAAGGTATGCAAACTTCAACGCTCCATTTATGGACTGAAGCAAGCATCCCGGAGTTGGAATCAACATTTTGATAAAGTAATCAAAAACTTTGGATTTATACAAACTTATGGAGAAGCTTGTATTTACAAGAAAGTGAGTGGGAGCTCTGTAGCATTCCTAGTACTATATGTAGATGACATATTGTTGATTGGGAATGATATAGAACTTCTTAATAGTGTCAAAGCCTATTTGAATAATAGTTTTTCAATAAAGGATCTTGGCGAAGCGGCATATATTCTAGGCATCAAGATTTATAGAGATAGATCAAGACGCCTAATAGCGCTTTCACAAAGTACATACTTGGACAAAGTTCTAAAGAAGTTTAGAATGGAAGAGAGCAAGAAAGGGTTCGTGGCCATGTTGTCAGGTAAGACCTTGAGTAAGACTCAAAGTCCAGCTACGACAGAAGATAGAGAGAAGATGAATAATATTCCCTATGCCTCGGCCATAGGTTCTATCATGTATGCCATGTTGTGTACAAGACCGGATATAGCACATGCTGTTAGTTTGACTAGCAGATATCAAAGTGATCCTGGAATGGAGCACTGGACAGCGGTCAAGAATATCCTAAAGTACCTGAATAGGACTAAGGATATGGTTCTTTCTTATGGAGGTGATGAATATCTTGTTGTAAACATTTACACTGATGCTAGTTGGAACACCGATCCAGATGACTCGAAGTCACAGTCTGGATACGTATTTATTTTGAATGGTGCTGCAGTGAGCTGGAGGAGTGCCAAGCAAAGCGTTGTGGCGAAATCTTTAACTGAATCGGAATACATAGCTTCTTCGGAGGCTGCACAAGAAGCCATATGGATGAAGGAGTTCATTACTGAACTTGGCGTGGTTCCTAGTGCGTTGGACCCGATGGCCATCTACTGTGACAACACAGGTGCCATAGCTAATGCACAGGAGCCAATGTCACATAGCAAGCTGAAGCACATCAAGCTACGTTTCCATGCTATTCGCGATTATGTCCGAGATGGTGACATAAAGATTTGCAAAGTACACACTGATCTGAATGTGGCAGATCCGTTGACTAAACCTCTCCCTAGAGCAAAGCATGACCAACACCAGAACGCCATGGGTGTTAGGTATATTACCATGTAATCTAGATTATTGACTCTAGTGCAAGTGGGAGACTGTTGGAGATATGCCCAAGAGGCAATAATAAAAGTGGTTATTATTATATCTTTGTGTTTATGATGAATGTTTGCATCCCATGCTATAATTGTATTATAAGGAAACACTAATACATGTGTGTTTTGTAAACATAAAAGAGTCCCTAGTAAGCCTCTTGTTGAACTAGCTTGTTGATTAATTGATGATCATGATTTCCTGATCATGGACATTGGATGTCATTAATAACAAGGTTATATCATTAGGAGAATGATGTGATGGACACACACCCATAGTAAGCGTAGCATAAGATCAAGTCATTAAGTTCGTATTGCTACAAGCTTTCAAATGCATAGTAACCTAATCCTTCGACCATGAGGTTATGTTAATCACCATCACCGGATGGGTACTTTGATGACATCAAACACCGCTTCGTAACTGGGTGGTTATAAAGGTGTCATTGGGTATTCTGAAAGTATGTGTTGAAGCGCATGGACCAAGATTGGGATTTGTCCATCCAAATGACGGATAGATATGCTCCGGGCCCTCTCGGTGGAATGTCATCTATTTAGCTTGCAAGCATGTGACTAGGTCACAAGGGATGACATAACATGGAACGAGTAAAGAGTACTTATCAGTAACGAGGTAGAACTAGGTATGGAGATACCGACGATCAAACCTCGGATAAGTAGAGTATCGCGTGACAAAGGGAATTGGTTTCGTATGTTAATGGTTCTATCGATCACGAAGTCATCGTTGAGTATGTGGGAGCCGTTATGGATCTCCAGATCCTGCTGATGGTTATTTATCGGAGAGGTGTCTCCATCATGTCTGCATATTCACGAACCGTAGGGTGACACACTTAAGGTCCGAAGTTGTTTTAAGTAGATATGGAATGTGTGTTGGAGACCGAATGTTGTTCGGAGTCTCGGATTGGATCCAGGACATCACGAGGAGATCCGGAATTGTCCGGGGAATAAGATTCATATAATGGGGATCGTTTTCTAAGTTAGGAAATGTTCCAGAGTGTTTATATGGGGATTCTAGAAGGTTTCGGAATGTTCCGGAAGGTTCTAGAAGATTTTTTGGAGTTTACTTGAAAACCAAGAAAGGATAAAGGGAAACTTGGAGGGTAAGTAAGGGAAACTTGGGGGGGAAGGACTCTCCCCCCAAGCTCCCTTGTGCGCCGGCCCTAGGAGGTGGGCCTAGGGGTGGGAACCCTAGGCGGCACCCCTCCCTCTATATATAGAGGGGTGGAGGTGCCACCCCCCTTTGCCCCTCCACTCTTGCCCTAGCCGCCTCTCTCCTCCTCCTTCCTTCTGCTCAGGCTTAGGCGAAGCCCTGCAGAATTCTCTACTCCACCACCACCACGCCGTCGTGCTACTGGGATTCCGTGGAGAGATCTACTACCTCCGCTACTCGCTGGAACGGGGAGAGGAAGGTCTGCTTCGACTCCGCACGTGTGACCGACTGCGGAAGCGCTGCCGGAACGCGGCACCGGAATGATCGTCTACTCGATCTTGAGATCGGCAAGTGATCGTCTATATCAACCACGAGATCCGATCTCGCACAAGGCTTTCGGATCTACAAGGGTTAGTATAGATCTATCTCGTTGCACATGTCTAATAGATTAGATCTTGGCTTTTATCTAGATTAGATCTGGGTTTTGTTCGTTCTTGCGGTAGAAATTTTTTGTTTTCCATGCTACGAACCCATCAACCACAGCCTCTCCGGAGCCGTCCAATGAAGCCATGACCATCTAAGACGTAAGGCTCTCCCAATTTTCACGATGTTGAGAATTCCGTGGTCTCTCCAATAGAGGTAGTCTACAAACCACCCCTCCAATTGACTTTGCATTTCCCACCGGTTGCCTTTTCATTTCCGGTCACAACATCAACATCGCCGCGGCGAATGGGGTTACAAGGTTCTTTTGGAAGTTGGTCGTGAGACCCGTGACGCCACCGAAGTTGTTTAGGATACAATCGAGGTTGTTTATGTCATCACGAAAAGGAGCATAAAAATAGCCGCATAAGGATCCTTTTGCAAATATATACTCTATATGTGTCCTCAAGTTCCCTATGCAAATCATAGGATTCAGATAGAGCAAGAAGGCACTTCTTGTGGCGAAAAATCTGAGGACGCAGATGAGAAAACTTACTCTTTAACCAAAATAAAAAGACACATCAGACTATGAACTATATCAATTCAAATCTTGAGTGAATAGCATCACACAGGTACCATGCATTCACGGTCCAATTTTATTTTTCCATTTTGTTTCTTGAGATGTGAGTTTGGTTTTTATGTGAAATTTTGAGACATGGTAGATGTATGTTGTGTTGTGTCAATGTTTTTAACGTTTCCATTCCTGTTAAATATTCGAATCAAATAATCAATGATCAGTGCACCTCATATGCCCGGTCTTTTTTCTAAAAACGTGAGCCATAAAACAACATCAACGAATTGTCGTTCGGTCTTGTTTTTCTTTGGACCATTCAGAGCTTTTAAATTGTCCAAGTCAAGGTCGCAACTTGAATTTGGTGATCATGATAGTTCGTTTTGGTTGACACGGGCACTGGCCTCTATAATGTTTTGAAATATAGTCTCCCCACGCATCTGGTGCGCCCCCCAGTTTCTTTGTTTGAATTGTTTAGCATTTACCGTAGCGCCATGAGAGAGCGGATCTATGTCCAGTTTGAAATAGTGGAGATAATAAGCTATACTTCAACCCGCAAAAAAAAAAGAAGTTATACTTCTGAACTTTTTTCCTTTGTGGTACGTAGTATGAGTTGGGAGCTCAGCATGACGCGTGTGCCTTGTAGTTTGTCACTCAAAGTCCAACCCTATCTTCTTCTTTACATGAAAAGTCCAATCCTGCCTAGCAATTCTTCCTCCTTTCAGAGATAGTAGTACAAAAGAGCAAGCAACTTTGGAACTAAAAATCTTCAGCTGATCATGATAACTGCCCATCACGCGTGCTTTAGTTTGGTTTTGGTCGCACGTACGCACGCGGCAGCAAGCAAAAAAGAAGACCAATTAGAACGCAAAACTGCGTTTAGTGGACTTGGTTTCAGATTATTTCATCTGTAATTCTGTATGCTTGTGCACACCTCTTGGAGGTGCAAGGCATATATGACATTCGAAGAGATACAACTTAACCAAAAAACCCGTTTCTAAGCCTGTCTAAACTATAAACATATACCCCTCGCTCATTAACTCAGAAGCAGTGATCAGCGCGCCGATCAGTGCCCCGCGCCTCCTCTGCTCGGCCCCATGGGCAGCATCTCCATCAGGGTCGACACCAGCGTCGACGCTGGGCTCGGTGGCATGGGCCTCGCGGTGTCGGCGCACGGCAGGAAGCTCGCGGCGAAGATCACGATGACAGCGGCGAGGAGGACGACGAACAGGCCGCGAGCGTCCATGGCTCCCGAGATGAAACGAAGGTGGTGGCCTTGGATCTCCTCCGAATCTCTGGCCGGAACGCAGATGGTCTTTCTTTTTTCAGGGGAGTGTACGCATGCAGATGGTTGGTGGTAGCTGGTCTAGCGCGAGCGCGCATTTATAGAGTCGTGCAGATAGAAAAAACGTGCGTGCGTGTCACGTCCTTCTTCTTCGCAGCCAGCCAACTACGTAGCTAGGTCGGAAATTCTCGTGCTGACCCGTTCGTTCGTGGCGCATGAAAGGAACGGGGCCAGGAATTCCAGGACGGACGGACGGTGCGTGTCCGTGCGCCGGGAGCAGCAGAGCAGCGGCCGCCGTACGTATTAACGCAGGAACGCTGACCGGGCCGCTGCTCGACCTGCCGTGTCCGGGCACGTTGGAACGGGTCTGGTGCGGGAGGTGCACCGGCGCCGGCCGGCCACCCTTTTGATCCGTCGACTTGAAACCTGAAGCTCGTGTCGCGTCGTCGTGTGGGAAGCAACTCACGTTGTTCGAATGAAGGGCCAAAAACACTTATTAAAAAAGTTGTCATTTTCGTCAACACGAAGGTCAAGAAGATAGATGACAAACCAAATCTGACACAAACTACTTAAAAACTAGTTTCTATTACAAACTCCACCATATGACCAGGTTCCCCGCCCCTCCAATTTCGGCAAGGCCGGCCGAAATAGGGGGAACAGATCGACAAAGGTTCTAGAGAAGACGGCAGCTAGCTAGGGTCTCTAGAGGCGGCGGCGGATATGTGTTACGAAAACTGGCCTACGATAATGGGGATTCGTACTCTCTCTCCCAAGCGACTTCAAAAAGCCTGTTCGGTTTGTCTTCCTGGGATATTGGTTTTGGTCCTCTTACCGATGTTGGTTCATTACTCTAATGGTTGCGCGCGTGCACATAGCCTTGATACCGCGTCTTAAAAAATTGTAGGAGAACTCTCATTGGTATTTATAGGTCTATTGTTTAGTTTCTTTTTTGTGCGTCTGTCTTCAAAAAAGTACAAGATTATGTCACAGAAGAAGAAAATGTTCGAAGATCTTGATATTTTGCTAGTTTCTTTTATATTTTATTTTGCAATTGCTGAATACAGGTCATGTATCTTTGTCGGGAACTAATTATTACGATAAATATATATGGTATTGATTGCCCCCCAAAAACTCTTGGCTTAACATATGCCATACATAAAACACTCCTCCTAAACAAATCCACTAAAAGATATGAATTAAACATCACACTAAAAAGTTGGAAGAAAAAAAGGAAATCCAAGAAAACAAATGGAACTGAAAACAAGCCGGACTTTTGAAATCAGGGAATGTGCTTGCTACTCCTTCTACTCGAGCCTCCATGTAGTCTAAATGCAATAGCACTATAAATTTCTTGAAGAAACTAACCATATATAACACACCCACACATACATTTCATTGCACATCCACAAGTACTCCCTGAGCCATGAATGCACTATTGTGTCGTCTTTTTATACCACGTCATGTTCGAGTGTTTACTAGTATTACTCTTCATCAAACCATAAGCAACCAATGGGTGCTAACAACTATATCAAGCAATAATGAGATAGAGAAAGTGGTGTAGGGAAGAGGGAGCGGATATGCGCAGGACATAGAGGTTAAATTGATGAAAGAACATGAAGTTAAGAACCATATGGTTATAGGGTGTGTCTTACTTAAGAATAGGAGGCATTTGGGGATATCGACGGGAAACCCTAGTGAAGTGTATTGTTCCCCTGCTCTAGCCTCTTGCATTTTTGGCCACTAATCGCCTACCTGTCTTCCTCCTACGAACCTTCGACTACTGAAACAATTGTGGTCGCAAGAGAAAAAGTACTACTTCACAATTTTCCACGCATCAAGCATCCATTTGTCTGTCTTATGCTCACTCCTCACTCAGTGTGCTATTTACACTCCCCCAACATATGGTGCCTTACATCAAGAAAGATGAAGTGATTAGGCTAGCAGGAGGTTTAGGATGACCTGTCATTGTTTGCTTCCAAATAAAGGGAAATTAATCAAGAGCATATGTTTACCGATCCTATTAATTATCTCTGCCACTGAATTACATTGTGATAAGATAATACCACCTATCATCTCTACAGAAAACCACTTGACCCATTGTGAGGAAGCCATTTAGAACTAGTGTTTTGTTTAGTACATTGCGCCGCTTCTTCTCAAACCATGGGAAGCATCTCCACAATGAGTCAACATTAGTGATTACACTCTAGAGGATGACATCTGGCTCAGGTGCATGGGCCTCACATCGTCGACACACTACATGAAGCTTGAGGCCACGCTCGCAATAAGATCGATGGCAAGGATGAAGAATTCACGACGTGTATATTTCTGGCTTTTATTTCATTCCCCCTTTCATTTCTTCTTGTGAAATCGTACTACATGGCACAAAAGTATTACTTGTGGATCAGTGGTTCACATGCCCTGATGGCCACATGTGTATCCGACCACTGGCTCGACTGTACCAGCACAACTTCAAAAGATTTCACAAGGAACTCTTTGGCTTAACCTATGCCGTAAACAAAACACTTCACCTAAATAAATTCACTGAAAGATAGTACCAATTAAACATCACAATAAAAAATGGGAAAAAAAAGGAAATCCGATAAAACAAAAGGAACTGACAAAACAAGCCGGATTTTGAAATCAGGGAATGTGCTAGCTACTGTTCTACTCGAGTCTCCTTGTAGTCAAATGCAGTAGCACTATAAGTGTCTTGAAGAAGCTGATCATATATGTCACACTCACACATACATTTCATTGCACATGCACGAGTACTCCCTAAGCCATGAATACACTATTGTGCCGTATTTTTATAACACGACATGTTCGAGTGTTTACTATTACTCTTCATCAAACCATAAACAACCAGTGGGTGCTAACAACTATACCAAGAAACAATGAGGTAGAGAAAGTGGTGTAGGTAAGAGGTAGTAGATATGTGCAAGACTTAGAAGTTAAATTGATGAAAGAACACGAACCATATGGTTATATGGCATGTCTTTCTTAAGAATAGGAGGCATTCGGGGATATCGACGGGAAAAGCTAGTGAAGTGTATTGTTCCCCTGCTCTAGCCTCTTGTATTTTTTGTCACTAATCGCCTACGTATCTTCGTCTACCAAAACAATTGTGGTCGCAGGCAAGACAGTATTACATCATCAACTTCCCATGCATCAAGCATCCATTTTTGTCTTATGCTCACTCCTCACTCATTGTGCTATTTCCACTCCATATGAGTGCCCTGCAAGAGAGATGAATTGGCTAGCAGGAGGTTTAAGATGACCTCTCATTTTTTGCTTCCAAATCGAGAGAAAGTAATCAAGAGCATACGTTTACCGACCCTATTATCTCCACCACCGAACTACCAGCTTCATGTCACTGGAAAAAGAGAGCACCTAAGGAAAACAATCAAAAAAGTGAGCCATTTGAGAGTTGAGCATTTTGATAGCCCATTTAGCGAACTTAATGATAGAGTACATATAAGGGGATGCTAACATTGTAAGTTTGGAGTGATATAGGTCTACCCCTATAAGAAAGCAATTTCCCACGCTAACTAGCAATCCCTTTCATGATCTTATCGATGACAGGAGGCATGTCTTATTTTCTTAACTTAGAAAAGTGAAGGGGGACACCTAGGTATTTAAGAAAGAATTGCCCTAGCTGACAACCAAAAACTTGTGCAAACAAGTTAGCTTGATCAGAAGGCATGTCAATAGTTAAAAAGTCACTTTTATGGTAACTAGCATCCATTTTAAATTATGAGCCATGCCAAGGTTTTTTCTAGAAAAAGAATGGTATCATCAACATATTGTAAGATGATGATACCTCGAGGGACAACCCCAGGAAGCAAACCCTTGATAAGTTGGTTTTGAGAAGCTAATATAACATTTTAGAGAAAAAACCAGCCACAAGGTTGAAAAGAATGATATAAGATGGCTCTCCTTGTTTAAGGCCTTTCCCTGCCACAAAATAAGAGTTGTTCCAATCATTAATTCTGGCATACAAAAAGCCACCAACAAGATAGCTTCTGATCCAACCTCTAAGTTTTGTACCAAAGCCTATGGAATCAAAAATTGGATCCACGAAATCCCAATTAAATATATAATAAGCTTTTTCTCCAAATTAAGGGATCATTGATGAGTGCATATTTGCATCATATTTTATATTATTGTTTTGCATTATAGTGGTAGGATTGGTATTTTACGGTGTTCGCGCGTACATTTTATGTCTATTTTCACCATGATCTGGACAGATGATGGATACAATGGACACAATTCTTGGAGCAGTTGTATTGGGGAGAAAAGGAGTCAAAACAACGTAAATCGCTTATTTGGAAAATATCAATAACACTAGAAGAAAACCCGAAGCAACCGAGGCATCCAGAAGGTTTAACGACCAACTATACGACGGGAAGTAATTTTCCGGCCGTATAGTTCCCGCCATATAGTTGGCGCTGCCACCGCCTCCCTAAATAGTTTCACCTCGTGCAACTGGATCGGAGAGACAACATACAGAACACCCAGAAATCGCCGAAAACCTCACCTCCGGAAGGAATCTGGAGGGGGAATTTGCCCAAGGGATCCATCTTTGCCCTACGCAGATCTAGGAGGCCAAGGCATCGATCTTCATCTTCATCAACCGCTGCACCACCATCATCGTCATCCATCCCATCTTCATCCCATCTAGATCTTGTTGTAATTTCCGTACTTGTTGTGGATTTATATAAGAAGTATTCATTTACAATTGTTTCCATTACCATATGCATGATGCTGATTGCCTCCATGTCCAAGTAGATCATTAGTTCTTGGGGAGATGGAGAAACCCTAGCATATGATTGAGATAAGATATAGATTATTATGTTATACATCATTATGTGTATGTGTTAATTGTCTTCATCTTGATATTGAGAGTTGTGCACCTCCTTAATATTTTCCTCTTATGGGGACATGATGAAGGGGAATACTAGTTGGTAGACAAAAGGATGATAGAACATACTGTGACTGTAAACTTGTTGTCATTCTTTACGTACTAACCTGGGGAAACAAGGAGAACTCATAAAGCCATGTCCATGCAACGGGAGAAATTCCTTAATAGTGGGATAATACGATTGATGTCATTTCTCTGTCAAGTGTGGTTATGAAGGATGATGTGAGCAGTGGTTGCTCCCTATTTATACATATATGGAGCTCCTCCCACATACATACATATCATGAGAATATTTGTTATAGTAATCTTGATTGCTTAGTATAAATTGCTAGCAATGTATTCACCACTCTCTGAGAACGTCCTTTTCCCTATTATAGTTCCAAGCTCTTTTACACACGCGATTCTTACTTTCTGCATTAAGTTTTATTTTACTTTAATTGCTTCATTCAATCAAAAACCCAAAAATAATTCTACTTTTCTTGCATCTCAAAATTATTCCTTAAGAACTTCGTTTAGTTTTAGTTAAAAGTATTTTAGTCTTTCGCCTACTGCTCCTTGTGGGATCAATATCTTTATTTCAAAACTAGCTACAAACAATCTGTGCACTTGCAGTCATCAAGCTATTTTCTGGCGCCGTTTCCATGGAGCTTAGAGCTGTAAGTCATTTTACTTTTAGTTATTTTCTTTTGTTGTACTAATTTTTAATTTAAGTTGCAGGACCGCAACAATGGATAACACTCAGCATTTAATCCAGCTTGAGGCAGTAAGGAAAATGGGTTCGCCCATGGACGCTTTTATAACTGTCAGTAAAAGCATAAATCCAGATGGAATTGAGATCCGCCCTTTATTATTTGAACTACTACACTCTAAGAAATTTGCAGGAACCGACGAAGAGAGTCCATATGGACACTTACATTTTTTTGAACATGTTCTTGGTTCCTTTATATTCGACGACTGTAATCTTGATATGGTTAAAATCCAGTTGTTTAGACAAACTCTCTCTAATAATGTTTGCGACTAGTATAGATCTTTTTGTGCAGAAGCACCATGGACTTGTACAGAATTGACAACCAATTTCCTATCAAAATATTACTCAGAAAGCAAAGCTCACAGGATGAGAGGTATTATTATCAGTTTCAAAAATAGTCCTAACGAGAGTTTGTATGAAGGGTATCTAAGGTACAAAAGCTATCTAGATAATTGCCCCCATCATCATTTGCCTGATTGGTTAATCACTCACACTTTTTATGGAGGGCTTAATAATAAAAATAGAGCGAACCTAGACACCACTTCTAATGGTAGTTTTCTATCTTATACCTATGATGAAGACTGCTATAACATCCCAAAACTTTAATCCAAGTGATCAAGATCAAATCTACCCATCTTAGGGTTAACAAAAACTTATTCTATTTAAAATCCTTAAGCCTTCATATGTGTGTGCATTTAAATAGGAGTTGTTTTGAATTGCCATAATTGAGTGATCTATTGATTGTAAAATGACTCTAAGGTGAATTACACATCATCTAGATCATCCCCAAGCAAATCCCAAAGAAAAAGAAATAAAAAAGAATTAAAATAAGGAAATGGTCACTTTTGCCATTTTAATCACCTAGCCCACTTTGGGCATTCCTAGCACTCAAATCCTAACAGAGACAATTGTAGATCTTTGCACCTCTTGCTAGTAAGTAGTGATGTACCAAGTCCCATTTTGTGTCACCCCAAAAACATTCAAACTCTAAATTTAAATGATAATTGAAAATTGAATCTAGTTCATATGTCTAGATACCACTTTTTCAAAAACCACTCAAATGAACTCCATTTCAAAATCCCAAGAAAACCTAGATGCTCAAGCATAAGATGAATCACTCCACCAAAAATCTTTCAAAAATTCAAACAAAAGTTTCATGCGGCCATTGTGTCGAACACTTGGCAGGCAAAAATCATCTGGCCTAACTAATACGGTTGCTAGTTAAGTTCTTATCCCCCTCTGGACCCTCTCATCTCTCCTCTATCCACTTTTATCCTAACTAACCCCTAGACAACACCCCTCCTTCCCCGCAGCGCCAGTGCCGCGGCGCCCGAGTATGGTCACCGCCGGCCGAACGCGGGCAACGCGCCAGAGACCAAGCTGTGCCAATCCAGCACGTCCCCTAGCTCTGCCGCACCCTACCGCCTCTCCCTATCCACCCCTTGATCAATGCCAGCCCCTAGACCACCCTAGAGCAGCGCCGCCCTTTCTCTCTATGCCATGCGCAGCGCACGCCAGCACGCCACAGACCACGCCTCGACACCAAATCGCGCACGCTGCTCCGCCTTGATCACACCAACCCGCCAGACACGACCGTGCACCGCCGCGCGACCCACAGTCGCCGGGAGCCGTGTCGAGCATCGCCTCTGTCTCCCAGAGCGCAGGAAGCCCCCGACCAATTGCCACCGCCCCTAGCGTCGCCATTACGCCATAGAGGATAGCCAGCAGACCGCCCACCGTCCGCCTACCTCGCCCACGCAGCTCCGCCCACACCCGTCGGTCCCCTCGTCGAGCCTATATAAGGAGGCCACCCTAGCCTCATTCTGCACACCATCTCACTCCCCTCTCTCCACTGACGGTTTCCCCTCTCTTGCCGGAGCCGCTCGAGCAGCACATCGCTGGAATTCCGCTGGAGGTAGCCGCTACAGAGGAGGAGAAGTCCCCGTCGATCTCGTCCACTTCAGCCCATGCCGTGACCTCGCCTCAGCCTGCTGTCGCCGTCCAGTTCGTTTGCCCGCCTTGCCGCACTAGCTGGATCCCTGGTACGTCCCAAGTAGACCCCCACCGACTGTGCTAGGGTTCAGTCTCACCGGCGATGAGTCCGTCGTCGACGACGACCGTGGATCGTTAGATCGTATTCTAATCGTAGCGCCCAGATCGCCCCGTACCATTTCGGGTTTTAAGTGCCGGTGACATGCGGGACCAGCTTGTCAATCGCCCTCTGCGCCGCAGAGCGCCACTGGGCCGGCCCATTTATTTTCCCGCGCTGACCCAGTAATTCAAATTAGGATTTTTCTATTTAGACTTAAAATCAATTCTGTCCCTTAGTTCAAAAATCAATTCAGAGAGTTTTACAAATCCAAATTGAGTGATTCCAATTTTGTTGGAAAGATAATTTAAATCTCTATCCAAGCCCGTTGGATTTAAATCATTTAGAGTTAGAGACCTCTCCTAGTTAAAATAACAAAATAGAAGCGTTCGCACATTCAAACACATTCAAACATTTTTATAAAATCAACCATAATAGCTTTTGAGTTGATTCCAACTCTCAAAAATCACATTTAACCATACCTATCTGAATATGTAATAATATTAAAGGTTTGCATGCAGTGACTTTGGACTAGTACCAAAATAATGCTATATAGGCATTTCTAGTCACTTTAAATCATTAATTATTAAACTTAAACTTATTAAAATGTGATCCAACCCTTAAATCACATTCCCATATGTTAGAATATGTGGTGATTACATGTGTCCACATGATACCATATTTTAATTGAAGAATATTAAATCTTAGTTATTTTCAATGAGTAGAAATTACTTTTCTCAAATAAAAAGAATGAAGCTAGTTCATTAAAACCTTGTGATGTTGTGATGATACTAGATCATCAAAGGTGTGCCTTAGTATGATAAATAGACTAGTTAAGTATTATTTGGTGATTGTGTATTCCGTATGTATTTATATACGATAGTACCGACCAACTCTACGAGGAGGAGGAGTTCTACCAAGAGGAGGAGGAAGAAAACTTCAACCACTGCACTTTCCAAGGCAAGCTAACACTTGCAAGTATTATACCTAGCAAGCTAGCACTATACAAGTTAACCATGCAAGTGATTACTTGCAAGCAATCATTTAACAATGCAATATCACCCTTGCAAGCTATTGTTAACAAGCTATAATTAAACTAGATAACCTAAGCAAAGGCATTAGGCATGCTTTGGTTATACCATTTTTGACTTATACCTACTCCAAGTTTTATTTACAAGCTTTACATTCTTTACTTTACCAAAGTCTTTTACTTGTTTAAAGGTAGCATAAAGAGTATAAAACTTGACCTATTTAGTTATACTTAGATGTCATATGGCATGAGATTGAGATTAACATCCCACATTAGTGAACACTCTTAACTTAGTAGTTTAGAGCTAAACCAAAACTTGATCAGTTTAGGTGGGAATACTTGGTGAAAATGATTTGTGAAAACCTTGGAATGATGAGTCATTCTATTGAGATGATTTGACATGTGTTAAGAAACACAAATGGTTTATGATGATGAAAATATTGAGGCATGGGGCTTAGCCCTTTTACAAAACTGATGGTTGGGTTCGGATGTGATACCATTCCAATTTTACCGTACAACCATAATACCTGAATTGGGTAAGGCTTAGCCGGAAGTTTATATGCATTAGTATTAGTTCCCTCGCGGGAGAGGTCTGAGCTGAGGCTACCTCTCAATGTTGTCCACCTATGCAGTGCCCAAGATGACAGATGGTCATGGTTGGGAGGCCATGCTCATAGGAGAGGTGCTTATACTAGAGTGTGTAAAGGAAAGGTTATGTTTGATTATCTGCATACTAAGTATGATGATTCAGGGTTATCCCTGACAGATGTATCGAATCTTGTGGTGAAAGTGTACCACCTCTGCAGAGTGTCAAACTATTCGAATAGCCGTGTCCGCGGTTATGGACAGTTGGAGTGGCCATACTATTCCATTGTCAGATGTTTTCAAAACAACTTATGAAATGAATTGTGACATGACTTGACCACAACAGAGTTGTGACTATGATAATTAAGTTCCCACTTAGGTGTTTTCAAACTTCTTTTATCTTTCTTTGTTTCTGAACTCAGCTTAGGTTTCAAACTTAACTTTACAATTAAACTTAGAGTTAGCATTCCTACTAGAACTATCTTACTTGGTAGCGATAGTTTGCGAGTACTTAAAGAGTACTCATGGCTTTTGTCCCTGGCTATTCCTATGGCCAGACTATGAAGGAGATGAAGGGAATATGCCCGAGAGGCAATAATAAAGTGGTTATTATCTTATTCCATGTTTATGATAAATGTTTTTTTTACATGCTAGAATTGTATTGATCGGAAACATCAATACATGTGTGTTTAATAAACAAAAAGGGTTCCTAGTTATGCCTCTCTTATAGACTAGCTTGTTGATTACCAAGATGATCAAGGTTTCCTGATCATGGACATTAGATGTTGTTAATAACAAGGTCACACCATTGGTGGAATGATGTGATGAACATTCATCCGAAGTATAGCATTACGATCAAAGTCATTATGTTTATATTGCTATAATATCATACGAAGTAATCTTTATCCTTAGACCATGAGATCATGTTAATTGCTAACACCGGAAGAGTATCTTGATAACATCAAACGTCACACCGTAACAGGGTGACTATAAAGGTGGGTTCAGTGCTACGAAGGTGTTATGTTGAGGCTCATGGATCAAGAGTGGGATTTGTCCATCCCGATGACGGATAGATATACTCTGGGCCCTCTCGGTGATATCACATTGAAATAGCTTGCAAGCAAGTGACGTGATCACTAGAATGTTATATCACGGGAACAAGAAAAGAGTGCATGTCGGTAACGAGATTAAACTAGGTATGGAGATACCGATGATCGAATCTCGGACATGTAATATATCGCGGGACAAAGGGATTTAGTTACTAGCGTTAAAGGTTCTCACGATCACAGAAGTCATCGTTGAATGTGTAGGAGTCAGTATGGATCTCCAGGTCCCGCTGCTGATTATTGATCGGAGAGGGGTCTCGATCATGTCTGCATTATTCGCGAACCGTAGGGTGACACACTTAAGGGATACCGACACCATTTGGAGCAAATATGTTTCAAATAAAGATTTAAGAAAGCGCTGGAATTATTTCAATAGACACCGAAACTGTTTCGGGTGAAAATGCTGAAATTGGTTCTGCATGTAATATATTGAAATGTTGCAAGGGGTTTTATGTGAATGTTTGTTAATTAAAGTAATTAACAAAATTCTGAATAAAAATAATAAAAGAGTTTTATTAAATGAGAGAGCATTTAATTTGGAGAAATTTAATGCATTTAAAGTGGAGACTTTAAAAGAGAATGTGAAGGGGCATTTTAATGTGGAGGGGTTACCACCACATGAATGGAGGAGGTGAAGGGTCACCCCCTCCATGCGCCGGCCATGAAGGAGGGGCACCCCCCTCCTCCTATAAAAGGACACCCCCTCCTCACTTCTCACACACACCTCCTTGTGAAGGATCTCTCTCCCCCTCTAGTATTATTTCCCCATGGTCTCGGATTAGGGAGATACATGTTCCCGGTGGCTTTATCTGGAAAGGAGTTGCTGCTTCCGCTGCTTTGCTGGAGCGAGGGACGGAGGTTGTCGGGGTACCAGACGTGTGTGCGATCACGGATGCACCGCTGCTTTGCGGTGCTGGACTTGGTGGTGCTGGAGCTAGATCTGATGGACGTGCTGGAGCCGGACCTGCTGGACTTCATCATGATCTTGAGATCGGCAAGTGTACGACTACAGCAACCACGAGTTCCTACTCGTTAACAAAGCTCGCTGTCTACGAGGGTAAGTTCTTGTTGGATGTATGTCCACCCGTTGCTTTGTACCTAGTAGATAGATCTTGACGTGTAGTTCACACCGTAGGAATTTTTTTGTTTTCTATGCTGCGGACCCAACAGTGGTATCAGAGCCTGATCTATGCGTAGGTGCTTAGCACGGGTAGTACACATATGTTGATATGTGGGCGATGATGATCATGTTATTGCATCTTCTATGTATTTTGGATATTGGTGGCATAGTGGGATGAAGCGGCCCGGACCAACCTTACATGTCATCATACATGAGACCGGTTCCACGACTGACATGCAACTTGTTTTGCATAAGTGGCTGGCGGGTGTCTGTCTCTCCTACTATAGTCAATATCTAATTTACAACGAGTTGCTAATAATTTGGTCATCCTCGTTGTGGTTCATGTTCGTAGGTAAGAACGGTTCTATCTCCGAAAGCCCTAAGCCACGTAAAACTTGCAATTGATAAATTAGAGGCGTCTAGTTTAGATCGTTGCTGGGCTAGTGTATTGATATGGTATTGTTGTAAGTAGATGTATGATAGATACTCTTACAACACACTCAACGTGTAAGTTCCATAGACCTTGGCCTTACACACAAAGGAATGATAGAGATCATACCACGATGCAAATGATAGAGATCAAATGCATGGACCATATCACCTCACTTCACACATTAGCATCTTATATTGCTAGTTTGGCGCTTTTGGTAGCATTATAAGATGATCCCTCATTTATATATCAAGATAAAATGTATTCTTCCTTAAGTATGCACCGTTTTGTGGATCGTGTTTTGAGGCATCACGTGATGATCGGGTGTTCTCGACTCTACGCTTTCATACAACAGGTGTAAGACAGTTTTACACACGCAAATACTAAGGTTCTTACTTGACGAGCCTAGCATGTACAGACATGACCTCGGAACACGGACCGAAAGGTTAAGCATGAGTCATATAGTTGATATGATGCCCATATAGATGCTCGCCTTTGAAGCTACATCAACTCATGTGATGATCGGACATGGTGTAGTGGATTTGGTTCATGTAATCACAAAAAGGTACGAGGGATGTCGTTTTTGAGTGGGAGTTCATTTCTAATTTGGATTAGTCGAATGAAATTTGTCATAAATTAAATCAAAGTGAATTTGCATAGTTTGTTGTAGTCATTGGCATTCGTTTTCTACCTTATGCTTAGTTTTTATTTGAGATAATAGAACTATAGAATTCTGGATATTTACTTTACGAACTGGTATTGTATTGTTTTGAATGTCAATTTAAAGTTTATAAGTCCTATTGCAAACTTTCAGCAAACTCTATTTACTCCATGAAGTTTAATAAGTAGTATTAAATCAAGAGTAAGAATTCCAATGTTAGTATCTAAAGTATCATGTTTGCCTCCATGATTATTGATATTCAAAAAGTTGTTTTAATATCAAGATTATATTGGAGCTGGAAATTGTTTCAGAAACCATCATGTGTGAAAGATATTGTGATATCTGAAACAATGTATTTGGTTGCATTATGATAGAGTATAATTTAGCAAAATACATGTTCTCATATTGTATGAGAATTTGCATCCGAATCTACCAAAAAGGTTTTGGGAACTGATATTATACTCGTGATTCTTCCTTATAAGCTATAGTAGCTTGATCATGAAAGTTATCATGATAAGGATGAATAGAAGCTGTAAGTAAAATGTTTACTACACTAATAGATTACTAAAGAATGGATTTTTGAAAGAACACCAAACATTTGATGATGGTGATCCACTTCAAAGTGCAAGTCCAAAGGTATTAGTATTTGACTATATACGCTTTGCACCATGTGTCATGTTGATGACACCACTATTGATGTTGATAGATTCTTTTAAAAGAAAAGGAATTGCTGAAAGAGAATCTATAAAATATTTGGCAGAAAATAAAAGGTTGGAGATGTCCAACTTAGGTATATAGAAGATATACATGTTATGGCTATATTCCTTGCTTGTTAAACAATGTGGTTCTTAGGTATTGGATACCGGTTTGGTTGGTATGAAGTGTCATACAGGATAACGCAATTCATGAACTAGAATGGCCTAAGTAACCAGCAAAAGAATGAGTGATGATGTTCATCGAAAACAAATAAAGTGTTATTGTGTTTTTCGTTGTCATCAAACCAAGCCTTCAAGATTTGTTTAAATAATTGTTATTTTGTTCCGGTATCATGAGAATAATGGCTGTTCAAATAATTAACGTATTCCATAAAGGATGGATGAACTTTTACAAGTCTAGTTGGAGAAATCACATCCATAAACACTATTGCTAAAATGTCGCAAGACAAATGATTGAAAGATCACTTATGAAGTGACATCGCTGTTTAAATTATATTTGAAAGAAAACATGAAGAAACTCCATGTTGATGGATTTTTGGAGTCTTTGATTTTGATCAATTGACGCATGTGAGACATTCCTCGAGATAATTGAAACTCCGTCCATAGGCCAGAGAGGAATGAATGACTAGCTTATTGGAAATTGTGCATGCTGATGTGCATAGTCCATTATGTGTAGCCATATGCGATGGATCTTTTTGCTTCATATGCTTTCTCCGAAAATTTGAGTGAATATATGTGTATATTTACTTAATAAGGAAGAAGTATGAAACATTTGAAAGTTGTTCAAAGACTTTCAAGATGAAGTGGAAAATCATTGTAACAAGAAAAGAAAAGAGTTTATGATTTGATCATAAAGGAAGATATTTGAGTTACAGGTTTAGCAAAACACCTAAGATTTGAGGAATTGTTCCATGAATTTGGATTTCTCGATAAACCAGAGGAGTATGGTATGTTCGAGAGATGAAATCAAACCATGTTTGACATGGTAAGATCAAAGGTGTCATTTATAAAACTGCCATTATGTTTTAAGATTGAAGCTTTAGAGACTATCGCTTTTACACTGAAAAGAGCACCATCGTGATCCATTGAAATGACACCATATGAGTTATGGTTTGGGATAAAACCCGAATTGTCTTTTCTTAAATTTTGGTATGCTATGCATAAGTAAAATGTTTACAACCAAAGTCGGATAAGCACGTCTTTGTAGGTTATCCCAAAGAATTTGTTGGGAATTTCTCCATAACACCAAGGACAAAAGAGTTTGTTACTTGGAACGTCAAGTTTCTTGAGAAGGAATTTTTCGTGAAAAGTTAAGTGGGAGGACAATAGAACTTTGATAAGGTTGTTGAACCTTAGCTATATGTGCTAAGTAGCACAGCGCCAGAAAGTGTCCCGGTGGCGGCCACAATGCTCATGGCTCCCGTGATTACAAAAGGTGTTATCTCGGAGATTAGAGTTCCTATAGAACCGTGTGGGTCGGTAAGAATCAAATAGTAAGATTTGATAAGCAAGTCGTTATTGTTTTGACAATGATGAACCGACTACATGCAAAGAAGCGATGATGGGCCCTGACTCCATAAAATGACTAGAAGTCATAGAATTCGTGATAGTATCCATACACGAGAAAACAAGTTTCTGAACTTGGAAGACCCTCCAGAAAGGCGTGAAGCCTATCGGTCATGTTTGGATCTATAAAGAAATAAAACATGGATGTTTAACATCTATAAAATAGTCGACATGTCGGAAAGAAGTTTATGACAATGTTCAAGGAGTTGACTATGACAAGATTTGATCTTTCATAGCGATATATAGTCTTGACGGATTAATGTAGCAACCACTACATATAATTTGGTATATGGTAGTTGAATAAACAAAACAAGGTTCTTCTAATAGAATGGTAACCTAGGACATGTACATGACATGGTCCGAAGGGTTTTGTTAATTCAAAGGGTGCTAAAAGAGCATGTAAACTTCAATAGTTGAAGTAAGCATAGCGGAGTTGGAATCTTCACCATATGAAACTGTTAAAAGAGTTTAAATTCATCGGAGATGATGAAGATGCTTGCATTTGCAAGAAATTAAGTGGGAGCACTGAGACATATTTCTAATACATTATGTAGAGGACATATTGTTGATTGGAAATGACGTATCTTGTATTGACACAAGTTAAGAATTTCATTAAAATAAGATTTCGATGAAAGACTTGGGCAAACCCAGAATATTAGGCATCAATATCTATATGGATAGATTAAGGCGCTAATATGGTTGTGCCAGACATACATATATGAGATATTGAAAGGGTTCAATATGGAAACAACAAGAAAGGTTCTTGCTGCATGGAAAGGATTGTATCAAAATTCAAGTGTTTCAACACTTGGTGAGTAAAATCACATGAAGATTTTGATCGATTATACCATGATATGTATATATCCAGAATGTCCTATGCTCTAAATGTTATGAGCATATACCAGAATGATTCATAAGATGATCATTGGACAATAGTAAAGATATTCTTATGAGCTTTGGAAGAACTAAGAATATATAATGTATAAGTGACAAATAGTAAAAGGTAGTTCATTGTAAAGTGTTACATTGATACTAGTTTTGTCACAAGATACAAATTAAATTTATCTCAATTTAGACTATGGGTGGCACAATGTAATGGAAAGGATGTTCCATGATGGATTTGGATGAGTTCCAAAGTTGAGACATTGTGACGGATACTACAACAAAAGGCTAAGTATATGACTGCTATAGTAGCAGCAAAGGAGGGCATTTGTGTTAAGTAGTTTGTTATCAAACTAGGTGTGGTTCAAAGTGGGCTAATACTATGAATATATATTGTGTGACAATAATATCAACATATTTTGAGCCGAACGAACTAAATGTCTCACCAAAGGACCAAATTTATACAATGCCATCTCATTTGAGAATGAGTGATGCGTAGAGACGCAAAGACATGCAAATACACATGGATCTGAAACTGTCACATCCGGAGATTATGTTAACCACTAGCAATTGCGTATATACAACACCAGAAAGCCATAGGTGTTCAACACGCAAAGTTTTTCAAACTAGATTATTGACTCTAGTGCAAGTGGGAGACTGAAGGGAATATGCCCGAGAGGCAACAATAAAGTGGTCATTATCTTATTCCATGTTTATGATAAATGTTTATTTTACATGCTAGAATTGTATTGATAGAAAACATCAATACATGTGTGTTTAATAAACAAAAAGGGTTCCTAGTTATGCCTCTCTTATAGACTAGCTTGTTGATTAACAAGATGATCAAGGTTTCCTGATCATGGACATTGGATGTTGTTAATAACAAGGTCACACCATTGGTGGAATGATGTGATGAACATTCATCCGAAGTATAGCATTACGATCAATGTCATTATGTTTATATTGCTATAATATCATACGAAGTAATCTTTATCCTTAGACCATGAGATCATGTTAATTGCTAACACCGGAAGAGTATCTTGATAACATCAAAAGTCACACCGTAACAGGGTGACTATAAAGGTGGGTTCAGTGCTACGAAGGTGTTATGTTGAGGCTCATGGATCAAGAGTGGGATTTGGTAAGGTGGTGAACGGATGCCAATGACTACAACAAACTATGCAAATTCACTTTGATTGTGTTTATGATAAATTGAGTTTGACTAATCCAAATTACAAATGAACTCCCACTCAAAAACAACATCCCTCAAGTTGTTTTAGTGATTACACGAACCAAATCCACTACACCAAGTCCGATCATCATGTGAGATGATGTAGCTTTAAAGGCGAACAAGCAACATGTTCATCATATCATCCATATGACTCATGCTTTAACTTTTAGTATTCCGTGTTCCAAGACCATGTCTGTACATGCTAGGCTCGTCAAGGTTAACCTTAGTATCCGCATGTGCAAATCTGGCTTGCACCCATTGTATGCACACGTAGAATCTATCACACCCGATCATCACGAGATGCTTCGAAATGACGAGTCTTAGCAACGGTGCCTACTAAGGACGAACACTTTATTACTTGATATTTAGTGAGAGGGATCATCTTATAATGCTACCGTCGCGATCTAAGCAATACAAGATGCATAAAGGATTAACATCACAGGCAATTCATAATTAGTGTGATATGATATGGCCCTTTCTTCTTATGCCTTTGATCTCCATCTCCAAAGCACGGACATGATCTCCATCATCACCAGCATTGCGTCAAGGTCAGTGGCGCCGCTTCATGGTTGTCCATCATCACTAGCAACTATTACAACTACTTGGAATAAAGCTATTACAAGATGAATAGACTCGCAGGTCTTAACAGAATAAAAGACAACCATTAGGCTCCTGCCGGTTGCCATATTACAACAAGGATCATTGCATACATCAAATATAATCACAATCACATGATGGCCATATCACATCACAAAACCCCTGCAAAAACAAGTTAGACACCTCTAATTTTCTTTGCATGTTTTACGTGGTTTGGGGCTTTCGAATAAGAACGGATCTTACCTACGAAACTGAACCACAACGTTGATACAAGTGCTATCAAGTGCAAAGTGTAGATTGGATCTATACTATGATGGGAGAGACAGACACCCGCAAAGCCACTTGTGCAATACGAGTTGCACGTCAATTGTGGAGCAAGTCTCATGTGCAATGACATGTAAGGTTAGCCCGAGCCGCTTCATCCCACCATACCGGAAGATGCAAAGTACACAAAGCAAAAGACGGCACGAGCACCAACGCCCATACATTGTGTTCTACTCGTGCAACAGATCTATGCATAGACACGGCTCTGATACCACTGATGGGTTCGTAGCATGGAAAACAAAAAAATTCTACCGCAAGAACGAACAAAACCCAGATCTAATCTAGATAAAAGCCAAGATCTAATATATTAGACATGTGCAACGAGATAAATCTGTACTAACCCTTGTAGACCCGAAAGCGTTACGAGACCGGATCTCGTGGTTGATGTAGTCGATCACTTGCCGATCTCAAAATCGTGTGGACGATCCTTCCGGCGCCGCGTTCCGGCAGCACTTCCGCAGTCGGTCACACGTGCGGAGTCGAAGCAGACCTTCCTCTCCCCGTTCCAGCGAGCAGCGGAGGTAGTAGATCTTCTCCACGGAATCCCAGCAGCACGACGGTGTGGTGGTGGTGGTGGAGTAGAGAATTCTGCAGGGCTTCGCCTAAGCCTGAGCAGAGGGAGGGAGGAGGAGAGAGGCGGCGGCTAGGGCTTGAAGTGGAGGGGGCAAGGGGGTGGCGCCCCCACCCCTCTATTTAAAGGAGGGAGGCGCCATGGGAGGGGGAGTCCTAGTAGGACTCCCCTCCCTTCCTTGGCCGGCGGATTGGGAGGGGGTGAGGAGTCCTCCTCCCCCACGAATCCTTGTCTTGCCCCACAAGGACTCCTTGATCCTTTCTTGGTTTTCAAGCAAACTCCAAGAAATCTCCTAGAACCTTACAAAACATTCTGAAACCTTCTAGAATCTCCATACAAACACTCCGGAACATTTCCTAACTTAGAAAATGATCCCCAATATATGAATCTTATTCTCTGGACAATTCCGGATCTCCTCGTGATGTCCCGGATCCAATCCGAGACTCCGAACAACATTCGGTCTCCAACGCACATTCCATATCTACTTAAAACAACTTCGAACCTTAAGTGTGTCACCCTACGGTTCGTGAACATGTAGACATGATGGAGACACATCTCCGATCAATAACCATTAGCGGGATCTGGAGATCCGTAACAGCTCCCACATACTCAACGATGACTTTGTGATCGATATAACCATTTAACATACGAAACCAATTCCCTTTGTCACGCGATATTCTACTTATCCGAGGTTTGATCGTCGATATCTCCATACCTAGTTCTACCTCGTTACTGATACGTACTCTTTACTCGTTCCATGATATGTCATCCCTTGTGACCTAGTCACATGCTTGCAAGCTAACTAGATGACATTCCACCGAGAGGGCCCAGAGCATATCTATCCGTCATATGGATGGACAAATCCCAATCTTGGTCCATGCGCTTCAACACATACTTTCAGAATACCCAATGACACCTTTATAACCACCAAGTTACGAAGCGGTGTTTGATGTCATCAAAGTATCCATCCGGTGATGGTGATTAACATAACCTCATGGTCGAAGGATCAGGTTACTATGCATTTGAAAAGCTTGTAGCAAAACGAACTTAATGACTTGATATTATGCTATGCTTACTATGGGTGTGTGTCCATCACATCATTCTCCTAATGATATGATCTTGTTATTAACGACATCCAATGTCCATGATCAGGAAACCATGATCATCCATTAATCAACAAGCTAGTTTAACAAGAGACTTACTAGGGACTCTTTTATGTTTACAAAACACACAAGTATTAATGTTTCCGGTTAATACAATTATAGCATGGGATGTAAACATTTATCATAAACATAAAGATATAATAATAACCACTTTATTATTGCCTCTTGGGCATATCTCCAACACCAGATGGCTCACAACAATCAGAACCATGGAAATCAGGATCATCATGGGTCCAAACTCAAAAACTTCCAAAATACCAATCCCCCAATCTTTAGCACTTTGGAGAACCCACTGGAGGCTGATGACTGGTTGCAGACAATGGAGAACAACTTAGAAGTAGCAGGAGTGGATGCCAATGAGAAAGTTCTTTTTGCCACCCACTATTTGGCAGGAGATGCAAGAGCATGGTGGAACAGCACCCGCACAATGAACCATGGTCAAGTGATGACATAGGAAGCTTTCAAAATCAAGTTCAGCCGCACCCACGTGCCGCAGGGTCTAGTCACCAGAATGAGGGATGAATTCAGAGAGTTCAAGCAAGGCAGAATGACTGTAGTGGAGTACCGTGACCGATTCCCGTCCCTTGCTAGGTATGCACCTGATGAGATCAACACGGAGGCCAAGAAGAAGGAAAGATTCCTGAACGAACTGCATGATGAGATGCACACTGTCCTCGTCAACATCCGCTTCCAGGATCTCGAAGAGCTAGTCGACTCTGCCATTCAGATGGAAGGGAAGATTAATCAAGCAAACGACAACCGCAGATGTCATATGATGCACCAAGCTAGATCCAATAGTCACCAGAAGTACCGTCCCAACCCTTCTGCGGGATATGCACCAAGGAACAATCGACCCCCAATGTCTCGCCCAAGCTACCCCAACCGTAGTGGAGGAAATGTGAAGTCCGGAGGAAACAACAATCACCCCGGCAACTCCAGCAATTTCAACCATGCACCTCCCAAGAGCAACAACAACAACAACCACAACAACAACAACACTGCACCCAGAACTGGAAGCAATGTTGTGCCCATGGCAGCAAAACACAAGTCTCAAATCACTTGTTTCGAGTGTGGAGTGAAGGGTCACTATTCCAATGAGTGCCCCAAGAAGATTGCAGCCACTGCCAATGTGAATGCCCCAGCTCAACAGCAGCGTCGTGTTCAACCAGGAATAAGATTTGCCCCAGGGAACCCTCACAACCACAATGGCCGTCTCTTCCACATGAACGCCGAAGAAGCCCAAGAAGCGCCAGATGTCATGCTAGGTATGTTTTCTGTCAACTCAGTTTTAGCAAGAGTGTTGTTTGATTCTAGAGCATCGCACTGATTTATCACCGAAGAATTTGCATGCACTAGTAAGATTCACCCAACCAACTTGAAGCATGTCATGATAGTTCAAATCTCTGGTTCAACTACAAAAGCTAGAAAAATTTGCAAAGCTGTGCCTATCAGAATACATGGGATAGATTTTTATGCCAATCTAATAGTACTTGGAACCAAAGGTTTGGAAGTAGTACTAGGAATGGATTGGATGTCAAAGCATAAAGGATTGATTGACTGTGCCAGGAAAGCCATCACCATGACTAGTAGCTCTGGAGTCTCAGTAGAGCATATATCTGAAACCTTACCCCATCAATTCAAGTGTAACAACAGTCTAGCCCTACCCACCATTGACAAAGTCAGAGTAGTCTATGAATACCCCGACATATTCCCAGATGGATTACCCGGTATGCCCCCGGATAGGGATATTGAGTTCATTATTGAACTAATCCCCGGAACCGGACCCATAGCCTAGAGACCCTATAGTATGAACCCCTCAGAATTAGTAGAATTGAAGAAGCAGTTGGATGCTATGTTGGCAACAGGCTTGATTCAACCAAGCACATCGCCATGGAGATCGCTAGTGTTATTCGTCAACAAGAAAGATGGAGGCAACCGTTTGTGCACATATTACAGGAAGCTGAATGACATCACAATCAAGAACAAGTACCCTTTGCCGAAGATAGAGGATCTATTTGATCAGTTGACTGGAGCAAATGTGTTCTCTAAGATTGATCTTAGGACTGGTTATCACCAACTTAAGATTCGTGCAACGGATATTCCGAAGACCGCCTTTACTACTTGTTATGGATTATGTGAGTATACGGTCATGTCTTTTGGATTAACCAATGCTCCCACTTATTTCATGAATCTCATGAATAAGGTCTTTATGAATTTTCTAGACAAGTTTGTCGTTGTGTTTATCGACGATATCCTTATCTACTCCAAGTCAGAAGAAGAGCATGAGCAACATCTGAGAATTATCCTTGAAACCCTTAGAGATCATCGGTTGTATGCCAAGTTCAGCAAGTGTGAGTTTTGGCTGAAAGAAGTAGGATTCATATTGTGTCTGCCGGAGGAGTCGCTGTTGATCCTGCCAAGATCAAAGATGTTGAAGAATGGGAAGCCCCAACCACTCAAACCCAAGTTCGTGCATTTCTCGAATTAGCGGGATGTTACTGCAAGTTCGTAGAAGGATTCTCGAGCATCGCCAGACCCATGACCCAATTGTTGAAGAAGGACAAGAAGTTTGAATGGACCGACAAATGTGAAGCAAGTTTCCAAGAGCTGAAGAAGAGATTGATTTCAGCCCCAATATTGATCATGCCAGATATCAAGAAGCCATTTGATGTGTATTATGATGCATCCAAGATTGGTCTCGGATGTGTATTGATGTAAGAAGGCAAAGTCATCGCTTATCTGTCTCGACAACTGAAGCAGCATGAGCAGAACTACCCTACCCATGATCTTGAATTAGCAGCCGTAGTTTTGGCATTGAAGACATGGCGTCATTATCTTATGGGTAACCGTTGTGAGATTTATTCAGATCACAAAAGCTTGAAGTATATTTTCACTCAGAAGGAGCTGAATATGAGGCAAAGAAGATGGATAGAGTTAATCAAGGACTATGACCTTGACATCCACTATCACCCCAGCAAAGCCAATGTGGTAGCAGATGCTCTTAGCAGATTGCCGTGTAGGCTAAACACCATGATCAAGGAGAAGCAACCTAGTTTGTATGAGGAGTTGGAGCAGTTTAGAACTAAGCTTGTTAGCAAAGGATTTCTAGCTAGCATTGAACTGCAACACACTTTGATTTGCCAAGTCAAGGAAGCCTAGAAGAGAAATGAAAGTATCGACGGAATCAAACGTCATATTGGTACAGGAAAGGTACCTGGATTCATCGAAGATGAAGAAGGAGTTCTGTGGTACAAAGGCCGTATCTGTGTGCTAGCAGATTCGGAGCTGAAGCAAGTTATCATGCAAGAAGATCATGATACTCTTTATTCTATCCACCCCGGAGGAACGACGATGTATCAAGATTTGAAGGAGCAATTTTGGTGGCACAAGATGAAGAGGGAAATCGGAAGCTACATCGCCAAGTGTGATATCTGTCAAAGAGTCAAAGCAGAACATCAAAGGCCCGCAGGACTGTTGCAACATTGCAGATTCCGAAATGGAAATGGGATTCCGTCGGAATGGACTTCATCACCGGTTTGCCTACTTCTAATAGGGGAAATGACTCAATCTGGGTCATCATTGATAGACTGTCCAAGGTAGCTCATTTTATACCTGTCAAGACAACCTACCATAGTTCGAAGCTAGCAGAGTTGTACATTGCTAGAATTGTTAGTCTGCATGGAACCCCCAAGACCATAGTATCAGATCGAGGAACTCAATTTACCTCGAGATTTTGGCAGAAAGTCCAAGAAGGATTAGGAACCAAGTTGAATTTCAGCACCGCTTATCACCCGCAAACTGATGGACAGACTGAAAGAGTCAACCAAATCTTAGAAGATATGTTGAGAGCTTGTGTGTTAGAATATGGATCAAAATGGGAAGATTGTCTGCCTTTTGCAGAATTCTCATATAACAATAGTTATCAAGCCAGTTTGCAAATGGCACCATTTGAGTTCCTATACGGAAGAAAGTGTCGTACCCCTTTGAATTGGTCGCAAGTAGGAGAGAGTCAGATCTTCGGACCCAACATTCTCCGAGAAGCTGAAGAGAAGGTTCACAAAGTCCATGAGCACCTCAAGACCGCCCAATCTAGACAGAAGAGTTATGCTGACACGAGAAGGAGAGACCTGACTTTCAATGTTGGAGATTTTGTGTATCTCAAGGTTTCACCATTGAAGGGAACGCAACGTTTTAGTCTGAAAGGATAGTTAGCCCCCAGATATATCGGACCCTTCAAGATTTTGAATCGTCAAGGAGAAGTATCGTATCAATTGGAATTGCCTGAAGAGATGTCTCCCATCCATAATGTGTTCCGTATCTCATTACTTCGCATATGCCTAGAAGTGCCGGAGAAGACCGAAGTTTTCAAGAACATCGATCACCGAGCTGTTGATATCAACAAGGATCTGACGTATCATGAAGTGCCCATCCGTATCTTGGAGGAAGCCTACAGAACCACCAGGACCAGGAGTATCAAATTTCTCAAGATCCAATGGAGCAACCATACCGAAGAAGAAGCCACTTGGGAGCGAGAAGAATACATTAGGATTGAGTTCTCAGATCTCTTTAGTTCCTAGTTTTCTTTCTTAAATCTCGAGACGAGATTTTGTTTAAGGAGGGAAGGTTTGTAACATCCCAAAACTTTAATCCAAGTGATCAAGATCAAATCTACCCAATTTAGGGTTAACAAAACCTTTTTCTATTTAAAATCCTTAAGCATTCATAATTGAGTGTGCATTTAAATAAGAGTTGTTTTGAATTGCCATAATTGAGTGATCTATTGATTGTAAAATGACTCTAAGGTGAATTACACATCATCTAGATTATCCCCAAGAAAATCCCAAAGAAAAAAACAAAAAGAATTAAAATAAGGAAATGGTCACTTTTGCCATTTTAATCACCTATCCCACTTTGTGCATTCCTAGCACTCAAATCCTAACAGAGACAATTGTGGATCTTTGCACCCCTTGCTAGTACAAGTAGTGATGTACCAAGGCCCACTTTGTGTCACCCCCAAAACATTCAAACTCTAAATTTAAATGACAATTGAAAATTGAATCTAGTTCATATGTCTAGATACCACTTTTTCAAAAACCACTCAAATAAACTCCATTTCAAAATCCCAAGCAAACCTAGATGCTCAAGCATAAGATGAATCACTCCACCAAAAATCTTTCAAAAATTCAAACAAAAGTTTCATGCGGCCATTGTGTCAAACACTTGGCAGGCAAAAATCATCTGGCCTAACTAATACGGTTGCTAGTTAAGTTCTTGTCCCCCTCTGGACCCTCTCATCTCTCCTCTGTCCCCTTTTAGCCTAACTAAGCCCAGACAACACCCCTCCTTCCCCGCAGCACTAGTGTCGTGCCGCCCGAGTATGGTCACCGCCGGCCGAACGCGGGCAACGCGCCAGAGACCAACCCGTGCCAATCCAGCATGTCCCCTAGCTCCGCCGCACCCTACCACCTCTCCCTGTCCACCTCTCGATCAATGCCAGCCCGTGGACCACCCCAAAGCAGTGCCGCCCTTTCTCTCTGCGGCATGCGCAGCGCACGCCGGAGTGCCCTCGCCGCCAGCACGCCACATACCACGCCTCGACACCAAATCGTGCACGCCGCTCCGCCTTGATCACACCAACCCGCCAGACACGGCCGTGCACCACCGCGCGACCCACAGTCGTCGGGAGCCATGTCGAGCATCGCTTCTGTCTCCCAGAGCGTGGGAAGCCCCCGACCAATTGCCACTGCCCCTAGCGTCGCCATTACACCGTAGAGGACCGCCAGCAGACCGCCCACCATCTGCCTACCTCGCCCACACCGGTAGCCCCCTGTATCACCGTCACCGACGAGCTCCGCCCACACCCGTCGGTCCCCTCGTCGAGCCTATATAAGGAGGCCACCCCCAGCCTCATTCTGCACACCATCTCACTCCCCTCTCTCCACTGACCGTTTCCCCTCTCTCGCCGGAGCCGCTCGAGCAGCACATCGCCAGAATTCTGTCGGAGGTAGCCGCTACAGAGGAGGAGAAGTCCCCGTCAATTTCGTCCACCTCATCCCCTGCCGCGACCTCGCCTGAGCCCACCGTTGCCGTCCATTTCATTTGCCCGCCTCTCCGCACTAGCTGGAGCCCTGGTACGTCCCCAGTAGACCCCACCGACCGCACTAGGGTTCAGTCACGCCGGCGACGAGTCCGTCGTCGATGACGACCGTGGACCGTTAGATCGTATTCTAATCGTAGCGCCCAGATCGCCCCGTACCGTTTCGGGTTTTAAGTGCCACTAACATGCGGGACTAGCTTGTCAGTCGCCCTCTGCGTCACGGAGCGCCACTGGGCCGGCCCATTTATTTTGCCGCGCTGACCCAGTAATTCAAATTACGATTTTTCTATTTAGACTTAAAATCAATTCTATCCCTTAGTTCAAAAATCAATTTAGAGAGTTACACAAATCCAAATTGATTGATTCCAATTTTGTTGGAAAGATAATTTAAATCTCTATCCAACCCCGTTGGATTTAAATCATTTAGAGTTAGAGACCTCTCCTAGTTAAAATAATAAAATAGAAGCGTTCGCACATTCAAACACATTCAAACATTTTTATAAAATCAACCATAATAGCTTTTGAGTTGATTCTAACTCTCAAAAATCAAATTTAACCATACCTATCTTGTCGTGGTGGTGTCACGGCAGATGCCATGGATAGGCTAAAGGTGGGGACTAATATGCGCTAGGGGAATCCAGGGAGGGATAGTAGAGTGATTCTCTACACAGAAGCTTTGTATTGATGTTCTATCTCCAAGATTACAAGTGCTCCTTGATCTGTATTGACAAGAGGAGGAAGAAGAAACTCTCTTACTCTTGCCTACTAACTAGCCCAAGAACCCTAGATCCACTAGTGCTCAACCAACTAGAATTATCCCAACTCTGTATCCAGAAAAAACCCAACCCCTCTACCAGAACCCTAACCCCCCTTATATAGTGGTGGTTCGGTCTTGGCCTAGAGCATACGTGGAGGCATATTCCTAAGAATATGCCCCCTCCCAAACTAGTAACCCGACAGGGGTGCTTTTCCCCCGCATCACACTTGCTTTAGCAACGTAGCCTCTGCGGCGCCCGCGTCAGCCGACGTGAGCGCCGTCACCCTTGTCGGCCACGATCCGGTGGTCCTGCCCTTGATTTATTCGCTCATTCAGTACGCATCGGACCTTCTTTTTTGACCAGCGAGATTCCTTCCTTCTCCTGGAAGCCAAGCGAGGATCCGGATCATAGTAGATCCGGCCACACCTGTTCCTGCATATAGGTTAAACAAGCATTTCCGACTTACTCCTTAAGTCGGACGAGACAACGTTAGGCGTCCCCTCCTGGCCCGGGTTACTCCGTGATCCGGCCTTCCTTGAGGTGACTCGGCTAGCATCCGCTTTGACCTTGCTGACCCTTGGCTAACTCGGCCCTTATACCCCAGAGTGACCCTACCCGGGGTATCCTCCCAACATTAGTCCCCGAAGCTGGTGCGGCCTTAGCGGCCTTGGTCGCTAAGGCCACATCAGGTTCATTCGTATTCGAGCCTCGGACGTTTAGTTCCGGGTTAACTTCTTGTCTCAGATTATATGGATTTACGTTCCCTTCGCACGTTCCAAGTTTTTACTTGCCGGCCGAGTTACCATTGTAGCTCAGATCCTATGGTTTTACTTTCCCTCTGCACATTTCAAGTTTTCACTTGTCGGCCGGGTTACCATGGAGGCTCAGATCCGGGCCTTGCTTCCTTCTCTCATACGCCAACCCATGTAAAGGTTAATCATTACGTTGCCTGATTTTAAGGGCCTGCACAGTAACTGTCGCTGCAACTGTCAGTGATTACTGTGCGTGGGTTACGTCACGCCTGTCTCCTCGTTTACCGCAACTGCACATCGTGTCATGGGATCATATTTACTCTGTGGCCTCCGCTGTGGCTTCTCTCTGATTGGCTAATGCCGGTGATACACGGCCATAGCGTGTGGCTCTCCGGCGCAGCGCGATCCCACTTATCGATTACTGGGGGCAGTTAAATAGGGGCGGGGCGCGTCCCTTAGCGCTTTTCCATCTCCGCGCCCCTTCGCCCGTTCCTCTTATTCTTCCTCGCGCCCACACCGCCGCCAGTGCCCGTTGCAGCAGCGCCGCTGCCGCACCTTCTCCGTGCCTCCGCACTGCAGCCACCGCTGCACAACTGCTTAGCCACGGGTCCTCGTCAATCTAGACCGCAGAGCCCCACCGCTGCCAGCTCCAGCGAGGACAGCGGATTCGAGATGACGGAGGAGGAGCTAATCATCGTCGAGGAGGAGATGGAGGAGGACGCCGGAAACCTAAGGAGGCCGAGACCTCGGATGCGTAAGTCATTTTTCACTGCGCAACACACTTCCTCCTGCATCGGGGTAATTTCACTTCGGACATCATTTTCTTTTGCAGGGCTCCTGTGGATGTCCCTTAGAGCGGATCGAGCATCTCTTCTCCCCTTCGGTCCGGTCCTTCCCCTCCCCGTGACGACGAGTCACGCCCGCTGAGCCCTATTCCGGAGGGCTCTGCGGCCGCTCCGGGTTCCGCAGTACCTCCTCCAGAGGAACGCGACCTCGGATCGGGAGGGGTCGGATCGGCCAAGGCAACCGCGTCCGCCACTTCGGCATTGCCGCAACCAGCAACCACTAAGTCTACCGCAACTCCAGCACCAGCAGCAGCTCCAGCACCAGCCACCGAACCAGCGTCTGTCTCGGCTCCGAAGAAACCAACAACAGCTCCTAGTCCTGCTACCAAAGCTCCCGTGCCAAGTTCATCTGCCTCGTCCGAGTCATCCCAAGCTCGGCGAGGAACCACTCCAGTGGCTTCCAAGGGCAAATCCACTGTGGTCACATCCTCACAACAAGCCAAAGGCAAGTCTACCTCCGTCGAGGCCGGGCAGCGAACCTTGTCGTCAATGCTTCTGAAGAAGTCACCAGCAGCGACGGATCCTCCTGCCGAGCCAGCCGATTCGCAGCAGATGCTTCTTCACACCAGCCCAGCTCTTGCCCTGATTGAGAGGAAGGAAGCTCACGCAAAGGGCTTGGTGGCACCCCACATGCCCACCGGCGAACGGTACCCTCCGAGCCTTATCGAGTTTGTCATGAACTGGAATAAGGCGGAGTTCGTCTACAACGACGATCTCCCAGAAAATTTCGGCCCCGCTGAATTTTCCGCTCAGATGAATACCGCCGCCAAGGCCATTAACCTCGCTAGGCGAATGATGGAGGTACGTTGTTTCTTCTTTTCATGCTGTAGATAATAACCATTAGTCCCCGAGCCTCCGGCGGAGTAACTTGTTATTCGGCCGGATGCTCATTAGAAGATCAACGTAGCTGCATGTAAACTTCAAATATACACACATTTAGAGCCGGGTTAAGTTCCACTTGGCCCGGATCTTGCACACTTCGAATATGCACACACCTAGAGCCGGGTTAAGTTCCGCTTGGCCCGGATCTTGCACACTTTGAATATGCACACACCTAGAGCCGGGTTAAGTTCCACTTGGCCCGGGTCTTGTACACTTCGAATATGCACACACCTAGAGCCGGGTTAAGTTCCGCTTGGCCCGGATCTTGCACACTTCGAATATGCACACACCTAGAGCCGGTTAAGTTCCGCTTGGCCCAGATCTTGTACACTTCAAATATGCACACACCTAGAGCCGGGTTAAGTTCCTCTTGGCCCGGATCTTGTACACTTCAAATATGCAACAAACTAATTTTACACTTCTGTACCTTTGTCAGGTAACTACCAATCGCCAGAGCGCTGAATTTTAGCGCCTGCTTGATACCCACAAGATCTTGCGCGCAAAACATGTTGCACTTGGCGCGGAGCATGAAAAGAGGGGTAATTTCCTCCCTCAACACCTCTCCGTTTCACTTGTTTCCACTGGACTAACCTCCTCATTTGGTTTTTTGCAGCTGGGGTGGAGGCTGAAAACAAAATTATGCGGAAGAACTTGGAGGAAATCCGAGGTATGTCCTCTTTCACCCAACCTTGTTGTGTTTTCCATTTCTTCTTCTCCTTGGCTCGGCAAACATTCACTCCTCGGCTTTTCCGGGTCAACATACTATTTCAGCATCGCTTGAGGATAGTGTGCCCGTGCCTGATATGATGCTGCATTTTCTCGAACAAGCAGGACAACATCAAGCCGAGCTGAAGAAGAAGAATGATGAGCTTGCCCTCCTCCGGACCAAAGACGACGAAATAGCCAAACTCAAGGCCGAGATGGAGAAGATGAAGGCCCAACACAAAAACGAGCTCCAAAAAGTTGGCCAGAACTTCACCGAAGAACGTGAGCGTTTTACCCTCCATATCTCCAAGGACCAGGACCTGCTCAAGGAATCCGAGGTCCAGCTTGGGTCGGCGCTCGCTGAGCTTGAACAACTTCGCCAGTGACGCGACAGTTGTATCAAGGAGTTGACCCGGATCCATCGCCATATCTCACGTAAGTTTCTTCCCCTTATCCGACATAGTTTTCCGGATTAGCACATATGCCTTTGCTTCAGCATCTCCCCTTTCCTTATTTTCAGATCACTTTCCGGAGGGTACTCCCATCGCCAGTGCTGCCGTTGCCAAATTCCGCCGAGAGAGGGGTACTCCCGTCGCTCCTGATGGTGAGAGCGTCCCCTTAGACATGGAGGACCTGTTGGTCAGCGTGTCAGCTCGGGTGGAAACCATCAAGAACTATGGGAAAGATCTCCTCGACGTTGCGGTTCGGATCTACAACACTTTTTGGACAAGCGAGAGCGCTCCGAAAAGGATCACACTAATTGCTGAGAAGCTATTGGAAATCGAGACACAACTTGATCTCTGGAGAGAATCCGCCGGGCGTGCCGCAGCAGATACTCTCCTCCATCATATCCCTACGTGGTACGAGAAGATCGTCCTGAGCCTCCTCACACGCCGGCGCACTGGATCCAAATGGACCGATGATCCGGAGTGGGTAGCTCGGCGCCAGGCTTGTGCCTACAGCCTTGTCAAATATTCTCCCATCCATGACTGGGTTGAGGGGCCGAGCTTTCTAGAGTCCGGCGAGGAGGAGCAGATGGAGAACATGGAGGATGGGTCGGGCGAGGATGGAGAAGATGCTGCTTCAGATATTGAAGATAGTGATGATGACGCTGAACTTCCTCCTCCTGCCGCTCCTTAGTGGAAAAAACTTGAAAATTTATCAGATCCCCGGTATGCCGGGTGCAATTGTATGCTGAATACATGATATTTTGCTAATATGCTTGTATGCCGGATTAACTTGGGCGTAGTCCCCGAGTTTAATTTTCTTGTTCGTCCAATTCTCTGGCTCGATCTGTGTCTACCTTGATTCGGTTTTACGACTTAGGAATCCGAGCTTCAAGAATCGTTTTAACAATACTGAGAAACTTTGAGTCTTGGCTCAAAATAATTCAACATAATAACTTGAAAGTAAATACGGGGTTAGTCCGAAAAAGAACAAACGTTAGCTGGAATAAGTTCGTTTCCTTAGTGGTTTTTCATGTGCTACGCAATTCCAAACTTGTTCCCTTGCTTGCCATGAAGCCAATTCTTGTTGGACAGCAGCAAGTCGAAGGGCTGGGTTTCTGGTGCTCACACATTACTAATCCGGGTTAAGCGAAACGAGTCATTCCAGCTAGCGCATAAAAAGTAACAACAACTGTTTATTAAGGCAGTCCCCGAGTTACTGCTCGAGGCTCCGCTATTTCATTGATAAGCTCATTGCCGACATACATACCGACATATGAGATGACTCGGTTACATACACTTCTTAGCTAAGTGTAGAAGGGACGAAGTAATGCTACATTCCATGGTCGCTTCAATTCCTCTCCGGACCTGTCCGCCTTGTTCTTTTCCTGTGGCTTCGCATCTATAAGATAGTAGGAATCATTGTGCAATGCTTTGCTCACAATAAATGGTCCTTCCCATGGGGGGGATAATTTATGCATGCTAGTGGTACGCTGTACCAACCGGAGCACCAGATCGCCTTCCCGGAAGACTTGGGGGCACACTTTCCGGCTATGATAGCGTCGGAGATTTTGCTGATATATGGCGGATCTGGACAGTGCCAGTTCTCTCGCTTCTTCCAGCAGATCAACATCATTTTGCCGGGCTTCTTGCACTTCGGCTTCTGTGTATTGGGTGACCCTAGGCGAATCATGCTCTATGTCGGCTGGTAATACAGCTTCTGCCCCATATACCAGAAAGAACGGCGTGTAGCCTGTTGATCGATTCGGAGTTGTTCTTAAACTCCACAATCCCGCTGGTAGTTCTTCTATCCAGCACCCCGCTGATCTTTGCAGCGGCTCAATGAGCCGGGGTTTTATCCCGGATAGCACTAATCCGTTGGATCTTTCCACTTGTCCGTTTGATGCGGGGTGGGTTACCGAGGCTACATCGAGTCGGATTTTCTTGTCTCGGCAGAAGCGCGCAAATGCTCCTTCCGCAAAATTTGTTCCATTATCAGTTATAATACTGTGTGGATAACCGTATCTCAAGATGATGTCTTTGAGAAATGTCACGGCCGTAGCTCCATCACATTTTCTTATAGGCTTCACTTCGATCCATTTTGTAAACTTGTCCACCATGACCAAGATGTGTGTCATGTTTCCTCTTGCTGGTTTGAACGGGCCAACCATATCCAAGCACCACACAGCAAATGGCCATGTAATTGGTATGATTTTGAGTTCCGACATAGGCATATGTGTCTTGGTGGCGTACCTTTGACAACCATTGCATTTTCTCACCAGATCTTCTGCTTGCTCCAAGGCACTTGGCCAGTAGAATCCATGCCGGAACGCCTTTGCCACTAAGGCCCGGGATGAGGCATGATGCCCGCATTCTCCTTGGTGTATATCTCGGAGGATGTTAAGTCCTTCTTTCGGGTCAACACACCGCTGGAGGACTTTGGTTACACTCCGTTTGTACAGCTCGGAATTGATGATTGTGTAAGCTTTGGCTCTCCTCTGAGTTTGCCTGGCTAGCACTTCCTCAGTGGGTAAGGTTCCATCTTTCAAGAATTGGTATATAGGCAGTGCCCAAGCTGGTATCGCTCGCGTAGGGAAATCTCCTCATCAATTTCCATTCGATCCACCGGCATAACTTCAGCCGGATCATGCTGAACAGTCCCCGGGTCTAGCGAGGTAGCCCCCGGGTCTACTGAGGCAGTCCCCGTGTTTGCCGAGGTAGTCCCCGGGTTCGGCGTGCTACCTCCCATGTCAATGTCCATGGGCTCAGCTCCGGATTCCGCGCTTTCCGGGACATAGATTGAGTCGGTTCCTGGGGACGGCCTGATAGATGGTTTTTTGAGGTGATCCAATGCTACGCCCGGTGGAATTGCCTGTCGGGTCGATCCGAGCTTTGACAGCATGTCGGCAACTTCATTTTCCACGCGAGGTACATGGTGAAATTCGCATCCCTCAAAGTAACCCGAGATCTTCTGCACATGAAATCTGTATAGTGCCATGTTTGGATCCAGGGCGTCCCACACTCCGGACACTTGCTGTATTACTAGATCCGAGTCGTGAAAGCATATTATCCGACGTATGCCAATCTCCTTTGCCACTTTGAGACCATGCACAAGAGCCTCGTACTCAGCGACATTGTTCGATGCCACGAAATGGATCTGTGATACGTACTTGAGCTGATCCTTCTTTGGCGAGGTAAGCACAACCCCGGCACCTAACCCGGTTTTGGTTTTTGATCCGTTAAAGTGCATCCTCCAGTAGTTCGGATCAGGTGGCGGTGGTTCGTATTGCACCTCGGCCCAATCCACGAAAAAGTCCGCCACAACCTGAGACTTGATTGCTTCTCTTCTATCATACTGGGGTGCGTAAGGTGCTAGCTCAATTGCCCATTTCGCAATTCTGCCATTCGCATCTTCGTTACCCATTATCTCGGATATGGGGGCTTCGCATATCACTTTGATGGGATGCTCCTCAAAGTAGTGCTTTAACTTCTTTGCCGCCATATAAACACCGTATGCCACCTTTTGAAAATGCGGGTAGTTCTGTTTTGAGGCAGACAATACCTCGCTCAAGTAATACACTGGCCTCTGCACCGACTTACCCTCTTCATCACGCTCCACTACAATCACTGCACTTACAACTCGGTTAGTTGCGGCTATGTAGAGCAACATTGGCTCCTTTGACAGTGGAGAAGCTAACACTGGTGCAGTGGCCAACATCTTTTTTAAATGGGCAAAAGCTTCATCGGCCTGCGGCGTCCAAACGAATTTATCTGACTTTTTCATGAGTTGGTAGAGAGGCAGTGCCTTTTCCCCTAACTGACATTCAAACCGACTCAACGACGCCAGACATCCAGTGAACTTCTGGACATTGTTGAGACACTTCGGCAGCTCCATTCGTTCGATGGCTCGGATCTTAGTTGGATTAACCTCGATACCTCGGCTGGAGACGAGAAATCCAAGTAATTTCCCAGCCGAGACACCGAAGGTACATTTCTCCGGGTTAAGCTTCATCCGGAATCTCCTCAAGTTCGCGAATGTTTGCCTTATGTCGTCAAGGAGCGTTGCGCTTTCCTTGGTCTTAATAACCACATCATCCACGTAGACTTGTACGTTTTGACCTATTTGATCGTGCAAACATTTTTGCATACATCTTTGGTACGTTGCACCTGCATTTCGTAAACCAAACGGCATAGTGTGATAGCAATAAGCCCCGTACGGGGTAATAAAGGCAGTTTTTATTTGATCATCCGGGTTCAGAGGTATCTGGTGGAAACCAGAATAGGCGTCAATGAATGACAACAGTTCACATCGCGCGGTAGAGTCAATGACCGGATCTATCCTCGGCAGTGGAAATGGATCTTTTGGACACGCCTTGTTCAGGTTCGTGTAATCGATACACATACGCCAAACCACTGCCACGTTTGGATCATCCTTCTTCTTTTCTACCAACACCGGATTAGAAAGCCAATCCGGATACAGCACTTCCATGATAAATCCAGCTGCTAGCAACCGAGCTATCTCGTCACCAATGACCTTTCTCCTATCCTCGGCGAAGCGTCGGAGAGGTTGCTTCACCGGCCTTGCTCCGGGTCTTACGTTCAAAGAGTGCTCGGCCAACTCCCTCGGAACACCTTGCAAGTCCTGTGTGGACCAAGCAAAAATATCCCGATTCTCACAGAGGAAGTTGACGAGCTCGCTTTCTTATTTGTCAGTTAACCTGGCACCAATTGTTACGGTACGCTTTGGAAGCATATTATCCACTGGAATCTTCTTGGTGTCCTTTGCGGCTTGAAACGAAACGCTTCCATGGAGGTTACTTAACGCCGGCATATACTGCTGCGCGGACTGAGCTAATGCCGCCACCTCTTGGATTTTTCTTTTCTCTTGGGCAATTACGAGTGACTCGGCTAGGTTGGACCCGGCTGAGGCGCACTCAATAGAACGTCGGAAATCCCCATCGATAGTAATTGCTCCATTTGGCCCGGGCAACTTCATCTTCAGATAACTAACGTGGCAACTTGCCATGAACTTGCTCAGTGCTGGTCTCCCGAGTAACGCATGATACGCGCTTTCCAAGTTCACCACCTCAAACTCCAGATTCTCAGTTCGGCAGTTATCCCTCGTGCCGAATAGCACGTCGACCCGGACTTTGCCTATGGGTTCACAGGAGATGCCTGGTACGATGCCATGGAAAGTTGTTCTTGTAGCCTGGAGCATGTTCTCCGAGATGCCCAACTTGCGCATTGTATCCGCATACATGATGTTAATGCTACTGCCATTGTCAATCAGTACCTTGGAGAACCTCACATTAATGTTTGGTCCAATGAACGTCGGATCTAACACTAGCGCATACGAGCCCGGTCTTGGCATAAGCTTGGGATGATCTTTGACGCTCCAGGTGATTTCCTGGTCCGACCAAGACATGTACCTCGTCACTGCAGGCATAACCGCGTTAACCTCCATATGTCGGTGCTGCAAGCTCTTCCTATCTGTTTCCTCTGTTGTGAACACACAATAGCTCTGGTGATGTTCCATGTACTCATTCCTTCCCTTGTTTCCGGAGTACCTCTGATCCGGTTGTTGCTGGTTTTCCACCTGATGCACTGCATCCCTTCTCTCATTGTTGTCATACCTCGGCGGAGGGGGAGGCAACATTAGTTGTTGCGTGTTTGCTCCGGAGAGCAATTGCTGCCGGGGTAACTCCTGCCGAGGTTGATCATTCCGGGGTGCCTGAGCATTCCCCGAACCACCTTGTTCTATCTTGCGCATCCACTCACATTGCCTCGTTGTGTGACCCGCCAGGCTGTTCGGATTTGGCGTGTGAAACTTACACGGCTGGTCCAACATTGACTCATAGGTATACCTCGGACGGTCTTTCTTTTCTTGCCATTGCTTCTTCTGCTCCGGAGTCCATGTTTTCTTGCCATCATTTTGGGGAGTCCATTCCCGTCCCGTTTTCTGGCGTTGGTTGCTCCCTGCTCCGGGTTGATCTTGATTCACTGTTGCAACTTGTTGCGAACTATACCGATGATCCGGTCTATCGTCTCTCCTTTTTCCTCTGTAATCGTTCCTTCGGGATGACCCGGCTCCGTCCCTCTGATAGTACTCCTCATTTGACTCGTTCGACGCGATCCTGGGTTAAGTCGGGTCACCCAAAGCATATGAATCCGCGATCCGGATCATCTCTGCCAACGTGACTGGCATTTTCCTTTGCAATGTCATCCACAACTCGCTGCCATATCTGCACCCTTGTGCGAACCATGCTATAGCCTGTGACTCTATGACTCCCTTACGCGAGTTTCTCACGGTACACCACCGGGTCAAGAATTCACGATCTGTTTCATTAGATCTCTGCTTGCATATCGCCAGGGTCTGCGGTCTATTCGGTCTCTGATATGTACTTGAGAAGTTTCTGATAAACATTTCTTCAAAATCTATCCAGCAATTGATGCTTCCGGGTGGCAAATTATTCAGCCATACCCTAGCCGGACCTTCCAACATCTGGGGTACGTATCGTACAACCCATCTCAAGTTGCCAGTTGCAATTTTCACAGCTGTAGCATAGTTTATCAGCCAATCCTCTGGCCTGGTACTGCCGTCATACGTCTTCGTGCCCCTGGGCAATTGGAAGTTGGGTACTGGCGGTTCCTTCATGATCCGGGGTCCAAAGCACGCTGGACCCGGAGGACCTTGACATTCGATCTGTTCCGACCTATACAGGCGATCCAGCTTTAACCTGGCGTCATCCGGCATCAAATCCCTGCTTCCCAATCTCGACCCTATCACATGATAGTCCGGTCTTGCGTATCCCGCATTCATCATCTCCGAGTCTCCGTCATTGTATCGGTCTTGCTCTCGTTGTGCTCCTCTCTGTTGTATACCTCGGCCGGCACTTTGCTCTTGCCTTGGTATATTCCGCTGCTGCGGTTGACCTGCTCCTGCCGAGTTTCACTATCCGGCATTGCCGTTGGCAGCATTCCCTTGACCGGCATTGCCTTGGTCGTGATTACCTCGGCCAGCTTCACCTCGGCTCACACTTCGTCGATTGTCGTTTTTCCGCATCTCTTTTTCTTTTCCCGCACGCGTTGGGTCGTATGGAACGATCTGCTTGTTCCGTCTGGCCGAGGTTACTACCTCTTCTCTCCTTGGGCCACCATGAGGCGACGATGCGGCTCCAGCGGATTTCTCCAGGTTACCCATCACCGAATGGACGATCTTTGAAGCTCCAACTCTCTCCGGGTTACCTCTCAGCAGTTCTTCGTTCTGCCTGTTCGCGATCCGAACCAGCTCGTTAACCTGGTCTTGCTGCCTCTGACGGGCCTCACCCGTCAGACCCTCTAGCTCGGATGCAGCAGCGTCTGCTGCCCTGAGGTTCTTCGCCGGTGTGCTGTACCTCGGCAACCCCACAGACAGATAGTTTTCCGACCCTTCTGGTCCATCATCACCTTCTCTGTTCATCTCACTCATGAGATTTTTCCCTTTTACCCTTACTGCATCAAACTTGTTTGCCTTCGCGTACTCACGCAGCGTCATGTTCAACGACTGCTGAGCCGCTGCTATTTTCTTTGCGCCCTCCAGTATCTTTTGCCGGGTCTCCTCTAGCTCGGCCTGTGCCTGAGCCGGATCTACCACTGCTGCCACCGGGTTTGCCAAGCTATCCATAGCTTCCCTCAGCATGTTCTCAGGCCTCTCTAGCGGAGGACCCCTAGCTTTCCTCGGTGCCTTAGGCGTTACCTCCGGGTCTGGAGCTGGATCCTTGCTCATGCCCGCGCCTGGCGCAGTCATCATCACCTCTGCATGGTCCGGGGAGCGAGCGATACGCGCCCCGCGAGCCACAGTGAGGGGTGGTTCTCCTGCATCGACGACGCGACGCAGATGAACGCAAGACACGTCCACAGCAACGTAGACCTTGTGCGCACCGAGCTTGACGAAGATGCCGTTGCGCGGAAGGGGGCACATGCCGAAGCAGCCAGCGTTGTCACTGACGTAGTCTAGCGCTCCAAAGCGCTGAACGAGCCCGGAGACGATGCGTTCGCCGGTGCCGATGAGGTTTCCCGTCCGGATCTTCACCCCTGCTAGCGCCGCTAGCCCCACGGTGGGCGCCAACTGTCGTGGTGGTGTCACGGCAGATGCCATGGATAGGCTAAAGGTGGGGACTAATATGCGCTAGGGGAATCCAGGGAGGGATAGTAGAGTGATTCTCTACACAGAAGCTTTGTATTGATGTTCTATCTCCAAGATTACAAGTGCTCCTTAAGCTGTATTGACAAGAGGAGGAAGAAGAAACTCTCTTAGTCTTGCCTACTAACTAGCCCAAGAACCCTAGATCCACTAGTGCTCAACCAACTAGAATTCTCCCAACTCTGTATCCAGAAAAAACCCAACCCCTCTACCAGAACCCTAACCCCCCTTATATAGTGGTGGTTCGGTCTTGGCCTAGGGCATACGTGGAGGCATATTCCTAAGAATATGCCCCCTCCCAAAGTAGTAACCCGACAAGGGTGCTTTTCCCCCCGTCACACTTGCTTTAGCAACGTAGCCTCTGCGGCGCCCGCGTCAGCCGACGTGAGCGCCATCACCCTTGTCGGCCACGATCCGGTGGTCCTGCCCTTGCTTTATTCGCTCATCCAGTACGCACCGGGCCTTCTTTTTTGACCAGAGAGATTCCTTCCTTCTCCTGGAAGCCAAGCGAGGACCCGGATCACAGTAGATCCGGCCACACCTGTTCCTGCATATAGGTTAAACAAGCATTTCCGACTTACTCCTTAAGTCGGACAAGACAACATTAGGCGTCCCCTCCTGGCCCGGGTTACTCCGTGATCCGGCCTGCCTTGAGGTGACTCGGCCAGCATCCGCTTTGACCTTGCCGACCCTCGGCTAACTCGGCCCTTATACCCCGGAGTGACCCTACCCGGGGGTATCCCCCCAACATATCTGAATATGTAATAATATTAAAGGTTTGGATGTAGTGACTTTGGACTAGTACCAAAATAATGCTATATAGGCATTTCTAGTCACTTTAAATCAGTAATTATTAAACTTAAACTTATTAAAATGTGATCCAACCCTTAAATCACATTCCCATATGTTAGAATATGTGGTGATGACATGTGTCCACATGATCCCATATTTTCATTGGAGAATATTAAATCTTAGTTATTTTCAATGAGTAGAAATTAGTTTTCTCAAATAAAAAGAATGAAGATAGTTCATTAAAACCTTGTGATGTTGTGATGATACTAGATCATCAAAGGTGTGCCTTAGTGTGCTAAGTAGACTAGTTAAGTATTGTTTGGTGATTGTGTATTCTGTATGTATTTATAGACGATAGTACCGACCAAGTCTACGAGGAGGAGGAGTTCTACCAAGAGGAGGAGGAAGAAAACTTCAACCACTGCACTACCCAAGGCAAGCTAACACTTGCAAGTATTATACCTAGCAAGCTAGCACTATGCAAGTTAACCAAGCAAGTGATTACTTGCAAGCCATCATTTAACAATGCAAGATCACCCTTGCAAGCTATTGTTAGCAAGCTAGAATTAAACTAGATAACCTAAGCAAAGGCATTAGGCATGCTTTGGTTATACCATTTTTGACTTATACCTACTCTAAGTTTTATTTACAAGCTTTACTTTCTTTACTTTACCAAAGTCTTTTACTTGTTTAAAGGTAGCATAAAGAGTATAAAACTTGACCTATTTAGTTATACTTAGATGTCATTCTATGGCATGAGATTGAGATTAGCATCCCACATTAGTGAACACTCTTAACTTAGTAGTTTAGAGCTAAACCAAAACTTGATCAGTTTAGATGGGAATACTTGGTGAAAATGATTTGTGAAAACCTTGGAATGATGAGTCATTCTATTGAGATGATTTGACATGTGTTGAGAAACACCAATGGTTTATGATGATGAAAATGTTGAGGAATGAGACATAGCCCTTTTACAAAACTGATGGTTGGGTTCAGATGCGATACCATTTCAATTTTACCGTACAACCACAATACCTGAATTGGGTAAGGCTTAGCCAGAAGTTTATATGCATTAGTATTAGTTCCCTCGCAGGAGAGGTTTGAGCTGAGGCTACCTCTTAATGTTGTCCACCTATGTAGTGCCCAAGATGACAGATGGTCATGGTTGGGAGGCCATGCTCATAGAAGAGGTGCTTATACTAGAGTGTGTAAAGGAAAGGTTATGTTTGATTATCTGCATACTAAGTATGATGATTCAGGGTTATCCCTGACAGATGTATCGAATCTTGTGGTGAAAATGTACCACCTCTGCAGAGTGTCAAACTATTCAAATAGCCGCGTCCGCGGTTATGGACAGTTGAAGTGGCCATACTGTCCCGTTGTCAGATGTTTTCAAAACAACTTATAAAATGAATTGTGACATGACTTGACCACAACAGAGTTGTGACTATGATAATTAAGTTCCCACTTAGGTGTTTTCAAACTTCATTTATCTTTCTTTGTTTCTGAACTCAGCTTAGGTTTCAAACTTAACTTTACAATTAAACTTAGAGTTAGCATTCCTACTAGAACTATCTTACTTGGTAGCAATAGTTTGCGAGTACTTAAAGAGTACTCATGGGTTTTGTCCCTGGCTATTCCTATGGCCAGACTACGAAGGAGATTACCAAGATGAAGGACAACAGGACAACTATGTTAACTAGGACTATCTCCCATCGTCAGCATTGCCTGTGACTCTAAAGATGGACCCCACCGCTATGCTATTTATTCCGCTACTTGATTGTACTAAGACTGGATCATGAGATCCTTTATTTGTCGTAAGACCTTATAATGGTTTGTAATGGATGATGTACTGTGATATCCAATCTGTTATGTCTCGAAAAAATGGTAATCCTGGGATTGCGATGTATGGCATAACTGGCATCTGGTATTAAAAATCTGGGTTTTGACAACTGCAAATTAATAATGAAAATGAGGGAGGCAACAAAAAATCTTAAAAATGAGGAGAACATTACAAATAGTTTTTCTAAATATGCTTGTGTTAAAGATTTCCTTGCAGATGAAAGGACTTGTGCAATGATTAAAACCCTTGGTATTGATTCTTACTCAGTGAAGAAAATTATTGAGAATTATGCAGGGCATTTACAGGTACCTACAGATTGGGAACCCCATAAACCCCTTGAAGAAAAGAAGAGTGCAAGAGAAAGTGCGCTAATGGAAGAGTTCTCCTCTGCACCTATTCAAGAGAATATCAAGAAAAAGCAAAAATAGGAAGAACAAATAAACAGAAGATTAAAGAAACCAGAAAAGAACCCCAAAGCTACCAATATAAATAATGTTATATTGAAGGATCTTATGGAAGCACAAATAGTGGATAATGAAGTGGTTATTCTAGACTTTGAAACCTCGGAATTCATCGAAGGTAAGGTACGAGGTAACGAAACCTATAAACCTATGACTCCTATATATTATGGAGAAACTTTCTTATACGGAATTCGTGAGCCAATTTCCACTATAAACATTATACCTTCATCACTTTATGAGGAACTTTGCTACAATTTAAATAATCCATATGTGGAAACAGTAGACACTACTATTAAATTGTGTAATAGAACTAATATAAAACCGGACGGTGTTATCAGAAATATCTATGTCTTTATTGGATCACTCATGTACCCCCTTGATTTTCATACTGTTGATATGCCTCGAGATTCTTTTTGTCCTATTCTTTTAGGTAGGCCTTTTGTTTCCATAACCAAAGCTCGAATTGATAATAAGAAGGAGCCTATTTCAATGATGTTTGGAGAAGAGTAAATGGCATTCCACTTCGCTAAACTAAAGAACAGGCCATATGAAGTGGAAGATATCAAGGAAGAGAAAACAATTGCCGAGATGGCCACAATTCATTTCAGTACTCCGCAAGATGAATTAGAGAGGAGCCTAATTAATTCGGAGGAAGCACCAGATGATGAGGAGAGAGAAGACATGGATGATTACCTTGGTTCAGTTCTGGAAGCACAAAATACACATGACTATGAAGAAATGGTAGAAAAGGAGATGAAGAGCCAATTGAATTGAAACAACTTCCAGACGATATGAGGTACGAGTTTTTAGATAATAAAAATAAATGTCCTATTATTATTATTAAAAATCTATCAGAAAATGAAACAAATAAACTCATTTCGGTCTTGATTAAGCATCATGAAGCCTTTGGATATACTCTAAGTGATATTAAAGGAATAGATCCATCTATTGTAACACATAAGATTACCATGCTTGATGACGCTGAACCTGTAGTTGATACACAAAGAAGGCGTAATCCGAAAATGAAGGAAGTAGTAAGAAAAGAGGTTATGCGCTTGTTAGATGCTAACGTAATATATCCTATTTCCGACAGTAAGTGGGTTAGCCTAGCTCATTGCATACCAAGACAAGGGGGTCTTGATGCTGCTATGAATGAGGATGGTGAGCTAGTTCCTGTAAAACCTATTGTTGGATATCGCATGTACATTGATTTTAGGAAACTAAACCATGAGACACAGAAAAATCATAAACCTATACCATTTATGAATAAATTTTTAGAAAGACCTATTAATAATTCATATTTCTATTTTCTTGATGGTTATTATGGATATTCTCAAATTTCTATACAACCGGAAGATCAAGAGAAAACAACTTTCACTTGCCCTTATGGCACATATGCTTATAGATTAATTCCGTTTGGCTTATGTAATACAGCTGCGACTTTTCAAGAATGTGTTCTAAAAATCTATGATGATCTTGTTGAGAAGACTATGGAAGTTTTGACAAATGATTTCATTGTTTGTAGAACAACATTTGATAATTGCCTCTACAATTTAACCAAAGTTTTGGAGAGATGTAGACAATCAAATTTTGTTTTGAATTGGGAACAATGTCGTTTCATGGAAAGAGAAGGTAAAGTTTTTGGGTATAAGGTTTCAGAGAAGGATATAGAAATAGATAAAACTAATATAAATGCTATAGAAAATCTTCCAATACCTCTGGACATAAAAAACTTAAAAATGTTTCTGGGACATGCAACTTTTTATAAGCGTTTTATAAAAGATTTTGCTAAAATATCTATGCATCTCACCAAACTTGTTGAGAGAGAAACTCCATTCTACTTAGATCATGACTGCATTGCAGCTTTTAAGAACCTTAAAAACAAATTAGTTTCAACATCCATCATGCAATCTCCAAAATGGGATGAAACTTTCGAAATCATGTGTGATGCTAGTGATTATGCTTTAGGGGTTGTGTGAGGACAGCGAGACGGAAATAATTTAAATATTATTTATTACGCTAGTAGAACTCTTAATAAGATTCAGAAAAATTATGCTACTACGAAAAAAAGTTTCTAGCTATAATTTTTGCTTAAGAGAAATTTAGATCTTACATCATTAATTCTAAGGTAATACTTCATACGGATCACTAAGCTTTGCGTCACCTCCTTGTGAAAAAGGATGCGAAACCCCAGGCCCGAGCAGACGGGAGTGCCTCTTGTGCGGCTACATAGGGCCCGAAATTTTGAGGGGCCTAAAATTTGTGTATAGCCCTATATACGTATAAAGGTCTGGCAGCAAAAAAAATATTGCAGCCCATTGCAGGGAGTTCGTTTGTATGGAAATAAGCATCGATCAATAAAATTAATTGATATGGGCCGGCCTTATGCGATGTGGTCTATCTTCGATCAGAAAAAGAAGTAGCCAGCGATCGATCAATTGATCTGTTACAGAGTCCTAACGGCTAGTCGCGACTAGCGGGACAGTCAGTTCGTCTTATGCCACACGCCGACGCTAGTTGTGGATTCCAGTCCCAATTCCCATCCGTCGCCATCGTCTGCTATTAGCCGATCAATCGCGAATTATCGACCAGCAGGTGAGTGCATCACTCATCTGTTCTTCTCCTTTACAGGTTACTTCGATTCCAATCAATTTCGGTCCTCGTCTCATTTATTAGTATCTCAGTTGACCATTTTGTTCATCTCTTCTATAACTAGTGTTTAAATAATTAAGATCCGAGTTCAAGTCACCATGGGAAAGAATCTGGTGCTCAAAAGTGCAAGATCAAAGACAAATAACAAGAGCTGATTAAATCTCAAAGATGGGCTATAGACAGGTTTATTACTAAAGAATCTCAAGTCTCATCTGATAATCGGTCAGCTTACTTCTACCCTTTCATCCGATAATCAAAGAGGGGCTATCTAATTGCTATATAAGATAATTTGACACATATATTATAATTGTTGCATAGTTAAAAAATAGCGCCATAGGGTACCATTTTAGAGTTTCCCATGGGGGCCACAAATTTTACCAGCTCGGCCCTGCGAAGCCCAGGTGGATTAGGTGGGTTTTATTACTGCAAGAATATGATTTGCAAATAGTAGAAAGGGGGGTAAGGATAATCCAGTAGCAGATCATCTCTCTAGGATGGAGGGAATAATTACTAACCCCGTACCTATAAATGAGTCATTTTTAGGAGAATATTTAGCAAATTTTAAAATTGCTGATCCTTGTTTTGTGGATTATGCTAACTATCTCGCAGTAAAATTTGTACCTCCTGGTATGACAAGAAATCAAAGAATGAAATTCGTTAATGATCTTAAATATTATTTTTGGGATGATCTGTATCTATATCGTCATGGACCTGACGGAATGATTCGGAAGTGTGTTCGTAACCATGAAATGAATGCAATTTTGCAAGCTTGTCATGATAGCCCATGTGGAGGACATCATGCAGGTGATGGCTCAGTGTACAGCGCCAGAAAAGTGCTAGTGCGATGTTGATATAGAGCTCGTTGGGAACCCCAAGAGGAAGGTATCATGAGCACAGCAACAAGTTTCCCTCAGTTATGAAACCAAGGTTTAATCGAACCAGTAGGAGCAAGGAAACACCCCAAAGGTGTTACTAGTTGAGCCTTGGCAGGGCGCACTACCGGTGCTAGTAGCAACGTGGAGACCTGCACAACACAACCACAAAAGTTTGTCCCCAACTTGCGATGAGGTTATCAATCACACCGTGTTTTACGGAAAACAAAGGATTAAACGTATCGAATGGAAAGAAGTTAAAGTTTGCAGAAAGTAAACACAAAGCAGTAAACAGTTTGTAGATTGTATGTAAAGAAAAAGGACCGGGATCCATAGTTCACTAGAGGTGGCTCTCCTTCAGATAGATAACATGCTGGGTGAACAAATTACAGCGGGGCAATTGACAAACATTGAGAAAGCAATACATGCATATACTAATCATCTTGACTCCTTTGAAACTTGATTGGACATTACAACATTATACATAGACCGTCATCCAACTGCATCTATGACTAATAATCCACCTTTAGGTTATCACCGGAACCCCCTCCAGTATTAAGTTGCAAGCAACAGATTATTGCTTTACGAACTGCGTGTAAAGTAAATAGTACGATTATTCTATGAACAAAGGATTGTTGTTTTCTCCCTAGTAGCAACAACACATCTAGTACCTTAGAGATTTCTGTCACTTCCCCAAATTACTAGAGGCATGAACCCACTATCGAGCATAAATACTAACTCTTGGAGTTGCTAGCATCTACTTGGCCAAGATAGCTACTAACAACAGAAAGCATGCAAGATCTCAAATAACAAAGACATGATATAATCAATAATCAATCTGAAATAGCATCTCAATATCCATCGGATCCCCGCAAACACAACATGTATGAATTACAAATAGATGATCTTGATCATGAACGGAGCTCACAAGATCTAAACATGAAAGCACAAAGGAGGAGAAACTAGCCATCTAGCTACTACATGGATCCGTAGTCCAAGGATGAATTACTCACGCATCACACCGGAGGCTTGCATGGTGATGAAGAAGGCCTCCAGGGTGAATTCCCCTCTCCGGCAGGGTGCCGGGAAGAGCTTCAGATCCCTCCCGATCTAGGGATGGAGATGACGGCGGCTATAGACTCTTTCATGGATTTTTGATCGGGTACTTAGGGTTTTCGTCCCGAGGGCATCTTATATGTGGAAGGAGAGGCCGAGGGGGGTGCCTGGGCTGGCCACACCACCCCCTGGCGCGGGTCAAGGCTGGCCGCGCGGCCAGGTGGTGTGGCCGCCCTCTGGCCCCTCTCCGTCTCGTATTCTGGCATCTGATGACTTCCGGAAAAATAGGCACTTTGGCTTTTGTCCCGTCCAATTCCGAGAATATTCATTTTCTGACTTTCCTAGAACCAAAAACAGCAGAAAACAGGCAGCTGGCACTGTGGCTCTTGTTAATAGGTTAGTCCAAGAAATCATATGAAAAGTACTCCAAAGTGTGGACAAAACACAAGAAAGTGGATAAAACCAAGCATGGAACATCAAAAATTATAGATACATTTGCAATGTATCAACATCCCCAAGCTTAACTCCTGCTCGTCCTCGAGTAGGTAAGTGATAAAAAGAAAGAATAATTTTTGAGGTGACATGCACCATCAAAGACTTGACCAAAGTATTTGTAAAACATTGAAAGCTAGAATCATAGTACTTCAATCATAACATGAAAGACAAAGTTCTATCAATAAGACAAAGAAACTATGATGCAACATGAAAAGGCACAAACAAAAGATTCATGAATAACAATGCTTTGCAAGACGTTTGTTTTTTTCACATAAAGAAAACATAGCATAATAGTATTCAACTTGTCCCTCATAGAGTAGCAAATATAAATGCATAGGACACCTTCAAAGTTCATAAGAGTGACTAGATACAAATAGTTTAAAACAAGCAATATCAAGTTATGCATCAATGAACTAGTCTTGGGACAATGCACATAGAGCTAAGAATGACCACTATGCTCTCAAAGTAGGTGCATAAAGATAGAAGGTGGAGACTCAATATAATGGTGGAAGAAAGGCCTTTTTATAAAAGGAAGTAGGTATTCAAGTCTCATAAAGAGCTTCCAAAAATTATGGTACTTCTAGCTTTCAGCTCTCATTGCCCCTATCATAAGCATCTTGAAGTGATTAAGGTTAAAGTGAAAAAACTATGGTCTACATGCTTGAAGAAGTATAAGTCAGAAATCTCATGTCCCTTGTATACGAGGGCCGCTCCTCATGCTACTCAAGTTTAGTCACCGGTAAGTTCTTGTCATTGTAAGTACATGTGTATCATAGAGAACCGCCAACGGGGTACCCCTTGCCCGATGATACGGAAGAATCCCCATATCAAAATGACAAGGCAAGCAGACAACGAGCATCTCAGCAATCTTCTTATTTACCATGGGAATATGGTGCTTTTTTCTCTCTTTCCTCTTTTCATAATATCTCTTTTTTTCTTTTTCTTTTCTCTTTTTTCTCAATATAGGACTCTTTTTTTATAAGAAGAATGCTTCATAGACAGCTCATTATGGTTACGCTGCAGGTTTCCACCATGTCAGCATGGATTAGACCAGCGGCCCACGCGTTTCTCTAACACATATACATAACTCCATGGACTTACAAGCTCCCCTTTCATTTCACACCGACGACATCCATATACAAAAGAGCATGATATCAACTAGGTACAAGTACCAAGTGCAATGTTGAAAGCGTTCCCCATGAAAGCATGGTTCTGCTAATTCCCAACAAATAAGTGCAAGCATATACAACATATACGACACAATGGTTCAAGTTTATTAAGGGCAACAAAAGTAAAGTGTGCCATCAAGTTTGTGAGAGCTTTAATCACTAGTTTTCTCATATCAAGTTTAATTTGGAAGGTAAACAAAAGCATGAATATACTTGGAATATCATAAGCTAGTAGGTAGGTATGGTGGACTCTTTGTGATAACTTGGTTTAGGGAGTTGGATGCATGAGTGGAACTCATACTTGGTTGTGGAGGCTAGCAAAAGACTAGGAGCGACAAACTAAGAGAGCAATAATGGCCATAATCATGCAGAGCGACAAAACATCATTGATCAAAGCATAAAGTAATACTACAAGTTGAAAACTAAAGGATAATAAAGGCTATGGTGACTTGAGATAGTCATAACATGGTGTGAGCATGGGCCAAGTCAACCCAAATAAAGCATCAAAGGAGAATACCACTATACTATGCTTTAATATGCTAAAAGAACGCATGATTCATCCAAGGCACATTAAGCAATCTCAATTGTTTATAACAAGTCATGCTACAAAAAAGAATACTAAGCATAAAACCAAAACAATATCAAGCATGGCATGACAATGCATAGGACACAGTCAAAAACGAGCTCTTTTTACCACATAAGCATGAACTTTCCTACTCTTTTCCAAACCAAACTAAACTATTTGCAAACCAATGTATGAAAGAGGGGGTCCAACCAATTTATTCAGAAAACTAAGGAAACAAAAGCAAACAAAAAACCAAAACAAAAACGAAAAAGAAGACGCTCCAAGAACAACACAACTGTGCATGAAACAATAAAAATGAAGCATTTGGAAGAAACCTGGAATTTTTATTGATGAAGAAGGAAATGCCTTGGGCATCCCCAAGCTTTGACGCTTGTACTTATTGGATATTTCTTGGGGTGACACGCGTGTCATCCCCAATCTTGAGCTTTAGTCCATCCTTCATCTCATTACTCATTCCTTCCATACACCTAAAATTTTTCCTTCATACAAAACTTCACACAATCTTTATTAGCAACATTAGTGCACTCAATATAATAGGTCTTAAGGTTCAGTTATAACACCAAATAAACTTCCATTAGAACACTAGATACTGTAGCACTTCCCTCAAAAATCTCAATTCCCCAAAAGAACTAAAAAAGGAACCAACAAGAAGCAAATGCAGAAAATGGCAGAAATCTGTCAAAACAGACCAGCAGGTAAAGACGAATTTTTTCGAAGACCTTCTGTTTCTCAAATCAAAAATTGTTGAACTAACGAAAGTTAGAAAACAACCTGGGGCAGAAGCACAAAAATTCACGCCTCAAAAAGACTTTCAGAGAGTTTACACGAATTTTTACGGTGAAGCACAAAAATCTGTTTCGGGACAACAACTTTCCCAATCATTACTTCTCTCTCATTAGAGGTTACTCTTGGCACAAAAAGCAAATAAAAAGGATAAGGAGCGGTTATTACTGAAGTAATAACTTCCAAGACTCATCTAAAACTTTCGGGTTATCTCCCAATAAGTACTTTTCTTTAACGCCTTTAAGTTAGACATAAGAAGCAAAAAAAAGAATCAAGTGTTCTAAAATGAAGAAGCATTAAAATCAATACCAGAAATATTTTCAACAAGGCAAGGTATATCATCCAAATAAGTTCTAGAGGATCCTCTATCAATGCTCTTAGGTTCACTATTCTCATCAAAAGGGTTTGCAGGAACAATCCAATCAAGATTCTTTTCTATGGCATCATGTATTGCTACTAGTTTAAAGGGTATTGGTACCTTAGGTTCCTCCCCATTAGGTTCGGTTTTATTCATGTTTTATCATGTACCAACAACATCTACACATGAGCCTAGCATATTTAAACGTTCAAAGACTTTCCTAGCTTTCTTGGCAACATCATAGAACTCCTTAAACAAAGTTTCTAGAATAAAATCCCTCTTTTCAGGGTCCTCAATTTCTTTAAGCTTAAGAAACATTACTTGCATTAAAGGGTTGAGGTTAACAAACCTAGCTTCTAACATGTGAATTAAAGAAGCTTCGGCAATCTCATAGTTTGGAGCAAGTTCCGCAAGGGATCTATCCTTAGTATCCTCATGTTTACTAACATGATTAAAGATTTCTTCAACATTATCTTTCCCAATTATAGAACCACTACCAATTGAAAGGTCTTTCAGGATGAATTTAGGGATCAACATGGTGAGCTAAGGAAGAGGTGATAACTAAATGAGACTTAATTTTTTTGTGTTTTTGATAAAGAAACCAAACTAGTGAAACTAATTTTTTTGTGTGTTTTTGATAAGGAAACAAGCAAACAAAGCAAAAAAAGAAACTAAGCAAAACAAAAATAACAAAGTAAAGAGATTGGTTATGAGGAACTCCTCTTGTGAAGATGTCCTTGACTCCCCAACAACGGCGCTAGAAAAATGCTTGATGGCTCAGTGTACGGCGCCAGAAAAGTGTTGGTGCGGTGTTGATGTAGAGCTCGTTGGGAACCCCAAGAGGAAGGTATGATGAGCACAGCAGCAAGTTTCCCTCAGTTATGAAACCAAGGTTTAATCTAACCAGTAGGAGCAAGGAAACACCCCAAAGGTGTTACTAGCTAAGCCTTGGCAGGCGCACTACCGGTGTAAGTAGCAACGTGGAGACCTGCACAACACAACCACAGAACTTTGTCCCCAACTTGCGATGAGGTTGTCACTCTCACCGTGTTTTGCGGAAAACAAAGGATTAAACGTATCGAATGGAAAGAAGTTAAAGTTTGCAGAAAGTAAAAACAAAGCAGTAAACAATTTGTAGATTGTATGTAAAGAAAAAGGACCAGGATCCATAGTTCACTAGAGGTGGCTCTCCTTAAGATAGATAACATGCTGGGTGAACAAATTACAGCGGGGCAATTGACAAACATCGAGAAAGCAATACATGCATATACTAATCATCTTGACTCCTTTGAGACTTGATTGGGCATTACAACATTATACATAGACCGCCATCCAACTGCATCTATGACTAATAATCCACCTTCAGGTTATCATCCGAACCCCCTCCAGTATTAAGTTGCAAGCAACAGATTATTGCTTTACGAACTGCGTGTAAAGTAAACCATACGATTGTTCTTTGAACAAAGGATTGTTGTTTTCTCCCTAGTAGCAACAGCACATCTAGTACCTTAGAGATTACTGTCACTTCCCCAGATTACTAGAGGCATGAACCCACTATCGAGCATAAATACTAACTCTTGGAGGTGCTAGCATCTACTTGGCCAAGATAGCTACTAACAACGAAAAGCATGCAAGCTCACAAATAACAAAGACATGATAGAATCAATAATCAATCTGAAATAGCATCTCAATATCCATCGGATCCCCACAAACACAACATGTATGATTACAAATAGATGATCTTGATCATGAACGGAACTCACAAGATCTAAACATGAAAGCACAAAGGAGGAGAACCAGCCATCTAGCTACTACATGGATCCATAGTCCAAGGATGAACTACTCACGCATCACACCGGAGGCTTGCATGGTGATGAAGAAGGCCTCCAGGGTGAATTCCCCTCTCCGGCAGGGTGCCGGGAAGAGCTTCATATCCCTCCCGATCTAGGGATGGAGATGACGGCGGCTACAGACTCTTTCGTGGATTTTTGATCGGGTACTTAGGGTTTTCGTCCCGAGGGCATCTTATAGGCGGAAGGAGAGGCCGAGGGGGTGCCTGGGCTGGCCACACCACCCCCTGGCACGGGCCAAGCTTGGCCGCGTGGCCAGGTGGTGTGGCCGCCCTCTAACCCCTCTCCGTCTCGTATTCTGGCATCTGATGACTTCCGGAAAAATAGGCACTTTGGCTTTTGTCCCGTCCAATTCCGAGAATATTCATTTTCTGACTTTCCTGGAACCAAAAACAGCAGAAAACAGGTAGCTGGCACTGTGGCTCTTGTTAATAGGTTACTCCAAGAAATCATATGAAAAGTACTCCAAAGTGTGGACAAAACACAAGAAAGTGGATAAAACCAAGCATGGAACATCAAAAATTATATATACATTTTCAATGTATCAGCAAGCAAGCAAACTGCAGCAAAGGTACTTCAATCCGGATTCTATTGGCCCACCTTGCTCAAGGACGCCCATAGGTATGTAGAACACTGTGAAGCTTGACAAAGAAGGGGTAATATAGGTAGGAGACAAGAGATGGCAATGAATTATAGTCTTATAATCGAACCCTTTGATTTATGGGGAATGGATTACATGGGACCTATTATAGAATCAAATGGTTACACCTCATATTCTTGTTGCTGTCGATTATGTTACTAAATGGGTTGAAGCTATTCCAACAAGCCATGCATATGCAGCTGCCTTAGTGAAGATGATCAAGGATGTTATATTCCCTAGGTTTGGAGTTCCTAGATTTTTAATCACTGATGGTGCTTCTCATTTTATGAAAGGAACTTTCAGGAAAATCCTCTGCAAATATAGAGTAACTCACCGCGTTGCTTCATCATATCATCCTCAAACGAGTGGTCAGGTGGAACTCTCTAATAGAGAATTAAAGACCATACTCGAGAAGATGGTGGACAAGTCAAGCAAAGATTGGTCATACAAGTTAAATGACACTCTATGGGCATACCGTACTGTGTTTAAAAATCAAATGGGTATGACACCTTATAAGATGGTATACGATAAGGCATGCCATTTACCTTTAGAATTGGAACACAAATCTTTTTGGGAAATCAAGAACCCAAACTATGATCTTAAAGCAGCGGGAGAAAAACATTTATTATATATTCATGCTTTAGATGAGTTTAGAAGTGAGGCATATGAGAATGCTAGATTGCAAGAAAAAGTGAAAAGGTGGCATGATAGAAAAATAGAAAATAAGGCCTTTAAAAGTGGAGACAAGGTGTTGCTCTATAATTCTCGTCTTAAGTTGTTTCCAGGAAAGGTCAGATCAAAGTGGGAAAGCCCTTATATAGTTGAAGAAGCTTATTCATCAGGAGTAGTGAAGCTCTAGGGAAAACACCCTCTCTTTCATGGGTGGTAAATGGACAACTCTTGAAGCATTATCGAGCAAAAAAAGATATAAGTGAAGTCACCATACAAGTGATCACCCCAGAAGAGGTGATTAAGCAAAGATATACAAGGAATGACAATTGAAAGAAGGATGGAATCGAGACGAAATGAGCAACACTATGGTCAAGCTATTGACCATAAAAGAGCGCTTCATGGGAGGAAACCCATGCGAAATAATGGTTTGAGTAAGTTTTTAAATTTTCAGTTAAGTTTTAATTGTGCTTGTGTTAAATAAGGAACATTTAAAGCTCTAGTTAGGGAAAAAAGATTGATAATGCTAATATTGGTCAAAAATTTAAGCTATCCTTTTTCTATCAAAACTTGATATTTCATTAAGTTTCATATTAATAAAGAATTCTCAGAGAAGCATGTAATTTTTGGAGGATCTAGAAGGTTTAACGACCAATTATACGGCGAGAATAAAATTTCGGGCATATAGTTACGGTCGTATAGTTGTTTCGACGTCACCCCTTCCGTTTACGGAAGGTACTGAAAGTTTAACGACCAACTATACAGTGGGAGTAAAAATTACGACCGTATAGTTGCCTTCATATAGATATCAATGCCTTCGTCAGAATTCTTTTCTAGGGTACTGAAGGTTTAACAACCAACTATACGGCGGAAATAAAAATTCCGCCCGTATAGTTGCCGTCGTATATATATCAACTCGTCTCCAAAATTTTTATTTGGAGTACAGGAGGTTTAACGACCAACTATACGGCGAGAATAAAAATTCCCGCCCGTATAGTTCCGGCCATATAGTTGGTTCCACCATAGAAGGAAAATCTATAGTCGGTTCATAACTATACGGCACGACATATACGGGCCGCACCCGTATAGTTGCTCGTTATGAATTGCGGCTAGGGATTTCGACCTCCCCTTTTAAAGCTGATCGCATCTAACCTTTTTCATTAAGTTTTCGCAGAGCTACAACCTCCAGCCTCGAAAAATCCTCGCCATCCCTATACAAGCCCCTTCTAATAATATCCGTGCAGCAAAGCCATGCAACCCTTCCATGTCAACAAAATTTGGAGGAAGAAAGAAGAGAAGCCCATGAAGAGGATCGAAGAAGTAGAACCTAAAGGATCATCATCTCATCCAGCCCGGAGATCAAGCCTCTCCCAAACTAGGAGCACATTTTCCTGCAAAGGATGGAGATGATGAGGCAAGCATAGCGGGGAAAGAGCAAGGATGAGTATCTCCCTAATCCCTATCATCACAACATATGATCCTATTATAAACCTCATCTCGGTCCATCGCCTCTTAAGCCTAAGAAGGTGCGGCAAGATGAGATTCATGATAAGATCTATTAGTTGGAAAAATCTTCGAAAGCATGTGTTGAAATGATTGGAGAATGGATTGAGTCCTACTGGATGATGAGGAAATACCTTGAGGAAAAGGTCAATGACATTGATGGTAGAGTTGGTTTCTTGATTAAAACTGTTTTTGAGTTGACAGATGAGAAGAAATTCCTCCAGAAGAAAATTTTGAAGCTTCAATACGACATGGCCGAGCTCAGCATTCGCCTTGCAAGCATAGCTAAAGTTTGCAACACAGGGGAAAAAGGCAATACTCTTCCTACCCAGGAGGAGGAATAGGTACCAACAAGGAGTTATTTGATCCCGCTTGGCTTAATTCCAAACTTGGGGATATCTTTAAGACCTTGTAATCTATCTTATAAGTTTTATATTACTATTATAGTTTTGCATTAGTTCAAGCTTAGAAGTAAAGTTTGCATCATTTGAATTTCCTTAAGGAATAGTCGATCCCATTTGTGAAATTCCGAGTTTATTATCATATATGGAGTGATGGATCAAAATATATCGAGCTCCACTAGTAGAAAATGGACCTTTGGTCCAGGGGTATTAGCCCCGGTTTTGCTACAAACCGAGACTAATGCCCCGGTCCCAACAGCTAGATCTGGCCCCAGGGGGTGGCAGGCACTAGCCCTGGTTTGAACGGGACCTTTTGTCCCAGGTCATGTAACAAACCGGGACTAAAGGGTTTCAGGCAGGCTGGGTCAGGCGCTAGACCCTTCAGTCCTGGTTTGTTATACGACCCGGGGTTAAAGGTGGACCTTTAGTCCCGGTTCTAGACACGACCCGTGACTAAAGGTCTGGCTATATCTTCTTCCCACCTGCCCGAGCCACCATTTCAAGCTGGTGGCTCTCCTCTCTCTCTTTATTGCTTCAAGCTCGAGTTCATGCCCTTTTTTTCTCAAGGTTTGTCTATATTTTGTGGTGCCCCATCTATCCAAAGGTTCTAAAAGGTGAGCAACTTCATCCTTTGAACTCTCATTGCTATATTAGCTCATTTCATGCTCTATCTTGTAGATAGATTTGTGGATTTAGTTTGGTAGTAATTTTTGCAACGGTAACATGAGGTCGATGTTTAGATTCTATCTATCATGTATTAATGTAAGGAACTCTAAGGTAAATATCACAATATGTGGATTCTATCTATATATATCTTGTTTTGGCACATAGTCTCGAAATTTGATTTTAGAAGCACACACATGCGTGAGTTCATCATTCTAACTAGCTGGGAAACATATCCTTCTTCATCTACCTGCGTTCAACAAACTGAAAAAATTGTTACAAAGATAGGGTTAATTCATAAAAGCTTGATAAGAAGACATCATAGTACATCTTCGAGAAGCTCCTCTATGGCGAGCTCCTCAAAGATGTCTGGGATAGGATCCTAAGACATCTTCGAGAGAAGCTCCGCCGTAGTGGTGTTGAAGGAAATATGCCCTGAGAGGCAATAATAAAGTTGTTATTATGTATTCCTTATATATGATAGATGTTTATTTTGCATGCTATAATTGTATTGATCGGAAACGTCAATACATGTGTGTTTAATAAACAAAAAGGGTTCCTAGTTATGCCTCTCTTATAGACTAGCTTGTTGATTAACAAGATGATCAAGGTTTCCTGATCATGGACATTGGATGTTGTTAATAACAAGGTCACAGTATTTGTGAAATGATGTGATAAACATTCATCCGAAGTATAGCATTACGATCAAGTCATTATGTTTACATTGCTATAACATCATACGAAGTAATCTTTATCCTTAGACCCTGAGATCATGTTAATTGCTAACACCGGAAAAGTATCTTGATAACATCAAACGTCACACCGTAACAGGGTGACTATAAAGATGGGTTCAGTACTACGAAGGTGTTATGTTGAGGCTCATGGATCAAGAGTGGAATTTGTCAATCCTGATGACGGATAGATATACTCCGGGCCCTCTTGGTGATATCACATTAAGGTAGCTTGCAAGCAAGTGATGTGATCACTAGAATGTTATATCACGGGAACGAGAAAAGAGTGCATGTTGGTAACGAGATCAAACTAGGTATTTGGATACCGATGATCGAATCTCGGACATGTATTATATCATGAGACAAAGGGATTAAATTACAAGCATTAAAGGTTCTCACGATCACAGAAGTCATCGTTGAATATGCAGGAGTCAGTATGGATCTCAGATCCCGCTTCTGATTATTGATCTGAGACGAGTCTCAATCATGTCTGCATTATTCGCGAACCGTAGGGTGACACACTTAAGAGTTACCGGACACCATTTTGGAGCACATATGTTTCAGACGAAAGAATTGCAAAGCGTAGGAATTGTATCGATAGAAACCGGAAATTGTTTTGGGTGAAATTGAAGAAAGTGGTTCTGCATGTGATATTGAAATATTGCAAGGGGTTATATGTGAATGTTTGTTAATTAAATAATTAACAAAATTCTGAATAAATTTAATAAAAGAGTTTTATTAAATGAGAGAGCATTAAACTTAGAGAATTTTAATGCATTTAAAGTGGGGACTTTAAAAGGGAATGTTAAGAGGGATTTTAATCTGGAGGGGTTACCACCACATGACTGGGGGAGGTGAGGGGTCACCCCCCATGCGCGGCCATGGGGAAGGGGTACCCCCTCCTCCTATAAAAGTCCCCCCTCTTCCTCCTTCCTCACACCTCCTCGTGAAGGATCTCTCTCCCCCTCTAGAATTATTCCCCCATGGTCTCGGATTAGCGAGATACATGTTCCTGGTGGCATTTCGTCTGGAAGGAGTTGCTGCTTCCGCTGGATCACTGGAGCGAGGAGGTGGAGGTTGTCCGGTGGCTTGAATGTGTGTGCGAGTATGGATGCGCTGTTGAGTTGCGGCGCTCGGACTTCCACACGATCTTGAGATCGGCAAGTGTACGACTACATCAACCACGAGTTCCTACTCGTTAACAAAACTCGTTGTCTTCGAGGTTATGTTCTCGATGGATGTATGTCCACCCGTTTCTCTGTACCTAATAGATAGATCTTGGCGTGTAGTTCTCATCGTAGGAATTTTTTTGTTTTCTGTGTTGCGGACCTAATAGTGGTATCAAAGCATGATCTATGCGTAGGTGATTTGCACGGGTAGTACACGTATGTTTATATGTGGGCGATGATGATCATGTTATTGCATCTTCTATGTATTTTGGATATTGGTGGCATAGTAGGATGAAGCGGCCCGGACCAACCTTACATGTCATCGTACATGAGACCGGTTCCACGACTGACATGCAACTAGTTTTGCATAAGTGGTTGGTGGGTGTCTGTCTCTCTACTATAGTCAATATCTGATTTACAACGAGTTGCTAATAACTTGGTTATCCTCGTTGTGGTTAATGTTCATAGGTAAGAACGGTTCTATCTCCGAAAGCCCTAAGCCACATAAAACTTGCAATTGATAAATTAGAGGCGTCTAGTTTAGATCGTTGCTGGGATAGTGTATTGATATGGTATTGTTGTAAGTAGATGTATGATAGATACTCTTACAACACATTCAACGTGTAAGTTCCATAGACCTTGGCCTTAAACACAAAGGAATAATAGAGATCATACCACGATGCAAATGATAGAGATCAAATGCATGGACCATATCATCTCACTTTACACATTAGATGTTAGCATCTTATACTGCTAGTTTGGCGCTTTATGTAGCATTGTCAGATGATCCCTCATTTAGATATCAAGATAAAAATGTGTTCTTCCTTAAGTATGCACCATTCTGTGGATCGTGTTTCGAGACATCACGTGATGATCGGGTGAACTCGAATCTACGCTTTCATACGAATGGGTGTAAGACAGTTTTACAGACACGAATACTAAGGTTCTTACTTGGCGAGCCTAGCATGTACAGACATGGCCTCGGAACATGGACCGAAAGGTTAAGCATGAGTCATATAGTTGATATGATGCCGATATAGATGCTCGCCTTTGAAGCTACATCAACTCACGTGATGATCAGACTTGGTGTAGTGGATTTGATTCATGTAATCACCAAAAAGACACGAGGGATGTCGTTTTTGAGTGGGAGTTCATTAGTAATTTGGATTAGTTGAACTCACTCTATCATAAACTTAGTCTAAATAAACTTTACAAATTCTGTTGTAGATGGAACCACCTGCTTTTAATTTTAATGTGTTCATGGAGAAAGAGAAACTTGCTGCGAATGGTAGCAACTTCACCAACTGGGCTATGAATTTGAGGATTCTCCTCACTGCTGCACAAAAGCAATATGTGCTAGAGGCGCCGCTAGGCCCCCCCACCAGCTCTTGATGCCCCTGACGAAGAAAATAATGTCTATATGACTCGTCAGGAGGACCACAACTTAGTTCATTGCGGCATAATGTATGGGCTAGAGCCAGAACTTCGAAAGCGTTTCAAAAATGGCAATGCCTTTGATACCATGGGAGAATTGAAAATGATTTTCGACACCCATGCTGCCATAGAGAGTTATAATGCTTCAGAAAAGTCCTTTAGCTGCATGATGGAGGAGAACAACTCCGTTAGTGAGCACGTACTCAAAATGTCTGGGTACGCTGATAAGCTTGTGTCCTTGGGAATAACGATTCCCATTGACTTAGGCATACATCATGTTCTCCAATCTCTGCACCTAGCTACAAGAGCTTCGTGATGAACTATAATATACAGGGCATGAAGAAGTCTCTTCCCGAGCTTCTGTCAATGCTTAAGACTGCAAAAGTGGAGATTAGGAAAGAACATCAAGTGTTGATGATCAATAAGACCACTGGTTTCAAGAAGGACAAGAAAGGCAAGCACAAGGGAAAGAAGGGTGGCAAATCTGTTGCCACGCCTGAAAAGAAACCCCGAGCTGGCCCTAAGTCTGACACCGTGTAACTATTGCAGGGGGACTGGCCATTAGAAGCGCAATTGCCCCAAGTATTTGGCGGGCAAGAAGCCCGGCAAGGCAAACAAAGGTATATGTGATATACATGTTATTGATGTGTACTTGACTAGTACTCGTAGTAGCTCCTAGGTATTTGATACGGGATCGATTGCTAATATATGTAATTCGGTTCAGGGGCTGCGAAACAAGCAACAACTAGCAAGGGATGAGGTCAGGATGCGGGTCGGCAATGGATCAAGAGTTGATGTGATCGCCATCGGGACGCTAGCTCTCCATATGCCATCGGGATTAGTTATAAACCTAAATAATTATTATTTGGTGCCTGCACTGAGCATGAACATTGTATCCGGATCGTGTTTGATGCAAAGTGGTTATTCCTTTAAATCTGAAAACAATGGTTGTTCGATTTATATGGATAATATCTTTTATGGTTATACACCTGTGTTGAATGGTTTATTTCTGTTGGATCTCGATAGTAATATTATGCATATTCATAATGTTGATGCTAAAAGGATTAAACTTGATAATGATATATCTGCGTATATGTGGCACTGCCGTCTAGGTCATATTGGCGTTAAACGCATGAAGAAACTCCATTCTGATGGAATTTTGGAATCACTTGATTTTGAATCATTTGATACTTGTGAGCCATGCCTTATGGGCAAGATGACTAGAACGCCGTTTTACGGTTCAATGGAACGGGCGACAGATTTATTGGAAATCATACATACTGATGTATGTGGACCAATGAGTGTGTCAGCGCGAGGTGGATATCATTATTTTGTTACTTCCACGGATGATTTAAGTAGATACGGGTATATCTATTTGATGAAACACAAGTCTGAAACTTTTGAAAAGTTCAAGGAATTTCAGAATGAAGTGGAAAATCATCGTAATAGAAAAATCAAATTTCTTTGGTCTGACCGTGGAGGTGAGTATCTAAGTTACGAGTTTAGCACACACATGAAAGAGTGTGGAATAGTTTCACAACTCACGCCTGCCGGAACACCACAACGTAATGGTGTGTCAGAACATCGTAATCGTACTTTATTGGATATGGTTCGATCTATGATGTCTCTGACTGACTTTCCACTGTCATTTTGGGGTTATGCACTGGAAACAGCTGCATTCACTTTAAATCGGGCACCATCTAAATCCGTTGAAATGACACCGTATGAATTATGGTTTGGAAACAAACCTAAGTTCTCATTTCTTAAAGTTTGGGGATGCGATGTTTATGTGAAGAAACTTCAACCGGATAAACTCGAACCCAAAGCGGAAAAATGCGTCTTCATAGGATACCCTAAGGAAACGATTGGGTATACCTTCTATCATAGATCCGAGGGCAAGGTTTTTGTTGCCAATAATGGATCCTTTCTTGAGAAGGAGTTTCTCGCGAAAGGTGTGAGTAGTCAGAAGGTAGAACTCGAAGAGGTTATTGAACCTTCTCTTCATGAAATGGCGAGTAGCGCAGCACCGGAAATTGTTTCGGAGTTGACTTCACCTAATGAAGAGAGAGCTAATGATATTGATCATGAAACTCCGAAAGAGGACACTACCAAACCTCGCAGGTCCAGCAGGACACGTGCAACTCCTGAACTATACGGCAATCCTGTTGTGAATTTCATGGTTGATGAAATGGATGACCCTACGACGTATGAAGAAGCGATGATGAGCCCGGATTCCAACAAATGGCTTGAAGCCATGAAATCCGAGATGGAATCCATGTACGAGAACCAGGTTTGGACCTTGGTGGACTTACCTCACGATCGAAAGGCCGTTGACAATAAATGGATTTTCAAAAGAAAAACTGATGTTGATGGTAATGTGACCATCTATAAGGCTCGACTTGTCGCAAAGGGGTTTCGACAAATTCAAGGAGTTGACTACGATGAGAAATTCTCTCCCGTAGCGATGCTTAAGTCAGTTAGGATTATGTTAGCAATTGCTACATATTTCGATTATGAAATATGGCAGATGGATGTCAAAACTGCGTTCCTCCATGGTAATATTGAAGAAGAGTTGTATATGATACAACCTAAGGGTTCTGTCGATCCTAAGGATGCTAATAAGGTATGCAAACTTCAGCGATCCATCTATAGACTGAAGCAAGCATCCCGGAGTTGGAATCTCCACTTTGATGAGGTGATCAAAGAGTTTGGATTTGTCCAAACTTATGGAGAGGCTTGTATTTACAAGAAAGTGAGTGGGAGCAATGTGGCATTTCTGATATTATATTTGGATGACATATTATTGATTGGAAATGATATAGATCTTTTAACAGTGTTAAAATTTATCTAAACAGCAAATTTTCGATGAAAGACCTTGGTGAAGCGTCATATATATTAGGCATTAAAATCTAAAGAGATAGATCAAGGCGCCTAATTGGGCTATCGCAGAGTACATACCTTGATAAGATATTAAAGAAGTTTAATATGGACAGAAGTAAGAAGGGGTTCTTACCTATGTTGCAAGGCAAGACATTGAGTAAGACTCAAAGTCTGGCTATGGCGGAAGAAAGAGAGATAATGGATAAGATCCCCTATGCCTCGGCCATAGGCTCTATAATGTATGCCATGCTATGTACAAGACCAGATGTGGCACATGCTATTAGTTTGACTAGTAGGTACCAATCTGATCCAAGTTCGGAAAACTGGATAGCGGTCAAGAACATCCTCAAGTAGTTGAGAAGAACTAGGGATATGTTTCTTACATACGGAGGTGAAGAAGAGGTATTCGCTAAGTGTTATGTCGATGCTAGCTTTGACACTGATCCAGATGACTCTAAGTCTCAATCCGGATACGTATTTCTCTTGAACGGAGCAGCAGTTAGTTGGAGGAGTTCCAAACAACCTGTGGTGGCTGGATCAACGATGGAGGCGGAATATGTTGCTACTTCAGAAGCGGCGCAGGAAGCGGTTTGGATGAAAGAGTTCATTACGGAACTAGGTGTGGTTCCTAGTGCATTGGACCCGATGGTGATCTATTGTGACAACAATGGAGCCATAGCCAACGCCAAGGAACCGAGGTCTCACAAGAATTCCAAGCATATTAAGCGTCGGTTTCATTCCATCCGCGAACATGTCAAGGATGGAGACATAAAGATTTGTAAAGTTCACATGGACCTAAATGTAGCAGATCCGTTGACTAAAGCTCTCCCTAGGGCAAAACATGATCAACACCAGAACTCCATGGGTGTTAGATTTATCACTATGTGAACTAGATTATTGTCTCTAGTGCAAGTGGGAGACTGAAGGAAATATGCCCTGAGAGGCAATAATAAAGTTGTTATTATGTATTCCTTATATATGATAGATGTTTATTTTGCATGCTATAATTTTATTGATCGGAAACGTCAATACATGTGTGTTTAATAAACAAAAAGGGTTCCTAGTTATGCCTCTCTTATAGACTAGCTTGTTGATTAACAAGATGATCAAGGTTTCCTGATCATGGACATTGGATGTTGTTAATAACAAGGTCACAGTATTTGTGAAATGATGTGATGAACATTCATCCAAAGTATAACATTACGATCAAGTCATTATGTTTACATTGCTATAACATCATACGAAGTAATCTTTATCCTTAGACCATGAGATCATGTTAATTGCTAACACCAGAAAAGTATCTTGATAACATCAAACGTCACATCATAACAGGGTGACTATAAAGATGGGTTCAGTACTACGAAGGTGTTATATTGAGGCTCATGGATCAAGAGTGGAATTTGTCAATCCCGATGACGGATAGATATACTCTGGGCCCTCTCGGTGATATCACATTAAGGTAGCTTGCAAGGAAGTGATGTGATCACTAGAATGTTATATCACGGGAACGAGAAAAGAGTGCATGTCGGTAACGAGATCAAACTAGTATTTGGATACCGATGATAGAATCTCGGACATGTATTATATCATGAGACAAAGGGATTAAATTACAAGCGTTAAAGGTTCTCACGATCACAGAAGTCATCGTTGAATATGCAGGAGTCAGTATGGATCTCCAGATCCTGCTTCTGATTATTGATCTGAGAGGAGTCTCAATCATGTCTGCATTATTCGCGAACCGTAGGGTGACACACTTAAGAGTTACCGGACACCATTTTGGAGCACATATGTTTCAGACGAAAGAATTGCAAAGCGCAGGAATTGTTTCGATAGAAACCAGATATTGTTTTGGGTGAAATTGCAGAAAGTGGTTCTGCATGTGATATTGAAATATTGCAAGGGGTTATATGTTAATGTTTGTTAATTAAAGTAATTAACAAAATTCTGAATAAATTTAATAAAAGAGTTTTATTAAATGAGAGAGCATTAAACTTAGAGAATTTTAATGCATTTAAAGTGGGGACTTTAAAAGGGAATGTGAAGAGGCATTTTAATGTGGAGGGGTTACCACCACATGAATGGGGGAGGTGAGGGGTCACCCCCCCATGCGCCGGCCATGGGGAAGGAGTGCCCCCCTCCTCCTATAAAAGGCCCCCCTCTTCCTCCTTCTTCCTCACACCTCCTCGTGAAGGATCTCTCTCCCCCTCTAGAATTATTCCCCCATGGTCTCGGATTAGCGAGATACATGTTCCCAGTGGCATTTTGTCTGGAAGGAGTTGCTGCTTCCGCTGGATCGCTGGAGCGAGGAGGTGGAGGTTGTCCGGTGGCTTGAACGTGTGTGCGAGTATGGATGCGCTGCTGAGTTGCGGCGCTCGGACTTCCACACGATCTTGAGATTGGCAAGTGTACGAATACATCAACCACGAGTTCCTACTCGTTAACAAAACTCGTTGTCTTCGAGGGTAAGTTCTGGATGGATGTATGTCCACCCGTTGCTCTGTACCTAGTAGATAGATCTTGGCGTGTAGTTCTCATCGTAGGAATTTTTTTGTTTTCTGTGCTGCGGACCCAACAGGTGTCCCTCTCGCACCATCTTGGAGTTAATAACTTCTCTAGCTATAGAGTAATACGCCAGGTAACTAAAACAATACACATATTAGGGAGTGCCTCTATGGCGAGCTCCTCGAAGATGTCTGAGGACGGGATCCTAAGACATCTTCGAGAAGCTCTGCCGTAGTGGTGTCCCTGCTCTTGCACACCATCTTTCAGTTTATATCTTCTCTAGCTAGATCAGTATGCTGGTAGAGCTAACTAATTTCACATATTAGAGAGGGCCTCTATGGCGAGCTCCTCGAAGATGTCTGAGGACGAGGTCCTAAGACATCTTCGAGAAGCTCCGCCGTAGTGGTGTCCCTGGTCTCGCACACCATCTTGCAGTTCTTCACAAGAATGCATACCTATTTATAGATTAAGCAGCACAACATAGTGTCGGGCGCTGCTGACATAATGTCGACGCACTCACCCCTGGCATAGTACTGCCACCCACCCAAAATAGTGTCGTCATTTAATTTACTGGCTTAGTGCTGCCGACTGAGGACATAGTGTCTCCACATCCACATTTAGTCCTGGTTGGTGCCTCCAACTGGGACTAAAGGTTCATCATATCTTTACTCCCGGTTGCTGGCTTTAATTTTGTTTTTATATTAGTACTAGTTAATTATGATTATGTTTGATGTACTTAATTAATTATATAAGTAGATGAGCCGGCAATGGATGTACGCTGACCGACTCTCTAGCGAGTTCATTAAAGGCGTGCATTCTTTTCTCCTTGTGGCCGAGGCAAACAAGTGGAATGGTTTTATGTCTTGTCCATGTGGTGTCTGTCAGAATCATAAGGAATACTCTTCCTCAAGAGTCCTTCACAGCCACCTATTTCGGTCCAGTTTCATGACCGGCTATAATTGTTGGACCAAGCATGGAGAAAGAGGGGTTATGATGGAAGACAACAAAGAACAAGAGAATGATAATGACTACCCTAGTATGTCCCCTGAATACGATGGTACTACAATGGAAGACATTGATGAAGAAAAAGATGAAGAACATGCATCAGATCTGCCCGATGATGATCTTAGTCGGGCCATTGCTGATGCCCAGGAAGAATGCGTAACTGAAAGGGAGAGGTTGAAGTTCAAGAAGATGTTAGAGGATCACAACAAATTATTGTACCAAAATTGTGAAGATGGGCACAACAAACTAGGTAGCACGCTGCAATTGCTACAATGGAAGGCAGAGAACGGTGTGACTGACAAAGGATTTGAAAAGTTGCTGAAAATAATGAAGAAGTTGCTTCCAAAGGATAACGAACTGCCTGCCAGTACCTACGAAGCAAAGAAGGTAGTCTGCCCTCTAGGATTACAGGTGCAGAAGATACATGCATGCATTAATGACTACATCCTCTACCGCGGCGAGGAGTACGATAATTTGGATGCATGCCCAGTATGCACTGCATTGTGGCATAAGATAAGACGAGATGACCCTGGTGATGTTGAGGGCGAGCGCCGCATGAAGAGGGTTCCTGCCAAGGTGATGTGGTATGTTCCCATAATACCACGGTTGAAACGTTTGTTCAGGAACAAAGAGCATGCCAAGTTGTTGCGATGGCACATGGAAGACCGTAAGAAAGACGAGATGTTAAGACACCCCGCTGATGGGTCGCAGTGGAGAAAAATCGAGAGAGAGTTTCCGGACTTTGCAGGTGACGCGAGGAACTTATGGTTTGGTGTAAGTACAGATGGCATGAATCCTTTTGGGGAGAAGAGCTGCAGTCATAGCACCTGGCCTGTGACTCTGTGTATCTATAACTTTCCTCCTTGGTTGTGCATGAAGCGGAAGTTCATTATGATGCCAGTGCTCATCCAAGGTCCGAAGCAACCCGACAACGACATTGATGTGTACCTAAGGCCATTAGTTGAAGAACTCTTACAGTTGTGGCATAGACAAGGTGTACGTGTGTGGGATGAGAACAAGCAGGAGGAATTTGACCTACGAGCGTTGTTGTTCATAACAATCAATGATTGGCCTGCTCTTAGTAACATTTCAGGACAGACAAATAACGGATACAATGCATGCACACACTGTTTAAACGAGACTGAAAGTATATATTTGGATAAATGTAAGAAGAATGTGTACCCGGGGAATCATCATTTTCTTCCGCCCGCGCACACCCTAAGAAAGAAATGTAAGCATTTCAATGGCGAGGCAGACAGCCGGTGTAAGCCTATCCACCATACTGGTCATGATGTATTTGATATGGTGAAGGATTTAAAAGAAACTTTGGAAAGGGTCCAGGAAGACAATCTGTTCCGAAGGACGATGTCGGACATGCACCCATGTGGAAAAAGAAATCTATATTTTGGGAGCTACCCTATTGGAAAGTCCTAGAGGTCCGCTCTGCAATTGACGTGATGTACCTAACGAAGAATCTTTTCGTGACGCTGCTAGGATTCTTGGGCGTGTATGGGAAGAGCAAAGATACACCTGAAGCACGGCAGGACCAACAACGTATAAAAGACCGAGACGGAATGCATCCAGAGTTGTTTGAAGGTACTGCTAGCTACGCTCTTACCAAAGAAGAGAAGGAAATCTTTTTTGAATTCCTTTACAGTATCAAGGTGCCGTCTGGTTTCTCATCGAACATAAAGGGAATAATAAATATGGCAGAGAAAAAACTTCAAAACCTAAAGTCTCATGACTACCACGTGCTTATGACCCAGCTGCTTCTGATTGCATTGAGGGGACTCCTGCCGGAAAATGTTCGAGTACCCATTGTGAAGCTATGTATGTTTCTCAGAAGGTAATCAGTCTAGATAGTCTACCAAGGTTACAAAAAGATGTGGTCCAATGTCTTGTCAGCTTCGAGTTGGTGTTCCCACCATCCTTCTTCAATATTATGACGCACCTCCTAGTTCACCTAGTCGAAGAGATTAACATTCTCGGTCCTGTATTTCTACACAATATGTTCCCCTTTGAGAGGTTCATGGGAGTGTTAAAGAAATATGTTCATAACCGTGCTAGGACAGAAGGAAGCATCTCAAAGGGATATGGAACAGAGGAGGTCATTGAGTTTTGTGTTGACTTTATTCCTGACCTTAAGCCCATCGGTGTTCCTAAATCACGGCATGAGGATAGACTTAGTGGAAAAGGCACGCTAGGAAAGAAATCAAGGATATGTATGGACGGATATTCTCTCACTAAAGCACACTACACAGTTCTGTAAAGTTCCACCTTGGTGGCTCCATATATCGAGGAACACAAGAATATTGTACACTCTAACAACCCGGGGAAGCCTGGCTCCTGGATTAGAGATGAACACATCAGGACTTTTGGCGGTTGGTTGCAGACACATCTCATGAATGACATAAATGTTGGAGAGCAGTTGTACTTGTTGGCCAGGTCACCATCTTCGACTATATTGACTTTCCAAGGGTACGAGATAAATGGGAATATATTTTCCACGATCGCCCAAGATAAAAAGAGCACCAATAAAAATGGTGGTGTCTGATTTGATGCAACAGACAAGAATGGGAAAAAGGATACATATTATGGTTACATAGAGGAGATATGGGAACTTGACTATGGACCTTTTTTAAGGTCCCTTTATTTCGGTGCAAATGGGTCAAGCTGACAGGAGGCGGGGTTGAGGTAGACAAGAAATACGGAATGACAACAGTGGATCTCAACAACCTTGCGTATAGAAATGAACCATTTGTCCTAGCCAATGATGTGGCTCGGGTTTTTTATGTGAAGGACATGTCTACCAAACCGAGAAAAAGGAAAGATAAGCAAAAGAATACAACATACGATGAGCCAAAGCGCCACATAGTTCTTTTAGGAAAAAGAAACATCGTGGGGGTGGAGGATAAGACAGACATGTCAGAAGATTATGATAAGTTTCAAGAAATTTCGCCCTTCGTTGTGAAGGATGACCCAAGCATCCTGTTAAGTAAGGAAGATGCTCCATGGTTACGGATTAGAAGAAACCCTAACAATAGAGATGTGTGGATGTTGGTGATGTACAATATTATTAAACCTTTATTTTTAATGATATGCTTATATGTATATGGATATGAACTATCTCGATCTCAATAGGTAGTATTGCAACTTGCTGTGGCCAGACATTTATTAATATTAAAACATAAAAAATAGTCATAATCATATCTAGCCCTGTAGTACACAGCTTCAGGGTCGTCTTCGGAATTGTCATCGTCATCGTCGTCGCTCGTAGCACGCGGCTGGATCCTCCGGCCTCGTATTCACGACGCACGGGGGAGGGGGCTCCCGGATGACGACCCCAGTACGCCCTAGGCCTTCACCACCACCACCATTCTTGTGGCTATGCGGCTGGTGAAAGTGCGGGTACCTCAGGCGAGGATGGTCTCCCATGGCGATGTAGCGCATCACGCCGGCGATAGTCCGGTTCGCCCACCACAAGCGGCAACCAACCTCATTGTGGTTCACTGGGGGCGGGCTGTCACCCTCGTACCTGGAGAGGTCCCTTTCCTGCCAGTTTGCGAAGAAGGCATTCCAGGTGTCGAGGTTGTTGGGATCCCAATGGGGATCCATCCGCTGCTCCGGCGTGAGCTCGAGGTAGAAGTGGTTCGTGATGGCCGCCTGGCGGGCCGAACCTTGAGTCACAGGAGGAACAGGAACCCCTCCAGCGCTCAGCATCCAGTCGGCCGGCATGGGTAGCTGGAGGCGCACAGCGCCTCGGTCTCCTCGAGCGTCAGAAAGGCCCAGTAAGAGGTGTCCATTGTTGTGAGAGAGAAGGTGTGGATGTATGGATAGACATGGCGGTCGACCTAGATATAGAGGGAAATGGCGGGAGAACATGGCGGGAAGCGGGGGAAATGGCGGGAGAATATGGCGGGAAGCGAGGGAAATGGCGGGAAAACATGGCGGGAAGCGGGGGAAATGGCGAGAAGCAGAAGAAATGGCAGGAAATATGTTTTAGTCCTAGTTTTAGTATTAAATATTATATTTATAATGAGTATATTATTTTTTGTGAATATTTTGGTATATTATATATATTTTTCTGTTTTTAAATAATAAACTAAATTTTTCCAACATTTTTACTAAATATAATACTTGTTAAACAATAGATAATTTCATTTAAGTTGTATAATAAAGTATGATAATAGATTTAAATTATAGATCTTCTTTTTCTGAAAATTTTGACATATAATATATAATTTTCTGAAAACTATAAACCATTTTTCTTTTTGGCGCCAAAAATCACCTTTAGCCCCGGGTTGTAATACAAACCGGGGCTAAAAGGGTGTACGCGCGTGGGAAGAGCGGCGGGCGAAAACACCTTTAGCGCGGGCTAAAGGGGGATAAATACCCCCACCCCCATCCCGGGTCGTGCCACGACCCGGAGAGCCAGCAATTCATCTTCCCAGCGCATAGGAGCTCGCCGCGCCCACGCCGTCTGCCGCACCGCCGCCCGCGCCCGTGGAGAGAGGAGCCCCACGCCGCCCCGTCTCTGCCCCACGCCGCCCCGCCGCACCATCTCCGTGCCGCCCCGCCCCGTCGCACCATCTTTGCCCCGCGCCCGCACCGTTTCCGCCCCGCGCCGCCTCAGGTGATCGCCGTGCCACAGCTCAATTTTGGTTGATTTTGGTTAGTATTAATTAGGTTATTAGTATTAATTAGCATCATAGGTTAGTATTTAGTATTACTATTAGGTTAGTATTTAGTATTAGTATTAGTTAGTATTGATATTAGTTTAGTATTTAGTATTATTATTAGTATTAGTATTTAGTAGTTAGTATTAGTATTAGGTTAGTATTACTATTTAGTATTAGTTAGTATATTAGTATTAGTTAGTATTATTATTAGTATTTAGTAGTTAGTATTAGTATTAGGTTAGTATTAGTATTTAATATTAGTTAGTATTTAGTATTAATATTAGTTAGTATTAGTATTAGGTTAGTATTTAGTATTAGTATTACTATTAGTTAGTATTAGTATTAGGTTAATTGTATATGTTAGTATTTATCTAGGGTTAGTTAGGGTTACTTAGAATACTTAGTTAATTAGGCTTAGTTTAGTTAGTGTTAGGTTTAGGGTTACTGTTATTAGGGCAATAGTTAATGATTTAGTCACTGTTTATGTTTTATGATTATTTATTACTATTATTTAGTTATGCCGCGTCCTCCTCGTTCGAGTCTACTGGACTCCGTCGATTCCATGGGTGTCCGAGCCTCGGCTCCGCTAGGTTGGCACTGTGAGGTGCTACCTGTCGGGACTCGTACCTTGGTGAGGAATCCGGGTATCATCGTCGACCCGAAGGCTCTTTGGTGGCGTCCACGAGGTCCAGGAGCGGTGCAAAGGGAGCCGGCCCCCGAGGAGATGGTACGTTGTCGTATTAGGGAGGAGGACGAGCACGTACGACGATATATGTATCTTTCGGAGACTAGGTTCTCCAATATCTGATAGGTTCACGGATCTCAGCCGAGCTATTCTCCGGTGATGGTTCCTCTTCTCTGGCTGCAGAGCTCCCGTAGCATAGAACACGACAACCGAGTTCGCTAGTCTGATATGAGCGAGATGTATTAGTAATGTAATTTATATTATGAGCGAGATATGAGCGAGATGTATTAATAATGTACTTTATCTTATATTATTGTACTTTACCTTAATGCAAAATTGTTTCATTATTAGTACGTATTCTTTTTTCTGTATCCGAGTTGTCGCAATTGTAATATTCTTTTACTTAATGTAATATTCTTTTTCTGTATTAGTTAAGCTATGGACGGTAGACAGAATGAAGAGGAGCTTCTCAACATGATAGATGAGGGTACTGGGGGTTCTTATTACGATGGCTCCGAGTATCTTAATTTGTCTGGAGGAGACGATGGTGGAGACGATGGTGCTGACCATGGTGGAGACCATGGTGAAGACACCATAATAATAACAAACTCCGTCGAGGTATATAAAGCCTCTATTGATCGATCACTAGTATAGATGCACTAATTGATTCGTATATATGTACTAAGGAATGTTTCTTGTCTTAGACCTTCGCTTTCGGCCAATATTCTACAAGGACAAGAGGCCCGACACACAAGTTGCCCGCTGATGTCCGTTTCAGCATTGACTTAGTCTCTCCGCTGGGTCAACCGTTGGAGCCCAAAGAATCCGTGAATGCATTTATAACTCAATGCGGAGTGATTGTTAGAGACACGGTCCCGATCACCACGCGAAATTGGAATAAGCCAGGAAAGAAAAGGGATCCAGCTGGGGCTAGTTTTGTAGATGACAGAGCGAGAGATGCGATGTGGAATTCTCTGATGACACATTTCACCCTACCAGTCTTGGAGACTGATGAGGCACACAACAAATGACAAGGAAGGTCAAGCACTTTGCTCTTAAGAAGATGGGTGAACTATTCAAGGAATGGAAGAAAAGATTGTACCACAAGTATGTCTTGAAGAAAAAAACTCCACCATTCACTGGCCCACTAGAGTTGCAGCAGGATAACTGGGCTGCATTTGTGGAATACAAGACCTCGGCACCAGTTGTGGCAATGTTAGAAAAGAATAAGATAAATGGAGCCAAAAATAAATATCACCATCATATGGGCACAGGTGGCTACAGGAGTGCCATGCCTAAGTGGGATAAAGCTGAGGCTCACTAGGAGGCTAAAGGGGTCACTCCAGCTATGTCTCGTTGGCCCAAGAGGTCAAGAAATTGGGTACTTGGGCATGGGGCATCGTATGACCCAGAAATAGGCGAGATTGTTGCAGCCGAAGAAGTTTCTTCACCCAAGAATGAACTTATTAAAGTGATAAAAGAGGTTGAAGAGGGAACGTTTGTTCCCGACAGAGAGAACAATGAGCTGACAAAGGCTCTCGGGAATCCTGACAAACAAGAGGGTTTGGACCTTCTTGTCCATAGGTTATCGGGTTTCCCGAGGACCTTGACACGTACAGAAGCCGATCAAGAAAAACAAAGCGTCAAAAAAAGAGGAGGATACAGAGCGGTCCGCGAGGTTTGAAGCCATGCTGCAGGAGCATCGCCAGGAGCTTAATGAACATAAAGGACTCCGACAGCAAGATCCTGCACCAGACAGTACGGTCGGCCCATCGCAACGGAAAATTAGTGTGGCTTCCATGGAGGGCCACGGTAATGATGCAACGATGGATGTGTACCCCGTGGATGCAATTAAGGAGAAGACTAGTTGTGAGCTGCATGTTGAACTGAAGAGCATATCCATGAAGGTGGCGGTCGGCTTTGCTTTACCTTCTGCACCGGGAGCAACCTACCATTGCAATCCGATTCCAGCTGGCTATGCTCGTGTCGGTGTGGATGAAGTTCAACCGATGTGTCAGTCACTACAGCTTGACATCCCTGGCGGTAAAGGGGAGACGACACTGGGAGAAGTCACGAGTGGCTTCATTCTTTGGAAAAAATAATACATCAAGTTTCCAAGATCGACACCAAGGCCACCTTCTCCACCGAGAAACAATCCATCACCTCCAAGGCCACCGTCTCCTCCCAGTAAAAGTCCACCTCCAAGTGCACCTCCAAGTGCACCGTCTCCTCCCAGTAAAAGTCCACGACCTCCAAGTCCAATCCATGACCCCAACACGAGTCCATCTCAATCTACGCAGCCGCCTCCACCCACTAAGGGCCCAAATCGGAAGAATATCACCGCTCCGTCGAGCGATAACAGACGCCCAAAGCGACAGTTGTCGCCCCTCCCAAGAATACCGCCGGTTCCTCCCAAGAGGGCTTACGACCTGACCGACGAGGAACCGATGCGGTCATACGGGCCGAAGTGGATGCTCATTTTAAAAAGAAACAACCTGAGCCAGAGGTCCAAATAAAACCGAAAACCAAGGAGCACTTTAGGAAATTACTGACGCAGCCATCCCACGCTCATTTAAATGTGCCAGATGACTATACGATGTCTTCCGAAGACACTGAAACAGGAGAGATCAAGCGGTAGAGGAGGCATAACAAAAGAGGTTCCTCAACAGGGAGAACAAGCAAAACAATCGAGTGGTAGCGGAAGCATCAGATCGGACATCCACCAGCCGGGGAAACAAGCAAAACAATTGAGTGGTAGCCGAAGAACCAAAAGAGATGTTCCCCAGATGGGGAAACACGCAAATCAATCGCTCCCCCCACTCCAGGTGAACATACCCGAACCTCAACTATATTAGGGAGAACCTATGGATCCAGAAACGGCTAAGATATTGGTCGAGCAATGTAATATGTCTATTCATGACATTCTTCATGGCGATATGCCCAAGGTTGAGGTGGCACCCAAATTTGTTCACGGGGAGGCTCTGGTCAGTTCTGAGAGGCTTCCGGATATGCCAACAAAAATGCAACGATTCCATGAATGGTACATGAAAGCATCAAAAGAAGAGCGATATTGGCTCATACTGAAAGTTCGAAAATTGCATTACTTCACTGAAGACGAGGTCCCTGTTGAATTTACAGAATTGTTTCAGTTATTCAATCTAAAGGAACTCAACAAATCTATCCTCAGTTGCTATTGTTCGTAAGTGGTTACTTTATTTATGTAATTAAGTCTCTATCTCAGCTTGTTCAATTCATTGCCAGTAAGTATACTCATTATATTCTTTTGTACGCTATATATAATGATGCAGAATGAAGATTCTCGAATGTAAAAGAAAGGCTATTAATGGATATGGGTTTATTGACCCACATCGAGTTAATGGAGCTATGCTAAAGGATAAGCCACTGGAGACCAAGCAAAACTTGTTCCGGTTTCTCACGAACCAGCATTTCTGTAATAAAATATTATTTCCTTACCACGACGGCAAGTGAGTTCTTGTACACATTAACTTTTGCTTACTCGATGTTCAGTGTAAATGATGAGTTATTGATGTATGTAAACCTTGCATAGGTACCACTGGATTCTTCTAAGCATTTTAGTTGAATTGGGAAGAGTTCACATCATGGACTCACTAAACAAAGATATGGAAGACTACCGCGGCATTATTGATATGCTCCAGAGGTAATTTCGACCATTATCGCACTATATCGGTTTCTTTCATTCATTTTATGGGATATCAAGTAGTTATTAACTCATACATTCATTTTCTTTGTCGGGTAGGGTTTGGACACGGTTCAAGAATAAGGTCTGCGGTCAATGGCGTGAGGAGCTATTTTTTAAATTGGTCTCGTTAAGTAGTACGAGCTAAGTCTGCGCATCTATTTAATTCTAGTTTATGTGCATTTATCATGCTAGAGTTATTATTTGATTGAATTATATTCTTTTAAAGTGCGCGAGGCAGCCACGGGGGACTAATCTATCTGGATTCTACGTGTGCGAGTTCATTCGCTTCACTATTGAGAAGCCCTTGGAAAATGTTCGTGTAAGTAAACAATATATTCACCCTTTATTTTTATTACAAAAAGTTGTGTTGATTCTAATTCATACGATCTCCTTCTTTATAGTTGGACGCGATGCGGGACAAGCTCCTACCAGAGGACCGCCTAATAGCAATCCAAGAGGAATTTGCTGGATTTTTTGTCGACGAGGTCATAGACCCATGTGGAGAATTCTCTCTAGATAGACCCTAAAGCATCCATGTAATGATCTCCATGTAATGAAATAGACAGGCTCTGGACCCGGTTGGGACTCCATGTAAATTATATTATATATTGCATCAATGTGTACAAGTACTATGTAGTAGCGTTCTGTATGTATACGAAAACTTGTTTCTAATGAAAACACAGAATGAAAAAAAATTGAACAAAAAACACAAAATGAAAAGAAAAACACAAAACCCTAAAACCCCATCTCCTGCCGCGGCAGCCAAATGGCCCAAAACGCTGCCGCGACAGGGAACCTTTAGTCCCAGTTCGTGACTAAATGTCCTCCAGCCTAGCGCGGCTCGCGGGGCCACGTGGTTGTACCTCTAGTCCCGGTTCATAACAGAACCGGGGCTAATACTTGGACCTTTAGTCCCGCTTTTGCAGTCCCGGGTCGCATTCCGGGACTAAAGGTCCTTACGAACCGGGGCTAATAGCCTGGTTTCTACTAGTGCTCGTTGGGGAACCCCAAGAGGAAGGTATGATGAGCACAGCAGCAAGTTTTCCCTCAGTTATGAAACCAAGGTAATCGAACCAGTAGGAGCAAGGAAACACCTCCAAGGTGTTATTTCCAACTTGGAATCCTAAACAACATAACCACAGAACTTTGCCCCCAACTTACAGCGAGGTTGTCAATGTCACCAGTTTTGCTGAAAAGAAAAGATTAAACGTATTGTGTGGAAGATAGTATTTGCTTGCGGAAAGTAAACTGAAAATAATAAATAGTAGATTGTAGATTGATAGTAAAAGAAAGGACCGGGGTCCATAGTTCACTAGTGGTGATTCTCCTTAAGATAGTTGACATGTTGGGTGAACAAATTACAGCGGGGTAATTGACAAACATCTAGAAATCATACATGCATATACTAATCATCTTGACTCCTATGAGATTTGATTGGGCATTACAACATTATACATAGACCGTAATCCAACTGCATCTATGACTAATAATCCACCTTCAGGTTATCATCCGAACCCCCTCCAGTATTTAGTTGCAAGCAATAGATAATTGCATTAAGCATTGTGCGTAAAGTAAACAATACGATTGTTCTATGAACAAAGGATTGCTGTTTTCTCCCTAGTATCAACAACACATCTAGTACCTTAGAGATTTCTATCACTTCCCCTGATTACTAGAGGCATGAACCCACTATCGAGCATAAATACTCCCTCTTGGAGTTGCTAGCATCTACTCGGCCAAGATAGCTACTAACAATGGAGAGCATGCAAGATCACAAATAACAAAGACATGATAGAATCAATAATCAATCTGAAATAGCATCTCAATATCCACCGGATCCCCGTAAACACAACATGTAGGATTACAAATAGATGATCTTGATCATGAATGGAGCTCACAAGATCTAAACATGGTAGCACAAAGGAGAAGAACCAACCATCTAGCTACTACATGGACCCGTAGTCCAGGGATGAACTACTCACGCATCACACCGGAGGCAGGCATGGTGATGAAGAAGGCCTCTAGGGTGAACTCTCCCCTCCGGCAGGGTGCTGAGAAGAGCTTCATATCCCTCCCGATCTAGGGATGGAGATGATGGCGACTACAGACTCTTTCATGGAATTTTTGATCAGGTTCTTAGGTTTCTGTATTGGAGGCTTCTTATAGGCAAAAGGGGAGGCCGAGGGGGTGCCCTAGGCGGCCACACCACCCCCAGGCGTAGGCCAGGCCTGGCCACGCGGCCAGGTGGTGTGGCCGGCCCCTGGCCCCACTCCGTCTCGTCTTCTGGCTCCATGTTCCCCTCGGTGAAATATTGACTTTGGAATTTGTCCCGTCCAATTCCGAGAATATTCATTTTCTGGCTTTCCTAGAACCAAAAACAGCAGAAAATAGGCAACTGGCACTGTGGCATCTTGTTAATAGGTTAGTTCCAGAAAATGTATAAAAATACTCCAAAGTGTGGACAAAACATAAGAAAGTAGATATAAAACAAGAATGGAACATCAAAAATTATAGATACGTTTGCAACATATCAACATCCCCAAGCTTAACTCCTGCTCGTCCTCGAGTAGGTAAGTGATAAAAAGAAAGAATAATTTTTGAGGTGACATGCACCATCATAATCTTGATCAATATATTTGTAAAACATTTATAGCTAGGATCATAGTACTTTAACATAGCATGAAATATATAGTTCTAACAATAAGACATAGCAACTATGTTGTAACATGAAAAGGCACAAACAAAAGATTCATGAATAACAATGCTTTGCAAGACGTTTGTTTGTTTCACATAAAGAAAACATAATGAGAATGGTATTCAGCTTGTCCCTCATAGAGTAGCAAAACATAAATGCATAGGACACCTTCAAAGTTCATAAGGTTGACTAGATACAAATAGTTTAAGAACAAGCAATATCAAAGTTATGAATCAATCAACTAGTCTTGGGACAATGCACATTAAACTAAGAATGACCACTATGCTCTGTCAATAGGTGCATAAAGATAGAAGATGGAGACTCAATATAAAAGTAAAATAAAGGCCTTCATAGAAGGAAGCAGGGATTCAAGTCTCACAAAGAGCTTCCAAAAATTATCGTACTTATTAGCTTTCAGCTCTCATTAACCCTATCATAAGCATATTGAAGTGATTAAGGTTAAAGTGAACAAACTATGGAGTATATGCTTGACAAAGTATAAGTTGGCAATCTCATGTCCCTTGAATACGAGGGCTGCCACTCATGCTACTTAAGTTTAGTTACCGGTAAGTTCTTGTCATAGTAAGTACATGTGTATCATAGAGAACCGCCAATGGGTTACCCCTTGCCTGATGATACAGAAGAATCCCCATATCAAAATAACAAGGCAAATGATACAGAAGAAGCATCTTACCATGGGAAACTGGTTCTTTTTTCTCTCTTTCCTATTTTCTCTTCTCTTTTTTTCTCTTTTTCTCAATCTCTATCTCTTTTTTATAAGAAGAATGCTTCATAGATTGCTCATTATGGTTACGCTACAGGTTTCCACCATGATTAGGCATGGATTAGACCAGCGGCCCATGCGTTTCTCTAACACACATACATAACTCCATGGACTTACAAGTTCCCCTTTCATTTCACACCGATGACATCCATAAACAAAAGATCATGATATCAACTAGGTACAATTTACAAGTGCAATGTTGAAAGCGTTCCCCATGACAGCATGGTTCTGCAAATTCCCAACGTATATGTGCAAGCATATACAACATAGATGACACAATGGTTCAAGTTTATTAGGGGCAAGAAAAGTAAAGTGTGCCATCAAGTTCGTGAGATCTTTAATCACTAATTTTCTCATAACAAGTTTAATTCGGAAGGTAGATAAAAACATGAATATACTTGGAATAGCAAATGCTAATAGGTAGGTATGGTGGACTCTTTTGAATAACTTGGTTTTATTTGGATTTGGATGCATGAGTGGAACTCATACTTGGTTATGGAGGCTAGCAAAGGACTGTGAGCGACCAACTAAGAGAGCAATAATGGCCATAATCATGCAAAGCGACAAAACCTCATTAATTAAAGCATAAAGTGATATTACAAGTCGAAAACTAAATGATCATAGAGGCTATGGTGACTTGGGATAGTCTTAACATGGTGTGAGCATGCGCCAAGTCAACCCAAATAAAGCATCCAAGGAGAATAGCACAATACTATGCTTTAATATGCTAAAACAACGCATAATTCTTTCAAGGCACATTAAGCAATCTCAATTGTTTATAACATATCATGCTACAGCAAAAATCACTAAGAATAAAGCCAAAACAATATCAAGCATGATATGAAAAATCATAGGCCACAGTAAAAAACAAGCTCTTTTTACCACTTAAGCATGAACTTTTCCTACTCTTTTCCAATCCAAACCAATCTTATTTGAAAACTAATGTATGAATGAGGGGGTCCAACCAATTTATTCAAGCAAACTAAGCAAACCAAGCAAACTAAAACCAAAAACAAAAATGAAGACGCTCCAAGAGCAACACAACTGTGCATGAAACAATAAAAATGAAGTGTTTGGAAGAAACCTGAAATTTTTATTGATGAAGGAGGGGATGCCTTGGGCATCCCCAAGCTTTGACACTTGTACTTCTTGGATATTTCTTGGGGTGACACAGGGTGGCATCCCCAAGCTTGAGATTTTGTCCATTCTTCATCTCATTCCATTACACTTCCCTACACCGGAAATTTTTCCTTCATACAAAACTTCACACAATCTTCATTAGCAACATTAGTATGTTCAAAAGATAATAGACCTTTGGGGTTTTAGGTTTAAAACAACATAACTTTCACTAAATACACAAGCTACTATAGCAATTCCCTCAAACAGCTCAGTTTCCCCAAAAATAACCTAAAAAGGAATCAATAAGAAGCAAATGCAAATAATGGCAGAAATCTGTCAAAACAGACCAGCAGGTAGAAACCGATTTTTTCGAAGACCTTCTGTTGCTCAAACCGAAAAGTGTTGAAGTTGGATAACAACCTGCGGCATAAGCAGAAAACATTACAGCCCAAACTGATGTATAGAGATTTTTCACGAATTTTTACAGCAAAGCACACAAATCTATTTCGGGACCGCAACTTTCCCAAACATTACTTCTCTCTCATTAGAGGTTACTCTTGGCACAAAAAGTACACAAAAATGATAAGGATAGGTTATTACTGAAGCAATAGCTTCCAAGACTCAATTAAAACTTTTGGGTTGTCTCCCAATAAGTACTTTTCTTTAACACCTTTAAGTTAGACATAAGAAGCAAGAAAAGAATCAAGTATTTTCAAATGAAGAAGCATTAAGAGAAAATTTTGTTTTAATAGGAGAGGCAAAATGAATCTTCTCTCTCTTCTTAGGGAAGTGTTCTATACCTTTCTTGAGTGGGAGTTGATATTTAATGGTGCCTTCTTTCAAATCAATAATGGCACCAACAGTTCTATGAAAAGGTCTTCCCAAAGTAATAGGACAAGAAGCATTGCATTCAACATCCAAAACATAGAAATCAATGGGGACATAGGCATTGTTAACCATAATAAGAACATCATTAATACTCCCCATGAGTTTCTTTTTAGCATTATCATCAAGTGGGACATTCAAATAACAATCTTCAAGTGGAGGCAAATCAAGCATATCATAAATCCTTCTAGGCATAATAGAAACACTACTATCAAGATCACATAAAGCTTTGAAATCAAAATCATTCACTTTCATATTAATGATGGGTTCCCAACCATCTTCTTGTTTATAGGAATAGAAGCTTTATGTTTCATCTTTTCTTCTTTAATCTTTATGAGAGCATCAGTAATGTGTTTTGTAAAGGCCATATTCATAGCACTAGCATTAGGACTTTTAGCAAGCTTTTGTAGGAACATAATTACTTCAGAGATATTGCAACCATCAAGATAAAAATCATAATTATCATCTAAAGTACTAGAGCTATTGTTTCCCATATTTCAAAGAATTTCAACATTTTTATTAGAAAAGGTTCCATTGGTATTACTAGCTTCAACATTAGTGGTAGTGATAGTAGAAATACTAATATTTCTACAAATTTCATCTTCTCTTGCCCACTTAGCATGCAATTCAGCTAATAGTATAACATTTTCATCAATTCTAACTTGTATGGCATTAGTATCAGCAAAGGTATTTTCAATAGTTTCAGGTTTAGCAGCCATTTTATTCAAAGAAGATTGTGCTTCAAACAATGATGCTACAGCATTAGATAGTTTTTCCTCAATAGTTTTATTGAAAGCAGTTTGTTTACTAATAAAATCTTTAAGCATGACTTCAAGTTCAGAGGGTGCACTTCTATTATTGTTGTAGGAATTTCCATATGCATTACCATTATTGGGAGGATATGGCCTATAAATATTATTACCAAAATTATTCCTGTAGGCATTGTTGCTAAAATTATTTTTTCTAATAAAGTTTACATCAACTTGCTCTTCTTGAGCAACCAAAGAGGCTAAGGGAACATGATTTGGATCAATATGAGCTTTCCCATTAACAAGAATAGACATAATAACATCAATTTTATCACTCAAGGAGGAGGTTTCTTCAACAGAATTTACCTTCTTACCTTGTGGAGCTCTCTCAGTGTGCCATTCAGAATAGTTAACAATCATATTATCAAGAAGATTTGTTGCAACACCCAAAGTAATGGACATAAAGGTACCTCCAGCAGCAGAATCCAATAGATTTCTTGAAGAATAATTCAGTCCTGCATAAAAGGTTTGGATAATGATCCAAGCAGTCAGTCCATGAGTGGGACAATTCTTTACCAAAGATTTCATTCTTTCCCAAGCTTGAGCAACATGTTTATTATCAGATTTTTTAAATTTCAATATTTCACTTCTCATATATATAATCTTAGCAGGAGGATAGTATTTTCCAATGAAAGCATCTTTGCACTTTGTCCAAGAATCAATACTATTTCTAGTTAGGGATTGCAACCATTCTTTAGCTTTTCCTCTCAAAGAGAAAGGAAACAATTTAAGCTTAATAATATCTCCATCTATATCCCTATGTTTTTGCATCTCACAAAGTTCAACGAAGTTATTAAGATGATCAGCAACATCTTCAGTACCAATACCAGAAAATTGTTCTCTCATAACAATATTAAGTAAAGTAGGTTTAATTTCAAAGATAGTAGCTTCAGGAATAGGTGGAGCAATAGGTGTGCACATGAAATCATTGTTGTTGGTGCAAGTGAAGTCACACAACTTAGTGTTTTCAAGAGTAGTCATTTTTTGTGTTTTTAATATAAAGAAGAAAACTAGTACAACTAATTTTTTTGTATTTTTGATAAAGAAACAAGCAAACAAAGCAGAAATAAACTAAGCAAAACAAATAAAACAAAGTAAAGAGATTGGTTATGAGGGACTCCCCTTGTGAAGATGTCCTTGACTCCCCGGCAATGGTGCCAGAAAAATAGCTTGATGGCTCAAAATATATCGAGCTTGTTGGGGAACCCCAAGAGGAAGGTATGATAAACACAGCAGCAAGTTTTCCCTCAGTTATGAAACCAAGGTTATCGAACCAGTAGGACCAAGGAAACACCTCCAAGGTGTTGTTTCCAACTTGGAATCCTGCACAACACAACCACAGAACTTTGCCCCCAACTTAAAGTGAGGTTGTCAGTCTCACCGGTTTTGCTAAAAACAAAGGATTAAACGTATTGTGTGGAAGATAGTATTTGCTTGCGGAAAGTAAACAAAAAATAGTAAATAGTAGATTGTAGATTGATAGTAAAAGAAAGGACCGGGGTCCATAGTTCACTAGTGGTGATTCTCCTTAAGATAGTTGACATGTTGGGTGAACAAATTACAGCGGGGCAATTGACAAACATCGAGAAAGCATACATGCATATACTAATCATCTTGACTCCTATGAGATTTGATTGGACATTACAACATTATACATAGACCGTAATCCAACTGCATCTATGACTAATAATCCACCTTCAGGTTCTGATCCGAACCCCCTCCAGTATTAAGTTGCAAGCAACAGATAATTGCATTAAGCATTGTGTGTAAAGTAAACAATACGATTGTTCTATGAACAAAGGATTGTTGTTTTCTCCCTAGTAGCAACAACACATCTAGTATCTTAGAGATTTCTGTCACTTCCCCAGATTACTAGAGGCATGAACCCACTATCGAGCATAAATACTCCCACTTGGAGTTGCTAGCATCTCCTCGGCCAAGATAGCTACTAACAACGGAGAGCATGCAAGATCAAAAATAATAAAGACATGATAGAATCAATAATCAATCAGAAATAGCATCTTGGTATGCATCGGATCCCCACAAGCACAACATGTAGGATTACAAATAGATGATCTTGATCATGAACGGAGCTCACAAGATCTAAACATGGTAGCACAAAGGAGAAGAACCAACCATCTAGCTACTACATGGACCCGTAGTCCAAGGATAAACTACTCACGCATCACACCGGAGGCAGATATGGTGATGAAGAAGGCCTCCAGGGTGAACTCTCCCCTCCGGCAGGGTGCCGGGAAGAGCTTCAGATCCCTCCCGATCTAGGGATAGAGATGACGGCGGCTACCGACTCTTTCATGGAATTTTTGATCGGGTTCTTAGGGTTTCTGTATCGGAGGCTTCTTATAGGTGAAAGGGGAGGCCGAGGGGGTGCCCTAGGCGGCCGCACCACCCCCAGGCGCGGGCCAGGCCTGGCCACGCGGCCAGGTGGTGTGGCCGGCCCCTGGCCCCACTCCATCTCGTCTTCTGGCTCCATGTTCCCCTTGGTGAAATATTGACTTTAGCTTTTGTCCCGTCCAATTCCGAGAATATTTATTTTCTGGTTTGCTTGGAACCAAAAACAGCAGAAAACAGGCAACTGGCACTGTGGCATGTTGTTAATAGGTTAGTCCAGAAAATGTATAAAAATACTCCAAAGTGTGGACAAAACATAAAAAAGTAGATATAAAACAAGCATGAAACATCAAAAATTATAGATACGTTTGCAACGTATCATGGAGCATTACTGAGTTTGTGCTTGTCTTATTGGATATATGAATGGCTTGAGTATAATTTTACTTGCACTTGATGATAGCAATAGGAGTCTTCCACACCATTGGTATTAATAGAACATATAAAGATAATTTAAATCGATATGTTGTAAGTTTATGGTTTGTTTTACAAAAATAAAAATAATCGGAGTAGTCAAGTTGAGAAAGAAACCTCGAACAGAGAAAAATTTAAATGTGCTATCAAAATAGAGTGAGAACAAGTCGAGGTAGAGTCTTCAAGTCATAAAAATGCTTCATATACAATTGGAATTTGGTAATTGAGATCATTAAACTTTGAATTCCTACATGAAGTGGAATATATGACTAGCTCCTTTGCACAACACTTAAACAAAAGTGTGAGCATATATATATATATAAAAGGAAGAGAAGAGAGAAGAAAAAAGAGCGAATGTGCAAAGAGCAAATAGGCATACATCACTATATTGTAAGTAAGATAAAGAGATGTTTTGAGATTTTGAATCCCAAGTGAATATGTTAATCCTAAAACACTTGGGACTACCTCGCTAACTAATTCGGTCGAATCGGATACTTTTACATCATGTTGAGATTCATCTTTTGTGAACTATTGATCACTAAGGTGTGGAAGCCTGCTAATATTATTCAGATGGTTTAAGTAAGGTACTATTCATGAACTTATTCCTACGTATCTTAAAGGATAAACATATGTTGCAATTGCCTCATTTATTTTATCGACTCAGCTTCATGAATATGAGGATCACATTCACTAAGCCAGCCCTGCTCGGGTTGAGCAAGAGTATAAGCTTGGGGAAGTTGATGAGTGCATATTTGCATCATGTTTTATATTATTGTTTTGCATTATAGTGGTAGGATCTTGGTATTTTACGGCGTTCGCGCTCACATTTTATGTCCATTTTCACCAGGATCAGGACAAATTATGGATACAATGGACATAATTCTTGGAGCAGTTGTATTTGGGAAATATCAGTAACACCAGAAGAAAACCCGAAGCGATCGAGGTATCCAGAAGGTTTAACGACCAATTATACAGCGGGAAGTAAATTTTTCCAGCCGTATAGTTCCCGCCGTATAGTTGGTTCCGCCACCGCCTCCTCAAATAGTTTCACCTCAAATAGTTTCACCCCGTGTAGCTGGATCGGAGAGACGACATACAGAACATCCAGAAATCACCGAAAACCTCACCTCCAGAAGGAATCTGGAGGGGGAATTTTCCCAGGGGTTCCATCTTCGCCCTACGCAGATTTGGGAGGCCAAGGCATCGATCTTAATCTTCATCAAATGCTGCACCACCATCATGTTTATCCATCCCATCTTCACCTCATCTAGATCTTGTTGTAATTTCCGTACTCGTTGTGGATTTATACAAGAACTATTCATTTACAATTGTTTCCATTACCATTGCCATGATGCTGATTGCCTCCATGTTTGAGTAGATCATTAGTTCTTGGGGACATGAGGAAACCCTAGCATATGATTGAGATAAGATAGAGATTATTATGTTATACATCATTATTTGTATGTGTTAATTATCTTCATCTTGATGTTGGGAGTTGTGCACCTCCTTAATATTTGCCTCTAATGGGGACACGATGAAGGGGATTACTTGTTGGTAGACGGAGGGATGATAACACTTATTGTGACTATAAAACTGTTGTCATTCTTTACGTTCTAACTTGGAGAAAGAAGGAGAACTCATAAAGCCATGTCCATGTCACTGGAGAAATCCCTTAATAGCGAGATAATACGATTGATGTCGTTTATCTGTCAGCTGTGGTTATGAAGGATGATGTGAGTAGTGGTTGCTGCCTATTTGTCCATATATGGAGCTCCTCTCACATAGATACATATCATGAGAATATTTGTTATAATAATCTTGATTGCTTAGTCTAAATTGCTAACGGTGTATCCACCACTCCCTGAGAACAACTTTTCTCCTATTGCAGTTCTAAACTCTTTTACACACGTGATTCTTACTTTCTGCATTGAGTTTTGCTTTACTTTAATTGCTTCATTCAATCAAAAACCCAAAAATGATTCTACTTTTCTTGCATATCAGAATTATTCCTTAAGTACTTCGTTTAGTTTTAGTTAAAAGCATTTTAGTCTTTCGCCTACTGCTCCCTGTGGGATTGATATCTTTATTCCGAAACTAGCTACAAATGATCTGTACACTTGTAGTCATCAACCATCCACTTTCATCAGAAGAATAGACTGCATGAATTACTTCATGGGTAGAGACAACACTCTCAAGAATGTATCTTCCCTTAATAAAATCAGTATGATTTAGAGAAATAATTCTATTACCAATAGGAGCAATCCTATTAGTTTTAGCTTTAGTTATAAGTTTTAGGCTGCAGTTACCAAGACTGAAGGGCCTGATTTTTTAGATCTTTAGCTTCAGGTTCTTTTGGAATGATAGTAGTAATGGAGTAGTTGAGTCTAGTAACATCTAAAGAACCAGAGTCAAAGTCTCTAACCAGAGCCAAGAAATCATGTTGGATAACATACCATTTTTTGTTGATAAAATAGGAAATAGAACCCATCAGCACTAGGAGCAGCACAAGCATAAGAGTCAAAGATAGCCTCCCTAATGTTTTTATTACATTTTTGGCAAATGACATAACCAATATCATTAAAATAACAAACAAGGACAACAAAAGAAAAGTTTTTATACATGTATGTACCACCATGCTACTAGCTATTTGACCTCAAGATTAGCGATCGAAAGCATCTCCTTCAACATGGAGACCAGTGTGACCCGAAAAAAACCTGCAAAAAATGTGGAGACTATATTGAGTGGACACCGTGGTGGAAGCCGAAATCGCGAGCAACTGGCCTCACATCAGCAGTGCGCGCGAAGATTGACAAGGTGCCACAAAGGCATTGTGCATGGACCATGTACATTGTTCTATCGATCTCCTCTGAATTCCGGGGTGGGATCGCGTCTCTATGAATCTTTGACCTGCCTTGTTGTATGCATGAGGTTTCACTAGTACAGATCCAGTTTCGCATACGGTGGAAATGTCCCTTCACATATGGTGAACCGAATCGTCGCTACCCGAGGGTAGGCGATGAGCCTCTACTTCACACATGGTTTGTCGAATCATGTGTGAATGTTCATACATTTCCGGAAAATCGACCGTTTGCGAAGTAAGGGCCATACGCAAACGTGTTCTATTTTTCAACCATATGCATTTCTGCATGATTGCTAACGTGTTTCTTTATTAACTGTCTGCGTTTCCACATGATTGCAAACTTATGTTGTGTCATCGTATGTGTTCAGCTAATTTCCCACACAATTTTTTATAACTAACTGTAAGCCAATTCAAGACATTTGCAAACGTGTTTTTACTCTCAACCGTCTCTAGTGCGGACCAGGTAGTATATACGCAAATATAGTACCAAACTTCAATTTTATTTGATTATTGCACATCAGATACATCAAATGTTTACATACATTTGCAACATAGCTTCATTTGGTAGCTATACAAACGAAAAGATACACAAAAAAAGGAGACTCTGTAGTTTTTCTTGGTTATGTATTTGTCTTCGTGACGGTGTACCTTGCAAGGATAAAAATGGAAAATGTTTCTCCACTTATCCTTCGGTCACAACCCGCTGTAGCTGGAATAATCCTGTCGTGATATCGCTTCTCCACAAAGGATCTGCAAATATAAAACAACATGTTCTTCAATGTGAGAAATATAAACACGTAGATAAGACTGTTGCATGTGTAAATTGAAATAATTATTCACTTACTAGCAACGTACTGTGGATGTCGTGGGATAATGCAAAAGAAGGTGGCCACCTTAATTTAGATATCAGGCAACCCTCGCCCTTCCCCCTTCCCTTTCCTTTGTACTATGCAGTGTCATCAAAATAATATATATTTTATATAAGTGCAGAATGAAAATATATTATTATAGATGCTTATACACATTCACCGTTCATTTGAAAAAAAACCCAACACAAATAGAGTGCATATGTACATCTCAAGTACACAACCACATCACCAGCAAAGTACTAATCCACCGTGCATTTTAAGGAATTAGAAAAGACCAACACAAGGTCAGCTAGTGCATATGTTGATCTGAATTGCATAACCACACTAACATCAAAGTATTAACAAATCTATCGTGAATTTGAAGGTATTAAAGAAGACAAACACAAGATCGTCCTTGTTCATATGGTTATCTAGAGTACACAACCATAGTAAGATGAGAGTAATTAACAAATAAACCATGCATTTGAAGTTATTAAAAAAGACTAGCTAGTACACCTGAAGAATTTAACAACCTTAGGTTGGGAGAGCAGCCGATGTCGGTCCGGAGACCGGCCGCCATCCCATGTCGCATGGATGAAGATGACGTGTCAACGCAGACACGGCGCCTCGACGACATGGATAAACATCTCACGGAGAACTAGTGGAGAATAGCTGATGCAACACCTCGCCGATGTAGGCCTGACCAGGTGCGCTTCCTGGATGCAGATAAGCACAAAAGAGAAAGCGACGGCTATGGTGGGGGGTGCGATCGTATTCTCAATGTCTGGTTCCCTTTTTTATAAAGGTGTAGGTTTCCACTAAATGGGCCCTCACGGGCCTCACACATCACACACCATTTTTCATGGAAAAACAATTTGTGAATATGGCACACAATTTTTCTAGAAAACTCGTGTGTAATTATGCACCACACAATTATTTTGCAAAAACGTGTTCGATGTAATGACCATGCCAACATGTCTGAACCAAATGTCGAAGAATCGCACGGACAAACTATACAGTTTAACACATGAAATTTATGTACCAACTAAATTTCATCGCCATCTAAATATCACACATGGTTTTTATAGCGCATAAACGTTTGCGATATGAGACTTGAACAGTTGAACAACAATTCATATTATTTTCCGGATGGGCATAACCAGTCGAACATAGTTTCCTTTCTCTTACAAAAGGCACCATTAATAATATTTGGGCATCGGTCGTTCGTAAGAGCTCCAATCAAACATGGTTGCACTTTCCTAAAAAGACCGATAACTTCCGGTACATACATATATATATGGCCTAGTCAAACATATCTAAGTTACCAAGCCTCGTCCTCGTCACCAGAGGAGATGTCGTTGACGTCGTCGTCGGTGCCTGATGCTTGTGCATCGTTAGAGCCTCCTCTGCCCTCTCTAGAACCTGATGCCTCTACATCGTCTCCTCTGCTCTCTCCATAGCCTGATGCCCCGGCGTCATTGGGGAAAGGCTTGCTGGTGCCAAAGACGCGTCCAATTCCCAGACGGCCTGGCGCCTTGCTGAAACAGTCATCCAAATCATCACAATCTCTTCAAACACGTTGCAGGGAAACTGCGAACATGTCGTTGCGCAACCAGCCTTCTTTTTACCTTTATTATTGGCGCGCAGCCATGCACGCACCCGGTCGTCGCGGAGAGTCTCGAAGGACTCCTCCACGACGCGATGCACAACTTCTTCCTTACACCACGCCGACGCGATGGAGTCCTCCACCACCATGTGATCCTTCAAGTCCTACGCCTGCAACCCGTCCAACTCATCCGCATCTGCACCATGCCCCTCCTCCTCTGGTGCGTGCTCCTCCTCCGAATCAGACCCTGTGAGGTCGATGATGCTTCCTCCAGCACTGTTTTGTGAGGCTCTCCTCGCCATCCGACGGCGCGAAGTCGATGTACTCAAGAATGGATTCACAGGGAGGCATGGTGTCGGTGAGAGAGGCAGCCGGTAGGAAGATTACGCGAATCATTTTATAGACGAGGCGAAATGGCACGAACAATATGAGACTTCGCATTATGAACAAAAAGGGTAAAGTGGAAAGAACCGAATGACCAAAAATTATCCGCATATGACTATGAGTAAGAAACTGTTTGCGATGTCCATCCCAACCTGTGTGTGATTGAGAAACTCCCCAACATTTGACCCCAAGAAATCCGTGGATAATAGATAAGCATCGTAGGCGCTTTACAAATGCTGAAATGTGAGCCAAATTACATGGAAAGAGCCGCGACTATAATTTCTACTACTTGTCATCGTCACATATGTAGATAATCTCCTTCTTGCAGTGGAGCCAGATGTCTTGGCTTTGCTGGCAACAACAATATTGTTGGCCTTCGCCGCACGCTCTTTGTATGTCTCGCATTTCTTCTTAGCGAAGTACTCTAGAAGCCTTGCCTGCTCCTCGAGCACCTCGTCCTCCTCCTTGTCAGCCTAACGCTCGGACTCCTCCCACCATTCAAGCTACGACGAATCATCTTCTGAAGTCTCAGGCACCTTGTTCTCGTCGTCCTCCAAATTGATTTCGCAGTCCTCGTTCGAGGAGGTGCAGCCAGAATACGAGGGGGAGGATCCTCTGTCGTGTTCCAGCGGAGGTACAGGGTGCTCCTCCTCCCCAACCTCTGTAGCTTCCTCTTCCTTCACCACTAGAGAGTTTTGCTCATCACGGCGGCGCTTCGCCGGCGGGCACTGCATGAAGCAAGAAAGGTGAGCAGTCTTTTTTCTGCAAGCCATATCGAAGTGTAACTACCGTAGAGCAGGGTGTGTGCCAAGACAGCATGGCGTTGCGGGGCTTTATGCGGTGCGTCCGGGAAGCTGCATCGTCCCCAACATCACGTCCGGGGGGGGGGGGGGGGGGCTACGCACACGTGTTACAAAATTTAAGGAAATTATACAATAATTGATGACTCACCGTGTGAGAAAGGACACAAAAAATGAATCAGTAGAAACATGAGGCAACGTCGCAAATACGAGACACACGGTTCACGAGAAAATAAGCGTGAGGGATGCTTTGCTTATAAGTAACGGTTTTCCTATCTCAGGCCGTGTGCATATATTGTTACCATTGTAAAAATATTAGGTGCGCGACAAACCCACGGAGGGTCTAAACCGCGGACAGATGGTTGAATTTTTACAGCTTGAACCATCTCCCGTGCCGCCGCACACTCCGTGTGCGAGGGGGCCTTAATAGGCCCAATCTGTAATAGTGTTTGCGGCTAGCTAGTCTAGGACGTGTGAGCTTAGAGGTAGAAGAATGGGGTGTGGTGTGCAGCTGGTCTCCTGTTCTTCGTGGCCAACTTGGTCGGAAATTCTCGTGCTGAAATGGATCTGCTATGGGCTTGTGGTGAAGAAACGGTCAAGAACGTTGAGAGAGCGTATCTCTGACCCGGACTTAAACTTTCCTAGCACATAGACGTGCAGCTGGGTTCGCCCGCCCTAGCGTTCGTACGTGTCACGTCACGTCACGTTCTTTGCAGCCAACTATCTATAGCTACCATGGAAATTCTCTTCGTTGTGGCGCATGAAAGGAACGGCCAAGAATTTCAAGACGGTGCGTGTGTCCGTACACGCCGGGAGCAGTAGAGGCCGCCGCATTATCGCGGAAACGCTGACCCGGCAACTTGATCTGCCACTTCCGTGCATGTTGGAACGTGTCATTGTCTGTGGTGTGCGATTTTTTTTATTTTTTTTGAGAAATGGGTATGGAAAGTGCACGGGTGTTTTTCGAAACACGAAGCCCGTGTCATCATGTTCGGACTGAATTTACTCCTTATATTTGCGTGATATCTCCGTAAAGGAGTAATTCTCATAAAGGATAATCTTGCTAAGAGGAATTGGCATGGAAGTATATAATGTGTTTTTTGTCATTAGAATGAGACAAATTCGACATTTATTCTTTCAGTGTAAATTTGCTCGTGCTATATGGTCAATCATCCAAATAGCCTCGGGTTTATCTCCTCCTCGATCGGTAGCCAATGTTTTTGATAACTGGTTACATGGGATACAGGATAAATATGAGACTGTGTTTAGGGTGGGATAGCTTGCCATTATTTGGTCGCTTTGGTAGAAATAACAAGATTTTTAATAACACCGTGTCTTCTTCTTTGCAGGTTATCTATCGAGTTATGACCATTCTCCGATCATGGACTATCCTCCAGCGTATGGAACTTCGCCACTTATTTGTGAAGGGGTGTACGCGATAGGAGGACACGGCGAGGGATATTTTCTCCCGACATGGATGGCAGCGTGATCTCCGTATTGATCAACATTAGCTCGAGGCGTTTTATTTTTTACTATGTTTTCTAAGTTTCAGACTATTGAGTTGGATCTTTGGTGTGTGATTATCGACTGTGTGCATCCTAGTTATGCAGAGGCCGGGTGTCTAATAAGTAATATATACGCCCATTTCTAAAAAAAATGTTCGGATTGGAAGTCCACTTCCCTCCCCGGCCAACCTCCGGGAATTTGATGAGTCAGCCGTGCCGAGTTTTATCTCGTTTCTCTTTTTATTTTTCCTGTACGACTTCAGCAGATTTCACAAGCAAGTCTTCAACCTTCCACTCGTGCCCTCCTGTTCAGTTTTTTTTTAACTTTCTCTACTATTTTTCTCGTTTTGACGTTCTTCTCTGTTTTTCCACCTTTGAAGTATTTGTAATGCGGGTTTCTTACCGATGTATCCTATGTACTTTGCTGATGTGACATATGAGAAAAAGTTTTTTTGGTGGGGTGGGGTGGGGTGGGGTGGGGGGGGTTCTAAAGATCGAAAGAAAGAAGTACCCCGCTCGCAGACAAAGACCTTGATGTATCTTTAGGCTAAATAATTGCTCAATTTGTTTAACTAGACTGGATATTGGTTTTATGATCAGTCACACTTCTGATTTTTTATATACGTGTGGCCCGTCACACTTTTTCTAGGCTACCTTTTATCATAATAAGTGTCGGCTTGTCATAAATTATGGGTTATATGCATCTATAGATGCAGAGGCCGTGGGAGTTACCAGTTTAAAAAGAGAAGGGATTACTAAATGTACAACGTAAGATCTTTATATTGCTAGTTCCATAACATGTTCTATGAAATGAGTGGTAGGATCCACATAATGATTGTAAATTTTCATGATAATCCTTCTAATTTTAAATTTCTGGAGTGTTTGGAGATTGTTTCCCGTTCTTATAAAATGTTCAATGCACTTTTTGAAAGGATATATGACATATTGCAAAATCTATGGGCCGAGTAACTCCACACCTAACAGATATCTCAATAGAGGTAGGATGCTACTACGCACAATGCCAAATATATAATCACTCTGAGTATCTTAAATAGACAGACCAAAAGTACTGCTAGTACATACATTTCATGGCACGTCCATAAATACCCTCTCAACCATGAAGACAATGTTTTGCGTCTTGTTGTACCACCTCTTGTTTGATTCTACACATGCCACTCTACATCAAACAATATATGGTAGTGAAGTTGTAGCCCTATAGCAAGAAATGAGGAGAGGAAGTGGTCTAGTGGAGAGGTAGCAGATGTGTGAAGAAACAAGAAGATAAAATGACAAAAAAAAACACACATTCAATTAAGAACCATAGGGTTCTACGATGTGTCTTGCTTAAGAATAGGAGGTATTTCGGAATATTGACGAGCAAAGCTAAGGGAGTGTATTGTTTCCGTCCTATGGCCTCTTTCCGCATATGCTACTAATAGCCTACATCTATTCCTTTGAAGAACATTTGCCTAAGCTATTGGATCGGTTGTGGTCATCACATTCCTTCTCCTACCAACCAAGCACACTGTGCCCGCTTCATCTTTTTTGCTCTCCATGTGCTGGTTCCCCGATAGGAGAGATGGAAGAGGATGGACACTAGCAGGAGGTTAAGATACATTTGATAGTTTGCTTCCAAGTCAAAGGAAGTATATATCTAGAGACCATACGTGTACCGACCTTATTATCTACCATTGGACGAGTTAGTGACAACATCTCACCATAGAAGCTCTCTATTCAAAACACTTGACCAATTGCTAGGTGACAAATGCAAGGAAACAACGGATGGATAATACACAAGTGTAAGCTCTTCGCCATAGCTTGATATGTCTATAGTACATCGGTTTGATATAGACACTCCGGAAAATTATAAATAAGCACACAAGAATAAAGAATCGACAAACACTAAGGGTGGCTTCACTCCTATACAATGCAGATTTGTATAACAATGCCCCCATTTTTTGGCTTAGGCTTGCGCAGAATCGTCTTAAGAGCTGGCGTAGAGAAGCTGGAGCGGAAATCAGCCCTAGAGAAGCTGGAGCGGAAATTCAGTTCTTTTCGGCTTATGTCATTTGAGATTATTTATGAGTTGTACGTAAAAAGTCTACAATACCCCTAGAACATCATCATGTGATATATAGAACTTATACTACATAGTTATGTATTTGTCGTATATGTGAGCAGAAAAACGATTTGCAAGCATCATAAAATGAGAAATATTATAAAAATAGAAAAGTGTCGTACTTTAGCAACATGTAAAACAAAGTAAGGTCATGCATCAAAGCATACCAACCTCAAGCTCGTGTGGTTGGAAGTCTATTTTCCTCCAGATGCCTGCCCGGACAACTTCGGTTTTACCGGCCTTGCCAACTTTAATTTTGTTTCTCGTTTTGTTTCTTGGGCACAAAATTACTCATACATGGCAAGTTTGTGTCAAAATATTTCGTACCAGGCAATCCGCTATATTCGATCGGTGGTTCATATAGCTCCAAGATGCTTTCGCACAATTGTATTAGCAAACTACTAACCAAACATACATATTTTTGTTATGCGATGGTTTTCTATATTAGGATGCATGTCCTATATCTTTTTTGCTTTTCACTTCTCCAAGAAAATATTGCTTCAACAAAATCATTTAATAATCCTAGGAGATATCTGAAAGAAGATGAGATAAACATTGGAATCTACCAAGCACACTATTTGTAGGGAGAAACGTGACCCGGCTCCAACTAACATATGTCTAGCCTTCCAACCATTATTTATTCATAAGAATTTCTTCTACAACATCTGGAAGTTCTTTCAAAACTATCTACATTCGGCGGGGATTGATATCAACTTAACAAAATAAACATCCAACTAACTCGTATTACGCTCCAAAAAATTTCACACCACGAAGACAATTTTTTTGAGTAAACACAATGTATTTTTTCAGGCTAGAGATTTGCTCAATGCACAATGTAATATCTTCATATTGTCGGTCTATTCCATAACATGTTCAATAAGGCGTGGTGTCATCGGCATGATGATGGTCATCTTTTGTTGGTAATATGTTCAGATTTAATAGATATATGGAAAGTATTGGTCATTATTATGGAATTTTTGGTGTAACTTTGAAATAGTGTATGACATGTTGCAAAATCTACTGGTTCGAGTAATTTCTGACCTAAAATAAATATGTCGAGAGTGGTGGGGTGCTACTATACAGATGCTTTACACATGTGTAAAAATGAAGAAGCACTGTGAATGCCATGAAGATACTGACCGAAACTAATGCACCCACATACCTTTCATTGCACATTCACAACTACAAACAACAAGTACCTCAGCCATGAATGCACTTTTTGATGTCTTCTATAACATTCCATTTTCGAGTCTTCGCTATTTCTCTCTAGCAAATCATATATGACAATGAAGTGGTAACAACTATAGTAAGCGGCATGCAAAGAGAGTGATCTAGTGAAGAGATAACATATGTGTGAAGAAAAGAAAAGTTAAAATGGGGTAAGAATACCTAACTAAGAACCATAGGATTCTATGGTTTTTCTTACTTAAGAATAGGAGGCATTATGGGATATTAACATGAAAAGCTAGGAAAATTGACTACTCACATACTCTAGCTTGTTGCCTCTCGAGCCACAAGTCGCCTACATCTCTTTCTAGTTCAAACTTGTGCTCTGCAAGGATGAATTAGTCATCACATTCCTTCTGTTAGCAATAACCCAATGTCCACTTCATCTTCATCACATTGGGAGCATTCATGGAATGTGGTTTGCTCACTCATCACATCATGTGATAATCCCACCCCTTCCAACCATACAAGTGTCTGACCGCTCATACCTTGCTTCCATTACGAGAAAGTATTCAGGGAGCATATACATATTGATCCTAGCTATTAGCTCCTTCACTGAACTACTTTGCGGCAAGATCCCATCACAGTCCCTCTTTGTCGAAAAATACTTGAAGCCATTCTCCATTTATATTTTGTTGTGAGAAGTTCAAGAAGGCAGTGGAATGATATTTCATAAATGTAAGCTCTTTACTTGTCTTGATATTTCTATGATACATCAATCCGAAATGCCAGGAAAAGCTCAATTCCACACTATGACAGCTTAACTCCCCTGCAATAAAGACTCACATATAGCGCCCAAGCACAGGAGGTTACGGTAGCACATGCGTATGCGTTCGTCCCAATGACGCTTGTGTTGGTTTGCTTGGAACTAGTGTGCCGCTCTTCCTTAATCACTCTCACTGTAAGCTATAGGGACCTCAAATACTCTTGAAATCTCTGACCACCCCCTTTGTGTGCAGATGGTGTAGTTTTTGTCATACATGTCATCTCGACCGCTCTTCGCAACCTACGCGTGCTGGCCTAGACAACTTTCGATTCTTGTTTGAAACCTGAAGATCGCGTGGGTGTAGCAGAGGTGGCCTCTCCATCTCCAGGTCCACTTCCCAGCATTTCTTTGATCGGATGTTTGCCAGCAGAATGCATTCAGAAATAAGGGTGAACTAGCATCGGTTGACAAGCCAACGCCATGTCTACCGGACTCACTTTTATTTGGGCGTGTCTAATTCTAAGGCGACTGAGAAATAACTTAATTCCTAGTTAGGTGATATCATTCAATTTCAATTGCGAACTCACTTGTAACTAGAAGTATCTTAGTTGCAACCTCATTTTGAAACTAAAAAAATCTTAGTTGTAGCCCCAACTACAACTGAAAATCCCAGTTACAACCCCACTTGCAACTCACAAATTAACAAAAAGATGCAAATCCAGTAGATAATAATCTAATTGAACTCAAACATAATTCTCAGTCGACTGGAAATTAGCAAAACCACTTATAGTTTGTTCATAACACTAATAAGTTGTGCTCGCATGTTTGTTATTACTTAGCTTGTAAGTTTATTTTGAGAGAAACCACATATATTTCATTAATATAAAATATTATGACATGATTAGACACATGTGAAAACTAAAAAACTGACCGAAAAACGATTATCCTCGAAACTTTGCAGACAAAACCTAGGATGCCGAAAAATACAAAACGGTTCCTAGGGTTTCCTGCAACCACTGAAGTCAGTGGCCGCCGCCCAACTCTAGCGTTGCCGAGTCGCACACCAGAAGAGACGCTAAGCCTCCACCATTGCCAGATCCGAACCAACGTCCTTGCTCTAGAAAAACCACCTTGCCCAGATGGTTAGCACTGTCGAGGATAACGTCGACCACCAGTGACATATCGAGAAACTGATCTCGCCAGATCCGGACCTATTAAAAATGTATATTCTCAAATAATACTAAGAAAATATTATTGATTTTCAAGAACGGCGAGAAGACCAGGTTGCTGATCTGAAGGACTGAGCAAGACAAGTTGTCATCAACTCCGAGACGCGGCCGTAAATGAAGCCGTCGGTGTGAGAGTAGAGTTGAGAAAAATTTATTCGCCCGGTCGTCGCTCCCACCACCCAACGATAATATGTGCTTGTAATTTTTGATATGTGCTGGCCAGGCCAGTGATAAGCAATCCAATATTTTATTTTAAAAACATTAAATCCAATGTTTCACTGTCAAGGTGGGTCGTGGATAATTTCGTGCCCGCAGCCACACGTGCAAATTAGGAGCGGCGAGAAACGGGAACTAGCGTTAGCTAGTGCAGATTTCTTCTAGCTAGATCGTCGGGGAAGGAAAAGAAATTAAAAATCGAAGAAACATTTAAGGGTCAAGGCCCGAAAGGGACGCCGTATGCATGGACCCACGAAACAGAACACAAAGTCGTGCCTGAAATCGAAGAAACATGGACGACGCTGCAAGATATTGACTTTTTTAAAGATTGGTAAGATATCGACTTGAATGGAGAAGAAAATATATAACCATGAACCAACTTGGAGAAAGGCAACTCGCAACGAGCCAATCAATTAACGAGCTTAGCTTGGCTCTCACGGCTGCTACAAATGACAGCAGGACATCCATTTCTTTTACCCGTATTATAATATAGCAGTACACATACACATAGATACGGCTCTTTTAGTAGTTTACATTTTATTGTCTATCTAAAAGACTACGGTGTGAGAGCAATATAAGCGGGAGAAGAGAGAATTGGAATGAGCTCTTGACTAAGAGCCAGCTGCATCACGTGTTATTAGGCACTATATGAGAATTGAAAGGTGGATCATGTCACTAACAAAGTAGTAATAATTTATGTTTATCTACTGTATATGTTAGCTCTTAAATTTACTATAGATGACGTGAACAAAGCTTATAGCCAGTGTTGGCTCTACTATTCTCGTTATTACTTGTTGGCCCTTGAAGCTGACGAGTTATCTCTTTTTCCAAGAAGAAGCGATGCAAGCTAATTAAACCACAAACTGACAAAAAAATTTGTTGACCAAGCTGCCAGCCTATTCATTCTCTCGTGTATTATGATTTTTTATTCGTGGTCAGGCATATATCTAAGATGTCATGGTCATGTCCTGAATTCTTCATCATTTTTTCATGATTGTGGGCATATCCCTAATTGGAATATATCTACAATTTTATTTACAAGAAGTGCCAGTAGTGGTTCAAAAATACTATTAGATTTTTTTTCTCAAATTTGGCATGGGTGCAAATTCACTTCATTTTTTCCCCAAATTTTGCGTGGATTCGAATTCAGTTCACTTATGGCATCCCCAAGTCGTGCCCGCCCACGACATGTCATTGGCATACAATTTCCTTACTGGAAAGTGTAATTCAAAACTCCGTGGCTACAACACGGCTTCCATCCGATAAAAGCGACGATCCCGCGGCTACCAGCGCCTCGTGCCATGAGACTTAATTTCTCACGGTTGCGAGAAATTAAAGATCCTGTTGATATAAGTAGAGAGCTACGGATCCCTCAAAAAAAAAAAGTAGAGAGCTACGGCAAAATTTCCCATCGGACTCCACCATATTACAACAGGAATGACAACATAACCACAGATTCACAGCTGTTGTAGAAGGACGACTGCCCACGATAAAGATACCATTTTGGCACGAAAAAGCTAACCAATACACAATAAATCTTTCCTCCAAGAAACATGTGATCAAAGTTACACTAATTAACAAGAAATCTAACCTAATTGCTCACAGAAAATCATCTAAGCTTTACTCGACCTTCTGGCGAGGAGTCGTGTCGTTGTACCCGATGCCCTTCCTTTTGGTTGGGAAGACGAGGAACACAAAGCTGGACAGAAACGCCATGCCCAGCGGCAGGTTCTTCAGCAGCTCCTCGGTGTTCCTGCCGGCATCCGCGAAGAAGCAGTTCTGGAGACCCACGTCGCTGAACGCCACGGTGAGGAAGACCACCGCCGTGAAGAAGGCGTGCATGAAGTCCAGCGGCCGGATGCGGAGCCGCCTGAACTCCTCCGCGCCGCCGAAGGCATCCTTCTCCTCCTCGCTGGAGAAGTTGAACACGTTGAAGCCGCGTAGCATGGCGACGCCGTAGTAGAGCTTGTTGTCGCGGCCGAGGCTGTTGGACGGAGACGCACCGAAGAAGAAGCGACGAAAGAGGGCGACTACCATCCCCGCGGAAGAACATGACCACCATAGCCGACGGGTTTAGGGTCGGCGTAGGAGATATATATGCCGACGGCCTGGGCTAAGCCGAAGGTCAACTTACCTGTGGCCGATAGAATCTTTGCCGACGGGGCTACACCGAGGACCACCGTCGGCGTACCACTATGCCGAGGGTTTTTGGCCATGTGCCGACGGCATCAGGCCCTCGGCATAGCACATGTTTCTTGTAGTGCATGGTTTCTAGGTGCTACGAGATAAAATATATAAAGTGGTGAACCGTATTCAAATCAGAAATGGTTAACCATGTTTAAGTAGAGAGCCAAACTCAATTCCTCATGAACACATATTTGAGTTATTATTATTCTTTAAAGAATTATCAATGTAGGGATTTCTCCTGTGGCATTCCTTAAAAAAATGCTTAGAGGTGGAACAACACCGTAAATTATCCATGGCGAATGTGGCTTGTCCAAACGGTCAACATTCATTTATTTGAGTCTATTGCCCACCCGATCATCGGTTTCTAGTAATACCTCTTCACATACGCACCATTTTTTTTTTATAGTTATGTTCGATGTAAAAGTTTATCTTCTAACATTCTAACATTAGCAATATGTGTGTGAACCTCTTGAATTATTAACACTAAACTATGCGCTCTTAATTAGAAGCATGCCAAGGGGTAATGAGTCCAATGTTTCACTCTTAATGCAGGCCGAGGGATGAAAACACATCGAAAGAGTATACGACATGATGTAAAAATATGAGGACCGAGTGACTCCACACCTAATAGAAATACGGGGATAATGGCAAGACGCTGCTTTTATAATGCTTTGTGCATGTCCACAAATCTAGAACAATATGACGGCTCGTTTGATTCAGATTAATTGTGTAGGATTTCTGTAGGAATTGGATCCTTAAGAATTATTTCTACAGAAGTCGTTTGATTCAAAGGATTAAATCCTTCGGAGTTCCTTCAATGCATTCTAGTTTGGAGGAAATTTCCCATCCACTCCAACCTCTTTTTACAATTCCTTTGAGTTTCCTATGCAATCAATCACTAACTGATCCGAAATCATGTAGTTTTCTAATGCTATAAGATTCAAGTGTACATGCCGCAACTCCGGTCCCGTGATTTTATAATTCCCGCATTTTGAAAATCATACAAATCAAACAATACCTAAGTATCTTGAATTGACTAACGGAAATGAATGCACCAATAGTCCTTTGGTTGCACATTTACGAGTATCATACCCACTCAACCTTGAATGCTTCATGTATGGATCTTTTCTACATACTATTGATCTCCATCAGACTATATATAATGGTGAGGTGGTAGCAGCTATAACATGAAACGAAGAGGCAAGACAACCTAGTGAAGAGGCTAGATGTCTAACAAACAAGAGGCATATTATAGAGGTAGAAGAAAAATATGTAAGAGGTATGTATTACTTAAGAATAGGATGCATGTGGGCAAGTTAAGAAAATAGTAGTACGGTTGCCGTCCTCCAACCTGGTGGCTCCACTTTCAATAAATGTCTACATTCTTTCTGCGGATGACCTGATATTTTCGATCACATAGTGGTCCATGTCAATCCAAAATCAATCGAGCACGCCACCACTTTGATCTTCCTATCGAGCATCCCTGACTTGTTTTCTATTACTCCTCCATGTGATCTATCATTGACCATGCCTCCTCCATGCCACTGGAGTTCACTTGGAGAGCTAATTCCGTAGGAATTTTGTCAAGTTTGGTTGTGTAATAAGCCTACTATCTTTAGGTTTCATTCTTGTTGGGATATATAGAGCCCACAACGAACTATATCTATATCAGATAATTCTGGATTAACCGCAAAAATGCATAAAGGAACTGATTCATTTTGTATTGTTTGCATTTTACTTGGTGATAAATGCAATTAAACAAAAGATGGATATTATAGAAATGCATGTTTTTTCATGGCTCGATAGCTTCTTGTCTGTTCAATGTAATAGAAAAAAATACTTAGAATATACTACAAAAATTTATGAGCACTTAGTACAGAAAGTACCTAACAAGAGACACGATTCACACATTGGAATTGGTGAAGCCTCAAGGCGTGTGTGTGTGTTGAGGCATGCTAGAAACTGGATGTTGCCTTGTGGGCAATAATTTACGACATCTATGTATGACGTAGACCTCCTATGAAACAGTTAAATCATATTAACCATTAATGATTTGACCATGGAATTATATATCATCCTAAAACTCTAAGAAGCCCTCACTCACTCACTCACTCACTCATATTACCTAGACAAGGTGGCGGTGGTGCAAGGTATCACTCTCTCGCATGTTTCACTCTCAAGGTAGGATGAGGTTGCTTTTTTGTTCATGGCCACACAAGCCAATTAGGAATGAATACAAAGCAGTAGTAAGACACACTTTCAGGATGCCATAATGCACAATTGGACGGAAAGCATACGTACATAATACATGTGTCGTTCAAATGTCCTAATAAGCCCCTTAAAAGCATGCCATAAGTCTACAAAATAAAATCCGAACAAAGTATATTTCATTTTCATTAAATGAGACAAATACCTCTTACTAAGGTTGTCAGCAAATACATAACTCTTTGTTTTTATCACTCTCCAACTTTACAATAATTATTGGTCATTGCCTTCTTCCCCTGCATTTTAATTAGAATTCAATAGTATAATCTACACATAGCCTCTGCACAACTCAATATCAAGTAGAGACATGGAATATGCACACACCCAAATTATTAAAAATAAAAAAAGAAACTGAACAAACATAACACCAAAGCATCATGCTGAAATAACAAAAGGTATGCAAAGAGACGATATCAACCACTTTCCTAGGCAACATAGGGGTCATGAGAAAGGTTCTCAAACTGCAACATCTTCAATAAGGGAACTCCGCATACATGTCATTGTAGTCGGATCAGGTCAATAAATACCATATCATAGGTTTTCGCTCTTAGAAGTAGGTGTAAAAAGTATCCTTACATTGCATTCATCAAGGTAAAGTACCACATTTGCTTGGTACAACCAGTAAAGTTCAAACCAAGTGATTTTCAGCCATCATCCGGGTTGGTGCCCCTCGTACTTTTCATTCTATAGCAAGCTGACTTTTTTCTAAAAGCAATCAGGTCCTTGTGCCATCGTCCCTAACCCGACCATGCTCCCTCGATCTCACCACCTCGCCACCTACTCAAGCAACCTCACCTGCTCACCGCGGTCCTCTACTCCAGGGAACCTACACCGACTACATGCTCCACGGCTCCTCCCAGGTCCTCTCCGCTACTAGGACCTTGAGGTAAACATTGGAAGCTACCAAGCATGCAATTTGTAGGGAGAAATGTGACCCGGCCACAACTAACATATATGTCCGACCTTCCAATCATTGTTTATTTATGGGAATTTCTTCTACAACATCTGGAAGTTATTTCAGAACTATCAACCGTGAGTGGGGTTTGATACCATCTTAACAAAAGAAACATCCAACTAACTCGTATTATGCTTCAAAATCTTTCACACGACAAAGACAAAACAATTTCAGTATACTCAATGTATTTTTTCAGGCTAGAGATTTTCTCAAGGAACAATGTAATATCTTTATATTATCGGTATATTCCATAACATATTCAATAAAATACGTGGTGTCACAGGCATGGCGATGATTGTCTTTTGGTGGTAAAATGTATTAGGAAAGTATTGCTCATCATTATTATGGAATTTTTTGGTGTCTATTTGAAATAGTGTGTGGCATATTGCAAAATCTACTGGTCCAAGTAATTTCTCACTAAAAGAAATATGTCGAGAGTGGTAGGGTGCTACTATGCACATGCTTTGCACATGTGCACAAATGAAGAAGCACTCTAAATGCCATGAAGATACTGACCAAAACTAATGCACCAACATACCTTTCATTGCACATTCACAACCACAAATAATAAGTATGCACTTTTTTATGTCTTTTTATACCACTCCATATTCGAATCATCGCTATTTCTCTCCAAAAAATCATATATTACAATGAAGTGGTAAAAACTATAGCAAGCGGCATCCAAAGAGAGTGATCATGTTGCAAAATCTACTAGTCCGAGTAATTTCTCACCTAAAATAAATATATCGAGAGTGGTGGGGTGGTACTATGCACATGTGCACAAATGAAGAAGCACTCTGGATGCCATGAAGATACTGACCAAAACTATTGCACCCACATACCTTTCATTGCACGTTCGCAACCACAATCAACAAGTACCTCAACCATGAATGCAATTTTTGATGTATTTTTATACCACTCCATGTTCGAGTCATCTCTATTTCTCTCCAGCAAATGATATATTACAATGAAGTGGTAACAACTATAGCAAGCAGCATGCAATGAGAGTGATCTAGTGAAGAGGTAGCCAATGTGTGGAGAAACGAGGAATTAAATGGGGAAAGAATATGTAACTATGACCCATAGGGTTCTATGGTGTGTATTACTTAAGAATAGGAGGCACTTTGGGATTCTAACAGGAAAATCTAGGAAAACTTACTATTCCCATGCTCTAGCCTCTTGCCTCTCGAGCTACAAGTCGCCTATATCTCGTTCTACAAAAAACTTGAGCTCATCGAGGATGATTTAATCATCCCATTCCCTCCTCTACCAATAACCCAATGTCCACTTCATCTTCCTCATTCCCATCGAGCATTCACGGAATGTGGTTTGCTCACTCCTCACTTCATGTGACCGTCCCACTCCTTCCAACCATACAAGCGTCCGACCTCTCTCATACCTTGTTTCCATTATGAGAAATTATTCAGGAAGCATATGCATATTGATCCTGCTAGCTCTGACATTGAATTATTTGTGGCAAGATCCCACCGCCAGACCCTCTCTCTCTCTCAAAATACTTGAAGCCATCCTCTGTTTATAGTTTGCTAGGTGAGAAGTGCAAGAAGGGTGTGGGCTGATATTCGATAAATGTAAGCTCTTTCCTTCGTTTGATATTTCTATGACACGTCGATCCGAAATGCTAGGAAGAGCCAAGTTTTATACCCCCACTGTTACAGCTTAACTCCCGTGTAATAAAGACTCGCATAGCGGGTGACCGCGGCCAAGCACATGAGGTCACGAAAGTGCACGCGTACACATTCTTGCCAATCACGCTTGTGTTGGTTTGGTCGGAACTAGCGTACTGATCTTCCCTCAATCGCTCTCGCCGCAAACTCTAAGGAGCTCATGTACGTGATCACTCTGAAATATCTGACAACCACTGTATGTGTAATTGGTGTAGCCATAGCCGTGCGTGTCTCAAACTCTCAATCTATCGTTCTTTTTGTAACCAGCGCTGGCCCGGCCGGCCGACCAACTTTCGATTCTTGTTTGAAACCTGAAGATCGATCGTGTGGGTGTAGCGGATCGGAGGAGCCCTCTCTCTCTCTAGGTCCCGCTTCCCATCACTTCTTCGGTCCGATGTTTTGCCATCATAACGAATTTGGAAATAAGCGGGAAAGTAGGATCGGTTGGCACGGCACCTTCACGTTTCCCTGCCCCACTTTTATTTAAGTGTGTCTAATTCCCGTCGATTGAGAAGTAACTTGATTTGTAGGCAGGTGACGTTATTTAACCTTAGTTGTAAGATCACTTGTAACTAGAAGTATTTTATTTTATTTGCGAAATAACTACAAGTATTTTAGTTGCAGCCCCACTTGCAACTAAAAAGATCTCAGTTGCAACTACATTCGAACTGAAAAATCCCATTTACAGCTTCACTTGCAACTCAAAGGATGCACAAAAGCAATGTGAATCCAATAGATCATAATCTTATTGAACTCTAACTTAATTCTCGGTTGAATGAGAATTAACAAAACCACTTTTATTTTGTTCATAACACTAATTTGTGCTGTCTTATTTGTTATTACTTAGCTTCTAAGTTGTGATATGTGCTGGCAGGGCCAGAGATAACAAATCCAACATTTATTTGCAAAAAAGAAAACATTAAATCCAATGTTTCAGTCTCAAGGCGGGTCGTGGGCGATTTCGTGCCCGCAGCCACACGTGCAAATTAGGCATGGACCCACGAAACATAACACAAAGTCGTGCCTCAAATTGGAGGCATGCATGCACGTCGTACATGGACAGCGCTGCAAGATATTGACTTTTTTTTTAGATTGGTAAGATATCGACTTGAATGGAGAAGAAAATATATAACCATGAACCAACTTGGAGAAAAGCAACTGGCAACGAGCCAATCAATTAACGAGCTTAGCTTGGCTCTCACGGCTGCTACGAATGACAGCAAAAAATCAATTTTTTTTTTTTGGAAATGAGCATATATTAATATCACACGGATACCAATTACACCTAGCCTCTGCAACAACGCATACCCTAATGGCAATACGGATGCACACAGCCAAAAAAAGAAGAAGAAGAATTACAAAAAAAGAAAAGTCCCGCTACAGGAATCCGATCCTCAGCAGCAGCGACACTACCACCACCAAAACAGCACCAGAAGTCCAACCCCTCCAAAAGCGACGCCTCCAAGAAGAAAACAGTGCACAAGCACTGTCATCGCCCGATCAAAGATCTAGGTTTTCACCCTGGAGAAAGTCCTCGCTCGCAAAGCAATGCCTTCTGTAAGGCCATTGACAGGCACAACCAATGAAGACCAGACCTTGGGTTTTCACCCTGCAAGGTAAGACTGTGAACTCCTCCTGTGATGTCGCCCCCTCTAACAGACGCTGCTGCGAGTCACAGGTAACCAAGCCAGATCCTCATCGCCATATAGACTCAATCCACCATAGCTCGCCCACATGTCTCTGCCTGCATGACATTCTTCACATCTGACTTTACCATGTGTATCGTCAAAGACATGTCGCATGATGGTAACAGGTAGCAGAGCTTCACCACGCTCCCACTGAAACCAAACGGCCAGCAAAAAACACAGGTATGCATTACCGAATTCCTTCCGATCCAGCAAACTCCAGACATATGCGCCCATGGGAGTTCGCCGGCGGAGCCTTCCGGAACCATACACTCCGGCCAGATCCATGGAGACACGCATCAAGTAGATCTTCGTCTTGGTGCGAGAGAGATCCGATGACCACCCCTTTATTGAAACCAAGCAAGCAGGCCCCACGCTACCAGCCGGAAACTAGCCGGATCCGCCGCATAGCGGCAAGATCGCCCGGCCGACCACTCCGACGGAGAAGGAAGTCACCTCCACCATGCCAGGGGCAGTAGCCCCAAGCGCCCTATCGTCGCGAGCATGACCTGGAGATCCTGGGCGCCGGCGTCGGCGACGAACGGAATAGATCTCGGCCTGAAGGCACGGATCCCCACCGCCGCGTGCAGCCATCTGGGCCAAGGACCCCCAGCCACCGCCAGCCACGACGCCACCGCCGAAGCAGCGCGGGCACGGACGCCGCTGCCGCCACGCCAGATCGCGGCCAGGGCCAAGGAAATCAATTTCTATTATCCATATTATAATATAGCAGTATACATACACACAGATACGGCTCTTCTAGTAGTTTACATTTTATTTTCTATCTAAAAGACTACGGTGTGAGGGATAAAACAAGGTCGTCCTCTGTCTCGTTACATTGTTTGCCCTTGTAGTTGACGAGTTATCCCTAATTAACCAACAAACTGACAAGTATTTCTCTTGACCAAACTGCCAGCCCTATTCATTCTCTCGTGTATATATGATGATTTTTTATTTGTGGTCATGCATATGCCTAGGATGTCATGGTCATATCTTCAGTTCTTCATCATTTTTTCATGATTCTGGGCATATCTCTGATTGGAATATATCTACAATTTTATTTACGAGAGGTGCCGGTAGTTGTTCAAAAAAAAATACTACTATTAGATTTTGTTATCCAAATTTGGCATGGGTTCAAATTCAATTCATTTTCCCCCAAATTTGGCATGGATCAAATTCAGTTCACTTATATATGGCATCCCCAAGTCTTGCCTGCCGACTACATGTCAGTGGCTTAGAAGTTCCTTACTGAAAAGTGCAATTCAAAGGTCAGTGGCTACAATGGAAAAAAAATCCTCATGCAGGCAAGTTGACCCTCGTCAACCCATTTCTCCCCTCATTATCTGATCTATTGGTTTTCTATGTAAATTAATGTTCCAGTTAAATGGGCTAAATGTTGACACATTGTCACAAATATGGGGTAAAAATGTGGCACAAAACATTAAGGAGGGTAATTAGTCTCACAAAACCACAAACATGATGGGGTAGAAACGGAATTCATTCAAACCAGATTATAACAAAAGATAGGAATTTTAGTCACATAAAACAATAGATACACCGTCAAAAAATAAACAATGATTTTAATATCATAATCACACCCTCATGTATTTTGGAGCAATAACCTCGAAGCTACCGATCTTACCATGGTCCTATGATTCGTGCGAGGACAAAATATATCGAGGTCGACCTCCACTTTGGTCGAGAGAAGGCCAGTTGCACTAGAAGCCAAGGATAACTCTCCATTTTGTTAGATTGATGTTGATGTAATCTCAACCTTATATCAGCAGGTAGAAATCGAGGGGCGGTGTTAACTGAAGCATATCAGGCAAATCAGGAACGCCGGTATATGCGGTTGTGTTAACTTGTACTGCAGCCTGCAGGGGTCTTACTTCCCTTTTTGAAAGAAGCTAACCTGTGATATGGTCCATCTTTGATAAAAGCGTGTGCTACAACACGAGCCTCCCCGATAAAAGCGAAGATCCCGTGGCTGTCAGTGCCATATGAGACTAAATTTCTCAAGGTTGCGAAATAAAAGATCCCGTTGATATAAGCAGAGAGCTACACCCTACGGGTAATTCACGAAAAAAATTGCCATCTGACTCCACCATATTAGAACAGGAATGACAACACAACCACAGATTCACAAAAGCTAACCAATACAAGGACGACTGCCCACGGAGAGAAGATACCATTTTGGCACGAACAAAAGCTAACCAATACACAAGAAATCTTTCCTCCAAGAAACATGTGATCAAAAGTTACACTAATTAACTGTATGTGATGTCGATTCTAACCTAATTGCTCTCAGAATAGTACGTATCTAAGCTTTACACGACCTTCTGGCGAGGAGTCGTGTCGTTGTACCCGATGCCCTTCCTTTTGGTTGGGAAGACGAGGAACACAAAGCTGGACAGAAACGCCATGCCCAGCGGCAGGTTCTTCAGCAGCTCCTCGGTGTTCCTGCCGGCATCGGCGAAGAAGCAGTTCTGGAGCCCCACGTCGCTGAAGGCCACGGTGAGGAAGACCACCGCCGTGAAGAAGGCGTGCATGAAGTCCAGCGGCCGGATGCGGAGCCTCCTGAACTCCTCCGCGCCGCCGAAGGCATCCTTCTCCTCCTCGCTGGAGAAGTTGAAGACGTTGAAGCCGCGCAGCGTGGCGACGCCGTAGTAGAGCTTGTTGTCGCGGCCGAGGACGCTGTCGGTGAAGGCGAAGAAGAGGCAGCTGGCGGTGAGCACGATGACGAGCGCCACGGTGAGCCACTGGTTGGAGACCTCGCACTTGCCGTGGTTGGTGAAGGACGGGGACAGTGCCTGGTATGCGAGTACCGTTCCAGTCGGCAGGAGCTGTGCCAGGTTCGCGACGCTGGACATGACCTTGTCCGTCGCCGCCGTGGCAGCTGTAGGAGCCCCGGTGGAGGCGCCGGCGGCGTCCTTAGGCGTGGCGGGGGCCGTGCCGGCTGTTATCTCGCCGTTGTTGGTCTGGGAAGGCATGTGGATGACGATGGGCGAAGAAGAAGATGCCATTGTGTGCTCGATGTGATCGTGTAATAGGAATATGCCAAGCTCTGTTGAGTTCCACTCGTGTGGGAACGGTTGGTGTTTATATAGGGTGATTCCTTTGCGAATGATTCCAACGGCGGGCGCTGATTAGTCTACTTGATATATGTTGCATGCTGAAGGGCTCTACATGCATGTACGTGGACTTCAACTCTTCAAGTATGGTCAGCTGTACATACACATAGAATACAATATATTTCATGTATATGTCCTTGCCTGGAAGTAAGAACTCTCTCGGGTTAGTTTTGTTTAATAGATAGCGTAACTTATACTAGCAAATTTTAACTTATAGCATATGCTTTTGTGCTATATTGAAGTCTTCTTCCAGGAAGGTGAAGTGAGAATTAGTCATCGCCTTCTTTTTTACGCTAGCATTAAAATATGTTGACATTAGCCATCGATCGGATTTATGTGAGGTTGCGAGTATTGGGCTTGAGGAACACACCGTTTGTTCCCCCCTCTCCTGTTTTTTTCTTGACTTTTGCTTCACTGTCCTCCACCTCCTCCTAAACTTATAGAAAACTTAAAACATAAGAACAGCTAGGATTTGCTAATACCCCTTCGTACCTTCCGAATCGAGGAGGTATTGGTCAATCTGGGCCGTCTCTAACGTTAGACCAGCCGATTGCCGATTGCAAGTCTCCAAAACTAGCCCCAAGATTTGCTTCATTATAGAAAGATTCTTATTTCTAAGAGCGTCTCAGCGGATTTTCTGAGAGCACACCTCCTCCCCCTACCTATTTTAGAAAGGGGAGCATTTTTTTTGCTGCAACTCCTCTGGCAGAATACCTTAAACTCAGCTTCATAATTCAGCTTTAATGTATATCTCTCCCCGTAGTGCACATGCAAACAAAATGAAAACACATTTGGTACCAAAATTTAATGTTATCTCCACACATATAATGCAATAACTTTTAAACGAGGAAGGGTCTGGCAAGAGTTGCCATAAAAGAAGTATTGACGGTCAAAAATGATGTTTTCAATTAAAACCAAATCTACGGATTGTCCTTTTTGGAAAGGAGTATGCGATTTTAAAAGGAGTTTTTGGTAGTGTCTCTTATGTGCTCAGGAAAATAAAATTGGAACTTAAAACTTTCAAAAAACAAAGAATTTTTGGTGGTTCTTATAGAATTTGTTTGCTAATAAAAGATCGCCTTGCAAAGAGCAATTAGTAGAAAATAAGAAATGTTGTGTGTTTGACGCAGACAAAACAATGCAAGACCTTTTCATCATAAGCCCGTTTGCTCGATTTATTCGGCGTATTATTCATATAGCCTTTTATATATCACCTCCAAGTAATATCATGAATATGGATTTTGTTTAGTTAAAAAGATAGTCGTTGCTAAGGTAAAGAATTGGTACCGTGATTAATGGAGAGGCGATTGTGGGACTACCCTAAAACCCACCTTGCATTTCATATTCCTAGATGGCGATATCACCTATCTGCTCCGCCTCCGCTAGCCCTGGGGCCTTGGAAGTGTGGCAGACCACAACCCCTCGTCGCCAGGAGCGTTCCGGTTTTTCTGCTTAGGTTGTTTTTCAGTGTTTTCTTCGAGATAGTTAGACGGTGGCAACATCCTGAAGTAAGCATAAGATGATCCCCATCCAATCTTCGCTCCTGTGGTGCGTCTAGCGCCGGCGGAGGGAGGATTGAGTCGTGTGTCCAATGGATCTACTATTTTTATGTGTTTACCAGTGTGCTTTCACGTAAGTCTCTTCCATCTACGGTTTTCATAATTGCCAATGGTTGTCGCTCTACTGCTCTGGTCCATTAGGGCCTTTGCACGAGGGCTTCTCTTTCTACTATACAAATTCTACAAAGACAAGCTTTGCCCTACTCTGATGATGGAGGGGCGAGGTTAGCATCGCGCCTTTGCCCCGCACTAGTGTCTATAGTCATCGCGAGGTGGTCCAAAGACCTCTCTGAATTTTTTATAACTTTTGGCGCTCTTTGTACACCTGATGATTATTATTACTAGGTCGGTGGAATTTGCACAAAAGACAGAATATGTTCGGCGATCTATTGGATGGATTTTTTAAGAAAAATAAATCTCAAATTAGTGTTGGACTTTACTCTTTAGTTTAGGCTATATGATGTGTAGTGTAACGATTTATTTTAACAAGACTCGTCTATTTTGTAGGTTATACGTTTTCCTACCACTAGTGGAAAATGGGCCTCCAGTCCCGGCCCGTAAGGGGCTTTAGTCCCGGTCCTGGTAACCGGGACTGGAGGGGCGGGACTAAAGGCCCACCCATTAGTCTCGGCCCTCTTACCAGCCGGGACCAATGGGCATCTACGTGGCTGTCTCTGCGGGCGCTGGGTGCCCCACCATTAGTCCCGGTTCGTATTACGAACCGGGACAAATGGTTCTCTACCGCGGCAGCATTTCACTTTCTCTGCCGCGGCAGAGAATTTAATTTGAATTCTTTTTTTCATTTCAAAATAGTTTTCTACGCTACCACATACCGTACATGTTCGTACATACATAAGATAACTTCTCTTAAGATCGAGCATACAAATATATACATGATAGTTACACATGGAGATCACAATTATCGGGACTAGAGCCCGTCTATTCAATTACACGGTCGGGGATCATCGGCGCCTATTCATACTAAATTCTCCGGCGTCATCTATAATCTCGTTCATCAAGAATCTTGCCAGTTCTTCAGCAATTGCTACTACGCGTTGCTGTGGTAGGAGCTGATCCCGCATTTTCTCGAACTATATAAGAAAAGGAGATCAATATGAATATCAATCATGATAACAAAAAGTGACGGTAATAAAAATAATGTAATGAATGTATTGCTTACATCGACTCTATAATCATTCAGCTCACTGGTAAACGTGTGAATGAACTCGTAAACGTAGAATCCACATAGATTCGTCCCCTGTGGCTGCCTCGCGCACTTTACGAGAATAGAATTCAATCAAAATAATAATCATGCATCATAATTGTATTGAAACTAGAAGTAAAGAGATGCGCCTACTACTTACCGAGACCGGCTTAAACGTCAGCTTCTCAGTAAAGTCACCCGTAACCGCACTCTTGAACTGGTTCCAAACCCTACCCGGTAAAGAAAATGAATGAGTTATTTATTACGTGATATCTCAGGAAATCAACGAAAGAGACCGTTGTAGCGCAAAAATTACCTCTGGAGCATGTCCTGCATGTCACTAAACTGTTCCAGGGGTCTCTTTAATGGGTCCATGATTTCAACTCTTCCCTTATCAAGTTGAATGTCCATGAGAATCCAGTGGAAACTGTACACGTTTATATATACATCAGTAACTCATCAATTATACTTAACATCGAGTAAGCAAAAGAGAATGTGTACAATAGAGTAAGACACTCACGCGAAATTGTAAGGAAACAGTATGTGGTCACAGAAATTTTGCTCCGTTAGAAACCTTAGAAGGTTTTCCTATGTTTCCTCGGGCTTTTCCTTTAGCGTCCGACAATGTATTTTATCTGGGTCAATGAACCCAACACTAAAGATTGACCTTCTTTTACATTCCATGATCTTCATTCTGCATAATAATAGAGTACAAAAGGATATAATTAGGATAATTACATGCAATGAACTGAACAACTGAAAAAATGAATAGCTTATATATAGACAATGAATTCAACAACTTACAGACAATAGCAACTCATGAGACTTTTGTCGATGGCGTCGAAAGTGTATAACTGGAAGAGTTCTGGAAACTCAACATGGACCTCTTCTTCTCGGAAGTAGTAGTCATGTGGGACTTTCGCCACGATCATTATTCTCTCCTCCTTTACGGCATTCAAGTACCATTTATGTAAACTCCGCATTTGTGTTGGCAGTTGTTGGAACTGCTCAAAGCTGACCAGAGGCTTCCCTGGGACATATGTAGGGACTACCTGAGCCTTGGGTAACTTGTCGTCCTAGAACCTAGCAATTCCTCAACAGTCACATTCATAGCGGCCGCAAGCTTCTTAGCTTCTTCCATATCCTGCTGGGGAGTGTCATAGGATACCACCTTGAGGGGTGGGGTCGATTTTTTGGCCTGTTCCCCGAGCTGGGGGACGTCCTTTCTTTTCCCTGTTGCACTTTGACTTGATGATTTGCTCCCGCTTGCACTTCTACTTGATTTGCTCTTCTTCACTTCCTTCTGAAGTGTGCGTCGATAGTCATCTGGCTTATGGTGCAAGTCATATTGCGATTTTGTGTTCAGAAAAGAAAGTACATACGCTTTTTGCTTCTCGGTGTATACCGGGGCGGGCTCGGGTTTCTTCTTTTGAAGCTGCACAACACATTCGGCCTTTACGATCATGTCGGTTTCCTCGTCAGTACGATAGAAAGATTCTGATGAGGTACTCTTGGGAGGGGCGACATTTGTCGTTTTGGGCTCCTGCGTCGTTTAGTACTAATCGGAGGCTGCGGCGGAGATCGAGATGGACTCGGGCTGTGGTGGTCGTAGTCATGGGGTGGGCTTCTTGGAGGTGATGGAGGTGAAGGTGACATGCGACCACTCGGAGGCGGTGTTGGCTTTGGCGTCCAGCCTAGAAGCTTGATGTTGTTCTTGTCCCATAGAATGATACCACCCAGTACTTCTCCGAGTGTCCTCTCACCTTCAGGTCCAGGGATGTCAAGCTCCATTGAGTCCCACCCCATTGCGATTTCATCCACACCAACTTTAGCATAGCCAGCTGGAATCTCACAGACATGCCAGCGTGCGCCAGGTGGACAAGGTAAAGCACATCCGACCGCCACCTTGATGGATAGGTTCTTCACCTTCTGATGGAGCTCACAAGATGCCTGCTCCTTGATTCCATCCAAAGGGTAGCTGGGACCGCCATCTACCATACGTGCATCGTCAGAAGGGACCTCCGATTCAGCCATGTTGCTTTTCCGCTGAGATGGGACGGCGGTAATATTGAGTACATGATCTTGCAGGCGCGCTGCTCCTCGAAGTTCGTCAATCTGTTGCTGATGCATTCGAAGTGTTCCTATCAACTCGGTGAACTTGTCTCCCTCCTCCTCCTGTCGTCTCCTCTTTGCTCTCTCTCGTCTCCTATAAGTATCTCTGTCTTTGGGAAACCCCATCTCCCACGTATAACTAGGGCTAAGGCCTCGTACACGTTCTCCGTGTTCGTCATTCCCAAGGACCTTTGTCAGCAAGTCTTTCTCTCTAACGGGACGGAACTTTGTTGTCCCCTCTTTAATCTCCTTCACCACTTTCTGCCATGTATCCCGGAGTATCCTAATCCCGTCACTACAAATAAGGTCCCATGTACTTTCGTCATACTCACTCCCATGCCCAAGGAACCAATTCCTTGCCCTCGGATCCCATTCTTCGCGTATTGGTTCTGGAGTGATCCCTTCAGCAAGCAGCTCATTCTCTTTAGCATCCCACTTTGGCATGGCAGCCGCGTAGCCCCCTGGCCCCAGGTGATGGTGATATTTCTCCATCGCGGCATTTTTCTTGTTTTTTTCCGACATTTCCATAGCATGTTGTGACTCCTTGTACTTCACAAATGCATCCCAGTTAGCCTGCTGCTTCGTTAGATAGCATTCAAATTTAGGAGCCTTCTTCGTCTTCTGATACTTTTGCCATAATGCTTTCTTCCAGTTCTTGAATAGTTCGACCATCTTCGTAAGAGTCCACTGCTTCACTTTCTTCCTCAATGCAGTTGTGTCGGCATCATCCTCACATTCTGGCAGGGTGAAATGTGTCATGAGGTCATTCTAAAGACCCTCTTTGCACCTGTCGGAGACATACTCACCCTCTTTCGCCCCTTTGGTCTTATTCCACTCTCGAACGGTGATCGGGATGCGATCCCTAACCATAACTCCGCATTGTTGTTTAAATACAGTTTTACCCTTTTCGGGTTCCACCGGTTCACCCCGTGGTGATACTCGCGTAATTGTATAACGCGTAGATGCGTCCAACTTTTTGGCCGGGCCTCGTTTGGAATATTTTTTGCTCGATGTGGAGGCCTAAGAGAAGAAACATTCGTCAGTTTACATATATATACAACTCAGTTAATGCATCTACTGATCACCAGACTTCATATATATACCTCGCCGTCGGCTTCTCCACCACCGGAGCCGTCGGCTTCTCCTTGATCATTTCGTTCGACCTCCTCTCCCTCACCAGAGGGGTTCAGATAAATCGATGGAGATTCAGGTGGATCAACATGGGGGGTGTCGTTGATCATATCCTCGATAATTTCTTCCTATGCTAGGTCTCTCTGGATTGGATCCATAGTTTTCTACAAAATGCACAAAATAACATTTTTCATTCAATATTGCTGCATAAAATAACACTAAACAATAATATGAACACGCAATTTGCTACAATAATACTGAACAATAGCAAAATTCTAGTGATGCCCTAACCCTAACCCTAAGTCCGGACGGCCCGCAAGCACCACCACCCTAACCCTATCTCTGGGGGCCCATGAGCACCACCACTCTAATCCTAAGTCTGGGGGCCCGCGAGCACTACCACCCTAACCCTAAGTCCGGGCGGCCCGCGAGCACTACCACCCTAACCCTAAGTCCGGGGGCCCGTGAGCACTACCACATTAACCCTAAGTCCGGGTGCCCGCGAGCACTACCACCCTAACCCTAAGTCCGGGCGGCCCGCGAGCACCACCGAACTTAGGGTAGTTATTTCTTTAACTTATCTTTATTTAGCACTGATGCTTGTCTGTCTCAATCGACACTATAATACTACATACTATATAATATACTACTATATATATTATTACTAGTAATAAATATATATACACAAACATATATATATACTATATTTATATACTAGTAATAAATATTACAATATAAAAAAGATACAAGAAATACTAGTAATAATTCTATCTATCTATTACAAAAAACATACTAGTAATACAAGTAATAATTCTATCTATCTATTACAAAAAAAATACACTAGAAATACTAGTAATACAAAAAATATAAAAAAAACAAGTAATAATTCTATCTATCTATTACAAAAAATACACTAGAAATACTAGTAATACAAAAAATATAAAAAAAGACAAGTAATAATTCTATCTATCTATTACTAATAATTCTATCTATCTATTACAAAAAAAATACACTAGAAATACTAGTAATACAAAAAATATAAAAAAACAAGTAATAATTCTATCTATCTATTACTAATAATTCTATCTATCTATTACAGAAAAAATACACTAGAAATACTAGTAATACAAAAAATAAAAATAAAAACAAGTAATAATTCTATCTATCTATTACTAATAATTCTATCTATCTATTACAAAAAAAATACACTAGAAATACTAGTAATACAAAAAAATATAAAAAAAACAAGTAATAATTCTATCTATCTATTACTAATAATTCTATCTATATATTACAAAAAAATACACTAGAAGTAGTAGTAATACAAAAGATATAAAAAAACAAAAAATGGCCGGCGGCCGGGGTGCCGCCCGGGCTCGCTGGGGGAAGCGCTTGGCCGGTCACGGGGCGCCGCCCGGCCTGCTCGCCTATAGTGCCGGCGCTGTTGCGCCGTCGCGTAGCCGCCGGACAGGGGAGCGAAGGGGAGGGGGCGCGGGGTACCTCTGGCAGGGTGCGCGCGCGGCGGCTGGAGTGGCGGTGGCGGTTGGGAGCGGTGGCGGCGGCGGTTGGGGTGGTGGCGGCCGGAGAATCAGGCAGCCTGCCGGCGTCAAAGGTCGTCCTTCGCGCGTGGGGGGTGCTCTGCATGCGGAGAAGAAGGGGTGCGCGGCGCGCCAAATATAGTGGGGGACCTTTAGTCCCGGTCCGTATAATGAACCGGTAGTAAAGGGTGTGTTATACGGACCGGGACTAAAGGTCCCCCCTTTAGTGCCGGTGCGTGCCACCCACCGGGACTAAAGGGTTTTCGGCCCAGCCCAACAGGCGCGCGCCAACGCCACACCTTTAGTCCCGGTGTGTAGCACGCACCGGGACTAAAGGTCCCTTTTTCAAAAAAAATCACCCTGGTGTGCACCTGTTTAAAAAAAATTCAATTAGCATATTATTTAAATATTTGAATTTTACAGTTTTTGCATACTTATGAATTTAAGAAAAATTTCAACATGAAAAGTTCTTAAATTTGAATAACTAATCCAAATCTATTTTATGTTTTATAAAATAATTATTCTAACTGGTGAAACTAATAACCATTTTGCCATTTTCAATTTAAAAATGCATTAAATATTATATTTTGCATATTTTTGAATAAGTGATTCAAATCAATTTTATGTTTTATAAAATAATTATTCTAACTAGTCAAACTATTAACCATTTTGTCATTTTCATGTAATTCCGACGCTCCGGTGGTCTTCCTCCAGCGAAACCCTAGACCGGATCGTCTACCCCGCCTTATTTTTTCCCGCCCGTTCTCTTCCGGATCGTAGCCCCTTTAGGGTTTAGGGTTTAGGGTTTAGGGTTTTTGGTTTAGGGTTTAGGGTTTAGGGTTTTTGGTTTAGGGTTTAGGGTTTTTGGTTTAGGGTTTAGGGTTTAGGGTTTTTGGTTTAGGGTTTAGGGTTTAGGGTTTTCAGTTTAGGGTTTAGGGTTTAGGGTTCCCTCCTCTGACTTAGGGTTTAGGGTTTAGGGTTTAGACTCATATCTGCCGCCTCTCTCCACTCTATCCCATGGCTTCCACCATACCTCTAACCCCAGGGAGGCGGAGATGCCATAGGGCGTGTGCACCAAGGGCATCTTCGAGAAGTTCCACCATGGGAGATTTCCCAACCCTTTCCTCCATCCATGGGGATGAAACTCTCCATCCATGTTGGCCTGGTCGTTGCCATAGGACATCTAGACTCATATCTGCCGCCTCTCTCCACTCTATCCCATGGCTTCCACCATACCTCTAACCCAGGGAGGCGGAGATGGAATCTTTCACGGGCTAGCAGGAATATATTTTCCGAGGCGGAACTTCTGAAGATGCCAGAGGGCGTGTGCACCAAGGGCATCTTCGAGAAGTTCCGCCACGGGAGATTTCCCAACCCTTTCCTCCATCCATGGGGATGAAACTCTCCATCCATGTTGGCTTGGTTGTTGCCATAGTGTATCGATGCTCCTTTTATAGGCACGACGCCGCTTCTACTTTGTCTTCTTCCTCTGACAGGGCATCGTGCGCTACATGCTTTATCTCAACGAGCAGTGCGTCCACCCACACGTCCTTATCCTACCGACAGCTTTAGTTCCGGTTTGAGCCCCCACCCGGTACTAAAGGTTACCCACGCGTCCTTATCCCACCGACAGTTTTGTTAGATGACACAAAAACAACCTTTAGTCCCGGTTGCACCCACCAGCCGGTACTAAAGGTTAGCCACCCCCAGATAAGGCCCTCCCAGATAAGACTCCCCTAGATAAGGCCCCCCATCTTTTGTTCCGGTTTGAGCCCCCACCCGGGATGAAAGTTTCCCGCGCCACTGCGTTCCTGCGCTTTCCACCGGTTCCCACCTCTGTCTTCCCGCCATTTTTTCAGTATATATATGTACGCTTGGCCTCCATTTACATATCACATCTAGACTCGTCATTCTCTTCCCATGGCTTCCATCGTATCTCTAACCACCCGGGAGGCGGAGGCGCTTTGCGCCTCGAACTACCCCTGCCCACCGGGCTACCACGCCCCCACCGGCTGGATGCTGAGCGCCGGAGGCGTGCTGGTCCCTCCTGTCCCTCTAGGTGTGGGAGCGCTAGATGGACATCACGAACCACTACTACCTCGAGCTCACGCTAGAGCAGGGGAGGAATCCCAACTGGCATCCCGACTATTTCCCGACTTGGGAAGCCTTCTTCATCAATTGGCGTGAGAGGGCGCTCGCCAGGCACGAGGAGGACGGCCCACCTCCTTCGAACTTCAACGAGGCCGGCCGTCGGTTGTGGTGGCGCGGCCAGACTCTCTAGAGTGTCATGGCCTACAACACGACCGGCAATAACCCCTGCCTGCGGTACCCTCAAATCCAGCCCACGCGTGCCCAACCTTCAAGGTTCGACTATGGCGACCCCGACGATGATAGCGACGACGGTGCCGGCGACTACGATGACTACAGTGGCGCGTATTACAGGGCTAGGCAGGAGCATGACTGAATCACTCCAACCATTAGGCATGTTTCTTAATTTTCAGTTGTGCTATGTATCCTTAGTGTTTGTGGGTTCCTTCTCTTGTGATGGTTCCTTCCCTTTGTGTGATCACCTACCGCGGCTCAGAACGTCTAGTTTGATTGAGCAATATGTATTACATGAAAGGGGACCTTTATGTCTCAAATAAAAGGTTTAATACATTACATAGATTTATGTCTCAAATAAAAGGTTTAATTACATAGATTTATGTCTCAAATAAAAGGTTTAATACATTATTACACATCACCAACATCTAGTGTTGTGGTTTTCTTCTGCACCGTAGCCATGGAGAATCTTCATCATTTAACAGGATGCTTGGGTCAGTTTTCACTTTGAAGGGCGGAATTTCATGAAACTTATTGTAATCTTCTGACATGTTTGTCTTGTCATCCACTCCCACTATGTTTCTATTCCCTGAAAGAACGATGTGGCGCTTTGGCTCATCATATTCTGTACTGTTTTGCTTATCTTTCCTTTTTCTCGGTTTGGTAGACATGTCCTTCACATAGAAAACCTGAGCCACATCGTTGGCTAGGACGAATGGTTCATCCATGTACGCAAGATTATTGAGATCCACTATTGTCATGTCGTACTTTTCGTCTACATGTACCCCGCCTCCTGTCATCTTGACCCATTTGCACCGAAACAAAGGGACCTTAAAAGTAGGTCCATAGTCAAGTTCCCATATCTCCTCTATGTACCTATAATATGTGTCAATCTGCCCATTGTCATCTGTTGCATCAAAGCGGACACCACTGTTTTGGTTGATGCTCTTTTTATCTTGGGCGATCGTGTAAAATGTATTCCCATTTATCTCGTACCCTTGGAAAGTACATATAGTCGAAGATGGTAACCTGGCCAACGAGTACAACTCATCTCCAACAGTGGTGTTATTCATGAGATGTGTCTGCAACCAATTGCCACAATTCTTCTCGTGTTCCCCTTTAATCAAGGTTTCAGGCTTCCCCGGGTTTTCGGAGCGTAGAATATTCTTGTGTTTCTCGATATACGGAGCCACCACGGTGGAATTGTGTAGAATTGTGTAGTGTGCTTGAGTGAAAGAATGCCCGTCCCTACATACCATTGATTTCCTTCCTAGTGTGCCTTTTCCAGTCATCCTCCCCTCATACCAAGATTCAGGAACACCAATCGGCTTAAGGTCAGGAAGAAAGTCAACACAAAACTCAATGACCTCCTCTGTTCCATAGCCCTTGGAGATGCTTCCTTCTGGCCTAGAATGGTTATGAACATATTTCTTTAAGACTCCCATGAACCTCTCGAAGGGGAACATATTGTGTAGAAACACAGGACCAAGAATTCTAATCTCTTCGACTAGGTGAACTAGGAGGTGCGTCATAATATTGAAGAAGGATGGCAGGAACAACAACTCGAAGCTGACCAGACATTGGACCACATCAATCTGTAACCCTGATAGACTTTCTCAATCGATTACCTTATGAGAAATTGCATCGAGGAATGCACATACCTTCACAATGGCTAGTCGAACATTTTCTGGTAGAATTCCCCTCAATGCAACCGGAAGCAATTGTGTCATAAGCACATGGCAGTCATGAGACTTTAGGTTTTGAAATTTTTTATCTTTCATATTTAATATTCCCTTTATATTCGACGAGAAGCCAGACGGGACCTTGATACTGAAAAGGACTTCAAAAAAGATTTCCTTCTCTTCTTTGGTAAGAGCGTAGCTGGCAAGCCCTTGAAACTGCCCTGGATGCTTGCCGTCTCGTCCTTTATGATGTTGCTGGTCCTCCCGTGCTGCCGGGGTATCTTTTGACTTCCCATACAAGCCCAGGAAGCCTAGAATATTCACGCAAAGATTCTTCGTGAGGTGCATCACGTCGATTGCAGAGCAGACCTCATGCACTTTCCAATAGGGTAGGTCCCAAAATATAGATTTCTTCTTCCACATGGGTGCGTGTCCGGTAATGGGGTCTTTCAGAATAGGTTGTCCTCCAGGACCCTTTCCAAAGATTATATCCAAATCCTTGACCATACCAAATACATCAGCACCACTATGGAGGACAGGCTTCGTCTGGGTTTCTGCCTTACCATTGAAATGCTTGCCTTTCTTCTTTAAGGGATGACTGGGCGGAAGAAAATGACGATTGTACAGGTACACATTCTTTCTACATTTATCCATATATATACTTTCAGTCTCATCTAAACAGTGCGTGCATGCATTGTATCCTTTGTTCGTCTGTCCTAAAATGTTACTAAGAGCAGGCCAATCATTGATGGTTACGAACAGCAACGCTTGTAGGTCAAATTCCTCCTGTTTGTGCTCATCCCACACACGTACACCTGGTTTGGCCCACAATTGTAGAAGTTCATCAACTAATGGCCTTAGGTACACATCAATGTCGTTGCCGGGTTGCTTCGGGCCCTTGGATGAGCACTGGCATCATAATGAACTTCCACTTCATGCACAACCAAGGAGGAAGGTTGTAGATACATAGAGTCATGGGCCAGGTGCTGTGACTGCAGTTCTGCTCCCCAAAAGGATTCATGCCATCGGTACTTAGACCAAACCATAAGTTCCTTGCGTCACCAGCAAAGTCCGGGAAGTCTCTCTCGATTTTTCTCCACTGCCGACCATCAGCAGGGTGCCTCAACATCCCGTCTTTCTTACGGTCTTCCATGTGCCATCGCAACAACTTGGCATGCTCTTTATTTCTGAACAAACGTTTCAACCGTGGTATTATAGGAGCATACCACATCACCTTGGCAGGAACCCTCTTCCTGGGTTGCTCGCCCTCAACATCACTAGGGTCATCTTTTCTGATCTTATACCACAATGAAGTGCATACCGGGCATTTATCCATATTCTCGTACTTCTCACCGCGATAGAGGATGCAGTCATTAGGGCATGCATGTATCTTCTGCACGTCTAATCCTAGAGGGCAGACAAGTTTCTTTGCTTTGTACATACTGGAGGGCAATTGGTTATTTCTTGGAAGCAGCTTCTTCATTATTACCAGCAACTTTTCAAATCCCGAGTCAGTCATACTGGTCTCTGCCTTCCACTTCAACAATTCCAGTGTGCTATCCAGCTTCTTCTGGCCATCTTCACAAGTTGGATACAACAATGTGTTGTGGTCCTGTAACATCTGCTCGAACTGCAACCTCTCCTTTTCTGTGTTGCAGTCTCGCCTTGCATCACTAATAACCTGACCAAAATCATCAACGGGTTCATCTGGTTCTGGTTCTTCACCCCCTTTTTCTTCATTATCTTCAACTACGGTATCATCATATTCAGGGAATATAGATCGGTAGTTGTCATCATCGTTCTCTTCTTCATCACCGTCTTCCATCATAACCCCTCTTTCTCCGTGCTTGGTCCAAACATTATAGCCGGACATGAAACCGGACCGAAGCAGGTGGCTCTGAATTACTCTTGAGGAAGTGTGAGCCTGCTCATTCCGACATTCAACACATGGACAACACATAAAACCATCCCGCTGCTTGTTCGCCTCGGCCACAAGGCAAAAAGAACGCACACCTTCTCTGTAAGCGTTAGAGCGCCGGTCACCGTACATCCATGGGTGGCTCATCTGCATCATACAACCATGCATATATATCAAACGCAATCACGATGCTTAAATTAGTACCGCGCGGTCAAAACGAGAAAATAGTTGCTAATCTTTTAGGACACTTCAAAACAAAGAGGAGAAACCTTAAGTGTCGCTCTAGCACCTCATATCATATTTTGTCTTGTGTGAACTCAAGTGGCATCGCTCTAACAGGCATTTCACCGAACACCTCTAGTGCATATGAAGAAAAAAAGTTAGCACAAAGTTATACCCACCTCACACATAGGAAAAAAACAGGAGAGAGTGGAGGGTTGGGTGCATATATATAGGGCCCGGCCATTAGTCCCGGTTTGAGATACAAACCGGGACTAAAGGTTCTGCCAGGAGCACGCGCGCGTGCCCAAACCCATTTGTCCCGGTTTCTATCTCAAACCGAGACTAATGGTTCCTTACGGACCGGGACAAAGTACCTCGGCCTCCTCGGGCTGTCTGGTTTGGACCATTAGTCATGGCCCCAGCCACGGCCAGGACTAGTGGCCCGAACCAAAGACCCATTTTCTACTACTGTACCATGTGGTCTTGTCTCTAGCTGGTGGAGAAACATGTGGCCATGACACTAGGTGCAGCCATTTGCATGCGGCTGCACAAGGATTGTTCCACCGGTGCGGCTTCCAATTTGATCAAAAAATCACTAGTGATGCAGATGTGTTTCATGTTTTTTTTCTGCAGGTTGATTCATGTGTTCACTTTATGTGGCCTTTCAGTCGTGAACATTTTGAACTAAAATAATATACTCCCTCCGACTCAAAATAAGTGACTTGAATTTCTCTATATTCGTATGTATCTACACACTAAAACATGTCTAGGTGCATGCGAATATAGACGAAACAAAGTCACTTCTTTTAGGACGGAGGGAGTAATACATATGGCTATATCACTACGGGAAAATTTGGCGCTGCCGTCGCCCGCACCCTTTGCCGTGTGGCAATAGGGCGGGAACACGGCAAAGATTTTCTCTGCCGTGAAGGGTCCAGAAGCATACGGCAAAGAGAACCCACACGGTACATTCCTGATAAAAAACACGGCAAAGAAAAGGTACACGGCAAAGACAAAACGAGACACACGGCAAAGAAAGTATACACGGCAAAGATAAAGTGCAGCACATGGCAAAGCCAAACACACGGCAAAGAGGGAGGGCCCACAACCCCCCAAGCGAGCCAACTGACAGCGGCTGACGGTTGTCCTTTGCCGTGTACCCCTGCAGTTTGACATATGGCAAAGATATGCCTTTGTCGTGTGCTTTATGCACCATACACGGCAAAGCATGTTTTTTTATTTCTTACCTCCTTCAAACTATGGTCAAAATGACGAGTATAAAGATTCTTAGTTCGGGGCTGAGCCTGGCTAAACTTGCATTGGATCTTTGAAGAAACATCATATTTTCAACCTAAAAATGTTTTTTACAAAAAAACATGAGCATCAGATCATGTACCTGCAGTTCATATCTGACCAATTTCCTGCCGGTTCGGCAGAAATTTGTCTTTTTCACGAGGGGTGGACGGGAATGTTTTATGAATACCCGGTTGGGACATTGTCCATGTAAGGTGGTGTATTATTTTTGAAAAATGGGTGGTAGCATTTTTGTATTTACCGTTTGGTGTAGCTTCACAAAACGCCCCAATTTTTGCGCTCCGATAATAGAAGATGGCTTTTCCGTGCGATGAAAAGTAAAACTTCCTCCTGCAACATTGTGATGATGTAAAACCATGTTTGGGAACATTTTGTGACAAGATCTACCCCGGTTTCACCGAAACAGGGAGTTTCCCCCTAATAGTTAGATTCCAGACACTTCGTTTTTAGGGGACATCGCATGTCTACGAAGGGGGTCACACTTGGTAACCAGGTTTAGGAGGTTTGAGCATGCCACCACACTTTATTACACATGCTACGGTCACATGCATGGTTTGGAGGTGTTCCGATGCCCCGAAGCGCTTCTTCCTATGAAACCCTGATCTGCGGGCCTCAGATCGTCTACCCCCTAGACTTTCTTCTGACAGGGGTAGCCCGGTGGAATTTTCTCTTTGTTTGTGCTTTGTTCGGTCATAGGAAAATCCCAAATCATGTTTGGGAACATGTTGTGATAAGATCTACCCCGGTTTTACCGAAACAGGGAGTTTCCCCCTAATAGTTAGATTGCAGACACTTCGTTTTTAGGGGACAGCGCATGTCTGCGAAGGGGGTCACACTTGGTAACCAGGTTTAGGAGGTTTGAGCATGCCACCACACTTTATTACACATGCATGGTTTGGAGGTGTTCCGATGCCCCGAAGCGCTTCTTCCTACGAAACCCTGATTCTCGTCCCTAGGATCGTCTACCCCCCTAGACTTTCATCTGACAGGGGTAGCCCGGTGTAGCTCTCTCTTGGTTTGTGTTTGGTTAGGTCATGTGATGATGTAAAACCATGTCTGGGAACATGTTGTGACAAGATTGATACGTCCATTTTGCATCACTATTCTATATCATAATTTATTGTTATTTCATTGATATATTTCATATTAAGAGGTGATACTTATGTTATTTCATCTGTTTTTTGCATGGTTGATGACTTTTGGAGCATGGACCGCTGCAGTCAGGATTCTGATGGAAAAGGTGCTGTTTGGAGGGAAATTCACGAAGATCGAAAAATCTGGGAAAATATACGGAAAATCCTATTTTTCGAGAAGATGAAGGAAGCGAGAAGGAGGAGTGGAGATGGGCAACAGGGGGCCCACACCACTCCCTGGCGCGGGCTACCCTAGGTCGCGCCACCAGGTGGTGTGGCCGCCCTGGCCCACCTCTGGCTCTCCCCTCTGGTGTATATAATCCTCCCGAAACCCTAATACTCAGGGAGCGACCATAGAAAGATTCCGCCGCCTCTGTGGGACAGAAAACACCGAGAGAGAAAGATCTCTCCGGCAGACAGATTTCTGCCATGGGAATTCCTTCCCGAAGAGGGGAGATCGTCGCCATCAACAACACCATCAAGCTGGACTTCATCGGGATCATCATCATCATCACCACCACCATCATCACCATCAGCACCCTCATCACCATCTCCAATTGCTGTAACAATTGGGTTGAATCTTGCATAGTTCTTAGGGGAAACTTTCCCGGTGTTAATTACTCTTTGTAGTTGATGCTATTGAGTGAACCATTGAAATATTGTTTATGTTCAGATTGTTATACATCATTATTCCATCTCTGATCATGATCCATATGATGTCTTGTGAGTAGTTCATTTTGTTCTTGAGGACATGGGAGAAGTCATGTTGTTAGTAGTGGAATTGTGTTGAGAAAGATTCAATAGTTTGATATTTAAGTTGTGGTGTACTTCTTCTAGTGGTGTCATGTGAACGTCGACTACATGACACTTCACCTATATGGGCCTAGGGGAATGCATTGTGTACTTGGCTACTAATCGTAGGGGTTGCCGGAGTGACAGAAACCTGAACCCCCGTTAGGAAACCATTGCACAAGGGACGTAAGGTCTTAGAGTTTAAAGCTATGGTTAGGTTTCTACCTTAGTTACTTTCTTGTACTTACGGATGTTTGCAAGGGGTATAATCACAAGTATGTATTAGTCCTAGGAAGGTCGGTACATTAGCACAGGTTCACCCACACAATACTTAGCAAGCTAAAGAAGATTAATTAACTACATGAAGCGAAAGCACTTGACAGTCTTCCCATGTGTCCTCGAGAACGTTTGGTCATCTTAAGTAATACAACCGGCTTCTCCTTTGCTGCATAAAAGATTGGGCCACTTTATGCATTTATTCTTATTGTCTTTTATTTACTAGTACTTTATTTACTTTCTTTATCAAAAACCCCTAAAAATCCGTTTGTTAAGTATTTGTAGAGAATTCCTGATCCATACCACTAGCCAGCACCTTCTGCTCCTCGTTGGGTTTGACACTCTTACTTATCGAAAATACTGCGATACACCCCTATACTTGTGGGTCATCAAAGATCTACCTAGGTTTCACCGAAACAGGGAGTTCCCCCCTAATAGTTAGATTCCACACACTTTGTTTTTAGGGGACAGCGCATGTCTGCGAAGGGGGTCACACTTGGTAACCAGGTTTAGGAGGTTTGAGCATGCCACTACACTTTATTACACATGATAGGGTCACATGCATGGTTTGGAGGTGTTCCGATGCCCCGAAGCGCTTCTTCCTATGAAACCCTGATCCACGAGCCTCAGATTGTCTACCCCCTAGACTTTCTTCTGATAAGGGTAACCCGGTGGAATTTTCTCTTTGTTTGTGTTTTCTTAGGTCATAGGACAATCCCAAATCATGTTTGGGAACATTTTGTGACAAGATCTACCCCGGTTTCACCGAAACGGGGAGTTTCCCCCTAATAGTTAGATTCCAGACACTTCGTTTTTAGGGGACAGCGCATGTCTACGAAGGGGGTCACACTTGGTAACCAGGTTTAGGAGGTTTGAGCATGCCACCACACTTTATTACACATGCTAGGGTCACATGCATGGTTTGGAGGTGTTCTGATGTCCCGAAGCGCTTGTTCCTATGAAACCCTGATTCACGTGCCTCAGATCGTCTTCCCCCTAGACTTTCTTCTGACAGGGGTAGCCCGGTGTAGCTCTCTCTTGGTTTGTGTTTGGTTAGGTCATTTGATGATGTAAAACCATGTCTAGGAACATGTTGTGAGAAGATCTACCCAAGTTTCACCGAAACGGGGAGTTTCCCCCTAATAGTTAGATTCCACACACTTCGTTTTTAGGGGAAGCGCATGTCTGCGAAGGGGGTCGCACTTGGTAACCAGGTTTAGGAGGTTTGAGCATGCCAAAACATGTTATTTCTCATGCTAGGGTCAATTGCATGGTTTGGAGGTGTTCTGATGCCCCTAAGCGCTTCTTCCTACAAAACCCTGATCCGCGGGCCTCGGATCGTCTACCCCCTAGACTTTCTTCTGACAGGGGTAACCCGGTGTAGCTCTGTCTTGTTTTGTTCTTGGTGAGGTCATGTGATGATGTAAAACCATGTTTCGGAACATGTTATGACAAGAAACACCCCGGTTTCACCGAAACGGGGAGTTCCCCCTAATAGTTAGATTTCGGACACTTCGTTTTTAGGGGACAACGCATGTCTGCGAAGGGGGTCACACTTGGTAACCAGGTTTAGGAGGTTTGAGTATGCCACCACACTTTATTACACATTCTAGGGTCACATGCATGCTTTGGAGGTGTTCCGTGAAGGGAATATGCCCGAGAGGCAATAATAATGTGGTTATTATCTTATTCCATGTTTATGATAAATGATTATTTTGCATGTTATAATTGTATTAATTGGAAACGTTAATACATATGTGTTTAATAAACAAAATACATAGTTCCTAGTAATGCCTCTCATATAAACTAGCTCGTTGATTAACAAGATGATCAAGGTTTCCTGATCATGGACATTGGATGTTGTTAATAACAAGGTCACAACATTGGTAGAATAATGTGATGAACATTCATCCGAAGTATAGCATTACGATCAAAGTCAGTATGTTTATATTGCTATAACATCATACGAAGTAATATTAGTCCTTACACCATGAGATCATGTTAATTGCTAACACCATAAGAGTATCTTGATAACACCAAACGTCACACCATAACAGGGTGACTATAAAGGTGGATTCAGTACTACGAAGGTGTTATGTTGAGGCTCATGGATCAAGAGTGGAATTTGTCAATCCCGATGACGGATACATATACTCTGGGCCCTCTTGGTGATATCACATTAAGATAGCTTGCAAGCAAGTGATGTGATCACTAGAATGTTATATCACAGGAACAAGAAAAGAGTGCATGTCGACAATGAGATCAAACTAGGTATGGAGATACCGATGATCGAATCTCGGACATGTAATATATCGCGAGACAAAGGGATTTATTTACTATCATTAAAGGTTCTCATGATCACAGAAGTCATCGTTGAATGTGTAGGAGTCAGTATGGATCTCCAGGTCCCGCTTCTGATTATTGATCTGAGAGGGGTTTCGATCATGTCTGCATTATTCGCGAACCGTAGGGTGACACACTTAAGGGATACCGACACCATTTGGAGCAAATATGTTTCAGATAAAGATTTAAGAAAGCACTGGAATTATTTCAATAGACACCGAAACTGTTTTGGGTGAAATTGCTGAAATTGGTTCTGCATGTAATATTGAAATGTTGCAGGGGGTTTTATGTGAATGTTTGTTAATTAAAGTAATTAACAAAATTCTGAATAAAAATAATAAAAGAGTTTTATTAAATGAGAGAGAATTAAATTTGGATAAATTTAATGCATTTAAAGTGGAGACTTTAAAAGAGAATGTGAAGGGGCATTTTAATGTGTAGGGGTTACCACCACATGAATGGAGGAGGTGAAGGGTCACCCCCTCCATGTGCCGGCCATGAAGGAGGGGCACCCCCCTCCTCCTATAAAAGGCCCCCCTCACACCCCTTCTTCCTCACACCGCCTCGTGAAGGATCTCTCTCCCCCTCTAGTATTATTTCCCCATGGTCTCGGATTAGCGAGATACATGTTCCCGGTTGCTTTATCTGTAAAGGAGTTGCCGCTTCCGCTGCTTTGCTGGAGCGAGGGACGGAGGTTGTCGGGGTACCGGACGTGTGTGCGATCACGGATGCACCGCTGCTTTGCGGTGCTGGACTTGGTGGTGCTGGACTTGCTGGAGCTGGATCTGAAGGACGTGCTGGAGCCCGACCTGCTGGACTTCATCAAGATCTTGAGATCGACAAGTGTACGACTACATCATCCACGAGTTCCAACTCGTTAACAAAGCTTTGTTGTCTTCGAGGGTAAGTGCTCTATGGATGTATATCCACCCGTTGCTTGTATCTAGTAGATAGATCCTTGCGTATAGTTCCCATCGTAGGAATTTTTTTGTTTTCTATGCTGCGAACCCTTCATTCTGATTCCCTGAAGCGCTTCTTCCTACGGAACCTTGATCCACGAGCCTCCGATCGTCTACCCCCCTATACTTTCTTCTGATAGGGGTAGCCGATGTAGCTCTCTCTTGGTTTGTGTTTGGTTAGGTAATGTGATGATGTAAACACATGTTTGGGAACATGTTGTGAGAAGATCTACCCCAGTTTCACCGAAACGGGCGGTTTCACTAAAACTGGGAGTTTCACCCTAATAGTTAGATTGCAGACACTTCCTTTTTAGGGGACGTCGCATGTCTGCGAAGGGGGTCACACTTGGTAACCAGGTTTAGGAGGTTTTAGCATGCCACCAAAGTTTATTACACATGCTAGGGTCACATGCATGGTTTGGAGGTGTTTCGATGCCCCGTAGCGTGGTTTTGTGCGGAACCCTAACATACGAGTGACCTTCGCTCCGAAACCCGTATATGTGGGGGGACATGAAGTTTAGACTATTTTCATGTTGCAAAAAGTATGTGTATACACATTGTCACAACTAATACTAACAAATAGTCAACAAAAAGTAAACTAAAAACTTAAAATAAATATAATAGAAAGAAAATAATAAATTACCCAAAACACACGACAAAGGGAAAAACACACGGCAAAGAGTTCTTTGCGACGTGTTTTACCCATGTACATGGCAAAGGGTCCTTTGTCGTGTGTTTTACCCATGTACACGGCAAAGAGGCCTTTACTGTGTGTTATCACAAAGTACACGGCAAAGGTGCATATGTGATACGTCCAAAACGTATCTACTTTCCTGAACACTTTTGCTATTGTTTCTCCTCTAAACTTATGTGATTTGGATACAACTAATACGGACTGGCGCTGTTTTCAGCAGAATTACCTTGGTGTCTCGTTTTTGTGCATAAAATCTACTATCAGAAAAAATCTCGGAAAATATGCCAAATATCCTATTTCACCAGAAGACTCACGAAGCTAGAAGACGAGACGGAGGAGGGCCACGAGGGGCCTACACCACCTGGCCGCGCGGGCCAGGCCTGGCCACGCCAGGGGATGGTGTGGCGACCTCGGGCACCCCCTCAACCTCCCTCTTCACCTATAAGATGCTTCTTGACCTACAAACCCAAGGGGGTTTAACGTTTTTCCAGAGAGAGTTCCGCTGCGCTGCCACCACCAGAAACCGCGATTCGGAACCAGAAACTCCGTTCTGGCACCCTGCTGGGACGAGGAATTGGAGGATATCATCGCCATCATCATTACCATCGCTTCTCCATTAACCATCCATGATTCCCCCATCCATGAGTGAGTAATCCCCCGCTGTAGGCTATAGGGATGGTAGGGATTGGATAAGATTGTTCATGTAATGGCATCAGATTGTTAGGGCATGGTGCCTAGTACCTATTATTAGTGCTTTTTGACTTTGTTGCAACTTGTTATGCTTAATGCTTGTCACTAGGGCCCGAGTGCCATGATTTTAGATCTGAACATGTTATTGATTCATGATGATAGTATTATTTATGATCTTACCTCCAAGTTGTATACACATATTGTTGTCTAGAACCAAAGGCCTCGAAGTGACAATAATTGGGATAACTGGAGGGAATAGCTTTGATGTGAGGATCACATGTGTTCAGGAGTGTTAATGCTTTGCTCCGGTGTTCTATTAAAAGGAGCACCTTAATTGCTAGTAGTTCCCTGGAGGCCCCGCTGCAAACAGGCTGGCAGGACAAAAGATGTTGTGCAAGTTCTCATTACGAGCACGTATGACTATATATGGAACACATGCCTAAGATTATCTAGTACTTGGATGATTTATCTTATTTATCTGCAAATTCCCTATGTCTTGATTGCTATATAAATTGTCTTGTCCATGCAACGCCTGTCCATCCATCCCTATGCCTATCGCGCTTTAATCCTACTCTTTACTCAATTGTTACTATTGTCTCTACTTTTACTACTGCTATTACTTTGCTATTACTACTACAAAACTGTTGCTACTGATAAACTGCTGTGAGCAAGATTGTTTCCAGGTGCAGCTGAATTGACAACTCAGTTGTTAAGGCTTATAAATATTCTTTGGCTCCCCTTGTGTTAAATCAATAAACTGGGTTTTACTTCCCTCGAAGACTGTTGCGATCCCCTATACTTGTGGGTCATCAAAACTATTTTCTGGAGCCGTTGTCGGGGAGCATAGCTCTATTTATCAAGTCCACTTGGAATCACTATTGTTCGTTGCCATCCATTCATCATGGGTAAGTCTCGTGATGGAAAGGTTCCTATTTTACCATCCACTACAAGGAGAGGTACGGTTCTGAACACCTTTGTTGCTCTTGATTCACCATCTATGATGAGTAAGATCCTTACACCACCACATACACATACTACACATACTGTTACTACTGCTGAATCTGAAACTTCTGATACTTATGATGCTACTTCTATTGTGCTTGATAAGAGTGGTTCATTAGGTCCTTTCCTAGATGCTACGATTGCTAGAACTATAGCTGGAAATACTAAAACTCCTAATGAAGACACTACTACACCTGTCAGTTCACCTGAGTCTATAGAGAGTTATGATATTGAAGACGAATATATAGAAATGAATGATAAATTTATTAAAGAATGTCAAAATACTCATGGTAAAAGTGTTATTAAGAGTCTTCTTGAGAGGCGTACTATAAAACCTAAATTATCTCCTAATGCTAAGTTTGCTACATCTCCCATAAACATTAAAGATAAGGATTATGATTTCTCTCTTGATTTATCTTACATAACCATTGTTGAGAAAGAACCTTTTTGTGGAACTAAGAATGAAAGTGTTGTAGCACATATGACTGAGCTTTCTACCATGAGTGGCCTATTTTCTGATGATATTAAGATGCGCACCTACTTTGTTGCTAAAATTTTCCCTTTTTCACTGAAAGGAGAAGCTAAGGCTTGGTTTAATAATTTACCTCCTGGATCTATTGATAGCCCTAATTGCTTGATTAGTACTTTCCTTCAAAAATATTTCCCTCCTAGTGCTAGACATGCCATTTTGTAGGAACTTTTTGATTTTAAACAAGGAGAAAAGGAGATATTGCCTGAATCATGGGCAAGGTTTTGTGCTTTGATTCCTGCACAGGCTAGGTGTCCATTACATAAGAATGAGCTTCTTGATATATATTATAATGGACTAACTGAAGAATCTAGGACATACCTGGATAGTTGTGCTGATTGTGTTTTCAGGAATAGAACCCCCAAAGAAGCTGAGGAATTAATGGCTAAAATAAGCAAGAATTATGATGACTGGACTTCATCTGAGTCAACTACACCTGAGTCAACTACACTTGAGTTAGCTGTGCCTGAGCCAACACCAACACCAAAGAAGAGGGGAGTGATAGAACTAAATGATGAAGTAATGAAGGAAGCTCAGGAATGTCTTAAGGAGAAGGGTATTAAATCTAAAGATGTGAAAAATTTACCTCCTATAGAAGAATTATGTAAGCCAATCTCCCACTCATCCACTATTGAGGTACACTCTCTCCAACATTTTGATGAAGGTGATATTCCTTATTCTAAACCTCCTGATCAATGCTTAGAGGAATTTGATATTTTATTGTTAAGCAAGATAATTTCAATAAATGAGTGCATAATCATTTGATGGAAAACTCTAGAGCTATTATTGAGTTAAAAGATATTGTGGAAAGAACCTCTAATGATGTTAAAATGCTTGTTAAACATTTACAAATGGTTCAAACTCAAATTGATCAGCTTATTAAAGTACAAAAATATTTGTTAATAAATGCTGCTAAAGAAAAACATGCCTATGAAATTAAAACTAGAAGTGGTGCTGCCACCCAGGATCCTCTATATCCTGAGGGGCATCCTAAAAGAATTGAGCAGGATTCTCAACAAACTGAAAATAGAGGTACTTCTTCTAAGAAAAGGAGAAAAACAAACATAAAACTATTGTAGAATCTTCTAAACCTGCTAAAGATCTTAATAGTATATCTATATCTGATGCTAAAACTAAAAGTGGTAATGAGGAAAATAATGCTCCTGATAAAGAAAAAGTTGAAGAAGAACCTGAAAAGCACACTAAGAATACTAAATAAGATTTTGTTGCTAAGAAACATGGTAGTGAAAGAGAGCCTTGGGTCCAAAAACCTATGCCTTTCCCTGATAAGAAACACAAGTCAAAGGAAGACGAACATTATAACAAGTTTTGTGAGTGGATGAAACCTTTATTCTTGCAAATTCCTTTTTGACTGATGCTATTAAATTGCCTCCTTATTCAAAATATATGAAGGATATTGTCTCTAATAAAAGGAAGATCCCTAATGAAGAAATATCTACTTTTCTTGCTAATTATTCCTTTAATGGTAAGGTTCCAAAGAAACTTGGAGATCCAGGGATTCCAACTATTCCATGTTCTATTAAAAATATCTATGTTAGAACTGCTTTGTGTGATTTGGGAGCAGGAGTTAGTGTTATGCCTTTTTCTCTCTATAAGAGACTTCAATTAGAAAAATTAATACCAACTCATATATATTTGCAAATGGCTGATAAATCTACTACTATTCATGTTGGTATATGTGAGGATGTACCTGTTCAAGTGGCTCATAATTGCTTGATATTAACTGACTTTGTTGTGCTTGAAATGCCTAAAGATGATAATATGTCTATTATTCTCGGGAGACCTTTTCTTAATACTGCAGGAGCTGTTATTAATTGCAATCAAGGAAAGGTAACTTTTAATGTTAATGACAAGGAGCATACTGTCTATTTCCCCAAGAAGATTGATAGGAATTATGGCTTAAATTCAATTGAAAATATTGAGGGCATCCAAGTTGGATAAATATATTGTCCCATACCACGAGAAAAATATGAAACTATTATGATTGGGACCATTGCTATCAAGGTTGAGGTAACATGATCATTTAGTGAAATGCAAAGTTTTGTTTCATATAAAATTGTTTTGGTAACAAGACCTGATCAACCTTGTTAACAAAGGGATTTTAATGAACAAAACAATGCTTTCACCATGATTATCGTTGCTTACTTTTACTTTTTCCATTTTAATTTTTGCTTTCGCTTAGTTTACTTTTCTTTTGCTAGTTCTCTTGCATATTAGAGTGTCTTAGAACTTCTAAAGTTTTAGTTTTGTTTTGTTATTGCATCATTTCAAAATCATCTTTCTGCAGAAAAATAATTCATCAATACGTGAAAATTGCTAAAAAATAAAGTGTCTCGAAAAGTTGCAAAAAAATCATATTAAATTTTTACGTGAAAAAAGGGCAGAGGAGTACTTGGAGTGACCCAAGGGGGCCCACCAGGCAGGCACACCACCTGGTGGTGCGTCCACACCAGGGGCACGCCTGGCCATGGTGTGGCCCACCCCTGGCCCTCCACTTACTCTCTCACTTGCCACTTCTTTCTCTCTCCCGAGAAAACACCAGTTCATTGCTCATACTCGCGTTCCTGCTTTTCTTGCTTGTGAGTTTTGATCTCTTTGCTCAACCCATCTTTGCTGCTAAAATTTGGAGCATTTGTTCTCCGGTATGTGACTCCTCCGCTTGTCCAAGTAGATTTGTGATTAGTGGATTATATCTTGAGTATTTTGCTACTGTAGGTGACAGGTTATGTGAGCTTGTAAGCTTGTTTAATGCTTAGAAAAATTGTTTTGATGCATGTTTAGGCCACTTACAAGTCCCTATAAGTAGTTCCTTTCATTGTGTAATCACTTTGCAATCACTTGTATGATGGTTGTCTAAAATTTCAGAAAAGAAGATGAATGAACACCAGCTCAACCAACATGAACTAAGGGTGCCTGCAGTTATGAAGGTTCACCGTGAGGAGGAAGTCTTTCCTTCTACCTATCCATGCCCCGAATTCATGAGGGCCGCAGGGATTTCTCAAGACTTCCATACTTTAATCTCTAATGTAGGATTGGAGCATTTTGCGGGAGATAAACCTTACCAATATGTTAAACTAACAATGTCTGTATGCAGGATTTTCGATTTAGTTGCTCCTTGCCTAACCGCATGGTTCACTACAAAATTTACAATGTAGGTATCGACCTTCCTTTTGATGATTTTTGTGCAGCTATTAAAGTACCACAGTGGGATTCATGTGAAAGGATTAGAGAGCGACCTACACCACTCATGGACTTGTATGAGGAGATTTGCCACGGGAGCAGCTTCTCAAAAGAGAGTGGTAAAATTCGTAATATCCATCTCTCATCTATTCGCTACTTTGCCTACTTTATTGCCAAATGTGTTCTCGCTAGGAAAACTGTTAAGAAATTATCCTCATATGATCTAGCCTTCATCTCAGCTTCTTTAAAACGAGACAGGACTTATAATTTGGGTGCCTTGATAGCTTTCTGTCTTTGTGCTAACCGCGAGAAAGGTGGAATTTGTGGAGGCCTCATCGCCTCTCGTTTATTAGCTTTGCATGGCGTAATGCCTCATCATTTAGACCTACAGTTTCCCATAGAGAGGCTTGACCTTAATTCCATGATACATCTTAAATTCATTTCTTCTTGGGCTAATTTGAGTGATTTGTATTATGAAATAACCTTTCTTAAGGCTGGTTGGAGAAGGGGTAAGTCCGAGCGTGTTGTTCTTTTGCCTGCACCTATTTTGTTTAACCTTGAAGCCAGGACAGGATGGTCACTCACTAAGGAAGAGCTCGATACATATCTGGGGGAGCTCTCCCAGCAAGAGCAGGATACTAGAAGGGAGGTTACAGATGATTCGGTCTTCCCCTCGAATGAGGGAGAGTCTTCATACCAGCAGCCTGCCTATGATTGGGGAGTTTCTTCTTCTTCGCAAGGGCCTAACCACGATCATTCTTATGATGACCCGCCGGCTTGGGGTTCCTACCCGCGTTGGGGCTGATACCCACTTAGGCCAAAAGCCTAAGCTTGGGGGGAGGTATACCAACATCACACTCATGTACTTATCATGTTCAGTCGGTGCTTTGTATATTCATGTTTCTCCTTCTTTTTAGTTTTTGTTCTTGCTTTGTTTCTGCTTTCCAAAACACAAAAAGACCAAAAATATTTTGTTGTTTCTCTTTGTTTGCTTCTTTGTCTTTATAGCCTTGGTTTGCTTTTCCTTTTAGCTTTGTTTTGATTATTCAAAAAAAACAAAGAGATTTTGCTTTGCTTCTTCGTCCTAATGGTTCTTGCCTTTAAAAATCAAAAACCCAAAAATATTTATTGTTCTTCTTTGGTTTTGTGAAGTTCGTTACAAGGTTCAGCTGTCCTCAGTGGAGTTTGGTTTCATGATTATTATTCAAGCCACACAAGTGAAGGGCAATAATGAGGATTAATGACAACTTGAGGTATGGTAAGAGGCTGGTAATGAAATCTATTTGTTTTCATTTTTGTACATATACTCATCATTGTGAGCATGCTTAGTTAGTTCATGTAAGGTGTATGTTATTTAATGGATGCTTAGTAGTTCTTGCTCTCCTATGATTAACTCCAGCTCGCTAATGGTTTGTAGCATGCCATATACATGTTTGCTTGCATTGTTCTATTCATAACTTGGTATGACATTGTGGTATCCTCCTCTGAATGTTTCATTTGAATCGACTTGGCACATGCTCATGCATGCACATGACTAAACAAAAGGTCAGTTAAGCCTCGATGATTTATTTTGCCTTAGAGTTCTTGTGTCACTTTTATGCCACTATTAATTTTGTTTTGTCGCAAGCATGATTATGACAATTATTGCTCTCTCAATTGTCGCTCCCTTTCTATTGCTAGCCTTCACTTGTGTTGAGTATAAGCTTTACTCGTGCATCCAACTCCCCAAAACCAATATTGCCAAAAGTGTCCACTATACCTACCTATTAGCATAATTTGTTATTCCGTGCATATTCAGTATGCCTTGTTTTCTTCCGAATAAAATGTTTGCTTGTTATGAGAAAGTTAGTTAGTAAAGCTCTCACGAACTTGATGGCACACTTTACTATTCCTACACTTAATAATTTTGAACCATTGTGTCCATCTTTGTTGTGTATATGCTTGCGCTTCATAAGTTGAAGTTAGCAGAACCATGTATCATAGGGAACACTTTCAACATTGCACTTATTATTCCGTTGATATCATGATTATTTTGCTTATGGATCTCGGTGGTGTGAAATAAAAGCGGAGCTTGTAAGATCATGGAGTTTATATGTGTGTTAGAGAAACGCCTAGGCCGCTAGCCTAAGCCATGCCTAATCATGGTGGAAACTTGCAGCATAACCATAATGAGCATTCTATGAAGCATGCGCAATAAAAACCTATGCAAATAGAAAATAAAAAGATCGTTGAGATGCTCATTGTATGCTTGCCTTGTCATTTTGATATGGGATAGCTCCTGTGTCATGGGGCAAGGGGTACCCCGTTGGCGGTTCTCTATGATATATATGTACTTACAATGACAAGAGCTTACTTGTGATTGAAGTTGAGTAGTATGAGGTTCGGTCTTCGTAAGTACGGGGCATGAGATTTCAACTTATAACTTGTCAAGAATATCCTCTTAGTTGTGTCACTTTAACTTAATCACCTAAAAGATGCTTATGATAGGGGCAATGAGAGCTCAAAGCTAATGAGTACATACTTTCAGCATTTGGAAGCCTTTCAAACGTTTCAAAACCTTTTCACTTCCTTGTTGAGTCTCCACACGTTCTATGAGCACTTTCTTGAGAGCATAGTTGTCATTCTTAGTGTAATATGCTTATTTCAAAACTTGGTTAATTGTGTCATGACTTTGATGCTTGTATCTCTAATATCTTTACTTCTAGTCTTCACTTGGACTTGAGAGGTGCCTTGGCATTTATGTTTGCCCTACAATCAAAGGCAAGCGAGATACCACTCTATCATACCTTTTATGAGCATTGCAATGTTGCTTATGTTTATGTTCCATGGTACTTATTATTTTTGAGTTGGAATCTCTTCATAGGTTGCAATGACTATTGGGTAGCCTTATTTGCATACTCCTTATTATGAGTTGTCTAAGTACTTGATCATATGCTGAGAATATATACATCTTATGAAGCAAATGTGTTAGTGAAAGTTCCTTTTATTACACTCAGTTTTCAACTGAATTGCTTGAGGACAAGCAATAAGCTAAGATTGGGGGAGTCGATATGTCCAAAACGTATCTACTTTCCCAAACACTTTTGCTATTGTTTGTCCTCTAAACTTGTGTGATTTGGATACAGCTAGCACAAACTGACATTGTTTTCAGCAGAATGACCTTGGTGTCTAGTTTTTGTGCAAAAAATCAACTATCAAGAAAAATCCTGAAAAATATGCCAAAAATCCTATTTCACCAAAAGACTCAAGGAGCCAGAAGATGAGACGGAGGAGGGCCACGAGGGGCCCACACCACCTGGCCGCGCGGGCCAAGCCTGGCCGCGCCAGGGGGTGGTATGGCCACCTCGGGCACCCCCTCAGCCTCCCTCTTCGCCTATAAGATGCCTCTTGACCTAAAAACCCAAGGGGGTTTTACGTTTTTTCTAGATAGAGTTCCGTTGCGCCGCCACCACCAAAAACCACGATTCGGAACCAGAAACTCCGTTCTGGCACCCTGTCGGGATGGGGAATTGGAGGAGATCATCGCCATCATCATCACCATCGCTTCTCCATCAACCATCCATGATTCCCCCATCCATGAGTGAGTAATCCCCCGCTGTAAGCTATGGGGATGGTAGGGATTGGATGGGATTGTTCATGTAATGGCATCAGATTGTTAGGGCATGGTGCTTAGTATCTATTATTAGTGCTTTTTGACTTTGTTGCAACTTGTTATGCTTAATGCTTGTCACTAGGGCCCGAGTGCCACGATTTTAGATCTGAACATGTTATTGATTCATGATGATAGCATTGTTTATGATCTTACCTCTAAGTTGTATACACATATTGTTGTCCGGAACCAAAGGCCCCGAAGTGACAATAATCGGGATAACTGGAGGGAACGGCTTTGATGTGAGGATCACATGTGTTCACGGAGTGTTAATGCTTTGCTCCGGTGTTCTATTAAAAGAACCACCTTAATTGCTAGTAGTTCCCTTGAGGCCCCGCTGCAAACGGGCTGGCAGGACAAAAGATGTTGTGCAAGTTCTCATTACGAGCATGTATGACTATATATGGAACACATGCCTAAGATTATCTAGTATTTGGATGCTTTATCTTATTTATCTGCAAATTCCCTATGTCTTAATAGCTATATGAATTGTCTTGTCCATGCAACACCCATCCATCCATCCCTATGCCTACCGCGCTTTAATCCTACTGTTTACTGCAATTGTTACTATTGTCTCTACTTTTACTACTGCTATTAATTTGCTATTGCTACTACAAAACTGTTGCTACTGATGAACTGATGTGAGCAAGATTGTTTCTAGGTGCAGCTGAATTGACAACTCAGTTGTTAAGGCTTGTAAATATTCTTTGGCTCCCCTTGTGTCAAATCAATAAATTGGGTTTTACTTCCCTCGAAGACTGTTGCGACCCCCTATACTTGTGGGTCATCAATATGCAATAACTGGCTCGCATGGGCGCGAGCCCTATCCACTCATTGGGCCTTGTCCTGACCGCTCCCTCATCCTGACCGCCGCCGCCGCCCGAACACAGCGCTGCCGCCGCCCGAACACAGTACCGTCGCCCGACGCTGCGCCGACCCAGCTCGTCCGCTTCGCCGCCGCCGAGCACCGCCGCCGCCCGACGCTGCCCCCAACCCAGCCCCCTCATCCTCACTGCAGCCCTTATCCCTCCATCCACGATGCTGCCGCTTGCCCGCCGAGCTCCATAGGCTCCTTAACCGAGCGGCGTCGGTCGCCCCGTCCTCCAGAGAGCGGCGCTGGCCGCGCCCTCCTCCACCGAGTTGCGCATCTCAGCACAGGTAAGGTTTTTTTTCTTTTTTTCTTTTTATTTAGTTAGTAATTAGTAATATATTGGATTTAGGGGTAGTTTTAGTTAGTAATATATTGGATTTAGGGGTACTTTTAGTTAGTCATATTTTGGATTTAGGGGTAGTTTTAGTTAGTAATATTTTGGATTTACGTGTAGTTTTAGTTAGTCATATATTGGATTTAGGGGTAGTTTTAGTTATTCATATACTTGGCCAAGATAGCTACTAACAACGGAAAGCATGCAAGATCACAAATAACAAAGACATGATAGAATCAATAATCAATCTAAAATAGCATCTCAATATCCATCGGATCCCTGCAAGCACAACATGCAGAATTACAAAAAGATGATCTTGATCATGAACAAAGCTCACAAGATCTAGAGATGAAGGCACAAAGGAGGAGAACCAGCCATCTAGCTACTACATGGATCCGTAGTCCAAGGATGAACTACTCACGCATCACACCGGAGGCTTGCATGGTGATGAAGAAGGCCTCCAGGGTGAATTCCCCTCTCCGGCAGGATGCCGGGAAGAGCTTCAGATCCCTCCCGATCTAGGGATGGAGATGACGGCAGCTACAAACACTTTCGTGGATTTTTGATCGGGTACCTAGGGTTTTCGTCCCGAGAGCATCTTATAGGAGGAAGGAGAGGCCGAGGGGGTGCTGGGGTCAGCCAGACCACCCCCTGGCGCGGGCCAGGCCTGGCCGCGCGGCCAGGTGGTGTGGCCGGCCCCTAGCCCTTCTCCGTCTCGTATTTTGGCATCTGATGATTTCTGAAAAAATAGGCACTTTGGCTTTTGTCCCGTCCAATTCCGAGAATATTCATTTTCTGACTTTCCTGGAACCAAAAACAACAGAAAACAGCCAGCTAGCACTGTAGCTCTTGTTAATAGGTTAGTCCAAGAAATCATATGAAAAGTACTCCAAAGTGTGGACAAAACACAAGAAAGTGGATAAAACCAAGCATGGAACATCAAAAATCATAGATACATTTGCAATGTATCAACATCCCCAAGCTTAACTCCTGCTCGTCCTCGAGTAGGTAAGTGATAAAAAGAAAGAATAATTTTTGAGGTGACGTGCACCATCAAAGACTTGATCAAAGTATTTGTAAAACATTCAAAGCTGAGATCATAGTACTTCAATCATAACATGAAAGACAAAGTTATAGCAATAAGACAAAGAAACTATGATGCAACATGAAAAGGCACAAACAAAAGATACATGAATAACAATGCTTTGCAAGACGTTTTTTTGTTTCACATATAGAGAACATAGCATAATAGTATTCAGCTTGTCCCTCATAGAGTAGCAAATATAAATGCATAGGACACCTTCAAAGTTCATAAGAGTGACTAGATACAAATAGTTTAAAACAAGCAATATCAAGTTATGCATCAATCAACTAGTCTTGGGACTATGCACATAGAACTAAGAATGACCATTATGCTCTCAAAGTAGGTGCATAAAGGTAGAAGGTGGAGACTCAATATAATGGTGGAAGAAGGGCCTTTATAAAAGGAAGTAGGGATTCAAGTCTCATAAAGAGCTTCCAAAAATTATGGTACTTATAGCTTTCAGCTCTCATTGCCCCTATCATAAGCATCTTGAAGGTGATTAAGGTTAAAGTGACACAACTAAGAGGATATGCTTGACAAGTTATAAAACAAAATCTCATGCCCCTTACTTACGAAGACCGAACCTCATGCTACTCATGAGTAAGCTCTTGTCATTGTAAGTACATGTGTATCATAAAGAACCGCCAACGGGGTACCCCTTGCACATGATACAGGAGCTATCCCATAATCAAAATGACAAGGCAAGCAGACAATGAGCATCTCAGCGATCTTTTTATTTGCAACTTGCATAGGTTTTTATTGAGGATGCTTCATAGAGTGCTCATTATGGTGATGCTGCAAGTTTCCACCATGATTAGGCATGGCTTAGGGTAGCGGCCTAGGCGTTTCTCTAACACACATACAAACTCCATGATCTTACAAGTTCCACTTTTATTTCACACTGCCGGGATCCATAAGCAAAAGAACATGATATCAACGGGGTACAAAGTACAAGTGCAATGTTGAAAGCGTTCCCCATGATACATGGTTCTGCTAATTTCAACTTATAAAGCGCAAGCATATACGCAACAAAGAAGGACCCAATGGTTCAAGTTTACTAGATGCAAAAAGGTAAGGTGTGCCATCAAGTTCGTGAGAGCTTGATGGCTCAATACACGGCGCCCAGAAAAGTGCTTGGTGCGTGGTGTTGATGTAGAGCTCGTTGGGAACCCCAAGAGGAAGGTATGATGAGCACAGCAGCAAGTTTCCCTCAGTTATGAAACCAAGGTTTAATCGAACCAGTAGGAGCAAGGAAACACCCCAAAGGTGTTGCTAGCTGAGCCTTGGCAGGGCGCACTACCGGTGCTAGTAGCAATGTGGAGACCTGCACAACACAACCACAGAACTTTGTCCCCAACTTGCGATGAGGTTGTCAATCTCACCGTGTTTTGCTGAAAACAAAGGATTAAACATATCGAATGGAAAGAAGTAAAAGTTTGCAGAAAGTAAACACAAAGCAGTAAAAGATTGTAGATTGTATGTAAAAGACAAGGACCGGGATCCATAGTTCACTAGAGGTGGCTCTCCTTAGATAGATAACATGCTGGGTGAACAAATTACAGCGGGGCAATTGACAAACACCAAGAAAGCAATACATGCATATACTAATCATCTTGACTCCTCTGAGACTTGATTGGGCATTACAACATAATACATAGACCGCCATCCAACTGCATCTATGACTAATAATCCACCTTCAGGTTATCATCTGAACCCCCTCGAGTATTAAGTTGCAAGCAACAGATTATTGCTTTATGAACTGCGTGTAAAGTAAACAATACGATTGTTCTATGAACAAAGGATTGTTGTTTTCTCCCTAGTAGCAATAGCACATCTAGTACCTTGAGATTTCTGTCACTTCCCTAGATTACTAGAGGCATGAACCCACTATTGAGCATAAATACTAACTCTTGGAGTTGCTAGCATCTACTTGGCCAAGATAGCTACTAACAACGGAAAGCATGCAAGATCACAAATAACAAAGACATGATAGAATCAATAATCAATCTGAAATAGCATCTCAATATCCATCGGATCCCCGCAAACACAACATGCAGAATTACAAATAGATGATCTTGATCATGAATGGAGCTCACAAGATTTAAACATGAAAGCACAAAGGAGGAGAACCAGCCATCTAGCTACTACATGGATCCGTAGTCCAAGGATGAACTACTCACGCGTCACACCGGAGGCTTGCATGGTGATGAAGAAGGCCTCCAGGGTGAATTCCCCTCTCCGGCAGGGTGCCGGGAAGAGCTTCAGATCCCTCCCCATCTAGGGATGGAGATGACGGCGGCTATAGACTCTTTCGTGGATTTTTGATTGGGCACTTAGGGTTTTCGTCCCGAGGGCAATATATAGGTGGAAGGAGAGGCCGAGGGGGTGCCAGGAGCGGCCACACCACCCCCTGGCGCGGGCCAGGCCTAGCCGCGCGGCCAGGTGGTGTGGTGGCCCCTGGCCCCTCTACGTCTCGTATTCTGGCACTTGATGTCTTCCGGAAAAATAGGCACTTTGGCTTTTGTCCCATCCAATTCGAAGAATATTCATTTTCTGACTTTCCTGGAACCAAAAACAGTAGAAAACAGGCAGCTGGCACTGTGGCTCTTGTTAATAGGTTAGTCCAAGAAATCATATGAAAAGTACTCCAAAGTTGGAACAAAACACAAGAAAGTGGATAAAACCAAGGATGGAACATCAAAAATTATAGATACATTTGCAATATATCAGACGCCATCGCTCGCCTTTTGGACTTCAAGCCATAGGAACTTGACCAGAGATTACTTCAATGATATGATGGCCATCGTTGGGAGCATTATGCCGAAAGGGCACCTCTTGCCGGAGAACTTCTACTATTTGACCAAACTCCTCCGTGACCTTAAGATGTCATATGAGCGGATACATGCTTGTCCGAAGGAATGCATGCTATTTAGAAAGGAGCATGCTAAGACAATTTATTGTATCCACTGCAAATCTTCTAGGTACTTTGAGGTTAATCCCAATGGTGATGGTCAGAAGAGGCGGACCGGGGTTGCCCAAAACATCCTTCGGTATCTTCTAGTGCTACCGAGGATCCAACGGCTCTTCATGACTGAGGATACTGCCCAACAGATGTAGTGGACAGTAGAAGGGAATAGATACACCGACAAGATGATGCATCCGTCGGATGGTAGTGCACGGAAGAACTTTGTCAAGAAATATATTGAGAAAGCTGGTGACAAGAGGAGCGTAGCAGTTTCCATATCAACTGATGGGTTCAATCCGTATGGTATGTCGGCTGCAGTATACAACTGTTGGCCAGTGTTTGTTATTCCCCTAAACCTCCCCCTAGCGTCTATATGATTAGAGAACATGTTTGTGTCAATGATAATCCCCGGACCAAAATACCCTGGTAAGAACATGAATGTGTATCTAGAACCACTGGTGGATGACTTGTTTCGTGACTGGGAAGCTCGCGGGATCTGAACATATGACACCGCAAACAAGGAGCACTTCGATATGTATGTCTGGTACCACACCTCCCTGCATGACCTACCAGCACGTGCATTGTTCTGCGGCTGGTGTACACATGGGAAGTGGCCTTGCCTAGTGTGCATGCAGGATCTAACTTTCTTCTGGCCGTCGAAGGGAGGCTAGTATTCCTGATTTGATGAACATCGAAAGTCCCTTGAGCCGAATCATCCATACAGGAATGACAAAAAGAGGGTCAAGAAAGGTCGTGTTGTCCATGATCCAAAGCCACATCTGAAGACGGGAAAGGAAATCAAGGCTGAGTTAGAAGCTCTCCAGCCTAACCCTGATGGGAATGGTTTCGTGGGATATGGGGACACACACTAGTGGACCCACATTCCATGCTTATGGAAGCTCCCTTACTTTGAGGATCTCGAGCTCCCACATAACATTGATTTAATGCACACCGAAAAGAATATCGGCGAGGCCCTTTGGAGCACCATAATGCAAACTGAGAAGTCGAAGGATAACATCAAGGCTCGAATTGATCAAGAACAATGGTGCGATAGGCCAAAGTTGAAAATGCAGCCACCCGGAACCAACGGCAGAAAAGGGTGGTCTAAGCCAAAGGCTCATTTCTGCCCAACAAAGCCCCAAAAAAGGGAGATCTTCTAGTGGATCGCGCAAAGTTTGTTTTTCCCTGATGGGTACGCAGCCAACTGGATGAGGGGTGCAAACATGCAAACGTTGTGAGTATAAGGGCTCAAGAGTCATGACTACCACGTATGGCTTGAGCGAATAATGCCGGTGATGATTCGAGGCTATGTCGATGAGGAGACTTGGCGAGTGCTGTCGAGGTTGAGCTTTTTCTTCCACCAGATTTGTGCTAGGGAGTTAGACCGTAAAGTAGTTGAGAAGCTACATGAACATGCACCCGAGGTGCTTTGTGATCTAGAGATGCTCCTTCCGCCAGGGTTCTTCAATCCGATGGAACATATGATCTTGCATCTCGCGGACGAGGCTTTGAAGGGGGGACCTGTGTGGGCCCGTTGGCAGTATCCACCGGAGAGAGAAACACAGATGATTCATACAAAAACAGGCAATAAATGCAAGATCGAGGCATCCATAGCCGAGTCAGTCCTTAATGAGGAGGTTGCAAACTTCACCACAAAGCACTATGATGCCAACATTCCCACAAAGCACAACCCAGTGTCCCGTTACAATGCCGCCAACCCTGAAGATGTACCCAAGCTTAGCATCTTCAGAGGGCTTGGTGGCAAATCAAGTGGCACGAAGAAGTTCATAATGAAAAAACCTGAGCAGGAGTTGATCCAGTCGTATGTCTTGAACACCATGGAGGAAGTGAAGTCGTACATCGAGTAAGTGCTCACCATTTAGCTTTTTGCAAACATTCGCTCCTATGTTCGTGCCTAACTCTTCTTCTTTAAATTGGTATAGACGGTTCAAGCGTGCACATTGGAAGAATCCAGTTAGGGATCCTAACCCGAAAGAGGAGCAGGAACTATTCGATAAGGGTGGTGGTTTCGGTTTCATCAACTGGTTCTGTGGTTTGGTACTATTCCTTCCAACTTCTTGTGCTAAACTTCTCGTTCTAACTTGTAGGCATATACTGACAAAGAGAAGCAACCCGAGCTAAGAAATATTGATAGGGGATTTAACCATTTAGTCGACATGTTCCATGCTTATGACATGAATGGGTATCGCTTCCATACCCATGAATACACAACTATCCGGCCCAACCGGAAGACAACAAATAGCGGGGTCTTTTGTGAAGGCTCAGATGGCCTCCAGTATTATGGAAGAGTCGAGGGTATATATGAGTTGAATTACGGTTTTGGCAAAGGGTTAAATCCCGTTGTATTCAAATGCCATTGGTTTGACCCACATTAGGTGAAATAGGATCCTGAAATTGGACTGGTCGAAGTTAAGAGAAGTTACGTTTATGCGGGAGATGATGTCTATATTTTGGCTACTCAGGCCTTCCAAGTATTCTATTTTCCGTACCCATGCCAAAACCCTACAAAACGTCTAAAGGACTGGGATGTTGTGATGATGGTACCGACACGCAACAGGCAACCCTTGGCAAACAAGGATGATTACCGCCGCCTAGACCCTTCAACAAATGATGGCGAGTTTTATCATTAAGAAGGGCTCCCCGGGCAATTCACTATCAACTTGTCCGCCGATAGTGACATGGTCGTAGACGATGAGCAAGAAGTCGAGGAGGAAAACACTATGAAAGATGAAGTTGAGGAGGTTCACAACCAACAAGATGTGAGTTTGCTCGAGGCGTTCCGTGCAGGCCTTCACGTTAACGCTCCACAGGGACCACCTCCAGGTTTCATGGATGATTATTGGTGGCCCGAGAATGATAGTGATGATGATACCTGTGTTCCAATTCGTAAGCCCGACACAGGATTCTGATGTATGTAGTAGTAATAATATGAGACTAATCTATGTAGTATTGTTTGTCGAGTTATTGTATTTGTAAGAACTCTATGCTATGTAATAAAATTTGTTGCTTTTACTAATATCCATCGATTTTCATCGTTGTTGCTTTTACTAATATTCATATATTTTCATCAGTGTTGCTTTTACTATTATTCATCTAATTATATTCATTGTTGCTTTTAATGTGTACTAAGAAACTACTCTTTTCATTTTGTTTTGTAGGTGATTGAAAGATGTCAGGGGGAAAGGGCGTTACAAAAAAGCTGAAAAGCTTGGTTGACCTTGTGAGTGGTGGTTCAAAAAAGGGTGTTTCGAAAGCTTCAACATCGGCTTCAAGAGAGCGTGCTAGTCCTCCACCACGCACTTCACAACGGTGGGGGCATGGGAGGTGTGGGAGGAATCCTAGTCCCCCCGGCCGTGGTGGACCAGGACGAGGAGGAGGACCAGGAGGAGGAGGAGCCAGTTCGTCAGGAGGAGGAGGAGGAGGAGCCAGTTCGTCAGGAGGAGGAGGAGACGCACTCGGATGATGATGATGATGAGACACAGTCGCAGCAGTCGGAAGATGAGAGGTTGGGTTCTTTACCCTATGAGCTTGACATGACCTTGAGGTGGGATCCTCCGGAGGATGAGACGTTGTACCTTGAGGCGTACACGGTCATGGACCCGCGGCTTACACCTCGGAGCAAGGCTCCGTATCGGCGTGGGATTGCAAGACTCCCCGATCTACGTTATGCCTATGCGGATAAGGGTCTCGTGCCTCTAGGAAGAGGTAAATTATTTGACCCGCTAACCATATTGGAATTTTCATCACATACTGATTATGATTTTTCATTGTGCAGTTCCTTTTTATATCAGAATGGAATGAAGCCGTATCGTGGCTACTCGAGCATCCTTGGAGCATTGGTTCGAGCATATTTTCCTGGGATTGTCACTCTCCCAAATGGTCAGCAGGATGTAGCTTGGACTTGGAAGCATTACCACTACGCGCTGGATCCGGCTAAAGAGTAAAACCACATGGCGAAGAAGATTCAAGTTCTATTCTAGGTAAGTTTGTTTCACTTGTCATAATTAAATCACCGCCACTCTGACTTGTGGCTTTGACTCCTTTTTTTCTCGTGTGCATACTTGTAGAATTACTTCGACATGGACATGGAGAACTCAAGGGGGTGCATGGCGATCGTTAACGAGCTTGCCAAGAGGAAGGTGCAAGACATGCACTATGAGGCACGCGTGAACTCTGTCCGCAACTGGTTTGGCGATCGCAGGATCTGGATGAACAAGAGTCAAGCCCGAGACATGCTCTTCGAGCCATGGCAGTACCTGCAGGTAGTTGCATTTCTGTTTTATTGATTTCTTGACCTTCATCTATTTCCTATTGTACTAATACGTGTACCTTGTGGATGTAGAACCCTCCTCCATTTTTGGGTAAAGACACGAGGTGCTTCACGAGGATGGTAGCATGGTGGACACATGACGAGTACCTCAAGAGACACGAGGCCGCAAAGAAGCGGTGAGAGGAGATGAAGGGTGGATCACACCGCCAAGGCAACATCCCCCTCGCCCTTGTCAGGCAAAAAGAGGTGAGCAAATGCTTTCTTTTTATTGCTTCTCATGTTATTCTTTACTCCGCAAGGGAGTCCCCCTTCACTTATCTTAGTCCTCTCATTTGCAGAAAGTAAAGACAGGTGTGGAGCCGTCCATGTTTGCCATCTGGAAGAAGATGTGCACCTAGGACGAGCCTATGGACGGCTCCTCATGGATCAATGAGGGAGCCAAGCTCTAGGGTACGAAGTGAAGGAAATATGCCCTGAGAGGCAATAATAAAGTTGTTATTATGTATTCCTTGTATATGATAGGTGTTTATTTTGCATGCTATAATTGTATTGATAGGAAATGTCAATACATGTGTGTTTAATAAACAAAAAGGGTTCCTAGTTATGCCTCTCTTATAGACTAGCTTGTTGATTAACAAGATGATCAAGGTTTCCTGATCATGCACATTGGATGTTGCTAATAACAAGGTCACAGCATTTGTGAAATGATGTGATGAACATTCATCCGAACTATAACATTACGATCAAGTCATTATGTTTATATTTCTATAACATCATACGAAGTAATCTTTATCCATAGACCATGAGATCATGTTAATTGCTAACACCGGGAGAGTATCTTGATAACATCAAACGTCACACCGTAATAGGGTGACTATAAAGGTGGGTTCAGTGCTACAAAGTTGTTATGTTGAGGCTCATGGATCAAGAGTGGAATTTTTCAATCTCGATGACGGATAGATATACTCTGGGCCCTCTCGGTGATATCACATTAAGGTAGCTTGCAAGCAAGTGATGTGATCACTAGAATGTTATATCACAGGAACGAGCAAAGAGTGCATGTCGGTAACGAGATCAAACTAGGTATTTGGATACCGATGATCGAATCTCGGACATGTATTATATCATGAGACAAAGGGATTAAGTTACTAGCATTAAAGGTTCTCACGATCACAGAAGTCATCGTTGAATATGCGGGAGTCAGTATGGATCTCCAGGTCCCGTTTCTGATTATTGATCTGAGAGGAGTCTCAATCATGTCTGCATTATTCGCGAACCGTAGGGTGACACACTTAAGGGTTGCCGGACACCATTTAGGAGCACATATGTTTCAGATAAAAGGTTTGCAAAGCGTAGGAAATGTTTCGATAGAAACAGGAATTGTTTCGATTGAAACCGGAATTGTTTCGGGTGAAGTTGCAGAAAGTGGTTCTGCATGTGATATTGAAATGTTGTAAGGGGTTTTATGTGAATGTTTGTTAATTAAAGTAATCAACACAATTCTGAATAAAATAAATAAAAGAATTTTATTAATTGAGAGTTGCATTAAATTTGGTGGAAATTTAATGCATGTGAGTGGAATTTTGGGTGGATTCAAAATTGATGTGAGTGGAGCTTCCACCACAAGAATGAGGAAGAGGTGGGGGCACCCTCCTTGGCCGCCGGCCATGGTAGGGGAGGATCCCCCCTCTCCTCCCTCACAAAACACACCTCCTCGTGAAGGATCTCTCTCCCCCTCTAGATATTCCCCCATGGTCTCGGATTAGCGAGATACATGTTCCCAGTGGCCATGCGTCTGGAAGGAGTTGCTGCTTCCGCTGATTCGCTGGAGCGAGGAGGTGGAGGTTGTTCGGTGGCTTGAACGTGTGTGCGAGGACGGATGCGCTGCTGATTTGCGGCGCTCGGACTTCCACACGATCTTGAGATCGGCAAGCGTACGACTACATCAACCACGAGTTCCTACTCGTTAAAAAAACTCGTTGTCTTCGAGGGTAAGTTCTCCATGGATGTATGTCCACCCGTTGCTCTGTATCTAGTAGATAGATCTTGGCGTATAGTTCTCATCATAGGAAATTTTTTGTTTTCTATGCTGCGGACCCAACAGTGGTATCAGAGCCTGATCTATGCGTAGGTGCTTTGCACAGGTAGTACACATATGCTTATATGTGGGCGATGATGATCATGTTATTGCATCTTCTATGTATTTTGGATATTGGTGGCATAGTGGGATGAAGCGGCCCGGACCAACCTTACATGTCATCGTACATGAGACTGGTTCCACGACTGACATGCAACTAGTTTTGCATAAGTGGCTAGCGAGTGTCTGTCTCTCCTACTATAGTCAATATCTGATTTATAACGAGTTGCTAATAACTTGGTTATCCTCGTTGTGGTTCATGTTCGTAGGTAAGATCGGTTCTATCTCCGAAAGCCCTAAGCCACATAAAACATGCAATTGATAAATTAGAGGCGTCTAGTTTAGATCGTTGCTGGGCTAGTGTCTTGATATGGTATTTTTGTAAGTAGATGTATGATAGATACTCTTACAACACACTTAACGTGTAAGTTCCATAGACCTTGGCCTTACACACAAAGGAATGATAGAGATCATACCACGATGCAAATGATAGAGATCAAATGCATGGACTATATCATCTCACTTTACACATTAGATGTTTGCATCTTATATTGCTAGTTTGGCGCTTTTGGTAGCATTATAAGATGATCCCTCATTTAGATATCAAGATAAAATATGTTCTTCCTTAAGTATGCACCATTTTATGGATCGTGTTTCGAGACATCACGTGATGATCGGGTGTTCTCGACTCTACGCTTTCATACGACGGGTGTAAGACAGTTTTACACACGCGAATACTAAGGTTCTTACTTGGCGAGCATAGCATGTACAGACATGGCCTCGGAACACGGACTGAAAGGTTAAGCATGAGTCATATAGTTGATATGATGCCCATATAGATGCTCGCCTTTGAAGCTACACCGACTCACGTGATGATCAGACTTGGTGTAGTGGATTTGGTTCATGTAATCACCAAAAGGACACGAACGATGTCATTTTTGAGTGGGAGTTCATTAGTAATTTGGATTAGTTGAACTCAATCTATCATAAACTTAGTCTAAATATACTTTACAAATTCTTTTGTAGATGGCACCACCTGCTTTTAATTTCAATGTGTTCATGGAGAAAGAGAAACTTGTTGCGAATGGTAGCAACTTCACCAACTAGGCTATGAATTTGAGGATTCTCCTCACTGCTGCACAAAAGCAATATGTGCTAGAGGCGCCGCTAGGCCCCCCACCAGCTCCTGATGCCCCTGACGAGGAAAAGAATGTCTATATAACTCGTCAGGAGGACCACAACTTAGTTCATTATGGCATACTATATGGGCTAGAGCCAGAACTTCGAAAGCGTTTCGAAAATGGTAATGCCTTTGATACCATGGGGGAATTGAAAATGATTTTTGATACCCATGCTGCCATAGAGAGTTATAATGCTTCTTCTTTAGCTGCATGATGGAGGAGAACAGCTCCGTTAGTGAGCATGTACTCAAAATGTCTGGGTACGCCGATAAGCTTGTGTCCTTGGGAATAACGATTCCCGTTGACTTAGGAATACATCATGTTCTCCAATCTCTGTCACCTAGATACAAGAGCTTCATGATGAACTATAATATGCAGGGCATGAAGAAGTCTCTTCCCGAGCTTCTGTCAATGCTTAAGACTGCAGAAGTGGAGATTAGGAAAGAAAATCAAGTGTTGATGATCAATAAGACCACCGGTTTCAAGAAGGACGAGAAAGGCAAGCAGAAAGGAAAGAAAGGCGACAAATCTGTTGCCGCACCTGAAAAGAAACCCCAAGTTGGCCCTAAGTCTGATACCGAGTGCTACTATTGCAAGGGGACTGGCCATTGGAAGCACAACTGCCCCAAGTATTTGGCGGACAAGAAGGCCGGCAAGGCAAACAAAGGTATATGTGATATACATGTTATTGATGTGTACTTGACTAGTACTCGCAGTAGCACCTGGGTATTTGATACGGGATCGGTTGCTAATATATGTAACTCGGTTCAGGGGCTGTGGAACAAGCGACAGCTAGCAAGGTATGAGGTCACGATGCGGGTCGGCAATGGATCAAGAGTTGATGTGTTCGCCGTTGGAACGCTGCCTCTCCATATGCCGTCAAGATTAGTTATAAATCTAAATAATTTTTATTTGGTGCCTGCACTGAGCATGAACATTGTATTCGGATTGTGTTTGATGCAAAGTGGTTATTCGTTTAAATCTGAAAACAATGGTTGTTCGATTTATATGGATGATATCTTTTATGGTCATGCACCTGTGTTGAATGGTTTATTTCTGTTGGATCTCGATAGTAGTATTACGCATATTCATAATGTTGATGCTAAAAGGATTAAAGTTGATAATGATATATCTTCATATATGTGGAACTACCGTCTAGGTCATATTGGCGTTAAACGCATGAAGAAACTCCATTCTGATGGACTTTTGGAATCACTTGATTTTGAATCATTTGATACATGTGAGCCATGCCTTATGGGCAAGATGACTAGAACGTCGTTTTCCGGTTCAATGGAACGAGCGATAGATTTATTGGAAATCATACATACTGATGTGTGTGGACCAATGAGTGTGTCGGCGCGAGGTGGATATCGCTATTTTGTTACTTTCACGGATGATTTGAGTAGATACGGGTATATCTATTTAATGAAACATAAGTCTGACACCTTTGAAAAGTTCAAGGAATTTCAGAATGAAGTGGAAAATCATCATAACAGAAAGATCAAATTTTCACGGTTTGACCGTGGAGGAGAGTATCTTAGTTACAAATTTAGCACACATATGAAAGACTGTGGAATAGTTTCACAACTCATGCCTGCCGGAACACCACAACGTAATGGTGCGTCGGAACGTCGTAATCGTACTTTATTAGATATGGTTTGATCTATGATGTCTCTGACTGACTTGCCACTGTCATTTTGGGGTTATGCACTGGAAACTGTTGCATTCACTTTAAATAGGGCACCATCTAAATCCGTTGAAACGACACCGTATGAATTATGGTTTGGAAACAAACCTAAGCTATCATTTCTTAAAGTTTGGGGATGCGATATTTATATGAAGAAACTTCAACCGGATAAACTCGAACCCAAAGTAGAAAAATGCGTCTTCATAGGATACCCTAAGAAAACGATTGGGTATACCTTCTATCACAGATCCTAGGGCAAGGTTTTTGTTGCCAAGAATGGATCCTTTCTTGAGAAGGAGTTTCTCGCGAAAGGTGTGAGTAGTCGAAAGGTAGAACTCGAAGAGGTTATTGAACCTTCTCTTCATGAATTGGCAAGTGGCGCAGCACCGGAAGTTGTTTCGGAGTTGACTTCACCTGATGAAGAGAGAGAAAATGATAATGATCATGAAACTCCGAAAGTGGATACTGCCGAACCTCGCAGGTCTGGCAGGACACGTGCAACTCCTGAACTATACGGCAATCCTGTTATGAATTTCATGATTGATGAAATAGATGACCCTGCAATGTATGAAGAAGCGATGATGAGCCCTGATTCCAACAAATGGCTAGAAGCCATGAAATCTGAGATGGAATCCATGTATGAAAACCAGGTTTGGACCTTGGTGGACTTACCTCACGATCGAAAGGCTGTTGAGACTAATGGATTTTCAAAAGAAAAATTGATGTTGATGGTAATGTGACCATCTATAAAGCTCGACTTGTCGCAAAGGGGTTTCGACAAATTCAAGGAGTTGACTACGATGAGACATTCTCCCCCGTAGCGATGCTAAAGTCGGTTAGGATTATGTTAGCAATTGTTGCATATTTCGATTATGAAATATGGCAGATGGATGTCAAAACTGCATTCCTCAATGGTAATATTGAAGAAGAGTTGTATATGATACAACCTAAGGGTTTTGTCGATCCTAAGAATGCTGATAAGATATGCAAACTTCAGCGATCCATCTATGGACTGAAGCAAGCATCCCGGAGTTGGAATCTCCGCTTTGATGAGGTGATCAAAGAGTTTGGATTTGTCCAAACTTATGGAGAGGCTTGTATTTACAAGAAAGTGAGTGGGAGAAATGTGGCATTTCTAATATTATATGTGGATGACATATTATTGAATGGAAATGATATAGATCTTTTAAACAGTGTTAAAAGTTATCTAAACAACAAATTTTCGATGAAAGACCTTGGTGAAGCTTCATATATATTAGGCATTAAAATCTATAGAGATAGATCAAGATGCCTAATTGGGCTATCACAGAGTACATACCTTGATAAGATATTAAAGAAGTTTAATATGGACGGAAGTAAGAAGGGGTTCTTACCTATGTTACAAGGCAAGACATTGAGTAAGACTCAAAGTCCGGCTACGGCGGAAGAAAGAGAGATAATGGACAAGATCCCATATGCCTCATCCATAGGCTCTATAATGTACGCCATGCTATGTAAAAGACCGGATGTGGCACATGATATTAGTTTAACTAGTAGGTACCAAGCTGATCCAGGTTCGGAACACTGGATATCGGTCAAGAATATCCTTAAGTACTTAAGAAGAACTAAGGATATGTTTCTTGTATATGGAGGTGAAGAAGATCTAGTCGCTAAGTGTTATGTCGATGCTAGCTTTGACACCGATCCGGATGACTCTAAGTCTCAATCCGGATATGTATTTCTCTTGAACGGAGCAACTGTTAGTTGGAGGAGTTCCAAACAACCTGTGGTGGCTGGATCAATGACGGAGGCAGAATATGTTGCTGCTTCAGAAGCGGCGCAGGAAGTGGTTTGGATGAAGGAGTTCATAACGGAACTAGGTGTGGTTCCTAGTGCATTGGACCCAATGGTGATCTATTGTGACAACAATGGAGCCATAGCCAACGCCAAGGAACCAAGGTCTCACAAGAATTCCAAGCATATTAAGCGCCGGTTTCACTCCATCCACGAGCATGTCAAGGATGGAGACATAAAGATTTGTAAATTACACACGAACCTAAATGTAGCAGATCCGTTGACTAAAGTTCTCCCTAGGGCAAAACATGATCAACACCAGAACTCCATGGGTGTTAGATTTATCACTATGTAAACTAGATTATTGTCTCTAGTGCAAGTGGGATACTGAAGGAAATATGCCCTGAGAGACAATAATAAATTTGTTATTATGTATTCCTTGTATATGATAGATGTTTATTTTGCATGCTATAATTGTATTGATAGGAAACGTCAATACATGTGTGTTTAATAAACAAAAAGGGTTCCTAGTTATGCCTCTCTTATAGACTAGCTTGTTGATTAACAAGATGATCAAGGTTTCCTAATCATGGACACTGGATGTTGTTAATAACAAGGTCACAACATTTGTGAAATGATGTGATGAACATTCATCCAAAGTATAGCATTACGATCAAGTCATTATGTTTTATATTGCTATAACATCATACAAAGTAATCTTTATCCTTAGACCATGAGATCATGTTAATTGCTAACACCGGAAGAGTATCTTGATAACATCAAACGTCACACCGTAACATGGTGACTATAAAGGTGGATTCAGTGCTACAAAGGTGTTATGTTGAGGCTCATGGATCAAGAGTGGAATTTTTCAATCCCGATGACGGATAGATATAATCTGGGCTCTCTCGGTGATATCACATTAAGGTAGCTTGCAAGCAAGTGATGTGATCACTAGAATGTTATATCACAGGAACGAGAAAAGAGTGCATGTCAGTAACGAGATCAAACTAGGTATTTGGATACCGATGATCGAATCTCGGACATGTATTATATCATGAGACAAAGGGATTAAGTTACTAGCGTTAAAGGTTCTCACGATCACAGAAGTCATCGTTGAATGTGGAGGAGTCAGTATGGATCTCTAGGTCCCGCTTCTGATTATTGATCTGGGAGGAGTCTCAATCATGTCTGCATTTTTCGCGAACCGTAGGGTGACACACTTAAGGGTTGCCAAACACCATTTAGGAGCACATATGTTTCAAACAAAAGGTTTGCAAAGCGCAGGAAATGTTTCGATAGAAACAGGAATTGTTTCGGGTGAAATTGCAGAAAGTGGTTCTGCATGTGATATTGAAATGTTGCAAGGGGTTTTATGTATATGTTTGTTAATTAAAGTAATTAACAAAATTCTGAATAAAATAAATAAAAGAGTTTTATTAATTGAGAGTTGCATTAAATTTGGTGGAAATTTAATGCATGTGAGTGGAATTTTGGGTGGAGTCAAAATTGATGTGAGTGGAGCTTCCACCACATGAATGAGGAAGAGGTGGGGGAACCCTCCTTGGCCGCCGGCCATGGTAGGGGAGGAGCCCCCCTCTTCCTATAAAAGGCCCCCCTCTCCTCCCTCACAAAACACACCTCCTCGTGAAGGATCTCTCTCCCCCTCTAGGTATTCCCCCATGGTCTCGGATTAGCGAGATACATGTTCGTGGTGGCCTTGCGTCTGGAAGGAGTTGCTGCTTCCACTGATTCGCTGGAGCGAGGAGGTGGAGGTTGTCTGGTGGCTTGAACGTGTGTGCGAGGACGGATGCGCTACTGATTTGCGGCGCTCGGACTTCCACACAATCTTGAGATCAGCAAGCGTACGACTACATCAACCACGAGTTCCTACTTGTTAACAAAACTCGTTGTCTTCGAGGGTAAGTTCTCCATGGATGTATGTCCACATGTTGCTCTGTATCTAGTAGATATATCTTGGCGTATAGTTCTCATCGTAGGAAATTTTTTGTTTTCTATGATGCGGACCCAACATGAAGTACCCCGATAAGTACAAGCAGGTGCAGGCAAAGATTCCAACCCTGACACCGCCCCCTTCGATCCTGAGGTTGTCGTGCTGGCGGGATAGGGCTAGAGGAATGGCTGCCTATGGATTGCTGACAGATCTGTCGACCCTAGGACCGTTCCATCTATACGCTTGATCCATCGTGGCAGGACGAGCTCCATGCCTGCCGTAGAGACCCGTCCACGGCCTTCGGTTATAGTTGCCGACCAGTTACGAGTATGTTCTTCTTTCCCAGTCATCTTTGTTTTACTACATGTTTTACATTGCAATGTTCATGACATCACGGAAACATGATGTAGAAGGAGATGGCCGCTCAGAGGGCAAGCAGAGAGGCGGCCGAGTAGCGGCAGCTATAGTTAGAGCAGCAGCTTATCCAGCAGTAGGCGATGCTGGAGTAGCAACAACAGATGACGCAGTGGATGGCACACCAAATGCTCATGACTGCTCCACCAGGGTCTCTTCCTACTCCTTTCGCCTTCCCGTGGGTAAGTGATCACATGTCTTTATTGTCTAATGCTTGTAATTTTCAATATTTTCTTATTATCCAATGCTCACAATTTCCCATGGTGTAGTTGGCCAATTTGATACCGCCTGCTGGGTCGAACAACCAGGCGCCGCCTGGTGGGTTAGACAGTGGATCGAACAACCAGTCGCCTTTCACTGTCAATAATCCGTCGGTCGTCTGGAGGCTAGATCAGAGTCCTCCAGGTTAGTTGTCCTACACTTGACCTTGTGCATCACTAGATGTCGGTACTCGATACACTTAGAAATCGATTGTGAGAGTCTCACGATTGTGCTTTTAACCTTGTAGGAGGGCTTTGAGGTTGTGGCCATGATACGTTGCAAACGTATCCATAATTTTTGATGTTCCATGCTTCTTTTATATCTACTTTCTTATGTTTTGTCCATACTTTGGAGTATTTCTATACACTTTCTTGGACTAACCTATTAACAAGAGCCACAGTGCCAGTTGCTTGTTTTCTGCTGTTTTTGGTTCCAGAAAGTCAGAAAACGAATATTCTCGGAATTGGACCGGACAAAAGCCAAAGTCGTTATTTTCTTAGAAGATTCACGGATCCAGAAGGAGAGCCGGAGAGGGGCCACAGGGTGGCCAAACCACCCCTAGGCGCGGGTCCCCCTAGGCCGTGCCAGGGCATGGTGTGGGCCCCCTGGCCGGCCACCGACCTTGCCTCTTCGCCTATAAGAAGCCTCCCGATGCATAAACCCTAGATCGTCAATCAGAAATCCACAAAAAGTTCCGCAGCGCCATCGCCACCGAAGGGGAGATTCGGCGGACAGAAAGTCTCTGTTCCGACACCCTGCCGGGATGGGGAAGTGCCCCCGGAGCCATCTCCATCGATCTCCACCGCCATCTCCATCGCCGTTGCTGATCCCCATGATGAGGAGGGAGTAGTTCTTCCTCAAGGCTAAGCAGGGTTCTACCGGTAGCTATGTGTTCTCTCTCTCTATGCATGATCATGTTGTGATCATGAGCTTTGTAATCAAGTAGATCTACCTTGCTACTCAAGTGCTTTAATAGATCTCTGCTCTCCCCATGTGTGTGAAGTTGACAGTGTGCACACCATGGTGGCACTTAGGCTAGAGATTACAAATACTTGTTATGAGTTATATTTGGAGTTGTATGTCTTTATGAAATTGTGGTGTTTGTTGGAACCATCTAGTACTCAAGGTGACAGTGTGGGGTTATCTAGATGCAGAAAGCGAAATTTGAGGTGTGCTGTTATAGCCCTACCAATGATTAGAGTGTCCAACCGGAGAATAGTTAAGAGTAGTATCATAAAGAGAAGATATTTATATGAGAGTGTTCACTAATGAAAGTATGATCCCTAGGCCTTGTTTCTAAACATTGAAACACTGTTTGCAATTAGGTCTGTTACATGTTTGCTTGCTGCCATCTTTATTTCAGTTTTCCGTTAGTCTCTTCCACGCCATCAAAGTATTTTCTAGCACCGTTACCACTTATAATTATCCATGCCACTTGTATTTCACTATCTCTTCGCCGAATTAGTGCACATATACACCTGACAAGTGTATTGAGTGTGTTGGGGACACAAGAGACTTCTTGTATCTTGATTGCAGGGTTGCTTGAGAGGGAATACCTTTGATCACTTCCTCCCTGAGTTCGATAAACCTTGGGTGATCCACTTAAGGGAAAACTTGCTTCTGTTCTACAAACCTCTGTACTTGGAGGCCCAACAACTTTCTACAAGAATAGAAGTGCGTAGACATCAGGCCATCATGTGTGCATCACGGTTAGTTCTCCTACACTTATCAAATTTAGCCATGCCATCACACTTATAGAAAATTTATCCATGCCATGAGACTTGTAGAAAATTTAGCCTTGCCACGACACTTGTAGATAATTATATGCCATTCTCAAATTTTACCTGTCATTTTCATCACCTTGCCATGAGACTTGTCAAAATCACATGTAATTGCTATTTTCATCAACTAGTCATGAGACTTGTAGATATTCATGATTTTACTTGTCATAGTGATGTACCTGGCCATGAGACTTGTCAAATTCCATGTAATTGCCATCGCCATCAACTTGCCTAGAAACTTGTACATATTCATGATTTTACTTGTCATATTGACGTACTTGTCTTGAACTTGTAGGATCTCACGATGGATTTGGAGCATGAGCTTGTGGAGCACTTGGCGGTGATGGTCTTGTTGGTGGGAAGAATAAACTTGTAATATTTGTGAATGGCTTGCGCACTTGTTCTTGTGAAGTTTGTTGCTTGTGTGGTGATGATATGATTTTGGTAGTGTTTGTTATGATATTATTATTATATTATTGTTATTTTGGTGTTGGTGATGATCTTATGATCATATACATGTATTCTGTGTTGGTGATGATCTATATGATCATATATATACATTATGTGTTTTGAATTGCAGGAAATGAAAGAAAAACAGGAAAAAAAATGAAAAAAACTAGGCCCTTTGCCGTGTGTATACACACGACAAAGTGCCAAATGGTCACTTTGCCGAAGGCTGTGCAGCAGGCGCTGGGCAGACAGCCTTTGCCGTGTTCCATTTAGAAGAGGCACATGGCAAAGGGACAGTCTCTGCCGTGTGTTTTTCAGCTGAGACACACGGCAAAGGGATGTACTTTGCAGTGTGGTAAAACCCAGAGGACACACGGCAAAGACGCACAACACGGCACAACGTCGACACACGACAAAGACAAAGTGCATGGCAAAGAACAAAAACACACGGCAAAGTGAGCACATGGTAAAATCCGCTGGCTTCGTCAAACGGACGAAACCGTGAAGTTGCTTTATTTTGCCGTGTACGCGTGCCAGACACACGGCATTGCCTTTGCCATGTATTGTGCTTGAGACACACGGCAAAGCCCCTTTGCCGTCGTAGACGCTGCCGTGTGTTTTTTGCCGTGTGTATACACACGGCAAAGGCTTTGCTTGCCGTGTTCCTAGTCGCTTTGCCCACACGGCAAAGAACGTTTCTCCCGTAGTGTATGCATATATAAATAAATTGTCAGATCTCCGCCTTGAAAAAAAATGCAAATTATATATAAATAAATTGTCAGATCTCCGCCTTGAAAAAAATGCAAATTCAAACACCAGAAGTGGTTTCTACGTGCTACGAGGTGAAATATATAATGTGGTGAATCGTAGTAAAATCGGAAATGGTTAACCAGGTTTACGTAAAGATCCCAGCTCACTTTGTTATGTAAGTGGGATGTACAACACAGCCACTTGATTCAATTCCTAACGAACCCAGATTTAGGTTATTATTATTTTCTGAAATAAATAAAGAGATTTCCGGCCCTATGGCATTCCTTTCAAAAAAAGCTATATGCTTAGAGGTGCAACATCATTGTCAAATATCCATGGTGAATGTGGCTTATCCAAACCGTAAACATTCGTTTAATTTAGTCCATTGACCACCCGATCATCTGTTTCTAGCAATACCTCATCAGACAAAGCACCCTTTTTGTTTCATAGCTGTGTTCGATGTACAAGTTTACGTTCTAACATTATAACATTAACAATATGTGTGTAAGCCTCTTGAATTATTAACACTACACTATACGCTCTTAATTAGAACTATGCCAAGGGGGTAATGGGTCCAATGTTTCACTCTCAATATAGGACGAGGGATGAAAAACCTTTGAAATACATGGATAATGGTAAGACTCTACTTTTCTAATGCTTTGTACATGTCATCAAATCCAGAGGCTCATTTTATTCAAAAGAATTGTGTAGGATTTTCGTATGAATCGGATCCTTAGGATTTTTTCCTACAGGAGTCCTTTGATTCTAAGGATTAATATCCTTATGAATTTCTTCAAAGTATTCCTTTGCACTCTAGTATGGAGGAAATTTTCCATCCACTCCATCCTTCTTTTACATTTCCTTTGAGTTTTCTGTACAATCAAACACTACTTGATCTAAAATTTTGTGGTTTTCTAATGCTATAGGATACAAGTGGACATGTCACTCGATTCCCACGGTTTTACAATTCCCTTATTTTGAGAATCATACGAATCAAATAAGCCCTAAGTATCTTGAAGCGACTAATGGAAATGAATGTGCCACCTGTCCTTTGATTGCACATTTATGAGTATCATACCCACTCAACCATGAATTCTGCATGATGAGTCTTTGCTACATACTATTGATCTCCATCATATCATATATATTGGTGAGGTGGTAGCAGCTATAAGATGCAACGAGGAGGCAAAACAATCTAGTGAAGAGGCTAGATGTATGAGAAACAAGAGGCCAATTAAAGTGGTAGAAGAAAAATATGTAAGAGGTATGTCTTACTTAAGAATAGGAGGCATTTGGGAAAGTTAATGGAGAAATTCATGAAACCGTAGTGTTCCCGTGCTCCAACCTGGTGCCTCCAGTTCCAATAAAATTCTACATTGTTTCTTCCAAGGACCTGATATTTTGCATCACAGAGTGGTCGATGTCATTCCAATAACAATCAAACATGCCACCACTTTGATGTTCCCATCAAGCAGCCTCGACTTGTTTTCTGATCATACTCCTCCCAAAGATCTATCCATGATCATGCCTCCTCCATGCCATTGGAGTTTAGTTGGAGAGCTAATCCCATAGGAATTTTTGTCAAGTTTGGTTGTGTACGTACTAAGCCTACTATCTTTAGGTTTCATTCTTGTTGGGATATATAGAGCCCACAACAAACTATATATATCTATATCGGATAACACTGGATTAACTGCAAAAAAGGCATAAAGGAACCGGCTCATTTTGTATTGTTTGCATTCTATTTGGTGATAAATGCAATTAAACAATGGTTGGATATTACATAAATGCATGTTTTTTCATGGCTTGATAGCTTCTTGTGTGTCCAACGTAATAGAAAAAAAAATACTTAGAATACACTACAAAAATCTATGAGCACTAGTACAGGAAGTACCTAACGAAACACGATTCACACCTTGGAATTGGTAAAGTATAAGGGCGTCTATGTGATGAGGCATGCTAGAAATTGGACACAACAAGCTAACACACATCGTCAACAAAATAAACGAATGTTTCCTTGTGGGCAAACTACGTCGGCCATGGATAATTTACGACATCTATGTATGACTAGCTGAATGCCCGTGCGTTGCTACGGTTTTTTATTTATTTATACATAGGTCATGTATATAAATATAAAATACACATCAATACTCATGTATATTAATCTCTTCTTATTGCTCCATCGTCAAACTATTTCATCAAGCATAATCATATGATGCCTATCCTAAAATATTTAAAGTTGATGCCTTTCACCGGTGGAAAAATGGCCTCTAGTCCCGGTTCATAAGGGACATTAGTCCCGGTTCCCAAACCAGGACCAATCACTCGGGACTAATGCTGGTCCCGGTTCGCGCATGAACCGGGACCAATGGGTCTCCACGTGGGCAGGCGCGCGACGAGGGGGGGGTGGATCATTGGTCCCGGTTCGTGGAACAAACCGGGACCAATGGGTCTCCACGTGGCAGCGCAAGAGACGGGCGAGGGTGGATCATTTGTCCCGGTTCATGGCACAAACTGGTATCATTGGTCTCTGTGCCGCGGCAGGATTTTCGAGCTATTTTTGTGCTGCGGCAGGGTTTTGTGCCGCGGCAGGATTTTCGGGCTATTTTTCTGCCGCGGCAGGATTTTTTTATCAGTTTAATGGTACTACATATATACATCAATAATGAAACCACGATATATATATTACACATCATGCATGATCACAAATATATTATACACCGTCTCATCCGTCTTCTTGGTCAAAACATATTATAATTACAAACGATACTCTCACACGAATTTGATCTATTTACCTCTTCTTTTTTACACTTCACCCTTCCAAATGAAGCGGGTAATAGTATTCTCCTTTCGGATCTATGACTTGTTCTAACAAGAATCCGGTAATTTTCTCTTGAATTGCTTGCACGCGTTCTTGTGATAGAAGACCGTCCCGCATCCGTTCGATCTAATATAAAGAAGGAGATCAATATATATGAATGAAATTAAACACAATTGGTCGCAATAAAATAAAGTTATGATTATTGTTTATCGTACTTCAATTTTTTTTAATGTTCCGGTCTGTGCCCTTCTCTTTGGTCGTCTGGCGAATGAACTCGCAGACATAGTATCCACATAAGTTATTTCCGGCTTCCTGCCTCAAGCACTTTACGAGAACGGGGTTCAATCAAAATAATAATCAAGCATGATAATGGTGGTATTGAAACTAGAATCAAAGAGATGCGTGGATCTATGTAACTACCTCGGTGAATTACGTTCCTAGTTACAAGCCTGGATGAGCGGAAATGGTTAAAATAGTATGGTGGGGCCCAAATGCCACTCACAGGTAGACCTTTCGGCCGTCCTAACCATTTCCAAACATCGGGACAAGAACGGGCGGCGTAATCGGCAGGCGAAGAGATCAACTACATACACAAATGAGTATGTATGCAAGCCACCATACAACAGTATATCAGAGTCATTCCATCTAAAAAGAAAGGAAATATAGCAACGCCATACGGCAAGATCCAAATATCCTAGATAGATATAATAGTTTAGGATATCTCCTCATACATCAAACATCAGAGTATCAGGCGGAAGCGGAAAACAAGATCCGAGTACGGATAAGAAGCAAATCGGCATAAGATGCCCCATAAATAAACACATCCCGCCCACAGATCTCACGGATCCCCGTTCCCGGAATCTCTACACCGAATGATCGTTGCCCACATCGTCCGTCTTTTCCACCCAGTATCCATCTTGTGAGGGTACCTGTTCATCTGAATCAAACAATTTATCGTGTGAGACCCTAGGGGTACTCAGCAAGTCTTTATGCCTCTAAAGGGGACACAACCTGGGGTGACGCAATTGAAGCAAAAGATAAACCCTAACAATTCTATAGATACTCGCTAACCATCCGTCTAACCAGAGATAGACGGATGTCCGTGAATTAATAACAACAGTTATAAAGGTAATATCAACAGATCCATCCTCCTCCTCGCTTACCGACGAGGAAGCGGACGAACAACCCCCCCCCCCCATCCGTTGGCAGTTTTATTATCCATTCCATGAGTGTTGCACTAGTTACTAGTCAGATACTTAGTCAAGTTAAAAGCGGTACTTTAGTTATGCTTGTCTATGATCGAGAAACTGTGCTCCAAGTCGTCCATAACCGCGGACACGGCTTTCAGAAAGTTTTACCCTGCAGGGGTGCACAAATAGCAACACACACTCGATCAATCTCGGAAAAACCAAATCAAAACCCAACGAGGCAGTCACGATAAAGCGATCACAGGATTCAGAAATATTTCAGGGGGCCACCCCATTAAGCTACCCGCAATGAAGCTGGCCGGCTACGAGACGGACTCAAGGTTTGTGTGGCCGGCTGTAAACGACTGGGAACCCGAAAGTGTGACTGGGCTTGTCGATACAGGGAAAACGGGTCATGGCCCTAAACAGTACAGGTGCAGTACCTCAAACAATTTAAATAAAGCAGTAAAGCATGGCATAAGTACAGGATAGTAAATAAAACCTCAAACTAGTTTGTGGCCCCAATAAATAAGAATGAATCAAGCTCTGGCTCAGGGGGGTTCATAAGCCTCCCGGATGTGGATAGCGCGAATATTCAAGGAACAGGAATCAAGTACTCGGGGTCCTACGGGACACAAGTGAGCCTGAAAAACCAAATAGCAAAATATGGCTCACCGATGCCACTTTCATTAGTTATCCCATTACTACTCAGGTTAAGTTGTTTAGGTACCTCATTATCCATCAGACACTCACATACCCTACACATGCTGTTCTACGACTCGCATGGCTCAAACATCTCCTGTAGTAATGGCTCATGGGATGGAGTAACAAGCTTCGGTGGGGTTTAAAAGTAAAGGCTATGCAATACTTGGGATTCAGTTTAATGCAATCGCGACTCAATGATGCAAGAATAAGAAAGAGGCAATAGGTACTATATGTATGCAAGCATGTGGTAGTGCTTGCCTGGCAGCTCAGTTGAAGTGAGAGAAGGATCTGGGTAGTGCTCCTGGGTCTCTTGATATATCCCCTGCTCAGCGTCTATTCGAAGAAGAACCAAACAAACAAGGGCCAACATAAATAAAGTGCACAAGCATATGAATAAATGCGACAAGCAACCAATCATGCCATGATGAATGATGCACAATTTGCATGGCATTAAAGTAGCATGGCATGGGTGAGGTGTGGAATACAAGAATAAATCATTTTACTGAGTTTTGGCCCCATTTTAACCTCAAACTAGTGGCTGTATACTTTATATTTATATGATGCATGCTTCAAATCAAAACAAGGGATGCATAAACAGAAAGGTCTCGTCGAGCTAATCATTTTAGACATATTATTTGTTAAATTTGGAGTTATAAAACAAAAGTTATTAATTAATTAAGGTAAAAGGGCATTTTGTTGTAATTTTAACCAACTTGGAAAATAAAGTGTCCAAAATATATTTTAGAGGGCATATTTGAATTCCTCACATTTTTCTGATTTTAAAACATATATCATTTGTATTATTTGGAATTATATTACAAAAGTTATTTAAAAACAGATTTGAAATTTGAATTCAAATTAATTTGGAAAAGTTTGAAATAAAACAGACATACCGGAATACTTTTGTCACCCAGTCCAGTGTGAGCCAGAGCCACCGACAGGTGGGCCAGCTGCTGACTGGGCGACACAGCGCGCAAAGAGGTTTTTCACCGCGGAAGTGCCCAGCCCGTGACACTGACAGATGGGACCCGCTGGCTCGCAGGCCCACTTGACAGAGAGAGGTGGAGAACTGACCACGTGGCGCTGTGAGGGAGTGCGGGTTGAGGCTGGAAGAACCAGGGGGTCTAATTGCAAGATCGTCGGGGTGGCTGGCAGGTGGGGCTCTACGTACCGCGGGTTTAGCCGAAAAACAAGGCAGGGGGTTAAACGAAAAACGACCATGGCATGTACTGTTGTTCTTCTCCGCGATCTGGCGAGAGATCGGTGCGCGGCGCGGGCGGGGAATCGATCTCTGGTCGCGGGCGTGCGCGCGGAGGGCCGGGACCAGTGCGGCTAGGTGAGGTTTGGTGATCGCAAGGTGGGTGGGGGCTGGATATGCCGTCTGCGAGGCGCTACGCCGCGCGAGCGCAGCGACCGCCGGCGCGCAGAGAGTGTTCGGCGAAACGCGCAGCGAGGACAGCATGCGGCGGAGAGGGAGAGGATGTCTGGGGGGTCCAAGGGCTCACCGTGGGGCGGTCGGCGTAGGTGGTTCGGGCTGGGGAGCAGCCGATCGGTGAGGACGCAGGCGATCTGGAGCTAGGGTTTCTCGTCGGCCACGCGGTGCTGCGGCAGGTCCGAGGCTTCTCCTCCTCGCTGGCGTGGTTCAGGGTGAAACAGGGGGTGCTCCACGGCTCCTCGATCACCTCCACGACGTGTCCACCGGCTGGAGCGACGGGGGCGACGTGGTGTTGGCGGTGGCCGGCGGGAGAGGTTGGAGTCGGTGGAGAGGGAGGGAAGGAGAGGCAGGCGCCCTGGGGTAGATCTGGGGGAGGCAGCAGGCGAGAGACAGGGAGTGGGTAAAGCAGAAAGGGAGAGGGGTGCCGTGGGGGAGTGGGTAGGGTTAAAGGTGGCTCGGCCACCTTTTTCCCTCCTCTCCTTCTCACGTGCTCGGGCAGGCCAGGGCGAGGTGGTGATGGGGCTGCCAGGTGGGGGATGGCCGGTTGGTGGAGAGGCTCGGGCTGGGGCTCTCTTGGCAGAGAGAGAGCTAGAGAGAGAGAGGGGTAGGCTCGGGTGTAGCTAGGGTTGGAGCTAGGGTTAGGAGAGAGGGGGTATGGCTCGGGTTAGGGCTTGGTTTGGGTGGTAGCTAGGTGGGCCAGGGTGGCCAGGTGGGGCCAGCTAGGAGGGGCTCGGCATGGAGAGACCAAGGGGAGGGTTAGGGTTAGATGGAAAAGAGAGAGAGGGGGGTATGGTGTTGGATGGGGTAGAGGTGTAGGGAGGATGGTAAAGAGAGGAGAGATTAGATGGAGTGGTTCTCTTTTGACAAGATCAAGCATGATCAAGACAAGCTCAAGCAAGATATAGTCAAAAGAGAGAAGAGAAGAAAAGGTGGTGAAGGCATGGATGGAGATGGGGATGGGGTTTTAGATGCTTGCATGCATCAAGCAAGATCAAGCATAAGAGGGGTAGAGAGAGATATGGGGAAGGTCCACTCAAAGATTCAAATAAAACCCAAAAGGCTAGAATGTGGTGGTTCTTGCATGGTCCATGCAAAACAATTAATGCCATGCTTATTCTTGTGAAAACAATAATATTTACATGGCATTATTCCTATGCATTGCCAAAAGTGGAATTGAGCCAAGCAAAAGAATAGAGAGCTTGTTTACCACATGGATTAAATAAAAGATCATGCATGAATATAAGGTGGCCAAGCTTGTGTGTATGTGCCACTAGCCAACATGAACCACAATGGTATTCCTACATGAGCTTATATTCATATTTAATCCATATGAAAGCTTGACAAGGGGTTCCACTCACAAGGCATGCAAAGGTGGCCATGTGGCTCTCATAAACCAATAATGTGGAAACAATATGGTGCATATATGAGAGCATGTGGAGATAGAATTGGATCCATTCCAACCCACATGAGCTAGAGGTAAAACCAAATAAAGTGCAAAACTCATATTTAGTTGTATGGTGGAATATATGGGGTGGTGACAAAGAAAGGTGGTGGAGTTGAGTAAAAGATATGCCCCCAACTCGACTTGGGCATTTAAACAATATATCAAGAACCAAATACAATATCAAGAGGCAAATACAATTAATGATGCATATGAGATAAGAACCAAATGAAAAGGGTTTTATATGATGCTCAAATGCAAGGTGGCATGATGACATGAGCATGATATGATGATGATGCAACAATTATATATAGGAAGTAGCCATTATATAGACTAGGCTAGTAGCATTGCAATTGTTAGACAATTGGGATGCTACAACTCTCCCCCACTAAACAGGAATCTCGCCTCGAGATTCTAGGAAAAAGAAAACAACACAAGGAGAGGCGGGTGTTCGAACGAAGGTGACCCTCACGTTCCCAAGTTAAAGAACAACGGAATGGTGCGACCACTACACCTTGCAAAACTTGCTAGACTTGTTGCGAGTCTTGCGTTTTGCTTGAGAAACAACGGGTTAGAAGAGTTGAAGGATTGTCGTGAGACAAGAAGGATAGGATGGACATAGCTCCGGTTTTCTCAAGAAACATGATAAAAGAATAGAACCACTTGTGAAAGAAAGGACAAGATGATGTATCATGGATAAATAAAGACACACCATTAAGATTAAAGATTTACTGATACGAGAGAGGATGAATCTTTTTCTCGCTGGAAGAAAAAGAGCTAGATTGGAGAGGTTTTGAACCACTATGACAATAGCATCGTATCCTCTCTCGGATTTGAGAAATGAAGTTCGGAAACAATATTGCCTTCCAACAATAGAGTCCCTTGATATCAACAGAAAGATTTAGTTAGACATCGTCTGATTAGATTCTTGTTGCACCGGTAAGAACCAAGGATCACGCAATTGAGGTGCGCGGATATAACTTCTAGAGACTGATGTGAAGCCAGATCATGGTGAAATCCCGAGAAGCAAAGAATATGAAGGATCTGGAGTTTATTGTAGAGATACTTATTGCTTTCTTTAGCCTTGAGACTAACGCAATAGATTTGCGGCTGATGGCATCAACCATAATTGGCTTTACCACAGAAAAAGAATTGATGAAACAAAGAGAGAGATAGTTCCTTTCATCTGGTTTGGGGATGTAGAGCATCGGTAGAAAGACGAGGACCGAAAAGAGTTTGCGTTTGTTTCCACCAGATAATTGATGATTTTGCTCCAGCTAGAATAGACAGACCACCAACAAGAGATTATTGATGACTTTCTTCGAGAGATCACTCCGGAAAAACAAGGACGGGAGTAAAAGTATCGAGGGATAAAGGCCACTTCTAACTTCCGTGGAATGAGTAAAATCGCATTAATTCACCAATTCAATGTACAAGAGCGAATGATAAGAGTAGTGGTATGGTAGCTACTCCATCCCGCACTCAAAGCATTACTCCGCACATAAATAAGAAAACCATGCAACCCAACTACCGAAACAGACTGAAGGTATTGACAAGGATAACTCATGGAACTCCGTTCGAAAACAAGGATAGATGCAAACGACTCACCGGACTCATAGATAGATAAAGATGATGATGTTGTCGTCAAGTCTGAAGTACCAAGCCACCGGAAAGATATGAAGGAAGATTACGGAGAACAACTGCAAGATTCAACAGACAAAGAAAAAGATAGCACCACTTGAACAGAAGGATTACGAAAGATCTGAAAAGTCTTCCTGGCCTCCGGTGGATTGAGCATAGACGATAGAGCGAGAGAGTTTCAAAAGATCACTTGACGAGACTGGGGTGAAAGAACTCCATGTTCTTCTTGAAAAGATTGAGAGAGATTTAGTAGTCTTGAGGAAAATCTTTAGCGGAACGACGATGATAACTTGCCAACAAGGAAAACTCCGGGTTTGATTGAAGATGGAAGCTGGAATTAACAATGGACTTGCTGATTCCAGAATTGAAGCGATCTATTTAGCAGAAGGACGTGGCCGAGATAGGTGACTTCAAAAGTCAGAGTTCACACTTGAGAACTTTGCACCCAGGCAGTGTTAACAAAGCTTGATAGAAAGAGACACAGATGATCTTCCATGTCCTTCCATTGATATCGAATAGGCAAGCATATTGACAACATATACCACCATGGATTAACAGGATATTCCAAGAATATCAAGTTCAAAAGGCGAGAGAAACGAACAAATGCTCGAACACTTCCTGAGCTCAACGCTCTTAGAAAGATCAATATTAAGAGCACGGGTTCGTGTTGAAGAAGATGCACTGGAAGAATAGATTATCTGGTCCTTCGGAGGGAAAAGAGATGTCACCTGGTTCACATTGTCGATTGGATCACCGGTTACAAAGATAAAGAGATCTTGGATAAGAAACGATGATAGCTCATACCTCAAGCAAGGCTACCAGAGACGAAAAGATGCAATTCCCTCGTCTCAAATAGAATTTTGCAGATATGGAGTTCGAAAAGATGTGCAGCATGATGGACAGATGATAGACCGCCGTAGTGCTTTGAGAAACTCCGGGTTGCCAAAGATGCTTGAATATGCACAGATATGATCACGGTGTACTCAAAATCGCAGGAGATAACCGTCACCATTTGGAGGATAGCGTTGATAGAATTTTCCATATTCCACTCATGATAAGTGTCATATAGCTATGCCGAGAACCAAATTACAATCACCAGCATCGGATCGACACATGTTATGTAATTAGCCCAAAAGAATTGGAGATGAAAAGAAACTCTGCGATTAAGCGTCGGTGACAAAAGAATGAGTTAGCATGGACATGCTGATAAAAGGGAGATAGATAATGTTTCGCACACGACTGAAAAGGAGTGTGGAAACACAGATGTATCAAAGAAAAAATTTCCGCATTTTTCGGCATTAAAATACCAATAGATGCGCAAAATCACTTATCAGGTAGAGATTAGCGACTGATGCTTACACAGAATGTGGAGTTGCTAGAAGGAAGGACACCCTTAAGAAGATGGCACCGGTTAACAAGGAGTCAGATAGATCGCGCCGGTTTTCAAAAGCCTGTCAGTATGGAATGTACCAACAGTTGATAACCAAAGGCAGATTGTGATAACAAATTGGATGCAACAGATAGACAAGGAATTACACACACACACACACAACCTATGGTACTACGGAACCCAGAACACGTGAATCCTAGTTTGAATTTTAAGAAGAGGATTGAAAACGTTACACTTCCTTACCAGAAAATGGTGGGTGGTTGGGTAAGAAGAAAAAGTGGAAGCAGTCCTACTCTCGCGTTTTGTTTTTCCCTAGTATACATAGCTACCAAAAATATTTGCTAGACTGACAACGACCATTTGGCTGAGACCCTGAAGGTCGGGATGGCTCTGATACCAATTGTAACTACCTCGGTGAATTACGCTCCTAGTTACAAGCCTGGATGAGCGGAAATGGTTAAAATAGTACGGTGGGGCCCAAATGCCACTCACAGGTAGACATTTCGGCCGTCCTAACCATTTCCAAACATCGGGACAAGAACGGGCGGCGTAATCGGCAGGCGAAGGGATCAACTACATACACAAATGAGTATGTATGCAAGCCACCATACAACAGTACATCAGAGCCATTCCATCTAAAAAGAAAGGAAATATAGCAACGCCATACGGCAAGATCCAAATATCCTAGATAGATATAATAGTTTAGGATATCTCCTCATACATCAAACATCAGAGTATCACGCGGAAGCGGAAAACAAGATCCGAGTACGGATAAGAAGCAAATCGGCATAAGATGCCCCATAAATAAACACATCCCGCCCACAGATCTCACGGATCCCCGTTCCCGGAATCTCTACACCGAATGATCGTTGCCCACATCGTCTGTCTTTTCCACCCAGTATCCATCTTGTGAGGGTACCTGTTCATCTGAATCAAACAATTTATCGTGTGAGACCCTAGGGGTACTCAGCAAGTCTTTATGCCTCTAAAGGGGACACAACCTGGGGTGACGCAATTGTAGCAAAAGATAAACCTTAACAATTCTATAGATACTCGCTAACCATCCGCCTAACCAGAGATAGACGGATGTCCGTGAATTAATAACAACAGTTATAAAGGTAATATCAACAGATCCATCCTCCTCCTCGCTTACCGACGAGGAAGCAGACGAACAACCCCCCATCCGTTGGCAGTTTTATTATCCATTCCATGAGTGTTGCACTAGTTACTAGTCAGATACTTAGTCAAGTTAAAAGCGGTACTTTAGTTATGCTTGTCTATGATCGAGAAACTGTGCTCCAAGTCGTCCATAACCGCGGACACGGCTTTCAGAAAGTTTTACCCTGCAGGGGTGCACAAATAGCAACACACACTCGATCAACCTCGGAAAAACCAAATCAAAACCCAACGAGGCAGTCACGACAAAGCGATCACAGGATTCAGAAATATTTCAGGGGGCCACCCCATTAAGCTACCCGCAACGAAGCTGGCCGGCTACGAGACGGACTCAAGGTTTGTGTGGCCGGCTGTAAACGACTGGGAACCCGAAAGTGTGACTAGGCTTGTCGATACAGCGAAAACGGGTCACGGCCCTAAACAGTACAGGTGCAGTACCTCGCACAATTTAAATAAAGCAGTAAAGCATGGCATAAGTACAGGATAGTAAATAAAACCTCAAACTAGTTTGTGGCCCCAAGAAATAAGAATGAATCAAGCTCTGGCTCAGGGGGGTTCATAAGCCTCCCGGATGTGGATAGCGCGAATATTCAAGGAACAGGAATCAAGTACTCGGGGTCCTACGGGACACAAGTGAGCCTGAAAAACCAAATAGCAAAATATGGCTCACCGATGCCACTTTCATTAGTTATCCCATTACTACTCAGGTTAAGTTGTTTAGGTACCTCGTTATCCATCAGACACTCACATACCCTACACATGTTGTTCTACGACTCGCATGGCTCAAACAACTCCTGTAGTAATGGCTCATGGGATGGAGGAACAAGCTTCGGTGGGGTTTAAAAGTAAAGGCTATGCAATACTTGGGATTCAGTTTAATGCAATCGCGACTCAATGATGCAAGAATAAGAAAGAGGCAATAGGTACTATATGTATGCAAGCATCTGGTAGTGCTTGCCTGGCAGCTCAGTTGAAGTGAGAGAAGGATCTGGGTAGTGCTCCTGGGTCTCTTGATATATCCCCTGCTCAGCGTCTATTCAAAGAAGAACCAAACAAACAAGGGCCAACATAAATAAAGTGCACAAGCATATGAATAAATGCGACAAGCAACCAATCATGCCATGATGAATGATGCACAATTTGCATGGCATTAAAGTAGCATGGCATGGGTGAGGTGTGGAATACAAGAATAAATCATTTTATTGAGTTTTGGCCCCATTTTAACCTCAAACTAGTGGCTGTATACTTTATATTTATATGATGCATGCTTCAAATCAAAACAAGGGATGCATAAACAGAAAGGTCTCGTCGAGCTAATCATTTTAGACATATTATTTGTTAAATTTGGAGTTATAAAACAAAAGTTATTAATTAATTAAGGTAAAAGGGCATTTTGTTGTAATTTTAACCAACTTGGAAAATAAAGTGTCCAAAATATATTTTAGAGGGCATATTTGAATTCCTCACATTTTTCTGATTTGAAAACATATATCATTTGTATTATTTGGAATTATATTTCAAAAGTTATTTAAAAACAGATTTAAAATTTGAATTTAAATTAATTTGGAAAAGTTTGAATTAAAACAGACATACAGGAATACTTTTGTCACCCAGTCCAGTGTGAGCCAGAGCCACCGACAGGTGGGCCAGCTGCTGACTGGGCGACACAGCACGCAAAGAGGTTTTTCACCGCGGAAGTGCCCAGCCCGTGACACTGACAGATGGGACCCGCTGGCTCGCAGGCCCACTTGACAGAGAGAGGTGGAGAACTGACCACGTGGCGCTGTGAGGGAGTGCGGGTTGAGGCTGGAAGAACCAGGGGGTCTAATTGCAAGATCGTCGGGGTGGCTGGCAGGTGGGGCTCTACGTACCGCGGGTTTAGCCGAAAAACAAGGCAGGGGGTTAAACGAAAAACGACCATGGCCTGTACTGTTGTTCTTCTCCGCGATCTGGCGAGAGATCGGTGCGCGGCGCGGGCGAGGAATCGATCTCTGGTCGCGGGCGTGCGCGCGGAGGGCCGGCACCAGTGCTGCTAGGTGAGGTTTGGTGACCGCAAGGTGGGTGGGGGCTGGATATGCCGTCTGCGAGGCGCTACGCCGCGTGAGCGCAGCGACCGCCGGCGCGCAGAGAGTGTTCGGCGAAACGCGCGGCGAGGACAGCATGCGGCGGAGAGGGAGAGGATGTCTGGGGGGTCCAAGGGCTCACCGTGGGGTGGTCGGTGTAGGTGGTTCGGGCTGGGGAGCAGCCGATCGGCGAGGACGCAGGCGATCTAGAGCTAGGGTTTCTCGTCGGCCACGCGGTGCTGCGGCAGGTCCGAGGCTTCTCCTCCTCGCTGGCGTGGTTCAGGGTGAAACAGGGGGTGCTCCACGGCTCCTCGATCACCTCCACAACGTGTCCACCGGCTGGAGCGACGGGGGCGACGTGGTGCTGGCGGTGGCCGGCGGGAGAGGTTGGAGTCGGTGGAGAGGGAGGGGAGGAGAGGCAGGCGCCCTGGGGTAGATCTGGGGGAGGCAGCAGGCGAGAGAGAGGGAGTGGGTAAAGCAGAGAGGGAGAGGGGTGCCATGGGGGAGTTGGTAGGGTTAAAGGTGGCTCGGCCACCTTTTTCCCTCCTCTCCTTCTCACGTGCTCGGGCAGGCCAGGGCGAGGTGGTGATGGGGCTGCCAGGTGGGGGACGGCCGGTTGGTGGAGAGGCTCGGGCTGGGGCTCTCTTGGCAGAGAGAGAGCTAGAGAGAGAGAGGAGTAGGCTCGGGTGTAGCTAGGGTTGGAGCTAGGGTTAGGAGAGAGGGGGTATGGCTCGGGTTAGGGCTTGGTTTGGGTGGTAACTAGGTGGGCCAGGGTGGCCAGGTGGGGCCAGCTAGGAGGGGCTCGGCATGGAGAGACCAAGGGGAGGGTTAGGGTTAGATGGAAAAGAGAGAGAGGGGGGTATGGTGTTGGATGGGGTAGAGGTGTAGGGAGGATGGTAAAGAGAGGAGAGATTAGATGGAGTGGTTCTCTTTTGATAAGATCAAGCATGATCAAGACAAGCTCAAGCAAGATATAGTCAAAAGAGAGAAGAGAAGAAAAGGTGGTGAAGGCATGGATGGAGATGGGGATGGGGTTTTAGATGCTTGCATGCATCAAGCAAGATCAAGCATAAGAGGGGTAGAGAGAGATATGGGGAAGGTCCACTCAAAGATTCAAATAAAACCCAAAAGGCTAGAATGTGGTGGTTCTTGCATGGTCCATGCAAAACAATTAATGCCATGCTTATTCTTGTGAAAACAATAATATTTACATGGCATTATTCCTATGCATTCCCAAAAGTGGAATTGAGCCAAGCAAAAGAATAGAGAGCTTGTTTACCACATGGATTAAATAAAAGATCATGCATGAATATAAGGTGGCCAAGCTTGTGTGTATGTGCCACTAGCCAACATGAACCACAATGGTATTCCTACATGAGCTTATATTCATATTTAATCCATATGAAAGCTTGACAAGGGGTTCCACTCACAAGGCATGCAAAGGTGGCCATGTGGCTCTCATAAACCAATAATGTGGAAACAATATGGTGCATATATGAGAGCATGTGGAGATAGAATTGGATCCATTCCAACCCACATGAGCTAGAGGTAAAACCAAATAAAGTGCAAAACTCATATTTAGTTGGATGGTGGAATATATGGGGTGGTGACAATGAAAGGTGGTGGAGTTGAGTAAAAGATATGCCCCCAACTCGACTTGGGCATTTAAACAATATATCAAGAACCAAATACAATACCAAGAGGCAAATACAATTAATGATGCATATGAGATAAGAACCAAATGAAAAGGGTTTTATATGATGCTCAAATGCAAGGTGGCATGATGACATGAGCATGATATGATGATGATACAACAATTATATATAGGAAGTAGCCATTATATAGACTAGGCTAGTAGCATTGCAATTGTTAGACAATTGGGATGCTACAATCTAGCAAGTAGTACTTACAGGCAATGGTTGAAATGTAAGCTCTGGCTTCCAAACACCTCTAGTTTTAGCGGTAAACCGTTTCCAACCCTTCTGGAGGCATTCCTACATGTCCGCCCACTTTTCTAATGGTGTGCGTTTTGAGTCCAGGACTTTTACTACTCCGGTGTCAACAGCAATGATTAACAGAATATAGTGGAAGTTGGACACACTAACAAAATATAACACGAGTCAATTATAGGCTTAACATCGAGTAAGCGAAAATAGAATGTGTACAAGCCAGTAACACTCACCCAGCGTTGTAAGGAAATAGTATTTCCCTTCTGTTGCTGAAATGCTTCAACGCTTGGAACAAGTTATCCTCTGTCTCTTTGGATTTTGTTTTTAGAGAAACTTCATGAACGAAATTACAGTCAACAAACCCAAGGTCATAGATTTGTCCTTTGTTGCATTCGAGAATCTTCATTCTACATATATAATTAGTATAGTGATGAGTAAGATTATACAAGCAACGAATGAGCTGAGCTAGAAAGACTTAATTACAGAAATTAATATTACTTACAAACAATAGGCACTGACGATAGTTTTGTCGAGGGCGTCTTGTTGGTAAAACTGAAATAATTCTAGAAATTCGATCAGTAGGAAGCCATCTCCATGACCGTAATGGTGGTGTTTATATGCAGCATAGATCCGGTTTTTGGAATCAGCACAGGCTTGGATGTACCAGTTATGCAATATTCACATTTTTGTTGGTAGATCTTTGACTAACTCGGGTTTGACGAGAGGAGCCCCGTACTGGTACACGTATGTTGTTTCTTGGTACCCCTCGAACTCATCCATATGGCTCATGTACTCAGTAATAGATAGTCCATATAATTGGGCATTTTCTCCGTACGGTCGAACAAACTCCGGATCAATGTTCAGATCATGTCGCTCCTGGGCTCTCCACTCATTGGTATCGTACACTTTGAGCGGTTTGATCGATTGATTTTTCTATTCTCCGAGCTGGGCAACTTCTTTCCCGACTCTCCGCTCTTTTGCCTTAGCCGACTTGGTAATAGAGCGATTATAGTCTGATGTGAGCGCTATGGGTTGGTGAAGCTGAATCTTAAGAGCGGCTGCTTTGGCTTTATCTTCTGCGGGGACCGGGAAATATGCCTCTATCGGCTTTTTCTTGTTAGCCATGTCAATCTTCCACTTTTCATAATAGGCAGCTGCGGCCGCATCAGTTTCCTCATCTGTCTTCTCGCAAGGTAGCTTCTTCATATTCTTATGAGGTACTTTTGGGAGGGGAGATAGCTTACGTTTCGGTGATCAGAACGTGCTCTTGCTGCTGCTGGTGGTGTTGCCCCCTTAGTATACTTCTGCTTTTGTCTCTGAGGCTCAGAGGACGGAGACGGCTGACGCGGCGGTGATGGAGACGGTTGCGCTGAGTGGTGAGGCGGTAAAGGCGATGGTTGCACTGGAGAATAGTGAGGTGGCGGCGAAGGTGGATTGCTGCTCTGAGGAGTGGGTGGCCTTCGCGGCACATAATTTGGAAGCATGGTGCGCTCCTTTGGCCATAGAATAGTCCCTCCTTTGGCTTCTCCTAGTTGAGTCAGCTCCATATCTTCCCCTGCAGGGTGGTCTAGCTTCAGCTCCTCAAAACCTTCCTTCACCTTATCCACCGTGACGACAGCTTCCCCTTTTGGAACCGGTCTGCAATGTCAAGTTGGGTTAGGCGCAATTGGTACCGCCATGCCGACCGCCGCCGTCACCCTTAAGTTCATAACCTGCACCTTTAGCTCACAAGTTGTGGTCTCCGTGATATCATCCACTGGGTAGCGTTTAGGAGGAGATGTCGTCGGTGCATCATCATCAACATCATGGAGTTGCGTGGAAGCGACGCTGCTTTTCTTATTCGATAGGGCGCCGGTACCCTCGAATGCAGCTTCTACCACGTGCTGCTGAGATTGGCCGCTAGTACCTTGCTGGCTAAGTCTATCGAGTTGATCCTGGTGCCACTTTAATGCTTCTTCTACATTACACAGCCGGTCTATAGCGGCCGGTTTCTCAGCTGCCTCCCTTTCCTTTCTCCTCTGATGGCTTTTATCGGGATATCTCTTCGTTTCCAGGGGGAAGGCAACCTTCCACGGCTTGGAGCCTAGTGTGCCTCGTGCTCGTCCGTCGTGTTCAGGATTTTTAAGGGCGCGTGTGAGCTCGTCGTTCTCTCTATCGGGAACAAACCGTCCCGCTGCAACATCATCTACTACATTTCTAATATCGTCGATGGGCAGTAGGGGATCATCTTTGTGTTTCTGATTATATATTGCCCTCCCTTCTTTGTCCAACGTGCCCCCATGGCCGTAAAACCAATTTCTCGCCCGTGGTGTTCATGTTGCGGGCTCTGGTCTAATCCCGGCAGCTATGTAATTGACCTCAAGTGCATCCCACTTAGGCCCCATGTTATGATGGTACAGTTTCTTAGCAGCGTTCTACGTATTTATTCTAGACCTTTCCTTAGCTTTCTCCGATGTCTTGTACTTCACAAAATCCTCCTACTGGTGTCTTAACTTAGCATAGCCGCCTTGAGTGAAATCCGGAGTCTTCTCTACCTTGACAAAGTTATTGTACAGTTTCTTCTTCCAGTTCTTGAATGCATCGGCCATCTTGCTGAGAGCAGACTTCTTGACTCTTTGCACAAGCTCCATTCTTGCTCTCTCCTCCTCATCTGGATTCACATCTGGCATCGGCAGGAGGAAATTAATCATGAGCTTGTCAAAAAGCTTATCTTTGGCGGCGTCGCCGACATACGGGACTCCACGGCCGCTTGGCCGATTCCATTCTTGAACGGTGATCGGGATGTAGTCCCTCGCAAGAACTCCGCATTGCTTGACAATTTTTCTTGCGACATCGACGGGAGCTTGCGGTTCGCCATCTACACCGACCACGTCGATCCTATACCTCACAGTGTCATCCAACTTTTTTTTGGGCCTCGTTTCGTTCTTACAGAAGAAGTTCTCGATCCGGAGGGCTAAAAGAAGAAAGAGTGTTAATATATGCATGTAAATATATAGACAGCAGCATTTTAATTACAAAAATACATATATACACCTCGCTAGTGTTTGCAAGATTTAAGGTTCCGCCGGAGCCGTCGCCTTCTTCCTCATTGGCTTCTCCCCTGTCCTAGGCTTCGGCTTCTACCTCACCGGAGCCATCTCCTCGGTTGAGAGACTCATCTCCCTGACCGGAATTGTTCAGAAACTCACTGGTGACATCAATATCGATATCTTCATTTTCGCAGATCATTCCTTGGAGGATGTTTTCCTGATGTGTTGGATCCATAGTATCTGCAAAAGATGATGTTCTAGAATTACATATTAAGTTTATGACAAGAAAGGGGAAACAACAATCAACACATGGCATCGATGATGATATGACAAGTTAAACAGAGTTGAAATTTAACCCTAAGGCATGCTTGGCAATTTAAGTGGGATCCGAAGGGTCCAAACCCTAGTACAGGAGAGATCCCGAAATCACCTACGAGGGGTTGATTTCATTCTCTTATTAAACTTGTAATTAAAGTTGTTGAACAATGCATGATTATGAGTCTATTATGTAGATCTCATTTTTCTGAACATTTTGATATATTATACATATTTTTCTGACTTAGAAATAATTAGCTATTGAATTTATAAAATTAAACTCTTTTTTGAAATTATTTAAACAATTATTAAACTTTTACTGCGTCATTATGACGTCAGCTCGGGGTGGGTTTTTTTTCCACGGCTAAACTAGCCACAGAGACTGACGCGAGGGGCCCAAGCCACCTCAGATGCCACGCTGGCGGGGCTTGGTCAGCGCCCACGTCAGGCACACGTGACGCCACGTCGACGCCACAGTGGCGCCACATAGCCTCGCCGACAAACTGCCAGGCGGTGGTGGAAGACGGCGGAGAGAAGCGCACGGGGTGACGTGACTAGGACGGTTTGAACCAGCGCGATGCGGGCAACCTAAAACGGGCAGCGCCGCTACGGGAGGTGGACCGGAGCAAGGTGTTTGACGGTGGCCGGCGGCCGATGGCGGCAAGTGCTCGTAGGGAGGACGATACAGTGAGGGAGGGAGACGTAAGAGTGGTGCTGGAGCACCAGTGGCTCACCAGGAGGCCGATGGAGGGTGCGGCGAGGCCGGAGGAGGCCGGGCGCTGCTGGAATCAGTGGAGAACGCGGCGGCCGGAATCGGGGACGGTGGGGTCGATTGCAGCGAGGCGGAGCTTCCTTGCCTGCTCGTGGCGACGGATAGTGGCGCTCGGCGACGGGCGTCGCCGACGTGAAGCGGCCGCTTTGGATTTGGGCAGCCTGACGGCGTGATTTTTTTCCGCCGCAAATTTTCCTTAGCCGCGCGTCGATGTGCTCTGTGAATTGGGGAGTTGGGGAGGAGGAAGGGCCGGGGCTGTTAACTATACAGACCATTGGTCTCGGGTCGTCCCAATAACCGGGACCAAAGGACCAACGGTCCCGGTTGGTGGGACGAACTGGGACCAATGGTCTGTCCTTTGGTCCCGGTTTGTCCCACCAACCGGGACCAAAGGCCTGTTGATCAGCGCGCGCACCCAGGGATCATTGGTCCTGGTTGATGGGACGAACCGGGATCGTTGACCCGTTTTTTAGATTTTGGTAAACCTTTTGGTCTTCCCGCCATTTTTAAATTTGTTTTCTTCTTTAATTATTAAGATGTTTCAATTTAAGATGATTATTTATTTGGAATTTCAAAAAAAATTAACAGGAAAAGTGCTTCAATTTAAATAACTAGTCAAAAACCATTTTCTGTTTTCAAATATTTTTATTTGAACTATACAATTTTAATATTTTCAACTAAAATTGCATTAACAAATATTTATTACATAATTTGGAATTTCAAAAAACTTTTAACAGGAAAAGTGCTTCAATTTAAATAACTAATCAAAAACCATTTTGTGTTTTCAAATATTTTTATTTGAACTATACAATTTTACTATTTTCAATTAAAATTGCATTACAAAATATTTATTGCATAATTTGGAATTTCAAAAAACTTTTAACACGAAAAGTGCTTCAATTTAAATAACTAATCAAAGACCATTTTCTATTTTCAAATATTTTTATTTGAACTATACAATTTTACTATTTTCAATTAAAATTGCATTAATAAATATTTATTACATAATTTGGAATTTAAAAAAACTTTTAATAGGAAAAGTGCTTCAATTTAAATAACTAATCAAAAACCATTTTGTGTTTTTAAATATTTTTATTTGAACTATACAATTTTGAACAGGAAAAGTGCTTCATGCCTGCCGTTTTGAATATAGTTTGAAACGGGCATAAGAAATTCAAAAATGATCCAAACAATGTGAAACGTTCGCGTGGTGTCATATTATGTGTCACAGTTGCAAGGAAAAATAGTGAACTTGAAAAGTTGCAAACATCATAAAAAATCCTTCACAAAATGACCTATCATGTTCGAGGTTTCATGGCATTTAGGTCAAACCACCAATGTTATGGCTAGAATTAGGGCATAATTTGTGATAATGTGCCCATATTGTGCACACATGTGCATCTTGGGATGGCTTACGATGTTGCAGGAGGAATTTTTCCCTTTCGACGCACGAAAAAGCCAATTTCCATTTTTCGTGCGTGGGTGCAACCGAGACTAAAGCTTTAGTCCCTGCTGGTGGGTGCAACCGAGACTAAAGCTGTCGGTGGGATAAGGACGCGTGGGTAACCTTTAGTCCCGGCTGGTGGGTGCAACCGAGACTAAAGCTGTCGGTGGGATAAGGACGCGTGGGTAACCTTTAGTCCCGGCTAATGGGTGCAACCGAGACTATAGCTGTCGGCGGGATAAGGACGTGTGGGTGCACGCACTGCTCGATGAGATAAAACAGGTAGCGCACGACGCCCTGTCGGAGGAACAAGACAAAGTAGAAGCGGCGCCGTGCCTATAAAAGGACCATCGATATGCCTTGGCAAGCAGCTCAACAAGCCAACATAGGTAGAGAGAGTTTCATCCCCATGGATTGAGGGTTGGGAAATCTCCCGTGGCGGAGCTTCTCGAAGATGTCGTTGGTGCACACGCCCTACGGCATCTTCGGAAGCTCCGCCTCGAAAAAATTTCCCTGCAAGCCCGTGAAAGACTCCTCTAACAATGTTGGGGAAAGGGTTGGGAAATCTCCCATGGCGGAGCTTCTCGAAGATGTCGTTGGTGTACACGCCCTACGGCATCTTCGGAAGCTCCGCCTCGGAAAAATTTCCCTACAAGCCCGTGAAAGACTCCATCTCCTCTAACAGTGTTGGGGAAAGGGTTGGGAAATCTCCCGTGGCGGAGCTTCTCGAAGATGTCGTTGGTGCACACGCCCTACGGCATCTTCGGAAGCTTCGCCTCGGAAAAATTTCCCTGCAAACCCGTGAAAGACTCCATCTCCTCTAACAGTGTTGGGGAAAGGGTTGGGAAATCTCCCGTGGCGGAGCTTCACAAAATGAATCCTTCGTTTTCATACATCACATAAAGTTTTCATACATCACAAAATGAATCCATGTTCGAGGTTCTCATATAAAGTTTTCATACATCACATAAAGTTTCAATACATTACATATATTTACATAGGGTTTAGGGTTTAGGGTATGAATCCTTCGTCGCGTATGTCGATCCCTTTCCTATGATCGATTCTTAGGCCGTAACCATGGAGCATCTTCTTTGCTTAACGGGATGCTTGGGTCAGTTTTCACGGTGAAGGGCATAATTTCATCAAACTTATCATAATCTGCTGACATGTCTGTCTTGTCCTCGACTCCCACGATGTTTCTTTTCCCTGAAAGAACTATGTGACGCCTGGGCTCATCGTCTGATGTATTTGTTTCCTTATTTTTTCTTTTTTCGGTCTAGAGGACATGTCCTTCACATAAAAAACCTGAGCCACATCATTGGCTAGGACGAATGGTTCATCTCTGTAACCAAGATTCTTGAGATCCACTGTTGTCATTCCGTACAACTGGTCTACCTTTACCCCTTCTCCATTCATGTTGACCCAACTGCACCGAAATAAAGGGACCTTAAAAGTAGGTCCATAGTCAAGTTCCCATATCTCCTCTATGTAACCATAGTATGTGTCATTTTTCCCATTCTCGCATGTTGCATCAAAGCGGACACCACTGTTTTGGTTGGTGCTCTTTTTATCTTGGGCAATCGTGTAAAATGTATTTCCATTTATCTCGTACCCTTGGAAAGTCAATACAGTCGCAGATGGTGTCGCAGCCAACAAGTAGAGCCGATCTCCAATAGTGGTGTCATTCATGAGATGTAATTGCAACCAAGTGTCAAAAGTCTCCATGTGATTTTCTTTAATCCAGTAGTCATCCTTCCCCGGGAACTTGGAGCGTATAACATTCATGTGTTCCTCGATATACGGAGCCACGAAGGTGGAACTTTGGATAACTATGTAGTGTGCTTGATTCAAAGAATTTCCGTCCCTAAATATCATTGCTTTCTTTCCTAGCGTGCCTTTTCCACTCAGTCTCCCCTCATACCGTGATTCAGGAACACCAATCGGCTTAAGGTCAGGAAGAAAGTCTACACAGAACCCAATGACCTCCTTAGTTCCATAGCCCTTGGAGATGCTTCCTTCTGGCCTAGCACGGTTACGAACATATTTCTTTAAGACTCCCATGAACCTCTCGAAGGGGAATATATTATGCAAAAATACAGGACCGAGAATGGAAATCTCTTCGACTAGGTGAACTAAGAGATGCGTCATAATATTGAAGAAGGACGGGGGGAACACCAACTCAAAACTGACAAGACATTGGACCACATCCTTCTGTAGCATTTCTAGACTTTCTCGATCGATTACCTTCTGAGATATTGCATTGAGGAATGCACATAGCTACACAATGGCTAATCGAACATTTTCCGGTAGAAGCCCCCTCAATGCAACCGGAAGTAACGGTGTCATAATCACGTGGCAATCATGAGACTTCAGGTTCTGAAAATTTTTCTCTGCTATATTTATTATTCCCTTTATATTTGACGAGAAGCCAGCCGGGACCTTGATACTGTAAAGGACTTCTAAAAAGATTTCCTTCTCTGCTTTGGTAAGAGCGTAGCTACTTAACTATTCACATCCTTTATCAGTACGCTTGTTGTATGGGTCTTTGATATGTTGCTGGTCCTCCCGTGCTTCTGGTGTATCTTTTGTCTTCTCATACACGCCCAGGAAGCCTAGCAGGTTCACGCAAAGATTCTTCGTCACGTGCATCACGTCGATTGAAGAACGGACCTCTAGGTCTTTTCAATACTCAAGCTCCCAAAATATAGATTTCTTTTTCCACATGGCCGTGTGTCCGGTAATGAGGTCTTTCGGAACAGATTGACCGCCAGAACCCTTTCCAAAGATTACTTCTAGGTCCTTCACCATACCAAATACATCAGCACCTTTAGGGAGCTTAGGCTTCTTCCGGTAATCTGCCTCACCGTTAAAATGCTTGCCTTTCTTTCTTACTTGATGATTGGTCGGAAGAAATTTACGACACCCCAGGTACACAACCTTCTTACATTTATCCAAATATGTACCTTTAGTCTTATCTAAACAGTGTGTGCATGCATTGTATCCCTTGTTTGACTGTCCTGAAATGTTACTAAGAGCAGGCCAATCATTGATGGTTACGAACAACAACGCTCGTAGGTCAAATGGCTCCTGTTTGTGCTCATCCCACACCTTTACACCTGGTTCTACCCACAACTGCAAAAGTTCATCGACTAATGGCCTTAGGTACACATCAATGTCGTTGTCGGGTTGCTTCGGTCCTTGGATGAGCACTGCCATCATAATGAACTTCCGCTTCATGCACAACCAAGGAGGAAGGTTGTAGATACATAGAGTCACTGGCCAGGTGTTGTGACTACAACTCTGCTCCCCAAAAGGATTCATGTCGTCTATACTTAGACCAAACCATAAGTTTCTCGCGTCACCTGCAAAGTTCGAGTACTTTCTCTTGATGTTTCTCCACTACGACCCATCGGCGGGGTGTCTCAGTTTCCCGTCTTTCTTACGCTCTTCTTTGTGCCATCGCAACAACCTGGCATGCTCTTTATTTTCGAACAGACGTTTCAACCGTGGTATTATAGGAGCATACCACATAACCTTAGCAGGAAACCTCTTCCTGGAGGGCTCGTCATCGCCCTCAACATCACCAGGGTCATCTTGTCTGATCTTGTATCGACATGCAGTGCATACCGGGCATTTATCCATATTCTCGTACTTCTCACCGCGGTACAGGATGCAGTCATTCATACATGCATGTATCTTCTCCACATCTAATCCTAGAGGGCAGATAGTCTTCTTTGCTTCATACGTTGTCTCGGGCAGCTCGTTATCCTTTGGAAGCTTCGGTTTCATTATTTTCAATAACTTCTCAAATCCCTTGTCAGATAAGCCAGTCTCTGTCTCCCCTTTCAGCAGTTCAAGTGTGGTACCGAGCTTTGTGCTGCCATCTTTGCAATTTGGGTACAACAACTTTTTGTGATCCTTTTGCATGGCCTCCAACTTAAGCTTCTCCCTTTCTGTATCACATTGTTGCTTTGCATCAGAAATGACCCGACCAAGACCATTAGCGGGCTCATCCGATGCCCGTTGTTCTTTTTCATTGCCGCCTCCCTCTTCTTCATTGTCTTCCATTGCAGTATCACCGTATTCTTCAGGGGACATAGGATAGCTGTCATCATCCTCCTCTTCTTCATTTTCGTCCAGCCTAACCCCTCTTTCTCCGTGCATGGCCCAACAATAATATCCGGGCATGAAACCTCTCCGAAGCAGATGGCTTTGAAGGATTCTCGGGGCAGAGTGCTCCGCCATGTTCCGACAGTCGACGCAGGGACAAGGCATAAAATTATCCACTTTGTTTGCCTTAGCCAAATCGATAAATTTATGCAGGCCTGCAATAAAATCAGAATCGCGTTAGTCGTCATACATCCATCGCATTCGTGCATCGATCTGCGTCATAATAATTAACCATTACAATAACATCGTGAATAGTAAAATGACCACCCTACATGGACACATGCAATATTTTTGTATCAGTTACAGATAAAGAAGATAAGGTTGCTAACCTCAGCCGAGGATACCGTGTTGTGCAAACTAAAGTGTGGCTCGGACATTTCGTCGAACACCTTGTGTGCAATCAAAGAAAAAAAAGCTAGCACCCACACCTCACACACAATCCAGCAAAATTTGGTGGGCAAAGGGCTGGGCTTATATATAGCCAGGGGAGGGTTTTTGTCCCGGTTAAAGCCACGAACCGGGACCAAAGCACCTCCCGTGCGACACGTGGCGGCCCAGCAGCTCGCCCCCCCCCCCCCCCCCCCACCCAGGTCATTGGTCCCGGTTAATGGCACGACCCGGGACCAATGACCTTGGTGGGGGGCGCGCTGCTGGGCCGCCACGTGTCGCGCGGGAGGGTCTTTGGTCCCGGTTCGTGGCAATAACCCGGACCAATGTCCACCGTCGCTTCGTCGTCCCCGTGTATAAATATGAGGCCACAGCGCTCGCTTTCGCCATCGCCTCGGCCTCTCTGCAGTCAATCTCCACCCCACCCCTTTAGCCATCGCCTCTCCACTGTGCCGTCGTCTTGCCTCCCCTCCCTCTCCAATCTCCACCGCGCCACCATGGAGGTGCCCACGCTCAACCACTACGAGGCGGCGATGTTTGCGTACTACGGCATCCTCGCGCCGCCGCGCGCGACCGTGCCTGCCGGATTTCGCATCAGCGAGGCGGGTGTGCCGGTGGCTCCGCTCCTCAACCCCCGCGGATACGAGATAGAGTGCGTCATCGCGGAGCGTTGTCGCCAGCTGCCCGCGTGGATGAGGGTGTTGCCTCGGTACGCGGCGGCCAGCGAGTACTGGCCCCGGCTATTCAAGAAGGAGCGGAAGGCCAAGCTTGGCAACCGCATCGTGGACAGACAGGCGCGTGGTGCACCCGGATCTCCGCAACCGAGAAGGGCGGGAGCGGACCATCTACACCGCCATCGACGCTGCTAGCCGCGCAGAGGAGCTCCGTCTCCCGAACAACACCGAAATCTAGAGATTTCGTCCGACGACGACGAGGAAGCCGGCGGCTCGGAGGACAGCGGCAGCGGAAGTGTTGTCGACTAGGAAAATTTGTAAAGTCGCATCTTTGTTTGGAAAAATTTATGGTCGAATAATAAAATGTCTCAATTTAGATCTTTGTCTCTGATTAATTTGTGGAAGATTTTTTTAAAAATACTGATGAATTCAATTTCTACCTCGAATTAATTTCTGCCTCGAATTAATTTCTGCGCCGAATTAATTTACATGTCCCATATTGCGGACCGTCGCGGGGTTTTTGTCCCGGTTCATGTCACGAACCGAGACCAATGCTTAGAGATGAACCGGGACCAATGCCTAGGCGGCATGAACCGGGACCGGTGTCTGACATTGGTCCCGATTATGGAAACAAACCGGGACCAATAGAATTTGGGTGTTGGACCAAAAGCCCTCTTTCTACCAGTGTTTGCTATGTTGTTGCTATCTCTAAACCTCTCGGGATTGTTTCTTTGGTTCTTGGTAGAGAGACTTTGCGACCTGGGGTGAAAGGTAAAACAGGAACGTCGAACAAGAGCTATTAGCAGACTGCCTTACGGGAGAGCATGGTTAAAAACACCACCAAATTTTTACTTTCAATCTAAGCGTTTCACCGCATCAGTCGTTTGTGTTTTGGTATTTATATAGGAAATGCTTTGGACGGGATTTTAACACAACAATATGATATCTTTTTCTACGGCGGGCCCACGAAAACGACAACAGAATCTTTTGCTCCCCATTCAACTGACCAATCAGTTTAAGTGTCCGGAGAGAAACCCAAGTTTCTGGTAGGATTTGTGGTGTCTAACGCCCGTAATATTTTTGCACTAATCCAATTTGCTGCTCGTCGAATTGATCCGATTTGGCAAAGGCACCCGTGACGCGCCTTGGTGGTGTGTTTATAGGATCAGAAGGTACACATATAAAAATCAAAACCGAGCTACCTAGGGAAATACTACTCCGTACCTTTTTTATTCTGAATCGAGACAATACTACTCGGTGAATTTTATTTAGTAGTAGTACTCAAATTCTCTAGTTATCTTCTCTATTTGTAATCCTAAAAATAAAAGGAAAAAGGTTTTAGAAAAAAAAAGAGAAATAGCTCTAGCCGGCCAGGCCCAAGGCCCAGCAATCCTCTCTTCGCCTCCATCCCCATCACACGAGCGAGGCATCCATGCCCCTTCTAGCTCGAGTCCCAGCGCCGCCTGGGGCCCGACGACCTCCGCCTTCGTCTTTGTCGACGCCGACTGTCCCCGTGCCCTTGCCGCCCCTCGTCCTCCAGCACGTCCCTACCCGCCTCCTCGAGCTCGCCTCTGTCCCCTTCACATGGATGCCATGGCCGTCATCCTTGCTGCTCCGGCTGCGCTGTAAGGGATTGCAGGCGGCGAACAGCGTCAAATAGGAGCATGTGGCGTCCAGCCACCAGTCCCTCTCCTCTAGCTCCGCCTCTCTGGCCTACCCACCTCCCCGGCGCGATTCCGAGCGCCGTTCCAGCGCTGCTGCGCAGGTCCCTCGAGCACCTTCCGTGCACACCTCTCGCTCCGGCGGGAGAGGAGAAGGGACGGTGGGGCGGCCTCGCTGCGTCTCTGGTCAATCGCCTCCGCAGAGGGACGATGGGACGGCTGGCGATTTTTTCTTTTGACCGAACGTCTGTTCCACTTAGTGGTGGTACTCCCTGTAATATGTCCAAACCGCCGGGGACAAAATCGTCTAAAACCGAGCAGACGGAAAAATCTGGACGTGACAAACGTGAATCTTTTTAATATTTTAATAATATAGATGTAGATCTTGTTAGGATAAGTACATAACTAAAGATAGACTAGGACTTTAGAGATCATTTTGTATTTTAAGTCATAGGCTTCTTGCCCTCTAAATTTGTACAAGATGATCCCTTTAGAGATCCCAATATATTTTGTTGTGTATTCATTTGACCCTCATGGGGAGTATATATAAACATACAAACTTGGAGGGCAAGAAGCCTATGACTTGGAATACAAGATGATCTCTAAAGTCCTAGTCTATCTCTAGTTGTGTACGTCGTAGCGGGAGTGAAGCAGACGCTTGCGACTGGATTTGAAGTCTTGCTCTTTCGTCGTCTTCACCTCCTTATCATCATCGCCTGCGTGGACATGATCATGGCTGGCACCTAGGGGCGGTGACTGCGTCCCCTTCTGGTGCCTCTCTTCCCTCCCGCAGTCACAGCGGGAGTGGCGTGGACGCTGTTGACTGGAGTTCTTGAGTTGCTATAGACGTTGTTCTTGATGTCGATGTCGAAGTAGGCGATCGTAATGTAGTCGTGATCGAGGTAGGTGTGGTCGATGTCGTAGTCGTCGTATGTTGTGTGGCCGCCATTGCCGGAGGCGCAAAAAATTGCGTGTTTTGTTGTTGTTGTTATTGACGGAGCTGCAGTTGTGGACGTTTTACACCTTGTAGAGGTACCATCGGGGACGTCTCTTGCAGACGTGGTCATAGGTGAGACCACCAGTTTTGCCAGGACGGGAGGAAGTCACCGAGGACACACGGTTTTGCCAGAACCGTATGCGCGGTCGTAGGGGCATCACAATTGTGACACCGGTTGTTGATGCAGTCGCCGGTGTCGTGCACGCGACCATGTCGTCGTCGTGCTTTGCAGTTATACTGTCAGAGGGCGTCGTAGTTGCATGTCCATCATGTTGACGGGTATAGCGGCGGCGGCGATATGTCGACGAAAATGTTGATGAAGACCACGTTGACGTAGACCTTGGCGATGATGTGTCGGTGGTGTTGGAGTAGGCATGTCGGCGATGATCATCGCTCGAAGGTGTCCCTTGTGGTGGCGATGATATCGAAGCCTTGATGTCGGAGAAGTTGGCGTAGTTCCACACCGACCTAGCGTGCTGATATTGTTGATGTCGCTTCTCCGTGGGTGTACTAGACGAAGATCTTGATGTAGTTGTAGAGCTTGATATCATGATTTGGGTCGATATAGTCCGGCTTGGTGCAGTGCAGATCTTAGTGTTGATGTAGTAGCGTCTCGGAGCAGTGCAGATCTTGTTGTCGGTGTAGTCACGTGTCGAAGCAGTGCAGATCTTGGTGTCAATGTAGCCACGCAACATACTCGAAGTAGATTTGCGTCCCGGCGTGGTTGGTTGCTCGGTGATGCATCTTGAAACTAGCTAGATCCGGAAAAGCTGCAATTAGAATAAATAAAAGTATGACCAGCTGCCTCCTCTCGCTCCCACCACCCCGTTGAGAGTCGTCTTCCTGTTTCCGTCGCCGCCCCTCCCCTTCTTTCCTTCCGGCGGCTCTGCTGGCCGGCAGGAGGATGGTGTAGGTGGTCGGGCCCCTCCTGTACATAGTAGCAGTAGGATTAGGGGTAGGATTTCCTTCTGTTTTCGACTTATTGCTGGAGTTCGGCTTTATGTCGGTCGTCGGCGTTATGCCGGGAGAGAGGCGCCGGGTCTGAGGGCCCGGATCTGGTGCTGCACGGTGCTGCTGCTCCTTGTTGCGGAGCTCCCATGGTCGGAGCCGGAGGTGACGAGGAGTGAAGTGCTGGAAATCTCCATCAATAAAGAGGTTGTTCTGGTGGATCTTGGTGTTTGGAGGCCTGATCTCGATCTTGTCGTCGCGGTGGCGAAAGATGGAGATGGGCGACCACGATGCCAGCTCCATGGGGAGTTCTTGCTGCAGGTTGGAGATCACCACATGGCGGCCTTTGTTCGCCGCCATGACTTTTGGCTGAGATGGCAGCCGCTCCAAATGCCCTCGATGGCATCTAATCAACCTCCAATGCGGAGGCCCTCTGTGGGATTCCCGACGGCGATCATCGGACTTCGTCTTCCAAGTGGTTTTGTCCCCGGTGAGTTGAAGGACGGCCGGCGGTGGAGCCCCTGTTGTGGCGGTGGAGAAGAAGGGCTCGATTGCTTTTTAGTTTTATCTTTCAGGGTCCTCTATGTTAATTTTCAGGACTGTTTTGTGACCGTTCTTCCTTTCACGGTCCTGTATGCATATTGTAACCCACCGTCGATGAATGATAAGCAGCATTAGGCCCTTCGGGGCCTTTTCCTGTTCAAAAAAAAAAGCTAGATCCGATCTGATCATAGACACGCAGACATGTCCACGCACGTACCTGACTCCCGTATGCATGCAAGTATTGATGCTGTTGTACGCACGTGCATGCCTGGATCAGCCCGCCGCCTCGTTTCACTCCTGGACAACGCCGGTACGCCGACCAAGGTCACGTCCTGCCGGGATCGCTTGATGAAGCTAGCTGCACTTGGCGTCGCTGTCGTGCGGCGTGCACATGCCGCCTCGAACCGTGTCGCCGGATATTTATGGCAGTGGTCTAGCGATTATTGGTGGCTAATTGGATCTAATCTACGCAATTGAGAAATTAGAAAATTTGGATCTAAGAGAACCTATCTAATCTTTGATTTTGATCGGGTGTCGTGCCCCAGGAGTAATCTCCCTGGTGGCGACGCGTTGCGGAAGTGGTGGAAAAACCTAGGATCTGCGCCATAAGGTTAACCGTTACCCATGGCATTATATAAGAAGCACTCAATGACTCTCTCTCTCGCATCCTACTTGGACAAGCTGGCGGCGGTGAAGACCTCGCTCTCTTGCATGTTTTACTCCTAAGGTAGACTTTTTTTAATCAAACGCTGTGATTGCATTAATTCATAACACAAGAGTCAAGTATAAGTCTGTTCTCAATACAATCCGTGGAACTCGAAGCCACACCTTACACAATTTATTATGGCAGCCTTCTTTCGCCATTTTATGGGCAGCTTCATTCGCAGATCGCCGCACCGAACGCACCGAGGATTCTTCAAAACCTTGTAGCAGAGACTTTTTGATCTTGTCCCTCCTTACCGAGTTTTGCCGCCACCTCGACACTGTATGTCTCCAGAACAACACGCTTCACCTAAACCTCGCTCGCAACCAGCAGTCCCCTCTTGCATGCCATCATCTCAGCTCCTTCAGCGTCAGCGACATGTGGACAAAAATGGCAAGCTCCTGCAATAAAGCTACCAGGGCAGTCTCTAACAAATGCACCACCACCGCCGGTTGTGCTCCAAAGATCTGAAAGCATCATCGACGTTTACCATGCAACACCCCTGGCCTGGCAGGAGCCGGTGCTCCTATGCCTTCAGTGTTGCCCCTGGTGCTGGTTTATGAACATTTAGCCATTCCTCCATCCGTGCAATAGTTCTTCTCACAATAACCGTGGGATCAGCAATGCATTTAATGTCATGAGCAGATAACCACATGTTATAGATCAGTAGCATACTCTATTCTATCAAATGCCCATATGCCTTTCCTATCCAGTCCAAAAGCCACCCCTTGAGATCTGAATGACAAGGTAGGCTGAAGTTGCTTTTTTGGCCACGGACACACATGCCATAGGCATGAATACAAAAATGTACTAAGACCAAGGAATTGAATTTTTTTTTGAAAATTTACCGGTCCCCGAGATTAGATGGGAGAAATTCACCCATTTTGATATTTTTGGTCAAATATCAGACGCAAAGAAAAAACCAAATTTAAATCTAGGAACGAAATATGACCAAAAATGGACTGAAATTCCGGGCAATTTTTACCAATTTTTTGTTTTTTCAACAAAATTTCCCAAAATTCAAAAGATTTTGCCCGACAAATCTTATTACCAATCCTGACCAAATGGGTGAAATTCAAATCTCTGACTACACACTTTCGGGATAACATAATGCACAATTAGATGGCAAAGCATACATACATAAGACATGTGTCATTCAAATGTCGTAAATAAACCCCTTAAAACCAGGCCATACGTTTACAAAATAAACTCCGGACAAAGTGTATTTCATTTTTGTAAAACATCACAAATACCTCTTAGTAAGGTTGTCAACGAATACATACCTCTTTGTTTTTGTCACTCTACAACCTTACAATAACTATTGGTTAGCGCCTTCTTCCAATGCATTTTTCATATTGAGTTGCCTCTGCACAACTCAATATCAAGTAGACACATCGAATATGCGCACACCCAAATTATAAAAAAATAAAGAAATTGAACATACCTAACACCAAAGCATCATGCTGAAAATAACAAAAGGTATGTAGAGAGACGATATCAACCACTGTCCTAGGCAACATAGGGGGTCATGGGAAAGACTAGCAAACTGCAACATCTTCACTAATTAAACTCCGCATACATGTCATTGTAGTTGGATCGGGTCAAGAAAATCCAGAACATAGGTTTTCACTCCGAGAAGTAGGTCTGAAAAGTTTCCTTGCACTACCTTCAACAAGGTAAAGTGCCGCATTTGCCAAGTACAACTAGTAAATTTCAAACCAATTGATTTTCAACCATCGTCTGGGTTGGTGCCCCTGGCACTTTTCATTCTATACCCTTGCCGACTTTTTTCTGAAAGTAATGAGGACCTTGTGACATTGTCCCTAACATGACAATGCTTGCTCAATCTCTCCAACTCACCACCTACTCAAGCAACCTCACCATCTCACTGTGGTCCTCTTCTACGGGGAACCAACGTCGTCCATGTGCTTCATGTCTCCATGGTCTGCCTCCTAGGTCCTCTCCACCACCAAAACCCCGAGGTCAACCTGACCGTGCATCCAAGTGGTTGCAGCGCCTCCATGTGCCATCACCAAGTACAACCTCCTCTCTTACTCTAGAAATGAGTGTCGCAACCACCAGTGCTCTTGCTTGACGTCTCCACCCGCCTCAACTTACATGCCACCTCCTACAGGGGGTGCACCCTGGTGTTCCCTGCTGCATCTAGCTCCCCACAGCCATGGCTAGCTCTAGGACCTCTGGTGATCTGTGTTTCCTCCGTCTCGATCCAACCATGATGACAATGTTGGCGGACTCCCTTCGCTCCATAGCGGTGCCCTCACCGTCAGTGCTACGAGTGTTGTCCCAAATGCTATGAGTGTTGTCCATAGCGCTACAAGCGGCGACCGTGAAGATGCTACCTAAGGCGTCAGGCGTTGCTACCATTGGCAAGGGAAGGTGCTACCATTGGTGAGGACGGGTGCTATATCCTCACCGGAGGATTTTTCTACGATGCTACAATAGCATTAATTTTTTGCTACATTTTTTTGCATTTAAAGTATCAAGGTAATGCTGCGAGGTCTCTAGTGAAGTAGGTTTTGCAACATTAGCATAATGTTTTTGCTAAAATAGTACAAAGGTTTTGCTACAGTAGTACAAAGGTTTTGCTACAATAGTACAAAGGTATTGTTGCAGATGTTCTATATTTTTTGCTACAACGGTTCTATAATTTTGCTACAACCAAACCGGTATGAGAGAGAGGAGAGAGAGAGATGCTTGGGAGGAGGTGGCTACAACCCATCTTGGGTTCCTTCCCTCCGCTGGAGACGCCACTGGTCTGTCCCTTCTCCAGCGGCCTTAGGGCCTTGGAGGCATGGCACACCACGACCCCTCATCGGCGGGAGGTCTTGTGTTTTTTGGACTATTTTCAGTGTCTTCTTTAGAATGTTGAGGATGCGGCTATGACCTGAAGTCAGAGTAAAGTCCTTCCTATCATATCCTCGCTTTGGTGGTGAGTGTAGCATCGGCGGAGGGCATGTGGAGTCATGTGATCGGCGGATATCTTTGGATCTGATCGTTTTTCGTATTCGTTGGTATGGTGTTAGGCCAACCTCTTCCGATTTACGTTTCTCGTCCTCGGCGATGGTTGTTGGGCGCTGGTCCTTTGGGACCTTAACACGACGACTTTCCATCCGTCTACTACAACAAGCTTTACTACGACAAACTTTGTCCGGCTCCGGTGACGGAGGTGCGAGGATGGCGGCGCACAACTTGTTCTAGTGTATGTAGTCGTCGCTAGCTGGTCCAATGACCTATTTGTAATTTTTATTACTTTTAGAACTCTTTGTACTTCTGTTGATGATTAGTAACGAATGGGTGAAATTTCGCAAAAAAATCGAATTTGCTATAGTATTACAACTTTTTTTACTACGAGATCTCGCCAGTATTTTTTGTCCAACGAATCATTTTAGCCTGAACCGTTTTTTGCTTTAATGCATAAAAATAGGACTTTCTTTGCTACAATGTAGCGAAGCGGGTTTTCGTGGTGTAGATGTACACGTGCCACGCAGGGGAGGCGGAGGATTTAACCCTGTCCTTTTTAGAGATCCACATAATGGATATGGCTTGTCCAAATCAACAACTGGTTGGGTCTACTCGCGATCCTGTGGTTGTGGTGATACCTCATCTCACAAGAGCTCTTTTTGTTTCACAATGTCCATTGAAGGAACTGTCTTCTTGGTCTGTACTTGTGACAATAAGGACGTGTGTAGGGCCTCCTGAGTCAATAAACACTGCACTTGGTGTGCTTTATTAGTCTGTGATGTGATTTGTCTCAATTAGACGCAGGCTGAGGGGATACAGGGATAATCAATCCAACCCTTGTTCTAATAGTAGAATGCTACTTTCTACATGCCGCTCTGTGATGTGTTCACAAATAGAGAAGTACTCAAAATATCATGACACAGCTGACGGAAATAAATGTACTCCCTCCCGTCCAGAAATAACTGACTTGGATTTGAATAAATTCGAATGTATCTAAACGTGTTTTTAGTGTATAGATACATTTGAATCTAGATAAATCCAAATCAGTTATTCCTGGATGGAGTGAGTACCAAATTACACATCTATGAGCATCGTACCCACTCAACCATGCATACAAAATTTGTGTTTTTTTTACCACTCAATGTGAGTCTTCGTTACATACTATTGATCTCCATTGATCCAACCATATATAATTGTAAGGTGGTACTTCCTCTGTTTTAAAATATAAGATGTTTTTATTTTTGTGTAAGTAGTGTATCTAGAACCCTTTTAGTGTATAGGTTGTTATATTTTGAAACGTATGGAGTAGCAACTATAACGTGCAACCGAGGAGGCAAGAAGATGTAAAGACACAAGAGATGTCCCAGAAATGAGAAACTAATTAAAGTGGTGGAAGAAAAAGATGTAAAATGTATGTCTTCTTGCCTCCTCCCATCGGATGTATATATTTCTTCTACCATTGACCTAATGTTTTGGATCATGCATGGAGTGACCATTTCATTAAATCATGACTGGGCATGTAAGGACTTTCATCCTCCCACCGAGCGACAATATCAACAACCATTGTGAAGTTTTTTTTACTGTCCCGCAAGATACAATAGCAGGACATAAGCCTCAAATCATCAATACTACAATAGGCGCACTTAGTTAGTTTGTTATTAGTTTTTGACAGTAGTTAGCTTGTGATATTTGTTGGCCAGGGATAATCAGTCAACGTTTCACTCTCAACACATGCCGAGGGCGGTTTAGTGCATGCCCGCAGCCACACACGTGCTAATCAGATTATAGTTGCACAGACAAATGGAAGTAAGCCGCCGCCATATGCCTGCTCCTCGCTGTTTACTATCGGAATCTGAAGGAAATATGCTCGAGAGGCAATAATAAAGTGGTTATTATCTTATTCCATGTTTATGATAAATGTTTATTTTACATGCTAGAATTGTATTGATCGGAAACATCAATACATGTGTGTTTAATAAACAAAAAGGGTTCCTAGTTATGTCTCTCTTATAGACTAGCTTGTTGATTAACAAGATGATCAAGGTTTCCTGATCATGGACATTGGATGTTGTTAATAACAAGGTCACACCATTGGTGGAATGATGTGATGAACATTCATCCGAAGTATAGCATTACGATCAAAGTCATTATGTTTATATTGCTATAATATCATACGAAGTAATCTTTATCCTTAGACCATGAGATCATGTTAATTGCTAACACCGGAAGAGTATCTTGATAACATCAAACGTCACACCGTAACAGGGTGACTATAAAGGTGGGTTTAGTGCTACGAATGTGTTATCTTGAGGCTCATGGATCAAGAGTGGGATTTGTCCATCCCGATGACGGATAGATATACTCTGGGTCCTCTCGGTGATATCACATTGAAATAGCTTGCAAGCAAATGATGTGATCACTAGAATGTTATATCACGGGAACGAGAAAAGAGTGCATGTCGGTAACGAGATCAAACTAGGTATGGAGACACCGATGATCGAATCTCGGACATGTAATATATCGCCGGACAAAGGGATTTAGTTACTAGCATTAAAGGTTCTCACGATCACAGAAGTCATCGTTGAATGTGTAGGAGTTAGTATGGATCTCCAGGTCCCGCTGCTGATTATTGATCGGAGAGGGGTCTCGATCATGTCTGCATTATTCGCGAACCGTAGGGTGACACACTTAAGGGATACCGACACCATTTGGAGCAAATATGTTTCAGATAAAGATTTAAGAAAGCGCTGGAATTATTTCAATAGACACCGAAACTGTTTCGGGTGAAAATGCTGAAATTGGTTCTGCATGTAATATTGAAATGTTGCAGGGGGTTTTATGTGAATATTTGTTAATTAAAGTAATTAACAAAATTCTGAATAAAAATAATAAAAGAGTTTTATTAAATGAGAGAGCATTAAATTTGGAGAAATTTAATGCATTTAAAGTGGAGACTTTAAAAGAGAATGTGAAGGGGCATTTTAATGTGGAGGGGTTACCACCACATGAATGGAGGAGGTGAAGGGTCACCTCCTCCATGCGCCGGCCATGAAGGAGGGGCACCCCCCTCCTCCTATAAAAGGCCACCCCCTCCTCACTTCTCACACACACCTGCTTGTGAAGGATCTCTCTCCCCCTCTAGTATTATTCCCCTATGGTCTCGGATTAGCGAGATACATGTTCCCGGTGGCTTTATCTGGAAAGGAGTTGCTGCTTTCGCTGCTTTGCTGGAGCGAGGGACGGAGGTTGTCGGGGTACCGGACTTGTGTGCGATCACGGATGCACCGCTGCTTTGCGGTGCTGGACTTGGTGATGCTGGAGCTGGATCTGATGGACGTGCTGGAGCCGGACCTGCTGGACTTCATCACGATCTTGAGATCGGCAAGTATACGACTACATCAACCATGAGTTCCTACTCGTTAACAAAGCTCGTTGTCTACGAGGGTAAGTTCTCGTTGGATGTATGTCCACCCGTTGCTTTGTACCTAGTAGATAGATCTTGGCGTGTAGTTCACACCGTAGGAATTTTTTTGTTTTCTATGCTGCGGACCCAACAGTGGTATCAGAGCCTAATCTATGCGTAGGTGCTTTGCACGAGTAGTACACATATGTTGATATGTGGGCGATGATGATCATATTATTGCATCTTCTATGTATTTTGGATATTGGTGGCATAGTGGGATGAAGCGGCCCGGACTAACCTTACATGTCATCGTACATGAGACCGGTTCCATGACTAACATGCAACTTGTTTTGCATAAGTGGCTGGCGGATGTCTGTCTCTCCTACTATAGTCTATATCTGATTTACAACGAGTTGCTAATAACTTAGTTATCCTCATTGTGGTTCATGTTCGTAGGTAAGAACTGTTCTATCTTCGAAAGCCCTAAGCCACGTAAAACTTGCAATTGATAAATTAGAGGCGTCTAGTTTAGATCGTTGCTGGTCTAGTGTCTTGATATGGTATTATTGTAAGTAGATGTATGATAGATACTCTTACAACACATTCAACGTGTAAATTCCATAGACCTTGGCCTTACACACAAAGGAATGATAGAGATCATACCACGATGCAAGTGATAGAGATCAAATGCATGGACCATATCATCTCACTTTACACATTAGATGTTAGCATCTTATACTGCTAGTTTGGCGCTTTCTGTAGCATTGTAAGATGATCCCTCATTTAAATATCAAGATAAAATGTGTTCTTACTTAAGTATGCACCGTTCTATGGATCGTGTTTCGAGACATCACGTGATGATCGGGTGTTCTCAACTCTACGCTTTCATGCAACGGGTGTAAGACAGTTTTACACACGCGAATACTAAGGTTCTTACTTGGCGAGCCTAGCATGTACAGACATGGCCTTGGAACACGGACCGAAAGGTTAAGCATGAGTCATATAGTTGATGTGATGACCATATTGATGCTCGCCTTTGAAGCTACACCGACTCACGTGATGATCGGACTTGGTGTAGTGGATTTGGTTCATGTAATCACCAAAAAGGCACGAGGGATGTCATTTTTGAGTGGGAGTTCATTTCTAATTTGGATTAGTCGAACTCAATTTGTCATAAACTAAATCGAAGTGAATTTGCATAATTTGTTGTAGTCATTCGCATTTGTTCACTACCTTATGCTTAGTTTTTATTTGAGATAATAGAACTACAGAATTCTGGATATTTACTTTACGAACTGGTATCGTATTGTTTTGAATGTCAATTTAAAGTTTATAAGTCCTATTGCAAACTTTCAGCAAGCTCTATTTACTCCATAAAGTTTAATAAGTAGTATTAAATCAAGAGTAAGAATTCCAATGTTAGTATCTAAAGTATCATGTTTTCCTCCATGATTATTGATATTCAAAAAGTTGTTTTAATATCAAGATTATATTGGAGCTGAAAATTGTTTCAGAAACCATCATGTGTGAAAGATATTGTGATATCTGAAACAATGTTTTTGGTTGCATTATGATAGAGTATAATTTAGCAAAATACATGTTCTCATATTGTATGAGAATTTGTGAAGGATGGAGATGCTAGGCATCCGAATCTACCAAAAAGGTTTTGGGAACTGATATTATACTCGTGATTCTTCCTTATAAGCTATAGTAGCTTGATTATGAAATTTGTCATGATAAGGATGAATAGAAGCTGTAAGTAAAATGTTTACTACACTAATAGATTACTAAAGAATGGATTTTTGAAAGAACACCAAACATTTGATGATGGTGATCCACTTCAAAGTGCAAGTCCAAAGGTATTAGTATTTGACTATATACGCTTTGTACCATGTGTCATGTTGATGACACCACTATTGATGTTGCTAGATTCTTTTAAAACAAAAGGAATTGCTGAAAGAGAATCTATAAAATATTTGGCAGCAAATAAAAGGTTGGAGATGTCCAACTTAGGTATATAGTAGATATACATGTTATGGCTATATTCCTTGCTTGTTAAACAATGTGGTTCTTAGGTATTGGATACCGGTATTGGATACCGAATTGGTTGATATGAAGTTTCATACAGGACAACGCAATTCATGAACTACAATGGCCTAAGTAACCAGCAAGAGAATGAGTGATGATGTTCATCGAAAACAAATAAAGTGTTATTGTGTTTTTCGTTGTCATCAAACCAAGCCTTCAAGATTTTTTTAAATAATTGTTATTTTGTTCCGGTATCATGAGAACAATGGTTGTTCAAATAATTACCGTATTCCATAAAGGATGAATGAAATTTTACAAGTCTAGTTGGAGAAATCACATCCATAAACACTATTGCTAAAATGTCGCAAGACAAATGATTGAAAGATCACTTATGAAGTGACATCGCTGTTTAAATTATATTTGAAAGAAAACATGAAGAAACTCCATGTTGATGGATTTTTGGAGTCTTTGATTTTGATCAATTGACGCATGTGAGACTTTCCTCGAGATAATTGAATCTCCGTCCATAGGCCAGAGAGGAACGGATGACTAGCTTATTGGAAATTGTGCATGCTGATGTGCATAGTCCATTATGTGTAGCCATATGCGATGGATCTTTTTGCTTCATATGCTTTCTCCGAAAATTTGAGTGAATATATCTGTATATTTACTTAATAAGGAAGAAGTATGAAACATTTGAAAACTGTTCAAAGACTTTCAAGATGAAGTGGAAAATCATTGTAACAAGAAAATAAAGATTTTATGATTCGATCATAAAGGAAGATATTTGAGTTACATGTTTAGCAAAAACACCTAAGACTTGAGGAATTGTTCCATGATTTGTGTTTCCCGATAAACCATAGGAGTATGGCATATTCGAGAGATAAAATCAAACCATGTTTGACATGGTAAGATCAAGGGTATCATTTATAAAACTGCCATTATGTTTTAAGGATTGAAGCTTTAGAGACTACCGCTTTTACACTAAAAAGGGCACCATCATGATCCATTGAAATAACACCATATGAGTTATGGTTTGGGATAAAACCCGAATTGTCTTTTCTTAATTTTTGGTATGCTATGCATAAGTAAAATGTTTACAACCAAAGTCGGATAAGCATGTCTTTATAGGTTATCCCAAAGGATTTGTTGGGAATTTCTCCATAACACCGAGGACAAAAGAGTTTGTTACTTGGAACGTCAAGTTTCTTGAGAAGGAATTTTTCATGAAAAGTTAAGTGGGAGGACAATAGAACTTTGATAAGGTTGTTGAACCTTAGCTATATGTGCTAAGTAGCGTAGCGCCGGAAAGTGTCCCGGTGGCGGCCACAATGCTCATGGCTCTCGTGATTACAAAAGGTGTGATCTCGGAGATTAGAGTTCCTATAGAACCGTGTGGGTCGGTAAGAATCAAATAGTAAGATTTGATAAGCAAGTCGTTATTGTTTTGACAATGATGAACCGACTACATGCAAAGAAGCGATGATGGGCCCTGACTCCATAAAATGACTAGAAGTCATAGAATCCGTGATAGTGTCCATACACGAGAAAACAAGTTTCTAAACTTGGAAGACCCTTCGAAAAGGCGTGAAGCCTATCAGTCATGTTTGGATCTATAAAGAAATAAGACATGGATGTTTAACATCTATGAAATAGTCGACATGTCGAAAAGAAGTTTACGACAATGTTCAAGGAGTTTACTATGACAAGATTTGATCTTTCATAGCGATATATAGTCTTGACGGATTAATGTAGCAACCACTACATATAATTTGGTATATGGTAGTTGAATAAACAAAACAAGTTTCTTCTAATAGAACGGTAACCTAGGACATGTACATGACATGGTACGATGGGTTTTGTTAATTCAAAGGGTGCTAAAAGGGCATGTAAACTTCAATAGTTGAAGTAAGCATAGCGGAGTTGGAATCTTCACCATGATGAAACTGTTAAAAAAGTTTAAATTCATCGGAGATGATGAAGATGCTTGCATTTGCAAGAAATTAAGTGGGAGCGCTGAGACATATTTCTAATACATTATGTAGAGGACATATTGTTGATTGGAAATGATGTATCTTGTATTGACACAAGTTAAGAATTTCATTAAAATAATATTTCGATGAAAGACTTGGACAAACCCGGAATATTAGGCATCAATATCTATATGGATAGATTAAGGCGCTAATATGGTTGTGCAAGACATACATATATGAGATATTGAAAGGGTTCAATATGGAAACAACAAGAAATGTTCTTGTTGCATGGAAAGGATTGTATCAAAATTCAAGTGTTTTAACACTTGGTGAGTAAAATCACATGAAGATTTTGATCGATTATACCATGATATGTATATATCCAGAATGTCCTATGCTCTAAATGTTATGAGCATATACCATAATAATTCATAAGATGATCATTGGACAATAGTAAAGATATTCTTATGAGCTTTGGAAGAACTAAGAATATATAATGTATAAGTGATAAATAGTTAAAGGTAGTTCATTATAAAGTGTTACATTGATACTAGTTTTGTCACAAGATACAAATTAATCTCAATTTAGACTATGGGTGGCACAATGTAATGGAAAGGATGTTCCATGATGGATTTGGATGAGTTCCAAAGTTGAGATATTGTGACGGATACTACAACAAAAGGCTAAGTATATAACTGCTATAATAGCAGCAAAGGAGCGCATTTGTGTTAAGTAGTTTGTTATCAAACTAGGTGTGGTTCAAAGTGGGCTATTACTATGAAGATATATTGTGTGACAATAATATCAATATATTTTTGAGCCGAACGAACTAAAGGTCTCACCAGAGGACCAAATTTATACAATGCCATCTCATTTGAGAATGAGTGATGCGTAGAGACGCAAAGACATGCAAATACACACGGACCTGAAACTGTCAGATCCAGAGATTATATTAACCACTAGCAATAACGTATATGCAACACCAGAAAGCCATATGTGTTCAATACGCAAAGTTTTTCAAACTAGATTATTGACTCTAGTACAAGTGGGAGACTGAAGGGAATATGCCCGAGAGGCAATAATAAAGTGGTTATTATCTTATTCCATGTTTATGATAAATGTTTATTTTACATGCTAGAATTGTATTGATCGGAAACATCAATACATGTGTGTTTAATAAACAAAAAGGATTCCTAGTTATGCCTCTCTTATAGACTAGCTTGTTGATTAACAAGATGATCAAGGTTTCCTGATCATGGACATTGGATGTTGTTAATAACAAGGTCACACCATTGGCGGAATGATGTGATGAACATTCATCCGAGTATAGCATTACGATCAAAGTCATTATGTTTATATCGCTATAATATCATACGAAGTAATCTTTATCCTTAGACCATGAGATCATGTTAATTGCTAACACCGGAAGAGTATCTTGATAACATCAAACGTCACACCGTAACAGGGTGACTATAAAGGTGGGTTCAGTGCTACGAAGGTGTTATGTTGAGGCTCATGGATCAAGAGTGGGATTTGTCCATCCCGATGACGAATAGATATACTCTGGGCCCTCTCGGTGATATCACATTGAAATAGCTTGCAAGCAAGTGATGTGATCACTAGAATGTTATATCACGGGAACGAGAAAAGAGTGCATGTCGGTAACGAGATCAAACTAGGTATGGAGACACCGATGATCGAATCTCGGACATGTAATATATCGCGGGACAAAGGGATTTAGTTACTAGCGTTAAAGGTTCTCACGATCACAGAAGTCATCGTTGAATGTGTAGGAGTCAATATGGATCTCCAGGTCCCGCTGCTGATTATTGATCGGAGAGGGGTCTCGATCATGTCTGCATTATTCGCGCACCGTAGGGTGACACACTTAAGGGATACCGACACCATTTGGAGCAAATATGTTTCAGATAAAGATTTAAGAAAGCGCTGGAATTATTTCAATAGACACCGAAACTGTTTCGGGTGAAAATGCTGAAATTGGTTCTGCATGTAATATTGAAATGTTGCAGGGGGTTTTATGTGAATATTTGTTAATTAAAGTAATTAACAAAATTCTGAATAAAAATAATAAAAGAGTTTTATTAAATGAGAGAGCATTAAATTTGGAGAAATTTAATGCATTTAAAGTGGAGACTTTAAAAGAGAATGTGAAGGGGCATTTTAATGTGGAGGGGTTACCACCACATGAATGGAGGAGGTGAAGGGTCACCTCCTCCATGCGCCGGCCATGAAGGAGGGGCACCCCCCTCCTCCTTTAAAAGGCCACCCCCTCCTCACTTCTCACACACACCTGCTTGTGAAGGATCTCTCTCCCCCTCTAGTATTATTCCCCCATGGTCTCGGATTAACGAGATACATGTTCCCGGTGGCTTTATCTGGAAAGGAGTTGCTGCTTCCGCTGCTTTGCTGGAGCGAGGGACGGAGGTTGTCGGGGTACCGGACTTGTGTGCGATCACGGATGCACCGCTGCTTTGCGGTGCTGGACTTGGTGATGCTGGAGCTAGATTTGATGGACGTGCTGGAGCCGGACCTGCTGGACTTCATCACGATCTTGAGATCGGCAAGTATACGACTACATCAACCACGAGTTCCTACTCGTTAACAAAGCTCGTTGTCTACGAGGGTAAGTTCTCGTTGGATGTATGTCCACCCGTTGCTTTGTACCTAGTAGATAGATTTTGGCGTGTAGTTCACACCGTAGGAAAATTTTTGTTTTCTATGCTGCGGACCCAACAGAATCAACGGTCCCTGCCTCCTTTGTTTTCATACCAGCTGCGGGAGGGGTGGGGACCTCGGACCTGCGCTCGGCCTAAAGTTAGAGTTTGGACAACCGGCATCGGCGTTATGGCGGCTATGGCGGAGTTGTGCGGGACAACAATAAGGTATACCCGCTTCCTCTTCCACCTCGTCTGTGATGTGATTTGTCTCAATTAGACGCAGGCTGAGGGGATACAGGGATAATCAATCCAACCCTTGTTCTAATAGTAGAATGCTACTTTCTACATGCCGCTCTGTGATGTGTTCACAAATAGAGAAGTACTCAAAATATCATGACACAGCTGATGGAAATAAATGTACTCCCTCCCGTCCAGAAATAACTGACTTGGATTTGAATAAATTCGAATGTATCTAGACGTGTTTTTAGTGTATAGATACATTCGAATCTAGATAAATCCAAATCAGTTATTCCTGGATGGAGTGAGTACCAAATTACACATCTATGAGCATCGTACCCACTCAACCATGCATACAAAATTTGTGTTGTTTTTTTTACCACTCAATGTGAGTCTTCGTTACATACTATTGATCTCCATTGATCCAACCATATATAATTGTAAGGTGGTACTCCCTCTGTTTCAAAATATAAGATGTTTTTATCTTTGTGTAAGTAGTGTATCTAGAACCCTTTTAGTGTATAGGTTGTTATATTTTGAAACGTATGGAGTAGCAACTATAACGTGCAACCGAGGAGGCAAGAAGATGTAAAGACACAAGAGATGTCCCAGAAATGAGAAACTAATTAAAGTGGTGGAAGAAAAAGATGTAAAATGTATGTCTTCTTGCCTCCTCCCATCGGATGTATATATTTCTTCTACCATTGACCTAATGTTTTGGATCATGCATGGAGTGACCATTTCATTCAATCATGACTGGGCATGTAAGGACTTTCATCCTCCCACCGAGCGACAATATCAATAACCATTGTGAAGTTTTTTTTACTGTCCCGCAAGATACAATAGCAGGACATAAGCCTCAAATCATCAATACTACAATAGGCGCACTTAGTTAGCTTGTTATTAGTTTTTGACAGTAGTTAGCTTGTGATATTTGTTGGCCAGGGATAATCATTCAACGTTTCACTCTCAACACATGCCGAGGGCGGTTTAGTGCATGCCCGCAGCCACACACGTGCTAATCAGAGTATAGTTGCACAGACAAATGGAAGTAAGCCGCCGCCATATGCCTGCTCCTCGCCGTTTACTATCGGAATCAACGGTCCCTGCCTCCTTTGTTTTCATACCAGCTGCGGGAGGGGTGGGGACCTCGGAACTGCGCTCGGCCTAAAGTTAGAGTTTGGACAACCGGCATCGGCGTTATGGCGGCTATGGCGGAGTTGTGCGGGACAACAATAAGGTATACCCGCTTCCTCTTCCACCTCGTCGGCGATGATCTTACCGCCGGTGTTGAGGAGGGCAATAGTTCGTCTAATCACCGCTTCCATTGAGTGGTGGATCTTGTCTAGTCTACATGTGTTTTAGGTTTTGTGTTACAAGTTTCAGATCAATTTAAGGGTTTAATGGCGCCGGCTTCAGCTCTAGCGCGCTGGTCCTTAGGGGAACATGCACAAAAACTTTCCGACTGTCATCAACAACGTCATGTCTGCTTCGGTAAGGCAGCGGCAACAACAGCTCGTCGGTGGCTCGCTCTTATGGCAGTAGCGGTCGTTAGATGGTCAAAGGACCTCAATGTAATTTTTATTAGGTTTGGGGTGCTTTGTACTTCCGGTGAACTCATGAAATATATACAGATCTTTTCTGCAAAAGAAAAATACAAATGGGAGTAAAAGTAACGTTAATGATACTCGCGGTAGAGATATCTTCTAGCTAGCCTAGGTACACGAAGAAGGAAAGAGACGTCCAAGGGTGAGTCGAACCGGACGCCATGCATGGACCAACGAAATGGAGAAGGAAGTTGTGCCTCAAACTCACATGGAGAAATGAAGACATCGAAGAGGTTGAGAAGTAAAAGACTTGAATGCAGATTCGTTATTAGTACATAATTTACGAGCAACTTGGAAAAAGAAACTCGCAAAACGAGCTTGTTAGCTAGCTAGCTTAGCTTCACGGCTGCTATGGATGACATATGACAGCAGGAAATCAATTTTATTATCCCTACGAGGAGTCTCAGTGCAATGTACGTGATGTATTGTAGTGCATAGAGATACTCCTCTCCTAGTTTATATTTTATTTTTTGATCCGCCAGATTACGATGCGAGGAGATTATACAAGCTAGCTTGTCCACTGTGTCGTTACTAGTTTGACATTGTACTAGCTAGTAATAAGTCATCTCTTTCTCCAAGAAGCAATGCATGCTAATCGGCATCTACTTCTCTTGACCAAACTGCCCGCAGACTCATTTTCTCACGTCGATCCGATGACTTACTAGCTTAGCATGCTTATGTCTAGGAAGTCATTTTCATTTCTCGAATACTTCTTCAATCTTACCATGATTCTAGTAACATCCCTAATTGGATAAAACAAAACAACTACAAGAATTAATGATGCGTAATCATTCAAAAATGCTATGGTATAAATTTTAATAACTTTTTTTACTAAATTCAAATTCTATTCACTCGGCATATTGTTTAATATGAGAATTCAAACTTTGTTCAGCCGGCAGATTATTTCATCTGATAGGTGTTGTACTAAGATACATCTTTGACATATATATTGCACCTACGAGGGCTTCTCATGGCAAATTATTTCATCTGACTCCCTCAATTTTAAAGAGCAACATAAATCTTTATCCCTTGCTCCACCGTAATAATGAAACCCATATATAGATTTAAACAACATCATGTCAAGACCAGCTTGAACGCGAATAGCCGAAAAAGGTGTTACCAAAAGCCGAAATGCCTAAAACCATCTCTGTTGCGGTAAAAGTAAACATAAACTACAAAGCCATGAGCACATCTACTGCCGGCTATTTGATCGAATTTGGGGGGATGAGGGGAGCCTCGAGAGTCGAAGTTGAAGTAGTTGAAGTGCCATGGCCATCCACCTTTTTCGTTACACGAGAGCTTGAATGGAGGTCCTCTGCGGAGCTCTGCATCACCTTGTACATAATCTGGGAGAAATTATCTGCTAACTTCATCATATGGTCCTTGAAGGTCAACCTCCAAGATTTCACAGATCTCGCGATACACCTCCATACCTGTTTAATATCAAGCAATCCTTGATCATTAAAGGTCAAGTCATTTCTAACTTTTGTGAAACTCCATAGCACAACACAAACAGGTCAACTTATTTTGTGGTAGGAGCTCAAAGGAAAATGTGAACCCTAAGGAGGATGTGCAATTTTCACATGAATGAAAACATGTTCAACTCTTCCAAAGTTCACAGACACATACACAAAGGAGGTAAACACCCTTACAAGCAATCCATCACTATAAACAATACAAAATTCCAAACAACTCATATTGAAATAGCATAAACCCAATCATGCAGTTGTACCTGGCCACCAAAATGATACTACCTCTAACCCAAATTACTTGTCGCAGGTTTACTATAGATTTTAGCTAGGCAACATTTTGCCTAGCTAAATCCGCCACGAGTAATTTGGGTTGGAGGGATCACCTTTTTGACACGAACAAACTAACAAATACGTGAGTAATCTTACTTTCATAGAACACGTGATCATATAAGTTACATATAATTTAACTGTAACTTCATTGTACTGTAACTTAATTGCGCAAAGACGACAATGATTTAAACGTTACACGACCTTGAGCTTTTGGCGAGGAGTTGTGTCGTTGTATCCGATGCTCTTCCTTTTGGTTGGGAAGATGATGAACACAAAGCTGGACAAAAAGGCCATGCCCAGCGGCAGGTTCTTGAGCAGCTCCTCGGTGTTCTTGCCGGCTTCGGGGAAGAAGCAGTTCTGAAGCCCCACGTCGCTGAAGGCCACGGTGAGGAAAACTACCGCCGTAAAGAAGGAATGCACGAAGTCCAGCGGCCGGAGGCGGAGCTTTCTGAACTGGTCTGCCCCCCACTGCCCCTTTTCCTCTTCGCTGGAGAAGTTGAAGACGTTGAAGCCGCCCCAGGTGGCGACGCCGTAGTAGAGCTTCTGGTCGCTGCCCAGGACGCTGTCGGTGAGGGCGAAGAAGAGGCAACTGGCGGTGAGGACGACGACGAGTGCAGCGGTGAGCCACTGGTTGGAGGTCTCGCACTTGCCGTGGTTGGTGAAGGACGGGGACAGCGCCTGGTACGCCAGCACCGTGCCCGTCGGCAGGAGCTGCGCGAGGTTCGCGGCGGTGGACATAACCTTGTCCGTCGCCGAGGCCGACGGTCCGGCAGCTGCAGAAGCCGTGGTGGAGCCAGCGGCGTCCTTGGGCGTGGTGGGGGCCATACCGGCTGTGCCGAGCGTTATCTCGCCGTCATTGGCCTGTGGAGGTATGCGGATCACGATGGACGACGACGAAGATGCCATTGTATGCTCGATAGATATGGCTCTGTCGTCCTAGGAAGATGCCATTGTGTGCCAACGGGTTGGTGTTTATATAGGGCGCGCCCATCCTCTGCGGATGATTCCAACTGCGACCGTTGATTAGTGAATTAGTCTACGGAGTACTTTCTTTTTTGCGAATAAATTAATCTCTACTTGATATATGCTGCATGCTGGAGGGGTCTGCATACATGCATGAATGTACGTAGAATACAATACATTCATGGTATACGTACTTGCCGGGAAGATGAAACTCTCTCGAGCTACTGGTTGTTTAGTAGGCGGCGTAGCTTTTAAACAATTTTGACATAAGTAACTCGCAGCCAGCATATGTTTTTGTGCTATGGAAGTCTTCTTCCAGGAAGGTGAGGAGGGAGAACTAGTCATCGATCGTAAACTTCAAAAATTATCCCCCATCCCATGAGGCTATATTCATTAATTTCTTATTTCCATTTCACCCGCTCTCTAGTGTGGATGCATGTGGGTGGAGGCGGGCCCACGGGACTAAGTTACAACAAGTTTCGACTGATTATTTTTTTAACTTACCTTTTTTGTCCATTTTATACAGATCATGTATACACATATTTGTGTTTCAAACATCGTACACACATAGATGTTCTGACTTTTCTAAATTCTAGAAATACAATTTTCATACTCCATACAAAAAGACATACTCACTCCTCGAAATAGGCTTTCGTGCCGATTTATAAATAAAGCAACCACATGATACAAGAGATCTCACAAACGAAAATGCTGGGGCAACCGCTACAACATGCCCCCCAAAAAAAGAGATAGAAAAAACGGTGATTCGACAAAACTAGGGTGACCCGCCATCACTGCGCCTTCCAGAAATGTGCCACCATGCTCCTCATACCCCGAATCGCCCAGTGCCAAACAACACCTTCAAGAAAGGGAGCGCCGTCGACACGTCGCTGCCGTCCGTACCAGCGAACTGGCCCTAGGGTTTCCCGTGGCACTTCGAGTCGAGAGGATGAGGAGTATCCACGGCGCCCTCTAGGAAGGAAAGGCGCCACCCGAAGGCACCGCCCCGTCGAAGTCGGACAGGCCGACAAGGATTTCTCCCTACCCCCCCCCCCCCCCCCCAAAACCCGGGTAATTCAGAGCATCACCACCAACTTCATCGCCCACTAGCATGCGCCAAAACGATCTTGCAGCAACCATCGTCATTGTCGCATCGAGGACACCGTCAAGCAGCCCGCACGATGGAAGCAAGCGACATTGCTCGAGCTATGAACGGCACCGCTGAAGCCACACGGGAGGAGCCCACCTCCACCACCAAGTGGCGGTCCTTGTTCGGACAGGGCAGCAGAGGCACACCAGGACCAAGCAGGCCTGAACAGGTACAGTGGGCCCATAAAGCCCCTGCCGCCATGCTGCAAATGGGCAGGTCACTATTGTGCCATCCTCAACCAAAACAATGTCCCCACCGCCATCCATAGGAGTCATCGCAGCTTCGGACACGCTGGCCCGTCAGAGCCCATATCGGGCCCGAGGGGCCGAGATCTAGGCTAGGAGAACCTGCGCCAAACCTGCCTGCAAGGTGCCGCGCCGCCCTACCTAGCCACACAGGCGCTGCCAACCAGTGGCCCTCAAAGGATCTACGAGCCGTGCCATCCCGAGGAGCACCGGCGCTAGAGGGTGAGAGCCGACCCCGAACGGATCCCATGGGCGCGGGTAAAGGACGGTTGCTGCCGCAGGCGACCCCTGCCGGTGGCGGCGGCTGGGGGGAGGTAGGGGCTGGGTTGGTATACTCATTCCGTTCACTATGTAAGATGTAAGGCCGTCTAGATATTTCAAAGTAGACTATATTCCGATTAAAATGCATGAACATAAATAATAAAACATATCTAAATACATGTAATTCCAAATAAAGCTAAAAGGTCTTATATTAGTGAACAGAGGAAGTATATGTTTTCTTCGTGGGCCCACCTCTTGCACTGTGCTTGTGGGAGCAAACCAGGCCGAGCTCGATTCGTCCACATTTCATTAGTCATCGGCTAGCTTCTGTTCTAAGGTACGGGTATTAGAATGTGTCGTGACATTTTTTCAGGAAATGAGTTGAGAATTAGTCATAAGAATTTATGTGAAACTAGGAGTATATTGTTTGATTCACAACACGTGTGCCGCTCTCTTCGAATCTTTCTTAGTTTTTTTCTCGTACGTCACACTGGCGGGTGGCAAGCTATTGAAGCAAGGGTTTTCTCCTAGTCGTCACATAAATCAATGCAGAATATGGGAGTATTTGGTTTTTGTCAACGTCACATAGAACAATGTCACCTTTTACTCATTACGGAGGGACCCATTGGGGTTTGGAAATAAAATGAGACTCAATCTTTGATACATACACAAGTATAGGGACGGTGGAAGAGCATGGAAATGTGATTCTAGCATGCATGCTATATCACATGCAATATTTTACTCTATTTCATTGCAATTTATTTTGATACCGATTTCTGAAACATGATGGGACTATGGAACGCGAATCTTAAAGTAGCAAATCAACACATATCAACGACAGTGAGGTACACGTGCATGCTAGAATCGCTGCTCTCAAGAGGAGTGGCGAAGTTCAGGGTCTTCCCTTGCGATGGAGCGGTAGAGCATTTTTTTTCTTTTGCTTTTCCTCGGACAACAGTTCACCGTTATATCCTTAAACATGTCTGCATCATTTTTCTTAATAGTTAATAGAGTAACACACTAACACGTATGCTTTTGCTTTGCGTAGGTTAAACAAGACATATGGAAGCACGGCCTTGCTGCTTGCTTGAGAAGCGCACCAATTACGACTGAATATATATTGAGCAAATCAGCCTCACACGGCTGCAGCCTGCAGCCCATGCTACTGTGTCATCCGCTGCTCGAGCGGAACGTTGAATCAATCAAGAACGAGATGCAGATCGTTGCTTCATTCCAGTCAAATCAGTATCTGGTCATGCCGACGCGAGACCGCCAGGCAGAGACGCCATCGCGCGCACGGTGACGTACACATCTTGGTTGCTTCAGCAAGGGAAAAAGCAAAGATGCAGGAAAAAAACGATGAAAGAAAGAAAAAAAAACATCAAAAAATAAGCAAGAAGACGAATGAAGAAAGAAATGCGGGGAAAGCACGTCAGTGCAGATGAAGCGCAAAAAAGACCAAGAAAAAAAAAGAAATCGAAATAAACAAATGTGACTATAAAAGGCGGAAAAATCAAAGATCTAGAAAGAAACACGAGGCGAACATGTAGGAAGTGAAAAGGAACTCGAGGAAAAACGGAAAACGAAACAAAAAGAATCGCTTTAGTAAATGCAAAGAGTAAAGAAGATGACACGACAGCGCTGACGGTGCACGTATACATAGAAACACCACTTCTGGGCGCGACTATGCCGAACACCGACGACCGTCTAGGAAATATTACCAGACAGACAAAGACGTTTTGGCACCGCAACGAGGAGAGCGTCGTAATATGATTCTGCCCAAGGGAGTGCTGGAGCCAGGACTCCCAGGTCGACGACACATGATGTACGGGCGCAGGCAACAAGCACACCCAGCACACCGTTAGCACCTACACGTCTACCTAAATTCCTAACAGAAGACTAGTTCTCCTATGGACACATTGTAGTTGTACACAGAGCACAATGAGTTTTCGCTTGCGACGATACTCCACCTAAAAGGAACCACGAGGACACCTAGAACACATTGGATATAGCTAGGCCATCGTTCGGGTGTTCGAACGTTGCTACTTTTAGGATGGCTGCCGCCGAAGCTAAGCCACGAGGTGGTAAAATAAAAGCAAGAAGAATGCGTGGAGCGTTAAAGAGGGAGCGTGTTTTATAAGAGTTTTCTGAGCTGCAGAAACAATGTGCGAGAGATAGCAAAAATCCGGGCGGCGCGGTGAGGATTTCTAGAAGAGTTTGATTCTTGCATATGTTCATTGCATTTCCTGGAAAATGGCACGTACGCGAGCCAAGGCGCGTAGACGGATCCTCGTGCACGATCATCGTATGTGAGTGCCATGTTCCCGCGCGAACGACACCCGACGCGGAAGTTGTGGAGCACGACACTGGACTCGAGGGCATGGGCCTTAGACTAGCTATAGTAGATGTATCATAACTAGTATTATGCTTGATATATTGGCAAAAATCTGACGTGGACACAACGATTAATGAAAAAGATATGGTTAGAATATCATAGCACGTAAAACTAGAATTCTAATGACAAGTAAATCTTGTACACAATTTTACATAGAGAGTCTATAAATCGATAAATATAGTACTACTATGATAATAGCACATAATATAATGCACTGTACACATAGTATCATATATTAGTATCATATGCATGATACTAGTAATATAATACACCCACTATAACAAGCCTCCGCACAAAGCTCGTGGGACGATAACGACGAGGGCGAAGACAACAGGTAACCAGCCGTGGCAGCGGTGAGCAACCATTGCCGCCAACAAGCAAACGAAGGTGCTCTTCGATGTACGGTGAAAACTCCAGACGGGGCACGGCCGCACATCCTATGTCGCTCTTAATCTCTGTCCGGCTGCGAGTTTGAAGATGGTTTGCTAGTCTAGTCTAGCATATGTGTGTACTAGGAAATTCAGCGCGGCGTCACGCCGCGCCCGTTAAGTGAATGCTTGGTGGTATGGATGAGAAGTGATATTGGAAAGAAATACAGTATGCGGGAGTTAATAGTAGGCAATAATATTAATGAACTTCTAGAGCCTTTACAAAGTTCGTCGAGTTGTCAGATAGAATCAAAGCATACAAAACCACATAAATTACACTTAGTTGAAGGCACCAAGTATGTTGTGACTACAACCTAAATCAAATAATAGAGTAGGATTGTAAGTGTCGACTGGCTAAAGCATAACAGACTATATAGAGTAGGATCGTAAGCGTTACTGGTTGGCCTAAAACATAACATACTTTGGGTGATCAAGTTCTAAAGCCAGTAGAGTAGTTAAGATAACTGGGCTGGCCAGTTTTCGACTTGAGGGGTATCAGTGCTCGCCGTTGCTTCATTGTCAGAGTGATTTTCAGCGAAAGAATCATACAATGAGAGCAAGGCCACATCAGCAAGTATGAAATCCATGGCCATCGGTATTGTACCATTATCCACATCAAGAACCCATCCTGGAAATAAAGCAAGGTTGCAGCGATATTCAGAAGAAAACCGAGTCAGATAGTCTCATATTTGTGTGCAGCTTTAACATAGTTAAATACTGACATAAGGACGGCCTAGTAAGAGAAGAGTCCACTATCTCTGGTCTGCTTCCCCCTACATCAACTGAAAGAACCTGCCCGAAATCGCCTCCTAGAGCAACATTTATACTTCTATCACCGAGAACCATCATTTGTAGAAAGAATTTCTCTGATACCTCTGTCCACGACCTCAAAGCGGTCGTCGGTCCACTGTATCAGCGTCGCTTTCTCAAAGCGGCCATCGACCCACTGTATCAGCATCGCCTTCTCTATCAACTGAGGCACTGAGACATGGTTCACTCATCAACATCAACCGGTACCTAGATCATGAATGGGCCGTTATGCCTCCTAGAAGTAACAGCAAAGTGATACCCGATGAAACAATGGCCAAAAAAAATATGACCATCACTCATCAGCTCATAAATTTATAAATAAGCTAAGGTTCTTAGTCGCTGCAAGAGAATACATATATAGCCCTTCCAAAGATAATGTGGTGTAGCAGTCCAGTTAGTTATCAGCCCTAGCTGAATTTATTTGAGCATCATAGCTTAAACACTCTTAGTCGCTGCAAGAGAAGACATTGGAATTAAACAAATTTCCATGGAGCATAACATACTATTAATTTGTAGTTCTACTGGAGGATGTTACCTGGTGGTGTTTTTACTCTATATAGCCGGAGACGGTTCCTTGGTGGCATGTCGTTTTTTCTTCACATCAGTTGCAATGTGAACAACCAATGTGTATTTAGCTCACGCTGCAATAACTCGGTATATGTGTATCATACCTTTTCTTCGCTGGGCAGCGGTTGTTTTTTAGATTCTCTTTTTCTTTTTCCCACTTGTCAACTTGCTTATCTTGCAAACTGAATCAAGTGACGCGTGTAAGATTATACGAATGCATTCTCAAGATCAGTTAACTACATACATGTGTGAGTAAATTTGAGGTATCAGATTGTTGCAAAATAGATAAACATAAACAAACACACATTACTTCGTGCTTATCGGAAATATGTTGGCATTTACGGTGGTAGAAATATTTCTTCTCAACTTCACATTGTAATAGCACCTGAACATAAAGAAGAGCCGATCAAATAGTTATTTGTAATTCTACTGGAGGATGAAAAAAGTTAGCATCTGAACATAAAGAAGAGGAAAGCGAATATTCTGCGATATCAAGCACAGACTGGAAGCAGCTGGCGATGAGTGAGACTACTGGGACTGATACACCAACCTGATATTTAGAAACATAATGGCTTGCAAACAACAAACTGATACACAAAACAATAGGTAGGTGCATCTCCTTGAGGACTGCAACAATTTTCAGACATCGACAAATGTCTGTCTCTATCCTTCCCGTAAGATCTTAAAATTATTTACCACTACTCCTTGATGTCCTGTTACCACCAAAACAGTAGATGAAACTACAATTATACCAGAACGAAGCTGTATGATCCTGAACTGCAAAAGGACAAAGTTGAGTAAGTACTTAGAAAGATATTGCTTGTTTAGAAATGCATGTTCATAATGCATATGTTCTAGTAGAAGTCATATGTAATGTCTATTGTTCAGTACTGTATAAATTGATTGTTCTGGTAATTGATACCATGATAACTACAAATTTGTAGGAGTTGGTGCTAGGCTTGCATGATCGATTCAACTTGAAAAATATGAACTTAAACTTTGGTGCCTTGATATATCTGAAACAACATGCTAATTTTTAATGTAGTTAAGCACCCGTACTCATCAAGTTGAGGGCCACATGGATAGGAGGACTTTTATGGTCTGTCGGTAAGAAGTTGATACTAATGAAGTAATAGTTAGCAATCATGAAGCAGGATTTCACCAGGAAAGAGGCTAAATCTGTAGGAGGCTCATTAGACGATGGGAGGCGACGGTTATGTAGCACAGCAGTCGATCGGGCTCGATGTCAAGGACGGATTCCGCTGAGCAGGAAGACGTGAAGAAACCAGAGGCAACATGTCCACCTGCCCGTCGGCAGTAACCTAGTAACTTTCTTCTTCTCGTGCTCCTCTAGAACAAAGGCCAACCTGAACAAAATTGTAGTGCGTCAATAATAACATGATGATAATTAAGGAAAATGAGGGGAAAACGAAATTGAACAAAGGAGGGCAGGGAGCACATCTAGCGTGGTAGTACTCTTCTAGGGAAAAGACCTATGCCATTTAATCAGGATTCAGAAACCTGTGTTTGACACCTTCGTCGCCCATGTGGTCATCATCGAGCGGCGATGACCAGCAGAGCCGGGCTGCATGCCCTACTTCTAGGCGCTATCGGGCGGGGCTGCATTCCCTGCTTCTCGTCGAGATCCCACGCGGAGGACCGGACGTGCGGCAAGGGACCACCATCAAGGTGGGAAACTGCGGCGGGAGAAGCAGGAGCGATGGACTGCGGGCAGACTGACAATGAGGCGACCAGGCAGAGCGGCTAAGTTTCAGAAATCGGAACTCCTCCCAACGGCGGAATCCATAGACAGGCGCCGCTCCACCTGGAAGATCACTGCTGCGGCGGCCATGGGAACCCATCCACGAGGGATGGAGGGTGGAGTCGGGGCGTGGGAGGTGGGGTAATAGCAGAGAAGGGAGATGGAGCAACGGAAATCGAATCATCTTGCTAGTTGAACGGTGAAAAGTGGCACCGCTTTCACGGAAACTCCCAGAGTAACCTATCGTGGCAAGTTATCACGTAAAGAAACCGGCAAACCCAGAGAAAACGGGGGCACGCAAGGAGGAAACAGCTAGCGGAGGAGGGACACGGGATACGTCGGGAGTTTTCTAGAGGGCCACACGGTGGAAAGAAACATTCACAATTACTGTTCATTACACATCTACAGTGAAAAGGATTACGTGGAGGGGCTAAGCGATCGTTAGAATGCTTCACTTTCATATATCTAGTTATTATATATACAGAGAAGAAGAATGGGGTTGGCGTGGAGCTGGCTGCTTCACCTTACTCGGTACTCATGTATTCTTTCCGTTTTAAAATATAAGATGTTTTAGAGTGTATCTTGACCGTTCTTAGCGTGTACGTTTACTCCAAAACTAAATGAACCCACACTAATAGAAAATAGGTCTTTGGTTCGGGCCACTAGTCCCGGCCGTGGCTGGGGCCGGGACTAATGGTCCAAACCAGACGGTCCGAGGAGGCCGAGGTACTTTGTCCTGGTCCGTAAGGAACCATTAGTCTCGGTTTGAGATACAAACCGGGACAAATGGGTCTGGGCACGCGCGCGTGCTCCTGGCAGAACCTTTAGTCCCGGTTTGTATCTCAAACCAGGACTAATGGCCGGGCCCTATATATATGCACCCAGCCCTCCACTCTCTCCTGTTTTTTTTCCTATGTGTGAGGTGGGTATAACTTTGTGCTAACTTTTTTTCTTCATATGCACTAGAGGTGTTCGGTGAAATGCCTGTTAGAGCGATGCCACTTGAGTTCACACAAGACAAAATATGATATGAGGTGCTAGAGCGATACTTAAGGTTTCTCCTCTTTGTTTTGAAGTGTCCTAAAAGATTAGCAACTATTTTCTCGTTTTGACCGCGCGGTACTAATTTAAGCATCGTGATTGCGTTTGATATATATGCATGGTTGTATGATGCAGATGAGCCACCCATGGATGTACGGTGACCGACGCTCTAACGCTTACAGAGAAGGTGTGCGTTCTTTTCGTCTTGTGGCCGAGGCGAACAAGCGGCGGGATGGTTTTATGTGTTGTCCATGTGTTGAATGTCGGAATGAGCAGGCTCACACTTCCTCAAGAGTAATTCAGAGCCACCTGCTTCGGTCCGGTTTCATGTCCGGCTATAATGTTTGGACCAAGCACGGAGAAAGAGGGGTTATGATGAAGACGGTGATGAAGAAGAGAACGATGATGACAACTACCGATCTATATTCCTTGAATACGATGATACCGCAGTTGAAGATAATGACGAAAAAGGGGGTGAAGAACGGGAACCAGATGAACCCGTTGATGATTTTGGTCGGGTTATTAGTGATGCAAGGCGAGACCGCGACACAGAAAAGGAGAGGTTGCAGTTCGAGCAGATGTTACAGGACCACAACACATTGTTGTATCCAACTTGTGAAGATGGCCAGAAGAAGCTGGATAGCACACTGGAATTGTTGAAGTGGAAGGCAGAGACCGGTATGACTGACTCGGGATTTGAAAAGTTGCTGGTAATAATGAAGAAGCTGCTTCCAAGAAATAACCAATTGCCCTCCAGTATGTACGAAGCAAAGAAACTTGTCTGCCCTCTAGGATTAGACGTGCAGAAGATACATGCATGCCCTAATGACTGCATCCTCTACCGCGGTGAGAAGTACGATAATATGGATAAATGCCCGGTATGCACTTCATTGCGGTATAAGATCAGAAAAGATGACCCTGGTGACGTTGAGGGCGAGCCACCCAGGAAGAGGGTTCCTGCCAAGGTGATGTGGTATGCTCCTATAATACCACGGTTGAAACGTTTGTTCAGAAATAAAGAGCATGCCAAATTGTTGCGATGGCACATGGAAGACCGTAAGAAAGACAGGATGCTGAGGCACCCTGCTGATGGTCGGCAGTGGAGAAAAATCGAGAGAGACTTCTCGGACTTTGCTGGTGACGCAAGGAACTTATGGTTTGGTCTAAGTACCGATGGCATGAATCCTTTTGGGGAGCAGAACTGCAGTCACAGCACCTGGCCCGTGACTCTATGTATCTACAACCTTCCTCCTTGGTTGTGCATGAAGCGGAAGTTCATTATGATGCCAGTGCTCATCCAAGGCCCAAAGCAACCCGGCAACGACATTGATGTGTACCTAAGGCCATTAGTTTATGAACTTCTACAATTGTGGGCCAAACCAGGTGTACGTGTGTGGGATGAGCACAAACATCAGGAATTTGACCTACAAGCGTTGTTGTTCGTAACCATCAATGATTGGCCTGCTCTTAGTAACATTTCAGGACAAACGAACAAAGGATACAATGCATGCATGCACTATTTAGATGAGACTGAAAGTATATATTTGGATAAATGTAGAAAAAATGTGTACCCGTACAATCGTCTTTTTCTTCCGCCCAGTCATCCCTTAAAGAAGAAAGGCAAGCATTTCAATGGCAAGGCAGAAACCCGGACGAAGCCTGTCCCCCGTAGTGGTGCTGATGTACTGATGGGTTCGTAGCATGGAAAACAAAAAATTTCTACCGCAAGAACGAACAAAACCTAGATCTAATCTAGATAAAAGCCAAGATCTAATCTATTAGACATGTGCAACGAGATAGATCTGTACTAACCCTTGTAGACCCGAAAGCGTTACGAGATCGGATCTCGTGGTTGATGTAGTCGATCACTTGCCGATCTCAAGATCGAGTAGACGATCCTTCCGGCGCCGCGTTCCGGCAGTGCTTCTGCAGTCGGTCACACGTGCGGAGTCGAAGCAGACCTTCCTCTCCCCATTCCAGCGAGCAGCGGAGGTAGTAGATCTCTCCACGGAATCCCAGCAGCACGACGGTGTGGTGGTGGTGGTGGAGTAGAGAATTCTGCAGGGCTTCGCCTAAGCCAGAGCAGAGGGAAGGAGGAGGAGAGAGGCAACTTGAGATCTAGAGAATAGAAGGGGCAAGGGGGCTTGTGCCTCCACCCCTCTATTTAAAGGAGGAAGGCGCCATGGGGAGGTGGAGTCCTTGTAGGACTCCCCTCTCCCTTGGCCGGCGGATCAAGGAGGTGGGGGGAGAGTCCTACTCCCCCATGAATTCTTGTCTTACCCCACAAGGATTCCTTGATCCTTTCTTGGTTTTCAAGTAAACTCCAAGAAATCTTCTAGAACATTTCGGAACATTCCGAAACCTTCTAGAATCCCCATACAAATACTTCGGAACATTTCCTAACTTAGAAAATGATCCCCAATATATGAATCTTATTCCCAGGACAATTCCGGATCTCCTCGTGATGTCCCGGATCCAATCCGAGACTCCGAACAACATTCGGTCTCCAACGCACATTCCATATCTACTTAAAACAACTTCGAACCTTAAGTGTGTCACCCTACGGTTCGTGAATATGCAGACATGATGGAGACACCTCTCCTATCAATAACCATCAGCGGGATCTGGAGATCCATAACGGCTCCCACATACTCAACGATGACTTCGTGATCGATAGAACCATTAACATACGAAGACCAATTCCCTTTGTCACGCGATACTATACTTATCCGAGGTTTGATCGTCGGTATCTCCATACCTAGTTCTACCTCGTTACTGATAAGTACTCTTTACTCGTTCCATGATATGTCATCCCTTGTGACCTAGTCACATGCTTGCAAGCTAACTAGATGACATCCCACCGAGAGGGCCCAGAGCATATCTATCCGTCATATGGATGGACAAATCCCAATCTTGGTCCATGCGCTTCAACACATACTTTCAGAATACCCAATGACACCTTTATAACCACCCAGTTACGAAGCGGTGTTTTATGTCATCAAAGTACCCATCCAGTGATGGTGATTAACATAACCTCATGGTCGAAGGATTAGGTTACTATGCATTTGAAAGCTTATAGCAATACGAACTTAATGACTTGATCTTATGCTATGCTTACTATGGGTGTGTGTCCATCACATCATTCTCCTAATGATATAATCTTGTTATTAATGACATCCAATGTCCATGATCAGGAAACCATGATCATCTATTAATCAACAAGCTAGTTCAACAAGAGGCTTACTAGGGACTCTTTTATGTTTACAAAACACACAAGTATTAATGTTTCCGGTTAATACAATTATAGCATGGGATGTAAAAATTTATCATAAACATAAAGATATAATAATAACCACTTTATTATTGCCTCTTGGGCATATCCCCAACAGTCTCCCACTTGCACTAGAGTCAATAATCTAGTTAAAAATTTGTGCATTCAACACCTATGGCTTTCTGGTGTTGTATAGGCACTATTGCTAGTGATAAACATAATCTTCGGATCTGACACTTCCAGGTCCGTGTGTATTTGCATGTCCTTGCGTCTCTACGCATTACTCATTCTCCAATGAGATGGCATTGTATACATTTGGTCCTTTGGTGAGACCTTTAGTTCCTTGGGATTAAATCATGTTGATACAATTGTCATACAATGTATCTTCATAGTATTATCCCGCTATGAACCACACCTAGTTTGATAACAAACTACTTGACGCAAATGCCCTCATTTGCTGCTACAATAGCAGTCATATACTTAGCCTTTTGTTGTAGTATCTGTCACAATGTTTTAACTTTGGTACTCAACCAAATCCGTTATGGAACTTCCTTTCCATTACATTGTGCCACCCATAATTTAAATTGAGATAAACTTAATTTGTGACAAAACTAGTATCAATGCAACAATTTACAATGAACTATTTGTCACCACTATATAAATAATATATTCTTAGTTCTTCCAAAGATCATAGAATATCCCTACTATTGTCCAATGATCATCTTATGAGTTATTCTGGTATATGCTCATAACATTTAGAGCATAGGACATATCTGGATGTGTACATCTCAAAGAATGATTGATCAAAATATTCTTGTGATTTCACCAAGTGTCAAAACACTTGAATCTCGTGTCAACACACTTGGATCTTGATTCAGTTCTTTCCGTGCGTCAAGAACCTTTCTTGTTGTTTCCATATTGAACTCATTCAACATCTTATCTATGTACATTTGGCAAAACCATATTAGCGCCTCAATCTATCCATATAGACATTGATGCCTAATTCTTGGGTTATGCCTAAGTCTTTCATCGAAATGAAATTCTTAACCCGTGTCAATAAAAGATACATCATTTTTAATCAACAATATGTCTTTCACATAATGTATTAGAAATATGTCTTAGCGCTCCCACTTAATTTCTTGCAAAATGCAAACATCTTCATCGTCTCTGATGAAATTAAACCTTTTAACGGTTTCATCACGGTGAAGATTCCAACTCCGCGATGCTCACTTCAACCATTGAAGTTTTGCATACTCTTTTAGCATCCTTTGAATTAACAAAACCCTTTGGATCGTGTCATGTACACGTCCTAGGTAACCATTCTATTAGAATAACTTGTTTTGTTTGTTCAACTACCATATACCAAAATATATGTAGTGGTTGCTACATTAATCTGTCCAAACTAAATATCGCTATGAAAGATCAAATCTTATCATATTCAATTCCTTGAACATTGTCATAAACTCTTTCCGACATGTCGACTATTTCATAGATGTGAAACATCCATGTCTATTTCTTTATAGATCCATATACGACTGTAAGGTCTTGCACCTTTCCAGAGGGTCTTTCAAATTCAAAGCTTGATTTCTCGTGTATGGAATTATCACGGATTTTATGGCTTCAAGCCACTTAATGAAGTCAGGGCCCATCATTGATTATTTGCATATAGTCGGTTCATCATTATCAAACAACAATGATTTAACCCTCAAATCTTGGCATTTGATTACTTACCCGACCTACTTGGTTCAATAGGAACTTAGATCTCCGTGACCACAACCTTTGAGGCACGTGAGCCATGAGCATTATTGCTGCCTCCGGGACATCTACCGATGCTGCGCAACTCAGCACATATTAGCCAAGGATCAACAACCTTGTCAAAGTTCTATTGTCCTCCCACTTGACTTTTCACCAAAAATTCCTTCTCAAGAAACTCGACACTCTAAGCGACAAACACTTTTGTCTTCGGTGTTATGGAGGAATACCCAATGGTTATTCGAAATAACCTACAAAGACATGCTCATCCGACTTTGGTTGTAAACACTTTACTTATGCCTATCATACCAAAAATTTAAGAAAGGACAACCTGGGTTTTATCCCAAACCATGACTTATATGGTGTCATTTCAATGGATCACGATGGAGCTCTTTTCAGTGTAAAAGCTGTAATCACTAAAGCTTTAATCTTTTAAAATATAATGGCAGTTTTTATAAATGACACCTTTGATCTTACCATGTCAAACAAGGTTTCATTACATATCTCGAACACTCCATACTCCTATGGTGTTTTGGGAAATGCAAATCCATGGAACGATTCCTCAAATCTTAGGTGTTTTGCTAAACTTGTAACTCAAATATCTTTCTTTATGATCCAATCATAAACTATTTATTTTCTTGTTACAATGATTTTCCACTTCATCTTGAAAGTCTTTGAACATTTTCAAATGTTTCATACTTCTTCCTTATTGAGTAAGTATATACATATACTCACTCAAATCTTCGGAGAAAGCATATGAAGTTGAAATCCATCGCCCACGACTACACATAATGGACTATATACATCAATATGTACAAATTCCAATCAGTTAGTCGCCTGTTCCTCTTTTGGCCTACTAATGGAGTTTTGATTATCTCCAGGGAAGTATCACAAGCGTCATTTGATCAAAATCAAAGACTCCAAAAATCCATCAACATGGAGTTTCTTCATGTATCCCCTTTCAATATAATTTAAACGGCGATGTCACTTCGCAAGTGATCTTTCAATCATTTGTCTTGCGACATTTTAGCATTAGTTTTATGGTCGTTATTTATCCAACCAGACTTGTATATCATCCATCTATTATGGAATGCGGTAATTATTTGAACAACGTTTTGTCGTCATAATACCTGATCAAAATAACAATTATTGAAACAAATCTTGAAGGCAAGCTTTGATGTTAACGAGCAACACAACAAGCCTTTGTTTGTTTTCGATGAACATCATCACATATTCTCTTGCTAGTTACTTAGGCCATTGCAGTTCATGAATTGTGTTGTCCTGTATGACACTTCATACCAACCAATTCAGTATCCAATACCGCAGAACCACATTGATTAACAACCAAGGAATACAGCCATAACATGTATCTTCTATATACCTAAGTTGGATATCTCCAATCTTTTCTTTTCTGCCAAATATTTTATAGATTCTCTTTCAACAATTCCTTTTCTTTTAAAAGAATCTATCAACATCAATAGTGGTGTCATTCACATGACACATAGTACAAAGTGTGTATAGTCAAATACTAATACCTTTGGACTTGCACTTTGAAGTGGATCACCTTCATCAAATGTTTGGCATTCTTTCAAAATTCCATTCTTTAGTAATCTTTTAGTGTAGTAAACATTTTACTTACATCTTCTATTCATCCTTATCATGACAACTTACATGATCAAGCTGCTATAGCTTATAAAGGTGAATTGCGAGTATAATGTTTCTTTTCCAAAACCTTTTGGAGGATTAGGACGACTAGCGTCTCCAACCTTCACAAATTCTCATCAAATATGAGGACATATACTCTATCATGTTGTAACCAACATATTGTTTTAGATATCGCAATACCTTTCACATATGATGGTTTATGAAACATTGCTTTCAGCTCTTAGATAAACTTGATATTAAAAAACAATCTTTTGAGTATCAAGAATCATGGAGGCAAACATGATACATTAGATACTAACACTGGAATTGTTACTCTTGATTTAATACTGTTTATTAAACTTCATAGAGTAAACGGAGTTTGTTGAAAGTTTGCAATATGACTTTTAAACTTTAGATTGACACTCAAAACAATACGATACCAGTTCGTAAAGCAAATATCCAGAATTTCTATAGTTTCACTATCTCAACTATAACTAAGCGTAAGGTGATGAACGGATGCCAATGACTACAACAAACTATGCAAATTCACTTTGGTTGTGTTTATGATAAATTGAGTTTGACTAATCCAAATTACAAATGAACTGCCACTCAAAACAACATCCCTCGAGTTGTTTTAGTGATTACACGAACCAAATCCACTACACCAAGTCCGATCATCACGTGAGATGATGTAGCTTTAAAGGCGAACAATCAACATGTTCATCATATCATCCATATGACTCATGCTTTACCTTTCGGTATTCCGTGTTCCAAGACCATGTCTGTACATGCTAGGCTCGTCAAGGTTAACCTTAGTATCCGCATGTGCAAATCTGGCTTGCACCCGTCGTATGCACACGTAGAATCTATCACACCCGATCATCACAAGATGCTTCGAAACGACGAGTCTTAGCAACGGTGCCTACTAAGGACGAACACTTTATTACTTGATATTTAGTGAGAGGGATCATCTTATAATGCTACTGTCGCGATCTAAGCAATACAAGATGCATAAAGGATTAACATCACAGGCAATTCATAATTAGTGTGATATGATATGGCCCTTTCTTCTTATGCCTTTGATCTCCATCTCCAAAGCACGGACATGATCTCCATCATCACCAGCATTGCGTCAAGGTCAGTGGCGCCGCTTCATGGTTGTCCATCATCACTAGCAACTATTACAACTACTTGGAATAAAGCTATTACAAGATGAATAGACACGCAAGTCTTAACAGAATTAAAGACAACCAATAGGCTCCTGCCGGTTGCCATATTACAACAAGGATCATTGCATACATCAAATATAATCACAATCACATGATGGCCATATCAAATCACAAAATCCCTGCAAAAACAATTTAGACGCCACTAATTTTCTTTGCATGTTTTACGTGGTTTGGGGCTTTCGAATAAGAGCGGATCTTACCTACGAAACTGAACCACAACGTTGATACAAGTGCTATCAAGTGCAAAGTGTAGATTGGATCTATACTATGATGGAAGAGACAGACACCCGCAAAGCCACTTGTGCAATACGAGTTGCACGTCAACTGTGGAGCAAGTCTAATGTGCGATGACATGTAAGGTTAGCCCGGGCCGCTTCATCCCACCATACCGCAAGATGAAAAGTACACAAAGCAAAAAATGGCACGAGCACCAACGCCCACAAAACCATTGTGTTCTACTCGTGCAACAGATCTACGGATAGACACGGCTCTGATACCACTGATGGGTTCATAGCATGGAAAACAAAAAATTTCTACCGCAAGAATGAACAAAACCCAGAACTAATCTAGATAAAAGCCAAGATCTAATCTATTAGACATGTGCAACGAGATAGATCTGTACTAACCCTTGTAGACTCGAAAGCGTTATGAGATCGGATCTCGTGGTTGATGTAGTCGATCACTTGCCGATCTCAAGATCGAGTAGACGATCCTTCCGGCGCCGCGTTCCGGCAGCGCTTCCGCAGTCGGTCACACGTGCGGAGTCGAAGCAGACATTCCTCTCCCTGTTCCAGCGAGCAGCGGAGGTAGTAGATCTCTCCACGGAATCCCAGCAGCACGACGGTGTGGTGGTGGTGGTGGAGTAGATAATTCTGCAGGGCTTCGCCTAAGCCAGAGCAGAGGGAAGGAGGAGGAGAGAGGCAACTTGAGATCTAGAGAATAGAAGGGGCAAGGGGGCTTGTGCCTCCACCCCTCTATTTAAAGGAGGGAGGCGCCATGGGGAGGTGGAGTCCTTGTAGGACTCCCCTCTCCCTTGGCCGGCGGATCAAGGAGGTGGGGGGAGAGTCCTACTCCCCCACGAATCCTTGTCTTACCCCACAAGGATTCCTTGATCCTTTCTTGGTTTTCAAGTAAACTCCAAGAAATCTTCTAGAACCTTTCGGAACATTCCAAAACCTTCCAGAATCCCCATACAAATACTCCGGAACATTTCCTAACTTACAAAATGATCCCCAATATATGAATCTTATTCCCAGGACAATTCCGTATCTCCTCGTGATGTCCCGGATCCAATCCGAGACTCCGAACAACATTCGGTCTCCAACGCACATTCCATATCTACTTAAAACAACTTCGAACCTTAAGTGTGTCACCCTACGGTTCGTGAATATGCAGACATGATGGAGACACCTCTCCTATCAATAACCATCAGCAGGATCTGGAGATCCATAACGGCTCCCACATACTCAACGATGACTTCGTGATCGATAGAACCATTAACATACGAAAACCAATTCCCTTTGTCACGCGATACTATACTTATCCGAGGTTTGATCGTCGGTATCTCCATACCTAGTTCTACCTCGTTACTGATAAGTACTCTTTACTCGTTCCATGATATGTCATCCCTTGTGACCTAGTCACATGCTTGCAAGCTAACTAGATGACATCCCACCGAGAGGGCCCAGAGCATATCTATCCGTCATATGGATGGACAAATCCCAATCTTGGTCCATGCGCTTCAACACATACTTTCAGAATACCCAATGACACCTTTATAACCACCCAGTTACGAAGCGGTGTTTGATGTCATCAAAGTACCCATCCGGTGATGGTGATTAACATAACCTCATGGTCGAAGGATTAGGTTACTATGCATTTGAAAGCTTATAGCAATACGAACTTAATGACTTGACCTTATGCTACGCTTAGTATGGGTGTGTGTCCATCACATTATTCTCCTAATAATATAATCTTGTTATTAATGACATCCAATGTCCATGATCAGGAAACCATGATCATCTATTAATCAACAAGCTAGTTCAACAAGAGGCTTACTAGGGACTCTTTTATGTTTACAAAACACACAAGTATTAATGTTTCCGGTTAATACAATTATAGCATGGGATGTAAAAATTTATCATAAACATAAAGATATAATAATAACCACTTTATTATTGCCTCTTGGGCATATCTCCAACATGTATTTGGTATGGTCAAGGATTTGGATGTAATATTTGGAAAGGGTCCTGGAGGACAACCTGTTCCGAAAGACCCCATTACCAGACACGCACCCATGTGGAAGAAGAAATCTATGTTTTGGGAGCTACCCTATTGGAAAGTGCATGAGGTCCGCTCTGCAATCGACGTGATGCACCTGACGAAGAATATTTGCGTGAATATTCTAAGCTTCCTGGGCTTGTATGGGAAGTCAAAAGATACCCCGGCAGCAGGGGAGGACCAGCAACATCATAAAGGACGAGACGGCAAGCATCCAGGGCAGTTTCAAGGGCTTGCCAGCTACGGTCTTACCAAAGAAGAGAAGGAAATCTTTTTTGAAGTCCTTTCAGTATCAAGGTCCCGTCTGGCTTCTCGTCGAATATAAAGGGAATAGTAAATATGAAAGATACAAAATTTCAAAACCTAAAGTCTCATGACTGCCATGTGCTTATGACGCAATTGGTTCCGGTTGCATTGAGGGGAATTCTACCAGAAAATGTTTGACTAGCCATTGTGAAGGTATGTGCATTCCTCGATGCAATTTCTCATAAGGTAATCAATCGAGAAAGTCTATCAGGGTTATAGATTGATGTGGTCCAATGTCTGGTCAGCTTCGAGTTGTTGTTCCTTCCATCCTTCTTCAATATTATGACGCACCTCCTAGTTCACCTAGTCGAAGAGATTAGAATTCTCGGTCCTGTGTTTCTACACAATATGTTCCCCTTCGAGAGGTTCATGGGAGTCTTAAATAAATATGTTCATAACCGTGCTAGGCCAGAAGGAAGCATCTCCAAGGGCTATGGAACAGAGAGGTCATTGAGTTTTGTGTTGACTTTCTTCCTGACCTTAAGCCGATTGGTGTTCCTGAATCTCGGTATGTAGGGACGGGCATTCTTTCACTCAAGCACACTACACAGTTCTACACAATTCCACTGTGTTGGCTCCGTATATCGAGAAACACAAGAATATTCTATGCTCCGAAAACCTGGGGAAGCCTGAAACCTTGATTAAAGGGGAACACGAGAAGAATTTTGGCAATTGGTTGCAGACACATCTCATGAATAACACCACTGTTGAAGATAAGTTGTACTCGTTGGCCAGGTTACCATCTTCGACTATATGTACTTTCCAAGGGTACGAGATAAATGGGAATACATTTTACACGATCACCCAAGATAAAAAGAGCACCAACCAAAACAGTGGTGTGCGCTTTGATGCAACAGATGACAATGGGCAGAAGGACACATATTATGGGTACATAGAGGAGATATGGGAACTTGACTATGGACCTACTTTTAAGGTCCCTTTGTTTCGGTGCAAATGGGTCAAGCTGACAGGAGGCGGGTGAAATGGATCATATGGGCACCTAGAGGGGGGGTGAATAGGTGCTACACCAATTTTTAATTCTTTTTCAATTTTAGGCTTAGCACAAAGGGTAAATTCTCTAGATAAACTATTGGGTGGAATTTCCCTATATGCAAACCTATCTACTAGCGAGTAAAGAGCGAGTGGAAGAGGAACGAGTAAACCAAAGTGAAGCACGCGGAGACACATGATTTGTTTGACCGCAGTTCCTTCCTTGTTAAGGGAAGTACGTCTGCGTTGGAGGGGTGGGCGGTACTAAGACCACCACGCCACAAAAGGCCTCACCCTGTTCTCCGATGGATCTCGCCACAACAGGCCTGATCCACCTTCCACTATAGGTACCCTTCGAGGCGGGCACCGGCGCCTTTACACAACTAGCGGGGCAACAACTCCACAACAACTTGGAGGCTACCGAAATGACAACAAGCTGCCACAAAAACAAACTTATCAAATACAATAAACAAGATCTAGGTATTGAAAAGAATACTAGATCAAGGATTTCTCCAAGTGAATGGAGAGGAGTTGAAGCGCTTGATTCTTGATGATGATGAACTTCTCCTCCTTTAATTCCACCAAAGATCAAGACCTTCGGGTGGTTGAAGTGGGAGATCGAGAATGAGAGCTCTTGCACAAAGTCTGGTCAATTTCGAATGATCAAGAGTTCTGAACATTGGGGAAGAAGGGGTATTTATACCCCCTTCAGAAACCAGCCGTTGCAACCTTTGGGGGCCGGATTATCCGGCCCAAGTGAGGGTCGGATTATCCAGTCTAGGGAAACACCGCCTCAGACTCGGAATATCCGGCAGATAATCCGCCCCCTCTCAGAGTGTCGCGCCGAGCTTGCCCTTGATCAACTTCTGGGGGCCGGATTATCCGGTCCTATGCGAAGGCCGGATTATCCGGTCTGGGAAGAAAAACCGCCCCAGTTCAGATTTTCCGGGAGAAAATCCGACCGGATACCGAGCGACGCGCCTTGGCTCCTTTTGCTCGAAAACTGGGGGCCGCATTATCCGGCCCATGCGACACCCGGATTATCCGGCCTAGGGAGGAAAAACCGCCCCAGTTCGGATTTTCCGGGAGAAAATCCGACCGGGTACCGAGCGACGCGCCTTGGCTACCTTTGAGCGATGAGGTAGGCCGGATTATCCGGCCCTTGGTGGGGCGGATTATCCGCCCCCCCTCAAAACTTCCTGCACACTTAGCACACATGAAAAGTCTCCATAGTATTGTTATCTAACACGCAAAACATAGGAAAACATGAAATGTTCTTTCAATCTCCCCCTTTTTGGTGTTAGATGACAATACCAGGATTTGCAGGAGAAATACACATGACAGACAGAGATAACTTATGAAAGAGACTCCCCCTCAATGTGTGCATAATAGAGTTTTGCATTGGAATACAAATGCACACAAATAGGTGAATCTATTCCATAGACATATGAGCAAAAACACATACCACCGGAGTAGAGAATAGGCATCCTTGAAATAAATCACAATTATTACCGGATAACCAATATGAGCGCGCCTTCCGTGATATACCTCCAGCAATAGGATATGAATAGATAGATCCATAAGCATAATCCATGATATGAAGTCCATAGGCATAGCATAATCCCGACAACCACAAAGAGTCTCAAACAACCACAAATCATGAATTTAAAGGTCAACGCTAAATGGGCATAAGCAAGAAATAACGAATAGAAAAGTGCAAGTGCTTATGCCCGACCCATGCAAATCCACGGACAACCTAATAGAACTACTTCTCCCCCTTTGGCATCGAGACACCAAAAAGGGAGAAGAGCGATGCTAGCGCCCCATGGGATCACTCATCGTAGTCCTCATCCTCGTCTTCATTCTCTTCCTCATCCTCATCTTCAAGTTCCTCAGTGTCACCTTCCTCATCTTCATCATCAGCAGCAGGCGCAGAGGGGAACAGGTGACGCTCCAGCTCACCATAGTTCAGCCCGGAGGAAGAGTTCCACCGAGCATACAGAGTGGGAGGTGTAGGAGCCGGAGGAGCACCCGAAGCGCCGGACACGTGGTGGAGAATGAGCTGCTAGGAGTGAGCCAACTCATGGCGCTGCTTGTATGCCTCGTACTGACCCTTGCGCGTGTCCACGCCCATGCAGAGAATGTGACGCTGGAACCAGTTCAATTGCTTGATCTCACGGGCCACGGGAGGCACAAGGGGCCTGCGAGCATCCCTCATGAGGCCCTCAGGAGCAGAGGAGGGGTGAGAGGTCTTCCGAACCTTGTTGTATATCTTCTTGGCCTTGTGCACCGAGTCAATGTGGAACTCCTTAGCAGGAAGCAGGTGGCAGATGAGCATCATAATGTAGGGCGCATAGGGAATGGACAGACGGTTGAACATAACATCACACAGCTCATGGTAAATGAAGTCCATGACATCCAGCCTGTACTGCACTGACTCGTCCTCGCAGGAGGCAACCTCATGAGAAAATTGAAGTAGCTGAACAAGGTGACCACGGATGCTGTCATTGTTGCCCCCAGTCGGTGTAATGGAGTCACGGAAGAGACCCACCAACGCAGCATAGATGGGAGCAAGACCAGCCATAGTACCAACAATGTCATTGTCCATAGTGCACGGAGAGAGAGCAGCATCCTTGTTGGGCTTCAGCTGAGTGATGATGCGGTGGCCACTGGCTTTATCCCTGCTGCGGAAGGAGTACCCCAGAACCTCAGCAAACACGTGAAAATCAGCAGTCATTGGCCTGGCATGAGTCATCCACTTCATAGTGCGACGCTCATCCCCACAAATCAACAAAGTGGAGAAGAATTGCTTCACCACCTCAGAGTTAAAGGAGCACTGGAGAAACATGAGATGGTGCAGCCCCATCGTCTCAGCCACATACATCACATCCACAAGATGCGCCTTCTCCAAAGCATCAGCAAGTACCAGTGGGTGCATAGGCCTAATGTTCAGCCTGGCATAGATGTCTTCATAAATCCCCTTCTGTTCTGCACACCAAAAACAGGTATCCCCCAGCTCATCATCACGAGGCAGCTCAGCAAACAAGTCACGGTGACGGATGGTGGAAAAGGAGACCGCATCCAAAGCCCTATAGTTGATCTTGGGCTCCTTGCCCTTTCTCTTGGACACCCCCTTCCTAGTCCTCTTTGATTGTTCAGCCATGCGCCTCTCTTCGTTCTTCCTTCTCCTCAATTCAACTTCGTCCACTAGGTTACCTTGTCCATCGTCCCAAAAGTATCTTGAGCGAGGATGGTGCTTGTAGGTCTTGGGAACACCGGAACCACCTGTGAGGAGAATAAGGGCGATAACAAGGGGATAAGCATACACACAAGTCCAGGAGGGAGCATGGAAAAAGTAGTCAAAAAGTTCATAGGACAAAACTACTCAATGCATACTCCATAGTGAAACTGAAGCATAATCGAATCTGTCAGGCTGGATTATCTGGCCTGGCCCGGGGCGGATAATCTGGCCCTGGCAGAAATTTTCGATTTCACCTAGATTGCATGCAAAAAAGTAGATCGAGCCTAGAAACTGCAAGACTACAATTTCTATGCGAAAACACATCCTTCTAGACAACGTTCCATCCAACTAGATACACATCTAGACAAAGATGGGGAGAGAGGGAGTTACCCTCACTCATTGGAGGAAGAACACGGAGGAGAAGGTACCCGGAGGCGCGGAGAAGAAGATCCGGGGAGGCCCGGAAAATCCAGTGGCCGGAGAGGCTCCGGGGAGGGTGAGGGGCGGCAGGCGGCGGCTGTGGAGAAGGAGAGGGCTGGGGGAGAAGTGCTGCTCGTTATGAGCCCTTCCCCCTGAGCCCTACCCTTTAAGATGAAATCCACCAGGGCCGGATTATCCGGCCAACACTTGGGCCGGATTATCCGGCCTCAAATCTGGTATTCTGTTACACACAGAACCAGGCCCGCGCGTCCCCAATCAACACCCCCACAAGGTGTACAAGGGACTTGTGTGCAAGAATAGATGGCTTAGGGGTAGGGAAGGCTTGGGATTAAGAGAGCCAAACTGAGATGGTACTAGACACTCAAACTTGCAAAATCCAAATCAAATAAAAGCCAAGAGTGAGTGTGATTCCCATAAGAACATGAAAGAACAAATAACATCCAAAAAGATCCAATTCTCCTCAAGGGAGAGGGCGGTGGCCGAAGCCACCTTGTTGGAGTCTATGGTGTGACACCGCGAAGATATATCTTGGGTTCACGACCAATACTCATCAATAAGCTCACATATCACAAAATGATATTAAGAGAAATGATTTATCTTGCTTTTGGCATTATGGGGGGAGGGTTAGCCCAATGAGTTAGAACCACACTCCCCCTATATCCATGCCCACACCTAGACCAAACAAGGATTGAGATGTACGAGTGAGTGCATGGGTAATCAAGACAAGCTCCAGGAATCAATGATATTTAGCTCATTCCTCAAATAGCAGAATCTTGCTTCATCAAGTGGCTTTGTAAAAATATCTGCCAGTTGGTTCTTCGTGCTCACAAAGGATAGATCAATATCGCCTCGAGCAACATGGTCTCGAATAAAATGATTCCGAATCTCAATATGCTTCGTCCTAGTGTGCTAAACAGGATTGTACGCAATTTTAATTGCACTTTCATTATCACATAAAAGAGGCACTTTGTCACAATTGACACCGTATTCCTTTAAAGTTTGCCTCATCCACAATAATTGAGTACAACTGCTGGCAATAGCAACATATTTAGCTTCGGCGGTGGAGAGAGATATACAATTCTGCTTTTTGGAGGACCAACATACGAGAGATCTTCCCAAGAATTGACAAGCTCCAGAAGTGGATTTCCGATCATCCTTATCACCAGCCCAATCTGAGTCAGTATAACCACATAAAGAGAAATTGGAGGCCTTGGGATACCAGAGACCAAAGTTGGGGGAATGAACCAAATATCGAAAGATCCTCTTGACCGCCACTAAGTGGCTTTCTTTAGGAGCTGCTTGATACCTTGCACACACTCCCACACTCAACACAATATCGGGTCTAGATGCGCAGAGGTAAAGAAGAGAGTCGATCATGGACCGGTATACCTTTTGATCCACATCTTTACCATGAGGGTTAAGTTCAAGATGACACTTTGTTTGCATCGGAGTGGCGACACCATTTAGATCCGTCATCTTGAATCTCTTGAGCATGTCTTGGATGTACTTTGCTTGATTAATAAAGGTTCCTTCTCTAAGTTGCTTGATCTCGAATCTAAGAAAGAACCGTAATTCCCCCATCATAGACATCTCAAACCTGTCAGTCATAAGCTTTGAAAATTCATCGTTAAAAGCTTTGTTAGTAGAACCAAAGATAATATCGTCTACATATAGTTGGCATACGAAGAGCTCCCCCTTAACCTTCTTAGTAAAAAGAGTGGGGTCGATTTTCCCAACTTTGAAGCCACGATCTAACAAAAGCTCTTTAAGGTGCTCATACCACGCACGTGGGGCTTGTTTAAGGCCATAGAGTGCCTTATCGAGTTTGTAGACATGGTTCGGAAAGTTAGGATCCTCAAACCCCGGGGGTTGCTTTACGTATAGCAACTCATGTAGAGGACCGTTAAGGAAGGCACTCTTGACGTCCATTTGCTGCAACTTAAAATTGTTATGCGCAGCATAAGCAAGTAGGATACGGATGGACTCAAGGCGAGCCACTAGAGCATAGGTCTCGCCAAAGTCGATGCCCTCAACTTGGGAGTAACCTTGTGCCACAAGTCTTGCCTTGTTCCTCACAACAATTCCATTCTCATCTTGCTTGTTCTTGAAAATCCACTTGGCGCCGATAACATTGCGGCACTCTTTGGGTTTCTCCATGAGTTTCCAGACTTTGTTGCGCTCGAAATTATTCAATTCTTAATGCATAGCAACAACCCAGTCTGGGTCTTCAAGAGCTTCAAAGACCTTCTTAGGTTCCACCTTGGAGATATGAGCTTGATGCTCACCAAAACGGGCCAATTCTCTTCTTGTAGAAACCCTTCGTCGAAGATCACCAACAACCTTGTCGAGAGTGTGACCCCTCAACTCAAGGTTACGATCAGCCCGAGCCTTGCAACGAAGTTCAATAAGTTTGTTGTCTCTTGGAGGAGGAGATTCATCACTTGAGTCTTCATTGGAAGTATTTTCTCCCCCTTGATCAGTAATTGGAACATTAGTAGCAGGTGGTGGAGACGCATGCCCTTGAGGTGAATTCGTAGCCGTAACAGGAGGTTGCAGAACTGGAGAGTCAGGGCCGGATAATCCAGCCTAGGAGTACTTGCAGCAGCTTCATCAGGAGGCCTGGGACTTGCTTGAACTGGTGAGGGGCCGGATAGTCCGGGGCTAGCCGGAAAATCCAGCCTGGAGCTTGCATTGGAATCTTCTCTAGCAGGAGCAACATTGTCAGCGGTAGCTGGGTGGCCGGATAATCCGGTGTCAACCAGAAAATCTGGCCTGGAGCTTTCTGGAGCATCTTGACCTTCAACAGTTGATGGAGATGGTGTAGGAGTTGCCCCGGTGGTTGGAGCATGTTGAGTATGTGTAGATGAGGGATCTATATGAGTAGAGCATTGTCCTTCCCGGTCCGCCACAAGGGGTTCCTCAATGGGGCGGAAGAATCCCACGCCCATTCTTCTTATGGCATCTTGGGGTATTTCAACATCTGCATCACAAACACCAACTTACTCCGCACGGGAACCGTCATTTTCCTCGAACACCACACTACAAGATTCTACAACAGTTCCGGAGAGCTTATTGTAGACTCTATAAGTGTGGGATTCGGCACCATAACCAACAAAAATACCTTCTAAAGCCTTAGATTCAAACTTAGATAAACGAACTCCTTTAATAAGAAAGAAACACTTACACCCGAATACCCGAAAGTATGAGATGTTTGGCTTGTTACCGGTAAGTATTTCATATGGAGTCTTGTCCAAAATCTTGCGGAGGTATAAACGGTTGGATGAATGATAAGCAGTAGAGATTGCTTCAGCCCAGAAGTTATATGGAGATTTAAATTCGGCTAACATTGATCTTGCCATGTCCATTAGAGTTCGATTCTTCCTCTCGGCTACACCATTTTGTTGAGGGGTGTACGCAGCGGAATATTGATGTCTTATCCCCTCTTCACTTAGGAACTCATTTAAGGTGTAGTTCTTGAACTCCGAGCCGTTATCACTCCTTATAGCCAGAATGGGGATGTTGTGTTGACATTGAACCTCATTGGCGAAGTCGGTGATAGAGTTTCACTCTTCAACTTGAAGAAATAAACCCAAGTGTATCTTGAGTAATCATCAACAATCACTAGACAATACTTCTTCCCACCGAGGCTTGCATGAGATGGAGGTCCAAAGAGGTCCACATGAAGGAGCTCCAAAATCCTTTTTGAAGAGATAATGGTTTTACTTCGATGAGGTGAATCATGCATTTTCCCTTCAACACACGCCCTGCAAACATGATCTTTGGCAAAAGAGACATTTTCTTTTAGTCCAAGAATGTGGCCACCCTTGTCGAGACTTTGCAAAGTTCTCATATTGACGTGGGCTAGTCGGCGATGCCATAGCCAGCCCGCATCAGCCTTTCCGAAAAGACACATCGGGCCTGTAGTAGTTTTCCCCGAAAAGTCCACCACGTACAGGTCGTTTTCGACATATCCCACGAAAGCGACTTTTAGAGAATTTCTCCACAAGAGTACCACTAAATCAGCATCAATGTAAACTGCAAATCCCATCTTACCAAGGGCACTGATGACCCACAAGTATAGGGGGTGTATCAAAGTATTTTCGAGGGAAGTGAAACCCAATTTATTGATTCGACACAAGGGGAGCCAAAGAATACTTATCAGCCTTAACAAATGAGTTGTCAATTCAGATGCACCTGGAAACAATCTTGCTCATAGCAGTTTATCAGTAGCAACAGTTTTGTAGTAGGAATAGTAAAGTAACAGCAGTAGCAAAGCAAAGACAGTAGTAACAAAAGCAGTAAACAGTGGAATTCGAGTGCGGTAGGCATAGGGATGGATGGACAGGCGTTGCATGGATAAGACAATTCACATAGCAATCAGAACATAGGGCAATTGCAAATAAATAAGATAAAGCATCCAAGTACTAGACAATCCTAGGCATGTGTTCCATATATAGTCATACGTGCTCACAATGAGAATTTGCACAACATCTTTTGTCCTGCCAGCCCGTTTGCAGCGGGGCCTCTAGCAGGGAACTACTGGGAATTAAGGTGCTCCTTTTAATAGAGCACCGGAGCAAAGCATTAACACTCTGTGAACACATGTGATCCTCACATCAAAGCCTTTCCCTTCCGGCTACCCCGATTTCTGTCACTTCGGGACCATAGGTTCCGGACAACGACGTGTGTATACAACTTGTAGATAAGACCAAGAACAATACTATCATAATGAATCAATAACATGTTCAGATCTGAAATCATGGCACTCGGGCCCTAGTGACAAGCATTAAGCACAACAAAGTTGCAACAAAGTCATAAAGCACTAATAGAGATACTAGGCATTATGCCCTAACATTCTGATGCCATTACATGAACGATCTCATCAATCCCTACCATACCCATAGCCTACAGCGAGGGATTACTCACTCATAGATGGAGGAAACATGGATGGTCGATGAAGATGATGGTGGATATCGATAGAGATGGCTTCGGGGGCACTTCCCCATCCCGGCAGGGTGCCGGAACAGAGACTTTCTGTCCCCCGAATCTCCCCTTTGATGGCGGTGGTGCAGCGGAACCTTTCGTGGAAAAACGTCGAACCCCCTGAAGTTTTTAGGTCAGAAGGCTTCTTATAGGCGAAAAGGGAGACCGAGGGGGTGCCTGGGGCCACCACACCAGGCCCTGGCGCGGCCAGGCCCAGCCCGCGCCTAGGGGGTGTGGCCAGCCCCTGGCCCTCCTCCGTCTCTTATTCTGGCTCCATGAGTCTTCTGGAAAAATAGGCACTTTGGCTTTTGTCCCGTCCAATTCCGAGAATATTCATTTTCTGACTTTCCTGGAACCAAAAACAGCAGAAAATAGGCAGCTGGCACTATGGCTCTTGTTAATAGGTTAGTCCAATAAATCATATGAAAAGTACTCCAAAGTTGGAACAAAACACAAGAAAGTAGATAAAAACAAGCATGGAGCATCAAAAATTATAGATACATTTGCAATGTATCAACATCCCCAAGCTTAACTCCTGCTTGTCCTCGAGTAGGTAAGTGATAAAAAGAAAGAATAATTTTTGAGGTGACATGCACCATCAAAGACTTGATCAAAGTATTTGTAAAACATTCAAAGCTGGGATCATAGTACTTCAATCATAACATGCTCTCAAAGTAGGTGCATGAAGATAGAAGGTAGAGACTCAATATAATGGTGGAAGAAAGGCCTTTTGTAAAAGGAAGTAGGGATTCAAGTCTCATAAAGAGCTTCCAAAAATTATGGTACTTATAGTTTTCAGCTCTCATTGCCCCTATCATAAGCATCTTGAAGTGATTAAGGTTAAAGTGAACAAACTATGGTGTACATGCTTGACGAAGTATAAGTCAGAAATCTCATGTCCCTTGTATACGAGGGCCGCTCCTCATGCTACTCAAGTTTAGTCACCGGTAAGTTCTTGTCATCGTAAGTACATGTGTATCATTGAGAACTGCCAACGGGGTACCCCTTGCCCGATGATACGGAAGAATCCCCATATCAAAATGACAAGGCAAGACAACGAGCATCTCAGCATTCTTCTTATTTACCATGGGAATATGGTGCTTTTTTCTCTCTTTCCTCTTTTCATAGTATCTTTTTTTTTCTCTTTTCTCTTTTTTCTCAATATAGGACTCTTTTTTTATAAGAAGAATGCTTCATAGACAGCTCATTATGGTTACGCTGCAGGTTTCCACCATGTCAGCATGGATTAGACCAGCAGCCCAGGCGTTTCTCTAACACATATACATAACTCCATGGACTTACAAGCTCCCCTTTCATTTCACACCGACGACATCCATATACAAAAGAGCATGATATCAACTAGGTACAAGTACCAAGTGCAATGTTGAAAGCGTTCCCCATGAAAGCATGGTTCTGCTAATTCCCAACAAATAAGTGCAAGCATATACAACATAGAAGACACAATGGTTCAAGTTTATTAAGGGCAAGTAAAGTAAAGTGTGCCTTCAAGTTCGTGAGAGCTTTAATCACTAGTTTTCTCATAACAAGTGGAAGGTAAACAAAAGCATGAATATACTTGGAATAGAATAAGCTAGTAGGTAGGTATGGTGGACTCTTTGGAATAACTTGGTTTAGGGAGTTGGATGCATGAGTGGAACTCATACTTTGTTGTGGACGCTAGCAAAAGACTGGGAGCGACAAACTAAGAGACCAATAATGGCCATAATCATGCAGAGCGACAAAACATCATTGATCAAAGCATAAAGTGATACTACAAGTTGAAAACTAAAGGATCATAAAGGCTATGGTGACTTGATATAGTCATAACATGGTGTGAGCATGTGCCAAGTCAACCCAAATAAAGCATCAAAGGAGAATACCACTATACTATGCTTTAATATGCTAAAACAACGCATGATTCATCCAAGGCACATTAAGCAATCTCAAATTTTTATAACAAGTCATGATACAGCAAAGAATACTAAGCATAAAGCCCAAACAATATCAAGCATGGCATGACAGAGCATAGGCCACAGTCAAAAACAAGCTCTCTCTACCGCTCAAACATGAGCTTTCCTACTCTTTTCCAAACCAAACCAAACCAAACCAAACTATTTGAACACCAATTCATGAATGAGGGGGTCCAACCAATTTATTCAGAAAACTAAGCAAACAAAGCAAACTAAAAACCAAAACGAAAAACGAAAAAGAAGACGCTCCAAGAACAACACAACTGTGCATGAAACAATAAAAATGAAGTGTTTGGAAGAAACCTGGGATTTTTATTGATAAAGAAGGGGATGCCTTGGGCATCCCCAAGCTTTGACGCTTGTACTTCTTGAATATTTCTTAGGGTGACATGCATGGCATCCCCAAGCTTGAGCTTTAGACCATCCTTCATCTCATTACGCATTCCTTCCATACACCTGAAAATTTTCCTTCATACAAAACTTCACACAATCTCATTAGCAACATTAGTGCACTTAAGATAAATAAGTCTCAAGGTTCAGTTATAACACCAAATAAACTTCCATTAGAACACTAGATACTGTAGCACTTCCCTCAAAAAGCTCAATTCCCCAAAAGAACTCAAGAAGGAACCAACAAGAAGCAAATACAGAAAATGGCAGAAATCTGTCAAAACAGACCAGCAGGTAAAGACGAATTTTTTAGAGGACCTTCTGTTGCTCAAATCAAAACGTGTTGAACTAACGAAAGTTAGATAACAACCTGGGGCAGAAGCACAAACAATTACAGCTCAATCCGACATACAGAGCTCTCTCAGGAATTTGTACGGTGAAGCACAAAAATCTGTTTCGGGACAGCAACTTTCCCAATCATTACTTCACTCTTATTAGAGATTACTCTTGCCACAAAAAGCAAATAAAAAGGATAAGGAGCGGTTATTACTGAAGTAATAACTTCCAAGACTCATCTAAAACTTTTGGGTTATCTCCCAATAAGTACTTTTCTTTAATGCCTTTAAGTTAGGCATAAGCAAAAACTAAAAATGGATAAAATAGAAGTAAGCGGAGATAATCATGGCGAAAACATTGTTTTGTTCAATGAAATCCTTTTGTTAACAAGGTTGATCAGGTCTTGTTACCAAAACAATTTCATATGATACAAAACTTTGTATTCCACTAATGATTATGTTACCTCAACCTTGATAGCAATGGTCCCAATCATAATAGTTTCAAATTTTTCTCTTGGTATGGGACAATATATTTCTCCAACTTGGATGCCCTCAACATGTTCAATTGAAATCAAGCCATAAGTCTATCAATCTTCTTGGGGAAATAGATAGTATGTTCCTTGTCATTGACATTGAAGGTCACCTTCCCTTGATTACAATTAATAACAGCTCCTGCAGTATTTAAGAAAAGGTCTCCCAAGAATAGTAGACATATTATCATCCTTAGGCATCAAAGTTTGAGAGGATGCTCTCATAAGAAATATGAGTTGAAGTAAAAGAGAGCATCAAGAAGCAAATTCAAAACACATTTAAGTCTAACCCACTTCCTATGCATAGGATTCATGTATGCAAATAAATTTGCAAAGAACAAAGTGACAGGCATAGGAAGATAAAACAAGAGTAACTTCAAAACTTTCAGCACATAGAGAGGTGTTTCAATACCATGAAAACTTCTACAACCACATTTTCCTCTCTCATAATAATTTTCAGTAGCCTCATGAAGAAACTCAACAATATAACTATCACATAAAGCATGATTTTCATGATCTACAAGCACTAGAGCTTTATCATAAACATTTTCAAAGGAAACCTCCGGAACATAACATTCATCCTCCTTTAGTAAGCATGGAGGACAATCAAATAATGCAAGGGATAAAGAGTTACTCTCATTAGAAGGTAGGCATGGGTAGCTAATCCATTCTTCCTCCTTTTGTTCATCACTCTCCTCCTCTTTTTCATCTAATGAGATTTCAGGTTCATCAATTTCTTCTTCCATAGGAGCCTGCAAGGCATTAGTCTCTTCCATTTGTGGAAAGCATCTATTAAAATACTCAAGAATATAGCCATTTTCATCCTTGTAATTATCAAAGAAAATTTTAAGCATACCATACACCTCATATTTGTAAGGTGAATCATCAATATTTTCAAGCAAACTAGCAAGTTCAAAAGCACCCTTCCAAGCAGTAAATTCTTCAATTTGTTCCGCATCATAAAAGTCATAAATTCCTTTAGCATAGGAAGATATGGTATCATTATCACTATACTCACATTGAAAAGGGAGGTGTTTATACCTCTTTCTGCAACAAGACTCATCACAACAATAAGTAACATTATAAGTAGAGCACACATTTCTAGCAATGGTATACAATCTATCAATTTGTTCCCATAAGTGTTTCCCTTTTTGTGACAAGCGGTGTTCCTTATAATAATATTTTTGATCTTCCGTGAACCCACCTTGCCAATAAGCTTCAGTTTCAAAGAAACCAACCATTGACAACAAGCATGATAAAGTAATACAATAACAGACCAACAAAAATAACAACTAGAGTAGGGACTAAATTTTTTGTATTTTTGATAAAGAAACAAGCAAACACGGAGAAAGATAAACTTAGCTTGAACAATAGTGAATCCAAGTGAACTTGATAAATAAACCTATGCTCCCCGGCAATGGCGCCAGAAAATAGTCTTGATGACCCACAAGTATAGGGGTGTATCGCAGTATTTTCGACGGAAGTGAAACCCAATTTATTGATTCGACACAAGGGGAGCCAAAGAATACTTATCAGCCTTAACAACTGAGTTGTCAATTCAGCTGTACCTGGAAACAATCTTGCTCACAGCAGTTTATTAGTAGCAACAGTTTTGTAGTAGGAATAGTAAAGTAACAGCAGTAGCAAAGCAAAGACAGTAGTAACAAAAGCAGTAAATAGTGGGATTCGAGTGCGGTAGGCATAGGGATGGATGGACGGACGTTGCATGGATAAGACAATTCACATAGCAATCAGAACATAGGGCAATTGCAGATAAATAAGATAAAGCATCCAAGTACTAGACAATCCTAGGCATGTGTTCCATATATAGTCATACGTGCTCGCAATGAGAACTTGCACAACATCTTTTGTCCTGCCAGCCCGTTTGTAGCGGGGCCTCTAGGGAACTACTGGCAATTAAGGTGATCATTTTAATAGAGCACCGGAGCAAAGCATTAACACTCCGTGAACACATGTGATCCTCACATCAAAGCCTTTCCCTTCCGGCTACCCCGATTTTTGTCACTTCGGGACCATAGGTTCCGGACAACGACGTGTGTATACAACTTGTAGATAAGACCAAGAACAATACTATCATAATGAATCAATAACATGTTCAGATCTGAAATCATGGCACTCGGGCCCTAGTGACAAGCATTAAGCACAACAAAGTCATAAAGAACTAATAGAGATACTAGGCACTATGCCCTAACAATCTGATGCCATTACATGAACGATCTCATGCAATCCCTACCATCCCCATAGCCTACAGCGGGGGATTACTCACTCATAGATGGAGGAAACATGGATGATCAATGAAGATGATGGTGGAGATCGATGGAGATGGCTCCGGGGGCATTTCCCCGTCTAGGCAGGGTGCCGGAACAGAGACTTTCTGTCCCCCGAATCTCCCCTTCGGTGGCGGCGGCACAGCGGAACTTTTCGTGGAAAAACGTCGAACCCCCTAAAGTTTTTAGGTCAGAAGGATTCTTATAGGTGAAAAGGGAGACCGAAGGGGTGCCTGGGGCCACCACACCAGGCCCTGGCGCGGCCAGGCCCAGCCCGCGCCTGGGGGTGTGTGGCCAGCCCCTGTCCCTCCTCCGTCGTGTATTCTGCCTCCGTGAGTCTTCTAGAAAAATAAGCACTTTGGCTTTTGTCCCGTCCAATTCCGAGAATATTCATTTTCTGACTTTCTTGGAACCAAAAACAGCAGAAAATAGGCAGCTAGCACTGTGGCTCTTGTTAATAGGTTAGTCCAAGAAATCATATGGAAAGTACTCCAAAGTTGGAACAAAACACAAGAAAGTAGATAAAAACAAGCATGGAGCATCAAAAATTATAGATACATTTGCAATGTATCAGGCACGAACTGAAAGTAAGTTATACCTGAGGGTCTCAACAAGCATGACGTCCACGAGAGAGATATCGTGAGCCACCACAACTTTGCCGAGACCCAATACCTCAGATTTTGACTTGTCACCATAGGAGACGGTAATGTGATCAAGGTTTGGCCGCATCTCCGTGATGATCTCCTTGCTTCCGGTCATATGACTCGTACAACCGCTATCGAGTACCCATTTAGAACCACCAGAAGCATAGCCCTGCAAGAAAATTACTTCTTGGTTTTAGGTACCCATTTTTCAATGGGTCCTCTCATGTTAGTAACAAGGGTCTTCGGAACCCAAATAGACCAAGGAATGTAACAATCATAAGGCCCTACATAGCTAGCATAAACATCACCATAACAATCACAATATAGTTCAAAGTTAGGATTGTTGATCCCTGCAAAACCATCATGATTAGTCTTGTCATTGGTAATGTTGCTAGTCTTCGATTGAGCAGTCTTGTTCTTCTTCTTATTGTTTTTCTTGCTCTAATCTGATGGGTTCGTAGCATGGAAAACAAAAATTTCTACCGCAAGAACGAACAAAACCCAGATCTAATCTAGACAAAAGCCAAGATCTAATCTATTAGACATGAGCAACGAGATAGATCGGTACTAACCCTCGTAGAACCGAAAGCGTTACGAGATTAGATCTCGTGGATGATGTAGTCGATCACTTGCCGATCTCAAGATCGTGTGGACGATCCTTCCGGCGCCGCGTTCCGGCAGCGCTTCCGCAGACGGTCACACGTGCGGAGTCGAAGCAGACCTTCCTCTCCCCGTTCCAGCGAGCAGCAGAGGTAGTAGATCTTCTCCACGGAATCCCAGCAGCACGACGGCGTGGTGGTGGTGGTGGAGATGAGAATTCTGCAGGGCTTCGCCTATGCCTGTGCAGAAAAAAGGTGGAGGAGAGAGGCGGCTGAGATTGGTTGTTATGAGAGGAGGGGCAAGAGGGGGCGCCCCTCCCTTCTATCTAAATGAGGGAGGCGCGCCTGGGGACGGGGAGTCCTAGTAGGACTCCCCTCCTTGGGCCGGCGGTGGGAAGGGGGGAGGAATCCTCCTCCCCCATGATTCCGTGTCTTGCCCCACTTGGTCTCCTTGATCCCTTTCTTGGTTTTCAAGTAAACCCCAAGAAATCCTCTAGAACCTTCCAGAACATTCCGAAACCTTCTAGAATCTCCATACAAACACTCCGGAACATTTCCTAACTTAGAAAATGATCCCCAATATATGAATCTTATTCTCTGAACCATTCCGGATCTCCTCGTGATGTCCCAGATCCATTCCGAGACTCCGAACAACATTCGGTCTCCAACGCAAATTCCATATCTACTTAAAACAACTTCGAACCTTAAGTGTGTCACCCTACGGTTCGTGAATATGCAGACATGATGAAGACACCTCTCCGATCAATAACCATCAGCGGGATCTGGAGATCCATAAGGGCTCCCACATACTCAACGATTACTTCGTGATCGATAGAACCATTTAACATACGAAACCAATTCCCTTTGTCACGCGATATTCTACTTATCCGAGGTTTGATCGTCAGTATCTTCATACCTAGTTCTTCCTTGTTACTGATAAGTACTCTTTACTCGTTCCATGTTATGTCATCCCTTGTGACCCAGTCACATGCTTGCAAGCTATCTAGATGACATTCCACCGAGAGGGCCCAGAGTATATCTATCCGTCATATGGATGGACAAATCCCAATCTTGGTCTATGCGCTTCAACACATACTTTCAGAATACCCAATGACACCTTTATAACCGCCCAGTTATGAAGCGGCGTTTGATGTCATCAAAGTACCCATCCGGTGATGGTGATTAACATAACCTCATGGTCGAAGGATTAGGTTACTATGTATTTCGAAGCTTATAGCAATACGAACTTAATGACTTGATCTTATGCTACGCTTACTTATGGGTGTGTGTCCATCACATTATTCTCCTAATGATATAACCTTGTTATTAATCACATCCAATGTCCATGATCAGGAAACCGTGATCATCAATTAATCAACAAGCTAGTTTAACAAGAGGCTTACTAGGGACTCTTTTATGTTTACAAAACACACAAGTATTAATGTTTCCAGTTAATACAATTATAGCATGGGATGTAAACATTTATCATAAACATAAAGATATAATAATAACCACTTTATTATTGCCTCTTGGGCATATCTCCAACAGTCTCCCACTTGCACTAGAGTCAATAATCTAGTTAAAAACTTGTGCATTCAACACCTATGGCTTTCTGGTGTTGTATAGACACTATTGCTAGTGGTAAACATAATCTTCGGATCTGACACTTCCAGGTCCGGGTGTATTTGCATGTCCTTGCGTCTCTACGCATTACTCATTCTTCAATGAGATGGCATTGTATAAATTTGGTCCTTTGGTGAGACCTTTAGTTCCTCGGGATTAAATCATGTTGATACAATTGTCATACAATGTATCTTCATAGTATTATCCCGCTATGAACCACACCTAGTTTGATAACAAACTACTTGACGCAAATGCACTCATTTCCTGCTACAATAGCAGTCATATACTTAGCCTTTTGTTGTAGTATCTGTCACAATGTTTTAACTTTGGTACTCAACCAAATCCGTTATGGAACTTCCTTTCCATTACATTGTGCCACCTATAGTTTAAATTGAGATAAACTTAATTTGTGACAAAACTAGTATCAATGTAACAATTTACAATGAACTATTTGTCACCACTATATAAGTAATATATTCTTAGTTCTTCCAAAGATCATAGGAATATCCCTACTATTGTCCAATGATCATCTTATGAGTCATTCTGGTATATGCTCATAACATTTAGAGCATAGGACATATCTGGATGTGTACATCTCAAAGAATGATTGATCAAAATATTCTTGTGATTTCACCAAGTGTCAAAACACTTGAATCTCATGTCAACACACTTGAATCTTGATTCGGTCCTTTCCGTGTGTTAAGAACCTTTCTTGTTGTTTCCATATTGAACTCATTCAACATCTTATCTATGTACATTTGGCAAAACCATATTAGCGCCTCAATCTATCCATATAGACATTGATGCCTAATTCTTGGGTTATGCCTAAGTCTTTCATCGATACGAAATTCTTAACCTGTGTCAATAAAAGATACATCATTGCTAATCAACAATATGTCTTTCACATAATGTATTAGAAATATGTCTTAGCGCTCCCACTTAATTTCTTGCAAAATGCAAACATCTTCATCGTCTCTGATGAAATTAAACCTTTTAACGGTTTCATCACGGTGAAGATTCCAACTCCGCGATGCTCACTTCAACCATTGAAGTTTGCATACTCTTTTAGCATCCTTTGAATTAACAAAACCCTTTGGATCGTGTCATGGACACATCCTAGGTAACCATTCTATTTAGAAGAACTTGTTTTGTTTGTTCAACTACCTTATACCAAAATATATGTAGTGGTTGCTACATTAATCTGTCCAGACTAAATATCGCTATGAAAGATCAAATCTTATCATAGTCAATTCCTTGAACATTGTCGTAAACTCTTTCCGACATGTCGACTATTTCATAGATGTGAAACATCCATGTCTATTTCTTTATAGATCCATATACGAATGTAAGGTCTTGCACCTTTCCAGAGGGTCTTTCAAATTCAAAGCTTGATTTCTCGTGTATGGAATTATCACGGATTTTATGGCTTCAAGCCACTTAACGAAGTCAGGGCCCATCATTGCTTCTTTGCATGTAGTCGGTTCATCATTGTCAAACAACAATGATTTAACTCTCAAATCTTGGCATTTGATTACTTACCCGACCTACTTGGTTCAATAGGAACTTAGATCTCCGTGACCACAACCTTTGAGGCACGTGAGCCATGGGCATTGTTGCTGCCTCCGGGGCACTTACCGATGCTGCGCAACTCAGCACATATTAGCCAAGGTTCAACAACCTTGTCAAAGTTCTATTGTCCTCCCACTTGACTTTTCACCAAAAATTCCTTCTCAAGAAACTCGACACTCTAAGTGACAAACACTTTTGTCTTCGGTGTTATGGAGGAATACCCAATGGTTATTCGAAATAACCTACAAAGACATGCTCATCCGACTTTGGTTATAAACACTTTACTTATGCCTAGCATACCAAAAATTTAAGAAAGGACAACCTGGGTTTTATCCCAAACCATGACTTATATGGTGTCATTTCAACAGATCACGATGGAGCTCTTTTAAGTGTAAAAGCGGTAGTCACCAAAGCTTTAATCTTTAAAATATAATGGCAGTTTTATAAATGACACCTTTGATCTTACCATGTCAAACAAGGTTTCATTTCATATCTTGAACACTCCATACTCCTATGGTGTTTTGGGAAATGCAAATCCATGGAACGATTCCTCAAATCTCAGGTGTTTTGCTAAACTTGTAACTCAAACATCTTTCTTTATGATCCAATCATAATCTTTTTATTTTCTTATTACAATGATTTTCCACTTCATCTTGAAAGTCTTTGAACATTTTCAAATGTTTCATAATTCTTCCTTATTGAGTAAGTATATACATATACTCACTCAAATCTCCGGAGAAAGCATATGAAGTTGAAATCCATCGCCCACGACTACACATAATGGACTATATACATCAATATGTACAAATTCCAATCAACTAGTCATCCGTTCCTCTTTTGGCCTACGAACGGAGTTTTAATTATCTCCAGGAAAGTATCACAAGCGTCATTTGATCAAAATCAAAGACTCCAAAAATCCATAAACATGGAGTTTCTTCATGTATCCCTTTCAATATAATTTAAACGGCGATGTCACTTCGCAAGTGATCTTTCAATCATTTGTCTTGCGACATTTTAGCATTAGTTTTATGGTCGTTATTTCTCCAACCAGACTTGTATATCATCCATCTATTATGGAATACGGTAATTATTTGAACAACCTTTTGTCGTCATAATACCTGATCAAAATAACAATTATTGAAACAAATCTTGAAGGTAAGCTTTGATGTTAACAAGCAACACAACAACCCTTTGTTTGTTTTCGATGAACATCATCACATATTCTCTTGCTAGTTACTTAGGCCATTGCAGTTCATGAATTGTGTTGTCCTATATGACACTTCATACCAACCAATTCGGTATCCAATACCGCAGAACCACATTGTTTAACAACCAAGGAATACATCCATAACATGTATCTTCTATATACCTAAGTTGGATATCTCCAATCTTTTCTTTTCTGCCAAATATTTTATAGATTCTCTTTCAAAAATTCCTTTTCTTTTAAAAGAATCTATCAACATCAATAGTGGTGTCATTCACATGACACATAGTACAAAGTGTGTATAGTCAAATACTAATTCCTTTGGACTTGCACTTTGAAGTGGATCACCTTCATCAAATGTTTGGCATTCTTTCAAAATTCCATTCTTTAGTAATCTTTTAGTGTAGTAAACATTTTTACTTACATCTTCTATTCATCATTATCATGACAACTTTCATGATCAAGCTGCTATAGCTTATAAAGGTGAATTGCGAGTATAATGTTTCTTTTCCAAAACCTTTTGGAGGATTAGGACGACTAGCGTCTCCAACCTTCACAAATTCTCATCAAATATGAGGACATATACTCTATCATGTTGTAACCAACACATTGTTTTAGATATCGCAATACCTTTCACATATGATGGTTTCTGAAACATTGCTTTCAGCTCTTAGATAAACTTGATATTAAAAACAATCTTTTGAGTATCAAGAATCATGGAGGCAAACATGATACATTAGATACTAACACTGGAATTGTTACTCTTGATTTAATACTGTTTATTAAACTTCACAGAGTAAACGGAGTTTGCTGAAAGTTTGCAATATGACTTTTAAACTTTAGACTAACACTCAAAACAATACGGTACCAGTTCGTAAAGAAAATATCCAGAATTTCTATAGTTCTACTATCTCAACTATAACTAAGCGTAAGGTGGTGAACGGATGCCAATGACTACAACAAACTATGCAAATTCACTTTGATTGTGTTTATGATAAATTGAGTTTGACTAATCCAAATTACAAAAGAACTCCCACTCAAAACAACATCCCTCCAGTTGTTTTAGTGATTACATGAACCAAATCCACTACACCAAGTCCAATCATCACGTGAGATGATGTAGCTTCAAAGGCGAACAATCAACATGTTCATCATATCATCCATATGACTCATGCTTTACCTTTCGGTATTCCGTGTTCCGAGACCATGTCTGTACATGCTAGGCTCGTCAAGGTTAACCTTAGTATCCGCATGTGCAAATCTGGCTTGCACCCGTCGTATGGACACGTAGAATCTATCACACCCGATCATCATGAGATGTTTCGAAACGACAAGTCTTAGCAACGGTGCTTACTAAGGACGAACACTTTATTACTTGATATTTAGTGAGAGGGATCATCTTATAATGCTACCGTCGCGATCTAAGCAATACAAGATGCATAAAGGATTAACATCACAGGCAATTCATAATTAGTGTGATATGATATGGCCCTTTCTTCTTATGCCTTCGATCTCCATCTCCAAAGCACGGACATGATCTCCATCATCACCAGCATTGCGTCAAGGTCTGTGGCACCGCTTCATGGTTGTCCATCATCACTAGCAACTATTACAACTACTTGGAACAAAGCTATTACAAGATGAATAGACACGTAGGTCTTAACAGAATTAAAGACAACCATTAGGCTCCTGCCGGTTGCCATATTACAACAAGGATCATTGCATACATCAAATACAATCGCAATCACATGTAGGCCATATCACATCACAAAACCCCTGCAAAAACAAGTTAGACGCCTCAAATTTACTTTGCAAGTTTTACGTGGCTTGGGGCTTTCGACTAAGAATGCATCTTACCTACGAAACTGAACCACAACGTTGATACAAGTGCTATCAAGTGCAAAGTGTAGATTTGATCTATACTATGATGGGAGAGACAGACACCCGCAAAGCCACTTGTGCAAAACGAGTTGCACGTCAAGCGTGGAGCAAGTCTCATGTACGATGACATGTAATGTTAGCCCGAGCCGCTTCATCCCACCATACCGCAAGATGCAAAGTACACACATAGCAAAAGACGGCACGAGCACCAACGCCCACAACCTCACTGTGTTCTACTCGTGCAATAGATCTACGCATAGACAAGGCTCTGATACCAATGATGGGTTCGTAGCATGGAAAACAAAAAATTTCTACCGCAAGAACGAACAAAACCCAGATCTAATCTAGACAAAAGACAAGATCTAATCTATTAGACATGAGCAACGAGATAGATCGATACTAACCCTCGTAGAACCGAAAGCGTTACGAGATTAGATCTCGTGGATGATGTAGTCGATCACTTGCCGATCTCAAGATCGTGTGGATGATCCTTTCGGCGCCGCGTTCCGGCAGCGCTTCCGCAGACGGTCACACGTGCGGAGTCGAAGCAGACCTTCCTCTCCCTGTTCCAGCGAGCAGCGGAGGTAGTAGATCTTCTCCACGGAATCCCAGCAGCACGACGGCGTGGTGGTGGCGGTGGAGATGAGAATTCTGCAGGGCTTCGCCTATGCCTGTGCAGAAGAAAGGTGGAGGAGAGAGGCGGCTGAGATTGGTTGTTATGAGAGGAGGGGCAAGAGGGGGCGCCCCTTCCTTCTATTTAAATGAGGGAGGCGCGCCTGGGGAGGGGGAGTCCTAGTAGGACTCCCCTCCTTGGGCCGGCGGTGGGAAGGGGGCAGGAATCCTCCTCCCCCACGAATCCATGTCTTGCCCCACTTGGTCTCCTTGATCCCTTTCTTGGTTTTCAAGTAAACCCCAATAAATCCTCTAGGACCTTCCAGAACATTCCAAAACCTTCTAGAATCTCCATACAAACACTCCGGAACATTTCCTAACTTAGAAAATGATCCCCAATATATGAATCTTAATCTCCGGACCATTTTGGATTTCCTCGTGATGTCCCGGATCCATTCCGAGACTCCGAACAACATTCGGTCTCCAACGCAAATTCCATATCTACTTAAAACAACTTCAAACCTTAAGTGTGTCACCCTACGGTTCGTGAATATGCAGACATGATGAAGACACCTCTCCGATCAATAACCATCAGCGGGATCTGGAGATCCATAAGGGCTCCCACATACTCAACGATTACTTCGTGATCGATAGAACCATTTAACATACGAATCCAATTCCCTTTGTCACGCGATATTCTACTTATCCGAGGTTTGATCGTCAGTATCTTCATACCTAGTTCTTCCTCGTTACTGATAAGTACTCTTTACTCGTTCCATGTTATGTCATCCCTTGTGACCCAGTCACATGCTTGCAAGCTATCTAGATGACATTCCACCGAGAGGGCCCAGAGTATATCTATCTGTCATATGGATGGACAAATCCCAATCTTGGTCTATGCGCTTCAACACATACTTTCAGAATACCCAATGACACCTTTATAACTGCCCAGTTACGAAGCGGCGTTTGATGTCATCAAAGTACCCATCCGGTGATGGTGATTAACATAACCTCATGGTCGAAGGATTAGGTTACTATGTATTTCAAAGCTTACAGCAATACGAACTTAATGACTTGATCTTATGCTACGCTTACTTATGGGTGTGTGTCCATCACATTATTCTCCTAATGATATAACCTTGTTATTAATCACATCCAATGTCCATGATCACGAAACCATGATCATCAATTAATCAACAAGCTAGTTTAACAAGAGGCTTACTAGGGACTCTTTTATGTTTACAAAACACACAAGTATTAATGTTTCCGGTTAATACAATTATAGCATGGGATGTAAACATTTATCATAAACATAAAGATATAATAATAACCACTTTATTATTGCCTCTTGGGCATATCTCCAACATTATCTTGGGTATGTAACCAAGACCTTCTTTACTATTGTTTGTCCTTTGCCTGCTCAGTATCTCATCAATAACCCCTTTACCTTTGTGTTGAGAACTTCTTGCAAGATCTTCTTTTCCAAAGGATGAACTGGAGGTACTTGGCTCTTCCAAAGATACTCGAGCTTCCTCTTCCTCTTCCAAGGCATTCTTCAAAGAAGCTATCTCCAAGGCATCTTCTCTTTCAATTATGCCCTTTTCTTCAAGGAGATCTTCGGCTTGAGCAAGTTGACTCATAAGAGTATCAAAATGGAGTTTGTGCTCACCTTGTAGGTTAGTGAAAAAAGTATCCAAGGCAATAACTTCTTCTTTCATTTCAAGACTGTCATGATCATCCATATCCAAAATTATGTTAGTCTTAGGAAAAGAAGAGCTAGAAGTTGATACCTCGGATCCTCTTGCCATTAGACAAGTGGCATTGTTGTTGATGGCGTTCTCGTTCGGCGAGTCGAAGAGAGAGGAGGGAGTCGATGTGGTGGCTATAGCAGCCACTTCGCGGGAACTATCATCATCCTCTTCATCTTCACTTGTGGAGGAGTATTCCTCTTGAGCTACAAGTACAATCTTGGGTTACTTCTTGAAAGGGCCATTCTTCTTAATAAACGTCTTCTTCTTAGGAGCTTTAGATTTCTCTTTAAGAATGAGCCTGCCACCATTGTCTTCTCTATTTTGATATGGACACTCGGCTACAAAGTGCATTCTATCTCCACAGTTGAAGCAAGTTCTCAATCTTGGGCCACTTTCTCTTCTTCCATTTGACCCGTTCTTGCGCTCAAGTTCAGACTTGGCTTTGGCAGGGTCCTTCCAAAAGTTCCTTGCATAGAATGCCATGTACTCACCATGAGCACGTTTGACCTCATCGGGGCAGTCCATGGACACCCCCTCAAAAGCTCCTTCATCTTCCTCTTGCTCAACAACATTGGCTTTGAGATCCACATTGACACCCTTTTGCATTCAAATGGCCCGAGCACGGACATCTTCAGCATTCTTTGCCGCCACTTTGAATGACGCCATTTCTTGCATGACTTTGTTGGATGTCATTTGATGGTATTTGTGTCTACCTTGCAGGCTCTTCAAATCCGTTGGCTCGAAAGGCATTAAGGCACTCACATACTTTCTTTTTATCCATGCATCATCAATGTGAGTGGCCCCATGCTTCCGAAATGTTGTTGCGATGCCCTTGTGTCTTCTATACATGTCCTCATGGTTTTCACTATCCAACATGTAGAATCCCTCAGCTTCATTACTAAGGGCATCATACCTGTTTCTTCTCATGCTTTCATTTCCAACGAAAAGGTCCATAAGAGCATCCCACGCCTCTTTAGTTGTGTTGAGATGTTCAATGTGTGGTATGTCCTTGGGACCCACACCCAGCTATATCATATGAAGAGTGGTGGCATTCAACTGGCTATCCACAACTTCCCTTCTCGTTAGATTGGTTTGATCTCCAATATGAAGACCTTCTTCAATAATCCTCCACAATTCAATAGAGGAGCTGAAAACATGAGATTTCATTAGGAATTGCCATTGGTTAAAAGAGGATGCAGTGAGCTTGGTGGATCACCCCTATTGTTTATATGAGGATGAGGGATAGGTGGGTCGGGGGAATATACGTGGCAAACCTCACTATATTCCTCCTTACCACTTCCCTTTTTGGAGGTGGAACCATTTAGTTTTTCACCTTCCACGTCATCATCCTTGGATCCGGTGTTACCCTTTTCCTTAGATGATGGTGTGGGAGCCTCAGAGGAGGATGGAGATGGGGCTATGGATGATGTAAGGCGAGCAATCATTTGATTCATCTCCTCCATCTTGGCCTCAAAGGATTTCAACAAGGTTGTTTCCAACGACTTGAGATCATCCATTGTGACCTTATCCACAGCCTCATTTCCATCATCCTTGGTACCCATACTACTCTTAGGCGGTTAAGCCTGAATTAAGAGCCGGGGCTCTAATACCAATTGAAATGGATCGTACGGGCACCTAGAGGGGGGTGAATAGGTGCTACACCAATTTTTAATTCTTTTTCAATTTTAGGCTTAGCACAAAGGGTAAATTCTCTAGATAAACTATTGGGTGGAATTTCCCTATATGCAAACCTATCTACTAGCGAGTAAAGAGCGAGTGGAAGAGGAACGAGTAAACCAAAGTGAAGCACGCGGAGACACAGGATTTGTTTGACCGCAGTTCCTTCCTTGTTAAGGGAAGTACGTCTGTGTTGGAGGGGTGGGCGGTACTAAGACCACCACGCCACAAAAGGCCTCACCCTATTCTCCGATGGATCTCTCCACAACAGGCCTGATCCACCTTCCACTATAGGTACCCTTCGAGGCGGGCACCGACGCCTTTACACAACTAGTGGGGCAACAACTCCACAACAACTTGGAGGCTCCCGAAATGACAACAAGCTGCCACAAAAACAAACTTATCAAATACAATGAACAAGATCTAGGTATTGACAAGAATACTAGATCAAGGATTTCTCCAAGTGAATGGAGAGGAGTTGAAGCGCTTGATTCTTGATGATGATGATGAACTTCTCCTCCTTCAATTCCACCAAAGATCAAGACCTTCGGGTGGTTGAAGTGGGAGATCGAGAATGAGAGCTCTTGCACAAAGTCCGGTCAATTTCGAATGAATCAAGAGTTCTGAACGTTGGGGAAGAAGGGGTATTTATACCCCCCTTTAGAAACAAGCCGTTGCAACCTTTGGGGGCCGGATTATCCGGCCCAAGGGAGGGTCGGATTATCCGGTCTGGGGAAACACCGCCCCTGACTCGGAATATCCGGCAGATAATCCGCCCCCTCTCAGAGCATCACGCCGAGCTTGCCCTTGATCCACTTCCGGGGGCCGGATTATCCGGTCCTATGCGTAGGCCGGATTATCCGGTCTGGGGAAGAAAAACCACCCCAGTTCGGATTTTCTGGGAGAAAATCCGACTGGATACCGAGCGACGCACCTTGGCTCCTTTTGCTTGAAAACTGGGGGCCGGATTATCTAGCCTGGTGAGGAAAAACCGCCCCAGTTCGGATTTTCTGGGAGAAAATCCGACCAGGTACCGAGCGACGCACCTTGGCTACCTTTGAGCGATGGGGTAGGCCAGATTATCCGGCCCTTGGTGGGGCGGATTATCCGACCCCCCCCCCCCCCCCCCTCAAAACTTCCTGCACACTTAGCACACATGAAAAGTCTCCATAGTATTGTTATCTAACACGCAAAACATAGGAAAACATGAAATGTTCTTTCAACGGGGTACATGTAGACCAAAAGTACGGCATCACAATAGTGGATCTCAACAATCTTGCGTACATGGATGAACCATTCGTCCTAGCCAACGATGTGGCTCAGGTTTTCTATGTGAAGGAGATGTCTACCAAACCGAGAAAAAGGAAAGATAAGCAAAAGAGTACAGAATACGGTGAGCCAAAGCACCACATAGTTCTTCCAGGGAAAAGAAACATCGTGGGAGTGGATGACAAGACAGACATGTCAGAAGATAAGTTTCATGAAATTCTGCCCTTCAAAGTGAAAACTGAGCCAAGCATCCTATTAAATGATGAAGATTCTCCATGGCTACAGTGCAGAAGAAAACCACAAGACTAGATGTTGGTGATGTGTAATAATGTATTAAACCTTTTATTTGAGACATAAATCTATGTAATGTATTAAACCTTTTATTTGAGACATAAAGGTCCCCTTTCATGTAATACATCTTGCTCAATCAAACTAGACATTGACAACCGGGTTCTGAGCCGTGGGAGGTGATCACCCAAAGATAAGGAACCATCACAAGAGAAGGAACCCACAAATACTAAGGATACATAGCACAACTGAAAATTAAGATACATAGCACAACTAAAAATTAAGAAACATGCCTAATGTTGGAGTGATTCAGTCATGCTCCTGCCTAGCCCTGTAATACGCGCCACTGTAGTCGTCGTAGTCACTGGTGCTGGCGTCGCTGTCGTCGTCGGGGTCGCCGTAGTCGAACCTTGAAGGTTGGGCACGCGTGGGCTGGATTTGAGGGTACCGCAGGCGGGGTTTATTGCCGGTCGTGTTGTAGGCCATGACACTCTGGAGAGTCCGACCGCGCCACCACAGCCGAGGGCCGGCCTCGTTGAAGTTCGAAGGAGGTGGACCGTCCTCCTCGTGCCTGGCGAGCGCCCTCTCACGCCAATTGATGAAGAAGGCTTCCAAAGTCGGGAAATAGTCGGGATGCCAGTTGGGATTCCTACGCTACTCTGGCGTGAGCTCGAGGTAGTAGTGGTTTGTGATGGCCATCCGACGCTCCACACCTAGAGGGACAGGAGGGACCGGCATGCCTCCGGTGCTCAGCATCCAGCCAGTGGGGACGCGGTAGCCCGGTGGGCAGGGGTAGTTCGAGGCGCAAAGCGCCTCCGCCTCCCGGGTGGTTAGAGATACGATGGAAGCCATGGGAAGAGAATGATGAGTCTAGATGTGATATGTAAATGGAGGCCAAGTGTACATATATATACTGAATAAATGGCGGGAGGACAGAGGTGGGAACCGGTGGAAAGCACGGGAACGCAGTGGCACGGGAAACTTTCATCCCGGATGGGGGCTCAAACCGGGACAAAAGATGGGGGGCCTTATCTAGGGGAAGCTTATCTGGGAGGGACTTATCTGGGGGTGGCTAACCTTTAGTACCGGCTGGTGGGTGCAACCGGGACTAAAGGTGGTTTTTGTGTCATCTAGCAAAACTTTCGGTGGGATAAGGACGCGTGGGTGGACGCACTGCTCAATGAGATAAAGCATGTAGCACACGACGCCCTGTCGGAGGAAGAAGACAAAGTAGAAGCGGCGCCGTGCCTATAAAAGGAGCATCGATACGCCATGGCAAGCAACTCAACAAGCCAACATGGATGGAGAGTTTCATCCCCATGGATGGAGGAAAGGGTTGGGAAATCTCCCGTGGCGGAACTTCTCGAAGATGCCCTTGGTGCACACGCCCTATGGCATCTTCGGAAGTTTCGCCTCAGAAAATATTTTCCTGCTAGCCCGTGAAAGACTCCCCATGGATGGAGGAAAGGGTTGGGAAATCTCCCGTGGTGGAACTTCTCGAAGATGCCCTTGGTGCACACGCCCTATGGCATTGATACGTCCAAAACGTATCTATTTTCCCGAACACTTTTGCTATTGTTTCTCCTCTAAATTTGTGTGATTTGGATGCAACTAATGCGGACTGGCGCTGTTTTCAGCAGAATTGCCTTGGTGTCTACTTTTTGTGCAGAAAACCAACTATCAGGAAAAATCCCGGAAAATATGCCAAAAATCCTATTTCACCCGAAGACTCCAGGAGCCAGAATATGAGACGGAGAGGAGCCCTGGGGTGGCCACACCACCTGGTGGCGCGGGCCAGGCCAGGCGGTGCTAGGGGGTGGTGTGGGCCCCCCAGGCACCCCCTCGGCCTCTCTCTTCGCCTATAAGCGCCCTGTTACTCTGCTATTCCTACTACAAAACTGTTGCTACTGATAAACTGCTGTGAGCAAGATTGTTTCCAGGTGCAACTGAATTGACAACTCAGTTGTTAAGGCTTATAAATATTCTTTGGCTCTCCTTGTATCGAATCAATAAATTGGGTTTCACTTCCCTCGAAAATACTGCGATACACCCCCTATACTTGTGGGTCATCAAGACTATTTTCTGGCACCGTTGCCGGGGAGCATAGCTTTATTTATCAAGTTCACTTGGATTCTCTATTGTTCGCTGCTACCCATTCATCATGGGTAAGTCTCGTGATGGTAAGGTTCCTAAGAAGCTTGGAGACCCAGGGATTCCAACTATCCCTTCCTCTATTAAGAACAGTTATGTTAGAACTGCTTTGTGTGATTTGGGAGCTGGAGTTAGTGTTATGCCTTTTTCTCTCTATAAGAGGCTTCAGCTTGAAAAATTGATACCAACTGATATATCTTTGCAAATGGCTGATAAATCTACCACTATTCCTGTGGGTATATGTGAGGATGTACCTGTTCAGGTGGCTCATAATTTCTTGATATTAACTGATTTTGTTGTGCTTGAAATGCCTGAAGATGATAATATGTCTATTATTCTTGGGAGACCTTTTCTTAATACTGCAGGAGCTGTTATTAATTGTAATCAAGGAAAGGTGACCTTCAATGTTAATGACAAGGAACATACTGTCTATTTACACAAGAAGATTGAAAGGACTTATGGCTTGAATTCAATTGAACATGTTGAAGGCATTCAAGTTGGAGAAATATATTGTCCCATACCAAGAGAAAAATTTGAAACTATTATGATTGGGACCATTGCTATCAAGGTTGAGGTAACATAATCATTAGTGGAGTACAAAGTTTTGTCTCATATGCAATTGTTTTGGTAGAAAGACTTGATCAACCTTGCTAACAAAAGGATTCCATTGAGCAAAACAATGTTTTCATTATGATTATCTCCATTTATCTCTATCCTTTGCATTTTAGTTTTTGCTCGTTTAGTTTTCCTTGTGTTGTTAGTTGCTTGCATGCTAGAACTTTTGTAGTTCTAGCCTTGTTTTGTCCTTGCATCATGTTTCCAAAAGAAAAAAAATCTGTCTGTCAGAAAAATCATTCTCCTTTTTCTGAAAAATGCCCAAAAATAAAGTGTCTCGAAAAATTCCAGAAAATTCATATTAAATTTTTACATGAAAAAGGGGCAGAGGAGTACCTGGTAGGTACCAGGGGGCCCACCAGGCAAGCACACCATGTGGTGGCATAGCCAGCCCTGGGTGGCGCCATGCCCTGGTGTGGGCCACCCCTGGCCCCCCACTACCTCTCTCACCTGCCACTTTCTTCTCTCTCCCGAGTAAGCTCCAGTGCATAGCTCAAAATCACGTTATTTCTGTGGTTGCTCTCGATTTCTTCGATCTCCTTGCTCAGCCCATCTTTCTTGCTGAAATTTGGAGCATTTGTTCTCTGGTATGTGACTCCTCTCCTTGTCCAAGTAGATTTGTGTTTAGTGGATTATATGTTGAGTATTTTGCTGCTATAGGTGGCTGGTTATGAGAGCTTGTAAGCTTGTTTGATGCTTAGACATATAGTTTTGATGCATGTTTAGGCCTCTTGCAAGTCCCTATGAGTAGAATCCTTCATTATATTTACTTTGCAATCACTTGTTTAATAGGTGTTTAAATTTCAGAATACCAAGCATGAACAACCGTACTTTTGGAGAGATATTTGAGAGTGATGCACCTAGGAGGTCGAGGCCCTCAAGAACAACCTCTCAAGCTAGGCCATCATACAATGAAGACCTCATTGCAACACGCATTGGTAGTGAAAGGGATGATGGAGATGCTGACCCATCCTCTTTTCCTTGTTTTACTTTCTTACATGCTGCAGGTATTCTTGATGATTTCTTGCTACTGATTGAGAGGGTTGGTTTGACCTCTTATATGCAAGATGAGAGTGCACAATACGCTATACTCACCAAAACTTTTGTTGAGAGATTCTCATTTACTAACACACCCTATCAATCTACTGTCTCTTTTAAAATCTATGATATGCCCTTCACCATGCCTTTGGAGAGATTTTGCAGTATTGTAGGTGTGCGTATGACTGGGACCGTGAATAAAATTCAAGGGAGGCCCGCTGATTTGTTGGAGCTATACCGATGGGTGACCAATGATGATGACCGTGTGGCGCAGCGCAGAAAGATAAGAAATATCCAACTCCCTGCTCTTAGATACTTTGCATATTATCTTGCCACTAGTGTTTTGGGTAGGGAGAACACTAGTAATATTTCCAACTATCATTTAGCATTCCTTGCTTCTGCGCTTAACAATGATACTCGGTACAATCTTGGCTCTCTTATTGCTCGCCGCCTAGCTGCTAGGGGGCCTATCTATGGGGGCATCATTGCCTCGCGTGTAGTCAATGCGTTAGGTCTTTCAGTAGATCCCGATGATGCTATGCTAGCACCACAGAGGCTCGACCTTGTTGCCATGAAAACTCATCACTTTGTCACTACTACCTCTGATTTGAACAATCTAGTATATAGGATGCTTTTCACTGACGGGGATGAAAGGGAGATCCTTTTGCCACAGCCTGCTTTGTTTAGTGTTGACAGGAGACCATGGTCGCGCTCCAAGGAGGAGGTGGACGAGCAGCTTCGCTTGCTAGGTTTCCATGAGCAGCACCAGGAGGATGTGCCCTCCTACGATTACTCCGCGCACTACGGAGGGACGTACTCGAGCTCGCACTAGGATGAGGGTACTTCCTCGTCGTACCACGGTGATACCTCATCCTGGCCAGCTTGGGATTGATACCCACTTAGGCCAAAAGCCTAAGCTTGGGGGGAGGTACGCCGACACCGCACTCATCTCTATATCATGTTGAATTGGTACTTTGTATATTCATGTTTTCGTTCTCTTTTTAGTTTTCTTTTTCTTTGCTGTTGCTTTCTAAAAACACAAAAAGACCAAAAATATTTCTGTTGTTTCTCTTTGGTTTGCTTCTTCTTTTTGCCTTGGTTTGCTTTTCCCTTTTTTGCTTTGTTTGAACTATTAGAAAAACCCAAAAAGATTTTTGCTTTGCTTGTTTTTCTCTTTTGGTTCTTGTTTAAAAATCGGAAACACCAAATTTTTTTGTCGTGCTTCTTTGGTTTTTGTGAGTTTGCTACAGGGTTCAGCAGTTCTCAGTGGAATATTGGTTTTCATATTATTATTCAAGCCACACAAGTGAAGAGCAATAATGGGATTAATGACAACTTGAGGCGTGGTAAGAGGCTGGTAACAAACTCTATTTGTTTTCATTTTTGTACATATACTCATCACTGTGGGCATGCTTAGTCCGTTCATGTAGAGTGTATGTTTTCTTTGGTTGCTTAGTAGTTCTTGATTTCTTATGATTAGCTCCAGCTTGCTAATAGTTTGTAGCATGTCTTATGAATGTTTGCTTGCATTACTCTATTCATAAATTGGTATGACACCATGGTATCCTCCTATGAATGTTTCATTTGATTGACTTGGCGCATGCTCACGCATGCACATGACTATAATAATCAGTTAAGCCTCGATGAATTATTTTGCTTTGAGGATCTTGAATCACTTTCATGCCATGAGTAGTCCTGTTTTATTACAAGCATGATAATGACAGCTATTGCTCTCTCGTTTGTCGCTCCCTTACTATTGCTAGCCTTCACTTTCACTGAGTATGTTTTACTCAAGTTCCTAACTCCCTAAACCAAACATTTCCAAAGTGTCCACCATACCTACCCATTAGCATCATTTGCTACCTCCGTGCATATTCAATGTGCCTTATTTTCTTCCGAATAAAATGTTTGCTTGTTATGGGAAAATTAGTTAGTAAAGCTCTCAAGAACTTGATGGCACACTTTATTTTCCGCACTTAATAAACCTGAACCATTGTGAACTCTCCATGAAAGTTATATGCTTGCAAATTATAGGCTGGGGATTAGCAGAACTGTGCTGTCACGAGGAACGCTTTCAACACTTGTAAATATATACCCAGTTGATACCTTGCTCTTTTATTTGCGGATGTCGTCGGTGTGAAATAAAAGGGGAGCTTGTAAGTCCATGGAGTTATGTATGTGTGTTAGAGAAACGCCTGGGCCGCTGGTCTAATCCATGCTGACATGGTGGAAACCTACAGCGTAACCATAATGATATCTATGAAGCATTCTTCTTATAAAAAGAGAGAGATAGCTATTGAGAAAAGGAAAAAAAGAGTTTTATGAAAAGAGGAAAGAGAAAAAAAGCACCATTTTCCCATGGTAAATAAGAAGATTGCTGAGATACTCATTGTCTGCTTGCCTTGCCATTTTGATATGGGGATTCTTCCGTATCATCGGGCAAGGGGTACCCCGTTGGTGGTTCTCAATGATACGCACATACTAACGATGACAAGAACTTACCGATAACTAAAGTTGAGTAGCATGAGGAGCGGCCCTCGTACTCAAAGGACTTGGAATTTTCAGTTTATAGTCTGTCAAGCATATAACTCAGATGGACCTCACTTTCACCTTAACCACTTTAAAGATGCTTATGACAGGGGCAATGAGAGCTCAAAGCTAATGAGTACCATACTTTCAGCATTTGGAAGCCTTTCAAAATTATTGAAAACCTTTTTCTTCTACTTGTTGAGTCTCCACATATTCTTTGAGCACCTTCTTGAGAGCATAGTTGTCATTCTTTGTGTTTGTTCCATTACTTGATTATTTGTGTTATGACTTTGATGCTTGTATCTTTGATATCTTTACTTCTAGTCATCACTTGAACTTCAGAGGTGCCTTGGCATTCATAATCAAACGATAGCGAGATACCACTCTATCATACCTTTTTATGAGCATTGTAATGCTGCTTATGTTTATGCTTCATGCTACTTATTATTCTTGAGTTGGAATATCCTCATAGCTTGCAATGACTATTAAGTAGACTTAGTTGCATGCTCTTTATTATGAACTGTCTAAGTAGTTGATCACATTGCTGAGAATATTTACATCATATGAAGCAAATGTGTTCATGAAAGTTCTTTTATCGCACTCAGTTTTCAACTGAATTGCTTGAGGACAAGCAATAAGCTAAGCTTGGGGGAGTTGATACGTCCAAAACGTATCTACTTTCCTGAACACTTTTGCTATTGTTTCTCCTCTAAATTTGTGTGATTTGGATGCAACTAATGCGGACTGACGCTGTTTTCAGCAGAATTGCCTTGGTGTCTACTTTTTGTGCAGAAAACCAACTATCAGGAAAAATCCCAGAAAATATGCCAAAAATCCTATTTCACCCGAAGACTCCAGGAGCCAGAATACGAGACGGAGAAGAGCTAGGGGGTGGCCACACCACCTGGTGGCGCGGGCCAGGCCAGGCCGTGCCAGGGGGTGGTGTGGGCCCCCCAGGAACCCCCTCGGTCTCCCTCTTCGCCTATAAGAAGCCTTCTGACCTAAAAACTCTGGGGGTTCGACGTTTTTCCAGAAGGAGTTCCGCTCCGCCGCCACCACCAGATTCCACGAAACAGCACCAGAAACTCCGTTCTAGCACCCTGTCGGGACATGGAATTGGAGGAGATCATCGCCATCATCATCACCATCGCTTCTCCATCGACCATCCATGTTTCCCCCATCTATGAGTGAGTAATCCCCCGCTGTAGGCTATGGGGATTGGATGAGATCGTTCATGTAATGGCATCAGATTGTTAGGGCATGGTGCCTAGTATCTTTTATTAGTGTTTTATGACTTTGTTGCGACTTGTTGTGCTTAATGCTTGTCACTAGGGCCCGAGTGCCATGATTTCAGATATGAACATGTTATTGATTCATTATGATAGTATTGTTTTTGGTATTATCTACAAGTTGTATACACACGTTGTTGTCCAGAACCAATGGCCCCGAAGTGACAGAAATCGGGATAACCGGAGGGAATGGCTTTGATGTGAGGATCATATGTGTTCACGGAGTGTTAATGCTTTGCTCCGATGCTCTACTAAAAGGAGCACCTTAATTGCCAGTAGTTCCCTTGAGGCCCCGCTGCAAACGGGCTGGCAGGACAAAAGATGTTGTGCGAGTTCTCATTGCCAACACGTATGACTATATATGGAACACTTGCCTAGGATTATCTAGTACTTGGATGCTTTATCTTATTTATCTGCAATTTCCCTATGTTCTGATTGCTATGTGAATTGTCTTGTCCATGCAACGCCCGTCCATCCATCCCTGTGCCTACCGCACTCGAATCCTACTGTTTACTGCTATTGTCACTGCTGTCTTTACTTTACTACTGTTGCTACTTTTCGATTCCTACTACAAAACTGTTGCTACTTTTCTATTCCTACTACAAAAATGTTGCTACTGATAAACTGCTGTGAGCAAGATTGTTTCCAGGTGCAGCTGAATTGACAACTCAGTTGTTAAGGCTTATAAATATTCTTTGTCTCCCCTTGTGTCGAATCAATAAATTGGGTTCCACTTCCCTCGAAAATACTGCGATACACCCCCTATACTTGTGGGTCATCAGGCATCTTCGGAAGTTCCGCCTCGGAAAATATTTTTCTGCTAGCCCTACATATATAGTGAGAAATGGCGGGAAGTCAGAGGAGGGAAGCAGTGGAAAAGGCTGGAAGAAAACGGGCGGGAAAAAATAAGGCAGGGTAGACAATCCGGGGCCCCCGGTCTAGGGTTTCGCCGGAGGAAGACCACCAGAGCATCGGAATCACAAGAAAATGGCAAAATGGTTAATAGTTTGACAAGTTAGAATAATTATTTTATAAAACAGAAAATTGATTTGAATTGCTTATTCAAATTCAAACACTTTTTATGTTAAAAATTTAGTGAGATTCAAAAATATGCAAAATACAATAGTTAATGGATTTTTAAATTGAAAATGGCAAAATGGTTATTAGTTTTACTAGTTAGAATAATTATTTTATAAAACAAAAAATAGATTTGGATTAATTATTCAAATTCAAGAACTTTTCATGTTGAAATTTTTCTCAAATTCATAAGTGTGCAAAAACTGTAAAATGCAAATGTTTAAAAAATATGCTAATTGATTTTTTTTAAACAGGCGCCCCCTTGGGGTGAAAATTTTGAAAAAAGAACCTTTAGTCCCGGTGCGTGCTACTCACCGGGACTAAAGGTGTGGCGTTGGCGCGCGCGCGTTGGGCGGTGCCGAAAACCCTTTAGTCCCGGTGGGTGGCACGCACCGGTTCTAAAGGGGGGGACCTTTAGTCCCGGTCAGTATAACGAACTGGGACTAAAGGACTAAAGGTCCCCCACCTATATATTTGGCGCGCCCCTTCTTCTCCCCACGAAGAGCACCCCCACGCGCGAGGACGACCTGACGCCGGCAGGCTGCCCGATTCTCCGGCCGCCGCCACTCACTCCAGCCGCCACCGCCACTGCCACTCCAGCCGCCGCGCGCGCGCCCCCGTCCAGAGGTACCTCGCTCCCCCTCCCCTTCGCTCCCCCGTCCGGCTACGCGACGGCGCGGCGGCGCCGGCCACTATGGGCGAGCAGGCCGGGCCGCCCCTCCCCTTCGCTCCCCCGTCCGGCTAGGCGGCTACGTGGCGGCGCGGGCGATGCGGCTGCGGCGGCGCCCCCTGCCGGCCAACTTCTTCTATGTTTTTTCCTTTTTTTATTTTGTAGTATATAGTTAATTATTATTTAGTAGTGTATTTGTAATAGTAGTGTATTTGTAATATTATTTAGTAGTGTATTTGTAATAATTATTTAGTAGTATATAGTAGTGTATTTGTAATATTATTTAGTAGTGTAATATTATTTTGTAGTGTATATAGTTGTAATTCTTTAGTAGTATATTGCATTATAGTAGTATATTATAATATTATTTTGTAGTGTATATAGTTGTAATATTATACTAGTATATTGTAATAGTAGTATATTGCATTATAGTAGTATATTGTAATATTATAGCAGTGCTCGCGGGCCGCCGCACTTAGGGTTAGGGTGCTGGTGCTCGCGGGCCCCCGCACTTAGAGTTAGGGTGGTGGTGCTCGTGGGCCCCCGGACTTAGTGTTAGGGTGGTAGTGCTCGCGGGCCCCGCACTTAGGGTTAGGGTGGTAGTGCTCGCGGGGCCCCGCACTTAGGGTTAGGGTGGTGGTGCTCGCGGGCCCCCGGACTTAGGGTTAGGGTGGTGGTGCTCGCGGGCCGCCCGGAGATAGGGTTAGGGTGGTGGTGCTCGCGGGCCCCCAAAGATAGGGTTAGGGTGGTGGTGCTCGCGGGTCCCCGGACTTAGGGTTAGAGTGGTGGTGCTCGCGGGCCCCCGAAGATAGGGTTAGGGTGCTGGTGCTCGCGGGCCCCGGGACTTAGGGTTAGAGTGGTGGTGCTCGTGGGCCCCCGGAGATAGGGTTATGGTGGTGGTGCTTGCGGGCCGCCCAGACTTAGGGTTAGGGCATCACTAGAATTTTGCTATTGTTTAGTATTATTGTAGCAAATTGCGTGTTCATATTATTGTTTAGTATTATTTTATGCAGCATTATTGAATGAAAAATGTTATTGTGTGCATTTTGTAGAAAACTATGGATCCAATCTAGAGAGACCTAGCACAGGAAGAAATTCTCGAGGATATGATCAATGACACCCCCCATGTTAATCCACCCGAATCTCCGTCGATTTATCTGAACCCATCTGTTGAGGGAGAGGAGGTCGACCGAAATGATGAAGGAGAAGCCGACGGCTCCGGTGGTGGAGAAGCCGACGGCTTCGGTGGACCCTTAACGAAGTTCGGCGAGGTATATATATGAAGTCTGGTGATCAGTAGATGCATTAACTGAGTTGTATATATATAAATTGACGAATGTTTCTTCTCTTAGGCCTCCACATCGAGCAAAAAATATTCCAAACGAGGCCCGGCCAAAAAGTTGGACGCATCTACGCGTTATACAATTACGATGGTATCACCACGGGGTGAACCGTTGGAACCCGAAAAGGCTAAAACTGTATTTAAACAACAATGCGGAGTTATGGTTAGGGATCGCATCCCGATCACCGTTCGAGAGTGGAATAAGACCAAAGGGGTGAAAGAGGGTGAGTATGTCGCCGACAGGTGCAAAGAGGGTCTTTCGAATGACCTCATGACACATTTCACCCTGCCAGAATGTGAGGATGATGCCGACACAGCTGCATTGAGGAAGAAAGTCAAGCAGTGGACTCTTACGAAGATGGCCGAACTATTCAAGAACTGGAAGAAATCATTATGGCAAAAGTATCAGAAGACGAAGACTCCTCCTATATTTGAATGCTATCTAACGAAGCAGCAGGCTAACTGGGATGCATTTGTGAAGTACAAGGAGTCAGAACCTGCTATGGAAATGTCGGAAAAAAACAAGAAAAATGCCGCGATGAAGAAATATCACCATCACCTGGGGCCAGGGGGCTACGCGGCTGCCATGCCAAAGTGGGATGCTAAAGAGAATGAGTTGCTTGCTAAAGGGATCACTCCAGAACCAATGCACGAAGAATGGGATCTGAGGGCAAGGAATTGGTTCCTTGGGCATGGGAGTGAGTATGACGAAAGTACAAGGGACCTTATTTGCAGTGACAGGATTAGGATACCCCGGGATACATGGCAGAAAGTGGTGAAGGAGATTAAAGCGGGGACAACAAAGTTTCGTCCCGATAGAGAGAAAGACTTGCTGACAAAGGTCCTCGGGAATGACGAACGCGGAGGACGTGTACGAGGCCTTGGCCCTAGTTATACATGGGAGATGGGGTTTCCCAAAGACAGAGATACTTATAGGAGCCGAGAGAGAGCAAAGAGGCGACGATAGGAGGACGAGGGAGACAGGTTCATCGAGTTGCTAGGAACACTTCGAATGCATCAGCAACAGATTGATGAACTTCGAGGAGCAGCGCGCCTGCAAGATCCTGTACTCGATATTACCGCCGTCCCATCTCAGCGGAGAAGCAGCGTGGCTGAATCGGAGGTCCCTTCTGACGATGCACGTATGGTAGATGGCGGTCCCGGCTACCCCGTGGATGGAATCAAGGAGCAGGCACCTTGTGAGCTCCACGAGAAGGTGAAGAACCTATCCATCAAGGTGGCGGTCGGATGTGCTTTACCTTGTCCACCTGGCGCATGCTGGCATGGCCGTGAGATTCCAGCTGGCTATGCTAAAGTTGTTGTGGATGAAATCGCAATGGGGTGGGACTCAATGGAGCTTGACATCCCTAGACCTGAAGGTGAGAGGACACTCAGAGAAGTACTGGGTGGTATCATTCTATGGGACAAGAACAACATCAAGCTTCCAGGCTGGACGCCAAAGCCAACACCGCCTCCGAGTCGTCGCATGTCACCTTCACCTCCATCACCTCCAAGAAGCCCACCCCATGACTACGACCACCACAGCCCGAGTCCATCTCGATCTCCGCCGCAGCCTCCGATTAGTACTAAACGACACAGCAGCCCAAAACGACAAATGTCGCCCCTCCCAAGAGTACCTCATAAGAATCTTCCCATCCGACCTTACGATTGTACTGACGAGGAAACCGACATGATCATAAAGGCTGAATGTGTTGCGCAACTTTAAAAGAAGAAACCCGAGCCCGCCCCGGTATACACCGAGAAGCAAAAAGCGTATGCACTTTCTTTTCTGAACACAAAATCGCAATATGAATTGCACCATAAGCCAGATGACTATCAACGCACACTTCAGAAGGAACTGAAGAAGAGCAAATCAAGTAGAAGTGCAAGTGGGAGCAAATCATCAGGTCAAAGTGCAACCGAGAGAAGAATGGACGTCCCCTAGCTTGGGAAACAGGCCAAAACATTGATCCCACCCCTCTAGGTGTTATCCTATGACACTCTCCAGCAGGATATGGAAGAAGCTAAGAAGCTAGCGGCCGCTATGAATGTGACTGTTGAGCAATTTCTAGGTGCCTAGGACGACAAGTTACCCAAGGCTCAGGTAGTCCCTACATATGTCCCAGGAAAGCCTCTGGTCAGCTTTGAGCAGTTTCAACAACTGCCAACACAAATGCGTAGTTTACATAACTGGTACTTGAAAGCCGTAAAGCAGGAGAGAATAATGATCGTGGCAAAAGTCCCACATGACTACTACTTCCGAGAAGAAGAGGTCCATGTTGAGTTTCCAGAACTCTTCAGTTATACAGCTTCAACGCCCTCGACAAAAGTCTCATGAGTTTCTATTGTCTGTAAGTTGTTGAATTCATTGTCTATATATAAGTTGTTCATTTTTTCAGTTGTTCAGTTCATTGCATATAATTATCCTCATTATATCCTTTTGTACTCTGTTATTATGCAGAATGAAGATCATGGAATGTAAAAGAAGGTCACTCTTTAGTGTTGGGTTCACTGACCCAGATAAAATACATTGTAAGACACTAAAGGATAAATCCGAGGAGACGCAGGAAAACCTTCTAAGGTTTCTAATAGAGCAACATTTCTGTGACCACATACTGTTTCCTTACAATTTCCGGTGAGGGTCTTACTATGTTGTACACATTCACTTTTTCTTACTCGATGTTAAATGTAATTGATGAGTTACTGATGTATATATAAACGTGTGCAGTTTCCACTGGATTCTCATGGACATTCAACTTGATAAGGGAAGAGTTGAAGTCATGGACCCATCGAAGAGACCCCTGGAACGGTTTAGGGACATGCAGGACATGCTCCAGAGGTAATTTCCGTGCTATATCGGTCTCTTTATTTGATTTCCTGAGATATCATGTAATAAATAACTCATTCATTCATTTTCTTTGCCGGGCAGGATTTGGAGCATGTTCAAGAGTAGGGTTAAGGGTTACTTTAGTAAGGAGCTGACGTTTACTCCGGTCTCGGTAAGTAATACGTGATATGTTCGCGCATCTCTTTACTTCTAGTTTCAAGACAATTATGATGCTAGATTATAATTTTGATTGAATTCTATTCTCGTAAAGTGCGCGACGCAGCCACAGGGGACGAATCTAGGTGGATTCTACGTTTGCGAGTTCATTCGCACATTTTCCACTGAGCACAGAGATTATAGAGTCGATGTAAGCAATACATTCACAACATTATTTTATTACCGTCACTTTTTGTTATCATGATTGATATTCATATTGATCTCCTTTTCTTATATAGTTCGAGAGAATGCGGGATCAGCTCCTACCAGAGCAACGCGTACGAGGAATTGCTGAAGAACTGGCAGGATTCTTGATGAACGAGATGATAGATGACGCTAGGGAATTTAGCGTGAATAGGCGCTACCGATGATCCCCGACTGTGTAATTAAATCGTCGAATTGTGATCTTCATGTAACTATCATGATCATGTATATATTTGTATGCTCGATCTTAAGAGAAGTTATCTTATGTATGCACGAACGTGTACGGTATGTGGTAGCGTAGAAAACTATTTTTGAAATGAAAAAGAGAAAAAAAAGATAGAAATTGAATTCTCTGCCGCGGTAGAGAAATTGCCTAAACTTCTGCTGCGGCAGAGAACCATTTGTCCCGGTTCCTAATGGGGGGGCACCCAGCGCCCGCAGAGACGGCCACATGGATACCCATTGGTCCCGGATGGTAAGCGGTCCGGGACTAGTGGGGGGGGGGGCTTTAGTCCCGCCCCTCCAGTCCCGGTTACCAGGACCGGGACTAAAGCCCCTTACGGGCCGGGACTGGAGGCCCTTTTTCCACTAGTGCTACACACTAAAATGAGCTAGATACACTCCTTTAAGAAAGCTAAAACATCTTATACTTTGAAATGAGGTACGTTTGCACCGGTGTTCTTTGACTTTGGTGGTATAAACATGGTCGCGAAATGCCGTCTTCTTTTTTGACGCTCTTGGTCCACCTGACACGGAATATCGGCACCTTCTCCGTAACGTAGTCGAGCTCCCATATCTCCAAGATCCTTCCGTAGTATCTTTTCGGGATGTCGTCGGTGTAGAATATCCACATTACCTCTGAGTTCTGGTAATCGCAGTTATTGTCCTTTTCCTCGGTGTCGAACGTGTATCCGTTGATATTGTATGCCTGATAGGTCATCAGGTAGTGCGCAGCTCCCTATGACAAGGCGAATATGATTTTCTCATCCTATGAAGACTCATCCTGTGGTGGATTAGCAAGAACTTTCTTCCTGAACCACTGACCGGTGTTGTGCTATTTGATTACATCTTCCTCTGTCCTCACCTGGACACGGTCAGCGTATTCTTTATAAATTCTTTGTGCTCATGTATATATGGATTGAACACCTGCATGTGTTGTAGTGTGACCAGGTTTGCTCTTTCAAAGTCATTGGTTCGGTCCTCGAAGTCGACATGCTTTGCGTGTTGATCCTCGTGGTGACCCCATCTAGCGAGCCTCTCAAGATGCTCGTCGAATGGCATACCAATAGGGGTCTTGGTTTGTAGAAAATTCGAGCAGAAAGAGATGCGCTCTTCAGCCAGGAAGCTATTTGATATGCTTCCATCTAGACGGGACCTATTACGAACGTATCCCTTGATGTATCCATTCAGCCCTTCGAACGGCATCATGCTTCGCAGAAACGGAGACCTGAGTTGGACAATATCCTCCACGACATGAGCAACAGATGAAGCATGATGCCGAAGAATGCGGGAGGGAAGTAGATCTCGAGCTTGCATATTATCACCACGATCTCCTCTTGTACCCTCGTGAGCTTCTTAATGCCTATCGACTTCAAGAGATGACGTCGAAAAAGTTGCAGAGGTCAAACAGCGTTTCACAAACGTGCTTGTCCATTATCCCCCGGTAGATGATGCAATCATTTATGCAGACGTGGTATTTCACGTGCGGTAGATCGAGAAGGGACACAACTTTCTTGGCCTCAGCGATACTAGTCGGACATGTGTTCCCCCTCTTGGGAAGACGATTGTGCTAGAATTTCATGTTGTTGTCGAAGCATTCGTCGGTCATTTTGTGTTTCTCCTTCATCTCTAGAGGCCTTAGAATTACATTCATATGGGTATCCCCATCGTTGCATCTGTCAAACAATGGAGTAACCGCGTCTTTCTCCATTTTCTCCAACTTAGCTCTCTCGCTAGTGGCGGCTCTAGTGTTACTTGTCTCCCTAAGAAGAAGCTCTTGGTAATGAGGGTCTCGCAACCAGCTCGAATCATGCCCGACACCTTGATCTTCATGTTCCTGCTCGGCGCCACCTTGATCTTCATGTTCATGCCCGGCGCAACCTTCATCTTCATGATCACCTGCCCTGCCGGCACCTTGATCTTCGTCTTCACCATTATTGACATCCTCATCATCTTCTTCATCACGTATCCACCGAGTGTAGCCATCCATGAAACCACGTCGGAGCAGGTGTGACTCCAGCATTTCGCAATCATGAATTATAAAATACATCAGTTTGCAGTCATGACATGGACATCTTATCTCTGTCATGTTTGTCTGTGCCATGTCGTCATCTCTCATCCATGTATCCACGGGGGGTGTGCTCAGTGGTCGGACCATGGTCATCTGCATGGTATACAAAGAGCAAGAGAATAATTACAGCATGGATGTCGAGATCGCTGGAAAAATTTGGCATGACCTCCCCTAAAAAGAGGACATTCGCTGGGTGCCAGAAATTCGCTAGAACGGAAATGAATCGACATTCCAACAAAATATTGGCAATCCAAAATGAAATCCCTGCACAAAACAATGGAAGAACACAACACAATCTAGTCGGTGTCACCGACAACGCGCATACATACAACAACGCCTTCATGCTTCCTCCAACGACGGCTAGGAGTAGGAGAACCGAAGGAGAAGTAAAGTGAGATCTTGTAGATCTAGAAGTGCAAGATCGTTTACTTACATATGTGTGTCAACAAATAGAGGTTTAGCAAGTTTCTATGGTGAAACAATAGAGAAAATGAGGTGGGGAGGAGGAGGGGGCGACTAGATCTATCTTATGTGGATGAGAAGAAAGTGAGAGAAGTGAGTGAGGTGTAGGTGGCTGCATGCATGTGCCAAAAAGTAAAAAAAGGTGGCCAGAATACTTGAGGCGAATCCCATACAAGATGCGCCTTGTATACTTTAAGAATACAAGGCGAATCTTGTAGGGGATGCGCCTCCAGTATGTGGATCCTGCCACCCCCTGGCCCACCTTAGTTACTCGAGGCGCATCTAGCGGTGATGCGCATCCAATATCCAAAAATACCCAAGGCGCATATGAGCTGGTGCGCCTCTAGTATTAGGGCACCTACCACCACCAGGCCCGCACACCTTACTCGAGGCGCACCCTGTCCGTATGCACCTCAAGTAGTTGAACTACTCGAGGCGCATATGGAGTAGGTGCGCCTCGAGTAAGGGGGTAGCCAGATCTGGTTCGTACATGAAATATAGGAGATGCATCCCTCACGGATGCGCCTACGGTATTCAAATAAAGAAGGCGCACTCTTTATCCATGCGTCGTTTATATTTAGTGGAGGCGCATTTGTTTGGGATGCTCCTCCTATAAGCCTGTCTCCTATAGGATTTTCCCTAGTAGTGCAACAAACTCCAAAATTGAGTAAACAACCTTCTTTTGGGTGGGCATCAACATTTATTAAATGATATTTACCCGCTTCGATGAAATTACACTCTGATTCAACAAAATGATGTTGCTAATGGTAAATTGATTACAGCATGTGCACGAATACAGAAGTTCTCAATAATAAGGAAACCTACGGAAAAGTACGCCCACTAAAGTACTCTAGCTACTCTCTCAATGATGAATGCACCTTTGCATGTCAATTTATACCACCCAAATGTAATAGTCTTTGCTATCTACTATCGAACCATATACACATTTGATGTGATAACATCTATAGAAAGCAACGAAGAGAGAAGATGGTGTATAAGTACGGATATAGCAAATGTGTCTAAGAAGTGACAAATTGGTAGAAGAATGACATGTTACTAACAAGCATCGAGTTTTATGGTGTGTCTTACTTGAGAATAGGAAGCAATGGGAAAAATTAACAAGGAAAACTAGAAAACAATATTACTGCCATCATCTGGCTTCCTTAATATCCGGCCGCCACACTAACTCGGATGCAGTGAGCCGCTGACCAGGCCGCTCTGTTGTGTTCATGCCGGAACAGATCAAATGGCGGGAAATTTGTTTGCTGTGGGAAATGAGAAGTCGAGCAGAGACATTGTTGGTGAACTGGCACCGGCGTCGGTGCCGGACACCTTTTGAGGAATCTCCAAGTCCCTCCGAAAATTTGAGGATCACATTTGTTGAGCGAAGCAGCAGGAACGCGAATGGGTTCACACGACACCGCGGGGTCATTGGCCGTGTATGCCGCTTTATTTCGTTGTGCTTTTCGTGTTTTTTGCAGCTGTACTAGTCATACGTGCATGCAACCATGCACATGTAAACCTTACGATGTTCAACACCATGGTATGGTGGTGCGATTCCAGCATGCAACACCTGAAGTCTTGCCATGACGTCAGTTTTGAAGCGTGTTCGCACGAAACTGATACTCACTCCATTCAAATGCATAAGTTACAAATTGAATCAAAAGTTAACATCTTATAAGCATGACCAATGTTTTTTATGAATATATTGATGGGTTCGTTGCATGGAAAATAAAAAATTTCTACCGCAAGAACGAACAAAACCCAGATCTAATCTAGATAAAAGCCAAGATCTAATCTATTAGACAAGTGCAACGAGATAGATCTGTACTAACCCTTATAGTTTCCAAAGCCTTGTTCGAGATCGGATCTCGTGGTTGATGTAGTCGATCACTTGCCGATCTCAAGATCGAGTAGATGATCCTTCCGGCGCCGCGTTCCGGCAGCGCTTCCGCAGACGGTCACACGTGCGGAGTCCAAGCAGACCTTCCTCTCCCCGTTCCAGCGAGCAGCGGAGGTAGTAGACCTTCTCCACGCAATCCCAGCAGCACGACGGCGTGGTGGTGGTGGTGGAGTACAGAATTCTGCAGGGCTTCGCCTAAGCCGGAGCAGATGGAAGGAGGAAGAGAGAGGCGGCTAGGGTTTGGAGTGGGAGGGGGCAAGGAGGGGTGGCACCTCCACCCCTCTATATATAGAGGGAGGGGTGCGGCCTAGGGTTCTCACCCCTAGGCCCACCCCTTAGGGCCGGCGCACTAGGGAGCTAGGGGGAGAGTCCTTCCCCCCAAGTTTCCCCTTTAAACTCCCCTTATCTTATCTTATCTTATCTCGGTTTTCAAATAAACTCCAAGATATCTTCTAGAACCTTCCGGAACATTCCGAAACCTTCTAGAATCCCCATACAAACACTCTGGAACATTTCCTAACTTAGAAAATGATCCCCATTATATGAATCTTATTCTCCGGACAATTCCGGATCTCCTCGTGATGTCTCGGATCCAATCCGAGACTCCGAACAACATTCGGTCTCCAATGCACATTCAATATCTACTTAAAACAACTTCGAACCTTAAGTGTGTCACCCTACGGTTCATGAATATGTAGACATGATGAAGACACCTCTCCGATCAATAACCATCAGCGGGATCTAGAGATCCATAACGGCTCCCACATACTCGACGATGACTTCGTGATTGATAGAACTATTAACATACAAAACCAATTTCCTCTGTCACGCGATACTCTACTTATCCGAGGTTTGATCGTCGGTATCTCCATACCTAGTTCTACCTTGTTACTGATAAGCACTCTTTACTCGTTCCGTGTCATGCCATCCCTTGTGACCTAGTCACATGCTTGCAAGTTAACTAGATGACATTCTACCGAGAGGGCCCAGAGCATATCTATCCGTCATATGGATGGACAAATCCCAATCTTGGTCCATGCGCTTCAACACATACTTTCAGAATACCCAATGACACCTTTATTACCACCCAGTTACGAAGTGGTGTTTGATGTCATCAAAGTACCCATTCGGTGATGGTGATTAACACAACCTCATGGTCGAAGGATTAGGTCACTATGTATTTAAAGCTTGTAGCAATATGAACTTAATGACTTGATCTTATGCTATGCTTACTATGGGTGTGTGTGTCCATTACATCATTCTCCTAATGATATAACCTTGTTATTAATGACATCCAATGTCCATGATCAGGAAACCATGATCATCAATTAATCAACAAGCTAGTTTAACAACAGGCTTACTAGGGACTCTTTTATGTTTACAAAACACACATGTATTAGTGTTTCCTTATAATACAATTATAGCATGGGATGCAAACATTCATCATAAACACAAAGATATAATAATAACCACTTTTATTATTGCCTCTTGGGCATATCTCCAACAGCCTCCCACTTGCACTAGAGTCAATAATCTAGATTACATGGTAATATACCAAACACCCATGGCGTTCTGGTGTTGGTCATGCTTTGCTCTAGGGAGAGGTTTAGTCAACGGATCTTCCACATTCAGATCAGTGTGTACTTTGCAAATCTTTATGTCACCATCTAGGACATACTCGCGAATAGCATGGAAACGTAGCTTGATGTGCTTCAGCTTGCTATGTGACCTCGGCTCCTGTGCATTAGCTATGGCACCTGTGTTGTCACAGTAGATGGCCATCGGGTCCAACGCACTAGGAACCACGCCAAGTTCAGTAATGAACTCCTTCATCCATATGGCTTCTTGTGCAGCCTCCGAAGAAGCTATGTATTCCGATTCAGTTAAAGATTTCGCCACAACGCTTTGCTTGGCACTCCTCCAGCTCACTGCAGCACCATTCAAAATAAATACGTATCCAGACTGTGACTTCGAGTCATCTGGATCGGTGTTCCAACTAGCATCAGTGTAAATGTTTACAACAAGATATTCATCACCTCCATAAGAAAGAACCATATCCTTAGTCCTATTCAGGTACTTTAGGATATTCTTGACCGCTGTCCAGTGCTCCATTCCAGGATCACTTTGATATCTGCTAGTCAAACTAACAGCATGTGCTATATCCGGTCTTGTACACAACATGGCATACATGATAGAACCTATGGCCGAGGCATAGGGAATATTATTCATCTTCTCTCTATCTTCTGTCGTAGCTGGACTTTGAGTCTTACTCAAGGTCTTACCTGACAACATGGCCACGAACCCTTTCTTGCTCTCTTCCATTCTAAACTTCTTTAGAACTTTGTCCAAGTATGTACTTTGTGAAAGCGCTATTAGGCGTCTTGATCTATCTCTATAAATCTTGATGCCTAGAATATATGCCGCTTCGCCAAGATCCTTTATTGAAAAACTATTATTCAAATAGGCTTTGACACTATTAAGAAGTTCTATATCATTCCCAATCAACAATATGTCATCTACATATAGTACTAGGAATGCTACAGAGCTCCCACTCACTTTCTTGTAAATACAAGCTTCTCCATAAGTTTGTATAAATCCAAAGTTTTTGATTACTTTATCAAAATGTTGATTCCAACTCCGGGATGCTTGCTTCAGTCCATAAATGGAGCGTTGAAGTTTGCATACCTTGTCAGCATCTTTAGGATCGACAAAACCCTTGGGTTGTACCATATACAACTCTTCCTCAATGTCACCATTAAGGAACGCCGTTTTGACATCCATCTGCCAAATCTCATAATCGAAATATGCAGCAATGGCTAACAAAATCCTCACAGACTTTAGCTTCGCTACTGGTGAGAATGTCTCATCATAGTCAACTCCTTGAATTTGTCGGAACCCTTTCGCGACAAGTCGAGCTTTATAGACGGTAACATTACCATCAGCATCTGTTTTTCTTTTGAAAATCCATTTGTTCTCGACAGCCTTACGGCCATCCGGTAAGTCCACCAAAGTCCATACTTGGTTTTCGTACATGGATCCCATTTCGGATTTCATGGCTTCTAGACATTTGTCGGAATCTGGGCTCACCATAGCTTCTTCATACGTTGCAGGGTCATCAGTGTTGTCCACCAACATGACGTTCAAGGCAGGGTCATACCAATCAGGAGTGGTACGAACCCTCGTTGACCTACGAGGTTCAGCAGCAACTTCGTTCGAAGTTTCATGATCACCATCATTAGCTTCCTCTCCAATTGGTGCAGGCGGCACAATAACATCTTCCGGTGCTGCGCTACTCTCAACTCCGAGAGAAGGTTCAATAACCTCGTCGAGTTCTACTTTCCTTCCAGTCACTTCCTTCGAGAGAAACTCCTTCTCAAGAAGGATCCATTCTTGGCAACGAAAACTTTGCCTTCGGATCTATGATAGAAGGTATACCCAATTGTTTCTTTAGGGTATCCTATGAAGACGCATTTCTCCGCTTTGGGTTCAAGCTTATCAGGTTGTAACTTCTTTACATATGTTTCGCAACCCCAAACTTTAAGGAACGACAACTTAGGTTTCTTTCCAAACCACAATTCATACGGTGTCGTTTCAACGGATTTAGATGGTGCCCTATTTAAAGTGAATGCGGCTGTCTCTAATGCATAGCCCCAAAACGATAGCGGTAAATCTGTAAGAGACATCATAGACCGAACCATATCTAAGAGAGTTCGATTACGACGTTCGGACACACCATTACGCTGTGGTGTTCCCGGCGGTGTCAACTGCGAAAGTATTCCACATTTCTTTAAATGCATGCCAAACTCATAACTTAGATATTCACCTCCGCGGTCAGAACGCAGAAACTTGATCTTCTTGTTACGATGATTTTCCACTTCACTTTGAAATTCCTTAAACTTCTCGAAAGTTTCAGACTTATGTTTCATAAAGTAGACATACCCATATCTACTTAAGTCATCCGTGAAAGTGAGAACATAACGATATCCACCACGCGATGCTACACTCATTGGACCGCACACATCGGTATGTATTATTTCCAATAAGTCTGTAGCTCGCTCCATTATTCCAGAGAATGGAGTCTTAGTCATTTTTCCCATTAGACATGCTTCGCATCTTTCAAGTGATTCAAAATCAAGTGATTCAAGAAGTCCATCACATGGAGTTTCTTCATACGATTCACTCCAATGTGACCAAGACGACAGTGCCACATGTATGTAGAATTATCATTCAATTTTGTTCGTTTAGCATCTATGTTGTGAACATGTGTATCACTACTATCGAGATTCAGTAAGAATAAACCATTCATCTCAGGTGCATTACCATAAAAGATATTACTCATATAAATCGAACAACCTTTATTCTCGGACTTAAAAGAGTAACCGTCTCACAATAAACAAGATCCAGATATAATGTTCATGCTTAACACAGGCACCAAATAACAATTATTCAAATTTAAAACTAATCCCGAAGGTAGATGTAGAGGGAGCGTGCCGACGGCGATCACATCAACCTTGGAGCCATTTCCAACGTGCATCGTCACCTCGTCTCTCGCCAGTCTTCGTTTATTCCACAGCTCCTGCTTCGAGTTACAAATATGAGCAACCGAACCAGTATCAAATACCCAGGCACTATTACGATTACTAGTAAGATACACATCAATAACATGTATATCGAATATACCTTTCTTCTTGATGTTGCCGTTCTTCAGATCTGCCAGGTACTTGGGGCAATTACGCTTCCAGTGACCAGCACCCTTGCAGTAGAAGCATTCAGTTTCAGGCTTAGGACCAGCCTTGGGCTTCTTAGCAGGTGCGGCAGCTTTCTTGCCGTCCTTCTTGAAGTTGCCCTTGTTCTTAGGCTTGCCCTATTTCTTGAAATTGGTGGTCTTATTGACCATCAACACTTGGTGCTCCTTCTTGATCTCCACTTCAGCAGTTTTCAGCATGGACGATAGTTCAGGCAACGTCTTGTTCATGCAGTGCATATTGTAGTTCATCACAAAGTTCTTATAACTCGGTGGCAGTGATTGGAGGACACGGTGAATCCCTAACTCATTAGGAATCGTTATCCCCAACTCTTGGAGCTTGTTTGCGTGCCCAGACATGGTGAGCACGTGCTCGCTAACGGAGCTTCCCTCTTCCATCTTGCAGGTAAAGAACTTTTCGGAGGCCTCATAGCTCTCCACGGCCGCGTGAGTCTCAAAAATGAGCTTGAGCTCCTTAATGATCTCGAACGGGTCGTGGTGCTCAAAGCGCTTCTGAAGCTCCGTTTCTAGACCGTACAGGATGGCACACTGAACTGTGGAGTAATATTTTTCCGTGCGGCGTAAACATTTTTTACGTCATCGGTGGCATCTTCTGCAGGTGGGTCACCTAGCGGTGCATCGAGCACATAGGTCATCTGACCAGCCCTGAGGACAATCTTCAGACCACGGAGCCAGTCCGCGAAGTTGCTTCCATTGTTCTTAAGTTTTTATTTCTCTAGGAACGCATTGAAATTGATGGAGAGGTTCGCCATAATCTACAACAAATTTGCAAGTAGTTTAGACTAAGTTTATGATAAATTGAGTTCAATTTTAATTCTTAAATTAATTAGGTGAACTCCCACTCAAAACAACATCCCTCATATTGTCTTAGTGATTACACGAACCAAGTCCACTACACCAAGTCCGATCTTCACGAGAGAAGATGTAGTTTCTTCAGCGAACAATCTTCATGTTCATCATATCATTCATATGACTCGTGCTCTACCTTTCGATATTCCGTGTCCCGACACCATGTCTGTACATGCTAGGCTCGTCAAGATTAACCTTAGTTTCCGCATGTGCAAATCTGGCTTGCATCCGTTGTATGCACACGTAGAATCTATCACACCCGATCATCACGAGATGCTTCGAAACGACGAGTCTTAGCAACGGTGCCAACTAAGGACGAACACTTTTATTACTTGATATTTAGTGAGAGGGATCATCTTATAATGCTACCGTCGCGATCTAAGCAATACAAGATGCATAAAGGATTAACATCACAGGCAATTCATAATTAATGTGACATGATATGGCCCTTTCTTCTTGTGCCTTTGATCTCCATCTCCAAAGCACGGACATGATCTCCATCATCACCAGCATTGCGTCAAGGTCAGTGGCGCCGCTTCATGGTTGTCCATCATCACAAGCAACTATTACAACTACTTCGAATAAAGCTATTACAAGATGAATAGACACGCAGGTCTTAACAGAATTAAAGACAACCATTAGGCTCCTGCCGGTTGCCATATTACAACAAGGATCATTGCATACATCAAATATAATCACAATCACATGATGGCCATATCACATCACAAAACCCCTGCAAAAACAAGTTAGATGCCTCTAATTTTCTTTGCAAGTTTTACGTGGTTTGGGGCTTTCAAATAAGAACGGATCTTTCCTACGAAACTGAACCACAACGTTGATACAAGTGCTATCAAGTGCAAAGTGTAGATTTGATCTATACTATGATGGGAGAGACAGACACCCGTAAAGCCACTTGTGCAAAGCAAGTTGCACGTCAAGCGTGGAGCAAGTCTCATGTGCGATGACATGTAATGTTAGCCCGGGCCGCTTCATCCCACCATACCGCAAGATGCAAAGTACACACAGCAAAAGACGGCACGAGCACCAATGCCCACAACACCATTGTGTTCTACTCGTGCAACAGATCTACGCATAGACAAGGCTCTGATACCACTGATGGGTTCGTAGCATGGAAAACAAAAAATTTCTACCGCAAGAACGAACAAAACCCAGATCTAATCTAGATAAAAGTCAAGATCTAATCTATTAGACAAGTGCAACGAGATAGATCTGTACTAACCCTTGTAGTTTCCAAAGCCTTGTTCGAGATCGGATCTCGTGGTTGATGTAGTCGATCACTTGCCGATCTCAAGATCGAGTAGATGATCCTTCCGGCGCCGCGTTCCGGCAGCGCTTCCGCAGACGGTCACACGTGCGGAGTCCAAGCAGACCTTCCTCTCCCCGTTCCAGCGAGCAGCGGAGGTAGTAGATCTTCTCCACGCAATCCCAGCAGCACGACGGCGTGGTGGTGGTGGTGGAGTAGAGAATTCTGCGGGGCTTCGCCTAAGCCGGAGCAGATGGAAGGAGGAAGAGAGAGGCGGCTAGGAATGAAACTCTTGATTCTTTTCACACGGTTTGCTTTTTACTAGGTGAAAAATGAAAATAAACAAGGATGGAGACTTACAACTAATCACCTCCCCCCATTGATAATTCTTCGGCTCATCCATAATAGTAAGAAAAAAGTAAGAGAACCAATCTCAATGAAAGATTAGGAAACACACAAGAAAAGAGAGAAAAATAGTAAGAGAATCACTAGGACAACTTCACTGCCGCAATGCATATTGACATTGCCAGCAAAGCGCCTATGTAGAATACGTGTCACATTTTCCACAAATATACGTACACGTGAAATAGATCCCTGCAGCATCATGCCTATCGGCCGATGGTACTTCCCCACCAGAGTCAAAATTTACAAAACCAAGGAATTATTCCTCCTTGGTCCAACTAAAGAAATGGACTACTTGGCTTTGGAACTCTTTCTTGGCAAACTCCATTCTTACTATAGCTATATGTATAGTGTATCATTAGCTGACCAAGTCTCTATCCTACTTTTTTCAGAACGTATAATTTCCCCATTTTGATAGTTGAAAGTATTTAGGAATTAATAGCCATTTTAATAAATCTTGATGGAATCCGGTGAAAGTGTAATTGCCAATTTGCAAAATACTGTGTGTACTTAAGGTAACTCCACACCTAATAGATATTTGTTAACAATTGTAGGATGGTACTTTGCACATGTGCACAAATACACAAGTATTGCACATATGTTGAAGCGTTTTGATGAAAAGATATCTACACTCAAACCTTTCGCTGCAAACCTACAAGTGCACCTGCATCCGTGAATGCACATCTTGCCATCTCTTTATACCACCTCATTACTTAGCCTGGAAATCTCTAAACCTCTTAATCAAACAATATATAACAATGAATTTGTATCTGAAATGGGAATATCCCGACTTGCGTTGGCCCATTACTTTTTAGAAAATACGAACATAGCCCTCTCCATCGAAACAATCAGCCTACATTGGCCCATCACACAACCATAAAGTTTAAAGCTTTAAAGCAACCAATTATTCCATGTCCCCACGAAATAGGTGGACAAAGGAAATTTGGGACTCATGTCATAGGTTCATCATGTATACCCATGGCCTATTGGCATGGCTTGGTTTGCTCATACTTCTTTCTTAGAACGTTTTACTTATATTTTAGAGCAAATTCCATTTTTACCCTCTAGTTGTGCATGCTGACACCCTATTTTTTGAAAAAAATTGGACCCTGACTCTGATGCATGTCTGTTTGCAAGGCTTGAGATGATGACCGAGCTTCGAGGATACAGGCAGGGGGAGGATGAATAGTGAAAAAATGGAGAAGAAAAGGTGGTACATGATTGTTGATGACACCCTCCCACATTCACGCATTGTTGTGGTGCCACATTTGACCGGACATGCAGATCCTACCTAACAACTAAGTAAAATGCTGAATGGACTAAAACAGGGTTGAAAGTTTCTGAGATGGTATATTCCGGCGAAATTTTCACCAAAAGGGTTAGTATGTCTCACAAATGGGTAATTTCCCAAAGGTGGGTTGTGTGTGTGTGTGGGGGGGGGGGGGGGGGGTTGTAAAAATGGAATTTCGTCCATAATAGAGTTCTACAAAAAAGAGTAAGAAATAATGTTTTATGTAATTTTAGTATGTCTTCACTTATTAATTTCTTATCATGCTACTCCCTCTGTTCCAATTTAGTTTGCCTCGATGAACAGTGCACGGAAAACGAGGTGGCTGATTTTTCTCTTATTTTTCACTTTTTTACTCCTCCGTTTTTTGGGATGTGTAGCTCCGTGTTTACTCTACCCATTCCAAAAATCATAGAATTTTTTTGATGAAAAAGAGAGAGAAATAGGCCGCCTTGTTTTGCGTGATGAACAGTAACGCGCAGAGTAATATGGAACAGAGGGAGTATTTCATCCGTACACATACTGCCAAAATGATCTAATTGACTTACATCCATAGACCTGTTGCAAGTGCAAGGCAAAGGCGAAAATGGCACAAGGAAAGAAACCAAGAACGGAGAAACTACGAACAACACACTTAGAAAAATATGTTCCTGGATCTCTCTAACTAGCTTTAGCAGCTGAGCCGGTCAGTGTCCTGCGCCTCCTCCGCTTGGCCCCATAGGCAGCATCTGCATCAACGTCAACACCAGCGCGGGCGCCGTGGAGGATGTCACCGGACTCGGGGGCAGGGGCCTTGTGGCATCAGCGGACCGCACGAGGCTTGTGGCGACGATCACGACGAGGAGCACGGTGACCACAAGAAACCAACCGCGGCGCCCGTTAGCTGCCATGTCTCCCAAGAAGCAAACGGAGGTGCTCTTCGATGTACCGTGAGAACTCTATGGAGCACGAACTCACGCCGTATGTCGCTTTGAATCTCTGACGGTCTTCAAGTGTGAAGATGGTTTGGTGCCAGCCTAGTCTGGCACATGATGTGTTATATATAGGGATAGAAGAAGAGGCAGAACGGGGGCTGGCTGGCTCGCCGTACTAGGTTTGAAAGTCTTGTGCTGGAAAGGAATGCTGACCCATTTGTTGCACAGAAGAAACGGTAAGACTCAAGAATTCCTAAGACGGCGTGCCCGTGCGCCGCATTAACTCGGAAACGCTGACCCGGTTGCTCTACTGTATTCGTGTTTGAACAGAGGAAACGGTCGTGACAGCAGAGGATCCAGCGTTAGTGCACCGGCGCCGGCGGTGGCGCCGGTGCCGGCCACCTTTTGAGGAAATCTAAAGCTCGTGTCTCGTGTGGCGTGGGTGCGTCTCCAAAAGACCACTTCTCAGCCGCCTATCTGAAAGTCACTCGAGGTGCGAATTTGGTGAGCAGAGCAGCCGAGACACGGATGATTCGACACGACACCGCGGCGTTCACCGGGCATTGATGCCAATCTTTATTTCATTTTGACTTTAGTTCATCGGCGGTACTTTGGTACTGTCGTCTTTCCATGGCAATTTTTACAACTACAAAATTTGTGAGTACAAAGGAACTATATTTCATACTACATCTAAACACATCAATAAATTTTTGAACAAGTATACTACATGTTGAAAAACGAGGACAGAATGACTCCACACCTAATAGAAATCTATCGATAATTGCACGATACTACTTAATTTCTACATGTTCTGGGCATGTGCACCAAATCCATAAGTACTCTAAGTATCTTGAAGCGACTGACTAAAAGAAGTGCACCATCATTTCTATGATTGATCACCAACCATGAATGCACTTTTTTGTCGTATTACCACTTCAATGAGTCTTTCCTAATACTATCAATCTCCAGTTCTCCATCAAACCATATAAAATAGTAGTGAGGTGGTAGCAGCTAAAAAAAGCAACTAGGAGTCAAATCGGTCTAGTCAAGATGAAACAAATGTCTATGAAATGAGAAGCTAATTAAAATGGTGGCACAAAAATATGTACTTCCTCTGTTCTAAAATAAGTGACGTGGGTTTATCTAGATACGGATGTATCTAGACATATTTTAATATATAGATACATATGAATCTAGATAAATTCACGTCACTTATTTTGGGACGGAGGGAGTAAGCAAGAATCATACAGTTTTGCGGTTTGCCTTAAGAATAGGAGGAATCCGGAAAAATAAAAGTCAGAAGTTAGGGCAACGGTATCGTTCCGGTGCTACCGAATGTTGCCCCTTGCTCCATTGAGTGCCTACATCTGTTTCTAAAACGACATAGTCTTCACATGGTCACGCCTCCTCCTTGCCCGGGGAGCTCGGATGGACGGCTGACTCCATAGAATTTTTTTCTTGTTTCGTCGTACTCCCTTGGTTTTATAATATAAGATGTTTTAGGTTTTGAGAAACGAATGTAACTACACGTATTTAAGTGTATGAGTTCAGTTCCAGTCTACTACCTCCGTACCAAGGCTTAAGGTATATAGTTTAAAAAAAAATCAAACTATGTAAAGTTTAACCAAGTTTTTAGAAAAAAATATTAATATTTACAATATGAAATATATACCCTTTAATATATCATGAAACATATTTTCACATGATATCAATATAATATAGTTCTTTATAGTTTTTTCAAAAAATTTGGTCAAACTTTTCGTAACTTGACTTCTAAAAAATTATAAGCCTTAAACCTTGGGATGGAGGGAGTACACAGTAAAATATGTCTAGATACATTTATTTCATAAAAGCTAAAACATCATATATTTTGGAACCGAGGGAGTACATGTGTACTAGCCATAGTATCATCGAGTTTCATTCTTTTTGCATATGAATCCACCACATATTATCTAGTATATTACCTTCGTTCCAAAATAAGTGGCACGCCCCCATTTTAAGATTATATCCCAAAATCCTCCCGGGTCGCCTCCAGGCGGCTCTGGAGGCGCCGCCACCCCACCTTCAAGACCCGGCCGAACTAGAAGACGAGGCCACCGCTGCTGCCAGCGCCGGCGGTGGTGGCGGCGCCCACCCTGTCGGAACGACGATGGGCGAAGATGGGCACTTGGTCGCGTCGCGTGGGAGGCGGCGTGGCACTGGCTGAGGGCACAGGGCGATATGGCTAGGTCCTGAGGCCTCGAGCGGAGGGACCGCGGGGTGGAGGTGACGGCGCGCCGCTGATGTGGTCGTCGGCGACGACGCAGATCCACGGCGCGAGCGATCTGGGCCACTGACGACCATGATTTGGTCCTTTTGGCCCTTGATCAGGGATGGAGGAGCCTAGGTTGGGCTGCAGATGTGGGGGTCCTCAATCTCTTCGACGTCTCAGCCTTCTGCTGCTTCCTAGCTCGATGTCATCGTGCCGGAGGAGGCTGGCGGCGTGGGGGCATGCGAGTCTCGCGAATAATGGCAATGATCCTATGGTTTCTCCCATGCCAAGACAAAGAACTGATGAATGCGTGTTGTCATTGATCTGTGAGGATTGTTGAGTTCTGTAAGGCCCCGCTGGCGATCTTCCTTGGGCGCATCATTCCTGGAATATGCTAGATCCAGTGGGATTCGGTCGTGCGGGCCCATGCATTTTCTGGTCGTTTGGTTTCAGAGGGAGTGTGGCGAAGCTCTACTGTTTATTACCATTATGTGACATGTCTTATCAGTCCATGGTGACGTAAGTGGCAGAGAATATCATGAAAAGCAGAGATATGAGGATTAACAAGTGTGGTTTGAGTCATCGACACTAAGGGTCTGGCTTTGGTGATTTGTGACTTGTAGTAGTGGCATTGTCACTACGGTGGCAGCACACATGACGTTCAAAGTCCTATCTTGCAGGGTAATATCCAAGGTCTGGCCTCTATTGGTTGGCAATGGTTTTGTTGAAGACATTGTTTTGCGAGCAAGGTTTTTCTCCTGGGTGAAAACCTATGATCGATGATCAGGGCAATGACGGTGCTTGTGCATTGTTTCCTTCTTGAAGGCGTCGTTTTTGGATAAGTTAGATTTCTGGTGTTGTCTCAGTGATGGTTGGTCCTACAACAAGGAGTATATCACTTTAGCGGGACTTTTCTTTTTTTTTAATTGTTCTTCTTTTTCTCTAGGTTGTGTGCTTCCGTAAGGCCGCTAGGGCATGCATTGTTGTAGAGTCTGGGTGTAATTGATATCTCTGCGATATCAGTATATACTCTTTTCAAAATCAAAGTGGCACAGTTTTGTCTAGATATGGTTATACCATTTTTGAAAAATAAAATATATTTATATCGTGGAGATACAAGTTACACCCAGCCAATGAACCAACCAAGTGTCAAAAGACATTACATATGCACACAATCAAAAAAATAAAAAGAAGAAGAAAAAATAAAAAAGAAAGGTCCCACTTTAATGACCAATTTCTTTCAGCTGCAGCACAAACTACCACCAAAAATAGCACCCGGAGTCCACATTCTCCAAAAGCAGGCCTCAAAGAAGAAAACAGTGCACCATTGTCGTCATTTTCCATCAAAAATATTAGGTTTTGCCCCGTGCAGAAAGTCCATGTTGTTAAAACAATGCCTTAAACAAGGCCATTGCTAGGTACAACCAATTAAGGTCAGACCTTGACTCCGTACTCCTCTAGTGTTACCACCCCCACATATCGAGGCCAGTATTGCACACCATGAATCACCAAGCAAATTATTCATCTTCTCGAAGACTCGGTCCGCCATTACCAGTCCTCAAATGTTAGCCGCCATGACATTCTCCACCATTATCAACACCATGAAAATTGAAACACCGACATGTCACATGATGTCAACAAACAAGGAACCTTTTCCCCATGCCCTCCTGACACCGCACGGGGTGATAATAAGGACGAGCATGACCGGATACCATCCGATCGAACAATATAGGGTCGACGTGCACCCAATGAAGATAACCAGCAGAGCATTCAAGAACTCGTCAATGACCAGATCAAGGAGAATGGCAACAAGTAGATCACCACCTATGTGCGATAAGAACTCTAGGACCGCCTCCTTATTCAAGACAAGCAGGCCCCATGCCACTGGTCATATCAGCGAAGGAGAAGACGAGTGTCACTCTACGAAGGCCAAGATCGGACTCAGTACCGTCGGCTGGCCCTAACCTCCCGCAAGATTGAGGCTGTCATGACTCATCTATGCCATTGAGACACCTAGCCGTTGCACGCTAGTCCCTCTGACCATAGTCCACAGCGTTCGTGCCTCCATGGAGAAGCACAACTTCGATGCCTTCTTGCCGCGCTTCCGCACATCCGTTGCAGCCTCCACCGATCTCTGAAGTACCTCCCCGCCGTGAGTCAAGGCTCTGCGTCGGCTCCTCGCTTCACCCCTGTGACGTGAATCCTTTGTGCTCGGGACGCCTGTCAAGGGGCGCCGGCCATGCCTGCCTCCTTTGACGTTCGGGTGCCGCCACCACTGGTTGCACCGCAGCAGCCAGGGGACCACGGCAGTGGTGGTTCTTGGCTAGGGTTTGTGAGCACATCTGGAACCGCGCCCATGTGCAGACCGAGAGGTCCATTTTCGGTGAGAACCCTTGAAGTCTTAGCAACCTGTACCTATATATCTAGACACTAAAATACGTATAAAATACATGTGTATTTAGATAAAGCCGCGTCACTTATTTTGGGATGGACAGAGTATAAGAAAACACTTGCTTAATTGCAAATAAGGCATGTACTCAAACATTGATTCCTTTTGCACGGTTTGCTTCGCAATGGACGGCTATTATTGTACCTAAAAAAACATGGGCTTGATAGTTCATGGTATGTCCAAAGTACTACTCCCTCCATCTGATGTAGTATAGATACATGTGAATATAGGCGAATATATGATATCCTTTTCCAGGAGTAAAAAACTCTTAAAATATAGTAATAAAAATTGTGAGAAAGCATAAGAACTAATTCATCATCAAATGAGAATGTTATGTGGTCAAGCACAACACATTCAAATGCAGTAATCATAGTATATATGTACCTTGATAATACAGGATACAGAGGCTGAGTGAGTAGTATTGCATACTAAGAAGAGAGAACCGATAAAGTAACCTTTGGCACATGAATGGGTAGTATGAACAAATTCCATGTCTGAATATAGGGTGACCTTACTTGTTCACCATTGAGAAATTTACAAACCAAATTTGTACTACTACATTGGAAGCCGACGAATCAAGAGTAGCAATGTACTATAGATTCAAAAATGATACAAACGATACAGAGATGCCAAGTCAAGAACTTAGACAATTTACAAAGCCTGTCCATGACAAGCAATAGATGCATTAGATGCCAGGTCAAGGACTTAGGCTCAAACACAGTGCAAGGCCTATCATAAACATTAGATGCATCCAGATTTGCCGATTCAACAGCAGTCAAGATGAAATACTTGAAAGGTGCCCCTTCTCTCGGACGATATGGCACGAGGTCCTATCTTGGATACGATCCACGGCTACAATTCCGGATGAGGAGGACGACTTCATAGATTGATGGAAGCAGGAGCTCCTATCTACCCCCGCATGATGCACAAAGGGACCTCGTCGTTGGTGATGCTCACGACATGGTGGATATCGAAGCACCGCAATGCGGTCATTTTTGACAACACAAACCCCGACTGTGGCAGTCTCCTCGACACAATTCGATCCGAAGCTAAGTCTTGGGCTCCGGCAAGTGCCATTGTCTTAAAGGCCTTGATCCCCGTCGTGGCATAGGTCTAGTGGGTTGAGTTGTGGATTGGATGTGGCTCTTTTCTGTAGCCTGTGTGTTTGTACAAAACTCATTTTCTATCAATGAATCGAAACGCAAAGCTTTTGCGTTTTCACGAAAAAATACTTGAAAGGTGTCATACGAGTGTCATTCGAGTGATCAATGTCGGCCGACCATGAGAAGCAATCCACCACCCGAACCTTCAACTTCTTTATTTATTATTAAAATCATAACTTTACAAAAAAAAATACATAGATCAATATGAAGCCACATTATCAACACTTAAAACTTTGATGAGGGGGTGGCCATGTCAGGATCAGTGCCCTGACCTCAAACCTAGGCATCATCAAAAAACCATATGCCTCACCAAACCATCAGTGGCAAGTTGGGAACACAAACCGGTCCAACGGACTCTCAACACGCACCATCTTACGCGTTCCAGAAGTCATTGTCGTCTTCTGCTAATCCATCTTCGGGACATGGATCCATGCATTAACTTTGCTGGTCCTGCCATTGACGCAACCACCACCGCCCTGCACGCATCCAACATGACGCATCCGTCCGCAAGATCTCACTGCACCATGCCACCGTGGCTCGTCATCGTCAACAAACTAGATAAACACTGCTCCCCGACCAAACCCCTCCAGCCAGTACATGTTCCAAAGCGATGCCCCAAGAGGGTGAACGACACCGAAAACCTGTCGCCATCGTCCAATACAGGAGCCCAGATCTAGGGTTTCTCGCGGAACATCTGGGCAAGGGACGGAGAGATGCAACGATGACACCTTCAATAAGGTGGTTTAATTGAGACGCGGGTAACTTACATGGTGAACCATGATAACACTTGTGTTACTGGTAGTTAACTTTTGGGGCAAAAAAGTCGTGTTATTTAACCAGAGCATGCACGCGGGACATCACTCGTGCAAGTTGTTGAAACGCACACCGAGTTTTGTAATTCTCAGAACGATCACGAGCACTTTTCCTACATCCATTCAAAATAATCTCCACACAACATGGTTTATAGAGTGGGTAACTTATATAGGATATCTCACGTGTTATGGGTGGCTAATTTTTGGTCCGAAAAAATTATCAGAACATGCCAACATGTTCGAAAATCTCGTCGCGCCTAGTGCAACAGAGAAAACGGATCATAAACCAGATAAATAGTTTGATCTACAAAACTTTTTAAATTATTCTATATTTTGAATTAATGTGGGTGACGTGAGCAAATTTGTCAACTAGTCTGCACGCATCACCCTGAGGAAATGTCTCTCCAAACCGGTAGTGTCCCTTGTTTTTTATGCACTAAATGGATTGGATTAGTGTTTTGTCACCATCACGTGCGACACCGATCGTTTGGTGTTGTCCAGACAAAGATTATCGGAACTGCCCACTAGATTTAAGTCAATTATAGACCGATCACCGGGTAGCAAACTCCATAAAATAATAATAAAAGGCTGTGTGCACTTTTCAATGCAGAGTCCAAGGACCATCCTCCATTTCGAAAAAGAGAGAAGAAGAATAATGGGAGTTGGCATGCAGCTGGCTTGTTCACCTTATGTACTCACTCCGTTTTATAATATAAGATATTTTAGTGATGTGAAAGAAGTGTATTTAGATCTTTTTTACTGTATAAATTCACTTCTAACCTATACATAAAAAAGTTTAGATACACTTTTTTTATAAAGCTTAAAGATCCTATGTTATGAAACGGAGGGAGTACGTATCTCGTTCTTCGTGGCCAACTAGGTTGGAAATTGGAAATTCTAGTGCTGGAACGGAATGCTGACCCATTTGTGGTGGCGAAGAAACGGTCAGGAATTCCAAGACTGTGCGTGTGTCCGTGCACCGGGAGCAGCTGCATGTCCGGTCAAATGTGGGCACAGCAGCCGGAACACGGATGGGTTGACACGACATGCCGATCATTATTACGCTTGGCTTTTCGTCTTGGTTAGCAGTACAAGTCATACATGAGATGCATCCATATATACTTAGCGATGTTTCACACCACTAATTGATCAAATACTGAAGTCGTCGTATCCGCGCAAAATCAATACTATAGGGGAACATGGTGTTTCAAATTTATACTGCATGCACTAAAACATGCGAACCATTTTGACGTCATAATTATTTCATCAGCATACGGTACCTCACAACTCATAATTCGCTGCAAAAAGAAAATACCAACAAAGGAGCTCAAAGATATGTACTCCAAGACAGGTACCAAACGCTTGTAATCACAAGACTGTCAGTTTGGTCGATCCTATTACTGGCTTGGTAATTTGGACCGTCGTGGAGGGGGAAATTCGCGGAACCTAGCATGATAGTAACATTGTACTAGTGATCAACACATGCCATGGCTCAAAAGAGCGAGGTAGGTGCATGCATATAGATACTTCTAGGCATTTCAAATGCGTAACACCTTTGTTGGATAAATTTATAATAAAGTTTGTATGCATGTTTATAATGTAGAGGCCGGGAATCTTAACCTCCTTTCGAAAAAATAAGTGTGTAATCTGTTTTCATTTATGGTTTAACGGGAATAGCGAGTACTAACACAAAGCATAGGGGACTCGAAAACAAGGTAGATAGGCAGGGCACTAACATAAAACCCGTTGTAAATGCTCAGTCACGAGAAGGAAAGGGCCTATTGGTGTGATCCCATGTCTATCCTAACACAACTGTCTCATAATCCAATAGGCCTATTGAGTTTGGGCTTCGAATTTTTCTTTTGTAGCACCACAATAAAATGGTGTTCTTATAATAATAATTTTATTATTCACGACAGAGAGTTGCTCAATATGCACATGGAAAGAGTTTCATGGTGTTGTACTATCATTCCATGGTCAATAGAGTGAATCAAGCCATTGGCAAACCAATGGCATTTTCATGGTAATTTGTCCAATTTTGATAAATCAAACGATTTTTAACTAGTGGTCATCCTTCTAGAAATCTTAATGTAAGCTTTAAAAGCATATATATATTCGACATGTTGCAAAAATCTGCGGGTCAATCCAATCAACATCTATTCGATATTTGTTGATAATGATAGGATGCTACTTTGAGCTTGCACAAATGCAGAAGTACTCTCGGTAAAAAGACCGACAAAATTAAATAATCTCTAGCTACACTTTCTCTCTCTCTCTCAATGATCAACGCCCTCCATATGATTGAGTCTTTGCTATCTACAGTGAAGTGGTAATGTTCAATATAAAGCAAGGATAATAGAATGTTTTATAGTGAAGAGATATCAAATGTGTATAATAAGCAAGAAACTAACGGAAGAATGACATGTAAAACTAAGAACCATAGACTCTTATGGTGTGTCTTAAGAATAGGAGGCAATGGGGAAAGTTGATAGGAGAAACTAGGGGCGGCATTGCTATCATAATCTGGCATCTAGCCTATTCGGCCATGGAATGCTCACACCTCTTTACAAAGTGACCTTCTAGATCTTGCTTTGATGTGGTCATCAAATTCCATATGTGGTCGATGTGAAGAAGTTGTACATCTTCCCATTGATTATCCACTTACCGTGGTTTGCTCACTCCGTCGCCCTCCTCACAAGCAGACAAAAGCCTATTGATGGGATCCCATGTCTATGTTAACACAATTGCCTACCACATAATCAAATAGGTGTATTTGAGTTTGGGCTTCCAATTTTTTTTGGTATCACCAAACCAAAATGGTTTTCTTATAAGAATTTTATTATTTAAGCCAGAGATTTTCTCAATGCACATGCATAGAGTTTCGTGGTGTTGTACTATTTCTTTCTGAGTAAACCGCACCAGCGGTCCTAATTCTTTGTCGGTACCTTCGGTTTGGTACTAAATCTTTGAAATTGCACATCCGGATCCTAAATTTTTGGTAAGTGATTCACCCAAGGTACTATTTTGCTCTGGCCGCTTTGATCTGTCTATGTGGCGCTTTGACCACTGCCACGTCTGTAGTAGGTCTAGGAGGGATGTCATATATTTGCGAAAAGGTCTCTGGGCCCTTGGGTGAATCATGTCGGAGGGATACCACTGCTTCCTCATGGAGTCAGCCATCTCCCCGCAGCTAGAGTCCTCGTCGGCTCCCTCGAGTACCGCCTCGCGTCCGAGCACCTGGTTCCCGCGGCCTACGACGAGGCCTGAGCACGTGAAGATGGCTGATGAGCCATGCATGTTGTGTCTGCGGCTCCGCGCGTGCACGTCGCTGGCCTGCTTGTTGTAGCCCTGGTCGTGGCCGACGTCAATGTGCGCCTCGCCGGTGTGTGCATTGTCCGAGCGTCATGTTGCTGTAGGCGTGCATGTTGCAGCCCTATTCATGGCCACCGTGTGTCTGGCCGGCAGACCTGTTGTAGTCCTGCTCATGGCCACGTGTGCGTGTTGTGGCCTTGCTCATGGCCGACGTACGTCTCGCTGGCGTGCGAGTTGCAACCCTTCTCATGGCAACCATGTGTCTCGCCGACGTGCGTGTTGCAGCCCTGCTCATGGCCGTCGTTTGTCTCGCTGGCATGCACACTGTGCTGGTGTTGCGTGTAGGTGTGCCTGCTCCAGCCCTGCTCATGGCCACCATGTGTCTCGCCGGCGTGCGTGTGGTGCGCGTCATGCTGGTGTAGTGTGTAGGCGTGCTTGTTCCAGCCCTGCTCATGGCCGCCATATGTCTCGCTGGCATGTAGGCATGCGCGTCGTGCTCGAGCCCTGCTCATGCTTGCCATGTGCCTCGCCGACGTTCTGGATTGGGCATCTACGCATGCACGGAAAGGGCAGAACTCGTACAGATGGGTGGGCAAGCGGAGGCGGCCAGGCGCGCGGCGGCAGCCGGAACCCTAGCGGACGCGCGTCGCAGGAACCAGAGGCTATTTTAGAAATTTGTAGGCCTAGCTAGTACTTCTACTGGAAATTTGTATGCCTAGCTAGTACTTCTACTGGGTCCATACAACCGACATGGCAGTGGTCAAAGCGTCACGTAGGCAGGTCAAAGCGTCCAGAGAAAAATAGGACCTCAGGTGAATCACTTACGAAAGATTTAGGAACCAGATGTGCAATTTCAAAAATTTAGGACCAAACTGAAGGTACCGACAAAGAATTAGGACCGCTGGTGCGATTTACTCTTTCATGCCATGGTCAATAGAGTGAACGATATCATTGGCATGCCAATGGCCTTTTGTGGTAATTTGTCCAATTTTGATAAATCGAACTATTTTTAACTATTGGCCATTCTTCTATAAACCTTAATGCAAGCGGGTTAGACCAATCCACATCTATATGATATTTCTTGATAATGGTAGGATGGTACTTTGAGCTTGCACAAATGCAGAAGTACTCTCGGTAAAAAGATTGACAAAATTAAAGGCTCTCTAGATACTCTCTCTCTCTCTCTCAATGATGAATGCCCTCCATACATTTAAGTCTTTGCTATCTACAGTGAAGTGGTAATAGTCGATATAAAGCAAGGGGGAGAGAAAAATGTTTTATTGTGAAAAGATATCAGATGTGTCTAATAAGCAAGAAACTCACGAAAGAATGACATGCAAAACTAAGAACCCAAGTCTCATGGTGTGTCGTACTTAAGAATAGGAGGCAGTGGGGAAAGATGATAGGAGAAACTAGGTGGCGGCATTGTTCTCATGATCTGGCCTCTGGCCTATTCAGTTAGGGAACGCCCACATGTCTTTACAAAGTGACCTTCCAGCTCTTTCTTTGGTGTGGTCATCCCATTCCATATGTGACCGATGTGAAGAAGTTGTAGGTCTTCCCATTGAGCAGCCACTTCACGTGTTTTGCTCATTCCTTCTCCCTCGTGTCCATCATTGACGCAAACTCTATGGGAGAGATGAAAGGGATTGGGCTCTAGTCGTGTCGTAACATCAGATTTGAAGTGTGTTGGAACGAAACTGATATTTCAACAAGGTGTGGAAAATTCATACTGCATCATTGGTGTGTCGAATTCCCACTGGTGGATTGCAAATCAAAAATTAAGGGTGGGCAAAAACACAAACCGTTCAAACCATGTAAACCGGCTCATTAGGAGCTAGTTCATTTTTCTTCACAAGCCCAATTAGAAATTCTAGTTTAGTTATAAAAAATGAACTGGCCCAAACCGGTTAAACCGGTCACACCGGTTTTGCCCACCCTTATCAAAAATAATCATATTGATTTCAAAGTTAGAAACTAAATGGTGTTGGTTGTAGATAGTTGTAATAAATTTATAAAAGTGCAACCGGTGTACATTAAAAGGGAAACCAGATAGAACAGTAAAAGAACTAGCTAATTTCAAATAAAATTTAGAAAACATACAAATAAAAGTTAAAATAGGTATAGTTGCACTTTCAGTTGCACATTTTTGTATTGCCACGTGTACAACTAAAAAACAGAAAACCAAAATCATTTGAAATATAACTAAATTCCTATCCACTACATGAAAAAGAACTAGTCGACTAGTTAGAATCAAAACCTTACTTTATATTAGAATCTCGAAGTAGTATTATAGAAGGGGATACATCTGGAAATAATGGTTTCAACATGATGTCACAAACTTAATGAACTTCTCATAGGAGGCCAGCCTCGCTTGTTTCCGGTAAAAGAAACATAAGGGCCACAATGAAATCAACAATTCCTAAACCCTTGGCCACCATATGAATCTTTTAACTTTGCATCCCAATTCAGACACACAATAAAAAATATTAGTTTCTTTTTTATGGACAAACTTTAACTATGATACAGTGAGTTGAGCTAAAGTTGGTCTTTTTTTGCTCAACCAATAAGGGAAGTGTAGCCTTCTCATACCTAATAATTGTATAATTAACCAATACATGGCAAACTTCACAAAATATAGATAGTTATAATTATAATTCAGACCTACATATGAGGCCAATGCTCGGAATTCTGAAAATTCTAAAGCATGGCATGGAAACCATATAAGATAGAGGTCTAGGCATGTACTGAATTTATATAGTCTCATGGCATAAGATAGTAATTATCTATATACAATACACACGGCCACGTGCTTAGTCGTGCATTTTATTTCACCTTACCCGTGACTCCATGATCAACTACCCAAGATCTTTAATGATAATGGTCGGGTGATATGTACAACCTCTACGAATGTGCACAAAGGCATAAGTGTGCAATAAATATCTTAAAGAGACTGGCAAAAAAGTACCAGCAAAGCTTTCTATACACGTACATCTAGGAGGGCCCGCTCGGACATGAAAACACGTCGTCGTCTTTTTATAGCAAGCCATGTCTGAGTCTTTGATACTACTCTTCATCAACCAAATATACAATAGTGAAGCGGCAACAACTATAGCAACCAACGAGGAGAAAAAGAAGGAGCTAATGAAAAGGTAGTAGATATGTGGAATTAAGATGCCTTCCTCTTGGGGTTCCCAACGAGCTCTACATCAACTACGCACCAGCACTTTTCTGGGCACCGTGCATTGAGCCATCAAGCATTTTTCTGGCGCCGTTGCCGGGGAGTCAAGGACATCTTCACAAGGGGAGTCCCTCATAACCAATCTCTTTACTTTGTTGTTTTTGTTTTGCTTAGTTTATTTTTGCTTTGATGGCTTGTTTCTTTTTCAAAAACACAAAAAAAAGGGAGCCCATAGATTTTTGTGGATTGTCTTGCTTGAGCATAGGAAGCATTGTAGACAATTGGTAGGGAAAAGTATGGAGCAATATCATTCTGATGCATTGGTTTCTTACCACTTTTCCAGCTGAAAGTCTACATCTCTTCCTCCTAAAAACATTCTTGCTTTACAACTCTCGTTGGTCATCCCATTCCTTCCCTAGATGTGCATGAAAATCTGGTTGAAGGCCCCGTGTCGTCCATGTATGAGTTATTTGGAATAAAATCCCCTTCATCTTGTAAATCTCGTGCTAAAATTTCTCTCAATTGAATGAATTTAAATTGGATGTAAAGACTAGAACTTTGGTTGATTTGAGTCTTAACTTTGGCACATAGCAGGAGATCTGGTGTGTGAGGTGCACGGGCAGCCGTTGGCATAAACCTTCTATTCATGTAAACCTGAAGCTCATGTAGTGCAGAGGCGAGGGGTCGGATTCCTGGATGGTGTTCAGGAGTCAGAGCAATGAGTTCGCAACGTAACCGGAAATCAAAAATAGTTGACACACCAATGGTTCACCGGCCATGCATGATGTCTTTTGTTCCGTGCCCCCTTTTGTTTTGTTGTATTGGTCCTACATGGCCTGCAGGTACGACCTTGCATTTCTTATGCGATGTTAGAATTGTAGCACCTGCAGTTTTATTGTGTTACATTTTTTAAATATTTAGAAACTTTGTGTTAAATGCAGGTTAGGGAGGGGTGGGGTGGTGGTGACCAAGAAAGTCTTTTTGGGGGGAGAATTTCACTTTTCCGGCCTCTACACCAGCTAGGAATGCATACATCAATTAAGCATGAGTACTAGGATTTTAATATTGGATAAACACCAGGCATGGTCCTCAAGATGCCCTGCCTAACCTAGTCACCAGCACGCCCTCTTAGACCCTTGTCAATTCTGTGACATCAAGGGGTTTTGTGTAGGGAGTCCTCTTTGACCTTTCTGCTTACTATTATGCTAGAAAAAAATAGCATAACCTTGGATAGCTTCCAAGCACTGAATTATAAGAACGAAATATGGCTCCAACTAACATATTTATGCATCGCATATAGTGTTTTTTGATCCTCTTTTCTGTCTTCCACTCATTACTTCACAAAAAGTTTATACAGTGAGTTGGGATTCATACTAACTTGAAAATTGGAGAAGTGCCTCATTGAAAAAACCTGTTTTATCTCTACTTCCATTTCGAGTGATGAGTATGACCCGGCCTATCCTCGTAATTTTGGAGGAGCTGGTAAACAGAGCCTCAAAATCAGATAAATATGTCTCCTACGCGAGCAGGTGCCAACTATGTTCTATAGGGGTCAGAAGGCCAAGTACTAAGGATGGAAAGTTTTAAAATATTTTGCATAAAAAAAGAAAATTTTGCTTATATGGGATTCAATTTGACGTCAAAGAGTTACTCAATCCACATGGCAAGTCTCATGGATGTCTCTGGTGCCAACCAAATGCCTTGAAGACTCTGAAAAAAATAGATACATCCACAAACCATTCATTGCACATTTACGAGTACCATTTTAACGATTAATGAACCTTTGTATGTCTTTTTATACCACCCCATGTTTGATCTTAGCTATATGTACTATTGATTTTCATGAAAAACTTTATACAATAGTGAAGTAGTAACAACTATAGTAAATAACAAGGAGAGATATGGTGGAGTGAAGAGATAGCAGATGTCTCTAAGAAATGTGAAGCTAAAATGGTGGAAGGGAAGAACATGCAACTAATTAGATACATGAGTGTGGATTTGTTGCCAAGGGGGATAGCTGCCCCCCTAGCCAACACCGTACGATTCGTCTTGAGATCCGCATGGTCATCTGGCTGTCATTTGTTGTGTTACTGGCGATGTGGTACTAATCGGTGATTAGAGTGTGCTTGGACTGCGGGGCCTTGTTAGTCTGCATGCACCCTCTCGTGTGATGTTGCATGTGTGCAGAGCATGGAAGCTTGTGTAAGCTACATGTGCCTAAGTGTGAATCCATTCATTTATCTATGGGTCCCTTTCATCGGGATGTGAGTTTGGAATCTTTTGACTACCTCTTCACTGCTTAAAAAAATTAACGGGACTAGACAACGGTAGCTACTACAAGCATGTAACAAAACCATGTACTTGTGAAGTGTGAACACATGACTAGTGCTTACTCGGGAGAACCCTTGGCTGTATATTAACTTGTGTAGCCGTTGCCCTATGAACCAGCAAGCTAGCCTGCTAGTTGTTGCTACGTAGAGAACATCACACAAACCATCTTTTTTTTACGTTGGTTAGTTCTTGATTATTACTACCTCTGATATACAATATAAGCCTTGTAGAAAGCTAAAGCAGTTTCTAAAAAGACTTATACTATTATGGAACGGAGGTAGCACTTCCTTATCCAGGTGAACTGCAGACCCGTGATAAATCTCGGGTGCCCAGGCTCTGTTTCAAAATATAAGATGTTTTAGTTTGTAAAAGAACTGTATCTAGACTCTTTTATTGTATAGGTTCACTCTAAACCTACTTAAATTTACACACTAAAATAAGTCTTGATACACTTTTTTCACAAAAGTAGAACATCTTATATTTTAAAACGGAGGGAGTACGAGCCATGGTAACGCTGTGTTAGCAAGTAAACTAGCGCAGGTGGGAGTGGCACAGAGTACCATAGTCAGGTCGTCGCTGTGCAGAATCCGAGACGCATACACATACACATACACATAACAGAGAACATGACAAGCTTCTGGTACAGGACACATACACATACTCCATACTCGTTACCATTTGCCTGCTGTTATGTGTCAGCTTTATCAGTGATGGGTTAATAAACTATCCTTGTTAAGCTGTTTTAGCACGTATCTCAAAGGTGCATGATGTACAACATCTACCGGGGGGGCAGCTATCCCCTGGGCAGCAAACTATTTGCCTTAGATACATAGAGTTTTGGGGTTTGGCTTATATAAGAATAGGAGGCATTTGAAAAAATTGACGGGAAAAGGTAGGGATTGGTACCATCTCTGTTCTTCAGTTATCCGCTCCATGCAAATTTAGATAAGAGAGATGAAAGAGATTACACTACTGCAAAAAGAATTATAGCCTCCAGGTGGCTAGGGAAAGACAAAATTGTGTATGTCAGTAGTAAGTATTACCAGCGACGGGTCAGGATAAGCCTATCACTAGTACAAAACACCTGTGACGGGCATATAAAAGTGACTATCACTAGTACTTTTTGTGTAGACTGGGGATGAAAATTTTACTTAGTGACAGACATCTATAAATGTTTGTCATTGTTAACTCTATGACGAGTGACAGACTCAAAATATGTCAGTCAATACATAGGCTCCCTTTTCCTAGAGACAACTGATAAATGAGGCTCCATTAACATGTCGCAAAACTACACCCGATAAAGAGACGACTATAAATAAAGTGTACTAGTACTCATGTAGATAACCAACATAGTCATGTCATCAAAAGAGATTTCATTTCTGTTACAGAGGCTAAAACATAGGATATAATTTTGGAGGAGTCAATACAGAGCTATGTCAAACGGAGCTGGAAAATGTAGTAGTATTTTTCGTGGAGACAGCTGAAATACCAAAAAGAAAGCGATGAGCATGTCTAAAGGCCTTCCATAGGTAACCGGAATTTTTTTTCCCTTAGCCGAAATTACGAATCCCATACCGACCTGTAGCCTGCTGCCAGTCACACGCCTCTAGGTCGGCCCACCCGCGCCTCCTTTGTTGGGCCACACTCCCCGCGCATCCTCCGCTAGGTCGGCCCAGTCGGTCGCTCGACACGACATCAATCGACTCGAGATCGAAGCGAGTCTGAGTACTCGTTCGCACCAGTTTTTTTATAATGAGTTATTACTTAAAAGGTTTAGGCATTATACCCGACCTCTACATAACTAAATGCACACAGCCGCTACAAATCTAGACTTCAAGCAAGAAAGAAAAATAAAAAGTGAAATACATGAGGACATAGGTAAAATGCATAATGTCTAAGGTGATGATGGAACAATCTGAAGATCAGGCAGCCATCAATGTTGGATAAAAATATCCCGCGATGTAACCCTCCCCCCCCCCCCCCCTCCAAGAATGTACATACCTCTGTAAATAGGTCGTGAAACTCCACCCGATATAGAGATGACTATAAATGGAGTGTACGGGTAATATAAATGGAGTGTACTGGTACTCCGTAGATAACATGCATAGGAGAAGAATTTTTATCGTCAAAAACCTTATCATATCTATATAGCCACAGTGGCCAAATAATTGAAAACGCTCCCACCCTAATTAGTATTCTGGACCTATTATCAATCGCATGTAACCGAATATGTTGGCAACACACTATGTGGAGGATACAATCGAGGAGCTACTTGGATGACTGATCATATAGAAGGAGCAAATTTGCAATAGAAAATAAATATATGATTGCCCCATCATGGTGAAAAAATACACATTTCATACTTCCATGCCAATTCTTTTTGAAAAGGTTGTCTTTTGTAAGAACCACGCCATGACAAAGGTACCAAGCTAAGATTTTATTCTTTAGTGCTACCTTCATCTTCTAGATTATTTTTGTTATTATCATCTAGCACCTCAGGTTGGACCAAATCTCTATACATAGAATTTATAGAGAATGCACCATCTCATGTAGATTCCAAGAAAACTCATCAGCACCATATTTTTAACCATGGTAAACGGTGCAATAGAGGATTCCACTATGCAAGTCTAGGGATAATTAAACCTCTTCTGAACATCACATTCGATCAGGAAGATTCCAAAACTATGGCGATGGTATCACCATTATGATGAGAAATATCGTATAGAGCTGAATATTATTCCTGGAGAGTGGCATTTCCCAACCACTTGTCCTCCCACAAACTAATTCCCGAGGCATCCTTAATAGAAAATGACCCAAAGCAGAAGAAATGCTTCTTCGTAGCCACTAGACCAGCCCAAAAGTGTGAATGCCTAGGCTTACATAGTACTTGGGATGCCGCCTTTGAGCCAACATATTTTCTTCTTAGAAATGTTGGACATACCCCATCTTCTGTAATTATCCTAAAAATACATTTACCCAATAGAGCAGTATTTTTGACCTCAAGGTCATGAATACCTAGCCCACCTTGGTCTTTAGGATGGAAAACCATATTCCATTTGGCCAGACGGTATTTCTTTTTATTGTTATATCCTTGCCAAAAGAATCTCGATTGGAAATAGTTTAATATGTGCAAGACATCTTTGGGTAGCACAAAGAAGGATATCATATGTAGTACCTCAATACTAAAAATTTATGAGTATCAACCTCCCACCAAGAGAAAGCAAATTTCCTTTCCAAATACTTAATATTTTCTATAATCCTTCCTCGACGTGTTTTCACTCAGCATTTGTTAATATCTAAAACTGAATCAGAATCCCTGAATAGTTAATTGGAAACTAGCCCTACCCACTGCCGAAAACCTCACACACAGGTGAGTGTCATCTTGTACCTCATCAAAACAAAACAATTCACTCTTACCAAAATATATCTAAGACCCGAAAGTTCTCGAATGTTGACAATATTAATTTCATAATTCTTGATTTTTATATGTCATGTTCATAAAGGAATTGTATCATCGGCATATTGAACAATAGAAAGTCCACCATCAACTAGATGAGGAACCACCTCGTCAATCTGGCCATCATCCTTTGCCCGCTCAATCAAGACAGTTAACATATTAGCCACTATGTTAAACAACATGGCGATAACAGGCCATCCTATCTCGGTCCTTTTTTCGTTTGGAAGTACCTACCAACTTTATCATTGACTTTGATAATCACACTTCCTCCAGAAATAAAGCTATTGATTAAAAAACCCCACTCTTTAGAAAAAAAATTCATTCCGAGAGTTTATTGTAGGAAAGACCACTTGGCTTTGTCATAAGACTTCTTGAAGTCAATTTTTAAATTACTCCATTCAACTTTTTATTATGTAGTTCGTGCACATAGGATTACAACTCCATCAAGGATGTTCCATTTTATGTGTCACAATTCAATTTTTTTTGTCAAGACTGAATTCAACAATCTGTTTTAGCTTAGTGCAAGCCATTTTTTTGATTTACTTAGAGAAAAATTCATCAAGAGCCAAGAGAGCAAGGGAGATGGAATAGAGAGGAAGACAGCACGGAGCTAGCATTCCCTGGAGACAGGGCAGTGCGCTGCTTCTGAACGGCGCATCACGCTCCAGGTGAAAGATGGAGCAACAACAGGGTATTTGTGTCTCTATCCTTTCCTGATACTGGTATGAGAGCGAGGGGTGATATATAGCTGGTTAACACATAGCCAGCAAGGAAAGCAAGATAAGCTAGTAGAGACAAATGCAAAAAATATTGCACTGGAAGCGAGAAAAAGAATTTCTTGCCGGAATATTAGGCATCAATGACTATATGAATATATTGAGACGCTAATATGGTTATGACAAACGTACCTAGATGAGATATTGAATGAGTTCATGATGGAAACGACAAGAAAGGTTCTTGCCGCATGAAAAAGATTGAATCAAGACTCAAGTGTATTGACACTTGGTGAATGAAACGAGATTCAAGTGTTTTGACACTTGATGAGTGAAATCACGTGAATATTTTGATCAATAATATATACCATGATATGTACATATCCAGATATGTCCTATTCTCTAAATATTATGAGCATATACCAGAATGATTCATAAGATTATGATTGTACGATAGTAAAGATATTCTTATGAGCTTTAGAAGAACTAAGAATATATTATGTACAGGTGACAAATGGTTACAGATAGTTCATTGTAAAGTGTTACATTGATACTAGTTTTGTCACAAGATACAAGTTAAGGTTATCTCAATTTAAACTATGGGGACACAATATAATGGAAACGAGGTTCCATGATGGATTTGGATGAGTTCCAAAGTTTAGTCATTGTGGAGGATACTACAATAAAAGGCTAAGTATATGACTGCTATAGTAGCAGCAAAGGTGGGCATTGGTATTAAGTAGTTTGTTATCAAACTAGGTGTGGTTCAAAGTGGGCTAATACTATGAAGATATATTGTATGACAATAATATCAACATATTTTAACCCAAACGAACTGAAGTCTCACCAAAGGACCAAATTAATACAATATCATCTCATTTGAGAATGAGTGATGCGTAGAGACGCAAAGACATGCAAATACACACGGAACTGAAAGTGTCAGATCCGGAGATTATGTTTACCACTAGAAAACGTGTATATACAACACCAGAAAGCGATAGGTGTTGAATGCGCAAGTTTACAAACTAGATTACTGACTCTAGTGCAAGTTGGGAGACTGAAGGGAATATGTCCGAGAGGCAATAATAAAGTTATTATTATCTTATTCTATGTTTATGATAAAAGTTAATTTTGCATGCTATAATTGTATTAATTGGAAACAGTAATACATGTGTGTTTAATAAACAAATACGAAGTTCCTAGTTATGCCTCTCTTATAAACTATCTCGTTGATTAACAAGATGATCAAGGTTTCCTGATCATGGACATTGGATGTTGTTAATAACAAGATCACAACATTAGTGGAATGATGTGATGAACATTCATCTGAAGTATAGCATTATGATCAAAGTCATTATGTTTATATTGCTATAGCATCATACGAAGTAATCTTTATCCTTAGACCATGAGATCATGTTAATTGCTAACACCGAAAGAATACTTTGATAACATCAAACGTCACACCGTAATAGGGTGACTATAAAGATGGGTTCAGGTATTCCGAAGGTGTTATGTTGAGGCTCATGGATCAAGAGTGGAATTTGTCAATCCCGATGACGGATAGATATACTCTGGGCCCTCTCGGTGATATCACATTAAGATAGGTTGCAAGCAAGTGATATGATCACTAAAATGTTATATCACGGGAACGATAAAAGAGTACATGTCGGCAACGAGATCAAACCAGGTATGGAGATACTGATGATCGAATCTCGGGCATGTAATATATCGCGAGACAAAGGGATTTAGTTACTAGCGTTAAAGGTTCTCACGATCACAGAAGTCATCGTTGAATGTGTGGGAGTTAGTATGGATTTCCAGGTCCCGCTTCTGATTATTGATCTGAGAGGGGTCTCGATCATGTCTGCATTATTTGCGAACCGTAGGGTGACACACTTAAGGGATACCAACACCATTTGGAGCAAATATGTTTCAGACAAATGAATTGCAAAGCGCTAGAATTATTTCAATAGACACCGAAATTGTTTCAGGTGAAATTGCTGAAATTGGTTCTATATGTGATATTGAAATGTTGCAGGGGGTTTTACGTGAATGTTTGTTAATTAAAGTAATTAAAAAATTCTGAATAAAATTAATAAAAGAGTTTTATTAAATGAGAGAGCATTAAATTTGGAGAAATTCAATGCATTTAAAGTGGAGACTTTAATAGAGAATGTGAAGGGGCATATTTATGTGGAGGGGTTACCACCACATGAATGAGGGAGGTGAAGGGGAATCCCATGGGGCGCTGGCCATGGGGAGGGGCACCCCCTCCTCCTATAAAAGGCCCCCCTCTCAATACTTCTCACTCACACCTCCTCGTGAAGGATCTTTCACCCCTCTAGAATTATTCTCCCATGGTCTCGAATTAGCGAGATACATGTTTCCGGTGGCATTTCGTCTGGAAGGAGTTGCTGCATCATTGGAGCGAGGAGGTGGAGGTTGGTCGGTGGCCTGAACGTGTGTGCAAGGACGGATGCGCTGCTGATTTGCGGCGCTAGGACTTCCACACGATCTTGAGATCGGCAAGCGTTCGACTACATCATCCACAAGTTCCATCTTGTTAACAAAGCTTTGTCGGTCTATGAGGGTATGTTCGCTATGGATGTATATCCAGCCGTTGCTTGTATCTAGTAGATAGATCTTGGCGTATAATAGTTCCTATCGTAGGAAATTTTTTGTTTTCTATGTTGCGAACCCAATAGACGCAAGCATGGCCACCACCGGCAGTTAGTGGTCGCCGACGGCGAACCTGACATCCCCGGCAAACGCGGATGGTCCAGTTCGACACAGCACGGTGCGGGAAACCTAATAGGACGGCGCTGCTAGCAAACTCCCTCTAGAACAGTGGCTACGACGACGACCGACGGCAGCGCACGATGGAGCACGACGGCAGAGAGATTCAGGGCGAGAGTAGGAGATTGGATAGTTCTGGGAGAAGCATGAGCTCACCCTGATGCTTGTACCATGGTCGACGGGGCTTGGGGTGGACGGGCGATGGTGAATCGACGGTAATGGCAGCGACGACCGACAGGATTCTAAGCTCGATTCCATGCTGCTCATGGCACGCCTGCTTGCGAGGTTTGACGGGGACGAACAAGGAGACGGTGGTAAGCACGATGGTGCCTTTGGTTGGCTTAGAGGTGGTCCGTGGTGGCGATGACGGCAAACTCCGACGAGCTAGGGTTCGGTGACCTCCTTTGTGGAGAGGATAAGAACCAGAGGGAGGGGAAAATGGGGATGAGGATGGACAAGATCATCTCCATAGCCTTCTTATCCTCGCAGATGACGGCGGAACGCATCACAGCGCATTCCTGATGACGACGAGGGCATCGGGCGGCGGCGCAGGGCTCTAGCGAGCTGTCTTTGTGCGTGAGGGTGATGATGATGACAGTTTTGCAGAAAATCCCCTAGATTGATTTACTTCTCAACCAGCGGTCCACCTAGTTGCCCCACCTGTCAGTGAGAGAGAGAGGGAAGACACGAGCTGCTGTTGGGCTTTTGCAAAGTGAGCGGTTCTTACTTTCTGCTGCTCGCGGCTAGGAATAGATAATGGGCCATGGGTCGGTTCTGCTTCGCTGCTTTTTCCTTTTCTATTTCGATTTTCTGCTTTCATAATCCATTTTCAATCCAAATTCCAACCCTTTAAGCATTAAAACTTTTATACAGTATTTCAAACATTTCTAAGGACATAGTATTAGTTGATTGATGACCCACAAGTATAGGGGGTGTATCGCAGTATTTTCGATAAGTATGAGTGTCAAACCCAACAAGGAGCAGAAGATGCTGGCTAGTAGTATGGATCAGAAATTCTCTGCAAATACTTAGCAAACGGATTTTTAGGGGTTTTCAATAAATCAAGTAAACAAAGTACGAGTAAATAAAAGACAGTAGGAATAGATGTAGCAATTGGCCCAATCCTTTATGCAGCAAAGGACAAACCGGTTGTATTTTTATAGATGACCAAACGTTCTCGAGGACACATGGGAAGACTGTCAAGTGCTTTCGCTTCATATAGTCGATTAATCTTCTCTAGCTTGCTAAGTGTTGTGTGGGTGAACCTGTGCTAATGTACCGTCCCATCCAAGACTTAATACATACTTGTGATTAAACCCCCTTGCAAACATCCGTAAGTACAAGAAAGTAATTAAGGTAAAACCTAACCACAACTTTAAACTCTAAGACCCTTACGTCCCTTGTGCAATGGTTTCCTAACGGGGGTTCAGGTTTCTGTCACTCCGGCAACCCCTACGATTAGTAGCCAAATACACAATGCATTCCCCTAGGCCCATATAGGTGAAGTGTCATGTAGTCGACATTCACATGACACCACTAGAAGAAGTACACCACAACTTAAATAACAATCTATTAAATCTTTCTCAACGCAACTCCACTACTAACAACAAGACTTCTCCCATGTCCTCAAGAACAAAACGAACTACTCACAAGACATCATATGGATCATGATCAGAGATGGAATAATGATGTATAACAATCTAAACATAAACAATAATTCAATGGTTCACTCAATAGCATCAACTACAAAGAGTAATCAGCGCCGAGAAAGTTTCCCCTATGAACTATGCAAGATTCAACGCAATTGTTACAGCAATATGGATATGGTGATGAGGGTGCTGCTGATGATGATGGTGGTGACGATGATGATGATGATCCTGATGAACTCCAGCTTGATGGTGGTGTTGATGGCAACAATCTCCCCTCTCCGGGAAGGAATTCCTCCGGCAGAAAGCTGTCTGCCGGAGAGATCTTTCTCTCTCGGTGTTTTCCGGCCCGCAGAGGCGGCGGAATCTTTCTGTGATTCCTTCCCGAGTCTTAGGGTTTCGTGGGGATGATATACGCCAGAGGGGAGAGGCTGAAGTGGGCCAGGGCGGCCACACCACTCCCTGGCGCGGCCTAGGCCTGCCCGTGCCATGGGGTGGTGTGGGCCCCTGTGGCCCACCTCCGCTCCATCTTCTGGCATCCTGAGTCTTCTGGAAAAATAGAATTTTCCGTATATTTTCCCGGATTTTCTGATCTTCGCGAATTTTGCCTCCAAACAGCACCTTTTCCATCAGAATCCTGACTGCAGCGGTCCATGCTCCAAAAGTCATCAACCATGCAAAAACAGATGAAATAACATAAGTATCACCTCTAAATACGAAATATATCAATGAATAATAGTGAATTAAGACATAGAATAGTGATGCAAAATGGACGTATCAACTCCCCCCAAGCTTAGACTTCGCTTGTCCCCAAGCGAAACTGAGCTCAATAAACATGACCTCAAGTTTATGGAGTGAAGAGTCGATAAAAGGATACGGACAAGAAGCATCACATTCATCAAATACATAGATCATAATATAAGACAACTAACTATTATATAACTCAACTTGCAATGAGTAAAGGAAACACAATAAAGATACATAAAGTGAATCATAATTGGTAATACCAAACTTAGCTCTTGGTCGAAGAATAGTTGATAATTTGCTAGAGTTCACAAATAGCTGGTTTTTCAATAAAAGCTTTCAAAGTAGTAAACATCAAGATAAGAGCAATGCACAAAGCAAGGAACATAAGAAACATGAGTGAATAAATCACCATATGAAGGAATGAAACACATCAACTCAAAATACTTGCTGAGATAGAAGGGAATAGGTTTACTAACTCAACTACAAAGTAAGAGAAAGGCCCTTCGCAGAGGGAAGCAGGGATTTCAAGTCTCATAAAGAGCTCCCAAAAATTATGATACTTACTAGCTTTCAGCTCTCATTGCCCTTATCATAGGCATCTTTAGGTGATTAAGGTTAAAGTGACACAACTAAGAGGATATGCTTGACAAGTTATAAGTTGAAATCTCAAGCCCCTTACTTATGAGTACCGATCCTCATGCTACTCAACTTCAGTCACGAGCAAGCTCTTCTCATTGTAAATACATGCGTATCATTGAGAACCGCCAATGGGGTACCCCTTGCACATGACACAGGATGTATCCCATAATCAAAATGACAAGGCAAGTAGACAGTGAGCATCTCAGTGATCTTTTTATTTGCTATTTGCATAGGTTTTTATTGAGGATGCTTCATAGAATGCTCACTATAGTTATGCTGCAAGTTTCCACCATGATTAGTCATGGCTTAGGCTAGCGGCCCAGGCGTTTCTCTAACACACATATAAACTCCATGATCTTACAAGTTCCACTTTTATTTCACACCGCCGGGATCCATAAGCAAAAGAACATGATATCAACTAGGTACAAGTACCAATGAAGTGCTGAAAGCGGTCCCCATGATACATGGTTCTGCTAACTTCAACTCATAAAGCGCAAGCATATACGCAACAAAGAAGGACCCAATGGTTCAAGTTTATTAAATGCAAGAAAGTAAAGTGTGTCTTCAAATCCGTGAGAGCTTTAATCACTAATTTTTGCATAACAAGTTTAATTTGGGAGGTAGATAAAACAAGAATTTACTTGGAATAGCAATAATGCTACTAGGTAGGTATGGTGGACACAAAATGCAAAGGTTTTGGTTTAAAGGAGGTGGATGCACGAGAAGAATACCCTCTCAGTACAGGTTTTTGGCTAGCAAGGCTGGGTAGCAAGTATAAGAGTTGAAGGAAACAAACAAACATACAAGTGATAAAAACAAACATGCAATCTTCCTTGGAAGCACAAAAGATCTTAACTAGAGAATACTAGACTTATGAGCAAATCAAGAAAGAAAGATGATGAAATTATTTTTCTTTAGAGTACTTCTATATTTTCTTTCAACTCTCAAAAATAGTGTTGCTACTAACCGAGCCAGGTTTGCCAAAACCAACTAAATTAACTCAATGGTCCCAAAGTGCTACCAATACTATCAACAAGATCAATCATATAACCACGAATTGAAAACTAACATAAGCTATGCAAAAGAGTGAATGATAGAACTTCTCATTAATATTCCATAACGGAAAATCACACCAAGGGATACATATCTAACGAGAGAGGGGACACTTCCATAATGCAAACCATACTACAAAATAACTCCTCTATTCATGATATGACTCTACTAACAAGGTAAAAAGATAGAAGATAGTGATATGATACCGCGACACTCCCCCAAGCTTGGAACAAACCAAGGGGATGCCAAACCTGATGACGAATTAATCCTTTGGTGGTGGTGGTATCTTCTCATCTTCGTCCGTCTTCCAGGGTAAAGGCTTCCCATCAACAAAGGACATCGTGGTTTCCAACATCCTGAAACTTGCAGCAGCACTTATGCGTTTAAATCTAGCCTCATACTCACAGTTTTGATTTTGTACGTCATAGAACTCTGCTTGCAGTTCGTTGGTTGTTTGGCGGAGTGAAAAGGCTTCATCCTTGAGTTCAGAATTCTCCTTTTGGTGCTCGGCGATGAGTTCGGAACAAATCTTGTGGATGATGTCCACTTCGCGCTCTGCCATCTTCCTGTACCTAAAGACTTCTTGCTCCAATGCTTCCATCCTGTCCTCCAGATTTCCTTCACCTTTAGGGCCTTGAACCTCCTTAATCCGGACCTCCCCACCTTCGAGCAACAACTCCTTGGGATGAATCTTCAATTCTCTCATGTATGGGTTGATGATATCTTCTAAGGGATCTCCCTTGGATGTTCCAGTGGAAGACATTGTGACTCCAAATCTGAGATTACACCTGGCAGAAATAGATTGAAACAAAAACACAACGAAAAAACGATATACGAACCTCGGAAGATCCGGGGGGTTATATATTACGAAGTTTCATATCAAAAGGAAGGTACTGGGAGAAAACGGGTCGGAGACGGAGTCCTGGGTGGCCTCACCACCTGGTGGCGCGGCCAGGGGTTGGCCCGCGCCATGGGGTGGTGTGGGCCACCCTGGCTCCGGTTCTGTCCCTTTTTCGCTTCGTAGCTTTCCTTATTGACTAAAAACTGCAAAAATATAGTTGGATTGTATTTTCGCGGAACTTTTCTTACCAGAACTGTTACCTAGTTGGAAACGGACTCTGCAGGTCTCTGAATTTGGTATTGAGTGGATTCTTCCGGAGTCATCACTTGAATATCATCGATATCTTCATCTTCATATACTTATTACTCGAGTCATAAAACCTTTCTCTTCCTTATTACACCATTATCTCCACTTCCTGGAAATTTCTTTCACACAAAACTTCACACAGTTCTTATTAGCAACATTAGTATAAGTGAAGTGATAAAACCTTTTGAGTTCAACTTCAACTAAAAACCATAAAAACATAAGCTACTGTAGCAACTACTTCCAAAAACCCAAAAAGAATTCAAAAAGGAAATCGAATAAAGAAGCAAATGCAAGATTGGCAAAATCTGTCAAAACAGACCAGCAGGTAAAGATCAATTTTTTAGAAAATCTTCTGTTGCTCAAATCAAAAAGTGCAAAACTAAAGAAAGTTAAATAACAACCTGGGGCAGAAGCACAAAAATTTACAGCTCAATCCGACAAACAGAGGTCTCTCACGAATTTTTACGGTGAAGCACAAAAATCTGTTTCGGGACACAGCAACTTCCCCAAATCTTACTTCTCTCTCAGTAGAGGTTGATCTTGACACAAAAACCAAACAAAACGGATAAGGAGCGGTTATTACCGAAGTAATAACTTCCAAGACTCAAAGAAACAAAAACAAACTGAAAGCAAAAAACAAATTGGGTTGTCTCCCATAAAGCTCTTTCTTTATAGCCATTAAGATGGGCATGATAATTTTGAGGAAGCTCTCATAGGGATATGATTTGAAGTGAAAGAGAGCATTAAGAAGCAAAAACACACACATTTAAGTCTAACCCACTTCCTATGCAAGGGTATTTTGTAAACAAACAAGTTGTTGAAACCATAGGCAACTTGCATAAGAAAGCAAAAGAAGTGCAACATAAAAACTTTCAGCATAAAATGGGGAAACTTGATATTATTGAGATGCATAAGAACACTTTTCCCTCTCTCATAATAACTTTCAGTATCATGCATAAACTTAACAATATAGCTATCACAAGGACTATCATAGCAATGATCACTTATTCTAACAGAAAACACGGGAATACTAGCTCTCATAACACTACTATGTGAAACAATATTGGAGGTATCCTTACAAAGGATAGTGTGTCCCTCTTTTTCATATTTAGCAACAAAGTCTTTCACATTTGCTACAATAGGTTCATCAATCATTTGTTTATCAGGTTCAGCAGCCTTACTCATACTTTCATTAACCATACTAGCTATCATAGAATGTTCCTTTACCTTAACTGGAAAAGGCATTTTCTCATTATAAGGTTCAGGTAAAACATGATTAATAGTATAAACTTTAGTATTTCTTGCAGGAACACTCTTAGCAATATCTTTATAAGGTTCATGATACTTATTTCACTTCTTTTTAGGCACTTCAATGTAGGAAGCAAAAGCCTTAAAATAAGAAGCAATAGCTTGAGAGTCTAGACCATAAGCATTTTTAATATTTTGAAAGTCATCAGTTCCCATAAAAGATTCAATGCATTCATAATCATGATTTATACCTGACTTTCTACCTTTGTCATTCTCCCAAGCTTCAGCATTGTCTTGAATACGATCTAGAAGGTCCCATTTAACTTCTCCTTCCATACGAGTGAATGATCCAGCACAAGAAGCATCTAATAAATCCTTGTCATGTAGAGGGAGCCTTGCATAAAAGTTGTTGATAATAATATTGTTTGGGAGCTCATGAATAGGACATTTGAGCATTAGTAACTTCAATCTCCCCCAAGCTTGAGTTACTCTCTCCATCAAGAGGCCAAAAGTTGTATATTTGATTCCGATCTTTATGAGTCTCACTAGGAGGATAAAACTTTGAGTAAAAGAGAGGCACTATTTCCTCCCATTCCAGAGCTTGACCATTCTTCAGTAGCTTATACCATTCCTCAGCTCTTCCTTTCAGTGATAATGAGAATAACTTCTTCTTAACTTGATCTGTAGTAATACCTGCACACTTGAACAACCCACATAATTCGTGTATAAAGAGTAAATGATCACCGGGATGGACAGTTCCATCCCCAACATAGTAGTTATCCATAACACGATCAATAATTCTTGTAGGTATTTTGAAAACATCTTTCTCAGTAGGTGGTGGCTTATCTACTACCTTAGCAGTAGTAGTAGCATTACCAAATAAGAAACTCAGTGAATTATCCATAACGAAAATAAAGCAACTAGCAGAAGTAAACAATACTCACAATAGAAGTTTTCTTTACCAGTTCCACTCTCCAATAGCGCTTCACTCCCCGGCAACGGCGCCAGAAAATAGTCTTGATGACCCACAAGTATAGGGGGTGTATCGCAGTATTTTCGATAAGTAAGAGTGTCGAACCCAACGAGGAGCAGAAGGTGCTGGCTAGTGGTATGGATCAGGAATTCTCTGCAAATACTTAGCAAACGAATTTTTAGGGGTTTTCGATAAAGCAAGTAAACAAAGTACGAGTAAATAAAAGACAGTAGGAATAGATGCAGCAAGTGGCCCAATCCTTTATGCAGCAAAGGACAAACCGGTTGTATTTTTATAGATGACCAAACGTTCTCGAGGACACATGGGAAGACTGTCAAGTGCTTTCGCTTCATATAGTCGATTAATCTTCTCTAGCTTGCTAAGTGTTGTGTGGGTGAACCTGTGCTAATGTACCGTCCCATCCAAGACTTAATACATACTTGTGATTAAACCCCCTTGCAAACATCCGTAAGTATAAGAAAGTAATTAAGGTAAAACCTAACCACAACTTTAAACTCTAAGACCCTTACGTCCCTTGTGCAATGGTTTCCTAACGGGGGTTCAGGTTTCTGTCACTCCGGCAACCCCTACGATTAGTAGCCAAATACACAATGCATTCCCCTAGGCCCATATAGGTGAAGTGTCATGTAGTCGACGTTCACATGACACCACTAGAAGAAGTACACCACAACTTAAATAACAATCTATTGAATCTTTCTCAATGCAACTCCACTACTAACAACAAGACTTCTCCCATGTCCTCAAGAACAAAATGAACTACTCACAAGACATCATATGGATCATGATCAGAGATGGAATAATGATGTATAACAATCTGAACATAAACAATAATTCAATGGTTCACTCAATAGCATCAACTACAAAGAGTAATCAACACCGGGAAAGTTTCCGCTATGAACTATGCAAGATTCAACGCAATTGTTACAGCAATATGGAGATGGTGATGAGGGTGCTGATGATGATGGTGGTGGTGACGATGATGATGATGATCCCGATGAAGTCCAGCTTGATGGTGGTGTTGATGGCGACGATCTCCCCTCTCCGGGAAGGAATTCCTCCGGCAGAAATCTGTCTGCCAGAGAGATCTTTCTCTCTCGGTGTTTTCTGCCCCGCAGAGGCGGCGGAATCTTTCTATGGTCCCTTCCCGAGTCTTAGGGTTTCATGGGTATGATATACGCCAGAGGGGAGAGGCTGGAGTGGGCCAGGACGGCCACACCACTCCCTGGCGCGGCCTAGGCCTGCCCGCGCCATGGGGTGGTGTGGGCCCCATGTGGCCCACCTCTGCTCCATCTTCTGGCATCCTGGGTCTTCTGGAAAAATAGAATTTTCCGTATATTTTCCCGGATTTTCTGATCTTCACGAATTTTGCCTCCAAACAACACCTTTTTCATCAGAATCCTGACTGCAGCGTTCCATGCTCCAAAAGTCATCAACCATGCAAAAACAGATGAAATAACATAAGTATCACCTCTCAATACGAAATATATCAATGAATAATAGTGAATTAAGACATAGAATAGTGATGCAAAAAGGGCGTATCATTGATTGACCTAATCTTGTTAGTGTGTTACAATTTCCACTATCGTTTATTAATCAAAGTAATTAGGGATTAGGTTTTTAGAAATTACTTCTTATTCAAAGATCCTTTAAAGATGATTTTGTTTTCTCTTGATAATTGTAATGGTAAGAATTTAAAATGGTGAATGATATATATAGGACTATATTCATACTTAGCCTCATAAAGGAACTATGCAAATATATTACAAGGTAACCTTGGGGTTTATAATATAGTGATTTAAATTCCAAGGTTCTTTAAAGTTGGTGACTTTTCCTATTCAAATTCCTCTAAAATTATATTCATAACCATTCTACTTATTTCTAAAGTAGGCATGGATCACTTCTTCAACTAGTTGTTCACTACTTCCTTAAGTGTAGTTAGGGTTTTAATAGAATCTTAAGATACAATGGTTAATAGCAACTACTATTTATGTGGCACATGTGATTTAAATTCCAAGCAACACTTTTGTAGGGTTTTTATTATAATCTCTTTCTATAAACTTTAGAATTCATACCACCCACACGTTTACTTATAAATGTTGCTATGGATCAAAAGTTAAGGATTTATCTCTAACTTGATAATGTTAGTTGATATCTCAACTTAGAGTGAGATATTGGGATTACTTCTTAGAGCAATTTTGTTGATTCATGGGTCTAGGTTTCTATTAGGGTTTAAGGTAGACAAGGCTTTCATCAGTACACTCTCAACTGGCATTTTAATTATCTCTTAGAAACTTCATTTGACTAAGAGATACTATTCTTTAGCTGCCTAAAAATAGGAATTGGTCCCACTTCTAACTTAATTCTAGGGTTTTGGACAAAGAGGTAGACATGGGTCTTGTCATGGCTTGATATACTGTTGGTTAAAGGTTTCTCAAGTACTCCTACATTAATACCTCACTAATCTTATCATTATATAAGGAATTCCTTTCCTAAATATACTCTATATATATCTCTTATCTTATTCACAAAGATCACATCTTCTTGAATAAGTCAATCATCTAACTCCATCATATCCATCATCATATGATGACATGGTCATGCCATTTCAACAATACTCCTTCATTCTTCTTCTAGTATATATGACTTACAATTCTAAACTACCCTTGAGGAATCCACCAATATAGCTATTTCTAACTCCATCCATTAACTCCTTTAAATCCATCTTGCAACAGCTTCCAAGGCTTGCAAGATTACAATCCTCACTATATCACAAGTGATACCAATCCTCTAAAATGGGTAGGGTGTTACTCCCATAATACAAGGTTGTTCTTGTATTAGCTTGGTTAAGCTACTATGCTTCCAACTACTCCATACAACTCATATTTTAGTTCATCATACTCTAGCTTGACTTCTCATGATCAAGCTAGATGATTCAGCCTACTAAGGTTTTGCCTAATTTGGTATTATCACAACACTTCTTCAACACCTAGTCATCTATTATCCGATGACTTGAGAATAATGATCATCGTCCTTTGATCATACAAAGCCGAGGCTTCTAATTGTCTGATCAAGATCTATTATCCACTAAGTAGTAGACATGTGTTAGTCTCCTTATAGGCCTATCTTGTTAAGGAAGCTTACTCCATATTTATCCCTACTTGGCTTAACAAGATTATCATTGGATACTCTAATACTTCTAGCTTTCTCATAGCTTCTCAATTACTAGCTTAACTCTTAGGTTTAGACACTTCTTCTAGTTAACTCATGAGTGAGTTAACTCCTCCAATATCAAATGGTTTGATCACCACTAAGGATCACATTCCATTGATGATGGCACACTCAGCCAAATCTAGTTCCTTCTTCTTATTAATTTACTTAAGGTCTTTGGAAGGTTAATATAATAGGTCAAAGGCTAAGAGTCAATAAGTTTTAGGTCAGGAATTTATCACTCAACATTGATGATCAAATGACACTAGGACTTGGTTACATAGGAATGTCACCTACTAATATAGCAACAAAGATATGAGATGAATGGTCTTGGCCCAACTTCCTTTCTATTTTCTCTCTATTTATGATAAGAGTTAATGTTTAAGAACTACCATGATACCCATGATAGGAATAACTATGGCAAGCAAGTGTATCAAAAATTAGTTATAGAATTTCTTTACTTAAGTTATATACTTAACTTGGTATTCAGGGTTTGTGGTAGATAATACCTTGATATCATTTTTGGAATATTAAGTATTCATTCTTGAGTTGTTGTATGGAATACCATGTAATGATCTCTAGAAGATCAAGTACTCCTTATTGAGTAGTGGGTTGTGACTTAGTTTTATTACATTTGATCTACCCTTAGATCAAATTATATTACCCAAAGGTAAGGTTTTAGCAAAGGTCATATTGAAACTTATCGCAATCAACTTGATGATCTACTTCAGTTCCACCAAGTTAAGAGAAGCTTCAATCATTTTGACAAGTTTTATTTAAAAGCGTGAAAATTATCCAGATTTTCTATGCATGAATGCAATGCACACACCTCATATCAGCTTATTTTTAAGCTGTAATGTTGGGATGTTATAATTTTTTTTGAAGGAAAGTTGCTCCTCTCAATTGTAAAATTGAATTTCTGATTATTGGCAACGTCTCAGTAGCAGTAGTAGGCATCTTTGATGCCAGTAGGCATCTTCGTCAGTAGTAAGCTATTGGGCCCATGATTATCATGTTCTTCTTTGTCTCGGTCAGTCCCTCTCGCAAAAGCAATCAAGTCCTCCTGGCTTCCCATATCCATGGTCGTGCTTGTTCTCCAGCTCACTGATATCGAGCTCCTCGATGTCGGCGATGGCAGATGCACCCACTCGCGCGAGGTCCTTTGCACTCACCTACCAAAATGCCAGCATCCCTGCCACCCGCCCCGCGGCCTCGCTGCCACCGAGTTGCGTGGTCGCAACACCGATGACCTACCCACTCCAAACGACGAGGAGGGATAGGTAGGGTGGCCCGCGTGGAGCCCCACGACAACGAAGGGTAGAGTAGGGAGGAGCGTGTTGGCGCCCCCGGCGGCGAGGATGAAGAGGTGGGGAAAGTGCAGGAACACCGACCCTCTGGCTACCAGCGGCGCTCGAGCTCGTGGTCGTGTGTCCGATGGCGGAGAAGGCCACATCCAACGCGAACTAGTAGGGGATGGCGGCATGAGAGAGCTTGGTTGGCGGCCGGAGATGCGGGGCGGTGCATGGAGGAATCCGCGCCGGCGCGGATGCCGTGGTTGTAGTGGCTCACGCTGGCCGTCGGGCCATATCCAATCGAGGAAAAATGGATGGAGAGTGAGGAGGCGTGCGTTAACTGGGGAATAGGTGGACCGAACATGCGGCAACAATAGTCGTGCGCTCAAGATGTCGTTCTGGCGCCCGCACGCCCCGTAAGAATTTAGGTAAAAAGTTTATCGGTGTGCTAAGTTACTTGAGTTTTTATGCATGATTTAAGAGGTTTATGCGTTTGTGCGTGTCACAACTCACAACATGTCTGATCTCTGCACGGTTCACTGGCTACAACTCCAGTGGTTGCTGCGCACCAAAAGGCACCACACTGAATCATGAGTCGCGACGACTGGACTAGCCATGGAACAACGCGAGCCCCAGCCAGAGCCCCGGACGGCCCGAGCACGGCGAGTCGACGACGACCGTCTCCGGTCTCCCTGTCTCGAGCGGTGGAGCACGTACTAGCAAAAGTTAAAAAACACGTCAGTGCGACGACGTGGCCGCCCTTCATTGGCTGCCGCCTGAGCTTAACCGAGCTTCATTCGTTACCGGATTTATCCGTGGGGCCGGCCCAACGCCGGAGCCGCGGGCCCACCACCGTGGCGAGCGTTGACTTTGACGGGGAAGGCCCCGCTGCTTCAGTCCACACCTCCACTAGCCCCGCAAATAGCCCCCGGTCTTCGTCAAACTACCGAAATGCCACGCCGGATCCCGACGTCGTTGGTCGGGCCGGAAGGGCAGTACCGTGAATACGCACCACGTCCGGGGTCCAGTACGGCGTGGTGCGCGCTACAAATATTCCCTTTGCTCTGCAGAAGCAGCACGGCTGGGAGCCGCCACCACCACTTCGTCTCCGGCGATGAGAAGCAGCCGCCCGGGCGGGCACCAGCAGCTCCGGATTCTTGCTCTTGCGTCCCTGCTTCTGCTCGTCTCCGGGGACGTCATCTTCGAGGAGCGATTCGAAGGTACTCTGACTGACTCTGACCAGTTCCCTAGTTCAGTCTAGACTACTAGCCGCTTACCAGTTTGGGAGGTGCCTGGCCTGCGTGCTCCCTATTGAACCTGTACCTGCTGCTATTTCTCTTCTGGTGCTTGAATTGAATTGGCAGGGCTGGATTCCCTGCTCCCAAATTCCATTTTGGGTGGGAGACTGATGAATTATTTCTGTCTCGCCCCCTCGTTTGACCACTATTTTGTTCGCGTCCTTGCAATTTCTGCTTCCCCTGCTCATGGCTTGTTGATTCACTTGAAGAAGCTAATCAAGTAGTTAAGGTCTGCTGCTGAAATAATTAGTGCTTTGAACACTCTACGGTGTGAACTTGGAAGTAGTGTGTGGTTTAAATTCAAGCAGTGTCTGTGTTCATGGGTAGCATGAAAGTGATCAGAGTGGCCAGTGAATTCCTGAGAGGCTGGTTTGCTTGACTTAGCAGTGACGCTTTGTCCAGTATACGAGTTTCAATAAGCTATAGCTACTGCCAATTTCTAGGTGTCATACAGCTGTATTTTCCAATGTTCAGATGGTTGGGAGACTCGATGGGTGAAATCCGACTGGAAAAGAAGTGAAGGGAAAGCTGGTACATTCAAGCACACGGCGGGGAAATATTCTGGAGATCCTGATGACAAAGGTTTACATTTTCAGCCTTCAGTACTTCTTTCTTAATCGATGGTGCTGATTGTGTCGTCACGAGTCAAATAACCTCTTGATTCATAAGCTAGCTTAATTCTGGACTGGACACGGTCTAATCCTTGTGTTTTATTTGCTGTGTTCTAGGCATTCAAACAACACTAGATGCTAGGCATTTTGCCATCTCGGCCAAGATCCCGGAGTTCAGTAACAAGGGCCGGACATTGGTTGTCCAGTACTCTATAAAGTTTGAGCAGGACATTGAGTGTGGTGGCGGATATATTAAGCTAATGTCTGGTTATGTCAACCAGAAGAAATATAGTGGAGACACTCCATACAGGTACGTTATTACATATTTCTCTTCTGCGGATTTTCCCGTTCTTTCGGAGATCCACTGTTGCTGTTAGGAAGGCACCCTGTACCTGTTTTGACCATGTGATTTGGATGTTCATATAGTTGATGAGCAAATATATACCGTATGTAGTTTGTTATATCATATATGTGGAAGCCAACTGCTTATTTGTTCACTTCTATTAGTCTACTTCTGAATTAGGCGTGCTAACTTTCTCATGTTCTCTTATGCAGCTTGATGTTTGGACCAGATATATGTGGAACTCAAACAAAGAAGCTGCATCTTATACTTTCGTACCAGGGACAGAACTACCCTGTCAAGAAAGATCTACAATGTGAAACTGACAGGTTGACGCATGTTTACACGTTCATTCTTAGGCCCGACGCATCTTATAGTATACTTGTTGACAACCGTGAAAGAGAATCTGGGAGCATGTATACTGATTGGGATATCTTACCTCCTCGTAAAATTAAGGAAGTTAATGCCAAAAAGGTAGCTCGCTTCTTGAAATACAATTATGACTAGAAAATTGCATTGTGAGAATCATCTAACATGTATGCCTTCTTTGCAGCCTAAGGATTGGGATGACAGAGAGTACATTGAGGATCCTGATGAAGTAAAACCAGAGGTTTGTGTTCCCCGACATCTTTTTGTGAATCAAATTTTTTAATAGTGTCGTTGTTTTGCAACTTTTTAAAAGAGAATTGTATTGTAACTACTCATCCACCTTGGCCAGGGCTATGATTCTATTCCGAGAGAGATTCCTGACCCAAAGGACAAAAAGGTATTGCAAGTTCCAACGTTAATCATCCTAATGGCACCAAACTTTAATTTATTGGACTTCATATTCATACTACATTTTCTCAGAATAATATTCCATACCATAGATAGGCATGGCTTATTTAATGCATCGTTCAGTGCTAACTAATTTATTAGCATCAAGACTAACCAATTTAACCAACATATCTTGCTTACCTATTTGGACTTGCTGCAACATTGTTACTTTTGAAGCATTCTAGTTATTACCTCACAAATCACATGGAACTCTAACAGCAGTGCATGTCCTACACATTTAAAGACACTTTCCTGCAATGAAGCTCTCTTTATAAATAAACGCACAATTTGATGACAAATATAATCATATCGTGTTCTTAATCAGCCTGACACATGGGACGACGATGATGATGGCATTTGGAAACCTAGAAGGATACCGAATTCAGCATACAAAGGAACATGGAAGCGCAAGGTATGTTGTGTTGTTTGCCCGTCAGTCGTTCATGCCACTTTATTTTTTTGGTAGACTCCATGTTCTCACATTCTTCTGCCCACAGAAAATTAAGAACCCTAACTACAAGGGTAAATGGAAGACCCCATGGATTGATAATCCAGGTAATGAGATAAGGAAAACTAACATTACTCTAAACACCTGATTTTGAAGCGGACCTCTTTTCAAACTTCAAAACAGCCCTAAGCCGTGAATTGTTCCACTTTTGCAGAGTTTGAGGATGATCCAGATTTATACGTACTGAAACCTTTGAAGTATATTGGAATCGAAGTTTGGCAGGTACCATATGTTATGTATAGTGCTCTTTCTGAGATGCATGTCATAGGTTATTCCGAGTGAATGAAATGTGATGTCTGACTTAGAGCTTACTCATATGCAGGTAAAAGCTGGTTCAGTTTTTGACAACATTCTCATTTGTGATGACCCGGAGTATGCAAAAAGAGCTGCTGAAGAAACATGGGGTGCAAATAAGGAGGTAACATCACATGTTTGCTGAATTAACCCATGCTGCTGATACCCCGAAAGCACAATCTTAATTTTGCTCTTCCATAAATTATAGGCTGAAAAGGAGGCTTTTGAAGAAGCTGAAAAGGAGAGGAAAGCTAGAGAAGATAAGGTTACAATCTTCAGAGCAATCATTAATGGCTAATGTCCTTGAGGCAGAACCGTAGAAGAATAACTGCCATTGTGAAAGAAGCTAAACATAACTACTCATGTACAGGAAGCTCAACAGGCAAGGGAGGAAGGAGAGCGACGGAGGAGAGAGAGGGGCGATCGACACCGTGGCAGGGACCATTACAAGGACAGATACAAAAGAGTAAGCTCACATATCGTTTGCTTTCTTCCTGAAGCCACTCTAGTCCTTTTAAGTATCAAACAAGGGGGAATTCTCTTAGAAGTCCTATTCGCTGACTCTCTTAGTACACTTATTGAATCATGGAACATATCAACATATTGCATAACCCAAGAAGATATTACTACTATGGTAGACAAGTTTAATTGATTATGTTCCAATGCTGGTGTTACTGGAAGGCCGTGGTGTGTTGACTTGTGTTGTCGTGCCTTAAGTGTATCATTTAACATACATATATGGCACAGTTTAACTGTGTAAGACACCATAAGTAGATGAATGAATGATTTACCTAACATCCTTCTGTTCTTCCTTTTCCTTGTATTTCAGCGCAACAGGGATCACTGGGATGACTACCATGTAAGTTGTCAAGCATTTACATTCTTTCATTCTCGTATTTACAACTGCTGAATCATTTTAGATATCAACAGCTTACTTACATAACATGTTGGTTTCATGTTCAGGATGAGCTTTGAAGGGCCTCCGGATGCTCATTCCTTCAAACGAGGAGCTTGGATTTAACATTGATATCACGTTGTACTTGTTACGAATAAGTGATCCACGAAGCAGGAACGGCCTGAAGTGTTTCTTGACATCTGCGGGAGAAACTGGTTGAATTGAACTGAAACAAACTTGCCACGAAAATCATTCCTGTGTGGCAGAACAGAGAATTCCACTTAGCAGCAAAAACTTGGCGTTGGCCCTGAATTGTAACATTTCTGCTTGTAATGTACATTGTTTGTCTGATTCGCTTACATTTGTGAACCCAAAACACTACCTTTGCTAATACGAATAATGAAGTGTTATATATACTGCTGCTGAAGAGTTCTTACCTGATGTCCATACAATGTGTTTCTGTTTTTTTAATCATCATAAGTAAAAAACAAAAGAAAACATGTGTCTAGAGGAAGCATATATTAATTTTCTTTTCTGCATCCTAGCAACGAATTTGTTGTACTACAAGTTGACATGTACCAATAGCATCCGAGTTGTTCAAACACAATGATGCAAGGGGGTCAGGTAACACAGCAATGGCTGGCAAAACAAGGCTAATGTATGCCTGCATTTGCAACAACACAGTACTAACAGTATTACTCTTAGAAACAAATAGAATGAGCTTACCAGTTTTCCATGCAAGGTATATCATGCGCATGTAAATCAACATCTTGGTTTACAATTTGAATTTACAGTTCTGCACATTGGCAATGGAAACAATCTGATATGCACAGCACTCAGGAATTTTGACCATGCTTGGAACTTCCTTTACTTCTTTTTATATGGGAATTTCCTTTACTGGTATACCAGAATAGGATCAGACTTGATTCAATGGGGTAAGGTGACAAGGTAATGGCTGGCAGAAAAAAACTGGTGTAGGCTTGTATTAGCAACATATCACTATCTGCTCTTTGAGACAAAAAGAATGAGCATTCCAGTTCTTCATCCAAGTTAATATCATGCATATGAAAAGCAATATCTTGGTTCATAATTTGAGTGTCCACATTAGCATATAAATAGTCTGATATGCACAACACTGAACAAATTCAGCTGCTCTTTTTTTAACATGCTATCCTTCACAAAAACAGTCATTCCCGTTCGAAATGACTATGGGCCTGTTTGGATTGTGGCCGACAGTTACCTTACCGAAATTTTGGCGTTGACTGATAGCATATGCCAGCATTTGGATTGAAGCCAATCTATCAGAGCCACGCCAAAATTTTGGTCACTCCTTCAAATTCTACCACTCCTTCAAATTCTGCGCCCACGCGGGGGAAGGCGGATCCTCGGCCAAAATATTGGCGCACCCCTGATTTGGCATGGCGGTCATGGGCACGAACCAAACAGCCCCTATGCTTCTGCATATTCAGATAAAAGAACCCCTTCGCATCTGGATGCCCAAAGAAGCCAATAACACCATATTTTCAAAACTGGAAGTACAGCATTGTGTCAACATGATACAATATAGCATAGGTATTACAAAACTGGAAGACCTATCAAACTGGAAGTATAGAATTGTGTCAACATGATACAGTTCTCAAAACTGTATCAAGACCTATCAAACATTTCAGTGACCAGCTCTTCCAGACTGTAGGTCATACAAGATCTGCAACTGCTCATTCATTCAAGGTGACACGGCAATGGCTGCCCAACAAGACTGATGTATGCCAGCATCAGCAACAATTTTACTATCTGTGTAACAGTTCTTCATTCAAGCTATACCATGCATATGAAAAACAGTTAGCATAGAAACAATCTGATATGTGCAGAACTGAACAAATTCAGTTGTTCTTTTTTTACATTCTTCTTGTTCCTTTACATGCTATCCTTCACAAACGTATTTCTTTCCGATCAAAATGAACTGGAAGTCCAGATAAAAGAACTGCTTCGCATCTGGAGGACCATAGAATCCAATAACACCATATTTTCAAAACTAGAAGTATAGCATTGTGTCAACATGATACAATTTTCAAAACTGGAACAAGACCTATCAAACATTTCAGTGAGAAGCTCTTCCTCACTGTAGGTCATACAAAGTCTGCAACGCCTCTTCCTGGCAGCACATCCACCCTACCAATTCTGGAGGAAACCACACCGACGGAAGGCAGCGAGGGGTCCGTAACTGGCTCAATCTCAATAAATCTCAGTTCCATAGACCCGGTACGCTTCAAGCTGAAAACGAACACAAGCACGATCCAGCCAAGCATGGTGATCGCCCAGTAGTTGTTCATCCCGTGGATCAGACCCCAGGCGATCGAGTAGCCAACGATGATCCCCGACAAGTGGCCAATGAAGCTCGCCTGCGGAACCATGATAGATGTGAATATCAGCGACTCGAACGGGGCAAAGCTGATCGGCAGCGAGAGGATTCCAAAAAGGTTCAGCTTCGACGACGGCTGCTTCGCTGCCAGGATCGTCATCCACCCGAACACGACGCACGAGTACCCAACGGCGGTCACCCTCCTGAAGTACTCCACCTTGAACCTCTGGATCATCATGTGGTATATCCCGAGAACAAGCAACCCGGACAGCACCACGAGCACGATGGTGTAATGGAGGTAGTACTCGACGCCGAGCCCAAGGTGGCCCAGCTGCTCGACGGCGCCGAGGCTCCACAGCGCGCTCATGTTGAACACCAAATGGACCACGCTGATGTGTGAGAACGCGGAGGTGATGATCCTCCAGTACTGCCCTCCTTCCATGACAGCCTCGTAGCTCAGGCCGACATCCGCGTACCCGATGCCCCTCTTCTGGATAAGGTACCAGATCAAGGAGCAGATGCCTATGACGCTGCTGCTGGCTGGCTTCTCCAGTATCTCGTAGATTAGAGGCTTGCCCATACTGCCCGGAACAAGCTCCACGGGATTGTAGCCCTCAGTTGACCAAGATCAATACTGTCCTACAATTGGTGGATCAGGGGGAAAGGATCTAACCGCGCGCAGGCGGCGGATTGAGTACTCACTGACCACCTGACGATTAGCGGCTGGTTTGAAGGACGAATCGCTGGCGGAAATTCTAGGATCCGTGGTCCGAATTGAAGGATTTGAAGGGTGACGGGACGGATTAGTGGCTCTGACCTTGGGGATTTTGGAGGGGATTCGAGCGGCTTCTCGGCCCTGAGCGTCCAATGCCCTAGACTGTTCGATTCGGGGGAGTTTTTTTCTATTTCCCCGTCCGGGAGGACGGAACTTTTTACCTGTTTTACAGGAGGATTAGAAGAGTTTACCAATTTACTAAGCCATACGAAAATTTGCACTAAAATCGTCACCTTCGCTCTCTATAATTTAGAAAAATATTTGAATCCAAGGTATGAAGAAGTAAAGTAACAATGGCTTTACTTTAGGAACATATTTTGCGGCAGCTAAATTGTGTTGTGATGTGCTTAGTTTCTAACTTGTCAGGGGTGAGTTTCTAAATTGTGTTGTGAAGTAAACTTGTCAGGGTGCCATGGCCTGCGCTCCTCCTCCTCCCCCTCCGTTCCGCACCCCCAACATCGGCAAGGTGAGTGCCCGTGGACGGTAGGCGGCCGCTCAACTATGGAAGATCGCCGCCAGCGGCGAGGCGGCCTTCATGAGGGTGCTCAGGGCTACCGCACCCTTCTGCGCGCGCGGAACTCGGGCGACAACGGTGGCGGCCGCGGCGGCAGCTACGTATTCTACATCTGTGGTGGCAGGTGCATCCGCGGCGAAGGCAGCCGGACCCTCCCCCCCCCCCCTGATGTGTCTTCTTTTGCTCCGGCAGCACCTACTACTGCTCCATATTCATCGATGGCGCCACCCTCGTCCACGGTAAGTTCCCGATTCACCGGTAATGTGTTTAGCGGTTAGGGTTTGGTACTAAATCGACGACAGTTAGGAATCGATCGAGGTGTATTTTAGGTAAGTGTTACGGATTCGAACAAGAGATTTGGGGCTTTATTCGCACTAGGTAGTTACATATTTGAAAATGTGCTATTGAATTTAGGGATTCAATTTAGCCAAAATCCCCAAATTCGTTTGTTGTCCTGGTACTTACCCTGATTGGGGATTTTAATGTGGTTTGTATATATTCAATCTTTATTTCACATGCATTGTCTGATGGGGATTGCATAAGGCTTGTAGTTCTTGTCCTGCTACAATGCCCATTTCCCTTTCATGTGCATTGCACAATTGGGCAATGCTTGTAGTTCTTGTCCTTGTTACTTTGCCCATCTTTTTTTCATGTCCATTGCCTAATTGGGCAATGCTACTAGTTGTAGATTGTACTTTTGTCCTGACCTTGTTTTGCTTCATACAAAGGTGGTTAAGCTTGATCGTGACACTGTGGGGAAGGGCTAGCACCCCCACCGGGTTATGCCGACAAGTTCCCTCTCAACCGTTGGGCGCGGGCAATGAAGCATGTGGTCATCAGTAGGGTGGAGGCAGCAATGCAGCCGCCTAGTAAGCACGACCGGCAGCCAAAGTTTGGCCACCACAAAATCGACCAGCTCCCTCGACGCTTCATCATCCAGCTGGAGGTTGCTGACTTCCACATGCTGGTGATTGATACATTGCAAATGTATCTATAATTTTTGATGTTCCATGCTTGGTTTTATCCGTTTTCTTGTGTTTTGTCCACACTTTGGAGTACTTTTCATATGATTTCTTGGACTAACATATTAACAAGAGCCACAGTGCCAGCTGCCTGTTTTCTGCTGTTTTTGGTTCCAGGAAAGTCAGAAAATGAATATTCTCGGAATTGGACGGGACAAAAGCCAAAGAGCCTATTTTTCCGGAAGTCATCACATGCCAGAATACGAGACGGAGAAGGGCTAGGGGCCGGCCACACCACCTGGCCGCGCGGTGGCCCTCACCAGGGGGTGGTCTGGCCGAGCCCAGCACCCCCTCGGCTTCTCCTTCCGCCTATAAGATGCCCTCGGGACGAAAACCCTAAGTACCCGATCAAAAATCGACGAAAGAGTCTGTAGCCGCCGTCATCTCCATCCCTAGATCAGGAGGGATCTGAAACTCTTCCCGGCACCCTGCCGGAGAGGGGAATTCACCCTGGAAGCCTTCTTCATCACCATGCAAGCCTCCGGTGTGATGCGTGAGTAGTTCATACTTGGACTACGGATCCATGTAGTAGCTAGATGGCTGGTTCTCCTCCTTTGTGCTTTCATGTTTAGATCTTGTGAGCTCCGTTCATGATCAAGATCATCTATTTTGTAATTCTGCATGTTGTGTTTGCGGGGATCCGATGGATATTGAGATGCTATTTCAGATTGATTATTGATTCTATCATGTCTTTGTTATTTGTGATCTTGCATGCTTTTTGTTGTTAGTAGCTATCTTGGCCAAGTAGATGCTAGCAACTCCAAGAGTTAGTATTTATACTCGATAGTGGGTTCATGCCTCTGGTAATCTGGGGAAGTGACAGAAATCTCTAAGGTACTAGATGTGCTATTGCTACTAGGGAGAAAACAACAATCCTTTGTTCATAGAACAATAGTATTGTTTACTTTACATGCAATTCGTAAAGCAATAATCTGTTGCTTGCAACTTAATACTGGAGGGGGTTCAGATGATAACCTGAAGGTGGATTATTAGTCATGGATGCAGTTGGATGGCGGTCTATGTATAATGTTGTAATGCCCAATCAAGTTCCAAAGGAGTCAAGATGATTAGTATATGCATGTATTGCTTTCTCGATGTTTGTCAATTACCCCGCTGTAATTTGTTCACCCAGCATGTTATCTATCTTAAGGAGAGCCACATCTAGTGAACTATGGATCCCGGTCCTTTATTTTACATTCAATCTATAAACTGTTTACCGCTTTGTGTTTACTTTCTGCAAACTTTTACTTCTTTCCATTCGATACGTTTAATCCTTTGTTTTTAGCAAAACTGGTGAGATTGACCGCCTCATCGCAAGTTGGGGACAGAGTTCTGTGGTTGTGTTGTGTAGGTCTCCACGTTGCTGCTGGCACCGGTAGTGCGCCCTGCCAACGTTCAGCTAGCTACAACTTTGGGTGTTTCCTTGCTCCTACTGGTTCGATTAAACCTTGGTTTCATAACTGAGGGAAACTTGCTGCTGTGCTCATCATACCTTCCTCTTGGGGTTCCCAACGAGCTCTACATCAACACTGAGCCATCAAGCACTTTTCTGGTGCCGTTGCCGGGGAGTCAAGAACATCTTCACAAGGGGAGTCCCTCATAACCAATCTCTTTACTTTGTTATTTTTGTTTTGGTTAGTTTCTTTTTATTTTGTTTGCTTGTTTTGTTATTAAAAACACACAAAAAATAGTTTTACTAGTTTGCTTTCTTAATGGAAACCCCCAAAAAATGACTACTCTTGAAAACACTAAGTTGTGTGACTTCACTAGCACCAACAACAATGATTTTATGAGCACACCTATTGCTCCACCTGTGCCTGAAGATACTTTCTTTGAGATAAAACCTGCTTTACTCAATCTTGTTATGAGAGAACAATTTTCTGGTATTGGTAATGAAGATGCTGCTGCCCATCTAAACAACTTTGTTGAACTTTGTGAGATGCAAAAGCATAGGGATGTAGATGGTGATATTATTAAGCTAAAATTGATTCCTTTCACTTTGAGAGGAAAAGCTAAAGAATGGTTAAATTCCTTAACTAAGAATAGTATTGATTCTTGGACTAAGTACAAAGATGCTTTTATTGGAAAATATTATCCTCCTGCTAAGATTATATCTATGAGAAGTGAAATAATGAAGTTTAAACAATCTGATAATGAGCATGTTGCTCAAGCTTCGGAAAGAATAAAATCTTTGGTAAAGAATTGTCCCACTCATGGACTGACTGCTTGGATGATCATCCAAACATTTTATGCATGATTGAATTATTCTTCAAGGAACCTATTGGATTCTGCTGCTAGAGGTACCTTTATGACCATCACTTTGGGTGCTGCAACAAAGCTTCTGGATAATATGATGGTTAACTATTCTGAATGGCATACTGAGAGAGCTCCACAAGGTAAGAAGGTAAATTCTGTTGAGGAAACCTCCTCCTTGAGTGATAAGATTGATATTATTATGTCTATGCTTGTGAATGGGAAAGCCCATATTGATCCAAATAATGTTCCTTTAGCCTCTTTGGTTGCTCAAGAAGAGCAAGTTGATGTGAACTTCATAAGAAATAACAATTTTGGCAACAATGCTTATGGTAATAACAATTATAGGCCCTACCCTCCTAATAATACTTATGGCTATAATGGTAAACCTGGATTACCTAGTGAAGGGAGAATTTTAGAAGTTGAAAGAGCCACTAAAAACTTCATGCAAATTCAATATGAACAAAATAAACTATTTACTAAAACTATAGAGGAACAATCTACCATTTTGAAGAACATTAGCCATCAACTTGAGAGTCTAAATAGGGAGATTCCTAGCTTACAATTAAAACTTTCTAATGCTGAGAGGAATATATCATCTTTGTCTGAAGCTCAATCTTCATTAATTAATAAAATGGCTGCTAAACCTAAAACTAATGATAATCCCTTTGCATCTACTAATGCCATACAAGTAAGAATTGATGAAAATGTTAGACTATTAGCTGAATTACACGCTAAGTGGGAAAGAGAAGATGAAATTGCTAGAAACATTAGTGTTTCTACTATTACCACCACTAGTGTTAATGCTAGTAATAGTACCACTACTTTAGATGATAAATTTGATTTTGATCTTGATGGTTGCAATATCTCTGAAGTTATTAAGTTCCTACAAAAGCTTGCTAAAAGTCCTAATGCTAGTGCTATGAACATGGCTTTTACAAAACACATTACTGATGCTCTCATAAAGATTAAAGAAGAAAAGATGAAACATAAAGCTTCTATTCCTATAAAACAAGAAGATGGTTAGGAACCCATCATTAATATGAAAGTGAATGACTTTGATTTCAAAGCTTTATGTGATCTTGATAGTAGTGTTTCTATTATGCCTAGAAGGATTTATGATATGCTTGATTTGCCTCCACTTGAAGATTGTTATTTGAATGTCCCACTTGATGATAATGCTAAAAAGAAACTCATGGGGAGTCTTAATGATGTTCTTAGTATGGTTAACAATGCCTATTTCCCCGTTGATTTCTATGTTTTGGATGTTGAATGCAATGCTTCTTGTCCTATTACTTTGGGAAGACCTTTTCTTAGAACTGTTGGTGCCATTATGGATATGAAAGAAGGCACCATTAAATATCAACTCCAACTTAAGAAAGGTATAGAACACTTCCCTAAGAATAGAGAGAAGATTTCTTTTGCCTCTCCTATGAAAACAAAATTTGGTCTTAATGCTTCTTCATTTGAGAATACCTGATTCTTTTTCTTGCTTCTTATGCCTAACTTAAAGGCGTTAAAGAAAAGTACTTATTGGGAGATAGCCCAAAAGTTTTAGATGAGTCTTGGAAGTTATTACTTCAGTAAAAACCGCTCCTTATCCTTTTTATTTGATTTTTGTGCCAAGAGTAACCTGTAATGAGAGAGAAGTAATGATTGGGAAAGTTGCTGTCCCGAAACAGATTTCTGTGCTTCACCGTAAAAATTTGTGTAAAATCTCTGTACGTACTTTTGAGGCGTGCATTTTTGTGCTTCTGCCTCAGGTTGTTACATAACTTTAGTTAGTTCAACACTTTTTGATTTGAGCAATAGATGGTCTTCGAAAAAAATCGTCTTTACCTGCTGGTCTGTTTTGACAGATTTCTGCCATTTTCTGCATTTGCTTCTTGTTGGTTCCTTTTTGAGTTCTTTTGGAGAATTGAGATTTTTGAGGGAAGTGCTACAGTAGCTAGTGTTCTAATGGAAGTTTATTTGGTGTTAGAACTGAACCTTAAGACTTATTTATCTTGAGTGCACTAATGTGCTAATAAAGATTGTGTGAAGTTTTGTATGAAGAAGAAAAATTCAGGTGTATGGAAGGAATGAGTAATGAGATGAAGGATGGACTAAAGCTCAAGCTTGGGGATGACACACGTGTCACCCCAAGAAATATCCAAGAAGTACAAGCGTCAAAGCTTGGGGATGCCCAAGGCATCCCCTTCTTCATCAATAAAAATCCCAGGTTTCTTCCAAACGCTTCATTTTTATTGTTTCATGCACAGTTATGTTGTTCTTGGAGCGTCTTCTTTTTCGTTTTAGTTTTGTTTTTTCATTTGCTTGGTTTTCTTAGTTTTCTGAATAAATTGGTTGGAACCCCTCTTTCATACCTTGGTTTGCAAATAGTTTGGTTTGGTTTGGAAAAGTGTAGGAAAGTTCATACTTATGAGGTAAAAAGAGCTTGTTTTTGACTGTGGCCTATGCTTTGTCATGCCATGCTTGATATTGTTTTGGCTTTATGCTTAGTATTCTTTGTTGTAGCATGACTTGTTATAAACAATTGAGATTGTTTAATGTGCCTTGGATGAATCATGCGTTGTTTTAGCATATTAAAGCATAGTATAGTGGTATTCTCCTTTGATTCTTTATTTGGGTTGACTTGGCACATGCTCACACCATGTTATGACTATCTCAAGTCACCATAGCCTTTATGATCCTTTAGTTTACAACTTGTAGTATCACTTTATGCTTTGATCAATGATGTTTTGTCGCTCTGCATGATTATGGCCATTATTGCTCTCTTAGTTTGTCGCTCCCAGTCTTTTGCTAGCCTCCACAACCAAGTATGAGTTCCACTCATGCATCCAACTCCCTAAACCAAGTTATTCCAAAGAGTCCACCATACCTACCTATTAGCTTATGCTATTCCAAGTATATTCATGCTTTTGTTTACCTTCCAAATTAAACTTGTTATGAGAAAACTAGTGATTAAAGCTCTCACGAACTTGATGGCACACTTTACTTTTTCTTGCCCTTAATAAACTTGAACCATTGTGTCGTCTATGTTGTATATGCTTGCACTTATTTGTTGGGAATTAGCAGAACCATGCTTTCATGGGGAACGCTTTCAACATTGCACTTGGTACTTATACCTAGTTGATATCATGCTCTTTTGTATATGGATGTCGTCGGTGTGAAATGAAAGGGGAGCTTGTAAGTCCATGGAGTTATGTATATGTGTTAGAGAAACGCCTGGGCCGCTGGTCTAATCCATGCTGACATGGTGGAAACCTGCAGCGTAACCATAATGAGCTGTCTATGAAGCATTCTTCTTATAAAAAAAGAGTCCTATATTGAGAAAAAAGAGAAAAAGAAAAAAAAGATTATGAAAAGAGGAAAGAAAGAAAAAAGCACCATATTCCCATGGTAAATAAGAAGATTTCTGAGATGCTCGTTGTCTGCTTGCCTTGTCATTTTGATATGGGGATTCTTCCGTATCATCGGGCAAGGGGTACCCCGTTGGCGGTTCTCTATGATACACATGTACTTACAATGACAAGAACTTACCGGTGACTAAACTTGAGTAGCATGAGGAGTGGCCCTCATATACAAGGGACATGATATTTCTAACTTATACTTCGTCAAGCATGTACACCATAGTTTGTTCACTTTAACCTTAATCACTTCAAGATGCTTATGATAGGGGCAATGAGAGCTGAAAGCTATAAGTACCATAATTTTTGGAAGCTCTTTATGAGACTTGAATCCCTACTTCCTTCTATGAAGGACCTTTCTTCCACCATCATATTGAGTCTCCACCTTCTATCTTTATGCACCTACTTTGAGAGCATAGTGGCCATTCTTAGTTCTATGTGCATTGTCCCAAGACTAGTTGATTGATGCATAACTTGATATTGCTTGTTTAAACTATTTGTATCTAGTCACTCTTATGAACTTTGAAGGTGTCCTATGCATTTATATTTGCTACTCTATGAGGGACAAGTTGAATACTATTATGCTATATTTTCTTTATGTGAAACAAACAAACGTCTTGCAAAGCATTGTTATTCATGAATCTTTTGTTTGTGCCTTTTCATGTTGCATCATAGTTTCTTTGTCTTATTGCTAGAACTTTGTCTTTCATGTTATGATTGAAGTACTATGATCCCAGCTTTGAATGTTTTACAAATACTTTGATCATGTCTTTGATGGTGCATGTCACCTCAAAAATTATTCTTTTTTTATCACTTACCTACTCGAGGACGAGCAGGAGTTAAGCTTGGGGATGTTGATACATTGCAAATGTATCTATAATTTTTGATGTTCCATGCTTGGTTTTATCGACTTTCTTGTGTTTTGTCCACACTTTGGAGTACTTTTCATATGATATCTTGGACTAACCTATTAACAAGAGCCATAGTGCCAGCTGCCTGTTTTCTGTTGTTTTTGGTTCCAGGAAAGTCAGAAAATGAATATTCTTGGAATTGGACGGGACAAAAGCCAAAGTGCCTATTTTTCCGGAAGTCATCAGATGCCAGAATACGAGACAGAGAAGGCTGGGGGCCGGCCACACCACCTCGCCGTGTGGCCAGGCCTGACCCACGCCAGGGGGTGGTCTGGCCGACCCCAGCACCCCCTCGACCTCTCCTTCCGCCTATAAGATGCCCTTGGTACGAAAACCCTAAGTACTCGATCAAAAATACACGAAAGAGTCTGTAGCCGCCGTCATCTCCATCCCTAGATCGGGAGAGATCTGAAGATCTTCTCGGCACCCTGCCTGAGAGGGGAATTCACCCTGGAGGCCTTCTTCATCACCATGCAAGCCTCTGGTGTGATGCGTGAGTAGTTCATCCTTGGACTACGGATCCATGTAGTAGCTAGATGGCTTGTTGTCCTCCTTTGTGCTTTCATGTTTAGATCTTGTGAGCTCCGTTCATGATCAAGATCATCTATTTGTAATTCTGCATGTTATGTTTGCGGGGATCCGATGGATATTGATATGCTATTTCAAATTGATTATTGATTCTATCATGTCTTTGTTATTTGTGATCTTGCATGCTTTCCGTTGTTAGTAGCTATCTTGGCCAAGTAGATGCTAGCAACTCCAAGAGTTAGTATTTATGCTCGATAGTGGGTTCATGCCTCTGGTAATCTGAGGAAGTGATAGAAATCTCTAAGGTACTAGATGTGTTGTTGCTACTAGGGAGAAAACAACAGATGATCATGTTTCCTGATCATGTTGCATTTATGCCAGTTGGAAATGAGGTCATCTCATTCTGAGGATGAGATGATGAACCAATACCCAACCTAAACATCGTGACCCGATCATGTCACGAAGTTCAAGTTACGATGATTAGAAATGGATCCTCATAGACTATTCCTTAGACCGTGAGGCTATATCAATCACTGTCTCCCGAGAGTGCTTAGATAGCATCAAACGCCATCTGGTAAAACGGTGGTTATAAAGGTGTGTTCAGGTATTCGGAGGAAACCGTAGAGGCAATATATGTCAAAAGCGGGATTTGTCCGTCCATGTGACAGGAAGATACTCAAGGGCCCACTCGGAGAGGTTATATCCAATAGCTGCGCAGCGTGTGATTAGATCACGGGGATATCACTTGTCGGAAAGAGTTAAGTAGCATTGTTCAGTAACGAGATTGAACCCGGCATGGTGATGTCATTGATCAGATCTCGGGCAATGCAAGTATCAAATGACAAAGGGAATAAGACACGACTGTCCTGGTTCAAACGACGAAAGATCTTCGTGGAACGCACAGGGGTCACATGGCCATCCAGGTCCCTCTATCGATAATTGGTGCGGGAGTGTCCCGACCATGTCTGGAGTGTTCCCGAACCGTGGGGTATCACGCTTAAGGGCTTGATGATGCTTAGAGAGTGTTTATAGGATCGGTAGAATCGCCGAAGAAAAGAAGGGAGAAAATCAGAAGGGTTTCTGTAAGTCCGGAGGTTGTCCGGAGTGGAGGTGGAAGGTGTTCCAGGACCACGGAGATTAGATAATGGTTGAATGAATGTTAAATATTGATTTAATCATTTATTCATAATTATTTAATAAAGATAAAATCAATTAAATGGTCAAAAGGCTTAATGGGCCAATTCCGGAAGGAGAGGGCCCATTAGGGCAAAGGAGAGAGGGAGAAGGGGCAAGGGGGAGGCCGGCTGGGCCTAGCCCCTCCCCCCCCCCCCCCCCCGTGCAGGGCCCACTAGGTGGCCGGCGGCCACCTCCTCCCCCTCCTCTCCTTTAGTCCCACCCCGGGACTTTAGGGGAGGTAGTACCTCCCCTCCCCCTATATAAAGTGGGGTATTTGGCCTAGAAAATACAACCAGTAATCAATAAAGGTCTCCCCACTTTTGGGAGGACCACTAATTGATATTTTCTCTCCCCCCCCTCTCTCTCTCGTGACCGTGGTCCCAAGTCTGGACTGCCGCGAGCAAGAGACATCTTCACCGCGCGCCGTCGCGCTACTGGATTCGGATCCGGGAGCTCTACTTCCGCAACTGCTGCTGGATCGGGGAAGCGGGAGTCATCGTCAGGCACCGGACGTGTGTAACTCCCCGCGAGGTGTCGCACTTGAGGCACTCAAGTCGTTGGAGCCAGAAGGAGTGCAAGGACTTCATCATGACCTTGAGGTCGGCTTCGGCTTGTCTACATCAACCACGCTCTCCTGAGCGTTGACAACGCTTTTCGGTCTTCAAGGGTAAGTTCGCGAAAAGCCCCTCCCGTTACTGTATTACTAATAGATAGGTCCTGGCAGCTTCAGGGGTTCAAGGGCATAGAGTAAAATTTATTGTTTTTATGCGCGGAACCCCTACAGTGGTATCAGAGCTAGATCTATGCGTAGTAATGCTAGTACGGGTAGAACACACGAGATGTAGTGTGTGGGCGTTGATCTTTTAGTTATTACCCTCCCATGTGTACTTGTGTATACCGCAGTAATGCTTGATGAAGCGCCCCCCAACCGACTTTACGCGTTCATTCGCGAGACTGGTCCACGCTTGACATATGGCTTGTACCGTATAAAGTGGCTTAGGGGGTGTCTGTCTCTCTCGCATTAGTTGGTATACCATTTGCAACTAAGGGCCTCGAAAGGGGTGTAGTATAGACAACTACTTGATCAGCATTGTGCTGAAAGTTCGTAGGTAAGAACGGTTCTTGTGCGAAAGCCCATTCAGCCACGTAAAACATGCAAAGATAAAGTAGTGGCGTCTAACTTTGTTTTGCAGGAGGGCATTGCTTTGTGATATGGTTGTGACAAAGGTAAAGTGATTACCTTATGTTACGTAGTAGTAGATAGTCACGGAGGTGACGAACTACCACGCCGGAATGACACTGGTACCCTGGTGTCTACGGCGCCGGAACCCTGGCGCCGGAACCTGGTGACGGCGGATGGAGATCACGACATGAAGGATCATATCACATAGCATTTACATTCAATGTTATTGTTTGTATGTCTTATTGTGTGCTAGTATTAGATACTCGACGGTAGCCTAATAAGATGATCCCTGTTAAAATAACCAACGATTGTGTTCCCCCTTAGTGTGCACTACCAAGAAAGTTCTTCGGTATGAGGTAGGTCGTGATGATCGGGTGTCAGACATATCTACGTTCGCATACAGTGGGTGAAAGCCATGTTGCAGAGCAAAAACACTAAGGTTGAGTTGGCGAGCCTAGCATGTACAGACATGGCCTCGGAACGCGGATGGTCGAAAGATCGAGCACGAGTCGCATGAATGATGTGACCGACGTTTAGCGTCCACCCTTGAACCCACATTGATGGCCGTGATGATCGGGGGAGATGTGGCTGATAGGGGTCGTGTTATCACTAGGAACCCTCTTTGGGGATAGGTGTTTCTGAGTGGAGTTATTATTAACTCATTTAATCGTAAACTTAGTCTAAATTCCTTTTGCAATTATAAATGTAGATGGGACCTTTCGTGTTGACAATTGAATGGTTAGAAGGAGAGAAGCTCAGATTAGATGGATCAAACTTCTCCATTTGGGTTGCCAGTCTCCATGTTCTCCTTAACGAGAACGACATGGTCGACTACATATTCGACGAGATGGATTTGGATCCGTCCACGGACCTTGAGACCCCAGAGGAGCGGAAAGACCGCTATCTCTGTAGGGAGATGGCCTCCTATATTTTAGTTATGATGCGTTTCGGAATGGTGGACGAGCTGTGGCCTTTCGTGGGTGATGTCAACCCTCGTTCGGTGATGCTACAGCTTAGGACACATTTCGTGGATCAGACACGCATTTGGGAGCATGAGTTGATGGGAGACTTCCTCTCCATTAAGATGGAGGAGAACTCGTCACTGGACAGCCACTTGCAGCACATGCATGATGTGTACATGAGGCCAGCATACTTCCTGGACGTCTGGATTTCAGGCTCTTTTGCAAATGCTGTTGTGCTACGATCGCTGCCACCAAGCTACCAAGCACAAGTCAGGACTTGCGTAATGAGGGGCGACACAGAAATGGAGTTCCACCGGTTCATGACACATCTCAGGAATGTGTTGGTTGAACCAAATGTCGCTCAGGTCATCAACGACAAAGGTATATATTTGATATACAGTTTTATAAATGTTATAATCTTGCAAACACATTGCAGTGTTAAGTATATTTGATACTTGTTTTGTTTTGATGAAAACAGGTCCTTCTGCATAGAGGTGCTTGCTGGAGAGGAGGTGACGTTGCGTGTTGATGGTGAGCATGATGATGACGGCCGAGGACACTCTCCCTCGACATTTATCATTTAGTTTATGTTTTAGGATGATTAATGTAATCAAGAGATTGTGAACTTCTTTAGCGTGTCTCACACTTCGCGAGTGATGAGGTTTAATCTCGTCAATGCCCATTGTTATGGACTTGGGTTTTGGAGAAGATGGGGATGCTGGAGATCGTGGCACGGTTAACAGACAAGCAACCAGGGGACACGAGATTTACCCAGGTTCAGGCCCCCGGAGGGAAAACCCTACTCCTGCTTGTCTGCTCTTTGATTACGGCGAAACCGAAGGTTACAGGGGTGCGCAGATTCGATCTGGCGTGGAGGTGTGTATGTCGTAATCTAGTAGTTGTCTTCCTCGTTGGACCCTCCTAGCCTTTATATATGGGGAGGCTAGGTCTCGGGTACCGATACGAGTAGGTTACAAGTTGTATTCAAACTCTAGTCTTGTTCTCCAAGGATCCGAAGGCGTCATGGGCCTGGACCACCCGAAAATCTTCATGGGCCGGTGTATATTTGCCGTGGGCCTTCCTTGGGCTGGACTAGGTATGCTGAAGTTACGTACCCGTGGGGTATAACCATGTCAGTAGCCCCCGAGTGTTCAGTCGAATCGTAGATTCGGCTGAGGACTCTTTAATCCCTCAGGTGCAACTCTGTCTTTCAAGAGAATGTGTAGGGATTGTTGATGCGTGTGCCTGACTCACCCGACGGATCAGGGTCAGTTAATCGTCTTAGGACAAAACAACACGATCTTCTTCAGGTGCGAGTCCCTCGACTCGAACCCGGAACATATGCTGGCGTAATTCGACTTAGGCCGCGGAGGACTTACAGGAGTGGAATTCCAGTGATTTTAAATGATGTACCCAACGCGTCCGTCGGGATTTTTCATCACGCCTGTTGGCATGGATTTATACTAGCAGAGCGCAGTCAGGTGCGTTGTCAGGCCATCAGATGATATCTGTAGGTCTTATCTTTGTGTCGCAGACACAGCATCCGAATGTTTGTCACCGCGGAGGTGCTTCGGGTGGCCAAGGAGATTTGTTGCTCACTTAGCGTTTTTGTTTGGGCAGAGTTGCCAAAAAGTTTTTGCGTGCTGATCCGGAAGATTGCAGTTGAAGATTTCATAGGGTGCGCGACCAGCGCTCCCTATGGGAGTAGCCCCCAAGTGTCTGTTCGAGTCGTAGACTCAAACGGAGACTTTTAATTCAGGAATTGTTTCAATCATTAAGTCCGCAGGACTCGAAAATTTTCGGATGCTTGAATCCATCCTCCCTATGGGAGTAGCCCCCGAGTCCGTAGTGGAGTCGTAGACTCGACATAGGACTCGAAGATCTTTGTGTGTGAACGGCCATTGCTCTAGTTTGGAGTAGCCCCCGAGTGACTGGCGGAGTCGTAGACTCGGGCAGAGACTCGAGTCTTGTATCATGCAACTGTAGTAGTAAAATCTCGTGGGCGTACCGCTGACCCGGAAGTACATCGGGTGCGCGACCATCGCTCCTGATAGGAGTAGCCTCCAAGTATTTAGTCGAATCGTAGATTCGAGTGAGTACTTTTAGCTGTGGAGCCGAAATTGGTGCTAGTATAGCTTTTGATGACGTCAGTGCTGACGATCGATGACCTCAAGCGTCTGCTATGCCAGAGATGACTTGACTGGACGAAGCGTGGGTCCCACTTGCTGACTTTGAATTGACCGGTCACGCACGGCGTGGAGATGATTACGGCGTCTCCTCGATTTCCGCGCGTAGTGGACGGCGTGGTAACGATGGTTCGTTTTGGTGCTGACACGTGTACGGCCAGATCTACCATTATCGTTAGGTCTTCTCGATGGACGGCCAGCGTGCGTCGTCTTCGCTGTTATAATCTGTGGTGAAATCGTGGTTTATTTTCACCGCACCAGTTCTTGTGTTTTACTGCTCCCTCATTCTTGAGCTGTTCTTGCTGCGCCAGAGAGTTTTCTCCACATTGCCCTTGTCTTTCTTCGTTGGCAACGCCGGCGCCACCGTAGCATGATGGGGAAACCAAAGAAGTCTTCATCTGCGGTTGGGACCAGCGCCGCCGGAGGCAAGAAGGGCGCCGCCGCTGCTCGTGTCACCGATGGTGGCTGGCCGCGATCAGAGACGCGGGAGAGCGATCTCCGCAAGCTGCGCGAGCGGAGCCTGATCCCGCAAGACACGGCGGCCGTGATACTCCCCGGCAATGAGGTAATCCCCCGTCCCCCATCTGGGTTCCGGGTTATGTTCGTTGCCTTCGTGATTCGCGGGTTTTCTTTTCCTGTCCATGACTTCCTTCGTGGACTTCTCTTTTTCTATGGGGTTCAACTCCATCATCTTTCTCCTAACTCCCTTCTCCACATTGCATGTTTTATCACGCTTTGCGAGTGTTGGCTTGGCATTGAGCCGCACTTTGGCCTCTTCCGGAAGCTTTATTCCGTGAAGAGGCAGTCTGGTTCGGATGGTGTGTATCCCATTGGGGGTTTCATCATCTCCCTCAGTCCCAATGTGCAATTATTTTCCTTCTCCATGTTCGAATCTATCCAGTACTGGCGGAGCAAATGGTTTTACATCCGTGACTCCGTGCTGCCTAGGCAAGATTTTGGTCTCGTTCCTTTTGACCCCTCCCAGTTGATTGTGAAGAAAAGATCCTGGAAAAACCAAATCTTGGATGGTGAGGTGGCAGAGATAGAGGCCCTGTACCGTCGGGTGGAGGAGCTCCAATTGATTCCTGAGAAGGAGGTGAACAATGTCGACATCATCCGGACGTTTCTTGAGCGTCGGGTGCAGCCTCTTCAGGCGAGGGCGCACCCGATGTTCCTTTACTCTGGGCGCCGTGATCCGACGAGGGTTTCGAGTGAGAAGATCTCCGAGGTGGATCTTGACAAGGATCTTCGCGTGCTGTTGAAGTTCAAGGCCGATGAAAAAATCCCGGGGAAGTCGCTGACTCCTCCCTTTTCTTCGACGTTGGTCGTGCCGAAGGTGTAGTTTTGCGCACGTAGTGCTTCCCTTTTGTTTTTGTCAGCTGTGTACTTTTTTCCTTTGTTTGCTAACAAAGTTTCTTCTCATTTTGTAGAGTTTCAAAGTGCCAGGCATGGCACCACCATTACCCGAAAGGTATCCGAATGCCCCGGATAATGAAGTGGTGGATTCCGTGTCCGAGCTTCCTTCGGCACGATCTCCGGTGGAGGATGCCGACGAGTCGGGCGAGGATCATTCGCTCGAACGATCACGGAGCTCGAGCGAGTCTTCGGATGCTTCGACTCCTCCGACTCCCAGAAATCCTCTGGGCCTTGAGCGTCATGATGATGTTCCTGGGGGTTCTTCCTCTCCCCTTCCTGCCATTCCTGTGCGAGCTGTTGCCCCGCACCCGCCAGCAAAGCGGAAGAAGGAAGAGAAGAAGGAGGAGAAGAAGGAGGAGAAGAGGGCCCGAAGGGCTTCTCCTATCTTCGACCTGAGCGCACTGGGCTCGTAAGTTGTTCTTGTTGTACTGTTGTTCGTCTGTTCTTATGACCTGTGCTGATTGGTTTCGTATGCAGGCAATCCTCCGACGGCTCCAGTGATGGTGTGGGGGAGATGATGGGGGAGTCGAACATTGCGTCGCCTCCTCCTCAGACGGTTGTTACTTCGGGTGGCGCTGCTCCAGATCCTCCTGTGCAGGAGAGGCTGGTGGTTGCGCCTCAGAATTTTGCAGGCGGGCCTGCGGGTTCGCCTTCGGAGCACGTAAGTTTTTCTGCTTGATGGGGGGAGCCCCCAAGTGTCTTCGTATGCTGATGTTGTTTATGCTTCTTTGTGTTGGGCGTAGCCCCCAAGTTCTGCTCTTACGATTATTGCCTGTTGCTGCAGCCTTTTGTCCAAGAGGCCAAGCGGCTGGTGGAGGAACGCCTGACGCTGGAGGCGAAACTGCGGCAGCTTCAAGGTATTCGTCTGCCTTGTAGTACTTGGCTTATTTATCCTAGTCTTGTTCTTTGACACTTGCTTGTTGTAAATGTAGAGGAGCATAACGACTCTCTCCGTGAGGTTGATGCTCTGAAGAAGAGCCTTGGCCAATCGGGGCAGAAGGCCGAAGCTGCCATTGAGGCGAAAAAGCGCCTTGAGCTGGAGCTGACGAAGGCAGCCGAAGCGAAAGAGCGTCTTCAGCAGGAAGCCGCAGGTCGTGAGGAGCCGCTGGCCACCGTTGCGGAGAAGCTCATGGCTGCTGCCAAGGCTATTTCGGGTGAGTGCTAGCTTTTGTACTTGCTTATTTTTCTTCGGGTCTTCTTCTACGTTGCCTTTCTTCATGTTTTCTTCTGTTTTGTCTCAGATGCCGCAGGCATCGAGTTTGACCGCGGTGCTTTGGAGCACGGGAGTGCTCTGGATGATGCCACTGTAGCGGTCGAAGACCGCTGCAGCACCGTCGTCAACTCCCTTGTCAAGGCGAAAGAGGTCCTTGGTCGCTTTTACCAGGAGCTCTTCCCGAAGGGCGCATCCCTTGAAGACGTGGGAGCCCTGGCAGAGGCTCTGTCAGCCGAAGCGCCTGCAGCATACAAGCGCAAGCAGAAGGGCATCGACGCGTCCGTCGGGCTGGCGATGGCCATGGCGGCTGGGGCAGAGCTGGACTTGCCCCAGATCACTTCTCGGATGCCGACGGCTGCGGATGGATCAGAGGTAGCCTTCGCTGCCTACTCCGCTCGCTGCAGACGATATGGGCCCAAGCTCATTGACTTGCTGTCTGAGTACGCGTTGCGGCAGCAGGGCGAGGCCAAAGCTAGGCAGTCTGGCTCTGAGGCGACTCGGTGTCCTACGCCTTAGGCATAGGAGATGTAGGGTAGTATGTAGTTTACTTTTGCTGTAAATATCTTTTGTAGCACCATCCTTGTGCCACGTAGTGGCCTTATTTTAATGAATTCTTCCGAGTTGAGCTTTTCCCTTAGCTGAATGTCTGTGTGCTTTCTTTTTTCTGCTGCTATAGGTTCCTTCGGGTGCTGACCCGGTTGACACGTCATCCGAAAGGCCCTTGCGAGCATCATTGGATGATTCCTCGCAGCTCGCGTTTCTTCGAGATCGCGTGCGCAGCTTGGAGAGATATTTGCTTGGGTTGGGCGGTCGCGCTGATGTTTGGAAGTCCAAAGCAGATCGTAGTGCATCCAGAGAGGAGTACATTGATGGCGGAGCTGGGTCGGCTGTCCGAGCAGCTGCAATGTAAGTTGATCCTTCTTTCGGGCTGTAGCTCAGTCCTTCGGGTGAGCCTGCTGGCCTTACTCTTGTTCTGTGCTGTTGTCGCAGGTGCGAATCTTGCTCCGAGGGAAGAAAAGGAGCGCATTGCTGTTCGAGTCAATTGCTTGACTCAACAGGACATGGAAGCCGGCGGCTTCTTCTGGATGGATCGCGATCGCGCCATAGTTCTGGCGACGGTGCAGGATCGTGTCTACCAGGTTTCGCGGGTGCTCCGCCAGGTACAGACATCGCTGTCCTCGGTGCTGCACGTCATGTTTCCGTTGGATGGCGTGCCGACGACCCTTGCAGGTCTTCTGGCGAAGTTTTGGAGTACCAGCAATGTCAAGGAGCTGGTGCGGCAGCAGCTCGTCGCAGGGGTGAAGGCTGCCTTGTCTCTTGTGAGGGTGCATTGCCCTGATGTAGATTTGGCCGCTGTGGCGACTGGGCCACCTCCTCGACCAGATGGTGGCGAGTGGAATATGCGTCCGCATTACGCGGCTGTAAGGCAGTATGCCGAACAAATTGTAGATTTGTTTGAGCAGCGTGCTCAGGTTATTCTTCAGAATAGGTAGTACCTGAAAATAAACAGAAAGATGTAAAATTTGTATATTGCGACTGGGCGTGTATGTGCCCTTTGTTGTAAAGGTTCGCTTGTTAGCGAGCACACAGTGCTTTGATTTAGTACGTGTCCTTTTCGTTAGCCTGACGTGGTCAGCTACTTAGGTGTACACGTGTTGTCCTCAGTCGATGAAATCGTGAGGTGGGGGGAGCCCCCGAGTGCTTTGATGTAGTACGTGTCCTTTTCGTTTGCCTGACGTGGTCAGCTACTCAGGTGTACACATGTTGTCCTCAGTCGATGAAATCGTGAGGTGGGGGAAGCCCCCGAGTGCGTATGTAGCATGTAATAAGGTTGCAGAGAAATAGTCAACCGAAGGTTGGGGGCGAGACACTTAGCTTTATTTGCAGCGTAATGGAGGAGGTACATGGTTCGGCTGAGTAGCCTTGGCTGTAAGCCTTATTGAGAGTAGAAAAAGGAGTACATTGCTATGGGTAGAATCGTCGCAGGTGCGAGATGTTCCATGGGTTGGAGTATGCGACTCCAGACTCCACATGCTTGAGGCGATAGGCACCACCTGGGATGACCTCGGTGATGGCATAGGGTCCTTCCCATGGCGACTCGAGTTTATTCGGTCGCTTGTGCTTAAGTCGCAAGACGAGGTCTCCTTCGACGAAGGACCTTGGGCGCAGCCGGCGGCTGTGGTAGTTGCGGAGGCTTTGCTGATACACCGCTGATCTAGCCGCTGCTATATCTCGTGCTTCGTCGAGTGTGTCGACGGCATCTTCGAGTGCAGCCGTGGATTCGGCTTTGCTGTAAGCGACGACTCGTGGAGCCTGGTGGCGTACTTCGGCTGGTAGCACGGCCTTAGCTCCGTGCACCATGAAGAACGGTGTGTAACCGGTGGAGCTGTTTGGCGTAGTCCGTAAGCTCCACAGGACAGACGGTAGCTCTTTCGTCCAGTTGCCAGCTTTGTGCTCGAGTGAGCTCATGAGGCGTTTCTTGATGCTAGCGCCGATTAGGCCGTTGGCCTTTTCCACTTGCCCGTTTGTTTGCGGGTGGGCCACTGAGGCATACGTGATATTGATCCCGAGGCCTTCGCAGAAGTCCTAGAATTCTTCTGAGATGAAGTTCGATCCGTTGTCGGTGATGATGCTGTGTGGTACGCCAAATCTGTAGACAATGGATTCGAAGAATTTGACGGCGGTTTTGCCCTTCTGGTTGGTGACTGGTTGATGTGGGCCTCCAATAGGCGGTGGTGGAGGAGCTCCGTGTGCTATTTCACCTGGCGCAGGTGCGTTTCCGAACGCAGGAATTGGAGCTTGTTGCCTCATCTGCATCATGCCTTCGCTGAGTTTCTGGAACTCGCGGCAGTCCTTGAGCATGTGGCTAGCTTTCTTTTTGCCATCTTGTTTGTCGATGTAGAAGTGGATGGTGCATGGACCCGAAAGTTTGTCGAATGCTGAGGGTCCGTTATCGCGGTCGCGGCGTTGCCACGACTGCGTTGGTCGTCCGTTGTCGCAGAAGTTTCTGCTGCGGTATCCTCCGCTGTTGCGGCTGTTGTTGTTACGGTGGTCGGCGTAGCCGGCTGCGACCATGTCGGGTCCGTCGCGGTCTTCGTAGACGCGCGATCTCCTCTTGCTGCGGCGTTCGCGTCTTCGGCCGTAGTCATGTTTATGGCGGTGCGAGCTCTTCTTCCTTCGAGGAAGGTCGTGTTCTTCTTCATCTTCGGATGAGGGAGTGGGGCTCCGGTCGCGCCTGGCCGGAGCTTTCTTCTTCGGCTCCGTAGGAGCGTCTTTGTGGAGCGCAGCTCCGATTAGTCCTAGTCCGGTGAGTGCGGACCTATGCATGGCCCTTTTCGGGTCCCCCTCCGGAGGTGGGTGAGCCGCGAGATACGCAGTGGCTGCCATGATCGCAGCTTGTGGCGTCTTCGGAGTGATGTTGCCGTCGGCGTCCATATCCATGAACGATGTGTGGAAGGTTCGGGTCACGTCACGCCGCTCCTTTGGGTCCATGTTTTCCACCCGAGAGTGGTGCTTGTTTCCTTGGTTTCCGTTCGTGCTAGAGCCGGGTCCCATGGCAGAGAGCGCAGCTCGTCGCGCACTAGACTCAGAGGCTGCTTTCTTGCGTTTGTCGAGCGTCTCCTGCATCTTGACTTGCTTCTTGTGCTCTTCGATGAGGAGGTAGTGGTATGCCATCAGCAGATCACGTGGGGAGTCCAGAGGTAGGACTATTTCGCCTGTGACGGCGCGGCGTGCTTCGGCCCATCCTTCTTTGCTGAGTTGGATGAGGTGGCCCCTGTTATCCCCGTTTTCGCCGTTTGTGTCCTGCGGGTTGGGGTTGGGCGGCGGGTTAGGCGTTTCTTCGTCGGTTTGGATGATTGCGGCGCATAGATAGCGTCTGCAGATTGGTTGGCTGCTGCCGCAGCTTTCGGATCCGGAACCGTAGGTCCCTTCATCCGAAAGTGGATCGCACAGATCGGAGTTGCAGCTGCTGCTGCTGTAGAACTCATCTGCTGATGATGACGTGCGTAGCACGGGGTGTGGAGCCCACGAAGCGGGCCTGATTGGTGGCACGGGCATCCGCTCAGGGAGGCGGAGAGTGCCAGTTTGTCCCACCTGGAAGCAGAAGCTCCCGAATAGAATTTCGAGTCCGTCGCCTACGGGCTCGAAATCCTTCATGGTATCCGGCGAGTGGGCGGTGAAGTCGAAAGCGCCGAAGAGGAGGTGATTCTCCGTCGCCGCGGAGTTGTAGATCGATCGGGTCGGAACCGTCACGACCGCACAATCAGCAGCCCCGATTCCCACAGACGGCACCAATTGACGAGGTTTAATCTCGTCAATGCCCATTATTATGGACTTGGGTTTTGGAGAAGATGGGGATGCTGGAGATCGTGGCACGGTTAACAGACAAGCAACCAGGGGACACGAGATTTACCCAGGTTCAGGCCCCCGGAGGGAAAACCCTACTCCTGCTTGTCTGCTCTTTGATTACGGCGGAACCGAAGGTTACAGGGGTGCGCAGATTCGATCTGGCGTGGAGGTGTGTATGTCGTAATCTAGTAGTTGTCTTCCTCGTTGGACCCTCCTAGCCTTTATATATGGGGAGGCTAGGTCTCGGGTACCGATACGAGTAGGTTACAAGTTGTATTCAAACTCTAGTCTTGTTCTCCAAGGATCCGAAGGCGTCATGGGCCTGGACCACCCGAAAATCTTCATGGGCCGGTGTATATTTGCCGTGGGCCTTCCTTGGGCTGGACTAGGTATGCTGAAGTTACGTACCCGTGGGGTATAACCATGTCAGCGAGACAGTTATTCATATGAGTTTGTAACAAACAGTTGTTCCACTTTTATGAATGATTTCTATTCGTGTTCATATCTTGTTTGATTACTTGTGAATTATCCTTATTGTTTGAAACTAATTGATAATGTATGAACATTTATAAAACATTAAAATGCCTTATTTAAAATACTCAACTTAATGATATATTCATTAATGAATGAAACCATTGTTTAAATTCAAAGTTATGTGATAATATGTGAAAGTCATTTAATTTCTTATCACATATAAATCATGCCTAAGTTCGGCAAAATAACTTGAACACCATGTATTACTTGAATACAAAGTGTTTAATGAATTGTTAAAAGTAAATACATATTCAATGTATTGGGTTTTAACAAAAAATGGTAATTATCATTATATGATTGTTTAAATGTGTAAAGTAAAGTTTACCAAAGGAAACATGAATATGAAACTATTTGATTTGATCAAAGTGTTTCATCAATAAAAGGGTATAAGTATAAAAGAGAATCTGATTACTATGATTTGATCAATAGTAATGAAAATTCAACTTTATAAGAATGGCATGAAAGAAATTGTGGAATGCAAAGTGTTTTGAAACGTCAAAATACAAAGCATCACAATATGATATTAGATATCAAAGGGGGTTGAATAGAAGGCACCAAATAAATCATTGTAGTATAGATGTAGAGACCAATAGTTAGCACTCAATTAGAATGTAGTGAACCATTTGAATTCGTGAAAGTTTTGGGGTTATTCGATATAACCAAAACAATAGCGAATAAGTCCTTGTAGAGTATTCATTGGAAACTTTGAATACGAAACCCATAGCCCAAACCAAAAGGAAAGCAAAACTTGTGTTGCTTGGATTTTGGTGCATTCTTGAGAAAGCTCACTTCTAGTGATGTTTCTCAATTATGGAACAAATGGAAAATAGTGTAAAACACGATGAGGATTCAAAACCCTGCATCAGAGTGTTGAGAAGCGCAACGGACAGCGTTCCTGAACGATTCTCTTCATGGAAGGAAAGAATCAATGATTTTGATCATTGTGTTTTTCCCTCCACTATTGTTTGTCACTACATGAAGTAGGATTCAAAATGAAAATCCATATCTTGTATGGAGACATTTGTGAACCACTTGTCATGATTTTTGGAATATGACATACCTACGAACTACAAAGGAAATAATGGTAAACTAGAATTATGAGAAATCCTAAAAGTAAAATTCCCTAGAGATTAGAAAGCAATTCATTGCTGAATCTCACAAGTAAAAGGAGTTACTTGAATTTTCCAAAATGACTGCAAAGCCATAGTAGGAAAAAGGGGGTAAATGACAAAAGCACAATTTGTCAAGTATTGAATGAATTCAAATGAATTTGATTCATGTGTGCTAAATGTCTAGTGGATTTAAAACTAGTAAAGTACTAGTATCTCATAGAAAATCTCCAATTTTGATATTTGATCAAAGGATTTTGAAATTGTTCAAAAATAGTGAGTGGATATGCAATTTTCATGAAATTGAGTGGGAGCTATGTAAGTCTTCCTGAAACAATATGTGATTGACATATTTTTAAGTGGGAGCAATATGAGTCTCAAACTCAAATATGTAGGAACATATTTTGAGTGGGAGCTTATAGGAGTAATTCTTAAGCATGTTAAGAATGAAAGGCACAAATACTTATAAATAATGATTTATAAGATGTAGAAGTTGATAATAGGTGTATCATGATATTATGTAGTATTCCTTAAGGGATTCTGGAAAGTGTTTTAGAATAGAAGTTAATTAAGGAACTAGTCCTTAATGACTCCAATTAGGAATAGCATTTAGTTTAACATCAATGGTTGAAAGAAAGAAAAGGATGATCGTCATCCACTATGTTGAGACATAGGTTCTATCTTAGAAACCATGATGATAACTTAGCATAATATGTAATCCAAATAAAGAACGTTTGAAAGTGATTAAGTTAGAATCACAGAATGTTTGAGCTAAGTTTGTCCGCAGTGTCTAGTAGAGAACTGTGGATATATTTTCCAAATCCATAAAGGATGACATATCTTAAAGCATAAAGAGTTGTGTTATAAGGGAATATGTTGGAAACTCCTATAGATACCAATTAGAGTCAAGTAGGAAGCGAGATGAACAAAACATCGAAAGTTGCACAGAGTGCACTAGTGTTTCGATGAATACATTTATAATAATGGATAAGGGTACCATCTAAAGTGTTGTATAATGTTATGGCGGGGCTAGTTCGCTTTTAACATAGAATGATGTGTCCCAGGGAACAGTGCCCATGAGAAAGCCCTCGAGGTTGATCTAACGTCACTGTAGGCTCCTGGAATCATGCCTCGTTCTGCTGCCATAGTGATGATGCATACACACAGATGCTATCATGTGATGATAAAGTATTAATGTCAATCAAGGTGACATTAGTAAGTTGCAAAGGATTTGGGACTGTAAAGTACAGACCCAAGACTCAACCTCTTCCATGAGCAAGCATGTTCAGGGTACCGAATACTTGGTGCCAATGATTGAGAACAAATGCATCTAGTGTATTTGTACTCTAGTGCAAGTAGGAGACTGTTGGAAATATGCCCTAGAGACAAATAGTAGTAAGGACTATTATCATATTTCATATAGTTTATGATTAAGTTTTATATCATGCTATAACTGTATTGAGTGGAAACATCAATACACATGTGATATACAAACAACCAGGGGTTCCTAGTGAAACTCTAGTCACTGGTTCATTGGTCAACAGATGATCATGTTTCCTGATCATGTTGCATTTATGCCAGTTGGAAATGAGGTCATCTCATTCGGAGGATGATATGATGAACCAATACCCAACCTAAACATCGTGACCCGATCATGTCACGAAGTTCAAGTTACGATGATTAGAAATGGATCCTCGTAGACTATTCCTTAGACCGTGAGGCTATATCAATCACTGTCTCCCGAGAGTGCTTAGATAACATCAAACGTCATCTGGTAAAACGGTGGTTATAAAGGTGTGTTCAGGTATTCGGAGGAAACCGTAGAGACAATATATGTCAAGAGCGGGATTTGTCCGTCCATGTGACGGGAAGATACTCAAGGGCCCACTCGGAGAGGTTATATCCAATAGCTGCGCAGCGTGTGATTAGATCACGGGGATATCACTTGTCGGAACGAATTAAGTAGCATTGTTCAGTAACGAGATTGAACCCGACATGGTGATGTCATTGATCAGATCTCGGGCAATGCAAGTATCGAATGACAAAGGGAATAAGACACGACTGTCCTGGTTCAAACGACAAAAGATCTTCGTGGTACGCACAGGGGTCACATGGCCATCTAGGTCCCTCTGTCGATCATTGGTGCGGGAGTGTCCCGACCATGTCTGGAGTGTTCCTGAACCGTGGGGTATCACGCTTAAGGGCTTGATGATGCTTAGAGAGTGTTTATAGGATCGGTAGAATCGCCGAAGAAAAGAAGGGAGAAAACCGGAAGGGTTTCGGTAAGTCCAGAGGTTGTCCGGAGTGGAGGTGGAAGGTGTTCCATGACCACGGAGATTAGATAATGGTTGAATGAATGTTAAATATTGATTTAATCATTTATTCATAATTATTTAATAAAGAGAAAATCAATTAAATGGTCAAAAGGCTTAATGGGCCAATTCCGGAGGGAGAGAGCCCATTAGGGCAAAGGAGAGAGGGACAAGGGGCAAGGGGGAGGCCTGCTGGGCCTAGCCCCCCCCCCCCCGTGTGGGGCCCACTAGGTGGCCGGCAGCCACCTCCTCCCCCCTCCTCTCCTTTAGTCCCACCCCGGGACTTCAGGGGAGGTAGTACCTCCCCCCTATATAAAGTGGGGTATTTGGCCTAGAAAATACAATCAATAATCAATAAAGGTCTCTCCACTTTTGGGGGGACCTCTAATTGATATTTTCTCTCTCCCCCTCTCTCTCTCGTGACCGTGGTCCCAAGTCTGGACTGCACGAGCAAGAGACATCTTCACCGCGGAGCGCCGTCGCGCTGCGGGATTCGGATCCAGGAGCTCTACTTCCACAACTGTTATTGGATCGGGGAAGCGGGAGTCATCGTCAGGCACCGGATGTGTGTAACTCCCCGCGAGGTGTCGCACTTGAGGCACTCAAGTCGTTGGAGCCAGAAGGAGCGCAAGGACTTCATCACGACCTTGAGGTCGGCTTCGGCTCATCTACATCAACCACGCTCTCCTGAGCGTTGACAACGCTTTTCGGTCTTCAAGGGTAAGTTCGCGAAAAGCCCCTCCCGTTACTGTATTACTAATAGATAGGTCCTGGAAGCTTCAGGGGTTCAGGGGCGTAGAGTAAAATTTATTGTTTTTATGCGCGGAACCCCTACAGTTGGAACATGAAAGGGCACGGTGTTAGGAAGTTTGTGTTTTTTATATTCTTGTGATAAGATATTTAAGGGCAAACTAAAAATAAATATATGTGTCACATTTTGTACATACAACATACCAATTTTAGGCACTACACTTATCCATTCATAAGGGCATCTCTAACTGATCCTCAATAAGTGGTTGTAGGAGTAAAGTTCTAAGAAACCTGCACCTAACTGATCTCCAAAACAGTTAGAGGAGTAAAAAAAATAGGAGTCACAGAGGAGTAAACCGGCCACGAAGGAGTAAATTTAGGAGTCAGGCGCCACTCTAGAGAAACTCTCTCTCTGGTTCCCGCCCCTCCCCCCACCCGTCATTCTTGCCCGCCCACATCCTTGTTGGCGCTGATGTCGTCGACTCCGCCCGAAATCGACACGCGGATAGCGTCCCACCCCCGCCGGCCATCCTAGGCGTCTCCAACGGCTCGACACCGCCGCAATCAACCATCTCCTCCGCGCCCGCGGGGAGGAAGAGGTTGGGGGAAACAACGTCGCTCGGCCAGTCGCCACAGCTAGAAATCCCTGCAGAAAGGCCGACGATAAGCGCGTGGAGGATCCAGATTGGGAGGAGAAAGTATCAGGAGCTCACTCATCAAAAGATTCTTCAAGGATTTGGAGGAGGTGAGGGTGGAGATGGCGATAGTGGAGATGATCATGGTGGTGATGGTGGAGGTGATGGTGTTGGCCTAGGAGGAGGTGGAGATGAGTTTCTTGGATATGATGTTTGAGTTCTTCGGAGATGGTCCACAACATATGAGGTGATATGTTGGTGGTTTATTGGATCAAACAAGGTCGATATGTTTTTTGGGTGACCTTGATCGATGTGGTGCGGGAGTCTACTTTTGGATGAACTGTATGCATGTTTTATTTCGATTCAATGAACTATATCTATGTCTATTGTTTAAGTGTTGTGTTTCTTGTATTTGAATGAGTCAAAAAGTTTTACTCCTCTAAATATAGGGATTCGGTTAGGAACCGCCAAGCTTTAGAGGAGTATTTTTACTCCTCTAAGTTTTAGGAGTCGGTTTAGTTCTCTAAAGTTTTGGAGATCGGTTAGAGATGCCTTAAGTCTTCAGCTTTTATTATAGATCCACACATCTAAAAGTTTCTACTTGCAAGAATCGATAGAATGTCTAAGCTTAATATCTATTACCAGAAATCTGATATTAGTTTCCCAATAGTTTAATCTAGTTTTTAGCTTAATTTTTGCCAGTAGTTTGTCACTTGTAATTTTTTAGCAGTAACTTGATGCTGAGCGATTTTTTTGTTAACCTTTATTTTGTCGCAAGTCACTCGTTTATTCGGATAAAAATTCTTGTTTTTTTTGTGGTAACTTTGGGTCCAATATCAAAGTGATTAAAAAATCTTGGTACCAAGGGAATTATTCAAAAGTTCAATCACTTATTGTGGGAGAAAGAATTAAATCAAAACCCTTTTTATCCCACTAAAACATGGTATAAAACATTAGAGGAAAATTGCTACATAAATCTATGAGAATATTATGATTTCTTGAAATATTTCTTGTGAAACATCATTTCAAATAACCGCGAGAAAAGTAAAAAATCCTAAAGATTCACACAAACGAATTACTCAAACCATGTCCAAACCCTAAATATAATTCAAGTGAGAAATTTAAAATAGAAAATATTCCTAGATAGCATGCGAAGCTATTTTCGTGTGAAATGGCTTTGATATGTAAAAAGTGTTGCCTACTACTATAGGGGTTGGTGCTAAGATCACTCTTTGTGCCGAGAGATAGCAATTATCTTTCAAACTTTGGAGTACATATTGGTGCATATGGTGCTATTGCGTGGTCGAATTTTTTTATCACATACTTTGTATGTTACTTGTTGTTGGTTTAGTTGGTATTCCCAAAATTTTAGGTTAGATATTTTTTTGTATCTTCTCTTGCGGTCTAATAGGATATTTTTCTAGGCATCTCTTACTGTTATCAAGTATGGTATGTCGCATACCCGATTTGAGTAGTGGTGTAATGCTAGCGTGGGCTCTTGCTGGGGCTGGTCTAAATGTGTTTTTAAGCAAATCAAGAGCTTAAAGTTTTATTTTCTTGTGAAATCGCCTTTTTTGAGTTTCTTAAAATAGGCCATCTTGTTTTGATTCAGTGCTTAGTAATTGTGGTTTCGTTAGTTCGGACGGTAGGTTGCGGTTGACATTGGATTTTCTTTTATAGATCATATTGTGCCAAAAAGGCTTATATGAGTAGTTCTGATGCATATAATTGTTTAGGTTATTCGCATGGATATTTATATTTTCTGGTCTATTGGATTAGAGAGGACTCATGTGCGGTGTATCTGAAAGTTTTTAGTGACCAATCTATAGTGGGGGGTGGTCGTGGTTCTTGGTGGGCAGAGTGCGATATGCGTGGTCTCCTAGGTCATTGCATGCCGAGCAATACACGTGGTATAGTCATGGTGGTCGCTAGCCTTAGCGTGGACATATGCGTACCACGTGCCATTCGCATGTGTGTTTTTGTCTTGTTCTTGTTGGAGTTGTTGGAGATAATGGTGGGAGGTATGCTTGTTATATAGATTGTTTTTGTCTTGTTCTTTTTTTACAATCAATACCATATATATTTATGGTAGAAAATAATACATGGTAAAGATACATGAGCTGGCTTTAACAATTACAAAATAAAGTCTAAAAGGAACTATCCAATCATCGAGATCTTCAAACTCTTTCTTCTTCCATGACACAGTCTTGCACTTTTCCGAAGGCATCCGCATAAAGAAGACATTGGTACCAAACATATACCTGTAAATACCAACGAGGGTTCTCCTATAATTTTAATTTGAGCCGCAGTGCCAATGCTACGTGAATACACGCAACCATTAGAGTAATCAATCAACATCGGCAAGAACACCAAGGTCAGTATTCCAGGGAAGATGAACCGAACAACCTCGTCGACGTCGCTGGAGAGCCAAGAGTACGAATCCCCATTGTCGAGAACGTGGCAGTCGGGAAAGATATTGCGAGGACAAACCTCCCCGTGACAACCAACAAAAACCATCCAAGATCGATCCAGCGAAACAAGATCTGAAAAACCATACCTAAAGAAATTTGATCTTCCAACACCACCATTGACATCAAGAAGAGACTCACGTTGTCGAACGAAAGGCCGAAGAACACTTATTGTAGAAGATGCCATCTCCATCGACATGGAGGCCAAAAAGGAGCAGCAAAAACCTAATCTAATTTATTAAAAATACTACTTGTATCAAAGACTCAACTCATAGATCAAGTTCCCCGTTCCTCCTGACGCCGGCGAGGCCGGCCGGAGGAGGGGGAACTGACTATGGAGGAGGAGGGTGGAGCCGGCTAGGTTTGGGGAAGAGAGAGGGAGGCGGCATCTGTGTCGAGGAGGACCGGCAAAACAGTTTTTGGTAGGCTGAAGTCTTAATCAAAATAGTTTTTGTCTTGTTCTTGTTGGAGATAATGGTGGGACCGTGGGAGGTATGTTTGTTACATAGACTGTCTCTGGTTGATTTGTATCAGATCTTGTCTCCTTCTCTTCCTAGTTTTCCGCAACTTGGCGCAGCGTCGCTCCCGTGGGATGAAAATCTGTTACGAAGTGGCACAGAAAATATTGATCAACTTGTCTTTGGTTGGCATGTTACTCGTCGCCGAAAGCAAATTTTATTTGCAATAATGTACTCTCTCCGTCATGAAAATAAGGTCATAGATTTGTCTAAATTTCAATGTATCTAGACACATATAGATTCATCCAAATTTAAAAAAATTGCGACATATTTTTGGGGATGGAGGGGGTACATAGAGTTGACAAATCAAGTAAATTAAACTATCTAGCAGAACAACGCATTGAAATGTTAGAATTGAGCACAAAAACCATGCTCAACGATCGAGATCGAAGCACAGAACCATCATAGTACCACTACAACTCCATGCTTACTTTCAGTTCTAAATGGAACTGAATGATGAGGCTTAGGCAAGTACAACTTTATACATTAAGTATATATTTTTACGGAAGAATCTGGTACATGCGCTCTCAAGCCGAATCACCGGTAGCTTCATGTACTATTTTATACAACACCTTTAATTTGGTATACTATTTTACATAAAACTTAGGGCATTGCCATCGCTAGGACTTCCAAAACTGGAATGTATCCCATGTGCAACCTTGACCTATGGTTATGCAATTGCACGAAACACTGGTGACGTCGCATAGAGGCAAAAAATTACATACATTTAACTGACATAATCTAGTGCCGCCCTCCAAATTTCCTATTTCCATGCATCGGATGAAATAATTGAATTATTTACTAACCAAGGAGTTGGAAGAAACTACAGAAGGTTTCACCTGCAGGCTGCAGATATAGGCCAGATGCCAAATAATGAGAAGTAACTGGTGACTCCGCTGATTTATAGTCAGGTCGCCTAACATTCATAAATGATTGTCTCTTGTAGACACATAAGGTATGCATAAAGACATCAAGAAAGGAAAAAATTGGGCTGCTAAGAACGACTTGAAGTAATGACAACAGATAACTCCGAGGAATAAAATTTTATTTAATCCCTCATGTATGTTTAGTAAAAATGAGTGCATTCTCCTGGTATAAATATAAATATTGCTTGTTGTGTTCAAAGTCTGTACACATAATTCTGGAACAAAAAATATAGTGAAATCAAAACTTTTTAGAATCGGGGAAGTTGCTTGTCGATAACCTACTGTAAGATATAACCTATAGATCTCACAGACTCAAACCAAAGACGATAGTGGTGAAATTTCCTTTATGTAACTTGCCGTGAAATAGGACATATAAATCCCAGGATAAACAACATATAGGAGGTTCTTGAAAAACATAGAATTTTCTGCGGGAGCATGCATAGAAGCATTGGACTTGCCACAAAAGACACCATGTTTGTATGCAAGAAAAACATATCAATGGTCTTGGAAGAAAAGAATAACAGGCCAGTAAACTTGGAAAGAGGCATGTAAGGATGCATGCCTAAACATCCCACCAGGAACAGTACTGACGACTCATGTTGCTATTTTGGAGAATGAAAATACAGAACCTTTCTGTTGGATCTTTCCCTGTTGTGAATGTCCTTTTGTTTTTCTCTCAATAAGTTGTGTTTGAACTCAGCTTGGTCGGAAGAAATAATGCATCTTCTGTTCCAAACGACATAAATCAACAAAGTTCTCACATTAGTCACTTCCCAGTTTCAAGTACTAAAATTTGGAAGTACTGCCAACAAGTGATGTATAATGTTTATATGTTTTAACAACACCTAGATTGTTGTCATCAGAAAAGGTGCTATGATATAGATCACATCGCCTTATGAAACTGGGACGATTTGCATAGTCACTAAATGGTACATAAAACGGTTTGTGGTGCATAGCTAATCCTGGAAATCATAAAATTAAATAGAAGAAAATACAACATTGAACAACCTGACATTGCTTTGAGGTGTTGACCAGCAAGAATACATGGTGACTAAAAATGTAACCAAGCATCCAACTACCCTGAAGTTGGGTGTATCACAGTACGCATGTTACCTGTAACACAGTGTGGAAATAAATAGTGAATAGAGGGGCAAACCGTTAGATGTGCCGCAAGTGAACAAAACAGAGGGTTGGTCCCAATAAATGAAAACTGAGTAGAAACAGCCGTAACATGATGTTGACGACAGGTAGAGGGCGCGACAGTCCGTCACACACCACCATCAAGTGTAAATATCTACCGGTATCATACATGTAAATCATATATGAAACGAAGTATAACTGGACGACACATGGAACGAACTTGGAAGATGAGAATTCTTAAGCAAAATTGAAGAATTAATATCCAGCATAGACTGCATCTACATACCTACAAATAAAAAATCTCGTATGTTACAAAAAGAAATAGGAGGCTGCCAAAATATAAAATGAAAGAACATGTCAACACGCACTGCCTGGTGTAGAATCTAAACCTCAAGTAGAGCAGGATATATACAAACCTAGCTAGCACATCCAAAGATTATTCAGTAGAATTATAGGACCACCTGCAGAAAAGAACAAAGGCATCCAATAAGCCTAGATGAATCGCAAGCCTCCAATATCCATATGAACGGAAAATTCGCGTGCTAAACCTGCATGATTTATCCACAGACATAAGTAGCAGACGAATGGCTCGCATAAACAGATGTAGTAGAGGAATAATTGGCCACGCAGTTAGAGTTGTGCCTTAAACGCAGAGACGTAACATGTAGGCAAGATAGACGCGTAGCCCGTCGATGACCGAAGAACTATTTTTTTGCCAGCCTCACTATCGACAAATTTACCATGGATGGGTTTGGGGAGAATAGCTAAGATAGGAGGTGACTTGTACATGTGTAATCATTAGTTACTAATTTACTACCAGTAGAGAGTATTACCCAAGTAAGAGAACCTGCCTGTATACAAACAACACTTACCAATTAGTTATTCATGTTGCTGGGCACTCAACTTTGGAGGGTTAGTTATTTCTGTTGTTTCACTTGAAACTGTACATGAGTTTGGGTTTCAATTAACAAAGAATTTGCAGTGTCAGAAAAATTACATCTCTTTGCTGCGAAACAAATGGTTTGTGTCAATATTTAAGTTTAAATCGAAATTTATCAACTCAATCAAGTAGGCCACACCATCTAAACTAAAGGAACAAACTTAACATATTAATAGCTTGGAGCATGCAATGTGTATTGATTCAGTGGCACATCTCAACAGCCTTCTACATTCCTACAATCTTATAGTTTTTTAACACCGCAATGTCCTAGTGACAATCAATCCGAAGAAAAATTAAACATCTCAGAGAACCCATATCAGCATTTGTCCATGACAAAGGATCGCTTGCCGCCGACCACCATGGCTGCCGACCACGGGGGAGAGAGGCCGGTGATTGGATCTTGGTAGGGGCTCAAGGAAAGAGAAGACCACACGGGTCAGTCGCCAGATGGGCAGTCAAGCATCTCACGGCTTTGACCAAAGAAGGAACCGGAAGAAACCATCGTCCACGCCAGCGAGAGGCAACGCAGCGAGGAAAGATCGCGTCCCCAGGCCCACTTCCAGCCACAGCACAAACCGCCTCGCGCACCGCAAGTACGCTGAAAAGCCTTGGTACCGCTCGCGCTAAAGCAATTGAGTAATAGTCCCTATTCCTACTACTATTTACTTATACTAATAAAAGAGCGAACATTTTCTTTCTTAAGCGCACCCAGCTAATGTACACAGGCAGATGGATAACACCGGATTAGCCCACCTGATTAAATCCAACCGCTAGGATCAATCTAATCCTGCTTCAGTTGTGCGCGTAGCAATTAATAACGACGGACTGTGCTCCGACGGCGGAGGAAAAACTCCTAGCCCTGCGTCCGCAACTCCTCGGCGTAAATCACGTATACTACTCCCTCCGTCCTAAAATAAGTGACGTAGGTTTATCTAGATACGGATGTATCTAGACATATTTTAATATATAGATACATATGAATCTAGATAAACTCACGTCACTTATTTTGGGACGGAGGGAGTACTAAATTAAAGCTCCTCAGGCAATTTATGCTATCCTTCCATAGCGATGGTTCCAGTCCAGTCTTCCCGTTCCTAGCAGCTAGGTCGCCTCTCCATCAAGAGGTCTCCGCCGCAGGTGCTTGTTTCTGCATATTCGACTATATGGCAGGTCGTTGCGGACGCTCTGCCCTGATACACTGTGATCTCGAACTCGAAGGCATGTTCTTCGCGCAGTGCGCCGTTCCGCTGCCCCGCTTCATGGCCTGAGGAAGTTGCCCCAGCCTTAATCCCCTTTGTGTGTTGCTAACCGCCTCGATTTTGCCTTCTTCCCTGACCTGCCGTCGGACCACCAAACTGTGCAATGCCTTCGTCCGCCTCGACGTGCTGCCATACCAGTACCAGGTACTCCCGTCTCCCAGCCGTACAGGAAAATATTCTCATACATCCTGAAGGTCCATGCGAGAACAGAGCTCTGCAGCTCCTTGCAACATAGGCACGATACATAAGATATTTCTCAAAATCTTCACCGATCGTAAAATCAATATCTCCTATTCATGAACAAACTGGTGGTTTCGCAGAGCGGTGAAGCTCCGGGCTTGAAATTTGAAAGGTCCTTCAGATGGTCTTTACAAAGAACTTGATTACTCCAGGATAAACTATGCTTCTATTTGAAAGGTGACACTGCTATTACAACTCCTTTGCTTATCACGATTTAGTAGACAGTACTTCAATATTTTCTACCACGTTTGTTTAATGTAGGCACTTGTTCTTGCCGACGATATATCTGTAGACAATATGTAGCTGGCAGTAAGTTTTTAATTTCTTAAAAGTGCTATCAGTTACAGTGTTAAATTATGATACACACACGGTTATTGTGGTAGGATTCTAGCCTAACTTGTCTTGTACTTCAAGTTGATCCCTGTACGTCTATATATACTCGCTCATGAGGCTTAATAGTATATCCATCATATTCTGCCAAACTCATACTCTTTCATGATATCAACCTAAATCGATCTCAAACCCTAACTTCTGCCGCGCTGCCCCCGAGGAGGTCGATCTCCATGATCTCCGCTGGAGGCTGCGCAACCCGTATGCAGGGTTCATCCGCCGATCCGTGATCGGCTGTCCTGTAAGTCTTTTTCTCCGATCTCTTGATCGGCTTTCTTTTTGGTTTACCGATCTTAGATCGGATTGAGTCGTCCATCGCCGTCGTCATCGCCGCGCCTCTACTCTGACCATCGGCATCGGGGATCTACATCGCGTCCGTGCGCCTGCCCCCTCCGCTGCTGCGCCTGCCTCGGCAGGCTGCCGCGCACCGTGGACGGCTGCTACGCCTTCCTCGAAAGGCTACCGCGGCCGCCCCCTCGGATCCTCTTCATCGTCATCGTCCGAAACTTCACCGACAACGTCGCCATCGAATCCGATCTACGCGTCGTCCACGCGATGGAGCATATGGTACACCGTCGGTCTGATCAACCGATCCCGTGCCTGTCTACGCCAAGCACGTCCGCGAGCACGCGCCTACCACCGATCGAGCTATGAGATGCCATTGTGTCGCCCCGTCAGGCCGCAGCGCCGCCGCCTTTGGTCCACGCTACCGGCTTCCAACGCGTCTTCCTTGGCATGTATGTCGCTGGTGGTCTCCCAACTGCTGCACCGACTTGCGTCCTGCAGCTATGCCGCCCCTCGGGTCGTAGCGTGGCTGCACGCAGTCTACTTCGCCGTCCTCGTGCATCGACGGCCTCGACTTTTATCGCGCCATCTCCTACGGCGCGGATCACCGCCGTCTGCACATGGTCTTCGTCACGTCGCCGGATCTTCCTCGCCTACTTCGAGCACCGCCGCCGCGCTTCACAAGGTAACCTGCAGGGCGTCCTCTCGCTGTCGCAGGTCCCGTCGACTACCCCATCGCCACTCTAGGCATCCAGTATGACTAGCCCAGGTCGCCGCTGGTTTCGCCGCCTTCTACATCTTCGTCCACTACAACTTCGCCGCCAGCGTCATCTCCTCATCCCCGACTACACCACCTGCTACTCTACTCCGACAACCGCGGACAGCGCCGGCATCTCTCGCTTAGCCGCTCTGCGCGTCGCAACCGCTCTGGAGGCTTTCTCTGCTAGTCTTTCTGACATGGTGACAAGTTCATGATGGTCCCTGGTCCTGCATGCCTGGTACTGACAACACCGGGTGTGCCTTCGACCCCAACACGTTCCCGAGTCTGGCCAACAATGTCTTCATCGGCTTCATCGGCTTCGACAATGTCTTCTTCGGATCGGTGCCTCCTCTTCATCGGCTTCGACAATGTCTTCTTCGGCATCGACCCCTCTACGACTGCCTCGACCGCGCCACCGACGAGTTCTTCTTTGCATACTCGATTCTGGCAAAACTAGAGGGCGCGTTCGTCTCCGACGTGCGCTAGTTCTGGCAAAACTATGGCCGCACCTCGTTCTCGACGGCTCGGACTGCATCGACTTCGGCATCGACACCCTCAACGACTGCCTCGACGCGTCTCCATCCTCCTCCTCACGCACTATGCGCATGTGGCTTCATGTGCGGCTACCTCGACACGGGCATCCCCGACCACGACATCGACCACGGCGACCCATCGCACGGCTACCTCGACCATGGCACTGCCTCACGCTCCCGGCTCCCTCGACATCGGCACAAGGGCTACCACCTCGCTTGAGCATCACCAACTTCCTCTACAGTTCAAGCTACCGCGACGCGACACCGTCCAAGATGTTTCCGCTACGACTGCGGGGGGATGTCAGCCTACTGAATGCTACTTCGGTTTATATCTAGTCTGACCGCCCGCGACGTTCTGGTTATTCACGATGCTACCGCTACGACTACGGGGGGATGTTAGAGTATGATACGTACACGGTTATTGTGCTAGTTTAGGATAGTTAGGATTCTAGCCTAATTTGTCTTGTACTCCAAGTTGATCCCTGTATGCCTATATATACTCGTCCATGAGGCTCAATAATATATCCATCATATTCTGCCAAACTCATACTCTTCCACACAGCACCCTCCTCTAGAGAAGATTCAAAAACAGTGGCTTTAGATGAGAGAGGAAGAGAGATAGCTGCACCCACGATGTCCTCTTTAGCAGCAAAGAACCCCAGTTCAGGAAGATCGTCATGAGATGAAATAAGAGTACACTAGTGGAAAAAGGGTCTCCAGTCCCGGCCCGTAAGGGGCTTTAGTCCCGGTCCTGGTAACCGGGACTAGAGGGGCGGGACTAAAGGCCCCCCCACTAGTCCCGAACCTCTTACCATCCGGGACCAATGGGTATCCACGTGGCCGTCTCTGCGGGCGCTGGGTGCCCTCCCATTAGTCCTGGTTCGTATTACGAACCGGGACAAATGGTTCTCTGCCGCGACAGAAGTTTAGGCACTTTCTCTGCCGCGGCAGAGAATTCAATTTGTATCTTTTTTTCTCTTTTTCATTTCAAAAATAGTTTTCTACGCTACCACATACCGTACACGTTCGTGCATAAATAAGATAACTTCTCTTAAGATCGAGCATACAAATATATATACATGATCATGATAGTTACATGGAGATCACAATTCGATGATTTAATTACACGGCCGGGGATCATCGGTAGCGCCTATTCACGCTAAATTCCCCGGCGTCATCTATCATCTCGTTCATCAAGAATCCTGCCAGTTCTTCAGCAATTCCTCGTACGCGTTGCTCTGGTAGGAGCTGATCCCGCATTCTCTCGAACTATATTAGAAAAGGAGATCAATATGAATATCAATCATGATAACAAAAAGCGACGGTAATAAAATAATGTTGTGAATGTATTGCTTACATCGACTCTATAATCTTTGTGCTCAGTGGAAAACGTGCGAATGAACTCGCAAACGTAGAATCCACATAGATTCGTCCCCTATGGCTGCCTCGCGCACTTTACGAGAATAGAATTCAATCAAAATTATAATCTAGCATCATAATTGTCTTAAAACTAGAAGTAAAGAGATGCGCGAATATATCACGCATTACTTACCGAGACCGGAGTAAACGTCAGCTCCTTACTAAAGGAACCCTTAACCCTACTCTTGAACATGCTCCAAACCCTGCCCGGCAAAGAAAATGAATGAATGAGTTATTTATTACGTGATATCTCAGGAAATCAAATAAAGAGACCGATGTAGCACGGAAATTACCTCTGGAGCATGTCCTGCATGTCCCTAAACTGTTGCAGGGGTCTCTTCGATGGGTCCATGACTTCAACTCTTCCCTTATCAAGTTGAATGTCCATGAGTATCCAGTGGAAACTGCACTTGTTTATATATACAGCAGTAACTCATCAATTACATTTAACATCGAGTAAGAAAAAGTGAATGTGTACAACATAGTAAGACCCTCACCGGAAATTGTAAGGAAACAGTATGTGGTCATAGAAATGTTGCTCTGTTAGAAACCTTAGAAGGTTTTCCTGCGTCTCCTCAGGTTTATCCTTTAGCGTCTTACAATGTATTTTATCTGGGTCAATGAACCCAACACTAAAGAGTGACCTTCTTTTACATTCCATGATCTTCATTCTGCATAATAACAGAGTACAAAAGGATATAATGAGGATAATTATATGCAATGAACTGAACAACTGAAAAAATGAACAACTTATATATAGACAATGAATTCAACAACTTACAGACAATAGCAACTCATGAGACTTTTGTCGAGGGCGTCGAAACTGTATAACTGGAAGAGTTATGGAAACTCAACATGGACCTTTTCTTCTCGGAAGTAGTAGTCATGTGGGACTTTCGCTACGATCATTATTCTCTCCTACTTTACGGCTTTCAAGTACCAGTTATGTAAACTCCGCATTTGTGTTGGCAGTTGTTGGAACTGCTCAAAGCTGACCAGAGGCTTCCCTGGGACATATGTAGCGACTACCTGAGCCTTGGGTAACTTGTCGTCCTGGGCACCTAGCAATTCCTCAATAGTCACATTCATAGCGTCCACAAGCTTCTTAGCTTCTTCCATATCCTGCTGGGGAGTGTCATAGGATAACACCTGGAGGGGTGGGATCAATTTTTTGGCCTGTTTCCCGAGCTGGGGGACATCCATTCTTTTCCCGGTTGCACTTTGACCTGATGATTTGCTCCCGCTTGCACTTCTACTTGATTTGCTCTTCTTCACTTCCTTCTGAAGTGCGCGTCGATAGTCATCTGGCTTATGGTGCAATTCATATTGCGATTTTGTGTTCAGAAAAGAAAGTGCATACGCTTTTTGCTTCTCGGTGTATACCGGGGCGGGCTCGGGTTTCTTCTTTTGAAGCTGCACAACACATTCGGCCTTTACGATCATGTCGGTTTCCTCGTCAGTACGATCGTAAGGTCTGATGGGAAGATTCTTATGAGGTACTCTTGGGAGGGGCGACATTTGTCGTTTTGGGCTGCTGCGTCGTTTAGTACTAATCGGAGGCCGCGGCGGAGATCGAGATGGACTCGGGCTGTGGTGGTCGTAGTCATGGGGTGGACTTCTTGGAGGTGATGGAGGTGAAGGTGACATGCGACGACTCGGAGGCGGTGTTGGCATTGGCATCCAGCTTGGAAGCTTGATGTTGTTCTTGTCCCATAGAATGATACCACCCAGTACTTCTCCGAGTGTCCTCTCACCTTCAGGTCCAGGGATGTCAAGCTCCATTGAGTCCCACCCCATTGCGATTTCATCCACAACAACTTTAGCATAGCCAGCTGGAATCTCACGGCCATGCCAGCGTGCGCCAGGTGGACAAGGTAAAGCACATCCGACCGCCACCTTAATGGATAGGTTCTTCACCTTCTGATGGAGCTCACAAGATGCCTGCTCCTTGATTCCATCCACGGGGTAGCCAGGACCGCCATCTACCATACGTGCATCATCAGAAAGGACCTCCGATTCAGCCACGCTGCTTCTCCGCTGAGATGGGACGGCGGTAATATCGAGTATAGGATCTTGCAGGCGCGCTGCTCCTCGAAGTTCGTCAATCTGTTGCTGATGCATTCGAAGTGTTCCTAGCAACTCGGTGAACCTGTCTCCCTCCTCCTCCTGCTGTCGCCTCTTTGCTCTCTCTCGGCTCCTATAAGTATCTCTGTCTTTGGGAAACCCCATCTCCCACGTATAACTAGGGCCAAGGCCTCGTACACGTCCTCCGCGTTCGTCATTCCCGAGGACCTTTGTCAGCAAGTCTTTCTCTCTATCGGGATGGATCTTTGTTGTCCCCGCTTTAATCTCCTTCACCACTTTCTGCCATGTATCCCGGGGTATCCTAATCCCGTCACTGCAAATAAGGTCCCCTGTACTTTCGTCATACTCACCCCCATGCCCAAGGAACCAATTCCTTGCCCTCAGATCCCATTCTTCGCGTATTGGTTCTAGAGTGATCCCTTTAGTAAGCAGCTCATTCTCTTTAGCATCCCACTTTGGCATGGCAGCCACGTAGCCCCCTGGCCCCAGGTGATGGTGATATTTCTTCATCGCGGCATTTTTCTTGTTTTTTCGACTTTTCCATAGCAGGTTCTGACTCCTTGTACTTCACAAATGCATCCCAGTTAGCCTGCTGCTTCGTTAGATAGCATTCAAATTTAGGAGGAGTCTTCGTCTTCTGATACTTTTGCCATAATGCTTTCTTCCAGTTCTTGAATAGTTCGGCCATCTTCATAAGAGTCCACTGCTTGACTTTCTTCCTCAATGCAGCTATGTCGGCATCATCCTCACATTCTGGCAGGGTGAAATGTGTCATGAGGTCATTCCAAAGACCCTCTTTGTACCTGTCGGCGACATACTCACCCTCTTTCGCCCTTTTGGTCTTATTCCACTCTCGAACGGTGATCGGGATGCGATCCCTAACCATAACTCCGCATTGTTGTTTAAATACAATTTTAGCCTTTTCGGGTTCCAACGGTTCACCCCGTGGTGATACCACCGTAATTGTATAACGCGTAGATGCGTCTAACTTTTTGGCCGGGCCTCGTTTGGAATATTTTTTGCTCGATGTGGAGGCCTAAGGGAAGAAATATTCGTCAATTTATATATATATATACAACTCAGTTAATGCATCTACTAATCACCAGACTTCATATATATACCTCGCCGGACTTCGTTAAGGGTCCACCGAAGCCGTCGGCTTCTCCACCACCGGAGCCGTCGGCTGCTCCTTGATCATTTTGGTCGACCTCCTCTCCCTCACCAGAGGGGTTCAGATAAATCGACGGAGATTCGGGTGGATCAACATGGGGGGTGTCGTTGATCATATCCTCGAGAATTTCTTCCTGTGCTAGGTCTCTCTGGATTGGATCCATAGTTTTCTACAAAATGCACACAATAACATTTTTCATTCAATATTGCTGCATAAAATAATACTAAACAATAATATGAACACGCAATTTGCTACAATAATACTAAACAATAGCAAAATTCTAGTGATGCCCTAACCCTAACCCTAAGTCCGGGCGGCCCGCAAGCACCACCACCCTAACCCTATCTCCGGGGGCCCACGAGCACCACCACTCTAACCCTAAGTCCGGGGGCCCGCGAGCACCACCACCCTAACCCTATCTTCGGGGGCCCGCGAGCACCACCACTCTAACCCTAAGTCCGGGGGCCCGCGAGCACCACCATCCTAACCCTATCTCCGGGCGGCCCGCGAGCACCACCACCCTAACCCAAAGTCCGGGGGCCCGCGAGCACCACCACCCTAACCCTATCTCCGGGCGGCCCGCGAGCACCGGGACTAAAGGGCCTTAGGGTAGTAATTTCTTCAACTATTTTAGGGATCGTTACTAGCTGGTTTTTGCGATAGGGATTGTGGACTTAGACACGGATCATTTGCTTGATGAACAAAAGGCAAGAAAAAACAAGGTGCAAATTTTGCCGCCATGTTCACCTTATCTTTATTTAGCACTACTATATATGCAATATACTACTATATATATAGTATTCATCAATATATGCAATATACTACTATATATAATACTAAATAATATTACACTACTATATATACTACTAAATAATATTACACTACTATATACTATAATAATATTACACTACTATTACACTACAAAATAATATTACAACTATATACACTACAAAATAAAAAAAATAACATATATACAATATACTACACTATATACTATATACTACACTAAGAAAAAAATAATAACATATATACTATATACTACACTAAGAAAAAATAGTAATAATAACATATATACTACACTAAGAAAAAAACAAAAGAATGAATAGAAGTGGCCAGGGGGTGCTGCACCGACCTGCTTGCCTGCTGTGGTCGGCGCCACCGCCAGCGTGCACGGCGGCGTTCGGATGATGGCGGCGCGCGGTGGCGCAGGGCCGGAAAGCAGCGGGCGCCGCGCGCGGGATTTAGACGCACGCGCGCGGTGGCTTTAGAGGCGGTGGCACATCGAAGTTCGGATGGGGGCGCGCGGATGGCGCAGGGCCGAAAAAAGCAGACGGTAGCGGAGGTTTATTACCTGGCCGATAGGGATGCACGCGCACGGCGGCTGGAGAGGCGGCGGTGCGGTGGCGTTCGTCGGTGAGACGGCGGTGGCGCGGAGGCCGGAGAAAAATTTGGCAGCCTGCCGGCGTCGTTCGTCGTCCTCGCGCGCGATTTTCCCTGAAGTGAGTGGAGATGGTGGGGGAGTGAAGGGGCGCGTGATATAAGGGGAAGGACCTTTAGTCCCGGTCCGTATAATGCACCGGAACTAAAGGGTCTTTAGCCCCGGTGCGTTATACGGACAGGGACTAAAGGTCCCCCCCTTTAGTCCCGATGCGTGCCATCCACCGGGACTAAAGAGTTTTCGGCATCGCCCAACGCGTGCGCGCCAACGCCACACCTTTAGTCCCGGTGTGTAGCACGCACCGGGACTAAAGGTCCTTTTTTCAATTTTTTCACTCCAAGGACGCGCCTGTTTAAAAAAAATTCAATTAGCATATTTTTTAAACATTTGAATTATGCAGTTTTTGCATACTTATGAATTTAAGAAAATTTTTAACATGAAAAGTTCTTGAATTTGAATAAGTAATCCAAATCTATTTTCTGTTTTATAAAATAATTATTCTAACTAGTAAAACTAATAACCATTTTGCCATTTTCAATTTAAAAATGCATTAACTATTATATTTTGCATATTTTTGAATCTCACTAAATTTTAACATAAAAAGTTTTTGAATTTGAATAAGCGATTCAAATCCATTTTCTGTTTTATAAAATAATTATTCTAACTAGTCAAACTATTAACCATTTTGCCATTTTCATGTGATTCCGACGCTCCGGTGGTCTTCCTCCGGCGAAAGCCTAGACCGGGGGCCCCGGATCGTCTACCCCTATAGCTTTCTCCGTACGAGGGTAGCCCCTTTAGTCCCGGTTGATAAAAAATTCGCGCGAAACCGGTACTAAAGGTCTGTTTTTCCCGCCTTATTTCTTCCCGCCTTATTTTTTCCCGCCCGTTTTCTTCCCGCCTTTTCCACCGCTTCTCTCCTCTGACTTCCCGCCATTTCTCACTATATATATGCAGGCTTGGTCGTTGCCATAGCACATCTAGACTCATATCTGCCGCCTCTCTCCACTCTCTCTCATGGCTTCCACCATACCTCTAACCCCCAGGGAGGCGGAGGCGCTTTGCGCCTCGAACTACCCCTACCCACCGGGTTACCGCATCCCCACCGGCTGGATGCTGAGCGCCAGAGGCGTGCCGGTCCCTCCTGTCCCTCTAGGTGTGGAGCGCCGGATGGCCATCACGAACCACTACTACCTCGAGCTCACGCCAGAGCAGCGGAGGAATCCCAACTGGCATCCCGACTATTACCCGACTTGGGAAGCCTTCTTCATCAATCGGCGTGAGAGGGCGCTCGCCAGGCACGAGGAGGACGGCCCACCTCCTTCGAACTTCAACGAGGCCGGCCGTCGGCTGTTGTGGCGCGGCCGGACTCTCCAGAGTGCCATGGCCTACAACACGACCGGCAATAACCTCCGCCTGCGGTACCCTCAAATCCAGCCCACGCGTGCCCAACCTTCAAGGTTCGACTACGGCGACCCCGACGACGACAACGACGACGGCGCCGGCGACTATGACGACTACAGTGGCGCGTATTACAGGGCTAGGAAGGAGCATGACTGAATCACTCCAACATTAGGCATGTTTCTTAATTTTCAGTTGTGCTATGTATCTTAATCTGCAGTTGTGCTATGTATCCTTAGTGTTTGTGGGTTCCTTCTCTTGTGATGGTTCCTTCTCTTTGGGTGATCACCTCCCGCGGCTCAGGAACCGGTCATCAACGTCTAGTTTGATTGAGCAAGATGTATTACATGAAAGGGGACCTTTATGTCTCAAATAAAAGGTTTAATACATTACATAGATTTATGTCTCAAATAAAAGGTTTAATACATTATTACACATCACCAACATCTAGTGTTGTGGCTTTCTTCTGCACCGTAGCCATGGAGAATCTTCATCATTTAACAGGATGCTTGGGTCAGTTTTCACTTTGAAGATCGGAATTTCATGAACTTATTGTAATCTTCTAACATGTTTGTCTTGTCATCCACTCCCACGATGTTTCTTTTTCCTGAAAGAACTATGTGGCGCTTTGGCTCATCGTATTCTGTATTCTTTTGCATATCTTTCCTTTTTCTCGGTTTGGTAGACATGTCCTTCACATAGAAAAACTGAGCCACATCGTTGGCTAGGACGAATGGTTCATCCATGTACGCAAGATTATTGAGATCCACTGTTGTCATGTCGTACTTTTGGTCTACATGTACCCTGCCTCCTGTCAGCTTGACCCATTTGCACCAAAACAAAGGGACCTTAAAAGTAGGTCCATAGTCAAGTTCCCATATCTCCTCTATGTACCCATAATATGTGTCGTTCTACCCATTGTCATCTGTTGCATCAAAGCGGACATCACTGTTTTGGTTGGTGCTCTTTTTATCTTGGGCGATCGTGCAAAATGTATTCCCATTTATCTCGTACCCTTGGAAAGTACATATAGTCGAAGATGGTAACCTGGCCAACGAGTACAACTCATCTCTAACAGTGGTGTTATTCATGAGATGTGTCTGCAACCAACTGCCAAAATTCTTCTCGTGTTCCCCTTTAATCAAGGTTTCAGGCTTCCCCAGGTTTTCGGAGCGTAGAATATTATTGTGTTTCTCGATATACGGAGCCACCACGGTGGAATTGTATAGAACTGTATAGTGTGCTTAAGTGAAAGAATGCCCGTCCCTACATACCATTGATTTCCTTCCTAGTGTGCCTTTTCCAGTCATCCTCCCCTCATACCGAGATTCGGGAACACCAATCGGCTTAAGGTCAGGAAGAAAGTCAACACAAAACTCAATGATCTCCTCTGTTCCATAGCCCTTGGAGATGCTTCCTTCTGGCCTAGCACGGTTATGAACATATTTCTTTAAGACTCTCGTGAACCTCTCGAAGGGGAACATATTGTGTAGAAACACAGGACCGAGAATTCTAATCTCTTCGACTAGGTGAACTAGGAGGTGCGTCATAATATTGAAGAAGGATGGCGGGAACAACAACTCGAAGCTGACCAGACATTGGACCACATCAATCTGTAACCCTGATAGATTTTCTTGATCGATTACCTTCTGAGAAATTGCATTGAGGAATGCACATACCTTCACAATGGCTAGTCGAACATTTTCTGGTAGAATTCCCCTCAATGCAACCGGAAGCAATTGCGTCATAAGCACGTGGCAGTCATGAGACTTTAGGTTTTGAAATTTTTTCTCTTTCATATTTACTATTCCCTTTATATTCGACGAGAAGCCAGACGGGACCTTGATACTGAAAAGGACTTCAAAAAAGATTTCCTTCTCTTCTTTGGTAAGAGCGTAGCTGGCAAGCCCTTGAAACTGCCCTGGATGCTTGCCATCTCGTCCTTTATGATGTTGCTGGTCCTCCCGTGCTACCGGGGTATCTTTTGACTTCCCATACAAGCCCAGGAAGCCTAGAATATTCACGCAAAGATTCTTCGTCAGGTGCATCACGTCGATTGCAGAGCAGACCTCATGCACTTTCCAATAGGGTAGCTCCCAAAATATAGATTTCTTCTTCCACATGGGTGCGTGTCCGTCGGCGTCTTTCGGAACAGGTTGTACTCCAGGACCCTTTCCAAAGATTACATCCAAATCCTTGACCATACCAAATACATCAGCACCACTACGGGGGACAGGCTTCGTCCGAGTTTCTGCCTTGCCATTGAAATGCTTGCCTTTCTTCTTTAAGGGATGACTGGGCGGAAGAAAACGACGATTATACGGGTACACATTCTTTCTACATTTATCCAGATATATACTTTCAGTCTCATCTAAACAGTTCGTGCATGCATTGTATACTTTGTTCGTCTGTCCTGAAATGTTACTAAGAGCAGGCCAATCATTGATGGTTACGAACAACAACGCTTGTAGGTCAAATTCCTGTTGTTTGTGCTGATCCCACACACATACACCTGGTTTGACCCACAACTGTAGAAGTTCATCAACTAATGGCCTTATGTACACATCAATGTCGTTGCCGGGTTGCTTCGGGCCTTGGATAAGCACTGGCATCATAATGAACTTCCGCTTCATGCACAACCAAGGAGGAAGGTTGTAGATACATAGAGTCACGGGCTAGGTGCTGTGACTGCAGTTCTGCTCCCCAAAAGGATTCATGCCATCGGTACTTAGACCAAACCATAAGTTCCTTGTGTTACCAGCAAAGTCCGGGAAGTCTCTCTCGATTTTTCTCCCCTGCCGACCATCAGCAGGGTGCCTCAACATCCCGTCTTTCTTACGGTCTTCCATGTGCCATCGCAACAACTTGGCATGCTCTTTATTTCTGAATAAACATTTCAACCGTGGTATTATAGGAGCATACCACATCACCTTGGCAGGAACCCTCTTCCTGGGTGACTCGCCCTCAACATCATCAGGGTCATCTTTTCTGATCTTATACCGCAATGCAGTGTATACCGGACATTTATCCATATTCTCGTACTTCTCACCGCGGTAGAGGATGCAGTCATTAGGGCATGCATGTATCTTCTACACGTCTAATCCTAGAGGGCAGACAGGTTTCTTTGCTTCGTACGTACTGGAGGGTAATTGGTTATTTTTGGAAGCAGCTTCTTCATTATTACTAGCAACTTTTCAAATCCCGAGTCAGCCATACCGGTCTCTGCCTTCCACTTCAACAATTCCAGTGTGCTACCTAGCTTCTTCTGGCTATCTTCACAAGTTGGGTACAGCAATGTGTTGTGGTCCTGTAACATCTGCTCGAACTACAACCTCTCCTTTTCTGTGTCGCAGTCTCGCCTTGCATCACTAATGACCCGACCAAAATCATCAACGGGCTCATCTGGTTCCCGTTCTTCACCTCCTTCTTCTTCATTATCTTCAACTGCGGTATCATCGTATTCAAGGAACATAGATCGGTAGTTGTCATCATCGTTCTGTTCTTCATCGCTGTCTTCCATCATAACCCCTCTTTCTCCGTGCTTGGTCCAAACATTATAGCCGGACATGAAACCAAACCGAAGCAGGTGGCTCTGAATGACTCTTGAGGAAGTGTGAGCCTGCTCATTCCGACATTCAACACATGGACAACACATAAAACCATCCCGCCGCTTGTTCGCCTCGGCCACAAGGCGAAAAGAACGCACGCCTTCTCTATAAGCGTCAGAGCGTCGGTCACCGTACATCCATGGGTGGCTCATCTGCATCATACAACCATGCATATATATCAAACGCAATCACGATGCTTAAATTAGTACCGCGCGATCAAAACGAGAAAATAGTTGCTAACCTTTTAGGACACTTCAAAACAAAGAGGAGAAACCTTAAGTGTCGCTCTGGCACCTCATATCATGTTTTGTCTTGTGTGAACTCAAGTGGCATCGCTCTAACAGGCATTTGACCGAACACCTCTAGTGCATATGAAGAAAAAAAGTTAGCACAAAGTTATACCCACCTCACATATGAAAAAAACAGGAGAGAGTGAAGGGCTAGGTGCATATATATAGGGCCAGGCCATTAGTTCCGGTTTAAAATACAAACCGGGACTAAAGGTTCTGCCAGGAGCACGCGCGCGTGCCCAGACCCATTTGTCCTGGTTTGTGTCTCAAACCGGGACTAATGGTTCCTTACGGACCGGGACAAAGTACCTCGGCCTCCTCGGGCCGTCTGGTTCGGACCATTAGTCCCGACCCCAGCCACGGCCAGGACTAGTGGCCCGAACCAAAGGCCCATTTTCTACTGGTGGTAGCTTGAGATACATATGGAGTTGGCGCCAAGACCAACGGATCATCTGCAAGGATCGGCTTACCATCATCATTCAACATCAGATTCCTTAACGCATCAGTCCAGGAGCGCTTGGAAGGGTTAATGAGCCTTGACAAAGCAATCCTCTCAGCCGAATCAAGCATTTTGGGAGCAGAAAAAACATATCCCAGCATCGCAGAAGTATAAGAAGCTCTAAACTGAACCCAAAAAGCAGCATTATCCTCAAGAGACAACAAGATAGGACAAAAGTCCACCGCTGAGACAACATTGATCACAGGATACTGAAACATAAGGCAGGCACATAGTCTGACAATATATAAAATTATTGAAGAACTTGATCATAGCTGAGAAGGTTGACACTTGAAACTGCAGATCAAATACCATAACTGACACTTCACACCTGACATACTGAGCAGAGGCCAGGTCAGCTTGCACATCATTTTGCACATTCACCGAGGACACAACATCCACATTATTCTGAACATCATCCGCTGGCAAATCTATCTGGATTTTCTTACCTCCAGCACGATCAAAGAAGAGATCACCTGCCGGTTTCCCAACCCACCTACAACTCCCCTGTCCCCAATCCCATCGCGTCTCCTCCCGAGCGCCCGCCGCTAGGAGCCGCCTCCCGTGCCAAGGCCCGCCACCCCCGTCCGCTAGCCAGAGCAGCTCGTCGTCCCGTGATCGGCCTCCCTTCGCTCGCCCCTGCTCAAGCCAACCCCGCGCCTCGAGGATGTGTAGAGCTAGAGCCCCACTCGAGTTCGTCCCCGGACGTCCTCCGCATCGTCGCGTCTGCGCCGCTGCTCCCTGGACCCGAGCTCGTGACTCACTCCTCCGGCTTGCCGACCCCTTCGCGATATGCGACGCCCATGTCCTACTCGACTACTCCCGAGCCCCCTTTATAGTTATAAAACATGTCTAGATGCATTCGTATCTAGTTAAATCTAAGACACTATTTGAGACGGAGGGAGTTTTTTTTATAAGAACAACTCCTTTATAAAGTATAGCTATCAAGTAAGATAGGTTTGTTATTTTTCTAGAAATATATTAACTCGCTAGTTCAGTTTTAGAAGTAAATTACCTCTTTTGTGGTAAAATACGTAGTGTTCTAGTGTGCCATACGAAATGTAACCATGTAACTATTCCTAAAAGTACATGCAAAAAAAGCAATGCATTCAGGTTTATATAATCTGGATAGTCAAAAGTAAATATCTCGCAGATGTTTCTAAATAGAGAAGAAACAATCTATAATATAAAATGTTTTGGGGGAGTTTAATTTTAACTCACAAAACGTCTTATATTTAGGTATATAGGTAGTAACTACTTGCAAAGCGTACCAAAATTTGTGGACCTGTCTAATTTATTGGAGATCATGTGTTGTTGGCTTAACTAAAAGGGTGAAATAATTTGAAAAGGGAACTGAATACAATGGGATTACGCTAAAAGTGGAAATGCGACATGATAAGAAAAGTTGAAGGCCCGTGGCAACGTACGGACATTTTACTAGTCTATCTATCTATCTATCTATTTATCTGTCGTGGTGGTGTCACGGCAGATGCCATGGATAGGCTAAAAGTGGGACTAATACACGCTAAGAGAATCCAGGAAGGGATAGTGAAGTGATTCTCCACACAGAAGTTTATATTAGCTATGCCTCCAAGGTTACAAGTGCTCCTAGAGCTGTATTGGCGAGAGGAGGAAGAAGAAGCTCTCTTACTCTCGCTCACAGAACACCCTCAAAACCCTAGCCAAATCAGAAAAAACGGAACCCCCTCTACTGGAGCCCTAGCCCTCCTTATATAGAGGGGCTAGGTCTCCACTTAGGACATACGTAGAGGCATATTCCTAAGAATATGCCATCTCCCAAAGTAGTAAACCGACCGGGTTACTTTTCCCTTGCGTCACATATGCAGAGGCTACGTGAGCTTCTGCGGCGCCTGCGTCAGCCGACATGGGCATCGTCACCCTTGTCGGCCACGCCTCGGTGGTCCTGCCCTTGTCTGCTTCACTCAGGCAGTGCGTACCGGAGCTTCTTTTGACCAGCGAGATTTCTTCCTTCTCCTAGAAGCTAGCTGTGACCCGGATGATAGTTGATCTGGCCATAGCCGTTCCTGCATACAAGTTAAACATGCATTTCCGACTTACTGCTTAAGTCGGTTGAGACTTAGTTAGGCGAACGCCTCCTGGTCTGGGTTACCCCGTGATTCGGCCTGCCTTGAGGTGACCCGGCCAGCATCCGCTTTGGCCTTGCCGAACCTCCTAACTCGGCCTTTATACCCCGGCGTGACCCTACCCGGGGGTATCCCCCCAACATTAGTCCCCGAAGCTGGTGCGGTCTTAGCTGCCTCGGCCGCTAAGGCCACATCAGGTTCAATTATATTTGAGCTTTGGATAATATTTCCGAGTTACCTCCTTGTCTCGGATTATATATGGATTTACGTTCCCCTTGCACGTCCCAAGTTTTCACTTGCTGGCCGGGTTACCATTTCAACTCGGACCTCATGGCTTTACTTTCCCTCTGCACATTCCAAGTTCTCACTTGCTGGCCGGGTTACCACGGTCCTATCCGGGTCTTGCTTCCTTCTCTCGTACGCTAACCCACATGGAGGCTAATCATTATGTTGTCTCATTTTAAGGGCCAGCACAGTAACCGCCGCAGTAATTGTCAGTCATCACTGTGCGCAGGTTACGTCACGCCTGCCCCCTCGTTCACCGCACCAACGCGTCACGTCATGGGATCAACTTCACTCTGTGGTCATTCGTGTGGCTCCTTGCTGATTGGTCGATGCGGGTGATACATGGCCACTGCGTGTGGCTTGCCCGCAAGACGCGATCCCACCTTCTCCTCGTGGGAGAGGTTAAATAGGGGAGGGGCGCATCACTTAGGCTTTTCCCCCTCATCGCGCCCCTCTGCCCTTTGCTCTTCTTCTTCGTCTTCCTCGCGACCGCGCCGCCGCCAGTGCTCCCAAGCAGCAGCGCCGCTGCCGCATTCTTCCCCCAGATTCCTACGTCGTCGCCGCCGCTACGCGCCTCCTCCATCACGGGTCGCTGCCAATCTAGGCCTCTGCCCCCCGCCACCGCTAGCGCCAGCGAGGGCAGCGATTATCAGATGACGGAGGAGGAGCTCGTCGTCGCTGAACAAGAGATGGAGGAGGATGCCGCCGCGGACCTTGGTGCGTGGGCCGGGTCCTGGGTCTGCGAAGACGACTTGGACTAGCTCTACCGGACCAGACGCATCCCCACCGGCGTCATCGCGCGCCTTGCTTCCGCCGAACTCGCCCCCTCACCCAATCCGGGTGAGTACGTTGTGTTTTTGTCGCACTTCCAACGGGGGTTCGGTTTGCCGGTCAGCGATATCTTCCATGACTGGTTAACCACATACGGACTCCAGCCGCACCACCTTCCTGCCAACACAATCACTTCTCTCTCTGCTTTTGCCTCCACGATCGAGGGCTACGCCGGATTATGGCCCACGAAGGAGCTATGGATCCGGTTTTTCGGCCTTCGTCGTAATGTCATTCCGAATATTCAACTTGATCCGGAAGACAAGCAGCTCACTCAATTCGGAGCTGCATCCATCTCACCCTGGAGGCTATCCGTTTTCCCTCGAGTCACCGGGCTGGACTCATGCAAAGGATGGGGCCGGACTTTCTTTTATGTCCGGAACGAGGGCACTGAAGACTTAATCTTGCTGCTTCCCTATGCTCCGGGTCTGCCTAACCCGGAGTTGTGGGACGTTGTCCCTAAGAAACCCACAGCCTTGGCCAATCAGGTCAACAAGAGGTTTGCGGAGCTGAAGAATCTCGGGTTGCGCAACGAGGATGCTATGATCACGTTCGTGCGCAACCGAATCTCCCCCCTCCAGAAGCGCACCCACAAGGTGTGCCATATGAGCTTCTGCCACGACCCCAACCGGACCTCGTCCTTTGAGTTGAGCAACTCAGAGATCTATCGCCGAGTCAAGGCTCTCTTCACCACCCACAAGGACTTCTCCACTGAATGGACGTGGGGAATTGAGCATTTCTGCCGGGATAGGCTCCCTCCCTTGGTAAGCTTCGTGGTGCAAATTTACTCCGGGTTAATTATATGTCGGTCATTGTTCCATTTTTGACTCCGTTGTTCATTCTTTTCCTCAGCTATTCCTTTAGCAGACCCTCGAGGACGGCACCGATCCGACCCTTAAATGGGCGCCTGACTGGGAGACACCGAACAAGGAAGAGCCGGACCAGGAGATGTTCCTCCCGATGACCGACGCTACGAAGCGACCCACCGGTAAACCCTCTTCTATTAGAGATTGGCCTGATGATGAAGATGACTCGGATATCGAGGTGATTGAACCTGTTGATGCTGTCCCCCTTTCTTATGCTTTTCCGGCATCAGCTAACCCTGGTGGGCAGATCCACGAGGACCCTCCCCTTGCCACGGGGGAACCTGTTCCGGCAGCGTCGAAGAAGAAGCATGGAGCTGCATCAAGTTCCTCCTCTGGACCTTCTCAGCCCTCCAAAAGGCGAAAGAAGTCCGGAGACAAAACTGCTTCCAAGCCTGCAGGCAAGGCCCCGGCACGAAGGGCTCGGAAACCCAAGGAGCCCCAAACCTCGGACGCGTAAGTCTCTTTTTCTCCTGTAACTTGTTCTTTCTTGCATTGTTGTAATTTCTCTTCTGACATTATTTGATTTGACAGGGCTGCGGTGGAGGTCCCTCAGAGTGGATCTAGCATCTCTTCGCCGCTCCATCCTAGCTCCTCTCCCCCTCGTGACGACGAGTCATGCCCGCTGAGCCCTATTCCAGAGGGTTCTGCGGCTGCTCCGGGTTCCAGCCCGCCTTGTCAAGAGGGGGGACCCTAGAGCGAGGGAGACGGATCCAGCCGAGGCAGCGACATCCACCACTTCGGCTCCACCGCAACCAGCAACTACTGAGACTACCTCCGTACCAGCACCGACACCAGCACCCATTCCGACACCAGCAACAAGGGCACCAGCGTCAAGCTCCTCCGCCTCGTCCAAGTCTTCTCAGTCTCGGCGAGGAAGTACCCAGGCAGCTCCTAAGGGGAAATCAGCCGCAACCACTTCCTCCTCTCAGCAAGCCAAAGGCAAGAAAGCCCCTGACGTCACTAGGGCAGCGTCCACCGGGTCTAGACAGCGCACCCTCGTGTCCATGCTTGCCTAGAAGGCTCCAGCACCGAAGGACGCCCCTGCCGAGCCAACTAGTGCGTAGCAACTTGTTCTGCACACCAGTACGGCCCTTGCTCAGGTTGAGAGGAGAGAGGCACATGCGAGGGGCTTGGTGGTGCCCCACATGCCCAGCAGGGAGCAATATCCTCCGACCTTGATCGAGTTTATGAATAACTAGAATAAGGCGGAGTTCGTCTATAACGACGATCTCCCGGAGAAGTTCGGTCCCGCCGAATTTGCTGCCCAGATGTACACAGCCTCTAAGGCGATTAACCTTGCGGGTCGGATGATGGAGGTACGTTACTTCACCTTTTCCTTAGTATGCACTTAGCAATATAACCATTAGTCCCCGAGCCTCCGGGGGAGTAACTTGTTACTCGGCCGGATGCTCCTTAGAAAACTAACGTAGCTCCCTGATAACTTGAAATATGCACACCCTAGAGCCGGGTTAAGTTCCACTTGGCCCGGATCTTGTACACTTCGAATATGCACACACCTAGAGCCGGGTTAAGTTCCACTTGGCCCGGATCTTGTACACTTCGAATATGCACACCCCTAGAGTCAGGTTAAGTTCCACTTGGCCCGGATCTTGTACACTTCGAATATACACACACCTAAAGCCGGGTTAAGTTCCACTTGGCCCGGATCTTGTACACTTCGAATATGCACACACCTAGAGCCGGGTTAAGTTCCACTTGGCCCGGATCTTGTACACTTCGAATATGCACACACCTAGAGCCGGGTTAAGTTCCACTTGGCCTGGATCTTGTACACTTCGAATATGCACACACCTAGAGCCGGGTTAAGTTCCACTTGGTCTGGATCTTATACACTTCGAATATGCACACACCTAGAGCCGGGTTAAGTTCCACTTGGCCTGGATCTTATACACTTCGAATATGCACACACCTAGAGCCGGGTTAAGTTCCACTTGGCCCGGATCTTGTACACTTCGAATATGCACACACCTAGAGCCGGGTTAAGTTCCACTTGGACCGGATCTTGTACACTTCGAATATGCACACCCCTAGAGTCAGGTTAAGTTCCACTTGGCCCGGATCTTGTACACTTCGAATATGCACACACCTAGAGCCGGGTTAAGTTCCACTTGGCCTGGATCTTGTACACTTCGAATATGCACACACCTAGAGCCGGGTTAAGTTCCACTTGGCCTGGATCTTGTACACTTCGAATATGCACACACCTAGAGCCGGGTTAAGTTCCACTTGGCCTGGATCTTGTACACTTCGAATATGCACACACCTAGAGCTGGGTTAAGTTCCACTTGGCCTGGATCTTGTACACTTCGAATATGCACAAGGCTTAAGCCAAATTTTCGTATTCTTTTCAGGTGACCGCCAACCGCCGGAGTGCTGAGTTCCAGCGTCTTCTGGATACCCACAAGATGCTGCTCGCAAAGCACAATGCACACCTCGCTGAGCATGAGAAAAGGGGTAAGTTTCTCCCTTGGCGCTTCTCCATTTTCCTTCAACTCCCTCTGCCGAACTAATCTCATTATTTGGTTTCTGCAGCTGGTGTGGAGGCTGAGAACAAGATTATGCGAAAGAACCTGGAGCAGATCAAGGGTAAATCCTTATTGTCCGACCCTGCTTTGCTTTCCATCTTCCTTTCTTCTTGGCTCGGCAAACATTCATACCTCGGCTCTACCGGGTCAACACGCTATTTCAGCATCTCTTGAAGATAGCGTGCCCGTGCCTGACATGATGCTGCATTTTCTCGAACAAGCAGGGCAGCATCAGGCCGAGCTCAAAAAGAAAGACGATGAGCTTGCCGTCCTCCGAACCAAGAACGACGAGATCGCCAAGCTGAAGGCAGAAATGAAGAAGATGAAGGCGCAGCACCAAACCGAGCTTGAAAAGGCTAGCCAGGACTACACCGAAGCGCGTGAGCGCCTCAACCTCCAAATTGCTAAGGACCGTGACCTTCTCCAGGAGGCCGACGTCAAACTCGAGTCGGCGAACGCTGAACTGGTGCAGCTCCGCCGAAGACGCGATAATTGCATCAATGAATTGACCCGGATTCACAGCCACATTTCACGTAAGTTCCTTTCCCTTATCCGACATACTTCTCCGGGTTACTTCATATGTCTTTCCTTCAGATTCTTCCTTTGCCTTGTTTTCAGGCCACTTTCTAGAGGGTACTCCTATTGCGAGCGTTGCTGTTGCCAATTTCCGCCGAGAGAGGGGTACTCCTGTCGCTCTTGACGGTGAGAGCATTCCCTTGGACATGGAGGACCTATTGGTCAGCCTGTCATCTCGCGTGGAAATCATCAAGAACTACGGCAAGGATCTCCTCGACGTTTTAGTCCGAGTCTTCCACATGTTCTGGCCCGGTGAGAGCGCTCCGAAGAGGATCACACTTCTTGCTGAAAAGCTGTCGGAAATCGAGACCCAGCTCGACCTCTGGAGGGAGTCCGCTGGACGTGCTGCAACTGAGGCCGTTCTTCACCACACACTCACGTGGTATGAGAAGATCGATCTCAGCCTCCTGACGCGCGTGCACACCAGATCCAAGTGGACCGATGACCCGAAATGGGTAGCTCGGCGCCAGGCTTGCGCCCATAGCCTTGTTGAATATGCTCCCATTCACGAATGGACTGAGGGTCCGAGCTTCCTGGAAGCCGCTGGCGACGAGGAGGTCGAGAATGTTGAAGATGATTCAGACGAAGATGGAGAGGACGATGCCTCGGATATCGAAGAGGGCGAAGATGACACCGAACTTCCTCCTCCTACTGCTCCTTAAGTAAAGACACTTGAAAACTTATCAGATCCCCGGTATGCCGGGTGGAATTGTATCCCGTACTTATGTGATATTTTGCTACTAAGTTTATATGCCGGAATAACTTGGGCGTAGTCCCCGAGTTTCATTTTCTTGTTCGTCCAATCTTCTGGCTTGGTTCGTGTATACCTTGATTCGGTTTTGCGACTTACGAATCCAAGCTTCAAAAATTGTTTTAACAATACTTAGAAACTTTTAGGCTTAGCTCAAAATAATTTAGCATAATAGTTTGAAAGTAAATACAAGGTTAGTCCGAAAAACAAACGTCGGCTCGATTAAGTTCCTTTCCTTAGTTGTTTTTCATGTGCTACGCAATTCCAAACTTGTTCTCTTGCTTGCCATGAAGCCAATTCTTGTTGGACAGCAGCAAGTCAAAGAGTTGGGTTTTTGGTGCTCACACACTACTAATCCAAGTTAAGTAGAACAACTTATTCCAGCTAACCGTAAAAATAAAATAAAAAACAAATATTATTAAGGCAGCCCCCGAGTTACTGCTCGAGGTGCCAATATTTCATTCATAAGCTCATTGCCGGCATACATACCGACATATGAGAAGACTCGGATACATACACTTCTCTGCTAAGTGTAGAAAGGACGAAGTAGAGCTACATTCCATTTGCGCTTAGATTCCTCGCCGGACCTGTCCGCCTTGTTCTTTTCCTATGGCTTTGCATCTATAAGATAATAAGAATCATTGTGCAATGCTTTGCTCATGATGAACGACCCTTCCCATGGGGGGATAATTTATGCATGCCAGCAGTACGCTGTACCAACCGGAGCACCAGATCGCCTTCCCGAAAGACTCAGGGGCTTACTTTCCTGCTATGATAGCGTCGGAGATTTTGCTGATATATGGCGGATCTGGACAATGCCAGTTCTCTCGCTTCTTCCAGCAGATCAACATTATTTTGCCGGGCTTCTTGCACTTCGGCTTCTGTGTATTGGGAGACCCTAGGCGAATCATGCTCTATGTCGGCTGGTAATACAGCTTCTGCCCCATATACCAGAAAAAACGGCGTATAGCCCGTTGATCGATTCGGAGTTGTTCTTAAACTCCAAAGTACCGCTGGTAATTCTTCTATCCAGCACCCCGCTAACCTTTGCAGCGGATCAATGAGCCGAGGTTTTATCCCGGATAATACTAATCCGTTGGATCTTTCCACCTGTCCGTTCGATGCGGGGTGGGCTACCGAGGCTACGTCGAGTCGGATCTTCTTGTCCCGGCAGAAGCACGCAAATGCCCCTTCCGCAAAATTTGTTCCATTATCAGTTATGATACTGTGTGGATAACCGTACCTTAGGATTATATCCTTGAGAAACGTTACAGCCGTAGCCCCATCACATTTCCTTATAGGCTTTACTTCGATCCACTTCGTAAACTTCTCCACCATGACCAACATGTGAGTCATGTTTCCCCTTGCTGGTTTGAACGGGCCAACCATATCCAAGCACCATACGTCAAATGGCCACGTAATTGGTATGGTCTTGAGTTCCGACATTGGCATATGTGTCTTGGTAGCGTACCTCTGACAACCATTGCATTTTCTCACCAGATCTTCTGCTTGTTCTAAGGCACTTGGCCAGTAGAATCCATGCTGGAACGCTTTTGCCACTAAGGCTCGAGATGAGGCATGATGCCTGCACTCTCCTTGGTGTATATCTCGGAGGATGTCAAGCCCTTCTTCCGGGTCAACGCATCGCTGGAGGACATTGGTCACACTCCGTTTGTACAACTCGAAATCGATAATTGTGTATGCCTTTGCTCTCCTCTGAGTTTGCCTGGATAGCACCTCCTCAGTGGGTAACATTCCATCTTTCAGGAATTGAAATATAGGCAGTGCCCAAGCTAGTATTGCTCGTGCAGGGAACACATCCTCATCAATTTCCATCTGATCCACCGGCATAACTTCAACCGGATCACGCTGAGCAGTCCCCGGGTCCTGCGAGGTAGTCCCCGGGTCCTGCGAGGTAGTCCCCGGGTTTGCTGATGCAGTCCCCGGGTTTCGCGCAACACCTCCCATGTCAATGCCATGGGCTCAGCTCCGGATTCTGTATCTTCCGGGACATAGATCGATTCGGTTCCTGGGGACGGCCTGATAGATGGTTTTCTGAGGTGTTCCAACGCTACGCCCGGTGGAATTGCTTGTCGGGTTGATCCGAGCTTCGACAGTACGTCGGCAGCCTCATTCTCCACCCGGGGTATATGGTGAAATTCACACCCCTCAAAGTAACCAGATATCTTCTGTACAGCGCCATGTTTGGATCAAGGGCGTCCCACAGTCCTGATACTTGCTGTACCACCAAATCTGAGTCGCCAAAACATAGTATTCGACATATCCCAATCTCTTTTGCCACTTTGAGCCCATGCACAAGTGCTTCATACTCAGCAACGTTGTTCGATGCCGCGAAATGGATTTGTAGGACATATTTCAGCTGGTCCTTCTTTGGCGAGGTAAGCACAACTCCGGCACCTAGCCCGGTTTTTGTTTTTGACCCATCAAAATGCATCCTCCAGTAGTTCGGATCTGGTGGCGGTTGTTCGTATTGTACCTCGGCCCAATCCACAAAAAAGTCCGCCACAACTTGAGATTTAATTGCCTCTCTTCTGTCATATTGTGGCGCATGAGGAGCTAGTTCAATTGCCCATTTTGCGATTCGACCACTTGCGTCCTTGTTACCCATTATCTCGGATATGGGAGTATCACATATTACTTTGATGGGGTGCTCCTCAAAGTAATGCTTTAACTTCTTTGCCGCCATATAGACACCATATGCCACCTTTTGAAAGTGTGGGTAGTTCTGCTTTGAGGCAGATAATACCTCGCTCAAGTAATACACTGGCCTCTGCACTGACTTACCCTCTTCGTCGCGCTCTACCACAATCACTGCACTTACAACTCGGTTGGTTGCGGCTATGTAGAGCAACATTGGTTCCTTTGATAGTGGGGAGGCTAACACTGGTGCAGTGGCTAACATCTTCTTTAAATGGGTAAAGGCTTCGTCGGCCTGTGGCGTCCAAACGAACTTATCCGACTTTTTCATGAGTTGGTAGAGAGGCAATGCCTTTTCTCCCAACTGACATACAAACCGACTTAACGATGCCAGGCATCCAGTGAACTTCTGGACATTGTTAAGACACTTTGGCAACTCCATTCGTTCAATGGCCCGGATCTTAGTTGGATTAACTTCGATACCTCGGCTGGAGACAAGAAATCCGAGTAATTTTCCAGCCGGGACACCGAAGGTACATTTTTCCGGGTTAAGCTTCATTCGGAACCTTCTTAAGTTCGCGAATGTCTGCCTGATGTCGTCAAGGAGCGTTTTTCTTTCCTTGGTCTTGATAATCACATCATCCACATACACTTGCACATTTTGACCTATTTGGTCGTGCAAACATTTTTGCATACATCTTTGGTACGTTGCACCTGCATTACGTAAACCAAATGGCATGGTGTGATAGCAATAAGCCCCATACGGGGTGATAAATGCGGTCTTTATTTGATCATCCAGATTCAGAGGTATTTGGTGGAAACCTGAATATGCATCAATGAATGACAACAGTTCACATCCCGCGGTTGAGTCTATGACCTGATCTCTCCTTGGCAGTGGAAATGGATCTTTTGGACACGCCTTGTTCAGGTTCGTGTAATCGATACACATACGCCAAACCACTGCCACATTCGGGTCATCCTTCTTCTTCTCCACCAGCATCGGATTGGAGAGCCAATCCGGATAAAGTACTTCCATGATAAATCCTGCTGCTAGCAACCGAGCTATCTCGTCTTCAATGACTTTTCTCCTATCCTCGGCGAAGCGGCGGAAAGGTTGCTTCACCGGCTTTGCTCCGGGTCTCACGTTCAAAGAGTGCTCGTCCAACTCCCTCGGAACACCTTGCAAGTCCTGTGTAGACCAAGCAAAAATATCCCAATTCTCACGGAGGAAGTTGACGAGCTCGCTTTCCTATTTATCATTCAACCCGGCACCAATTGTTATGGTGCGCTCTGGGAACATATCATCTACATGCACTTTCTTAGTATCCTTTGCGTCTTGGAATGAAACACTACCATGCGGGTTACTCAACACCGGCATATACTGCTGCGCGGACTGAGCTAATGCCGCCACCTCTTGGATTTTTCTTTTCTCTTGCGCACTCACGAGTGACTCGGCTAGGTTAGACCCGGCTGAGGCACACTCAATGGAACGTCGGAAATCTCCAGCAATGGTAATCACTCCATTTGGCCCGGACAACTTCATCTTCAGATAACTGATGTGGCAGCTTGCCATGAACTTGTTCAATGCTGGTCTTCTGAGTAACGCGTGATACACACTTTCCAAGTTCACCACCTCAAACTCCAGACTCTCAGTTCGGCAATTATCTCTCGTGCCGAATAGCACGTCAACCCGGACTTTGCCTATGGGCTCACAAGAAATGCCTGGTACAATACCATGAAAAGTTGTCCTTGTAGCCTGGAGCATGTTCTCCGAGATACCCAACTTGCACATTGTTTCCGCATACATGATGTTAATGCTACTGCCATTGTCAATCAATACCTTGGAGAACCTATGTTCGGCCCAATGAATGTCGGGTCCACCACTAGCGCATACGAACCAGAACTCGGCATAAGCTTGGGATGATCTTTGATGTTCCAGGTGATTTCCTGGTCTGACCAAGACATGTACCTCGTCACCGCTGGCATTACCGCATTGACCTCCATATGTCGGCGCTGCAAGCTCTTTCTATCTGTTTCCTCAGTTGTGAACACACAATAGCTCTGGTGATGTTCTCTGTACTCATTCCTCCCCTCGTTTCCGGGGTACCTCTGATCCGGCTGGTGCTAATTTTCAACCTGATGCACTGCATCCCTTCTCTCATTGTTGTCATACCTCGGCGGAGGGGGAGGCAACATTAGCTGTTACGTGTTTGCTCCGGAGAGCAATTGCTGCCGGGGTAACTCCTGTCGAGGTTGATCATTCCGGGATGCCTGAGCATTCCCCGAACCACCTTGTTCTATCTTACGCATCCACTCACATTGCCTCGTTGTGTGACCCGCTGGGTTATTCGGATTTGGCGTGTGAAACTTACACGGCTGATCCAACATCGACTCATAAGTGTACCTCGGACGGTCCTTCCTTTCTTGCCACTGTTTCTTCTGTTCTGGCGTCCAAGTTTTCTTGCCATCATTTCTTGGTGTCCATTGTTGCCCTCCAGTTTTCTGACGTTGGTTGCTTCCTGTTCCGGGCTGATCTTGATTCACAGCTGCAACTTGTTGCAAACTGTACCGGTGATTCGGTCTATCATATCTTCTTTTTCCTCGGTAGTCATCTCCGGGATGATCTGGCTCCATCTCTCTGGTAATACTCACTGTTTGACTTGTTTGACACAAACCTAGGTTGAGTCGGATCTCCCAGAGCATACGAATCAGCAATCTGGATCATCTCAGCCAACATGGTGGGCATCTTCCTTTGCAACTTTTGCCATAGTTCGCTTGCGTATCTGCATCCCTGTGCAAACCACGCTATGGCCTGTGATTCTATCATGCCCTCACATGAGTTTCTGACGGTACACCACCGGGTAAAAAACTCCCGATCCGTCTCATTCGGTCTTTGCTTGCACATAGCTAGTGTCTGCGGCCTATTCGGCCTATGATACGTACTCGAGAAATTGCTGATGAACAGTTCCTCAAAATCGATCCAGCAGTTAATGCTTCCGGGTGGCAAATTGTTCAGCCATACCCTTGCCGGGCCTCCAACATCTGGGGTACGTATCGCACAACCCACCTCAAGTTGCCTGTGGCAATTTTCACAGCTGTAGCGTAATTTATCAACCAATCCTCCGGCTTAGTGATGCTGTCCTACGTCTTCATGCCTCTGGGTAACTGGAAGTTAGGTACCGGTGGCTCTTTCATGATCCGGGGTCCGAAACACGCAGGACCCGGAGAACCTTGACTTTCAATCTGCCCCGACCTATACAATCGATCCAGTTTCAACCTGGCATCATCTGACATCAAATCTCTGCTTCCCAATCTCGACCCTATCACATGATAGTCCGGCCTTGGGTATCCTGCATTTACCATTTCCGAATCTCCATCGTTATACCGGTCTCGCTCTCGTGGCGCGTCTCTCTGTTTCATACCTCGGCCGACATTTTGCTCTTGCCTTGGCATATTTCGCTGCTGCGGTTGTCCTGTAGAGTTGCGCTATTCGGCATTGCCGTTAACAGTGTTTCCTTGACCGGCATTGCCTTGGTCACGGTTACCTCGGCCAGCTTCACCTCGGCTTACACTCCGTCGATTGTCGTTTCTCTGTACTTATTTTGCTTTTCCTTCCCTTGTCGGGTCATACGGAACAATCTGCTTGTTTCTCCTGGCCGAGGTTACTACCTCCTCTCTCCTTGGACCACCATGAGGAGACGATGCGGCTCCAGCGGATTTCTCCGGGTTACCCACCGTCGAATGAACAATCTTGGAGGCCCCAGCTCTCTCCGGGTTTGCCCTAGTAAGTTCCTCATTTTGCCTGTTCGCGATCCGAACCAACTCATTGACTCGATCTTGCTGTCTCTGACAGGCTTCACCCATCAGACCCTCTAGCTCAGATGCAGCCGCATCCGCTTCTCTGAGGTTTTTCGTCGGGGTACTGTACTTCGGCAGCCCCACGGACAAACAGTTCTTTGACTCCTCAATCCGAGTATCACCTTCTTTGTTCATTTCACTCATGAGATTTCTCCACTTCACTTTTACAGCATCTACTTTGTTTGCCTTTGCGTACTCACGCAGCGTCATGTTCAACGACTGCTGAGCTGCAACAATCTTTTTCGCTCCCTCTAATTTTTTTGCCTAGTTTCCTCTAGCTCGGCCTGTGCCTGAGCCGGATCTACCACTGCTGCTACCGAGTTTGCCAAGCTATCCATATCTTCTCTCAGTACATTCTTGGGCCTCTCTAGTGGAGGTCCTCTATCTTTCCTCGGTGCCTTAGGTGTTACCTCCGGGTCTGGTGCTGGATCCTTGCTTATGCCTGCACCCGGCACAGTCATCATCACTTCAGCACGGTCCGGGGAGCGAGTGATACGCGCCTCGTGAACCACGCTAAGGGGTGGTTCCCCTGCCTCGACGACGCGCCGCAGATGAACGCATGATACGTCCACAGCAACGTAGACCTTGTGCGCACCCAACTTGACGAAGAGGCCGTTGCGCGGAAGTGGACGCGTGCCGAAGCAGCCAGCGTTGTCGCTGACGAAGTTCAGCGCTCCAAAGCGCTGAACGAGCCCGGAGACGATGCGTTTGCCGGTGCCGATGAGGTTTCCCGTCCGGATCTTCACCCCTGCTAGTGCCGCTAGCCCCACGGTGGGCGCCAACTCTCGTGGTGGTGTCACGGCAGATGCCATGGATAGGCTAAAGGTGGGGACTAATACACGCTAGGGGAATCCAGGGAGGGATAGTGAAGTGATTCTCCAGACAGAAGTTTATATTAGCTATGCCTCCAAGGTTACAAGTGCTCCTAGAGCTGTATTGGCGAGAGGAGGAAGAAGGAGCTCTCTTACTCTCGCTCACAGAACACCCTCAAAACCCTAGCCAAATCAGAAAAAACGGAACCCCCTCTACTGGAGCCCTAGCCCTCCTTATATAGGGGGGCCTAGGTCTCCACTTAGGGCATACGTGGAGGCATATTCCTAAGAATATGCCATCTCCCAAAGTAGTAAACCGACCGGGTTACTTTTCCCTTGCGTCACACATGCAGAGGCTACGTGAGCCTCTGCGGCGCCCGCGTCAGCCGACATGGGCATCGTCACCCTTGTCGGCCACGCCTCGGTGGTCCTGCCCTTGTCTGCTTCGCTCAGGCAGTGCATACCGGGCCTTCTTTTGACCAGCAAGATTTCTTCCTTCTCCTAGAAGCTAGATGTGACCCGGATGATAGTTGATCCGGCCACAGCTGTTCCTGCATACAAGTTAAACATGCATTTCCGACTTACTGCTTAAGTCGGTTGAGACTTAGTTAGGCGAACACCCCCTGGTCCGGGTTACCCCGTGATTCGGCCTGCCTTGAGGTGACCCGGCCAGCATCCGTTTTGGCCTTGCCGAACCTCGGCTAACTCGGCCTTTATACCCCGGCGTGACCCTATCTGGGGGTATCCCCCAACACTATCTATCTATACTATAATTTTTCTTCCGGTAGGTTCATCGTCCCAGTTTTTTCCGTCCGATTTTTTTGACCGGTTTGTCCCTAACTTTTTTAGCTTATTACAAGCCTGCCACCGTGAAGTGGAAAGAAGGTCGGGAAACCGCGTGCTCGTGTACGAAGCAGGGGTCGAGGCAGCGCGGCTCCTCTGCAGAACAAAGGTTGGGGAAGAGCATGCTGGCGGTGGCACGATGTGCTGATGGACGGAAGGTCACAGGGAGGCGACAAGGTCCGCTGGAGAGGAGGCACAGGTAGAATGGGGATCGTGGCAGCCCCAAACATCCCCGCCCCTGAGATCTAGGCGTCTGATCTTCGTCCACGAGCTCCACGTCCTCTGGAAGGTAGAATGGGGCTGCGGCATAGGGCGACACAAGCGAACTGGATGCCGCCGGCAGGGAGGATGGGGCCAGCGACACCCCCAACTACCGGCACCATCCCTCCCTTTTATATCACCACCAATAGTGCCTCCTCTCTCCCGAAGCTTCGGCACAGTCCTCGCGCAGTCAACCCGCTGTGCTGGACCAAGCACAACACCTCGCCGGGTTGCTTGCCAATCGCCTCATGACCGAGCAAGGAGGTGGAGACACTGCGACCATGTTCATCGCCAAGCCCAGTCGTGATCCTGCCAGACAGCACATCAATGTTCTTTTTCTCTCTGTACTGCTTGATTGATATTTCCTACTCATCACTAGCTTCGCGTTCTATTGTTGTCTGATGCCCACTTCTTGTTTGTGTAAATGCCTTGAGGAGAAGTGATGTTGGATTATGAAGAAACTGAGCGTTTCAGAGAGACATGAGTTGCCATTTTGATGCTGAGATTAGTTTGTGAGATATACTAATGTAAGAGCACATCCAGTTCGGCGTTCCCATGCCGAAAACCGGCGCTAAATAGCGCCGGACAGATGTAACTTCTGGCCTGGTAACGACCAGTTTTCCATTCGCGTTCTTAGGCCGAGTTTTCGGATTTGACCAAATTTCAATCAAACTCAGCAAATTTTAACGAATATAGGCGATTTCATTAATATTGAGCGAGTTCATACATATTACATTAAATTCGGGCGAACACATGAATTTTGACTTCATTAGGCTAAAAAACTAAAGAAACTTAGAAATACTACTGGAACTAGCCGATGCCGACGCCGCCAGACGCCGCTCACATGCCAAAGTTACGGTAAAACACCGTGTAGTCGGGGTCTGTCTTGCCGTCATCGTCGTCGTCGCTCGGTGGCTGCGAGGGGCACGAGTTGCCCTGGCCGGTGTCGCCGCACCGCCACGGCTGGGACGAGGGGTCGTCGTCGTCGTCGAGGACGATGAGCGGCACGCTCTGGTAGGCGCGCTGGCGGCGAGACCTACGGGCGGCCACGCGCTCGGCCTCCTCCTGGCGGCGCCGAATTCAGTTGGCCCCCTCGTGCTCCCAGTCAGATCGGGACTAGGCGAGGGCGTTCGGCTCCGGCATCGGTGGCACGTCCTGGAGAGAGCGCTCCATCGCCATCCTGATGGCGAAGGAGTCCTCATTGATGGGGACCGCCCATTTCGCCGGCTCCGGCTTCGGCTGGTGCATGCGAAGACGGCCGGTCGGCGGCGATGACGCGCGGGGTTCAGTGATGACGATGCCTTGCGACCTCGTCCTCGGCGGCGAGCGCATCGGCAGCGAGGCCTCCCGCTTCACGGGCGATAGTAGATTTACCAAATCTCAAATTTGTCAATGATTCATTGGGTATAGAAAATGCAGGATGTGAGGAGGCGATAGGAGGCAAAGGCATCGAGTGTCGTGCATCACTTGAGAAGGAGAGAGCTCCGGGAGGATGTGGAACAGAGGCTATAGTTTGTCACTAATTTTATATCAAGAACGATCCTGCAATATCGCACTTCTAACTATATTATGTCACTATTTATCATAATTATATATTTTTATATTTTTATTCTTTCAAAATAGATTTATATATTTTTATATCTAGCAAAGCACGGACATTTAGCTAATACTAATAACATAAGAATCAAGATTATCTTACAAGTTGTTCTTAAACCAAAAAATATTGAGAACTAATGGGAAAATCATGTTAAGAGACAACAAGGAGGGAGAAATATTGAATGAAACTACTGGGATACTATATGTTAGTATAAATTGTCTCAAGTATAATATGCACGCATCTCCATTCTTTCGAGTACACACTCAGGTACTCCCTCCATTTCAAAATATAAGATGTTTTAGTTTTGTGGAAGGAGTGTATCTAGACCTCTTTTAGTGTCTAGATTCATCTAGGTTTGTGAAAGGAGTGAACCTAAATACTAAAAGAGGTCTAGATACACTTTATTCACAAAGGTAAAACATCTTATATTTTGAAACGGAGGAAGTACATTAGACTCTTGAGATAAAACTTATTTGTCTTTCATTGAAGCTTTTTTTGCGGGAAAAACATAATTATTTAATCAGGAAGCATCACAGATCTCGTCCGGTCCTGATCGGATCCAGAACTTTGTACAAGCGTTGGTGCGGCCGAACTTGGCTAGCTGGTGACATGCACCATTACTAACTCTAGAGATATGAGAGCATCTACACACACGCTCACCATGGATCAGAACCTTAATGTCATTGACGATCACAGAGACTACCGATCTGTTTACTCCCTGGTCATTGATCATCTGGATGGCCTCCAGACAGTCACTCTCAAGCATGATGGGATTATCAGACCACTCCAACGCCAGGGATAAACCCTCCGCACAGGCCCGAAGCTCAGCTTCGATGGGACTATCGCATGCACTCAAGTACCGGCATGCAGGGGAAGTTATTGCTCCAGCCTCGTCTATGATAATTATCCCAACGCCTCCTACTCCTCCCGCTTCTAGCCAAGACCCATCAACGTTCAGTTTAATCCACCCAGGGTGAGGTTTGGTCCATGAGTTCCGGGCCTGCTTCTTGCTAGTATTCCTCTTCTGTTTGCCACTCCCTGCCATAGTCGTACTCAATCACCGTCTTTCATTGAAGGTAAAGTGGAAATTCTGACATAAATGAAAAATGAAACACTCATTTGGCAGTATAATTATCTGTACCAAAAAACAAAATCATATATCAAGATTTCCAATTACGAGAGTACCTTGCAACATGCAAGTAGACTACTGAAACTAAATTTGATAGGGGTTAAGATTACTCAAGTTACAGAAAACAAAACAAAAATTTGCAGAAATACGATATGCATATTTCTAGATATAAGCGCACTTTGCTGTGAGTAGCGCTACGACTTTTCTTCGTTGTTCCTACCGGGTTCATGAATCAAACCTACATAAGTCGCTATATACATAAATTACATGAAAATGTTGTTGCCAGAGGAATTCATTTTCTTGGTCCATGAATAGAGGAGAAATTTACCACCAGAGCATCCTATCATAAGCAATCAACGTTGATCTCTTCACAAGTGAAAAGAGTTGTAAACTCTTACTTTATTAGTTGTCAACGGTGTCAAATTATGAACCTACAGTAGTTGAAGCTAGCGTACTGCTTTTATTAGAACAGGCAAAACTCTACATGATATTCCCAGGAACCTTCTATGTCCATAGTTGCACTGGATGCAGCAAACAGAGGGGAGAAAATAACACAAATAAGTTACCAAAACAGAATCATTTCTACCAACACATGTGATAAATCTAAGAAATTTCACCATAACACTACTAAAGGTGGAAAACTAACTGAAACAATTCAATGATGCAACCGATCAGATTGGGGCTGACTCACAATAGTATCAAGACAAATAGCTAAGAACAGGCTACTAAGTGAAAACATATTTAGTGATGCAAAGAGAATATTTTCTGCTCTCATTTTTCTCACGTCAAGTAAACCTGTCTAGTTTAGAGTGAAGAAAGACACATCTGAACCTCATGTTCAGAGTCTAGGAAACCTTTAACAATACCAAATCTTTAACCAACGACCGTGTAATACAAAAGGAGAACATACTTTGCCAATTGCAATCAAAGAAATACAAAGTTTGTCTTTCTTACCACTTAGTGCAGGTTTTAGAAAAAAATGATTATTTTGAATTCAATGTAGATATATATACTTGTTGAGCGTTCTTCTAATATGATAATCAAAATTGCCAGCAATCAACAAATCCTAGAGCTTTGCTGGTACAAAATAAAGACAACTGCTCGTTACCATATCCATGAATCAATCAGGAATCCAGAGAGAGAGCGTGTAAAAGATTCTTTGCATGATTCTCCTCCTGTAAATTGAACATAATGAGGCTGACATGGGATGGTATATAAGATAATAGCACGACTACAGACCACCGGAGGCACGATTCTCCTCCTGTAAAATTGTTTGAATGCGGGATTTTGGAAACTCACAGAGCACCACGGCGTGCATGGCAAGGCTCCGGTGGATTGCGGCGTGGTCCTCCTCGAGGTCGACGTAGGCACGTCCTCTTGATCTCCCCACACCGACGCTTGACGTCAGACTTTCGCTTGGCGGCCATAAGCTTCGACACGAGCAGAACAGAGAAAAGCAAGCCACATGGTTCGGGGGGGTCGAGGCACGGGCCTGCGCAACCCATGGAGGCGGACTAAGAAGGCGAATCCATACTAACGGGTGTGAGGGGATGGCCAAGATGGGGGGCGGCAGAGAACAGGTGTAGCAGGAATGCGCGTGATTCAATCACGCCACGATGGATTTGGGTGGGCGGACGGGCGGCGAGGGCGAGGATGAGGTCCCGTGGATCTACAACACCGGGGTGCAGCCACGAAGAGGACGTGATGCCCTCAACCGCGGCGAACTGGAATCTAGGGTGAGCTCCCATGGTTAGGCTGCACTATACGTCGCGTGTGCTGGGCGTGCGATGTTTGTTTTAAAGACGAGCTGATTCTGGGGCTTGATTGAGAGTGCTGCCGGCGATTTCTAAGGAACCTGATCAGTGGTCTATACTGATCGACGACGAAGGAGGGAGCGAAACGTCTGGCTGCCAGGAAACTGAACGACAGGTTCTTTTTAAGTACTCTAGTATATAGAGATAGAGATCACGGTAGTAATTGCATTGCTGTGTGGTCATATTTTGTGAGGCAGATCATTTTTATCGCTGTAATTGCCGGTAGTAATTGCCGCTATTAATTGGTGGATGTGCAAATCAGGGACGTCGCAATCTTTAAGGCCCCTTTTTTCGCTGTAACTATCGGTAGTAATTTCCGCTATTATTGCCGATATTAATTGGTGGATGTGCAAATCAAGGATATTGTACAATGTCATTCGAAAGTCCTAGAGCGTTAGATCTGATATATTTAAAGGCCGAGATCAATTATTCATGTCTAGCTGGAGAAAACAGAAGAAATTCGTTTTTTTTAGATAGTAGAGATAGAGATAGTCATAATTTGCATTGGTCCACCTTACAGAAGTTTGAAACATTACAAGGCATTGTTAGAGCCACTACTGGCCAATTTTCTCCAGTTGATCTATACTATGCAGATTGTGTCATAAAATATGTATTAGAACTTGTACTAAAATTTGACTTCTTAGATTCGGTGCTTGCAAAATGTGTCAAGTGGTACGATGTGCTACATAGCACCTAGCCATTAATATGAGCGTTTTCAAATTACCCCAGCAATGCATATCTTGCCACATTGCGTGGGTGTAGTTAAGCTTGGGGAAAGTAGGATTTAGTTGCTAATTTTCCTTGTTGTGCCTTACCTCAAAGAACCCTTTTGAAAATATTTTACTGGTTTTTATTTTGGACAAATGTTTTTTTTAAGTAAGGAAGTTTTAATATGGTTTGATATACCATGAAATTTTGTCTTCTCTAATAGTATTTGGAATTTCATTTGGTTGAGCTGCCAGCTGACATATCTCAGAGCACCTTTCGGAACTGATATGTCACCTATCGTGTGAGATCCATGCAGCTAGGCCACCGCAGCCGGAGCGGCAACATTCTATGGCGGATACCAGGATGGCTAGGGTGCATATACCAGAGTGGTTTGATTCCACCTTGAGACAACTTCTTCTTAATATTCACAAATCACCATTGCAATTATTTTCTCACTATTCCAGTCTTATGGTCCAAAAAAGGCTCATTGCATTAGTATATTTTCTAGACAAATATACTGAATTGCAAAGTTTCACATTTACTATTGCGAAACCCAACAACATCATGATCATTGTCCCTGCAAAAAAAGCATGATCATTATTGTCCCTGCAAAGTTTCACATTTAACTTCTGTTTCTCCGCCTTTTCTCATTTTTTAATAATTCATGTGGTTTTCAGTGATTTTACCGTGGAAGAGAAACTGAATCTGTTGCATACATTGGCTAGATAGTTTTGTATCTGAAGTTGTCATTTGATGGACGTTAGTGAGAAAGTTGGACTCAACCCTTCCATATTTTTTGTCTACTCTTGTTGATGCTTGGTCAGCCATGGGCCGGGAGACTATACATGGAAAAAACTATATCCTAGAATTACCAATTAGTAACCACTTAATTACACTAGGCTCTTATATTGCCTCTAATTTGACTATTTTGGCAACAAATTTAATTACACTGTCTCTATATATATTTTTTGATCGGTGTCCAGGAAGCTCCATCTTGGCCATATAAACGATGTAGTACCTCATCTGCGGTAGGGCACATTTTTCTCTTAAAATAGCACTGACCGAGTAAGTAGCTATAAAAATTGTGTATTAGCACATTTTCTGTTTTCAAAGTTATCTTCACATTTCTATGCTTAATTTGGTCAACGAATGCGCTGCATTTGGACTGTCAGAGATGTAACACGTATTAAAACTACATAAAAAAATTACTTATTGAACAGAGGAGTGGGATTAAAAAGGCATGTTATATTTTTGGATTTACAAAACTACTCATTGAAAAGAACATGATACTTCTACCGTTCTACACATGAATATATTATTCGAATGCGCAAACTTGTCGGAAGTTAGACAAGTTTCTAATGGGGAAGAAAATTATCCTTTATTTTTATTTGCAATGGACAATTTTGTTTGTGTTTGCCAATCATTAAAGAAGCTCTTATGGGATCGAAGAAGAATGGCTCTTCAAAAACATTAAAAATATTTTGGCTCATGGATATCATTTTTCTTATATCTTTTAGTGAAACAGAAAAGGGCCTGAATATTTGTCCGGAATGTTTTCCACTTAATAACTAACTTCCGACATTTGGTAGATAATTTGCAAATAAGAACATAGAATTAATGAAATATGTGACACAGAAATCATTTTTACATGTTCCATAGGATTGCTTGTGGCAAGAAAGCTATGTTAATTAACAAATAACTTCAGATATTTGATTTATGATTTGCGGAAAAAATACATAAAATGGATGGAGACGTGCGTTACACGTGCATATTCTATTTCTGCATAGAAAAAAGGCCCTGCATGAATTTCTGGAGCAGTGAGGTACTATATTCATTTTTATGTTCCAAGTTTTCTCCTCGACGCTTGCTATAGCGATACTCAACTTTAATAGTTCGTTTTTTTTCCAGAAGCAGTCAATGGAAGGATCGGTAGCTGTCTGCATGTTTTCTTTGTTACGCCTGCACATGCTATATGTTATATACAAGTACACAGCCTACATGCTACTGGCTACTGCTCATTGTCCGATGTCTAAGGTCTATCCTGAGAAGTATCCTATATTTGGTTGGACCTGTGTAGCATCCGAGGCACCATGAAACATATTTCTTTGTATGTTTTAATCTTCTCTTGCTAATTCAACAATGATACACACCATTCATTATATGCATATCATACAAATCACTCGATCTGTAATACACCTTTATATTCTGAGAAGCAAACATTTTATAGATTCATGTTTGTTCTCTACAGAAGTGTCCCGATTTAGAGTGACACGTGCATATATTGTAAACTTTGCATCAAACTATAAGTGGTGGGAGCATCTAGCTAGCACCGGAGAGATAAATTTGATACCAATAAGGCAGTAAGGTACTGGATCTTTCAAAAATATCTGAAGGGGTAGCAGCTAGCACCTGGGGGAAATGCATGTTCAAAATCCCATGGCAGCAGTCTAGCTCGTGTGATTCATCCCCTCTTCTTGCTGGTAGCTTCTAATAGAAATATTAGGTTCAAAATTTGTGAGCATGGCGACAGGTTATAGCATTGCAACGGAATTAAAGCATTCATGAAGCAATGGACACCTCAGGTTATAGCCCCACGTTAGTCCGAACGATTGCATTCACCAACAATATCAAGGTAGAAACTCAGATAGTCTCTTTCTGACATTTTCATTCAACACATATTGTAATTCTCATTCATAAATTACATGATATTCACACAAGATAGCTAAACCTAGGTACACACCAAAGTGAAAGAAAGTAATATTTTTCATTCTTAACTGCTCTCATTTATAGGCATTCTGGAGGTGAACCCTTCATAAATCATCGCATGTCAGTAGTGACATATAACGAGCATGATAATAAGAAACTAAATGGTTTAGAAAAAAATTGCACGTGGCCATAATTTCAAATTCTAGAAAATATTTAAGACGTGCGTGCAAGTGACACTTACTAGTACGTAGCTAAGTTGTGTACGTATGTAGACTGGACTGAACATACCTAGCTACTGGTGATGACCCTAGAGAAATTACTTAGAAGGAGGCGGAGGCACGCGTGGGATAGGAGGTCCGTGGCGGTGAGCTTGACCTTGGAGACGTTGTTGAGGACGCCGCGGCCAGCAGCCAGAAGACGGCGATACGGATGCAGAGATTCTTGGCAACCTCGAAGGACCCCCACATGTTGACGTCGCAGCGCTCCGCCATCCTCTGGCGGTAGCTAGGTGAGCACGAGCGTATGATCCTCTTCGGTGTTGACGAAGATGACCTCGAAGCCGTGGTCGAAGAGGCGGCACGGGAACATCCGTAAAACAACCACCTACGCGCGAGTAGTTCATTCCGAGAAGTTAATTCAGTCAGGCAGCAACGAGGGGAGTGCAAGCACATCGATACCGAGGTCAAATGCATCCTCCATCGCTAGCCACGGTGTCGCCACATCCATCTCAGTTCAAAGGAAGAGTGGCGAGAGTATAGAGGTGTACTGCGGTCAAAGCTTGTTTACATTTGTATGTTAACTTTTAATCATGAGACAACTAAATCGACCGAGACCAACCAAACAGCCACCACTCCCATCTCCCAGAGTCAGAAGAAGGCTACACAGCCAACCAAACAAAATAAAGATCATGACTCAATGCGTGTTTTGGTCGGGCCATCCTCGAAACAGGCTTTCGCCCCACTTTATAAATAAAGCACACAGATGAGACCGCTGCTGGGCCAGACAACACAACGCCCAAACAAACACACACACACGCACACGATACAAGGTGTTGGGGCAGCAACACACACGCCCGAACAACCGAGAAGGCCGGGACAACAACACCAACATGCTCAAAAGGAAAAGAAATGGAAAAAATGGCGACTCGACGATACAAGGGTGACCCGCCACCGTTGCGCCCTCCGAAAGTGTCCCACCACACTCCTGGAACCCCAAGACGCCCTGTACCAAAACAGCACCTTCAGGAAGGGAAGCGCCATGGCGACGATGCTGCTGTCCGACCCAGTGTACTGGACCTAGGGTTTCCCCCGGTACTCCGAGTAGAGTGGCCTGGGCTTATCCGCGACGCCCTCCAAGGAGGAAAGACGCCACCCGAAGACGGCACCACGGCGGAGTCGGACGAGCCAACAAGGACTTCTCCCTAACCCCACCCACAACAAAACTCTGGTCGATTCGAAGCACCACCACCAAACGTGCCGCCCACCAGCATGCGCCACCTTAATAGCACCGTCACCAACGCCAACATCTCATCGTAGACATTAGCAAGTAGTCCATGGGACAGAAGCACTAGACCTAGCTCGAGCCGGAGACTACAGCACTATAGCCGGCGGGAGGAACCCACCTCCACCACCAAGGGTGGTCATCTCCCGGACAACGCAGCAGGGTCACACCGGGCCTACCGGGCCTAGCCAGGCCCCTTAGGGCCCATAAAGCCCCTACCGCCTTGCTGCAATGGGCCAGCCATCGTGCTACCATCCCCTACCGGAGCCAGGTCACCGCCTCCATCACCAGGATGGCGACGCCGCTGCGAACGCGTCGGCCCGCCGAAGCCCAGATCGGGCCCGAGGGGCCTAGATCTGGGCCGGGCGAAGAACGACGCCAGAACATCGTGCCCGCAACCTGCAGCGTCGCCCCGCCGCGCTAGTCGGCGCCGCCGCCACCCGGAGCAACTCCGAAACGCCGATTCTTGAGGAGCACCGCCGCCGCTGAGAGGCTCGCCCCGACGGGCTCCCATGGCGCGGGGAGAGGAGAGCCGCCACCACCGGCGCCGCCTGGGCTTCGCCCGGCGGCCCTTGCCGACGGAGGCGACGGGGCTAGACGGGGAGAGGGTGGGCTTTGCCGGGAGGAGAGGGGGGCGCGCCGTCGCCCTCGGGGGGGGGGGGGGGGGAGGGGGAGAGCGCGTCGTGTTTTATCTTTGTGTCTCGGCCGGGCCATCCCCCCGTCTAGCAGATGAAAATTTGATGCTAGCAACCAAACACGTCCTAGGTGATGCAGGTGCTTGTATGGTGGTTAGAGATCACAGTGGTAATATTCTATTGTCTTCCTACCGTCAACTGCTGTCATGTCGTGATGCACCGGGGGCAGAATTGTATGTAGTCCAAGAACCAACCCATGGTTGGATGGTTAGGAGGTCAGTGGTATCTCCAGCCCACCAGAGTTCAATTCTCAGGTTTGACGTTTTGGTTTCTCATAAAAGCGGAATATTCTTTCAGTAGGAAGCGACGTTTCCGTCGATAGCGAGGCGTCTGTGGTGACTTTGTCAATCTGAAGAACCGCCGGCTCAGTCTTTCGGAGGTGCTCATAGGGATAGGGTATGCGTGTCTATGTCTTCATAGGGTGAGTGTATGTACGTATTGTGAGCGTTTGTACTGTGTTTCTCCAAAAAAAAAAGGTCCAAGAAGACTTGCATTGGCCATTCATAGGTGCACTCAACCAGTGGTAGTTGAGACAGATTGTGCCTGGAGATAATCAAGCTGGTCAATAATGCTGAGGTGGATATATCGGTGACGATAGAGAAGATTAGCTAAAGGTCTGTAACTTGTACTATTACTCATATTAAAATATTAATACTCCCTCTCTCTCAATTTAGATAAATCTGAGCCCATTAGCTTGGATCGGGGAGTAGCCATTTCATGGCATACTATGCTAGGAAGGGCTCACACGGCGGTGTGGTTATAATCTGATCCAGAGACCAGAGGGATTAGTTGATACATGCCAATTCTTATGCAATGCCTGATGTTTTGAGTAATACTCCCTCTGTTTAGAAATATAAAATGTTTTAGCTTTGTGAATCGAATGCAAAGACATCTTTTAGTGTATAGGTTCGTAGAGGTTTGAAGTGAACATATACATTAAAAAGCGTCTAGGTACATTCACAAAGCTAAAATGTCTTATATTTCTAAATGAAGAGAGTACAAGCCATTGGGCAAAAATAAATAAACAATAACCAGACATACTCTAAACCGGACTGAATCCATGATATGAACATAAGCCCTACAGATTACAGTTAGTTCAGAGAATTAGAGGTAGCAATGTGGGTATTTGAACGAAAATAATCCAAAAAATAAACAAATTCACGAAATGAACTCCGGTCAGAACAAATTCATGCCACTAACCCTTTTTGCAATGCCGTGGATGGTGGCGCCACACCCTGAAGAGCAAAGCTGCCAGCCGTGGCGCCGCACGCCCGCCAGCGTGGCTTCGTGGGCCCCGGTCCCGTAAGTGCGGCGCCACGGTATATGGTTCCGCACTGTGAAGTGCAATGCCACCGCGTGTGGCGCCACACTTTAGGTCTAGTAAGCAGTCGCGCGGCCGCCCCAGCCCGACCCTCACCCCATTTTCTCCCCAATCACGAACACAGAAGGGCATGGCGGCTAGGGTTCGTCCTCCCCTTTGATTTTGCCCCTTCAAATCGGCCAGATCCGTGGGATTACTCCAAGGATCTCCATCCCACTCCCCTTCCTCAGATTTGTCCTCTCATTCTTCTCAATTTTATCCATACATTTCATTCATTTATCCTCTATTTGCAAATAGGCTTTGAAACCCTAGATTCTATTGGATTTTGAGGTTGATGTGTGACCTTGGCATGTTTTTTTATATGTTTAGGTTTAGGAATAGCATATTGTTCATTTGTAAAACTATAGGTAGAGTACATGTTAGGTTAGTTGTTCATACTTGCAATTTCCTTTTCATATTCTTGGATGCTAGAACTCTAGCTAGATTAGGATCAATTTTTGTTTCACTATATACTCCAAGGATCATGTGAGACTATGACAAATTGTTCATTTTGTAACTATACATATAGTATGATGGGACTTATTGTTATAGTAAGGTGGAATATATGTTCATGTGAGAATAATTGGCCTTATTGTTAATATTTTTTTTGCAACATGTAGGATGACTCTTCTCAATCCTCACTACGATGTTCAACACCGTTCCTACAAGTTGTCGGAGAAGAGAGAGGTACTAAAAAAACCCATACGGTAGTTCCTATTGTTCTGGTTTGTTGAGATGTAAATCTAACCTTGTCCATTGTATGTTTGCAGGAGCTACGCCCTCTTCGACTTAGGTATCACGAGGTGTCGTCGGCCAAGAACATGCCTTACGATGAGCGGTAGACTCCGTACATTGAGAAGCTAGGACTCCTCCACTTCATCCACATGGTCACTTGATCTACACCGAAGTTCAACCCTGTTGCGATCATCGCGCTTGTCGACCGATGGAGACCGGAGACACACACATTTCACCTTAGGACCGGTGAGACTATGGTGACCTTGCAGGACATCAGCATGATCCTGTCACTCCCAGTAGAGGGAAACCCTTTGTGTATGAGCACAAATTCAGACGGGTGGCGGGAGCAGATGGTGAACCTTATAAGGAAGGATCCACCGAGGTTGTAAACGAGAAGGGAGTAACACTGAGGGTAGCTACCGGGGCTACTTTCAGTTGGATTAGACAGAATTTCAAGACCTTCCCTAAGGATGTCGACGAGGAGACGGTCATGACGGACGCTCATGTGTATTTGTGGTATATCATCACGAGGACTCTCTTTCCTGACAGCAGTGGGGATCATGCTCAGTGGCATTGGATTAAGGTGCTCAGAGTTTTTGACTCAAAGTTCAGCTGGGGTTCGACAGCGTTGGCTTGGTTGTACCTGATGTCTACGCACGCTTCTATTCTTGTAGACAGTGTTGGGCCTCCAAGTGCAGAGGTTTGTAGAACAGCAGCAAGTTTCCCTTAAGTGTATCACCCAAGGTTTATCGAACTCAGGGAGGAAGTGGCAAAGGTATCCCTGTCAAGCAACCCTGCAATCAACATACAAGAAGTCTCTTGTGTCCTCAACACACCCAATACACTTGTCAGGTGTATAGGTGCACTAGTTCGGCGAAGAGATAGTAAAATACAAGTAATATGGATGATTATAAGTGGTAATTGCAATCTGAAATAAGAATGGAAGAAAGCAAACATGTAACAAAACTGATTGTAAACGGTGTTTCAATGCTTAGAAACAAGGCCTAGGGATCATACTTTCACTAGTGGACTCTCTCATATAAATATATATTCTCTTCATGATATTACCCTGAACTACTCTCCGGTTGGACGATGTAGGGCTATAACAACACACCTTAAAGTTCGCATTCCCCATCTAGATAACCCCTCACTATCACCTTGAGCGCTAGATGGTTCCAACAAACACCACAATCTCATAGAGACATCCGACTCAAATTATACTAATGACAAGTATTTATGTAATCTTAGCCAAAGTGCCACATGGTGTGCACACTGTCAACTTCACACACGTGGAGATAAGTAGAGATTCATTAAAGCACTTAAGTAGCAGAATAGATCTATAGATTACAAAGCTCATGATCTCATAAGATCACGCATAGAGAGAGAGAGAGAGAGAGATGAACACATAGCTACCGGTAGAGCCCTTATCCTCGAGAGAGAACTACTCCCTCCTCATCATGGAAGTCAGCAACGGCGATGGAGATGGCGGTGGAGTCGATGGAGATGGCTCCGAGGGCACTTCCCCGTCCTGGCAGGGTGCCGGAATAGAGACTTCTATCCCCCGAATCTCCTCTTCGGTGGCGGTGGTGCTGCGGAACTTTTCATGGAATTCTGATCTTCTTCCTAGGGTTTTCGTCCCGGGACACTTTTATAGGCGAAGAGGCAAGGTCGGTGGGTGCCCGAGGGGCCCACACCACCCCCTGGCGCGGCCTGGGCTGGCCCGCGCCACCAGGTGGTGTGGCCACCTCGTGGCCCCTCTCCGTCCCGTCTTCTGGCTCCGTGAGTCTTCCGGTAAAATATTGACTTTGGATTTTGTCCAGTCCAATTCCGAGAATATTTCTTTTCCAGCTTTTCTGAAACCAAAAATAGCAAAAAATAGGCAACTGGCACCATGGCATCTTGTTAATAGGTTAGTTCCAGAAAATGTGTAAAAATACCTCAAAGTGTGGACAAAACATAAGAAAGTAGATATAAAACAAGCATGGAACATCAAAAATTATAGATATGTTTACGACGTATCAACATCCCCAAGCTTAACTCCTGCTCATCCTCGAGTAGGTAAGTGATAAAAAAGAATAATTTTTGAGGTGACATGCACCATCATATTTGTAAATCATTGATAGCTGGGATCAAAGTACTCTAATCATGAACATAAAAGATAGAGTTCTAACAATAAGACATAGCAACTATGTTGTGACATGAAAAGGTACAAACAAAAGATTCATGAATAGCAATGCTTTTAAAGACGTTTGTTTGTTTCACATATAGAAAATATAATGAGAATGGTATTCAGCTTGTCCCTCATGGTGTAGCAAAACATAAATGCATAGGACACCTTAAAAGTTCATAAGGTTGACTAGATACAAATAGTTTAAGAACAAGCAATATCAAAGTTATGAATCAATCAACAAGTTTTGGGACAATGCACATTAAACTAAGAATGGCCACTATGATCTCCCAATAGGTGCATAAATATAGAAGATGGAGACTCAACATAAAAGTAAAATAAAGGCCCTTCATAGAAGGAAGCAGGGATTCAAGTCTCATAAAGAGCTTCCAAAAATTATGGCACTTATTAGCTTTCAGCTCTCATTGCCCCTATCATAAGCATCTTTAGGTGATTAAGGTTAAAGTGAACAAATATGAGGATATGCTTGACGAGTTATAAGCTGAAAATCTCATGCCCCTTACTTACGAGTATCGTTCCTCATGCTACTCAAGTTTAGTCATAGGCAAGTTCTTGTCATTGTAAGTACATGTGTATCATAGAGAATCGCCAACGGGATACCCCTTGCCCGATGATACGGAAGATTCCCCATATCAAAATGACAAGGCAAGCAGACAATGAGCATCTCAGCAATCCTTTTATTTCCTATTTGCATAGGTTTTTTTTCTTTTCTCTTTTTTATTTCCTATTTGCATAGTTTTTTTTATTATTTCCTATTTGCATAGGTTTTTTATAGAGGATGCTTCATATATTGCTCACTATGGTTACGCTGCAGGTTTCCACCATGATTAGGCATGGCTTAGACCAGCCGCCCATGCGTTTCTCTAACACATATACGAACTCCATGAGCCTTACAAGCTCCCCTTTCATTTCACACCGCTAGGATCCATAAGCAAAAGAACATGATATCAACTAAATAAAGTGCAATATTGAAAGCGTTCCCCATGGTAACATGGTTCTGCTAATTCACAACTTACAAAACGCAAGCATATACGCAACATAGATGGGCACAATGGTTCAAGTTTATTAAGTGCAAGAAAGTAAAGTGTGCCATCAAGTTCGTGAGAGCTTTAATCACTAATTTTCACATAACAAGTTTAATTTGGAAGGTAGATAAAAACATGAATATACTTGGAATAGCAATAATGCTAATAGGTAGGTATGGTGGACTCTTTGGAATAACTTGGTTTTATTTGGAGTTGGATGCATGAGTGGAACTCATACTTGGTACATGTGGAGGCTAGCAAAAGACTGGGAGCGACCAACTAAGAGAGCATTAATGGCCATAATCATGCAAAGCGACAAAACATTATTAATTAAAGCATAAAGTGATATTACATGTCGAAAATTAAATGATCATAGAGGCTATGGCGACTGGTATAGTCTTAACATGGTGTGAGCATGCACCAAGTCAACCCAAATAAAGCATCAAAGGAGAATACCACAATATTATGCTTTTATATGCTAAAACAACGCATGATTCTTTCAAGGCACATTAAGCAATCTCAATTGTTTGTAACAAGTCAAGCTACAACAATAATCATTAAGCACAAAGTCTAAGCAACATCAAGCATTACATGATAAAGTCTAAGTCATAGTCAAAACAAGCTCCTTTTGTACCACTTATAAGCATGAAACTTTCAACTCTTTTCCAACACCAATCGAAAACGAAAGCTAAACACAGTGCTAGGAAAGGAGAACACTCACAGAACAATAAGAGTGAAAACTAGAGTGTTCTAGGCAATGAATAACGGGGTGTATCTCACTCCAAAAGAAGTGTGTTGGGATTCAATCAACTTATTTAAGCAAACCAAATAAAAGAAAACTAAAAGAAAATATGAAGACGCTCCAAGAACAACACAATTGTGCAAGAAACAATAAAAATGAAGTGTTTGGAAGAAAACCTGAGATTTTTATTGATGAAGAAGGGGATGCCTTGGGCATCCAAGGCATCCCTAAGCTTTGACGCTTGTACTTCTTGAATATTTCTTGGGGTGACACGAGTGACATCCCCAAGCTTGAGCTTTTGTCCATACTTATCTTATCATATTGTTCTTCCCTACACTTTAAAATTTTCTTCATACAAAACTTCACACAATCCTCATTAGCAACATTAGTGTATTCAAAATAATAATCCTTTGGGTTCAGTTTCAACACAATTAAAACTTCCATTAAAGCACAAGCTATTGTGGCAATTCCTTCTAAAAGCTCAAGTGATCAAAGATAGCTCAAACAAAAAGAGATTAAGAGGCAAATGCAAATAATGGCAGAAATTTGTCAAAACAGACCAGCAGGTAAAAACCGATTTTTTTCGAAGACCTTCTATTGCTCAAATCGAAAAATGATAAACTAACGAAAGTTAGATAATAACCCGGGGTAGAAGCACAAAAATTATAGCTCAATCCGACATACATAGATTTTTCACGAATATTTACAGTGGAGCACAAAAATCTGTTTCAGGACAGCAACTTTCCCAAATCTTACTTGTCTCTCATTAGAGGTTATTCTTGGCACAAAAACCACACAAAAAGGATAAGGAGAGGTTATTACAGAGGCAATATCTTCCAAGACTCAACAAAACAAAAATAAACTGAAAGTAAAAATATAATGGGTTGTCTCCCAAAAGCTCTTTCTTTATAGCCATTAAGATAGGCATGATAATTTCGATGATGCTCACATAAGAAATATGAATTGAAGTAAAAGAGAGCATTGTTGGGGATATACTTTCCGGGTATCCTCACTGTGCCTCACTGACCAGGATAGCCCACTTCAGGTTAGAGCTTTGCTTCATGGGCGGCCCAGTCAGGGAGAAGAGACGGAGTCCCATCCGGCTACGGGAAGGCCAGAAGACTTACCGACATAGGCCCGTAGTGTTACTTGTAGTTCAAGATGTACTCGGTAACCGACTCTTAGTCGTAGACGAATAGATCTCTCCTGTAAACCCTAGGTCGGATATCTATATAAGCCGTCCTAGGGAAAGCCTTTAGGGCACCCTCACAATAGTCTACAATCTCAACTCGCATAGGCGAAACCCTTGTAACCCATATTCCGGCTCTGCCGTATTACTGTATTGCTAGCAGGAGTAGGATCTGTCCAAAGCCGGCGGATTCGAACCTAGGTAAACTTGTGTGCTCACCATCCTGGAACACCATACGTCTCACACCCCTCTCTTCCACATGCCTCGAGGACCCCCTCATGGCTACCAGTCATCAATCCGACGATAGTTGGTGCCCACCGTGGGGCAAGTGAGCTTCAGATCTATGTTCCGAGCGGACTCTGCAAGAATCGGAATCGATGAGACTATCACCGTCGGTCGCATCCTCTACGCTAGTGATGTCCCTCTCATCGTTCTCGATGAGACCTGGATTCCGGCTAGGGAGGCCATGACTGCTTACACCATTATGTCTTTCAGCGAGATCGATCTGTACATCGGATTCACCGAACCTGTCCCACCCACCCCAGTGGTGATGATAGAGGCAAAAGAAGTTTCTGGGTCCCCTTTGTCCATGGAGGCGGCAGAGTTCCGGATCTCAGAAAACCCTAATCCCACCCATCTCACACCCGTTGCGAAGATAGTGGAGAAATCTGAGCCTGAAGCAGACCTTGCAGTTCAAGTCGAATCTGGAGTGGATCTCCCTAGCAAGGCTGAATCCCAGATCGACCCACCCGCTAAAGTCAAAATCTAGGAGGATCACAACAACAACCTTGGTTCTGGCCCTGCCAACGCCGGAACAGATCAACCGTTCCTGAGGCACACGTTGAGGCGCATGATGATGCAAGACGCAAGCGTGGATGAGGTTCTCGAAACCATCAAGATCTTCGAGGTAGCCCACGAGGAAAGCCGCAACTACCATAGGACCCACGCATCGCACTTTGTCGGATATGTCGGATCCGGATCCGGCTCTGCCGATGCTGGAGACAACACTGACTTAGTGCTGGAGGTGGTCGGAACAAACACCGACTTACCCGCATCCTCGGATGACTCGATGACGTCAGCAGATTTTCGAAAGTTCTCCGCGGAGTATAAAGAGGAGTACAACTCCAAAGCTGCAGAAGAAGGAGAAGCCATGGATGAAGGATCCGGAAAAAACTCTCCCAAAGTGCAGGATGGCATGGATATCGGAGATAATCCCGAGTTCCAGATGTCTAAAAGTACCGATCAGAGCTTGAATCTGGGAAACGGACCCAAAGCCGTCTTTGCTACCGGCACTAGAAGGAAGGCAAAGAAGAGGAACAAGAAGAACAAGACCCCGACAAAAGAACTTCCAGTAGAGGAGGTGATTGCCGAGGAATACGAGGAAGACTCGGATGGGGCACTCATCCCAGACGAGCCCAAAGAAGAATCGGTGGATGGACACATGGTCACCGTAGGTGCCCGTAAACTCATAGATGCTGCATTAACCACACATATACCTAGTGCAGCAGAACTAACTACTGCAGAATTGGACGAAAGGGCCCAAGCCCTAGAAGCGCGTCGCCAAGTACTCCTAGATGAAGCTAAAAACATCGAGGAAGAAAAGAAACGCATGGCCAAGGCGGAGAAGCTCATCTCTCTGCAACATCAGAGGAACTGGAAATGACATACACATGACAATCAATTTCCGGAAGTACGTAAGGTTCTCTTTGAGGGAGATCCGGAGATGCCTCGGCTCGATAGCAAGGGAGATCTAGTGTATCCAACACTAGTGCAAAACACTACCGCTGCCAGCGACATCCTGGCAAACAATCCAGGCCTAGAATAGGTTCGATTGGGCATCAAGCTACTCACCAAGGGTTTGGAATAGCAGAAGGCCACGAAATCCGAAGCGGAAAATTGGTCTCTCAATCCGACGAATGTCGCACGGATCCGGCCTGGAACGATGTAAGACCCCAGCGGGCTCCGGAACAGCATCACCGTTCCGACCATCGGGAAGACAATTACTCAAGAACCGGATCTTCAGGACAGCATCACAGAGCTGGATGTGATTGGCGCAATGTTGCTCCAGCCGCCGAGCAAGAGGCGATCGCTGCCCTATATCCGGCGAATCCTCCCTGGCGAGAGTCGAATGATCGCAGGGAAGAAGACAAAGAGAAGCGTCGGGAGGAGGACCGACAAAGAATGCCACCTCCCAGGCATACAAGCCGTCCAGCTGAACCCTACTGCAATGGGAATGACGAACGAAGAAACGACGGACACCGTGCCGAGTCAAACCGGCAGGGGGCTCGTCGTAATGAAGACCCTCCCCGGAGCCAGAATAATGATGCTCCGGACGAAGGCCGGTGATCAGCCGGAAACAAACTAGCTGCTCCACCTTCTCCACCAAGTAGCCATCACAATGGGCCCACGGAGGCCACGGAGGGCGTCATGGCGGAGGAGGTGGTGGCAAAAGCCGAAGTCCGGCTCCAAGGCACCACAACCACAACCGTCAATCATGACAATCTCTATCCCCAAGTGACGCGAGACACATGATTAATTCCAATATAGAGGCTCGGTGCTACGAAAACGATGATATATACGTGGGCCCAAAATGCTTCGGACCACGCATAAGAGCAACAAAATTCCTAGAAGGATTCGCTATCTCAAGACATATCCAAGCCTACGATGGTATAGCTCGTCTAGATACTTGGCTCCAGGACTTTTTCCAAGCTTGCTGCATCGCCAAAGGCGGAAACAGCCTGGTTGCAACCCGATATCTCCCACTCATGTTGCGGAAGACGGCACGATCATGGCACAATGAACTTCCAGAGAAAACCATCCACAACTGGTATGACATGCAAAGCGCATTCTTTCGGAATTTCGAAGGCAGATATCGGAGGCCCTGTACGGTAGGAGACCTACAACGTTGCACCCAGAAAGTCGGAGAAACTTGCCGAGATTATCTCGGACGATGGATCGACACTAAGAACTCCTACGAAGGGGTAAATGATCAAACTGCGATTGAAGCTTTCATTGCAGGACTCCCAATTGGTTTACTACGTCATCGCTTGAAGTGCGACAAGGTAACTGATTTGGGAGAGATGATAGAAACAGCGAGCAAGTATGCAGATGCTGACGACGTCACAAAGGGATTACTGAACGCCCTAGCTGTGCCACAGTCGGCAAAACAACCAAAGCAGCAAGCTCAGAAGCGCAAGAATACCTCGGAAGAAAAACCCAACACGGAAACGACAGTGGTCACTGCTACTTTTGGGTCTATAGGACGAGGAGGGCGCAGCGGTGGCCGTGGACGCGGTCGTGGGACATCAAGAGTCCAATGTAGAGGAGACCATCAACCTGGCAAAACCTACTCCTGGGCCGACATTGCTAATAACCCATGTGTGCATCACTTAGATGCCAGTGGGGGCTCGTCTCACACAAACACCGAGTGTCGTTTTAATGATGACATCAAGAAGGATGATACTGCTGGCTATAGGTCTAACCGGAAGAAGGGAAAGAAGAATCCCGAAAAAGATAAAGAGACCAAGGAAGATTCCGGCATGGAGGAAGCCGATGCTTCAAATCCCAAGCTAGAGGGAAAGAAAAACTTCTCGACAAAGAAGGAAACTTACGTCACCTTCCTCGGATCTCAACTATCTAAGGTCAAGAAAGTAGTTCTGCATGAGCTCAACGCGTCTATTTCGGCTGTCCCCCAATTCTTGGACTGGTCGGAAGTGGCAATCACCTTTGACCGTGTTGATCATCCGCCTAAGTTACATAGGCGAGGAAAATACACCTTAGTCGTCAATCCACTTATTGATGGCTATGGTTTCTCCAAGACTCTCATGGACGGCGGCAGCAACATTAACATTATGTATGTTGAAACGCTACGCCGGATGAAGATCTCGGAGACCCATCTGAATTATAGCTCTGTGATCTTTCACAGAGTTGTCCCAAAAAGACAAGCAAATTCCCTAGGAGAAATCACTTTGGATGTGACCTTCGGAACTCCAAAGAACTATCGGACGGAAGCACTTTCCTTCGAAGTGGTCCCGTGATGGCTTGGTGTTGATGTAGAGCTTGTTGGGAACCCCAAGAGGAAGGTATGATGAGCACAGCAGCAAGTTTCCCTCAGTTATGAAACCAAGGTTTAATCGAACCAGTAGGAGCAAGGAAACACCCCAAAGGTATTGATAGCTGAGCCTTGGCAGGGCACACTACCGGTGCTAGTAGCAACGTGGAGACCTGCAAAACACAACCCCAGAACACTGTCCCCGACTTGCGATGAGGTTGTCAATCTCACCGTGTTTTGCTGAAAACAAAAGATCAAACGTATCGAATGGAAAGAAGTAATAGTTTGCAGAAAGTAAACACAAAGCAGTAAACAGTTTGTAGATTGTATGTAAAAGAAAGGGACCGGGATCCATAGTTCACTAGAGGTGGCTCTCCTTAAGATAGATAACATGCTGGGTGAACAAATTACAACGGGGCAATTGACAAACATCAAGAAAGCATACAAGCATATACTAATCATCTTGACTCCTTTGGAACTTGATTGGGCATTACAACATTATACATAGACCGCCATCCAACTGCATCTAGACTAATAATCCATCTTCAGGTTATCATCCGAACCCCCTCCAGTATTAAGTTGCAAGCAATAGATTATTGCTTTACGAATTGCGTGTAAAGTAAAAAATATGATTGTTCTATGAACAAAGGATTGTTGTTTTCTCCCTAGTAGCAACAACACATCTAGTACCTTAGAGATTTCTGTCACTTCCCTAGATTACCAGAGGCATGAACCCACTATCGAGCATAAATACTAACTCTTGGAGTTGCTAGCATCTACTTGGCCAAGATAGCTACTAACAACGGAAAGCATGCAAGATCACAAATAACAAAGACATGATAGAATTAATAATCAATCTGAAATAACATCTCAATATCCATCGGATCCCCGCAAACACAACATGCAGAATTACAAATAGATGATCTTGATCATGAACGGAGCTCACAAGATCTAGACATGAAAGCACAAAGGAGGAGAACCAGCCATCTAGTTACTACATGGATCCGTAGTCCAAGGATGAACTACTCACGCATCACACCGGAGGCTTGCATGGTGATGAAGAAGGCCTCCAGGGTGAATTCCCCTCTCCAGCAGGGTGTCGGGAAGAGATTCAGATCCCTCCCGATCTAGGGATGGAGATGACGGCGGCTACAGACTCTTTCGTGGATTATTGATCGGGTACTTAGGGTTTTCGTCCCGAGGGCATCTTATAGGCGGAAGGAGAGGCCGAGGGGGTGCCGGAGGCGGCCAGACCACCCCCTGGCGCGGGCTAGGCTGGGCCGCCCGGCCAGGTGGTGTGGTGGCCACTGGACCCTCTCCGTCTCGTACTCTGGCATCTGATGACTTCCGTAAAAATAGGCACTTTGGCTTTTGTCCCGTCCAGTTCCGAGAATATTCATTTTCTGACTTTCCTGGAACCAAAAACAGTAGAAAACAGGCAGCTGGCACTGTGGCTCTCGTTAATAGGTTAGTCCAAGAAATCATATGAAAAGTACTCCAAAGTTGTAACACCCTCGAATCGGCCCTATGCAAGTTTTAGCGCTTCCCGCCAAACCCGCATAGAAACGATTCAAGGACGCCCACCAAGCACTTACGTGCGGGTGGAAAACAAAGTAATACCATTACACAACAGTCCTCGATGGGACCCACAGAATAGATATATATATACAACAGCGACTCCATGAGTCAAGAATACATATATAATATACAAAGATCCAAATCACCTCGAAACGATAGAGCGGCCGACTAAGGACAATATGCAAATGGGGCTAAGAGCCCTGAAGAATAACCAATGGCGTCCATAACCCTGCCCAGGCCAAGCCGGAAGGGTAACCCTGCTAACAACGTCGATCTCAAACCTGCTAAAACAAAAGGGGTACCGACAAAGGGCAAAGGAAAAAGAGGAGCGTCAGTACTGAGGCCAGTACACGGCGAGGATAGAATTCGGCGGCTCTCGCCTACATAGGTATGGTGGGCTGAAGCGGCAGCGCAGCGGCACTAAACAACCTATAGAGACTCGATACAACTGGCGGCTATTAGAGAGGGATAAGAAAGACCTATTTGGATTCAACCTGATACTAACACCAATCATACCCATCCTGGTATTCCCCCTCGAGATCAAACGAGGAAGTCGGACCAAGGAAACTCACACGGTTGGCAGTTTTATTCATTCCTTATAGTTGCAACACTTACTAATCAGATATAGGTAGTGTGAGTCATCCTGATAGCATAAGTAGTGGGTAGTTTTAATCACCATTTCGTTGTAGTTGGAACATTTACTAGTCAGATATAATTGTCCTGAGGAATCCCAAAACCCAACAATTGTTGGCACTTTTATCACATTCCATTGGAGTTGCAATACTTACTAGGCAGGTATAGTATGACACAGATCACCACAGATCCCCAGTTGTTGGCATTTTTAATATCCATTCCGTTATAGTGGAGCTGATTACTAGTCAGATATATTAAGTCAAATTTATAGCACTACTTTAGTTATGCTTGTCTATGATCGAGATATTGTGCTCCAAGTCGTCCATAATCGCGGACACGGCTTTCAGAAAGTTTTACCCTGCAGGGGTGCACAAATAGCAACACACACACGATCAACCTCGGAAAAACCAGATCAAAACCCAACTAGGCTTTCACGACAAAACAATCACAGGATTCATAAAATATTTCAGGGGGCCACCCCACTAAGCTACCCGCAACGAAGTTGGACGGCTCCAGAACGGACCCAGGGTTTGCGAGAACGGCTATAAATGACTGGGAACCCGAAAGTGTGACTGGGCTTGTCGATACCGCAGAATCGTGCCGCGATCCAAAACAGTATAGGTGCTCCACGCACAATCGTAAATAAAGCAGTAAAACATGGCATAAGTACATGATAGTAATAAAGCCCCAAACTACTTTGTGGCACCGAGAAATAGAAATGAATCAAGCTCTGGCTCAGGGGGGTCCATAAGGCCTCCCGGATGTGGATAGTGCGAATAGTCAAGGAACAGGTATCAAGTACTCGAGGTCCTACGGGACACAAGTGAGTGTGGAAGAACCAAATAACATCTATTGCCCACAGATGCCTCTGCATTAGTTATATCTAGCGTTTTAATAGTTGTAATTAAAGACGTGATCATCTCCACCATTAAGCATCTCCACCATTAAGCATCTGCCAACCTTCCAACAACTGTGGTACTTGACAACACGGGATCGCACCTGAGCACGCAACTACGACTCGCAAGGCCAACTATCTACCAAACAACAGGTAATAGGAGGTGTCCAAGGCAATATAGAGGCTGCACGGGATATATCGGGTACAGAACTAAAGCATCGCGACACGGATAGCAATAGATCAACATGAGGAAATAAAGACTATAAATGCAAAATAGGTAGAAGGGGAAGAGATGCTCGCCTGGGAAACACTGCTGAAGGTTCATATCCGAAGAACTTGTCGATACTCGCATCAACTCATCGGCCTAATCCGCGAGGAAGCAAACACTAGCAGAAACACCAGATACAATATTTAATACTACGGCAGAAGATCCGGCATGTTTATGATATGCATGCAAGATGAACAATTATTATGCAACAGGTTTTATATTTAGCATTTATAAAATAGGGGATCGTAAAAGGTTCACACATCTGGGTTCGGCAGATCTTGGGTTCCGAGGGTCCGGGGGTTCGACAGGGATCGACGGGGACGCTAGGTTCGACGGGATCGGTCTCGGACAATGGAAGGATAGCTTGGCTTCCGGGAAGAAGAACTTGGCGTTCCGGTGGCGATCTTGGCGGTCTTCGGATCCGGGTCTCGCATCCGGGAAGGAGTACTTGTCGCATCTGTGGTCTTCGGGGTTGCTTCAATCGGATCCATGACGAAGTACTTGTCGTCCCATGTAGAAGTCCTTGTCGATCCGGGAGAAGATCTTGGGGTTCCACGTCGAAGGCCTTCAGGTACGGGGGTCTTCGGGTTCCGAGAAGATCTTGTGGTTGGTGATGAACTTGGATCGTTATCGACGGTTCATCACTGTCGATCTTGGCGTAGTCCTGGTACAGCTAGCCGCCTTGGACGATCTGGTCCATCAGGAGATTATGGCGTTCGTGAGGGAGAGCTCGGGCTTCGAAACCGTGAAGGAGATCTTGTCGGGCCACCTTGGACACACATGATTAATCCCTCAGAACACCAAACACGACGGTAGCTCACAACAACAACACACACGGGCATACACAGATGAGCTGAAGCACTCAACGAGCACCAACGTGGCTCATCGGTCTTTTGTCTCCACATTGGGCGACAGACAGGGGAAGCAGCGGTACTCGCGGAACCGAAGGTGCGTGTGCGATGAGGTCCCGAGCGAGGATATGCAATAGCGCAGCACATGAAGGAGCGGCCGGAGACGGGTCGGGGAGGCGGCGGCTCACGGGCTCGGCCTGCAGAGAGGTGGCGTGACGGCCAGAGGAGGAACAGGCCCCGCATTGCCGGAGCTCGAGAGGGAGATGGCGCCGAGCGACAGGGTCGCGGGAGAGGACGTAGGGGCGACGACTCGCACGGTGACGGGAGAGCAGAGGCGGGGTGGACGGCGGTAGAGGAGGGGGCCAGGAGAACGGCGGTGCGGGCCGGACAAAGGGGAGCCCGCAAGGCGGCAGGGTTGCGGCCCGAGGACGCGCGGGAGGCCGGCGAGCTCTTCCGTGGGGAGGATGACGCGAGGAGGGTGGCGGTGGAGCTTGAAGGGGAGGCGGGGCGGCGGCTGATGCCGAGCTTCCGAGGAGGCGGAGGAAGGGGCTGAGAGGGGCCAGGGCCGTAGGAGGTGGAGGTGCGGCCGGAGGTAGGGTCGAGGCGGCCGGCGAGCAACGCGGCGGAGGAGGGAGGCGGCGAAACGCGGGACCTGGAGGTGCAGGGCCGGCCGACGGCGAGGAGGCATAGGCGCGGCCACGGTCGGAGCGGCAGGGGACGGTGGAGCTCGTTGGGCTCGGGGCGGGCGCGCGGTCAGCCGACGCGGGGAAGAGGCGGCGGCGAGAGGAAGGAGAACAGGGGAACGACGCGGGACAGGGGAGGGATTGTGGTAGGTGGGTGAGGGCGAGTGGGCAGGTGGGGCCAGGGGCGGGGCAGGAGCCCGAGGTGGTCGCACGGGGTGGGCGGGAGCGTGCCTGTCCATCCCGGGAGGGTGGGGCCCACGCGGGGTAGATGGACACGGGAGTGGGCGGGAGGCTGGGATTAGGGAGCGCGCCCAGGAGGGGCCTGGTCGGCGGGTGAGGTGGCGGCTGGGCGGGAAAAAGCCTGGAGGAGGAAGTGTGGCGGCTGGTTGTGTGCGTCCACCGGTGAGGTGGCGGGTGTGAGGGGAGGTGGCGACTGTTGGTTGGCTGGAGTGAGGTGGAGGTGTGAGGTGGAGGGAGGGGATTGGTCAGGGTGAGGTGGAGGGAGGCTGGGTAGGATAGGATTGGGTAGAATTAGGACTAGATATTTTTAGACTAGGGTTTGGAGGTGGCCGGCCGGGCTTTCGGGCCTGGCGGGCTGCCTCCTAAAAATAAACAAATAATTTTATTTATTAAAAACAAGGCTTTTGCAAACCGTATTTAGACAAACCAAAATATTTCGGAGACCCAGGTTTTTAATTTGAATAAAGACGGGAATATTTAGAAAACAAAACTAGGCGTTTCGAAAATAGTTTAGACAAAACCCATGCATGATAACGATGCTCAAATGCAAGGTGGCATGATGACATGAGCATGCGGTCATGATGATGCAATGCACAAAAACAACGCGATTTTCTAGTAGTGGTTTTTGCGAGATGCCACAATTCGACACCACTAACAATGGATCTCGCCCTCGAGATCCGCCTCATGGTACCTGGAGAAGGGCGGCGATCTGAATCTTCTCGCTTCGTGTAGATCCTCGCGACACCACTAACAAGAGGTCGTTGTTCGTGATCGTCGAGAGAACACTCCGGGGTCAAAGGACGAAGGTAGAGGTATCGACAAATAAAGCCACCTCTAACTCCGATAGAAAAAGAGAAAAGATGCATTCTAATCCACTTCAATGTACGAGAGCAAATAGATTGAGTAGTCGGCATGGGGGCCAATCCATCACGCACCCAAACTATTACTCCGCACATTCGGTGGAAAAGCATGCAACCATTCTCGGAATCAGACTGAAGATCTCGACAATCGAGGTTCGGAACAAAGGGGTGATGCGGCTCTGCATCGGATCTAGCGTAGAGGATGTCATCGCGTCGGAAACACCGGAAGGCACAAACGAGGAACAGAGAGAAGTCCAACAGATGAAGGATTCCTTAGATAGCACGAAGACCGAATGTAGCAACACCGTTACCAAAGGAGGAAGCGAAACCCTGAAGGTACGGCGGAAACCCAACCACGAGAATTCCTGGACTTGAAGAAAAGATAAGAGAACAGATCCAAAACATGTAGAGGTAAGAGGAGAATAGGAGAGGGTAAGAAGTAAAATCAGACCTACTCAGATCTATCCAACCGATTTTTCCAAAATAGTTTCGACACTCTACTTCGGCCGTTAGCTAGGTTATCCTACATGCTGGACTTGTGGGGTATCGCAACTGCTGAGCTCCGATACCACTCTGTAACTCCCTCGAATCGGCCCTATGCAAGTTTTAGCGCTTCCCGCCAAACCCGCATAGAAACGATTCAAGGACGCCCACCAGGCACTTTCGTGCGGGTGGAAAACGAAGTAATACCATTACACAACAATCCTCGATGGGACCCACAGAACAGATATATATATATACAACAGCGACTCCATGAGTCAAGAATACAGATATAATATACAAAGATCCAAATCACCTCGAAACAATAGAGCGTCCGACTATGGACAAGATGCAAATGGGGCTAAGAGCCCTGAAGAATAACCAATGGCGTCCATAACCCTGCCCAGGCCAAGCCGGAAGGGTAACCCTGCTAACGACGTCGATCTCAAACCTGCTAAAACAAAAGGGGTACCGACAAAGGGCAAAGGAAAAAGAGGAGCGTCAGTACTGAGGCCAGTACACGGCGAGGCTAGAATCCGGCGGCTCTCGCCTACATAGGTATGGTGGGATGAAGCGGCAACACAGCGGCACTAAACAACCTATAGAGACTCGATACAACTGGCGGCTATTAGAGAGGGATAAGAAAGACCTATTCGGATCCAACCTGATACTAACACCAATCATACCCATCCTGGTATTCCCCCTCGAGACCAAACGAGGAAGTCGGACCAAGGAAACTCACACGGTTGGCAGTTTTATTCATTCCGTTATAGTTGCAGCACTTACTAATCAGATATAGGTAGTGTGAGTCATCCTGATAGCATAAGTAGTGGGCAGTTTTAATCACCATTCCGTTGTAGTTGGAACATTTACTAGTCAGATATAATGGTCCTGAGGAATCCCAAAACCCAGCAATTGTTGGCACTTTTATCACATTCCATTGGAGTTGCAATACTTACTAGGCAGGTATAGTATGACACAGATCACCACAGATCCCCAGTTGTTGGCATTTTTAATATCCATTCCGTTACAGTGGAGCTGATTACTAGTCAGATATATTAAGTCAAATTCATAGCACTACTTTAGTTATGCTTGTCTATGATCGAGATACTGTGCTCCAAGTCGTCCATAACCGCGGACACGGATTTCAGAAAGTTTTACCCTGCAGGGGTGCACAAATAGCAACACACACACGATCAACCTCGGAAAAACCAAATCAAAACCCAACAAGGCTTTCACGACAAAACAATCACAGGATTCATAAAATATTTTAGGGGGCCACCCCACTAAGCTACCCGCAACGAAGTTGGACGGCTCCGGAACGGTCCCAGGGTTTGCGAGAACGGCTGTAAACGACTGGGAACCCGAAAGTGTGACTGGGCTTATCGATACCGCAGAATTGTGCCGCGATCCAAAACAGTACAGGTGCTCCATGCACAATCGTAAATAAAGCAGTAAAGCATGGCATAAGTACAGGATAGTAATAAAGCCCCAAACTACTTTGTGGCCCCAAGAAATAGAAATGAATCAAGCTCTGGCTCAGGAGGGTCCATAAGGCCTCCCAGATGTGGATAGTGCGAATAGTCAAGGAACAGGTATCAAGTACTCGGGGTCCTACGGGACACAAGTGAGCGTGGAAGAACCAAATAACATCTATTGCCCACCGATGCCTCTGCATTAGTTATATCTAGCATTTTAATAGTTGTAATTAAAGACGTGATCATCTCCCCCATTAAGCATCTCCACCATTAAGCATCTGCCAACCTTCCAACAACTGTGGTACTTGACAACACGGGATCGCACCTAAGCACGCAACTACGACTCACAAGGCCAACTATCTACCAAACAACAGGTAATAGGAGGTGTCCAAGGCAATATAGAGGCTGCACGAGATATATCGGGTACGGAACTAAAGCATCGCGACACGGATAGCAATAGATCAATAGGAGGAAATAAAGACTATAAATGCAAAATAGGTAGAAGGGGAAGAGATGCTCGCCTGGGAAACACTGCTGAAGGTTCATATCCGGAGAACTTGTCGATACTCGCATCAACTCATCGGCCTAATCCACGAAGAAGCAAAGACTAGCAGAAACACCGGATACAATATTTAATACTATGGCAGAAGATCCGGCATGTTTATGATATGCATGCAAGATGAACAATTATTATGCAACAGGTTTTATATTTAGCATTTATAAAATAGGGGCTCGGAAAAGGTTCACACATCTGGGTTCGGCAGATCTTGGGTTCCGAGGGTTCGGGGGTTCGACAGGGATCGACGGGGACGTGAGGTTCGACGGGATCGGTCTCGGACAACGGAAGGATAGCTTGGCTTCCGGGAAGAAGAACTTGGCGTTCCGGTGGCGATCTTGGCGGTCTTCGGATCCGGGTCTCGCATCCGGAAAGGAGTACTTGTTGCATCTGTGGTCTTCGGGGTTGCTTCAATCGGATCCATGACGAAGTACTTGTCGTCCCATGTAGAAGTCCTTGTCGATCCGGGAGAAGATCTTGGGGTTCCAGGTCAAAGGCCTTCGGGTACGGGGGTCTTCGGGTTCCGAGAAGATCTTGTGGCTGGTGATGAACTTGGATCGGTGTCGACGGTTCATCACTGTCGATCTTGGCGTAGTCCTGGTACAGCTAGCCGCCTTGGACGATCTGGTCCATCAGGAGAGCATGGCGTTCGTGAGGGTGAGCTCGGGGCTTCGAAACCGTGAAGGAGATCTTGTCAGGCCACCTTGGACACACAGGATTAATCCCTCAGAACACCAAACACGATGGTAGCTCACAACAACAACACACACAGGCATACACAGATGAGCTGAAGCACTCAACGAGCACCAACGTGGCTCATCGGTCTTTTGTCTCCACATTGGGCGACAGACAGGGAAAGCAGCGGTACTCGTGGAACCGAAGGTGCGTGTGTGACGAGGTCCCGAGCGAGGATATGCAACAGCGCAGCACAGGAAGGAGCGGCCAGAGACGGGTCGGGGAGGCGGCGACTCACGGGCTCGGCCTGCAGAGAGGTGGCGCGACGGCCAGAGGAGGAACAGGCCCTGCATCGCCGGAGATCGAGAGGGAGATGGCGCCGAGCGACGGGGTCGCGGGAGAGGACGCAGGGGCGACGGCTCGTGTGGTGACGGGAGAGTAGAGGCAGGGAGGACGGCGGCAGAGGAGGGGGCCGGGAGAACGGTGGTGCGGGCAGGACGAAGGGGAGCCCGCGAGGCGGAGGGGTCGCGGCCCGAGGACGCGTGGGAGGCCGGTGAGCTCTTCCGCGGGGAGGATGACGCGAGGAGGGTGGCGGTGGAGCTTGAAGGGGAGGCGGGGCTCGGAGATGCGGGCAATGCCGAGGAAGCGGTGGCGGCTGATGCCGAGCTTGCGAGGAGGCGAAGGAAGGGTCTGAGAGGGGCCGGGGCCGCAGGAGGTGGAGGCGCGGACGGAGGTAGGGTCGAGGCGGCCGGCGAGCGACGCGACGGAGGAGGGCGGCGGCGAAACGCGGGACCTGGAGGTGCAGGGCCGGCCGGCGGCGAGGAGGCACAGGCGTGGCCATGTTCGGAGCGGCAGGGGATAGCGGAGCTCGCTGGGCTCGGGGCAGGCGCGCGGTCAACCGACGTGGGGAAGAGGCGACGGTGAGAGGAAGGAGAACAGGGGAACGATGCGGGACATGGGAGGGATTGTGGTAGGTGGGTGAGGGCGAGTGGGCAGGTGGGGCCAGGGGCGGGGCAGGAGCCCGAGGTGGTCGCACGGGGTGGGCGGGAGCATGCCTGTCCATCCCGGGAGGGTGGGGGCCGCGCGGGGTAGGTGGACACGGGAGTGGGCGGGAGGCTAGGATTGGGGAGCGCGCCCAGGAGGGGCCTGGTCGGCGGGTGAGGTGGCGGCTGGCGGGAAAAATCCTGGAGGAGGAAGTGTGGCGGCTGGGTGTGTGCGTCCACCGGTGAGGTGGCGGGTGTGAAGGGAGGTGGCGGCTGTTGGTTGGCTGGAGTGAGGTGGAGGTGTGAGGTGGAGGGAGGGGATTGGTCAGGGTGAGGTGGAGGGAGGCTTGGTAGGATAGGATTAGGTAGAATTAGGACTAGATATTTTTGGACTAGGGTTTGGAGGTGGCCGACCGGGCTTTCGGGCCTGGCGGGCTGCCTCCTGAAAATAAACAAATAATTTTATTTATTAAAAACAAGGCTTTTGCAAACCGTATTTAGACAAACCAAAATATTCCGGAGACCTAGGTTTTTAATTTGAATAAAGACGGGAATATTTAGAAAACAGAACTAGGCGTTTCGAAAATAGTTTAGACAAAACCCATGCATGATGATGACGATGCTCAAATGCAAGGTGGCATGATGACATGAGCATGCGGTCATGATGATGCAATGCACAAAAACAACGCGATTTTCTAGTAGTGGTTTTTGCGGGATGCCACAAAAGTGTGGACAAAACACAAGAAAGTGGATAAAACCAAGCATGGAACATCAAAAATTATAGATACATTTACAATGTATCAACATCCCCAAGCTTAACTCATGCTCATCCTCGAGTAGGTAAGTGATAAAAAGAAAGAATAATTTTTGAGGTCACATGCACCATCAAAGACTTGATCAAAGTATTTGTAAAACATTCAAAGCTGGGATCATAGTACTTAAATCATAGGATGAAATACAAGGTTCTAGCAATAAGACAAAGAAACTATGATGCAACATGAAAAGGCACAAACAAAAGATTCATGAATAACAATGCTTTGCAAGACGTTTGTTTGTTTCACATAAAGAAAACATAGCATAATAGTATCCAGCTTGTCCCTCATAGAGGAGCAAATATAAATGCATAGGACACCTTCAAAGTTCATAAGAGTGACTAGATACAAATAGTTTAAAACAAGCAATATCAAGTTATGAATCAATCAACTAGTCTTGGGACAATGGACATAGAACTAAGAATGGCCACTATGCTCTCAAAGTAGGTGCATAAAGGTAGAAGGTGGAGACTCAATATAATGGTGGAAGAAAGGCCTTCATAAAAGGAAGTAGGGATTCAAGTCTCATAAAGAGCTTCCAAAAATTATGGTACTTATAGCTTTCAGCTCTCATTGCCCCTATCATAAGCATCTTTAAGGTGATTAAGGTTAAAATGACACAACTAAGAGGATATGCTTGACAAGTTATAAACCGAAATCTCATGCCCCTTACTTACGAAGACCGATCCTCATGCTACTTAACTTTAGTCACAAGTAAGCTCTTGTCATTGTAAGTACATATGTATCATAAAGAACCGCCAACGGGGTACCCCTTGCACATGATACAGGAGCTATCCCATAATCAAAATGACAAGGCAAGCAGATAATGAGCATCTCATCGATCTTTTTATTTGCTATTTGCATAGGTTTTTATTGAGGATGCTTCATAGAGTGCTCATTATGGTGATGCTGCAAGTTTCCACTATGATTAGGCATGGTTAGGCTAGTGGCCCAGGCGTTTCTCTAACACACATACAAACTCCATGATCTTACAAGTTCCACTTTTATTTCACACCGCTGGGATCCATAAGCAAAAGAACATGATATCAACGGGGTACAAAGTACACGTGCAATGTTGAAAGCGGTCCCCATGGTACATGGTTCTGCTAATTTCAACTTATAAAGCGCAAGCATATACGCAACAAAGAAGGACCCAATGGTTCAAGTTTATTAGATGCAAAAAAGTAAAGTATGCCCTCAAGTTCGTGAGAGCTTTAATCACTAGTTTTCTCATAACAAGTTTAATTTGGAAGGTAAACAAAAGCATTAATATACTTGGAATAGCATAAGCTAGTAGGTAGGTATGGTGGACTCTTTGGAATAACTTGGTTTAGGCAGTTGGATGCATGAGTGGAACTCATACTTGGTTGTGGAGGCTAGCAAAATACTAGGAGCGGCAAACTAAGAGAGCAATAATGGCCATAATCATGCAGAGCGACAAAACATCATTGATCAAAGCATAAAGTGATACTACAAGTTCAAAACTAAAGGATCATAAAGACTATGGTGACTTGAGATAGTCATAACATGGTGTGAGCATGCGCCAAGTCAACCCAAATAAAGCATCAAAGGAGAATACCACTATACTATGCTTTAATATGCTAAAACAACGCATGATTCATCCAAGGCACATTAATCAATCTCAATTGTTTATAACAAGTCATGCTACAACAAATAATACTAAGCATAAAGCCAAAACAATATCAAGCATGGCATGAGAAAGCATAGGCCACAGTCAAAAACAAGCTCTTTTTACCACATAAGTATGAACTTTCCTACTCTTTTCCAAACCAAACCAAACTATTTGCAAACCAATGTATGAAAGAGGGGGTCCAACCAATTTATTCATCAAACTAAGCAAACCAAAGAAAACTAAAAACCAAAACAAAAACAAAAAAGAAGGCGCTCCAAGAACAACACAACTGCGCATGAAACAATAAAAATGAAGCATTTGGAAGAAACCTGGAAGTTTTATTGATGAAGAAGGGGATGTATTGGGCATCCCCAAGCTTTGACGCTTGTACTTCTTGGATATTTCTTGGGGTGACACGTGTGGCATCCCAAGCTTGAGATTTGGTCCATCCTTCATCTCATTACTCATTCCTTCCATACACCTGAAATTTTTCCTTCATACAAAACTTCACACAATCTTTATTAGCAACATTAGTGCACTCAAGATAAATAAGTCTTAAGGTTCAGTTCTAACACCAAATAAACTTCCATTAGAACACTAACTACTGTAGCACTTCCCTCAAAAAGCTCAATTCCCCAAAAGAACTCAAAAAGGAACCAACAAGAAGCAAATGCAGAAAATGGCAGAAATCTGTCAAAACAGACCATCTGGTAAAGACGAATTTTTTCGAAGACCTTCTGTTGCTCAAATCAAAAAGTGTTGAACTAACTAAAGTTATATAACAACCTGGGGAAGAAGCACAAAAATTCACGCCTCAAAAAGACATTCAGAGATTTTACACGAATGTTTACGGCGAAGCATAGAAATCTGTTTCGGGACAACAACTTTCCCAATCATTACTTCTCTCTCATTAGAGGCTACTCTTGGCACAAAAATCAAATAAAAAGGATAAAGAGCGTTTATTACTAAAGTAATAACTTCCAAGACTCATCTAAAACTTTTGGGTTATATCCCAATAAGTAATTTTCTTTAACGCCTTTAAGTTAGGCATAAGAAGCAAGAAAGAATCAAGTGTTCTATGTATAATCTGAAGGTGGATTATTAGTAATACATGCAGTTGGATGGCGGTCTATGTATAATGTTGTAATGGCCAATCAAGTTCCAAAGGAGTCAAGATGATTAGTATATGCTTGTATGCCCAATCAAGTCCCAATCAATGCCTAATCAAGTTCCATCTTGACTCCTTTGGAACTTGATTGGGAATTACAACATTATACATAGACCGCCATCCAACTGCCTCTATGACTAATAATCCACATTCAGGTTATACATAGAACACTTGATTTTTTCTTGGTTCTTATGCCTAACTTAAAGGCGTTAAAGAAAAGTATTTATTGGGAGATAACCCAAAAGTTTTAATTGAGTCTTGGAAGTTATTACCTCAGTAATAACTGCTCCTTATCCTTTTTATTTGCTTTTTGTGTCAAGAGTAACCTCTAATGAGAGAGAAGTAATGATTAGGAAAGTTGATGTCCAGAAACAGATTTATGTGCTTCACCGTAAACATTCGTGTAAAATCTCTGAACGTATTTTTGAGGCGTGGATTTTTGTGCTTCTGCCCCAGGTTGTTATCTAACTTCCGTTAGTTCAACACTTTTTGATTTGAGAAACAGAAGTTCTTCGAAAAAATTCGTATTTACCAGCTGGTCTGTTTTGACAGATTTCTGCCATTTTCTGCGTTTGCTTCTTGTTGGTTCCTTTTTGAGTTCTTTTGGGGAATTGAACTTTTTGAGGGAAGCGCTAAAGTATCTAGTGTTCTAATCGAAGTTTATTTGGTGTTAGAACTGAACCTTAAGACTTATTTATCTTGAGTGCACTAATGTTGCTAATAAAGATTGTGTGAAGTTTTGTATGAAGGAAACAAATTCAGGTGTATGGAAGGAATGAGTAATGAGATGAAGGATGGACCAAAGCTCAAGTTTGGGGATGCCACGCATGTCCCCAAGAAATATCCAAGAAGTACAAGCGGCAAAGCTTGGGGATGCCCAATACATCCCCTTCTTCATCAATAAAAATTCCAGGTTTCTTCCAAACGCTTCATTTTTATTGTTTCATGCACAGTTGTGTTGTTCTTGGAGAGTCTTCTTTTTCGTTTTCGTTTTGATTTTTCATTTGCTTTGGTTTGCTTAGTTTGCTGAATAAATTGGTTGGACCCCCTCTTTCATACATTGGTTTTCAAATAGTTTGGTTTGGTTTGGAAAAGAGTAGGAAAGCTCATGCTTAAGTGGTAAAAAGAGCTTGTTTTTGACGATGGTCTATGCTTTGTCATGCCATGCTTGATATTGTTTTGGCTTTATGCTTAGTATTCTTTGCTGTAGCATGACTTGTTATAAACAATTGAGATTGCTTAATGTGCCTTGGATGAATCATGCGTTGTTTTAGCATATTAAAGCATAGTATAGTGGTATTCTCCTTTGATGATTTATTTGGGTTGACTTGGCACATGCTCACACCATGTTATGACTATCTCAAGTCACCATAAGCCTTTATGATCCTTTAGTTTTCAACTTGTAGTATCACTTTATGCTTTGATCAATGATGTTTTGTCGCTCTGCATGATTATGGCCATTATTGCTCTCTTAGTTTGTCGCTCCCAGTCTTTTGCTAGCCTCCACAACCAAGTATGAGTTCCACTCATGCATCCAACTCCCCAAACCAAGTTATTCCAAAGATTCCACCATACCTACCTACTAGCTTATGCTATTCCAAGTATATTCATGTTTTTGTTTACCTTCCAAATTAAACTTGTTATGAGAAAACTAGTGATTAAAGCTCTCACAAACTTGATGGCACACTTTACTTTTCTTGCCCTTAATAAACTTGAACCATAGTGTTGTCTATGTTGTATATGTTTTCACTTATTTGTTGGGAATTATAAGTACCATAATTTTTGGAAGCTCTTTATGAAACTTGAATCTCTACTTCCTTCTATGAAGGCCTTTCTTCCACCATTATATTGAGTTTCCACCTTCTACCTTTATGCACCTACTTTGAGAGCATAGTGGCCATTCTTAGTTCGATGTGCATTGTCCCAAGACTATTTGATTGATGCATAACTTGATATTGCTTGTTCTAAACTATTTGTATCTAGTCACTCTTAAGAACTTTGAAGGTGTCCTATGCATTTATATTTGCTACTCTATGAGGGACAAGCTGAATACTATTATGCTATTTTTTCTTTATGTGAAACAAACAAATGTCTTGCAAAGCATTGTTATTCATGAATCTTTTGTTTGTGCCTTTTCATGTTGCATCATAGTTTCTTTGTCTTATTGCTGGAACTTTGTCTTTCATGTTATGATTTAAGTACTATGATCCTAGCTTTGAATGTTTTACAAATACTTTGATCAAGTCTTTGATGGTGCATGTCACCTCAAAAATTATTCTTTGTTTTTATCACTTACCTACTCGAGGACGAGCAGGAGTTAAGCTTGGGGATGTTGATATATTATCAAGTTATCTATAATTTTTTATGTTTCATGCTTGGTTTTATCTACTTTCTTGTGTTTTGTCCACACTTTGGAGTACTTTTCATATGATTTCTTGGACTAACCTATTAACAAGAGCCACAGTGACAACTGCCTGTTTTCTGCTGTTTTTGGTTCCAGGAAAGTCAGAAAATGAATATTCTCAGAATTGGACGGGACAAAAGCCAAAGTGCTTATTTTTCCGGAAGACATCTGATGCCAGAATACAAGACGGAGAAGGGCTAGGGGCCAGCCACACCACCTAGCCACGCGGCCAGGCCTGACCCGCGCCAGGGGGTGGTCTGGCCGACCCAGCATCCCCTCGGCCTCTCCTTCTGCCTATAAGATGCCTCCGATACCAAAACCCTAAGCACCCGATCAAAAATCCATGAAAGAGTCTGTAGCCGCTGTCGTCTATGTCCCTAGATCGGGAGGGATCTGAAGCTCTTCCGGCACCCTGCCGGAGAGGGGAATTCACCCTGGAGGCTTTCTTCATCATCATGCAAGCCTCCGGTGTGATGCGTGAGTAGTTCATCTCTGGACTACGGGTCCATGTAGTAGCTAGATGGCTGGTTCTCCTCCTTTGTGCTATCATGTTTAGATCTTGTGAGCTCCGTTCATGATCAAGATCATCTATTTGTAATTCTGCATGTTGTGTTTGCGGGGATCCGATGGATATTGAGATGCTATTTCAGATTGATTATTGATTCTATCATGTCTTTGTTATTTGTGATCTTGCATGCTTTCCGTTGTTAGTAGCTATCTTGGCCAAGTAGATGCTAGCAACTCCAAGAGTTAGTATTTATGCTCTATAGTGGGTTCATGCCTCTGGTAATCTGGGGAAGTGACAGAAATCTCTAAGGTACTAGATGTGCTGTTGCTACTAGGGAGAAAACAACAATCCTTTGTTCATAGAACAATCGTATTATTTACATTACACGCAATTCGTAAAGCAATAATCTGTTGCTTGCAACTTAATACTGGAGGGGGTTCGGATGATAACCTGAAGGTGGATTATTAGTCATAGATGCAGTTGGATGGCGGTCTATGTATAATGTTGTAATGCCCAATCAAGTTCCAAAGGAGTCAAGATGATTAGTATATGCATGTATTGCTTTCTCGATGTTTGTCAATTGCCCCGCTGTAATTTGTTCACCCAGCATGTTATCTATCTTAAGGAGAGCCACCTCTAGTGAACTATGGACCCCGGTCCTTTCTTTTACATACAATCTACAAAGTGTTTACTTCTTGTGTTTACTTTCTGCAAACTATTACTTCCTTCCATTCGATACGTTTAATCCTTTGTTTTCAGCAAAACCGGTGAGATTGACAACCTCATCACAAGTTGGGGCCAAAGTTCTGTGGTTGTGTTGTGCAGGTCTCCACGTTGCTACTAGCACCGGTAGTGCGCCCTGCCAAGGCTCAGCTAGCAACACCTTTGGGGTGTTTCCTTGCTCCTACTGTTTCGATTAAACCTTGGTTTCATAACTGAGGGAAACTTACTGCTGTGCTCATCATACCTTCCTCTTGGGGTTCCCCAACGAGCTCCACATCAACACCGAGCCATCACGTACCAAAGATGACATCATCGACTTTGGTCTTCTCCTCCTGAAGACTCTAGAGTTCAGCCCGGAGTGCCTCGGCAATGTCCCTCTCTCTGAACAAGTCATTACTAAGGTCCGAGATTTTCTTATCCTAGAGCGCAATCTTGCGATCACGCTCCTCGGTAGCCATGGAGGAGGACTCGAGAACTTGAGCAATGCTCTTCTCATGATCCGCCTTAGGCTTATTCAGCTCTTGGTGGAGGTCCTTGTTTTCCACCTCCAGGGTTTTAAGATTCTCGGCCTCTTCAATCATAGCACAAGACTGCTTTACCAGTGCTGTAGTCAAAAGAACAAAAGTTGAACAAGAATTCGACTATGAAATACAAGACAAGGTTTGAGTTATGGAATGTTTACCTTCAGCCTCATCCCTAGAAACTTTCGATTGAGGATTTTCAAGTCGGAGAGATTTGATTTCTTTCCGCTTGTTATAAATATTCTTCAATAAATCCTGGTTATAGGAATATACTTTCTGTAAGTCAGAATACCCAGAGTCAAAAGTCTACTAAAGACTCGGGCTAATATTTTTACTAATATCAGCACGAGCCTTGGGGGCTACACTAGTTCATTCTTTGGCATCCTAAGGAAGCCTAAATCTGGATTTGACTGTCCAGCTTCATGCTTGGGGGATAGAGGATATGATATGAAATAAGGAAAAACGTGAGTTGGAATTCCGACTTACATATTGTTCACGAGCGAGTTTGTTCAAGCTCGCATTCACTTCGGTGGTAACCTTCTCGGTGAGGGTTAGGGGGACCACTAGCGTAGTTGGAAGTTCGCCGGTCCTCAGCTTCTCGTCGCGAAGAAGGGCTTGTTCAAGAAGATCAGAGTGCTTGATGTCCTCTACTTCTTTTGCTTCTTCTTCGGCAGAGATAGTCTGGCTTTCTAGGCATTGCCAGGTCAGCCGTTGGATCTCCTTCGGAGACTTCCGAGATAAGCCAAGTTTGGCAAGTCCCGGATTGCTCAGGAGATTGTCAGCAAAGACCTCTGCCAAGGGATCATTACCTGAAGAGGGTTCACCCTTGTCAAAACCCGAGTCACCCATGGTGACGTCAGTCTGTGATCCGAGGATCACTGGCTCTGCTGATTGAGTCAGATCTTCTGCAACAGTCGGAGATGGAGTAATCTTCGAAGCTGCAGAAGGCTGAGGGGTAGGAGTCGGAAGAGCCACGGCAGGAGAAGCCAAGTTCAGCTTCGACTGGCATAGAGGCTTCGAGAAAACCCCTTTCCCTTTGCCCTTGGTGAGATGTTTAGCTCTGAGAAGGTAATAGAACAGAAAACATTACATCTCGGAAAGAATTAAGACCTATAGTACAAAGACCTTGTGAGGAAAGATTACCTCTTCACAACGGGCACTTCCTTTGTACCAATGGCCACTGTCGGAGCTTTGCGCTTCCGAGGAATAACATCCGGTAGTGGAACCAATTCTCCCTCAGCCCGAGAAAACTCAGGAGGATATCCCTCGACCGAAGAAAGCTCCGACTCGGGGAGGTCGGCAAGCTGAAAAGAAGAGATATCTCAGTATTGCAAAATAATATAAAGATGAGCACATAATATAAGTTGTTACTGGAAGCTTACCGATACTACGGGATTTTCCGACGTATGCATGTCCAAAGACAGCTCCGGAATCTTCCTCTCAATTCGCTCCCTAATCAGCCATTTGATTTGGCATACATAATCTTTTGTCGAGTAGGCCTTGGAGCTGATTCGGAGGGAATCCTTCTTCGACGACGTGATGGAGTGCATCAGTCGATCTCCATGATGTCGAAGAGGTTGGATCCGGCGTGCCACCCAGCAGTGAACTAAATCGGACCCTCTCAGGCCCTTGTGCTTCATCAAATACTCGATCCGCCTCTTGGCAAGAAGCATGTCGTCACTGAGAGCCGGTGCATCTGCGTCCCAGGACTCTTGGGGCGTGGCGGCACCGTCGATAAAAGCTGGCAAAGCAGTAGCTTTTCCGGGAGCGCGAATATCCTTATGATAGAAAAAAGTCGATCGCCATTACTTGACCAACTCACTAGCCATAATCCGAGGATAGACGCGCTCTCGCCTAACCGAAAAACTAAGAGTACCGGTAATATAAGGATTAACGAAAATGATGGAATTTCTCCAGACATGGAAGTAATATCGGAAAAGAACGAGGCTCGGCCTAATGCCGAGATACCCCTCGCACAAAGATGCGTACGCGCTCATCTCTAAGATGGAGTTCGGGGGAAGATGATGGAGTTGAACTCCGTAATGATCTATAACCTCAAAGAAGAAATCTAAGGGAGGAAAGCTCAAACCTCTGTCGAGGTGAGTGCCGAAGTGAACCCGCTCTCGCCTTCGCGAGGGTTGGGGATGGTTTCGCTGAAGCCGCTCCGCCAATCGCCGGCGTGGAGGAGCCCTTCTTCTTCCATGACACGGAGCTTCTCGTTGTCGAGAACGCACGGGATCCATACCCCACGATTGCTCTCTTTCTCCGTCGCCGCTGCGTTGCTACCGTCACCGCCGTATCGGAGGATGATGAAGCCATTTTTTTTGTGCGCTGGTGACCTTGGATGGGCGGTGCTGGAAGTTTTTTGGGAGTAGAGGAGCTCTAGGTTCATGGGGAGGCGTAGGGGAGAAGGAAACAGCGCAAGTGTTGGTGAAGAAGATGAGGAAAGAGATCCTCACCACTTATATCCTCCAGCCGTGTCAAGATTCGTGTAAACGCTACAGTGAACGTGCCACACGTCATGGAAGGAGCTAGGAAACCCCCATGCGATGATTACATCGCCTCGATCTCCACACACGCATTGAAACGGCGCCTCGGTTCCGCGAAAGGCGAACCCACCAATGGTCATGCTGACAGGAAATGTGTCAGTGACGTGACTTGACCATGACTAGTGTCAGGTTACGTCAGAGACCAAGTTCTGGCTTAGTTTGAATTTCGAGCTAGAAACCCGAATAACATATTCATAGTTCCGGCTCATTTGCGACTCGAATCTACTCCTTTCTTTTTTGAAGTTTCAAGAACCCTTCACGATTCTGCCAGCCGAAGATCAAGCTAGACGATGATGAAATCCGACTTTGGGTCATGGAGGCTTCTGGGGGCTGCTATTGGGGATATACTTTCTAGGTATCCTCAATGTGCCTCACTGACCAGGGTGGCCCACTTCGGGTTAGAGCTTTGCTTCAAAGGCGACCCAGTCAGGGAGAAGAGACGGAGTCCCATCCGGCAACGGGAAGGCCAGAAGACTTACCGACCTAGGCCCGTAGTGTTATTTTTAGTCCAAGATGTACTCTGTAACCGACTCTTAGTCGTAGTCGGATAGATCTCTCCTGTAAACCCTAGACCAGATATCTATATAAGTCGTCCTAGGGAAAGCCTTTAGGGCACGCTCACAATAGTCTAAAATCTGAACTCACACAGGCAAAACCCTTGTAACCCATATTCCAGCTCTGCCATATTACTGGATTGCTAGCAGGAGTAGGATCCGTCCAAAGCCGGCGGATTCGAACCTGGGTAAACTTGTGTGCTCACCGTCCCAGAACACCGTACGTCTCACACCTCTCTCTGACACACGCCTCGAGGACCCCCTCATGGCGTACCAGTCATCAATCCGATGACAAGCATCAAGAAGCAAATATGGAACAAATTTAAGTCTGGCCCACTTCCTATGAAAAATAATCTTGTAAATAAACAAGTCATGAAAGCACAAAGCAACAAGCATAAGAAAGCAAAACAAGTGCAACTTCAAAAAATTCAACATAAAGAGGGGAAACTTAATATTGTTGAGATACATAAACCATGTTTCCCTCTCTCATAATAACTTTCAGTAGCATCATAAATAAAATTAAAAATATAACTATCACATAAAAAATTCTTATCATGAGCCACATGCATAAAAGAATTAATACTCCCCCTATAAGCATAGTCATTCTTATTAATCGTAGTGGGAGCAAATTCAACAAAATAGCTATCATTATTATTCTCATCACCATAATCATCAAATATAGGAGGCATATTATAATCATAATTAATTTTCTCCTTAATAGTAGGTGGACTGAAAATATCATATTCATCATTGCAATCATCATATATTGGAGGCATAGTATCATCAAAGTAAATTTTCTCCTTCGTGCTTGGGGGACTAAAAAGATCATTTTCATAAAAACTAGCCTCCCCAAGCTTAGACTTTTCCATAGCATTAGCAATAATGGTGTTTAAAGAATTCATACTAATAATATTGCTATTAGCATGCAAATAAAGTTCCATAGGTTTTTTAATTTTCTCTTCAAAAACTTCATGTCCTAACACAAGATAAATACTATAAAGCTCTCTAATTTTTTGTTTTTTTCCAGTAAGCCTAACTAGTGAAAATAAAAACAAGAAACAAAAAGATATAATTGTAGAATCTAAAGGAAATGACTTCGAGCACTCACACACCAGCAACAGTACTAGATATTACTTAGTAGCCTGAGGATGTGAGTACCTTTTACCTTACCTCCCTGGCAACGGCGCCAGAAAATAGCTTGATGTCTATGCACGCTTCTATGCTTATAGACAGTGTTGGGCCTCCAAGTGCAGAGGTTTGTAGAACAGTAGCAAGTTTCCATTAAGTGGATTACCCAAGGTTTATCGAACTCAGGGAGGAAGTGGTCAAAGGTATCCCTCTCAAGCAACCCTGCAATCAAAATACGAGAAGTCTCTTGTGTCCCCAACACACCCAATACACTTGTCAGGTGTATAGGTGCACTAGTTCGGCGAAGAGATGGTGAAATATAAGTAATATGGATGATTATAAGTGGTAACTACAATCTGAAATAAGAATGGCAACAGGCAAACATGTAATAGAACTGATTGTAAATGGTGTTTCAATGCTTAGAAACAAGGCCTAGGGATCATACTTTCACTAGTGGACACTCTCATATAAATATATTCTCTTCATGATGCTACCCTGAACTACTCTCCGGTTGGACGATGTTGGGCTATAACAGCACACCTTAAAGTTCGCATTCCCCATCTAGATAACCCGTCACTATCACCTTGAGCGCTAGATGGTTCCAACAAACACCACAATCTCATAGAGACATCCAACTCAAATTATACTCATGACAAGTATTTATGTAATCTTAGCCAAAGTGCCACACGGTGTGCACAATGTCAACTTCACACACGTGGGGATAAGTAGAGATTCATTAAAGCAGGGTGCCGGAATAGAGACGTTTGTCCCCCGAATCTCCTCTTCGGTGGTGGTGGCGCTGTGGAACTTTTCATGGAATTCTGATCTTCTTCCTAGGGTTTTCGTCCCGGGACACTTTTATAGGCGAAGGGGCAAGGTCGAAGGGCTCCCGAGGGGCACACACCACCCCCTAGCGTGACCTGGGCTGGCCCGCGCCACCAGGTGGCGTGGCCACCTCGTGGCCCCTCTCTGTCTCGTCTTCTAGCTCCATGAGTGACGAGGGTTTAACTCGTCAGTGCCCATTGTTATGGGCTTGGGTTTTGGAGAAGGAGGGAGCGCTAGAGGCATCAGTCAGCTAGCAAACAAGCACACAGGGATGCAAGGTTTACCCAGGTTCAGGCCTTGTAGAGGTCCCTACTCCTGCTTGTCTGCTCTTGGAATTAACGAAGGAATTGAGGATTATAGGGGTGCGCAGATGCAATCTGGCGAGAGTTGTGGAAACTAGGGTTGCGTGTGTCCTCCTCGCTACCCCCTCCTAGCCTTTGTATAGATAATCTAGGTCTCAGGTAGCAGGTCGAGTTGGTTACAGATTAGGGTTTTCCCTTTAAACTTTCTATCTTAAGCTTCTTCTTGTCTCGCAAGCTATCGAGAGTCTATGGGCCACTCGAATTCTCCATTTGGGCCTCGGCAACGCCGTGGGCTTCTGCCGTATCTGGACCGTATATACCGAACTCAAGTACCTGTAGGGTATACCCATGTCAGTAGCCCCCGAGTGTCCAGTGGAATCGTAGATTCGACTGGAGACTTTATGAAGCGTTTCGAGTGCATGACTGAGTACATTTTCAAGTGTTTAATTTGTGTCATAGGGATTGTTGATATACGTGCCTGATTTATCCGATGCATCGGTATTAGTTAACTGCCTTAGGGCAAGACAACGCAATCTACTCAAACTCGGGTCCCTGGACTCGAATTCGGAAAAGTGATGGCGTAATTTGACTCAAGCCATGGAGGTCTTACAGGAGTCGAATTCCAGTGTATAAGTGTGAGCACTCGACGCGTCCGTCAAGGCATGGTCATCGTACCTGCAGGCACGGATATGTTTCTAGTAGTGCGTAGCAAATGCGTTGCCAGGCCTTATTCAGGTCTTATCTTCACGCTGTAAGCGTGGCATCTAAATTTTTGCCATCGCGGAGATGATTCGGGTGGCCCAGGATACACAATCTCTTTGTAGGGATAGTATGAGGCAGAGTCGCCATAGCTTTCGGGTGTGGATGTTATCGACACATAGTACGATGTACAAATAATCATAGGGTGCGCGACCAGCGCTCCCTATGGGAGTAGCCCCCGAGTGCCTGGTTGAGTCGAAAGCTCAGGCGGGTACTAAAAACTTTTTGCGACTGTTGTCGTCTTTTGTTGCTTGTTTTAGTCAAATTTGCTTCCGGTGCTCCCTATGGGAATAACCCATAATCCTCAATCGAATCGTTGATTCGAGTGGTGGGTATGTCCTGAATGTTCTTATACCTGCATAAAGATAAATCATAGGGTGTGCGGCCAGCGCTCCCTATGGGAGTAGCCCCCGAGTGCTTGGTGGAGTCGAAGACTCGAGCAAGGACTTAAAGTAGTCGACATCTTCTGCTGCTCAACTTGATGACATCAGTGCTGACGATGTGATGACCTCAGTTGCTCGCGTGAGCGGCTTTGACGGGACGTGGCGAGCGGTGGGTCCCACTTTCTGACTTTGATTTGACCGGGCGTGCGTAATCTTATGTTTTAACCGCGTCTCCTCGATTTCCGCATGTAATGGAGATAGTGGGGGACGGTTCGTGTTTTAGCTTCACCACGTGTCGATGGCGATGTGCGCCACGCGTCCAGTAGGGTTTCTGCTGGCCGTTGGATGGCATCTGCGAGGAGGTTAAGTAGTAGCATAGCTGCGATAATTTTCCCATCTGCCTTTCTCTGCTCGTGCCTCCATTGCCATTGCTGCTTCCCTGCGCACATCCTCTTCACGGTACTGGACCAGCTCCGTGTCTTCCCCGGTTACTTCCTTTGTTCTCACCACCATCGGAAGATGGGCAAGAAGAAGGGAGGCAACGCTGCTGGGTCTGCCGCTGCCATTGCCGCCGCCAAGAAGAAGGGCGGCTCCACCACTGTGGGCACCAGTGCCGCCGGCGCTGGGAAGAATAAGGGCGCGGGAACCCGCGTCACCAACGATGCTTGGCGTGCGTCCATCATCAAGCCCACCGAGCTTCATCTTCATCGTCAAGATGGAGTTCTTCCCTCTACGGAGGGCGATTCGCGAGTGCCGGCGAGGAGGTAATCCCATGTCCTCCTTCTGGTTTCCGGGTGATGTTCCTCGCGTTCATCATCTAAGGTCTTTCTCTGCCCCTGCATCCTTTCTTCAGGGGCCTCCTTTGCTTCTATGGGATCTAGCTGCATCAGCTGTCCCCAAATTCTATTCTCCACATCTCCTGCTTCATTACCCTTTGCGAGTGCTGGCTCGGAATCGAGCCACACTTTGGCCTCTTTAAGAGCCTTTTTAAACTGAAGCGCCAGTCAGCATCTGGTTCTGTGGTTCTACATCCGTGACCAGAATGCCGACGGAGAGCACTACGGACTCACGCCCTTCGATCCCACGACGCCGTGCAAGAGGAGGCGTTCTTGGAAGAACATAGTGATGCCTGGTGAGTCCGAGGAGACGGAAGTGCTGTACAAGCGCGTCTGCGACCTCGAGAGTTGCATAGGTAAAGAAGAGGGAGGCGCTGCCCTCATTTGCACATGGTTGCGCCATCGTATCCAGCCTCTGCAGGCTAGAATCCACCCCATGCTCCGATGGGCTGGTGCGAATGATGCCACCCGCGTATCTGCCGATGGAATTTCTGCGGGTGAAGTAGATAAGAGGCTATGACTGGTGACGAAGTATACCTCCAAGGATGTTCTCACAGGTGAACCAGCCATGCCTCCCTTCGACGCCTCTAACCCTCCTCCTGAGGTAGAACTGTGCTACGAAGTAGCTTTCTTTGTCGATTGCTGTTAAGTTCTTGACGTCTAATAAATTATCTTCTAAATGCAGGATTGGAAGGTGTCTCCCAATTTGCCCCCTCTTCCTGAAGGGGTTATTCCTCGCGAAGTGGATGAAGAGGACGAGTCGGAGTCGATCGTCCCAATTGAAGAGGGGGAGGGAGCCCTCGAGTCCAGCGACCCGGAACCCCGCAAGCGTTCTTGCAGTAAGGACTCTGATGCTTCATCACCGTCGACTCCAGAAGGCCCTTTTGTTGGTGCAGAGGAGCCAATCCCCGTCGTTCCTGTGCGGTCCGTGGCTCCTCCTGCTCTAAAGAAGCTACGACTGCCAAAGGAGTCGTCGGAGTCGGAGGAGCAAACCTTCAATTTTGCCAAATTTGACTGGTAAATTTTCGACTTTGTCCTAATTTCTTTTTTGAGTTGCCTTCCCTGAAGTTTCTGTTGGATGCATTCTGTAGACAAGAGGTGTCGTCGTCTTCTGGCGACGTCTAATTTTTGAAGGAATCCGGAGTTGCAAACTCCAAGGCCAAAGAGGTGGCCGAACGATCTTCTTCTCCTCCATTGGCGGCCCACTCCAGGCACAATTCTTTGAGTTCCCCACATGCTGGGGAACACCAGATTGTTACCCGGATGACTGCGCGGCAGTCATCTTCGGAGTCTCTGGAGGACCATGTAAGCATCTATTTGCTCTGTTTGGCAGTCAAATATATACTTGGTGTTGTTGCTGAATTTTGGTTTCTTAGAATGCAGCTCATCATGATGGAGGCTGCCCGCCTGGCAGAGCAAGTCCTGGAGATGGGTTGACAGCATGCACGAATGGACAATCGCCATCGTGTTGTCGAAGGTTAGTATTGCATTTTGTATTTTCCTTGGTGAAGTGTCTGGATGCGATAGATGATACATCCCCTCTTGTACTTGAGCATAACGAACTTCTACGTCGTGCCGCTTCACTTGAGAAGGCGCTTGCCGCGGCGGTGAAGAGTCGCGACGAAGCAATCACGACCTTGGAGGAATCGCAAAAGCGCGAGGAGGACTTGCGGAAATGCGAAGAAGACTTGTGTTCCTCCAATGCCGAGAGGGAGAAGTTGCTCGAGGAGCATCTTGTCTCGATTGCTAAGTCCCTCTCAGGTATTCTTTTTGCTGAATTGTCTTTGTTTCCTGCTTCGATATCATGGTATCGTACCAACACTTTGCTTTATGTAGATGTCGGCGGCCTGAGCTTTGACGCCCAGGACCTTCGTCGCGACGATGCATTGGCTGGTGCCATTGCCGCAGTTGAAGACCACAATGCTTCTCTTCAAGGGACGCTGACGAAGGCCAAGAATGCTCTCAGTCACATACGCAGGGATCTAACTCCCAAGGCTAAACTGCTTGATAACCTGGAGGACCTAGCGGAATCCTTTGCTGGGGGTATTCCTATGGACTTCAGGAACTCTCAACGGTCCATCGGTGCCACCATGGCACTCACAATGGTCCAAGCCCATGGCGTGGAGATGGATCTTGCCGCGATTTCCAAGGCGATGCTCGTCGGCGCAGATGGCCAACAGGTAGTGTTTGCTCCCTTTTCTACTGGCTGTGGTAAATACGGGCCGTAGCTCATCAATACAGTCGCCAAGTACTCTAAGGAGCTATAGCGAGCGAAGAATGCGGCGAAGGCTGTGGCATCAGGGGCCGGCACCGGTAAATCTGTGGCGTCGGAGACCACCACAGATTCGACGAGGCCCCCAAAGTCCAAGTCGAAGTCGAAGAAGCAGGTTGCTCCTCAGTAGCTGTTTTGTAATAGTTATAGTTTTTAACCTCTGTGTTGGAACAATGCCTTTATGGAAATCCTAGTCGAGACTTTTGCTGAGCTTTGAATGCGTAAATGCCTTTGTCAATCTATTTCTTGGTCCCTTATTTTTGGTCTTGCTTGGTTGATGATAGGGTACGCCGAGTGGTCCTTCGAGTGATCCTCTTGATCCACCGCCCACTGACGAGACCTTGGCGCAGCCGCGCTCAAGGGTGGATGAGTTGTCCCTACTTTCACGACTGCGTGATCACGTTAAACAACTGGAACGTGAGTTTCCCATCCTCCGCGGTAACGCGGATGTATGGAAGTTGAGGGTGGAGAAGGCTACCGCTCGTGAGCAGTTTCTACTGGAGGAGGTGACGCAGCTGGGCGATCAGTTCAAGTGTTAGCTTTCTGCCCTCTTATCTTTTCTTTTAGTCAATCGCGGCAGTGCCTTGTGTTCATACTTTGTCTTTTTGCTTGGTGTAGTTGTCAGTGCTTGTCATCCGCAGGATGAGAAAGGCCGGATTGCCATTTGAATGAATGACCTAACATAGGAGCAACTTCAAGCGAGTGGGTATTTTTGGGTGGACCATGATCGTGCGATCGCACTTGCGACCTTGCAAGATCGTGCCTCTCGAGTACTCCACTTTTTGAAGAAGGCACAGTCATGCCTTAGGCATATCTACCAAACGATGTTTCCACTGGACGCCGTCCCTTCAAGCCTATTGGCTCTTCTAGCGAAGTTTCAAGATCTGAGTGCAGTTCGCGAGTGTGTGCGGCAGTAGTTAGTGGCTGGTGCCAAGGCTGCTTTGTCGCTGGTGCGGCTGCATAGGCTAGATGTAGACGTTGCAGCTGTTGCTGCTGGGCCGCCAACTCTGCCGAAAGGTTCGACCTGGAACATGGTTCCACATTATCAGGCAATTGATCGCCCAGCTGAAGAAATCGTCAATTTCTTCGAGGAGCAGACGAATGTCCTTCTGTTGCAGCAGTAGCTTTAGTTTGTATCCTGCACATAATTGTACAAGTGTTGTAAAGTTCATATGGATAGTTTGTAATTAATTTCTATTGATATGTAAACAGCTTGCTAGCTTATATGTTTTGCGAGTGTATTTGTACTCTGCAGTTCCTTTTCGTTAGCCTTACTTATTTTATCTCAGCACCTTGCCAACCTGTCAGGTGCGTTGCAACTAGGTTGGTGTTTTATCAAGGGTTCGATTGATGTTGTGTCAGCTACTCGGGATACTACGACTTGTTCGTAGAACGAGGATGTTAAATGGTGGCATAGCCCCCGAGTGATAAGATTGCTAGAAAAATGAAGGAAAACACAGAGTTTCGGGGCACTTAGCTTTATTTATTCGCAGAATAGTATGAGGTACAATGTGTGGCTAGTTAGCCTGGCTGAATAGCCTTATTTGTAATGTAAAAATGACTAGGGCTAGAATCGACGCAGCTGTGCGACGTTCCAGGGGTTGGAGTATGCGACTCCTGTCTTGAAATCTTTAAGGCGATAGGCGCCACCTGGGATTACTTCTGTAATCATGTATGGTCCCTCCCAGGGAGACTCGAGCTTGAGATGCCCTTGTTGCTTGACTCGCAGGACCATGTCTCCTTCGACGAAGGATCTTGGGCGTAGCCTTCTGCTATGGTAGTTGTGGAGGCTCTACTAGTAGATCGTTGATCTTTCCGCTGCGATTTCGCGTGCCTCGTCAAGAAGGTCGACAGAGTCTTCGAGTGCGAGAGTTGACTCCTGCTCACTGTAGGCAACCACCCGTCGGGCTTTGTAGTGTACTTCTGCTGGTAGCACCGCTTCAGCGCCGTGCACCATGAAGAACGGGGTGTATCCCGTGGCGCTATTTGGAGTTGTGTGCAAGCTCTAGAGTACGGATTGCAGCTCACCTGGCCAGCATCCTGCAGCTTGTTCGAGTGGCCGAAGGAGTCGTTTCTTGATTCCACCGAAGACGAGGCCGTTGGCCTTTTCGACTTGACCGTTGGTCTATGGGTGAGCTAACGAGGCGTAGCTTATGTTGATTCCTAGGTTTTTGAAGAATTCCTGGAACTCCTTGGAGGTAAAGTTCATCCCATTGTCCGTGATGATGCTATGTGGCACACCAAAGCGGTAGACAATGGACTCAAAGAACTTAACAGCGCTGGCTCCTGATTGGTTTGTCACTGGCCTAGCTTCGATCCATTTGGTGAACTTGTCGACTGCGACCAAGAGGTATACGTAACCTGCGAGGATCTCGAGAGCTTGCCGACCATGTCGAGTCCCCATTGCGCGAAGGGCCAAGCTAATGGTATTGGCCGGAGTTCCGTGCTCGGTGCGTGCGGTTTGTCCGCGAATCGCTGGCAAGCGTTGCAGCGCTGGACGATGTCCTTGGCATCACGCATGGCTGTGGGCCAGTAGAATCCAGCGCATATAGCTTTGGCGACGAGGGCGCGACTGCCAGCATGGTGCCCGCAGGTCCCTTCATGGATGTTGAGGAGGACGGCCCTTCCGTCCATTGGAGACGCACGTTGGAGTACTCCTGTGATGCTGCGCTTGTACAGTTCACCGTTGATGACGGCGAATGTCTTGGATCGTCGTGCAAGGTGTCGCGCGTCAGTCGGATCATCTGGCAGCCTCTTGCTAAGTAGATATGTGATGTAGGGTTGTGTCCAAGATGGCTCAATCATCATGATGCCCATTGGTCCTTCGAGTCCTGTATCGAGCTCCAGGTCGTCGAGTGCCATTGGCTCATTGGGTGGCGTAGCCCCTGAGTCTGTTAACGCGCTTTCTTTCTTCTCTGTAGCCTTTGGTTTGATGGAGCGTTCGCAGATACGCTCGAGAAATACCCAGGTGGTATGGGGGCGCAGGTGGAGCCAATGTTGGTGAGTGTGTCCGCCTCTTCGTTGCTTTCACAGCCTATGTGCCGTAGTTCACAGTCGTCGAAGTCCCCTTCGAGTGTGTGGTAGAGGTCGCGATAGGCGATCATGTTGTAGAGACGTCTCACTCGTGCATCGTTTGGTTGACCACCAGTTTGGAGTCACCGTAGATGATGAGCCTCTTGGTGCCGCAGGCTTTCGCCATCTTCATCCCATAGATTAGGGCCTCGTACTCAGCTTCATTGTTGGAGGCAGTGAACTTCATTCAGAGAATGTATTTCAACTTGTCTCCTTTGGGCGATGTTAGTATGACACCTGCGCTAGCTCTGTCCTTTTGTTTGGACCCATCGAAGTGCATTGTCTAGAGATAGGACATATCTGGTTTTTTAGGGAGCTGGTTCTCCATCCAGTGCACGAGGAAATCAGGGAGGACTTGCGACTTGATCGCGTCGCGCTTTTCATATGTCATGTCTCGTGGAGAGAGCTCGATTCCCCAAAGCGCGACTCGGTCGGTGGCACCGGGGTTGTTGAGGATATGCCCGAGCGGGGCGTCGTTGACCACCACGATTGGGTGCTCCTGGAAGTAGTGGCGCAGTCGCCTGGCTGTCATGAAGACGCCGTATGCCAGGTTCTGGTAGTGCGGGTACCGCTGTTTTGTTGGCGTGAGCACCTCACTGAGGTAGAAAACCGGGCGCTGGACCCCGTGGACCTTGTTTTCTTCGGCTCGTTCCACCACGAGCACCATGCTGACCACTTGGTTGGTGCCAGAGATGTAGAGCAACAACGGCTCTTTTTCACGTGGAGTCAGCAGTACTGGTGAGGTGGATAGTAGACATTTGAGGTCTTCGAATGCTTCTTGCGCCTTGTCTGTCCACTCGAACTTGTCAGTTTTGCGGAGAAGTTGGTAGAAGAGCAATGCCTTTTCTCCCATTCGGCTAATGAATCGACTGAGCGCCGCGATTCGCCCAGCCAGCTGCTGGACGCCTCTTACATTCTTCGGCTTCTCCATGGCCAGTATGGCTTTTATTTTCTTCGGGTTTGCCTCGATCCCTCTCGCGGAGATGAGATACCCGAGTAGTTGCCCAGATGGTACGCCGAAGGCGCATTTGTCCGGATTGAGCTAGATCCGGTAGCAGTCTAGGTTGGCAACGGTTTCGCGTAGATCGTTGATTAGTGAGGCTTCCTCTTTTGTTTTGATGACGATGTCATCAACATAGACTTGGATGTTGCGACCAAGTTGATTCTTGAGATAGGCCTGCATGCACCGCTGATAGGTGGCTCCTGCGTTTTTTAGCCCGAAGGGCATCGTGTTATAGCAGAACACACCAAAGGGTGTCGTAAACGCCATTTTCTCTTGGTATTCCTCCTTCATTCGAATTTGATTGTAGCCTGAGTAGGCGTCTAGGAAGCAGAGGCGTTCACAGTCGATGATTTGGTCGATTCGTGGCAACGGGAAGTGATCCTTTGGGCAGTGCTTATTCAGGGAGGTGAAGTCCACGCACATCTGCAGGATTTCCGTGTCTTTTTTAGGTACAAGCACCGTGTTGGCGAGCCAAGTGCTTTCCTTGATCTCGCGTATGAATTTGGCGTCGAGGAGTCTGTTGATCTCCATTCCGACTGCCTTTGCTCTTGGTTCAGACAGTCGCTGAATTGTCTGTTTGACTGGCCTTGCGTCTGGATTTACGTTGAGTGCGTGCTCGGCGAATTCCCTGGGAACCCCTGGCATGTCCGTTGGACACCAGGCGAAGATTTCCCAGTGCTCACGAAGGAATTCGACAAGCGCAAGTTCCTATGCGAAACTCAAGTTGTTGGCGATGAGGGCCGTCTTGGTCGGGTCCGTTGGGTGGACCTAGACTTTCTTCGTGTGCATCGACGAGTCGAAGGACAGGTTGGGTGAACGTGGCCTGCTCAGGGGAGGCAGACTGTTGTCTGTCGACTCCTTTAGTCTTGCGAGTTCCTCCAGCATGCCGAAGGACTAGGAGATTCTGTTGAATTCCCTATCACGGCTGTCAGACCTTTCAAAGTTGTCGTTGATTGTGATTACGCCGTTTGGGCCCGGCATATTGATCTGCAGGTAGGCGTAGTGTGGTACTGCCATGAACCTCGCGAACGCCACACGTCCGAGGATGCAGTGATATTGTGAAGGCAAGTCGACGACCTCGAAGTTGATGCGCTCTCGCCGAAAGTTTTGCGGCGTGCCGAAGATGACGACAAGGTTGATTTTGCCCAGGGGATATACGACTTTCCCTAGGACGATGTCGTGGAACGTTGTGTCTGAAACTTCTAGACACGTCAGAGGGATCCTCATCGCACACAAGGTACTCACGGACATGAGGTTAATGCCACTTCCGCCATCCATGAAGACGCAACTCATGTCGAAACCCCCAACCTGTGCCTCGAGTATGAGGGGACAGTGGCCTGGACAAGGAACTTGGCGCGGGTGGTCACACCTATCGAAGGTGATGCAGGAGTCACTTCCACTGAGGTACTCAGTGGTGGAAGGTGGAGAGTTTATCGCCAAGTTGACTTGGTGAGTGATGGCCTTCTGTACTCGATTTGAGGGACGCCCCTTTTGGATCATCCCCATGTTGCCCACGGGTCGTGGGTATGGTTCGCCTTCGTGGTGCTGGACCGGCGCGGCCACGGGTGGTGGTGGTCCGGGCGGTGGTGGAGGAGCTCCATGTGCCACGACGCCTGGGGCGACTCCATAGCCCATTTTCACTGCGTCGTGATTCATCCGAGCCAGGCCCTCGTGGAGTTTGAGAAACTCGCGGCAGTCCTTGAGAAGGTGGCTAGATGTTTTCTTGTCGTCGTGCTTGTCGATGTGGAAGTGCATGTTGCACGGCACGGGCAGTTTGTACTTGATGGTTGTTGCGGGTGCCTCTTCACGAGTGCGGCGCTGCTACACTTGCGTGGTTTTCCCGGAGTCACGGTATCCACCGCTGCAATAGTCGTTGTTGCGGTTGTCGTCGCGTTTGTCGGCGTAGCCGGCTGCGACCATGTTGACATCGTCGCGGTCATCGTAGATGTGCATTCGCCGCTTGACTCGGCGGTCGCGTTTGCGCCCGAGGTCATCGTCATCGTCGGAGTAGGTGAAGTTTTTCACCGAATCCTCTCCGTCGGCCCACCGATTCACAATTTACATCAGGTGGTCGATTGTTTTGGGCTTTGAGCGGCCCAGCTCCTCCCTGAGCTCTATGCGGCGAACGCCGCCATTGAACGCGTCGATTGCGCGGTCTTCCGAGATATTTCCACGGAATTCTTGATGATGGACCACCTCTGGATGTACGAGCGTAGCGATTCGCCTGACCTTTGCTGGCAGCCCCTCAGCTCTTCGATTGATGCGGGCCTTTTATAAGTGCCCTTGAAGTTGCACACAAAGCTGTAGACTAGCTCTTCCCAGCTGCGAATGGATCCGCGCGGGAGATTGTTGAGCCATGCGCGGGCGGCGCCCTACAGCTGTAGCTGCAGACATTGCATGGCTGTGCTTCAACTCCCACCATGTAGCCGGACGGAGGATATGTGGTCCTCTAGCCAGATCTTTGGGTCTTGTAGGCCGTCGAACTTTGGGTTCTCCGACGGGAGTTTGAATCCTTTAGGCATTCGCTTCTGCCTGATGGCTCTTCTCAAGCATCTAGCGCCGCAGAGTTCAGTCTCGTCCTCTTCTGAGTTAGTCAAACGAGCGCATCTTGCCCTTGATTTGTCGATTTTGCGCTTCATGAGGTCATCGCGCGCATCGTAGTCACGATCGTGCTGCTGTGAGCGGCGACGCCGAGACAGATCATGACTGTCGTCGCTGGACGAGGGCGAGGAATAATGTTTTGCTAGAGCCTTGCCTTTCTTTGGCTATGGCGTTGGCTCCATGTCGAGGGCGGCCTTGATTAGCCCCAGGCCCACGATCGTAGATTAGTGCATGGCAGTTGGCGGATCTCCAGCTGGCGGCTGGTTGTTGAGGAGGTACATGGTAGCCGCCGTTACCACAGCTTGCAGCGTCTTTGGGACCATGTTGCCCCGCGTGTCGACTATCATAGAGCTGAAGTCGAGGACCTTTGCAGCTTCTATGTGTTTTTGCTTGGTGAGATGGGCCATCCGATATTGCCTCTTGTTGGCCACGTACTCATTGCCTTTGGAGGAGGATCCTCCGTGGGAGGAGAGCCCAGCTTGTTCCTCGACTCATCCGCCGCCTTTTTACACGCCTCGAGTTGCGCGATTGCATGTAGTTGGTGAAATGGATCGTATGGGCACCTAGAGGGGGGGGGTGAATAGGTGCTACTTCAATTTTTAATGCTTTTTCAATTTTAGGCTTAACACAAAGGGTAAATTCTCTAGATAAACTATTAGGTGGAATTTCCCTATATGCAAACCTATCTACTAGCGAGTAAAGAGCGAGTGGAAGAGGACCGGGTAAACCGTAGTGAAGCACGCGGAGACACATGATTTTTTTTACCGCAGTTCCTTCCTTGTTAAGGGAAGTACGTCTGCGTTGGAGGGATGGGTGGTACTAAGACCACCACGCCACAATAGGCCTCACCCTATTCTCCGAAGGATCCCGCCACCAAAGGCCTGATCCACCTTTCCACTATAGGGACCCTTCGAGGCGGGGCACAAATCCGCAATCAACTTGGAGGCTCCCGAAATGACAACAAGCTGCCACAAGAACAAGTTATCAATAACAAAGAACAAGATCTAGATATTGACAAGAATACTAGATCAGAGATTTCTCCAAATGAATGGAGAGGAGTTGATGCGCTTGATTCGTGATGACGATGATGATTCTCTCCTCCTTCAATTCCCCCAAAGATGGAAGCCTTCGGGTGGTTGAAGTGGGAGATCTAGAATGGGAGCTCTTGCAAAGGGTCTGAACAATTTTGAATGAATCAAGAGTTCTGCTTGTTGGGGAAGGAGGGATATTTATACCCCTTCCAAAACCAAGCCATTGGAGCTTTCGAAGGCTGGATTATCCGTACCAAGTGGGGGCCGGATTATCCGGCCTGGGGAAAACTCCGACCCAGACTCGGATTATCCGGCACAAAAATAGGCCACGGACAGAAGCTCACGTAGACTTGCCCTTCACACCTTCTTCTGGGGACCGGATTATCCGGCCTAGGGAAAGGCCGGATTATCCGGCTGCTGGAAAAATCCGCCCCAGCCACAGAATATCCGGGGGAAATTCCTCCCCCAGACAGAAGCTTGCGCAGGAGCTCACTTGGGCGATTTCTCTGGGGCCGGATTATCCACCCCAACCAGAGGGCCGGATTGTCCGGTCCAGGGAGAAAATCCGCCCCAGAGCCGGAATTTTCCGGGGGAAAATCCGCCCCCAGACAGAGACTTGCGCAGAGTCATCTTTGCCCAAGGTGGTCTAGCCGGATTATCCGGCCCATGATGGGGGCGGATAATCCGGCCCCAAAAATTCTCAAAACTTCCTGCAACACTTAGTGCACATTAGAATAACCCATGGTATTGTTATCTAACACACAAAACCTGGGAAATCATGAAATGTTCTTTCAATTGGCGTCTGTATTCCTCCTTTAGTAGCCAATGGTAGCCCATCAGCATGTCCTACAGCGTGCCAGGGGCAGATGATTGCCTCGTAGAGCTTCTCGGCAACGGGCCCACTCGTGTTGTTGAGTTTAATCACGACACACTCTCATGTGTGTTCGTTCACCATGGTTGGCGGTTCGACTGCCGCCCCGTTGTTGACGGGCGCGCTGTTGACACCGTTGGTGGGGCCACCATTGGGTGTGCTGCCGTTGGGTGGTCCGGTGCCAGATCCGGGGCCAGCGTTTTCGCGATTGGCGGTGGTGCTGCCTGCATTGATGACTACGCACATGAAGTGGTTGGGGAAGCTGTTGCTCCCGCAACTTTCATATCCAGAGCCGTAGGCTCTGTCTTCAGTGGCCAGGTCACCCAGATCGGATCCGCGACTACTGTCGCTGTCCATGCTCCTAGCTATTGCTGAGGTGTTGAGCTTGCTGAGGGTGCCGATTGGTGGCAGAACCACGATGCTGGAGCAATCGCGGGTGCCGTTGGCTGGTCAGGCATGCGAAGCGTGCCCATATGACCAACCTGGAAGCGGAAGCTCCCAATCGCCAGACTGATTCCATCGCCCACGGACTCGAAAGCCGGGCGAGTGGCCGGCATGTGGACGGTGAAGTCGAACGCGCCGAAGAGCTGGCGAATCTCCGCTGTTGTGGAGTTGTAGATCGCGGTTGATGGGGCCGAAGAAGCCGCGGCATCAGCACTCCCAATTCCCACAGACGGCGCCAATTGACAAGGGTTTAACTCGTCAATGCCCATTGTTATGGGCTTGGGTTTTGGAGAAGGAGGGAGCGCTGGAGGCATCAGTAAGCTAGCAAACAAGCACACATGGACGCAAGGTTTACCCAGGTTCAGGCCTCGTAGAGGTCCCTACTCCTGCTTGTCTGCTCTTGGAATTAATGAAGGAATCGAGGATTACAAGGGTGCTCAGATGCAATCTGGCGAGAGTTGTGGAAACTAGGGTTGCGTGTGTCCTCCTCGCTGCCCCCTCCTAGCCTTTATATAGATAATCTAGGTCTCGGGTAGGAGGTTGAGTCGGTTACAGATTAGGGTTTTCCCTTTAAACTTTCTATCTTAAGCTTCTTCTTGTCTCGCAAGCAATCGAGCATCCGCGGGCCACTCGAATTCTACATTTGGGCCATGGCAACGCCGTGGGATTCTACCGTATCTGGACTGTATATACCGAACTCGAGTACCTGTAGGGTATACCCATGTCAGTGAGTCTTCCGGTAAAATATTGACTTTGGCTTTTGCCCGGTCCAATTCTGAGAATATTTCTTTTCCAGCTTTTATGAAACCAAAAATAGCAGAAAATAGGCAACTGGCACTATGGCATCTTGTTAATAGGTTAGTTCCAGAAAATGTATAAAAATACCTCAAAGTGTGGACAAAACATAAGAAAGTAGATATAAAACAAGCATGGAACATCAAAAATTATAGATACATTTATGACGTATTAGTACCGTCGGGTAATCGTTTGTTTACAAAGTTGTCTATGTTAGCATGACCTAAAAAATATTGTTCTTACTAAACGGTGTATCACTTCATGTGCAGCTAGATGATGCATTTCTTAGGAGCGCAACCGATGGATGCATTGGTGGTTGTTTGCTCCTTCTTTCGGTGTGGAGCTGGGAATGCTTCCCAATTAGACGGCCGAGATTGTTGAGCTACAACCCTTATGTTGATGAAGGCAACAACCTCCTGCTCCCCACGTGGGCTTACAAGTGGGATATGGTCTCCGATCCCCCCCAACCGACCCTGTGGCGGCCTACAGGAGGTAAACCAATGAGTTTGACACGATAACCATGGATCAGGTAATTTTCCAGGGTGCGGTCAATTCTATGTTATGAATGTGTAATCTTTGAACTTGACATGAGTGTGGTATGTTGCAGGTGACCTGGGAGCCATACGGTCCAAGGGAAAACTTTGGTGTCCTGGACAACTATGCGCTTAACCCGAAGTGCACGGAAAATCCCGTCTATGGCTAATGCGTTACCCCATGGCATGCATGTGGGCGGTTGAGCATCACCAGCAACAGTGTGTCATGACCTAGTTTGGGTTATTTCAGGTGAACCCGCCTGAGTGGAAGGACACGAACATAGGGATCCATGGGTAAGATATCAACCGCCTTCATCTGTGATGTAATATCTTTTGACAAATAACGCTTTACGACTTCTTGTTGTGCAGCTTGGACAGGAAGAAGCAGAGGAAGGAGATGGATTGGGACAAGCTTCATAGGAAGCACGTTGACAAATTCAAGAGGTGTGTGATTAAGGCTAAGAAAGCAAAAGGAACACAGGAAACGAAGTTCAGTCAGGATGCTTTCAACAACTACATCACCTAGTTTCATGACAACACGGGAGTGTAGATATACCCACGAGCATTCCGCTCAGAAATCTTGGAGGAGCCATTGCTATTCGACGAGCTTGCAACTGAACAATACAACAAGATGGTCAGAGAAGGGAGACAAGCCGAGAAGGACTTGCTCTTGCCCAGGAGTGAGACTTGGGAAAATGTTAATTACACTAATTCTAGCTTTGATTAAAGATAGAGGCGTGAAAGAGAAAGGTGGGAGGGCCTAGAGGGAGGAGAACGCTCGGAAGTATGTTACCTACAAATGCACACTCCCATTCCACAGTAGAGCACTCTGCACATACTCTCCGCGGAGGGAATTTGAACGGAAATAACTCAAAAAATAAACAAATTGATGTGGACTTGCTCTTGCCCAGGAAAGTGCGGCACCACGAGCGGTGGTGCCGCACATGTGTAGCGTGTTGGTCCCTGGCGCCGCACAAGCACACAGGGCAAGGTTGGGCTGCCCTCCAGGAAAGTGCAGTGCCGTAGAGCGTGGCGCCGCACGTGCGCAAAGCCATGGACCATGGCGCCGCACTTTGGGAGAAAAATAGACAGAAGCTTCTATCTATTTTTCTCCTAAAGTGCGACGCCATGGTCGGTGGCACCACACGTGCAACGCCATGGGTTGTGGCGCTGCACAAGCGCAACGCCATGGCTTTTGGCGTCGCACTTCGGATGCGAAATAGACAGAACCTTCTATCTATTTTCTCTCGAAGTGCGGCGCCCACCTCTGTGGCGCCACACGTGCAACGCTATGGCTTGTGGTGCCGCACATGCGCAACGTCGTGCTCCGTGGTGCCGCACATTCCCGTGACACTTCACACACACACATTGTTCTGTGTGTTTCGCGGGAAATTTAATGATAGATAAGGACAACACATATGCAAACTTACACGACATACTCGATCTTACACATAGTCATAGTTCACGACATACTCAATCTTACACATAGTCATAGTTCACTACACACTCAAACTTACACATAGTCATAGTTCACGACATACTCAAAGTTCACACATAGTTCACGACATACTCAAAGTTCACACAAGCAAGAGTTCATAGAAGTCTCTTTCTCCTTCTCACAACCATGATAGACCTTGCTCTATTTTGTCAAGCAAGGTCCTTTCCCCTTTGCCTCCCTCTTCATCCCTTCTTCCTTTGCTTCCTCTTTTTCCCTAAGGTCACGGGCCAATTGAACCACCGAGTCAAAGTATGCTCTACTCTCCAATGTCTTTTTCTTCTCTTCTTCTTGCGCTCTCTCTTCGCTTATGAGATGAGCCTCATTTTCCAACCTCTCAAAATGAAGATTATTTTCCCTTTCCTTCCTTATGGCAGACAATTCAAGGTTCTCCATCATTTTGGCCTTAAATGTCCTTAGTCATTCCTCTTCGGCCTCTTTAAGATTTCTCCTCTCGCGCCTTTGCATCGCGACCCACTCAAGACTCATGCGCAACTTGTCCTCCCTCCTCGCCTCTTCCGCCTCTTTTTCATTCCTCTCATGCTCGGCTCTCTCCTTTTCCTTCACCCTCCTAATAGCCTCCTCCCACACACCACGCATCTCATCATCATTGGGTTGCATAGCCATACCTATAATAAAAATTGCAAGTAAGAAATAGTAATAACAAGTAAGCAATATTAATAACAAGCAAGCATATAATGGAGAAACATACGAGTCTCATCATCATTGGCCTCCCCCCACACCCTTCCCCTTATTGGGTTGCGTAGCCATACCTATAAGAAAAAATTAGTGATAGCAAGTAAGTGTCGTCGGATTGATGACAAGTACGCCATGAGGGGGTCCTCGAGGCGTGCGGAAGAGAGGGGTGTGAGACGTACAGTGTTTCGGGACAGTGAGCACACAAGTTTACCCAGGTTCGAATCCGTCGGCTTTGGACGGATCCTACTCCTGCTAGCAATCCAGTAATACGACAGAGCCGGAATATGGGTTACAAGGGTTTCGCCTGCGCGAGTTGAGGGTCTAAAGTATTGGGTTCCCTAAAGGCTCTCCCTAGGATGGCTTATATAGATATTTGGCCTAGGGTTAATAGGAGAGATCTATCTGGCTACGACTAAGAGTCGATTACAGAGTACATCTTGAACTACAAGTAACATTATGGGCCTAAGTCGGTAAGTCTTCTAGGCCTTCCCGTAGCCGGATTGGACTCCGTCACCTTGGAGGGGTCATCATCCTTCAACGACGCTTTCTTTGTCTCTTCTGATGCCTTAAACTCCGGATTTGGCTTGGTAACCTCCTTCTTCGTTGCGGGCATCTCGGACGGATCTATGCTCTTCTTGATCTCCTGGTACTCCTGGGCATGCAGCACGGCTTCAGCAAAGGCGGCATTTCCATCCTCGCACTCTCGCGCTTTCTTCGGGTCTCCCTTGATGGTGATCACGCCGTTGGGACCTGGAATTTTCATCATATTGTAAATGTAACACAGACGAGCCATAAAAGCCCAGTAAGTCGGACGTCCGAATATAGCGTGGTACGCGCTCTTGAACGGGACCACCTCGAAGGAAAGTGCCTCCGTCCGATAATTCTTTGGAGTTCCAAAGGTAACATCCAAAGTGATCTCTCCCAGGGAATTAGCTTGTCTTCCTGGGATAACTCCGTGAAAAATCACAGAGCTATGGTTTAGCTGGGTCTCCAAGATCATCATCCGGCGTAGCGTTTCGACATAGAGAATATTGATGCTGCTACCACCGTCCATGAGGGTCTTAGAGAAACCATAACCGTCAATAAGTGGATTGACGATTAAGGCGTATTTTCCTCGCCTGTGTAACTTAGGCGGATGATCATCGTGGTCAAACGTGATTGCCACTTCCGACCAGTCCAGATACTGGGAAACAGCCAGAACTGTTGTATTGAGCTCGTGTAGAACTGCTTTCTTGACCTTTGCTGGTTGAGATCCGAGGAAGGTGACATAAGTGTCCTTCTTGGTGGGAAAAGTCTTCTTTCCTTCTGACATGGATCGGATTTGAAGCATCAGCTTCCTCCATGTCAGAATCTTCCTTGGTCTCTTTGTCTTTTTCGGTATTTTTCTTTCCCTTCTTCCACTTAGCTTTGTAGCCCGCAGTGTCATCTCTTTTGATGTCGTCATTGAAACGACATTCAGCGTTGGTGTGGACGAGCCCCCATTGGCGTCTAGGTGATGCACACATGGGTTATTGGCAATGTCGGCCCAAGGGTAGGTTTTGCCTGGTTGTTGTTCTCCTCTACCTTGGACCCTTGATGTCCCACGGCCATGCCCGCGGCCTCCGCCACGTCCTCCTCGTCTCTAGACCCGGACACAGTAGTAACTACCGCTGTTTCCACGTTGGGTTTTTCTTCCGAGGTGTTTTTGCGCTTCTGAGCTTGTTGCTTTGGTTGTTTTGCCGACTGAGGCACAACTAGGGCATGGAGTAGTCCTTATGCATCATCGTCATCATCTGCATACTTGCTCGTTGTTTCTATCATCTCTCCCAAATCGGTAACCTTGTCACACTTCAAGCGATGGCGTAGTAAACCAATAGGGAGACCTGCAATGAAAGCTTCAATCGCAGTTTGATCATTTACTCCTTTGCAGGAGTTCTTGGTGTCGATCCATCGTCCGAGGTAATCCCGGCAAGTTTCTCTGGCTTTCTGGGTGCAACGCTGTAGGTCTCCAACCGTACAGGGCCTCCGATACGTGCCTTCGAAATTCCGAAAGAAAGCGCTTTGTAAAACATACCAGTTATGGATGGTGTTTGCCGGAAGTTCATTGAGCCATGATCGTGCCGTCTTCCGCAACATAAGTGGGAGATATCGGGTTGCGACCAGGCTGTTTCCGCCTTTGGCGATGCAGCAAGCTTGGAAGAAATCCTGTAACCAGGTGTCTGGCCGAGCAATGCCGTCGTAGGCTTGGATATGTCTTGAGATAGCAAATCCTTCCGGGAATTTTGTAGCTCTGATGCATGGACCGAAGCACTTTGGGCCCACGTACATGTCATCGTTTTCATAGTGTCGAGCCTCTATGTTAGAGTTGATCATGTGTCTTGCGTCACTCGGGGATAGATATCGTCACGAATGCCGGCTGTGGCTGCGGTGCTGTGGAGCCAGACTTCGGCCTCTGCCCCCGCCTCCTCCACCATGTCGTCCTCCTTGCCCTCCATGGGAGCCGTTGTGATGACTGTGTGGTGGAGAGGGTGGAGCAGCTTGACTTCGACGAGCCCCCTGCCGGCTTGTACCGGCATGGTTTCCGTCGTTTCTTCGTCCATTGTTCCCACCATGGTGAGGCTCAGCCGGACGGTTCTCATGTCTAGGAGGTGGCATTCTCTGACGATCCTCCTCCCGACGTTTCTCTTTATCTTCTCCCCTTTGATCCTTAGATTCTCGTCGGGGAGGGTTCGTCGGATTCAGGGCAGCGATGGCGTCTTTCTCGGTCGCTGGGGCGACGTTGCTCCAGTTACGCGAAGTTTTTTGATGTTGTCCTGAAGATCCGGTTCTTGAATAGTTGTCTTCCCTGCGTTCGGGGTCATGATACTGCGCCCGGACGTAATGGGATCTTACGCCAGCCCATGCCGGATCTGTGCGACACTGGTCGGAATCTGAGACCAGTTTTTGACTTCCGGACAGGGTGACCTTTTGCTGCTCCAGTCCCTTGTTGAGTAGCTTGATACCCGAACGGATCTCCTCTAGTCCTGGATTAGCCGATAGAATTTCTCGGGCTGCCACGGTATTTTGTACTGGTGTTGGGTATACCCAATCTCCGTTGCTATCTTTCCGTGGCTTCCCCATCTCATCTCCAAAAAGGACGGCACGAACACGTAGGAATTGGTTGTCATCTATGTGACGCTTCCGTGTCTTCTGATGCAGACGAGACATGTACTCCTTGTTCGACATGCGTTTCTTCTCCACCTCGATGTTTTTGGATTCATCGAGGAGTTGTTGACGACGCGCTTCTAGGGCTTGCGCCCTTTCATCCAGCTCATCTGCAGTAAGTTCTGCAGCTGTAGGGATAGGTGTGGTTAATGCGGCATCGATGAGTTTACGCACACCTTCAGTGATCACGTGTCCATCCATCGATGTTTCTTTTTTCAGCTCGTCTGGGATAAGTGCTCCATCCGAGTCTTCTTCGTATTCCTCAGCAATCACCTCCTCTACCAGAGGGTCTTTTGCTGGGGTCTTGTTTTTCTTGTTCTTCTTCTTTGCCTTCTTGGCAGCGCCGGTAGCAAAGACGGCTCTGGGTCCGTTTCCCGGAGTCAAGCTCTGATCGGTACTTTCAGACATCTAGCCCTCGGGATTATCTCCGATGTCCATGTCATCCTGCGTTTTGGGAGAGTGTTCCCCGGATCCTTCATCCATGGCTTCTCCTTCTTCTGCAGCTTTGGAGTTATACTCCTCTTCATATTCCGCGGAGAACTTTCAGAAATCTGCTGACATCATCGACTCATCCGAGGATGCGGGTACGTCGGCGTTTGTTCCGATTGCCTCCAGCACCGAGTCGGTGTTTTCTCCAGCATCGGCAGAGCCGGATCCGGATCCCACGTACCCGACGAAGTGCGACGCGTGCTTCCTGAGGTACCTGCGGCTTTCGTGATCAGCCATATCGAAACTTTTGATGGTCTCGAGGATTGCATCTGCGCTTTCGCCTTGCAGTATCATACGTTGTAGTGTGTACCTTAGGAAAGGCCTGTCTGTTCCGGCATCATCAGAGCCGGAATCAGTGTCGTTGACATGCTCCTCCTGATTTCGTCTTCCACGGGTGGGTTGATCTGGGATTCGGCTCCTTCGAGGAGATCCACTCCAGATTCGACGTTGACCACTAGGTCTTCTTCAGGTTCGGGTTTCTCCACTATCTCCGCAACTGGTGCGGGCTGGGTGGGATTAGGGTTTTCTGAGATCCGGAACTCTGCCGCCTCCACGGACAAAGGGGACCCAAAAAATTCTTTTGCCTCTATCATCACCGCTGGGGTGGGTTGGGCAGGTTCAGCGAAACCGATGTAAACATCGATCTCACCAAAAGACATGATTGTGTAGGAAGTCACGGCCTCCTTTGCCGGAATCCAAGTCTCGTCGAGAACGATGAGAGGGACGTCGCTGGCGTAGAGGATGCGACCGATAGCGATAGTCTCGCCGATTCCGATTCTTGCAGATTCCGCTCGGAACGCAGATCCGTAGCTCACTTTCCCCACGGTGGGCGCCAACTGTCGTCGGATTGATGACAAGTACGCCATGAGGGGGTCCTCGAGGCGTGCGGAAGAGAGGGGTGTGAGACGTACGGTGTTCCGGTACGGTGAGCACACAAGTTTACCCAGGTTCGAATCCGCCGGCTTTGGATGGATCCTACTCCTACTAGCAATCCAGTAATACGGCAGAGCCAGAATATGGGTTACAAGAGTTTCACCTGCGCGAGTTGAGGGTCTAAAGTATTGGGTGCCCTAAAGGCTCTCCCTAGGACGGCTTATATAGATATCCGGCCTAGGGTTTATAGGAGAGATCTATCCGGCTACGACTAAGAGTCGGTTACAGAGTACATCTTGAACTACAAGTAACATTATGGGCCTAAGTTGGTAAGTCTTCTGGGCCTTCCCGTAGCCGGATTGGACTCCGTCTTTTCTCCCTGACTGGGCCGCCCGTGAAGCAAAGCTCTAACCCGAAGTGGGCCACCCTGGTCAATGAGGAACTGTGAGGATACCCGGGAAGTATATCCCCAACAGTAAGCAATAGTAATAACAAGTAAGAAATAGTAGCATATAATGGAGAAACATACGAAATGCCAAGTAACCTATCATACTAGCCATACCTATGAGCATACGGATTTGGTCCTGCCAAATAACATATCATACTGGCCGGATTTGGTCCATGCCCTCTTCCTCTTCTAAGCCCAGGTGATCGACCTCTTTGTTGCCTAGGAGCTTCTTGCCTAGGAACATGTTGGCTAGTTCTCGGTTGGCTTGGTACTTGTTGGCTACCACTTGGTTTGCTAGGGACTTGTTGGCTATTTCTCCTTTGACTTGGTGCTTGTTGGCTATTTCTCCTTTGGCTTGGCACTTGTTGGCTATTTCTCCTTTGTCTTGGGACTTGTTGGCTATTTATCCTTTGGCTTGGTACTTGTTGGCTACGGCTAGGGACTTGTTGGCTACCACTCGGTTGGCTAGGGACATGTTGGATTCCACTCGATTGGCTTCTACTTACTCCATTTCCTTTTGCTCTCTTCCTTTGGGTACACTTTCTTGGATTATGCCCTTCAGCATTGCATGTTCCACACCGCCCTCTCTCACGAGGCTCTTGGAATTGGTTGTTGCCCGTTTCTCGGCCACCACAACTTCCCCATTCGTCCATGTCACTCCTAAAGCGCTTTGTCTTGCGCCTTCCACGTTTAATGACCTTCCATTCCTGATCGGGCCATACTTGGATTCCATGGTACTCTGGCCACTGAGATTGGTCCAGGTATGGGTGAAATCTAGGAGCCCATGTCTTCTTAGTAGTCTCGATTGAGAATTCTGAATCTCTCACTATGAGAGGATTATTCCAATCCACATGTCGCCTTCAAGCTACCGTTACCAAGTGCGAGCAAGAAATATGAAGCAACAATGGCATGCCACAAGTGCACTCACAAGTATTGAGCGAGACCTTGAACGCTCGACCTATGTGTTGGACACCATCAGCTGTGGTTCCTCCTGGCTCCGTAACCTGGTAAATTAGCTCGTCATTATCAAATTCCGTGACAACTTGGGAGTCCGCTTTCTTTGACTGAAATTGCATCCAATCATCAACCTTCGGTGGGAACTTGTATTTATGCTTATCCTTCTAGTCTCCCGCAATCTGCCTATCCGTTTCAGCTGAGTATTTTATAAAATACTCATTCAACTTGTCGAATGAATATTGGACTATTGACGTGACGGGCAATGCACGGACACCTTTGGCTAACTTGTTGAAGCATTCTGCCATATTGCTTGTCATTTAACCGTACCTCCGACCACCGTCATCGAAAGCTCGTGCCCACTTTCCCATATCTCCAATGTTCCCAATGAGAAACTCTTTGCCCCCGCATTGAGTTCTTTGTTATGGAACAATTTGTTGTACAAGTTTGAGAAACGGTTGACGAGGGTTTAACTCGGCAATGCCCATTGTTATGGACTTGGGTTTTGGAGAAGGAGGGAGCGTTGGAGACATCTATCGGCTAGCAAACAAGCACACAGGGGAGAAAGGATTTACCCAGGTTCAGGCCTCGTAGAGGTCCCTACTCCTGCTTGTCTGCTCGTGGAATTATCGAAGGAGTCGAAAGTTACAATGGTGCGCAGATGCAATCTGGCAAGGGTTGTGGAAACTAGGGTTGCGTGTGTCCTCCTCGCCGCCCCCTCCTAGCCTTTATATAGATAGGCTAGGTCTCGGGTAGCAGGTCGAGTCGGTTACAAGTTAGGGTTTTCCCCTTCAAACTTTCTATCTTTAGCTTCTTCTTGTCCTTCAAGCAATCGAGAGTCCGTAGGTTACTCGAGTCCCTCCATCCGGCCTTTGGCGACACTGTGGGCCTGTATGTGTTTGGACCGTATATACCAAGCTCGAGTACTTGTAGGGTATACCCATGTCAGTAGCCCCCGAGTGTCCAGTGGAATCGCAGATTCGACTAGGGACTTTTTGAAGCCTTCGAGTGCCTAAATGAGTACATTTCGATTGCTTTTATTTGTGTCATAGGGATTGTTGATATACGTGCCTGATATAACCGAAGTATCGGTATCAGTTAACCACCTTAGGGTGAAACAACGCAATCTACTCAAATTCGAGTTCCTGGACTCGAATCTAGAAAAGTGCTGGTGTAATTCGACTCAGGCCGCGGAGGTCTTACAGGAGTCGAATTCCAGTTATATGGATGTGAGCACTTGACGCGTCCGTCAAGGCATGTTCATCGTGCCTATAGGCACGGGTATGTTTCTGGTAGTGCGCAGTTAAATGCGTTGCCAGGCCTTATTCAGGTCTTACCTTCACGCTGTAGGCGCCACATCCGAATTTTATCATCGCGGAGACGATTCGGGTAACCCAGGAGACGCAGTCTCTTTGTAGGGGGAAAATTATGAGGCGGTGTCGCCATGAGTTTTGAGTGTGGATGTTATCAACACACAGTTTTTTGTACAAATAATCATAGGGTGCGCGACCAGCACTCCCTATGGGAGTAGCCCCGAGTGCCTGGTTGAGTCGAAGACTCAGGCAGGGACTAAAGAATTTTTGCGACTGCTGTCTTCTTTTGCTTGCTTGTTTCAGTCGATGACTTAGGCTGGTACTAAAACAATTTTGCGACTGCTGTCGTCTTTTGCCTGCTTGTTTCAGTCAATGACTCAGGCAGGTACTAAAATACTTTTGCGACTATTGTCGTCTTTTGCCTGCTTGTTTCCGGCGCTCCCTATGGGAGTAACACATGTCCATAATCGAAATGTGTTTCGAGTGGTTGAGTTTGCTTTTGTGATTGTCCATGTTCCTGCAACAAGAAAAAGAAAAGTCATAGGGTGCGTGGCCAGCGCTCCCTATGGGAGTAGCCCCCGAGTGCTTGGTGGAGTCAAAGACTCCAGCAAGGACTAAAAATAGTCGAAGTTTTCCACTGCATAGCCTTGGTGAAGTTAGTGCTGACGCTTGTATGACCTTAGTTGCCCGCGTGAGCGATTTTGACGGGACGTGACGATTGGTGGGTCCCACTTTCTGACTTTGATTTGACTGGGCGTGCGTAATCTTATTTTTAACTATGCCTCCTCGATTTCCGCACGTAATGGTAGAAGTGGGGGGACGATTCGCGCTTCCTCTTCTCCACGTGTCCAACGCGATGCGTTCCACGCGTCCAATAGGGTTTTTGTCAGCCCTTGGATTGCATCTCCCAGGGGTTAAGTAGTGGTAATTTCCCATCTGCGCTCTTTCTTCCTTGCTGCCATCGCCATTGCTGTTGCTTCTCTGCTTTCCCCTGCGTCCATCTTCTCCACGACGCTGGACCAGCTCCGTTCGTTCCCGAGCTACTTCCTTCGCTCACATCGCCGCCGCACAATGGGGAAGAAGAAGGGAGGCGCTGTCGTTGATTCCATGGCCACCGTTGCTGTGGCGAAGAAGAAAGGTGGCTCCTTTGCTGCAGGCACCAGCACCGCCGCCGGCGGGAAGAAGAAGGTCGCGGGCACCCGTGTGACCAATGGCGCATGGCGCCCCTCTATCATCAAGGCGTCGGATCTCCGTCTTCTTCGCCAAGATGGAGTTATCTCTGCGGCAGTCGCCGATGCGCGCGTCCCCAGCGGTGAGACCATTCCTGCTCCTCCCACTGGTTTTCGAGTGATGTTTCTTGCATTCATCATTCGTGGTCTTTCCTTGCCTCTTCACCCCTTTCTTCGGGGTCTTCTTTGTTTCTATGGGCTCCAGCTCCATCAGCTGTCCCCAAATTCGCTCCTCCACATCACTTGTTTCATCACTCTCTGCGAGTGCTGGCTCGGAATCGATCCACACTTTGGTCTTTTCAAGCGCATCTTTAAATTGAAGTGTCAGTCCACATCTGGCTCTTTAGTTTATGACGTAGGTGGTTGCGAAATCCACGTCGACCCATCCGCCACCTACTTCGATATCAAGCTTACCAAGTCCGTCCAGGGATGGAGGGACAAATGGTTCTATGTTCGTGACCAGAAGGCCAAGGACGAGCACTTTGGACTCGCGCCTTTCGATCCCGCGACTCCCTGTAAGAAGATGCGTTCTTGGAAGAACGTGATCATGCCTTCCGAACTCGCAGAGACAGACGTGCTATATCAGCACGTCTGCGACCTCGAGAGTCGCATAGGCGCAGAAGAGGGAGGCTGCGCCCTTGTCAGGACTTGGTTACGTCGTCGCGTCTAGCCTCTCCAGGCCAGGGTCCATCCCATGTTTCAATGGGGTGGCGCTGATGATGCCACTCGCGTGTCTGCTGATGGCATGTCTGCGAGTGAGGTAGATAAGAGGGTGCGACTGGTCACGAAGTACACCCTCAAGGATGTGCTTCCGAACGAGCCAGTCGTTCCTCCTTTCGATGCTTCGAATCCCCCTCCTGAGGTACAGTTGTGCTACGTAGTAGCTTATTTTCTCGATTGCGTTTTCTATTGCTTATCTGTTATGTTTGCTGATCTTTACTGTTTGCATGCAGGAGTGGGCGGTGTCGCCTTGTATGCCTCCCCTCCCTGAGGGGATTATTCCTCGTGAAGCTTTGGAAGAGGACGAGTCTGAGTCGACTGTCCCTTTCGATGTGGAAGAGGAAGCCCCTGAGTCCGAGAGCTTGGATACTCGCAAGCATTCGCGTAGCAGGGATTCCGACGCGTCGACTCCTTCAACTCTAGGAGGCACGGCTGTTGGCGCGGAGTCGCCAATTCCCGCTATTCCTGTGAGGGCTGTGGCACCGTCTTCTCGCAAGAAGATGCGATTGCCCAAGGAGTCTTCGTCGGAGTCGGCGGAGGCCACGTTTGATCTTGACAAATTTGACTGGTAATTTTGTTAGTGCATTCATTCTTCTCTGTTTTCTTCTTGCTGGCTTTGCCCTAGAGTTTGCCCTTTCTGAGTGCGGATTTTGTCTTGCAGTCAAGAGGCGTCGTCATCTTCTGGCGACGTTGAATTTTTGAAGGAATCGGGAGTCACGACTTCAAGGGCCAAGGTAGAGGTCGAGCGTGCTCCTTCTCCGGTGGCGGCCCACTCAGGGCACAATTCTTCGAGCTCTCCTCACGTAGGGGAGCATCGAGTAGTTGCTCGGATGACGGTTCAGCAAACTTCTTCGGAGTCGCTGGAGGACCATGTAAGTATAGCTTTCCTTCTTTTTTAATGTGGTAGTCAATCGCCTTTTGTTGCCCTCTTTGATTCCTTGCTTTGTGCAACAGCTCCTTGTAAGGGAGGCCGCGCAAGTGGCGGAGCAGGTGATGGCGATGGGTCGCCAGCATGCAATGCTGGAGACGCGTCATCGCGTTGTCGAAAGTGAGTGTTCTATACTTATCCTTTTCGTCTTCTCTCTGTTTTGGTATAATCGACTAACAGCCAATTATTGACTGCTATGTAGCTGAGCATAACGCTTTACTGCGCGATGTCGCCACGTTGGAGAAGACACTAGCCGCAGCTATGAAGGGGCGCGACGAGGCAATCGCGGCTCGTGATGAAGCCCAGAAGCGCGAAGAGGATCTGCGCGCCTCCTTTGCGGCCAGGGAGAAGTTGTTCGAAGAGCAACTATTCTCAGTCGCCAAGGCCCTCTCAGGTACCTTTACTGGTAGATATTTTATTGATGTTCTTCTCTTCCTCTATAGTGCCGATGGCACTAGAAGTTTGATCCATGTGTGTATTTTGGTGTAGATGCTGGCGGCTTGAGTTTTGATCCACAAGCCCTTTGTCGCGATGACGCTCTGGCGGGCACGGTATCTGCAGTCGAGGATCGTAGCGCTGCTGTCCAAAATACGCTGTCCAAGGCTAGGGCCACCCTGAGTCGCCTCCGGGAGGAGCTGATGCCGAAGGCGGAGCTGGTCGACAATGTGGAGGAGCTGGTGGAGTCGCTCGCTGGGGGTGTGCCTGCCACGTACAAGAACTCCCTCCGCGCAGCTGGCGCGACCATGTCGCTTGCCATGGTGCAAGCCCACGGAGTCGAAGTAGATCCTTCTGCGGTGTCGAAGACGATGCCTGTTGGCGCGGATGGTCAGCAGGTAGTATTCGCTCCTTTTGTGAGTGCCTGTGCCAAATATGGCCATTCCTTGATAAACACTATTGCCAAGTATTCGGAGGAGCTCAATCGTGCAAAGAAGGCGGCGAAAACTTCGGCCTCAGGGGCCGGTGGAAAGTCAGTGGCATCTGATACTGCCACGGACTTGATGAAGCCCCCGAGGTCATCGAAGTCGAAGAAGCCAGCTGCCTCATAGTTAGTTTCTTTGTAATAGTTGATGAATTGCTCTTTTGATTGGAGAACATGCCTGTTGGCGAATGTGTTTGTAGATACTTTTATGCTGATCCTGAATGCATCTGTTACTTTTGACTTTTGGGTTGGTCGCCTTATTTGCCTCTGGCTTGATTTTTGGTAGGGTAGTCAAGTGGTCTTGTGGGGGGAACCCCGGACTCGCCATCTCTTGAGGATACAATGGCACCACCATGCTCCAGGGTAGAGGAGCTTTTCTTGCTTTCGCGACTTCGTGATCGCGTTAAGCAACTGGAGCGTGAGTTGCCCGTGATCCGCGGTAGCGCGGACGTGTGGAAGTCAAAGGCTGAAAAAGGCGCCGCCCGCGAGCAATATCTGCTTGGCGAGGTGACGCAGCTGGGCGACCAGTTTAAGCGTTAGTTTGCTCATCCTCGTATTTTCCTTTGTAGTTAATCGCAATGGTACGTTGTACTCATGTTGTTGATGCTGCTTCGTGTAGTTGTTAGTGCACGCCATCCGCAGGAGGAGAGGGATAGGATTGCCATCCGTCTTCATGATCTCACCCAGGAGCAACTGCAAGAGAGTGGATACTTCTGGGTAGATCATGATCGTGTGACTGTGTTGGCGACCCTGCAGGATCGCGCCTCGCGAGTGCTGCTCTTTCTGAAGAAGTCGCAGTCGTGTTTGAAGAACATCTATCGGGCGATGTTCCCGCTGGATGATACTCCATCAAGCCTGCTGGCTCTCCTGACCAAATTTCAAGATATGTCCGCGGTTTGCGAGTGCGTGAGGCAGCAGTTGGTGGCTGGTGCCAAGGCTGCCCTTTCCATGGTGCCAAGGATTTTCCTTAATTCTATGCTGTAGCAGCGAAATATCATGCACAAAATTTCCTCTCCACTTCGCAAAAGATGGAGACTCATGCCTAAAAATCATCCCATTTCTCAGTAGCCAAATATGCCAGCAAGCCGTAATTAATACTTCCATAAAGAAAGGGTGCCCAAAGCTTCTCTTGGCCACCGCAATCACCGTCTGAAGATCATCATGCGATTGCCAATCAATCTGAAGATAGTTTCAAATACGTGCACTAAAATTACACTAGAAAAAAAGATGAATACGGTCCTAGTAAGCATGCACCAGACACAACACACAATGTGTATCATTGGTCACATTCCAATCTCGATGCTGTAATAAATCTCTAGTATTCAATCTATCAGACAGAAGCAGCCAAGCAAAAACCTTCGTTTTCATAACACAACTTGATTTCCATAACCACCTGTATACCGCTGGCGTTTGAATATGGGCATGTATATGTTTCTAAAAACTGGCTGGAGTATAAGAATCCCCAGCAATAAGACCAAACATCAGATTGTGCTGACGAGGGTTCGAATTCAATAAATTCTTGAGCTGTTCAAGTTCCTAGTAGGCAGGCTATGACAAAGGTAGATAGAAGAGGCTCGTAATATCTGTTCGAGAAAAACTACGGACGCTGACATGTTCTCATTCAGCACGTATGAGAAGAGCCTGGGAAACCTTAATTTTATCGAACGGATGCTATGATTTAAGGACCAATTATTAGACCAAAAGAGAAAAGTATCACCACGGCCAAGAGTCACTGCTGCAACTCCTCGGAAATTATCAACCTGTTTAAGAACATCATGCCACCAAAAAGAGCCACAAAGATTTTCCCTGTGCGGCACCTTATCTGAATAGTACGTATGCCAAACTAACTGAACCCAAGGTATTTCCCGATGGTTATAAAATTTGTCCAAGAACTTAATCAACAACGCCGCATTTTTCTTCTGAAAGTCAACAACACCGAGACCTCCATTTTCTTTCGGTTTGCAAATAATTTCCCAAGCCGCAAGAGACTGCTTTGGCTCATCCGCCTTGTCTCTCCATAAGCACCGGCTTAGAATCATATCAAGCTGATTGGTAAAGCCCTTGGAAAGTTGTAGAGAGCATAAGAAATGAAGTGGCATCGAAGAAAGAGCTGAGTTAATAAGTTGCAACCGAGCACCTTGCGAAAGGAAACTAGAACTTGAGGTGAGTTTTCTCTCCAAGCGACAGACAAGCGGCATTAAATCACTGATAGTGGGTCTAGTCGTACCCAAAGGAAGTCCCAGATAAGTGAAAGACATGCTACCGATGATACAACCAAAATCTTGAGCCAAAACATTCAGTAAATCAACAGGTTCATTCAGGGGGACCATGTGTGATTTATCAAAGTTAATCCTCAAGCCAGTGGACAATGAGAAGTTATTTAACAACTCCTTGAGTGCCCTCAATTGATTCAGATCCGCAGGCATTAGAAGCAGTGTATCATCCGCGTATTGTATAATGGGAAAATCCTCATCATTTGTAATTATTGGCTTAGCAATACAACCTCGATTCTCTAAGTCATTCACCGCAGACCGTAGAAGATCAGACCCAAAAGTATATAACAGGGGTGAAAGTGGGTCACCTTGTTTAACCCCACGTTTACAAACAAATTTCTTACCCGGGATCCCATTTAACAGAACTGTAGATGTGCCCGAAGAAAGAATAGACCTCACCCAGCCAAGCCACTGATCATTGAAACCTTTATGCCTCATAACTTGGATTATAGCTTCATGCTCAATTGCATCGAAAGCCTTTGCAAAATCAAGCTTTAAAATAATAATCGGTTTCTTGGACACTTGACATTGATAGATATATTCAAACGACCAAGCCAAACAGTCTTGAATTGACCTAGATCTCAAGAAACCATATTGATTCTTATGAATGCAATCAAGAATCTTGTTCTGGAGATGATTAGCAGCCAGCTTTGTCAAAAACTTCAAACACACATTGGTTAGAGACATAGGCCGAAATTCATTGACCACTAAAGGAGTTTGCTTTTTTGGAACCAAAGTGATATAAGAGCCATTAATATTTTCCAGATTAAGTTTCCCCTCATAAAAATCAAATGCTAGACGGTAGAAATATTTTTGAATTATGGGCCAGCACCTTTTAAAAAAAATCCCATTGAAACCATCCGGCCCAGGGGCACGATCAGAGGGCATAGCTTTGATCGCCTCATTCATCTCTTTTTCCTCAAAAGGAATCGTTAGCTCTTCTAATCCTTCCACTATCATGAGCATGGCTGATAAATCAAACTGCATAGAAATACCATTAGAGTGGCCCATCCTTTCCTTGTAACTAGTCCACAATAATCCTTCCATTGATTGGTGATCAGAGACAATATTACCATCCCCATCCTGGAGCATGGCAATTGAATTACGTATGAGTCAAAATGTGATATTGTTTAAAACTTACTTAAAATTTTTTAATGCACAACTTTAGGATGCCAACAACTCCACTGACCTACGAACGATCAATGATACAACCCCTAATTTTGATTATTGAGTTGACGCCATGTGTAGCAATTGTTACCGTAATAGGAAAAAGTATTGGTACTCTTAAAGGTTGTGCAAAATGTTGCTAAAAGATCATTCAATGATCCTTGTTGGAAACTACCTTTGAAACTAATAGAGAGTCACACAAAGAGTCTTTAGCATTGTATCGTTACTACTTCACGAATTTTTTTGAAAGGCAATGAATATAATAGTAGTGTTTCAATAGTCTTAATCTATTGATGTGGATGTCAATAAGACACTTCATTGGTATGCTACTTAGTACATGATCTCTCATACTTAATTTTGGTAATATGAAACTTCCTAATGTTCCTTGGCTAGCTAAGAGTTAACTAGAGGAATTAGAATGATTGGTACACTTCTAGTTGTTTATACTTATATCAACTTTGCTTTGATTGTTTTGAGTTAAAAAAATTTGTATAGTACTCTTGGCACTTCTCTAATTTTGATAAGCCTTTCAAATGGAAGAGGTGTTGGACGCATTTCATCTTCTCGTTATTTTAGTTTAAACATTGAGTTCTTTATAGTATTTTTTTGTTTCTTGCTCGAGGACGATCAAGGCTTGATCTTTGGGAAAGTTGATGGCTGTGAAAATAGCCATATTTCTCCGCATTTAAATCGCATTTTAAGTCATAAAAATTGACCAAGAATCTCTCTAGCCTTACTACTAATGACTAATTATTGCAAAGATGTGCAATTCTTGGTTTTAGTTTTGTTGTGCAGGAAATCACACTTGTAAGGCGAAAATGAGCCTCCATAAGGTCGAAAAGGAGCCTCCATAATGTTTAATGACCAACCGTACGGGAAAGCCCCGCCTCTCTCTCTATTGGATCTCGTGTGTTTTGTTCCAAGAAGAACTGCACGCATGAGACACGACACCACCCCGACATGCTGTCACGCTGTTGGAACCCAGTTCTAGAAGGTCTACTTCCGTATCCAGGTTGGATCAGGGAGAACCGAGGTCGTCATCAGGCACCGGACATGTGGAAAACCTCGGAGGTGCTGCCACTTGTGGTACCAGAGTTGTCGAGCAAGAGCCAGGAGGTGACGTGCGAGGAGCAACTCGACCTTGAGGTCGGCTACGAGTACGAGTACATCGTCAACGGTCCCACGAACGGTAAACGCTTTTGGTATACAAGGGTACATTGCTGAAACCTTCTTCCCGTTACTACATTAACTGATAGATAGATCTTGACAGTGGTGTTGCGCTAGCTAGAAAACTTTTTGTTTTCTACTACGAACCCCTTCAAAGCGCGGCGACGGTGTTTGAAGTAGGCGAGAAAGAACCCAGAGGCGTGACAAAGACCGTGTGCAGACAACGATGATCCGCGCCGTAGGATATGGCGTGGTGGAAGCCAAGGACATCAGTGTGCCGGGACAGTGAAGCAGACTGCATGCAGCATCGGCACGACCCAAGGGGTGGCATAGCTGTAGGGCGCGAGTCAGTGTAGTGGCTGGGGGACCACCAGCAACGTACACACCAAGAAAGACGTGTTAGAAGCCGGTAGCATGGACCAACGGTGGCTATATGCACCATGGCATGGACGATGCATAGATCAGAGTCGATGACAGCATTATCGGTGAAGTTCCATACTATGACGATGAAGACGGACCGGCCATGGAGACCACGCTGTCACAACGGTTTGGCCGCTGCTCCGACCTCGACCTCTGCCGATATGCCTGCCACGAGAGCTCCTGTAGCGCAAAGAGACAAACCACCCACTACCCTTGCTTATCGGCTTCCTCCTATGGGCCGAGGTGCGTGGCGAGGAGAGGAGACGGAGGTGGGAGCTACTAGGGTTTCACTCAGCTACCGCCATGAGCACTCGGGCTTGCGTCTATTTCGGCTTCCTATCCGTTGTTACGATGCCTTTGCTTAGCTAAAAATAACTTACTCGCACCAGAAAATCCAAGGGCACAAAACTTAAATATTCATACAAAGTGCACGGGAGTTGAGAGAGGTAAGCTTTATATTTGGTAAAAAAGTTAAATCAATGTCCGATTTGCCTCCGTTTATATTACACAAATGTATAAGCAGGGGCTATACATTATACATAAGTACATTCTCAATACAAAGCTCACCAGTCACCATACTATTACTCCCGTGAAGAAAAACCGGTCGGTGGAGGCAAGAAATCAGGTCTGGACTGTATCTTCCGGAAGATCGTCGCATCTAAACGTGAGCCTTAGTATACTGATCGGTATAACCCAAATCATGCACGTGCCAAGTATCTTCACAATGAGTGGCCCATCACACAGGAAGAGCTCAACAGTAGAAATGATTCCCCAAGCGATCACCAAACACTGCAATGAACAAAGGGGCAACAAGACATCAAGTCGGCTTGCACTTTCGCTTTGAGGTGTAAAACTTGAGAAGAAAAATAAAAATACTAACTGAGGTTAACTTAAAATGACTCCCTCCATCGTATAATATACTCTCTCTATTTTAAAAAGAACGTGAAAGATTTGTCTAAATTTAGATGTATCTAGACTCAATTTAGTACTATAGATATATCTAAATTTAAACAAATTTGTGACATCCTTTTCAGTACGGAGAGAGTAAAATGTTTAGCAAACTGTTTTATCTTGTCAAAACGCTTTCCTTTTTTATACTATGAGACTGAGGGAGTAGATATTAGTTGTTGCGAGAGAGTACAGGAATGTGTTGCACGGGAATTAATTTTAACTTTTTTTTTTGCACGGAACCTAATTGATCATATTAGAACTCGGTTGGTTGATCTTATTTCCAAACTAGGCTTGGACAAGTTCTTTTACACACCGCATCCATCTCTTCTTCTTTTTTGTATCCGATCTAGTTGTATCGAGTTGAGTATGCATCTTACCCTGGTGAGGTGCTTCTCGCAGGGACTAGGCTTTCGCTCGGGGAGAGGCTCGACGAGTGGGACGCCGATCGCCACCCAGGCCTCATGCTCTGCTCGCATCTGCTGCGGCGGCACCATCAGCGGGACGCCGATCGCCACCCTGGCTTCACGCTCCTCATTCATCTGCGGCAACGCACGGTAGGCCGGTGGATACATCAGTATGCCTCGGTTTTGCTTGGGAAGTTGGGAGAGTCGAGGTCTATTCTGGGATCGCGGAACTTTTGTTTTGAAAGACCGATCAGAATCAGAGAGGTACTAGTAGCTACTAGTTATAATGTGTGGGGAAGTACGGCTCCGACCGGGTATCATATTAGAGCATCTCTATGGAGCACTTAAACGTCCAGTCTGTAAATCGCGAGTACAGGTTGTTGTACTCGTGATAAATCGAAGCTCGTGAAATCAACCCGCAAATTTAAATTTTAAAAACTCCGGCGAAAAATTTAACACGCGAATGTACTAGTTCGTCGGCGGATCGAGTAGTTCATATAAAATACATCAAAATCATAAAAAAAACTTAAATAGGGGGGAGAGCTCGCCAGGGACGCCGACGCGTCCAGGTGTGGCCTAATCGAGTTCTCCGTGAAGACCGGAGCTCCGCGCCGGCCATCTAGTCATCGAGGACGACGACCTCCACCTCCATCTCGTGGCGCCTTCGCTTCGAGCAGGCCTGCGACATAGGACCCCTGTTAGTCCAGAGGCACGCCGCTCGGCGCTTGGCCCCGATGGACCGCACTAGCTTCGTGGCCACCTCGTCGGAGCAGGGATGCAAGGACGACCACGGGAGCAGCCGCCGGCCACCACCTCCTCCTCCGCTGCTACGGCCTCCTCCCTGCCCGCATCCGTCGTGCAACATTGACACGGCGAGGGCGCCGTCGTCGATCCGCAACTATCGTGGCCTGATTCGCTCGCTGGAGGAGGTTGGTATGCACGATGGCGGCGGGGGGGGGGGGGGGTAGGGTTTGTTGTGCGGCGGCGGCGTGCGGGTTGGAACCCGTATCCGCCCGCATGCACACTACTTGTAGGGGCTGCGGAGGGTGGTTCAAGGGGGACCGTGAAAAGAATACGGGCTGGGGTCTTTACGGGCTCGGTTAGCTCGGCCTCTCGGCCCACAACCCGTATTCTCACCGGAATTTCACGGGTTTGGCCCTTTTAAGGGCTCCATTAGAGATGCTCTAAGCATGTGCCAATCCTAGGATCGTTCACTGATGGCCCAAAATATATCGAGCTCGTTGAGGAACCCCAAGAGGAAGGTATGATGAGCACAGCAGCAAGTTTTCTCTCAGTTATGAAACCAAGGTTATCGAACCAGTAGGAGCAAAGAAACACCTCTAAGGTATTGTTTCCAACTTGAAATCCTGCATGACACAACCATAGAACTTTGCCCCCAACTTATAGTGAGGTTGTCAATCTCACCGGTTTTACTGAAAACAAAAAATTAAATGTATTGTGTGGAAGATAGTAATAACTTGGAGAAAGTAAACAGAAAATAGTAAACAACTTGTAGATTGATAGTAAAAGAAAGGACCGGGGTCCATAGTTCACTAGTGGTGATTCTCCTTAAGATAGATTACATGTTGGGTGAACAAATTACAGCGGGGCAATTGACAAACATCGAGAAAGCATACATACATATACTAATCATCTTGACTCCTATGAGATTTGATTGGGCATTACAATATTATACATAGACCGTAATCCAACTGCATCTATGACTAATAATCCACCTTCAGGTTATCATCCCAACCCCCTCCAGTATTAAGTTGCAAGCAACAGATAATTGCATTAAGCATTGCGTGTAAAGTAAACAATACGATTGTTCTATGAAAAAAGGATTGTTGTTTTCTCCCTAGTAGCAACAGTACATCTAGTACCTTAGAGATTTCTGTCACTTCCCCAGATTCCTAGAGGTATGAACCCACTATCGAGCATAAATACTCCCTCTTAGAGTTGCTAGCATCTACTCGGTCAAGATATCTACTAACAACGGAGAGCATGCAAGATCACAAATAACAAAGACATGATAGAATCAATAATCCATCTGAAATAGCATCTCAATATCCATCGGATCCCCGCAAACACAACATGTAAGATTACAAATAGATGATCTTGATCATGAACGGAGCTCACAAGATCTAGACATGGCAGCACAAAGGAGAAGAACCAACCATCTAGCTACTACATGGACCCGTAGTCTAGGGATGAACTACTCACACATCACACCGGAGTCTTGCATGGTGATGAAGAAGGCCTCTAGGGTGAATTCTCCCCTCCGGCAGGGTGCCAGGAACAGCTTCAGATGCCTCCCGATATAGGGATAGAGATGACAGCGGCTACAGACTCTTTCATGGAATTTTGATCGGGTACTTAGGGTTTCTATATCGGGGGCATCTTATAGGCGAAAGGGGAGGCCGAGGGGGTGCCCTAGGCGGCCACACCACCCCCTGGCGCGGGCCAGGCCTGGCCGCACGGCCAGGTGGTGTGGGCGGCCCCTGGCCCCTCTCCATCTCGTATTCTAGCTCCATGTCCCCCTTGGTGAAATATTGACTTTGGCTTTTATCCCATCCAATTCCGAGAATATTCATTTTCTGACTTTCCTAGAACCAAAAACAGCAGAAAACAGGCAGCTGGCACTGTGGCATCTTGTTAATAGGTTAGTCCAAGAAAGTATATAAAAATACTCCAAAGTGTGGACAAAACATAAGAAAGTAGATATAAAACAAGCATGGAACATCAAAAATTATAGATATGTTAGCAATGTATCAACATTCCTAAGCTTAACTCATGCTCGTCCTCGAGTAGATAAGTGATAAAACGAAAGAATAATTTTTGAGGTGACAAGCACCATCATAAACTTGATCAAAGTATTTGTAAAACATTGATAGCTGAGATCATAGTACTTCAACATAGCATGAAAGATATAGTTCTAACAATATGACATAGCAACTATGTTGTAACATGAAAAGGCACAAACAAAATATTCATGAATAACAATGCTTTGCAAGACGTTTGTTTGTTTCACATAAAGAAAGCATAATGAGAATGGCATTCAGCTTGTCCCTCATAGAGTAGCAAAACATAAATGCATAGGACACCTTCAAAGTTCATAAGGGTGACTAGATACAAATAGTTTAAGTACAAGCAATATCAAAGTTATGCATCAATCAACAAGTATTGGGACAATGCACATTAAACTAAGAATGACCACTATGCTCTCTCAATAGGTGCATAAAGATAGAAGATGGATACTTAACATAAAAGTAAAAGAAAGGCCTTCATAGAAGGAAGCAGGGATTCAAGTCTCATAAAGAGCTTCCAAAAATTATGGTACTTATTAGCTTTCAGCTCTCATTGCCCCTATCATAAGCATATTTAGGTGATTAAGGTTAAAGTGACACAACTAAGAGGATATGCTTGACAAGTTATAAGTTGAAATATCATGCCCCTTACTTACGAGTACCAAACCTCATGCTACTTAACTTCAGTCACAAGTAAGCTCTTGTCATTGTAAGTACATATGTATCATAGAGAACCGCCAACGGGGTACCCCTTGCACATGATACAAGAGCTATCCCATAATCAAAATGACAAGGCAAGCAGACAATGAGCATCTCAACGATCTTTTTATTTGCTATTTGCATAGGTTTTTATTGAGGATGCTTCATAGAGTGCTCATTATGGTTATGCTACAAGTTTCCACCATGATTAGGCATGGCTTAGGCTAGCGGCCCAGGTGTTTCTCTAACACATACAAACTCCATGATCTTACAAGTTTCCCTTTTATTTCACACCGTCGGGATCCATAAGCAAAAGAATCATGATATCAACGGAATAATAAGTGCAATGTTGAAAGCGTTCCCCATGATACATGGTTCTGCTAATTTCAACTCATAAAGCGCAAGCATATACGCAACAAAGATGGACATAATGGTTCAAGATTATTAAGTGCAAGAAAAATAAAGTGTGCCATCAAGTTCATGAGAGATCTAATCACTAGTTTTCACATAACAAATTTAATTCGGAAGGTAGATAAAAACATGAATATACTTGGAATAGCAAATGATAATAGGTAGGTATGGCGGACTCTTTGGAATAACTTGGTTTTATTTGGAGTTGGATGCATGAGTGGAACTCATACTTGGTATGGAGTCTAGCAAAAGACTGGGAGCGACCAACTAAGAGAGCAATAATGGCCATAATCATGCAAAGTGACAAAACATCATTAATTAAAGCATAAAGTGATATTACAAGTCGAAAACTAAAGGATCATAAAGGCTATGGTGACTTGGGATAGTCATAACATGGTGTGAGCATGCGGCAAGTCAACCCAAATAAAGCATCAAAGGAGAATACCACAATACTATGCTTTAATATGCTAAAACAACGCATGGTTCTTTCAATGCATATTAAACAATCTCAATTGTTTATAACAAGTCATGCTATAGTAAAAATCACTAAGCATAAAGCCAAAACAATATCAAGCATGACATGAAAAAGCATAGGCCATAGTCAAAAAACAAACTCCTTTTTACCACTTAAGCATGAACTTTTCCTACTCTTTTCCAATCCAAACCAACCTATTTGAAAACTAATGTATGAATGAGGGGGTCCAGCCAATTTATTCAAGCAAACTAAGCAAACCAAGCAAACGAAAACCAAAAACAAAAAAAACAAAGACGCTCCAAGAACAACACAACTATGCATGAAACAATAAAAATGAAGTGTTTGGAAGAAACCTGAGATTTTTATTGATGAAGAAGGGGATGCCTTGGGCATCCCCAAGCTTTTACGCTTTTACTTCTTGGATATTTCTTGGGGTGACACGGGGTGGCATCCCCAAGCTTGAGCTTTAGTCCATTCTTCATCTCATTACATCATTCTCTCCTTACACCTAATTTTTTTTCCTTCATACAAAACTTCACACAATCTTTATTAGCAACATTAGTATACTCAAGATAATAAGTCTTTGGGTTCAGTTTCAACACCAATAAAACTTCCATTAAAACACATGCTATTGTAGCACTTCCCTCAAAAATCTCAATTCCCCAAAAAGAACCCAAAAGGAATCAATAAGAAGCAAATGCAAATAATGGCAGAAATCTTCCAAAACAGACCAGCAGGTAGAAACCAATTTTTTTCAAAGACCTTCTGTTGCTCAAATCGAAAAGTGTTGAACTAAAGAAAGTTGGATAACAACCTGGGGCAGAAGAAAAAAATCACAGCTCAAACTGATGTACAGAGATTTTACACGAATTTTTACAGCGAAACACAAAAATCTGTTTCGGGACAGCAACTTTCCCAAGCATTACTTCTCTCTTATTAGAGGTTACTCTTGGCACAAAAAGCAAATAAAAAGGATAAGGAGCGGTTATTACAGAGGTAATAACTCCCGAGACTCATCTAAAACTTTTGGTTTATCTCCCAATAAGTACTTTTATTTAACGTCTTTAAGTTAGGCATAAGAAGCAAGAAAAGCATCAAGTATTCTCAAATGAAGAAGCATCAAGAGAAAATTTTGTTTTCATAGGAGAGGCAAAAGGAATCTTATCTCTCTTCTTAGGGAAGTGTTCTATACCTTTCTTGAGTGGAAATTGATATTTAATGGTGCCTTCTTTCATATCAATAATGGCACCAACAGTTCTAAGAAAAGGTCTTCCCAAAGTGATAGGACAAGAAGCATTGCATTCAACATCCAAAACATAGAAATCAACGGGGACATAGGCATTGTTAACCATAATAAGAACATCATTAATACTCCCCACGAGTTTCGTTAGCATTATCATCAAGTGGGACATTTAAATAACAATCTTCTAATGGTGGAAAATCAAGCATTTCATAAATCTTTCTAGGCATAATAGAAACACTACTATCAAGATCACATAAAGCTTTGAGATCAAAATCATTCACTTCCATATTAATGATGGGTTCCCAACCATCTTCTAATTTCATAGGAATAGAAGCTTTATGTTTCATCTTTTCTTCTTTAATTTTTATGAGAGCATCAATAATGTGTTTTGTAAAGGCCATATTCATAGCACTAACATTAGGACTTTTAGCAAGCTTTTGTAGGAACATAATAACTTCAGAGATGTTGCAACCATCAAGATCAAAATCATAATTATCATCTAAAGTAGTAGAGCTATTGTTTCCCATATTTCGAAGAATTTCAGCATTTTTATTATAAAAGGTTCCATTGGGTTTACTAGCTTCAACATTTGTGGTAGTGATAGTAGAAACACTAATATTTCTAGCAATTTCATCTTCTCTTTCCCACTTAGCATGCAATTTAGCTAATAGTCTAACATTTTCATCAATTCTTACTTGTATGGCATTAGTAGCAGCAAAGGGATTTTCAATAGTTTCAGGTTTAGTAGCCACTTTAATAAAAGAAGATTGTGCTTCAGCCAATCATGTTATATTTCTTTTAGCATTAGAGAGTTTTTCCTCAATATTTTTATTGAAAGCAGTTTGTTTACTAATAAAATCTTTAAGCATGACTTCAAGTTCAGAGGGTGCACTTCTATTATTCTTGTAGGAATTTCCATAAGCATTACCATTATTGGGAGGATATGGCCTATAATTGTTATTACCAAAATTGTTCTTGTAGGCATTGTTGCTAAAATTAGTATTTCTAATGAAGTTCACATCAACTTGCTCTTCTTGAGCAACCAAGGAGGCTAAGGGAACATGATTTGGATCAATATGAGCTTTCCCATTAACAAGCATAGACATAATAACACAAATTTTATCACTCAAGGAAGAGGTCTCTTCAGAAGAATTTACCTTCTTACCTTGTGGAGCTCTCTTAGTGTGCCATTCAGAATAGTTGACCATCATATTATCCAGAAGCTTTGTTGCAGCACCCAAAGTAATGGTCATAAAGGTACCTCCAGCAGCAGAATCCAGTTGATTTCTTGAAGAATAATTCAATCCTGCATAAAAGGTTTGGATAATCATCCAAGCACCAGTCCATGATTGGGACAATTTTTTACCAAAGATTTCATTCTTTTCCAAACTTGAGCAACGTGTTCATTATCAGATTGTTTAAATTTTATTATTTCACTTCTCATAGATATAATCTTAGCAGGAGGATAGTATTTTCCAATGAAAGCATCTTTACATTTAGTCCAAGAATCAATACTATTTCTAGTTAGGGATTGCAACCATTCTTTAGATTTCCTCTCAAAGAGAAAGGAAACAATTTCAGCTTAATAATATCTCCATCTATATCCCTATGCTTTTGCATCTCACAAAGTTCAATAAAGTTATTTAGATGAGCAGTGATACATTACAAATGTATCTATAATTTTTGATGTTACATGCTTGGTTTTATCCACTTTCTTGTGTTTTGTTCCAACTTTGGAGTACTTTTCATATGATTTATTGGACTAACCTATTAACAAGAGCCATAGTGTCAGCTGCCTGTTTTTTGCTGTTTTTGGTTCCAGGAAAGTCAGAAAATGAATATTCTCGGAATTGGACGGGACAAAAGCCAAAGTGCCTATTTTTTCGGATGTCATCAAGTGCCAGAATACGAGACGGAGAGGGGCCAGGGGGCCACCACACCACCTGGCTGTGCGGTCAGGCCTGGCCCGCGCCAGGGGGTGGTGTGGCCGCTCCCGACACCCCCTCGACCTCTCCTTCCGCCTATATATTGCCCTCAGGACGAAAACCCTAAGTGTCCGATCAAAAATCCACGAAAGAGTCTATAGCCGCCGTCATATCCATCCCTAGATCAGGAGGGATCTGAAGCTCTTCCCGGCACCCTGCCGGAGAGGGGAATTCACCCTGGAGGCCTTCTTCATCACCATGCAAGCCTCCAGTGTGATGCGTGAGTAGTTCATCCTTGGACTACAGATCCATGTAGTAGCTAGATGGTTGGTTCTCCTCCTTTGTGCTTTCATGTCTAGATCTTGTGAGCTCCGTTCATGATCAAGATCATCTTTTTGTAATTCTGCATTTTGTGTTTGCGGGGATCCGATGGATATTGAGATGCTATTTCAGATTGATTATTGATTCTATCATGTCTTTGTTATTTGTGATCTTGCATGCTTTTCGTTGTTAGTAGCTATCTTGGCCAAGTAGATGCTAGCAACTCCAAGAGTTAGTATTTATGCTCGATAGTGAGTTCATGCCTCTGGTAATCTGGGGAAGTGACAGAAATCTCTAAGGTACTAGATGTGCTGTTGCTACTAGGGAGAAAACAACAATCCTTTGTTCATACAACAATCGTATTATTTACTTTACACGTAGTTCGTAAAGCAATAATCTGTTGCTTGCAACTTAATACTGGAGGGGGTTCGGATGATAACCAGAAGGTGGATTATTAGTCATAGATGCAGTTGGATGGCATTCTATGTATTATGTTGTAATGCCCAATCAAGTCTCAAAGGAGTCAAGATGATTAGTATATGCATGTATTGCTTTCTCGATGTTTATCAATTGCCCCGCTGTAATTTGTTCACCCAACATGTTATCTATCTTAAGGAGAGCCACCTCTAGTGAACTATGGATCCTGGTCCTCTTTCTTTACATACAATCTATAAACTGTTTACTACTTTGTGTTTACTTTCTGCAAAGTTTTACTTCTTTCCATTCGATACGTTTAATCCTTTGTTTTCCGCAAAACACAGTGAGATTGAAAACCTCATCGCAAGTTGGGGACAAAGTTCCGCGGTTGTGTTGTGCAGGTCTCCACGTTGCTACTAGCACCGGTAGTGCGCCCTGCCAAAGCTTAGCTAGTAACACCTTTGGGGTGTTTCATTGCTCCTACTGGTTCGATTAAACCTTGGTTTCATAACTGAGGGAAACTTGCTGATGTGCTCATCATACCTTCCTCTTGGGGTTCCCAACAAGCTCTACATCAACGCCGCCATCAAGCATTTTTCTGGGCGCCGTGCATTGAGCCATCAAGCAGCAGCATCTTCAGTACCAATTCCAAAAAATTGTTCTCTCATAACAAGATTGAGTAAAGCAAGTTTAATTTCAAAGAAAGTAGCTTCAGGAACAGGTGGAGCAATAGGTGTGCACATGAAATCATTGTTGTTGGTGCTAGTGAAGTCACACAACTTAGTTTTTTCAAGAGTAGTCATTTTTGTGTTTTAATAAAGAAAGCAAACTTGTACAACTAATTTTTTTGTGTTTTTTATAAAGAAACAAGCAAACAAAGCAGAAATAAACTAAGCAAAACAAAAACAACAAAGTTAAGAGATTGGTTATGAGGGACTCACCTTGTGAAGATGTCCTTGACTCCCCGGTAACGGCGCCAGAAAAATAGCTTGATGGCCCAAAATATATCGAGCTCGTTGGGGATCCCCAAGAGGAAGGTATGATGAGCACATCAACAAGTTTTCCCTCAGCTATGAAACCAAGGTTATCGAACCAGTAGGAGCAAGGAAACACCTCCAAGGTGTTGTTTCCAACTTGGAATCCTGCACAACACAACCACGGAACTTTGCCCCCAACTTACAGTGAGGTTGTCAATCTCACCGGTTTTGCTGAAAACAAAGGATTAAACGTATTGTGTGGAAGATAGTAATAGCTTGCAGAAAGTAAACATAAAACAGTAAACAACTTGTAGATTGATAGTAAAAGAAAGGATCGGGGTCAATAGTTCACTAGTGGTGATTCTCCTTAAGATAGATGACATGTTGGGTGAATAAATTATAGTGGGGCAATTGACAAACATCGAGAAAGCATACATGCATATACTAATCATCTTGACTCCTATGAGATTTGATTGGGCATTACAAACATTATACATAGACCGTAATCCAACTGCATCTATGACTAATAATCCACCTTCAGGTTATCATCCGAACCCCCTCCAGTATTAAGTTGCAAGCAACAGATAATTGCATTAAGCATTGCGTGTAAAGTAAACAATACGATTGTTCTATGAACAAAGCATTGTTGTTTTCTCCCTAGTAGCAACAACACATCTAGTACCTTAGAGATTTCTGTCACTTCCCCAGATTCCTAGAGGCATGACTCCACTATCGAGCATAAATACTCCCTCTTGGAGTTGCTAGCATCTACTCGGCCAAGATATCTACTAACAACGGAGAGCATGCAAGATCACAAATAACAAAGACATGATAGAATCAATAATCAATCTAAAATAGCATCTCAATATCCATCGGATCCCTGCAAGCACAACATGCAGAATTACAAAAAGATGATCTTGATCATGAACGGAGCTCACAAGATCTAGACATGAAGGCACAAAGGAGGAGAACCAGCCATCTAGCTACTACATGGATCCGTAGTCCAAGGATGAACTACTCACGCATCACACCGGAGGCTTGCATGGTGATGAAGAAGGCCTCCAGGGTGAATTCCCCTCTCCGACTGGGTGCCGGGAAGAGCTTCAGATCCCTCCCGATCTAGGGATGGAGATGACGGTGGCTATAGACTCTTTTGTGGCATTTTGATCGGGTACTTAGGGTTTTTGTATCGGAGGCATCTTATAGGTGAAAGGGGAGGCCGAGGGGGTGCACTAGGCGGCCACACCACCCCCTGGCGTGGGCCAGGCCTGGCCACGCGGCCAGGTGGTGTGGGCGACCCCTGGCCCCTCTTCGTCTCGTATTTTGGCTCCGTGTCCCCCTCGGTGAAATATTGCCTTTGGCTTTTGTCCCGTCCAATTCCGAGAATATTCATTTTCTGACTTTTCTGGAACCAAAAACAGCAGAAAACAGGCAGCTGGCACTGTGGCATCTTGTTAATAGGTTAGTTCCAGAAAATGTATAAAAATACCTCAAAGTGAAGTGAAACCCAATTTATTGATTCGACACAAGGGAAGCCAAAGAATATTTATAAGCCTTAACAACTGAGTTGTCAATTCAGCTGCACCTAGAAACAATCTTGCTCACAGCAGTTTATCAGTAGCAACAGTTTTGTAGTAGGAATAGTAAAGTAACAGCAGTAGTAAAGTAAATACAGTAGTAACAATAGTAGTAAACAGTAGGATTCAAGTGCGGTAGGCATAGGGATGGATGGACGGGCGTTGCATGGACAAGAAAATTCACATAGCAATCAGAACATAGGGCAATTGCAGATAAATAAGATAAAGCATCCAAGTACTAGATAATCATAGGCATGTGTTCCATATTAGAGTCATACGTGCTCGCAATGAGAACTTGCACAATATCTTTTGTCCTGCCAGCCTGTTTGCAGTGGGGCCTCAAGGGAACTACTGGCAATTAAGGTGCTCCTTTTAATAGAGCACCGGAGCAAAGCATTAACACTCCATGAACACATGTGATCCTCACATCAAAGCCATTCCCTCCGGTTATCCCGACTTCTGTCACTTCGGGGCCTTTGGTTCCGGACAACAATGTGTGTATACAAATTGCAGGTAAGACCATAAACAATACTATCATAATGAATCAATAACATATTCAGATCTGAAATCATGGCACTCGGGCCCTAGTGACAAGCATTAAGCATAACAAGCCGCAGCAAAGTCAAAAAGCACTATTAGTAGATACTAGGCACCATGCCCTAACAATTTGATGCCATTACATGAATGATCTCATCCAATCCCTACCATCCCCATAGCCTACAGCGGGGGATTACTCACTCATAGATGGGGGAAACATGGATGGTCGATGGAGAAGCGATGGTGATGATGATGGCGATGATCTCCTCCAATTCCCCATCCCGGCAGGGTGCCAGAACAAAGTTTCTAGTTTCGAATCATGGAATCTGGTGGTGGCGGCGGAGCGGAACTCCTTTTGGAAAAACGTCGACCCCCCCCCCTGAGTTTTTAGGTCAGAAGGCATCTTATAGGCGAAGAGGGAGACCGAGGGGGTGTCTGGGTTGGCCAGACCACCCCCTAGCGCGGCCAGGCCCAGTCCGCGTGGCCAGGTGGTGTGGCTGGGCCCCAGCCCCACTCCGTCTCATATTCTGGCTCCGGGAATCTTCTGGTGAAATAGGATTTTTGGCATATTTTCCGGGATTTTCCTAATAGTTGATTTTCTACACAAAAACTAGACACCAAAGTAATTCTACTGAAAACAACGTCAGTCCGTGTTAGTTGCATCCAAATCCCCACAAGTTTAGAGGAGAAACAATAGCAAAAGTGTTCAGGAAAGTAGATACATTTTGGACGTATCAACTCCCCCCAAGCTTAGCTTATTGCTTGTCCTCAAGCAATTCAGTTGAAAACTGAGTGCGATAAAAGAAACTTTCACGAACACATTTGCTTCATATGATGTATATATTCTCAGCATGTGATCAACTACTTAGACAATTCATAATAAGGAGTATGTAACTAAGTTTACTTAATGTGCATTGCAAGCTATGAAGAGATTCCAACTGAAAAATAATAAGTAGCATGAAACATAAACATAAGCAACATTACAATGCTCATAACAAGGTATGATAGAGGGGTATCTCGCTTGCCTTTTTATTGTGAATGCTGATGACCCACAAGTATAGGGGGTGTATCGCAGAATTTTCGAGGGAAGTGAAACCCAATTTATTGATTCGACACAAGGGGATCCAAAGAATATTTATAAGCCTTAACAACTGATTTGTCAATTCAGCTGCACCTGGAAACAATCTTGCTCACAGTAGTTTATCAGTAGCAACAGTTTTGTAGTAGGAATAGAAAAGTAATAGCAGTAGTAAAGGTAAAGACAATAGTAAGAATAGCAGTAAGCAGTAGGATTCGAGTGCGGTAGGCATTGATACATTGCAAATGTATCTATAATTTTTGATGTTCCATGCCTGGTTTTATCTACTTTCTTATGTTTTGTCCACACTTTGGAGTACTTTTCATATGATTTCTTGGACTAACCTATTAACAAGATGCCACAGTGTCAGTTGCCTATTTTCTGCTGTTTTTGGTTCCAGGAAAGTCAGAACATTAATATTCTCGGAATTGGACCAGACAAAAGCCAAAGTTGTTATTTTCCCGGAAGACTCACGGAGCCAGAAGGAGAGTCGGCGCGGGCCAGCCCAGGCCGCGCCAGGGCATGGTGTGGGCCCCCTGGCTGGCCACCGACCTTGCCTCCTTCGCCTATATATTCCTCCTGAGGCAGAAACCCTAAATCGTCAAGCCTCCAGCCACGAAAAGTTCCACAGCGCCGCTGCCACCGAAGGGGAGATTCGGGGGACAGAAAGTCTCTGTTCCGGCACCCTGCCGGGACGGGTAAGTGCACCCGGAGCCATCTCCATCGATCTCCACCACCATCTCCATCGCCGTTGCTGATTCCCATGATGAGGAGGGAGTACTTCTCTCTCGAGGCCAAGGGTTCTACCGGTAGCTATGTGTTCATCTCTCTCTCTCTATGCGTGATCTTATTGAGATCATGAGCTTGTAATCTATAGATCTACCTTGCTACTCAAGTGCTTTAATAGATCTCTGCTCTCCCCATGTGTGTGAAGTTGACAGTGTGCACACCATGGTGGCACTTAGGCTAGAGATTACAAATACTTGTTATGAGTTATATTTGGAGTTGGATGTCTTTATGAAATTGTGGTGTTTGTTGGACCCATCTAGTGCTCAACGTGACAGTATGGGGTTATCTAGAGGGGAAAGGCTTACTTTGAGGTGTGCTGTTATAGCCCTACCATGGATTAGAGTGTCCAACCGGAGAGTTGTTCAGCGTAGTATCATAAAGGAGAAGATATTTATATGAGAGTGTTCACTAGTGAAAGTATGATCCCTAGGCCTTGTTTCTAAGCATTGAAACACCGTTTGCAACTAGATTTGTTACATGTTTGCTTGCTGCCATCTTTATTTCAGTTTTTACTTTAGTCTTTTCCACGCCATCAAGCTATTTTCTATCACCGTTACCACTTATAATTATCTATACCACTTGTATTTCACTATCTCTTCGCCGAACTAGTGCACCTATACACCTGACAAGTGTATTGGGTGTGTTGGGGACACAAGAGACTTCTTGTATCTTGATTGCAGGATTGCTTGAGAGGGAATACCTTTGACCACTTCCTCCCTGAGTTCGATAAACCTTGGGTGATCCACTTAAGGGAAACTTGCTGCTATTCTACAAACCTCTGCACTTGGAGGCCCAACAACTGTCTACAAGAATAGAAATGCGTAGACATCAAGCTATTTTCTGGCGCCGTTGCCGGGGAGGTAAGGTAAAAGGTACTCACATCCTCCGGTGTGAGTGCTCGAAGTTATTTCCTTTATATTCTGCAATTTTGTCTTTTTGTTTCTTGTTTTCACTAGTTAGGCTTAATGGAAAACAACAAAAAAATTAGAGAGCTTTATAGTATTTATCTTGAGTTAGGACATGAAGTGTTTGGAGAGAAAATTAAAAAACCTATGAAACTTTATTTGCATGCTAATAGTAATGTTGTTAGTATGAATTCTTTGGACACCATTATTGCTAATGCTATGGAAAAGTCTAAGCTTGGGGAAGCTAGTTTTTATGAAAATGATCTTTTTAGTTCCCCAACTTTGGAAGATAGCTATTCTATTGCTTATGATGATACCAAACTTCCAATATATGATGGTTACAATGATGAATATGATTTTTTCAGTCCACCTACTATTGAGGAGAAAATTAATGATTACAATATGCCTCCTATATTTGATGATTATGGTGATGAGAATAATAATGATAGCTATTTTGTTGAATTTGCCCCCACTACAATTAATAATAATGACTATGCTTATAGGGGGAGTATTAATTCTTTTATGTATGTGGATCATGATAAGAATGTTTCATGTGAAAGTTATATTGTTAATTTTATTCATGATGCTACCGAAAGTTATTATGAGAGAGGAAAACATGGTTTTATGCATCTCAATAATATTAAGTTTCGCCTCTTTATGTTGAAAGTCTTGAAGTTGCACTTGTTTTGCTTTACTATGCTTGTTGCTTTGTGCTTTCATGACTTGTTTCTTTACAAGATTCCCATGCATAGGAAGTGGGTTAGACTCAAATGTGCTTTGAATTTGCTTCTTGATGCTCTCTTTTACTTCAATTCATATTTCTTATGTGAGCATCTTCTCAAACTATCACGCGTAACTTAAAGGCGTTAAAGAAAAGTACTAATTGGGAGATAACCCAAAAGTTTTAGATGAGTCTTAGAAGTTATTACTTCAGTAATAACCGCTCCTTATCCTTTTTATTTGCTTTTTGTGCCAAGAGTAACCTCTAATGAGAGAGAAGTAATGATTGGGAAAGTTGTTGTCCCGAAACAGATTTCTGTGCTTCACCATAAAAATTCGTGTAAAATCTCTGTACGTCCTTTTGACGCGTGAATTTTTGTGCTTCTTCCCCAGGCTGTTATCTAAGTTTAGTTAGTTCAACACTTTTTGATTTGAGCAACAGAAGGTCTTCGAAAAAATTCGTCTTTACCTGCTGGTCTGTTTTGAAAAATTTCTGCCATTATTTGCATTTGCTTCTTGTTTGTTCCTTTCTGAGTTCTTTTGGGGAACTGAGCTTTTTGAGGGAAGTGCTACAGTAGCTTGTGTTTTAATGGAAGTTTTATTGGTGTTAGAACTGAACCTAAAGACTTATTACCTTGAGTGCACTAATGTTGCTAATAAAGATTGTGTGAAGTTTTGTATGAAGGAAAAATTTCAGGTGTATGGAAGGAATGAGTAATGAGATGAAGGTTGGACTAAAGCTCAAGCTTGGGGATGCCACATGTTTCACCCCAAGAAATATCCAAGAAGTACAAGCGTCAAAGCTTGGGGATGCCCAAGGCATCCCCTTCTTCATCAATAAAAATCCCAGGTTTCTTCCAAACACTTCATTTTTATTGTTTCATGCATAGTTGTGTTGTTCTTGGAGCGTCTTCTTTTTTGTTTTTGTTTTGGTTTTTCATTTGCTTTTTTTTCTTAGTTTGCTGAATAAATTGGTTGGACCCCCTCTTTCATGCATTGGTTTTCAAATAGTTTGGTTTAGATTGGAAAAGAGTAGGAAAGTTCATGCTTAAGTGGTAAAGAGAGCTTGTTTTTGACTGTAGCCTATGCTTTGTCATGACATGCTTGATATTGTTTTGGCTTTATGCTTAGTATTCTTTGTTGTAGCATGACTTGTTATAAACACTTGAGATTGAAAAATCATGCGTTGTTTTAGCATATTAAAGCATAGTATTGTGGTATTCTCCTTTGATGCTTATTTGGGTTGACTTGGCACATGCTCACACCATGTTATGACTATCCAAAGTCACCATAAGCCTTTATGATCCTTTAGTTTTCAACTTGTAGTATCACTTTATGCTTTGATCAATGATGTTTTGTCGCTCTGCATGATTATGGCCATTATTGCTCTCTTAGTTTGTCGCTCCCAGTCTTTTGCTAGCCTCCGCAACCAAGTATGAGTTCCACTCATGCATCCAACTCCCTAAACCAAGTTATTCCAAAGATTCCACCATACCTACCTACTAGCATATGCCATTCCAAGTATATATTCATGTTTTTGTTTACCTTCCAAATTAAACTTGTTATGAGAAAACTAGTGATTAAAGCTCTCACGAACTTGATGGCACACTTTACTTTTCTTACCCTTAATAAACTTGAACCATTGTGTCGTCTATGTTGTATATGCTTACACTTATTTGTTGGGGATTAGCAGAACCATGTTGTCATGGGGAACGCTTTCAACATTGCACTGGTACTTTGTACCTAGTTGATATCATGCTCTTTTATCTATGGATGTCGTCGGTGTGAAATGAAAGGGGAGCTTGTAAGTCCATGGAGTTATGTATATGTGTTAGAGAAACGCCTGGGCCGCTGGTCTAATCCATGCTCACATGGTGGAAACCTGCAGCGTAACCGTAATGAGCTATCTATGAAGCATTCTTCTTATAAAAAGAGTCAGATATTGAGAAAAAAGAGAAAAAGAAAAAAGAAAAAAAGAGATATGAGAAAAGAGGAAAGAGAGAAAAAAGCACCATATTCCCATGGTAAATAATAAGATTGCTAAGATGCTCGTTGTCTGCTTGCCTTGTCATTTTGATATGGGGATTCTTTCGTATCATCGGGCAAGGGGTACCCCGTTGGCGGTTCACTATGATACACATGTACTTACAATGACAACAACTTACCGGTGACTAAAGTTGAGTAGCATGAGGAGCGTCCCTCGTATTCAAGGGACATGAGATTTCTAACTTATACTTCGTCAAGCATGTACACCATAGTTTGTTCACTTTAACCTTAATCACTTCAAGATGCTTATGATAGGGGCAATGAGAGTTGAAAGCTATAAGTACCATAATTTTTGGAAGCTCTTTATGAAACTTGAATCTCTGCTTCCTTCTATGAAGGCCTTTCTTCCACCATTATATTGAGTCTCCACCTTCTACCTTTATGCACCTACTTTGAGAGCATAGTGGCCATTCTTAGTTCTATGTGCATTGTCCCAAGACTTGTTGATTGATGCATAGCTTTGATATTGCTTGTTTTAAACTATTTGTATCTAGTCACTCTTATGAACTTTGAAGGTGTCCTATGCATTTATGTTTGCTACTCTATGAGGGACAAGCTGAATGCCACTATGCTATGTTTTCTTTATGTGAAACAAACAAACGTCTTGCAAATCATTGTAATTCATGAATCTTTTGTTTTGCCTTTTCATGTTGCAACATAGTTGCTTTGCCTTATTGCTAGAACTGTCTTTCATGTTATGATTGAAGTACTATGATCCCAGCTATCAATGTTTTACAGATACTTTGATCAAGTTTATGATGGTGCATGTCACCTCAAAAATTAGTCTTTCTTTTTGTCACTTACCTACTCGAGGACGAGCAGGAGTTAAGCTTGGGGATGTTGATACATTGCAAATGTATCTATAATTTTTGATGTTCCATGCTTGGTTTTATCTACTTTCTTATGTTTTGTCCACACTTTGGACTACTTTTCATATGATTTCTTGGACTAACCTATTAACAAGATGCCACAGTGCCAGTTGCCTTTTTTTGCTGTTTTGGCTCTAGGAAAGTCAGAAAATGAATATTCTCGGAATTGGACCGGACAAAAGCTAAAGTTGTTATTTTCCCGAAAGACTCACGGAGCTAAAAAGGAGAGTCGGAGAGGGGCCACGGGGTGGCCACCCCCTTGGCACGGGCCAGCCTAGGCCGCGCCAGGGCATGGTGTGGGCCCCCTGGCCAGCCACCGACCTCACCTCCTTCGCCTATATATTCCTCCCGAGGCAGAAACCCTAGATCGTCAAGCCTCCAGCCACGAAAAGTTCCGCAGCGCCGCCGCCACCGAAGGGGAGATTCGGGGGACAGAAAGTCTCTATTCCGGCACCCTGTTGGGACGGGGAAGTGCCCCCAGAGCCATCTCCATCGATCTCCACTACCATCGCCATCGCTGTTGCGGATTCCCATGATGAGGAGGGAGTAGTTCTCTCTCGAGGCCAAGGGTTCTACCGGTAGCTATATGTTCATCTCTCTCTCTATGCGTGATCTTATTGAGATCATGAGCTTGTAATCTATAGATCTACCTTGCTACTCAAGTGCTTTAATAGATCTCTGCTCTCCCCATGTGTGTGAAGTTGACAGTGTGCACACCATGGTGGCACTTAGGCTAGAGATTACAAATACTTGTTATGAGTTATATTTGGAGTTGGATGTCTCTATGAAATTGTGGTGTTTGTTGGAACCATCTAGTGCTCAAGGTGACAGTGTGGGGTTATCTAGAGGGGAATGGCTTACTTTGAGTTGTGCTGTTATAGCCCTACCATGGATTAGAGTGTCCAACCGGAGAGTAGTTCACCGTAGTATCATAAAGAAGAAGATATTTATATGAGAGTGTTCACTAGTGAAAGTATGATCCCTAGGCCTTGTTTCTAAGCATTGAAACACCATTTGCAACTAGATCTGTTACATGTTTGCTTGCTGCCATCTTTATTTCAGTTTTTACTTTAGTCTTTTCCACGCCATCTAGCTATTTTCTATCACCATTACCACTTATAATTATCTATACCACTTGTATTTCACTATCTCTTCGCCGAACTAGTGCACTTATACACCTGACAAGTGTATTGGGTGTGTTGGGGACACAGGAGACTTCTTGTATCTTGATTGCAGGATTGCTTGAGAGGGAATACCTTTGACCACTTCCTCCCTGAATTCGATAAAACTTGGGTGATCCACTTAAGGGAAACTTGCTGCTGTTCTACAAACCTCTGCAAGGCCCAACAACTGTCTACAAGAATAGAAGTGTGTAGACATCAGGCATAAGGATGGATGGACGAGCGTTGCATGGACAAGATAATTCACATGGCAATCAGAACATAGGGCAATTGTAGATAAATAAGATAAAGCATCCAAGTACTAGATAATCCTAGGCATGTGTTCCATATATAGTCATACGTGCTCGCAATGAGAACTTGCACAACATCTTTTGTCCCGCCAGCCCGTTTGCAGCGGGGCCTCAAGGGAACTACTGGCAATTAAGGTGCTCATTTTAATAGAGCCCCGGAGCAAAGCATTAACACTCCGTGAACACATGTGATCCTGACATCAAAGCCATTCCCTCCGGTTATCCTGTTTTCTGTCACTTCGGGGCCATTGGTTCCGGACAACAACGTGTGTAAACAACTTGCAGGTAAGAGCATAAACAATACTATCATAATGAATCAATAACATGTTCAGATATGAAATCATGGCACTCAGGCCCTAGTGACAAGCATTAACATAACAAGTCGCAACAAAGTCAAAAAGCACTAATAGTAGATACTAGGCACCTTGCCCTAACAATCTGATGCCATTACATGAACGATCTCATCCAATCCCTACCATCCCCATAGCTAACAGTGGGAGATTACTCACTCATAGATGGGGAAACATGGATGGTCGATGGAGAAGCGATGGTGATGATGATGGCGATGATCTTCTCCAATTCCCCGTCCCAGCAGGGTGCCAGAACGGAGTTTCTGGTGCTGTTTCGTGGAATCTGGTGGTGGCGGCGAAGCGGAACTCCTTCTGGAAAAATGTCGACCCCCCCTGAGTTTTTAGGTCAGAAGGCATCTTATAGGCGAAGAGGGAGACCGAGGGGGTGTCTGGGGCGGCCAGACCTAGCCCGCTGATACGTCCATTTTGCATCACTATTCTATGTCATAATTCACTATTATTCATTGATATATTTCGTATTGAGGGGTGATACTTATGTTATTTCATCTGTTTTTGCATGGTTGATGACTTTTGGAGCATGGACCGTTGCAGTCAGGATTCTGATGGAAAAGGTGTTGTTTGGAGGCAAAATTTGCGAAGATCAGAAAATCCGGGAAAATATACGGAAAATCCTATTTTTCCAGAAGACGAAGGAAGCCAGAAGGGGGCTGGAGATGGGCCACAGGGGGCCCACACCACCCCCTGGCGCGGGCCAGCCCAGGCCACGCCACCAGGTGGTGTGGCCACCCTGGTCCACCCCTGGCATTCCCGTCTGGCGTATATTATCCTCCCGAAACCCTAAGACTCGGGGAGCAACCATAGAAAGATTCTGCCGCCTCTGCGGGGTGGAAAACACCGAGAGAGAAAGATCTCTCTGGCAGACAGATTTCTGCCGGGGGAATTCCTTCCCGGAGAGGGGAGATCGTCGCCATCAACACCACCATCAAGATGTACTTCATCGGGATCATCATCACCATCATCATCACTGATGCACTCGACTTTCGACGTAGAGCTCTTTGGGAACCCCAAGAGGAAGGTACGATGAATATAGCAGCAAGTTTTCCCTCAGTTATGAAACCAAGGTTTAATTGAACCAGTAGGAGCAAGAAAACACCCCAAAGGTGTTACTAGCTGAGCTTTGGCAGGGCGCACTACCAGTGCTAGTAGCAACGTGGAGACCTGCACAACACAACCAAATAACTTTGTCCCCAACTTGCAATGAGGTTGTCAATCTCACCGTGTTTTGCGGAAAACAAAGGATTAAACGTATCGAATGGAAAGAAGTAAAAGTTTGCAGAAAGTAAACACAAAGTAGTAAAGATTGTATATTGTTTGTAAAGTAAAAGGACCGGCATCCATAGTTCACTAGAGGTGGCTCTCCTTAGATAGATAACATGCTGGTTGAACAAATTACAGCGGGGCAATTGACAAACACCGATAAAGCAATACATGCATATACTAATCATCTTGACTCCTCTGAGACTTGATTGGGCATTACAACATAATACATAGACCGCAATCCAACTACATCTATGACTAATAATCCACCTTCAGGTTATCATCTGAACCCCCTCTTGTATTAAGTTGCAAGCAACAGATTATTGCTTTACGAACTGCGTGTAAAGTAAACAATATGATTGTTCTATGAACAAAGGATTGTTTTTTTATCCCTAGTAGCAACAACACATCTAGTACCTTAGAGATTTCTGTCACTTCCCCAGATTACCAGAGGCATGAACCCACTATCGAGCATAAATACTAACTCTTGGAGTTGCTAGCATCTACTTGGCCAAGATAGCTACTAACAACGGAAAGCATGCAAGATCTCAAATAACAAAGACATGATAGAATCAATAATCAATCTGAAAAAGCATCTCAATATCCATCGGATCCCCGCAAACACAACATGTATGAATTACAAATAGATGATCTTGATCATGAACGGAGCTCACAAGATCTAAACATGAAAGCACAAAAGAGGAGAAACCAGCCATCTAGCTACTACATGGATCCGTAGTCCAAGGATGAACTACTCACGCATCACACTGGAGGCTTGCATGGTGATGAAGAAGGCCTCCAGGGTGAATTCCCCTCTCCGGCAGGGTGCCAGGAAGAGCTTCAGATCCCTCCCGATCTAGGGATGGAGATGACGGCGGCTACAGACTCTTTCATGGATTTTTGATCGGGTACTTAGGGTTTTCGTCCCGAGGGCAACTTATAGGCAGAAGGAGAGGCCGAGGGGGTGCCGGGAGAGGCCACACCACCCCTGGTGCAGGCCTGGCCTGGCCACGCGGCCAGGTGGTGTGATGGCTCCCTGGCCCTTCTCCGTCTCGTATTCTGGCACTTGATCCCTTCCGGAAAAATAGGCACTTTGGCTTTTGTCCCGTCCAATTCTGAGAATATTCATTTTCTGACTTTCCTGGAACCAAAAATAGCAGAAAACAGGCAGCTGGCACTGTGGCTCTTATTAATAGGTTAGTCCAAGAAACCATATGAAAAGTACATCCAAAGTTGGAACAAAACACAAGAAAGTGGATAAAACCAAGCATGGAACATCAAAAATTATAGACACATTTGCAATGTATCAAGATCCCCAAGCTTAACTCCTGCTCGTCCTCGAGTATGTAAGTGATAAAAAGAAATAATTTTTGAGGTGACATGCACTATCAAAGACTTAGATCAAAGTATTTGCAAAACATTCAAGGCTGGGATCATAGTACTTCAATCATAACATGAAAGACAAAGTTCTAGCAATAAGCAAAGAAACTATGATGCAACATGAAAAGGCACAAACAAAAGATTGATGAATAACATGCTTTGCAAGACGTTTGTTTGTTTCACATAAAGAAAACATAGCATAATAGTATTCAGCTTGTCCCTCAATAGAGTAGCAAATATAAATGCATAGGACACCTTCAAAGTTCATAAGAGTAAGTAGATACAATAGTTCAAAACAAGCAATATCAAAGTATGCATCAGTCAACTAGTCTTGGGACAATGCACATAGAACTAAGAATGGCCACTATGCTCTCAAAGTAGGTGCATAAAGATGGAAGGTGGAGACTCAATATAATGGTGGAAGAAAGGCCTTTTGTAAAAGGAAGTAGGGATTCAAGTCTCATAAAGAGCTTACAAAAATTATGGTACTTAATAGCTTTCAGCTCTCATTGCCCCTATCATAAGCATCTTGAAGTGATTAAGGTTAAAGTGAACAAACTATGGTGTACATGCTTGACGAAGTATAAGTCAGAAATCTCATGTCCCTTGTATACGACGGCCGCTCCTCATGCTACTCAAGTTTAGTCACCGGTAAGTTCTTGTCATCGTAAGTACATGTGTATCACTGAGAACCGCCAACGGGGTACCCCTTGCCCGATGATATGGAAGAATCCCCATATCAAAATGACAAGGCAAGCAGACAACGAGCATCTCAGCATTCGTCTTATTTACCATGGGAATATGGTGCTTTTTTTCTGTCTTTCCTCTTTTCATAGTATCTCTTTTTTTTCTTTTCTCTTTTTTTCTCAATATAGGACTCTTTTTTTATAAGAAGAATGCTTCATAGACAGCTCATTATGGTTACGCTGCAGGTTTCCACCATGTCAGCATGGATTAGACCAGCGGCCTAGGCATTTCTCTAACACATATACATAACTCCATGGACTTACAAGCTCCCCTTTCATTTCACACCGACGACATCCATATACAAAAGAGCATGATATCAACTAGGTACAAGTACCAAGTGCAATGTTGAAAGCGTTCCCCATGAAAGCATGGTTCTGCTAATTCCCAACAAATAAGTGCAAGCATATACAACATAGAAGACACAATGGTTCAAGTTTATTAAGGGCAAGTAAAGTAAAGTGTGCCTTCAAGTTCGTGAGAGCTTTAATCACTAGTTTTCTCATAACAAGTGGAAGGTAAACAAAAGCATGAATATACTTGGAATAGCATAAGCTAGTAGGTAGGTATGGTGGACTCTTTGAAATAACTTGGTTTAGGGAGTTGGATGCATGAGTGGAACTCATACTTGGTTGTGGAGGCTAGCAAAAGACTAGGAGCGACAAACTAAGAGAGCAATAATGGCCATAATCATGCAGAGCGACAAAACATCATTGATCAAAGCATAAAGTGATACTACAAGTTGAAAACTAGAGGATCATAAAGGCTATGGTGACTTGTGATAGTCATAACATGGTGTGAGCATGTGCCAAGTCAACCCAAATAAAGCATCAAAGGAGAATACCACTATACTATGCTTTAATATGCTAAAACAACGCATGATTCATCCAAGGCACATTAAGCAATATCAATTGTTTATAACAAGTCATGCTACAGCAAATAATACTAACCATAAAGCCAAAACAATATCAAGCATGGCATGACAAAGCATAGGCCACAGTCAAAAACGAGCTCTTTTTACCACATAAGCATGAACTTTCCTACTCTTTTCCAAACCAAACCAAACTATTCGCAAACCAAAGTGTGAAAGAGGGGGACCAACCAACTTATTCAGAAAACTAAGCAAACCAAGAAAACTAAAAACCAAAACAAAAACGAAAAAAAAGACGCTCCAAGAAAAACACAACTGTGCATGAAACAATAAAAATGAAGCGTTTGGAAGAAACCTGGAATTTTTATTGATGAAGAAGGGGGATGCCTTGGGCATCCCCAAGCTTTGACGCTTGTACTTCTTGGATATTTCTTGGGGTGACACGCGTGGCATCTCCAAGCTTGAGCTTTAGTCCATCCTTTATCTCATTACTCGTTCCTTCCATACACCTGAAATTTTTCCTTCATACAAAACTTCACACAATCTCATTAGCAACATTAGTGCACTTAAGATATATAAGTCTCAAGGTTCAGTTATAACACCAATAAACTTCCATTAGAACACTAGCTACTGTATCACTTACCTCAAAAAGCTCAATTCCCCAAAAAAACTCAAGAAGGAACTAACAAGAAGCAAATGCAGAAAATGGCAGAAATCTGTCAAAACAGACCAGCATGTAAAGACGAATTTTTTAGAAGACCTTATGTTGCTCATATCAAAAAGTGTTGAACTAACAAAAGTTAGATAACAACCTGGGGCAGAATCATAAACAATTACAGCTCAATCCGACATACAGAGCTCTCTCAGAAATGTTTACGGTGAAGCACAAAAATCTGTTTCGGGACAGCAACTTTCCCAATCATTACTTCACTCTCATTAGAGGTTACTCTTGGCACAAAAAGCAAATAAAAAGGATAAGGAGAGGTTATTACAGAGGTAATAACTTTCAAGATCCATCTAAAACTCTTGGGTTATCTCCCAACAAGTAATTTTCTTTAACGCCTTTAAGTTAGGCATAAGAAGCAAAGAAAGAATCAAGTGTTCTCAAATGAAGAAGCATTAAGACCAATTTTTGTTTTCATAGGAGAAGCAAAAGAAATCTTTTCTCTCTTTTTAGGGAAGTGTTCTATACCTTTCTTGAGTGGGAGTTGATATTTAATGGTGCCTTCTTTCATATCAATGATGGCACCAACAGTTCTAAGAAAAGGTCTTCCCAAAGTAATAGGACAAGAAGCATTGTATTCAACATCCAAAACATAGAAATCAACGAGGACATAGAAATCGTTAACCATAATAAGAACATCATTAAGACTCCCCATGAGTTTATTTTTAGCATTAGCATCAAGTGGGACATTCAAATCACAATCTTCAAGAGGAGGAAAATCAAGCATATCATAAATCCTTCTAGGCATAATAGAAACACTACTATCAAGATCACACAAAGCTTTGAAATCAAAGTCATTCACTTTCATATTAATGATGGGTTACCAACCATCTTCTTTTTTTATAGGAATAGAAGCTTTATGTTTCATCTTTTCTTCCTTAATCTTTATGAGAGCATCGGTAATGTGTTTTGTAAAAGCCATGTTCATAGCACTAGCATTAGGACTTTTAGCAAGGTTTTGTAGGAACTTAATAACTTCAGAGATGTTGCAACCATCAAGATCAAAATCAACTTTATCATCTAAAGTAGTAGAACTATTAGTAGCCTCAACACTAGTGGTGGTGATAGTAGAAACACTAATGTTTCTAGCAATTTCATCTTCTCTTTCCCACTTAGCATGTAATTCAGCTAATAGTCTAACATTTTCATCAATTCTTACTTGTATGGCATTAGTAGTTGCAAAGGGATTCTCATTAGTTTCAGGTTTAGCAGCCATTTTATTTAAAGTAGATTGAGCTTCAGCGAAAGATGCTATATTTCTTTCAGCATTAGAGAGCTTTTCCTCAATAGTTTTGTTGAAAGCAGTTTCTTTACTAATAAACTCTTTAAGCATAACTTCAAGTTCAGAGGGAGCACTCTTATTATTGTTGTAAGGATTTCCATAAGCATTAACATTGCTGGGAGGATATGGCTTATAATTGTTGTTACCAAAATTGTTCCTATAATCATTATTACCATAAGCATTGTTGCCAAAGTTGTTATTTCTTATGAAGTTCACATTAACTTGCTCTTCTTGAGCAACCAAAGAGGCTAAAGGAACATTATTTGGATCAATATGGGTTTTGCCATTAACAAGCATAGACATAATCATATCAATCTTATCACTCAAGGAGGAGGTTTCCTCAACAGAATTTACCTTATTACCTTGTGGAGCTCTCTCAGTATGCCATTCAGAATAATTAACCATCATATTGTCCAGAAGTTTTGTTGCAGCACCCAAAGTGATGGTCATAAAGGTACCTCCAGCAGCTGAATCCAATAGGTTCCTTGAAGAATAGTTCAATCCTGCATAAAAAGTTTGGATGATCATCCAAGCAGTCAGTCCATGAGTGGGACAATTCTTTGCCAAAGATTTCATTCTTTCCCAAGCTTGAGCAACATGCTCATTATCAAGTTGTTTAAACTTCATTATTTCACTTCTCATAGATATAATCTTAGCAGGAGGATAGTATTTTCCAATAAAAGCATCTTTGCACTTAGTCCAAGAATCAATACTATTCCTAGTTAAGGAATTCAACCATTCTTTAGCTTTTTCTCTCAAAGAGAAAGGAAACAATTTCAGCTTAATAATATCACCATCTATATCCCTATGCTTTTTCATCTCACAAAGTTCAACAAAGTTATTTAGATGGGAAGCAGCATCTTCATTACCAATACCAGAAAATTGTTCTCTCATAACAAGATTGGGCAAAGCAGGTTCTATCTCAAAGAAAGTATTTTCAGCCACAGGTGGAGCAATAGGTGTGCTCATAAAATCATTGTTGTTGGTGCTAGTGAAGTCACACAACTTAGTGTTTTCAAGAGTAGTCATTTTTTGGGTTTTCAAATAAGAAAGCAAACAAGTAGAACTAATTTTTTTGTGTTTTTGAAGAACAAAACAAGCAAACAAAGCAAAAAGAAAAGTAAGCAAAACAAAAACAACAAAGTAAAGAGATTGGTTATGAGGGACTCCCCTTGTGAAGATGTCCTTGACTCCCCAGCAACGGCGCTAGAAAATCTTGATGCGCTCGACTTTCGACGTAGAGCTCGTTGGGAACCCCAAGAGGAAGGTACGATGAATATAGCAGCAAGTTTTCCCTCAGTTATGAAACCAAGGTTTAATCAAACCAGTAGGAGCAAGGAAACACCCCAAAGGTGTTACTAGCTGAGCTTTGGCAGGGCGCACTACCGGTGCTAGTAGAAACATGGAGACCTGCACAACAAAACCACAGAACTTTGTCCCCAACTTGCGATGAGGTTGTCAATCTCACCGTGTTTTGCGGAAAACAAAGGATTAAACGTATCAAATGGAAAGAAGTAAAAGTTTGCAGAAAGTAAACAAAAAGCAGTAAAAGATTGTAGATTGTATGTAAAGTAAAAGGACCGGGATCCATAGTTCACTAGAGGTGGCTCTCCTTAGATAGATAACATGCTGGGTGAACAAATTACAGCGGGGCAATTGACAAACACCGAGAAAGAAATACATGCATATACTAATCATCTTGACTCCTCCGAGACTTGATTGGGCATTACAACATAATACATAGACCGCCATCCAACTACATCTATGACTAATAATCCACCTTCAGGTTATCATCTGAACCCCCTCCAGTATTAAGTTGCAAGCAACAGATTATTGCTTTACGAACTGCGTGTAAAGTAAACAATACGATTGTTCTATGAATAAAGGATTGTTGTTTTCTCCCTAGTAGCAACATCACATCTAGTACCTTAGAGATTTCTGTCACTTCCCCAGATTACCAGAGGCATGAACCCACTATCGAGCATAAATACTAACTCTTGGAGTTGCTAGCATCTACTTGGCAAAGATAGCTACTAACAACGGAAAGCATAAAAGATCTCAAGTAACAAAGACATGATAGAATCAATAATCAATCTGAAAAAGCATCTCAATATCCATCGGATCCCCGCAAACACAACATGTATGAATTACAAATAGATGATCTTGATCATGAACGGAGCTCACAAGATCTAAACATGAAAGCACAAAGGAGGAGAAACCAGCCATCTAGCTACTACATGGATCTGTAGTCCAAGGATGAACTACTCACGCATCACACCGGAGGCTTGCATGGTGATGAAGAAGGCCTCCGGGGTGAATTCCCCTCTCCGGCAGGGTGCCAGGAAGAGCTTCAGATCCCTCCCGATCTAGGGATGGAGATGACGGCGGCTACAGACTCTTTCGTGGATTTTTGATCGGGTACTTAGGGTTTTCGTCCCGAGGGCAACTTATAGGCAGAAGGAGAGGCTGAGGGGGTGCCGGGAGCAGCCACACCACCCCCTGGCATGGGCCAGGCCTGGCCGCGTGGCCAGGTGGTGTGGTGGCTCCTTGACCCCTTCCGGAAAAATAGGCACTTTGGCTTTTGTCCCGTCCAATTCCGAGAATATTCGTTTTCTGACTTTCCTGGAACCAAAAATAGCAGAAAATAGGCAGCTGGCACTGTGGCTCTTGTTAATAGGTTAGTCCAAGAAACCATATGAAAAGTACATCCAAAGTTGGAACAAAACACAAGAAAGTGGATAAAACCAAGCATGGAACATCAAAAATTATAGATACATTTGCAATGTATCAATCACCATCAGCACCCTCGCCACCATCTCCATATTGTTATAACAATTGCGTTGAATCTTGCATAGTTCATAGGGGAAACTTTCCCGGGGTTGATTACTCTTTGTAGTTGATGCTATTGAGGGAACCATTGAATTATTGTTTATGATCAGATTGTTATACATCATTGTTCCATCTCTGATCATGATCCATATGATGTCTTGTGAGTAGTTCGTTTTGTTCTTGAGGACATTGGAGAAGTCATGTTGTTAGTAGTGGAGTTGTGTTGAGAAAGATTCAATGGTTTGATGTTATGGTGTACTTGTTCTAGTGGTGTCATGTGAACGTCGACTACATGACACTTCACCTATATGGGCCTAGGGGAATGCATTGTGTATTTGGCTACTAATCGTAGGGGTTGCCGGAGTGACAGAAACCTGAACCCCCGTTAGGAAACCATTACACAAGGGACATAAGGGTCTTAGAGTTTAAAGCTGTGGTTAGGTTTCTACCTTAATTACTTTCTTGTACTTACGGATGTTTGCAAGGGGTATAATCACAAGTATGTATTAGTCCTAGGAAGGTCGGTACATTAGCACAGGTTCACCCACACAACAGTTAGCAAGCTAGAGAAGATTAATCAACTATATGAAGCGAAAGCACTTGACAGTCTTCCCATGTGTCCTCGAGAACTATTATGTCAAAGGATTGGTCATCTTAAGAAATACAACCGGCTTGTCCTTTGCTGCATAAAGGATTGGACCACTTGCTGCATTTATTCCTACTATCTTCTATTTACTCGTACTTTGTTTACTTGCTTTATTGAAAATTCCTAAAAATCCGTTTGCTAAGTATTTGCAGAGAATTCCTGATCCATACCACTAGCCAGCACCTTCTGCTCCTCGTTGGGTTCGACACTCTTACTTATCAAAAATACTGCGATACACCCCCTATACTTGTGGGTCATCAAGACTATTTTCTGGCACCGTTGCCGAGGAGTGAAGCGCTATTGGAGAGTGGAACTGGTAAAGGAAACTTCTACTGTGAGTATTGTTTACTTCTGTTAGTTGCTTTATTTTCATTATGGATAATTCACTGAGTTTCTTATTTGGTAATAATACTACCACTGCTAAGGTAGTAGATAAGCCACCACCTGCTGAGAATGATACTTTTAAAATACCTACAAGAATTATTGATCGTGTTATGGATAACTATTATGTTGGGGATGGAACTGTCCATCCCGGTGATCATTTACTCTTTATACACGAATTATGCGGGTTGTTCAAGTGTGCAGGTATTACTATAGATCAAGTTAAGAAGAAGTTATTTTCATTATCACTGAAAGGAAGAGCTGAGGAATGGTATAAGCTGCCGAAGAATGGTCAAGCTCTGGAATGGGAGGAAATAGTGCCTCTCTTTTATTCAAAGTTTTATCCTCCTAGTGAGATTCATAAGGATCAGAATCAAATATACAACTTTTGGCCTCTTGATGGAGAGAGTACAACTCAAGCTTGGGGGAGACTGAAGTTACTAATGCTCAAATGTCCCATTCATGAGCTCCCCAACAATATTATTATCAATAACTTTTATGCAAGGCTTTCTCTTCATGATAAGGATTTATTGGATGCTTCCTGTGCTGGATCATTCACTCGCATGGAAGAAGAAGCTAAATGGGATCTTCTAGACTGTATTCAAGACAATGCTGAAGCTTGGGAGAATGACAAAGGTAGAAAGTCAGGTATAAATTATGATAATGAATGCACTGAATCTTTTATGGGAACTGATGACTTTCAAAATATTAAAAATGCTTATGGTCTAGACTCTCAAGCTATTGCTTCTTATTTTAAGGCTTTTGCTTCCTACATTGAAGTGCCTAAAAAGAAGTGGAATAAGTATCATGAACCTTATAAAGATGTTGCTAAGAGTGTTCCTGCAAGAAATACTGAAGTTTATACTGCTAATCATGTCTTAACCTTATATTGAGAAAATGCCTTTCCCAGTTAAGATAAAGGAACATTCTATGATAGCTAGTATGGTTAATGAAAGTACGAATGAAGCTGTTGAACCTGATAAACAAATGGCTGTTGAACCTATAATAGAAAATGTGAAGGACTTTGTTACTAAATATGAAAAATAGGGACACACTATCCTTTGTAACGATACCTCTAATATTATTTCACAAAGTAGTGTTATGAGAGCTAGTATTCCTGTGTTTTTTGTTAGAATAAGTGATCATTGCTATGATGGTTCTTGTGATAGTTATATTGTTAAGTTTATGCATGATACTGAAAGTTATTATGAGAGAGGGAAAAGTGTTCTTATGTATCTCAATAATATCAAGTTTCCTCGTTTTATGCTGAAAGTTTTTATGTTGCACTTCTTTTGCCTTCCTATGCTTGTAGCCTCTGGTTTCAACAACTTGTTTGTTTACAAAATTCCCTTGCATAGGAAGTGGGTTAGACTTAAAATGTGTGTGTGTTTTTGCTTCTTAATTCTCTCTTTCACTTCAATTCATATTCTTGAGTGAGCATCTTCAAAATTATCACGCCCATCTTAATGGCTATAAAGAAAGAGCTTTTTGGGAGACAACCCAATTTGTTTTTGCTTTCAGTTTGTTTTTGTTTCTTTGAGTCTTGGAAGTTATTACTTCGGTAATAAGCGCTCCTTATACGTTTTGTTTGGTTTTTGTGTCAAGATCAACCTCTAATGAGAGAGAAGTAAGATTTGGGGAAGTTGCTGTCCCAAAACAGATTTTTGTGCGTCACCGTAAAAATTCGTGAGAGATCTATGTATGTCGGATTGAGCTGTAATTTTTTGTGCTTCTGACCAAGGTTGTTATTTAACTTTCGTTAGTTTTGCACTTTTTGATTTGAGCAACAGAAGATTTTCGAAAAAAATGATCTTTACCTGCTGGTCTGTTTTGACAGATTTTGCCACTCTTGCATTTGCTTCTTTATTCGATCCCCTTCTTGAATTGTTTTTGGGTTTTCGGAAGGAATTGCTACAGTAGACTATGTTTTGATGGTTTTCAGTTGAAGTTGGACTCAGAAGGTTTTATCACTTCATTTATACTAATGTTGCTAATAAAAACTGTGTGAAAGAAATTTCCAGGTTAGTAGAGATAATGGTGTAATAAGGAAGAGAAATGTTTCATGACTCAAGTAATAAGTGTATGAAGATGAAGATATTGATGTTATTCAAGTGGTGACTCCGGAAGAATCTACTAGATACCAAATTCAGAGACCTGCAGAGTCTGTTTTCAAATAGGTAACAGTTCTGGTAAGAAAAGTTCCGCGAAAATACTATCCAACTATATTTTTGCAGTTTTCAGTCAATAAGGAAAGCTACGAAGTGAAAGAGGGACGGAAACAGAGACAGGGTGGCTCACACCACCCTGTGGCACGGGCCCACCCCTGGCCACGCCACCAGGTGGTGTGGCCACTCCAGACGCCGTCTCCGACCCGTTTTCTCCCACTACCTTCCTTTTGGTGTGAAACTTCGTAATATATAATCCCCCGGATCCCCCGAGGTTCATATATCGTGTTTTTGTTTCGATCTGTTTCTGCCAGGACATACTCTTTGAAAGCTTAGAAGCACAATGGTGTCCGCCAAGGATAAAGGGAAGGAGCCTATGGAGGAGGATCTCCAAGACCCCAAGCAAGGGCTGGTACCTTTAGTCTCTTGCCCTGCATCAACGGAAGCCCTACGAGTCACTAAAGAGTTCTACGATAAGTACCGAGACTTGAAGAGGAAGGTGGACATGCTTCAATGGGAGAATAATAAGCTTCGCAAAATGTTGGAAGATTTCCTCACGTCAACTAAGAAAATATTACCACCACCACCAAAGGAGTAATTTCTCATCATGTTTGGCATCCCCTTGGTTTGTTCCAAGCTTGGGGGAGTGCGGCGGTATCACATCACTATCTTCTATCTTTTTACCTTACTAGTAGAGTCATATCATGAATAGAGAAGTTATTATGTAGGATGGTTTGCATTATGGAAGTGTCCCCTTTCTCGTTAGATATGTATCCCTTGGTGTGAGTTGCCGTTTTGGATTATTAATGAGAAGTTCTATCATTTACTCTTTTGCATAGCTTATTTTAGTTTTCAATTCATGGTTATATGATTGATCGTGTTGTTAGTATTGGTATCACTTTAGCATCATTGAGTTAATTTAGTTGGTTTTGGCAAACCTGGCTCGGTCAGTAGCAACACTATTTTGAGATTTGAATGAAAAAGATAAAAGTACTCTAAAGAAATATAATTTCATCATCTTTCTTTCTTGATTTGCTCATAAGTTTAGTATTCTCTAGTTAAGATCTTTTGTGCTTCCATGGAAGATTGCATGTTTGTTTTTATCACTTGTATGTTTGTTTGTTTCCTTCAACTCTTGTACTTGCTACCCAGCCTTGCTAGCCAAAAACCTGTACTGAGAGGGAATTCTTCTCGTGCATCCACCTCCTTAAACCAAAACCCATGCCATTTGTGTCCACCATACCTACCTATTAGCATTATTGCTATTCCAAGTAAATTCTTGTTTTATCTACCTCCCAAATTAAACTTGTTATGTGAAAAGTAGTGATTAAAGCTCTCACGAACTTGATGGCACACTTTACTTTCTTGCACTTAATAAACTTGAACCATTGTGCCCATCTATGTTGCGTATATGCTTGCGCTTTGTGAGTTGTGAATTAGCAGAACCATGCTATCATGGGGAATGCTTTCAACATTGCACTGGTACTTTGTACCTAGTTGATATCATGTTCTTTTGTCTATGGATGTCGTCGGTGTGAAATGAAAGGGGAGCTTGTAAGTTCATGGAGTTATGCATGTGTGTTAGAGAAACGCCTGGGCCACTGGTCTAATCCATGCTGACATGGTGGAAACCTGCAGCGTAACCATAACGAGCATCTATGAAGCATTCTTCTTATAAAAAAGAGTCCGATATTGAGAAAAAAGAGAAAAAGATATGATGAAAAGAGGAAAGAGAGAAAAAAAGCACCATATTCCCATGGTAAATAAGAAGATTGCTGAGATGCTTGTTGTCTGCTTGCCTTGTCATTTTGATATGGGGATTCTTCCGTATCATTGGCCAAGGGGTACCCCGTTGTCGGTTCTCTATGATACACATATGCTTACGATGACAAGAACTTACCGGTGACTAAACTTGAGTAGCATGAGGAGCGGCCCTCGTATTGAAGGGACATGAGATTCTCAATTTGCAACTTGTCAATGCATATCCTCCTATTTGATCACTTTAACCTTAATCACCTAAATATGCCTATGATAGGGGCAATGAGAGCTGAAAGCTAATAAGTATCATAATTTTTGGGAGCTCTTTATGAAACTTGCAATCCCTGCTTCCCTCTATGAAGGGCCTTTCTTTTACTTTTTAAGTTGAGTCAGTAAACCTATTCCCTTCTATCTCAGCAAGTATTTTGAGTTCTTGTGTTTCATTCATTCATATGATGATTTATTCAATCATGTTTCTTTTGTTCCTTGTCTTGCACATTGCTCTTATCTTGATGTTTACTACTTTGAAAGCTATCATTGAAAACCAGTTATTTGTCAACTCCAGCAAATTATCAACTATTCTTTGACCAAGAGCTAAGTTTGCCATTACTAATTATGATTTACTTTATGTATCTTTATTGTGTTTCCTTTACTCATTGCAAGTTAAGTTATATAATAGTGAGTTGTCTTCTACTATGATCTATGTATTGACGAATGTGATGCTTCTTGTCCGTATTATTTTATCGACTCTTCACTCCATAAACCTGAGGCCATGTTTATTGAGCTCAGTTTCACTTGGGGACAAGCGAAGTCTAAGCTTGGGGGGAGTTGATACGTCCATTTTGCATCACTATTCTATGTCATAATTCACTGTTACTCATTGATATATTTCGTATTGAGGGGTGATACTTATGTTATTTCATCTGTTTTTGCATGGTTGATGAATTTTGGAGCATGGACCGCTGCAGTCGGGATTCTGATGGAAAAGGTGCTGTTTGGAGGCAAAATTTGCGAAGATCAGAAAATCCAGGAAAATATACGGAAAATCCTATTTTTCCAGAAGACGAAGGAAGCCAGAAGGGGGGCTGGAGATGGGCCATAGGGGGCCCACACCACCCCCTGGCGCGGGCCAGCCCAGGCCGCACCACTAGGTGGTGTCGCCACCCTGGTCCACCCCTGGCACTCCCCTCAGGCGTATATTATCCTCCCAAAACCCTAAGACTCGGGGAGCAACCACAAAAATATTCCTTCCCGGAGAGGGGAGATCGTCGCCATCAACACCACCATCAAGATGGACTTCATCGGGATCATCATCACCATCATCACCATCAACACCCTCACCACCATCTCCATATTGCTGTAACAATTGCGTTGAATCTTGCATAGCTCATAGGGGAAACTTTCCCGGTCTTGATTACTCTTTGTAGTTGATGCTATTGAATGAACCATTGAATTATTGTTTATGTTCAGATTTTTATACATCATTATTCCATCTCTGATCATGATCCATATGATGTCTTGTGAGTAGTTCGTTTTGTTCTTGAGGACATGGGAGAAGTCATGTTGTTAGTAGTGGAGTTGTGTTGAGAAAGATTCAATGGTTTGATATTTAAGTTGTGGTGTACTTCTTCTAGTGGTGTCATGTGAATGTCGACTACATGAAACTTCACCTATATGGGCCTAGGGGAATGCATTGTGTATTTGGCTACTAATCGTAGGGGTTGCCAGAGTGACAGAAACCTGAACCCCCATTAGGAAACCATTGCACAAGGGACATAAGGGTCTTAGAGTTTAAAGCTGTTGTTAGGTTTCTACCTTAATTACTTTCTTGTACTTACGGATGTTTGCAAGGGGTATAATCACAAGTATGTATTAGTCTTGGATGGGGCGGTACATTAGCACAGGTTCACCCACACAACACTTAGCAAGCTAAAGAAGATTAATCGACTATATGAAGCGAAAGCACTTGACAGTCTTCCCATGTGTCCTCGAGAACGTTTGGTCATCTATAGAAATACAACCGGCTTGTCCTTTGCTGCATAAAGGATTGGGCCACTTACTGCATTCATTCTTACTGTCTTTTATTTACTCGTACTTTTTTTACTTGCTTTATCGAAAACCCCTAAAATCCGTTTGCTAAGTATTTGTAGAGAATTCCTGATCCATACCACTAGCCAGCACCTTCTGCTCCTCGTTGGGTTCGACACTCTTACTTATCAAAAATACCGCGATACACCCCATATACTTGTGGGTCATCACCCGCGTGGCCAAGTGGTGTGGCCTGGGCCCAGCCCCCCTCCGTCTCGTATTCTGGCTCTGGGAGGTCTTCTGGTGAAATAGAATTTTTGGCATATTTTCCGGGATTTTTCCTGATAGTTGATTTTCTGCACAAAAACGAAACACCAAGGCAATTCTGCTGAAAACGGCGTCAGTCTATGTTAGTTGCATCCAAATCACACAACTTTAGAGGAGAAACAATAGCAAAAGTGTTCGGGGAAGTAGATACGTTTTGGACGTATCAACTCCCCCAAACTTAGCTTAGTGCTTGTGCTCAAGCAATTCAGTTGAAAACTGAGTGCGATAAAAGAAACTTTCACGAACACATTTGCTTCATATGATGTATATATTCTCAGCATGTAATCAACTACTTAGACAATTCATAATAAGGAGTATGCAACTAAGTTTACTTAATAGGCAATGCAAGCTATGAATAGATTCCAACTCAAAAATAATAAGTAGCATGAAACATAAACATAAGCAACATTACAATGCTCATAACAAGGTGTGATAGAGTGGTATCTCGCTTGCCTTTTTTATTGTGAATGCCAAGGCACCTCTGAAGTTCAGGTGAAGACTAGAAGTAAAGATATCAAAGATACAAGCATCAAAATCATAACACAAATAATCAAGTTTTGAGACAAGCACATTATATTAAGAATGACAACTATGCTCTCAAGAAAGTGCTCATAAAATATGTGGAGACTCAACAAGGAAAACGAAAAGGTTTTGAAAAGTTTGAAAGGCTTCCAAATGCTGAAAGTATGGTACTCGTTAGCTTTGAGCTCTCATTGCCCCTATCATAAGCATCTTTAAGTGGTTAAGGTTAAAGTGACACAACTAAGAAGATACGCTTGACAAGTTATAAATCGAAGTCTCATGCTACTCAACTTCAGTCACAAGTAAGCTCTTGTCATTGTAAGTATATACTTATCATAGAGAACCGCCAACGGGGTACCCCTTGCACATGATACAGGAGCTATCCCATAATCAAAATGACAAGGCAAGCAGACAATGACCATCTCAGCGATCTTTTTATTTACTATGTGCATAGATTTTTATTGAGGATGCTTCATAGAATGCTCATTATGGTTATGCTGCAAGTTTCCACCATGATTAGGCATGGCTTAGGCTAGCGGTCTAGGTGTTTCTCTAACACACATACAAACTCCATGATCTTACAAGTTCCACTTTTATTTCACACCGCCGGGATCCATAGGCAAAAGAACATGATATCAACGAGGTACTATGTACCAGTGCAATGTTGAAAGCGTTCCCCATGATACATGGTTCTGCTAACTTCAACTTATAAAGCGCAAGCATATACGCAACAAAGAAGGACGCAATGGTTCAGGTTTATTAAGTGCAAGAAAATAAAGTGTGCCATCAAGTTCGTGAGAGCATTACTAACTAACTTTCTCATAACAAGCAAACATTTTATTCGGAAGAAAACAAGGCATATTGAATATGCAGGGAACAACAAATGATGCTAATAGAGAGGGAGCGAGTAGAGCATACTCAGTGTAAGTGAAGGCTAGCAATTAGAGAGGGAGCGACAAACGAGAGAGCAATAACTGTCATAATCATGCTTGCAACAAAACAGGACTAATCATGGCATGAAAGTGATTCCAGACCCTCAAGGCAAAATAATTCATGGAGGCTCAACTGATTATTTCAGTCATATGCATGCGTGAGCATGTGCCAAGTCAATTCAAATGAAACATTCAGAGGAGGATACCACGGTGTCATACCAAGTTATGAATAGAGTAATGCAAGCAAACATTCATAAGACATGCTACAAACTATTAGCAAGCTAGAACTAATCAAATGAAAGCAAGAACTACTAAGCATCCATAATTAACATGCACCCTACTCGAACAGGCTAAGCATGCCCACAATGATGAGTATATGTACAAAAATGAAAACAATAGAGTTCGTTACCAGGCTCTTACCACACCTCAAGTTGTCATTAATCCTCATTATTGCCCTTCACTTGTGTGGCTAGAATAATAACATGAAACCAAATCCTACTGAGGACTGCTGAACCCTGTAACATAACTCACAAAACCAAAGAATAACATCAAATATTTTTGGTGTTTTCGATTTTTAAAACAAGAACCAAAAAGGGAAAACAAGCAAAGCAAAATCTTTTTGGGTTTTTCGAATAGTTCAAACAAAGCAAGCAAACCAAGGCAAAAAGGAAGAAGCAAACCAAAGAGAAACAACATAAATAGTTTTGGTCTTTTTGTGTTTTAGAAAGCAAAAGCAAAGAAAGAACGAAAACTAAAAAGAGAACAAAACATGAATATACAAAGTACTGACGCGAAATGATATGGAGATGAGTGCGATGTCGGCGTACCTCCCCCCAAGCTTAGGCTTTTGGCCTAAGTGGGTATCAATCCCAAGCTGGCCAAGATGAAGTGTCTCCATGGTATGACGAGGAGGTACCCTCGTCCTGATGCGAGCTCGAGTACGTCTCTCCGTAGTGCGCAGAGTAATCGTAGGAGGGCACATCCTCCTGGTGCTGCCTGTGGAAACCCAGCAAGCGGAGCTGCTCGTCCACCTCCTCCTTGGAGCGTGACCACGACCTCTTGTGAATACTGAACAAAGTAGCTTGCGGCAAAGGGATCTCCCTCTCATCCCCATCAATAAACAACATCCTATATACTAAACTGTCCAACTCAGAATCAGAAGTGACAAAATGATGTGTTTTCATAGCAGCAAAGTCAAGCCTTTGTGGTGCCAATATAGTATCATTGGGATCCACAGAAATCTCTAATGCCTTGACCATACGTGAAGCGATTATGCCCCCATAGATAGGCCCCCTAGTAGCTAGGCAGCGAGCAATAAGCGAGCCAAGGTCGTACCGAGTATCATTGTTAAGCGCAGCAGCAAGGAAGGCTAAATGATAGTTGGAGATATTACTCGTATTCTCCCTACCAAGAACGCTAGTAGCAAGATAATATGCAAAGTATCTAAGAGCAGGGAGTTGGATGTTTCTTATCTTTCCATGATGAGTTACGCGGTCATCATCATTGGTCACCCCTCGGTAAAGCTCCAGCAAATCAGCGGGTCGCCCTTGAATCTCCTTCATGTTCCCTGTCATGCTTACACCTACAATACTACAAAATCTTTCCAATGACATGGTAAAGGGCAGATTATAAATTCTGAAAGAGACAGTTGACTGATAGGGCGTGTTAGTAAACACGAAGTTCTCAACAAAAGTCTTAGTGAGCATAGCGTATTGCTCACTCTCATCTTGCATATATGAGGTCAAACCAACCCTCTGAATCAGTAGTAAGAAATCATCAAGAATCCCTGTAGCTTGTAAGAAAGTAAAACAAGGAAAAGTAGATGGGTGAGCATCCCCATCATCTCCTTCGTTACCAATGCGAGGTGCAATGAGATCTTCGTTGTATGATGGCCTAAACTGAGAGGCTGATCTTGAGGGCCTTGACCTCCTAGGAGCATCCCTCTCAAATATTTCTCCAAAGGTATGGTTGTTCATGTTTGATATTCTGAAATTTAAACATCTATTAAACAAGTGATTGCAAAGTGAATATATAATGAAGGGCACTACTCATAGGGACTTGTAAGAGGCCTAAACATGCATTAAAACTATATCTCTAAGCATCAAACAAGCTTACAACCTCTCATAACCTCTCACCTACAACAGCAAAATAATCAAGATAAAAACCACTAAACACAAATCTACTTGGACAAGCGGAGGAGTCACATACCGGAGCACAAATGCTCCAAATTTCAATAGCAAGGATGGGCTGAGCAAGGAGATCGAAAAATTGAGGGGAAGCACAACAAGAACGCGATTTCGAGCAATGAACTGGGGTCTACTCGAGAGAGAGAAGAAAGTGGCAAGTGAGAGAGTGAGTGGAGGGCTAGGGTGGCCCACACCATAGGCAGGCGCACCCCAGGGCTGGCCGCGCCACCAGGTGGTGTGCCTGTCTGGTGGGGCCCCCTGGTGCCTTCCAGGCACTCCTCTGCCCCTTTTTCACGTAAAAATTTAATATGAATTTTCTCGAATTTTTTGAGACACTTTATTTTTGGGCAATTTTCAGGTATAGATGAATGATTTTCTGATAGAAAGATTTTTTTGGAAAGATGCAAAGTCAAAACAAGGCTAGAACTACAGAAGTTCTAAGACACTCTAACATGCAAGCAACTAACAACAGAAAAGAAAACTAAACGAAAGCAAAAAACTAAAATGTATAGAATAGAAGTAAGCAGAGATAATCATGGTGAAAACATTGTTTTGTTCAATGAAATCCTTTTGTTAACAAGGTTGATCAGGTCTTGTTACCAAAACAATTTTATATGAGACAAAACTTTGTATTCCACTAATAATTATGTTACCTCAAGTTTGATAGCAATGGTCCCAATCATAATAGTTTCAAATTTTTCTTTTGGAATGGGACAATATATTTCTACAACTTGAATGCCCTCAACATGTTCAATTGAATTCAAACCATAAGTCCTATCAATCTTCTTGGGGAAATAGACAGTATGTTCCTTGTCATTAACATTGAAGGTCACCTTTCCTTGATTACTATTAATAACAACTCCTACAGTATTAAGAAAAGGTCTCCCAAGAATAATAGACATATTATCATCTTTAGTCATTTCAAGCACAACAAAATCAGTTAATATCAAGCAATTATGAGCCACTTGAACAGGTACATCCTCACATATACCAACAGGAATAGTGGTAGATTTATCAGCCATTTGCAAAGATATATCAGTTGGTATTAATTTTTCCAGTTGAAGTCTCTTATAGAGAGAGAAAGGCATAACACTAACTCCAACTCCCAAATCACACAAAGCAGTTCTAACATAACTATTTTTAATATAGCAAGGGATAGTTGGAATCCCCGGGTCTCCAAGTTTCTTAGGAACCTTACCATTAAAGGAATAATTAGCTAGCAAAGTAGAAATTTCTTCATTAGGGATCTTCCTTTTATTCGAGACAATATCCTTCATATACTTTGAGTAAGGAGGCAATTTAATAGCATCAGTCAAAGGAATTTGCAGGAATAAAGGTTTCATCCACTCACAAAACTTATTATAGTGTTCATCTTCCTTTGGCTTGTGTTTCTTATCAGGGAAAGGCATAGGTTTTTGGACACAAGGCTCTCTTTCACTACCATGTTTCTTAGCAATAAAATCTTCTTTAGTGTATTTAGTACTCTTAGTGTGCTTTTCAGGTTCTTCTTCAACTTTTTCTTCATTAGGAACATCATTTTCTTCATTACCACTTTCGGTTTCAGCATCAGAGATAGATATACTATTAGGATCTTTAGCAGATGCAGAGGGTTCTACAATAGTTTTATGTTTATTTTTTCTTTTCTTACGAGTAGAACCACTATTTTTAGCTTGTTGAGAATCCTGCTCGATTCTTTTGGGATGCCCCTCAGGATATAGAGGATCCTGGGTAGCAGCACCACTTCTAGTTCTAATTTCATAAGCATGTTTTTCTTTGGCAGCATTAACTAGCAAGTTTTTTTGCACTTTAATAAGTTGATCTATTTGAGTTTGAACCATTTGAAAATGTTTGACAATCATTTTAACATCATTAGAGGTTCTTTCCACAATATCTTTTAACTCAATAATAGCTCTAGTGTTTTCCATTAGATGATTTTGATCCCTTTAATTAAAGTTATCTTGCTTAACAATGAAAATATCGAATTCTTCTAAGCATTGATCAGGAGGTTTAGAGTAAGGGATATAACCTTCATCAAAGTGTTGGAGAGAGTGTACCTCAATAGTGGATGAATGGGGGATAGGCTTACATAATTCTTCTATAGGAGGTAAATTCTTGACATCTGCAGCTTTAATTCTCTTCCCCTTAAGACATTTCTTAGCTTCCTTCATCACTTCATCGTTCAATTCAATAACTCCCCTCTTCTTTGATGTTGGAATAGGCACAGGAATAGTTGGTTCGGGTATAATTATTTCAGGTATAGCTAGTTCAGGAGGAGTCCAATCTTCATTGTTCTTGCTTATTTTAGCCATTAATTCTTCAGCTTCCTTTGGAGTCATATTCCTGAAAACACAATCAGCACAACTATCTAGGTATGTCCTAGATCTTCAGTTAGTCCATTATAAAATATATCTAGAAGCTCATTCTTAGGCAATGGACTTCTAGCCTGTGCATGAATCAAAGCACAAAACCTTGCCCATGATTCAGGCAATACCTCTTTTTCTCCCTGTTTAAAATCAAAAAGTTCCTGCAAAATAGCATGTCTAGCACTAAGAGGAAAATATTTCTACAGGAAAGTACTAATCAAACAATTAGGGCTATCAATAGATCCAGGAGGTAAATTACTAAACCAAGCTTTAGCTTCCACTTTCAGTGAAAAGGGGAAAATCTTAGCAACAAAGTAAGTACGCATCTTAATATCATCAGAAAACATGCCACTCATGGTAGAAAGCTCAGTCATATGTGCTACCGCACTTTCATTCTTAGTCCCACAAAAAGGTTCTTTCTCAACAATAGCTATGTAAGATAGATCAAGAGAGAAATCATAATCTTTATCTTTAATGTTTATGGGAGAAGCAGCAAACTTAGCAATAGGAGACAATTTGGGTCTAATAGTACGCCTCTCAAGGAGACTCTTAGCAGCGCTCCTATCATGGGTGTTTTTACATTCTTTAATAAATTCATCGGTCATCTCAACATAACCGTCTTCAATATCATAACTCTCACTAGACTCAGGTGAACTAACAGGTGTAGTAGTGTCTTCATTAGGAGTTTCAGTATTTCCAGCTATAGTTCTAGCAATCGTAGCATCTAGGAAAGGACCTAATGAACCACTCTTATCAAAGACAGTAGAAGCAGCATCATAAGTATCAGAAGTTTCAGATTCAGCAGTAGTAGCAGTGTGTGTATCATGTGTATGTGGTGGTGTAACGAGCTTACTCATAACAGATGGTGAATCAAGAGCAACAGAGGTGTTCAGAACCGTACCTCTTCTTGTAGTGGATGGTAAAATAGGAACCTTGCCATCACGAGACTTACCCATGATGGATGGATAGAAGCGAACAATAGAGAATCCAAGTGAACTTGAGAAATAAAGCTGTGCTCCTCGGCAATGGCGCCAGAAAATAGTCTTGATGACCCACAAGTATAGGGGGTGTATCGCAGTATTTTCGAGAGAAGTGAAACCCAATTTATTGATTCGACACAAGGGGAGCCAAAGAATATTTATAAGTCTTAACAACTGAGTTGTCAATTCAGCTGCACCTGGAAACAATCTTGCTCACAGCAGTTTATCAGTAGCAACAGTTTTGTAGTAGGAATAGTAAAGTAATAGCAGTAGTAAAGGTAAATACAGTAGTAACAATAGCAGTAAACAGTAGGATTTGAGTGCGGTAGGCATAGTGATGGATGGACGGGTGTTGCATGGACAAGACAATTCACATGGCAATCAGAACATAGGGCAATTGTAGATAAATAAGATAAAGCATCCAAGTACTAGATAATCATAGGCATGTGTTCCATATATAGTCATACGTGCTCACAATGAGAACTTGCACAACATCTTTTGTCTTGCTAGCCCATTTGCAGCGTGGCCTCAAGGGAACTACTGGCAATTAAGGTGCTCCTTTTAATAGAGCACCGGAGCAAAGCATTAACACTCCGTGAACACATGTGCTCCTCACATCAAAGCTATTCCCTCCGGTTATCCTGATTTCTGTCACTTCGGGGCCATTGGTTCTGGACAACAACGTGTGTATACAACTTGCAGGTAAGAGCATAAACAATACTATCATAATGAATCAATAACATGTTCAGATCTGAAATCATGGCACTCGGGCCCTAGTGACAAGCATTAAGCATAACAAGTCGCAACAAAGTCAAAAAGCACTAATAGTAGATACTAGGCACCATGCCCTAATAATCTGATGCCATTACATGAACGATCTCATCCAATCCCTACCATCCCCATAGCCTACAGCGGGGGATTGCTCACTCATCGATGGGGTAAACATGGATGGTCGATGGAGAAGCGATGGTGATGATGATGGCGATGATCTCCTCCAATTCCCCGTCCTGGCAGGGTGCCAGAACAGAGTTTCTGGTGCTGTTTCATAGAATCTGGTGGTGGCAGCGGAGCGGAACTCCTTCTGGAAAAACGTCGAACCCCCCTGAGTTTTTAGGTCAGAAGGCATCTTATAGGCAAAGAGGGAGACCGAGTGGGTGTCTGGGGTGGCCAGACCACCCCCTAGCGCGACCAGGCCTAGTCCGCGCGGCCAGGTGGTGTGGCCTGGGCCCAGCCCCCCTCCATCTCGTATTCTGGCTCCGGGAGTCTTCTGGTGAAATAGAATTTTTGGCATATTTTCCAGGATTTTCCTGATAGTTGATTTTCTGCACAAAAACTAAACATCATTGCAATTCTGCTAAAAACAGCGTAAGTCCGTGTTAGTTGCATCCAAATCACACAAGTTTAGAGGAGAAACAATAGCAAAAGTGTTCGGGAAAGTAGATACGTTTTGGACATAGCAAATGCCAAGGCACCTCTGAAGTTCAGGTGAAGACTAGAAGTAAAGATATCAAAGATACAAGCATCAAAGTCATAACACAAATAATCAAGTTTTGAGACAAGCACACTACACTAAGAATGATAACTATGCTCTCAAGAAGGTGCTCATAGAATAGGTGGATTCTCAACAAAGAAATGAAAAGGTTTTGAATAGTTTGAAAGGCTTCCAAATGCTGAAAGTCAGGTACTCATTAGCTTTGAGCTCTCATTGCCCCTATCATAAGCATCTTCAATATGGTTAAGGTGAAAGTGAGGTCCAATCCGAGTTATATGCTTGACAGACTATAAACTGGAAATCCCATGTCCCTTGAGTACGAGGTCCGCTCCTCCTGCTACTCAAGTTTAGTTACCGGTAAGTTCTTGTCATCGTAAATACGTGCGTATCATAGAGAACCGCCAATGGGGTACCCCTTGCCCGATGATACGGAAGAATCCCCATATCAAAATGACAAGGCAAGCAGACAATGAGTATCTCATCAATCTTCTTATTTACCATGGGAAAATGGTGCTTTTTCTCTCTTTCCTCTTTTTTCAAATCTCTTTTTTTTATTTTTCTCAATAGCTATCTCTCTCTTTTTTATAAGAAGAATGCTTCATAGATACTTATTATGGTTGCGCTGCAGGTTTCCACCATGACAGCATGGATTAGACCGGCGGCCCAGGCGTTTCTCTAACACACATACATAACTCCATGGACTTACAAGCTCCCCTTTTATTTCACACCGACGACATCCGCAAACAAAAGAACATGGTATCAACTGGGTATATATCTACAGGTGTTGAAAGCGTTCCCCGTGACAACACGGTTCTGCTAATCCCCAGCCTATAATTTGCAAGCATATAACTTTCATGGACAGTCACAATGGTTCAGGTTTATTAAGTGCAGGAAATAAAGTGTGCCATCAAGTTCGTGAGAGCTTTACTAACTAACTTTCTCATAACAAGCAAACATTTTATTCGGAAGAAAACAAGGCATATTGAATATGCACGGAAATAGCAAATGATGCTAATAGGTAGGTATGGTGAACACTTTTGGCAATATTTGGTTTTACGGAGTTGGAAACATGAGTAAAACATACTCAGTGTAAGTGAAGGCTAGCAATAGTAAGGGAGCGACAAACGAGAGAGCAATAGCTGTCATAATCATGCTTGCAACAAAACAGGACTAATCATGGCATGAAAGTGATTTAAGACCCTCAAGGCAAAACAATTCATTGAGGCTTAACTGATTATTTCAGTCATATGCATGCGTGAGCATGTGCCAAGTCAATTCAAATGAAACATTCATAGGAGGATACCACGGTGTCATACCAAGTTATGAATAGAGTAATGCAAGCAAACATTCATATGACATGCTACAAACTATTAGCAAGCTGGAACTAATCATATGAAAGCAAGAACTACTAAGCATCCATAAATAACATACACCCTACACGAACAGGCTAAGCATGCCCACAATGATGAGTATATGTACAAAAATGAAAACAAATAGAGTTCGTTACCAACCTCTTACCACATCTCAAGTTGTCATTAATCCTCATTATCGCCTTTCACTTGTGTGGCTTGAATAATAATAATATGAAACCAAATTCCACTGGGAACTGCTGAACCCTGCAACAAACTCACAAAACCAAAGAAGAACAACAAATATTTTTATTGTTTTCGATTTTTAAAACAAGAACCAAAAAGGAAGAACAAGCAAAGCAAAATCTTTTTGGGTTTTTCGAATAGTTCAAACAAACCAAAAAAAAGGAAAAAGTAGACCAAGGCAAAAAGAAGAAGCAAACAAAGAGAAACAACAGAAATATTTTTGGTCTTTTTGTGTTTTAGAAAGCAAAAGCAAAGAAAGAACGAAAACTAAAAAGAGAACGAAACATGAATATACAAAGTACCGACGCGAAATGATAAGGAGATGAGTGTGATGTCGGCGTACCTCCCCCCAAGCTTAGGCTTTTGGCCTAAGTGGGTGTCAATCCCAAGCTGGCCAAGATGGAGCACCTCCGTAGTACGGTGAGGAGGTACCCTCATCCTGGTGCGAGCTCGAGGATGCCCCAACCGTAAGGTGCAGAGCAATCGTAGGAGGGCACATCCTCCTGGTGCTGCCTGTGGAAACCCAGCAAGCGGAGCTGCTTGTCCACCTCCTCCTTGGAGCGCGACCACAGCTTCCTGTGAACACTAAACAAAGTAGATTGCGGCAAAGGGATCTATCTCTCATCCCCGTCAGTAAACAACATCCTATATACTAAACTATCCAACTCAGAATCAGCAGTGACAAAGTGATGTGTTTTCAAAGCAGCAAGGTCAAGCCTTTGTGGTGCCAATATAGTATCATTGGGATCTACTGAAATCTCTAATGCATTGACCATACGCGAAGCGATGATGCCCCCATAGATAGGCCCCCTAGCAGCTAGGCGGCGAGCAATAAGCGAGCCAAGGTTGTACCGAGTATCATTGTTACGCGCAGTAGCAAGGAAGGCTAAATGATAGTTGGAGATATTACTCATATTCTCCCTACCAAGAACACTAGTAGCAAGATAATATGCAAAGTATCTAAGAGCAGGGAGTTGGATGTTTCTTATCTTTCCGCGCTGAGCTACGTGGTCATCATCATTGGTCACCCCTCGGTAGAGCTCCAACAAATCAGCGGGTCACCCTTGAATCTTCTTCATGGTTCTCGTCATGCCCACACCTACAATACTGCAAAATCTTTCCAATGGCATGGTAAAGGGCAGATTATAAATTCTGAAAGAGACAGTTGACTAATAGGGCGTGTTAGTAAACACGAAGCTCTCAATAAAAGTTTTGGTGAGCATAGCGTATTGCTCACTCTCATCTTGCATGTATGAGGTCAAACCAACCCTTTGAATCAGTAGCAAGAAATCATCAAGAATCCCTGCAACTTGAAAGAAAGTAAAATAAGGAAAAGTAGATGGGTGAGCATCCCCATCATCTCCTTCATTACCAAAGCGAGGTGCAATGAGATCTTCGTTGTATGACGGCCTAAACTGAGAGGCTGATCTTGAGGGCCTTGACCTCCTAGGTGCATCCCTCTCAAATATTTCTCCAAAGGTATGGTTGTTCATGTTGGATATTCTGAAATTTAAACATCTATTAAACAAGTGATTGCAAAGTGAATGTAATGAAGGGCACTACTCATAGGGACTTGTAAGAGGCCTAAACATGCATCAAAACTATATCTCTAAGCATCAAACAAGCTTACAAGCTCTCATAACCTGTCACCTACAACAGCAAAATACTCAAGATATAATCCACTAAACACAAATCTACTTGGACAAGTGGAGGAGTCACATACCGGAGAACAAATGCTCCAAATTTCAGCAGCAAAGATGGGCTGAGCAAGGATATCGAAAAATCGAGGGAAAGCACAGCAAGAACGCGATTTCGAGCAATGAAGTGGTGTTTACTCGGGAGAGAGAAGAAAGTGGCAAGTGAGAGAGTGAGTGGAGGGACAGGGTGGCCCACACCATAGGCAGGTGCACCCCAGGGCTAGCGGTGCCACCATGTGGTGTGCCTGCCTAGTGGGCCCCCCTGGTACCTTCCAGGCACTCCTCTGCCCCTTTTTTCATGTAAAAATTTAATATGAATTTTCTGGAATTTTTCGAGACACTTTATTTTTGGGCAATTTTTAGGTATAGATGAATGATTTTCTGACAGACAGATTTTCTAGAATGATGCAATGACAAAACAAGGCTAGAACTACAGAAGTTCTAAGACACTCTAATATGCAAGCAACTAACAATAGAAAAGAAAACTAAACGAAAGCACAAACTAAAATGGATAGAATGAGATAATCATGGTGAAAACAATGTTTTGTTCAATGAAATCCTTTTGTTAACAAGGTTAATCAGGTCTTGTTACCAAAACAATTTCATATGAGACAAAGCTTTGTATTCCACTAATGATTATGTTACCTCAACTTTGATAGCAAGTGTCCCAATCATAATAGTTTCAAATTTTTCTCTTGGTATGGGACAATATATTTCTCCAACTTGAATGCCCTCAACATGTTCAATTGAATTCAAACCATAAGTCCTATCAATCTTCTTGGGGAAATAGACAGTATGTTCCTTGTCATTAAAATTGAAAGTCACCTTTCCTTGATTATAATTAATAACAGCTCCTGCAGTATTAAGAAAAGGTCTCCCAAGAATAATGGACATATTATCATCTTCAGGCATTTCAAGCACAACAAAATCAGTTAATATCAAGCAATTATGAGCCACTTGAACAGGTACATCCTGATGTCTATGCACTTCTATTTCTTGTAGATAGTTGTTGGGCCTCCAAGTGCAGAGGTTTGTAGAACAGCAGCAAGTTTTCCCTTAAGTGGATCACCCAAGGTTTATCGAACTCAGGGAGGAAGTGGTCAAAGGTATTCCCTCTCAAGCAACCCTGCAATCAAGATACAAGAAGTCTCTTGTGTCCCCAACACACCCAATACACTCGTCAGGTGTATAGGTGCACTAGTTCGGTGAAGAGATAGTGAAATACAAGTGGTATAGATAATTATAAGTGGTAACGGTGATAGAAAATAACTTGATGGCGTGGAAAAGACTAAAGGCAAACTGAAATAAATATGGAAGCAACCAAAAATGTAACAGATCTAATAGAAAATGGTGTTTCAGTGCTTAGAAACAAGGCCTAGGGATCATACTTTCACTAGTGAACACTCTCATATAAATATATTATCTTCATGATACTATGCTAAACTACTCTCCGGTTGGACACTCTAATCCATGGTAGGGCTATAATAGCACACCTCAAAGTAAGCCTTTCCCATCTAGAAAACCCCACACTGTCACCTTGAGCACTAGATGAGTCCAACAAACACCACAATTTCATAGGGACATCCAACTCCAAATATAACTCATAACAAGTATTTGTAATCTCTAGCCCAAGTGCCACCATGGTGTGCACGCTATCACTATTACACACATGGGGAGAGCAGAGATCTATTAAAGCACTTGAGTAGCAAGGTAGATCTATAGATTACAAGCTCATGATCTCAATATGATCATGCATAGAGAGAGAGAGAGATGAACACATAGCTACCGGTAGAACCCTTAGCCTCGAGAGAGAACTACTCCCTCCTCATCATGGGAATTAGCAACAGTGATGGAGATGGCGGTGGAGATCGATGGAGATGGCTCCAGGGGCACTTCCCCGTCCCGACAGGGTGCCGGAACAGAGACTTTCTGTCCCCCGAATCTCCCCTTCGGTGGCGGCGGCGCATCAGAACTTTTCATGGATTTCTGATTGACGATTTAGGGTTTTGGTATCGGGAGGCTCTTATAGGCGAAGGAGGCAAGGTCAGTGGAGTGCCAGGGGGCCCACACAACATGGTGGCGCGGGTAGGGCTAGCCCGCGCCTGGGGGTGTGTGAAGGAAATATGCCCTGAGAGGCAATAATAAAGTTGTTATTATGTATTCCTTGTATATGATAGATGTTTATTTTGCATGCTATAATTGTATTGATAGGAAACATCAATGCATGTGTGTTTAATAAACAAAAAGGGTTCCTAGTTATGCCTCTCTTATAGACTAGCTTGTTGATTAACAAGATGATCAAGGTTTCCTGATCATGGACATTGGATGTTGTTAATAACAAGGTCACAGCATTTGTGAAATGATGTGATGAACATTCATCCGAAGTATAGCATTACGATCAAGTCATTATGTTTATATTGCTATAACATCATACAAAGTAGTCTTAGTCCTTAGACCATGAGATCATGTTAATTGCTAACTCCGGAAGAGTATCTTGATAACATCAAACGTCACACCGTAACAGGGTGACCATAAAGGTGGGTTCAGTGCTATGAAGGTGTTATGTTGAGGCTCATGTATCAAGAGTGGAATTTGTCAATCCCGATGACGGATAGATATACTCTGGGCCCTCTCGGTGATATCACATTAAGATAGCTTGCAAGCAAGTGATGTGATCACTAGAATGTTATATCACGGGAACGAGAAAAGAGTGCATGTCGGTAACGAGATCAAACTAGGTATTTGGATACCGATGATCGAATCTCGGACATGTATTATATCATGAGACAAAGGGATTAAATTGCTGACGTTAAAGGTTCTCACGATCACAGAAGTCATCGTTGAATATGCAGGAGTCAGTATGGATCTCCAGGTCCCGCTTCTGATTATTGATCTGAGAGGAGTCTCAATCATGTCTGCATTATTCACGAACCGTAGGGTGACACACTTAAGGGTTGCTGGACACCATATAGGATCACATATGTTCCAGACAAAAGGTTTGCAAAGCACAGGAAATGTTTCGATAGAAACAGGAATTGTTTCGATAGAAACCGGAATTGTTTCGGGTGAAATTGCAGAAAGTGGTTCTGCATGTGATATTGAAATGTTGTAAGGGGTTTTATGTGAATGTTTGTTAATTAAAGTAATTAACAAAATTCTGAATAAAATAAATAAAAGAATTTATTAATTGAGAGTTGCATTTAATTTGGTGGAAATTAAAATACATGTGAGTGGGATTTTGGGTGGAGGCCATGTTTATGTGAGTGGAGGTTCACCACATGAATGAAGGAGGGGAGGAGTCCCCCCCCCTGATGCGACGGCTATGGGAGGGGATGGGTCTCCCTCCCTCCTATATAAAGCCCCCCTCTCCCCTCTCACAAAACACACCTCCTCGTGAAGGATCTCTCTCCCCCTCTAGATATTCCCCCATGGTCTCGAATTAGCGAGATACATGTTCCCGGTGGCCTTGCGTCTGGAAGGAGTTGCTGCTTCCGCTGATTTGCTGGAGCGAGGAGGTGGAGGTTGTCCGGTGGCTTGAACGTGTGTGCGAGGATGGATGCGCTGCTGATTTGCGGTGCTCGGACTTCCACACGATCTTGAGATCGGCAAGCGTACGACTACATCAACCACGAGTTCCTACTCGTTAACAAAACTCGTTGTCTTCGAGGGTAAGTTCTCCATGGATGTATGTCCACCCGTTGCTCTGTATCTAGTAGATAGATCTTGGCGTATAGTTCTCCTTGTAGGAAATTTTTTGTTTTCTATGCTGCGGACCCAGCAGTGGTATCAGAGCCTGATCTATGCGTAGGTGCTTTGCACGGGTAGTACACATATGTTTATATATGGGCGATGATGATCATGTTATTGCATCTTCTATGTACTTTGGATATTGGTGGCATTGTGGGATGAAGCAGCCCGGACCAACCTTACATGTCATCGTACATGAGACCGGTTCCACGACTGACATGCAACTAGGTTTGCATAAGTGGCTAGCGAGTGTCTGTCTCTCCTACTATAGTCAATATCTAATTTACAACGAGTTGCTAATAACTTGGTTATCCTCGTTGGGGTTCATGTTCGTAGGTAAGACCGGTTCTATATCCGAAAGCCCTAAGCCACGTAAAACTTGCAATTGATAAATTAGAGGCGTCTAGTTTAGATCGTTGTTGGGCTAGTGTCTTGATATGGTATTGTTGTAAGTAGATGTATGATAGATACTCTTACAACTCACTTAACGTGTAAGTTCCGTAGACCTTGGTCTTACACACAAAGGAATGATAGAGATCATACCACGATGCAAATGATAGAGATCAAATGCATGGACCATATCACCTCACTTCACACATTAGATGTTAGCATCTTATATTGCTAGTTTGGCGCTTTTGATAGCATTATAAGATGATCCCTCATTTAGATATCAAGATAAAATGTGTTCTTCCTTAAGTATGCACCATTTTGTGGATCTTTTTTTGAGGCATCACGTGATGATCGGGTGTTCTCGACTCTACGCTTTCATACAACGGGTGTAAGACAGTTTTACACACGCGAATACTAAGGTTCTTACTTAACGAGCCTAGCATGTACAGACATGGCCTCGGAACACGGACCGAAAGGTTAAGCATGAGTCATATAGTTGATATGATGCCCATATAGATGCTCGCCTTTGAAGCTACACCGACTCACGTGATGATCGGACTTGGTGTAGTGGATTTGGTTCATGTAATCACCAAAAGGACACGAGGGATGTCGTTTTTGAGTGGGAGTTCATTAGTAATTTGGATTAGTTGAACTCAATCTATCATAAACTTAGTCTAAATATATTTTACAAATTCTGTTGTAGATGGCACCACCTGCTTTTAATTTCAATGTGTTCGTGGAGAAAGAGAAGCTTGCTGCGAATGGTAGCAACTTCACCAACTGGGCTATGAATTTGAGGATTCTCCTCACTGCTGCACAAAAGCAATATGTGCTAGAGGCGCCGCTAGGCCCCCCACCAGCTCCTGATGCCCCTGACGAGGAAAAGAACGTCTATATAACTCGTCAGGAGGACCACAACTTAGTTCATTGCGGCATACTGTATGGGCTAGAGCCAGAACTTCGAAAACGTTTCGAAAATGGCAAATGCCTTTGATACCATGGGAGAATTGAAAATGATTTTCGATACCCATGCTGCCGTAGAGAGTTATAATGCTTCTGAAAAGTTGTTTAGCTGCATGATGGAAGAGAACAACTCCGTTAGTGAGCACGTACTCAAAATGTCTGGGTACGCCGACAAGCTTGTGTCCTTGGGAATAACGATTCCCATTGACTTAGGCATACATCGTGTTCTCCAATCTCTGCCACCTAGCTACAAGAGCTTCGTGATGAACTATAATATGCAGGGCATGAAGAAGTCTCTTCCCGAGCTTCTGTCAATGCTTAAGACTGCAGAAGTGGAGATTAGGAAAGAACATCAAGTGTTGATGATCAATAAGACCACCGGTTTCAAGAAGGACAAGAAAGGCAAGCAGAAGGGAAAGAAGGGCGGAAAATCTGTTGCTGCGCCTGAAAAGAAACCCCGAGCTGGCCCTAAGTCTGACACCGAGTGCTACTATTGCAAGGGGACTGGCCATTGGAAGCGCAACTGCCCCAAGTATTTGGCAGACAAGAAGGCCGGCAAGGCAAATAAAGGTATATGTGATATACATGTTATTGATGTGTACTTGACTAGTACTCGCAGTAGCACCTGGGTATTTGATACGGGATCAGTTGCTAATATATGTAACTCGGTTCAGGGGCTGCGGAACAAGCGACAACTAGCAAGGGATGAGGTCACGATGCGGGTCGGCAATGGATCAAGAGTTGATGTGATCGCCGTCGGAACGCTGCCTCTCCATATGCCGTCGGGATTAGTTATAAACCTGAATAATTGTTATTTGGTGCCTGCACTGAGCATGAATATTGTATCCGGATCATGTTTGATGCAAAGTGGTTATTCGTTTAAGTCTGAAAACAATGGTTGTTCTATTTATATGAATAATATCTTTTATGGTCATGCACCTGTGTTGAATGGTTTATTTCTGTTGAATCTCGATAGTAGTATTACGCATATTCATAATGTTGATTCTAGAAGGATTAAACTTGATAATGATATATCTGCATATATGTGGCACTGCCGTCTAGGTCATATTGGCGTTAAACGCATGAAGAAACTCCATTCTGATGGACTTTTGGAATCACTTGATTTTGAATCATATGATACATGTGAGCCATGCCTTATGGGCAAGATGACTAGAACGCCGTTTTCCGGTTCAATGGAACGGGCGACAGATTTAATGGAAATCATACATACTGATGTGTGTGGACCAATGAGTGTGTCGGCGCGAGGTGGATATCGTTATTTTGTTACTTTCACGGATGATTTGAGTAGATACGGGTATATCTATTTGATGAAACATAAGTCTGAAACCTTTGAAAAGTTCAAAGAATTTCAGAATGAAGTGGAAAATCATCGTAACAGAAAGATCAAATTTCTGCGGTCCGACCGTGGAGGAGAGTATCTTAGTTACGATTTTAGCACACATATGAAAGACTGCGGAATAGTTTCACAACTCACGCTGCCGGAACACCACAACGTAATGGTGTGTCAGAACGTCGTAATCGTACTTTATTAGATATGGTTCGATCTATGATATCTCTGACTGACTTGCCACTGTCATTTTGGGGTTATGCACTGGAAACCGCTGCATTCACTTTAAATAGGGCACCATCTAAATCCGTTGAAAGACACCGTATGAATTATGGTTTGGAAACAAACCAAAGCTGTCATTTCTTAAAGTTTGGGGATGCGATGTTTATGTGAAGAAACTTCAACCGGATAAACTTGAACCCAAAGTGGAAAAATGCGTCTTCATAGGATACCCTAAGGAAACGATTGGGTATACCTTCTATCACAGATCCGAGGGCAAGGTCTTTGTTGCCAAGAATGGATCCTTTCTTGAGAAGGAGTTTCTCGCGAAAGGTGTGAGTAGTCGGAAGGTAGAACTCGAAGAGGTTATTGAACCTTCTCTTCATTAAATGGCGAGTAGCGCAGCACCGGAAGTTGTTTCGGAGTTGACTTCACCTGATGAAGAGAGAGCTAATGATATTGATCATGAAACTCTGAAAGAGGACACTACCGAACCTCGCAGGTCAAGCAGGACACGTGCAGCTCCTGAACTGTACGGCAATCCTGTTATGAATTTCATGATTGATGAAATAGATGACCCTGTGACGTATGAAGAAGTGATGATGACCCCTGATTCCAACAAATGGCTAGAAGCCATGAAATCCGAGATGGAATCCATGTACGAAAACCAAGTTTGGACCTTGGTGGACTTACCTCACGATCGAAAGGCCATTGAGAATAAATGGATTTTCAAAAGAAAAACTGATGCTGATGGTAATGTAACCATCTATAAGGCTCGACTTGTCGCAAAGGGGTTTCGACAAATTCAAGGAGTTGACTACGATGAGACATTCTCTCCCGTAGCGATGCTTAAGTCGGTTAGGATTATGTTAGCAATTGCTGCATATTTCGATTATGAAATATGGCAGATGGATGTCAAAACTGCGTTCCTCAATGGTAATATTGAAGAAGAGTTGTATATGATACAACCTAAGGGTTTTGTCGATCCTAAGGATGCTGATAAGGTGTGCAAACTTCAGCGATCCATCTATGGACTGAAGCAAGCATCCCGGAGTTGGAATCTCCGCTTTGATGAGGTGATCAAAGAGTTTGGATTTGTCCAAACTTATGGAGAGGCTTGTATTTACAAGAAAGTGAGTGGGAGCAATGTGGCATTTCTGATATTATATGTGGATGACATATTATTGATTGGAAATGATATAGATCTTTTAAACAGTGTTAAAAGTTATCTAAACAGCAAATTTTCGATGAAGGACCTTGGTGAAGCTTCATATATATTAGGCATTAAAATCTATAGAGATAGATCAAGACGCCTAATTGGGCTATCGCAGAGTACATACCTTGATAAGATATTAAAGAAGTTTAATATGGACGGAAGTAAGAAGGGGTACTTACCTATGTTGCAAGGCAAGACATTGAGTAAGGCTCAAAGTCCGGCTACGGCGCAAGAAAGAGAGATAATGGATAAGATCCCCTATGCCTCAGCCATAGGCTCTATAATGTATGCCATGCTATGTACAAGACCGGATGTGGCACATGCTATTAGTTTGACTAGTAGGTACCAATCTGATCCAGGTTCGAAACACTGGATAGCGGTCAAGAATATCCTTAAGTACTTGAGAAGAACTAAGGATATGTTTCTTGTATACGGAGGTGAAGAAGAGCTAGTCGCGAAGTGTTATGTCGATGCTAGCTTTGACACTGATCCGGATGACTCTAAGTCTCAATCCGGATATGTATTTCTCTTGAACGGAGCAGCAGTTAGTTGGAGGAGCTCCAAACAACCTATGGTGGCTGGATCAACGACGGAGGCAGAATATGTTGCTGCTTCAGAAGCAGCGCAGGAAGCGGTTTGGATGAAGGAGTTCATAACGGAACTAGGTGTGGTTCCTAGTGCGTTGGACCCAATGGTGATCTATTGTGACAATAATGGAGCCATAGCCAACACTAAGGAATCAAGGTCTCACAAGAATTCCAAGCATATTAAGCGCCGGTTTCACTCCATCCGCGAGCTTGTCAAGGATGGAGATATAAAGATTTGTAAAGTGCACACGGACCTGAATGTAGCAGATCCATTGACTAAAGTACTCCCTAGGGAAAAACATGATCAACACCAGAACTCCATGGGTGTTAGATTTATCACTATATAAACTAGATTATTGTCTCTAGTGCAAGTGGGAGACTGAAGGAAATATGCCCTGAGAGGCAATAATAAAGTTATTATGTATTCCTTGTATATGATAGATGCTTATTTTGCATGCTATAATTGTATTGATAGGAAACATCAATGCATGTGTGTTTAATAAACAAAAAGGGTTCCTAGTTATGCCTCTCTTATAGACTAGCTTGTTGATTAACAAGATGATCAAGGTTTCCTGATCATGGACACTGGATGTTGTTAATAACAAGGTCACAGCATTTGTGAAATGATGTGATGAACATTCATCCGAAGTATAGCATTACGATCAAGTCATTATGTTTATATTGCTATAACATCATCAAAGTAGTCTTAGTACTTAGACCATGAGATCATGTTAATTGCTAACACCGGAAGAGTATCTTGATAACATCAAACGTCACACCGTAATAGGGTGACCATAAAGGTGGGTTCAGTGCTATGAAGGTGTTATGTTGAGGCTCATGGATCAAGAGTGGAATTTGTCAATCCCGATGACGGATAGATATACTCTGGGCCCTCTCGGTGATATCACATTAAGATAGCTTGCAAGCAAGTGATGTGATCACTAGAATGTTATATCACGGGAACGAGAAAAGAGTGCATGTCGGTAACGAGATCAAACTAGGTATTTGGATACCGATGATCGAATCTCGGACATGTATTATATCATGAGACAAAGGGATTAAATTGCTGACGTTAAAGGTTCTCACGATCACAGAAGTCATCGTTGAATATGCAGGAGTCAGTATGGATCTCCAGGTCCCGCTTCTGATTATTGATCTGAGAGGAGTCTCAATCATGTCTGCATTATTCGCGAACCGTAGGGTGACACACTTAAGGGTTGCCGGACACCATTTAGGAGCACATATGTTCCAGACAAAAGGTTTGCAAAGCGCAGGAAATGTTTTGATAGAAACAGGAATTGTTTCGATAGAAACCGGAATTGTTTCGGGTGAAATTGCAGAAAGTGGTTCTGCATGTGATATTGAAATGTTGCAAGGGGTTTTATGTGAATGTTTGTTAATTAAAGTAATTAACAAAATTCTGAATAAAATAAATAAAATAGTTTTATTAATTGAGAGTTGCATTTAATTAGGTGGAAATTAAATACATGTGAGTGGGATTTTGGGTGGAGGCCATGTTTATGTGAGTGGAGGTTCACCACATGAATGAAGGAGGGGAGGAGTCCCCCCCTCATGCTCCGGCTATGGGAGGGGAGGGGTCTCCCTCCCTCCTATATAAAGCCCCCTCTCCCCTCTCACAAAACACACCTCCTCGTGAAGGATCTCTCTCCCCCTCTAGATATTCCCCATGGTCTCGGATTAGCGAGATACATGTTCCCGGTGGCCTTGCTTCTGGAAGGAGTTGCTGCTTCCGCTAATTCGCTGGAGCGAGGAGGTGGAGGTTGTCCGGTGGCTTGAATGTGTGTGCGATGACGGATGCGCTGCTGATTTGCGGCGCTCGGACTTCCGCACGATCTTGAGACCGACAAGCGTACGACTACATCAACCACGAGTTCCTACTCGTTAACAAAACTCGTTGTCTTCGAGGGTAAGTTCTCCATGGATGTATGTCCACCCGTTGCTCTGTATCTAGTAGATAGATCTTGGCGTATAGTTCTCCTCGTAGGAAATTTTTGTTTTCTATGCTGCGGACCCAACAGTGTGGCCAGGCCCTGGCCCTCCTCCGTCTCGTATTCTGGCTCCATGAGTCTTCCGGTAAAATAGGAACTTTGGCTTTTGTCCCGTCCAATTCTGAGAGTATTCATTTTCTGACTTCCGGAAACCAAAAACAGCAGAAAACAGGCAACTAGCAATGTGGCATCTTGTTAATAGGTTAGTCCAAGAAATCATAGGAAAAGTACTCCAAAGTTGGAACAAAACACAAGAAAGTAGATAAAACCAAGCATGGAACATCAAAAATTATAGATACATTTGCAATGTATCACATCCTCACATATACCAACATGAATAGTGGTAGATTTATCAGCCATTTGCAAAGATATATCAGTTGGTATTAATTTTCCAGTTGAAGTCTCTTATAGAGAGAGAAAGGCATAACACTAACTCCAGCTCCCAAATCACTTAAAGCAGTTCTAACATAACTATTCTTAATAGAGCAAGGGATAGTTGGAATCCCTGGGTCTCCAAGTTTCTTAGGAACCTTACCATTAAAGGAATAATTAGCAAGCAAAGTAGAAATTTCTTCATTAGGGATCTTCCTTTTATTCGAGACAATATCCTTCATATACTTTGAATAAGGGGGCAATTTAATAGCATCAGTCAAAGGAATTTGCAGGAATAAAGGTTTCATCCACTCACAAAACTTATTATAGTGTTCATCTTCCTTTGACTTGTGTTTCTTATTAGGGAAAGGCATAGGTTTTTGGACCCAAGGCTCTCTTTCACTATCATGTTTCTTAGTAATAAAATCTTCTTTAGTGTATTTAGTATTCTTAGTGTGCTTTTCAGGTTCTTCTTCAACTTTTCCTTTATCAGGAACATCATTTTCTTCATTACCACTTTCAGTTTCAGCATCAGAGACAGATATACTATTAGGATCTTCAGCAGGTTTAGAGGGTTCTACAATAGTTTTATGTTTCTTTTTTCTTTTCTTACGAGTAGTACCACTATTTTCAGCTTGTTGAGAATCCTGCTCGATTCTTTTGGGATGCCCTCAGGATATAGAGGATACTGGGTAGCAGCACCACTTCTAGTTCTAATTTCATAAGCATGTTTTTCTTTGGCAGCATTAACTAGCAAATCTTTTTGCACTTTAATAAGTTGATCTATTTGAGTTTGAACCATTTGAAAATGTTTAACAATCATTTTAACATCATTAGAGGTTCTTTCCACAATATCCGACAACTCAACAATAGCTCTAATGTTTTCCATTAGATGATTTTGCACCCTTTTATTAAAATTATCTTGCTTAACAATAAAAATATCGGATCCTTCTAAGCATTGATCAGGAGGTTTAGAGTAAGGGATATCACCTTCATCAAAATGTTGGAGATTGTGTACCTCAATAGTGGATGAATGGGGAATTGGCTTACATAATTCTTCTATAGGAGGTAAATTCTTGACATCTGCAGCTTTAATTCCCTTCTCCTTAAGACATTTCTTAGCTTCCTTCATCACTTCATCATTCAATTCAATAACTCCCCTTTTCTTAGATGATGGTATAGGCGCCGGTATAGCTGGTTCAAGTATAATTATTTCAGGTATATCTGGTTCAAGAGGAGTCCAGTCTTCATAATTCTTGCTTATTTTAGCCATTAATTCCTCAGCTTCCTTGGGAGTCCTATTCCCGAAAACACAATCAGCACTAATCAAGCCAAAAGTGTTCAGGAGGTGCATGTCCGGCACTAGGAGGAAAATATGTCTGCAGGAAAGTACTAATCAAGCAATCAGGGCTATCAATAGATCCAGGAGGTAAATTACTAAACCAAGCTTTAGCTTCCACTTTCAGTGAAAAGGGGAAAATCTTAGCAACAAAGTAAGTACGCATCTTAATATCATCAGAAAACATGCCACTCATGGTAGAAAGCTCAGTCATATGTGCTACCGCACTTTCATTCTTAGTCCCACAAAAAGGTTCTTTCTCAATAATAGCTATGTAAGATAGATCAAGAGAGAAATCATAATCTTTATCTTTAATGTTTATGGGAGATGCAGCAAACTTAGCAATAGGAGACAATTTGGGTCTAATAGTACGCCTCTCAAGGAGACTCTTAGCAGCGCTCCTATCATGGGTGTTTTTACATTCTTTAATAAATTCATCGGTCATCTCAACATAACCGTCTTCAATATCATAACTCTCACTAGACTCAGGTGAACTAACAGGTGTAGTAGTGTCTTCATTAGGAGTTTCAGTATTTCCAGCTATAGTTCTAGCAATCGTAGCATCTAGGAAAGGACCTAATGAACCACTCTTATCAAAGACAGTAGAAGCAGCATCATAAGTATCAGAAGTTTCAGATTCAGCAGTAGTAGCAGTGTGTGTATCATGTGTATGTGGTGGTGTAACGAGCTTACTCATAACAGATGGTGAATCAAGAGCAACAGAGGTGTTCAGAACCGTACCTCTTCTTGTAGTGGATGGTAAAATAGGAACCTTGCCATCACGAGACTTACCCATGATGGATGGATAGAAGCGAACAATAGAGAATCCAAGTGAATTTGAGAAATAAAGCTATGCTCCTCGGCAATGGCGCCAGAAAATAGTCTTGATGACCCACAAGTATAGGGGGTGTATCGCAGTATTTTCGAGGGAAGTGAAACCCAATTTATTGATTCGACACAATGGGAGCCAAAGAATATTTATAAGCCTTAACAACTGAGTTGTCAATTCAGCTGCACCTGGAAACAATCTTGCTCACAGCAGTTTATCAGTAGCAACAGTTTTGTAGTAGGAATAGTAAAGTAACAGCAGTAGTAAAGTAAAGACAGTAGTAACAATAGCAGTAAATAGTCGGATTCGAGTGTGGTAGGCATAGGGATGGATGGACGGGTGTTGCATGGACAAGACAATTCACATAGCAATCAGAGCATAGGGCAATTGCAGATAAATAAGATAAAGCATCCAAGTACTAGATAATCATAGGCATGTGTTCCATATATAGTCATACGTGCTCGCAATGAGAACTTGCACAACATCTTTTGTCCTGCCAGACCGTTTGCAGCGGGGCCTCAAGGGAACTACTGGCAATTAAGGTGCTCCTTTTAATAGAGCACCGGAGCAAAGAATTAACACTCCGTGAACACATGTGATCCTCACATCAAAGCCATTCCCTCAAGTTAACCCGATTTCTGTCACTTCGGGGCCATTGGTTCCAGACAACAACGTGGATATACAACTTGCAGGTAAGACCATAAACAATACTATTATAATGAATCAATAACATGTTCAGATCTGAAATCATGGCACTCGGGCCGTAGTGACAAGCATTAAGCATAACAAGTCGCAACAAAGTCAAAAAACACTAATAGTAGATACTAGGCACCATGCCCTAACAATCTGATGCCATTACATGAACGATCTCATCCAATCCCTACCATCCCCATAGCCTACAGCGGGGGATTACTCACTCATATATGGGGGAAACATGGATGGTCGATGGAGAAGCGATGGTGATGATGATGGCGATGATCTCCTCCAATTCCCCGTCCTGGCAGGGTGCCAGAACGGAGTTTCTGGTGCTGTTTCGTGGAATCTGGTGGTGGCGGCGGAGCGGAACTCCTTCTGAAAAAACGTCGAACCCCCTGAGTTTTTAGGTCAGAAGGCATCTTATAGGCAAAGAAGGAGACCGAGGGGGTGTCTGGGGTGGCCAGACCACCCCCTGGTGCGGCCAGGTGGTGTGGCTGGGCCCCAGCCCCACTCCGTCTCATATTCTGGCTCCGGGAGTCTTTTGGTGAAATATGATTTTTGGCATATTTTCCGGAATTTTTCTTGATAGTTGATTTTCTGCACAAAAACTAGACACCAAAGTAATTCTGCTGAAAACAGCGTAAGTCTGTGTTAGTTGCATCCAAATCACACAAGTTTAGAGGAGAAACAATAGCAAAAGTGTTCGGGAAAGTAGATATGTTTTGGACGTATTAGTTAGCAACGTATCATTCACTTCCATTGATCCCAGTCTGCCACGCACGTACACCACTACACTCTACAAGATCTGCATCGACCATAGTCTGCTGCAGCTTGTGTGAGGATGGATGATGATTAGAGCATCTCCACTTGCCCCCGCCCATACAAGTCCGGCGGTTGGCCTTATAGGGGGGCATCGACGTAGGTACCTCCTATGGGGGGTCACCGCCTCCTGGCCTCCGCCCTCAAACAGCGTACCCCCAATCACAATTGCAAATCCAAACATTTAAAAGGTCGCTAGAAATTAAACATAGTTTTGCTGCCACCGGACATAGTATAGTACAGGCGATGCAATCTCCGCAAATCATCGGAATACAAGTTTCTCCATCAAAATAAACATGTGAGGAACATGAAAATTAAACGTGGGGGGACGGTGGTGCTGGCCCGGGTGCCGATCGGGGTTGGAGTCGCGGTCGCCCGATGTCGGGTTGTTGTTCTGGTTGGCGGACACTCGGTTCTCGGAGAGGATCAAGGGGCGCTGATCAACACACCACGCCTTCACCTCGGCGTCCATTTCCTTCATGTCGACCATCAAGATCGCCAAGTCCTACCTCCTCTTCTTTGCCACCATATTGGCCTTCATGAGGCCGAGCTTAATGTCCTGTCGCTCGATGACCGACGTCCATCTTGCCGCGGTGATCTCCTCCAACCTGGTGGCTTGCTCTACCCTCATGGTAGCGTGCGTGGCAACGTCGGCCATGCAGGACAGGTTGGACGAGTGTAGTTTCTCGATGGCTGGTGCCACGTCCCTCATGGCCTTGGCCTTCCTGTGGCCAACGGGTCGACCCTCCGAAGCTATTGATGGCGCCGCTCCGAGGTCGTAGTGGTGGTCTTGGCCTTGGTGAGAGCGGTTCACATCTCTGTCCAGTTGTTGTACCCCTCGATCCGTGCAAAGGTGTGGATGAACTTAAACTCATTGTTGTCGTTGTCCTCGCAGTAGGTGGCGATGATGGCGCGAACAATACCGATAATTGGACACAAATTTCAAATGGGCAGGAGCAGGCGGCGATGGGGGCTTCTTACCTAATCATCATAGTTGGTGCCGCTAACATGGACATGGCGCACATCCCCCACGACGCCGTGCCACTTTTTGCAGGCGTGCTGGATCATGGTCCGACGGTGAGACATGTTGGAGTCATTGCGGTCGTGGTATAAGGACTTGAAGTAGGTATCCAACAACCGCCGCTCATCCTACGATGCCTTCACCCTCTTCCAATAACAGTCTAAGTTCTGGTTGGCGCCGGCGAAGGGGTCTATGCTGACGGTCTTCCAAGCTTCAGTGAGGCACTCATCCTCCCTCGAGCTCCACTTTGGGCCACGTCCGCTACCTCCTTTCTTATTTTTCTCCACCTCCACCTCCAACACCTTCTTCTTCCCTTTCAGGTCGGCCATGATGGTCACCGACACCTCCACCACCACAGCCTCCACCATCTCCACATATTCGTAGACCTCGTTCTCCCAAGGCTCACCACCATCTTCCTCCTCCCCCGCAAATGTAGCGGCTTCTTCTTACGTAAAGGTGTGGTGGAGCTACCGTTGATGATGTCGACCATGATGGAGTCGTCGTGGCTCCCTGCCGAACATGTTGGGGGTGCTCTAGCTGCTACCTGCGCCGAACAGGTTGGGGGTGCTTGATGTCTACGCACTTCTATTCTTGTAGACAGTTGTTGGGCCTCCAAGTGCAGAGGTTTGTAGAACAGCAGCAAGTTTCCCTTAAGTGGATTACCCAAGGTTTATCAAACTCAGGGAGGAAGTGGTCAAAGGTATCCCTCTCAAGCAACCCTGCAATCAAGATACAAGAAGTCTCTTGTGTCCCCAACACACCCGATACACTTGTCAGGTGTATAGGTGCACTAGTTCGGCGAAGAGATAGTGAAATACAAGTGGTATAGATAATTATAAGTGGTAACGGTGATAGAAAATAGCTTGATGGTGTGGAAAAGACTAAAGTAAAAACTGAAATAAAGATGGCAGCAAGCAAACATGTAACAGATCTAGTTGCAAACGGTGTTTCAATGCTTAGAAACAAGGCCTAGGGATCATACTTTCACTAGTGAACACTCTCATATAAATATCTTCTTCTTTATGATACTACGTTGAACTACTCTCCGGTTGGACACTCTAATCCATGGTAGGGCTATAACAGCACACCTCAAAGTAAGCCTTTCCCCTCTAGATAACCCCACACTATCACCTTGAGCACTAGATGGGTCCAACAAACACCACAATTTCATAAAGACATCCAACTCCAAATATAACTCATAACAAGTATTTGTAATCTCTAGCCTAAGTGCCACCATGGTGTGCACACTATCAACTTCACACACATGGGGAGAGCAGAGATCTATTAAAGCACTTGAGTAGCAAGGTAGATCTATAGATTACAAGCTCATGATCTCAATAAGATCACGCATAGAGAGAGAGAGATGAACACATAGCTACCAGTAGAACCCTTGGCCTCGAGAGAGAACTACTCCCTCCTCATCATGGGAATCAGCAACGGCCATGGAGATGGTGGTGGAGATCAATGGAGATGGCTCCAGGGGCACTTCCCCGTCCTAGCAGGGTGCCGAAACAGAGACTTTCTGTCCCCCGAATCTCCCCTTCGGTGGCGGCGGCGCTACGGAACTTTTCGTGGCTGGAGGCTCGATTATTTAGGGTTTTCTCATCGGGAGGCTTCTTATAGGCAAAGAGGCCAGGCGAGGAGGCAGCCAGGGGGCCCACACCCCTGGTGGCGCCACCATGGCTGGCCCACACCACCATAGGATGTGCCCACCCTGGTGCCCTACACCATCTCTGCTTCGTGTTTCCGTGTTGCTCCGGGAAAATAGGCATATTGGCTTTTGTCCCGTCCAATTCCGAGAATATTCATTTTTAGCTTTCCTGAAACCAAAAACAGCAGAAAACAGGCAACTGGTACTGTGGCATCTTGTCAATAGGTTAGTTCCAGAAAGTGTATAAAAATACCTCAAAGTGTAGACAAAGCATAGGACAAATGATATAAAACAAGCATGGAGCATCAAAAATTATAGATATGTTTGCAACGTATCAACATCCCCAAGCTTAACTCCTGCTCGTCCTCGAGTAGGTAAGTGATAAAAAGAATAATTTTTGAGGTGACATGCATCATCATGATCTTGATCAAGGTATTTGTAAAACATTGATAGCTGGGATCAAAGTACTCTAAACATGAGCATGAAATATAAAGTTCTAACAATAAGACATAGTGACTATGCATGCAACATGAAAGGATATAAACAAAGATCATGAATAACAATGCATTGAAAGATGTTTGTTTGTTTCACATATAGAAAACATAATGAGAATGGTCTTCAGCTTGTCCCTCATAGTGTAGCAAAACATAAATGCATAGGACACCTTCAAAGTTCACAAGGGTGACTAGATACAAGTAGTTTAAGAACAAGCAATATCAACGTTATGCATCAATCAACAAGACTTGGGAGAATGCACATTAAACTAAGAATGGCCACTATGCTCTCTCAATAGGTGCATAAAGATAGAAGATGGAGACTCAACATAAAAGTAAAAGAAAGGCCTTCATAGAAGGAAGCAGGGATTCAAGTCTCATAAAGAGCTTCCAAAAATTATGGTACTTATTAGCTTTCAGCTCTCATTGCCCCTATCATAAGCATCTTGAAGGGATTAAGGTTAAAGTGAACAAACTATGGAGTATATGCTTAACAAAGTATAAGTTGGCAATCTCATGTCCCTTGAGTACGAGGGACGCTCCTCATGCTACTCAACTTTAGTTACCGATAAGTTCTTGTCATAGTAAGTACATGTTTATCATAGAGAACCTCCAATGGGGTACCCCTTGCCCCATGATACAGGAGCTATCCCATATCAAAATGACAAGGCAAACAGACAATGAGCATCTTAGCAATCTTCTTATTTACCATGGGAAAATGGTGCTTTTTTCTCTCTTTCCTCTTTTCTCATCTCTTTTTTTCTTTTTCTCAATCTGTTTTTTTCTATCTCTCCTTTTTTTATAAGAAGAATGCTTCATAGATTGCTCACTATGGTGATGCTGCAAGTTTCCACCATGATTAGGCATGGCTTAGGCTAGCGGCCCAGGCGTTTCTCTAACACACATACATAACTCCATGGACTTACAAGCTCCCCTTTTATTTCACACTGATGACATCCATAAACAAAAGGATGATATCAACTGGGTACAATGTACAAGTGCAATGTTGAAAGCGTTCCCCATGACAGCATGGTTCTGCTAATCCCAACGTATAAGTGCAAGCATATAAACATAGATGACACAATGGTTCAAGTTTATTAGGGGCAAGAAAAGTAAAGTGTGCCGTCAAGTTCGTGAGAGCTTTAATCACTATTTTTCACATAACAAGTTTATTCGGAAGATCGATAAAAAACTTGAATATACTTGAAATAGCAAATGTTAATAGGTAGGTATGATGGACTCTTTGGAATAACTTGGTTTTATTTGGAGTTGGATGCATGAGTGGAACTCATACTTGGGACGAAGGCTAGCAAAATACTGGGAGCGACCAACTAAGAGAGCAATAATGGCGATAATCATGCAAAGCAACAAAACATTATTAATTAAAGCATAAAGTGATATTACAAGTCGAAAACTAAATGATCATAGAGGCTATGGTGACTTGGTATAGTCTTAACATGGTGTGAGCATGCGCCAAGTCAACCCAAATAAAGCATTTAAAGGAGAATACCACAATATTATGCTTTTAATATGCTAAAACAACGCATGATTCTTTCAAGGAACATTAAGCAATCTCAATTGTTTGGAACAAGTCATGCTACAGCGACAATCACTAAGCATAAAGCCAAAACAATATCAAGCATGACATGATAAAGTCTAAGTCACAGTCAAAAACAAGCTCCTTTTATACCACTTAAGCATGAACTTTCCTACTCTTTTCCAATCCAAATCAACCTATTTGCAAGAACTCACAAAGATAATAATAAATAAAGATCAGTGAGCTTGTCTCACAAATCCAAAAAGAAGAACTAAAAAGTTCTAAGCTAAAAGTACAAGAAAACTAAGGCTAAACACAGTGCTAGCAAAAGAGAACACTCACAAAACAATAAGAATGAAAACTAGAGTGTTCTAAACAATGAAAGCAGAGTGTGTCTCTCTCCAAAAGAAGTGCTCGGATCCAACCAACTTATTGCAGCAAACAAAGAAAAAGAAAACTAAAAACAAAAACAAAGACGCTCCAAGAACAACACAACAGTGCATGAAACAATAAAAACGAAGTGTCTAGAAAGACCTGAGATTTTTATTGATAAAGAAGGGGATACCTTGGGCATCCCCAAGCTTTGATGCTTGTACCTCTTGAATATTTCTTGGGATGACACGGGGTGGCATCCCCAAGCTTGAGATTTTGTCCATTTTTCATCTCATTACATCATTCTTTTCCTACACCTGAAAATTTCCTTCATACAAAACATCACACAATCTTCATTAGCAACATTAGTGCATTCAAAAGATAATAAAACTTTGGGGTTTAGTTTTAAAAAACACAACTTTCATTAAAAACACAAGCTACTGTAGAAATTCCCTCAAAAAGCTCAATTCTCCAAAAGTAACCCAAAAAGAAATCGATAAAGAGGCAAATGCAAATAATGGTAGAAATCTGTCAAAACAGACCAGCAGGTGAAAACCGATTTTTTCGAAGACCTTATGTTGCTCAAATCAAAATGTGTTGAACTAATGAAAGTTATATAAAAATCCGGACGATTTATTCATAAAATTACAGCTCAATCCGATATACAGAGATTTTTCACGAATTTTTACAGTGAAGACAAAAATCTGTTTCGGGACAACACTTCCCCAAATCTTACTTCCCTCTCATTAGAGGTTATTCTTGGCACAAAAATCAAATAAGAAAAAGATAAAGAGATGTTATTACAGAAGTAATAACTTCCAAGACTCAAGAAAACTATTGGGTTATCTCCCAAGAAGTAGTTTTCTTTAACGCATTTGAGCTAGGCACGATAATTTCGATGATGCTCACATAAGAAATATGAATTGAAGTAAAAGAGAGCATCAAGAAGCAAATATGGAACAAATTTAAGTCTAACCCACTATGAAAAATAATCTTGTAAAAAACAAGTCATGAAAGCACAAAGCAACAAGCATAGGAAAGCAAAACAAGTGCAACTTCAAAATTTTCAACATAAAGAGGGGAAACTTAATATTATTGAGATACATAAAACCATGTTTCCCTCTCTCATAATAACTTTCAGTAGCATCATGAATAAAATTAACAATATAACTATCACATAAAACATTCTTATCATGAGCCACATGCATAAAATAATTATTACTCTCCATATAAGCATAGTCATTCTTATTAATTATAGTGGGAGAAAATTCAACAAAATAGCTATCATTATTATTCTGATCACCATAATCATCAAATATAGGAGGCATATTGTAATCATAATTAATTTTCTCCTCAATAGTAGGTGGACTAAAAATATCATATTCATCATTGTAATCATCATATATTGGAGGCATAGTATCATCAAAGTAAATTTTCTCCTCCATGCTTGGGGGACTAAAAAGATCATTTTTATAAAAACTAGCTTCCCCAAGCTTTGACTATTCCATAGCATTAGCAATAATGGTGTTTAGAGAATTCATACTAATAATATTGCTATTAGCATGCAAATAAAGTTCCATAGGTTTTTTAATTTTCTCTTCAAACACTTCATGTCCTAACTCAAGATAAATACTATAAAGCTATCTAATTTTGTTGTTGTTTTCCATTAAGCCTAACTAGTGAAAATAAAAACAAGAAACAAAAAGATATAATTGCAGAATCTAAAGGAAATAACTTCGAGCACTCACACACCAGCAACCGCACTATAAGATAGCTTAGTAGCCAGAGGATGTGAGTACCTTTTACCTTACCTCCACGGCAACAGCGCCAGAAAAATAGCTTGATGTCTACGCACTTCTATTCTTGTAGACAGTTATTGGGCCTCCAAGTGCACAGGTTTGTAGAACAGTAGCAAGTTTCCCTTAAGTGGATTACCCAAGGTTTATCGAACTCAGGGAGGAAGTGGTCAAAGGTATCCCTCTCAAGCAACCCTGCAATCAAGATACAAGAAGTCCCATGTGTCCCCAACACACCCAATACACTTTGCAGGTGTATAGGTGCACTAGTTCGGCGAAGAGATAGTGAAATACAAGTGGTATAGATAATTATAAGTAGTAACGGTGCCAGAAAAGAACTTGAAGGGTAGGAAGAGACTAAAGGCAATCTGAAATAAAGATGGAAGCAAGCAAACATGTAACAGATCTAGTTGCAAACAGTGTTTCAATGCTTAGAAACAAAGCCTAAGGATCATACTTTCACTAGTGAACACTCTCATATAAATATCTTCTTCTTTATGATACTACACTAATCTACTCTCCGGTTGGACACTCTAATCCATGGTAGGGCTATAACAGCACACCTCAAAGTTCGCTTTCCCCATCTAGATAACCCCTCACTATCACCTTGAGCGCTAGATGGTTCCAACAAACACCACAATTTCATAGAGACATCCAACTCCAAATATAATTCATAACAAGTATTTATGTAACCTTAGACAAAGTGTCACAGGGTGTGCACACTATCAACTTCACACACGTGGGGATAAGCAGAGATTCATTAAAGCACTTGAGTAGCAGAATAGATGTATAGATTGCAAAACTCATGATCTCAATAAGATCACGCATAGAGAGAGATGAACACATAGCTACCTGTAGAACCCTTAGCCTCGAGAGAGAACTACTCCCTCCTCATCATGGGAATCAGCAACGGTGATGGAGATGGTGGTGGAGATCAATGGAGATGGCTCCGGGGGCACTTCCCTGTCCCGGCAGGGTGCCGGAACAGAGACTTTCTATCCCCCGAATCTCCCCTTCGGTGGCGGTGGTGTTGCGGAACTTTTCGTGGCTGGAGGCTGGATTGTTTAGGGTTTTCTCATTGGGAGTCTTCTTATAGGCGAAGAGGCGAGGCGAGGAGGCAGCCAGGGGGCCCACACCCCTGGTGGCACCACTAGGGCTAGCCCGCGCCACCATAGGGTGTGCCATACTCCATCTCTGCTTCATGTTTCCGTGTTGCTCCGGGAAAAATAGGCATATTGGCTTTTGTCCCATCCAATTCCGAGAATATTCATTATTTAGCTTTTCTGAAACCAAAAACAGCAGAAAACAGGCAACTGGCACTGTGGCATCTTGTCAATAGGTTAGTTCCAGGAAGTGTATTAAAATACCTCAAAGTGTAGACAAAGCATAGGACAAATGATATAAAGCAAGCATGGAGCATCAAAAATCATAGATACGTTTGCAACGTATCAGTGCTCTGGCTGCTACCTGAGCCAAATAGGTTGGGGCACTCTAGCTGATCCCTACGGAGAATTAGGTGAAGTCAGGCCTCTATGGAGTCACGCCGCCATTTAAAGGAGGGAGGCGGTGATGGGACGGTAAGGTGTCATTGGCGAGGGAGTTGGGGTCGAAACCGCCGAGCAGTTCAAAGTCGTGTGGCCCAGCGAGAAACGAGGGAGGTGCGGTGCCATGTTCGGCTGGACGGACGGTGACGCGTTGGAAAGCGACGGGGAGGACACACTGCTCTGGCTCCCTAGGATGTGGAGGTCAGCGTTGTAAGTCGGCGCCACCATTCCCGCCATGGCAGGCGCACGCTGTGGCACAATAGTGGCCACATGGGCCCACTCCGCCTATGCCTCCGCCACCCTGGCAGCCTCAATTTCTTCTCCCTCAGTCGACGGCTGGCGTTCTCCACCTGCTGGCGCTGGATGTCGAACGCCCACTCCTCATTGTTCATCCTCTTCGGCAGCTGCTTGTCGGCCTTCCCTTTCTTCATGGGTGACGATAGACGAGGAGCTTGGTACCTCTTAGGTGGCATGGTGCTGGCGGTGGGTGGCGCACGATCAGAGAGGTGGGGTGAGGAAATGGCGGGAGTAGGCAGCGACGGTGGGGAGGTGGCGGGACTGGGAAACCAGGAGGGAAAAAGAGGGAAGAGAGAGAGGAAAAGGAGGAAATATTTTTGTGTCCCTCTGATAGGGCTGGCCCGCCAACTTTTTCAATTTGCCCGGTGCCCTCGATTGACCCTCCTCGTGTTGGGTTTGGTCTGGGGACGCCGGATGTTTAGTTGGGCCACGCTGGCACCATTTTGGTTTTGGGGGAGGGTTGGGCGAGTTTTTCTATGTCCGCTCTCCCATTTCACCCTTAGGGGGCCTTTAGGGGGCGAGTGGAGATGCTCTGAGAGCGCCAAGACTATTGGTTTGGCTTTAGAGGGTCCACCCATCTTGGACACATAATTGGACCATTTTGGTCCGCATAGGTGGGCCCGTAACCACATTTTTCGGTCGTGTCCGTTTAGGTTAGGGGTGTTTGCAGTAGCCCGACACATTTTCTCTCATCCAATTGTTTATTGGAACAACTTAATTTACATAGGGAAAAAAGAAAAAGGGAACCCTAGAAAACCTTAGCTTGGCCTAAACCCTAGGTTGCGCGCCGCCCCGACAATCACTACTCGTCCTTGTCCTAGGAGAGGTCAATGAACAATGGCAAGGTCCACGAACAGTACTACATCATCGGTGGCTAGTAGGAAGGGGAAACTTGGCCATGCAGTCCACTGCCCTTGACATGTAGGCACCGGCAGAGCCAGAGGCAAAGTTGGCTGCCACACAGCCATCACCAAGTCATGCAGCTCTGTGGCAGCATGTCCCATCATGCCTCCTCCTCAAGCTGGGAGGACTCAACAGCGAGTCTGAAAGCCTCATCTAGGTCTAGGTCTGGTGGCATGATGGGGGCCTCCTCCTGTTTGACACCACCAAGTAGGCTTAGTACACCTCCAAATCTGTTGTGTCACCGCAACTCTTCTTGTTAGGAATGTTGTCGATGCCATTATCGTTGTTGAACATAGTCAGTTGTTCATGCTCCATGTCCAGCATGAAATTGCCAGGAACAACGACCGCCAATGTGCCTTGTGCTTCCAGCATAGGAATGCATCCCAAAATGGCACGCTGAGGGGGTAGGCATCGAGCAATGTCCCTTCCGACAGCACGGGGCAATTGCATCCTACCCCTATTGATGTGCCGACGACCCGAGGGGTTGATGTCGTGGTAGTCACAGGGCTACCCGTGTTCCCACTATCAGCGCGCCTCCTCCATAGGCACGTACAAATGGTCATTGTTGCCTCGACTCCTCCGAGGATGCGATCATGGCGTAGCCATAGTGTGTCGTGCGGGCGCAGTGAAATTGCGTGCGTGTGGTAGCGGTGGAAGCGGTAGATGCAAGGATGAGGTGGTGGTTGTGGTGTTGGTGATCAGCGGCGACGATGGTCCAAAGAAGATCTGGCTTTGTAGTCGTTCTTCGTCTATTTCTTCCAACAAGATGGAATTATTGCGGGTTGTAGGGGGATACTAGGCTCAAAGTGACAATGCCACAGATGGTAGGGGAAGATTGGGTGCCCACGGTACTTCTTAAGAATCCCTGGCCATCAATACTACAGTGGGCGTGTCATTGATGTTGGCGTAGGAGCCCACCAGCTAACATCCATGCCTACATAGGGGTCGAAGGCTCCATCATCATAGTGGTCAAACCACGGCAATGATGGCTAGGGAAGAGGGCTAGCGGGAAATCTCATAGCTAGGGGGGCCCGAGGCGGACGTGGGAGGACATGGGAGGACATGCACGCGGTCCGCGGCATGTTCGGCAAGACGCATTCCCATAGCAGTCAAGAATGGGTCAGTCTGGACAGGTCTGTCAGTTTGGGTCGCGCCATTGAGCCAAGTTTCGGCTGTCCCACTACAACACGTATCGCGGAGCCTAATGCTTATAAACGTCGAGGCACACGCCTAGTCGTAGCGCTCGTGCTAGCGCGGCAAAAAAGCCGCCAGGGATAACTGTCCCTTTTTTCGCTTGGCACGTTGTCAACTTCCGATCTAGCGCTACCACGGCAGCACAATGTTAGCATCCCGGCCCATTGTAGGCCGGTAGTGACTAGGTTCCATGGCATCCGTGCGTGGTCGACACAATATGGTGCAGTCATATGTGGCCTGTGCACGGCATAATTTTTAGTGCCCCCAATAGTTTTCTCGGTGTAGCAATTTAGACAGCTTTATCAGAATATTTATAGCAAAAGAAAGAATGACGATCACATGATGCATCGTTTGATGGCATGTACACTTACAAGAACGATCACATGATGCCATGACCTTTTTTTGCAAAAAAAAAATCAAAATTCATGTTTTTCAATTTTCCCTACGACTATACCCCAAAATATAACTACATCTCAAAGGAATTATTTTTTTAAAGTTTTTATCATTTTCGTTTATTTTTTACAAAACTTAAAAGGCGAACCAGGGGGTGGGGGTGGGATCACTTTCTATGGCTAACTTTCTGTGGCGCATATGTCTATATGCGCCATAGAATATCACTTTCTATGACGCATATAGACATATGCGCCACATAATTATCTCCCCCTTAGTTGGTTCTAGGTCCCATCAAATTTCTGTGGCACATATATTTATATGCGCCACAGAATCATCATTTTATGTGGCGCACGGGAAAATATGCCCCACATCTATGGCGCATATGAGTTCCATGCACCACAGAATTGCCAAATTTATGTGGCATTTGTGTCTATATGCGCCATGGAATTAATTCTGTGGAGCATGCCCTTTCATATGCGCCACAAAAAGCATGTCTATCTATAGCTAGTTTCCTAGTAGTGTTGAAGGTGTGAAGTATGCACTAGAATAAATCATCATATGTTTCTTCAGGAACTCGATATATTGCAGAGCCTTTATTGGGTTGTCCAATGCAATGATATATCTAGATGTGTTACCCAGTACAGAACCCCACCTACTAGAGTTGCTGGACTCGATTCACGAACCCATGCCTGCTACCGATGGAATGGATGCAATTGGATCCCATATGTGTGTCTCTAATGAGTACCTTTGTACCTCCACTTGTTTAGTGTTTGTTGTTATCCAAACAACAATGAATTGTGTGTGTGACAATTGTGGGTAAATGGTTCATCATGGTTGCTAGAACATATAATTGTGTCATGAACTTAGTATGGAACCCACGCCATAATGTTTCACACTCAAATGTATCACTCTTCCTGATTGGATCCCTGACTAACAAGGCTCGGTAGGCTAAAGAATGAAGAAGCACACGCCGATGTCAGCATGCTAGGATACCACTAGTAGAAAAAGGGTCTTTGGTCCAGCACCCAAATGCCATCGGTCCCGGTTCGGTTCCGCAATCGGGACCAATGCCAGGCACCGGTCCCGGTTCATGCCGCCTAGGCATTGGTCCCGGTTCATCTCTAAGAAACGGTCCTAGTTTGTGGCATGAACCGGGACCAATGCCCCCGCGACACACACGTGGCACTCTGTGGAGCATTGGTCCCGGTTCATTCCATGAGCCGGGACCAAAAACCCTGAACCCTCGATGGTCACGTTCCCAAACCTTGCTATGACAGAAATTGATCCGGGACAGAGATCTAAATCGAGGCAGAAATTGATCTAAATCTGGGGCATTTCATTAATTCAACCACGAATTCTTCCTAAACAAAGGTGCGATTTCACAGCCTACCTTAATTCAACCACTAGTCAACAATTTCACTTCCGCTGTCGCTGTCCTCCAAGTCGCCGGCTTCCTCGTCGTCGTCGGATGGAACCTCCACGATTTCCACATTGTTCACGAGACAGAGCACCTCTTCGCGGCGAGCGGCGGCGATGACGGTGTACTTGGTCCGTCCAGGGACGGACCAGAACCTATCCCGCCCTTCTCGGTTGCGGAGATCCCGATGCACCACGCACCCGTAAACGATGTGGTTGCCAATCTTGGACTTCCGCTCCTTCTTGAACAACGCCGGCTAGTACGGGCTGGCCGCCGCATACTGGGGCAACGCCCTTTTCCACGCGGGCATCTGGCGGCGGCGCGCCATGATATTGCTCTCCATCTCGGCTCGGCCATGGAGCGGAGCCACCGGCACCCCCGCATAGCTGATGCGCCATCCGTGGGGCACCGTCGCGGCCGGCGGCACGACGATGTCGAAGTGCGCGAATATCACCGCCTCGTAGAAGTTCAGCGCGGGCACCTCCATGGCGGCGCGGTGGAGATTGGAGAGGGAGGGGATGGATGGCGATGAACGCGTTGTGGCGCCTCCTATTTGTACACGAGGACGACGAAACGATAGCGGTGGTGATGCCACGAACCAGGACCAATAATCCACCCCCCTCGTTGCGCGCGCCTCCACGTGGAGACTCATTGGTCCCAGTCCGTGCCCGAATCGGGACCAGCATTGATCCCGGTCCGTGCCCGAATCGGGACCAGCATTGGTCCCGAGTGATTGGTCCCGGTTCAAAAACCGGGACTAATGACCCTTATGAACCGGGACTATAGGCCATTTTTTCACTAGTGTACATAGGGTTCCGTATACCCCATCATCACTATCACTATCAATCTGGCCGACATAGTCCTCATCACTAAGGGGCAACTTCGGCATGATGGTTGGGTCAAGGTGATTCTCAGTGATTAAACATCAAGCATTATCGTTGCTCTGGTAGAAAAACATGTCACTGAAGTTTTGTATGGAAGTGCTTCTTGCAGATGCTCATTATGGGTCACTCACGTGTTGCGGTCTCCGTATTATTTCCCACTAAATGATACATTGGATATGTCTTTGTATTATAGACCAACCTGACAATGCAAGACGATGCAGAATGCAATAACGAAATACATTCTTTGCAATGAACGACGTGTCATATCCGTATTCATCTTATAGGAAAATTCGATAGCGCAAGAAACCAATTTACATTTCTCTATCACCGAACGTCACACCATCGCCTGCGCCGCTGTCCCGTCGGCCATCGCCGAGCACCACGCCCTCGCACCAAGCGCCATATGCTTGGTCTTCAAATCCCTTCTTTCTGCTGCTTCACCTCATGCTAGGGCTTCGCGCATGGGAGGCAGTGGAGGGGAGGAGGGGCCGGTGGAGTGGATCGAGGACATCTATCGGTGGAGGAGCTAGACGGTGAATGAAGGAAATTTAGGGGGGGAGGGGGATCGGCTGCGAGTGGGAGGGAGGCGTAAGCTCTCGAGAGTGGGGGATGTACGGTCAGAGGCACAGGTGAGGCCAGCGGCGGAGGTGGGGGTAGGATCGAGCAAAAAGAAGTGATGGTAAGAGGAGTCGAGATAGAGGCGGGGCAACAAGGGAGGAGGTCGGCAGCTCTCGATAGAGAGGAAGGAGGACACATGGTTGGTGGCGATGGGACTCCATGTGCGTCCGGATGGTGTAGGGTACGGATTTTGTAAATTCAAAAAATAAAAATAAGTGAACTCCTGCTTGATAAAAATTCGGTTGAGATTTGCATGTCCAAAGTATCATGATGTCTTGTTTATGATTTTTCCTGGGTACTAGGTCACAAATAAGGACTCCATGCACAGGTTTTTAATTTCTTGATTTTTTTTGAATTTCATTTGGTCTCGTTCAAAATCAGGCCAAACTTGCGGCGTGTGCAGTCTCGTGACGGTATCTAAATTTTGAACTCTCCATGCTGTGCTGGTCCAGCCTAGGACACCTCTAGGCACCCAAAACCATTTTTAAAAATTTTGAGAGTAATATTTATGATGCCTATAGTTTAAATTTTGAATTATGCAAGTATTGCTGAAGAAACAAATCAGTATATGGCTCCATCAGAAAAATCCCAAATATCTCAGGAATGGCCATCCATCATGGCCTACCACTGGAGCAAAATGTCGAATAGCCTTGGGGATGTCGATTTCATGTACCTCCTTTGAAAAAATCCACCTAGAATTTAAACTTTTTGATTCAAAAAATGGATTTTTTTCATAGAACCCCGAAATCTCTAGTTGGAGAAGTTGTTTGTAATGCCAAGAGGCACCAAACTGCCAAGTTTGGGCTCATTCCATGGAGTCGTACCATTATTTTGGCAGTGGGCATGATAACTAGGATCGAAATCCAAGTGAACTCCTTCTTGATAGACATCCAGTGGAAGCTTTACATGTCCAAAGTATCATGATGTTTTGTTTATGATTTTTCCTGTGTACTAGGTCACAAATAAGAACTCCATGCTCATGATTTCAATTATTTTTATTTTTTTAATTTAATTTGGACTTGTTCAAAATAAGACCAAAATTGTCGGTGTGCCCAGCCTCGCAAGGGTATCTAAATTTTGAACCTTCCACGCCGGTCCAGCCTAGGAAACCCATGGGCCACCCAAAACCATTTTTGATTGAATTTTGATAGCAATATTTATGATACCTATAGTTCAAATTTTGAATTATGCAATCATTATTTAATAAAAATTAGTATATAGCTGCACCACGAGAAACATCCCAATCTTCCGGGAATGGCCATCCAACATGACCTGCCACTGGGTAAAAATGTTGGATGGCCTTAGGCATGTCGATTTCATGTACCTCCTTCAGAAGAATCCACCCAAAATTCAAATTTCTAAATTTAAAAAATGGAAAATCAAGTTTTTTCGTAGAACCCAAAAATCCCTTGTTAGAGAAGTTATTTGAAATGCCAAGAGGAACGAACCTGCTAAGTTTTGGATCATTCCATTGAGGGATGCCATGGTTTTGGCAGTGGGCATGATAACTAGGGTTGAAACCCAAGTAAAATCATAGTCGATAGATATCCGGTTGAAGGTTTACATGTCCAAAGTATCATGATTTCTTGTTTCTGATTTTTTTCCAGGGTACTAGGTCACAAATAAGGACTCTAGGGCAGGTTTTCAATTTTGTTGATTTTTTTGTAATTCATTTGATCTAGTTCAAAAAAAGGCCAAACTTACTGGCTTGTGTAGCCTTGTGAGGATATCTAAATTTTGAACTCTAGGACACCCAAAACCATTTTTGTTTGAATTTTGAGAGCAATATTTATGGTACCTACAATTCAAGTTTTTAATTATGCAAGTATTACTGAAGAAAAAATTAGTATATAGCTCCACCACGAGAAAAAACCTAATCTCTCGGGAATGGCCATACAGCATGCCTGCCACTAGGAAAAAAATGTTGGATGGCCTTGGGCATGTCGATTTCATGCATATCCTTTGGAAAAATCCACCCATAATTTAAATTTCTTGATTCAAAAAATGGAAAATCAAGTTTTTTTCATAGAATCCTGAAGTCCCTAGTTAGAGAAGTTGTTTGCAATGCCAAGAGACACCAAACTGCCTAGTTTGGGCTCATTCCATGAAGGGGTGCCATGATTTTAGTGGTGGGATTTGGGAGAACTAAACATGAAAATCTGGGACCATTGCAACATGATATCATAGACCAAACAATTTTGGAAAAAATTATATTCTTTTTAGGTTTGACCACATGAGCAGAGGATCTATGTCATTGGTTTTTTTAAAATTGCGGATTCTTTCTACGTCGTAAGCTAAAACTGCGGTTTTCCCTAGGGAATATTAACCACTAGGTGGCTTACTCCAGAAAGATCAATGTGTGCTCTTCCCACCTCGAACGCAACATGCATGTGATGTCTGCAAAGTGTACAGATCGGTTGTAGCTAGTTTTGAAGTATAGATCTCAGTCCCGCAGGGAGCCCAAAGGTAAGTGTTTATGAATGAAGTCTCTGTCACACCCAAAGTTGTCACGGGTCTTCGAGTGAATTGACTGCAAGTGTAGAAATAAAAATGGAATTTGGATTAAACTGGATGTATTTAAATAAAATTAAAATGTAATCTTTAGGAATAAAAAGCATAAAAGTAAAGAATGATTTGATTGTTTGTTGTTTTCTACAGATGACAAAGAAGGCACGGGGAGATACAGTTCATGGTGATAGTGAGTGTGCCAGGTGGACGAATGATAAGTGTAACAATTATAATCTTATAAGTATGTGTATAGGCGAGCAACCCATAATTAGCCGGGACTCCTCTTGGTAGATTTCATCCAAACTTCAATAATCTTACTAGTCTGGTCAGTCACTAGACGATTAAGATCCTTCATGTTGCTTAGCAATTAAGCTGCTTGGATCGAACTAATGCAATAAGCATGGTGGTTCCTCGTTATCCTCGAGTCTACTAGTTTCCCATTGATATCCCCGTGTCACTCGAGGGTCGCCGGTCTGCTAGCGAGTAAGATCCTATCCATGTAGAACAAAGCACCATGTTGTCTGAGCCCTTAATTGGACAACAAGCATTAGGCATCCCGCAAATAGTCAAGCACACATAATATAGTAATTAAAATCAATCAGAAACTAATGGAAAATATATGAAGGCACATCACATCTCACCAATCCCTTACATCTCCCACGCTAAAGGAACTTACTCACACATGATAGAAGAAAGCATCATCGATATAATTAAATAAAGAGAGTTCTTATCGATATTACCGTGGAGATCCACAATAAGAATAGAAAAGTAATCCAACACAATTCAAGATAGGAAGAAACAATCTCAAACCCTAGTCTTGCAAGGTGAAGATCTCTCTCTCTCTCTCAAGTACAAGTAATGGCTATGGGGGTGTGTTGGCAAGGAGGTTGAAGATCGTGGAGTGAGATGAAGATCATCTTCTCCTCCTTCTCCGGATCTCTTCTTTCTCCTTTCTGGATGGGATGGCAGCTGATGTGTTCTGTTTTCGTCTCTAGCCTCTTCACAAAAGTTGTCCCTTTTGATAAGACGGAGGCGGCGGCAGCTATACGGCGGGAACTATACGGCCGGAAAAATATTCCCGTCGTATAGTTGCTCGTTAAAGATTTTGTTTGCCTCCCTTGATTTCTTCCAAAAAGAGACTTGCTTGTTTTTGCCTGAATATTGTGTTTCCCTTGTTAAAACATTCTATTGATGTTCAGAACCTGAAACACACATTAAAAACCAAGTTTTCTTCGCTGCCGAAGTATTAGCGTTAGGTAAAGCTAGAAAATGATCAAATCCAGAGGAAAACCATCAATAAAACCATCAAAAATATGTTGAATATCACAGCTATCAGCATGCATTGACAACCTCTTCCACTAATGCACCGCAAATTTATGGCTATGCCATTATGATTTCAGAACAGAGAGCCAGCGAGCAGTGAGGCGTCCCATCGGCTCCGCTTCCTCTTGATCATTGACATCGATTCTCTATAATTCTCAGTTCCGCTCATCTCCCCCATTAATCCCCGCTGATCTACCCCTACCTAAAAAATCCCATTGCCCACAATTCTAGCGCACCTTACCATCACCAATCCCTCTCCCCGGTGACACGAGGAATTTCTCCGTCCCAATAGTGCAACAATGGCCACCTTCCAGCTCCCGCCCACTATCAAGGAGCTCTAGTTATTCGGGGTTGGCGAGGAACATTCCCTATGCATCTAGGCCTTCAGTCCGTGGTGGATCAGGTGGTAGTTGGCATGTGCCTTCCTCGACCAGGGCTACGGTCAGCGTCACGATCGCCGCATGTACGAACTCGAGCAAAATTTTGACGGGACGCTGGCGGTCCGCTTCGTCAATTCGAAGGACGCCACACGATTGTACGACCGCACCTACCACTGCGTCCGCGAGCTGGTGGTGTTCACCCGCGCCAACATGCACACCAACTACTGAGACCAGTTCCCCAACGGTGGCAGATTCATCCACTGTGTAATACTGGAGCTTCTGATGGCGGAGGTGGCTGAGATGGCGCCGTAGGACCAGCCGATAATGGTAGAGGTGACGGCCGTGGCACCGGATGAGACATCGTACTAGCAGTAGTGCGGAACTGACAATTATACCGTTAATTCTGTTGGCATCGAGTAATCGTTTACTTGGATTGTAAACTTCTACTCGTTTATTAATGAAAAATCATGTTTTAGTTTATGTTCGAGTAGTCTTATGCTCTCAATTTTCTATTTTATTTTCATCAGATAAGCGCACCCTCTTTTATGTTCAAGTTTCGTCAGAAGTCAATTGTCAAACACACCTGAATTTGATCCCTTAGCGACAATGCCAATGAACTCGAACCCACGATCTAGACATTAAATGTTCATCTGCCTCTATTCCGCTCACCCATTAATGTAATTTTGGAATAATGAACAGTGACATCGATCATCGGCCAGATGCCTGTCATTCTAGATTTACATCATTGCAAAAAACTAGACGTTGCATTTGCCATCAGCAAGATGCTTCACTTTTACTATTTATTTCTTCCCAATTCGAACAATATGCTTGCCATCGGCACCCATTTGATCGATGTTGGTTTAATAAATCAATAAACTTATGACCCGTTCAGTTAGTTCACATCTAGTTTGTTCATCAAACACATAACTTGCAGCTCACATTGGATCAAAATTAGGTTTCAAGTATTTTCTTTCTTAGGATCTAACATTCCTGTACCAATAGACGTGTGCTTACTAGTGGGCATGATTAACCGCATCATGGTACTGACATCAGCAGAACATGATCGACATGGCTGTGTAGCCATTCACCATGCCTAGAACGGTTGCGTCGCGGCTTGTGAAGCCCGGGGGGATAGACTTTCTTGATCGTTCTTTCTACGATGCACACACGGCTACATGTTGGGTCCCTTAGGTCAAGCAGTCCCATATATTTCAATCGACAAACACCTAAAATGCACTCCCTACGTTCGCTTTAAACTAAGCTCAAACTCGAATTTTTCCATGAATCCGACCTTCCTGTATACCAATATACGCGTGCTTCCGAGTGGTCATGAGCAACCGTACAATGGCACCGAGATCAGCAAAACGTGACCGGCATAGCCTTGTAGCCGTTCAGCGTGCCTAGGACGGCGGCTACGAGGCCTGGCAGGGCTCGGGTATAGATGTTCTGGAGCGTTTTCTCGATGTTGTTGATGCAGCTACATGTTGGGTCCCTTGGGTACCGCACTCCTGTATAGTTCAATCAAGAAACACCTAAAATACATTACTCATGGTCGCCCTAAACTGAGTTTAAACTCGTGTATTTCCAAGAATCTGACGTTCATGTACCAATAGACGCATGCTTCCGAGTGGGCACGATCCACTGCATCATGGTATCTAGATCAGCAGAACGTGACCGGCATGGTTGTTTAGCCATTCGGCATGCCCAGGGCGGCCGCGTCGGGGCTAGCCACATCTCGAGGATAAACTTTGTTGACCGTTATTTCACTGTTGTTGGCAGAGTTAAGTGTTGGTCCCGCACGCCAGAAGGAAAACAAATCTAATTATTTTGGACTCCAGTGGTGGGCGGTGTTCTTGGTCAACATATCTATTTGTTTCCATCGCTGCTGACATGGCACTGAGGAGGTCCCACATGTTAGAAAACGAGTCAAGGGGAGGTCCCACATGTAAGAAAACGAGTCAAATAGATGACAAGCAAGCCCAACATAATGGCTGCCGGTGTCACGTATGTCCAGGGGCATGGATGTAACTAAACCACGTTGGCTGATTGCATATCTCCAATTGTCCGATTCGTAGTGACACAGTTCCAATTTCCAGATGAACTAGAGCCGCAGGCATAATAAACCCTTTATAAAACACCAAACCAGTTTATAAACATAAAAGTGAAGCAGGTATCCACCTAACTCTGATACACCATCGCTATCACAAGGAGTCTGATAGAGATGTGTATCCGAATTTATGTTTTGCCTACTAGCCGCACAACAGGGAATATATCAGCCCATATTCTACTTCGCAGTTATGCCCTCTCTTAGAAAAATGTAATATGATATGACATCAAACATTCTACATTACAGCCGCCAGGAACGCCAAGAGAAGGTATACATAATACATTCTCAATTCAAAGCTCACCATACTATTACTCCCCTCAAGAAAAACATGTCGGTGGAGGCAAGAAATCAGGTTTCGGCTGTATCCTCCGGAAGATCGTCGCATCTAAACGTGATCCTTATTATACCGATCGGTATAGTCCAAATCATGCACGTGCAAAGTATCTTCACAATGAGTGTCCCATCACACAGGAAGATCCCAACCGTAGAAATGATTCCCCAAGCGATCGCCAAACACTGCATAGAACAAAGGGTCAACAAGCCATTAAGCCAGATCGCACTTTCGCTTTGAGGTGCAAAACTTGAGCAGACAAATGCCGTGCTCCAAAAATAAAAATACTATCTGAGGTTAAAATGACTCCCTCTGTCGTATAATATAAGATGTTTAGCAATCTGTTTTCCTTTATACTATGAGACGGAGGGAGTATAGATATTAATTGTTGCTAAAGAGAGTACATGAATTTGTCGTCCGGAAATTAATTTTAACTTTCTTTTTTTGCAGAAAACCTAATTGATCATATTAGAACTCGGTTGGTCGATATTAGTTCCAAACAAGACTTGGACAAGTTTCTGTACACACCGGATCCATCTCTTGTTCTCTTATAATGTCTCAAACTTAGGAGTACATGCTTACAGGTACGTTTCTTGCTAATTTTGAGAAAGCAAGTCACATATAAATAAATAGGAAATCCGATCTATAGTTCTATGGAGTTGAGTACGCATCTTACTCTGTAGAAGTGCTTCTCGCAGGGGCGAGGCTTGCGGTCGGGGAGAGGCTCGATGAGTGGGACGCCGATCGCCACCCAGGCCTCATGCTCTGCTCGCATCTGCTGCGGCGGCACCATCAGCGGGACGCCGATCGCCGACCCTGGCTTCACGCTCCTCATTCATCTGCGGCAACGCACGGTAGGCTGGTGGATACATCGGCATGTCTCTCGATGACTATTCTGCTTGGGAAGTTGGGAGAGTCGAGGTCTATTCTGGGATCACGAACGGAACTTTTGTTTTCGAAAGATCGACCGGGATCAAAGAGGTACTACAAGCTAGTTATAATGCGTGAGGAAGTACGGCTCCGACTGGGTATCATAGACCATCGTCCCGTACGCGAATCGGACCCGTGCGCCATCGAGAACCTGACCTACTAAGCATGTGCTAATCCTAGGATCATTCAGCTCCATTGATCCCAGTCTGCCGCGCACGCGCACGCGCACCACTACACTCTGCAAGATCTGCAACGACCCTAGCCTGCTGCAGCTTGTGTGAGGATGGACGATGATCAGTGGCGGATTCAAGAAAAGCCTTGACAAACAGTATATTTAAATACAAAGAGACACTAATTTTTACAAATTACACCATCAAAATAGGCTTATCAGGTGGTCGGAAGCCTGGGCACCTAGGCACAGTTGCGTCCGCCCATGACTCGATGATTAGAGCGCCAAGGCTATTGGCCCGTCTTTAGAGGAGTGCAGCAATTCCACATACTTGTGGACGTCTCGGGCTTATCCTGACTGTCCAAAGGCATTGGAGATTCCTACAGCTGCTCTTTTGCAAAAATAACCTGTACATGTGCACTTTCTTTCCACCCAGGTAACGAAGGTGTACCTGTACATCTTCAGGCGGTCAGGCCCATAACCCATTCTCATCCTGTCCCGCTTTTCATTGTCGGTGCCGCCCCCTTCCCCTCCATTCGTCTAGGACTCCATTGAATAGGAGCTTTGGTCCACTTCTCCTTCCTCTATCAACGGCGGTCTAGGTGGGCTGCGGAGGAGAACTGGAGCACACGTGTGGATGGTGCCGAGAAGCTTTCATGTCCCTATCCATGTCCGCCGCACATGCTAGTACGTGCATCGTCGTGGACGAGCACATGCTCCAGGCGGCCGAATCCCCTAGATCGGCGAGCTTTGGGGGGATTTCGTCATGGTGATTCTCGTGTTGGTGGTCTTTCCCAAGATCTGAATTTTGGTTCTTGGTTCTGTCCTTTTTTCCTTGATTTTGCTCTAGTCCGTTTTTTCTTTTATTTCATGGCTAGATCCAGATCTGATTTCCTTTATGCTAGATTCCAGATTGATTCATGAAAAAAAAATTATACATAGTTTGTGAATTTTCTTTAGTGAAAAGTCATTTTTTTTGGTTCATGAAATGGTACAGGAAAAGACGGATACCCAAAATATACGAGCTCCTGATCCATAAAATTCTGAATCATGCTCTTAAAAAAATGTTCACGGTTGTAACTGATCTGGATCAAATAAGAAATTTGTACAAAACTAGCAATTAGTACTATGTATGAAGTAGTAAAATTTTCCAGGAATTGGTTTCATATGCATGGTGGCAAACGAGATAAGTAAACTGTGGGTGCATTCTTCAAAATATGAAGGACCGTTGGATAACACATGGTTGTTGTTGAAGGTCATTTTCACAAAACGTTCAGCACGAATCTAGATGAAAATGGTGAAAATAGAGGGTGTGTGATAAGACCGAGACGTCAACAACTGTGTGGGATCGCTTTTCTAGTCTTTAGAGGGTCCGTCCATCTTGGACACGAAATTTGTTCGCGACCACATTTTTGGGCCGTGTCCGTTTAGGTTAGGGGTAGTTCCCAGCAGCACGACACATTTTTTTCTCTTCCAATTTTTTTGTTAAAACAACTTAATTTACATAGAGGAAAAAAGGCAAACCCTAGAAAACCCTAGCTTGGCCTAAACCCTAGGTTGCGCGTCAACGCCGACGACCTCTGCTCGTCCTCATCCTGGGAGGGATCGACATAGCCGGAAGCGAAGGTGGCTACTACGTAGCTAGCGCCAAGTCATGCAGACTAGTAGGAAAATTGCCAATACCTATTTTGCCTTTGGCGTGCCCTAGGAAAAACACGCCGTTGCTGGGAGTCAACATGCTCGTGGCGTCTCTAATATACAGAACGCCACTACTAGAACTTAATGGCAGCGTTCGGTGTACTCCGAACGCCACTACTAAATCAGACCCATAGGTGGAACCGGAGCAAACTTAGGGGTAGCATTCAGAAGTTGCAAACGCAGCAACTCCTACTGTTTTAGTGGTGTTCGCAGACATGAAACACCATTGTTATTCTGATAAGTGGGGCCCACTACGAGTGGACCTATCCCGCGCCGGCCCGGCCCGCATCTCTGCCCCCATCACTCCCTCTCCCCTCATCCCTCATCCCTCTTCTCAACCGCCGCCGCACCCCGCGTCCACCGCATCGGCCGCCACCACACCCCACGTCCACCGCATCGGCCGCCACCGCCCCCGCCTCCACGGCATCTGATCCTCCACCCTCCGCCTCGTCCTCTCCGTCGCCGCCTTGTCCTCCCCGTCGCCACCTCCTCCCCTTCCGCAGCCCCTTCCAGCCGCCTCGAGCCACCGCCGATGAGCCCCTCTCTCCCCTTTTTATTTATTTTAGTCTAGATGATTTAGTGTAGATTTTAGCATAGATTATAGTGTAGATGGTTTAGTGTAGATGATTCAGTGTCGATGATTTTAGACAGAAAATGTTAGGTAATATATTCTAGACACTTATATTAATTATTCAGATGTTCATATGGTTCATAGTTGTATTAAATTTTATATGTTCAAATGTTCTTATATTCATACCTTCATATGGTACTATCATGTCGAGGCCAAAGTTTTGCAGCGTTCACGTGAAGTGCACAAAGACCCCGACGTGGGGGCTCAGATCACCGTTGAACTATACCAAGTATTATCTTGGTACATGGAGGGACACTGAGCTAGCGGCGCGCGCCTATGACTACGCGACGGTTTTGCACTTGGGGCCACATGCCTGGCTGAACTTTGAGTAGGATCGAGCGATGGCACATCTCAATGGGCCCCCGAGTATGAGGTTCTGCACGAAGGAGCAGGAGAGGGAGCACCGTCAGGCGGTGAGCCAGCTGGCGGAGTGGCAGCAGAGGGAGCGCCAGCAGGAGGAGGTAGAACCCGCGTTGAGGTAATTCCTCGATGATCCCAAGATTATGGCGTATAACCTCAAGCTCTTCGGTAGGGGCTCCTCCACCACTTGCTAGGACTTCGGCGTAGGCTCCTCCACCATGTGTTAGGAGGCCGACCCCTCTAGGACTGACGATGCAGGCTCCTCCACCCGGCGCTACGGGGCCCCGTACTACGAGTTCAGCCCAGGCGACTTTACCGTTGAGCCGACGTCTCCTCTGCACTCGTCAAACATCGCCTTCTCTAGCTTCGACGATTTCACCGACTCGGAGTAGAGCCTTAGGATGTTTATCCTATGCAGTTGATCGTACTACTTATCATACTCTATCTTGCTAGACTTTAGAATGCTTAATATGTTTAATGCTTATCGTACTCTATCTGTACTACTTATATATCATTCTATTTGTGCTACTTAATTTGTGCAATGTGATGCTAAGTTAAGATGGTGATATATGTAGCATATGGATCCGCCATGTGTCATGTGTGGTTACACCTCATGTATGGACAGGAAGTTTTGCATAGTGCTCCCTCCAATTTTGAAACTAGAACCGTATGTTCTTTGAACTATATGTATATTCAATCTATCTTGTTTATACTATATGTGCTATAACAGTTCGAAATAACGGGTTTTCTCTAATAATCTTACTCAGAACATCTCGTGCAAGTCAAGACCTGGTTTCTTGGAGCGGGTATTCAGAAGAAAACAAGACTATGGAACATTTGGAATCATCATTGAGTCACACAAACAGCCTAGACCCAACTTCATGGTTCAAGTCACCAACGAGCCGACTGTCACCTATTTTAGTGGACCTACCTAGATAGAGTTTCTCAATCGGTACCACATGAACATCGGGGACATCATCATCTTCACCCTTGACTATGTGTATCGCACCATTTACACTTAGATAACACCATCTTAATATCTCATCAAACCCTAGCAACATCGAATGTTAAGTGTGTGACCATACGGATTCAAGAACATGTGGACATGATCCAGAAATCCTCTCTGATCAATAACTAATAGCGGGACCATGGATTTCCATAATGGTTCCCACATATTCTACGAAGAACTTTCATCAGTCGAACCATGATGTCGAGGATTCAAACAATACCGTATACAATTTCCTTTGTCTCGTGATATGTAACTTTCTTGGGATCTGATTGTTGGTATCACCATACATAATTCAACCTCGTTACTGGCAAAGCTATCTTTACTCGTTCCATAAAACAATATCCACGTGACTAAACTCATTAGCCATATGCTTGCGAGAAGGCCTAGAGATGTCTCTTTGTCACGTGGAGTGACAAATCGTAGTCTTGATTCATGCAACCCAACAAGTATATTCCGAGATATCTAGAGAAAACATTTATAATCACCCAACTATGAAGTGTGGTTGATGTTCACAAAGTATCTTTCCAATACCAGGGAGTAACATGATCTCATGGTCTAACAAAATAATACTTGACATTTAGAAAGCTACAATAATTAAAACTTAGTGACACAATAAAATTGCTATGCTTAGGTTGAGTCTATCCATCACATCACTCTCCTAATGATATGATCTCTTTACTAAATGGCAACACATGTCCATGGTTAGAAAACCTTAACCATCATTTAATCAACGAGACAGTGTAGTAGAGACTTACTAGGGACACAATGTTGTTTATGTATCTGCACATGTATTTAGTTTTCGGTTAATATAATTATATCAAGAGAATAAACATTTATCATGAAAAAGGAAATATGATATTGCCTATAGGGTATATTTCCTACATTTTCATCCTTTGTTTTTGGAACTCAAGTGAAATGTTTTTGCTTCAAACCGCCAAAAAAAATTGTTGGGATCGTTGGGACCCAAATAGGATCATGTACATCACTGCGCTCGTATGCTATATCAAGCGATTTACTTAGGCCAACAAATCTCTGACATTCCCTAAAAACATGTTTCCATCTATACAAACAAAACAAATTCCCCGTACCCCCACTCTCTTTAGTCATCTAGACAATACATTCCCCTCATTCCTTTCAAACCCCTAAATCATCTCTTTGTCACTCAAGAACACTTCTTATTCTCTGTCCACTCAATATTTGAACCACCAGCAAATTAAAATAGATATAATTTATACTAAGTGTTTACACTTCTCTAGTTCTTATTTTAGCATGATATGCCTACCTAACGAGTGAATTTGTGTTACTTCTTTGGCATAATTAACCATATATTTTGAATCGTTGCTAATTATTAGTTGTAGTGTTCTCTATTATCTGTTGTAATGTATCATAAAAATACTCATTTTTTTCCTAAATTTGAATTGTATTTCATAGCATAAGTTATTTCTCATATTAGTTTTTTGACGACTACACAATCTACATGAATATGGTTTTGTGGCATAGATCCAACGAATATCTTAATACCGGAGAACCAACCCGTGGTTGGATGGTTAAGAGGGCAGTGGTACCCCCAGCCCATTAGAGTTCAAACCCCAGGTTCAACGCTTTGATGTCTCATAAAGGCAAAATATTCTTTCAGTAGGAGGCGACATTCCCGTCGATAGCGAGGCGCCTGTGGTGACTTCGTCAATTTCAAGATCCGCCGGCTCAGTCTCTCGGAGGTGCTCATAGGGGTAGGGTGTGTGTGCGTGTGTTTATAGGGGTGAGTGTATGTACGCATTATGAGCGTCTGTGTTTGTACTGTGTTTCTCAAAAAAAGAATATCTTAATACCAGTTTCCATTGTGTGTGATTAGATATGCATATTTATATAACTTCTATAGTGTAAATTTAATCGTTGATGTAATTCTTACATTCATTCTATAACCAAATGCGCCTTACAAGTACAATGGATTGAACGATAAGTTGACACCGTGGGCTCTCTTTGTACTTGGTATTGAAATCTCGACTTTTTTTTATAATCACCGAAGAACATAAAATGGCTTGGATTCACTTATTTTTCTATACACAGCTGCCATCCGCCTGCAGAGCTTGCGCTGCGCCGCTGCCCCTTACCGCCAACATCCCTGCCGAGACCCTGCTACCATGCCTCGCCGCTAGCGGAACTAGTCCAACCTCACTTGGACCCTGTCTCGCATGGATCGCCACCACGATCACAAGGGAAGCCATTGCCGCCACACACTGCATGTTCCCACCGATGCCTGCTCGGAAGAGAGCCCCGCCGCCTAAGCTCCACTGCCACCACTGCGCACCGTCCGCCAGGCCAAGGGCCCCCGATCTCCTCTCCTAGCGTGCGAGTAAGGGCATCTCCACCGGGCCGACCCAAACGGGTGACCAAAACGGTCCGTTTATGTCCGTTTGGGTCGGTCCGGCCTGTCAGGCCAGCCACGCCCAGCGGCACGACCTATTTGTCCGTGCCTAGCGTTTCTTGGCGCCATCGCTGGCTAAGGCTTTGCCAATGGTCAAACACTCAAATTCACAGGTAATAGCACACAAACTGACTATCAAATAAATGATGTGTGTCATCGCCCTTTGGGCATCGCCAACAAGTGGCCAGTGGATCTCATATGTGCAAAAGGGGGCTATATCATACACAATGTCCAAAAGAACGACAACTTCTCTGCCCAAAAAGTTGTAGTCGTCGTCGCCATTGCCGTTCTAGCATTGCGTGCCCGGATGGTCTACTGCCTACGCACGACCCAGGCCCTGCGATCAGGGTCGACAATGGTGTCCAGGTCAGTGAGCATGATGGCATTCTCCTCGTCCATCATCTTGGCTTCGGCCTCCTTGGCCTTGGCTTGTGCCTCCACCATCCTAGACCTGGCCTTGGCTTCAGCCTCCTTCGCCTTCGCCTTAGCCTCGATCTCTAATAGCCCGGCTTTAGCGTTGGACTCCTCCATCTCGATAGACCTCGTCTGGAGCTCGACAAAGGTCTTGGAGGTGTCCTTTTTCTCTTTGTGTCGCCTCTCTTCCCTCTCGGCGATGACCTCTTCCTTCTTCTTTAGGATCTTTTTAACGTCTCTTGGAATGCCAAGGAACCAGCCTGGCGGGCGATGTCGGCCTTTGTAGCCTTGTGACCTCCAGGCCGGCGGGCACGGGTGGCTACCTGGTTGGCGAAGCCTTCGTCATTGACGTCGTCTAGGTCGATGGCACCAGCCGTAGAAGAATTGCTCTTGCCCTTCTTCTTGTTGTCAAGTTCTTTTCAAAGGGCATAGCTAGTCTCCCATTTTTTGCAGTCCTTGATCAACGTCCAACAATGGAACAACGTGAAGGCCTTGTTATCATTCACCTTCTTGGAATGCTCCATTGATTTCATGACCTACATATATGGATGCCAACAATGTCTCAATGCATATGCAAGACATCGACAAGGAGAGGAAGAGGTTTTACCATGTCAACCGGCATCATGCCGCTTATTTTCCTTTTCATCACCATCTCGTAGGAGCTTTGGAACTTGCTACACTCGGCATGGATGGTGCCCCATCGCTTGGAGAGAGAGAGAGATCATTTCGATCACTGTAGAAGGCGTCCTTCCCGAATTTTCTATACTCATGGAAGAACCTTCCCACCTTTTTCAGTAGGCAAAGCCCTTTTGTCGGTGCCGCATAGTGGATCTTGCGAAACCTCCATCCATGCCTTGCATAAGATCTTGTCCTCGTCGGTGGTGTAGCTCGAGGTTCGTTGTCTCAACTTCTTGTTGTCGACAAGCGATACTGCAAGCAAGTGAAGTAGCCAGCGACGCGGCAGTGACCCCCTCGCCCATGGAAGCGTCATCGTTTCCAAACAATGACGACTCATCTGCAATGTTGTAGGCATCTTGCTAGGTCTCTTGTTGGGTTTGTTGCTGGGTCTCTACGTCCTCGCCATAGTCATCGCCACCCTCGTTGATCATGTTGTGCATGGCGTCATCGGCATCGTTGTCCATGAAATCCTACACCCAATTTGGCCACGATAAATAGACGGGAGCGGTGTGCAGGCAAAGGCAGAGAAATGTCGTGACCATACCGTGCCGTCGTCGGTCGGTGGCGCGTCGGTCATTCTGCCGAACAAGTTGACTGGCACCGGCATGTCCACGGCAGAGATGGATTGTTGCTTATTCGACGCCTCCGAGGTTGTGTCTGCGGTCGTTGGAGTGCGGTTGAGGTCGATGATAGGCTCTCCCGCCTCCGACAACATCATGCGGGGCTGGACGAACTAGGAAAGCGAGGCGATGATCCTAGTGTGGCCTCCGAGCAATGGTGTGCGCGGGCCTGGCGTCCTGGGCTGGCCGCAAGGGGTGGACGTGAAGGAGCTGGTAGAGGACGCGTCGACCATGGACAGGCCAGGGACAACGACGCCACCGGTACTGAAGGCCACAATGCCACTGAAAGCGGCAGTCAGCGCCTCCTTTATCATGTTCATGGCGTACTTGGCGCCATCCACTGCTAGCTCATTGTGGTTGGCCATGTTCTGCATAGCGAGGAAGCGCTCGTTCTCCTCCTGGCGCTCCTTGTCGAGCTTGGCTTGGGCGAGTCGAACCCGCGCCGCAAGCCGTCGGCCTGCGCGCTTCTTCGTCTCAGTTTTCCGCTCCTCCGTCATCAGATCCTTGGCAAGCTTTTTTGGCAGGCCGCGCTTCTTGGTAGCGGGAATGCCGGAGGGCGCAGCATCGACCATGGCGGCGGGATCCATCGTCTTTCCCGGCGCTCCCGCCAGTGGAATTTGGGGAGAGAGGTTTTGGAGGGAGAAGTGTCGTGGTCTGTGTGCCACTGGCGGGAGAGACCACCAAAGGTGATGGTTGGACATAGGAGGCCGTGCGCGCTGTCCGAGCCGACCCAACCATTTCCCAAATTAGATGCACGGATGGGTCGAGCCGAACTCGTCGGTTCGGATGGGTCGGGCCGCTAGAAGGCCGCGCACGTCCCGCACGTCCGTGCGGACGAGTTCGGACGCGCCCAGGCTTGTTGGGTCGGTCCGGTAGAGATGCCCTAATATCACGACCGTTGTTGGTGGTAGAGAGGCGGGGGGAGGGGTATGGAGGAAAATAATACTGGCCTCTGTTGAGGAATTTTAGTGTATAGATACATTCGAATCTAGACAATTTTAAATCAGTTATTGCTGGACGGAGGGAGTATATAAATTGATCCTTAAATTTTCTAAACAAATTATCCGTGCCGTTTGATCTGAAAAAAAGGAAACTGTTGAATAAGTTGATCGAGTTGCGTTATGAACAATACTAACCAACAGGGATTTATTATTTATGCTTGAAGTAAAACATACACATATTCTCTGCGTCTTTACATGTTTAATTTGGCCACACTTAAAAGTTGGCTTGACACCTAAGGATTGACACACTTGGAATACATATATGCTTGAAGTAAAACATACACATATTCTGCGTCTTTGCACGTTTAATTTGGCCACACTTAAAAGTAGGCTTGACACCAAAGGATGGACACACTTGGGATACATACATCTCACGGAGAAGTACACTGAATCACACGGTTGGTTGCTCTTAATTCCCACCATTAAAATAGCTTTTAAAGCCAGCATAAAGGTGCCTAGTTTAATCCAAAACGAGGTGCGCGACGACGCAACGCATGCACAAGCAATGTTTCGAGGTGACGGATCGAGTAGCCAGGAGGCAACTAGTTTCAGGATGGAGACATAATTGGCAAAGAAGGCCACGGATATGGCCTACATGGGGATGTTAGGAGCAACTCCCAGCACTCTCTCCTGATCTTGATGATGAAACCAACTAGGCTAGCTAGCTACTAAACCTAATTCTAGGCGATGTTTATCTTCCATTTGGTCATTGTGGATTGAAGTACCTTGCAAGCAAGATGGCGTTGCCTACTTAATTAAGCCACTCAATCCCATTCATCACCCCCTACTTTTGCAACACGCCTACGTGGGACTGGCACATAGGTGTCTTCGCTCTGTAATTTAGTCGGTTTTAACGTCCACTGAAAAGGTCTGATAAGCACTGGTGAAAGAAAAAGGGTAAAACCATTTGTTTCCGGTTTTTGCACACGGAAGCTCCCTTTTCAGGAAGGGGACCCTCCCAGATGCAAATATTTCGATGGTAGTAAGTAGTACTACTTTCCGCTGAAAAAGAAAATGCTAAGCATGATCATTGTCTGAGACGAATCATCATCACGCTGGTCCAGAGGATTCAGCCTTAAGCAAGTGTGCTCAAATGACACGCACATGAAGCTAGTTTACCCAAATGGCTGACAGCTGCTCGAACACACATGATAGTTACAAAATGATCAAGCCTGTGATTTCTGTCGAGTTTCATGCACCAACCAACGCAACCAAAAGTCCGAACTGATGAAAAGGGCTAGTGCAATCCACTTATACACTTCAAGAATTTCAACCAACCACCAGCACGAGCGTGAAAGGATCATTGTCCCAGACGCTAGCTAACTAGTGACAAAACCGAATCATCGGCTCGCTCGATCGTTACCGGTTCGATCCGGTGGACGACAGCGCATGGTAACAGATGAACAGAGACCATCAGATGAAGGTGAGCAACCATGTCCGTCTGTCCGATCCACTGACTGACTGACCGTGCCTGAACCCTGAACCCTCGCTCTCACGCCAAATAAAACCTTTGCAGATGCACAGCTTCCTGTGGACTCTTTGTGAAGGAATTTTCCCCCTGTACTGACCCACGAGAAGCCATGTTGTGCGTCTGCGTACATCACACATGGATCTGAAGAAGAAATATATGTTTGAGGTACAGTACAACAAAGGCCACGGACACACACCGGAACAGTGCCGCTGGGGGGTTGTTCACCCTGCTGCGAAAACTGGCCGACTCGTGAGGCTTGCCGATGAAGCAAGGTTGGTTGGGTGTCATCGAGTGGGGAAGTGGCTGGCCACTCGCCCTCACCACCCAATCCAGTAAAGGATCTATATAACAGCCTCCTCTCGCGGATGGAGAGGGAGTTGGACGGTCTGGAGACTGAGTGCGTGCGGATTTGCCATGAGATTCTGAGGTCTACGTGCTACTCTACCGAAGCGTCAGCAAGGGTTTGCAGAGGAAAGGAAAGCTCATATAAGGTAGTATGGATGGAGTTGTTGCTTGTAGTAGTATGCCTTGTTCATATTAGCAAATAAGATAGAATAGTATAGTTTCTATGTAGAAACTTGGCAACACCACCTCGTGTAAGTAGCTAGTTCAGTTCTTGCTCAACTTATTTGGCATCAGATGCAATGGTTTCTGTCTAAACTGCATAGGTCCATTGATGTTTATTCATACAAGAGAAACGTACAAATGTTGATGGAATGAATCATTGCAGCAGGGGCGTGCCTTGGAGAAATGTTAAGGAGATGGGCAAGAAAGGAAACTGGATCACTGCACTCAAGAAGGCGTTCACCACAAACCCCAAGGACAAGCCCACTAATGTAATATACTGTAAACTTCCTGATCAGTGTAGTTGTTGTGTAGGCTCCGGCCCCTGATTCACCTTTTAATTGATTGCAAAAAAAAATCAGGTGTTTCTCTCCCACTTGGGAGGAGCACGTGTATTGGAATAATAACTTGGCTGCTTACACAGACTTATGCTTTGGCCTGAAGCAACCACTGAACTGCATAGCTGTATGCGCATGTAGACTGACAGGTGCAGGCGCATCGTGGCGATAAATACACAAGAAATTCTCTACAGCAAAGCGCACTTTATCTCTACTTGGTTGATGATTTTCAAATATGGATTTTTTATCTTGTTTTTCTAAAGATTTACAGTGTTCAAACAGAGGGTTTTTACATGTAAAGTTTGAACAGAGATACTAGCTGATTAGTGAGATGGATTAAATGGCAGGTTCTGGTAGCGCAGTACCAGCAAGCACCGCCGGCGCAGCAGTACCGGAGCAGCGAGAGGGAGAAGAAGCGATGGGGCTTCGGGCGGTCGCGGCAGCACGCCGATCAGGCGGCGCCGGCGATGCCCGGCGCAGGCGCGCTGATGAGCATCCCGCTGTACCGTCAGCCGAGCAGCATCGAGAAGATCCTGGGCGACGCGGAGATGGAGCGGCAGTACTTCGGCAGGCCCCCGGCGCAGTACCAGATCACCCCGGCCAGGCCCACCACCACCACCGTCGCCGCGGCCTCTCCCCACGCTGCCGCCACGGGGCCGACGACGCCGTCGGCGCGTGAGCGCGAATGGGACGGCGAGAAGCAGCAGCAGTACACCACCGCGGTGCTGCCGCTGCCCGCGCCGCCGGCCTGCTCTCCGCCGCCGCTGATCCGGCGGTTCGACCACGACAGGGAGCAGCAGCAGCGGCTGCACCGGCTGCAGCAGGGCAGGGCCGCCGAGAAGATCACGGAGTGGCGGCAGCCTCAGCCTCAGCACCAGCAGCAGCAGCAGCAGCGGCCCAGGATGAGTGCCGCCGCGTCGAGGCGGCGCGCGGTGCCGCCGGAGCAGGCCCGCGCGGCCGCCGTGGCGATCCAGGCCGCGTTCCGCGGGTACAGCGCGCGGCGGAGCTACAGGTCGCTGCGGGGCCTGATCCGGCTGCAGGGCGTGGTGCGCGGGCCGAGCGTGCGGCGGCAGACGGCGCACGCGATGCGGTGCATGCGGACGCTGGTGCGCGTGCAGGCGCAGGTGCGCGCGAGCCGCGTGGAGGCCATGGAGCGGCGCAACCGCCACGGCGCCATGTTCAGGGACGGCAGGTCGCGCGGCGGATCGCAGGTACGTACGTGCATATCACAGTACTAGGTTTGTTCGGGCGGATCGCGTAACGAACGAGCTCGCCGGTGCGACGTGGCAGGACGGCGGCATATGGGACGACAGCTTGTTGAGCCCGAACGAGGCGGACGCACGGACGAAGCGGAAGGCGGAGGCCGTCATGAAGCGCGAGCGAGCACTCGCGTACGCGTACTCTCACCAAGTAAGTAACACGTACAGTACTTCCTCCCTTCCACAATGTTACTTATAAGATGTTTTAGCTTCGGTGAAGTGTATCTAGATATCTTTTACTCCCTCCGTTCTAAAATAAGTGATTTGAGTTTATCTAGATTCACATGTATCTATATACTAAAACATGTCTAGATACATCTGAATCTAAACAAACCCACGTCACTTATTTTAGGACGAAGAGAGTAGTATATATATTCAAAGTGAACTTGTACAGTAAAATTAAAATACATCTAGATACATTTGTTTTATAAAACCTAAAACATCTTATGTCATGGAACGGAGTGGGTATGTCTCAACCGTAAAGCACAACGCTGAAAAACACGACACGAGCACGTCTGAAACAAGGAAAAGAGACAGATTTCGTCAGTCAAACCGCAGTAGCTAGGGCAGATTAGCGATCGGGAGTGAGAGGGTGACTGATCGTTCCATCGGACAGAGACCAGTAGGTACGGTGGTGATAAAATATGTTTGATGCTACGTCAAATACGCGCATGCACCGATCGATCGCCCAGCTAGAATCGCACTATCCATGATGTTTTTTCAATCAAAGTTGTAGTGTCATTGTTGCTTGTTGGAGTGTCTGTTGGAGAGGTGGAATGTGCTTTCGCTGCACCTGTTAACCTCGCACCAACTGTTTATTCTGTCAGTCAAACTGTAGTAATCCATGCATTCATATGTAATACTCCAGTAAGAGATAGATAGACAGACAACTAGGTCTAGGAAAAGATGTTGTTCATGGTACCGATGATGGGCCAGCTAAAAGCACATTGCCTAGTCAAATTAAGGTATACTGTCACTTTTTTTTTTTGCGAAGAGGGTATACTGTCACTGACTCACTGTATGCCTGTATCTTTATCTGGTACTACTACCTACTAGCTGGGCTCTCGTCGGTGTAGTAGTAGCAGTAGTAGGTACTCCTATTGGAGAGCTGACTGTGTTTCGCACACACTTTTCAGTCTGCCAATTCTGTTCTTAACCTGTTTCTAATTCCAAATGTGGGCCGGCGGCTGCAGGTGCTGAAGGCGACGCCGATGGCGGCCCACGCGATCCTGGCGGACCTCCAGTCGGGCCGGAACCCGTGGTGGTGGTCCCCGATCGACCGCACACACCACGAGCCGGACTACCGGCGCCACGTCGACCCCATCGTCGTGCGACACAGACCCGCGCCCGCCGCCGTCGCGCACCGCGAGACGATGACGCCGATGACGACGGCGGCCACGACGCCGGCGCGGTCGGTGGCGTCGGCCTACTACCCCAAGCAGCCCAGCAGCAGCAGGCCCGTCACGCGGGCCGCGGCGACGAGAGGAGGGGCGCCGGGCAGCGTCCGCGACGACGAGAGCCTGACGAGTTGCCCTGCGTTCGGGGTTCCCAACTACATGACGCCCACGCTGTCGGCGTCCGCCAAGGCCCGGGCGCGCGCGCACATGCTGCAGCAGCAGCTGGACAAGGAGCGCCGCGCCGCGGAGCAGAAGCCCAGGTTCTCGTTCGGGCTCGGGCAGAGCATCGGGAGCTGGGCCAAGAGCCCCTTCTGGAAGGGCGGCGGCGCGGATCCGTCGGTGCCGTCGTCGCGGGCGGGCACGCCGGCGGCGTCCGTGGCCGGCGGCAGAAGGCACCGGCGGTCCGTCAGCGGGCTCAGCGTCGACTCCACCGTGTCCATGCCGGCCGGGGTCGGCAGGAGGACGTTCAAGTCGTAGCTCCTGCTGGTTGCGATCTTCCTTTCATGCGTATTGATTTGTGCTCCGTGTAACAATCCGTATCGTGTGTGTGTGATTGGTTTGGTGCGTGTGTTGTCGATCTTGCATGTCGCATATTCGTTTGGTGATGATGAAGATTCGTTGTGCTTGGTTTACCCATGGCTGCCCCGATTCCTTTTGCATCTTGCTTCGTTTTTTTGAGGGATCGGTCGGTGGCCGCGATGTAAATGCGGCGCAGCGAGTCCATGGAACAGAGGTTGTGTATGCAAGCATATGTGTTTCTGTGTGTGTCCTTGCCGGGAGCTCTTTTACTAATAGGTCTCGTGTTGGAAAATTTGTGCCTCAGGCTCCAGGCTCCAGCACAGTCCAAGAAGAACGTTTTGCTACCACATTTGAGACTAGGGTTTCAAAAAGTTAGTACCACAATTCAAGAATTTTGCAAAAAACTACCACTTCCATGCATGGTAGTCGCAAAAAACTATCAGATCTGTGTAACCGATGATCTTAAGTCATTTGACACCATTTCTGACACGATGGGCCACTATCAGGTTGACATGGCAATGATGAGACGGTGTGTTTTTGCAGAAAACACCTCCATATATTGTATCTTCCAATCGTGTGTCCCATTTCTACTTTTTAATAGACAAAATCGGTTTTTATTTCTTCCGATTTTATTCCTTTATTATTTTATTTCTTCCAAACTTCCTACTCTATGCTGGCTGGTGAGAGAAGTTGTTGCCCCCCACGCCGCTCGCCGCCCCATGCACACCGCCCGTCGCCCTGCGCTCGTCACTTGCCGACTGCCATGTACCCCGCCCCCTGCTCGAGCTCACGTCCCCTCGATCCCGTCCCTTGTCGCCGTCTCCCCCTCGCCGACGAGCTCCTCCTCCGCCCAGCCGCGTGACCGCGACCCCGTGGGCCTGCCATCGCGAGCCCGACCTCCTCGTCCCACACCCTCGCGGCCACGCCACCCTCCGTTGCAGTTGCACCCTCGTCGACCGTCCGCTGCACCGCTCCCCCACAGTGATCAACTGCCTCCTCCGACTGCATCACCCGCTCTAGCTGCAGCTACGACCTCATCGGCAGTCCGCTGCTCCGCTACCCCGCAGTGACGGACAGCTTCCTCCGCCCACGCTCGTGCGTCGGCTGCATCACCCGCTCAGGCTGCCTCCTCCGCACGCGTGCCCAACCGGTTCCGGCACCCCGACTGCCCTCGAGCGCGCCGGCTCCTCCCACGTGAGCCCTCGGCCCTAGCCCCTCCTTTGCCTGCGCGCTCGCACCACCGCCGGCTAGGCTCTACGCCCTTGTAACACCCCCGGGATCAGGGTTAAACAAATCTCAGACCTTAGCCTGACATAAGCTTAACCTAGAGCTGGAGGATATTCGGTGAGAAATCGGTAACACAACAGTAACCCCGTGACATAAAAATTATTACAGCAAGCTCATAACTGAGCGAAGAACCAAAATATTACAAGCAGAGGTCACTGACCATAAACATCAAATTACGGAAGGCAAATTATGCTATTAAGCATAGCAAACTTAACAAATGGCCTAAGAGACTTGAAGCATAACGATGAGGTCCCAACCAAAGATTCCAGACTACTGGCCAGGAGCCCCAAGCTACTCGTCGGTGTCGATGTCGTGCCAAACTTGTCTTCGGGGGAACACTTATTCTTCTACAAAAGTATCAACGAAGAAAGGGGTGAGTACAGGGTGTACTCCGCAAGACTTATGGCTGGTGCGGTTATTTTGCATAAAGTCATCTTTGTTTATAAAACAAGAGAGAGAAGAAGCTCGTTTAATCAGAATATTTTAAAAGGAGATAAGAGAGCGACATCTCCAAAGTATTGATCATGTTTTGATATCCACCAAGGTAATCCTTATCTCACAACTAGGATCACCCTCTCGTACCCATGGGGAAGCATCCTTAACAAACCTTAGTTGCCAAGTTTTACGATTAGGTTAATGTTCTCTATGATCTCACGTTCATTCCCAAGTCGTCCATAATCATGGACACGGTTTTTCGAAAAGATTTAACCCTACAGGGGTTTACAACTTTACCCACACGTACCAACCAACTCTTAATACCACATGATTAGCCCTCTTCGTTGGAAGTCCGGCAGAGGGTGGTTGGCCATGGCCTTTATCTTGCATTCGCCGAGACCATGAGTCACGCCCTAAGGATGGTTCCGCCGTAACGGGTAAAATCCTGAAGTCGACCCCTAGAAATGTGGGCGAGGTTGGTTTATCAGGGGCTCCATCGACCCCAAGCAAACACATCCACGCTTACCTACCTGTTATGATGCACCTTCACCCACCAAATCTTTCAAAACATTTTCTATGCATATGTTGAATGGAATGCCCGAACTATGTGACTCATGGAATCTACTAGGCAAGTTAGTTACTCGTGAGGTTTTCTAGGCCTCGTGTGGTTCTACGCACGTATCGGTTTCAAAGGCAAGAACTCGGGTCCTAGTAGTCACGAGCATGGGACTACAAAAATCAGATCCCACTATGGCCTCCCATACAACCCTTAGCATGTTTAACCTTTACCATAGATCTCAACTCATCACTTTCTCCTGTCATACTAGATTCTCTGTATCTGATACATCATCTGGATGAACTAGCACTGAAAGCTAAGCATGGCTAAGCAAGACACAGATATAAGTTCTAACAGTGCACACAAGCCAAACCTAGTTATGCAAGGAGTAGTGGATCAGGGAATATAAACTCAAAGGGAGTAATTCAATAGATAGGATACTCTATCTATCAATAAAATACCATAGTAGAATCATATGCATCATGGCAAGTATTGAAATGCTTCCGAAACCATAGGATTGCATAATGGTGGGTCTATGCTTGTCTTGTTTGTTGATACCCAGATATAGATCTTCGGAAGCCTTGTACTTGACTTGATTACAATTGGTCAAGTATTGTTTTTCGGTCTTCGATGGTGTTAACCTCGGTCTTCGATCTCGATCTCGATATCGTATTCTACCGAGAAGAACAAACCACCGGAAAGAAAGGGCAAACTATCAACACATGGCATCGATGCAATGCTCAAGCAAGGATGATGATATGACAAGTTAGAGGTTATTGAAATTGAAACGCTAGAAAAGATCATCACTTTTTAAATGGGGTCCCTAGGGTTTGAACCCTAGTATTTGAAAAGCCCCATATGCATATGAGAGGGTTCAAATGTTCTACTAATTAAACTTTATATTTAAATTATTGAACAATGCATGATTTTGATGCTAAAGTGTAGATGTCATTTTTCTGAATATTTTGATATATTATACATATTTTTCTGACTTATAAATAATATGATATTGAATTTCTAGTATTTATTCGATTTCTGGAATTTGTGAAAATAATTAAACCATTTATGAAATTATTTAAAACAACACAGAAACTTTTTACACTAGGCATTACCTAGCCATAGTGGCTAACAGAGGGGCCTAGTTCCACCTCAGCATCCACACGGGTAGGGTGGGACCCAGCCCAAGTTTGACCGAGGCTGACCCGTGCCCTATCGTCATAGTGACGTCGTCGTGACGTCATCCCGGCGGGGATCCTTTGGACCGGCGGTGGGGACGGGTTAGGCGGTGAACTGGGACCCGCAGTTAGGCGGGCTTGATGCAGAACGACGTGGCGAACCTTATAGCGGTGGCGCCACCCGAAAATGGTCGCCGGAGCAACCGGTGCAACCTAGTCTGGCAGCGGCGTGTAGCGGCGTTCGTCGGCAGAGCGAACCAGAGAGGGGCGCAGAGGGGTTCTTTGGAACCATGAGCTCACCAGGAGTGCGACGGGACGGTTGGTGAAGCGTGGTGTGGCCGGAATCAACGGTGAGGTGGACGGCGGTGGTGTTCGGGGTCGGAGAAGAAGTAGATGGCATCGTCGATTTACGCATCGTCGGCTCGATTCCGTTGACGAGGAGGCGTGGTACTTCACGACGGAGCTCTGGGTCTCCTCAATTGGGCGAGAGTAGGCTGGAGACGACGTCGTTGCACGGTGGCCGAAGTTAGGGTTCGGGCGCGCAGAGGGGGATAGAGAGGGAGCGTGCGGGAAGGGGATAAGAGCAGGAGAGGAGAAGGAGGGCACGGCGTGGCGTTCTTATCCTCATCCGGGAGACGGCGGGCGAGCATCTTGGCGCATCAATGACGGAGGTGCCGGCGGACAGCGACACGCAGGAGCTTCGCGAGCTTGACGACGACGTTAGGATGGACAAAAGGGTACGGGCTGGGTGGGCTATGGCTAGGCCGACCTGCTAGGATGGATGAGGCGTGCGGGCGGCAGGTAAGGGAAAGCGAGCTGGGCTGCGGCTGGGCGACAGGCTGCTGCGCTGCATGACAAAGAAGCAGGAGGAGGAGGGATGGGCCAGGAAATGGCCCAGGGAGCAGAGATGGTTTTCTTCTTTTCTTTTTCCAAAATTTCGGTTTTAACTTTTGTATTTTAAATTCAACTCTGTTTTGAAAGTTTCCAAAATACCAGAGGGTTGTAGAAATAAAGAAAACACTCAGGGCCCTTTATATCAAGTTGGGCAGCACACTTTTGTACTTTTCAAACATATCGAAACCATTTGAAAGGTTTTCAAAAATAGGGGGAGATTAGTGTTTTAGCATTTCCATTAATTTTTCTTTGCATGCATTTTCAAAGATGATGCTCATGAATGCACAATAAAAACCCTAATTAGTGATTAACTAAAACTGGGGTGTTACAACCCTCGCCGTCTCCTCGGCCCCACCCGCCATGGCGTGTGTAGCTGGAGGATAGGGATAACCTAACTGGTGTGTCCCATTTGGTAGAGAGGAAGAAGAGGGTAGGGATCTGACAGGTGGGTTCCACACACTTTTGCAAAAATATCCAAAATTATCCAGAAATATATGACCAGTCGCAGACCAGATGGTTGCTCCATGCCACGTGTTGCTACCAGGTGGATATGTCCTATCGGAAACGTGATCAAACAAGTCTAAGACTGGTCTTACACGAATGTCGTAGTTTTTTACTACGATTAGGCACAGAATTGGTAGTTCCTTGCAAACTCTAGGCTCAATTGTATACGCTTAAGATCAGCATCAGTGAGTTTTGCTGCTGTTAGCTCATGGTTAGGAGATGGCTGGGCGTGATCAGCGACTTCTTCCGAACAGTTATTGGATGCTGAAGATGTTTCTATCTCATTTGAACTTCTTTGACTTGTACTGAAACCGTCTTGATTACTTCCGGTGCAGACCACATCAGGCCCGATCGAAGCATTCGCAAATAAAATCACTAGGTACATATGGAGTTGTTTCCCTATCGTAGTAATTCATGCTAACAATATTCCCATATACAAACTTGGTGAAGACAGAAAGCAGGGGAAGATAGTCTGCTATCAGTAACTATGCCTGTGCATTCAGAATGCAACGTCTCCAAATGAAGCAAGGGAGACCACGCTTGGAGACAACTTTGTAGCAAGTTCATGATCAGGTTGGCGCTATTTTTTTTCAAATAATACGTTTTTTTTAAGAATTTTCACGAATAATACGTGAACTGAGGAATTGTCAAATATAGCGTGGCGTCGGTACTTCAAAAGCCGAAGAGGTGCGATCGGCAATTGAAAAGCCGACCGGGCTGTCGGAGGATGTCAGACGTCCAGTCGACATTTGAAGAGCCGACGAGGCTGGTCAGCAATTGAAGCGCCGACTACAGGCAGATTGCACCGACGCCTGCATGGATCATGCAGTGTGTTAGCCTAATTTATTTTTCGTTTCCCACGGGTTATCTCTCGTTAGTATTGCGCGTTGTATCGTCCGCAAGTATTTTCCCGCCTTTTTCTCCCGCCACTCTTCACGCCCAGTTTCTCCCGCCAGTTCTTCCCGTCATTTTTCCCGCCTTTTTCTCCCGCCAATTTCTCCCAGTTGCCCTTGTAAATCCTGGCACTAAGATGTTATCTCTTCACCCAGTTCATCTGTTCTTTCTCGTTCTCTCGTAATTCCTTCTCCTCTCCATCATGAGTGTGTCATGTTCGGACCTAGAGTATAGGCCAGGTTGCCACAAGGGGTGACACACGAGCATTGTTGGTGCGGCCATCTCGCGAAGGTCAAGGAGTCGATCGATTTCTCCACCTGCATGGGCATGAAGTTTTTCATGTGTCCCAACTACGACACAAGCCCGCCCCGGCAATCAAGTTCGTCGTACAGGAGGCCTCCGGTACATTCCCAGAGCATGGTTAATATGAACGATTCACGTTATTATGTGTTTTTTTATTCATTTCATTGATTTGTTTACAGTCTCCTCCTCCACTTTGCAAGTGGTACCATTGGATTGACATGGAGGAGCCAGCCTGGGCCGCGAAAGAGTGTCATGATAGGAACTGAGTTGCGTGGGCTGCCTTTCACGAAGAGGAACGTGCCAAAAGGATGGCCAAAGAGGATAAGAAGGAACAAGAGAGAGAAATGAAAGAATTCAGAGCGGAGCAAGCTCGAAACCGTGAGCTGAAAAGGAAGAGAAGGGAGGAAGAGGAGCGGCAGGAACATGTGCGCAAGGAGGCCCGTGAGGCGGAAAGGAAGAGATTAAGAGAAAGGACTGCCGAGGCGCGGGCGGCAGAGGAACGTAGAGACAAGATCTAGAAGTACCCTTGCTGGACTCAGGGCAGGTAGACATATGTATCAGTACCGATGTATCTTCACTTCAGTTGTAGTGTCTCGGTGTATCTTAATTTCAGTTGTAGTGTCTTGCTGTAACTTTATTTCAGTTGAAGTGTCATGATGTATCTTCATTTCAGTTATAGTGGTGTGTTGTATCTCAAGTTCAACATTAGTTTGTACTTGTCGGTTAATTTCAGAGACAATGTATCTTAGATCTTCCCGCCAAAGTGTTTCCCGCCAAAATGTTTCCTGCCAGAATGTTTCCCGCCATTTTTTGTTCGTTTAACGTATAAAATCCCCTCCTCACGAAGTTGTGTAAGCAAAGCCATCCCGTTTTTAGCCAGTATGTTTCCCGGTTTTCCCTATGACCGCAGTTTCGAGACACTGATGTCCGTCGACCTTTTTCATTTGGTCAGGAACTTTAGGATAGACAATAATCCAGGCCCATTGGAGGAACTCATTGCTAGTGATTGTCTCCTCACTGAGCTGGGTGAGGGATTTTTTGAAGAAACTGGGTGAGGGATTACGTAGAAAAGGGTGGCCGAAGAGGACCCAGAGGAGATACGGCAAGAGCTTCTTTGGATCAATGTTAGGTGGGGCAAGCAAATATTCTTCAACGAAAAGGCAAGGCAGAGGGAAGCCAAGCACCCTTGGCTGTGGATACAAGAGAGTGAAGACTCCGACGATCTCTTCATGCCGCCGGTAGGTGGTACAAGGGATAGAGAAGAGCGTGCCAAGGCACAGGCCTTGAAGAAGGCGCAGGCCAATAAGAGCAATGACAAGCTAGAAGAGAGTGAAGATGAAGATGAAGATGATATATTCATGCCGCCTGCCGTTGGGACTAAGTGGAGAGCTGAGTGAGACAAAAGGCTGGCCAAGAAGAAGGCATTGTCGAAGGGTAAGGACGAGGCATCATCGAAGGGTAAGAGCAAGGCATCATCGGTCGAGGCATCGTCAAAGGGTAAGGCCGAGGAAGAATATGAAGATGATATCTTCATGCCGCCCCCTGTTGGGACCAAGGCGAGGGCTGATTGGGACAAGGCGCAGGCCAAGAAGAAGGCATCGTCGAAGGGTAAGGGCAATAAGAGCAGGCCATGAAGAAGGCGTCATGGAAGGGTAAGGGCATAGTCGTAGGGATACAGAGCGCTCTTATTTATGTACGGCAAGTTATGTTGAACTGTGTTGCAAGCTATGTTGAAGTGGTTGTCGAATAAAAAATGTGAAATAATAGAAAGGTGTCTCATACATAGATAGATACAAGTCTCATGCATAGATAGATATATCTATGTCTCATACATATATAGATATCACTGCCACCGGTCAAGAGGTTTCCCTTGCACCGGTGAACTCCATCCTTACCTTTTGGGTGACTCGTCACCCTGGGGCTGTGTATCCTGTGTGGGGAAAGGTGGTGGAGTCTGCTGCGTCTGGTACTGTCCAAACCAGTCAACATGATCCTGCTGAGTCTGCTGATCCTCCTCATTAGTCACCTACGAACCCATTGAGGACATGATTGGGTCTCCATATCCTCCTTCCATGTAAAAATATTAAGTACTCAATGATTATATACTACATGTAACCAAAATAGATGGGAAAATGCGTACCCTCAGGACGATAGCCCATGAAGGGGACTTGCGGCTGCTGCTGCTACCACTGGTCGAAAGTAAACTGCGGCTACTGCTGCTACCACTGGTCGAAACTAAACTGCTGCTGCTGCCATGCTGAGCCTCTAGCCTGGTCTGGAGGTGGTGCTCTCGGTGTCTCCTACTATGAGATCTGTGGACGAGGCCTGTGGCGGAGTGGTGCACCTCGGTGTTTGGTCTAGACGTGGGGTGCGCTCTTGCATGGAGTGCTGTCGTGCCGAGCCTTAGAGTAGTGCCTGATCTGGACGTGGGGTGCGCTCCTGCGTGGAGTGATGTGGCGGGCGCTCCTGCATGGAGTGAAACGATGGGCCCTCCTTCTTGGAGTGACACGGTGGGCGTTGTGCTACTCGGTGGTGAACGACGTCTGAAACGTTGGTGCACATGATGGTCGCATAGATACTCTTTAGTCTTTCCTTGACACACCTGACAAAGGACTGAGCGTGCTGACGTGGTACAAGAGGAGCGGACGAGAGCGAACGTCCCCACTGATGCACTTCAGTCTGTAGCTCCCATGTCATATCGGCCTGCATTTGTATAGTATATAAGTACACATTATGTTGTCTACCAAGTCCAGTAACGAAGAAACGTGTATTTACCGTTGACTGACTGGTCTCCATATTCGACTGGCTAGGGTATGTTATATCATCATGCACGTGGTGGACAGGACGCAACCGTGTCATGCTCATGCACTTGCGTAAGTATGCACGGAATAGCTCCATATCAAATGCAGGAGCGAGCCACACGTCAATTGTTGCATTCTGCCAACCCTGGATATAAATATGAACCCGTTGAAGCCACTGAGCTGCCTTTTTTGTAGGGTAACGGGTAGGCTACACTAGCATAAAATTAAAATTTTCTACCGCGTCAACCAGGAATACTGTTTTCATAGATCACGGGATTACTACTAGATGCGCATTTGCAGAACTTGATGAAGCACATCAAGGCAGTGTAGATGTTCTACGCCTCCTCCTTGCCCTCGTCCCACGAGAAACTTCCCTTTGCGCGGCTCCTCCAAGTTCTATAGCTGCAGCACCTTCGAGGTATCCACACGTCGGAGTGGAAGGTCACACGGCAGACTGCTAGGTCTACACATGCAAGACAGGCGTAAGAGGAGTGGCGTCTGGGTGGAATGCTCAACCCTATTCAGCTCGCCTCACTCTCTCTTATATAGGCATCCCTGGTGGGCTTCTACATTAGTAGCCCATTAGCAGCCTAAGCCTGGTCTAATTTGGATCCAATCTTCATTAGGCTTCCAGTCCCTAAAGTGTGTGACCCTATAGGTTCATACACATATAGACATGACACGAGTACACTTACTCCGTCAATAGTCGGTAGCGGCCTCTAGCAAGACGTGTCAACTCCTAAACGCATATAAAGACCATTCATACGAACCATCACAAGGTTGAGTACATGTCTTTCCCTTTGCCCTATGATATTTAGTCTAGCTCCAAGCTGACCTCTCTTTCTCGATAATGTGATTTGGAATCCCTTTACTAGGTTAACTCTTAAGCATATGTAGCACGGCCATGTATTTCTGGATCCGATCACTCGAGGGGTCTAGAGATATCTCTCTCAAGTAGAGAGGGGCAAATCCCATCTTGCTTGACCAATGCCTTGCAGCATGTATCAGGAGAAACCCGAAAACTACCTTTATAACTACCCAGTTACGAAGTAGTGTCTGATAGCCCCAAAGTAGATCGATCCACATCTCAAGTACATGCGACAATCTCAGGTCTAAGGACAAAACATACACGGTGTGTAGAGAGAGCTGCAAGTATTATTGTCAGTCTCAAGTTGGGTCAGTCCAACTCCATGTTCATAACATGTGTCCACATCATTGGTTTGACATCTCCATGTCTATGACTTGCAAAACAAAGTCATCAACCAATCGATGTGCTAGTCTAATATTCACGTGTGTCCTCACATGAACTCCAAATAGGGACAACTATTAGATAACCATACAAGTAAAGAGTTTCACAAACAATTCACATAATTGCCAATCAATACAAGTTGCCTGATATATGGATATTCAAGAAACATTATAAAAACTCATGGATACATATGAAATACAATCACTTTTGTTAGTACCCCTCCGAGAGTACCTGCAATTACATTTTGTAAGTATACCATCGCTGTAGAACTATAGATAAGTAATATATTAACTTACATGTGCACGGATTCTGGAAGGGGGACCTCCGGACGTGGAGGATCTACCATCTCGCAAAGACCGAATTGCCTCATGATCCTCTGTTGAGACATATCCTCCACTTGACAATTGAAGATGATCTTCGATTTAGTCAGCCAGTAGTCCTCATCTCTAGTGCACATAATAGATAACCCGCAGGAATATCTTGCGACTATCTCAGCTATCATGTACGGATCCAAAATGACCGATTCCTCCCTCAACTTGTCGAACTGCTCGCTGAACGCTAGGTAGCAGCGGGTTACTTGATCTCCCGCGAAACGACACTGTTGGACAAAATAGTTGTTAGTTTCCTTCATAGTGCAGTATCGACAATGCAATTAACTAAACCTTTTAACCTACCTTGTGACGTGTCCAATGTGTACCGAATGTAGGCATGTCAATTCTCTCTTGATCAAACAACAGATCAGACGTATAGACAACGGGTGGTTGTCCCTCGTAGATAATTGCTTTATTCTTTGTTATCTCCGGGCGGCCGATAGGGAACCTCTCCCATGACCAAGGCTGCAGCAACAGTGGGCATCCTAGCAAGGCAGATATTTCCTTGGTTAGTGTACAACCCATGCACATACCTCGGTACGTTGCTGCTAAGACAGCAGAACCCCAGCTCCACTATGTGATGTCGTTTTGGCACGTCGCCTCCGCGATCTCTGTAGCAAAGTGGATGTAGTGCGCACTAATGGTCGAGACGTGGTTCTCGGTGAACATCACCTTTCCAAGAAGCCACATTATGTACGCCTCCAAGCTGCACGTAATTTGTGGCTCAGTCATCGGAACGGCTGGGTACCCGAACTTCTGGATCTGCATTGGTTAATATAACAAGTTTTAGCATCATGTGATATGAAAATAGGTGTGACAAAGACGAAGATACTGAGTAGCAAACGAACCTGATAGTTTTGCAACCAATCAAATTTGGGTCCATGATTTTCATACGTGAAATCCGGCCCTCCATCACGGATGCCATAGAATCGTTGGGCCATTTCTTAGGCCTAATTCGCAGGTGCATCCACCGGGCCCATTGGCACTCCAACCAACGACAGTCCCAACAGGAATGCGACATCCTGCAGTGTAGGAGCCATCTCTCCCTAGCGAAAGTGGAAAGTGTGAGTCTTGGGCCGCCATCGATCCACTAAGCAGGTGAGAAATGACCTGCCGTAGTGCATGCATGTGGTCTGGAAGCCATGTTGTCGTTCTTCTATCTCCTGCGTATGAGTAGCCTCAACTAGACGCACAAATGATAATAGCCCTGCCCACTTCAACCTGCATACCGAGATAGAATAACAATTTATTTACTTTGGCCCTCAAATATTTGAAACCCAACTAGAAATAAATGTCTCATACCTCTGCAGCTAATCAGGGTGTATCATCCAGTTAGTCATGGGAGTGCGAGTCACTAGATGCTTCAAGCTCCCTGGTTCAGTAGCCAATAAAGTTAACCGGTGCTTTCTATCTATATCAGCGTTAAGCAAAGATCCTGCCATCTGCATAATAGAAAATTAAAACATAGTTCCATACAGATTAGAAATTTAAAACTTAGTTCTATACATATTACAAATTTAAAACATTGTCCCATATATATTGCAAATTTAAAACAGAGTCCATACATATTACAAATTTAAAACATAGTCCATACATATTACAAATTTAAAACATAGTTCCATACGAATTACAAATTTAAAACATAGTTCCATACATATTATAAATTTAAAACATAGTTCCATACAAATTTAAAACATAGTTCCATATGAATTAAAAATTCTAGTTTCTTCCTCTGCCTCTTGTTCCTCGCCTGCCATGTCCACGAGAAGCGGCTCCTCCAGTCCCGAAGATGTGACAATTGGTGTCTCTATGACCAAAATAATTACATAGAAAATATTGTCTAGTAGGGCCTCCAGCTTCGGATTCATCCATATCATTATGGATGCGAACACATTGTCGCATTCCTCTGCCTGTCCGCATTAGTCCAGGATCTGGGATGTAAATCCTTTCACCCGGGTTTATTTTGTTGAAATTGCCCCATGCCCTATATCCCATCATCTCGCTAGTCCATGTATTGATCACCGACTCCTTAAGAAAATAAGGAGACACAAACGATATCGCATCCACACCTAACCGCCTGCACGCAACAAGTACATGAGAGCAAGGCAGATGCAACAGCTTGGGTTTGTTGCATGTGCACTCACACGTCGACCAGTCTTCATTGCCTATCCTCACCTCTTGTGTCTTTACCTCTTCTCTAGATCCGATCTTGTTGGAAGGGAGGCGCACCTCGAATCTTCATTCTTGATTACTGATGGCGACGACGTGCATAGACCGAGCCTTTTCCATTTTGTCATTTATGTAATCCATGATCTTTGAATAGTACCTCGTGTTTGGGTTGTTGATGATATGCATCTAAGAAATCTAGAGTCTGCCTCTGAAGTACTTCAAAGTTCCGGTGAAAATAGACTACACAATAGCTATTAATGGCAAATCCCTGCTTCCTCTCAAGATGAAGTTGTAAGTTTCGGCAAGATTTGTAGTCATGACGCCAAACCTAGCACCATGAGTCGTGCAGCAGAGACCACCTCTCCACAGGCTCATGCTCTATCCATTCCTGAATTTTTTTAATCCTTCTGCTAGGCCTCCTCCTAGTACCGGGTTGGTCAAATTCTGGCAAATCGTAAAGAGCAATGGGTTCTTCCTCCGGTGGTGCTGCTCCCGCTACTGCTTGTGCAGCTACCACTGCCGCATGAGCCGCGATAGTTGCTGCTCTAGCTTCTTTCCTCTGCCTAACATGTTTTTTAGTGAATTCATCCAGATAGGTTCGACACTTGATATACTTACATTCCTAGTTATGCGTTCAAAGCTTCTTGAATAGGTTCATCAGGGCCTTGTTCCTGAACTGTGAGAAAAAGTTGGCCCCTAGATGCCGCATGCACCAACGACTCTGCATGTCCTGCCATGGAGTTGATTCATCAGGAGCAGGCTGTGTCAGCTTCCTTATCGTGCTGAGTATACCTGGATGCCTATCATGAAGGACGCACACATTCGGTACATCCCTCACGATTGCTATCTTTAGCTGCCTGAAAAACCATACCCAACTCTCGGTGTTCTCGCTCTCCACGAAAGCAAATGCAAGAGGAACAACTTGATTGTTCCCGTCTTGACCTATGGCAGTCAAGATCTGACCCCTCTACTTGCTAGTGAGAAATGTACCATCCACACAAATGACTAGTCGACGGTGAGTGAAAGATTCTATGCATATAGCAAATGAGAAGAACACTCGATGCAGCACCCTCAAATTGGGTTCTTGAGGCAACGTAAAGTGTTGGATGTTGACGTATGTGCCTGGATTCCTAGCCTACATTGTCTGGAGCATCCGAACAACCCAGTCGTATCCATCTCGAAAAGAACCAAATCTTGCCTCTAGTGTCCTCTGCTTAGTCCTCCAAGCCTTTCTGTAAAAAATATTTTAGCGAAATCTGATAGTAACTTTGTTGATGATAGCTTTCACCACCATGGCTTTGGTCTCCACTATCTTAGTGTATAACAGCCTGGCCATGAGGGTTGACGTGAGATTACGATGGTCTTGAAGGACGTTGGGAAGTTGACATGTGTGCTGCACAACATCGGTAACCTTCTAGTTGGTTTCATACATAGGAACATGGGCATGGACCCTGGCCGGACATCCGGCTTCCTTGCAGACCAATGTCAAATATTTTTGGGATGACACCGTTGTTTTGAAGACCCGTTGCATTGACAATGCCCACTCAATGATTGCTTCCTACACATGTCTCTTGCTAGGATATAATGCACCCAGGAAGATGTTGTTCGCGTGATAGTGCCACACAGAATCATGCCCATCATTCACATTCATTGCTGTTGTGTTGTGGTCATCATTCCATGATGCCGGAATTGGTTGGACGATCTCTTCTTGACCAGACTCGGTGGAATCATGAGAGTTATCACTATCTCCTTCTGAATCTTTGGTTTCCATCTGATCTTGCAACTAACCTTCATGTATCTCATCTTCGTCGACCTCACCACTGAAAATATCTTCTCCTGTTCCATAACTACTGATACATTGCAAATGTATCCATAGTTTTTGATGTTACATGCTTGTGTAGGGGTTCGTAGCAAGGAAAACAAAAATTTTCTATCGCATACAAACAAACAAGCCAAGATCTATCTACTAGATTGTAGCAACGAGTCGATGGAATAACTCACCCTCGAAGATTCCAAAGTGTTTAACGAGAGCAGATTCTCGTGGGTGATGTAGTCGTACTCTTTCCGATCTCAAGATCGCGTAGACGATCCTTCCGGCGCCGCGTTCCCGCAGCGCTCCCGCAGTCGGTCACACGTTCGGTACTCGACGAAGACCTTCCTCTCCCTTGTTCCAGCAGGCAGCGGAGGTTGTAGCACTCTCCTCGCGATTCCGGCAGCACAACGGCGTGGTACCGGAAGTAGAGGGGAGATCCCGCAGGGCTTCGCCTTAAGCCGGTGCGAGTATGGTGGAGCTTATGAGAGAGGCTATTAGTGGTCTAGTAATTAGACACACCAATTAGAGGGCTCTAAACCAATTAGAAGGCTCTAAACCGAATAGCTCTAAACCGGGGTCTAGATCTAGGGTTTAGTTTAGAGGATAGGAAACTTGTGTGTATTGGGAGGGAGCCCTGCCCCTCCTTATATAGGTGGGAGGGGCTGGCCGGCCAAGGGGAGGGAGTGGAGTCCCTCCCCAACTCGGCCTAGGTGGGGCGCCGGCTTGGGGAGGAGGACTCCTCCCTCAAGTCGGTTTCCTCCTCTCCTCCCACTTCCCAAAAACTGCCGTTTGACTTTCAAACTAGCCGTTTGACTTTTTCAATTTAGGATTCAATTTAATCCTTTATTTGGGACAGCAAGAACACTTAGTACATGATGCAATCATTCCAACATGTAATGACACATTCATGTACCCCTTCCCCCCCGGAGTGCCGGACAATCCGGGACCTTCTAGAATGTTCCCGATGGAAACACCGGAATCATTCCCGAACTCCGAAACGGGACTTTCCTTATATGAATCTTATTCTCCGGACCATTCCGGATCACCTCGTGATATCCCGGATCCCATCCGAGACTCCGAACAACATTCGGTCTCTTTCTCATAATACCATAACTACTCAAACAACGTCGAATCCTTAAGTGTGTCTCCCTACGGTTCGTGAATTATGCGGACATGATCGAGACACTTCTCTGAACAATAACCAATAGAGGAATCTGGAAATTCATATGGCTCCCACATATTTCTACGATTACTTTGCGATCGAATGAACCACTTACATACGATACCAATTTCCCTTTGTCTCACGATATGTTACTTATCCGAGGTTATGATCATCGGTATCTCTGCATACCTAGTTCAACCTCGTTACTGATAAGTACTCTTTTCTCGTTCCCGTGATATGTGATCCCTTGTGACCAAGTCACATGCTTGCAAGCTAATTGGATGACATTTCACCGAGAGGGCCCAGAGTATATCTATCCGTCATGTGGATGGACAAATCCCACTCTTGATCCATGTGTTTCAACCAATACTTTCCGAACACTCAATGCCACTTTTATAGCCACCCTGTTACGGTGTGGTGTTTGATGACATCAAAGCATCCATCCAGCAAAGGTGATATGCATGATCTCATGGTCGAAGGAATTAGGTTACTATGTATCAGAAAGCATATAGCAATTGAACTATTGAAATGTCTTGATCTTTATGCTACGCTTATCTATAGGAGTATGTCCACCATATCATTCTCCTAATGATATGATCTTGTTGTTGATAACATCTCAATGTTCATGATATGGAAACCACAATCATTAATCAACCAACAAGCTAGTGAAGTATAGAGGCTATACTAGGGACTTTAAATTAAGTTTACAAATCACACAAGTATTAATGGTTTCCTTGTTAATACTATTATAGCATGAATGTAAACATTTATCATAAGTGTGAAGATATGATAATAACCACTTTATTATTGCCTCTTGGGCATATCTCCAACAGTCTCCCACTTGCACTAGAGTCAATAATCTAGTTTCGAACCTTTGTGTATTCAACACCTATGGCTTTCCGGTGTTGTATGTACATGATTGCTAGTGGTCAACTGATCTCCGGATCTGACACTTCCAGGTCCGTGTGTAATTGCATGTCTTTGCGTCTCTACGCATCACTCATTCTCTAATGAGATGGCTTTGTATAAATTTGGTCTTTCGGTGTGACCTTTAGTTCTTTAGGGTTAAAACATGTTGACAATATTGTCGTACAATATATCTTCATAGTATTATCCCGCTGTGAACTACACCTAGTTTGATAACAAACTACTTGACACAAATGCCCTCTTTTGCTGCTATAATAGCAGTCATATACTTAGCCTTTTGTTGTAGTATCTGTCACAATGTCTTAACTTTGGAAATCATCCAAATCCATTATGGAACTCACTTTCCATTATATTGTGCCACCCTTAGTTTAGATTGAGATAAACTTAATCTGTACTTTGTGACAAAGCTAGTATCAATGTAGTACTTTTACAATGAACTAACCATCTATTTGTCACTTCTACAAATAATATACTCTTAGTTCTTCCAAAAGATCATAAGAATATCCTTACTATTGTCCAATGATCATCTTACGAATCATTCTGGTATATGCTCACAACATTTAGAGCATAGGACATATCTGGATTTGTACATATCACAGTATGATTGATATAAATACTCTTTGTGATTTCATACATCAAGTATCAATCTATACTTGATTATTTGTTTCACTTTACCAAATGTCAATACACTTGAATATATCATCAACATTGAACTTATTCAATCCTTTCTGTGCAACAAGAACCTTTCTTGTAGTTCCTATATTGAACTCATTCAATATCTTGTCTATGTACTTCTGGCACAACCATATTAGCGTCTATTGATGCCAAAATACTTGGGTTTTGCCTAAGTCTTTCATCGGGATGAAATTCTTAATATGTGTTAATAAAAGATACATTATTTCCAATCAACAATATGTCTTCCACATAATGTATTAGAAACATGTCTTAGCGCTCCCACTTAATTTCTTGCAAATGCAAGCATCTTCATTGTCTCTGATGAAATTAAACCCTTTTAACAGTTTCATCATAGTGAAGATTCCAACTCCGCTATGCTCACTCTAACCATTGAAGTTTGCATATGCTTTTAGCATCCTTTGAATTGACAAAACCCTATGGACCGTGTTTATGCACATGTCCTAGGTAACGATTCTATTAGAAGAACTTGTTTTGTTTATTCAACTACCATATAACAAATTATATGTAGTGGTTGCTTTCATTAATCCGTCTAGACTAAATATCACTATGATAGATCAAATCTTGTCATAGTCAACCTTTGAACATTGTTGTGAACTCTTTCCCAACATGTCGACTATTTCATAGATGTAAAACATCCATGTCTATTTCTTTATAGATCCAGACACAACTGTAAGGTCTTACACCTTTCTCGAGGGTCCTTCAAGTTCAAAACTTGATTTCTCGTGTATGGAACTATCACGGATTTTATGGCTTCAAGCCATTTGACGGAGTCAGGGCCCATCATCGCTTCTTTGCATGTAGTCGGTTCATTATTCTCAAATAATGATTCAACCCTCAAATCTTGGTATTTGATTGTTTACCCGATCTACTTGTTTCAATAGGAACTTAGATCTCCGTGACCACAACCTTTGAGGCACGTGAGCCATGAGCATTGTTGCCGCCTCCGGAACACTTTTCGGCGCTGCGCAACTTTGCACATACAGCTAAGGTTCTTAACCTTATCAAAGTTCTATTGTCCTCCCACTTAACTTTTCATGAAAAATTCCTTCCAAAAGAAACTTGACGTTCTAAGCAACAAACACTTTTGTCTCCGGTGTTTATGGAGGAATACTTAATAGTCATACAAAGACAGGTTCATCCGACTTTGGTTGCAAACATCTTTCTTATGCATAGCATACCAATGTTTAAGAAAGGACAACTTGGGTTTTATCCCAAACCATAACCTTATATGGTGTCATTTCAACGGATTATGATGAAGCTCTTTTCAGTGGAAAAACGGTAATCTCTAAAGCTTTTAATCTTTAAAATACAATGGCAGTTTTATGAATTACACCTTTCGATCTTACCATGTCAAACAAGGTTTAATTACATATCTCGAACGCTCCATACTCTTATGGTGTTTCGGGAAAATGCAAATCCACGGAACGATTCCTTAAATCTTAGGTATTATGCTAAACTTGTAACTCAAATATCTTCCTTTATGATCTTATCATAAACTATTTATATTCTTGTTACAATGATTTTGCACTTCATCTTGAAAGTCTTTTGAACTTTTCAAATATTTCATACTTCATCCTTATTAAGTAAATATTCATATATTCACTCAAATTTTCGGAGAAAGCATATGAAGTTGAAATCCATCGCTCTTGACTACACATAATGGACTTCGTACAACAATATGTACAAGTTCCAATAAGCTAGTCATTCGTTCCCTTTTGGCCTATGGACGAAGTTTTAATTATCTCTAGGAAAGTTTCACAAGCGTCATTTGATCAAAATCAAATAGACTCCAAAATTCCATCCATATGGATTTTTCTTCATGTTTTCTTTCCAATATAATTTTAAACGGCGATGTCACTTCCTAAGTGATCTTTCAATCAATTTGTCTTTCGACATTTTAGCACTAGTTTTATGGATGTGATTTCTCCAACGAGATTTGTGAATCATCCATCTTTTATGGATTACGGCAATTATTTGAACAACCCTTTTGTTCTCATAATACCCGATAAAACAAATCTTTGAAGGCAAGCTTTGATGTTTAACGAGCAACACAATAACCCTTTATTTGTTCTCGATGAACATCATCACATATTCTTTTGCTAGTTACTTAGGCCATTGTAGTTCATGAATTGTGTTGTTTCGTATGACGATTCACACCAACAAATTCAGTATCAAATACTTAAGAACCACATTGTTTAACAAGCAAAGAATATAGCCATAACATGTATATCATCTATATACTTAAACTGAACGATTCTAGTCTTTTCTTTTCTGCCATATATTTATGAGATTCTCTTTCAGTATTTCCTTTTCAGTTTGAAAGAATCTATCAACATCAATAGTGGAGTCATACATATGACATATAGTCCAAAGCGTGTATAGTTAAATACCAATGTCTTTGGACTTGCACTTTGAAGTAGATCACCATCATCAAATGTTTGGTGTTCTTTCAAATTCCTTTCATTAGTAATCTCTTGGTGTAGTAAACATTTTACCTACATCAAATATTCACCCTTATCATGGTATCGTCCATGATCAAGCTACTTTTAGCTTATAACGATGAATTATTAGTATAATGTTGCTATCCAAAACCTTTTGGAGGATTAGGACAACAAGTGTCTCCAACCTTTTTGCAAATTCTCATCAAAATATGAGAACATGAACTTTGCCATATTATACTCTATCATGTTGTAACCAAAACTTCGTTTCAGATATCACAATATCTTCCACACATCATGGTTTCTGAAACAACTCTTTCAGATCCTAGATAACCTTGATATTAAGGGAATCCTTTGAATATCAAGAATCATGGATACAAACATGATACTTATATACTAACACTTGGAATTGTTACTCTTGATTTAATACTAATTATTAAACTTCATGGAGTAACCGGAACTTACTGAAAGTTTGCAATAGGACTTTTAAACTTTAGATTAACACTTAAAACAATACGATACCAGTTCGTAAAGTATCTAACCAGAATTCTATAGTTCTATCATCTCAATTATAACTAAGCGCAAGGTGGTAAACGGATGCCAATGACTACAACAACTATGCAAATTCACTTTGATTTAGTTTATGATAAATTGAGTTCTAATTAATAATTAAATTAATCTAGGTGAACTCCCACTCAAAACAATATCCCTCACATTGTTTTAGTGATCACACGAACCAAATCCACCACATCAAAACCGATCATCACGAGAGTTGATATAGCTTCAATGGCGAACAATCAACATGTTCATCATATCTACTATATGACTCATGCTCTACCTTTCGGTAATCCGTGTTCCTGAGGCCATGTCTGTACATGCTAGGCTCGTCAAGATCAAACCTTAGCTACCGCATAAGCAAATCTGGCTTGCTTACGTTGTATTTACCCGTGGAATCAAAGACACCCGATCATCACGTGGTGCTTCGAAGCAACAAGTTTTAGCAACGGTGCTAACTAAGGGCGAACACTTTAGAACTTGAAATTTATGTGCATGAGGGATCATCTTATAATGCTACCGTCGTCTACTAAGCAATACAAGATGCATAAAGGATTAACATCACATGCAATTCATAATATGTGATATGATATGGCCTTTCTTCTTTGTGCTTCCGATCTCCATCTTCAAGCACGAACATGATCTCCATCATCACCGGCGTAGCATCAAGGTCAATGACGCTTCTTCATGGTTGTCGTCCACCAGCTTCAACTATTACAACTATTTTGAATAGACACGCAGGTCTTAACAGAAATTAAAGACAACCATATGGCTCCTGCCGGTTGCCAACTTACAATAAGGAACATTGCATACATCAAATATAATCACAATCATGGCCATATCACATCACTGCACACCCCTGCAAAACAAAGTTAGACGCTTCTACTTTCTTTGCATATTTTACGTGGTTTGGGGCTTTCCATAAGTGTCGTTCTAACCTACGAACAAGAACCACAACATTGATACTAGCATTGTTGATTACCCGTTGTAAATTGGATCTTTACTATGCTAGGAGAAACTGGCACCCGCAAAGCCACTTATGCAATACAAGTTGCATGTTAAGCGTGGAGCAAGTCTCATGAACGATGTCATGTAAGGTTAGCCCGGGCCGCTTCATCCCAACATACCGCAAGATGCAAAGTACACGCAAAGCAATCTACAATAAAAGCATCAACGCCCACAATGACCATTGTGTTCTACTCGTGCAACAGATCTACATATAGACACGGCTCTGATACCACTGTAGGGGTTCGTAGCAAGGAAAACAAAAATTTTCTATCGCATACAAACAAACAAGCCAAGATCTATCTACTAGATTGTAGCAACGAGTCGATGGAATAACTCACCCTCGAAGATTCCAAAGTGTTTAACGAGAGCAGATTCTCGTGGGTGATGTAGTCGTACTCTTTCCGATCTCAAGATCGCGTAGACGATCCTTCCGGCGCCGCGTTCCCGCAGCGCTCCCGCAGTCGGTCACACGTTCGGTACTCGACGAAGACCTTCCTCTCCCTTGTTCCAGCAGGCAGCGGAGGTTGTAGCACTCTCCTCGCGATTCCGGCAGCACAACGGCGTGGTACCGGAAGTAGAGGGGAGATCCCGCAGGGCTTCGCCTTAAGCCGGTGCGAGTATGGTGGAGCTTATGAGAGAGGCTATTAGTGGTCTAGTAATTAGACACACCAATTAGAGGGCTCTAAACCAATTAGAAGGCTCTAAACCGAATAGCTCTAAACCGGGGTCTAGATCTAGGGTTTAGTTTAGAGGATAGGAAACTTGTGTGTATTGGGAGGGAGCCCTGCCCCTCCTTATATAGGTGGGAGGGGCTGGCCGGCCAAGGGGAGGGAGTGGAGTCCCTCCCCAACTCGGCCTAGGTGGGGCGCCGGCTTGGGGAGGAGGACTCCTCCCTCAAGTCGGTTTCCTCCTCTCCTCCCACTTCCCAAAAACTGCCGTTTGACTTTCAAACTAGCCGTTTGACTTTTTCAATTTAGGATTCAATTTAATCCTTTATTTGGGACAGCAAGAACACTTAGTACATGATGCAATCATTCCAACATGTAATGACACATTCATGTACCCCTTCCCCCCCGGAGTGCCGGACAATCCGGGACCTTCTAGAATGTTCCCGATGGAAACACCGGAATCATTCCCGAACTCCGAAACGGGACTTTCCTTATATGAATCTTATTCTCCGGACCATTCCGGATCACCTCGTGATATCCCGGATCCCATCCGAGACTCCGAACAACATTCGGTCTCTTTCTCATAATACCATAACTACTCAAACAACGTCGAATCCTTAAGTGTGTCTCCCTACGGTTCGTGAATTATGCGGACATGATCGAGACACTTCTCCGAACAATAACCAATAGAGGAATCTGGAAATTCATATGGCTCCCACATATTTCTACGATTACTTTGCGATCGAATGAACCACTTACATACGATACCAATTTCCCTTTGTCTCACGATATGTTACTTATCCGAGGTTATGATCATCGGTATCTCTGCATACCTAGTTCAACCTCGTTACTGATAAGTACTCTTTTCTCGTTCCCGTGATATGTGATCCCTTGTGACCAAGTCACATGCTTGCAAGCTAATTGGATGACATTTCACCGAGAGGGCCCAGAGTATATCTATCCGTCATGTGGATGGACAAATCCCACTCTTGATCCATGTGTTTCAACCAATACTTTCCGAACACTCAATGCCACTTTTATAGCCACCCTGTTACGGTGTGGTGTTTGATGACATCAAAGCATCCATCCAGCAAAGGTGATATGCATGATCTCATGGTCGAAGGAATTAGGTTACTATGTATCAGAAAGCATATAGCAATTGAACTATTGAAATGTCTTGATCTTTATGCTACGCTTATCTATAGGAGTATGTCCACCATATCATTCTCCTAATGATATGATCTTGTTGTTGATAACATCTCAATGTTCATGATATGGAAACCACAATCATTAATCAACCAACAAGCTAGTGAAGTATAGAGGCTATACTAGGGACTTTAAATTAAGTTTACAAATCACACAAGTATTAATGGTTTCCTTGTTAATACTATTATAGCATGAATGTAAACATTTATCATAAGTGTGAAGATATGATAATAACCACTTTATTATTGCCTCTTGGGCATATCTCCAACAGCTTGTTTTATCTACTTTCTTATGTTTTGTCCACACTTTGGAGTACTTTTCATATGATTTCTTGGACTAACCTATTAACAAGAGCCACAGTGCCAGCTGCCTGCTTTCTGCTGTTTTTAGTTCCAGGAAAGTCAGAAAATGAATATTCTCGGAATTGGACGGGACAAAAGCCAAAGTCTGTTTTTCACCGAGGGACACCTAGAACCAGAATACGAGACGGAGAGGGGCTGGGGCCCGACCACACCACCTGGCCGCACGGCCAAGCCTGGCCCGTGCCAGGGGGTGGTCTGGCCGCACCAGGCACCCCCTCGGCCTCTCCTTCCGCCTACATATTGCCTCTGATACAGAAACCCTAAGTACCCGATCAAAATTTCACGAAAGAGTCTATAGCCGCCGTCATCTCCATCCCTAGATCGGGATGGATCTGAAGCTCTTCTCGGCACCCTGCCGTAGAGGGGAATTCACCCTGGAGGCCTTCTTCATCATCATGCAAGCCTCCGGTGTGATGCGTGAGTAGTTCATCTCTAGACTACGGGTCCATGTAGTAGCTAGATGGCTGGTTCTCCTCCTTTGTGCTATCATGTTTAGATCTTGTGAGCTCCGTTCATGATCAAGATCATCTATTTGTAATTCTGCATGTTGTGTTTGCGGGGATCTGATGGATATTGAGATGCTATTTTAGATTGATTATTGATTCTATCATGTCTTTGTTATTTGTGATCTTGCATGCTTTCCGTTGTTAGTAGCTATCTTGGCTAAGTAGATGCTAGCAACTCCAAGAGTTAGTATTTATGCTCAATAGTGGGTTCATGCCTCTGGTAATCTGGGGAAGTGACAGAAATCTCTAAGGTACTAGATGTGTTGTTGCTACTAGGGAGAAAACAACAATCCTTTGTTCATAGAACAATCGTATTGTTTACTTTACACGCAATTCGTAATGCAATTATCCGTTGGTTGCAACTTAATACTGGAGGGGGTTCGGATGATAACCTGAAGGTGGATTATTAGTCATAGATGCAGTTGGATGGCGGTCTATGTATAATGTTGTAATGCCCAATCGAATCTCAAAGGAGTCAAGATGAGTAGTATATGCTTGTATGCTTTCTCGATGTTTGTCAATTGCCCTGTTGTAATTTGTTTACCCATCATGTTATCTATCTTAAGGAGAGCCACCTCTAGTGAACTATGGACCCCTGTCCTTTCTTTTACAATCAATCTACAATCAACTGTTTACTGTTTTGTGTTTACTTTCTGCAAACTATTACTTTCTGCCACTCGATAAGTTTAATCCTTTGTTTTCAGCAAAACTGGTGAGATTGACAACCTCATCGCAAGTTGGGGACAGAGTTCTATGGTTATGTTGTGCAGGTCTCCACGTTGCTGCTGGCACCGGTAGTGTGCCCTATAAAAGTTCAGCTAGCTACACCTTTGGGGTGTTTCCTTGCTCCTATTGGTTCGATTAAACCTTGGTTTCATACTAAGGGAAAACTTGTTGTTGTGCTCATCATACCTTCCTCTTGGGGTTCCCCAACGAGCTCGATATATTTCGGGCCATCAAGCTATTTTTCTAGCACCGTTGCCGGGAAGTCAAGGACATCTTCACAAGGGGAGTCCCTCATAACCAATCTCTTTACTTTGTTATTTTTGTTTTTCTTAGTTTAATTTTGCTTTGTTTGTTTGTTTCTTTATCAAAAACACAAAAAAAATAGTTTTACAAGTTTGTTTTCTTTATTAAAAACACAAAAAAATGACTACTCTTGAAAACACTAAGTTGTGTGACTTCACTAGCACCAACAACAATGATTTTATGGGCACACCTATTGCTCCACCTATTCCTGAAGCTACTTTCTTTGAGATAAAACCTACTTTACTCAATCTTGTTATGACAGAACAATTTTCTGGTATTGGTAATGAAGATGCTGCTGCCCATCTAAATAACTTTGTTGAACTTTGTGAGATGCAAAAGCATAGGGATATAGATGGAGATATTATTAAGCTTAAATTGTTTCCTTTCTCTTTGAGAGGAAAAGCTAAAGAATGGTTGAATTCCTTGACTAGGAATAGTATTGATTCTTGGACTAAATGCAAGGATGCTTTCATTGGAAAATACTATCCTCCTGCTAAGATTATATGTATGAGAAATGAAATAATGAAGTTTAAACAATCTGATAATGAACATGTTTCTCAAGCTTGGGAAAGAATGAAATCTTTGGTAAAGACTTGTGCCACTCATGGACTGACTGCTTGGATGATTATCCAAACCTTTTATGCAGGATTGAACTATTCTTGAAGAAATCTATTGGATTCTACTACTGGAGGTACCTTTATGACTATTACTTTGGGTGCTGCAACAAAGCTTCTGGATAATATGATGGTTAACTACTCTGAATGGCATTCTGAGAGGGCTCCACAGAGTAAGAAGGTAAATTCTGTTGAGGAAACCTCCTCCTTGAGTGATAAGATTGATGTTATTATGTCTATGCTTGTTAATGGGAAAGCCCATATTGATCCAAATAATGTTCCCTTAGCCTCTTTGGTTGCTCAAGAAGAGAAAGTTGATGTGAACTTTATAAGAAATAACAATTTTAGCAACAATGCCTACAGGAATAATTTTGGTAATAACAATTATAAGACATATCCTCCCAACAATGGTAATGCTTATGGAAATTCCTACAACAACAATAGGGGTGCTCCCTCTGAACTTGAAGTTATGCTTAAAGATTTTATTAGGAAACAAACTGCTTTCAATAAAACTATTGAGGAAAAACTCTGAAAGTGCATGTGTGTCCCCATGTGTGGTTTTGGTAACTAATGACAATCTTTATGGACTTATGTTTGCATTGAGTTTTACTTGTAGGATTTGTCCATAAGCAATGCTTGAACCATATGCTGGCTTCAAGGTTGGGAGAAGAAGAAAGTAGAGAAGATCAAGTGTTGACCAAGGTTTCAATGAGTGATTCGGAGATTGGTAAAGTAAGAGTTGGGCCTATAGCAAGTGTGTCTTGAAGGATAAAGTTGGAGTGATATCTCTTATGTACCTTCAAGACACCAACATAATGAAGAAAGAAGAAATGATGTGCAAGTTCAAGCTGAGTCATCTCGAAGAGATCATTTGCTTGAAGCTTGCCATCCTATGGTGATCATGGATATGGGAAGATGATATGCCCAAAAGAGAAGCTCTACCATAGTGGAGTATGGGGAGCAATTTGCAAGTCTTCCCCAAGCTAATGCAACCAATCAAGAAAGGTGTTCCATCTTGAGGTGCAGAAGATCGTCATCATCAAGCTCAAGTGGAATATGCGCAAGGCAAAGGTATGGTCTTGATAGGGTTTCCTTCTTACCGGTCTCGTGGTGCTAGTTGGAGAGACCGGTTTGTAGGATAGATAACCGTTCTATCAAGAGGGGCTCTCGAGTGAGTAACTTGATCATATCCTTCGGAGAGAGAGCTCAAACCTTTGCATTCTTGGCATCATCTTTCTTGGTTGTTATTTGGATCTTATCCATGTGAGGTCCTAGAGCTTGTGTTAATATTCATAACAAGCTCTAGTTCATCAAAAATGGATTTCCCCTTATACCTTTTTGCATTTTTGTTGGGTAGCTCTTGTCACCCCCTTTCCAACAAAATTGGTTTAGGGTCAATCGGAGTCCGGATGCAAATGTTATGATCGTTACAGTTTTGTTGTTTCCATCAGTTTTGTCTCTGGCAGGTTTTTCAGACCGGAGTCTCCGGTGTGCAGACACCGGAGTATCCGGTGTGGTCTGGAGTTTCACCCAAGTCTCCTGAGTGGATCAAAGTTGAAGACCTGGGTCATCTAGATTGATGGTCCGGAGCAAGGTCCGGAGACTGACCGAAGTCTTCGGTCCAAGCCCCTGACCGGAGTCTCTGGTGTGGTTGGACCGGAGTCTCCGGTCCACTTGGCCCACAGAAGGACTGGGTCATTCTGTTTGGTGGTCCGGAGGCTGGTTCGGAGATGGGCCAGAATCTCCGGTGTAGACCGGAGTCTCCGGTGTGCAGGCCGGAGTCTCCGGTCTAACTCTTCTCCAACGGTCAGAAAACGGTCAGAAATTAGTGGGCCTATAAATAAGGGACCTCTTCTTCAACCTCAAGCTGCTCGTTCCAGAAACTGAAGAATACCATTTTAGAGCCACCAAAACTCCAAGATCTCTTCATCCAACCACCCAAACTCGCTGATCTTTGGGGAATCGGAGGACGAGGCCTTGATTTACAGCTTCACCAAGAGAGATCTTCATTTCCCCCTCATTCACTTGAGGGCCCCTTGCTCTAGGATTTCATTGGAAACCCTAAGCCTTGTTTTGGTTTGAATTGATTCTTACAAGCTTGTCTTTGATTGTTTGATAGCTTGCTTGTATTCGGGAGCCTCCAATTAAGTTGTGGATGTGTGCCTCGAACTTGTTGTAAAGGTGCCGGCTACCACCTCGAAGGTTGCCGATAGTGGAAGGGTGGATCTATCCCATTGGGGTGAGATTCATCGGAGAACAAGGGAGGCCTTTTGTGGCGTTGGTGGTTTGATACCACCCCTCTCCAAACGAGACGTACTCCATTGTTGGGAGGAACTCGGTAATAATCGTCGTCTCCGCGTGCCTCGGTTATCTCTATACCCGAGCTCTTACTTATGCTCCTTACTTTGTGATAGCCTTCGTGCTTGAAGTCTATATCTTGCTATCACATAGTTGGTTGTCTTGTTTAGCATAAGTCGTTGGTGCACATAGGTGAACCCTAGCTGTTCTAGGTTTTGTGCTTGACAAAGTAAACGCTAGTTTAATTCCGCCTTTGTTAAGCCCATCTAGGAAAAGTTTTTAAACCGCCTATTCACCCCCTCCTCTAGGCGTCATCTGTATCCTTTCAAACTCTCTAATGCTGAAAGAAATATAGCATCGCTGGCTGAAGCTCATTCTTCTTTGAATAAAATGGCTGCTAAACCTGAAACAAATAATAATCCCTTTGCAGCCACTAATGCCATACAAGTAAGAATTGATGAAAAATTTAGACTATTAGCTGAATTGCATGCTAAGTGGGAAAGAGAAGATGAAATTGCTAGACACATTAGTGGTTCTACTATCAGTACCACTAGTGTTGAGGCTAGTAATAGCTCTACTACCTTAGATGATAATTATGATTTTGATCTTGATGGTTGCAATATCTCTGAAGTTATTAAGTTCCTACAAAAGCTTGCTAAAAGTCCTAATGCTAGTGCTATGAATACGGCTTTTACAAAACACATTACTGATGCTCTCATAAAAATTAAAGAATAAAAGATGAAACATAAAGCTTCTATTCCTATGAAACAAGAAGATGGTTGGGAACCCATCATTAATATGAAAGTAAATGATTTTGATTTTAAAGCTTTATGTCATCTTGATAGTAGTGTTTCTATTATGCCTAGAAGGATTTATGATATGCTTGGTTTGCCACCACTTGAAGATTGTTATTTGAATGTCCCACTTGATGATAATGCTAAAAATAAACTCATGGGGAGTCTTAATGATGTTCTTATTATGGTTAACAATGCCTATGTCCCTGTTGATTTCTATGTTTTGGATGTTGAATGCAATGCTTCTTGTCCTATTACTTTGGGAAGACCTTTTCTTAGAACTGTTGGTGCCATAATTGATATGAAAGAAGGCACCATTAAATATCAACTCTCACTCAAGAAAGGTATAGAACACTTCCCTAAGAAGTGAAAGAAGATTTATTTTGCCTCTCATATGAAAACAAAAAATTCTCTTAATGCTTCTTCATTCGAGAACACTTGATTCTTTTTCTTGCTTCTTATGCCTAACTTAAAGGCGTTAAAGAAAAGTACTTATTGGGAGATAACCCAAAAGTTTTAGATGAGTCTTGAAAGTTATTACCTCTGTAATTACCTCTGTAATAACCGCTCCTTATCCTTTTTTTTGTGCCAAGTGTAACCTCTAATGAGAGAGAAGTAATGATTGGGAAAGTTGCTGTCCCGAAACAGATTTCTGTGCTTCACCGTAAAAATTCGTGTAAAATCTCTGTACGTTCTTTTGAGGCGTGAATTTTTGTGCTTTTACTCCAGGTTGTTATCTAACTTTCATTAGTTCAACACTTTTTGATTGGATCAACATAAGGTCTTCGAAAAAAATTCGTCTTTACCTGCTGGTCTGTTTTGACAGATTTCTGCCATTTTCTGCATTTGCTTCTTGTGTGTTCCTTTTTGAGTTCTTTTGGGGAATTGAGCTTTTTGAGGGAAGTGCTACAGTGACTAGTGTTTTAATGGAAGTTTTATTGGTGTTAGAACTGAACCTAAAGACTTATTATCTTGAGTGCACTAATGTTGCTAATAAAGATTGTGTGAAGTTTTGTATGAAGGAAAATTTTCAGGTGTATGGAAGGAATGAGTAATGAGATGAAGGATGGACTAAAGATCAAGATTGGGGATGCCACGCGTGTCACCCCAAGAAATATCCAAGAAGTACAAGCGTCAAAACATGGGGATGCCCAAGGCATCCCCCTCTTCATCAATAAAAATCCCGGGTTTCTTTCAAACGCTTCATTTTTATTGTTTCATGCACAGTTGTGTTGTTCTTGGAGCGTCTTCTTTTTCGTTTTTGTTTTGGTTTTTCGTTTGCTTTGTTTTCTTAGTTTGCTGAATAAATTGGTTGTACCCCCTCTTTCATACATTGGTTTTCAAATAGTTTGGTTTGGATTGGAAAAGAGTAGGAAAGTTCATGCTTAAGTGGTAAAGAGAGCTTGTTTTTGACCATGGCCTATGCTTTGTCATGCCATGCTTGATATTGTTTTGGGTTTATGCTTAATATTCTTTGCTATAGCATGACATGTTATAAACAATTGAGATTGCTTAATGTGCCTTGGAAGGATTATGCGTTGTTTTAGCATATTAAAGCATAGTATTGTGGTATTCTCCTTTGATGCTTTATTTGGGTTGACTTGGCACATGCTTACACCATGTTATGACTATCCCAAGTCACCATAGCCTTGATGATCCTTTAGTTTTCAACTTGTAGTATCACTTTATGCTTTGATCAATGATGTTTTGTCGCTCTGCATGATTGTGGCCATTATTGCTCTCTTAGTTTGTCGCTCCTAGTCTTTTGCTAGCCTCTGTAACCAAGTGTGAGTTCCACTCATGCATCCAACTCCTTAAACCAAGTTATTCCAAAGAGTCCACCATACCTACCTATTAGCAATTGCTATTCCAAGTATATTCATGTTTTTATCTACCTTCCGAATTAAACTTGATATGAGAAAACTAGTGATTAAAGCTCTCACGAACTTGATGGTACACTTTACTTTCTTGCACTTAATAAACTTGAACCATTGGGTCCTTCTTTGTTGCGTATATGCTTGCGCTTTATAAGTTGAAATTAGCAGAATCATGTATCATGGGGAACGCTTTCAACATTGCACTTGTACTTTGTACCCTGTTGATATCATGTTCTTTTGCTTATAGATTCCGGCGATGTGAAATAAAAGTGGAACTTGTAAGATCATGAAGTTTGTATGTGTGTTAGAGAAACGCATGGGCCGCTAGCCTAAGCCATGCCTAATCATGGTGGAAACTTGCAGCATCACCATAATGAGCACTCTAGGAAGCTTCCTCAATAAAAACCTATGCAAATAGCAAATAAAAAGATCGTTGAGATGCTCATTGTCTGCTTGCCTTGTCATTTTGATTATGGGATAGCTCCTGTATCATGTGCAAGGGGTACCCCATTGGCGGTTCTTTATGATACATATGTACTTACAATGACAAGAGCTTACTCGTGACTAAAGTTGAGTAGCATGAGGATCGGTCTTCGTAAGTAAGGGGCATGAGATTTCGGCTTATAACTTGTCAAGCATATCCTCTTAGTTGTGTCACTTTAACCTTAATCACCTTAAAGATGCTTATGATAGGGGCAATGAGAGATGAAAGCTAACGAGTACCATAATTTTTGGAAGCTCTTTATGAAACTTGAATCCCTACTTCCTTCTATGAAGGTCTTTCTTTTACTTTTTTAAGACTCCACCTTCTACCTTTATGCACCTACTTTGAGAGCATAGTGGTCATTCTTAGTTCTATGTGCATTGTCCTAAGACTTGTTGATTGATGCATACTTTGATATTGCTTGTTTTAAACTACTTGTATCTAGTCACTCTTATGAACTTTGAAGGTGTCCTATGCATTTATGTTTTGCTACTCTATGAGGGACAAGCTGAATGCTACTATGCTATGTTTTCTTTATGTGAAACAAACAAACGTCTTGCAAAGCACTGTTATTCATGAATCTTTTGTTTGTACCTTTTCATATTGCAACATAGTTTCTTTGTCTTATTGCTAAAACTTTGTCTTTCATGATATGATTGAAGTACTATGATCCCAGCTATGAATATTTTACAAATACTTTGATCACGTTTATGATGGTGTATGTCACCTCAAAAATTATTCTTTCTTTTTATCACTTACCTACTCGAGGACGAGCAGGAGTTAAGCTTGGGGATGTTGATACGTTGCAAACGTATTCATAATTTTTGATGCTCCATGCTTGGTTTTATCTACTTTCTTATGTTTTGTCCACACTTTGGAGTACTTTTCATATGATTTCTTGGACTAACCTATTAACAAGAGCCACAGTATCAGCTGCCTGTTTTCTGTTGTTTTTAGTTCCAGGAAAGTCAGAAAATGAATATTCTCGGAATTGGATGGGACAAAAGCCAAAGTCAGTTTTTCACCGAGGAACACCTGAAGCAAGAATACGAGACGGAGAGGGGCTGGGGCCCGGCCACACCACCTGGTCGCACGGCCAGACCTGGCCCGCGCCAGGGGGTGGTCTGGCCGCCCCAGGCACCCCATCGGTCTCTCCTTCCACCTATATATTGCCTCTGATACGGAAACCCTAAGTACCCAATCAAAATTCCACGAAAGAGTCTGTAGCCGCCATCATATCCATCCCTAGATCAGGAGGGATCTGAAGCTCTTCCCGGCACCCTGCCGAAGAGGGGAATTCACCCTGGAGGCCTTCTTCATCATCATGCAAGCCTCCAGTGTGATGTGTGAGTAGTTCATCTCTGGACTACGGGTCCATGTAGTAGCTAGATGGCTGGTTCTCCTCCTTTATGCTATCATGTTTAGATCTTGTGAGCTCCATTCATGATCAAGATCATCTATTTGTAATTCTGCATGTTGTGTTTGTGGGGATCCGATGGATATTGAGATGTTATTTCAGATTCATTATTGATTCTATCATGTCTTTGTTATTTGTGATCTTGCATGCTTTCCGTTGTTAGTAGCTATCTTGGCCAAGTAGATGTTAGCAACTCCAAGAGTTAGTATTTATGCTCGATAGTGGGTTCATGCCTCAGGTAATCTGGGGAAGTGATAGAAATCTCTAAGGTACTAGATGTGTTGTTGCTACTAGGGAGAAAATAACAATCCTTTGTTCATAGAATAATCGTATTGTTTACTTTACACGCAATTCGTAATGCAATTATCCGTTGCTTGCAACTTAATACTGGAGGGAGTTTGGATGATAACCTGAAGGTGGATTATTAGTCATAGATGCAGTTGGATGGCGGTCTATGTATAATGTTGTAATGCCCAATCGAATCTCAAAGGAGTCAAGATGAGTAGTATATGCTTGTACGCTTTCTCGATGTTTGTCAATTGCCCCGCTGTAATTTATTCACCCAGCATGTTATCTATCTTAAGGAGAGCCACCTCTAGTGAACTATGGACCCCGGTCCTTTCTTTTACAATCAACTGTTTACTGCTTTGTGTTTACTTTCTGCAAACTATTACTTTCTTTCACTCGATACGTTTAATCCTTTGTTTTCAGCAAAACCGGTGAGATTGACAACCTCATCGCAAGTTGGGGACAGAGTTCTGTGGTTGTGTTGTGCAGGTCTCCACGTTGCTGCTGGCACCGGTAGTGCACCCTGCCAAAGTTCAGCTAGCTACACCTTTGGGGTGTTTCCTTGCTCTTACTGGTTCGATTAAACCTTGGTTTCATACTGAGGGAAAACTTGCTGCTGTTCTCATCATACCTTCCTCTTGGGGTTCCCCAACGAGCTCGATATATTTTGGGCCATCAACTACCATCAGCTGATTCAGAACCACCACCATCGGTGTGTGCATAACTACTCTGACCAGGTTCATAACCACCACCGCCATCTTGGCCTTGACTGCTCTGACCATGATAGTAGCCACCACCACCTTCGTCTTTGGCTTGACTGCTCTGGTCATGATCATAACCACCACTAGCATGTTGTGTCTGACTACTCTGGCCACGATCGTTCTCAGGCTCTTTCGCCACAGGAAGCACTAAGATAGTGGGGTTAACTACCCTTTTCAGATAGGCTTTCACCCACTTGACCCATTTAGCTTGCACTTCTATCGGTCTCAAATAAAAATCAGTTTAAATCCTTGACTTAGTCCATAATACATGCACACCGATAGTATGGGTCGGAGGGAGCCCTAAATGAGCAGATAACCAATCCTTCAACTCAGTAACAGACGCTGTTTCCGGATCCTAGAGCATTTCATCAATAAAATTAAACTCGCCCAAATCAACTCCGTACTCGTTTGTTCTGACGACATCGTCACCATAGTAGAACCTAAACACTACATTATTGGACATAACTTTTGACCTAAAAGAATACCGCAATTTGTCAAATGCCCTACAATGGCACATTATAGTCTATAAATATACTTATAATCTTATAGCCGAATAATCTTGCAGCTAACATACCACATCCAAAGCTACCGGTAAACATACACAAATGACTGCAGTTAGCAAGAAATTAGGGTTTATCCTTAAAGCGTGCGAAGTCCTGCCGTGCAGCAGTCGCCACTCAACGGATCGGCAACTCCACCTTGCACCTGCCTCAAGCTGCACCCCAGCGTCCACCATAGCCATTGCTCCCTAGAACACCACCAAATCCCTCCACAAAAACGTCTCAAATAACTACATCAGACTATCCCATGAGTAGATCGAGACTCTACTACCTTCCTAATGTGTTTCAGCAGCAACTTTAGCTCGAAATCTCAACGAAATTAGGCTAAAAATCGGTGCAGTTTTGCAAGGAAACGAGAGGAACCGGGAGCCAGGAGGAAGAGGAAGAAGAATGACGCCCGCGGGGCTGGCCGGCGGGCGCGGGGATAAGAAGGAGTGCTCGGCCTTTCAAAAGCCGACAACACCGGTCGGTGCTTCAATCAACGACGCGAGGTGGTTGGCTCTTCAATTAACGAAGCGACGCTGTCGGCCGACAGCCCGGCCGGGTGGGGCCTAGTCTCCCTCCTTTCGGCGGTTCAAAAGCCGAGTCGGCATGCTCTGCTTTACAGAAGCCGACCGCGTGGTCGGTTTTTGAAAGGACGACGCCGCGCTACATTCGTTAATACCTTAAATCACGTATTATTTTGTGAAATTTCTGAAAAAAAAATGTATTACTAAAAAAAGATTTAGCTCAGGTTCGCACCATACGACACAAGGTTCCTGTTTCTCATTTTCACTTCCACCACTCGAGGAACCTTCTGAGCAGACGTTGGAGGGTGCAGATCTTTTTGGCATATAGGACCTGATATAGGACGAGAAGAAGAGACCGCGCAAGGATTCAAGAATTTTGCCTCTGGGTACAAATGGGGTTATTTCCCGATTATCATAGCAGTTCATCCCAACAATATTCCCATCAAGATCAACAAGACCACCGGTTCCGGTCGCAGTGATTCCGCACGTCGATAACATGAACCCTTTGCTTTTTTTCAACTCCCCATCTCTGGCCATGAATTTTTTCGAGTCGTAGCAACGCCTTACAGCGAGTAACCGATTGAGCGGCTCATCCTGCACGCCGTCACCGAGGCATGCTGCGCGAAGATGAGTGGAGTACTCAGTGGTGACAACATGCATACCCATACGACAAGGCAAGTCGTAATGCTGCACGACTCCTTGAATCAGCTTGCGGTTTGGCAGACGCACTCTGATCGTGAATGAATCTTTGAGCCGGCGCTGCTGTGTGAGAAATCTGACGTTGTCAGGAACGACGCACCGGACTGGCTATGCCCGTGCATTGTTTGTACATCGTCCCGATGCCAGCGAGACGATGCTTGGAGACAGCTTCGAAGAGAGAGCTTGGCTCAGTTGGCTCCATCCGGCATCTTCGGCCGAATCGCTTGGGGTGATTCTGGTCTTTGTCTCGATTTTCTGCATCTTTCAAACACCTTGGGTTGAGACTTGAGAGAGAGCTGGGCTCACCGAGGGCTGGAAACGTGGGGAAAAGGACGAGCAGCAAATTAGCGGTGCGGCGTGGAGCAGATCCGGTGGCGGAGCGACCAGGGGTAGCAGTTTGGGCGGCTGACAGGATGCCCAGGCGGCGGAGAAACAGGGACGGTGCGCGAGAGAGCACTCTCGAGAAACAGGGATAGGACTGTTAGCGACCTCTCCTCCTGCCACTACTGGGCTGGGCTTGGGCTGCCTCTACTGGGCTTGGGCTTCTAGGATGACACGGAGGCAGCAACTACAAATATCGACAGAAGCGTTACGAACTGGACGGCTTCGGCCTCCTCAGCTTTGGGGTGTCTCTCGTCTTCCTCTGCTTATGTTCCTCCTTCCTCCTGTAATTGCCTAGAACTTGTTGAATCCATGGCTTCTAGTTCCAATTGCTGAGTAATCAATCTGTGAGACTAGTGTGTTGTTAACAAGGACCGATTTCTCCGGCGACGTGAAACCGTAGCGCGCTGACAGCAGATCTGGCTGGTGAATTTTGTCAACTTGCCCACACAGTTTGACCTGAACTGAACTGAATTAGCCTGTGCTTTGGTTGTGAATCTGATCTCTGGCAAATCGCACAAGTTTTCATATATCCAATGTGAATTCAGTCTTACAACAAAGTCCCAGAGTCCAAAGCAATACATATTTGCCTTGACATCTGATCTTACTACTACTAGTAGTACAAAAGAATTTGAGAGCACGGTACAGTACAGAGCAGTACAAAAGAATTCAGACAACAGTTACAGCAAAGCAAATCAACGCATCCTTGCGCCTGGAGGCACCACGGCACGAACGAAGCAGCGGCTGAGCGGCTCAGACATGGTAGGAGTCGGACCAGTTCTTGGCGCGGCGGAGGTCGTCCTCCCCGTCGTAGTTGTCGCCGTCGTCGTCGTCGAGGCGCAGGGAGAAGGCGAGCGCGAGGGCGGCCCACTCGAGGACGAAGATGGCGGTGCCGAGGCCGCCGACCATCTTGAGGATCACCGCGCCGTCCTCGTCGCGGACGTAGGACTGGAGCTCGGCGAGAAAGTCGGCGGTGCGGGTGAATGTGAGCAGGGCCACGGCGCCCTGGAAGATGGCTGTGAGGGCGGCGCCCGCGGTGTGGGCCGTGTGCCAGGGGGCGGGGCCGGCCGTGAAGGAGCCGGAGCAGCCGGCGGCGGAGAAGACGGCGGTGAGGGCGTGGAGGAAGATGAGGAGGAGGCCGCACGGGGTGGGCAGGAGGCGGAGCGAGAGCGTGAGGAAGATGCAGCTGGAGGCCGCCCCCAGGAGCGCGTAGTTGCAGAGCAGGAAGGCCTTGTGCGTGTGCGTCTTGCCGCCCGCCATTGCTCTCAGCACGGAGTGGGAGTGGAGAGGGGAGTTGAGTGAGTGAGCGGGGATCAGAAGAATTCTTTGCCGGGGGTGAGGAATCGGAGGGTGGAGGGGGGGGCGGGGTTTTATGCGGCCGTTGGGGAGGAGCGCCGAGAGCGGCAACGGCTAGTCGCGAGAGAGACGTTGCTTTGCTTTATTGATGGAGGGGGTTTTCTCCTTGACTGGGACCTGGGAATCCTATGGTGCCTCGAGAGTTAACAGCCGTTGATTGGAGTCTCCAGCTGGCGCACCGTGTACACACTTGGCGCAGACGGGTTGAGAAAAACTTTGCCAACGTGTAACGCAAGAATTTAATGAAGTGATCCGAGACTCTTTGTCGAGCCAACAAATATTTGTACTACCATGGAGTGACGGCAACCATGAGGCCTTGGAAAAATCAGAGAAAATGATAGGGAAGCAGGCCGGACGTCCGATCCAACGGATGCAGGAATTTAATTTTGGTGTTTAAATTCCGAGCAACACAAAACATAGGCTGAAGATGACCCATGTCTTCACGGCAATTTTTTTTAAATAATACATTTTTATTGATTTTTAAATATAACTGCACACCTATTGGCACGTCGTCTGGTGCTGTCCGCTCCGACCGTTATTGCATGTCGGCTCGTGAGCCTGCCACCAATGGTCGGTCGGTTTGGCCCTAACTGACTGGCCCAATCAGTTTGGGTCAAACCAACAATATGCTAGATTTGCAAATTCCCATTTGCGTGTATTATATTTCGAAATCAATAAAAATGTATTATTTAAAAAGAAATCTTCACGTCAATCTCTACTATATCTAGAAATAAGTTGAGTTGAAGTCGTGGTTGAAATGCCAAAGTGATCGATCGGGCTTTGTGGAGGAGATTTCAATGAAATAACAGAAAATTTAGAGTACTACGGTGCAAATGAAAGAGCTGAATGGATGATGAATGGTTTTGGAGAGGCTACTGATACTTGTGAATTGATAGACCTGTATACCTGGAACAACAAACAAGATGGGAGGCGAGGCTAATGTTAAGGTCTGACTAGATCGTATACTAGTTTCAGCTAGTTTGCTGAAATGTGTATCTAGAATCGGTTGTCAGACATGTGCCTACCCCCAAGTCGGATCATTGTGTGTTAATTACACACCTTCGGTCAGCTAAAGACCAATACTTTGGTGGGCAGCGGATGTTCCGATATGAAAATGCTTGGTCTAGACAAGAATCGTATGAACAGACTGTTGTTGCTGAGTGGTCAGACCATGATGGTTCCGCACCTGGGCTGCTGGGTGTTGTGAAAAAGCTGGTTGGAATGAAGAACTGCCTATCTAACTGGAGTAGACTTAAATTTGATAATGTTAAAAAAACGCCTTCGTGTAGCACGGAGGAAGTATGAGTTAGAACGGAAGCATGCTCTATTTCGAGGAGTGTCCCAGAGAGAGAAGGAACTGGCCAATCAAATCTGTAAGCTTCTCTTGAGAGAGGAAATTATGGCAAAACAGCGTGCTCGTACCGATTGGTTTAAGGAGGGAGACTGTAATACACGGTTTTTTCATGCTAGAGCTTCTGCTAGGAAACACCAGAATAAAATTAAGGCTCTAGTGGATGATGTTAGGAATCTACAAGATGACAAAGAGAAGGTAAAAGATATTGTTCAGAACTTCTATGTGGGTCTTTTCAAAGGCTCAAGAGTTGCTTGATGTTGATTCGGTGATTAAATATGTTCCAGAAAAAATCTCACCAGCAATGAATCAACATCTGGGCCAGGGGCCTATGAGCCTCTTGAAGTTGAGAAGGCCTAGTTTGGAATGGGGCCTTCTAAGGCGCTGGGTGCAGATGGGTTTACGGCGGCCTTTTTTGAGCGCCATTGGTACCTTGTGAAGGTAGCGGTCACCGAAGCTGTGTTGGGCTTTTTAAAATGGAGAAGCATTACCTGATAATAGACTCCTCTCTACGCACTCCGGGACGCAGCTGGAGACCAACCGTTGTATGTCATCTCCGGCTAGGTAGATCGTCTGATCACAAAGATAAAGACCATCAGCTGTAGCGCCTCCCGGTGTGAAGCTGTTCGACAAAATGGCCGATAATTAAATGTGAAAAATCAGTATAGTCGGAAAAGCGTAGTCGAGCATGTGTGATAGGAAAGCGTAGTCGAGCGTCTTAGGAAAGGTCTAGGCTAGCGATATTTAAAAGAAAAGCTAAAATGGATGAATTAGAGCTACTATCCAAAAAACCTAGAGCTGATACACCATTTATCACCTAAGGCTGAGTGATAGATGATATTTGCACTGCAGGTTGCATGCAACCTTTATTTTCGTGTTTCTAATATTTACCAATGCTCTCTAAACTGTCGAGGTGGGACTAAACTTTTATACGGAACACGTCCTTACATCGCGGGGTCCTCAGCCAACGCATACATTTCGAGTGTACCTGACTGACCTTTATGTACAAAACGCTTAACGATCTAGTCTTATTTACAAGTCAAAGCTACTAGGCGGAATATCTGGCAACACGTATCATCCGACTTGCGGCAAAGGCACATCGATGTCGCAAATAAGTAGTACCCGTGTTCCATAATATAAGTCTTTTTAACAAGTTCTTTTATCCTAATTTAAAAAGACTTGCACGTTTGCATCGTCACTCAAGGTAAAACCCGGGCGCGATCGTTATTCAACACTGCGTGTGTTTAACAACCTCACGTGCAAAATGTCTGATGACATAAGAAAACGTAGACAGCTTATGTATGAGGAGCGACGTGAACACCAAGTCAACAAAATAATAAATCTAGCGATAACTCCTAGATATGTTGCGGCGCAAACTAATTAACCAATACGCATGTTACTCTTTATTTTTTTACATTATTTTATTATAGTCAAAATCTTACAGATATGCAAAAACGGAAAAAAATATTATATAGAATTGTCCTTAAAAAATAATAAACTCTTAGAGTCATCATCATCTCCTGCTTATTAATACCTCCATCCTCTTCCTTCACTCGTCCTTAGAAGAGTCAAGCAGAAAAAGGATTTTCCTAATATCCTTCATCTCAGTCGTGAGCTTCATCAGTGTGTTCTGATTCTCCTTAACGCCAGGGTGGATGGGACGAAGGTTTCTTCTAAGTGCATTGAAGACTCTAAGTGTGTCTTCATCGATGAGCACCGTTGTCGCTGCTGTCAGTACCGGCAGAATACTCCCTTTGGTTCCTTTTGTACGGGAATCTTTGCACCGTCATTCGACGAGGAAGCAAACACGGGATGCTCCATAGCTTTCCGAAGGACGTCTCTCTCCATCGGTAGCCCGATAAGACGTAAGAAATCGTCCGTCGTCATAGTCGAGGAGAAGCCGACGGTAGGGGTCGACGTGCAGAAAAAACTAAAAAGCAAGAAACAATGGTTAGCAAAAAGACATCGAGAGTGAAAGTCGAGTAAGCACTATCGTTGGAAGAGCAAGGCAACGTACCTTCATTCGTAGCTTCCTTATTAAGGTCGTCTTTCTCCATAGGCAGCCAGCCGTGACACAAGAAGTTGGCGGCAGTAGTAGTCGAGAATAACCCATGATGGAGGGATCACGAAGAGAAGACCCTAAAAAGAAATAAGAAACAGTTAGCCTACCAAAGCGAAATGGCAGGTCGACTTGGAAAAACGTTAGGTAAGAAAGCCTACCATTTTTCTGGTCGGCCTGAAGAGCATCTTTCTTCGTCGGCAGCAGGTGGACGCATAGTAAGTCGTCGTCCGCCGTCGAGCAACACCGTACGTTAGCAGGGGGACGTGTTGAAGCTTCTCGTTAAAAAAAGCAAATGTGAGGACAATGAAAGCGTACATAGTAGAACCTATAAGAGCGGACAACGAAAAGAAAAAAACATATTGTCGACGTGATGCAATCAGTCTTCCTTTAGCAGCTCTTCCATCGTCAGAATTCTCTCGTTACTCCTTGGCGAGTGGAGCTGAAAAATAATAATAAAATCTAAAAGTTGAAACAAAAGAAAAATAAGAATCACCGTACTTAAAAATAGGAGAATAGATCGGGAAAAGAAGAGAGACATACTGTCGTACCAGAAGAGCGGACAAATAATACTAAAATCTGCAGATGCAGAAAGTTAACTGGTCACCGTGCTAACTCCTACTATCAAAAGAAAGTAAATAAAAACATGTGGGTAAAGAAGCATACATACCGTGAAAACGGATCCTTCATAAGAAAGCGAAGCCTACAAAAGAACAGAAGAAAGTCAGCATTCAAAAACGTTAGAGAAAAGCGGCTCTTAGATAAACGGGACAATTAAAATAAGGACAAAAGCCCTGTAGAGATGCCGTCCGGCACGACGCATGAGCATACCTTCCGCGAAGGGCCGGAGGAGGTCGTTGTCCATGAAGGCAGAAGGGTAAGTAGGAAGAAGGTCAGGGTCCGTACGCATGGTAGCAAAGAGCAAGGAAGTTAAAGCTAGTTACTCCTGTTTTTTCTGTGAGACGCTGCCGAGAGGATTAATAATGACCTCACCGAGAAACCGCGCACGTCTATTGTCTACACTGTCGTGTATAGTGTACACAACCAGATGTGCTTTCAGACACGAGAAACTATTGACGCTTAGAGTCTACGCTGCTAGATCACCACCCGTTGTGACGAACCGCGTCTGGCTAGGGCCTACCATGTCACATCGGATGTCCACGGGTCCACCCACCGCGATTAACCGTGTACGACTATAGTCTAAGGCGCCACGTCCACTCTAGACGGGCCCCGTGTCTATGAGAAAATACGAACGTCTATGGTCTACGATTTCATGTTGGTTCCCAAGGATGCGATAACGCCGCCACATCTACTCTGGACAGGCCCCACGTACGTGAGAAATCGCGAACGTCTATAATCTACGATGCTAATGTGGGTCGATGCAATACCCATGGACACGATGATGCCGCCACATTGACTCTCGACGGCCCCCGCGTCCGCAAGAACCTGTGCACGTCTACGGTCTATGGTGCCACGTCCGCTATATGTGGGCCACATATCCGCGAGAGTTCGTAGCCACTAGGGGGACAGTGCGCCACATAGAATCTCAGCAGGCCCCACCACCTGGCGACTGCGGAGGCGTGTCACGACGAAAACGCCTCTGACCATGCGCGTGGCCTGTCAGACAAACAAGTGAGTCGAATCCTGTCTGAGCTTTATTGCAAAGAGATGATTACAAAGTCGCCAATTTGCTAGATGTGATCTAACTCACTACGGGTTGTGTCTACTCAAAGCTATCATGTCCCCCCGTCGGCTCCTCCCAGCCCTTATACGAAGGCTGGGTCTCAGAGTCCAATACGGACCAGTTACAAATTTGATTATAGTGACCCAACTATATCGGTTCGTATTTCTATCTTGATCAACATGCCTGGTTCCTAGTCTTCGGATGCTTCCAGGACTCCTTATTTCCTTGTGGGCCTTGGTCCGTAGCGTAAGCATGTACCAGGAAAAGCAATTATAGGAATCCGATAAGTCATATCCATGTCACATAGCAGGCATATCATCTAAATTAGTACTCAAAATATTTCTCTAGGATATGCAAGGACTATCAACACAAAAGGATACACAAAACACTATTACAAGAAGTGTTTAAGTCCAAAGATGATGCATCGATATAAGAATGAGATGGAGGATCATTAACTATAAGCTCAATATAATCAACACAATCTCTATCACTATTCACCATTTCATTACCTTGTGACTTGTCAGATGATGGTGAAGTGGATGAGGTTGAGGCCACTTCATGGTCGGAGGAGGTAGAAGAATAATAAAACTTATACCATGAGAAGAAGTGATCATCCTCATAAATCTTGGACACGTCATATATATCTTGATGCTTTGTCCAATCCTCATAAGTGCTACCAAGAGGTGTGATTGATGATATAACTATACCACTCAAAGACTTCATAATCACATTAGATGCTCGAGCATTGAGATGTAAATTTTTCTCATCCTCAAAAGTTAGATTTTGGTAACCCTTCAAAGGATAAAACCCCACATCTACAATTTGCTCTATATTTGTGTCCATGACCCGAAAATGATTAAGCATGTGAAATCTCCATACATGATAATTTGTGCCATCAAATGTAGAAGTTTCATTGTGCACTATCCCACTAGCTGACATCTTTACTCTCTAGATGGTGAAGCCTAAACAAGAGAGCCCTAGCTCTGATACTAAATTAAAGAATAAATATGACACCTAGAGGAGGGGTGAATAAGTGACTTAAAAACTCTTTATAGATTTGGCTCTACCCTAAAGCGGAATTAAAATAAGAGGATAATTTTCAAGCACAAATCTTATATACTAGGCTCACCTATGTGCACCAACAACATATAGCTCAACAAGATATAACAATTACAAGTAAAAGATAGCAATTCAAATTTTTCACAAGATATACTAATAGTTGCAAGTATGAATTGTGGAATGTAAAGGGGACAAGAGATAAACAATGTATTTAGCAGAGTTAGGATATCCACCGATATCCTACTCTCCACTAGAGAGGTCGTGGCAAACAAAGCCAACATGATTCCTCATCGAATCTAGATTTTATCTCCCTTGAGCTCCAAACCAAGCGAGAACCCTTGAGATCTAAACACCTAGCGTGAGCCCTTCCTTTATGGTTAGCTTCTTCCTTTATGGCTCACCTTAAGATGGAACTCATATCTTGATTGCGCTTGCTTGGTGAAGTCCCGCAAATTGCTCTCCCATACTCCACTATGGGAAAGGCTCACTTAGGTATATTTTCACAACTCCATTGTCATGAATGATTGGAGATATCTTTGAGATGCTCATATTAAACCTGTATTTATTCAATCTTGATAACAATCTTCACTTGATGTCATACTTTAATGAGCTATATGAAATCTTCCCTTTTGATACAAGCCCATGATTTCCAACTTTATCTTGCACTTGGTATTCTTATGATTTTGATACCATGATCCTCTATGGCTTAACGCATAAGACAAATCATGATAAACTTTGAGATCTACACAAGAACTCCATATCCAATGAACTTCATCTTGATACTTCAAAGTTCTCTTTTTTAATCATATAATATTCATTTTTAATCCAACGATCTTGATACCAATACTCAATATATATCCTTATGTTCATGGCATACAGCCTTCAATCGAACACATGAACTTCAAGCATCACCTATGGAACATTTCTTCACAAACAATTCAATGAAAAGGTATCGTGGAAACTCTAGGCACGTACAAGTGTTTACTGTAAATAGTAGTTACAACTATTTAATTCTCACATATTCATTAGACGACGAACATAGCACTGGATTTACTGTGAAAACTTCCCATAAAAAGGTACTCTCGAAACTCTAGGCACATCGTGGAGTGTGGATGTTTTTGTTCTAAGACCGACACTAGACATTCTAGATTGCTAATACTCCATTTGTTCTATTAAAATAATTAAAGTTATAAGTTACCAAAAATAATAATTTAAGTTATAGATTTGTTGTAAGTTAAACTTCACCGAGTTTTCTCCACAAAAAAAAACTTCACCGAATTTAACACGATTAGCGAAATGCAAAATCTATGTGATAGGAAGATATAGTATAGGATGAACTTAACAAAACTAAAATAATGTTGCAGATATTGATTCGTTTATAGACTTGGTAAAATTAAGTTAGTTTGAATTAGGAATCTAAGACTTTGGAAACTCAAAATGGAGGACAGGCTATATATAGCTCTTTATTTTAGAAAATAAAAATATATATTTTAAAGTAATAATTGATGTAGTCATTGATATATGCTGTATGTGTGCAAAACCTCAATGTGAAATACTTCGTATTCTAGATGGGATGAGGATGTGATTACAGTGAAGAGTGCATATTTTCAAAATTCTAGCATTTGTTTGATATTGTTTAGAAACACGGTACAATCGTAGATACTCATAACACGTACATGTAGGGTTCCGAAGTAGAAAACAAAAAATTTCCTACGTTAAAACTCTAATACGCCCAAGATCTATCTATGCAGTAATGCGGTAAGGCCGAGCGTATCAAATATATACCCTTATAGACCGTACGCGGTTAACATTCCGAGGGAACGTGGTTGAAGTAGTCAAACTTGTAGCCGACCTCAAGGTTGCGAAGCTCCTCACAGGTCACCCTTGCTCCTTCTTCATCATGCAGCAGCTCCGGATCACGACATCCAAGGTGCCTCAAGTGAGGCCCCTCGTGGTTTCGTACACATATAGTGTACGATGACGACCACCGAATCCTTGATTCTTGCCGGGAGTGCGGAAGTAGATCTCCGGCTTGGAATCCCTACAGCACAACGGCGTGTTGCAGGTGCGTCGTCTCTTGCGTGAACGGTCCTTTCTTGGGACCGTGCCAACGCGTGAAGACAACTATGTAGAGAGAGAGGGGGAGAAATTCTCTAAGAAAAATGTCTTAGAGAACATCTCAAATTGTGTCTATTCCCACCCATGCCCCCCCTTTATATAGGGGGAGGGGTGTGCCCTCCTCTTTGGGTTTCCCATGTGGGACTAAACAAGGAAGAGAGGGGGGAAGGCGCCATGGGCCTCATGGGCCAGCCGACCAGGGGTGGGCCCTACCCCGCACACAACCCTAGGCTAGCCGGGTGGGCCCCCTTGAGGCGGCTAGGCCTCGGCCCTTTGGCCCTTGGCCCTTCCTTCCTTCGGTTTTCCCTCATGGGCCCTTTCTCCCTAGGAAGTTTGGCCCATTAGTGGAATACCCCTTCAAATTAGATTTTAATATTAATTACATTAATTAATATGTAAATACATATTACAAAATCTGATTTGACCCGAAACACCTTTCGGTTCCCTTTCGATTTCTTCTGAACAACTTCGGATCTTTCCTAGAATGATTCCGGTTTTCTCACGGAACTTTTTCGATTTCCTTTTCTCTTTCATATGGTGATTCCAACTTACAGAGGATCTCTAGCTCACCGTACCCTTAAGTGTATTTCCCCACGGCTCGGGAATGGCACAGACATGATCTCCATCAATGATCAATAGCGGGACTAGGATGCCCATAATGACCCATGTGCATTCCACGATGATAATATCGTTTGAATCGTAAACAGTCGTTTCCCATTCCCTTTGCCACTTGATACCTCGTTCACCCGAGATTTGATCTACGGTATCTCCATACCTTTGTTCGATCTTATTCCCGATGAACTTGTTTTCTCGTTTCCGTGTCATTGCATTCCATGACCCAGTCACACGCTTGCAAGTTTCGTTAATGCAACATCACTGAGATGGACACATATTGACATGGGTATACCCTACAGGTACTCGAGCTTGGTATATACGGCCTGAATACGTAGAAGCCCACGGTGTCGCCAAGGCCCAAATGGAGAACTCGAGTAGCCTACGGTCTCTCGATTGGTTGAAGAACAAAAAGAAGCTAAAGATAGAAAGTTAAAAGGGAAAAACCCTAACATGTAACCGACTCGACCAGCTACCCGAGACCTAGCCTATCTATATAAAGGCTAGGAGGGGCGGCGAGGAGGACACACGCAACCCTAGTTTCCACAACCCTCGCCAGATTGCATCTGCGCACCATTGTAATCCTCAATTCCTTTGATAATTCCACGAGCAGACAAGCAGGAGTAGGGACCTCTACGAGGTCTGAACCTGGGTAAATCTTCGAGTCCCCTGTGTGCTTGTTTGCTAGCCGATAGATGTCTCCAGCGCTCCCTCCTTCTCCAAAACCCAAGTCCATAATAATGGGCATTGATGAGTTAAACCCTCGTCACATATGTATCTATCTGTTACATGGATTGGCAAATCCTGGTCTTAATATGTACTCCTCTACACGCCCTTTTGGGAAACCTGAGTAGCACCTTTTCGATCACCTAGTCACGGTGTGATACTTGATAACCATCTAAGCTCCCTCCAGAACGGTGATTTGCATTATCTCACAGTCTAAGGATCAGGTTGCGAGGTTTCCTTAGTTTATTATTAATGGTGAACTTTGTAACTAGATCTCATTAAGATATAACTGGTTGGGTTATTTGTCTATCACATCATTCAACTAATGAGGTGACTTCATTGTCAATTGGCATAAATGCCCATGATCTCGAAACCCTATATCATCCTCATGACCAATGAACTAGTTCGCTAGAGGTAACTAGAGACTTGGTTTGTTTACATACCACATGTGTATTAACGTTTCGTATTAATATAGTTATAGCACAATATGAAACTATTATGAACTAATTGAGATATGACAATAAAAACCTGTTTATTATTTGCCTCTAGGGCATATCTTCTTTAGTCTCCCACTTGCACTAGAGTATAAATAATCTAGCTCGCATTTTACTCATCATAAACAATATCACATATGCGTTTATTGATCATGTATGCTTATGGAAAACATCCTGTCCATGTTATGTTTTACCAGATCATTATGTCTTTGCAAATCGTTATTGTCTTCCTAATTTTGACATTCACATCATTATCTTATAATGGGTTGAAGTATTCGCTTGGTGACAAAGTGAGACTTTGTTTCTAGTGTTTATAATGATGGTTGTTTTCACTGTTGTCATCTAAACTTCAAAACACACTTTGAAATCCTTTGTGTATATACGACAGTTATGGCAGCAGAACGAGGCCGGTTTCTAGGAGCCTACAGTGACTTTAGATCAACCTCGAGGGCTTTTTCATGGGCATTGTGTGTCCTGGGACACATCATTCTACGTTAAAGACGAACTAGTCCCGCCATAACAATATACATCACATCATATGGAGCCTTTATACTTGTATATCTATGTAGATCCTAGTGCATGAAATGCAACTATGCCACTTACTTTGCTTTTTGCCATTCAAGGACAAACTTAATTCTAGTTCAGTGATTAACTCAAGAATCACTTAAAAACATGTTCTTACAGTTAAGAGCTTGTCCTTCCAACCAGAACTTTGGGTCACATTACGTCAAGTATACAATATGGTTGTATGGAAGAACCTATGACTGAGGCATAGGATATGCAACACATCTCTTTCTTCCTTTTTAACCATCATTGTAATACTAAGAAAATACTTCATATAGTAAGAACTTCTTTCTTACCTTGTTCCATTCTGAACTTCTTCAGAATCTTGCTTAGGATATTCTGAACATCTTCAGAATCAAGTCCAAGAAGCATTTGACATTCAATGTTTATTAAACTCACCAATCTATCTCGACAGATCTCATTGTTTAATAACTTCAACTTCATCCCAATTTATCTACTTAAATGTTATTAACACCAATCACATCATTCACATATGTCGTCCACATATTTCAGAATAATGTCATGCTCCCACTCAAATATGGTATCCATATATGAGATCCAGGGATTTCACTTAGCTCCCACTCAAAATATGTCTACTACATATTAAGATTTGGCCAAGTGATGTGCTCGTCGTTCGACGTAGAGCTCGTTGGGAACCCCAAGAGGAAGGTATGATGAGCACAACAACAAGTTTTCCCTTAGTTATGAAACCAAGGTTTAATCGAACCAGTAGGAGCAAGGAAACACCCCAAAGGTGTTACTAGCTGAGCTTTGGCAGGGCGCACTACCTGTGCTAGTAACAACGTGGATACCTGCACAACACAACCACATAACTTTGTCCCCAACTTGCGATGAGGTTGTCAATCTCACCGTGTTTTGAGGAAAACAAAGGATTAAACGTATCGAATAGAAAGAAGTAAAAGTTTGCAGAAAGTAAACACAAAGCAGTAAAGAGTTGTAGATTGTATGTAAAGAAAAAGGACCGGGATCCATAGTTCACTAGAGGTGGCTCTCCTTAGATAGATAACATGCTGGGTGAACAAATTACAGCGGGGCAATTGACAAACACCGAGAAAGCAATACATGCATATACTAATCATCTTGACTCCTTTGAGACTTGATTGGGCAATACAACATAATACATAGACCGCCATCCAACTGCATCTATGACTAATAATCCACCTTCAGGTTATCGTCCGAACCCCCTCCAGTATTAAGTTGCAAGCAACAGATTATTGCTTTACGAACTGCGTGTAAAGTAAACAATACGATTGTTCTATGGACAAAGGATTTTTGTTTTCTCCCTAGTAGCAATAGCACATCTAGTACCTTAGAGATTTCTGTCACTTTCGCAGATTACCAGAGGAATGAACCCACTATCGAGCATAAATACTAACTCTTGGAGTTGCTAGCATCTACTTGGCCAAGATAGCTACTAACAACGGAAAGCATGCAATATCACAAATAACAAAGACATGATAGAATCAATAATCAATCTGAAATAGCATCTCAATATCCATCGGATCCCCATAAACACAACATGCAGAATTACAAATAGATGATCTTGATCATGAACGGAGCTCACAAGATCTAAACATGAAAGCACAAAGGAGGAGAAACCAGCCATCTAGCTACTACATGGATCCGTAGTCCAAGGATGAACTACTCACGCATCACACCGGACGTTTGCATGGTGATGAAGAAGGCCTCCAGGGTGAATTCCCCTCTCCGGCAGGGTGCCGGGAAGAGCTTCAGATCCCTCCCGATCTAGGGATGGAGATGACGGCGGCTACAGACTCTTTCGTGGATTTTTGATCGAGTACTTAGGGTTTTCATCCCGAGGGTAATATATAGGCGGAAGGAGAGGCCGAGGGGGTGTCGGGAGCGGCCACACCACCCCCTGGCGCGGGCCAGGCCTGGCCGCGCGGCCAGGTGGTGTGGTGGCTCCCTGGCCCTTCTCCGTCTCGTATTCTGGCACTTGATCCCTTCTAGAAAAATAGGCACTTTGGCTTTTGTCCCGTCCAATTCCGAGAATATTCATTTTCTGACTTTCCTAGAACCAAAAACAGCAGAAAACAGGCAGCTGGCACTGTGGCTCTTGTTAATAGGTTAGTCCAAGAAATCATATGAAAAGTACTCCAAAGTTGGAACAAAACACAAGAAAGTGGATAAACCAAGCATGGAACATCAAAAACTATAGATACATTTGCAATGTATCAACATCCCAAGCTTAACTCCTGCTCGTCCTCGAGTAGGTAAGTGATAAAAAGAAAGAATAATTTTTGAGGTGACATGCACCATCAAAGACTTGATCAAAGTATTTGCAAAACATTCAAAGCTGGGATCATAGTACTTCAATCATAACATGAAAGACAAAGTTCTAGCAATAAGCAAAGAAACTATGATGCAACATCAAAAAGGCACAAACAAAAGATTCATGAATAATAATGCTTTGCAAGATGTTTGTTTGTTTCACATAAAGAAAACATAGCATAATAGTATTTAGCTTGTCCCTCAATAGAGTAGCAAATATAAATGCATAGGACACCTTCAAAGTTCATAAGAGTGACTAGATACAATAGTTTAAAACAAGCAATATCAAGTTACGCATCAATCAACTAGTCTTGGGACAATGCACACAGAACTAAGAATGGCGACTATGCTCTCAAAGTAGGTGCATAAAGATAGAAGGTGGAGACTCAACATTATGGTGGAAGAAAGGCCTTCGTAAAAGGAAGTAGGGATTCAAGTCTCATAAAGAGCTTCCAAAAATTATGGTACTTATAGCTTTCAACTCTCATTGCCCCTATCATAAGCATCTTGAAGGTGATTAAGGTTAAAGTGACACAACTAAGAGGATATGCTTGACAAGTTATAAACCGAAATCTCATGCCCCTTACTTACGAAGACCGATCCTCATGCTACTCAACTTCAGTCACGAGTAAGCTCTTGTCATTGTAAGTATATGTGTATCATTAAGAACCGCCAACGGGGTACCCCTTGCACATGATACGGGAGCTTTCCCATAATCAAAATGACAAGGCAAGCAGACAATGAGTATCTCAGTGATCTTTTTATTTGCTATTTGCATAGGTTTTTATTGAGGATGCTTCATAGAGTGCTCATTATGGTGATGCTGCAAGTTTCCACCATGATTAGGCATGGCTTAGGCTAGCGGCCCAGGCGTTTCTCTAACACACATACAAACTCCATGATCTTACAAGTTCCACTTTTATTTCACACTGCCGGGATTCGTAAGCAAAAGAACATGATATCAACGGGGTACAAAGTACAAATGCAATGTTGAAAGCGTTCCCCATGAAACATGGTTCTGCTAATTTCAACTTATAAAGCGCAAGCATATACGCAACAAAGAAGGACCCAATGGTTCAAGTTTATTAGAGGCAAAAAGTAAAGTGTGCCATCAAGTTCGCGAGAGCTTTAATCACTAGTTTTCTCATAACAAGTTTAATTTGGAAGGTAAACAAAAGCATGAATATACTTGGAATAGCATAAGCTAGTAGGTTGGTATGGTGTACTCTTTGGAATAACTTGGTTTAGGGAGTTGGATGCATGAGTGGAACTCATCCTTGGTTGTGGAGGCTAGCAAAAGACTGGGAGCGATAAACAAAGAGAGCAATAATGGCCATAATCATGCAGAGCGACAAAACATCATTGATCAAAGCATAAAGTGATACTACAAATTGAAAACTAAAGGATCATAGAGGCTATGGTGACTTGAGATAGTCATAACATGGTGTGAGCATGCGCCAAGCCAACCAAATAAAGCATCAAAGGAGAATACCACTATACTATGCTTTAATATGCTAAAACAACGCATGATTCATCCAAGGCACATTAAGCAATCTCAATTGTTTATAACAAGTCATGCTACAGCAAAGAATACTAAGTATAAAGCCAAAACGAAATCAAGCATGGCATGACAAAGCACATGCCACAGTCAAAAACAAGCTCTTTTTACCACATAAGTATGAACTCTCCTACTCTTTTCCAAACCAAACCAAACCAAACTACTTGCAAACCAATGTATGAAAGGGGGGGTCCAAACAATTTATTCAGAAAACTAAGCAAACCAAGCAAACTAAAAACCAAAACAAAAACGAAAAAGAAGACGCTCCAAGAACAACACAACTGTGCATGAAACAATAAAAAATGAAGCGTTTGGAAGAAACCTAGGACTTTTATTGATGAAGAAGGGGATGCCTTGGGCATCCCCAAGCTTTGACGCTTGTACTTCTTGGGTATTTCTTGGGGTGACACGAGTGGCATCCCCAAGCTTGAGCTTTAGTCCATCTTTCATCTCATTGCTCATTCCTTCCACACACCTGAAAAATTTTCTTCATACAAAACTTCACACAATCTTTATTAGCAACATTAGTGCACTCAAGATAAATAAGTCTTAAGGTTCAGTTCTAACACCAAATAAACTTCCATTAGAACACTAGCTACTGTAGTACTTCCCTCAAAAAGCTCAATTCACCAAAAGAACTCAAAAAGGAACCCACAAGAAGCAAATGCAGAAAATGGCAGAAATCTGTCAAAACAGACCAGCAGGTAAATACGAATTTTTTCGAAGACCTTCTGTTGCTCAAATCAAAAAGTGTTGAACTAACGAAAGTTAGATAACAACCTGGGGCAGAAGCACAAAAATTACAGCTCAATCCGACATACAGAGCTCTCTCACGAATTTTTACGGTGAAGCACAAAAATCTGTTTCGGGACAGCAACTTTCCCAATCATTACTTCACTCTCATTAGAGGTTACTCTTGGAACAAAAAGCAAATAAAAAGGATAAGGAGAGGTTATTACGGAGGTAATAACTTCCAAGACTCATCTAAAACTTTTGGGTTATCTCCCAATAAGTACTTTTCTATAACGCCTTTAAGTTAGGCATAAGAAGCAAAGAAAGAATCAAGTGTTCTCAAATGAAGAAGCATTAAGATCAATACCAGAAATATTTTCAGCAAGGCAAGGTATATCATCCAAATAAGTTCTAGAGGATCCTCTCTCAATGCTCTTAGGTTCACTATTCTCATCAAAAGGGTTTGCAGGAACAATCCAATCAAGATTCTTTTCTATGACATCATGTATTGCTACTAGTTTAAAGGGTATTGGTATCTTAGGTTCCTCCCCATTAGGTTCTGTTTTGTTCATCTTTTCTCGTGTACCAACAACATCTACACATGAGCCTAGCATATTGAAACGTTCAAAGACTTTTCTAGCTTCCTTGGCAACATCATAGAACTCCTTAAACAAAGTTTCTAGAATAAAATCCCTCTTTTCAGGGTCCTCAATTTCTTTAAGATTAAGAAACATTACTTGCATTAAGGGGTTGAGGTTAACAAACCTAGCTTCTAACATGTGAATTAAAGAAGCTGCAGCAATCTCATAGTTTGGGACAAGTTCTTCAAGGGATCTATCCTCAGTATCTTCATGCTTACTAACATGATTAAAGAATTCTTCAATATTGTCTTTCCCAATTGTAGAACCACTACCAATTGAAAGGTCTTTCAAGGTGACTACTAAAGGAGACTTAATTTTTTTGTATTTTTGAAATAAGAAAGCAAACAAGTAAACTAATTTTTTTGTGTTTTTGAAGAACAAAACAAGCAAACAAAGCAAAAAACAAAACTAAGCAAAACAAAAACAACAAAGTAAAGAGATTGGTTATGAGGGACTCCCCTTGTGAAGATGTCCTTGACTCCCTGGCAACGGCGCCGGAAAAGATCTTGATGTGCTCGTCGTTCGACGTAGAGCTCGTTGGGAACCCCAAGAGGAAGGTATGATGAGCACATCAGCAAGTTTTCCCTCAGTTATGAAACCAAGGTTTAATCGAACCAGTAGGAGCAAGGAAACACCCCAAAGGTGTTACTAGCTGAGCTTTGGCAGGGCGCACTACCGGTGCTAGTAGCAACATGGAGACCCGCACAACACAACCACATAACTTTGTCCCCAACTTGCGATGAGGTTGTCAATCTCACCATGTTTTGCGGAAAACAAAGGATTAAACGTATCGAATGGAAAGAAGTAAAAGTTTGCAGAAAGTAAACACAAAGCAGTAAACAGTTGTAGATTGTATGTAAAGAAAAAGGACTGGGATCCATAGTTCACTAGAGGTGGATCTCCTTAGATAGATAACATGCTGGGCGAACAAATTACAGCGGGGCAATTGACAACCACCGAGAAAGCAATACATGCATATACTAATCATCTTGACTCCTTTGAGACTTGATTGGGCAATACAACATAATACATAGACCGCCATCCAACTGCATCTATGACTAATAATCCACCTTCAGGTTATCGTCCGAACCCCCTCCAGTATTAAGTTGAAAGCAACAGATTATTGCTTTACGAACTGCGTGTAAAGTAAACAATACGATTGTTCTATGAACAAAGGATTGTTGTTTTCTCCCTAGTAGCAATAGCACATCTAGTACCTTAGAGATTTCTGTCACTTCCCCAGATTACCAGAGGCATGAACCCACTATCGAGCATAAATACTAACTCTTGGAATTGCTAGCATCTACTTGGCCAAGATAGCTACTAACAACGAAAAGCATGCAAGATCACAAATAACAAAGACATGATAGAATCAATAATCAATCTGAAATAGCATCTCAATATCCATCGGATCCCCGCAAACACAACATGCAGAATTACAAATAGATGATCTTGATCATGAACAAAGCTCACAAGATCTAAACATGAAAGCACAAAGGAGGAGAACCAGCCATCTAGCTACTACATGGATCCGTAGTCCAAGGATGAACTACTCACGCATCACACCGGAGGCTTGCATGGTGATGAAGAAGGCCTCTAGGGTGAATTCCCCTCTCCGGCAGGGTGCCGGGAAGAGCTTCAGATCCCTCCCGATCTAGGGATGGAGATGACGGCGGCTACAGACTCTTTCGTGGATTTTTGATCGTGTACTTAGGGTTTTCTTCCCGAGGGCAATATATAGGCGGAATGAGAGGCCGAGGGGGTATCGGGAGCGGCCACACCACCCCCTGGCGCGGGCCAGGCCTGGCCGCGCGGCCAGGTGGTGTGGTGTCTCCCTGGCCCTTCTCCGTCTCGTATTCTGGCACTTGATCCCTTCCGGAAAAATAGGCACTTTGGCTTTTGTCCCGTCCAATTCCGAGAATATTCATTTTCTGACTTTCCTGGAACCAAAAATAGCAGAAAACAGGCAGCTGGCACTGTGGCTCTTGTTAATAGGTTAGTCCAAGAAATCATATGAAAAGTACTCCAAAGTTGGAACAAAACACAAGAAAGTGGATAAAACCAAGCATGGAACATCAAAAATTATAGATACATTTGCAATGTATCACCAAGCTACTTAGCTCCCACTCAAAATATGTCTCTTACATATTAAGATTTGGCCAAGCTAATTAGATCCCACTCAAATGTAGGTCCTCTCGATAATCTTGGACATTCCAAAATTCTTTGATCACCATCAAATCAAGAATTCCAGTTACGAGACTTCAATATCCATATATTGCTAGTGTTAATATAATAGACTTAAGCATTGCTACAATTGTAGTCAACTCCTTGAATTTGTCCATACTTTGTGACAAATCAAGCTTTATGTCTTCATTAAGTTTCATTTCCTTCTAATGACTTTGAAGTCATATAGAAATATCAAGTAAATTTCTTTACTTAATAAGATCAAGTAACATGTTACTTTGCAATCTTTAATGTAACTTAATATAGGATTTTATGACTCCTAGTCATTTCTCGCACTTAGGTCCATTATGCTTCTTTGTAATTTGTAGGTATGTCTTATTCATAAACATGACAATTGAATCAATAATATAATTCCATAAAATTTGCAGAATATATCGTTGAATCCTACTTTCTTTGGTAAAAGCATTCACTAAAACTTAATGATCATTATTATTAGTTTCTCCTCTACTTGTGGAGTTCGGTTTCACAAAACAAATTTTGTTGCGCTACTCAACAATCAGGAGGTAAGGTCAAATACCTTGTTTTGATCTTATACTTTCTTCCACCTGTATCTTCATCAAGACACATCAACTTTGGACAACAACAGGTTTGCCCCTTGTAGAACATGTATTCATAGTTGCCTAAGAATACGCTACAAAGACTTGTTTATTCGCCATGATTTCGAACTATCGAAACCTCTAGAAACTCGAACATGCCATAACTCTTATGGTGTTGTTTCCATGAATCTTTAGATGTTCCTTTGTATGGTAATCGAGTGTTTACTCATTTTGAGCTCTAACTCTAAACGATAACTATAACCCTGACAAAAGATAATATTATACCATATGTATCTAATACATAATGATTATGATATTTAGACATTTCAACACTTTGAAATTGTCCAATTATTATAGTTTGTGAAACATCTTTCACGAGTCCTTTTATGCTAAAATTAAAATAAATACTTTAGTCATGTCGATCAAATCGAAGAGACTTTTTTATTCTTGTTAAGTCAATATCCTCCTTCACTTTGAAATATTTTGAACAATTCAAAATAGTTTCAAACTTATGTTTCATTAAGTGAATCACTTAAATCCACAATGAAGTATGAAATAATGATTTCCACTATTTGTTGAAAATACAATACATCACTATGTCTAAGATTCAACATTAAGTATAAATAATGATTTCCACTATATTGTTGAAAATACGATACATCATTATGTATAAAGTTCAACATTTCTTCGCATATAACCGTTTTACCAGAATGCGGAGTTTTAGTCATTCTGCCCAACGAGGCATGGTTTTGCAAAGTCTCTAGATTAAGAATCTAAGACCCCGATCTTCATTTGTAATGAAGAACATGCAATAACCAAAATTACTTAAACTATAGTGCCATATCATAAATAAACTTTGCATATCTTTTAGCATTCTAATCCTTTATAAATCCTTAAACTATTATCATTAGCATAGTGATGAGAATAACTCATTTATAATCGTAATGTGACCATAAAGGTATTATTCATAAGAACAGTACAACTAGCTTGTAACTTATTCACATGAACAATCGTCTTGCTAAAAGCAAGACACACAAACAAGGATTACAAAATTATATTCAAGTCCACTAATCCAAATGATAATCTTTGAGGAAAGGGGTGATGTCGGCCATAAACTGTTTTGCTTGCCGTCATCATGCCACATTGCCTCAAATTCAGCAATTCTCAAGCAGACCATCCTGTTTTCACAAAACGGGACAAGTATCCAATACTTATATAAACTGCAACGAGTTTTGCAAGAATTACATTTATAACTTTATATATCTAACATTTACCCTTTTTCATTCATGACGTCCATTGCAATCAAGCCCTTCTGAGAGTTCATAACTCTAATGCAAGATTGCTAAGTGTTTCTCGAAATATTCTTTTTTTCATCCATCATGGAAGAAAACTCATCCAATGGCTCATACTTTATGTGCCTGATCTTGCAGAATACAAGATTGTAATCCAACTCTCCATCGAATGGAGAATGGCTTATAGGATGATTACGAAGAACACACAAACATTGCAGAGTCATCGGATTATCTCCTAATGGTCATTGTATCAAGAAGACAAGATCACCTTTTACGAGGATATCCCTTAGGCGTGGGTATTAATCTATGAAGTTGGACCCTTTTGCTAAGTTACATATCAAGCAATAAATTTCCCATGGTCGCAAAGGACCTCAATGGGATAGGCCATGATCTACTAAGATATTTGCAAACAGACATCTAGAATAAATTCATAATATGAGTTCAATCCTAATTGAGCTCCCACTAAAATTGGCATCCCCTCGACGATTTCAGTGATCACATGATCCCAATCCTCTGCACCTCCCCCGATCATCACGGCCATTAGCGTAGCATCAAAGTTAGACATTCCCCAATGTCAATCACATCAACCATGCGACTCATGCTTGACCTTTTGGTCTCTTGTGTTCTGAGGCCATGTCTACATATGCTAGGCTCGCCAAATCTAACTTGTATGTATTTGCTGTGCAATATGGCTTACACCCACTGTATGCGAATGTAGATATGTCTAGCCCCCGATCATCATGACTAGCTTCATAACAACAAACTTTCTTGGTGGTGCACACACAAGGGGAACACTATCATTGGAATTATATAGGGATTATATTATTTGCTACCGTTGAGTATCTTATACTAGCATATAATAAGATATAAAACAGGTATCAACATCACATGTAAATTTTTGATATGATATGGTCCTTCTCCTTGCGCCTTGATCTCTATCGAGTGCTCCAGCACGATCTCCATCTTGACCCTGGTTTGGCGCCAAGTCCACGACGCCACCAGCAGGCCGTCCATCGGAACGATGGCTATTAGTACTTAACTTAGTAACATAAAAGTGAACTACTTTACCTTCATAATGACCAATACCATATCATAACACATGCCCTCCTGTAAAATAAAGTTAGACGCCTCTACTTTATCTATTGCAAGTTTTATGTGGTTGTTAGGGCTTTCGCAATAGAACTGTTTCTAAACTACGAACTTTCCAACCACAACATGGATCCAACAGTTGTCTCTATTACACCCCTTTCGGGGCCCTCCGTTGTAAATGCTATATCAACTATTGAATGAGAGACAGACACCCTCTAGCCACTTATATGGTACAAGATGTATATTGAGGGTGGAACCAGTCTCGCGTACGAATACGCGTAAGATCAGTCTGGGCCACCTCATCAAACAATACCGCAATATAAACAAGTACATGTTAGAGGGTAAAAACTAAGTGATCAATGCCCGCATAATACTTGTGCGTACTGGCCGAACAACACTCCTACGCATAGATCGGCTCTGATACCACTATAGGATTCCGAAGCAGAAAACAAAAAATTTCCTACGTTGGAACTCTAATACGCGCAAGATCTATCTATGTATTAATGCGGTAAAGGCCGAGCGTATAGAATACATACCCTTGTAGACCGTACGTGGTTAACGTTTCGAGAGGAACGTGGTTGAAGTAGTCAAACTTGTAGCCGACCTCAAGGTCGCGAAGCTCCTCGCAGGTCACCCCTTGATCCTTCTTCATCGTGCAGCAGCTCTGACTCACGACATCTAAGGTGCCTCAAGTGAGGCCCCTCATTGTTTCGTACACATACGATGTACGATGACGACCTCCGACTCCTTGATTCCTGCCGGGAGTGCAGAAGTAGATCTCCGGCTTGGAATCCCTGCAGCGCAACGGCGTGCTACAGGTGCATCGTCTCTTGCGCGAACAGTCCTTTCTTGGGACCGTACCAACGCCTGGAGACAACTATGTAGAGAGAGAGAAATTCTCTAAGGAAAATGCCTTAGAGAACATCTCAAATTGTGTGTCTATTCCCACCCATGGGCACCCCTTTATATAGGGGGAGGGGTGTGCCCTCTCCTTTGGGTTTCCCATGTGTGACTAAACAAGGGAGAGAGGGGGGAGGCGCCATGGGCCTCATGGGCCAGCCGGCCAAGGGTGGGCCCCATCCCGCGCACAACCCTAGGCTGGCCGGGTGGGCCCCCTTTAGGTGGCTAGGCCTTGGCCCTTCCCTCCTTCGGTTTTCCCTCATAGGCCCTTTTTCCCTAGGAAGTTTGGCCCATTAGTGGAATACCCCTTAAAATTAGATTTTAATATTATATTTAATATTATTTACATTAATTAATATGTAAATACATATTACAAAATCCAATTTGACCTAAAACATCTTTCGGTTCCCTTTCGATTTCCTCCGACCGAGTTCAGATCTTTCCTGGAATGATTCTGATTTTCTCATGGAACTTTTCCGGTTTCCTTTTCTCTTATATGGCGATTACAACTTACAGAGGATCTCTAGCTCATCGTACCCTTAAGTGTATTTCCCCATGGCTCGGTAATGGCACATACATGATCTCCATCAATGATCAATAGCAGGACCAGGATGCCCATAATGTCGTTTGAACCGTAAACAGTCATTTCCCATTCCATTTGCCACTTCATACCTCGTTCACCCGAGATTTGATCTACGGTATCTCCATACATTCGTTCGATCTCATTACCGATGAACTTGTTTTCTCGTTTCCGTGTCATTGCATTCCGTGATCCAGTCACACGCTTGCAAGCTTCGTTAATGCAACGTCACCGATATGGCCACATATGTATCTATATGTTACATGGATTGGAAAATCTTGGTCTTCATATGTACTCCTCTACACGCCCTGTTGGGAAACCTGAGTAACACCTTTTGGATCACCCAGTCATGGTGTAATGCTTGATAACCATCTGAGCTCCCTCTAGAACGGTGATTTGCATTATCTCACAGTCTAAGGATCAGGTTGCGAGGTTTCCTTAGTTTATCATATATGGTGAACTTTGTAACTAGATTTCATTAAGATACAACTAGTTGGGTTGTTTGTCTATCACATCATTCAACTAATGACGTGACATCATTGTCAATTGGCATAAATGCCCATGATCTCGAAACCCTAGATCATCCTCATGACCAATGAAATAGTTCGCTAGAGGTAACTAGAGACTTGGTTTGTTTACATACCACACGTGCATTAACGTTTCGTATTAATATAGTTATAGCACAGTATGAAACTATTATGAACTAATTGAGATATGACAATTAAAACCTATTTATTATTTTCCTCTAGGGCATATCTCCTTCAGTACATGCACCCACCCCTATGAACGCACACACGCACCCCTACCCCGATGAGCACTGATGTCTACGCACCTCTATTCTTGTAGACAGTTGTTGGGCCTCCAAGTGCAGAGGTTTGTAGAACAGCAGCAAGTTTTCCCTTAAGTGGATCACCCAAGGTTTATCGAACTCAGGGAGGAAGTGGTCAAAGGTATCCCCTCTCAAGCAACCCTGCAATCAAGATACAAGAAGTCTCTTATGTCCCCAACACACCCAATACACTTGTCAGGTGTATAGGTGCACTAGTTCGGCAAAAAAAAGTGAAATACAAGTGGTATGGATAATTATAAGTGGTAACGGTGCCAGAAAATAGCTTGATGGTGTGGAAGAGACTAAAGGAAAACTGAAATAAATATGGAAGCAAGCAAACATGTAACAGATCTAGTTGCAAACGGTGTTTCAATACTTAGAAACAAGGCCTAGGGATCATACTTTCACTAGTGAACACTCTCATATAAATATCTTCTCTTTATGATACTACTCTTAACTACTCTCCGGTTGGATACTCTAATCCATGGTAGGGCTATAACAGCACACCTCAAAGTTCGCTTTTCCCATCTAGATAACCCCACACTGTCACCTTGAGTACTAGATGGTTCCAACAAACACCACAATTTCATAGAGACATCCAACTCCAAATATAACTCATAACAAGTATTTATAATCTCTAGCCTAAGTGCCACCATGGTGTGCACGCTGTCACTTTCACACACATGGGGAGAGCAGAGATCTATTAAAGCACTTGAGTAGCAAAGTAGATCTACTTGATTACAAAGCTCATGATCACAATAGGATCATGCATAGAGAGAGATGAACACATAGCTACCGGTAGAACCCTTAGCCTCGAGGAAGAACTACTCCCTCATCATCATGAGAATCAGCAACGGCGATGGAGATGGTGGTGGAGATCGATGGAGATGGATCCGGGGGCACTTTCCAGTCCCGGTAGGGTGCCGGAACAGAGACTTTCTGTCCCCCGAATCTCCCCTTCGGTGGCGGCAGCGTTGCGGAACTTTTCATGGCTGGAGGCTGTTCGACCTAGGGTTTTTGCATCGGGAGGCATCTTATAGGCGAAACGGCAAAGTCGGTGGGCGGCCAGGGGGCCCACACCATGCCCTGACACGGCCTAGGGTTGCTCGCGCCAAGTGGGGGTGTGGCCCCCCTGTGGCCCCTCTTCATCTCGTCTTCTGGCTCCGTGAGTCTTCCGGTAAAATATCGACTTTGGCTTTTGTCCGGTCCAATTCTGAGAATATTCATTTTCTGACATTTCTGGAACCAAAACCAGCAGAAAACAGGCAACTGGCACTATGGCATCTTGTTAATAGGTTAGTCCCAGAAAACATATAAAAAATACCTCAAAGTGTTGACAAAGCAAAGCAAAGTAGATACTAAACAAGCATGGAACATCAAAAATTATAGATACGTTTACAACGTATCAACATCCCCAAGCTTAGTTCCCGCTCGTCCTCGAGTAGGTAAACGATAAAAACAATATATTTTTTGAGGTGACACGCAGCCAACACAATCTTGATCATCATTATTGTAAAAGCATTGATAGCTGGGACCAAGGTACTCTAAACATGAACATGAAAGATAGAGTTCTAACAATAAGACATAGCAACTTTGTTGTAGCATGAAAAGGCACAAACAAAAGATTCATGAATAACAATGCTTTGCAAGACGTTTGTTTGTTTCACATAAAGAAAACATAGCATAGTGGCATTCAGGTTGTCCCTCATGGAGTAGCAAAACATAAATGCATAGGACACCTTCAAAGTTCATAAGGGTGACTAGATACAAATAGTTTAATAACAAGCAATATCAACATTATGAACCAATCAATAAGTTTTGGGACAATGCACATAGAACTAAGAATGTCCACTATGCTCTCTCAATAGGTGCATAAAGATAGAAGGTGGAGACTCAACATAAAAGTAAAAGAAAGGCCTTCATAGAAGGAAGCAGGGATTCAAGTTTCATAAAGAGCTTCCAAAAATTATGGTACTTATTAGCTTTCAGCTCTCATTGCCCCTATCATAAGCATCTTGAAGTGATTAAGGTTAAAGTGAACAAACTATGGAGTATATGCTTGACAAAGTATAAGTTGGAAATCTCATGCCCCTTGAATACGAGGGCCGCTCCTCATGCTACTCAAGTTTAGTTACCGGTAAGTTCTTGTCATAGTAAGTACATGTGTATCATAGAGAACCGCCAACGGGGTACCCCATGCTCGATGATACGGAAGAATCCCCATATCAAAATGACAAGGCAAGCAGACAACAAGTATCTCAGCAATCTTCTTATTTACCACGGGAAAATGATGCTTTTTTCTCTCTTTCCTCTTTTCTCATATCTCTTTTTTCTTTTTCTCTTTTTCTCAATATCTGACTCTTTTTTTATAAAAAGAATGCTTCATAGACAACTCATTATGGTTACGCTGCAGGTTTCCATCATGACAGCATGGATTAGACCGGCGGCCCAGGTGTTTCTCTAACACACATGCATAACTCCATGGACTTACAAGCTCCCCTTTCATTTTACACCGACGACATCCATAGACAAAAGAGCATGATATCAACTAGGTACAATGTACAAGTGCAATGTTGAAAGTGTTCCCCATGACAGCATGGTTTTGCTAATCCCCAACATATAAGTGCAAGCATATACAACATAGATGACACAATGGTTCAAGTTTATTAGGGGCAAGAAAAGTAAAGTGTGCCATCAAGTTCGTGAGAGCTTTAATCACTTTCTCATAACAAGTTTAATTTGGAAGGTAGATAAAAACATGAATATACTTGGAATAGCAAATGCTAATAGGTAGGTATGGTGGACTCTTTGGAATAACTTGGTTTTAGAATTTGGATGCATTAGTGGAACTCATACTTGGTTATGGAGGCTAGCAAAAGACTGGGAGCGACCAACTAAGAGAGCAATAATGGCCATAATCATGCAAAGCGACAAAACATCATTAATTAAAGCATAAAGTGATATTACAAGTCGAAAACTAAAGGATCATATAGGCTATGGTGACTTGGGATAGTCTTAACATGGTGTGAGCATGCGCCAAGTCAACCGAAATAAAGCATCAAAGGAGAATACCACAATACTATGCTTTAATATGCTAAAACAACGCATGATTCTTTCAAGGCACATTAAGCAATCTCAATTGTTTATAACATGTCATGATACATCAAATATCACTAAGCATAAAGCCAAAACAATATCAAGCATGACATGACAAAGCATAGGCCATAGTAAAAAACAAGCTCTCTTTACCACTTAAGCATGAACTTTCCTACTCTTTTCCAATCCAAACCAACTTATTTGAAAGAACTCACAAAGATAATAATAAATAAAGATTAGTGAGCTTGTATCACAAATCCATAAAGAAGAACTAAGAAGTTCTAAGCTGAAAGCACAAAAAAAAGGCTAAACACAGTGCTAGCAAAAGAGAATGCTCACAAAACAATAAGAATGAAAACTAGAGTGTTCTAGGCAATGAATAACGGGGTGTGTCTCTCTCCAAAATAAGTGTGTTGGGATCCAACCAACTTATTTAAGCAAACCAAACAAAAGAAAACTAAAAACAAAAACAAAGACGCTCCAAGAACAACACAATTGTGCATGAAACAATAAAAATGAAGTGTTTGGAAGAAACCTGAGATTTTTATTAATGAAGAAGGGGATGCCTTGGGCATCCCCAAGCTTTGACACTTGTACTTCTTGGATATTTCTTTGGGTGACACGGCTGGCATCCCTAAGCTTGAGCTTTAGTCCATTCTTCATCTTATTACATCATTCTCTTCATACACCTGAAATTTTTCCTTCATACAAAACTTCACACAATCTTTATTAGCAACATTAGTGTACTCAAGATAATAACTCTTTGGGTTCAGTTTCAACACCAATAAAAATTCCATTAAAACACAAGCTACTGTAGTTTTTCCCTCAAAAATCTCAATTCCCCAAATAGAACTCAAAAAGGAATCAACAAGAAGCAAATGCAAATAATGGCAAAAATTTGTCAAAACATACCAGCAGGTAAAAACCAATTTTTTTAAGACCTTATGTTGCTCAAATCGAAAAGTGTTGAACTAATGAAAGTTAGATAACAACCTGGGGCAGAAGCACAAACATTCACGCCTCAAAACGACATACAGAGATTTTACACGAATTTTTATAACGAAGCACAGAAATCTGTTTCGGGACAGCAACTTTCCCAAGCATTACTTCTCTCTCATTAGAGGTTACTCTTGGCACAAAAAGCAAATAAAAAGGATAAGGAGCGGTTATTACAAAGGTAATAACTTCCAAGACTCATCTAAAACTTTTGGGTTATCTCCTAATAAGTACTTTTCTTTAACGCCTTTAAGTTAGGCATGATAGTTTAAGAAGATGCTCACATAAGAAATATGAATTGAGAGTAAAAGAGAGCATCAAGAAGCAAATATAAAACACAATTAAGTCTAACCCACTTCCTATGCATAGGAATCTTGTAAACAAACAAGTCATGAAAGCACAACGCAACAAGCATAGGAAAGCAAAACAAGTGCAACTTCAAAATTTTCAACATAAAGAGGGGAAACTTAATATTGTTGAGACACATAAAACCATGTTTACCTCTCTCATAATAACTTTCAGTAGCATCATGAATAAAATTAACAATATAACTATAACATAAAACATTCTTATCATGAGCCACATACATATAATAATTATTATTCTCCACATAAGCATAGTCATTCTTATTAATTGTTGTGGGAGTAAATTCAACAAAATAGCTATCATTATTATTCTCATCACCATAATCATCAAATATAGGAGGCATATTGTAGTCATAATTAATTTCCTCCTCAATAGTAGGTGGACTGAAAATATCATATTCATCATTATAATCATCATATATTGGAGGTATAGTATCATCAAAGCAAATTTTCTCCTCTAAAGATGGGGGACTAAAAAGATCATTTTCATAAAAATTAGCTTCCCCAAGCATAGACTTTTCCATAGCATTAGCAAAAATGGTGTCCAAAGAATTCATACTACCAACATTGATGTTAGCATGCAAATAAAGTTCCATAGGTTTTTTAATTTTCTCTTCAAACACTTCATGTCCTAACTCAAGATAAATACTCTAAAGCTCTCTAATTTTTTTTCTTTTCCATTAAGCCTAACTAGTGAAAACAAGAACAAAAAGACAAAAATGCAGAATCTAAAGGAAATAACTTCGAGCACTCACACCGAAGGATGTGAGTACCTTTTACCTTACCTCCCCGGCAACGACGCCAGAAAATAGCTTGATGTCTACGCACTTCTATTCTTGTAGACAGTTATTAGGTCTCCAAGTGCAGAGGTTTGTAGAACAGCAGCAAGTTTTCCCTTAAGTGGATCACCCAAGGTTTATCGAACTCAGGGAGGAAGTGGTCAAAGGTATCCCCTCTCAAGCAACCCTGCAATCAAGATACAAGAAGTCTCTTATGTCCCCAACACACCCAATACACTTGTCAGGTGTATAGGTGCACTAGTTCGGCAAAAAAAGTGAAATACAAGTGGTATGGATAATTATAAGTGGTAACGGTGCCAGAAAATAGCTTGATGGTGTGGAAGATACTAAAGGAAAATTGAAATAAATATGGAAGCAAGCAAACATGTAACAGATCTAGTTGCAAACGGTGTTTCAATACTTAGAAACAAGGCCTAGGGATCATACTTTCACTAGTGAACACTCTCATATAAATATCTTCTCTTTATGATACTACTCTTAACTACTCCCCGGTTGGACACTCTAATCAATGGTAGGGCTATAACAACACACCTTAAAGTTCGCTTTTCCCATCTAGTCCACACTGTCACCTTGAGCACTAGATGGTTCCAACAAACACCACAATTTCATAGACACATCCAACTCCAAATATAACTCATAACAAGTATTTATAATCTCTAGCCTAAGTGCCACCATGGTGTACACGCTGTCACTTCCACACACATGGGGAGAGCAGAGATCTATTAAAGCACTTGAGTAGCAAAGTAGCTCTACTTGATTACAAAGCTCATGATCACAATATGATCATGCATAGAGAGAGATGAACACATAGCTACCGGTAGAACCCTTAGCCTCGAGGAAGAACTACTCCCTCATCATCATGAGAATCAGCAACGACGATGGAGATGGTGGTGGAGATCGATGGAGATGGCTCCGGGGGCACTTCCCTATCCCGGCAGGGTGCCGGAATAGAGACTTTCTGTTCCCCGAATCTCCCCTTCGGTGGCGGCGGCGCTGCGGAACATTTCGTGGCTGGAGGCTGTTCGACCTAGGATTTTTGCATCGGGAGGCATCTTATAGGCGAAGAGGCAAAGTTAGTGGGCGGCCAAGGGGCCCATACCATGCCCTGGCGTGGCCTAGGGTTGCCCGTGCCAATGGGGGGTGGCCACCCTGTGGCCCCTCTCCGTCTCGTCTTCTGGCTCCATGAGTCTCCGCTAAAATATCGACTTTGGCTTTTGTCCGGTCCAATTCCGAGAATATTCATTTTCTGACTTTTCTGGAACCAAAAACAGCAGAAAATAGGCAACTGGCACTGTGACATCTTGTTAATAGGTTAGTCCTAGAAAACATATAAAAAATACCTCAAAGCGTTGACAAATCAAAGCAAAGTAGATATTAAACAAGCATGGAACATCAAAAATTATAGATACTTTTGCAACGTATCAAGCACCTCCGATAGACTGGGCCGACAGAGCGGGTCTTGAGATTGACGAAGTCACCACGGGCACCTCGCTGTCGACGGGAACGTCGCCTGCCACTAACAGAATATTCTGTCTTTTATGCAACACAAGGTGTCAAACCTGGGATTTAAACTCTGGTGGGCTGAGGGTACAACACTCTCCCTAGTCACCCAACCACAGGTTGGCTTGCAACATTTGTTTGATATTTTTATTTCCGTGTAGGCCTGAATATCATGAATTTTGCAATAAGATTTTACACTCTTGTAGGTACATGATTGTCTACTCCCTCCATTCTAAAATAAGTGTCACATTTATAGTACTCCCTTCGTCCAAAAATAAGTGACTTGGATTAGATACATGTGAATCTAGACAAATCCTAATCACTTATTTATGGACGGAGGAAATACATGTTTGTACGTAGTAAAATTGTGATACTTATTTTGTAAAGGAGAAAGTAAAATTTTCAGATATTTTAAAACTTTCAATATAAATTTTGAATTTTTTGAACTGATGGGCTCCCCGAAAGTTGGTAGCCATTTGTCCACACTCTCTAATTTTGTAACGCATGAAGTAGAAAGGATCCGACAACCGAGAGCCTCTTTGAGATCATCTCCATCAGGTCATGTCCCATACCGACAATGGACTACTCTTGACTACACACAAAAAAAAAGATAAAATTGTGTGAATCTCAGTATAGTGTATACTAGTGAACATTGCATATTTTTAGAACTCCAAATTTATGAGATTTTTTCACTTGTGTGTAGCGCTGAGACTAATCCCAACGAAGATAGCATAGGTGGTATCATGCATCACATGCATGCAAGCTACTTATGTGTCATTGTATTTAATGATGAAAGAGATTATATCTGTATCATAGATAGATACGTATCATAACACATAAAACTATCCTAAATAAATCTTGTACATAATTTTACATTGAAATTCTACAAAACAATAAATATACTAAGACTATGATAGTACTATAAGATAATATGCATTTTAGAGGTGATATCATATACTAGTATTATATGCATGATACTACTATATGATACTTCCCATTATGTCTAGTCTGAATACAAAAACTTTGCACTATCATAGTCTATCATTAATTACATCCTAATTCTTTCAGATTTTTTTTAAACCTTGGGGTACTCCCTCCGATCCTAATTAATATTCTTAGATTTTTCTAGATTCGAATATATCTAGAAATATTTTATTGTTATTAGATACTACATCCGTTTCTACAATGTAAGACTTTTTATCAAACTGTTTTAACTTCTAAAAAGGCTTATACTGTAGAATAGATGGAGTACATGCAAATCTAGAAAGTTCTGACAACATTAAATGGGATCACGGGTGTATAATTTTTGAAAATTTAACTCATAGGTTGCCTCAGCCATTTTTCCCCACTATCTAAGAATTTAATTATTTTACAACTTATGAAGTACTCCCTCCGTCCATAAATAACTGATTTGACTTTGCGTAGATTTGACTGTATCTAGACACTAAAATATATGTGTATACATACGAATCTATACAAAACCAATTAACTTATTTGTGAACGGAGAGAGTAGAAAGGATCCGACGACCGAGAGTCTCCCGGAGATCATCTCCATCAGGCAGGTCCTGCCTCACAGCGACGGCCGACGACCGACGACTCTCTTGACTAGGCGAGCTCTTAACTTTTCTCAAATATACAAGGCCCACCTCCACTCGGCACTCCACCTCAGCTCATTAGTTACCAGAACTTCCGACGACAATAATATCGAGCACCTATCCCTTCAAGGCTCTGCTCATCGGCGTCCTCCAAGTCCTACTGGTCGGCGAATCGAGTTCCCAGCCCACCTCCCGCGACCGAGCCACCCTCCTAGCTATCAAGAATGCCTGGGGAAACCCCAAGCAGCTTGCGTCGTGGGACCCCGCCGTCAACGCCGACCACTGCAACTGGACCGGAGTCGCCTGCGAGGGCGCCGGCGGCGGACGCGTGGTGACGGGGATATCCTTGCCGAGTCTTAACATTACCGGCAAGGTGCCAGGGTCCGTGTGCGACCTCACGAACCTGACCCGCCTCGACCTCTCCTACAACAATCTCACCGGCGGCTTCCCCGGCGCGGCGCTCTACCCCTGCTCTCAGCTCCGGTTCCTTGATCTCTCCAACAACTTCTTCGACCAGGCCCTTCCGGATGACATCAGCCGGCTGTCGCCAGCTATGGAGCACCTCAACCTGTCGGCCAACTACTTCCGCGGCGCCATCCCGGCCGCGGTGGCCGGGTTGCCGGCGCTGAAGTCGCTGGTACTTGACAGCAACAAATTCACCGGAGCGTACCCAGCGGCCGAGATAAGCAAGCTCGCCGGGCTCGAGCAGCTGACACTTGCGTACAACGCGTTCACGCCGGCGCCGGCGCCGCTGGAGTTCGCCAAGCTGACCAACCTGAGCTACCTCTGGATGTCCAGCATGAACATGACCGGCGAGATCCCGACGGCCTACTCGAATCTAGCGAACCTCACGCTGCTCGTCCTCTCGGATAACAATCTCAGCGGTGAGATCCCGGCGTGGGTCTGGCAGCACCAGAGGCTCGAGTTCCTGTACCTGTTCAACAATAGCCTCACCGGCGAACTGCCGCGCAAAGTCACGGCGGTGAATTTGAGGGAGCTTGATGTGTCGTCGAACAATCTCACCGGAGAAATACCGGAAGACTTTGGTGGCCTCGGGAACCTGAGCTTGTTGTTCATGTACGAAAACCAGTTCACCGGCACCATTCCGGCAAGCATTACGATGCTCCCCAATCTCAGAGAGATCTGGCTATTTCGAAACAAGCTCTCCGGGGAGCTCCCGTCGAAGATATGGTCAATTCCGAAGTTGACCACCCTGAACATACAGAACAACAATTCCACCGGGTCTCTACCGGCCAAGATTACTGAGAACATCCAGCGGATTGTGATAGGGAACAACAGGTTCTCTGGCTCCTTCCCAACATCGGCAATCGGGCTGCAAGTGTTCAACGCGGAGAACAACCTGCTCTCCGGCAAGCTACCGCCCGACATGAGCAGGTTTCCCAACCTTCAACGTTTGCTGATGTCCGGCAACCAACTAACTGGTTCCATACCATGATACCGACAGTAGTCAATTTGTTACAGACGCTCAATTCTTCATCTTGGGAGACAACAGGTTGTCCGGCACAATTCCTACTTAGAACACGGGGTTGCTTCCATCGCTCACTACTTGATTTATTGGACACGGCTAGACAGCCTCCGAGGCTGGTTAGTCCAAGAGAGCCCTCACCCTAAAAATAGGACACGTCTGCGGGCCTGCACTCGCTCGTTCGTAGTCTCTGTCGCACCTCTAAAATAGGCAAGTTCATGTAATCCTGTCTAACACGGAACAAAAAAAAAAGAACCTGATGCAACGAGCGCACCCTTCACCTACCTCTGCACGCCATCCTCGATGGTGTCTGATAAGACAACTTGGGCTCGATTGAGCAATGTTGGTGTTCGCGGAGCCCACTTCGGTGTCCGATGAGGCAACTACGATACACGACAGAGTAACTTTTTGTGCCTGATGAGATAACTTCCGTGTCTCATAAACTAACTTTGGTGCTCAATAAAGTAATTTATACGCGAGACAATGCAACTTTGATGCCCGTCGAACTAACTTTGGTGCCTGACGAGATAACTTCGGTTTCGACGATACAACTTCGGTACCTGACGAGGTAACTTTGTTACCTGACAAACCAGTTTTGGCGCCTGACAAAACTTCGGTGCGCGACGAGACAACTTGTGCCCGACGAGGAAACTTTGGTGCTCGACAAGACAATTTAGGTTCTACGAGGCAATTTCAGTACCCAACAAACCAAGTTGGGTGTTCGATGAGGCAACATTGGTGCACGATGAGACAACTTTGATGCTTGACGAGTCAACTTTGGTGTCCGAAAGAGCAATTTAGGTCCCGACGAGCCAACTTAGATGCCCGACAATGCAACTAGAGCCCGACTAAGCGCAATGTTGATGCTCGACAAGACAACTTTTATGCTCGACGAGGCAACTTTGGTGCCCGACAAACCAAGTTCGGTGCCCTATGAGGAAACTTTGGTGCTCGACGAGATCTTCGGTGCCCGACAGAGCAACTTAGGTTCCCGACGAGCCAACTTAGGTGCCCGACGATGCAACTAGTGCGCGACTGAGAGCAATGTTGATGCTCGACAAGACAACTTTGATGCCTGATGAGGCAACTTTTATGCCCAACAAGGCAACTTTAATGCTCGACAGCGCATCTTTGTTTTCGACGAGGCAACTTCGTTTCTGATGATACAACTTCGGTACCTGACGAGGCAACTTCGGTGCCCAACAAACCAACTTCGGTGCCCGTGAGCAACTTCGGTGTTTGATGAGTCAACTTCGGTGCTCAACGAGGTAATTTCGGTTCTACGAAGAATTTATTAAAATACAACTTAGCTCATGTGGAACCAATAATAACGCCGGCAAATTACAACTTAGTATCTTGGAGAAAGCAACTTCATACAAATAGTTGCTTACACTACTCTTTTGTATTTTGGAATTAATTTAATTTTTGAAATACTCACTTAGCAACGAATAGCCAGCAACAGATGCAGTACTTGATCCAGTCGACCCGACGGCCATAAAACGGAGTCTGGAGCAAACGAGCATCAAATCACTTTTAGAAATTGGGTAATATCGTTGATAACTTTTTTGTTGAGGTACACAACTTAGTAGCAATGAAAAATACAACTTCATACAAAACAGTATTTAATCTTATAGAAGTATTAGGAAGCTCATGACAAATATTACACAACTTCACAATAGTGATGCTAGACGACTTAGAACTATTGGTAGGCAACTTAGGCACACCGATAAACAAATTCATGGTAATGACCCTAACTTTCATTTTGTGCAAGTTATAGTTGCTTCAACTTCTTGAAATAAGTTGTAGCTACTCTGGTGTAGATATATCTAACTTCACAGATGAGATAAGGTATGCAACGTAATAGTAGGGGTATACAACTTAGCAGTAATGGATATGCAACTTAGCACATATGTGAAGCTACAATATACCGTCAACAATACTTAGAGAATGTGTGAGAGAGAAAATTATTGAAAATACAACTTAGCTCGTATGTGGAACCAACGATACCACCAACAAAAATACAACTTGTCACATGTGTGAAGAAACAACTTGATGTCTTCTTGGCAGCCGCCGCCACAAGTACAACTCCACCTCATCAACATGGATGTTGCCGGTGCCACGAGCACGACACGAGACGCAACGCGAGATGCAAGAAGCCGAAGAATATGTCGCTTTAAGACCGGCAATGCTAAGATGGAGGAGGGCCGAAGAAACAATTTACTTAACCATAGTGAGTATGCAATGGTGTTTGTTCTATATACAACTATGTTGGATAATAGTGCAACTTAACCCTAGTTAGTATACAACTTAGCAATAGTGGGTATCCAACTTAGCACTAGTTGAAATACATCTTAACATTAGTTGAAATATAACTTAGCACTAGTGGGTATACACCTTAACAATAATGTGTATGCAACTTAACATTAGTAGGTATACAACTTTGCACCGCTGGTATACAACTTAGCACTAAAAACGACAACGACGCCTCAATCAACCTAGACGTGGCCAGTGCCGCCAGCCACGACACATGGCACAACATGATATGGAAAGAAATCGACGGGGATGTCGCTTTGAGCTTGGCGGTGCCGGTCCTCAACGGAGCTAGGAAGAAGGGAAATGGTGGGATGATGGGCGGATGGTCCAGGTCGACATGGGTTGATGGCAATGCTGTTTTTGTCGAGATGTTGTGTGATGGCAATGGTGTTTTAGTTGCAACCATACACCCACCGAGTTGCATTTGGTGTAGGTTGTATTTGTTGCTACTCCTTGAAATAAGTTGTTGTCACTCTATTGTCGAGCAAATCAATTTCACCGATGAGGTATGCAACTTAGTATTACTAGGTATACAACTTAGCAATAGTGGATATGCAACTTAGCACACATGTAAAACAACAGTTTAATGTATACACACGACTTAGCAAATACGACGAGTGAATAATTTATTATGTACAAAGATACAACTTAGTTCATTTGTGAAACCAATAATACCACTCGCAAAAAGCAACTTAGTACAACTGTGAAAAAATTTGTTATCTTCGTGGCAGTGCCGCTGCGAGGTATAACTCCACCTCGATCAACGTGTATGTGACCGGTGTTATGAGCCACAATAAGAGCCACAACACGACCTACAAGTACAAGAATCTAGAGAGGTATCACTTTGAGACGGGCGATGACATGCTCCCCGCTCAACTGCGGCTTAGACGAGCTAATATTCTCGCGAGATTAGTCATACATATCGTTTGACTAGGTCTTCAAAATTTCTAAACCCAATTTTTTCTAGACCAAAATTTATCTACTACTTCCTTCGATCCAAATTAAAGATCTTGAATTTTATCTAATATTAAAATATGACTAGATATATCTGAATAATCTGAAGCCATTAATTTGGATCTTAGGAAGTACCAAATTTGATGTTCTACGCTAATTTCGCGTAGGCAGCAAAGCATGTCACACACGCACATAGGCAGCAAAGCATGTCACACACGTTGTAGAGTTACTGTGATTTGGTGATGAATTTAAACGCGGGGAACTTGAAGCAAAACATGCAAAAGGGATAAGGCTCTCTTTCATCTCTCCGTTCATTTTTACATGGAGAGTTTCCCCCAACAGGAGCAACGAGGCAGCGCGCTGGCCGTCGGAGCCTCCATGGCCAGCTCAATCGTCTGTGCCGCTGCGAGGAGCTGAGCTGGGTGCAGACGCCGACGCTCCTGTATCACGAGCTCCACTTCTAAAAGCGACGTGAGGGGCCGATCTCGCCGCGGAGGAGGCGTGCGCGCCGTGGAGTAGGGACTAAAGCAGTGCGCGCCACCGGTGAGCTGGGCTTCATCTGGACGGAGCATGCCGGCGCCGGGACGCGGCGGGGCGAGCACGCCGGTGAGCTGGACTGTGGCAGGGCAAGCTCGCCGAGGAGTAGGACGAATGGGATTTGGATTGTGAGGATACAGGGAGCACGGGAGGCAGAAGACACGTGCTAGGTGGACCCAGGTGTTAGTCTGTCGGAACAATGTGTGCACAGAGGCGTGATCGACACCATCCGACGGCCACAAAACGGAGACTCGGAGAGACTAACAAGCCTTCGATCACTTTTTAGCAGTTAGGTGATTTATTAGTAAGCAATGAAATCACCGATAATAGTTGTTAGGAATAAGCACCTTGTGCACCGGTCCTATATTGTGCACGATAGGTTTTGAGGTTTTTGAGTACAGGTAAAAGAGTTGTTAGCGTAAAACTACCACTTTGGGAGTAAAATTCTGCAAATCTACCGTTTTATGATTTCGCTGCAAAATCTACTAGATTTAGAGTCGGTTCTCTCAAATAGCACTAAACTCGGCTTGACCGCGAATTGACACGGATCCTGATATGGTTGGCCCACCTACAGCACTGACGTGGCGACTCTAGAAGGTGGCCGGCACGGTCGTTAACAGCCGTTAATGGCAGGTGCGGGACCCACCACTTGACGCAGCTGTCCTAATGAGTAGAGGGGTTAGGTTTCAGTTAGGCACGTGCGTGTCCGACCCTCACCCCTCCATGTCCCAACATGCGGCGACTCCCGGCAACGACGGTGGAAGTGTCGATTCCTCTACGGGCGGCGCGGGCTCGATTGATTCACGGCTGCCGGCGGTGCTGACCCCAGAGGCGAGGTTGGTGGCTGCACTAGCGCGGGTGGTGATCTCCTCCCGTCGAAGAGCATCCATCGATGGGCTTCCCCACTCTGTGGTGTCGAGTAAGTACTTTTCCCCCTTTTTCTCTCCCCCTAAATAGGTGCTTATTTTTTCCCTTTTTCCCCTGTGTCTAGTTATGATGTAGGTGGTGATGAATATGAAATGAAATGTGTTAATGCCCATGATCTAAACAAATTGTCCATAGTACTGAATGTGTTGATACGGCTATCGGTCATTTTATTTTGTACAATTGATATGGTTGTCAGACACATTATCCATAGTACTTAACTAGGTCATGATGGCGCGCGTTGCTGCGCCATCTTTTTTGTTAATTAAGAGGTAGCAATTTCCATAAATGTGTAGATGAGGAAAAATTTAAAATTGAACTGGCACGGATTGATGTATAAATTCATCGGTAGTCAGAAAGGTCAATTTTTATACAAGTAAAAACCCTTTATACAAGTAAAGGGATTCGAGCCCTTCACACCGTGGTTCATAGCCACGTGCTCTAATCCTCTGAGCTATTTTTACGGAAGTAAGGTTTACTGATATGCTCATGTAATTATTATTAGTTACAGTTTCAAGTGATCGGGAAAAATTACATTTTCTCTTGAGATGCTAGCACCTTCTACACTTGTACTCAATCCTCAGCATCAATCAACAAACCGTACAAAAGAGGACTTCCTTTTCTGCAAGGAGACACACATTTTGTGGGTGAGTCAGTGCAAGCCTGTAATAACTCCTGAATGGGAACATTTATTTATTTTATTAAAAGATAACAGAAATAAGAAAAGCAAGTTCTCTCATATGAAGTGGATTAAGTTAAGCCCTACCCGGCTGAAGCGCATGACCTCTCGTGCCTATGGAAGGCAAACGACGGTCACTACAATAGAAAAATCAGGGCATTGCCATTATATTCATCACAATGCGGTATATATTCTGAAGGATGCTACAAATGAGAAGACATTAGTTTTTACCTGCCCCGCCAGCCACATCAAAGATGATTCTTCCAAGGAAATAGATTCAATTTTTAAATGAAGTTTTCAAAAAAATTGGGCAATCAGGTGGGAACATGAGGAACTTATCCATTTTTTGTACCTGAGAGATACCTAAAATAAGCATGAAGTCACTGGTGTTATTTTAAGCACCCTAGTTTTTCCCTTACAAATGCTCTTCCTACTCTTGTTCTGTCTTCAACAAGTCTTGTTGGAAAGTGTGATTACTTCGACATAGGACACCTATGAGAATTGTGTACCAAAACATATTATATATGCAATAGACAACACAAAGATTATATATGGTGCAGGTATACCTGAAATATTGTGAGGATCTTTCATTGCCCAAACCTGTACATGTCCTCACAATTCAAAGTAATAAATGCATGTCATTTTGTCTAAAGTTTCCAACTTGAGTTGAGAAAAAAGGAAATATTGAGACTGACTCACCAACTGAAATAAGTAAAGAACAACCATACCTCTGTTTGGCCCATCCTAGGAAGCTGTGATCTGAACTTCTTGACAGTTGCAGCAAGATCTGTAGCAGTTTGGTCACCAAGTAATACCCTCTCTCTTGTATTATGGATGGTGATGTAAGCACCAATTCTCCCAATGCGTGGACTGCAGAAACCAGAACAGGAATGCAATATTATCTCAGTGTGGGTAAGAGTGAAAAAAGAATCATGGGACTAAGAATGAACCTGCAATGTGCAACTATTGGATGCTCTTTCAGAATGCAATATAATGTTTTTAGAATGTCACGTACAATATAGTTGTCATTTGGCACGTCCTGGTCCGGCCATATAGAATGCTGGATGTGGAGAACATTATGCACTTTATCTTACTGCAAAATAAAGAATTATAAGTTGCAAGATATTTTTATACGTCATTATGTTTAGGAAATCGATCATGGATGGAGAGATACAGATTAGGGGATAATGTGAGATGCATAAAAATAATTCATGGAAGAAAAATAAGTATATTTTGCAAAATACAGAATGTGTAGGATTTATAGCAATTTGATAAACATTCACCAATGGTGCAAGCTAGCAAATACTAAAAATGCTACATCAAGTAGTGGTAAAAAGAGGAATACATTCATCACAATGCGATCAGGACACTTTGGTACAGACTTTGATAGATCAATGACTTAAAAAGATGAACTGAAATCTGCACTACCACTAAAGTAATTATCTCATCCACAAAGAGACATCCAGGATCTTTTGATTGTAAATGAACAAAAGTCTGATCATAAAGAAAGGAATCAAACTGATCAAACCAAAAAGGCCAGTCTATATATAGCAGCTTGAAACAAGCATATAGAGTTTTAAATAGCAAAATAAAAATACAAGGCATGTATTACAGATGCATTGCAAGTCGCTATTTAGAGGTGAAAGGAAAGATAATCCATGGAATTTCTAGAAGAAACTGAAAGCAACAGGCATAATCGAGAACTTAGAAAGATAGAATTAGGCCATGTGACAACACGATGGTGTCTCTCTACTTGTCAACCAGATTAGGGATCTTTATATTGTTTGTTGAACAGCCTATCAGCATCCAAAGAGTATAAGATAGCATCTGTAGAGACATCCGTAAGTCATCAGCTATAAAGAACAAGCATTGAATCTAACTGATCAAAGATGGATTGAACATATCAAGAACAACTAAGTTTTAGGCCGGACTGGAAAGACCTCACCATGAAGCTTCAATAACACATAGATCAACACAGGGTTCGAGGAGATGTAGTGTGGAGGGTCGTTGTTGTCGTTTCCTCCTTCGCCATCGCCTCCGAGCTGAATGACCCCTTACCGGCGACGGTGGTACCATGTGCTCCCGAAATCGCTCGAGGTAGGTTAGCATCGAGGGAGTGTGTCCCCCTCGCCTTTGAAGGCAGCACGCCCGATGGACGTCGCCGGTGCTTGTAGCGCCGCCTCGGGCAAGCCGGCGCGCCACCGCTCGAGGGCATGGTTCTGAGGAGGGCGATACTCGTCCAGGTCGAGGTCTAGGGATTGGAGTCACCGCTCAAGGACCTTTCTGGTGGGCGGGGGTTGGTGATGGCAGTAGGGTGGCGGTGCATCATGATTCGCGCAGGCGGCGACGCAATATGATTCACACAGGCTGCGGCGACAGTGACGGGAGGGCGGTGGCGCACTGGGGTTCGCCCAGGTTGGTGAAGAAAATATGCCCTAGAGGCAATCATAGAGATGATTGTATTTCATGTGTATCCATGAGTTATTATAATGTTCCTTGAATATCCATTTACCAGGCAACTTGTATTGATTGGCAATTATGTGAATTATTTGTGAAACTCTTTACTTGTATGGTTATCTAATAATTGTCCCTAGTCGAAGTTCATGTGAGGACACACGTGAATATTAGACTAGCACATCGATTGGTTGATGACTATGTTTCGCAAGTCATAGACATAGAGATGTCAAACCAATGATGTGGACACATGTTATGAACATGGGGTTAGACTGACCCAACTTGAGACTAGCAATAATACTTGAAGCTCTCTCTACACATCGTGTATGTTTTATCCTTAGACCTGAGATTGTCACATGTACTTGAGATGTGGATCGACCTACTTTGGGGCTATCAAAACACTACTCCGTAGCTGGGTAGTTATAAAGATAGCTTTCGGGTTTATCCTGATACATGCTGCAAGGCATCGGTCAATCAAGATGGGATTTGCCCCTCTCTACTTGAGAGAGATATCTCTGGGCCCCTCGAGTGATCGGATCCAGAAATGCATGGCCGTGCTACATATGGTTAAGAGTTAACCTAGTAAAGGGATTCTAAATCACACTATCGAGAAAGAGAGGTCAGCTTGGAGCTAGACCAAATATCATGAGGCAAAGGGAAAGACATGTACTCAACCTTGTGATGGTTCGTCCGAATGATCTTTATATGCGTTTAGGAGTTGGCACGTCTTGCTAGAGGCTGCTACCAACTATTGACGGAGTAAGTGTACTCGTGTCATGTCTATACGTGTATGAACCTATAGGGTCACACACTTTAGGGGCTGGAAGCCTAATGAGGATTGGATCCGAATTAGACCAGGCTTAGGCTGCTAATGGACTACTAATGTAGAAGCCCAGTGAGGCGAGCTGAATAGGGTTGAGCATTCCACCCAGCCGCCACTCCTCTTCTGCCTGTATTGCACGTGCAGACCTAGTAGTCTAGCGTGTGAGGGCTTCCACTCCGGACGTGTGGATACCTCGGAGGTGCTGCAGCTGTAGCACTTGGACGAGCCACGCAAAGGGGAGCTGCTCGAGGGACGAGGACGAGGAGGAGACGTAGAACATCTACACTGCCCCGACATGCTTCATCGAGTTTCGCAACTGCGCGTCTAGTGGTAATCTCGTGATCTATGACCACAGTATTCTTGGTTGGCGCGGTAGAAAATTTTGATTTTACGCTAGTGTAGCCTACCCGTTCCCCTACAGTTAGTACATCAGGAGGAGAGGTTTTTTCTTGCGCTTCTAACCGAAATGCTAGATCCTCAAGTGCGCCTTGGTGGGGTTTCGGGCTCAATTCACCACGTTGGGCCAATTTGACGACCAGAGTGGCGTCCGCTAGGGATAGTCGTCCCAGTGCGGGAAGTGATGCATATCCGACGGCAAGAACCGTTCGGATGGTGCGATCGGACGGCTAAAATCCTTGAATTCGTGAGAGAGCTCCATGTGGGTCGATGCCGATTTTTTGGTGCACACGTGGCTCGATCGGAACCCTCTGTCGGTGATCGAATGAGAGGCCTCCAATTCGAGGCTAGAGTAGCGGCCCAAGGGATATCTAGCCCAGGAGCAGCCCACACGTGAGCAAAGGGCACATCAAACGATTGTGAATTCCTTGGACATGCGATCGGACGGCCAGTTTTGTTGAGGTCGTGAGAGAGCTCCCTCCTGTTCCAATTTTAATATCCCTAATTAGGTAGTGAATATGTTTTATTTGTTATCTTTTGTAGCCTAGATGATGACATTTGGGAGATCAGGTTTCATTTTGATCTGCTAGCTCTAATAGAGTGTCATGGTTATGGAAATAGGGACAATATGTATTTTGTGAGGGAAAAGAGGAAAGGACAGGAGGGGATGGTGGTAATTGAAAGCATGGCCAATGTAAGGGCAATGCTTGCCATTTATGAAGATGAGAATGTCTTAAATATCAATGTGCTCAGGAAAAATACAGAATGGCCAGCTAACCTGAACATTGAAGAAGAAGAAGAACCAGAAATAATCACAGAACTAGTGAAGCTATCAGTTGACTCAGATGGTGTGAGCTACAACTACATACCAAATGATCATGAAGAAATCATTCCAGTGGTAATTGGTTTTTCTGATGTGATGTACATTGGTAGTCAAAAAAAGCTATAATTTTCAGAAGGTAAAACAAAGTGTTGTTGTAGAAGTAATCTCTAAGGATGATTTAGAGAATGGTGACTCAGATAATGAGGACTGGATGTATCCTTATCAGTATAGCCATGAAGAGCATAGCAAAATGGTGGCTGCTAAGTTAGAACTAATGAAGAAATTAAAGAGATAAAAGAGGGAGTAAGAAATAGACCCTGAGGCTGTTGTAATAATGGATAAGATGAATCAAATGAAGAAGCATGGAGAGGACCCTTATATGCATTTTGAAGGGGATACAGATGTGGAGGAGGTTTTTGATGATGGAGAAATTGAAATTGATCTTGAGGAGAATGTTGAGGTTGACTACTTTTCCAAGAAGAAGTTATTGAGGCCAGGCCCAACTAGCAGATGTCATCATGAGGCAGAGAAAGCACTATTTCCTACTACCATTACTTCCAGTGATGAGGACCTCAGTCTAAAAGATATAGGGGAAAGTGATGATGATGGGGCAGTCCCCAAGTTCACACTTGCTAGTGGCAGGAAGAGAAAGTTGAAGAAGATGAAAACTAGGATGTGGTATGATCCTAGCAGAGTAAACTCTCACTTGCAATTATGCATCAAGCTATGCTTCAAATATGTATACCAAATTAGAATAGATCTTAGAAATTACCACATAGCTCAGATCAAGAACTTCCACTATCACAAGAACACTCCTGGTAGGATTATTGTGTGGTGCACTAAAGAAGAAGGCAAGAAACAGGGGCGTGGTTTCTACCTGACAGCCTCCAAGATTGCAAATGAGTAGAATTTTTTGCATTAGTAAATTCAAGTGTGAGCACACTTGCATAGCTCATGGTGAGAACACAAATGTGAGTACTGATTGGCTAGCTGCTCAGTCTAAGCAGGCAATAAGGACATACCCTAATACTTGTGTTGACACTTTGATAGACAATGCTAAGTTGAAGTATGGAGTTGAAGTGCCAAGGATCAAAGCCTACAGAGCAAGAATGAAGGCATATGTTGTCATTGGAGATCAGAAGTCACAATGCACTAGGCTGAGGGATTATTATTATTATTTGACATGTCTGAGGGATTATTTGAAAGCTATATTAGTGACCAACCTAGACATCAGGTGTATAGTGACAACCAAGGAGCCGGTGGAACATCCTAGCCCAAACCCAAGGTTCCATGGGTTATTCATATGCTTCAATGCTTCACTCTAAGGTTTTCTCAATGGATGCAGGCCACTCATAGGTAATACTTACTAGTTACATATTCCAGTGCTATTTATTAGTCTTATTTATGGATTTCATGTGTTAACTATTAAAAATTGTTGGAGTAGATGGGTGTTTCATCAAATTGACAACTATGCAACCAATTCTAGATGAAACTGGGAGAGATGGGAACAACAACATATTTCCCATTGCTTTTGGTGTAGTTGACAAGGAAGATAATGCTAGATGGCTTTAGTTCCTAACTCAACTTAGGTATTGCATTGGAGAATCTGAAAAATTTGGTAACTACACCATTATCTCTGATAGGAAGAAGGTTATGTTGGGTTCACATCATAGAAAACAAAGAAATTCCTATGATATGAACAACTAAGTACCAAGATCTATCTATCTAGATGCAAGCAATGGGTGGATATACATCCATACAGATCTTACCCTCGAACTGAAAAGCTTTTTAATAAAATCTGATTTCGTGGATGATGTAGTCGTACTCTTGCCGATCTTAAGATCAAGTTGTAGAGCATCGCAAACTAAGAGCAAATACGTGATCTCACACACGTCCAGCACCTCGACAACCTCTATGTCCTAACTCTAGCAAAGCAGCGAAAGCAGCAGATCCTTTCTAGATAAACACCGAGAACATGTACTTCGCTAATCCGAAGCCATGGGGAATTGCTAGAGGGGGAAGAGAACCTTCACGAGGAGGTGGTGCAAATGGAGGAGGGAGTGGCCTCCTTTTATAGGGGAGGGGATTCCCCAAGGGGCATGGCCGCTGGCCATGGAGGTACCCCCACATCTCCCTCCATAATGGTGAGTGGAGCTTTCACTAAACCTTCTCCCATTAACACAAACTCCACTCACCTTGTATTAATTTTCCACAAAAATTAATGCAAGCTCTCATTAAATAAAAACAATTTTTATTTATTAATTGTATTCATTAACGAACATTTGCATAAAACCCCTTGCATTACTTCGATATTACATTTTAAACTAATTTCAGCAAATTGACCCGAAACCATTTCGGAGCTTATCGAAATAATGCCAATGCTTTCAAATCCTTCTCTGGTATTATATCTGCTCCATTTGGTATTGGTATACCTTAAGTGTGTCACCCTATGGTTCACAAATAATAAATACATGATCGAGAACCCCCTCCGATCAATAATCAGCAGTGGGACCTAGAGATCCGTACTGACTCCCACATATTCAACGATGACTCTTGTGATCGTCAGAACCATTAACGCTGTAACTAAATCCCTTTGTCTCGTGATATATTACATGTCTGAGATTTGATCATCGATATCCCCATACCTAGTTTGATCTCTTTATCGACAAGTACTCTTTTCTGATTCCCGTGATATAACATTCTGTGTGATCCAATCACATGCTTGCAAGCTATGTCAATGTGATACCACCGAGAGGGCACCGAGTATATCTCTTTGTCATCAGGATGGAAAAATCCCACTCTTGATCCATGAGGCTCTACAAAACACTTTCAGAGTACCTGAACACACCTTTATAGTCACCATGTTATAGTGTGACATTTGATATTATCAAACCACTCTTCCATTGTTAGTGATTGACATGATCTCATAGTCTAAGGATTAGGGTTAGTTCCTATGCCATATTATAACAATTTAAACATAATGAATATGATCGTATTACTATACTTCGGGTGAATGTTCATCACATCATTCCACCAATGTTGTGACCTCGTTATTAACAACATACAATGTCCATGATCAGAAAACCTTGATCATCTTGTTAATCAACGAGCTAGTTTATATGAGAGGCATAACTAGGAACTCTTACTTGTTTATTAAACACACATGTATTAATGTTTCCAATTAACACAATTACAACATGAGAAATAAACATTTATCATAAACATGGAATAAGATAATGACCAGTTTATTATTGCCTCTCGGGCATATTCCCTTCAGGTTAGCATTATTCCTACTTGGATTTATTGTTGCTACTTAGTACTAGGAGAATCTTTTTGTATTTACTGTTGATACTTACTATTAATTTACTCCCAAATTCACAAGCCTTATTCCTCCATTTACTTGAGTAGAGACTATTAAAAGCAAGTTCACAAGTTTTTCAAAATTCTCCACAAAGATTCTGCCTCATGCATATTTATGACAACTTCCTGTGAGCGGATTTTAGGGGCCCAGAGCTAAAAAATATATGGATGCAGCTAGCTACTCTTACATAAAGAATGGTTTTTAGTTGGCAATGGAAGCTATGAAGAGAGACTATGTAGATCCATATGAGTGGCTAGCGAAAATTCTACCTAAGACATGGGCAAGACACCTGTTTGACACTAACTACAAGATAGACCTAGTTGTGAACAATATCATTGGAGTATTCAATAGGATGATCTTGAATGTGGGAAACAAGCCAATTAGGACAATGCTTGAAGGAGTAAGAAATAGACTCATGGTGAAGTATAGTGGTACTAGGGGAAAGCAACAGCAAGGTGGGAGATAACTCCTTTCTACACAGCGAAGCTGCAGAGGCTAAGAGGTGCTCCAGGGATTGCAATGCTCAAAATAGTGAGATTGGTCTATGGCAAGTAACTAGTTCTAGTGGCAGAGTTATTGCTTTCAATTTGACTCAAAAGACATGTGGATGTAGGAAATGGGATCTTACAGGGATTCCTTGCAATCATGCAGTTGCAGCTATCATGATAGTGCACCATTATCCAAAGGAATATGTACATGATTTCTTCAAGAAGCCCATGTACATGGAGGCATTCAGGAATACCATCTACCATGTTCCTAGACCTGGAGATTGGACTAGGACCAACACACAAGACATAGACCCACCTATATTCAGGGAGAAACCTAGAAGGAAGCAGACAAAGAGAAGGAATGGACAATTTGAGGTACCTATCCCTAGGGATACATCTAGGATAGGATCTATCACTTGGAGTAGCTGCAAGCTAGTAGGTCATAGGTATACTAGTTGTCAGGTTCCTTTGAGGCCAAGCCTGGAAATTAGAGAAGATGATCACCAGGTTAGTAGCTGTTAGTTAAACTTGATGTTGTTTTTACATGGAATTCATTTGTACATTTGGTCTAAAGTATTTTAAGTATTGTACATATGTTTCAGGCTAGTAGATAGGACTACGCTGAATCATCTGGTACTAACAATACTGCAATAGCTCTTGTTGGTGCTCCTAGGCTAACAAGAACTACTCCAGCACCTACTACTATAGGTACTCTATCTCCTAGTGCTCCAGCTCCAGCCCCTAGGGCAACTCCTACTACAAGTGCACCAGCAGAAATAATGCCACCTAGTGCTATAGCTACTCCAGCTCCTAGTGCACCAAGTCCCAGGCCTTTCTTAGCACCAAGGCCAAGGCCAGTTTCTGCTGCAACAAATGCTACCGGCACCAGAGTATCCACCAGGACTATCAAGCCTATCAACAAGATGAAAGGTTACCTTAGTGCTGGTAAGCATGGTACCTACAGGAAGAAGGGTGAGAAGCCTGTGAGTGATAGTTCAAATGATGCAGAGTATTTCATGTTTATTTTTGCAAAACATTGATTGTACGTGTATTCTTGCTGGACCTACCTATGTATGTTATTATATGTGTATTGGACCTATCTATTTGTGTTGTTGTACCATTATTGTTGTGTAACTTTCTAATACATATTCAGTTGCTATATGTGTGAGACTATGTTGAAAATGTGTATGTAAACCTCCTTATGCTGGCTTACATGGCTTATATCCCTTTAAATGGTATATATCATCTTAGGTTTATATCCTTTTAAAATGGTATATGACTATTGGTTTACATCCTTTCAAAATGGTATATGTCATCTTAGTTTGCATCCTTTCAAAATGGTATATGTCATCTTAGTTAACATCCTTTTAAAAAATCAAGGTTTAGTCTGTTCTAAAATGGTTGTTGGTTGTCAAGGCCACTCGAGGGGTCTCGACAACCCTAGAGGCTAGGTTTACCTTATTCTAAAATGGTTGTCGAGGCCCCTCGAAGGGCCTCGACAACCCTAGATGCTAGGTTTACTATATTCTAAAATGGTTGTCGAGGCCCCTCGGGGGGTCTCGACACCCCTATATGTTAGGTTTACTTTATTTCAAATCCAAGACACATGCAACTGAAATTTCTTAAGCATTTCAAATCAAAACATACAATAGGAATTTCTTAACCATTAAAAATCCAAGACACATGCAACATAAAAATGTTCAACCAAAGGACTCAAGGTACAATTACACAAATGGTTCAACAACAAACATTACAGTAATAAAATGGTTCAACAACTAAAGGTTCACTCATCAAACAACTAAAGGATCACTCATCACAAATAGCTTTGATTTTCTTCATCTTTCCTTTGTTCACATCACTTGCCTAGAACATTTCAGATATTATATACTCCAGTTTCCTCTTTTCTTCCTTCTAGGCAACTCTTTCTGCCCCCCACTTCTTCTTCTCTTCTAGCAGGGCATCTCTTTCAGCCTCTAACTTCTTTTGTTTAACCTTAAACACATCAGCCCGAGACTTTAGCACATTCTTCAGTTCTTCTTTTGCATTTTTCAGCACCTCAACTTCATGCTTCAAAGATTCTATGTGCTTCTGCTCCTGCAACTCATTATTCATCTTGGACAGGTTATCTCCTTGTACCTTCATATCAGTGGCATCCATCCACTTAGATGCTTCTTGTAGTAGACATGCAAGCTTCTTCTCCATTTTCTCTTTCTCATCAGTAAGATACTTCAACATCTTTGAGATCTTATATCTCTCAAAAATCCTAGCACTACTGCTTTCATCGTACACTGACCACAGCTTGCCTAGTGCATTATTGAGAGTGTCAGTCCATTCTTTATCTATCCAAGACTAGAACCCATGGTTCATTTCTTGCTGCAAATTAAGCATAACAATTGGGTATAAGCATAACCAACATATTCAGTACCTAATTCAACATGATACATGGGTATAAGCATAATAATTGGATTCAGTATGAGCTAAATAAACCGATCCAGTGATAACTGAGTTAAACTAAACTAATTCAATGGTATAAGCTATATGAACTAAATAAGATAGTTTAACAACAACTCACAGAACCTAACTAAACAGTTCTGCAGAACTGTATGAACAAAAATGGGTAGTAACAAATTCAGATAATCAAAAAGGAATCCAAAAACGCAGTAAGTATGAAGTAAAAAATCATTACTTACATTTTCAGTCTAACACATACAGAATCTCTTGTCAGTGTCTGTCCCTTCAAAGGCTACACATTTGCGCAGCTCGAGTTTGTGGAGGTCACAAAGCTTGTCGTAGCCCACGTCTATCCCACAAAATGTCGGGTCATCAATGATATTAGGAGAGTAGTCAAGGTCCATGCGGTCCTAATCGTACATGAATTCGACTTTAATCGGCCTAAATCGAGGACAAATCGATAAATCCCAAATTCAGATGTACCCTAATTTGAGAAATGGGGGAGGGACTCGAGCTTACCCCTAGGATGGAGTTGCTCGACTCAGAACCGTCGTGCCAGCTAGGCATGGCAATGGATGAGCTCGACGAGACGGCGGCGGAAATGGCGGGGGCAGTGCTCGGCGATGGTGCTCTTTCGCAGGAGCATGGCCGGGCAGGGAAGAACACATGAGTAGAGTCAATGGGAATGTGCCTTATCCGTCAAGTGGTGGGTCCTACACTTGCCATTAACGGCCGTGTCGACTGCCGTCTGGAGTCGCCACGTCAGCACTGTAGGTGGGCCAGCCATGTCAGGATTCATGTCAATTCACGGTCAAGCCGAGTTTAGTGCTATTTGAGAGAACCAACTCCAAATCTGGTAAATTTTTGCAGCGAATTCGTTATATTTCTAGAATTGTGCTCCCAAAGTGGTAGTTTTATGTTAACAACTCGAAATAAAACGACATGATGGATGGAAAAATAATTCTATAAAAACTTTGCTAGCCATACAAGAGAGTAATAGCATCACGTGTGTTCAAGATATACTTTCCGGGTATACCCACTGTGACTCGCTGACCAGGGTGGCCCACTTCGGGTTAGAGCTTTGCTTCATGGGCGGTCCAGTCAGGGAGAGAAGACGGAGGTCCATCCGGCTATGAGAAGGCCCAGAAGACTTACCGACTTAGGCCTGCTTAGTTACTTGTAGTCCAAGATGTACTCTATAACCGACTCTTAGTCGTAGGAGGATAGGTCTCTCCTGTAACCCTAAGCCGGATATCTATATGAGCGGTCCTAGGAATCAGCCTTTAAGGCACCCACAATCTACAACCTCTACTCGCATAGGCGAACCTCTCTTGTAATCTGTACTTACGACTCTGCTATATTACTGCATTACTAGCAGGAGTAGGATCCATCCAAAGCCGGCGCATTCGAACCTGGGTAAAGCTTGTGTGCTCGCCGTCCCGGAATACCGTTGCCTCACACCCCGTTTCTCCACACGCCTCGAGTACCCCCTCTCGGTGTACATGTCTTCAATCCGATGACAGTTGGCGCCCACCATGGGGCAGGTGAGTTTCGAATCTTCGTTCCGGGTGGAATCTACACGAATCGGAATCGGCAAGACAATCGTCGTTGGTCAGGTCCTCTACGCCAATGACGTCCCTCTCATCCTACTTGAAGAGACTTGGATTCGTCTAGGGAACTCGTGACCACCTACACCATCATGTCTTTCGGCGGGATCGACGATTCTCTCGGTTTCGCTGAACCCGCCCACCCTAGCAGTGATGATAGAGGCGGAAGAACTTTCCGGATCCACTTTGTCTACGGAAGCGATAGAGTTCCGGATCTCAGAAAACCCTAATCCCACCTAGCCCACACCTGAAGTGGAGATAGTGTATAAGATCGGATCTGAAGAAGATCTCCCCAAGGAGGCTAAACCTGAAGCGGATCTCCCTAAAGAGGTCGAATCTCAGGAGGCTCTCCCTAAAGAGGTTGATTCTCAGGAATCAAAGCAGCTATAGCTCTGGATCTGGTTCTATCGATGCCAGAGCGGCACAATCATTTTTTAGGCACACGTTGAGGCGTATGATGCTGCACAGAAACACCAGCATGGAAGAGATCCTTGAGACCGTCAAATGTTTTGAGTTGCAACTACCTCATGACACACACATCGCACTTTGTCGGCTAAGTTGGATCTGGATCTGGCTCTAATGATGCTAGAGACGACAACGACTCGATGTTGGAGGCAATTGGAACAAACGTCGACTTACCGGTATCTTCGGATGACTCCATGACATCGGCAGATTTCTAAAAGTGCTCCGAAGAATATGACAAGGAATTCAACTCCAAGACTATGGAAGAAGGAGAAGCTATGGATCAAAGCTCGCACAACAGCATGGAGGAGGGATCTGGAGAACTCTCCCGAACCACAGGATGGCATGGATCTCGCAGATAATCCCGATGTTCAGATGTCCGAGAGTACTAATAGAAGCCTAACCCTAGGACTCGGACCCAAATCCGTCTTTGCTACCGGCACAGCCAAGAGGGCAAAGAATAAGAATACTTCAACTAAGAACCTCCCAACTGATGAGGTTATAGATGAAGATTATGAAGAAGACTCAGATGGAGCCTTGATCCCAGATGAGCCTAAGGATACTCCGTTGGACGGACACGTGGTTACCCCTGGTGCCCGTAAACTCCTTGGAGAAGCAATTACTACGCCTATCCCGGCAGCTGCAGGACTTACACCTGCGGAGTTGGGAGATAGGTCCCAAGCCCTAGAAGCGCATTGGCAGGTACTCCTTGAGGAAACCACAAAAATCATTGAGGAGAAGAAGCGCATTGCAGCTGCAGGGCAGCCTAGCACCCGACAACATCAAAAGACCCGAAACGGTCCTGAATTAGCCAATAAAAATCCAAACATCCACAAAACCCTTTTCGAAGGAGATACAGCCGTAGGGAAGCCTTGGATCGATAGCAAGGGTAACCGGGTGTATAACACGCTGGTGGAAAATGTTGTTGCGGCTCGAGATCTCTTGGCAAATAATCCAAGTCTAGACTAGGTCCAGCTAAGTGTGAAGCTACTCACCAAGGGCCTGGAGGAGCAAAAAGTCGCCATATCCAATAGCAGGAAACTGGTCTCCAAGTCAGATCAATACCGCACGGATAGGGGTAGACACCAAGATACAAGGCCCCAACGTGAGCCGGAACAACGATACCGTTCTGACCCTCAGGAAGACAATTACTCAAGAATCAGATCTTCGGGACAGTGGCACAGACCCGCATGAAGCTGGAGTAATGTTGCCCCAGCAGCAGAGCGACACGCTATTGCGGCAATTGTCCAACCTCCCTGGTGACAGTCGAATAGTCGCAGGGAAGATGAAGAAGCTCAACTTCAGGAGTAGGACCGGCAAAGGATGCCCCTCCTAGACACACTAGCCGTCCGGCTGAGCCACGTCACAATGATGACAATGATGGATGAAGGAACGACGAACATCGCGCTAGAAAAAGGCAGCACGATGGCCATCACCATGAAACCCCAGCTGGCGGTAACAATCCACCACCACCTTCTCCGCCAAGCAGTCACCATAGCGGCTCACATGGGGGCTAGGGGGATGTCGTGGTGGAGGTGGTGGCAGAAGAAGAAGGAGTCCGGCTCATGGGCATCGTAGCCGTAGTGAACAACCAAGACAATGTGCCCTATCACCAAGTGACGCCAGGCACCGGATCAATTCAAAGATTGAGGTGCGACGCTACAAGTCGGACAACATCTACATGGGTCCAATATACTTTGGACCGTGCGTATGACAAACAAAGGATTTGCCATCTCAAGGCACATACAACCCTACGACGGCGTGGCTCGGCTAGACACCTGGCTACAGGACTTCTTCTAGGCATGTTGCATCACCAAAGAAGGAAACATCTTGGTTGAGACCCGGTATCTCCCGCTCATGCTGAGGAATACGGCTCGATCATGGCTTAATGAACTCCGGGAAAACACCATCCACAACTGGTATGATATGCAAAGTGCTTTCTTTCGGAATTTCAAGGGAACCTACAGGAGGCCCTGCACGGTCGGAGATCTGCAACGGTGCACTAGGAAACCCGGAGAAACTTGCTAGGACTACCTCGTATGATGGATCTACACGAAGAACTTCTGTGAGGGAGTAAATGACCAAACCGTGATTGAAGCATTCATCACGGGACTCCCAATTGGTTTACTGCACCATCCCTTAAAATGTGACAAAGTGACTGATTTGGGGGAGATGATAGAAATAGCAAGCAAATATGCTAACACCGATGATGATGTGGAAGGATTGCTCAATGTGCTAGCTGTACCACAGTCGGCAAAACAACCAAAGCAGCAAGCCGCAAAACGCAAAAACACCTCGGATGAGAAACGCAATCTAGAAACCGCAACAGTCAATGCAACTTTCGGATCTGGAGGACGAGGAGGCCACGGAGAAGGCCGGAGACGATTCAGTGGAACTTCTAGAGTCCAAGGTAGAGGAGACCAACAACCTGGTAAAACCTACTCTTGGGCCGACATTGCCAACAATCCATGTGTGCATCACCCGGACGGCAATGGGGGCTCGTCCCACACTAATGCTGAGTGTCGTTTCAAAGACGATATCAAGAAAGACGAATCTGCTGGCTACAGGGACAAGTGACGAAAAGGAAAGAAAAATTCCGACAAAGATAAAGAGACCAAGGAAGATTTTGACATGGAAGAGGCAGAAGCTTCAAATCCCAAGTCGTATGGAAAGAAGACCTTCCCAACAAAGAAAGACACTTATGTCTGCTTCCTCGAATCTCAACCAGCCAAGGTAAAAAAGGCAGTGATGCATGAGCTCAACGCAAATGTTCTGGCTATCCCCCAATTTTTGGATTGGTTCGAAGTTGCAATCACCTTCGATCGAAGCGATCATCCGCCTAAGCTACACATGCGAGGAAAGTACGCTCTGATCATCAATCCACTTATTGACAGCTATGGGTTCTCTAAGACCCTCATGGACGGTGGCAGCAGCATTAACATCATCTCCGTAAAAATGCTGCGTCGGATGAGGATATCGGAAACACAGCTGAATCACAGCTCTATGACTTTTCATGGAGTTGTTCCCACAAGACAAGCAAATTCTCTGGGAGAGATCACTTTGGATTTTACCTTCGGAACTCCAAAGAACTATCAGACAGAATCACTTTCTTTCCAAGTGGTCCCATTCAAGAGCACATACCACGCTATCTTTGGGTGTCTAGCTTACTGGGCTTTCATGGCTCTCCTTGTTATATTTACAACATGATGAAAATTCCAGTCCCAATGGCGTCATCACAATTCAGGGAGACCCAAAGAAGGCACGAGAATGTGGGGATGGAAATGTCGCCTTTGCTGAAGACGTACTGCATGCTGAGGAGTACCAGGAGATCAAGAAGAACACCCCATCCGAGATGCCCGTGACGAAGAAGGACGTGACAAAGCCGACTCTGGAGTTCAAGGCATCGTAAGAGACGAAGACAAGGCCGTTGAAGGATGATGACCCCTCCAAGGTGACCCGGATAGGCATTGGCTTAGGCCACGCATAGGAAAGCATGCTCGTCGACTTCCTCAGAGCCAATAAAGATATCTTCGCATGGCAGCCATCTGACATGACTGGAGTACCTAGGGAACTTGCCGAGCATAGTTGATACGTCGTAAACATATCTATAATTTTTGATGTTCCATGCTTGTTTAGTATCTACTTTCTTATGTTTTGTTCATACTTTGAGGTATTTTCATACATTTTCTAGAACTAACCTATTAACAAGATGCCATAGTGCCAGTTGCCTGTTTTCTGCTATTTTTGGTTTCAGAAAAGATGGAAAAGAAATATTCTCAAAATTGGACCGAACAAAAGCCAAAGTCAATATTTTACCAGAAGACTAGCCAGAAGATGAGACGGAGAGGGGGCCACGAGGTGGCCACACCACCTAGTGGTGCGGGCCAGCCTAGGCCGCACCAGGGGTGGTGTGGGCCCCTCGGGCACCCATCGACCTTGCCTTTTCACCTATAAAAGCCTCCTCGGACGAAAACCCTAGGGACAAGATCAGAATTCCATGAAGAATTCCGCAGCACCGCCGCCACCAAAGAGGAGATTCGGGAGATAGAAGTCTCTGTTCTGACACCCTGCCGGGACGGGGAAGTGCCCCCGGACCTATCTCCATCGACTCCACCGCTATCTCCATCGTCGTTGCTGACTCCCATGATAAGGAGGGAGTATTTCTCTCTCGAGGATAAGGTCTCTACCGGTAGCTATGTGTTCATCTCTATCTCTATGCATGATATTATGAGATCATGAGCTTTGTAATCTATAGATCTATTCTGCTACTCAAGTGCTTTAATGAATCTCTACTTATCCCCACGTGTGTGAAGTTGACAATGTGCACACCGTGTGGCACTTTGGCTAAGGCTACATAAATACTTATCATGAGTATAATTTGAGTTGGATGTCTCTATGAGATTGTGGTGTTTGTTGGAACCATCTAGCACTCAAGGTGACAGTGAGGGGGTTATCTAGATGGGGAATGTGAACTTTAAGGTGTGTTGTTATAGCCCTACATCGTCCAACCGTAGAGTAGTTCAGGGTAGCATCATAAAGAGAAGAGATTTATATGAGAGTGTTCACTAGTGAAAGTATGATCCCTAGGCCTTGTTTCTAATCATTGAAACACCGTTTACAATCAGTTCTGTTACATGTTTGCTTGCTGCCACTCTTATTTCAGATTGCAATTACTACTTATAATCATCCATATTACTTGTATTTCACTATCTCTTCGCCGAACTAGTGTACTGATGGCCCAAAATATATTGAGCTCGTTGGGGAACCCCAAGAGGAAGGTATGATGAGCACAGTACCAAGTTTTCCCTCAGTTATGAAACCAAGGTTATCAATCCAGTAGCAGCAAGGAAACACCCCAAAGGTGTTGCTAGCTGAACTTTGGCAGGGCGCACTACCGGTGCCAGCAGCAACGTGGAGACCTGCACAACACAACCACAGAACTTTGCCCCCAACTTGCGATGAGGTTGTCAATCTCACCGGTTTTTCTGAAAACAAAGGATTAAACGTATCGAGTGGAAGAAAGTAATAGTTTGCAGAAGGTAAATAGAAAGCAGTACAGTTGATTGTAGATTGATGGTAAAAGAAAGGACCGGGGTCCATAGTTCACTAGTGGTGGCTCTCCTTAAGATAGATGACATGTTGGGTGAACAAATTACAGCGGGGCAATTGACAAACATCGAGAAAGCAATATGCATATACTACTCATCTTGACTCCTTTGAGATTCGATTGGGCATTACAACATTATACATAGACTGCCATCCAACTGCATCTATGACTAATAATCCACCTTCAGGTTATCATCCGAACCCCCTCCAGTATTAAGTTGCAAGCAATGGATAATTGCATTACGCATTGCGTGTAAAGTAAACAATACGATTGTTCTATGAACAAAGGATTGTTGTTTTCTCCCTAGTAGTAATAGCACATCTAGTACCTTAGAGATTTCTGTCACTTCCCCAGATTACTAGAGGCATGAACCCACTATCGAGCATAAATACTAACTCTTGGAGTTGCTAGCATCTACTTGAAGGGAATATGCCCGAGAGGCAATAATAAAGTGGTTATTATCTTATTCCATGTTTATGATAAATGTTTATTTTGCATGCTATAATTGTATTGATCGGAAACGTTAATACATGTGTGTTTAATAAACAAAAAGGGTTCCTAGTTATGCCTCTCATATAAACTAGCTCGTTGATTAACAAGATGATCAAGGTTTCCTGATCATGGACATTGGATGTTGTTAATAACGAGGTCACAACATTAGTTGAATGATGTGATGAACATCCATCCGAAGTATAGCATTACGATCAAAGTCATTATGTTTATATTGCTATAACATCATACGAAGTAATCTTAGTCCTTAGACCATGAGATCATGTTAATTGCTGACACCGGAAGAGTATCTTGATAACATCAAACGTCACACCGTAACAGGGTGACTATAAAGGTGGGTTCAGTGCTACAAAGGTGTTATGTTGAGGCTCATGGATCAAGAGTGGGATTTGTCCATCTCGATGATGGATAGATATACTCTGGGCCCTCTCGGTGATATCACATTAAGATAGCTTGCAAGCAAGTGATGTGATCACTAGAATGTTATATCACGGGAACGAGAAAAGAGTGCATGTCGGCAACGAGATCAAAATAGGTATGGAGATACCGATGATCGAATCTCGGACATGTAATATATCGCGAGACAAAGGGATTTAGTTACTAGCGTTAAAGGTTCTCACGATCACAGAAGTCATCGTTGAATGTGTAGGAGTCAGTATGGATCTCCAGGTCCCGCTTTTGATTATTGATCTGAGAGGGGTCTCGATCATGTCTGTATTATTCGCGAACCGTAGGGTGACACACTTAAGGGATACCGACACCATTTGGAGCAAATATGTTTCAGATAAAGATTTAAGAAAGCGCTAGAATTATTTCAATGGACACCGAAACTGTTTCGGGTGAAATTGCTGAAATTGGTTCTGCATGTAATATTGAAATGTTGCAGGGAGTTTTATGTGAATGTTTGTTAATTAAAGTAATTAACAAAATTCTGAATAAAAATAATAAAAGAGTTTTATTAAATGAGAGAGCATTAAATTTGGAAAAATTTAATGCATTTAAAGTGGAGACTTTAAAAGAGAATGTGAAGGGGCATTTTAATGTTGAGGGGTTACCACCACATGAATGGGGGAGGTGAGGAGTCACCCCCCCCCCATGCGCCGGCCATGGAGAGAGGGGCACCCCCCTCCTCCTATAAAAGGCCCCCCTCACTCCCCTTCTTCCTCACACCTCCTCGTGAAGGATCTCTCTCCCCCTCTAGTATTATTCCCCATGGTCTCGGATTAGCGAGATACATGTTCCCGGTGGCTTTATCTGGAAAGGAGTTGCTGCTTCCGCTGCTTTGCTGGAGCGAGGGACAGAGGTTGTCGGGGTACCGGACATGTGTGCGATCACGGATGCACCGCTGCTTTGCGGTGCTGGACTTGGTGGTGCTGGAGCTGAATCTGAAGGACGTGCTGGAGCCGGACCTGCTCGGACTTCCTCACGATCTTGAGATCGGCAAGTGTACGACTACATCAACCACGAGTTCCTACTCGTTAACAAAACTCGTGGTCTTCGAGGGTAAGTTCTCGATGGATGTATGTCCACCCGTTGCTTTGTACCTAGTAGATAGATCTTGGTGTGTAGTTCTCATCATAGGAAATTTTTTGTTTTCTATGCTGCGGACCCAACACTACTTGGCCAAGATAGCTACTAACAACGGAAAGCATGCAAGATCACAAATAACAAAGACATGATAAAATCAATAATCAATCTGAAATAGCATCTCAATATCCATCGGATCCCCGCAAACACAACATGTATGAATTGCAAATACATGATCTTGATCATGAACGGAGCTCAGAAGATCTAAACATGATAGCACAAAGGAGGAGAACCAGCCATCTAGCTACTACAGGGACCCGTAGTCCAGAGATGAACTACCCACGCATCACAGCGGAGGCTTGCATGATGATGAAGAAGGCCTCCAGGGTGAATTCCCCTCTCCGACAGGGTGCCTGGAAGAGCTTTAGTTCCCTCCCGATCTAGGGATGGAGATGACGGCGGCTATAGACTCTTTCGTGGAATGTTTATCGGGTCCTTAGGGTTTATGTATCGAAGGCATCGTATAGTTGGAAGGAGAGGTCGAGGGGGTGCCTGGACTGGCCACACCACCCCCTGGTGCGGGCCAGGTGGTGTGGCCACCCTTTGGCCCCTCTCCGTCTCGTATTCTGGCTTCGGGTGTCCCTCCGTAAAAAACTGACTTTGGCTTTTGTCCCGTCCAATTCTGAGAATATTCATTTTCTGACTTTCCTGGAACCAAAAACAGCAAAAAAGGGGCAGCTGGCACTATGGCTCTTGTTAATAGGTTAGTCCAAGAAAGTGTATAGAAAGTACTCCAAAGTGTGGACAAAACATAAGAAAGTAGATAAACCAAGCATGGAACATCAAAAATTATGGATACGTTAGCAACGTATCATGTACCTATACACCTGACAAGTGTATTGGGTGTGTTGGGGACACAAGAGACTTCTTGTATCTTGATTGCAGGGTTGCTTGAGAGGGATACCTTTGACCACTTCCTCCCTAAGTTTGATAAACCTTGGGTAATCCACTTAAGGGAAACTTGTTGTTGTTCTACAAACCTCTGCACTTGGAGGCCCAACACTGTTTACAAGAATATAAGCTTGCGTAGACATCAAGCTATTTTCTGGCGCTGTTGCCGGGGAGGTAAGGTAAAAGGTACTCACATCTTCTGGCTACTAAGCTATCTTCTAGTACTGTTGCTGGTGTGTGAGTGCTCGAAGTTATTTCCTTTAGATTCTGCAATTATATCTTTTTGTTTCTTGTTTTTATTTTCACTAGTTAGGCTTAATGGAAAACAACAACAAATTTAGAGAGCTTTATAGTATTTATCTTGAGTTAGGACATGAAGTGTTTGAAGAGAAAATTAAAAAACCAATGGAACTTTATTTGCATGCTAATAGCAATGTTATTAGTATGAATTTTTGAACGCCATTATTGCTAATGCTATGGAAAAGTCTAAGCTTGGGAAAGCTGCTTTTGATGAGCATGATATTTTTAGTCCCCCAAGCACGGAGGAGAAAATTTACTTTGATCATACTATACCTCTGATATATGATGATTACAATGATGAGTATGATATTTTCAGTCCACCTACTATTGAGGAGAAAATTAATTATGATTACAATATGCCTCCTATATTTGATGATTATGGTGATGAGAATAATAATGATATCTATTTTGTTGAATTTGCTCCCACTACAATTAATAAGAATAACTATGCTTACATGGAGAGTAATAATGATTATATGCATGTGGCTCATGATAAGAATGTTTTATGTGATAGTTATATTGTTAATTTTATTCATGATGGTACTGAAAGTTATTATGAGAGAGGGAAACATGGTTTTATGTATCTGAATAATATTAAGTTTCCCCTCTTTATGTTAAATTTTTTGAAGTTGCACTTGTTTTGCTTTCCTATGCTTGTTGCTTTGTGCTTTCATGACTTATTTCTTTACAAGATTATTTTTCATAGGAAGTGGGTTAGACTTAAATTTGTTCCATATTTGCTTCTTGATGCTTATTTTACTTAAATTCATATTTCTTCTGTGAGCATCACCGAAATTATCATGCCTATCTTAATGGCTATAAAGAAAGAGATTTTGGGAGACAACCCATTATATTTTTACTTTCAGTTTATTTTTGCTTTGTTGAGTCTTGGAAGTTATTGCCTCTGTAATAACCTCTCCTTATCTTTTTTTGGTTTTTGTGCCAAGAATAACCTCTAATGAGAGAGAAGTAAGACTTGGGAAAGTTGTTGTCCCGAGACAGATTTTTGTGCTTCACTGTAAAAAATCGTGAAAAAAACCTTTATGTCGGATTGACCTGTAATTTTCTATGCTTATGCCCCAGGTTTTAATCTAACTTTCATTAGTTTAGCACTCTTCTATTTGTGCAACATAAGGTCTTCTAAAAAATCGGTTTTTACCTGCTAGTTTGTTTTGACAGATTTCTGCCATTATTTGCATTTGCCTCTTAATGTCTTTCTCTTTGAGTTCTCTTTGATCATTTGAACTTTTAAAAGGAATTGCTACAGTAGCTTGTGTTTTAATGGAAGTTTTCCTTGTGTTGAAACTGAACCTAAATACTTATTATCTTAAGTGCACTAATGTTGCTAATGAAGATTGTGTGAAGTTTTGTATGAAGGAAATTTTAAAGTGTAGGGAAGAACAATGTGATAAGACGAAGTATGGACAAAATCTCAAGCTTGGGGATGCCACCCATGTCACCCCAAGAAATATTCAAGAAGTACAAGCGTCAAAGCTTGGGGATGCCCAAGGCATCCTCTTCTTCATCAAGAAAAATCTCAGGTTTTCTTCCAAACACTTCGTTTTTATTGTTTCATGCACAACTTGGAGTGTCTTCGTTTTTGTTTTTGTTTTTAGTTTTAGTTTGCTTGGTTTGCTTAAATAAATTGGTTAGACCCCCGCATTCATACATAGTTTCAAATAAGTTGATTTGGATTGGAAAAGAGTAGGAAAGTTCATGCTTATAAGTGGTATAAAAGGAGCTTGTTTTTGACTGTGACTTAGACTTTATCATGTCATGCTTGATATTGCGTTGACTTTATGCTTAGTGATTATAGTTGTAGCTTGACTTGTTACAAACAATTGAGATTGCTTAATGTGCCTTGAAAGAATCATGTGTTGTTTTTGCATATAAAAGCATAATATTGTGGTATTCTCCTTTGATGCTTTATTTGGGTTGACTTGGCGCATGCTCACACCATTTTAAGACTATACCAAGTCATAATAGCCTCTATGATCATTTAGTTTTCGACTTGTAATATCACTTTATGCTTTAATTAATAATGTTTTGTCGCTTTGCGTCATTATGGCCATTATTGCTCTCTTAGTTGGTCGCTCCCAGTATTTTGCTAGCCTCCACATGTACCAAGTATGAGTTCCACTCATGCATCCAACTCTAAATAAAACCAAGTTATTCCAAATAATCCACCATACCTACCTATTAGCATTATTGCTATTCCAAGTATATTCATGTTTTTATCTATCTTCCAAATTAAACTTGTTATGTGAAAATTAGTGACTAAAGCTCTCACGAACTTGATGGCACACTTTACTTTCTTGCACTTAATAAACTTGAACCATTGTGCCCATCTATGTTGCATATATGCTTGCGTTTTGTAAGTTGTGAATTAACAGAACCATGTTACCATGGGGAACGCTTTCAACATTGCACTTTATTTAGTTGATATCATGTTCTTTTGCTTATGGATCCCGGTGGTGTGAAATGAAATGGGAGCTTGTAAGGCCAGTTTGTATATGTGTTAGAGAAACGCCTGGGCAGCTAGTCTAAGCCATGCCTAATCATGGTGGAAACTTGTAGCATAACCATAGTGAGCAATCTATGAAGCATCCTTAAAAAAAGAAGGGAAAACCTATGCAAATAGGAAATAAAAGGATCGCTGAGATGCTAATTGGCTGCTTTCCTTGTCATTTTGATATGGGAAAGCTTCTGTGTCATCGGGCAAGGGGTACCCGGTTGGCGGTTCTCTATGATACACATGTACTTACAATGACAAGAACTTACCTGTGACTAAAGTTGAGTAGCATGAGGTTCGGTACTCGTAAGTAAGGGGCATGAGATTTTCAGCTTATAACTTGTCAAGCATATCCTCATATTTACTCACTTTAACCTTAATCGCCTAAAGATGCTTATGATAGGGGCAATGAGAGCTGAAAGCTAATAAGTACCATAATTTTTGGAAGCTCTTTATGAGACTTGAATCCCTGCTTCCTTCTATGAAGGGCCTTTCTTTTACTTTTATGTTGAGTCTCCATCTTATATCTTTATGCACCTATTGAGAGAGCATAGTGGTCATTCTTAGTTTAATGTGCATTGTCCCAAAACTTGTTGATTGATTCATAACTTTGATATTGCTTGTTCTTAAACTATTTGTATCTAGTCACCCTTATGAACTTTGAAGGTGTCCTATGCATTTATGTTTTTCTATACCATGAGGGACAAGTTGAATACCATTCTCATTATGTTTTCTATATGTGAAACAAACAAACGTCTTTGAAAGCATTGCTATTCATGAATCTTTTGTTTGTACCTTTTCATGTTACAACATAGTTGCTATGTCTTATTGTTAGAACTATATCTTTCATGTCTATGTTAGAGTACTATGATCCCAGCTATCAATGTTTTACAAATACCTTGATCAAGATTGTGATGGTGCATGTCACCTCAAAAATTATTCTTTTTTATCACTTACCTACTCGAGGACGAGCAAGAGTTAACCTTGGGGATGTTGATACGTCGTAAACGTATCTATAATTTTTGATGTTCCATGCTTGTTTAGTATCTACTTTCTTATGTTTTGTTCATACTTTGAGGTATTTGTATACATTTTCTGGAACTAACCTATTAACAAGATGCCATAGTGCCATTTGCCTATTTTCTGTTGTTTTTGGTTTCAGAAAAGCTGGAAAAAAATATTCTCGGAATTGGACCAAACAAAAGCCAAAGACAATATTTTACCAGAAGACGAGACGGAGAGGGGCCACGAGGTGGCCACACCACCTGGTGGCGCGAGCCAGCCCAGGCTGCGCCAGGGGGTGGTGTGGGCCCCTCGGGCGCCTGCCGACCTTGCCTTTTCGCCTATAAAAGCCTCCCGGGACGAAAACCCTAGGGACAAGATCAGAATTCCATGAAAAATTCTGCAGCGCCGCCGCCACCGAAGAGGAGATTTGGGGGACAAACGTCTCTGTTCCGGCACCCTGCCAAGACAGGGAAGTGCCCCCGGATCCATCTCCACCGAATCCACCACCATCTCCATCGCCATTGCTGACTCCCATGATGAGGAGGGAGTAGTTCTCTCTCGAGGCTAAGGGCTCTACCGGTAGCTATGTATTCATCTCTCTCTCTCTGCGTGATCTTATGAGATCATGAGCTTTGTAATCTATAGATCTATTATGCTACTCAAGTGCTTTAATGAATATCTGCTTATCCCCACGTGTGTGAAGTTGATAGTGTGCACACCGTGTGGCACTTTGGCTAAGGTTACATAAATAGTTATCATGATTATAATTTGAGTTGGATGTCTTTATGAGATTGTGGTGTTCGTTGGAACCATCTAGCACTCAAGGTGACAGTGAGGGGTTATCTAGATGGAGAATGCGAACTTTAAGGTGTGCTGTTATAGCCCTACATCGTCCAACCGGAGAGTAGTTTAGGGTAGTATCATAAAGAGAAGATATTTATATGAGAGTGTTCACTAGTGAAAGTATGATCCCTAGGCCTTGTTTCTAAGCATAGAAACACCATTTGCAAACAGTTCTGTTACATGTTTGCTTGCTGCCACTCTTATTTCAGATTGCAATTACCACTTATAATCATCCATATTATTTGTATTTCACTATCTCTTTGCCAAACTAGTGCACCTATACACCTGACAAGTGTATTGGGTGTGTTGGGGACACAAGAGACTTCTTGTATCTTGATTGCAGGGTTGCTTGAGAGGGATACCTTTGACCACTTCCTCCCTAAGTTCAATAAACCTTGGGTAATCCACTTAAGGGAAACTTGCTGATGTTCTACAAATCTCTGCACTTGGAGGCCCAACACTGTCTACAAGAATAGAAGTGTGCGTAGACATCAATAGTCTAAATATATACCCAAACGCTAAACCTGTCAAACAGTCCTTACAATGTTTTGGTGATGAAAAGCGAAAAGCAATAGCTAAGGAACTAGCCCGGCTCGAGTTACCGGATTCATAGAAGAGGTCATCCATACTAATTGGTCGGCCAACCCTGTAATGGTCCCTAAAAAGGACACCATTGATTTAAGGATGTGTGTTGATTATACTGCCTTCAACAAGGCTTGCCCCTAAAATCCGTCCACTTTGCCTAGAATTGATCAAGTAATCGATTCGATAGCAGGATCATAACTCCTATGTTTTCTCGACGCATATTCCGGATATCACCAAATTCGGATGAAGGAGTCAGAAAAAAATAAAGACTTCGTTCATCACACCTTTCGAAACCTTCTGCTACGCTACGATGCCTTTTGGGCTAAAAAAACACAGGAGCTACATACCAGTGCACTATGCAGCATTGCCTCCACGATCAAATCGGATGCAATGTACATGCATATATGGACGACGTAGTTGTGATGTCCAAAAAGAAGGAAACACTAATTTCTGACTTGGAGGAAACATTTAGCAATCTACAAAAATACAACATAATGATCAATCGAAGAAGTGTTTCTTTGGAATCCCAACCAAAAAATTGTTAGGTTTCATTGTGTCTCAAAGAGGCATAGAGGTGAACCGTAACAAAATAAAGGCTATACTCAATATTTCCAAGACAACTCTCCTGAAGGAAGTACAACAGCTAACTGGTTGTATTGCTGCAGTCAGTCGTTTTGTAAGCCGGCTTGGTGAAAGAGCCGCACCACTATATAAGCTCTTGAAAAAGACCAAGAAGTTCGCCCAGACTAATGAAGCTGAAGCTGCACTCCAAGATCTGAAAGTTGTACTCTCATCCTCTCCTATTCTTGCAGCACCGGAGCCACAGGAGCCGATGTTGTTATATCTGGATGCGACAAACAAAGTCGTTAGCATCATGATGGTGGTGGAACGGCTGGAAGAAAAACAGGAGCACCTGGTGCAGCGTCCGACTTATTATCTCAGTGAGGTCTTGACTGAATCAAAACAAAGGTACCCCCATTACCAAAAGTTAGCCTATGGTGTGTTCTTCGCCTCTAGAAAGCTACAACACTATTTTCAAGAGCACAAGATTATCATGGTGAGCACAGCTCCCATGAGAGACATAATCAACAACATCGATGCCACAAGACGCGTCGCTAAGTGGGGCATTGATGAGTGCATAATTGCATCATGTTTTATATTATTATTTTGCAATGTAGTTGTAGGATCTTGGTATTTTACGGCGTTCACGCGCACATTTTATGTCTATTTTCACCAGGATCAGGACAGATGATGGATACAATGGACACAATTCTTAGAGCAGTTGTATTGGGGAGAAAAAGGAGTAAAAAACAACGTAAATCGCTTATTTGGGAAATATCAATAATACCAGAAAAACTGAAGCGATCAAGGCATACAAACGGTTTAACGACCAACTATACAGCGGGAATAAAATTCTGGCCATATAGTTCCCGCCATATAGTTGGCGCCGCCACCGCATCCTCAAATAGTTTCACTCCGTGCAATTGGATCAGAGAGATGACATACAGAACAACTAGAAATCGCCGAAACCTCACCTCCGGAAGGCATCTGCGCAGATCCAGGAGGCTAAGGCATCGATCTTCATCATCAACCACTTCATCACCACCATATCCATCCATCCCATCTACATCTTGTCTAGATCTTGTTGTAATTCCCATACTCGTTGTGGATTTATACAAGTACTATTCATCTATGATAGATTCCATTGTTATTTCCATGATGTTGATTGCCCCCATGTCGGAGTAGATCATTAGTTCTTGGGGAGATGGAGAAACCCTAGTATGAGATTGAAATAAGATAAAGTTTATTATGATATTCATCGTTGTGACCATGTGTTAGATTGTCTTCATCTTGCTGTTGGGAGAAGTCGACCTCTCAATATTTGCCTCTTATGGGGACTTGATTGAGGGAACTACTTGTTGGTAGACGGAGGAGTGTTAGTACTTACAGTGACTATAAAGTTATTGACACCCCTTACGTATCAACTTGGGAACCGAGGAAACTCACGAAACACTATCCATGCCATGGGATACGTCCTACGGGATTACGTCCCTTAATAGCGCAGTAATTCGATTGATGTTGATTGCTGACTGATTTGGTTACGAGGATGATGTGAGCAGTGGTTGTTGCCTATTTGTCCAAATACAGAGTTCCTCCCACACATACACAGTTGAGAATGTTCATGATAATAATCTTTACCTTAATTCTTTATAATGCTAGAGGTGTATCCGCTACTCCCTGAGAACGCCTTTTTCCATATTGCAGTTCCAATCTCTTTTACATACGTGATACATACTTTCTGTGCTCGGTTGTTTTACTTTACTTATTGTTATCTTATACCAAAAACCCAAAAACACCTTTTTACACAATACTCGCATTTTATCTTGTTACTTAGAACTTTATTTAGCATTTCAATTGTAGTATTTATTTCAAGAGTTATTGGACTTCGGACTCCTGCTCCCTGTGTGATCGATATCTTTATTTCGAAACTAGCTACAAACGATTTGTGCACTTGTAGTCATCAAGCTATTTTCTGGCAGTGTTGTCAGGGAGCTAAGCGTTGTAGGTCTTTTAGTTTTTGCTTATTTATTTTTGTCTTGCTAAGTTTTTTTGAGTTACATGTTTCCACCAACATGATGGAATTTGAGCATAGGGCTAGTGTTAACCCACTCAGCTACTTTGGGAAGCCCTATGATATTTATAAAAGAGACAACTCCAATGAGAAGACAAGGGGGTTTGAAATAAATCCTCTACTACTTGGTATTCTACACAAGAAGCAATTTACTAGAGATGAAGAAGATCCTGATCCATATGAGCATATTGCATGTTTCAAAGATATATGTGGCACTTTCCAATTACCGGGATATACTGCTAATGAGGTAAGGGTTAAAAAATTTAGTCAGACTTTGACTAGTACAGCTCTCTCATGGTATAGATCTCTACCCCCAAAATCCACTACTACTTGGGATAATTTAGCCAGTGAGTTTCTAGCGAAATATTATCCATTATCAAAATCTTTTGGAATCATGCGTCTTATAATGACTTGGAGGAACCGTCCTAATGAAGGACTAGTAAGAGCTTATATCAGATTTAAAGATTTACTTAATATATGTCCTCATCATGATTTGCCTGAATGGTATTTATTGCATATCTTTTATGGCGGTTTAATTGAACCTAATAAAATTGAACTAGACTCTTTCGCGGAAGGAGCCTTTATGAATCTTCCTATAACTAAAGCTTGGGCTTTACTTAATAGAATTCACGATCATAGAGTTTCATGGAATTTTGGTCTAGGAAGTGAAGGAGACATAGAAATAGATATGATTGTATTCATGACTATAATAAAAAGGGCCATGTTAAAGAATTATCTAAAGAACTTTATTTGGATTCAGATCTTGTGTTGCATGTTGTTAAAGCTTTTACAGAACACATCAAAGCTCCAAAAGAGGGTTTGGTCAAGTATGAGCCACCACCCGAACCTGAGAAGAAAAGAGAAGTTAAAGCAACACCGGCCTCCCTAGAACCAATATATGAGATACCTTTCCCTAACACTGTACATAAGCATATTCTTGAATATGAACAGGCCAAAGTAGTACAGGAGAAGAAGGAAGAGGAAAGTATGCCAGAAGTTGTGGAACATCTAGAAGAAACCAAAGATGAAGAGGTAACCAAGGAAGCAATTATGGCTATGTATGCATATTGTAACATAGTTGAACTTGATAAAGAAACTTCTGTATTGGTTGAAGGTAAAACAAAGGTAAAAGATGTGGGTAAGCCTATTCTTCCCTTCATATTTAAAGAAACCTCTCATTATGGTTTATGCGATCTTGGCACCGAAGTTAATGTTATATCTTATGATATTTATTTAGAAATAAAAGAAGAAATAGAACCGTCTACAATTGAAAATACTGATATGACAATCATGTTAGCCAATAAAACTCTTAGAATTCCAATGGGAGTAGTTGAAGATGCAACTGTCACAATTGGCAATAAAAACTTTCCTATCGATTTTGTAGTTCTTGATATGCCAACTGACACTCTTTGCCCAATTATATTTGGAAGAAACTTTTTGAGTGATGTAGGGGGCGAAGTTGATTTCAAAAAGGAGATTGTGTCTCTTAAGCTTGGGGAAGCGAAAAAAGAATTCCACTTTTCCAAATTTAAAGACAGACCTCCACAAATACAAGAAGAAGATAAGACAAAACTATTGAGGAAATGGCAGCTCTCTTCTTTAGTGATCAAAAGGAAGAAATAAATGAAGACTTAAATTATGAAGAAATAGTTATGGAGCACAAGTCCCTAGAAGAACTAGAAGGTGAATTCGATTCACTTCCCATTGTAGGGCCTCCAAATAATGAGGCCTTTGAAGAGCCAGAAAAGAGAGGGGATGACGAATTACCACCCTAGAATTGAAGACTCTACCAGATAATCTTAAATACAGATTTTTAGATGATACAAATAAATTTCCTGTTATTATTAGTGATAAACTTTCAAGAGATGAAGAAGAAGAACTCATGAAGATACTTAAGGAGCATCGCAAGGCCTTTGGGTACTCAATGGATGATTTGAAGGGCATTAGTCCCATGATAACCGTCCATCGAATATTCATGGAGAAGATGCTAAACCACTTGCAGAATTTAATAGAAGACTGAAGCCCAAAATGAAGGAAGTGGTAAGAAAAGAAATAGTAGCCTATTGGACGCAGGTATAATCTATCATGTAAAAGAAAGTGAATGGGTAAGTCATGTTCATTGTGTCCCTAACAAGGGAGGTTTTACTGTTGTTCCTAATGAAAATAGTGAATTGATACCTACTAGAACTATTGTTGGACATAGGATGTGTATAGATTTCAGGAAAATGAATAAAGAAACTAGGAAAGATCACTATCCTTTACCGTTTATAGATCAAACTTTAGAAAGGTTAGCAAACCACACTCATTTTTGCTACTTGGATGGATACTCTGGTTTTTCTCAAATAATTGTTCATCCTGATGACCAACTTAAAACAACTTTCATTTGTCCTTATGGTTTACATGCTTACCATCGTATGCCTTTTGGTTTATGTAATGCTCCAGCTACTTTTCAAATATGCATGACTGCTATTTTTGTGGATTTTATAGAACTGATAATGGAAGTATTTATGGATGACTTTTTGTCTATGGAACTTCGTTTACTAGTTGCTTGGATAATCTCAAAAGAGTTTTGCAACGTTGCAAAGAAACCAATCTTGTTCTAAACTAGGAGAAGTGCCATTTTATGGTCAAAGAAGGTATAGTCCTTGGACATAAGGTATCAGGTAAGGGAATTGAAGTGGATAGAGCTAAGGTTGAGGCCATAGAGAGAATGCCACAACCTAGGGATATAAAAGGTATAAGAAGTTTCCTTGGTCATGTGGGTTTTTATAGAAGGTTGATTAGAAATTTCTATGGAATATCTAAACCTTTGACTAACCTTCTGCCAAAGGGAGTAAGATTTAACTTTGATGATAAATGTCTTGTAGCCTTTGAGAAACTTAAATATGCTTTATCCCATGCTCCTATCATTAAACCTCCTATCCGGGATATGACTTTTGACTTAATATGTGAAGTTAGTGATGATGCTGCAGGAATAACTCTGGGGCAACACATAGGTCGTAGATTTAATATTATAGATCATGCTAGTAGAACTCTCAATAGTGCTCAAAAGAATTATCCTAAGGAAGAAAGGGAACTTTTTGCTGTATTTTTCTCTTGCGATAAATTTGTTCTTATATAGTTGATGAAAAAGTAAGAGTTCATATGGATCGTGCTGGTTTAAAAGAACTCCTTGAGAGGAAAGATCATAAGCCAAGACTGGTCTGTTGGATCCTTTTACTTCAAGAATTTGAGTTGCTGATTATGCAGAGGCAGGAAATAAAGATGTTGGATGCAGTGTCCATATTCACCCAGCAAGACACCAATCTTATTGAGAGGAACTTTAGTCCTGGTGATTTTTGTTTACGAGAATTATTAAATGAACTAAGGTCAATTCCTCCAAAAGAGAAGAAGCCTTTGTTGTTGGAGGAGCTGGTCATCCCTGAATAAGTAAAACGGTAAGTGTTCTTACTCAAATAAGTGATTTGTTTTCATGAATTTTACTTATGAAATTTTTGCCTTTGAATTCCTCGTGTTTTTCTGAAGTTTCTGAAGGTTTTTACCAACTATACGGTCGCAACTATATGACTGGAGAAAACTCTCCGGCCGTATAGTTGGTCGTTAAACCTTCTGTATCTTCTTTGCAAAATTGTTTTGTTGTCTGGAAACTATACGGTCGAAACTATACGACTGGAGGAAAATCTTTGGTCGTATAGTTGGTCATTAAACTCTCAGACGTTTTTGATTTTCGATGTCTGTAACTATACGGGCGCAACTATACGACCGGAGATAATCCTCCCACCGTATAGTTGGTCGTTAAACTATCAGACATCTTCAATTCTTTTTTCGTTTTTAATTATAAAAAACGGTTTTGTTAGTTCCGAGTCAGTAACTTAATCGATCTGGACTCGAGATATTTGGAAATATCTTCCTGGAACCAACTATACGGTCAGAGCTATACGGTACACACCTGTATAGTTAGTCGTTACACGGTAGGGATCCTACAAATCCGTGATTTCTTTCCCTGTTTCGTTAAGATTCTTTTCTTGGGCGTGAATTTGGTGTTTCTCACGAGTTTTACCGACCTCTGACCCCACTTATATACTGTCATTGTCTCTCTCTCCAATCATAATCTCCAGAAACCAATCTATCTCTTATTCATACGTGAGGACACACAAACCAAGGGACATAAGCCAAGGAGAGAAGTTCCTATGGAGATCAGGAGCAATAGCAAGCAAGGTAAGGAGATCAAGATCGTCCCTATGGAGTTCCTCGACACCGACAATGAACGTCAGAAGAGGGGGTTGAAATCCTCGAGTGGAAGATTGAAGAGATGGACAAGGAGACGCCAGGGACACCCAAACATCTTCGGTTGCTGCGACTTTATCTTGATAAACTTGATGAGGATATTAAGCAGACAACCGAATTAGGTTTTTCTATGAGTATTAAGGCGATTCAAACCCTTCAAGATAACAATGATCTCATTAAAGAACAAGTGAAAGTGCTAGAGAGGAATAATATTTTCTACAAGCTGCATGTTAAAGAATTAGAGGCTTTCAATCAATCCCTACGCCTCAGTCTAGCCCGTGAAGAGAAGATACCGCATGCCATGCCGCCACAGTGATCTATAATAATCACGATATCAAATAATCGCAAGGGATTATTTGATCCCGCCTGGCTTGATTCCAAGCTTGGGAGATCTTTAAGACCTTGTAATCTATCTTATAATTTTGACATTACTGTTTTAGTTTTGCATTAGTTCAAACTAGAAATAAATTTTGCATCATTAGAATTCCCTTCAGGAATAGTCGATCCCTTTTATAAAATTCCGAGTTTATTATCATATATGGAGCAATATTGAGTTTGTGTTTGTCCTATTGGATATATGAATGGCTTGAGTATAATTTTACTTGCACTTGATGATAGCAATAGGAGCCTTCCACACCATTGGTATTAATGGAACATACAAAGATAATTTGGTCAATATGTTGTAGGTACATGGTTTGATTTATAAAGAAAGAAAAATTATCTAATCAGTTAAGTTGAAAAAGAAACCTTGAACAAAGGAAAATTGAAAGTGCAATCAAATTAGAGTGAGAACAAGACGAGGTAGAATATTCAAGCTATAAAGATTGCTTCATATACAATTGTAATTTGGTAATTGAGATCGTTAAACTTTGAATTCCTACATGAAGTGGAATATATGACTAGCTCCTTTGCACAACACTTAAACAAAAGTGTGAGCATATATAAAAAAGAAGGAAGAAGAAAAGAGAGAAGAAAAAGAGAGAATGTGCAAAGAGCAAATAGGCATACACTACTATATTCTAGTAAGACAAAGAGACGTTTTGAGATTTTGAATCCCAAGTGAATATGTTAATCCTAAAACACTTGGGACTACCTCGCTAACTCATTCGGTTGAAATGAATACTTCTACATCATATTGGGAGTGATATTTTGTGAACTGTTAAATGTTAAGGTGTGGAAGACTGCTAATATTATTCGGATGGTTCGAGTAAGGTACTATTCATGAACTTATTCCTATGTATCGTATATGATAAACACATGCTTTAACTGCCTCATTTATTTTATCGACTCAACTTCATGAATATGAGGATCACATCCATTAAGCTAAACTTGCTCGGGACGAGCAAGATTCTAAGCTTGGGGAAGTTGATGAGTGCATAATTGCATCATGTTTTATATTATTATTTTGCACTATAGTTGTAGGATCTTGGTATTTTACGGCGTTCGCATGCACATTTTATGTCTATTTTCACCGGGATCAGGACAGATGATGGATACAATGGACATAATACTTGGAGCAGTTGTATTGGGGAGAAAAGGAGTCAAAACAACGTAAATCGCTTATTTGGGAAATATCAATAATACCAGAACAAAACCCGAAGCGATCAAGGCATACAGATGGTTTAACGACCAACTATGCGGCAGGAATAAAATTCCGGTCGTATAGTTCCCACCATATAGTTGGTGCCACCACCGCCTCCTCAAATAGTTTCACCCCGTGCAATTGGATCAGATAGACAACATATAGAACAACCAAAAATCGTTGAAACCTCACCTCCGGAAGGCATCTGGAGGGGGAAATCGTCCACCGGGGATCCATCGTCGCCCTGTGCAGATCCAGGAGGCTAAGGCATCATCATCAACCGTTGCATCACCACCATCTCCATCCATCCCATCTACATCTTGTCTAGATCTTGTTGTAATTCCCGTACTCGTTGTGGATTTATACAAGTACTATTCATCTATGATATATTCCATTGTTATTGCCATGATGTTGATTGCCCCCATGTCGGAGTAGATCATTAGTTCTTGGGGAGTTGGAGAAACCCTAGTATGAGATTGAAATAATATAAAGTTTATTATGATATTCATAACTATGACCATGTATTAGATTGTCTTCATCTTGATGTTGGGAGAAGTTGACCTCTCAATATTTGCCTCTTATGGGGACTTGATGGAGGAAACTACTTGTTGGTAGACGGAGGTGTGTTAGCACTTACAGTGACTATAAAGCTGTTGCAACCCCTTACGTATCAACTTGGGAACCGAGGAAACTCACGAAACACTATCCATGCCATGGGATATGTCCTATGGGATTACATCCCTTAATAGCGCAGTAATTCGATTGATGTCGATTACTGACTGATTTGGTTACGAGGATGATGTGAGCAGTGGTTGCTGCCTATTTGTCCAAATACAGAGTTCCTACCACACATACACAATTGAGAATGTTCATGATAATAATCTTTACCTTAATTCTTTATAATGCTAGAGGTGTATCCGCTACTCCCTGAGAATGCCTTTTTCCCTATTGCAGTTCCAATCTCTTTTACATACGCGATACTTACTTCCTGTGCTTAGTTGTTTTACTTTACTTATTGTTCTCTTATACCAAAAAACCCCAAAACACCTTTTTACACAATACTCGCATTTTATCTTGTTACTTAGAACTTTATTTAGCATTTCTATTGTAGTATTTATTTCAAGAGTTATTAGACTTCAGACTCCTGCTCCCTGTGGGATCAATATCTTTATTTAGAAACTGGCTACAAATGATCTATGCACTTGCAGTCATCAGGCATAGAGCTAGTAGCTTTCGACATTGAGTATAAACCACGCACAGCAATCAAATCCCAAATTCTCGCTGACTTTGTCACTGAATGGACAAAGACAGTCGAAAACATAGGCCTCCCGGAGATGGAAGTTTGGACCCTACACTTTGATGGGTCTAAAGAGCTCGGGGGCTAGCGTGGTGCTCAAGTCATCCCAAGGTTATAAATTCTTCTATGTACTACAGATTCACTTCACAACGACAAATAACATTACCGAATATGAAGCCCTACTGCATGGAATTCGAATCGCAAAAGACATCGGCATTCGCCGACTAATGTGTTACAGACACTCAGATTTAGTTGCTCAGCAATGTTTATCCGATATCTACAACGCCAACTAACACATGGAATCTTATAGAGCCATCATGGATGAACTATCTAAATCGTTCAAAGGGTTTGAAGTCCAACGCATTCCCTGAATAGGAAATGAGGAAGTAGATGCTCTATCAAGAATAGGCTCTGGGCGGAAACAGGTCCCAGGTGGTGCTTTTTTGGAGCACTTGAGAGTTCCCTTTATCACAGGAGTTGATGAGGAGTATCCAACCAAATCCGACTCACCACTCATAGCAGTTCTAGCTGTAATTCCCAGCTCTACCAAACCCTACCTTGATTTCTTGGTAGAGAGAAAATTACGCGAAGACGAAGTTCTGAGTCGGCAGATCGTCCGACGAGCAAAATCCTACACAGTAGTTGGAGGTGAGCTCTATAAGTAGAGCGCATCTGGGGTCTTTCAGCGCTGTGTTTCTCCAGAAGAAGGCGTGGAAATCCTAAGGGAAATTCATGAGGGTAAATGTGGACATCATGCTGTAGCCAGATCTTTAGTGGCAAAGGCCTTCAGACATAGATTTTTCTGGCTTATAGCTCAAGCAGATGCCGAACGACTAGTCAAGATGTGCAAAGGTTGCCAAAAATACACCAAACAACAAGCCCATGTTCGGGCTGATCAAATGCAAACAATTCCGATTACATGGCCTTTTGTGGTCTAGGGCTTGACATGGTAGGAACGGTTTAGCAGGCTCAAAGTGGATACACTCACCTTCTTGTGATGATGGATAAATTCACAAAATGGTGTTGGAGATATTCCCAAGAGGTAATAATAAAAGTGGTTATTATTATATCTTTGTGTTTATGATGAATGTTTATATCCCATGCTATAATTGTATTATTAGGAAACACTAATACTTGTGTGTTTTGTAAACATAAAAGAGTCCCTAGTAAGCCTCTTGTTGAACTAGCTTGTTGATTGATTGATGATCATGGTTTCCTGATCATGGACATTGGATGTGATTAATAACAAGGTTATATCATTAGGAGAATGATGTGATGTACACACACCCATAGTAAGCGTAGCATAAGATCAAGTCATTAAGTTCGTATTGATGTAAGCTTTGAAATACATAGTAACCTAATCCTTCGACCATGAGGTTATGTTAATCACCATCACCGGATGGGTACTTTGATGACATCAAACGCAGCTTCGTAACTGGGCGGTTATAAAGGTGTCATTGGGTATTCTGAAAGTATGTGTTGAAGCGCATAGACTAAGATTGGGATTTGTCCATCCATATGACGGATAGATATACTCTGGGCCCTCTCGGTGGAATGTCATCTAGATAGCTTGCAAGCATGTGACTAGGTCACACGGGATGACATAACATGGAACGAGTAAAGAGTACTTATCAGTAACGAGGAAGAACTAGGTATGAAGATAGTGACGATCAAACCTCGGATAAGTAGAATATCACGTGACAAAGGGAATTGGTTTCGTATGTTAAATGGTTCTATCGATCACGAAGTAATCGTTGAGTATGTGGGAGTCGTTATGGATCTCCAGATCCCGCTGATGGTTATTGATCGGAGAGGTGTCTTCATCATGTCTGCATATTCACGAACCGTAGGGTGACACACTTAAGGTTCGAAGTTGTTTTAAGTAGATATGGAATTTGCGTTGGAGACCGAATGTTGTTCGGAGTCTCGGAATGGATCCGGGACATCACGAGGAGATCCGGAATGGTCCGGAGAATAAGATTCATATATTGGGGATCATTTTCTAAGTTGGGAAATGTTCCGGAGTGCTTGTATGGAGATTCTAGAAGGTTTCGGAATGTTCTGGAAGGTTCTAGAGGATTTCTTGGAGTTTACTTGAAAACCAAGAAAGGGATCAAGGGAGTCCAAGTGGGGCAATACACGGATTCATGGGGGAGGAGGACTCCTCCCCCCAACCCGCCGGCCCAAGGAGGAGGGGAGTCCTACTAGGACTCCCCCTCCCCAGGCGCGCCTCCCTCCTTTAAATAGAAGGGAGGGGGCGCCCCCTCTTGCCCCGACTCTCATAACAACCAATCTCAGTCACCTCTCTCCTCCACCTTTCTTTTGCACAGGCATAGGCAAAGCCCTGCAGAATTCTCATCTCCACCACCACCACGCCGTCGTGCTGCTGGGATTCCGTGGAGAAGATCTACTACCTCCGCTGCTCGCTGGAACGGGGAGATGAACAACCATGAAGCGGCGCCACGGACCTTGATGCAATGCTGGTGATGATGGAGAGCATGTCCGTGCTTTGGAGATGGAGATCGAAGGCATAAGAAGAAAGGGCCATATCATATCACACAAATTATGAATTGCTTGTGATGTTAATCCTTTATGCATCTTGTATTGCTTAGATCATGACGGTAGCATTATAAGATGATCCCTCTCACTAAATATCAATTAATAAAGTGTTCGTCCTTAGTTGGCACCGTTGCTAAGACTCGTCGTTTCGAAGCATCTCGTGATGATCGGGTGTGATAGACTCTATGTGTGCATACAACGGGTGCAAGCCAGATTTGCACATGCGGAAACTAAGGTTAATCTTGACGAGCCTAGCATGTACAGGCATGGTCTCGGAACACGGAATACCGAAAGGTAGAGCATGAGTCATATGATTGATATGATGAACATGAAGATTGTTCGCCGGTGAAGCTACATCATCTCACGTGATGATCGGACTTGGTGTAGTGGATTTGGTTCGTGTAATCACTAAAACAACTCGAGGGATGTTGTTTTGAGTGGGAGTTCACCTAGTTAATTTAAGAATTAAATTTGAACACTATTTATCATAAACTTAGTCTAAACTGCTTGCAAATTTGTTGTAGATTATGGCGAACGTTTCCATCAATTTTAATGCGTTCCTAGAGAAAGAAAAGCTTAAGAACAATGGAAGCAATTTCACGGACTGGTTCCGTGGACTGAAGATCGTCCTTAGGGCTGGTCAGTTGACCTATGTGCTCGAAGCACCGCTAGGTGACCCACCTGCAGAAGATGCCACCGATGACGTAAAGAATGTTTATGCCACTCGGAAACATCACTACTCTACAGTTTAGTGTGTCATCCTGTACGGTTTAGAATCGGAACTTCAAAAGCGTTTTGAGCACCATGACCTGTTTGAGATCATTAAGGAGCTCAAGCTCATTTTTGAGACTCGCGCGGCCATGGAAAGCTATGAATCTTCCGAGAAGTTCTTTACCTGCAAGATGGAAGAGGGTAGCTCCGTTAGCGAGCACGTGCTCACCATGTCTGGGCACGCAAACAAACTCCGAGAGTTGGGGATACCGATTCCTAATGAATTGGGGATTCACCGTGTCCTCCAATCACTTCCACCAAGTTACAAGAACTTTGTGATGAACTACAATATGCACTGCATGAACAAAACGTTGCCTGAACTATCGTCCATGCTGAAAACTGCTGAAGTGGAGATCATGAAAGAACACCAAGTGTTGATGGTCAATAAGACCACCAATTTCAAGAAACGGGGCAAGCCTAAGAACAAGGGCAACTTCAAGAAGGACGGCAAGAAAGCTGCCGCACCTGCTAAGAAGCCCAAGGCTGGTCCTAAACCTGAAACTGAGTGCTTCTACTGCAAGGGTGCTGGTCACTGGAAGCGTAACTGCCCCAAATACCTGGCGGATCTGAAGACGGCAACATCAAGAAGAAAGGTATATTCGATATACATGTTATAGATGTGTATCTTACTAGTAATCGTAGTAGTGCCTGGGTATTTGATACTGGTTCGGTTGCTCATATATGTAACTCGAAACAGGAGCTGCGGAATAAACGAAGACTGGCAAGAGACGAGGTGACGATGCGCGTTGGAAATGGCTCCAAGGTTGATGTGATTGCCGTCGGCACGCTCCCTCTACATCTACCATCGGGATTAGTTTTAAATTTAAATAATTGTTATTTGGTGCCTGCGTTAAGCATGAACATTATATCTGAATCTTGTTTATTGCGAGATGGTTACTCTTTTAAGTCTGAGAATAAAGGTTGTTCGATTTATATGAGTAATATCTTTTATGGTTATGCACCTGAGATGAATGGTTTATTCTTATTGAATCTCGATAGTAGTGACACACATGTTCACAACATAGATGCTAAATGAATAAAATTGAATGATAATTCTACATACATGTGGCACTGTCGTCTTGGTCACATTGGAGTGAAGCGTATGAAGAAACTCCATTCTGATGGACTTCTTGAATCACTTGATTTTGAATCACTTGAAAGATGCGAAGCATGTCTAATGAGAAAAATGACTAAGACTCCATTCTCTGGTATAATGGAGCGAGCTACAGACTTATTGGAAACAATACATACCGATGTGTGCGGTCCAATGAGTATAGCATCGCGTGGTGGATATCGTTATGTTCTCACTTTCACGGATGACTTGAGTAGATATGGGTATGTCTACTTTATGAAACATAAATCCGAAACTTTCGAGAAGGTTAAGGAATTTCAAAGTGAAGTGGAAAATCATCGTAAGAAGAAGATTAAGTTTCTGCGTTCTGACCGCGGAGGTGAATATCTGAGTTATGAGTTTGGCATGCATTTAAAGAAATGTGGAATACTTTCACAGTTGACACCGCCGGGAACACCACAACGTAATGGTCTGTCCAAACATCGTAATCGAACTCTCTTAGATATGGTTCGGTCTATGATGTCTCTTATAGATTTACCGTTATCATTTTGGGGCTATGCATTAGAGACAACCGCATTCACTTTAAATAGGGCACCATCAAAATCCATTGAAACGACACCGTACGAATTGTGGTTTGGTAAGAAACCTAAGTTGTCGTTCCTTAAAGTTTGGGGCTGTGAAGTGTATGTAAAGAAGTTACAACCTGATAAGCTTGAACCCAAAGCGGAGAAATGCGTCTTCATAGGATACCCTAAAGAAACAATTGGGTATACCTTCTATCATAGATCCGAAGGCAAAGTTTTTGTTGCTAAGAATGGATCCTTTCTAGAGAAGGAATTTCTCTCGAAAGAAGTGACTGGAAGGAAAGTAGAACTCGACGAGGTTATTGAACCTTCTTTCGGAGTTGAGAGTAGCGCAGCACCGGAAGATGTTTCTGTGCTGCCTGCACCAACTGGAGAGGAAGCTAATGATGATGATCATGAAACTTCGATCGAAGTTACTACTGAACCTCACAGGTCAACAAGGGTTCGTACCACTCCTGAGTGGTATGACTCTTCCTTGAACGTCATGTTGGTGGACAACACTGATGACCCTGCGACGTATGAAGAAGCTATGGTGAGCCCAGATTCCGACAAATGGCTAGAAGCCATGAAATCCGAAATGGGATCCATGTACGAAAACCAAGTATGGACTTTGGTGGACTTACCGGATGGCCGTAAGGCTGTCGAGAACAAATGGATTTTCAAAAGAAAAACAGATGCTGATGGTAATGTTACCGTCTATAAAGCTCGACTTGTCGCAAAAGGGTTCCGACAAATTCAAGGAGTTGACTACGATGAGACTTTCTCACTAGTAGCGAAGCTAAAGTCTGTGAGGATTATGTTAGCAATCGCTGCATATTTCGATTATAAAATTTGGCAGATGGATGTCAAAACGGCGTTCCTTAATGGTGACATTGAGGAAGAGTTGTATATGGTACAACCCAAGGGTTTTGTCGATCCTAAAGATGCTGACAAGGTATGCAAACTTCAGCGCTCCATTTATGGACTGAAGCAAGCATACCGGAGTTGGAATCAACGTTTTGATAAAGTAATCAAAAACTTTGGATTTATACAAACTTATGGAGAAGCTTGTATTTACAAGAAAGTGAGTGGGAGCTCTGTAGTATTCCTAGTACTATATGTAGATGACATATTGTTGATTGGGAATGATATAGAACTTCTTAATAGCGTCAAAACCTATTTGAATAATAGTTTTTCGATGAAGGATCTTGGCGAAGCGGCATATATTCTAGGCATCAAGATTTATAGAGATAGATCAAGACGCCTACGCTTTCACAAAGTACATACTTAGACAAAGTTCTAAAGAAGTTTAGAATGGAAGAGAGCAAGAAAGGGTCCGTGCCCATGTTGTCAGGTAAGACCTTGAGTAAAACTCAAAGTCCAGCTACGGCAGAAGATAGAGAAAAGATGAATAAAATTCCCTATGCCTCGGCCATAGGTTCTATCATGTATGCCATGCTGCGTACGAGACCGGATATAGCACATGCTGTTAGTTTGACTAACAGATATCAAAGTGATCCTGGAATGGAACACTGGACAACGGTCAAGAATATCCTAAAGTACCTGAATAGGACTAAGGATATGATTCTTTCTTATGGAGGTGATGAACAGCTTGTTGTAAATGGTTACACTGATGCTAGTTGGAACACCGATCCAGATGACTCGAAGTCACAGTCTGGATACGTATTTATTTTGAATGGTGCTGCAATAAGCTGGAGGAGTGCCAAGTAGAGCGTTGTGGCGAAATCTTCAACTGAATCAGAATACATAGCTGCTTTGGAGGCTGCACAAGAAGGCATATGGATGAAGGAGTTCATTACTGAACTTGGCATGGTTCCCAGTGCGTTAGACCCGATGGCCATCTACTGTGACAACACAGGTGCCATAGCTAATGCACAGGAGCCAAGGTCACATAGCAAGCTGAAGCACATCAAGCTACGGTTCCATGCTATTCGCGAGTATGTCCAAGATGGTGACATAAAGATTTGGAAAGTACACACTAATCTGAATGTAGCAGATCCGCTGACTAAACCTCTCCCTAGAGCAAAGCATGAACAACACCAGAACGCCATGGGTGTTCGGTATATCACCATGTAATCTAGATTATTGACTCTAGTGCAAGTGGGAGACTGTTGGAGATATGCCCAAGAGGCAATAATAAAAGTGGTTATTATTATATCTTTGTGTTTATGATGAATGTTTACATCCCATGCTATAATTGTATTATTAGGAAACACTAATACTTGTGTGTTTTGTAAACATAAAAGAGTCCCTAGTAAGCCTCTTGTTGAACTAGCTTGTTGATTGATTGATGATCATGGTTTCCTGATCATGGACATTGGATGTGATTAATAACAAGGTTATATCATTAGGAGAATGATGTGATGGACACACACCCATAGTAAGCGTAGCATAAGATCAAGTCATTAAGTTCGTATTGCTGTAAGCTTTGAAATACATAGTAACCTAATCCTTCGACCATGAGGTTATGTTAATCACCATCACCGGATGGGTACTTTGATGACATCAAACGCCGCTTCGTAACTGGGCGGTTATAAAGGTGTCATTGGGTATTCTGAAAGTATGTGTTGAAGCGCATAGACTAAGATTGGGATTTGTCCATCCATATGACTGATAGATATACTCTGGGCCCTCTCGGTGGAATGTCATCTAGATAGCTTGCAAGCATGTGACTGGGTCACAAGGGATGACATAACATGGAACGAGTAAAGAGTACTTATCAGTAACAAGGAAGAACTAGGTATGAAGATACTGACGATCAAACCTCGGATAAGTAGAATATCGCGTGACAAAGGGAATTGGTTTCGTATGTTAAATGGTTCTATCGATCACGAAGTAATCGTTGAGTATGTGGGAGCCGTTATGGATCTCCAGATCCCGCTGATGGTTATTGATCGGAGAGGTGTCTTCATCATGTCTGCATATTCACGAACCGTAGGGTGACACACTTAAGGTTCGAAGTTGTTTTAAGTAGATATGGAATTTGCGTTGGAGACCGAATGTTGTTTGGAGTCTCGGAATGGATCCGGGACATCACGAGGAGATCCGGAATGGTCCGGAGAATAAGATTCATATATTGGGGATCATTTTCTAAGTTGGGAAATGTTCCGGAGTGTTTGTATGGAGATTCTAGAAGGTTTCGGAATGTTCTGGAAGGTTCTAGAGGATTTCTTGGAGTTTACTTGAAAACCAAGAAAGGGATCAAGGGAGTCCAAGTGGGGCAATACACGGATTCATGGGGGAGGAGGACTCCTCCCCCCAACCCGCCGGCCCAAGGAGGAGGGGAGTCCTACTAGGACTCTCCCTCCCCAGGCACGCCTCCCTCCTTTAAATAGAAGGGAGGGGGCGCCCCCTCTTGCCCCGACTCTCATAACAACCAATCTCAGCCGCCTCTCTCCTCCACCTTTCTTTTGCACAGGCATAGGCGAAGCCCTGCAGAATTCTCATCTCCACCACCACCACGCCGTCGTGCTGCTGGGATTCCGTGGAGAAGATCTACTACCTCCGCTGCTCGCTGGAACGGGGAGAGGAAGGTCTGCTTCGACTCCGCACGTGTGACCGTCTGCGGAAGTGCTGCCGGAACGCGGCGCTGGAAGGATCGTCCACATGATCTTGAGATCGGCAAGTGATCGACTACATCATCCACGAGATCTAATCTCGTTAACGCTTTCGGTTCTACGAGGGTTAGTACCGATCTATCTCGTTGCTCATGTTTAGTAGATTAGATCTTGGCTTTTATCTAGATTAGATCTGGGTTTTGTTCGTTCTTGCGGTAGAAATTTTTTGTTTTCCATGCTACGAACCCATCAAATGGATTGAGGCAAAACCCGTCACAAGTTGTGATGGAGCAACAGCCAAAAAGTTTGTCGAGGACATGATTATCCGATTCAGGTATCCGCACAGTATCATTATAGACAACAAGAGTAACTTTTCAATGGGGGAACTAGTCGAATTCTGCAATGAACAGGGGATCCGGCTTGATATATAATCAGTCGCACATCCACAGGTCAATGAACAAGTTGAAAGGGAAAATGGTTTAATTCTTCAAGGCCTATGACCAAGACTCGAAGCACCACTACATCATGTTATGGGGGCTTGGGCGTACGAATTACCGTCTGTAATATGAAGTTTATGAACAACTCCTAATAGGTCAACAATATACACCTTTTTTCTTGGTCCACGGTGAAGAAGTTGTCCTTCCGAGTGATCTTATTCACAACTCTCCTCGAGTCATTGCGTATGTCAAAGAGGATGTCGAAGTTGCTCGACAAGACGACCTCGATATGCTTGAGGAAGTTCGCGTGGTTGCCGAACAAAGATCTATAGCCTATCAGCAAAAGTTACGTAGATATCATAGTTAGAGAGTCAGGAATTAGTCTTTTAATAAGGGCAATCTGGTTCTTTGGCTAGTGCAAAAAAGAGAGCACAAACTTGCCCCTATATGGGAAGGCCCCTTCATGGTTAGTTGAGCATTGCACAATGGTTCTTACTACCTAACTGGTATGAGGCCAGAAAAAGAGAGACCTGCTACTAAGTAGAGAAAGAAAGCTGGAGGCAGTACAAACCCGGATGAGATAGACCGTCCTTAGAATATTGCTCAGCTACATCCCTTTTATTCTTAAAATTTATTTCTTTGTAATCATATATATGTATATATTCAAAGTGAAATAAAGTATTAGTCTCCTCAATGTTTTTCTGAGATGTTTTTATGCACCATCTTATTTCTGAATGATCATATCACAGTTGAAAATCCTAGAATACTTGAAAGTACTTTATGCTCATATTTGTTCTGGTTAGATTTCCGATTCTAAAAATGCTACCTATGGGTATAAGTCTATTTTTTCTAGTTATACTTGGATTTTTGTCTGATTGCTGGATGCGGGTATTTTCCGAGTAGTGGATGGTTGGTACTAGAAGCCGGCTTTGATTCCAGATTTAAACTGGTTTAGCAATTGAGCTTCGTTGCTCGGCAAAGTTTCCGTGTTAAAGGTTTGCCGTCTCACAAAAGGAACGAGGCGGAAAGCCAGATAAACGATAAGTATAGACAAAACAACAAGTGCTTACATATTTTTCGAGCACACCAAATAAAAAAGGCAAAAGTGCTAAAAGGAGTAAAGCATAAGTTCTTACAATCTTAGCACTAGCAAAATAATATTCTACTCATTACAGTTAGATTGTTTTTAGAATAACACATTGTTTTTCTGGCACACTCTATGATGCAGGTGAAGAGGCGGGATTTGCTGGCTTGCTGAACACATCACCCGAGTCATCCCGATATTTCCCCAAGACAAGTAAGTCAGACTCGGTCTGGTCATCGTCTTCGAAAGCTTCAGTAGCTACTTCCTTTGGGGGTGGTGGAACTTCAACGGGCGTGAAGAACGCCTCATCATAGATTCATAGCTGGTCAACTCGGCCATGCGAGAGGCATATCCGGCGCAAAAATCCCAGCTCTCCTTGATGTTTTGCTCATTGACGTCTTCACTAACAGTCGAATAACCCTTGGTAACTTGCCATATTTCCATGCTTCCATGGTGGCTCATTACCATTGTTAGGGCATTCTATGTCTTTGTGTATGCATAGGACATATTGAAATCCTTGACGAGTTGAGGCATATCCTTCGCTTTGTCTCGTAGCTCAAAGGCCGACATTGAGTCTAGCCAGAGACTCGGATAGATTCACCAATTTCTTCTAGTGACTAGCGGAAATCGTGGATCAGGTCCCCAACAACGACAAGCCGGCTAGTACGAGGCTTGGATGAAGAGGCATCAAGAATGTTTAGAGGACCTATAAGAAAGAAAGCAAGGTCAACAAATATATCCGAGTCTCACAATTCGGAAAATGATAAATCAGGGTAGAAAAATTTACCGAAGATAGTGTCATCTACTTTGGCCTTCTCCTCTCGAAGGCTCCAGAGTTCATTCTAGAGAGCTTCAGCGGTGTCCTTCTCCCTGTCCAAAGCATCTTGCAAGTCCAAGATTGTTTTGTCCTGTTTGGCAATAGTGCGGTCACGCTCTTCAGTAGCATGATTGTTGGATTTGAGAAAACTAGCAATGATGGTATCATGATCTATCTTGAGTTTATCCAGCTCTACACGCAAGTCAGCATTCTCCACCTCCAGGACCTTATAATCTTCGGCTTGTTCAATCATTTTGCAGGACTGCTTCACAAGATCTGGCAAATCAAGACATAAAATCCAGATAAAAAATCGGCTACAGATCAACAATAAACTATACAAATGAAGCCTGAAATGTTTACCTTCAGCCTCATCTTTGGAATTTTTTAGTTATGCATTTTCAAGCCGGAGAGCTTTGATCTCTCTTTGCTTGTTGCAAATATTCTTTAATAATTCCTGGTTATAAGCATTAACTTTCTGTAAGTCAGAATAGTAACCAGAGTCAGAAGTCTACTAAGACTCGGGCTAATATTTTAACTAAGTTAAATATCACCACGAGCCTTAGGGGCTATACTAGTTCATTCTTTGGCATCCTATAAAAGCATAAATCCGGATTCCTATCCAACTTCATGCTTGGGGGTTAGAGGATATGATATAAAATACAATAAAAAGAAGAGTTGGATTACGACTTACATAATGTTCATGAGTTAATTTATTGAGGCTCATGTTCACCTTAGTGGAAACTTTCTCTACGAGAGTCAGAGGAATCACTGGTTGTGGCGGGGCCACACCAGCCTTCAACTTCTCATCGTGGAGATGAACTTGGTCAAGAAGCTCGGTGAGTTTGACGTATTCAGCTTCTTGCACCTCATCCTCCGCTGAGATATTCCGGGTCTCCAGGCAATGGAGAGCCAGCTTCTGGATCTCTTCTGCGCTCTTCTAAGTAAGGCCAAGTTTGGCGAAATCCAGATTTTGTAGAAGGTTATCCGCGAAGGTCTCAGGTGAGGGATCATTACCCTTTGTAGGTTCACCCTTACCAAGTTCCGAGTCACCTATGGTGATGTCGGTTTGCGAACCAAGGTTCGTTGGCTCTAACGTATGAGTCGAAACATCTTCAACGCGCGGAGAAGAGGTACCCTCTGGTGCTGATGATGGCCTTGGGGTAGGAGGCGGAGGCGGGGAGCATGTGAGCCTAGAACTAACTTCTGCTAGTGCAGAAGCTTCCCCGACTTTCCTTTTTCTTGACCCTTGGGAATCGTTTTAGCCCTAGATGGTAACAAAGTAAAGATCGTTGCAATTCAGGGAAAGGTACAAATTGATACTCGAAACCTTGTGATGAAGTGTACCTCTTTACAACGGGCACTTTCTGAGTGCCCACAGAAACAACAGGAGCTTTGCGCTTCCGGGTAAGCGCCTCTGGTAAAACTTCAAGTTCTTCATCCTCCTGAGGAGCCGGATCCTCAGGTGGATATCCCTCTAGAGGAGCAAGCTCCGACTCGGGGAGGTCAGCAAGCTGAAAGAGACATTATCTCAGTATTGCAAACTATAACAAAGTATAGATGAGCACATAATTAAGTATGAAGGAAACAACCGGAAAAGTTATTGGTGTTAGAGGTTCATTAGTGGTATACATGTCCAGAGAGAGATCTGGAATCTTCCTCTCAACTCGCTCCTTGATCAACCATTTGATCCGGGACTCATATTCTTTGTCCGGAATTGAGAGCGAGCTGATCCTGAGGCTGTTCTTTTTACTCTTGGTGACCGTGTGCATAAGCTGGTCACCATGGTACTGAAGGGGCTGAATCCGGCGTGCCAGCCAGCAGTGGATCAAGTCAGATCCCTTCAGACCCTTGTGCTTCATCAGATAGTCGATCCGTCTCTTGGTGAGAATCAGATCGTCAGGAAGAGTCGGAGCTTCCGCATCCCAGGACTCTTGGGGTGTGGCGGCACCATCAACAAAAGCCAGCAAAGCAGTTTCTTTGTCGGGAGCCGATTTGTCCTTATGATAAAAGAATGTGGACGGCTATTTCTTTACCGACTTGCTAGCCTTAATCTTGGGGTAGACTCGGTCTCTCCTGAGAGTTAGGCTAAGAGTTCCGGTAATGTAAGGATTACCGGAAGTGATGGAGTTTCTCCAGGTACCGAAGTAGTATCGAAACAAGATAAGACTCGGTTTTATTCCAAGATAACCCTCACACAAGGAAGCGTAAGTGTTAAGTTCTAGAATCGTGTTTGGGGGAAGTTATGGAGTTGAACTCCATAGTAATCTATAACTCAGAGAAGCACTCTGAGGGGGAAAAGCTCAAACCTCTGTCGAGGTGAGTGCCGAAGTGGACCCTCTCATCGACGTGAGGAGTGGGGATGATGTCATCGAAGCCGCTCCGCCAGTCGTCGGCACGGAGGAGACCTTCCTTCTCAATGACACCCAATTTCTCGTCATCGAGGACACACGTGATCCACACTCCGTGGAAGTTCTCCTTCTCCGCTGCTGCAGAGGTCGCCGCCGTGGTCGCGGTCGTACCGGATGAGGAAGCCATTTGGGAACAATGGGGACCGTGGATGGGCGGGGTTGTGTGGTTTGGGGGAAGGAAAGGAGGAGCAAGCGCATGGTGGCATTGGGACGGAGAAGAAAACAAGGGCGCTGGTAAGGAAGGATAAAAAGATCTGAACCCCTTATATGCCTTGCTTGCGCCAAGATTTGTGTGAAAAGAACAATGGACGTGCCATGCGTCGTGGAAGGAGCTGGGTAACCTCCTCGAGAAGATTACGCCTCCTCGATCTTCGCGCATGCATTAAAACGGTGTCTCGTTTCCATGTAACGGACCCACCAACGGTCGCACTGTCAGGAATGTCTGTCAGTGACATGACTTGACCTTGACTGACCTCATATTACGTCAGGGACCAAGTCTTGGCTTAGTTTGAATTTCGAGATGGAAAACTGAGTGATATGCTTACAGGTCCGACTCAGTCTGAGTTCCGGATCCTACTTTTGTTTTCAGTTTCAGGAACCCTTCAGGATTCTACAAGCCAAAGATAGATCAAGGTGGATGATGAGATCCGACTTTGGATCTTGGAGGGTTCCGGGGGCTACTGTTGGGGATATACTTTCCAGGTATACCCACTATGACTCGCTGACCAGGGTGGTCCACTTCGGGTTAGAGCTTTGCTTCACGTGGGCCCAGTTAGGGAGAGAAGACGGAGGTCTGTCCGGCTATGAGAAGGCCCAGAAGACTTAACGACTTAGGCATGCTTAGTTACTTGTAGTCCAAGATGTACTCTATAACCGACTCTTAGTCGTAGCCGGATAGGTCTCTCCTGTAACCCTAGGCCGAATATCTATATAAGCCGTCCTAGGAATCAACCTTTAGGGCACCCACAATCTACAACCTCAACTCGCACAGACGAACCTCTCTTGTAATCTGCACTTCCGGCTCTACCGTATTACTGGATTGCTAGCAGGAGTAGGATCCGTCCAAAGCCGACGGATTCGAACCTGGGTAAAGCTTGTGTGCTCACCGTCCCGGAATACCGTCGCCTCACACCCCCTTTCTCCACACGTCTCGAGTACCCCCCCCCCCCCCCCCCCCCCCCCCTCTCGATGTACATGTCTTCAATCCGACGACAGCGTGCACCAGAGAGGTAAAAACCGAACTAAGATTTAACATCAAACATACAGAATAGATCTCAAGATCAATTTCTTACGGTGGTGCTGTCGGATGAAGACTTGGCAACATGGAGGATGAAGAATAAGTCATGAAGGTGGTGAATGAAGAGGATGGAGAGACCAGCAACAGAGGTCAAAGACAAATCAACAATTGCCTGGCTACCTGTGAAGGACAAAGTTGCGTATGAATTTCGCAAAATCAAAACAGAGAAGTCTGACGGTATTGCAGGAATCCAACCGCCAAAAGGGGTGACAGTGACGGTGATGAAGACGTCGATAGCAGCTGTGTTGCTGGTGTACATTGGAGAAAAGGTTAGGGTGGCAAAGGAGCGTAGGGCTCCAAATTCATTGTGCATTGGTCCTAATATGGCTTTCTTTCGACGGTGGTGCCATCGTCGAGGATTATGGACTATGAGAGGTTTGTGTCCTCCTTCAAGAAAACCAATTCCATCTCCGGTTGTCCAGCAAAGTGGTTCCTGCACTCTGTTCTTCCTTCCGCCCCATTGGATCGTTGGGAAAGAGGATGTCGGAATACAATTAATGGATAAATGATGCTTTGGAACAGTTTGAGAGGATGTCGGAATACAATTAATGGATAAATGATGCTTTGGAACAGTTTGAAGATCCATCGGTTGTGACCGACTATGAAAAGGAAGAACAAATTCTATTGAATGTCATGTAATCAAAAACAAATTCGAAGTGATTGTATGCAGTTCTTGTGCTGTGAGCCTGAACCAAGAACTCAAAATCGAATTGTCAAATGGATCACAGGTGAAACGGCAGAGGCCATTCTATTGAGTGCAAATCAGGCCTGGTGCCAAATTAACGGACTGAACATTGGCACCTCCTGCTAACAAGTGTTCCATTATATATAAACTGCTGCTTATAAATTTACAGTGCCAGCCTTCACCACAGCGACTCAAGGTACCATATCAATTACTTACAACAGAAACATCAATTCACCAAACTGACGGTGAAGTGGCTACGGATCGGAGTCTAAACCACTCAACCAGCTCATGCTTCGGAGGCAAAACTGTCTGTCTTGGCAGAGGACTCCTCCGCATCAGATGGCTTCGATTCATGCTTCGCCGCCGCTTGGAGAACCCGGTCCTGGACCGCCGTGGTGGAGGGGGACGTCGCCAGGCCAATCTTGTTCGGTTCTAGCTTCTTAGCCGCCCACGAGAGCGCTTCGGCACCCACTCTGACTGGGGAGAGCAACAGCCTACACGAAGAGAGGGAGAGGGGAAATAAAAAATTGTGAGGGTTCCAATTGTGTTTAAGGTTTGGAACACCTGACCTAAAACTGATGGAATGGATGCACACCAACAAAACACAGATGCTAGTATGCTACCATCCAGGGGAACTTACTTTAGGTCTTGCTGAAAATCCTCGGAACCCTCGTATGAGGAGAACCGCACGTAGATGGTCTGCGACAGTAGGAAAAGTATCAGATAATAGTGCATAAACATTGTTGCCGCAACTTAGCAAATGACAACATATTTGAACTTTTGCAGTTGACAGCAGTGCAGAATCGCACAAACTTGTAGTATTACTTTTATCCAATCATCACGCAGATGTATATAGATACTGAACAGCAAATATGTTATATGTGGAACATTTGTTAATGGAAACTACTTACCAGCCCAAGACTTAAAATGCCGATGTACTGCAACGTCGTCTCCCATTCTACAATCAGGCAGATCAACAATCAGTTTATAAAAAATGTAATTTCAAGTTGCTTGCACTATACATGTTTCACCCCGAAATATTTCAAATACCTATGTGAACATAAGGAGAAAAAGGCCAATGATGCACATTTAGGTGACAACTAAAAGTGGTCGAGACTTTGATGCTTCACAAAAAAAATAGTACTCCCTTCGACCCAAATTAGTTGACTTAGATTTGTCTATATTCGATTGTATCTAGACTGATTTAGTATTAGATACATCCGTATCTTGACAAATTTGAGTCAACTAATTTGGGTCGGAGGGAGTATATGCAAGGGATGTGGTTTTCAAAACTAATGATTAACCGCAAACACTCACTAAGCAATGCCTTCTTAATACTCCCTCCGACCCATATTAGTTGACTCGAATTTATCTAGATTCGGATATATCTAGACATGTTTTAGTACTAGATACATCCGAATCTAGATAAATCCAAGTCAACTAATATGGGTCGGAGGAAGTACTAAAATGCCATACATGGAATTGCATCAGCTTTTTCTATACAAAAGGAAGTTCATTCTATGCGTATATCCTAAAGACCGTGCCCTTGTACATGAACTCTTTTCCTTTGAATTGAATGGCCCAGTTCCTATCCTTTGTGGCAAAAGAAAAGACTGAAACTATGCAATACCCCTCTGTGTCAAGAGAAGTCACTGTTCTATAAATCATGTAATGCATCTTAACCTGTGTCCATACTCTACTTACCTAGCAAAGCATAAGTCGCTGCTGAGAGGCCCTGTCACAAAAGAAATCGAAATTAGCAAGAAAAAAGCATGACATCAGCTTCGAAGACTTCCTTAAAGGAAGAAGTTTCATGTATGTACCAGAAGAGACCCAACAACAAATGTCGGGGTGGGCTTTATGCTTTGGAGGATTTCCTCAGCATCCTACGCATATTTAGAGCAATGATATGAGTATTTGACACTATTTTATAGTGATAAAAAAAGCTGGTACATGAGAGAGATGACAATAACAAGTACAGTTGTATATCGCACGACCAATAGTATATAAAATCTGAATCCACCACGGATCAAAAAAAAAACAAGAATTATTCAAATGATAGGTTTCTACATGGTCACAGCAACCAAAACTTGATACCGGTAAGGGGAAAACTAAACTGGGATGGGATAGCCAAAAACTAACCAAAAAATATATATACCTCATTTAGTGCTGTTAATGCAGTCTCAGGCTTCAGTTCTTTCACACGAAGGTTCTTCGCCCAAGATTGGAAACCACCTTTAACCAGGTAAGGTTGCTGCCATTGAATCATTCAATATTAGACAGAAGAAAATTCCATCCAGCGAAGTTACTACTGGAAAGAAGAATCCAGAACTTGCCTGCACACCAAGCTTCTTCAGTAACCTAGCAATGGACTTTGATCGGGTACCGTTAGCATCCATAACTATGACCTTTGAATCACCCTACAAAGGCAGGAGAAAAACACAACAGAAACACAATATTATTTCTTGTGTCGAAAGGTTACAGTACAGATATCAAATACAAGACTCTGTCAAATAGAGTACCTTAACCAACTTCAAGTTGCGGATGACAACTGCAACCAAAGCATCATCAACATCACTTCCACCTTTAAGTAGCTTCCTTGTTGGGCCTTCAATCTTTAAAAGAATCAAAGTAATTAATTATCAATAACGAAACATATTTTACAATTTTACCCCTTTTAAAACCTTAGAAGCGGCTAAGAGATCATAAGAGTAATGAATGGACGCAAATCCTAATACTAACAGGACAAAATGGACTTTCATTACATGAAACAGCTTCAATCTTTACGAATAGATACACAATATTTGGAGCTGGGTCCAGGAAAATTAGACAGAATTTGTCCAGCAATAATAAATACTTGAATAGATATAATTTGCGAAACATTAAATTCTCTACTAAAACAAGTAGCATTCAATATGTTTAGTTCAAACCATACATACCTCAGGTGAAGCAACACTTGCATATTTAGATCTAGCTGCACGGCGTAGGTCAGGAACTCCATCTCTCACCCTCAAGTCCTGCAGAACATAATTTGATGATAAGATGCTATAGTTTTTTGCTCAATATAAACAATATATCAAGAAGCTGAGTTAAGAAATTGAGGTGCGTCTAATCGTCCTGCTACCTGTGCGTCTAAAAGTGTTTATGTTAAACGGCATGACAAGGGTGAAGAACTATATAGTGAATGGTTCTAAAGAAAAATCAACGGATGTCACATCCATTTGCTAACAGGCAAATAAGTAATCTTATTTTTGGACAATCCGCAGAAATATCATGAACCAGATTCAATAGATAGCTTAGAAGAAAAAAGAGCATGAACGAAAGAAAAGGCTAGTGAGATTTACAATCTCTTGCCTCAGGCCGAACATCAATAAGTACGGCTTTGCCATCATTTTTCAAAAGCTCCAATGTCGATTCAGGTGTCAAATCTCCAGAATAGCCTCCATATGCGAAGAGCCAGTACGATATCCTACAATTGCAAAATTCAGTAGTTTCAAAACCAGATGAATGGAACGTCACATACTAAACCAACGGATTATCTGTCTTACCCTATTGTTGTTGAACCACCAAGCAGAACTGCCAATTGAACAATTGGGTCACTTGGGTCCAAACCAACATTCTTTTCAACACCTTCAATGATTACGTATACCTGAAAAATTTCATGTCAGAAAACTATTAGTGGCCTCATCAACAATTTTGTTGAGAATGCGCCTCATCAACAATTGAGTTAACAATTTTATCCTAGGGTATATTTAGGGGAACAGTGGCACTAACATACCTGTTGAAGGGCACTTCCGATTGGTCTCAACACTATGCTAGCTTTCTCCTCAGATGAGTTCAACAAATCTTTAACATTTGGTGGCAACGACGATTTGGCCGACCCATAGTAATAGACAAGGGAAGTGGTTGCAGTGCCCAGTGAATCCTCGGCTACAACAATTGCCTTCCTAAGAACATCGACCGCCACGGCACCAGCTCCGGCCACCTTCTCCTGGAATGCACCGGAGACATCCGTCGCCCCACCGGTGGCCTGCTCCTTGGTGGCGTCCACCGAGGACGTGAGGCCACCGGTGGCGCCCTTGACCGATTTTTTTAGATCAAAGGCGACGCCCCTGACCGTCTTCCTCCAGGCCCCGAGCGCGTCGTACGCCGACAGCCTGAGCTTGTCGTACCCTTCGGTGAGTGCGTCCTCCGCCTGGAATATCTGCCTGCTGAGGTTGTCGACGAACCTGGCAAAGGATTCCTCGGCGTCGCTCGCGTCGGTCGGGAACGCGGTGGGAATCGGCGCGTCCAGCAGGGCTCGCTCGGCGGCATCGTTGGTGACCGCGGCGGCCACGGATGCGGTCTGGTCGGCGGCAAGGTCGGCGGAGACGGGCGTCAGGCGCGGCCAGAGAGGGTCGTCGGAGCTAGGCAGCTCGGCGGCGGCGAACCCCCGCACGATGTCGTCTGGCGTTGTGGTGTAAGGGGAGAGGATGGAGGAGTCGGTGAGCAGGGGGCGGTCAGGCACGGCCTGCGCGATGAGCGGGTCGGCGTAGGACCGGAGCGCGCTCGCCTCCACCCTCCGCAGCGCCCGCGCGCCGGCCTGGGCCGCCGTCACCGGGGAGAAGGGGGAGCATGGGGTGCGCGCGGCAGGGCAGAAGGGCAGCATGGCGGGAGGGGTATTGGCATCAGATGGCTGTGGCCATGGCGCGCGGGGTGGGGGGCAGCGAGTTCACGAGTGAGCTGGTTGGGCGCGCGCGTGTGTGTGGAAGGGGCGCTTGATCCGGGGTGTGTGGAGCCGGTGCGACGCCGGGATTTGGTGATCTGCGGGCTGGATTCCGCGGATTGGTGCTGGGACATCGTGCGCGCGGGCGTGTGGCTCGCCGGCGTCGGGGATGTGGCGGGTGGACCCGTCCCGGCGCGCCGCGTGCCACACGCCCCGGCTACCCCGTTGCGCCGGTCGTTTTCCGGTTTCCGCAGTCGCTGTTGGTTGGTACTCCGTCGACCCGACCGTAGTTCCGCGCAGACGGCCAGATTGTACATGTGGTAAAATCGTGAAAAATGAAGCGTTTACTGAATCTTTGCAAACATTTATTTCCTAAAAATCTTTACTACTCCCTCCGTTCCAAAATAAGTGACTTGAGTTTGTCTAGATTCGCATGTACCTATATAGGGAGTGCCTAGATCTCAGACGTCTGAGAACTTTTTATATCTAAGTCACTGATGTCATCCTAATATCTGTGCTAATTCTCAGTTGCAACCTAATTGTAACTCATAAGATTTGTACTAATTCTTAGTTGCAACCTAGTTGCAACTCATTAAATTCTTAATTACACCCTAGTTGCAACTCATATTTAACTTCCACGTAAATCAAAGGCTGAGAACTAGCAAATCCGATACTAAAACGTGTCTAGATATATCCGAATTTAGACAAATCCACGTCACTTATTTTGAGACCACTCGTAACCCCCATACGGCCCTTTTTTTGCCCGTATTGGGGGGGGGGGAGGAGGAGGGGGCGCGGGCACGATGTTGCCAAATTGGGGGGGCACCGGCTCCCAATCGTGCCCCCCCTCCCCCCATAACAAAATTTAAATATTCTAAATTTAGGGGACAAACAGTTCAAACTTTAACAAAACGAGACGAACAGTTTAAATTTAACAAAATTTAAAAAAACGACATCTGACGGCCACGGCCGATCCCGAGCCGGTGGTACATCGCCGCGGCATAGTAGAATAGGTCGTACTCGTCATCGTCATTGCTGGGCGGCTCGTCCTTCGTCGGCAGTAGGCGGCTGCACCCCTCGTCGCTAGTCCTCGCGCCGGCCTCGTGGAAGGACCAGCCGCCCCCTCGTCGTCGTCGATGTCGACAACGAGGCCGTGGCGTCTAGCGCGCTCGGCCTGCTCCCGCCACCAGTCCTGCGCAAACCAACTGGCGGCGAACTCGTCGGTGGTCGGCAGGACGGCGTTGAAGGATGCCCGCTTCAGCATCCTCTGACCCAGAAATTCTTCCGGGTCCTCGCCGTCCACCAGTTGGAGCGCTGCCGCCTTGTACTCCAGCGGTGGCGGTCCACTCCTTCTTGGGCTCGGGCTTGGGCCTGCCCAAGTGGAGGCGGCGAGGGAGGCGCGCAACACCTGCGCGGTGGGCTCGCCTGCTCGTTCTTCACCGGCGGGAGCGCGAGGTAGCGCGGCGACGGCGAGGAGTATGGCGAGTACCACGCCAGGGACGCCGACGAGCGCGAGGAGGAGGAGGAGGAGGATGTTGACGGCGCGCGGCGAGGCCCCCTGCGGTTGTTGGCGGTCTGCTGGCGATCGCGCGGGATGCGCGGCGGCATCACCAACGGCGGGTTGTTGCCGTTGGTGTGGTCTAGGAGCAAGGAGAGGGTGCGTCCCGGAGGCGCTCCACCATCGCTTATGGCCTTCGATGTTGTAGTTCGCTGGCGGCGGGCCAACGCCAACGTAGGCCTCGATGCGTTCCTCGCGGTGCCGTGCGAAGAAGACCGCCCATGCCTGGAGGTTGTCGGGATCCCACTGGGGGTCGTTGCGCTCCTCGTCGGTGAGCACCCCTAGTAGTGCTCGTAGATCACGGCTCTGTGGGCCGCGCCGGTGGGGATGGGCGGCACAGCGAGGCTGCCACGGCTCACCGCTGATGGCTCAATGCACGGCGCGCAGAAAAGTGCTGGTGCTGTGTTAATGTAGAGCTCGTTGGGAACCCTAAGAGGAAGGTATGAGCAGCATAGCAGCAAGTTTCCCTCCGTTATGAAACCAAGGTTTAATCGAACCAGTAAGAGTAAGGAAACACCCCAAAGGCGTTACTAGCTGAGTTTTGGCAGGCCGCACTACCGGTGCTAGTAGCAACGTGGAGACCTACACAACACAACCACAGAACTTTGTCCCCAACTTGCGATGAGGTTGTCAATCTCACCGTGTTTTGCAGAAAACAAAGGATTAAACGTATCGAATGGAAAGAAGTAAAAGTTTGCAGAAAGTAAACACAAAGCAGTAAACAATTTATAGATTGTATGTAAAAGAAAAGGACCGGGATCAATAGTTCACTAGAGGTGGCTCTCCTTAAGATAGATAACATGCTGGGTGAACAAATTACAGCGGAGAAATTGACAAACACCGAGAAAGCAATACATGCATATACTAATCATCTTGACTCCTTTGAGACTTGATTGGGCATTACAACATTATATATAGACCGCCATTGATGACCCACAAGTATAGGGGGTGTATCGCAGTATTTTTGATAAGTAAGAGTGTCGAACCCAACGAGGAGCAGAAGGTGCTGGCTAGTGGTATGGATCAGGAATTCTCTGCAAATACTTAGCAAACAGATTTTTAGGGGTTTTCGATAAAGCAAGTAAACAAAGTACGAATAAATAAAAGACGGTAAGAATAAATGCAGCAAGTGGCCCAATCCTTTATGCAGCAAAGGACAAGCCGGTTGTATTTCTTAAGATGACCAAACGTTCTCGAGGACACATGGGAAGACTGTCAAGTGCTTTCGCTTTATATAGTCGATTAATCTTTTTTAGATTGCTAAGTGTTGTGTGGGTGAACCTGTGCTAATGTACCATCCCATCCAAGACTAATACATACTTGTGATTATACCCCTTGCAAACATTCGTAAGTACAAGAAAGTAATTAAGGTAGAAACCTAACCACAGCTTTAAACTCTAAGACCCTTATGTCCCTTGTGCAATGGTTTCCTAATGGGGGTTCACGTTTCTGTCACTCCGGCAACCCCTACGATTAGTAGCCAAATACACAATGCATTCCCCTAGGTCCTTATAGGTGAAGTGTCATGTAGTCGATGTTCACATGACACCACTAGAAGAAGTATACCACAACTTAAATAACAATCTATTGAATCTTTCTCAACGCAACTCCACTATTAACAACAAGACTTCTCCCGTGTCCTCAAGAACAAAACGAACTACTCACAAGACATCATATGGATCATGATCAGAGATGGAATAATGATGTATAACAATCTGAACATAAACAATAATTCAATGGTTCACTCAATAGCATCAACTACAAAGAGTAATCAACACCGGGAAAGTTTCCCCTATGAACTATGCAAGATTCAACGCAATTGTTACAGCAATATGAAGATGGTGATGAGGGTGCTGATGGTGATGATGATGATGATCCCGATGAAGTTCAGCTTGATGGTGGTGTTGATGGCGACGATATCCCCTCTCCGGGAAGGAATTCCCCCGGCAGAAATCTGTCTGCCGGAGAGATCTTTTTCTCTCGGTGTTTTCCGCCCCGCAGAGGCGGCGGAATCTTTCTGTGGTCGCTCCCCGAGTCTTAGGGTTTCGGGAGGATGATATACGCTAGAGGGGAGAGGCTGGAGTGGGCCAGGGCGGCCACACCACCTCCAGGCGCGGCCTAGGCCTGCCCGCGCCATGGGGTGGTGTGGGCCTCCTATGGCCCACCTCCACTCCATCTTCTGGCATCCTTAGTCTTCTGGAAAAATAGGATTTTCCGTATATTTTCCCGGATTTTCTGATCTTCGTGAATTTTGCCTCCAAACAGCACCTTTTCCATCAGAATCCTGACTGCAGCGGTCCATGCTCCAAAAGTCATCAACCATGCAAAAATAGATGAAATAACATAAGTATCACCTCTCAATACGAAATATATCAATGAATAATAATGAATTAAGACATAGAATAGTGATGCAAAATGGACGTATCAACTCCCCCCAAGCTTAGACTTTGCTTGTCCCCAAGCGAAACTAAGCTCAATAAACATGACCTCAGGTTTATGGAGTGAAGAGTCGATAAAAGAATACGGACAAGAAGCATCACATTCATCAAATACATAGATCATAATAGAATACAACTCACTATTATATAACTCAACTTGCAATGAGTAAAGGAAACACAATAAAGATACATAGAGTAAATCATAATTGGTAATGGCAAACTTAGCTCTTGGTCGAAGAATAGTTGATAATTTGCTGGAGTTCACAAATAGCTGGTTTTTCAATGATAGCTTTCAAAGTAGTAAACATCAAGATAAGAGCAATGTGCAAAACAAGGAACATAAGAAACATGATTGAATAAATTATCATATGAATGAATGAAACACATCAACTCAAAATACTTGCTGAGATAGAAGGGAATAGGTTTATTGACTCAACTACAAAGTAAAAGAAAGGCCCTTCACAGAGGGAAGCAGGGATTGCAAGTCTCATAAAGAGCTCCCAAAAATTATGATACTTACTAGCTTTCAGCTCTCATTGCCCCTATCATAGGCATCTTTTGGTGGTTAAGGTTAAAGTGACACAACTAAGAGGATATGCTTGACAAGTTATAAATTGAAGTCCCATGCCCCTTACTTATGAGTACCGAACCTCATGCTACTCAACTTCAGTCACGAGCAAGATCTTGTCATTGTAAATACATGTGTATCATTGAGAACCGCCAACGGGGTACCCCTTGCACATGACACAGGAGCTATCCCATAATCAAAATGACAAGGCAAGCAGACAGTGAGCATCTCGGCGATCTTTTTATTTGCTATTGGCATAGGTTTTTATCGAGGATGCTTCATAGAATGATCACTATAGTTATGCTGCAAGTTTCCACCATGATTAGGCATGGCTTAGGCTAGCGCCCCAGGCGTTTCTCTAACACACATATAAACTCCATGATCTTACAAGTTCCACTTTTATTTCACACCGTCGGGATCCATAAGCAAAAGAACATGATATCAACTAGGTACAAGTACCAATGAAGTGTTGAAAGTGGTCCCCATGATACATGGTTCAGCTAACTTCAACTCATAAAGCACAAGCATATACGCAATAAAGAAGGACCCAATGGTTCAAGTTTATTAAATGCAGGAAAGTAAAGTGTGCCATCAAGTTCGTGAGAGCTTTAATCACTAATTTTCACATAACAAGTTTAATTTGGGAGGTAGATAAAACAAGAATTTACTTGGAATAGCAATAATGCTACTAGGTAGGTATGGTGGACACAAATGGCATGGGTTTTGGTTTAAAGGGGGTGGATGCACGAGAAGAATACCCTCTCAGTATAGGTTTTTGGCTAGCAAGGCTGGGTAGCAAGTATAAGAGTTGAAGGAAACAAACATACAAGTGATAAAAACAAACATGCAATCTTCCTTGGAAGCACAAAAGATCTTAACTAGAGAATACTAGACTTATGAGCAAATCAAGAAAGAAAGATGATGAAATTATTTTCCTCTAGAGTACTTTTATATTTTTCATTCAACTCTCAAAAAGGTGTTGCTACTGACCGAGCCAGGTTTGCCAAAACCAACTAAATTAACTCAATGATCCCAGAGTGCTACCAATACTAACAAAAACATCAATCATATAATCAGAAATTGAAAACTAATATAAGCTATGCAAAAGAGTGAATGATAGAACTTCTCATTAATATTCCATAACGGTAACTCACACCAAGGGATACATATCTAACGAGAGAGGGGACACTTCCATAATGCAAACCATACTACATAATAACTCCTCTATTCATGATATGACTCTACTAATAAGGTAAAAATATAGAAGATAGTGATATGATACCGCGACACTCCCCCAAGCTTGGAACAAACCAAGGGGATGCCAAACCTGATGACGAATTACTCCTTCGGTGGTGGTGGTATCCTCTCGATGAGCTCTCTGATCAATTTCCCCAAGTCCTCAATCTCGAAGGTGAGATTACGAATTAGCTGTGAGTTTTGCTCGATGCGGCTCATGATCATGTCGTGTTGAGAATTCCAGCTCTTACTATTCTTTCCCCACTCTTCCTCCTTGAAGTCTTCTTTTCCTGCATGGCTAGAACGAGGCAAATCCCAATTGGAGGGTAATTTCCCCTTGGGCATATTCTGATATTGATGCTCATGGATAAGAGTGTGGAAAGGATTCTTGGTGTGTGGAGGAAGTGACCAGGGATCTGAACGGTGATGAGGAGGCTTCCCTACAATGGATGGGTTTGACACCAGTCCAATGCTTGCAATGGTAGTGTCGGTGTGCTTTTCCTCCTCTTCACCTTTGCTCTTGGTCTCCTTCTCCTGCCCGGCGTCTTGGAGGTCTTCCTCCATGGGCTCCTTTCCTTTATCCTTGGCAGACACCATTGTGCTTCTAAACTTTCAAAGAGTATGTCCTGGCAGAAACAGATCGAAACAAAAACACGACGAAAACACGATATACGAACCTCGGGGGATTCGGGGGATTATATATTACGAAGTTTCACATCAAAAGTAAGGTACTAGGAGAAAACGAGTCGAAGGCGGAGTCCGGGGTGGACTCACCACCTGGTGGCGCGGCCAGGGGTGGGCCCGTGCCATAGGGTGGTGTGAGCCACCCAGGCTCCGTTTCCGTCCCTTTTTCGCTTCGTAGTTTCCCTTATTGACTGAAAACTGCAAAAATATAGTTGGATTGTATTTTTACGGAACTTTTCTTACCAGAATTGTTACCTATTTGAAAACAGACTCTGCAGGTCTCTGAATTTGGTATTTAGTGGATCCTTCCGGAGTCATTACTTGAATCATCAATATCTTCATCTTCATATACTTATTACTTGAGTCATAAAACCCTTCTCCTCCTTATTACACCATTATCTCCACTTCCTGGAAATTTCTTTCACACAAAACTTCACACGGTTCTTATTAGCAACATTAGTATAAGTGAAGTGATAAAACCTTTTGAGTCCAACTTCAACTCAAAACCAGCAAAACATAAGCTACTGTAGCAACTCCTTCCGAAAACCCAAAAAGAATTCAAAAAGGAAATCGAATAAAGAAGCAAACGCAAGAGTGGCAAAATCTGTCAAAAGAGACCAGCAGGTAAAGATCATTTTTTTAGAAAATCTTCTGTTGCTCAAATCAAAAAGTGCAAAACTAACGAAAGTTAAATAACTACCTGGGGCAGAAGCACAAAAAATTACAGATCAATCCGACATACAGATATCTCTCACGAATTTTTACGGTGAAGCACAAAAATCTGTTTCGGGACAGCAACTTCTCCAAATATTACTTCTCTCTCATTAGAGGTTGATCTTGACACAAAAGCCAAACAAAACGGATAAGGAGCGGTTATTACCGAAGTAATAACTTACAAGACTCAAAGAAACAAAATCAAACTAAAAGCAAAAACAAATTGGATTGTCTCCCATAAAGCTCTTTCTTTATAGCCATTAAGATGGGTATGATAATTTTGAAGAAGCTCTCATAGGGATATGATTTGAAGTGAAAGAGAGCATTAAGAAGCAAAAACACACACACACACATTTAAGTCTAACCCACTTCCTATGCAAGGGGATTTTGTAAACAAACAAATTATTGAAACCAGAGGCTTCTTGCATAAGAAGGCAAAAGAAGTGCAACATAAAAACTTCCAGCATAAAATGAGGAAACTTGATATTATTGAGATGCATAAGAACATGTTTCCCTCTTTCATAGTAACTTTCAGTATCATGCATAAACTTAACAATATAGCTATCACAAGGACCATCATAGCAATGATCACTTATTCTAACAGAAAACACGGGAATATTAGCTCTCATAACACTACTTTGTGAAACAATATTAGAGGTATCCTTACAAAGGATAGTGTGTCCTTCTTCCTCATACTTAGTGACAAAGTCTTTCACCTTTGCTATTATAGGTTCATCAACGATTTGTTTATCAGGTTCAATATCTTTACTTGTACTTTCATTAACCATACTAGCTATCATAGAATGTTCCTTTACCTTAGCTGGGAAAGGCATTTTCTCAATATAAGGTTCAGGTAAAACATGATTAGCAGTATAAACTTCAGTATTTCTTGCAAGAACACTCTTAGCAACATCTTTATAAGGTTCATGATACTTATTCCACTTCTTTTTAGGCACTTCAATGTAGGAAGCAAAAGCCTTAAAATAAGAAGCAATAGCTTGAGAATCTAAACCATAAGCATTTTTAATATTTTGAAAGTCACCGGTTCCCATAAAAGATTCAATGCATTCATAATCATAATTTATAGATGACTTTCTACCTTTGTCATTCTCCCAAGCTTCAGCATTGTCTTGAATACGGTCCAGAAGATCCCATTTAGCTTCTTCTTCCATACGAGTGAATGATCCAGCACAAGAGGCATCCAATAAATCTTTGTCATGTAGAGGGAGCCTAGCATAAAAGTTATTGATAATAATATTGTTGGGGAGCTCATGAATGGGACATTTGAGCATTAGTAACTTCAATCTCCCCCAAGCTTGAGCTGTACTCTCTCCATCAAGAGGCCAAAAGTTGTATATTTGATTCCGATCTTTATGAATCTCACTGGGAGGATAAAATTTTGAATAAAAGAGAGGAACTATTTCCTCCCATTCCAGAGCTTGACCATTCTTCAGCAGCTTATACCATTCCTCAGCTCTTCCTTTCAGTGATAATGAGAATAACTTCTTAACTTGATCTATAGTAATACCTGCACACTTGAACAACCCACATAATTCGTGTATAAAGAGTAAATGATCACCGGGATGGACAGTTCCATCCCCAAAATAGTAGTTATCCATAACACGATCAATAATTCTTGTAGGTATTTTGAAAACATCTTTCTCAGCAGGTGGTGGCTTATCTACTACCTTAGCAGTGGTAGTAGCATTACCAAATAAGAAACTCAGCGAATTATCCATAACGAAAATAAAGCAACTAGCAGAAGTAAACAATACTCACAGTAGAAGTTTCCTTTACCATTTCCACTCTCCAATAGCGCTTCACTCCCCGGCAACGGCGCCAGAAAATAGTCTTGATGACCCACAAGTATAGGGGTGTATCACAGTATTTTCGATAAGTAAGAGTGTCGAACCCAACGAGGAGCAGAAGGTGCTGGCTAGTGGTATGGATCAGGAATTCTCTGCAAATACTTAGCAAACAGATTTTTAGGGGTTTTCGATAAAGCAAGTAAACAAAGTACGAGTAAATAAAAGACAGTAAGAATGAATGTAGTAAGTGGCCCAATCCTTTATGCAGCAAAGGACAAGCCGGTTGTATTTTTATAGATGACCAAACGTTCTCAAGGACACATGGGAAGGTTGTCAAGTGCTTTCGCATTGTATAGTCGATTAATCTTCTCTAGCTTGCTAAGTGTTGTGTGGGTGAACCTGTGATAATGTACCGCCCTATCCAAGACTAATACATACTTGTGATTATACCCCTTGCAAACATCCGTAAGTACAAGAAAGTAATTAAGGTAGAAACCTAACCACAACTTTAAACTCTAAGACCCTTACGTCCCTTGTGCAATGGTGTCCTAACGGGGGTTCAGGTTTCTATCACTCCGGCAACCCCTAAGATTAGTAGCCAAATACACAATGCATTCCCCTAGGCCCATATAGGTGAAGTGTCATGTAGTCGACGTTCACATGACACCACTAGAAGAAGTACACCACAACTTAAATAACAATCTATTGAATCTTTCTCAACGCAACTCCACTACTAACAACAAGACTTCTCCCATGTCCTCAAGAACAAAACAAACTACTCACAAGACATCATATGGATCATGATCAGAGATGGAATAATGATGTATAACAATCTGAACATAAACAATAATTCAATGGTTCACTCAATAGCATCAACTACAAAGAGTAATTAACACCGGGAAAGTTTCCCCTATGAACTATGCAAGATTCAACGCAATTGTTACAACAATATGGAGATGGTGTGAGGGTGCTGATGGTGATGATGGTGGTGATGATGATGATGATCCTGATGAAGTTCAGCTTGATGGTGGTGTTGATGGCGACGATCTCCCCTCTCCAGGAAGGAATTCCCCCAGCAGAAATCTGTCTGCCGGAGAGATCTTTTTCTCTCGGTATTTTCCGCCCCGCAGAGGCGGCGGAATCTTTCTGTGGTCGCTCCCTGAGTCTTAGGGTTTCGAGAGGATGATATTCGCTAGAGGGGAGAGGCTAGAGTGGGCCAGGGCGGCCACACCACCTCCAGGCATGGCCTAGGCCTGCCCGCGCCATGGGGTGGTGTGGGCCCCCTGTGGCCCACCTTCAATCCATCTTCTGGCATCCTTAGTCTTCTGGAAAAATAAGATTTTCCGTATATTTTCCCGGATTTTCTGATCTTCGCGAATTTTGCCTCCAAACAACACCTTTTCCATCAGAATCCTGACTGCAGCGGTCCATGCTCCAAAAGTCATCAACCATGCAAAAATAGATGAAATAACATAAGTATCACCTCTCAATACGAAATATATCAATGAACAATAGTGAATTAAGACATAGAATAGTGATGCAAAATAGACGTATCAGCCATCCAACTGCATCTATGACTAATAATCCACCTTCAGGTTATCATCCGAACCCCCTCCAGTATTAGGTTGCAAGCAACAGATTATTGCTTTACGAATTGCGTGTAAAGTAAACAATACGATTGTTCTATGAACAAAGGATTGTTGTTTTCTCCCTAGTAGCAACAACACATCTAGTACCTTAGAGATTTCTGTCACTTCCCCAGATTACCAGAGGCATGAACCCACTATCGAGCATAAATACTAACTCTTGGAGTTGCTAGCATCTACTTGGCCAAGATAGCTACTAACAACGGAAAGCATGCAAGATCACAAATAACAAAGACATGATAGAATCAATAATCAATCTACAATAGCATCTCAATATCCATCGGATCCCCGCAAACACAACATGCAGAATTACAAATAGATGATCTTGATCATGAACGAAGCTCACAAGATCTAAACATGAAAGCACAAAGGAGGAGAACCAGCCATCTAGATACTACATAGATCCGGAGTCCAAGGATGAACTACTCACGCATCACACCGGAGGCTTGCATGGTGATGAAGAAGGCCTCCAGGGTGAATTCCCCTCTCCGGCAGGGTGCCGGGAAGAGCTTCAGATCCCTCCCGATCTAGGGATGCAGATGACAGCGGCTACAGACTCTTTCGTGGATTTTTGATCGGGTCCTTAGGGTTTTCGTCCCGAGGGCAATATATAGGCAGAAGGAGAGGCCGAGGGGGTGCCAAGAGCGTCCACACCACCCCCTGGTGCGGGCCAGGCCTGGCCGCGCGGCCAGGTGGTGTGGTGGCTCCCTGGCCCTTCTCCATCTCGTATTCTGGCACTTGATGACTTCCGGAAAAATAGGCACTTTGGCTTTTGTCCCGTCCAATTCCGAGAATATTCATTTTCTAACTTTCCTGGAACCAAAAACAGCAGAAAACAGGAAGCTGGCACTGTGGCTCTTGTTAATATGTTAGTCCAAGAAATCATATGAAAAGTACTCCAAAGTTGGAACAAAACACAAGAATGTGGATAAACCAAGCATGGAACATCAAAAATTATAGATACATTTGCAATGTATCAACATCCCCAAGCTTAACTCATGCTCGTCCTCGAGTAGGTAAGTGATAAAAAGAAAGAATAATTTTTGAGGTGACATGCACCATCAAAGACTTGATCAAAGTATTCGCAAAACATTCAAAGCTGTGTTCATAGTACTTCAATCATAACATGAAAGACAAAGTTCTAGCAATAAGCAAATAAACTATGATGTAACATGAAAAGGCACAAACAAAAGATTCATGAATAACAATGCTTTGCAAGACGTTTGTTTGTTTCACATAAAGAAAACATAGCATAAAAGTATTTAGCTTGTCCCTCAATAGAGTAGCAAATATAAATGCATAGGACACCTTCAAAGTTCATAAGAGTGACTAGATACAATAGTTTAAAACAAGCAATATCAATTTATGCATCAATCAACTAGTCTTGGGACAATGCACATAGAACTAAGAATGGCCACTATGCTCTCAAAGTAGGTGCATAAAGATAGAAGGTGGAGACTCAGTATAATGGTGGAAGAAAGGCCTTTATAAAAGGAAGTAGGGATTCAAGTCTCATAAAGAGCTTCCAAAAATTATGGTACTTGTAGCTTTCAGCTCTCATTTCCCCTATCATAAGCATCTTTAAGGTGATTAAGGTTAAAGTGACACAACTAAGAGGATATGCTTGACACGTTATAAACTGAAATCTCATGCCCCTTACTTACGAAGACCGATCCTCATGCTACTCAACTTCAGTCACGAGTAAGCTCTTGTCATTGTAAGTATATGTATATCATTAAGAACCGCCAACGGGGTACCCCTTACACATGATACGGGAGCTTTCCCATAATCAAAATGACAAGGCAAGCAGACAATGAGCACCTCAGCAATCTTTTTATTTGCTATTTGCATAGGTTTTTATTGAGGATGCTTCATAGAGTGCTCATTATGGTGATGCTGCAAGTTTCCACCATGATTAGGCATGGCTTAGGCTAGCGGCCCAGGCGTTTCTCTAACACACATACAAACTCCATGATCTTACAAGTTCCACTTTTATTTCACACCGCCGGGATCCGTAAGCAAAAGAACATGATATCAACGGGGTACAAAGTACAAGTGCAATGTTGAAAGCGTTCCCCATGGTACATGGTTCTGCTAATTTCAACTTATAAAGCGCAAGCATATACGCAACAAAGAAGGACCCAGTGGTTCAAGTTTATTAGATGCAAAAAGTAAAGTGTGCCATCAAGTTTATGAGAGATTTAATCACTAGTTTTCTCATAACAAGTTTAATTTGGAAGGTAAACAAAAGCATGAATATACTTGGAATAGCATAAGCTAGTAGGTAGGTATGGTGGACTCTTTGGAAATAACTTGGTTTAGGGAGTTGTATGCATGAGTGGAACTCATACTTGGTTGTGGAGGCTAGCAAAAGACTGGGAGCGACAAACTAAGAGAGCAATAATGGCCATAATCATGCAGAGCGACAAAACATTATTGATCAAAGCATAAAGTGATACTACAAGTTGAAAACTAAAGGATCATAAAGGCTATGGTGACTTGAGATAGTCATAACATGGTGTGAGCATGCGCCAAGTCAACCCAAATAAAGCATCAAAGGAGAATACCACTATACTATGCTTTAATATGCTAAAACAACGCATGATTCATCCAAGGCACATTAAGCAATCTCAATTGTTTATAACAAGTCATGCTACAGAAAAGAATACTAAGCATAAAGCCAAAACAATATCAAGCATGGAATGACAAAGCATAGGCCACAGTCAAAACGAGCTCTTTTTACCACATAAGCACGAACTTTCCTACTCTTCTCCAAACTAAACCAAACTATTTGCAAACCAATGTATGAAAGAGGGGGTCCAACCAATTTATTCAGAAAACTAAGCAAACCAAGCAAACTAAAAACCAAAACAAAAACGAAAAAGAAGACGCTCCAAGAACAACACAACTGTGCATGAAACAATAAAAATGAAGCGTTTGGAAGAAACCTGGGATTTTTATTGATGAAGAAGGGGATGCCTTGGGCATCCCCAAGCTTTGACGCTTGTAATTCTTGGATATTTCTTGGGGTGACACGCGTGGAATCCCCAAGCTTGAGCTTTAGTCTATCCTTCATCTCATTACTAATTCCTTCCATACACCTGGAATTTTTCCTTCATACAAAACTTCACACAATCTTTATTAGCAATATTAGTGCACTCAAGATAAATAAGTCTTAAGGTTCAGTTCTAACACCAAATAAACTTCCATTAGAACACTAGGTACTGTAGCACTTCCCTCAAATATCTCAATTCCCCAAAAGAACTCAAGAAGGAACCAACAAGAAGCAAATGCAGAAAATGGCAGAAATCTGTCAAAACAGACCAACAGGCAAAGACGAATTTTTTCGAAGACCTTCTGTTGCTCAAATAAAAAAGTGTTGAACTAACGAAAGATAGATAACAACCTGGGTAAGAAGCACAAAAAGTTACAGATCAATCCGACATACAGAGCTCTCTCACGATTTTTTACGATGAAGCACAAAAATCTGTTTCGGGACAGCAACTTTCCCAATCATTACTTCTCTCTCATTAGAGGTTACTCTTGGCACAAAAAGCAAATAAAAAGGATAAGGAAAGGTTATTACAGAGATAATAACTTCCAAGATTTATCTAAAACTTTTGGGTTATCTTCCAATAAGTACTTTTCTTTAACGCCTTTAAGTTAGGCATAAGAAGCAAAGAAAGAATCAAGTGTTCTCAAATAAAGAAGCATTAAGACCAAATTTCTTGCCCTTACCTCTCTTACTTTTATTCTTAACCTTGGGGAAAATATAATTGTTTGGTGGATAAGAAAGGTGCATGGTCCCCTTTCCCACATCTATTATTGCTCCAAGGAGTTCTAAAGGTCCTTCCAAGTGTAATTTGTCCTTTTCCTGCACATTAAATAACAATTTAATCAATAGAAATCATTTTCCCAAGGATCTTTGTAAACACTCCTTCAGCTATTCCAAGAGGTAATATGGTAGTATTATTAGCAAAAGATATTTCTTTTCCTCCTTTAGTGAGCCCCCAAGTATTTAGAGATTTATAAATATCTTTGGGCATAAGACAAATTTCAGACATGATATCACAGCAAGCTTGAAAGTTTCGGTGTTCATCTTAATTTTTACTGTAGGGAACCACTTTGATGGTTCAGAGTTTATTGAAACATAATTGTGATGCACCCTAAGTGTGTTATAGCAACTTTCTAAGCTAGTAGTGCTAGTCTCAAGAGTGTTCAACCTAGCAAATATTTTTGCGAAAGAAATATCAGTTTGGCTAGGCAAGTTGTAAGTAAGGATCAATTTCTTTATAGAATTAATAGCATCATCCTCATTACATTGGAGGAATTCTCCTCCTACAACAGCATCTAAAGCATATCTATAGCAAAGAGCAATCCCAAGGTAAAAACTGCTAAGGAACAAGCTTTGAGTCATTTTAGGTTCAGTTTTTTCATGTAGATCGGAGATTCTAGACCAAGCATCCTTAAAACTTTCCTCAATTCCTTGTTTAAAAGTGAAAATCATTTCCTCGGGTGACATAGTGGCACTCAAGATAGGAACTAATTTTTTTGTGTTTTTCAAATAAGAAAGCAAACTTGTAAAACTATTTTTTGTGTGTTTTTGATAAAGAAACAAGCAAACAAAGCAAAAAAAAAACTAAGCAAAACAAAAACAACAAAGTAAAGAGATTGGTTATGAGGAACTCCCCTTGTGAAGATGTCCTTGACTCCCTGGCAACGACGCCAGAAAATTGCTTGATGGCTCAATGCACGCCGTCCAGAAAAGTGCTGGTGCGGTGTTGATGTAGAGCTCGTTGGGAACCCCAAGAGGAAGGTATGATGAGCACAGCAGCAAGTTTCTCTCAGTTATGAAACCAAGGTTTAATCAAACCAGTAGGAGTAAGGAAACACCCCAAAGGTGTTACTAGCTGAGCTTTGGCAGGGCGCACTAACGGTGCTAGTAGCAACATGGAGACCTACACAACACAACCACATAACTTTGTCCCCAACTTGCGATGAGGTTGTCAATCTCACCATGTTTTGCGGAAAACAAAGGATTAAACGTATCGAATGGAAAGAAGTAAAAGTTTGTAGAAAGTAAACACAAAGCAGTAAACAATTTATAGATTGTATGTAAAAGAAAAGGACCGGGATCCATAGTTCACTAGAGGTGGCTCTCCTTAAGATAGATAACATGCTGGGTGAACAAATTGCAGCGGGGCAATTGACAAACACCGAGAAAGCAATACATGCATATACTAATCATCTTGACTCCTTTGAGACTTGATTGGGCATTACAACATTATACATAGACCGCCATCCAACTACATCTATGACTAATAATCCACCTTCAGGTTATCATCCGAACCCCCTCCAATACTAAGTTGCAAGCAACAGATTATTGCTTTACGAACTACGTGTAAAGTAAACAATATAATTGTTCTATGAACAAAGGATTGTTGTTTTCTCCCTAGTAGCAACAACACATCTAGGACCTTAGAGATTTCTGTCACTTCCCTAGATTAGCAGAGGCATGAACCCACTATCGAGCATAAATACTAACTTTTGGAGTTGCTAGCATCTACTTGGCCAAGATAGCTACTAACAACGGAAAGCATGCAAGATCACAAATAACAAAGACATGATAGAATCAATAATCAATCTGAAATAGCATCTCAATATCCATCGGATCCCCGTAAACACAACATGCAGAATTACAAATAGATGATCTTGATCATGAACGGAGCTCACAAGATCTAAACATGAAAGCACAAAGGAGGAGAACCAGCCATCTAGCTACTACATGGATCCGTAGTCCAAGGATGAACCACTCACGCATCACACCAGAGGCTTGCATGGTGATGAAGAAGGCCTCTAGGGTGAATTCCCCTCTCCGGCAGGGTGCCAGGAAGAGCTTCAGATCCCTCCCGATCTAGGAATGGAGATGACGGCGGCTACAGACTCTTTCGTGGATTTTTGATCGGGTCCTTAGGGTTTTCGTCCCGGGGGCAATATATAGGCGGAAGGAGAGGCCGAGGGGGTGCCGAGAGCGGCCACACCACCCCTTGGCGTGGGCCAGGCCAGGCCGCGCGGCCAGGTGGTGTGGTGGCTCCCTGGCCCTTCTCCGTCTCGTATTCTGGCATTTGATGACTTCCGGAAAAATAGGCACTTTGGCTTTTGTCCCGTCCAATTCCGAGAATATTCATTTTTTGACTTTTCTGGAACCAAAAACAGCAGAAAACAGGCAGCTGACACTGTGGCTCTTGTTAATAGGTTAGTCCAAGAAATCATATGAAAAGTACTCCAAAGTTGGAACAAAACACAAAAAGTGGATAAAACCAAGCATGGAACATCAAAAATTATAGATACATTTGCAATATATTAACCGTCCACCCCGTTGGAAGCCAGAAAGCCGGCGGGATGGGGTAGCCGGAACTCCATAGCGCCTGCGCCTCGTCGACGTGGAGCCAGAGGCGGACAAAGTCATTGTCTGCCGCGCCGTCGTTTTGTGTGTTGTGTGTTGTGTAAAAAAACAAATTTTTTCGTCGTGGAGCACATTACTTTAGCACCAATTTTTGTCTTTTCTGCACAAGCCACCCAAAATGTTCATTTTTCGTGAAACGACTTTCAGCGCACCTAAAACATGAAGTTCTACGTGCACATATTTTTTTTAATTTCTTTGGCATTTCAAATTTTGATAAATATCAAATTCAAATAAAGGATGCATATGCACCTGGGTGCAAAAAAGTCATGCTTGCACTGTAAAGTACATATAAGTTGAATTTGTTTGATACTGGTCCATCTCTTCCTAAATCGATCTCTATACTTGAAATGAGCCTTTACAAGTGTCCCATTAACTTCTTTTCTACAAATGTTAATTGTATCAGATGCATGAATTATAAGAAAGCTTGTATATTTGCAAGCTGAACAATACTAACTGTATATATACTAATGGATCCATAGTGCAAGTACTTTGATATTTTGGGTGGTTGCTTGATTTATCTTGATATCTATGGCAAGTGGATGTCCATGACTATTTCTTAGATTTATTTTTTAACAATAGTTTAAGTTCTTGTTTTCTTATGTCCTAGGCCCTTGAGAAAGTACATGGTGGCATCATGCTTGTTGTACATGTAGACATCTCGCTTGGATCGACATGAGATATGAATTTTAGTGAATGAGATGAACCTTATATATATTTGTAATAATTAGATTTTTAAATATTTGGCCTTTATTTTTTTATTCAGACTTGTTATAGCATTAATTGGTGTTGCCTTTCTATGATATACTAACAAAATACTCCCTCCGTTCCTAGAATGGCATTTATTGATATCATATGATGTAACATGCTAGAAAGGATATTTGCAAAGTCCTCGAAGCAAAACATGTCCAACTTGCAAAGTTTTCTAGACAGAGAGAGTGACCCTCAAGATGGAGCCTTCAATCTTTATTCCAAAATCTGAACTATCTCTTCACTAAGTATATTTTTCTTAATTACCATCACATCTTCAGCTTTACCTTCCTTCTTCATTTTATTTAGGTTTTATTATACGTCCTACCTTTAGGTGCTCATATGTATCACACTAATACAATATCCATGTCAAATATAGTTATCTCTACAGATTATCTCAATCGAGAACCACCGCATCTGCAATTCTAGATTCAGTTAATACAAAAGACCCTTTTCATGAATTTCCTAATTATGTTTTTGGGAGTTATACTACCAACAGGATAATCGGAGGATTTCTTCTGGCTAATTTCCAACATTGATGTATTTTTAGGTTTCTGGAGAATGATATCCAATCAGATAAGCCAAATAATGATTATATGAAATTTCAACTATTTAACAATAAACTAACCGTGAAGGGATTAAAATAAAACATGTCCACGATTTTATTTGATATGTATGAGTTTGTCAGGGCCGTTGCATCGCACGGGTATTTTGCTACTTTAGAATAAAAATATAAGTGTCCAAACGCACACATTCCTAAGGGCTACTTTGATTTTTTTTAAATTCTACTAATCTATAGTAATCACCAACAATGGTACGAAGAGTCCCTACCATAGTAAACGTTACAAATATATCATTGGGTCACCTAGCACGACTACCTATATCAGTGCAAGTTGAAGGAATGTCACCGTACCCGCTGGAGCTGAGTAAATCTTGTTATAACAGAGCTTGTTGTATTAGACATGAGAAATCATCGTGCTAAGCTCGCAAAGGACCAACACACTGGGGCAGTAACCATCGCCAACGATGACAATCTTAATCGGAATAGGCTGACCTAAAATCACACCAACGAGCACGAAATCCGACCGGATTCTAGAAAATATGCTAGATACGTGACTCCAATCGCCCTCCGTCGTCGCTAGACGCACCACCAAAACGAGCATAGGGCATGGAACACTTTATTCTGACTTTGTGATATTATCGTTGTCTCGCCACTCCAAAGAAAACACTGAAAACCAATCTAATGAATAACAGGAACTCTTCCGTCGACTGAGGGTCGTGATCCGTCACGCCTCCAAGGCCCCAAGGCCACGAAGACGGAGCGGACCACCGACGTCGCATGTGATGGGACGAAAGCTACATGGGTTTTTAGAAGAGCCTCATGATCTGTTTTTTAACAAAGAAGGAGTCACGAAGGACCCCGAAGCTGCCAATTATCAAGTCGGTGGGTACAAATTACAAGTAGGTCTGCAACAAACAGGAAATTGTGGAAAAGTCCCGCGAATAAGCAAGGAGAACCCTACAAAATATCCAGGAAACACAATTAGGTCCTTGAAACGCTGCACCGACGATGTGTAAGCGCCGCCGGCCATCTCGATCCCGCCGGGGACGGACCACTTGGCTGGAAAGAGCTGGTGAAGCCCGACGCGCAGCACCCAGAAGGCCTCCATCCTGGAGGTTGAGATCACGCCCTCTAGGCGTGGATTTGGCCCTTCACGGGCAAGGATGCCGGTGGCTATCATGGCCACCGTGCGAGAAGCTCGAAGAGGCAGCAGAGTAGCGCGAGCAACAACATCAGCGAGGGATTCTTCTTCTCCCTCCTTGCCTCCACGGCTGACTAGGTCGAAGAAGATGCCACTGAGGATGCTGGGTCCCCGCCACGGGCGCTTATGAAGAGGTCCTGCAAGAGGAACCACCGTCGCCGCCTCCCACCTTGAGAGCTTTGCGGCGTGATTCATGAGCAATCCACTGGTACAGCGCCGATGCACCATAGAATCGGAACCCCACCCTTCACCTTCAAGACCACTACTCCCCTCTAGCCTCCCACTCCCCTCGCCGCCACGGCCGACCGGAGCGAGAAGAAGGAGAAGAGCCAAGCAGAAGAAGGTGACGGGAAGACTCGACCAGGGCTTATTAGCGGAGACCCCTGAGGTAGCGTTGCCCACCAGCGCCTCCGACCATCGGAGAACACCACCGCCAGACCGCCACCAAAGGATGCATCGAGGCTAGCCCCAAAAGCACGACGCCCTACTCCATACTACCGGCAACTCGCCAAGAGACCTAAATCTGGACCTACCATCTACTCCGACACCTCCCCCTCCCCATCTCCGACCGGCAGCACCGACGAAGATGGTTCGGGATCGGGCCGGTCTGCTCCGGTCAATGACCAAACGAGGGAGGTGGGACGCGGAGAGGATAAGGAGGCGTATGCTAAGCCTCACGATCATAGGGCTCCTTTGATTCATAGTATAGGAAAACTGTTGAGTAACATACAGGATTTTTTTTAAGGAATGCGGTAGGGAAAACCCTGCAGCGATTTTGTTTTTGAAAGACTTAAACCTGGGTGGCTGGGATGTACATCCACTTCCCTAACCAAGTGAGTTAATTCGCTTCTTAAAAACATACAGAATTGAAATGACATATCCAATTGTCTTTAGTTGAAGAAATTTTTTCATGAACCTAATGTTGTTTTTCCTATGAACTGTTACACCACAAGCAGAGGCGGTGCCACTATGGGGGCGAGCATGGGCGGCCGCTCCGGCTCCCCCGGTGCAGTGCATATATTTATTTCCTTGTTTTGTTAATTCAGCTTGATTTTTTTGCCTAAAAACTAAACCTTGTATATTCGCCCTATCTCAACTCAATTCCTAGCTCCACCACCTCCACTGGATTTATATGGATCTTTCCTTGAGATATGATCATGTGAACCAAACGAATATTCTAGGAAAATTTCTATAGGATGTTAATCTTGTAAAAGTCCTTTGAAAATCCTTTGAATCGAAGGAACCCGCACTGTCTAAGGAAGTAAAGAGTCGCAATAGTTCTAAAATTGGCCAAGTCATCATGTGCATTTCAGAATAATCAGCATTAATGGAAGTTACACTAGGGTTTAACATAAATTTAGTGGGACACAATACAAGCCAAACAATTTGTTTTTTACACTATCTATCCAATGGTAAAGTTGTTCTTGCGATTTTTTTAATCTTTTTATTATGCCCATGGCGAGCACACCAGCATTTCGAAAAAAGGGCACAACCAGCAAATCTGTGAACAACTAACCATAGTTTAAAAAACGGGACCGATTAACTGGTTAAATTGGAAAAACCTGAACCGGATGCCTTAGTGGTTTATTAAGCGCACTGAACCAGCCAGCTATCAAACCAAAAAAACCACCGAACCGGCCGGTTTTTAGAAAAACTAGCAAACCAGACGGTTAGGATAGACCGGCTGATTCACTGCATATTCCTGATTTCTTCCTTGTTCTAGGTTTCGTGTTCATCCAATCCCGATTTCAGTTCCTCCTCCCTATCCAGCTCGCGAACACTGGTGAGTACAGCCTGACGCGGTGCCTCCATGGCCGCTCCAATCAAGGCCGACCGCCGCTTGAGACAAATCTTCGGTGTGCGCCGCTCGATTCCGCCACCAAGACCGGCGGCGCCGCTTGTTTCTGCTGCCACCAACATCGGACTGCACAAGCTGTTCTGCATCTCCAGTACATGGCGTGATGGTCCTTGATGCGTGTTGGCTTTTGCTTCTTGCGGCTGTGAGCATTTTTGCAAATTATTCTGGAATGGTTGCGGCTACATGGCATGGTGCTTGCGACCGTTGCACCTTGCGGTTACATGGCCTGAAACTTTTTGAGACTACACGTCCTCATGGAGTCATGGTTGTTGCTATTTTTTTTTTTTTTTGAGAGTGGAATGTTTTAATACATATTAACCATTTTATTGCAATATTTAGGAGTTAAATTATATTATTTTATGGCTTAAAATACCGGACAGTGAGCCAGTGGTCCGACCATTAAAAACCTGAACCGATAGCCTCGTCGGTTCGATCACCGGTTTTTTAAACTATGCAGCGAACCCACCTTACCCCGAGACCCGAGTCGACCGACCCATCGACCAGACCGACCGGACCCAAACCAGACCACCTTCGCTTCGTCTCCATTCCCTCCGGCCTCCACGGTGAACTAACCCGAGCTCCACCCCCAAACCCTCGCCCGCCGATGCAGCAGACCTCCTCCTCCTCGCCGCCGCCCCCGACGGCTCCTGCTCCCTCCTCGGAGTTAACTCCCCAGGAGCCGGCGGACCCCGCGCTGACCGCCGCGCAGAAGGCGCCCCGCTCCAACTCGGCGTGCCCTCCCGAGGGACCCGATTCCAAGGTTCCGCCCTCACCCGCTTCGTGTACTCATTCGGTCGATGTTATCTCCTATGCGGTTGGTCCTCCCGTGCTTGCGGGATGGGGAGCTAGGGTTTCGGGGTAGTATGGGCCAGACTGCCAGTACTCTGAAGCTTAGTAGTGTGTCGAAATTATTAGGCAATCGGTATAAGAACTGCAAAGCGGATGGTGCCAGAATGTTGATTGTTGCAATTGAGAAACGAATATAATAGAATTCGACGCAAGCCCTAGTTCACTGCTTCACGGAGTTGCACTGATCAGGGCCACTTGATTATGTGTTCGTGCCGTTTTGTGCAAATAGATTTCAGTGGGTAGCTTGTCTTTGGCAGACAATGGATATGTTACATGAATTTCCTTCTCCAGACACCTTATCATGTACACTAATACTATTTTCCAAGAGTGAAGCTGGATTATTTTGTTTCCTGATAATCCTTTCTCTGAGGTTCTGTTACAAAGAAAAAATTAAAATCATACAGAGCAAAATGAAATCGTGGTAATGGCATTACGTGAGTAAGCGTTTTGGAAATGGTAAGTGAGAGTTAATATTCGCAGAGTTGGAGTTTAATTGGAGTACGAGCTATAATAACTACAAATTCAGGGAATAGATATCAGACTCTGCAGCCAAGGAGGAGTTCTTCTCCCTGTCTCGTGTTGCATCGTCTTCTCCCCTCGTTTCCCCAAATCTCAGCTTCTGTGTCTAGCTTGTTCTGCTCGTGGTGACTGAACACAACGCCAGGCCCTACCGGTAGTGAAACTGCATGGATTGATCCCTTCCTGTGCTGGCAAGGAACCCTAGCACATGGATTGTTCCAAGAGTCCGTGTCACTTTTGCAATTAAGACTTTGCTGGGGCAGTGAGCAATCAAAATCCGAGTCATTCTATTTGTTCTCGATTTTTGTGGTGCCCTGCTGACCTAATCCGTCCCATCCTTGGTTGGTTTTATCTTCATCTTCAGCGCGCAAGACCCATCCCCGCAGGGTACTAGCGTTTGGTGTGTGGGTGTGGCGCAGCTTATTTAAAAAAGCTTATTAGGGGATCAACTGACGCCCGCTGCTGATCATTGGTGTACTTGTGAACTTCAGGTTGTGGAAAATTATAAGCAGGAAAGCACCAAGATGGTTCAACTCTTTCTGCAAGTGCCTACAGATGGTGGTAGTGTTGATACAGATGCTGTGAGAGCGAGGAGATCTCTTCTAAACAAGGCTGAGTCTGTGATCAAGTCAGTTGTAAGGTCTGGTGGCAGGTATGAAGCTCGGATGTGGCTGTGCAGTACCATATCGTCAATTCATTTGCTGGATCCGCGTGACCAGCGGGACCTGTTCCTCGATCTCTTGGAGATGAAGGATTCTAGGAGGGATGTTGCTGCTCGCTTGCTGCGGATGATTTTCGACAAGAAGCCCAAAAAAGCTGGCTCTGTTTTAGCCCAAAAGCTTCATATGCTGGAGAAGTTCTTCCAAGGCAAGTCCATTAAGAACTTGTTTTCTTTTATGTTTTTATCTGCTAGTACTCTGTAGATTTTTTTTTAACTTTAGTCTCCGTTATATCCAGTATACACAACTTCTAGTTTAATATGTTTGTTTACAATATTCTGTTCAATTTATATCTAGTTCATTTGGTATGGCTGATTAAAAGTGACCAAGGTATGAGTTCAGCGTGTTTGGGATATATGATATACTATACTCGTTTTGGTTTAGTGCTGTACTTGAGGAATATAGTAACTAATGCCCCTTGAATGTCCTGCGTGGACATTATATCCATAATTTAGCTGTATATTATATAAGTAGGATAGCATGGTATTACAGTAATATGCTGGCATAGATTAAAATTGAAATGAAAAGTAAGGTTTTACCTGTCTCTTGTCCTATTACTACATGCCTTTCGGTAGTGATCACTTGTCTTGATGTACTGTGTTTCTGTAGTTTCTAAATATCTTGGAATTACTAATAGGAATTTTTTGCTGCATATACATATTCTCCTGTAGAAATGTAATTCTCTAACATAGTATTATGTTCTACATATGCTCTACTGAACATCTATGTACTTTTATGTGCTGCTTTGTTCTCGTAAAATCAATATTATTTTCTCTTTTATTATGCGATACAAGTTCAGCTGCCAGTTCTAACATGTGTGATCCATCATTGCTTATGTTACTGGTTATATATTGCGATCTGCAGGTAACCCGGAGCGGACAGTGCAATGGTTTAGTCACTTCGCTGCTACTGGGGACTTAAAACACAAAAAAGGTGCCAGGGCACTTGCTCAGTTTGCATTTGTGAATCGTGATGTTTGCTGGGAGGAGCTTGAGTGGAAAGGCAAGCACGGGCAGTCTCCTGCTGTTGTTGCTACTAAGCCTCATTACTTCCGTGATCTTGATGTTCTCCAGACAGTGGAGAATTTCCTTGAATATGTCCCTGACTTCTGGTCTTCTCCAGAACTTGCTGATTCTGTCAAAGATGGTGAAATACTGCAAATTGATACAGAATATTTTGTAGATCAATTTATCTGTCTGATGTATGATGAGAACTTCAAAGATGTGTGGCAAGTAGTTGAAGAATTTTTGATGGAGGAGCAGTTCTCATCTCTGTCTCAGTACCTTCTTATGCATCTTGACGAACAAAGGCTTCTTTGTTTCTTAAAAACACTAGGAAAATTCATAAGACCGAACACACTGTGCAAAGAGTTGGCATCCCCATGCTGCTGGCTTGAGGTTCTTCTGTCGGCACATATTGATCAGATATCTCTTGATGAACTTATCCTATTGAACTGTGTCATTGCAAAGGGTAGACAGCTTTGGCACCTCATGAACGGGGAAGAACATGAGGAAGAACGGGGGAGGATGGACGATCTTGTGAAGGGAACAAATCACTTAACTGATGCTGATCATTTTGCTCTCATAAAGGATTTCATGGCTACAAAGTTTCCTGATGCACTTAAGTGGATAGGCATCCAATCCTGGGTTATTTTCTATGATTTATCAAAAGAATGCAAATCAGCTGATTCTTGCGAATCTTTGTTCACTCGTAGCAATATAAAATTTCGCAAGGCTCTTGATTACTCATTGGTTAAAAATGATGGGCTCCCAGCTGTGCACATTCCAGATACTGATGACAAGGATCTCACTAGAAGTAGCCGTAAAAGAAGGAGAGACAAGAAGAAAAGACGGTATAGATATGATTCTGATGAGGATAATGTCGACCAGCTGCTTGAACTGGGAACTTTCAACGGAAAGGGGGCTATTGAATCACAACGTGGAAGCTGGTATCTGTCAACTGACGACTTCTCTGCTTCTTGGGACATTGTATGTTTCTTTTGTGACGTTCTCAGTACTATTTCAGTCAGTATAGTCATGTAACTCTCATCAATTTATAATTGATTCATTCATGGCTGCCATCTTACTCATGCAGGCAGACGTACCAGATCACCTTTCTACTCATTATCTCAGGGTATGGCTGAAGTGGGCTTGCTTCAGATGATGATCCTCTCCATGACAAGTGTGTTGCAATCTTGCAACCTTTTCTGATGAAGTAATGTTTGAGCATACATGCACTTTTCTGACATCGCATGTGCAATCTTCTGGTCATGCATCCTGACGGTGAGTAATCAAGTCCTGTGCGCCCTACTTGTTGGGTAGCACGGCATTGATTTCTTCTGCAACAATGCCCAATTTCAGTATGTAAACTTTAGTACGTCGCAGTGTTATAATTTTTATACTATGTAAGATTGAAACTGTGTTTCCAGTTCCACACATTCATCTTATCAATCCTTAGTCACTTAAACTGATGTAAACCACACATACTTTTGACAATTATTATAGTACTTCCATTTGAAGCTGCACTGTCTTTTACTTTCAGATTCACGTATCTTTAACGGGTTGACTGCATGTCTGCAGGGGGCCCAGGCCGGAGTCTCTCATAGTGTTCATCCTGTAGGTTGACGACACTCACCAACGGAAAACTTCAGCTTCATGGACATTGAAATAGCTCAAACTTTCCCTGGAAGCAAGTTTAAGTGCTACTTTTTTTTTTTTAATGTTTTAGACTGCGGGATAGCATGAAATAGTCTGCCGTTCTTGCCCGGATATGCCCCGGTGTTGCAACACGAAGCACAGTTCGTGAATTTGCTCATGAGTCCGTTTGCTTGCTTTTGCTTGCAGATGCATATGAGCTGGTAATTACACTAGTTCGTGTATGAACCTATATTACTATAAACACCTAGAGTATCGTTCGATCTGTCCTTTATGTTTCGTGTACACAAACTGCAACACTGAAGAGGTTCTCTCGTCTACTCCATTCCAATCCAATCCAAGTGTAGACGCCTAGTGTTGCCTAAGGTTTCTCTCCTGTTCCCTTCAGCACGACCTGATTACAGATTACCTGTGGCCGTCGCTCCTGCCATGCTTTCTTTGCACAGCAGTAACCGCCATGGCATCATTACCACCGACCATGCCATGCCAGACCACTGATTTTCCTCGCCGTGATCTTCAAACAAAACCCACCTCCCTTTGACATAAAATCGGTAAACAACCCAAACATCCCTTGAACCAAAGCGTTTGACTTTGGAAAAGCAACCTTAGTTAACAAGCACACAAACAAGACGGTGATCCACACTTCGTGCTCTATATAAGCCGTTCTCTTGTGCTGTGATGTACTTCTACTACTACTACTACTCAATCCAAATGCAAAAAGAGAGACCAGAGATGAGATCAATGGACGCCGCCACCATCACCTCGCCGTCCTCTCTCCTGCATTGCTCCGGCAGCAACGACCTAGGGCAGTCTATGAGAGTATACTCCCCGGCAACCGAGAAGGTGCCCTTTGAGTAGGTGAACGAGCCGGGGAAGCCCAAGTGCTCGCTGACTGTTGGCACTCTCCCGTTGCTTTGCCCGTCACCGGCGATGGAGAGCGCGCGGCTCATCGATCGAGACGGCCGTCGTGGGCGGACTCACAAGCGCCGGCTGGATCCGAGCTCGGAACCGGATGGCTTTGAAGGGTGCCTGCCTCTGAAGTTCCGGGTAGTTAGAGCCATGAGGAGGTGGGACATCGTTTGCTTCTTTAGAGGGGAGTGGTAAGTATGACATGTATATGTAGTGGAATTTTTAGCCTTTCCTATCTCTGTACATGAATCAGTTGTAAAGAATGAATGACCTGAAAAAGTCGTAAAGAATCCATGAAAGTTCCTTATCTCCCCTTTTGATCACTGGGTGCCCTGAAATCGCACGTAACACACACACAAACAAGATAAACCATGAGGAATACTTACTGGAGAAGGGAAAAAGTCTACAACTATATTTTTCCATATTTATGTGTCCTGAACAAAGGGCAATCCGGATCGTAACTGCAGCATACACATATGGCATGCTACCCGTCTGGCTGTCCATTCGACATCGACAGATATACTCGAAGATGCAAGCATCATATTGCAGGACCACTAAAATTCTGAGGAAATATCAGAACTGGACTATGTAATACTGTACAATGACTCAATGGCGACTTTGCGGTTTGCAGGTAAACAGAAAATTCATATTTGCGTTCGCAACGGAACTTATATATACTAATGAATTTGAGAATGCATCACAATTTTAACTCGCAATCGGTTTTTTTTTAAGTAGTTTGAACATAACCAAACTCCCTTACAACATAGGAGACCGAATAAATTTCGGTGTTCCTTTACAAATTGTTGAATAAACAAGGAACCGTAAGGCAAAATAGGGGACCAAGAAACTCTTCAAAACGGGTTTATAAAAAGTATACGCGTTTAGTTTAAGATGAGATCAAGCCTATGTGCAAGTATTAATATATGACATTTATATATGAACTAACACCTGATATACACGTGAGGCAGAATACACAATTTATCAGTATTACATTGTGACAGCAATATTCTTTACAAGAACTAGTCGAATGTACCAGGCTCGGTTGTCATAATAATGGTGTCTGACGGTACAAAGTGCAGCTAACTGTTCCTACAACGTTCTATATCGCTCAATTTACTCCGGGATGCAAGATCTGTTGAACTACAACGAAGAACAGGGGCTTGACTGCTGCTGATCATTTTGCTCTCATATAAAGGATTTCGTGGGTACAAAATTATCTATCTAGTACTCCCTCCGACCCAAATTAGTTAACTTGGTTTTGTCTAGATTCAGAAGTATCTAGCACGAAAACAAGTCTAGATACATTCGAATCTAGACAAATCTATGTCAACTAATATGGGTCGGAGGGAGTACAATAATATCGAAATTAGCAGGGCCATATAAAGTTCAATCACAGTTCACAGGACACTCAGAAACTTTAGATAACAGTGACAGACAGAGAAGGCCCAGGTATGATCCTGATGAGGATAATGTCGATCATATATGCTTTACTATTTTATTGGCAACATAATACTATCAAGAACAGGACGCAGAAAATCCACAATTATTCTGTAGCAAATATCGATAATATATTAGTATGTAATAATACTAGTTTGCACTTAGGCAAACCAACGATCGAACATCAAATATGTCTTGTAGCTTATCACGAGATCTTCACAACGAAAACGAACTTCCTATCACGAATACGAACTGAATCCAGAAGGGAATCAATCAACTAGATTGGGGCGCATTGCTTGCGGGTCATGCCCCATGCATGCTAGGGCTTAAATTAGGCGCGCTCTCCACGGATGCGGCGCGCGAGCTGGATGTCCTTGGTCATGATGGTGACGCGCTTGACGTGGATGGCGCAGAGGTTGGTGTCCTCGAAGAGTCCGACGAGGTATGCCTCGGCCGCCTCCTGGAGCGCGAGCATGGCGTGGCTCTGGAAGCGCAGGTCCGTCTTGAAGTCCTGCGCGATCTCCCGCACCAGGCGCTGGAAGGGCAGCTTGCGGATCAGCAGGTCGGTGCTCTTCTGGTACTTGCGGATCTCCCGGAGCGCGACGGTGCCGGGCCTGTAGCGGTGGGGCTTCTTCACGCCGCCGGTCGTCGGGGCCGACTTCCTCGCCGCCTGAAATTAAAACACGCGAAAATAACCGTCAGCGAAATCGCAACAGCATGCAGATAGAAAGGGATCGGCGAAACCGCCATAGCATAGGATAGATCGGGAGAGGGGGAAGAGACGAACAATGGAGGCGAGCTGCTTGCGGGGCGCCTTGCCGCCGGTGGACTTGCGGGCGGTCTGCTTCGTGCGCGCCATCTCGACTCCTCGACTTCGAACTGCCGCGGATTTGGAACTCGAAACCGAAGGCGAAGAATTGGATTGTGGGACGAGCGGTGGGGAGGGGGTGGGTATTTATAGGCGCCGACTGCTCGCGAGAGGCGGTTCGCTGTTGACGTCTAGGAGAAGCTTTCGGATCAGGATGGCTGGGATATGCGTGGATCAAAGCGCACGATCCTCGCGATCAGCTCTGATTGGTGGTGGGATTGGGAATCAAAGGATCGTGGCGAAGAACAAACGAGAAGGATCGAATCAGCGACAGATCGCCACGCAATGACGCAATGGGTATCAGGGAGCTGGCTCGGGAGGTCATGGTTCCTGATTCCTGAATCTATCTCGCCCTCGTCGCAGTGCAGCGATTTCTCTGGCCGATCGAAGACACTCGCACCGCGGGGAGCATCGACGCCGGCGGCAGCGGATCGCCGAACTGGAGCTTGCACGGCTCCGGCGACGTACGTGCACGGCGAAGGGAGCGGTCCCTCCCGCTGGTCCATTCCGTGGAGCAGCTATGGCGACATGACGGCCGCGCCCTCCCCTCTGCGTGACTGCACTGCATCCTCCAGATCGCGGCAGTTTTAGAGCTAAAAATGGGGCGGCAGTTTTAGAGTTAGCGAGAAGGAGGCACATGCAGCAGCGTCCTGATCCTGTTCAAACGGGGCGGTTACGTCCACAATATACGAACGGGTTTCAGTTTTAGCCCTCCTACCATATTTTTTTTCCGAGTATTTTTTTTTTTTGAACAAAGAGCCCCAGAATGGGCTGGAAGCCTTCCATTATATTAAAACGGTGGAGTTATAGATTTCCACTCAGGTCCCAAAATAAAAGAAAATTACAACCAGGACCCAACACTTTACAAAAAGGATCTTACAAAGATACTAAAGAAAGCTAGCATGTCCTTCCAACTCATCTCTGCAAGAATAGGGGCTCGCTGCAGAGGTTGAAGAAAAGCCAGGATTCATCGCCGGCAAGCTCAATGGCCTCTTAGCCAGAATAATCGGCTGGCAAAAAGCTTTCGATTTGGATCTGCAGAAAAAAATGGCTTCACTACTTCATGGCTGATCTCTGCAGCTACTCCGCGGAGGTCCTCTCCTTCCTCTCGCTGCCTTAGCGCCCAGGACGAGACGACAAACCGAAGAGAAACCACATCGAGCAACCAGGATCCGTCGAGGCCGCGCGAAGAAACCTAGCTTTCCTCCTCAGAGCTCCTGCCCGAGAGATAGCGGCCATCCGCGGAGCGAGATGGGGTCAGATGCACATGAGTTTACCCAGGTTCGCCCCCGGAGGGTAAAGGCCTACTCCTGCTAGATTGTATTAGTGGCGAGCGAGTTACAGGGGTGGCGAGCTCGGCGGCTAAGCAGCGAGTCGCTTGATGGGGTGTATGATGGAACATGAGTACAAAGGGAACCATAGGAAGGTTTATATAAGGGGTACCTCGCTAGGATTTACAGATATACAACCAAACTAAGGGTTTGACCTAATCCGACTGGGCTTCAGCTATGCTTCTGGGCCTCCAGCTTCCAGTCGCCAGTGTTTGCTCTTAGTCGCATTCCAATCGCCGTCTTGTAGGCCCACTTGCAAGGCCCTTGGCCCAGTCGAAATGTCCTGCTGGGCATACCCCATTCGGCATATCCCCATCAGTAGTCCCCGAGGCCAGCGTCAATTTAGTGCAGGTGTTGATTTGGCAGTCAGAGTAGGTGAGTCCAATTTGGACGCCCAGTCGAATCAGCGATGGACTCCCTCGACGAAGGAGGAAATTTCTCCACCAAGTCTTCAGTCACATCATTGGTGAGTGGGTTTATGCTCGAGTCGTTGCCCCTGTCGAATGGACAAGGCGTACTAGCAAGTGAGTCGAGTTGAAGAAGTTGGACCACCAACTTGGTCAAACTAGCTATTGGGTAATCCAACGATAACTTCGGCGTAATTACCGCGGGTAACGGCTATCCCGAGATGGGCGGGTAGCGTTATCTTTATAAGGAGAGTGGCGAGGAGCCTTGCATATCTTCTTCCGCATTTCTCACTCCCGCACACTCCCAGTCTCTCCGCCTCTTCTCGATCCCAAATTTCTAGACCAGGCGACCTTGTCTTCTCCCTGATGGCGCCTCCAAAGGATTTGTGGGGGAAGTCCAAGTGTACTACCGCCCAACTCAAGTCGTTCGAGGATGCGGGGGTTCTCTGCAAGGGGAACTGGCGGATCCCCGCACCCACCGAGACCGAGCCGAAGCCTCGCGCCAGCGAATTCATCTACTTCCCAAGCCATCTGGAGAGGGGCTTGGGATTCCCCACCTCAATCTTTTTCCGGTGGTTCTGCGCGTATTACGCAATCAAGCCATCGAATCTAGGTCCGCACAGCATCGAACAATTGGCGATCTTTGTCGCCTTCTGCGAATGCTACCTGGGATATCGGCCTTACTTCCCGTTGTGGCTGGAGCTGTTCCACGACCGCCTTGGCCGCGACGGATCTGGCGGCCCTATCTTGGCGGCAGACGGCGTTACCTTCCAATTGAAGCCGAAGGGGAACTTCTTCAAGCTCCTGCTGCCGAAGAAAGCCGCAAGCGAGTGGAAGAAAAGCTGGTTCTACACGAAGGAGTCTACTCCCTTAGGCGAAGTGGTACTCCCGATGTATGTCGCGGACAGGAGCGAGCCCCGCCGGCTGATAGTGATGAAGCTCCCTAACGACTAGAAGATGGCCGTCACCGAGATGATGGAGCAAATCTAGGAGCTAAAGAATAAGGGGCTTGAAACAATCAACCTTTACAACTGATGGCTCGGGCAGCCCCTAGTCCCATTGGCGACCCGGCCCCACTGGATGTATGAGTACACCGGGAAGAACGACCCTTCCAGGACGAGCAAGGAGTCCTGGAATACCGCAGACTACAAGGACGCCTTGAAGAAAATCATGGACACGGAGTTTACCGACACGACGACCGGGCTCGCTCCGTACGTGGCCGAGAAGAATGAAGCTCCCACGGTAAGCCTTTCCCTGTCGTGTGGTCTCTAGCCACGACTCGTGCGGGTGCAATTCGCGCCCACGACTCATAATGTTCAGCCGTAATTCTTAACCGAATCACTTCTCCCTGTCCACTCTTAGCTGTTGGGCCCCGGGTCGAGGGCGCGGTTGGGGTCGACGTGGCCGGCGCCAAGCTCGAATGGGCCTGCCTTCTTACCGGTGGACATGTCCTTTATGACGCCGCCGGAGCTGTCCACGTTGTAGGCCGTGGTCATCAGGGCGGACTTTATCGCCGCCGGGCTCCATTTGGGCCGGGCCGCCTTGAGCAGAGCCGCGATGCCGCTCAACTGCGGGGTGGCCATGGATGTGCCGGAGATGATGTTGAACTTGACACGCCTCGTGTCGACGTCGAGCTGCCCTCCGCGCCGCGGTGTGTCGCTCTCCCCCTTTCCTTCCCTCTGGAGTCTGGCCCTCGCAACTGGAGCTCTAGCAGTACAATAAAGATGCACGGCACGGATATGTATAATGGGTGCGGCTAGGGAGGAGTTCGTGTCGCAGGCAGGTGGGGCCTGCGCCGTCGTTCGTAGCAAGGTCCTCTCCGTGTATTTCTTTTTTCTTTACCTTTTCTTTTTTGAGTTAAATATGGGTTGGCTAGCTAGCTGAGTAGTGGTAGTAGTAGTAGTCAGTGTTCAAAAATTGGAAATAGGCAACCAAACGGTAACGGTATTATGATCTTATTCTCAAATACTTATGCTTCAAGAAACCATGCATATCGTCTCCGACCGACCGTAGTAACACGCGTTCGGTCCAGCTGATAAATAGGACGCGGCTTGCCTGTGCCTTCTTCGTGCGACCATCCGTGCGACCAATCGATCCAGCGGCTCTGACTTCTCCGTTGAAAAAAAAAACGTTGGATAATAGTCCGTCCGTATCAGTCTACCGTGTACGATTACTCCTCTTTCCTTCCGTATTCTCCCCCAATTCGAGCTGAACAAGCACTGAAGGAGAAGGTGAGCCGCCCGGCGAGACGCTGGCTATGCTCCCGTTCCTCCGGCCTCCAACCCCCTCCCTCCGAAGAATCTCGTTGCTCCGCCGTCGCCGGCCAGTTCCCGGCAGCCGCGGCTCGACCTGGACGAGCTGCGGCGCCTCGACCTGAACGTGCGCGACCGCACCCCCCGCGGCTCCGCTGCCGGCCCGTTCCCGGCAACAACGCATCCCCTTGCGAATCAGACGAGCGGCGACCTGGGTGGTCTCGGCAGAAGGCAGTGCGTGAAGCGGGAGTAGGGGCCAAGCGGGGCTACCATCGAGTGGAAGAGCGCGTGAAGATGGAGTAGGTGGATGAGGCGCTGTGCGAGGCCATGGCGGCCAGACCCCCGAGTGCGTTCCTAGCGCAGACGATGGAGCAGCTCCAAGGGCGTCGTTCGTCGCTTACCTCATCTGCAGGTGCAAGCTCCATAAGAACAGAGGTTAGCAGCTTTTGCATTCTAAGGATTCTCATTATAGTTTTGTTGTAATTGAAATAATTTTTTACTTCAACTGGTTTGCGGGGAATATTGATTCTTATTAACCAGTTACAACTTACAAATTAATAATTTTCTTTACCAATACTCATACTACACGGTTGCATAAAACAGATACAAAAGAATGTCATGGCAAATTGGAGGTTCGGTCCATTATGAACTTGCTGTTAGCAGGAATATCCTGTAAGATATCAGAGAAAGGTCTTGATAAAGATCACATGCACTTTCCTTGAACGAATCCACTAGCTACTAGTTATAGCAGTGAAAAGTTCAGCCAACTGAATAGATAACTTAAAAGCGGTAAAGTTCAATCTCAAAGTTTAAAAATTAGATAACTTAAAAGTGTGAGGAGCTTATACCACTAGTGGACCATATGGTTAGAATCCTCCCAGTTCTCGTGTATGTTTAAAAATTATTGTCTACTGTCATTCGAGTACTTTGTCGTCATTGCCACTAGAAGTGCACACACAAGTTTTCTTTTGAGAAATGAAAGCAAACACTTATACCCTCTATTTTTGCTAGTTCATGAATTCGACATCAGCAAACTTTAGTTTGAATACCTAAAGTAATTATCATTTGATCTTGTGTGTGCAGATATTCTTTCGAATTTCGCAAGGAGTACATGTATATCTACATCGATGCCATGCCTGACGAAGGAAAGGAATGAAAGGGAGGCAGGATTGGAAGAAATCCAACTATCGGCTGAAACAGAAAAAATTGGAAATTTTATTATGATTCAACATGAAGAGTAGGGTCAGATCTCAGATCTCTTACTGTCCCTGCGTGAGCTTCATCGCCATCATGGACAAGATTACTTGAAGAGTCCATCGCCGACCAATGCTGATTGCCGCACTATTCAATTGGAGACTGTATGAAGTTACACTATTCATTCTCTGTTCAGTTGGAATTTTTGCCTTTGTTGATTGCTGCGCTTTGCATTAGCTGGGATGGATTTTGGCGCGCAGGTATATATATTATGTGGATTTCTACCCGCCTGATGATGTGTTCCCGCGCGACGTGTGCGTGTATTACGGCGGATGGGAACCGGTATACGGTAGACTGATTCGGACGGACTGTTGTCCAATGTTTTTTTTTCCAACGGAGAAGTCAGAGTTGGGGGTTACGGGAAGGAGAGCCGCTGGATCGATTGGTCGCACGGATGGTCGCACGAAGGAGGCACAGGCAAGCCGCGCCCTGATAAATACTACGTGTACCACTTACAACACCGCAACGGCGTTCCCCAACGGCAATTTTAAACATGCCAGTAGACCATATAGGTACTCGTACAAAGAAACCATGGAGTCCGATGCTACGCAACCTAGACTAGACTTGCGTTTCAGTTTGCATCCCTTTCTTTTGGACGGGTCGGAAACTTGTGAATACGTGCATGCAGCCCCAGAGATCTTTTTATGTTCAGTTCGAGAGCTACTACGTGCGTACTTACTTTGTACAGTTACGTACAAAAGAATGTGTTTTGACTCCCACTCCGACCTGGACTTTGCCTGTCCCGCTAGCTCTGCCGCTGCGCACGGGCCTGGTTGCCCGCTCGGTTCCTCAGCCCTCCTCCCTCCGTGGCACATATTTGCAGCCAGTAGCTTCGTTCGTTAGCACAGGAGCAGTGACGACCGGGACGGGAGGCAATGAAACTGCTGTTGCTCTATCTGAGAAGGGTTAATTGGATAGATGCTACTACAATTTCATTCTATAAACGGCATTATGTCCACTTAAACACATATACCGGCCAATATACACTCATATTTCTGCTGTACATACGTATACAAGGTGCGCTCCACCCTAATAAGCTAAGGAAGTTACAATGATAGACTAAAATTGAAGAAAATAATTGGAGTGGTGTAAATTGTATCACATCCTTTTAATAACTGTTGGACAATGATTTTTTGCATATCATAATCAAACCTTCATTGTACCCTATTGCAAACATATGTTGAAAATATGTGATACAATTTACACTGCTTCTATTCTTTTCTCCAATTTTATTCTGTCACGGTTACCTTCCTTAGCTTATTAGGGTGAGGACCACCATGTATACGTATGTACGGCAGAAATATGAGTGTATATTCGTCGGTATATGTGTTTAAGTGGATACAATGCGTTTATGGAATGTATCGAGAATTGTCAAAAGATGAAAGTTATAGTGGTATTTCTCAAATAGACAGAAATTATAGTGGCATCTATCCAATTAACCCATCTGAAAACCACTCTACTGGTTTCAGTTAAAGATGGTAGCGGATCTTACCGGACTGTTTGTAGGACGTGAAGGTGACATAGCGAGGGCAGTGGCTCCTCCTGCTGCTCGACGACCACGCCTCCTCGGCCTCCGACCCGCAGTCCCGGGGCTGCACGCAGAATACAAGATACCCCATAATGCTCAAACAACAAGCATCAGAAGCACGGCAGAAATTCTGCTGTTGCGGAGCTAGGTACAGAAGATGTCGGCATTCGTTTGTGCTGCCTACGTACCTGGTAGTCCTTGTGGAAGCAGAGCCTGAGCTCCTGCACGGAGCCGTTCTTGCAGACGAGGTGCGGCAGCCTCCCGAAGGCGTGGTCGATGGCGGCCACGATGTGGCCGCAGTACAGCGACGGCCAGTACTTCTCCAGTATCGGCCTCAGCATCGCGATCTACGGCAACCAAAACCAAAGCCGAACTAAGTACGTAATTGGAAGCACATTGACATGATTTACTTTCGAAATTCAGAGCATGCCATTCGGAACCGGGTGTGGGATAATGACTGGAATGCATAGCCGCATTGGCATACTGGTGCACTTCCGAGCAGGCGGAGTAAATTCATACCTTGTTCATGTTGAATGGGGTGGTTTGTCTGCAGCAGGAAGGCCACCCGCCGTAGCTGTACTGCGGCCACAGCCCATCTGTCCGTTCCCCCAGCAAAGAAAATGAAATTATATATTGCAACAGACACCTAAATTCTCGGTATCCGGCACGAATGTGCGACTCCTTTTATCTTGCGTTGAATATACTAATGTGATGCAGTCTGAATTTTGCGTTTTTTATTGGTTTCTGAACTCGAAACCACAATGATTGGAGCAATAAGCGAAAGCCAAGATGCATTTCAGGATAAGCAGAATAGAGTAAGTAGTAAAGGCAGGCAGACAGATTGGTAGCTGAATGTTTCCCCCATTGCCATCTGAAATCAAACCAAGAGGGCTGTTGATGTACTTACGGATTGTGAACCAGTTCAGAGGGTTTGACCTGCAGAACGCAAAAAGAGGGGGAACGAAATGAGCAAGCGACGACGAAATGCGGAAGGAAGGGGAGCGAGAGAGCGGGGAATAATGGGCGCGCACCGGCAGCAGCCGTTGGAGCTGCAGCAGTGGTTGGTCTGGCGGCAAACGGTGCCCGGCCACTGCAGCGCCAGCACGTAGTGGTCGAATCCTGCCATCCGCCGCTTCCTCCCCGCCGTCGCCGGCGACGACGACGGCGCCGCGCCGGGGAGCAGCAGTACGGCGAGGCAGAGGAAGGAGAGGGACAGGAGGAGCTGCCTCCTCTCCATCGCGCGTCCTCTTGGCTCGGTCGTGTCCGGATCTGTATATGCCTAGGTGCTACACAGTAGTAGTACCCGCCATCAGCTACCGGCCTACCACCCATCCGGCCATTCTTGCAATTTATGGTGGGTTTCTTCTTCTTCTTGCCTTTTTGGAGTAGCTTGCGCAGGTTATAGATGATTGATTGCATGAGTTTGGTCAGTTAGCTTGACGTCGTACCGAGTACTAATACGCTCCCTTCGTCCTATGCTAGCAGCTTGCTTCCGTAGATGGTACAAGTCTACGACCGGAGAGTCAGAAATTAACGTGTGTTGAGTTGCCAAAGGTATTCTTCGATGGTTGAAGCAGCAAGTCACGGGCGTTGATCATCTCGGTCCCCTTCTTTTCAGTTCGACAGGTGCACCATCGAGTCACATTGTCACGTCTAAAAGTAAAAGTAAGAGCATCTCTGCTCCTCCCCAGTACCCCGTCAGACGCGGCCCAATTTTGGACCTCACGGAGGGACTCCGGATTGGTTCACGATTTGTCGTATAAAAAATTTTAATATTTAAAAATTATGCAAATACGAAAATACTATTAATTTTACAGCAGTTCAAATATGTTTGTACAAAACTTGAAAAAAAAAAACTAATTTAGTGGCAGCCCTAGCCACGCCCGCCCAGTACAAGGTGACAGGACATCACCGTTGTAGTTGTCGTCGTCGCTGGGCTCTTGTTTCGGCGGCGACATGGTGCTTCAGCCCTGACCCGGATCGCCACCACTGCCACTGCAGCCCGAGCAGCCGACCCCGTCGTCGTCGCCCTCTAGGTCGATGAACAGGCCGAGTCGGTGCTCGCGCTCGGCCTGTTCGTGCCAATACTCTGTCGCGGACCAAGCCTCGGCAAACGCATCCATCGCTGGCGGCACGCTCTCGAAGGAGACGCGCTCGGCGATGCGCTGGCCCGGAAACTCCTCCGGGTACTCCTCGATCTTCAGCTGGAGGGCGGCCGCCTTGTACTCCGGCGACTGCGTCCACTCCTTCTTCACCTGGTGTTGGGGCCTGGCGAGGCGCAGGCGGCCACGAGGAGGGGATGGCGCATTGCGACAACCCCTGATGGCGATGTCGTTGGAGCGCCTACACGACTACTGCGATGGCGGGGTCTCCTCGTACTCGTCCTTCACCAGGGCGAGGAGCGTGAAAAAGCGCGGTGACGTCGTGGAGTAGGGGGAGTAATGCGCTGACGGCAACAAAGACCTTGACAAGGAAGACATCGAGGAATAGAGGGCAGCGTGTCGGCGTGGTGCCCACAGCTGGTCTAGGTAGCGCAACCACTGCCGTGGCTATGACGAAGGCATCGTCAGCGGCGGGTTGTTGCCGATGGCGACGTGGTCCAGGACCTAGGCGAGCATCCTACCTGGGGCGCTCCACCACTGAATCTGCCCTTCGAGGTTGTTGTCCTCCAGTGGGGGTTGTCGCTGTCATAGGCTTCGAGGCAGGCTTGTCGCAAGTCAGCGAAGAACTCGTCCCACGCCTTGATATTGTCCGGATCCCAGGCGGGATCGTTCCGCTCCTCCGGCGTGAGGGCGCCCAGTAGTGTCGGTAGATCTCCGCTGCGCGTGTCTAGCCACGGGGGACCGGTCGGACGGGTAGGCCGCTGGCGCTGAGGAACCAGTGGTGAGGGCATCGCTTGTCTAGCGGCACTGGGTACCCCGCCTCCCACAACGCTCGTGCCTCTGGGACGCGCAACGAGCGCCGTTCGAAATCGTTCGTGACGATGCCATCTCCGGGGAACCTCTCCATGGCTGGTGGGTGGTGGTTGGGAAGGACGGGAGAGGAGGCGGAGAGCAGGGAATGCGTTGAAGGGGCAGGGGAGAAGGGTTTTTAACACTAGGCGAGCGAGATGGCCATTGAATGTGCAGGGGCACGGCAGGCGAGGAGGGAGGCATGACGGACGTGACGCATCAGTTGCTCGCCTGCAAAAGGTTGATCGGCGAGCAGCAGTGCCATTACTAAGGCGCGGCAGTCGAGGAGGAAGACGGACCGAACGGGTCGACCGCTGACGCTGATAGGGTGGCCCAGGATGACTATCTATTTCGTGTGCCTTCTTCTCCCCTCTTTCCTGCCAGAAACGCGTCATTCGGTGCCCCCGATTGCCCCCCCCCCTCGTGGGTTGGGGTTTGCCCTAGGTGCGCTGGATAATAAAATGGACCGCATCGGCGCCAAATAAAATTTGGGGGACTGGACGTGAATTTGGCCATCAGTGCCCCGATAGCCCTTTAGGAGGGATTTAGGGCCCTAGAGTGGAGATGCTCTAACATTCTTGCTCACAATGGAGCCTTTGCAGCGCGCCATCTATATGAGCCGTGGGATCTCCCTCTCTATTCCATACTTTTTTTTAGAAATGGAGGGCACGTCCCCTGGTCTCTACATCAAAAAGATGCATATGTCATTTATTGATTTATTAATAAAAAATATTCACCAAAGAACGGACAAAGATCATGCTGAAGGAGATTTTCTATAGAGGCAAATAATAAAGGTGTTTATTATTATATCTCATTAGTTCATTTTATATCATGCTATAACTGTATCAAGAGGAAACATTGATACATGTGTGATATATAACAAATCATGAGTCCCTAGTAGCCTCTAGTCAACTAGTTATTGGGCAGCCGATGACAAGGTTTCCCGATCATTGGGCAGCTTGAAACTATTTGAATTGTTCAAATGATTTTAGAATGAAGGAGGATATTGAATCAATAGAAATACAAAAGCTCTACGATTTGATCAACATGACTAAGTATTTAAGTTAATTTTTAGCATAAAAGGACTTGTGAAAGTTATTTCACAAATTATGATAATTGGACAAATTCAAAGTGTATTGACTTGTCTGAATATCATAATCAATTTGTATTAGATACATATTGTCTAATATTATCTTTTGTCAGGACTATTGTTATTATTTAGAGTTAGAGGTCAAACAAGCGAACACTCATTTGAAATACAAAGGAACATCTAAAGATTCATGGAAACAACACCATAAGAGTTATGGCAAGTTCGAGTTTTTAGAGATTTCGATAATTCAAAATCGTGACGAATAAACAATCTTTATAATGTATTCTTAGGAAACTATGAATATATCCTCCACAAAGGGCAAACCTGCTGTTGTCCGAGGTATTGTGTTTTCTCAAGAAGTAGTCTCTTGATGAAGAAAATGGTGGAAGAAAGAAAAAGTTCAAAATAAGTTATTTGACCTTACCTCCAAATTATTGAGTAGCGCAACAGAATACATTCCGGTGGCTAAAATCTGCATAACGAGAAACTAATGATAATGATCATAAAGTTTTAGCTAATACTTTTACTTAAAAAAAGTATAATTTAATAATATATTTTGCAAGTTTGTAAAATTATTATTGATTCACTTGTCATGTTATTTGAACAGGACATACCTACGAGCTACAAAGACGTGTGATGGACCTAAGTAATAGAAATGACTAAGAGTCATAAAATCCTATATTATGTTATATTTAAGATTAAAAAGTAATATATTACTTGATATTATTAAGTAAAGATGTTTACTTGATCTTTCCAAAGGACTACAAAGTCACAAGAAAGAAATGAAACTTAAAGAAAAACATAAAACTCGATTTGTCATAAAGTATGAAAAATTCAAAAAATTGACTACAATATGTAGCGATCCTTATGTCTATCAAATTTATACCAGCAATTGATCCAATTTTGGTAATTGGTAGAAGTTTGTGAAAACTGTGTGATCTTCAGTAAAGATTGAAGACAGGGTTGTAATTGTTACAACAAAGCAGTTTTTTGTCAAACTGTATGCATGATAGAGTCTCGTAGCTGGAATTCTCAATTTGATGATGATAAAAAAATTAGAATGTCCAAGAATATTGAGAGGACATGCAATTTGAGTGGGAGCAAGTAGCTTAGCTGAATCTTAATATGTGAGAGACATATTTTGAGTGAGAGCTAAGTGAAATCTCTGAATCTCATAGTTGAGTGGGAGCGTGACACCATTCTGAAATATGTGGAAGACATATAATAAATGATGCCATTGGTATTAATGATATTTACGTTAGTAAATATTCTATGGATGAAGTTGAGTAAGTTATTAAACATTGAAATCTATCAAGATAGATTAATACTTTTAATAAGCATTATTGTCGAAATGCTTCTTGGATTTGATTCTGAAGATGTTCAGAATATCTGAGATAAGATTCTGAAGAAGTTCGGAACGGAACAAGGTAAGAAAGTAGTTCTTACTTGTATATCTAGATGAAGCATTGAGTCAATCTCAGAATTAGAACTGTGGTTAAAAGAAAGAAAAGAGATGTGTTACATCTTCTATGCCTCAGTCATAGGTTCTTCCATATAAACCATATTGTATACTCGATGTAATGTGGCCCGAGTTTCTAGTTGGAAAAACAAGTTCTTAATTGTAAGAACATGTCTTGAGGTGATTCCTGATTTAATCACTAAACCAGAGTTAATTTTGTCCTTAAAATTGCAACAAGCAAAGTTAGGCATCATAGTTGCATTATATGCACTATTGATTAGGATCTACATAGATCTAGAAGTATGTGGGTACTTCTAAAGTGGCTAGTATAGTTGTTCTAGCTAAAGAAGTTTGACTTTTGCTTAGTGTGTTTCTGAAGTTTACATGGCAATAGTGAAAGTTTAATTGATTGATCGATCGCATTGTAAATACTAGAAGCAAAGTCTTACTCTATCGCCAAACGAATACTTCGAAACATTATGATATAATGGTGTAAATGTCAAAAGGAAGACATTAACGATTTGCAAAAACCATATGGATCTGGTAAAACAGATCAAAGAGAGGATATTTTTCATGAGCATGCATGATTAATAAACACATATGTGATATTTTTATGATAAGTAGCAAATGCAAGCTAGATTATTTATACTCTAGTGCAAGTGGGAGACTGAAAGAAATATGCCCTAGAAGCAAATAATAAATGGATTTTACTATCATATCTCCTTTAGTTCGTAATAGTTTCATATTGTGCTATAACTATATCAAGTGGAAACATTGATATAGGTATGGTATGAAACAAACTAAGTCCCTAGTAGCCTCTATTTATACTAGTTCGTTGGGCAGCCGATGATCGAGATTTCCCGATCATGGACTTACTATAACGTCAACTAACAACATGGTCTTATCATTAGTCAATAATATGATGGACGTTACCGAGGGATTGCGACACGATCAAGTCACAAGGTTCATCGTTGCCATAGTTAGAAGCGTAGTCTCCTTCTTGTTAGACTGTGAGATCATATTAATCACTATCTCTCAAGGCTACGTTGACTACATCAAATGTCATGTTCGTAACTGGGTGACAATATAGGTGTATGTTAGGTATTCCAGAGAAACTTTTGAGGCCTATGTATCAAGACCGGGATTTGTTCACCCGCGTGACAGGAAGATACACACGGTTAGCTTGGTGAGATTACATCCATAATGTCGACAACATGTGACTAGGTCATGAGAATGAAATATCACGGGAACAAGTAAAACTGAACCTGTCGGTAACGATATTGAACAAGGTATATGATACCGATGATCAAATTTCAGACAAGTTGTATCGAAGAAACAAAGGTAATTGGACTCGATGTTTACAGTTCAAACGACATTACATCGTGGAATGCACAGGGGTTATTATGAGCATCCCATCCCGCTATTGGTCATTGATAGAGATCATGTTTGTGCCATTCCCGAGACGTTGGGGTGACACACTTAAGGGTACGATGATGCTAGAGATTGTTCTGGTAGTATAGGAATCACCAGATGAAAGAAAAAGGAAACCGGAAAAGTTCCGTGAGAGAACCAAAATCGTTCTGGGAGATTTCGAAGTCGTTCGGAGGAAATCGAAATAGAACCAAAAGGTGTTGCGGGTCAAAAAAGATTTTGTAATATGTATTTACATATCAAATAATACTCTTAAATATAATATTAAAATCTAATTTAAAAGGGTATTCCAAAATGGGCCAAGTTCCTAGAGAAAAAGGGCCCGTGAGGGAAAACTGCTAGAGGGAAAGGGCCAAGGGGCCAAGCCATGCCGCCGCCTGGGGCCCACCCGGCTAGCCTAAGGCTGCATGCAAGGTGGGGCTCGCCTCGGCCGGCCCGCCCATGGCGCCCAAGGGCCCATGCGCCTCTCCTCCCTCTCTCTTGTTTAGTCCCACATGAGAAACCTAATGGAAGGATACACATCCCTCCATCTATATAAAGGGGTGTCCATGGGTAGAAATAAATACACAAATAAATCAATAATTCTCTGAGGCCTCTCCTCGGGGAATTTATCTCTCCCTCACATGTGGTTCCCATTGTTTAGAAGTGCACACATGGATTGAGATTTCTCTCTTGTCGCTGCTGCGCTGACGCGGTTCTCGTTAGAACTGTACATGCAAAAGGCGACACCTGCAGCACGCTATTGCGCTGCAGGGATTCCAGCCAGAGGATCTACTTTCGCACTCTCGGCAGAGATCAGAAAATTGGAGGTTATTATTGTACACTGTATATGTGCGAAACCACGAGGGTGTTGCCATTAGTGGCACCTTGGGTGTTGTGAGCCGGACTGCAGCACGATGGAGCAAGAGGTGATTTGCGAGAAGCTTCGCGACCTTGAAGTCGGCTACGAGTACGACTACATCAACCATATTCCCCGCGAAACGTAAACCGTGTACGGTCTATAAGGACATGTATCCGATACGCATGGTCTTTACTGCATTACTTTTAGATAGATCCTGACAGATAGGTGTATCTACGGTAGAAAAAATTATGTTTTCTTTCATGAACCTGGCCCCTTCACGTATCCATGAAATTTTCATTTTGATCATACTTAGTGCGTAATAGTTGAGCACACAAGGAGTCTGGAAACTGAAGTAATCACCAAGCAACCACGCTTGCCTTGCCAATAAAGGTTGATCGAACAATCTCATATCTTTAAAGCTCATCCCACCGTGTTTCTTTGGCCTCAACAGCGTGTCCCATGTGACCCAATGTGTTTTGCGTTTGCCCTGTTCCGAGCCCAACAAACAATTTCTTATGATCCTTTCTAAATCATCACATAGTCCAAAGGGCAATATTTAGAATCCCTTGACATATGTTGCGAGGGCCTGTCCAACAGCTTTAACCATCACCTCTCTACCTTCTTGTGTCATATGATTATCTCCCACCTGCATAAATCTCTTTGCCAATTTTCCTTGCAAACTTTAAAATTTACCTCTCGTCATTCAACCTTATGGTGTGGGCAGTCCAAGATTTTGTTTAGAAATTTTATTTCACGACATGCAAAACATTCATGACCGAAGCTTTGGTTGGAGCGTCACACATTGGCCCAAAGTAGGTCGAGCACTTGGTTGGATTAATTAGCTGACTCGTGCTATGGCTATACTTGTCCAACACTTGCATCACTTTATTTGCTTGCATTGGATGAGCTTTGAAGAAAACAAGACTGTCATATGGGAAGAGAAGGTGTGAAATAACGAGTGCGCGTTGATAGATCCTCACAGGAGTAGTCTGATTTTCTTGTACTTCTTTACTCAACAAGGCAGAAAGTCCATCGGCTATAAAGTGAAATTGGAATTTGGAGGGGCGACAAAGGATCACCTTGACATAGTCCACGTGAAGGCGAGAACGATTTCAGTAGGGCTCCATTGAATTAACCTCCTATCTCACCATGATCACACACTCCATAATCCACTCGGTCCACCGTTGAGTAAACCCAACCTTTCCATTAATCTCCTTAAGAAACCCCAATCCACCCTATTATAGGCCTTTGAAAAACCTAATTTATATACACAGAAATTATTATTTGTATTTGCATTGTGCTCAATAAAATGCGAGCGTTCAAAGGATATCGAGGCATTATGTGTGACTAATTGCCTAGACACAAAGGCGCTTTGATTTGGTAAAATTAATTCACCCAAAATAGGGCTCAGACGATTAACCAGACACTTTGTCGCTATTTTGTAGAGAATAGTACAGAGACTTATAGGCCGAAATACTTTCAATTCCGTTTTGTGACCTACTTTTGGAATTAACACAACTATGGCTTCATTGACTCCCCTCTAGCATATGTCATGTGTGGAAAAGAGTTTAACCGCAGCAAATGGTTTCCGCTTTTAATAAACCCCAATTCCTTTGACAAAAGTGTGCAGGGTAGCCTTCAGGCCTGGCGTTTTGAGCGGTCCAATCTGAAACAAAGCAATTGAAATCTCCTCGTCACTAAAACACCGAAAAGTCTTGTTTGAAGGAAAGATATCAGTAACTTACATTGGAAACATATTGGACTAATTGGAAACAACTCTCGATACCACTCTAGTCTCTCAGATCATTAATTATTGTGTCACGTCAGCTTTGTGCATGCATGAATTACACGATACAACTTCGGTACTCCCACTATGAGCAGTCTTAGACAAATACACTTGATTAGAAACATAAATTTGTTTGACGGTAACAAAGACGATAATAACATTTGACGCTAACAAACTCCTGCCTAGGGTTCTAAAAGGCCGGGTCGTTTGAATCTGTTTTTCCATGTATAATGCGGCAATTTCTGGGAAAAGCGGTGTGCTTGTGTTCGAGTCCACCACGGCACGTTCTCTTTACATTGGTCTTGGATTGCAAACCGATCTTTCATCGATCTATATACCGACCACGTCCCGAGTAATAATAATATGGAGAACAGATTTCACTTGGCCGAGTAGCAATGGCGATGGAGGGGAAGCCGTCCTCGCAAGATGAAGAAGCTCGGGATGAAGGAGGGGCCGACGACGACGACCACGACCGCGCAGCTGGAGGATCTCTCGGACGACGTCCACGAGCACATCCTCCTCCGCCTCGGTTCGGGACCGTGGCTGATCCGCGCTGCGGCCGTGTGCAAGCGGTGGCGCGCTGTTGCCGCGGACGCCGGCTTCCTCGCCCGGTTTCGTCACGTGCCGCTTCTGTTTGGCCACTACCACTACGTCGATGAGTACGGAGGGTGCTATGAGTGCTCCGGTGCAGGCGGCGCCGTCCTCGTCCCTTGCTCACCTTCCGTCGTGGACAGGTGTCACCTATCTCTCGAGTTCCTCCCTGACAGCGAGTCCTGGGAGGCGGCCGACAGCCACGGCGGCCTCCTCCTCCTATCGAAGAAGCGGACCGGCGACGAGGCCATATGGCATAGAGGCTTCCCTCACATGATGGTATGCGAGCCGCTGACGAAACGCTGGCAGGCCATCGATTCGCCGGCCGACCTCAAGAAACATGATTGCATCGCCATGTTCCTCTTCGACGGCGATGGCGGCGGCGGCATCCACATGTCCAACTTTAGGATCATTGTCGTCATCCATATACCCCTCGTCTCCGTCTTCTCCTCCTCCTCCGGCGGCTGGCGCCTAGCCCGCAACGACCTCCTCCTTGCCCCTAGCGGCTACCCAAACTTCCTAGGCCGCGCCAATGGTTGTCTCTACCTGGCTAGGGACGACGACAATGACGCACTAGTGGAAAAAGGGCCTCATTCGGGACTAATGCTGGTCCCGGTTCGCGCACGAACCGGGACCAATGGGTCTCCACGTGGGTGGGCGCGCGACGAGGGGGGAGGGGTGGATCATTGGTTCCGTTCGTGGAACAAACCGGGACCAATGGGTCTCCACGTCGGAGCGCGAGAGACGAGCGGGGGTGGATCATTGGTCCCGATTCTTGGCACGAACCGGGATCGTTGGTCTCTGTGCCGCGGCAGGGTTTTGTACCGCGGTAGGATTTTCAGGCTATTTTTGTGCCACGGCAGGGTTTTGTGCCGCGGCAGGATTTTCGGGCTATTTTTGTGCTGCGGCAGGATTTTTTTATCAATTTAATGGTACTACATATATACAGCAATAATGAAACCACGATATATATATTACACATCATGCATGATCACAAATATATTATACACCGTCTCATCCGTCTTCTTGGTCGAAACATATTATAATTACAAACGATACTCTCACACAAATTTGATCTAATTTACATCTTCTTTTTTACACTTCACCCTTCCAAATGAAGCGGGTAATAATATTCTCCTTTCGGATCTATGACTTGTTCTAACAAGAATCCGGCAATTTCCTTTTGAATTGCTTGCATGCGTTCTTGTGATAGAAGACCGTCTTGTATCCGTTCGATCTAATATAAAGAAGGGGATCAATATATATGAATGAAACTAAACACAATTGGTGGTAATAAAATAAAGTTGTGATTATTGTTTATCGTACTTCAATTTTTTGATGTTCCGGTCTGCGCCCTTCTCTTTGGTCGTCTGGCGAATGAACTCGCAGACATAGTATCCACATAAGTTATTCCCAGCTTCCTGCCTCAAGCACTTTACGAGAACGGAGTTCAATCAAAATAATAATCAAGCATGATAATGGTGGAATTGAAACTAGAATCAAAGAGATGCATGGATCTAGCAAGTAGTACTTATAATCAATGGTTGAAATGTAAGCTCTGGCTTCCAAACACCCCTAGTTTTGGCGGTGAACCGTTTTCAAGCCTTCTAGAGGCATTCCTGCATGTCCGTCCACTTTTCTAATGGTGTGCATTTCGAGTCCAGGACTTTTACTACTCCGGTGTCAACAGTAATGATTAACAGAATATAGTGAAAGTTGGACACACTAACAAAATATAACACGAGTCAATTATACGCTTAACATCGAGTAAGCAAAAATAGAATGTGTACAAGACAGTAACACTCACCCAGCGTTGTAAGGAAATAGTATTTCCCTTCTGTTGCTGAAATGCTTCAACGCTTGGAACAAGTTATCCTCTATCTCTTTGGGTTTTGTTTTTAGAGTAACTTTATGAACGAAATTGTAGTCAACAAATCCAAGGTCATAGATTTGTCCTTTGTTGCATTCAAGAATCTTCATTCTGCATATATAATTAGTATAGTGATGAGTAAGATTATACAAGCAACTAATGAGCTGAGCTAGAAAGACTTAATTACAGAAATTAATAATACTTACAAACAATAGGCACTGACGATAGTTTTTGTCGAGGGCGTCTTGTTGGTAAAACTGAAATAATTCAGGAAATTCGATCAGTAAGAAGCCATCTCCATGACCGTAATGGTGGTGTTTATATGCAGCATAGATCCAGTTTTTGGATTCAGCACAGGCTTGGATATACCAGTTATGCAATCTTCGCATTTTTGTTGGTAGATCTTTGACTAACTCGGGTTTGACGAGAGGAGCCCCGTACTGGTACACGTATGATGTTTCTTGGTACCCCTCGAACTCATCCATACGGCTCATGTACTCAGTAATAGACAGCCCATATAATTGGGCCTTTTCTCCGTACAGTCGAACAAACTCCGGATCAATGTTCAGATCATGTCTCTCCTGGGCTCTCCACTCATTGGTATCGTACATTTTGAGCGGTTCGATCGATTGATTTTTCTGTTGTCCGAGCTGGGCAACTTCTTTCCCGACTCTCCGCTCTTTTGCCTCAGCCGACTTGGTAATAGAGCGATTATAGTCTGATGTGAGCGCTATGGGTTGGTGAAGCTGAAGCTTAAGCACGGCTGCTTTGGCTTTATCTTCTGCGGTGACCGGGAAGAATGCCTCTATCGGCTTTTTCTTGTTAGCCATGTCAATCTTCCACTTTTCATAATGGGCAGCTGCAGCCGCAGCAGTTTCCTCATCTGTCTTCTCGCAAGGTAGCTTCTTCATATTCTGATGAGGTACTTTTGGGAGGGGCGATAGCTTACATTTCGGTGATCGGAACGTGCTCTTGGTGCTGCTGGTGGTGCTGCCCCTCTTAGTATACTTCCGCTTTTGTCTCTGAGGCTCAGGGGATGGAGACGGCTGACGCGGCGGAGACGGCTGAGGCGGCGATGGAGACGGTTGCGCTGAGTGGTGAGGCGGTGAAGGCGACGGTTGCGCTGGAGAATGGTGAGGTGGCGACGAAGGTGGATTGTTGCTCTGAGGGGTGGGTGGCCTTGGCGGCACATAATTTGGAAGCATGATGCGCTCCTTTGCCCATAGAATAGTCCCCCCTTTGGCTTCTCCTAGTTGAGTCAGCTCCATATCTTCCCCTGCAGGATGGTCTAGCTTCAGCTCCTCAAAATCTTCCTTCACCTCATCCACCGTGACGATAGCGTACCCTTTTGGAACCGGTCTGCAATGCCAAGTTAGGTTAGGCGCAATTGGTACCGCCATGCCGACCGCCGTCGTCACCCTAAAGTTCATAACCTGCACCTTTAGCTCACAAGTTGTGGTCTCCGTGATATCATCCACTGGGTAGGGTTTAGGAGGAGATGTCGTTGGTGCATCATCATCAACATCATGGAGCTGCGTGGAAGCGATGCTACTTTTCTTATTTGATAGGGCGCCGGTACCATCGAATGCAGCTTCTACCACGTGCCGCTAAGATTGGCCGCTAGTACCTTGCTGGCTAAGTCTGTCGAGTTGATCCTAGTGCCGCTTTAATGCTTCTTCTACATTATGCAGCCGGTCTGCAGCGGCTGCTTTCTCAGTTGCCTCCCTTTCCTTTCTCCTCTGATGGCTTTTATCGGGATATCTCTTCATTTCCAGGGGGAAGGCAACCTTCCACGGCTTGGAGCCTGGTGTGCCTCGTGCTCGTCCGTCATGTTCAGGATTTTAAGGGCGCGTGTGAGCTCGTCGTTCTCTCTATCGGGAACGAACCGTCCCGCTGCAACATCATCTACTGCATTTCTAATATCGTCGATGGGCAGTAGAGGATCATCTTTGTGTTTCTGATTATATATTGCCCTCCCTTCTTTGTCCAACATGCCCCCATGGCCGTAAAACCAGTTTCTCGCCCGTGGTGTCCATGTTGCGGGCTCTGGTCTGATCCCGGCAGCTATGTAATTGACCTCAAGTGCATCCCACTTAGGCATGCAACCGGCGTAGCCAGCAGGCCCCATGTTATGATGGTATACTTTCTTAGCAGCGTTCTCCGTATTTATTCTAGACCTTTCCTTAGCTTTCTCCGATGTCTTGTACTTCACAAAATCCTCCCACCGGTGTCTTAACTAAGCATAGCCACCTTGAGTGAAATCTGGAGTCTTCTCTACCTTGACAAAGTTATTATACAATTTCTTCTTCCAGTTCTTGAATGCATCGGTCATCTTGATGAGAGCAAACTTCTTGACTCTTTGCACAAGCTCCATTCTTGCTCTCTCCTCCTCATCTGGATTCACATCTGGCATCGACAGGAGGAAATTAATCATGAGCTTCTCAAAAAGCTTATCTTTGGTGGTGTCGCTGACATACGGGACTCCATTGCTGCTTGGCCGATTTCATTCTTGAACGGTGATCGGGATGTAGTCCCTCACAAGCACTCCGCATTGCTTGACAAATTTTCTTGCGACATCGACGAGAGCTTGCGGTTCGCCATCTACACCGACCACTTCGATCCTATACCTCACATTGTCATCCAACTTTTTTGTTGGGCCTCGTTTCGTTCTTACGGAAGAAGTTCTTGATCCGGAGGGCTAAAAGAAGAAAGAGTGTTAATATATGCATGTATATATATGGACAGCAGCATTTTAATTACAAAAATACATATATACACCTCGCCGGTGTTTGCGAGATTTAAGGTTCCACCGGAGCCGTCGCCTTCTCCCTCATCGGCTTCTCCCCTGTCCCAGGCTTCGGCTTCTACCTCACCGGAGCCGTCTCCTTGGTTGAGAGACTCATCTCCTTGACCGGAATCATTCAGAAACTCACTGGTGACATCGATATCGATATCTTCATTTTCGCAGATCATTCCGTGGAGGATGTTTTCCTGATTTTCTGGAATCATAGTATCTTGTTGTGTTGGATCCATAGTATCTGCAAATTAATATTTGCAAGTTACTATAATGCAAATAATGCAAAACACTATGCACTTATTTTCTAAATCGGTTTGGAATGCCCTAGGTGGACAAACAATCGAACATATGGTACTTAGGGGGTGTCGGTGTTCCTCTATGTAAAGTAAGGTTCAAAAGTTGTATGAATATGAATGCTTACATTTTTAAATGGTAGAGCTTATTTTTCTGAACATTTTGATATATTATACACATTTTTCTGTTTAAAATGAATTAGTTATGATTTTTCCTAATTTTAATCCTTTTTAAAATTATTTTTAAATAAATAAACATTTTTGCAATTTCTAAAATTATTTTTCATCTGGCCCCATATGTCAGACCTAATTAAAAACCTAACTAAAAACCTAATTAAAAACCTAACTAAAACCTAACTAAAAACCTAATTAAAAACCTAACTAAAAACCTAATTAAAAACCTAACTAAAAACCTAATTAAAAACCTAACTAAAACCTAACTAAAAACCTAATTAATATAAAGGGTCGGCCGGGGGAGGCTTACCAGCCGGCGGTGGTGCCGGCATGCGGGGGCGGAGAGCGATCGACGGCGCGGGCTCGGGCGGCAGCGGCGCCGGCGGGGGGCAGCGGCACCGGCGGGGCCGACACGCGCGGGTAGGGGCGGCAGGTGCAGGGGCTCGGGCGGCAGCGCGGTCAGAGGCGGAGCGGCATGGGCTCGGGCAGCACGGTCGATGGCAAAGAGGGCGACGGCGGCACGGTCGACGGCGGCTTGAAAATCCGGCAGCCTGACGGTGTCGTTTTGCTCTGCACGTGATTTTCCTTAGGCGTTTTGCGAGTGAAGTGAATGGGGAAGAAGAAGGAGGGAAACAGTTATCTAGTACAGGCATTTGGTCCCGGTTCGTACCAACAATCGGGACCGTTGATCCTTTGATCCAGGTTGTTGGGATGAACCGGGACCAATGGTCTGGGCAGGTGCCCGGACCATTGGTCCCGGTTCATCCCAACAACCGGGACCAAAGGATCAACGGTCCCGGTTGTTGGGACCAACCGGGACCAAAGGCATGTTGATGGCAACGCGCGCACCCAGGATCATCGGTCCCGGTTGGTGGGACGAACCGGGATCGTTGACCCGTTTTTCAGATTTTGGCAAACCTGTTGGTCTTTCCGCCATTTACAAATTTGTTTTCTTCTTTAATTAATAACATGTTTCAATTTAAGATGATTATTTATTTGTAATTTCAAAAAACTTTCAACAGGAAAAGTGCTTCTATTTAAATAAATAATAAAAACCATTTTCTGTTTTCAAATATTTTTATTTGAACTATACAATTTTACTATTTTCAATTAAAATTGCATTAACAAATATTTATTACATAATTTGGAATTTCAAAAAACTTTCAACAGGAAAAGTGCTTCTATTTAAATAAATAATAAAAAACCATTTTCTGTTTTCAAATATTTTTATTTGAACTATACAATTTTACTATTTTCAATTACAATTGCATTAACAAATATTTATTACATAATATGGAATTTCAAAAAACTTTTAACAAGAAAAGTGCTTCAATTTAAATAACTAATCAAAAACCATTTTCTGTTTTCAAATATTTTTATTTGAACTATACAATTTTACTATTTTCAAATAAATTGCATTAACAAAATATTTATTGCATAATTTGGAATTTAAAAAAAAATTTCAAGATTTAAACTACAAGTACATGATATAGTGCTTGTGAATTTTTAAAAAAATCATTTATAGGTTCACAACATGCTATTTCATCAGAGATCCACTTCAAGTTCAGCGAGGCTCAGCCCTGGGCTAAGAAGCTTCATGCCCGCCGTTTTGAATATAGTTTGAAACGGGCATAAGAAATTCAAAAATGATCCAAACAATGTGAAACCTTCGCGTGGTATCATATTATGTGTCACAGTTGCAAGGAAAATATTGAACTTGAAAAATTGCAAACATCATAAAAATCCTTCACAAAATGACCTATCATGTTCGAGGTTTCATGGCATTTAGGTCAAACCACCAATGTTATGGCTAGAATCAGGGCATAATTTGTGATAATGTACCCATATTGTGCACACATGTGCATCTTGGGATGGCTTATGATGTTGCAGGAGGAAGTTCTCCTTTTCGACGCACGAAAAAGCCAATTTCCATTTTTGAGGTGCCGAAATCGGGGTGTTCTGTGAAGCAACCACCAAATTAAAGTTTGGCATTGGTACCAACCCATTTTTCAAAAATACTAGACCACCTTATATGGACAATTTCCCAACCGGTGTATCTAGAATCTTTCCTTCCATCCCTCATGAAAAAGACAAATTCCTACCGAATCGGCAGGAGGTTGCCAAGATTTGAACTACAAGTACATGATATAATGCTTGTGAATTTTTTTAAAAAATCATTTATAGGTTTACACCATGCTATTTCATCAGAGATCCACTTCAAGTTGAGCGAGGCTCAGCCCCGGGCTAAGAAGCTTCATGCCCGCCGTTTTGAATATTGTTTGAAACGGGCATAAGAAATTCAAAAATGATCCAAACAATGTGAAACCTTCGCGTGGTGTCATATTTGAAGGAAATATGCCCTGAGAGGCAATAATAAAGTTGTTATTATGTATTCCTTGTATATGATAGATGTTTATTTTGCATGCTATAATTGTATTGATAGGAAACATCAATACATGTGTGTTTAATAAATAAAAAGGGTTCCTAGTCATGCCTCTCTTATAGACTAGCTTGTTGATTAACAAGATGATCAAGGTTTCCTGATCATGGACATTGGATGTTGTTAATAACAAGGTCACGGCATTTGTGAAATGATGTGATGAACATTCATCCGAAGTATAGCATTACGATCAAGTCATTGTGTTTATATTGCTATAACATCATACGAAGTAATCTTTATCCTTAGACCATGAGATCATGTTAATTGCTAACACCGGAAGACTATCTTGATAACATCAAATGTCACACCGTAACAGGGTGACTATAAAGATGGGTTCAGTGCTACGAAGGTGTTATGTTGAGGCTCATGGATCAAGAGTGGAATTTTTCAATCCAGATGACGGATAGATATACTCTGGGCCCTCTCGGTGATATCACATTAGGATAGCTTGCAAGCAAGTGATGTGATCACTAGAATGTTATATCACGTGAACGAGAAAAGAGTGCATGTCAGTAACGAGATCAAACTAGGTATGGAGATACCGATGATCGAATCTCGGACATGTAATATATCGAGAGACAAAGGGATTTAGTTACAAGCGTTAAAGGTTCTCACGATCACAGGAGTCATCGTTGAATGTGTAGGAGTCAGTACGGATCTCCAGGTCCCGCTGCTGATTATTGATCGGAGAAGGGTCTCGATCATGTCTGCATTATTCGCGAACCGTAGGGTGGCACACTTAAGAGTTACCGGACACCATTTTGGAGCACATATGTTTCAGACGAAAGAATTGCAAAGCGCAGGAATTGTTTCAATAGAAACCGGATATTGTTTCGGGTGAAATTGCAAAAGGTGTTTCTGCATGTGATATTGAAATATTGCAAGGGGCTATATGTGAATGTTTGTTAATTAAAGTAATTAACAAAATTCTGAATAAATTTAATAAAAGAGTTTTATTAAATGAGAGAGCATTAAATTTGGAGAAACTTAATGCATTTAAAGTGGAGACTTTAAAAGGGAATGTGAAGAGGCATTTTAATGTGGAGGGGTTACCACCACATGAATGGGGGAAGTGAGGGGTCACCCCCCCATGCGCCGGCCACAGAGAGAGGGGACACCCCCCTCCTCCTATAAAAGGCCACCCATTCCCTACTTCATCCACACACCTTCTTGTGAACGATCTCTCTCCCCCTCTAGAATTATTCCCCCATGGTCTCGGATTAGCGAGATACATGTTCCCGATGGCATTCCGTCTGGAAGGAGTTGCTGATTCCGCTAGATCGCTGGAGCGAGGAGGTGGAGGTTGTCCGGTGGCTTGAACGTGTGTGCGAGTGCGGATGCGCTGCTGAGTTGCGGCGCTCGGACTTCCTCACGATCTTGAGATCGGCAAGTGTACGACTACATCAACCACGAGTTCCTACTCGTTAACAAAGCTCGTTGTCTTCGAGGGTAAGTTCTCCATGGATGTATGTCCACCTGTTGCTCTGTATCTAGTAGATAGATCTTGGCGTGTAGTTCTCATCGTAGGAATTTTTTTGTTTTCTATGCTGCGGACCCAACAGTGGTATCAGAGCCTGATCTATGCGTAGGTGCTTTGCACGGGTAGTACATGTTTATATGTGGGCGATGATGATCATGTTATTGCATCTTCTATGTACTTTGGATATTGGTGGCATAGTGGGATGAAGCGGCCCGGACCAACCTTACATGTCATCGTACATGAGACCGGTTCCACGACTGCCATGCAACTTATTTTGCATAAGGGGCTGGCGGGTGTCTGTCTCTCCCACTATAGTCAATATCTGATTTACAACGAGTTGCTAATAACTTAGTTATCCTTGTTGTGGTTCATGTTCGTAGGTTAGACAGGTTCTATCTCCGAAAGCCCTAAGCCACGTAAAACTTGCAATTGATAAATTAGAGGCGTCTAGTTTAGATCGTTGCTGGGCTAGTGTTTTGATATGGTATTGTTGTAAGTAGATGTATAATAGATACACTTACAACTCACTTAACGTGTAAGTTCCATAGACCTTGGACTTACACACAAAGGAATGATAGAGATCATACCACGATGCAAATGATAGAGATCAAATGCATGGACCATATCACCTCACTTCACACATTAGATGTTAGCATCTTATATTGCTAGTTTGGCATGTTTGGTAGCATTATAAGATGATCCCTCATTTAGATATCAAGATAAAATGTGTTCTTCCTTAAGTATGCACCGTTTTGTGGATCGTGTTTTGAGGCATCACGTGATGATCGGGTGTTCTCAACTCTACGCTTTCATACAACGGGTGTAAGACAGTTTTACACATGCAAATACTAAGGTTCTTACTTGATGAGCCTAGCATGTACAGACATGGCCTCGGAACACGGACCGAAAGGTTAAGCATGAGTCATATAGTTGATATGATGCCCATATAGATGCTCGCCTTTGAAGCTACACCGACTCACGTGATGATCGGACTTGGTGTAGTGGATTTGGTTCATGTAATCACCAAAAGGACACGAGGGATGTCGTTTTTGAGTGGGAGTTCATTAGTAATTTGGATTAGTTGAACTCAATCTATCATAAACTTAGTCTAAATATACTTTACAAATTCTGTTGTAGATGGCACCACATGCTTTTAATTTCAATGTATTCATGGAGAAAGAGAAACTTGCTGCGAATGGTAGCAACTTCACCAACTGGGCTATAAATTTGAGGTTCTCCTCACTGCTGCACAAAAGCAATATGTGCTAGATGCGCTGCTAGGCCCCCCACCAGCTCCCGATGCCCCTGACGAGGAAAAGAACGTCTATATAACTCGTTAGGAGGACCACAACTTAGTTCATTGCGGCATATTGTATGGGCTAGAGCCAGAACTTCGAAAGCGTTTCGAAAATGGCAATGCCTTTGATACCATGGGAGAATTGAAAATGATTTTCGATACCCATGCTGCCGTAGAGAGTTATAATGCTACAGAAAAGTTCTTTAGCTGCATGATGGAGGAAAACAGCTCCGTTAGTGAGCACGTACTCAAAATGTCGCCGATAAGCTTGTGTCCTTGGGAATAACGATTCCCATTAACTTAGGCATACATCGTGTTCTCCAATCTCTGCCACCTAGCTACAAGAGCTTCATGATGAACTATAATATGCAGGGCATGAAGAAGTCTCTTCCCGAGCTTCTGTCAATGCTTAAGACTGCAGAAGTGGAGATTAGGAAAGAACATCAAGTGTTGATGATCAATAGGACCACCGGTTTCAAGAAGGACAAGAAAGGCAAGCACAAGGGAAAGAAGGGTGGCAAGTTTGTTGCCGCGCCTGAAAAGAAACCCCGAGCTGGCCCTAAGTCTGACACCGAGTGCTACTATTGCAAGGGGACTGGCCATTGGAAGCGCAACTGCCCTAAGTATTTGGCAGACAAGAAGTCCGGCAAGGCAAACAAAGGTATATGTGATATACATGTTATTGATGTGTACTTGACTAGTACTCACAGTAGCACTTGGGTATTTGATACGGGATCGGTTGCTAATATATGTAACTCGGTTCAGGGGCTGCAGAACAAGCGACAACTAGCAAGGGATGAGGTCATGATGCGGGTCGGCAATGGATCAAGAGTTGATGTGATCGCCGTCGGAACGCTGCCTCTCCATATGCCATCGGGATTAGTTATAAACCTAAATAATTGTTATTTGGTGCCTGCACTGAGCATGAACATTGTATCCGGATCGTGTTTGATGCAAAGTGGTTATTCATTTAAGTCTAAAAACAATGGTTGTTCGATTTATATGAATAATATCTTTTATGGTCATGCACCTGTGTTGAATGGTTTATTTCTGTTGGATCTCGATAGTAGTATTACGCATATTCATAATGTTGATGCTAAAAGAATTAAACTTGATAATGATATATCTACATATATGTGGCACTGACGTCTAGGTCATATTGGCATTAAACGCATGAAGAAACTCCATTCTGATGGACTTTTGGAATCACTTGATTTTGAATCATTTGATACATGTGAGCCATGCCTTATGGGCAAGATGACTAGAACGCCGTTTTCCGGTTCAATGGAACGGGCGACAGATTTATTGTAAATCATACATACTGATGTGTGTAGACCAATGAGTGTGTCAGCGCGAGGTGGATATCGTTATTTTGTTACTTTCACAGATGATTTGAGTAGATATGGGTATATCTATTTGATGAAACACAAGTCTGAAACTTTTGAAAAGTTCAAAGAATTTCAGAATGAAGTGGAAAATCATCGTAACAGAAAGATCAAATTTCTACGGTCCGACCGAGGAGGAGAGTATCTTAGTTACGAGTTTAGCACACATATGAAAGACTGTGGAATAGTTTCACAACTCACGCCTGCCGGAACACCACAGCGTAATGGTGTGTCAGAACGTCGTGATCGTACTTTATTGGATATGGTTCGATCTATGATGTCTCTGACTGACTTGCCACTGTCATTTTGGGGTTATGCACTGGAAACCGCTGCATTCACTTTAAATAGGGCACCATCTAAATCCGTTGAAAAGACACCGTATGAATTATGGTTTGGAAACAAACCTAAGCTGTCATTTCTTAAAGTTTGGGGATGTGATGTTTATGTGAAGAAACTTCAACCGGATAAACTCGAACCCAAAGCGGAAAAATGCGTCTTCATAGGATACCCTAAGGAAACAATTGGGTATACCTTCTCTCATAGATCCGAGGGCAAGGTCTTTGTTGCCAAGAATGGATCCTTTCTTGAGAAGGAGTTTCTCGCGAAAGGTGTGAGTAGTCGGAAGGTAGAACTCGAAGAGGTTAATGAACCTTATCTTCATGAAATGGCGAGTAGCGCAGCTCTAGAAGTTGTTTCGGAGTTGACTTCACCTAATGAAGAGAGAGCTAATGATATTGATCATGAAACTCCGAAAGAGGACACTACCGAACCTCGCAGGTCAAGCAGGACACGTGCAGCTCCTGAACTGTATGGCAATCTTGTTATGAATTTCATGATTGATGAAATAGATGACCCTGCGACGTATGAAGAAGCGATGATGAGCCCTGATTCCAACAAATGGCTAGAAGCCATGAAATCCAAGATGGAATCCATGTACAAAAACCAGGTTTGGACCGTGGTGGACTTACCTCATGATCAAAAGGTCGTTGAGAATAAATGGATTTTCAAAAGAAAAACTAATGCTGATGGTAATGTGACCATCTATAAGGCTCGACTTGTCGCAAAGGGGTTTCGACAAATTCAAGGAGTTGACTACGATGAGACATTCTCTCCCGTAGTGATGCTTAAGTCGGTTAGGATTATGTTAGCAATTGCTGCATATTTTGATTATGAAATATGGCAGATGGATGTCAAAACTGCGTTCCTCAATGGTAATATTGAAGAAGAGTTGTATATGATACAACCTAAGGGTTTTGTCGATCCTAAGGATGCTAATAAGGTGTGCAAACTTTAGCGATCCATCTATGGACTGAAGCAAGCATCACGAAGTTGGAATCTCCGCTTTGATGAGGTGATCAAAGAGTTTGGATTTGTCCAAACTTATGGAGAGGCTTGTATTTACAAGAAAGTGAGTGGGAGCAATGTGGCATTTCTGATATTATATGTGGATGACATATTATTGATTGGAAACAATTTAGATCTTTTAAACAGTGTTAAAAGTCATCTAAACAGCAAATTTTCGATGAAGGACCTTGGTGAAGCTTCATATATATTAGGCATTAAAATCTATAGAGATAGATCAAGATGCCTAATTGGGTTATTGCAGAGTACATACCTTGATAAGATATTAAAGAAGTTTAATATGGACGGAAGTAAGAAGGGGTTCTTACCTATGTTGCAAGGCAAGACATTGAGTAAGACTCAAAGTCCGGCTACGGCGGAAGAAAGAGAGATAATGGATAAGATCCCCTATGCCTCAGCCATAGGCTCTATAATGTATGCCATGCTATGTACAAGACCGGATGTGGCACATGCTATTAGTTTGACTAGTAGGTACCAATCTGATCCAGGTTTGGAACACTGGATAGCGGTCAAGAATATCCTTGAGTACTTGAGAAGAACTAAGGATATGTTTCTTGTATACGGAGGTGAAGAAGAGCTAGTCGCTAAGTGTTATGTCGATGCTAGCTTTGACACCGATCCGGATGACTCTAAGTCTCAATCCGGATATGTATTTCTCTTGAACAGAGCAGCAGTTAGTTGGAGGAGTTCCAAACAACCTGTGGTGGCTGGATCAACAACGGAGGCGGAATATGTTGCAGCTTCAGAAGCGGCGCAGGAAGCAGTTTGGATGAAAGAGTTCATTACAGAACTGGATGTGGTTCCCAGTGCGTTGGACCCGATGGTGATCTATTGTGACAACAATGGATCCATAGCCAATGCAAAGGAACCAAGGTCTCACAAGAATTCCAAGCATATTAAGCGCCGATTTCACTCCATCCACGAGCATGTCAAGGATGGAGATATAAAGATTTGTAAAGTACACACGGACCTGAATGTAGCAGATCCGTTGACTAAAGTACTCCCTAGGGCAAAACATGATCAACACCAGAACTCCATGGGTGTTAGATTTATCACTATATATAAACTAGATTATTGTCTCTAGTACAAGTGGGAGACTGAAGGAAATATGCCCTGAGAGGCAATAATAAAGTTGTTATTATGTATTCCTTGTAAATGATAGATGTTTATTTTGCATGCTATAATTGTATTGATAGGAAACATCAATGCATGTGTGTTTAATAAGCAAAAAGGGTTCCTAGTCATGCCTCTCTTATAGACTAGCTTGTTGATTAACAAGATGATCAAGGTTTCCTGATCATGGACATTGGATGTTGTTAATAACAAGGTCACAACATTTGTGAAATGATGTGATGAACATTCATCTGAAGTATAGCATTACGATCAAGTCATTGTGTTTATATTGCTATAACATCATACGAAGTAATCTTTATCCTTAGACCATGAGATCATGTTAATTGCTAACACCGGAAGAGTATCTTGATAACATCAAACGTCACACCATAACAGGATGACTATAAAGATGGGTTCAGTGCTACGAAGGTGTTATGTTGAGGCTCATGGATCAAGAGTGGAATTTGTCAATCCAGATGACGGATAGATATACTCTGGGCCCTCTTAGTGATATCACATTAGGATAGCTTGCAAGAAAGTGATGTGATCACTAGAATGTTATATCACGGGAACAAGAAAAGAGTGCATGTCGGTAACGAGATCAAACTAGGTATGGAGATACCGATGATCGAATCTCGGACATGAAATATATCGAGAGACAAAGGGATTTAGTTACAAGCGTTAAAGGTTCTCACGATCACAGGAGTCATCGTTGAATGTGTAGGAGTCAGTACGGATCTCCAGGTCCCGCTGCTGATTATTGATCGGAGAAGGGTCTCGATCATGTCTGCATTATTCGCGAACCGTAGGGTGGCACACTTAAGAGTTACCGGACACCATTTTGGAGCACATATGTTTCAGACGAAAGAATTGCAAAGCGCAGGAATTGTTTCAATAGAAACCGGAAATTGTTTCAGGTGAAATTGCAGAAGGTGTTTCTGCATGTGATATTGAAATATTGCAAGGGGATATATGTGAATGTTTGTTAATTAAAGTAATTAACAAAATTCTGAATAAATTTAATAAAAGAGTTTTATTAAATGAGAGAGCATTAAATTTGGAGAAACCTAATGCATTTAAAGTGGAGACTTTAAAAGGGAATGTGAAGAGGCATTTTAATGTGGAGGGGTTACCACCACATGAATGGGGAAGTGAAGGGTCACCCTCCCATGCGCCGGCCACGGAGAGAGGGGCACCCCCCTCCTCCTATAAAAGGCCACCCATTCCCTACTTCATCCACACACCTCCTTGTGAAGGATCTCTCTCCCCCTCTAGAATTATTCCCCCATGGTCTCGGATTAGCGAGATACATGTTCCCGGTGGCATTTCGTCTGGAAGGAGTTGCTGCTTCCACTAGATCGCTGGAGCGAGGAGGTGGAGGTTGTCCGGTGGCTTGAATGTGTGTGCGAGTGCGGATGCGCTGCTGAGTTGCGGCGCTCGGACTTCCTCATGATCTTGAGATCGGCAAGTGTACGACTACATCAACCACGAGTTCCTACTCGTTAACAAAGCTCGTTGTCTTCGAGGGTAAGTTCTCCATGGATGTATGTCCACCCGTTGCTCTGTATCTAGTAGATAGATCTTGGCGTGTAGTTCTCATCGTAGGAAATTTTTTGTTTTCTATGCTGCGGACCCAACAATATTATGTGTCACAGTTGCAAGGAAAATATTGAACTTGAAAAATTTCAAACATCATAAAAAATCCTTCACAAAATGACCTATCATGTTCGAGGTTTCATGGCATTTAGGTCAAACCACCAATGTTATTTCTAGAATCAGGGCATAGTTTGTGATAATGTGCCCATATTGTGCACACATGTGCATCTTGGGATGGCTTACGATGTTGCAAGAGGAAGTTCTCCTTTTTGACGCACGAAAAAGCCAATTTCTATTTTTGAGGTGCCGAAATCGGGGTGTTCTGTGAAGCAACCACCAAATTAAAGTTTGGCATTGGTACCAACCCATTTTTCAAAAATACTAGACCACCTTATATGGACAATTTCCCAGCCGGTGTATCTGGAACCTTTCCGTCCATCCCTTATGAAAAAGACAAATTCCTGCCGAATTGGTAGAAGGTTGCCAAGATTTGAACTACAAGTACATGATATAATGCTTGTGAATTAAAAAAAATCATTTATAGGTTCACAACATGCTATTTCATCAGATATCCACTTCAAGTTCAGCGAGGCTCAGCCCCGGGCTAAGAAGCTTCATGCCCGACGTTTTGAATATAGTTTGAAACGGGCATAAGAAATTCAAAAATGATCCAAACAATGTGAAACCTTCGCGTGGTGTCATATTATGTATCACAGTTGCAAGGAAAAATATTGAACTTGAAAAATTGCAAACATCATAAAAATCCTTCACAAAATGACCTATCATGTTCGAGGTTTCATGGCATTTAGGTCAAACCACCAATGTTATGGCTAGAATCAGGACATAGTTTGTGATAATGTGCCCATATTGTGCACACATGTGAATCTTGGGATGTCTTACGATGTTGCAGGAGGAAGTTCTCCTTTTCGATGCACGAAAAAGCCAAGTTCCATTTTTGAGGTGCCAAAATCGGGGTGTTCTGTGAAGCAACCACCAAATTAAAGTTTGGCATTGGTACCAACCCATTTTTCAAAAATACTAGACCACCTTATATGGACAATTTCCCAACCGGTGTATCTGGAACCTTTCCGTCCATCCCTCATGAAAAAGACAAATTCCTGCCGAATCGTTAGGAGGTTGCCAAGATTTGAACTACAAGTACATGATATAATGCTTGTGAATTTTTTAAAAAATCATTTATAGGTTAATAACATGCTATTTCATCAGAGATCCACTTCAAGTTCAGCGAGGCTCAGCCCCGGGCTAAGAAGCTTCATGCCCGCTGTTTTGAATATAGTTTGAAACGGGCATAAGAAATTCAAAAATGATCCAAACAATGTGAAACCTTCGTGTGGTGTCATATTATGTGTCACAGTTGCAATGAAAAATATTGAACTTGAAAAATTGCAAACATAATAAAAAATCCTTCACAAAATGACCTATCATGTTCGAGGTTTCAGGGCATTTAGGTCAAACCACCAATGTTATGGCTAGAATCAGGGCATAGTTTCTGAAAATGTGCCCATATTGTGCACACATGTGCATCTTGGGATGGCTTACGATGTTGCAGGAGGAAGTTCTCCTTTTCGATGCACGAAAAAGCCAATTTCCATTTTTGAGGTGCTGAAATCGGGGTGTTCTGTGAAGCAACCACCAAATTAAAGTTTGGCATTGGTACCAACCCATTTTTCAAAAATACTAGACCACCTTATATGGACAATTTCGCAACCGATGTATCTGGAACCTTTCCGTCCATCCCTCATGAAAAAGACAAATTCCTGCCGAATCGGCAGGAGGTTGCCAAGATTTGAACTACAAGTACATGATATAATGCTTGTAAATTTTTAAAAAATCATTTATAGGTTCACAACATGCTATTTCATCAGAGATCCACTTCATGTTCAGCGAGCTCAGCCTCGGGCTAAGAAGCTTCATGCCCGCCGTTTTGAATATAGTTTGAAACAAACATAAGAAATTCAAAAATGATCCAAACAATGTGAAACCTTCGCGTGGTGTCATATTATGTGTCACGGTTGCAAGGAAAAAATATTGAACTTGAAAAACTGCAAACATCATAAAAAATCCTTCACAAAATGACCTATCATGTTCAAGGTTTCATGGCATTTAGGTCAAACCACCAATGATATGGCTATAATCAGGGCATAGTTTGTGATAATGTGCCCATATTGTGCACACATGTGCATCTCGGGATGACTTACGATGTTGCAGGACGAAGTTCTCCTTTTCGACGCACGAAAAAGTCAATTTCCATTTTTGAGGTGCCGAAATCGGGGTGTTCTGTGAAGCAACCACCAAATTAAAGTTTGGCATTGGTACCAACCCATTTTTCAAAAATACTAGACCACCTTATATGGACAATTTCCCAACCGGTGTATCTAGAACCTTTCCGTCCATCCCTTATAAAAAAGACAAATTCCCGCCGAATCGGTAGGAGGTTGCCAAGATTTGAACTACAAGTACATGATATAATGCTTGTGAATTTTTTAAAAAATCATTTATAGGTTTACACCATGCTATTTCATCAGAGATCCACTTCAAGTTCAGCGAGGCTCAGCCCCGGGCTAAGAAGCTTCATGCCCGCTGTTTTGAATATAGTTTGAAACGGGCATAAGAAATTCAAAAATGATCCAAACAATGTGAAACCTTCGCGTGGTGTCATATTATGTGTCATAGTTGCAAGGAAAACTATTGAACTTGAAAAATTGCAAACATCATAAAAAAATCCTTCACAAAATGACCTATCATGTTTGAGGTTTCATGGCATTTAGGTCAAACCACCAATGTTATGGCTAGAATCAGGACATAGTTTGTGATAATGTTCCCATATTGTGCACACATGTGCATCTTGGGATGGCTTATGATGTTGCAGGAGGAAGTTCTCCTTTTCGACGCACGAAAAAGCCAATTTCCATTTTTGAGGTGCCAAAATCGGGGTGTTCTGTGAAGCAAACACGAAATTAAAGTTTGGCAATGGTACCAACCCATTTTTAAAAAATACTAGACCACCTTATATGGAAAATTTCCCAACCGGTGTATCTGGAACCTTTCCGTCCATCCCTCATAAAAAAGACAAATTCCTGCTGAATCGGTAGGAGGTTGCCAAGATTTGAACTACAAGTACATGATATAATGTTTGTGAATTTTTTTAAAAATTATTTATAGGTTCACAACATGCTATTTCATCAGAGATCCACTTCAAGTTCAGCGAGGCTCAGCCCCGGGCTAAGAAGCTTTAGTCCCGGCTGGTGGGTGCAACCGAGACTAAAGCTGTCGGTGGGATAAGGACGCGTGGGTAACCTTTAGTCCCAGCTGGTGGGTGCAACCGAGACTATAGATGTCGGCGGGATAAGGACGTGTGTGTAGACGCACTGCTCGATGAGATAAAGCATGTAGCGCACGACGCCCTGTCAGAGGAACAAGACAAAGTAAAAGCGGCGTCGTGCCTATAAAAGGAGCATCGATACGCCATGGCAAGCAGCTCAACGAGCCAACATAGGTAGAGGGAGTTTCATCCCCATGGATGGAGGGTTGGTAAATCTCCCGTGGCGGAGCTTCTCGAATATGTCGTTGGTGCACACGCCCTACGGCATCTTCGGAAGCTCCGCCTCGGAAAAATTTCCCTGCAAGCCCGTGAAAGACTCCATCTCCTCTAATAGTGTTGGGGAAAGGGTTGGGAAATCTCCCGTGGCGGAGCTTCTGGAAGATGTCGTTGGTTGATACATTGCAAATGTATTTATAATTTTTGATGTTCCATGCTTGGTTTTATCCACTTTCTTTTGTTTTGTTCCAACTTTGCAGTACTTTTCATATGATTTCTTGGACTAACCTATTAACAAGAGCCACAGTGCCAACTGCCTGTTTTCTGCTATTTTTGGTTCCAGGAAAGTTAGAAAATGAATATTCTCGGAATTGGACGGGACAAAAGCCAAAGTGCCTATTTTTCTAGAAGGGATCAAGTGCCAGAATACGAGACGGAGAGGGACCAGGGGGCCACCACACCACCTAGCCACGCGGCCAGGCCTGTCCTGCGCCAGGGGGTGGTGTGGCCGCTCCGGGCACCCCCTCATACTCCCCTTCCGCCTATATATTGCCCTCGGGATGAAAACCCTAAGTACCCGATCAAAAATCCACGAAAGAGTCAGTAGCCACCGTCATCTCCATCCCTAGATCGGGAGGGATCTGAAGCTCTTCCCGGCACCCTGCCGGAGAGGGGGATTCACCATGGAGGCCTTCTTCATCACCATGCAAGCCTCTGGTGTGATGCGTGAGTAGTTCATCCTTGGACTACAGATCCATGTAGTAGCTAGATGGCTGGTCTCTCCTCCTTTGTGCTTTCATGTCTAGATCTTGTGAGCTCCGTTCATGATCAAGATCATCTATTTGTAATTCATACATGTTGTGTTTGCAGGGATCCAATGGATATTGAGATGCTATTTCAGATTGATTATTAATTCTATCATGTCTTTGTTATTTGAGATCTTGCATGCTTTCCGTTGTTAGTAGCTATCTTGGCCAAGTAGATGCTAGCAACTTCAAGAGTTAGTATTTATGCTCGATAGTGGGTTCATGCCTCTGGTAATCTGGGGAAGTGACAGAAATCTCTAAGGTACTAGATGTGTTGTTGCTACTAGGGAGAAAACAATAATCCTTTGTTCATAGAACAATCGTATTGTTTACTTCACACGTAGTTCGTAAAGCAATAATCTGTTGCTTGCAACTTAATACTGGAGGGGGTTCGGATGATAACCTGAAGGTGGATTATTAGTCATAGATGCAGTTGGATGGCGGTCTATGTATTATGTTGTAATGCCCAATCAAGTCTCAGAGGAGTCAAGATGTTTAGTATATGCATGTATTGCTTTCTCGGTGTTTGTCAATTGCCCCGCTGTAATTTGTTCACCCAGCATGTTATCTATCTAAGGAGAGCCAGCTCTAGTGAACTATGGATCCCGGTCCTTTACTTTACATACAATCTACAATCCTTTATTGCTTTGTGTTTACTTTCTGCAAACTTTTACTTCTTTCCATTCAATACGTTTAATCCTTTGTTTTCCACAAAACATGGTGAGATTGACAACCTCATCGCAAGTTTGGGACAAAGTTTTGTGGTTGTGTTGTGCAGGTCTCCACGTTGCTACTAGCACCGGTAGTGCGCCCTGCCAAAGCTCAGCTAGTAACACCTTTGAGGTGTTTCCTTGCTCCTACTGGTTCGATTAAACCTTGGTTTCATAACTGAGGGAAACTTGCTGCTGTGCTCATCATACCTTCCTCTTGGGGTTCCCAACGAGCTCTACATCAACACCGCCACCAAGCACTTTTCTGAGCGCCGTGCATTGAGCCATCAAGCGATTTTCTGGCGCCGTTACCGGGGAGTCAAGGACATCTTCACAAGGGGAGTCCCTCATAACTAATCTCTTTACTTTGTTATTTTTGTTTTGCTTAGTTTCCTTTTTGCTTTGTTTGCTTGTTTTGTTCTTCAAAAACACAAAAAAATTAGTTTTACTTGTTTGCTTTGTTATTTGAAAACCCAAAAAAATGACTACTCTTGAAAACACTAAGTTGTGTGACTTCACTAGCACCAACAACAATGATTTTATGAGCACACCTATTGCTCCACCTGTGGCTGAAAATACTTTCTTTGAGATAAAACCTGCTTTGCTCAATCTTGTTATGAGAGAGCAATTTTCTGGTATTGGTAATGAAGATGCTGCTTCCCATCTAAATAACTTTGTTCAACTTTGTGAGATGCAAAAGCATAGGGATATAGATGGTGATATTATTAAGCTGAAATTGTTTCCTTTCTCTTTGAGAGGAAAAGCTAAAGAATGGTTGAATTCCTTAACTAGGAATAGTATTGATTCTTGGACTAAATGCAAAGATGCTTTTATTGGAAAATACTATCCTCCTGCTAAGATTATATCCATGAGAAGTGAAATAATGAAGTTTAAACAACTTGATAATGAGCATGTTGCTCAAGCTTGGGAAAGAATGAAATCTTTGGTAAAGAATTGTCCCACTCATGGACTGACTGCTTGGATGATCATCCAAACTTTTTATGCAGGATTGAACTATTCTTCAAGGAACCTATTGGATTCGGCTGCTAGAGGTACCTTTATGACCATCACTTTGGGTGCTACAACAAAATTTCTGGACAATATGATGGTTAATTATTCTGAATGGCATACTAAGAGAGCTCCACAAGGTAAGAAGGTAAATTCTGTTGAGGAAACCTCCTCCTTGAGTGATAAGATTGATATTATTATGTCTATGCTTGTTAATGGGAAAGCCCATATTGATCCAAATAATATTCCTTTAGCCTCTTTGGTTGCTCAAGAAGAGCAAGTTGATGTGAACTTCATAAGAAATAACAACTTTGGCAATAATGCTTATGGTAATAATGCTTATAGGAACAATTTTGGTAACAACAATTATAAGCCATATCCTCCCAACAATGGTAATGCTTATGGAAATTCTTACAACAATAATAAGAGTGCTCCCTCTGAACTTGAAGTCATGCTTAAAGAGTTTATTAGTAAACAAACCGCTTTCAATAAAACTATTGGGGAAAAACTCTCTAATGCTGAGAGAAATATAGCATCTTTGGCTGAAGCTCAATCTACTTTGAATAAAATGGTTGCTAAACCTGAAACTAATGAGAATCCCTTTGCAGCTACTAATGCCATACAAGTAAGAATTGATGAAAATCTTAGACTATTAGCTGAATTACATGCTAAGTGGGAAAGAGAAGATGAAATTGCTAGAAACATTAGTGTTTCTACTATCACCACCACTAGTGTTGAGGCTAGAAATAGTTCTACTACTTTAGATGATAAAGTTGATTTTGATCTTGATGGTTGCAACATCTCTGAAGTTATTAAGTTCCTACAAAAGCTTGCTAAAAGTCCTAATGCTAGTGCTATGAACATGGCTTTTACAAAACACATTACTGATGCTCTCATAAAGATTAAAGAAGAAAAGATGAAACATAAAGCTTCTATTCCTATAAAGCAAGAAGATGGTTGGTAACTCATCATTAATATGAAAGTGAATGACTTTGATTTCAAAGCTTTGTGTGATCTTGATAGTAGTGTTTCTATTATGCCTAGAAGGATTTATGATATGCTTGATTTGCCTCCTCTTGAAGATTGTTATTTGAATGTCCCACTTGATGTTAATGCTAAAAAGAAACTCATGGGGAGTCTTAATGATGTTCTTATTATGGTTAACAATTCCTATGTACCTGTTGATTTCTATGTTTTGGATGTTGAATACAATGCTTCTTGTCCTATTACTTTGGGAAGACCTTTTCTTAGAACTGTTGGTGCCATCATTGATATGAAAGAAGGCACTATTAAATATCAACTCCCACTCAAGAAAGGTATAGAACACTTCCCTAAAAAGAGAGAAAAGATTTCTTTTGCTTCTCCTATGAAAACAAAATTTGGTTTTAATGCTTCTTCATTTGATAACACTTGATTCTTTCTTTGCTTCTTATGCCTAACTTAAAGGCGTTAAAGAAAAGTACTTGTTGGGAGATAACCCAAGAGTTTTAGTTGAGTCTTGGAAGTTATTACCTCTGTAATAACCTCTCCTTATCCTTTTTATTTGCTTTTTGTGCCAAGAGTAACCTCTAATGAGAGTGAAGTAATGATTTGGGAAAGTTGCTATCCCGAAACAGATTTCTGTGCTTCACCGTAAAAATTCCTGAGGGAGCTCTGTATGTCGGATTGAGCTGTAATTTTTTTTGATTCTGCCCCAGGTTGTTATCTAACTTTAGTTAGTTCAATACTTTTTGATTTTAGCAACATAAGGTCTTCTAAAAAATTCGTCTTTACCTTCTGGTCTGTTTTGAAAGATTTCTGCCATTTTCTGCATTTGCTTCTTGTTAGTTCCTTCTTAAGTTCTTTTGGGGAATTGAGCTTTTTGAGGGAAGTGCTACAGTAGCTACCTTCTAATGGAAGTTTATTTGGTGTTAGAACTAAACCTTGAGGCTTATTTATCTTAAGTGCACTAATGTTGCTAATGAGATTGTGTGAAGTTTTGTATGAAGGAAAAAATTCAGATGTATGGAAGGAATGAGTAATGAGATGAAGGATGGACTAAAGCTCAAGCTAGGGGATGCCACGCGTGTCACCCCAAGAAATATCCAAGAAGTACAAGCATCAAATCTTGGGGATGCCCAAGGCATCCCCTTCTTCATCAATAAAAATCCGAGGTTTCTCCAAACGCTTCATTTTTATTGTTTCATGCACAGTTGTGTTTTTCTTGGAGCGTCTTCTTTTTCGTTTTCGTTTTGGTTTTTCGTTTGCTTTGGTTTGCTTATTTTTCTGAATAAATTGGTTGGATCCCCTCTTTCTTACATTGGTTTGCAAATAGTTTGGTTTGGTTTGGAAAAGAGTAGGGAAGTTCATACTTATGTGGTAAAAAGAGCTCATTTTTGACTGTGGCCTATGCTTTGTCATGCCATGCTTGATATTGTTTTAGCTTTATGCTTAGTATTATTTTTTGTAGCATGACTTGTTATAAACAATTGAGATTGCTTGATGTGCCTTGGATGAATCATGCGTTGTTTTAGCATATTAAAGCATAGTATAGTGGTATTCTCCTTTGATGCTTTATTTGGGTTGACTTGGCACATGCTTACACCATGTTATGACTATCTCAAGTCACCATAGCCTTTATGATCCTTTAGTTTTCAACTTGTAGTATCACTTTATGCTTTGATCAATGATGTTTTGTCACTCTGCATGATTATGGCCATTATTACTCTCTTAGTTTGTCGCTCCCAGTCTTTTGCTAGCCTCCACAACCAAGTATGAGTTCCACTCATGCATGCAACTTCCTAAACCAAGTTATTCCAAAGAGTCCACCATACCTACCTACTAGCTTATGCTATTCCAAGTATATTCATGCTTTTGTTTACCTTCCACTTGTTATGAGAAAACTAGTGATTAAAGCTCTCAAGAACTTGATGGCACACTTTACTTTTTGCCTCTAATAAACTTGAACCATTGTGTCTTCTATGTTGTATATGCTTGCACTTATTTGTTGGGAATTAGCAGAACCATGCTTACATGGGGAACGCTTTCAACATTGCACTTGGTACTTGTACCTAGTTGATATCATGCTCTTTTGTATATGGATGTTGTCGGTGTGAGCTTGTAAGTGCATGGAGTTATGTATATGTGTTAGAGAAACGCCAGGGCCACTGATCTAATCCATGCTGACATGGTGAAAACCTGCAGCGTAACCATAATGAGTTGTCTATGAAGCATTCTTCTTATAAAAAAAGAGTCCTATATTGAGAAAAAAGAGAAAAGAGAAAAGAGAAAAAAGAGATACTATGAAAAGAGGAAAGAGAGAAAAAAGCACCATATTCCCATGGTAAATAAGAAGAATGCTGAGATGCTTGTTGTCTGCTTGCCTTGTCATTTTGATATGGGGATTCTTCCGTATCATCGGGCAAGGGGTACCCCGTTGGCGGTTCTCAATGATACACATGTACTTATGATGACAAGAACTTACCGGTGACTAAACTTGAGTAGCATGAGGAGCGGCCCTCGTATATAAGGGACATGAGATTTCTGACTTATACTTCGTCAAGCATGTACACCATAGTTTGTTCACTTTAACCTTAATCACTTCAAGATGCTTATGATAGGGGCAATGAGAGCTGAAAGCTTTAAGTACCATAATTTTTGGAAGCTCTTTATGAGACTTGAATCCCTACTTCCTTTTACAAAGGCTTTTCTTCCACCATTATATTGAGTCTCCACCTTCTATCTTTATGCACCTACTTTGAGAGCATAGTGGCCATTCTTAGTTCTATGTGCATTGTCCCAAGACTAGTTGATTGATGCATAACTTGTTATTGCTTGTTTGAAACTATTGTATCTAGTCACTCTTATGAACTTTGAAGGTGTCCTATGCATTTATATTTGCTACTCTATTGAGGGACAAGCTGAATACTATTATGCTGTGTTTTCTTTATGTGAAACAAACAAACGTCTTGCAAAGCATGTTATTCATGATTCTTTTGTTTATGCCTTTTCATGTTGCATCATAGTTTCTTTGCTTATTGCTAGAACTTTGTCTTTCATGTAATGATTGAAGTACTATGATCCCAGCTTTGAATGTTTTGCAAATGCTTTGATCAAGTCTTTGATGGTGCATGTCACCTCAAAAATTATTTCTTTTTATCACTTACCTACTCGAGGACGAGCAGGAGTTAAGCTTGAGGATGTTGATACATTGCAAATATATCTATAATTTTTGATGTTCCATGCTTGGTTTTATCCACTTTCTTGTGTTTTGTTCCAACTATGGAGTACTTTTCATATAATTTCTTGGACTAACCTATTAACAAGAGCCACAGTGCCAGCTGCCTGTTTTCTACTGTTTTTGGTTCCAGGAAAGTCAGAAAATGAATATTCTCGGAATTGGACGGGACAAAAGCCAAAGTGCCTATTTTTCCAGAAGGGATCAAGTGCCAGAATACGAGACGGAAAGGGACCAGGGGGCCACCACACCACCTGGCCACGCGGCCAGGCTTGGCCCGCACCAGGGGGTGGTGTGGCCACTCCCGGCACCCCCTCGGCCTTCCCTTCCGCCTATATATTGCCCTCGGGACAAAAACCCTAAGTACCCGATCAAAAATCCACGAAAGAGTCTGTAGCCACCGTCATCTCCATCCCTAGATCGGGAGGGATCTGAAGCTCTTTCCGGCACCCTGCCGGAGAGGGGAATTGAGGCCTTCTTCATCACCATACAAGCCTCCGGTGTGATGCATGAGTAGTTCATCCTTGGACTACGGATCCATGTAGTAGCTAGATGGCTGGTTTCTCCTCCTTTGTGCTTTCATGTCTAGATCTTGTGAGCTCCGTTCATGATCAAGATCATCTATTTGTAATTCATACATGTTGTGTTTGCGGGGATCCGATGGATATTGAGATGCTATTTCAGATTGATTATTGATTCTATCATTTCTTTGTTATTTGAGATCTTGCATGCTTTCCGTTGTTAGTAGCTATCTTGGCCAAGTAGATGCTAGCAACTCCAAGAGTTAGTATTTATGCTCGATAGTGGGTTCATGCCTCTGGTAATCTGGGGAAGTGACAGAAATCTCTAAGGTACTAGATGTGTTGTTGCTACTAGGGAGAAAACAACAATCCTTTGTTCATAGAACAATCGTATTGTTTACCTTACACGTAGTTCGTAAAGCAATAATCTGTTGCTTGAAACTTAATACTGGAGGGGGTTCGGATGATAACCTGAAGGTGGATTATTAGTCATAGATGCAGTTGGATGGCGGTCTATGTATTATGTTGTAATGCCCAATCAAGTCTCAGAGGAGTCAAGATGTTTAGTATATGCATGTATTGCTTTCTCGGTGTTTGTCAATTGCCCTGGTGTAATTTGTTCACCCAGCATGTTATCTATCTAAGGAGAGCCACCTCTAGTGAACTATGGATCCCGGTCCTTGTCTTTTACATACAATCTATAAACTGTTTCTGCTTTGTGTTTACTTTCTGCAAACTTTTACTTCTTTCCATTCAATACGTTTAATCCTTTGTTTTCCGCAAAACACAGTGAGATTGACAACCTCATCGCAAGTTGGGGACAAAGTTTTGTGGTTGTGTTGTGCAGGTCTCCATGTTGCTACTAGCACCGGTAGTGCGTCCTGCCAAAGCTCAGCTAGTAACACCTTTGAGGTGTTTCCTTGCTCCTACTGGTTTGATTAAACCTTGGTTTCGTAACTGAGGGAAACTTGTTGCTGTGCTCATCATACCTTCCTCTTGGGGTTCCCAACGAGCTCTACATCAACATAGCCACCAAGCACTTTTCTGGGCGTCGTGCATTGAGCCATCATTGGTGCACACGCCCTACGGCATCTTCGGAAGCTCCGCCTCGGAAAAATTTCCCTGCAAGCCCGTGAAAGACTCCATCTCCTCAAACAGTGTTGGGGAAAGGGTTGAGAAATCTCCCGTGGCGGACCTTCTCGAAGATGTCGTTGGTGCACACGCCCTACGGCATCTTCGGAAGCTCCGCCCTCGGAAAAATTTCCCTGCAAGCCCGTGAAAGACTCCATCTCCTTTAACAGTGTTAGGGAAAGGGTTGGAAAATCTCCCGTGGCGGAGCTTCACAAAATGACCTATCATGTTCGGGGTTCTCATATAAAGTTTTCATACATCACATAAAGTTTCCATACATTACATAGATTTACATAGGGCTTAGGGTTTAGGGTATGAATCCTTCGTTGCGTATGTCGATCCCTTGCCTATGATCGCTTCTTAGGCCGTAACCATGGAGCATCTTCTTTGCTTAACGGGATGCTTGGGTCAGTTTTCATGGTGAAGGGCGGAATTTCATCAAACTTATCATAATTTGCTGACATGTCTGTCTTGTCCTCGACTCCCGTGATGTTTGTTTTCCCTGAAAGAACTATGTGACACCTGGGCTCATCGTCTGATGTATTTGTTTCCTTATTTTTTCTTTTTTTCGGTCTAGAGGACATGTCCTTCACATAATAAACCTGAGCCACATCATTGGCTAGGACGAATGGTTCGTCTCTATAACCAAGATTCTTGAGATCCACTGTTGTTATTCCGTACAGCTGGTCTACCTTTACCCCTTCTCCATTCATGTTGACCCAATTGCACCGAAACAAAGGGACCTTAAAAGTAGGTCCATAGTCAAGTTCCCATATCTCCTCTATGTAACCATAGTATGTGTCCTTTTTCCCATTCTCGCATGTTGCATCAAAGCGGACACCACTGTTTTGGTTGGTGCTCTTTTTATCTTGGGCAATCCTGTAAAATGTATTCCCATTTATCTCGTACCCTTGGAAAGTCAATACAGTCGCAGATGGTGTCGCGACCAACAAGTAGAGCTGATCTCCAAAAGTGGTGTCATTCATAAGATGTAATTGCAACCAAGTGCCAAAAGTCTCCATGTGATTTTCTTTAATCCAGTAGTCATCCTTCCCCGGGAACTTAGAGCGTACAACATTCATGTGTTCCTCGATATACGGAGCCACGAAGGTAGAACTTTGTAGAACTATGTAGTGTGCTTGATTCAAAGAATGTCTGTCCCTAAATATCATTGCTTTCTTTCCTAGCGTGCCTTTTCCACTCAGTCTTCCCTCATACCGTGATTCAGGAACACCAATCGGCTTAAGGTCAGGAAGAAAGTCTACACAGAACCCAATGACCTCCTCTGTTCCATAGCCCTTGGAGATGCTTCCTTCTGGCCTAGCACGGTTACGAACATATTTCTTTAAGACTCCCATGAACCTCTTGAAGGGGAACATATTGTGCAGAAATACAGGACCGAGAATGGAAATCTCTTTGACTAGGTGAACTAAGAGATGCGTCATAATATTGAAGAAGGACGGGGGGAACACCAACTCAAAATTGACAAGACATTGGACCACATCCTTCTGTAGCCTTTCCAGACTTTCTCGGTCGATTACCTTCTGAGATATTGCATTGAGGAATGCACATAACTTCACAATGGCTAATCGAACATTTTCCGGTAGAAGCCCCCTCAATGCAACCGGAAGCAACTGTGTCATAATCACGTGGCAATCATGAGACTTCAGGTTCTGAAATTTTTTGTCTGCCATATTTATTATTCCCTTTATATTTGACGAGAAGCCAGCCGGGACCTTGATACTGTAAAGGACTTCAAAAAAGATTTCCTTCTCTTCTTTGGTAAGAGTGTAGTTGCTTAAGTATTCACGTCCTTTATCAGTATGCTTGTTGTATGGGTCTTTGATACATTGCTGGTCCTCCCGTGCTTCTGGTGTATCTTTTGTCTTCCCATACACGCTCAGGAATCCTAACAGGTTCACGCAAAGATTCTTCATCACGTGCATCACATCGATTGAAGAACGGACCTCTAGGTATTTCCAATACTCAAGCTCCCAAAATATAGATTTCTTTTTCCACATGGTCGTGTGTCCGGTAATGGGGTCTTTCAGAACAGATTGACCGCCAGGACCCTTTCCAAAGATTACTTCTAGGTCCTTCACCATACCAAATACATCAGCACCTTTAGGGAGCTTAGGCTTCTTTCGGTAATCTGCATCGCTGTTGAAATGCTTGCCTTTCTTTCTTACTTGATGATTGGTCGGAAGAAATTTATGACACCCCAGGTACACAACCTTCTTACATTTATCCAAATATGTACCTTTAGTCTTATCTAAACAGTGCGTGCATGCATTGTATCCCTTGTTTGACTGTCCTGAAATGTTACTAAGAGCAGGCCAATCATTGATGGTTACGAACAACAATGTTCATATGTCAAATGGATCCTGTTTGTGCTCATCCCACACCTTTACACCTGGTTCTGCCCACAACTGCAAAAGTTCATCGACTAATGGCCTTAGGTACACATCAATGTCGTTGCCGGGTTGCTTCGGTCCTTGAATGAGCACTGGCATCATAATGAACTTCCGCTTCATGTAACCAAGGAGGAAGGTTGTAGATACATAGAGTCACTGGCCAGGTGCTGTGACTACAGCTCTGCTCCCCAAAAGGATTCATGCCGTCTGTACTTAGACCAAACCATAAGTTCCTCGTGTCACCTGCAAAGTTTGAGTACTTTCTCTCGATGTTTCTCCACTGCGACCCATCGGCGGGGTGTCTCAGTTTCTCGTCTTTCTTACGCTCTTCTTTGTGCCATCGCAACAACCCGACATGCTCTTTATTTCTAAACAAACGTTTCAACCGTGGTATTATAGGAGCATACCACATAACCTTAGCAGGAACCCTCTTCCTGGGGGGCTCGTCATCGCCCTCAACATCAGTAGGGTCATCTTGTCCGATCTTGTATCGACATGCAGTGCATACTGGGCATTTATCCATATTCTCGTACTTCTCACCGCGGTACAGGATGCAGTCATTAATGTATGCATGTATCTTCTCCACATCTAATCCTAGAGGGCAAATAGTCTTCTTTGCTTCATACGTTGTCTCGGGCAGCTCGTTATCCTTTGGAAGATTCGGCTTCATTATTTTCAGTAACTTCTCAAATCCCTTGTCAGATAAGCCAGTCTCTGCCTTCCATTTCAGCAGTTCAAGTGTGGTACCGAGCTTTGTGCTGCCATCTTCGCAATTTGGGTACAACAACTTTTTGTGATCCTTTTGCATGGCCTCCAACTTAAGCTTCTCCCTTACTGTATCACATTGTTGCTTTGCATCAGAAATGACCCGACCAAGACCATCAGCGGGCTCATCCGATGCCCGTTGTTCTTCTTCATTGCCGCCTCCCTCTTCTTCATTGTCTTCCCTTGCAGTATCACCGTATTCTTCAGGGGACATAGGATAGCTGTCATCATCCTCATCTTCTTTATTTTCTTCCAGCCTAACCCCTCTTTCTCCGTGCATGGCCCAACAATAATATCCGGGCATGAAATCTCTCCGAAGCAGATGGCTTTGAAGGATTCTCGGGGCAGAGTGCTCCGCCACGTTTCGACAGTCGACGCAGGGACAAGGCATAAAATTATCCACTTTGTTTGCCTTAGCCAAATCGATAAATTTATGCAGGCCTGCAATAAAATCAGAATCGCGTCGGTCGCCATACATCCATCGCATCCGTGCATCGATCTGCGTCATAATAATTAACCATTACAATAACATCGTGAATAGTAAAATGACCATCCTACATGGACACATGCAATATTTTTGTATCAGTTACAAATAAAGAAGATAAGGTTGCTAACCTCAGCTGAGGATACTGTGTTGTGCAAACTAAAGTGTGGCTCGGACATTTCGTCGAACACCTTGTGTGCAATCAAAGAAAAAAAAGCTAGCACCCACACCTCACACACAATCTAGCAAAATTTGGTGGCAAGGGGCAAAGGGCTGAGCTTATATATAGCCAGGGGAGGGTTTTTGGTCCCGGTTAATGCCACGAACCGGGACCAAAGCCCCTCCCGCACGACATGTGGCGGCCCAGCAACGCGCCCTCCACCCAGGTCATTGGTCCCGGTTAATGGCACGACCCGAGACCAATGACCTTGGTGGGGGGCGCATTGCCGGGACGCCACATGTCGCGCGGGAGGGGCTTTGGTCCCGGTTCGTGGCATTAACCGGGATCAATGCCCACCACGTGTCGCACGGGAGGGGCTTTGGTCCCGGTTAGTGGCATTAACCGGGACCAATGCCCACCGTCGCTTCGTCGTCCCCGTGTATAAATATGAGGCCATGGCGCGTCGTTTTCGCTATCGCCTCGACCTCTCTGCAGTCGATCTCCACCCACCCCTTTCGCCATCGCCTCTCCACCGTGCCGTCGTCTCGCCTCCCCTCCCTCTCCAATCTCCACCGCGCCGCCATGGAGGTTCCCACGCTCAACTCCTACGAGGCGGCAATGTTTGCGTACTACGGCATCCTCGCGCCGCCACACGCGACGGTGCCCGCCGGATTTCGCATCAGCGAGGCGGGTGTGCCGGTGGCTCCGCTCCTCGTCTCCGGTGGATACGAGATGGAGTGCGTCATCGCGGAGCGTCGCCGCCAGATGCCCGCGTGGAAGAGGGCGTTGCCCCGGTACGCGGCGGCCAGCGAGTACTGGCCCCGGCTGTTCAAGAAGGAGCAAAAGGCCAAGCTTGGCAACCGCATCGTGGATGGGCGCGTGGTGCACTCGGATCTCCGCAACCGAGAAGGGCGGGAGATGTTCTGGTCCGTCCCTAGACGGACCATCTACACCGCCATCGACGCCGCTAGCCGTGCAGAGGAGCTCCGTCTCCCGAACAACGCCGAAATCGTGGAGATTTCGTCCGACGACGACGAGAAAGCCGGCGGCTCGGAGGACAGCGGCAGCGGAAGTGTTGTCGACTAGAAAAATTTGTAAAGTCGCACCTTTGTTTGGAAAGAATTTATGGTCGAATTAATAAAATGTCTCGATTTAGATCTTTGTCTCGATTAATTTGTAGAATTTTTTTTCAAAAATACTGATCAATTCAATTTCTACCTCAAATTAATTTCTTGCTCCGGATTAATTTACATTGTCTCGGATTGCGGACCGTCGCGTGGTTTTTGGTCCCGGTTCGTGACATGAACCGGGACCAATGCTCCGCAGAGCGCCACGTGTGCGTCGCGGGAGCATTGGTCTCGGTTCATGCCACGAACCGGGATCAATGCTTAGAGATGAACCGGGACCAATGCCCAGGTAGCATGAACCGGGACCGGTGCCTAACATTGGTCCCGATTAAAGAAACGAACCGGGATCAATAAAATTTAGGCGTTGGAGCAAAGACACTTTTTCTACCAGTGATCTATTCTTGACGAGACCACCGCCACGTTCTCGGTGGTCAGCTTTCCGGAGAGCATGTGGGGGCCTGCCGACAGCCGGTGCGACAGATGGACCCATCGTATGGTAGGCCGCGAGGACGGCGCACTGCGTGCTGTCCGGGTGACGCATGCCAACGATCTCAAGGTGTTTGTGCAGGAGCCGGGCAGCAGCGAGCGGATGCTGGAGAAGCTCCTGAGCTTGCCGGAGGCCACCCGTGGGCTGCCAGGGCGCCAGGAATATTCCTTCAGGGAAATTGCTGATATAGTCGCCGCAAATAAGAGGCACGTCCTCGTCACACCATACGGCGACGTGGCTGTTTACACTCGACCTCGACACGATGCAGGTAGAGAACCAGCATGAGAGGAACAAGTTCCCCGGGGAAGCATACCCTTACGAGTTGCCGTGGCCGCCATCCCTGCAAGCATGTATTCAGCACAATTAATGTGCTGCCAATGCTATACTATATAGCTTGTTACAGTGCCAATTTTTATAAGTAATGAAGCCATTCTATTCTACTCCATCTCTTTGACATCAAAGGATGAAATTTCCAATACATTAGATTTGGGTCCGTCTAGCGAGCGCGAGCAAACGTTGGTAGTCCTGAGCAGACCCTCCTGATTCAGAAAGTTTCTACGGGCATGGGATCTCTCGCACCTGGCCATGCCACCTCTCTAGAGCAACATGCTCCCAGGGAGATCTGATATGAACAACCTTGTGGTCAACATGACCATGCAACTTCCCTAAGGCAAGCAGCTCTGAGGTGTGCGTGTCCCCCCGAACTTTAGTTTGTATGGACCAATTTTCTTTTGAGTAAAGTATATCGGTGATCAGACAACTTGTTCGTATAAATCAAATTCATCATCATATTCATGAAATCGAAGCTTACGATCATGGAAGACGCGGTATGGTTCAGCGTACGGTCACCGCAGACGCAGCCTCGACGTATCAGGTACGTATCACGTGATGATCCCACCTGGTAGCGAGTATTCTTCCGACCACATGCATTTATTACATAGAAACCCCTGGATTTATTGTAGATTTAACAGGGGCGTTTCTAAAAACGGCAGAGGTGAAATAAAACCGGAGTTGTATCCTTCTCCCCCCGTTATGTTCCCCTTCCCTTATTCCGCCAGAGCACCAAATCAACGTCGCCGGAGCATCAAATCGACGTCGCTGTTCGAGTCGCCATGTCCTCAAGCAGTAGCCTAAGGTATGGTATGCGGCGCCGCGCTGCGCAAGCTTCTCCGACACTTCCTCTGGTGGCTTGCCCCGACTGTGGCCAGCAGGTGAAGGTCTTCACGTCCGGCACTGATGTGCACACTGGCTGGATCTTCTACAAATGCAAGACACATGGGGTTAGTCGAGCCCGAAATTTCTTTCTTTTCTTGCCCAAATCAGCTGAGTTTCATGTGTTCAATCTGGTCAATCTTTCTGAATTGTTGCTTCATTTGACTGACAGAGCACCTGCAATTTTTTGCATTGGGAGCGTGAATATGTGTACTATCTCTGTGAGAACAATGTGCTCGGTGATGTAGAGGTGGAAGCAGTTGGGTGGGATGAAGAGAGAAGGGAAGACCTAGAGCTTGCGTTAGGGAAGAATAAGTTTGCAGAGCAGTGGGGAGTGGGACATGTCCATGGAGCTAGCAGCAGCAGTAGCAATGGCGCAAGAGGAGATGCAATGGTGAGGAGGCATGTCAATGAGCTGGTGTTGCAAGGAAGAGAGGTGCTTCTGCTGATGAAGATTTCCCTTGGACTCCTGTGTGTGCTTTTTGTTGCTTTGCTATCTATTGCTTTCATTCTGAAAAAATGATCCCGATGTAATGAACTGGGGTAGTATGAACTCCAGTGTGTGTTCTTAGTTGATCCTGAACTACTATGTCAGTATGCCTGCTATTCCTGAACTAGTATGCAGTGGTTGTAATGAAGTGGACAAGGTTACAGATTTGTAATGAAGTGGAACTATGTATTGTTTCTTCTCTTCAATTTGTGATGCACTATTGTCAGTTATTGATTATTTGTGCTTGATTTGCAAGATAGTTCAACATAGATCAACAAGCACCATACATTACATAGTTCAACAAGCACCATGATGTGCCAAAATACATCAAGTAATATGCCTAGAATCTCCAGCTAGGTAATATGGTCTAAATAACTATTACATGCCCAAAATATATCAAGTCACAAGAACCATGTGTTGTCATGCTTGATAAATTAATCTAAATTCATCAAACATGCTCACTTTCTTCTTTAGGATAGGTTGCACATCTCTAGGATCAGATGTCCTTGTCCTTTTCTTCTTCTCAGCTTCATTCCTTTTCTTCTTCTCAGCTTCATTCCTTATCTTCTCTTGTGCTTGCTTCTTCTTCTCTTCTAGGTCAAGTTTCTTTTTCTCTTCCAGTTCAAGTTTCTTCTTCTCTTCAGCCAGCCTTTTCTTCTCTTCAAGTTCCAGCTGCTTCTTCTGTTGTGCTTGCTTCTTCTTCTCTGCCAGTTCAAGTTTCTCCTTCTCTTCTGCTTCCTTCTTTTTCTTGTAAGCTACCTCTCTTTTTACCTCATTGATGATCCTTCTAGTATCTTCTCTTGTTTTCCTGTTCAGTTCTTGCTCTGCCCTTTTCGCTTGCCTTTTCTCTTCTGCTTCAGCTTTCCTGCCCATAGCTTCCTCTACCTTTCTCTGTTCCTTCTCTAGCTTCCTCTTTTTCTGATTGAGCAAAGCAATTCTTTCTTCCCTTCATATCATTGACAACTTCATCATCATCACTGTCAACTAGATCCTCATCACCATCTGTGATGTCATTGTCACTTTCCACTATCACCGATTCATTGTAATCAGAATCATCATCCTCTTCATCAGTCTCCGAGTCGTCATTGCTAGGTTCTTCCATAGCTTGCGCTCTTCTACTTCTCCTCCTTGATACAGGCTCTTCCATAGCTTGCATTGAATCCTCATTGCTAGGTTATGGTGGCATAATAAGAATAGGTACAGGTTCTTCAACTATTGCTTCTTCAGCATCAACTTGTGTTTGTTCCTCTACAATTTTGTTCCTTGGCTTCACTGGGCTAACTACTGGGGGAAGCTGAGTAACAGGGAATTGAACCACACCATCCCAATCCATCCTCCTGATACTATCATCATGATCAAGATACACATGCAGAAACAAATGACCAATAGAAACAAATGTCAGCATGAACTCGGTGTCATGATCAGACCTAATCTGCCTCAAACCATTGTTGCTTAGTGAAAGTACTGGAATGCAGTAGTGAGCTGTAATCCTGCCAGCCATTTCATACCCAATGTCTTCAACTATGTCCTCAACAACTGATGGAGTCCAACTCTGAATGTCACAACCATCATACCAAATTATTGACCCATCCACATATGATCTGTTAGTACTGGTTCCCAGAAAATAGCCACCATGATGTACTGCAACTGAAAATAAGTCCCTACTAGACCCTGCACATATGACAGACTTGCAAGATTCCAATGAATAAACTATGAAAAAATGCAAGCTTCAGTAAACTACCAATACTTGAAACAGAGCAAAATCCATACAGAGCAAGATTCACAGTTAGTAGCACCACCACTTTGTGTTCATACAGAGCAGAAGTTTTATTTTTTAGTAAACCCAAAACCCTACCGCAACCCCTACCAAATTCGTGACGAAATCCAAAATCTTTGGCAGTGAGAAGAGCAACGGGCTAAATCAAACAACAATGCGACGATTCTCTCAACACTAGGACGAGAATCATGCGATTGAGTTAGGGTTTACGACATTACCGTAATCTGGCGACGGACCAGCTTCGTTCTAGCGGAGACGAGCCGCTGCGGCTCCACTCCACTAGAGCAGTGTCGTCTTCTCTCCTGCGAGCGTCCACCTCGGCCTCTCCGTTTCTGTTTCTTGCCTCGGCCTCTCCGATCAGCGACATGACAAGACGAGGAAATAAAGGGAGAGGAGGCAGAGTGGTGGACGAGTTAAAGGCAATCAATGCAAACCAGGGGTTTTCCTGTAAGATGGCCACCGGCCAAAGCGGCACACCCGCTGCCAGAGGATCCCCCGCTGCCACGTCACGCGGATACGTAGCGCCAGCGTCTGCGGTGACCGTACGCTGAACCATACCGCGTCTTCCATGATCGTAATCTGCGATTTCGTGAATATGATGATGAATTTATTTATACAAACAAATTATGTGACCTCCGATGTATTTTACTCTTTTCTTTTTAACCGTCGAAAATCCATATCCAGGCCCTCTATACCTCTATATAGGTATACTCGGTCGAGATGGGTATACTCCACGCCCCCCCCCCCCGGCCGATCTCACCTTCCCTTGTCGCGATCTATGTTTTTTACATGCCACATTTTGAAATTTTATTGCAGCTGCTATACACCTCCTGATTTCCGTCTCCCGTAGACACTTAAGTATGTGTACGGTGAGTATACGTCCAAACAGACCATACGTGCTTCGGGTGGTTCGTACGGTCTTCGAAACAAATCGGTATCGTGCGATCCTGAAATGTCCACGAGTTTCTCTATATCAAAGTTTGAAATGGTGGGAGACACCGAAGCAAAAGTGAGCAGCTCTAGGAATGAACAAGAACTCTAGTTCCAATAGTATAGGTACAAAAAACACCTCACATGGATAATCTATCTGCCAGCAGGGGTGGGGTTTTCTCCCCTAATTTTCTCTATGGACCTTCGTGTTGTGTTTGGGATTGGATATTGTCTTTGCTTGGGGGCATTGTCTTTCTTCCCGGTGTGGAAATGTGTTGCTTCCGCTTTGGTGAAGGGCTGGGTGCTGCTCTGGGGCCATGGCGACTGGGCTGGCCGGTTCAACTGCTAGGTGGTGCCTTCAGGAGCCGTCGCTCAAGGTGGGGCCTGAATCCAGCTGTCATTAGAATCGGTGTATTCCGTGTTTTTCGTGTGCCATGTCAACCATCATTTATTTTGTGTTGTACATTTTCTCAATGAATACACTGCAAGTCGATGTCTTTTTTATTACTTAATATTATCGCTCGGTTGACTTTTACTAGAGTGTGAACCTTATGGTGCTATCGCATTGTATTTCTACCCTATTGTCTTTAGTTGCTTCACTAATCGGAGATTTAGTTGCTTCACTAATCCGAGATGGTTGGTGTCTGGTGATAAGCGACCGAATTAAAGAAGAATTTTTTTTTTTTAAAGAACCAGCAATTGCTGGCCTTCGGTTTTCATTAATACGTAGAATATGTACAAGCTGCCATAGGCAAGGAGAAAAAACAAGAGGAAAAACAGAGAAAACGAAGAAAAGAGGGGCTCGTAGGCTCAAAAGCTGCTTCGTGCCGCATCAATCCATCAGCGTTGCAAGAGCAGCCATGCAAAAAAACTGCACTTGGCAGGCGCCCATGCATCCCACACAAGACGAGGCATTAGGCTGCGCTTGTGCCCAAAGAATTGAAGTCGATATGCCGATTTCGTCGAGTAGCTGCCGTCGTTCGTGAAGAGACAGGTGATTGTATCTGCGGCTTGGTTCAGAGTTGGAGTTGTGCGATGCAGCTCGCGCCAGAGGCAGATGAAGTCCGACGTGATAAGCGCAAGAGGAGCACGGTGCAGGTCTTTGACCCAACAGTGGGCCTCTAACGCGTCCGCAACCGATCGCGCCTTCCTGGAGGAGTGCTTGAACAGGAGAGGGAAGCGGTCGCACAGTGGCGTCGTCCCAAGCCAGGTGGAGCGCCAGAAAGAGGCAGTTCTGCCGTTTCCAACTGTGACTCTTGTAGCTACGCTGAAGAGGCTTTTATCGGTGTCGTCGCAGGGTAACTCCATGTTTTCCCATGGCCGATTGGGGTGTAGCCACTTGAGCCATAGCCAACGCAGCCTCAACGCGCGGCCGAATGCATCGAGGTTTAGCAGGCCAAGCCCTCTGTACTCAGTGGGTGAGCAGACTAGGCTCCAATTTACCTTACACTTCCCACCTGCAGTCTCCTCTTCCTCAATGCTCTAGGTGAAGCGTTGGCGGACCACATCCAGGGTTTTGATGAACTTCTTGGGTACCCGGAGTGCGGTCATGGTGAAGATGGACAGAGAGTCAAGAACCGATCTTGTGAGCGCCCGTCTGCCCCCGTAGTTGAGGAGCTTGCCTTTCCATGTGGCGAGCTTTGCTCTAGCGCGGTTGATGATGTGCTATAGGTGAACCATCCTTAATCTCCCAAGGGACAGCGGCAGCCCTAGGTATGTTAGGGGGAAGCCGACTCATTGGCCGTCGAAACCATGGAGTAAGGCATCAAGGTCAATGCCTTGGCATTGGATTGGCACAACCGAGCATTTGGACACATTGATGTGCAGCCCCGAGGCCCGGCCAAAAGCATGGATGATGTCCAGAAATCGTACAAGGTCATCGCGGACAGGATTGATGAAGACGACCGCGTCGTCAGCGTAGAGGCTGACCCGGAGCGGTGCCTCGCGCACGGGCAGTGGGGAGAGGATCCCTAGTTCTGTTGCATGTTGCAGGATCCGCTACAGCAGGTCGATAGCCAAGTTGAAAAGGAGAGGACACAGCGGGTCTCCTTGCCATAGGCCGCGACGGTGCCAGATAGACACGTCGGGGACGCTGTTGAGGAGCACCGAGGTGGACGCTGCGGAGAAGAGTAGAGCTATCCATTCGCGCCACCTAGGCGAGAAGCCGAGGTGCTGAAGTAGGTCGAGGAGGAATTCCCAAGACACGGAGTCGAAGGCGCGGGCGAAGTCCAGCTTGATGAGGAGGCACGGCTTCTTTTTGCGGTGCAAGGAACGGACGAGGTTGCGGACGTAGAGGAAGTTCTCGTGGATCGACCGTGATTTTAGGAATGCACTCTGCGTGTTGGAAATGAGCTCGCCCATCTTAGGAGCCAAGCGGCGTGCTAGCACCTTGCTGAACAACTTGGCGAAGGAGTGGATTAGGCTTATTGGTCGGTAGTCGTTGACGTGGGCCGCCTGGTTCTTCTTTGGCACCAGGCAGACAAGGTCCTTGTTGAGAGATGCAAAGTTTCCCGCACCGAGGCGAAACAGCTGGTCGAAAGCGACGACGAAGTTGAGGCGGATGATGGGCCAGCAGCGGTGGTAGAAGATCCCGTTAAAACCGTCGGGGCCGGGGGCCTTCTCGGCCGGCGAATCCTTGATTGCCGCCCAAATTTCGGTGACACTAAACGGAATGTCTAGGCCCTCTAGCGGCACAGAAGGCATGCCGACATAGTACCAGTTGATCGTGGTGTCGCGACCATGGGGGGAGCCCAGAACCGTAATGAAGTGGGAGTGAAGCACATCCGCCTTTTCGGCATGGTCGACGTGGACGCTAGTGTTGGAGAGGAGGGCGTGGATGTGGTTCTTCCGACGATGCGCGTTGACCTTGAGGTGGAAGAAACGCGTATTGGCATCGCCGACTTTGAGCCACGTCATGCGAGAGGCCTGCCGGCGGCGGGTGATACATTGCAAATGTATCTATAATTTTTGATGTTCCATGCTTGGTTTTATCTACTTTCTTGTGTTTTGTTCCAACTTTGGAGTAATTTTCATATGATTTCTTGGACTAACCTATTAACAAGATGCCACAGTGCCAGTTGCCTATTTTCTGCTGTTTTTGGTTCCAGGAAGTCAGAAAATCAATATTCTCGGAATTCGACGAGACAAAAGCCAAAGTTCCTATTTTACCGGAAGACTCACGGAGCCAGAAGCAGAGACGGAGGAGGGCCAGGGCCTGGCCACACCATATGGTGGCGCGGGCTAGCCCTGGCCGCGCCACCAGGTGGTGTGGGCCCCCTGGCACTCCACCGACCTTGCCTCCTTCTCCTATAAGAGCCTCCCGATACCAAAACCCTAAATTGTCAATCAGAAATCCACGAAAAGTTCTGCTGCGCCGCCACCACCGAAGGGGAGATTCGGGGGACAAAAAGTCTCTGTTCCGGCACCCTGCCAGAACGGGGAAGTGCCCCCGGAGCCATCTCCATCGATCTCCACCACCATCTCCATCACCGTTGCTGATTCCCATGATGAGGAGGGAGTAGTTCTCTCTCGAGGCTAAGGGTTCTACCGGTAGCTATGTGTTCATCTCTCTATCTATGCATGATCATATTGATATCATGAGCTTGTAATCCATAGATCTACCTTGCTACTCAAGTGCTTTAATAGATCTCTGCTCTCCCCATGTGTGTGAAAGTGACAGCGTGCACACCATGGTGGCACTTAGGCTAGAGATTACAAATACTTGTTATGAGTTATATTTGGAGCTGGATGTCTTTATGAAATTGTGGTGTTTGTTGGAACCATCTAGTGCTCAAGGTGACAGTGTGGGGTTTTCTAGATGGGAAAGACTTACTTTGAGGAGTGTTGTTATAGCCCTACCATCGATTAGAGTGTTCAACCGGAGAGTAGTTCAGCGTAGTATCATAAAGAGAAGATATTTATATGGGAGTGTTCACTAGTGAAAGTATGATCCCTAGGCCTTGTTTCTAAGCATTGATACACCGTTTGCAACTAGATCTGTTACATGCTTGCTTGTTTCCTTGTTTATTTCAGTTTGCCTTTAGTCTTTTCCACGCCATCAAGTTATTTTCTATCACCGTTACCGCTTATATTTATCCATACCACTTGTACTTCACTATCTCTTCGCCGAACTAGTGCATCTATACACCTGACAAGTGTATTGGGTGTGTTGGGGACACAAGAGACTTCTTGTATCTTGATTGTAGGGTTGCTTGAGAGGGGATACCTTTGACCACTTTCTCCCTGAGTTCGATAAACCTTGGGTGATCCACTTAAGGGAAAACTTGCTGCTGTTTTACAAACCTCTGCACTTGGAGGCCCAACAACTGTCTACAAGAATAGAAGTGCGTAGACATCAACGGGCGTGATCCACCACCGCTAGGCCCAGAACCCTGATCTTCAGGGATTTGCGAAGAAGAAATTCGCAAAGAGAAAGGGGGTGGGATTCCTGTGCTGTGTCGAGGTGCATGATGATTTCCTGGGCGATGTGAAGTTGGAGGCGTGCGTCGTTGAAGTGAAGTTTGCTCCAGGAGTGCAGGTTACGCGCCATGCGCAGCAGCTTGACGCCTAGCGTGACCAGCGGGTTGGAGGTCGCGATCGGGGCATGCCATGCCGCAGTGACCGTATCTGCAAAGCCAGGGAAATCCGGCCAGAAGGATTTGAAGCGGAAAGTGGCGCGACGCGCGATAGGCAGAACTTCCATCAGGAGGAGGGGCAATGGTCGGAGTGCGCCGTCGATAGTGCATGCACGACACAGTTGGGGAATATGGCTTCCCAAGCCACATTGCAGAAGAAGCGGTCTAGCCGGACGAGGGTTGGTTGTCGACGCCCGTTGCTCCACGAGAAAGCGCGATTGCGGCAGCACAACTCCTTAAGCTTGGAGCGATTGATGGCACTGCAGAACTGCCCCATCAGCCGCCGATTCAGGTTAAGGTTGTTTTTATCGCGTGCCTCATAAATGAGGTTGAAATCGCCAGCAATGACCCACGGGAAGTCATTCGCGCGTTTTAGGGCCTCCATCTCTTGCAGGAAAGCAAGCTTGTCGTCGTCTTCAGTTGGCCCGTAGACCGTGGAGAGAAGGAAGGACACGTCGGAGCTCTGAATGGTGACCAAAGCGGAGAGGGAGAAGCGCCTGGTGTCGCAGCTGGAAAGGGTGACGATGGTGCTCTCCCAGAATACCCCTATTCCACCCCGCGTGCCGTTTGCCGAGAGGAAAAAGAAGTCGCAGCGGGAGGGACCAACAATTTCAATCGCAAGCCTCTCTGAGATGTGAGCGAGCTTCATCTCTTGGAGGCAGAGAATTGCGGCCCGCGCGGAGGAAGCCATTTTCGCAACAACCTCTCTGCGTGCCACATTGTTTAGACCTCGAGGGTTCCATCCAAGGATGGGGCAGAGAGTTTCACTCATTGGGGAAACTTAAGGCGCAGCGAGAAATTCGGCGACTGAAACATGAACTAGAGCACACCATCCGACGAGCGTACATAGGGGCAGGGCGATCCAACCTAGCAACCCAAACCGATCGCCCAAGGACTAAGCTAACTGATCCACGAGCCATTACAACACCTAACTCAAGCCCGTTGAAGGCCGGCCGCCGCCAAAAACTAAACATAGTTGTAGCTAACATGGGGAACTAGTGGGCCGCTATGGCGACACCAGCAACCTCGGCCTAGGAGGCCGCCCTGAGGATCGCAGACCTGTCGATGCGAGTGAGGATGGCGAGACCATCGATGTCATGCTCCTCGAGGGGCTCCTTGAAGCGGTCGACCAAGGCAACAGCTGCCTTGTCGGTGCTCTGCTCCGCAGGGTCGATGACAGACAGCTCCCTGGCGAGCCGCACCGTGGCCCTCTGCGAAACCGGCGTGGTGGAAGGTAGGCCCGCCAGTCTCCTGCTGGTGCGGCGGGCGGAGGACGGGGGCTCTGCCGCCCGGAGGGTGGAGGTTGGTGGAGATGGCGTGGGCCCCAGGATGGAGGACGGTGGGGCAGTGAAGATGCTCTGCAGAAGGCCACCGGGGGAGCCGCATTACTCGAGGAGGCATAGCTCGCCCACCTGATGCGTGACGCTGCTGATCTGAATTGGAGAGGACGTAGGTGCCCATCCCGTGACGGCCAAGGGCTGGCCCAGTGGGAGAGCCCCAGGCAGAGTCCCAGGCATAGGCCCCGAACCGACCTGCACGGGCCCGGAGTTCTCCTCCGGCGAGAAGGATAGAGGCTGCTGTACCGACGCAGACCAGACCGCATCGACCTCAACGCGCATCGGATCGAACTGGAGCAACATCCAGTCATCCTCTGGGAGCTGCTGGTCCATGCCCATCAGGTCCTGGAGTGGGTCAGAGGTGTCGGAGGAGGCCGGGCTAGAAGGCAGAGAGGAGCCTGTGGCTGCCTCGATGGCATCAAAGTTAGGCGCGGGGAAAGCGGGCTCCAGCAGCGGCCCGTTGGTAGGCAGCGGCAGGGAAGGAGGCAGCTCAACGTGCGGCGACGATGCGGGCGGGAGACTGGCATGGCGGCGGCGGTAGCCCGGGGGCGAGCGACTGCGGTGGCGCTCACCATGCAGGCCTGGTGCAGGAGCTGCGTCGCGCGCACCGCCGTGGCCCCGCTAGAGAGCGGACTCCGTCCACGACTAACGGCGGCGACGGCCGGAGGAATCACCCTCGTCATCGCGGCGGCGGGCGCGGTCGACGTTGGTGTTGCAGGCGTCAAGGGCTGGCCCGTGGCGTGACGTGTCGCCATCCGGCACCTCCATGTGCCAGATGTAGGGTTGCACGCGGGGTAGGGCTCTTCCTCCTCCGAGTCGGATGATGGCAGCCCGCTTTGCCCTGACGAAGGCGTGCGGCGGTAAGGGGTGGATGAGTCCTCAACCAGGTCGAGGTGGACCAGGGTGTCGTAGCGCATGCCGTTGGGAGGCGGCGCGACCTGGCGGGAGGGAGGTGAGTAACCGAACATCTCAGAGATGGTGTCGGCGCCGTCCGGGAAGACGGTGAAAGTGTGGCTGCTTGGGATGTGCTCTAGCCCCCAACACCACACCCAGCAGCTAAAAATCGCCGTGTTCTCCTGCCTAAAGGTGCGGCTATCGAGCCGGTCGACGAGAACGTGGCCGCCCAACACCTCTTTGGCGCCCTCCAAGTTCCACATGTGTAGTGGCATGCGCTCGACGCAGATGCGCACATGGAGCGGACAGGTCTGATGGACGGCGTGGTCGGACTCGCGCCAGGGCTGCAGGAGGAAATCACAGCCGTCGACGATGATCTCACCGAGCCGGAGCGCAGCGTCGCGATGCTTGGCGTTGTCGAACTTGACAAAGAAGGCCTCCGGGTGGTGGCGGGTGACGTGCAGGACATGCGGAGGGATGCGCAATGCATCCTCAAGCTTCTTTCCCACCAGGAGGGGGTTGCGAGAGTGGCGCTGGCGCGCGTCGACGGCCTTGATGATGACGCCCCTGCTGCGGAGGAGGAGAGCTTCCTGCTCCATGAAGCGAGAGGCTGTGATGACTGTGCAACCCCCGGCGGGGCGACGGGGCGCAGGCAAGGCGGAGATGTGGCGTAGCATGGCTCCGGGCGGCGGGAGGGGGGCGGGAAGCGGAGCAGCTCCTGGAGCGGATGATGGCGTGGGTCCAGGGAGGCGGCAGCTGACGGGCGGGGCAGCGGGGAGAGGAGGAAGAGTGACCCCACTGGCGGCACACAATGCAGCGGAGAGGGTCACGGCAGTTGATGCGGCGGTGTGACTTGCTGAGGCAGCGGAAGCAGAGCCCGTGGAAGCGCTTTAAAAAGGCCGCCCGGCGGCGGCTGCCGCAGACGCCCCGGAAGCACATCGGTCCGAAGCGGGAGCCTGGGCAGAGGGCCGCGCCGCCGAAAGAGGGGCGGCGGGAGACTGCCGACCGCGCCTCGAATGGATGGTGGTCCATTCAGGGAAAGGAGCTAGGTCCACCCCGTTGACTGCAGGGGGGAGGTCCTGATGACCACCGAGCGAAGCCTGGGGCGCTCGCAAGCCTGCTGGGTCGAGGCGCGGACCGGAGAGCACGGAGGGAGCGGCTTCGGCCTCGGAGCGAGCGGAGCAGCTCGGCAGACCTGGAAGGAGACCAGGGGAGCCCGAGCTGCGCAGATCGAGGGGGAGGTCGCGTCTCGTCAGCGGATCCGCAGCAAGCGGGGCGCGGCGAGCCCATGCTGCCCGGCAGAGGGGATGGGCGGCGACACTTGGGTGTGGACCGCAGGAAACGGGGAAGGGCGGGGGAGGGGAGGCCCGCCGTGGCCGAGGTGGCCGATGGCGCGCGAGGGCAGGGGACGCTCACCTACCTATCGGTCCCTCTCGCTCCGTCCTTCCTCGTAAGTGCTAGAGTTGGAACCTCCTGCTAATCATCAAAGAAGAATTAATGGAACCAAGTCATGCCAATCACACAGGCATGTCTTCCTCCAGTTGATTGCTGTGTTGCATAGCATATCCTAATGTTGCGGTCGGTTAATTAGTCACACATTTCTATTGCACTCTGATACTATAATGTTACCCTGATGGCGGAGGAGATCACAGGTGCACACTGCACAACCACACACGGGGTATATTAGTGTGATAATGTATACAATTGCTACGGATCAGAAAAAGTAATCAGGCTTGGTTTGACGAATGCAGGGTGTGGGTCGTCGTTTCAAAGGTAAGCTAAAACACTAGGGAAACAAACAGCCGTCCATGGTGTTGATCAGAACCTGATCCATGCATGTTCGAACAAATGACATGCATACGTATTTTCCAGTTGTTTTTGTTTTATCCTGTCGAAGATAAGCCAAGTACTGTATTGATTAAGGTCCTAGTATCGGGCTTTGCCGACTACTGGCATCTTCTGTGGAAACGGCAAAGACAGATGGATCATGGTAGATGATACGCATGTTTTTATATTTGAAGAAGTGGTGTGTTCACTTTCCGTATTTCATAATGGTCGGTCTGACGCAATATGCGATCAAGTACACTTTCTACCGAGTTTCAGAACCGGAATAAATCATCTCTGTTTTGTGTTACAGTTTATTTTTAAACAGTGCCAAAATACTTGTAGATAGGGATGTCAAACGGCGAGCTGCCGGCGCCGCATATAGCCACATAAGTTTGTTATAGGCTTATCTTTTTTCGGGTTAGTTAAACAATCACAAACCTATAACTAACAGCAAATAAGTGGCGTTAAACGGGATGCCGTTTACATCCCTACTTGTAGAAGAGAATCGCTCGGTTAATCGACGAGGAACTCGGTGAAAACCCCTACAACATTCACATGGTTGACTACTCCCAAAGCATGAAACTCCAAGGCGGCTCAACATATTATCAAACACACATAACACCCTACAACCGCAAACCACACACGTGAATCCAAGGCGTATTAGAAATGCACCACGCACCATGCTGGCTGTTTGTGTAGGCTTTAAGTTACCATTTTAATAGATTTTTCCAAAGATTTAAAGGAATTTAAGTGCATTTTTGGGCCTAAGCCTTTGGGTGCATCATGGGCTGCCCTGGGTGCAGGTCTCACTGCATGAATCAACACCCTACAAAAGAATGCCACTCAAAACAAAACCCAAGGACGTAAGAACTACAACACGGACACAATGGACAGAGTTGATAGCATAAAACTACCACTTTACATGTCAATTTTTTCGAATGGTACCAGTGGTGTTTCAATCGTAAAAACTACCACATCAGAACCAAGTTTTCGCCAAAAGCACTGATCCACGTTTAATCGCGAATTGACACCGTTTCTGACAGCGGGACCCACATGTAAGGAGAAAAGTTGCTGATGTGGACTGGCCCCACCTATCAGCTCTATTAAAAAATAGTCAAAATATCAAAATAAATAAATAAGTGGGACGTGTTGACCATATCCCCTATCCCTGTCGTGGGGTAGCACGACTGCCTCCATCGCCGTCGCCGTCGTGGGAGCGGCACCAGGTTGGGGTGGCTCGCCGTGGCGGTAGCCTCCTCGGGCCCCACGGCGCACGCGGGCCGCATGAACCGGAGCAGCACTGCCGCCTCCCCGGAGCGCATCGCGGCGCGGTACACGGTGATGTGCGAGGACATGGCGACCACCTCCCTGGGCGCCTCGAGGATGGCGGCCACCGACAGCGCCTTGCCGTCGAGGGACTTCACGAGCGCGTCCGCGCCGCCGCCGTACCCGACGCCGTGACCGTGAGGGACAGGGACCACCCCAGGCCTCTCGGCGGTGGGGCCGAAGTACGGCTGCAGGGAGCTGGCCACCGGCGAGGCGGAGCGCGTGCTGCCGCGCTGCGGCCACGCCTTCCACGTCGCACTCCACCTGCCCGCTCTCCCGGTGCGCGATCGTCGACGCGCCGCTTCTGCGCCCGCAGGAGGTAGGGAAGAGAGGGGATGCGACGGTGGGAGGAGGGTCACCGGAGCACGGCGGAGGCCATGGGAGAGAGGGAGGGAAGGGCGGCGGTGGCCATGGGAGAGAGGGAGGGGAGGGCGGCGGCGGCCATGGGGAGAGAGGGAGTGGAGGGTGGCGACGATGGAGACAGTGCCTCACGACGGGATGGGGGAGATGGGTCAACGCTGTCCCACTTTTTTTTTGATATTTTAACTATTTTTTAAGGATGGTGAAGGGGTCGCCGTGTAAAATATATATTTTGATTTTTTTTAATTCGGCTGACAAGTGGGTCCCACGCCATGTCATCACTTTAGCCCTAACAAATGTACCCACCTGTCAGAAACAATGTCAATTTCGTGATTAAACAAGAATCCGTGCTTTTTGCGACAACTCGTTTTCGATCTGGTAGTTTTTTGTGATTGAAACACCAACTAGTACCATTCGGGAAAATTGACATGTAAAGTGGTAGTTTTATGCTATCAACTCCAATGGACACGACAACCTGAGAAGACGAGATTCATCAAGCCGTTGTGGACGCCTTCCCTGAGGCACGACTCTTTTTGCTTTTCCTTGAAATGTTCTCCTTCAAAATGCGGGGCGATGGCTAGCACCCACCCTTCTTGCTCTTTCCCCTAGTTGGTTTATCCAACAAGAGGCAACCAATCGTCTTGCCAGATCGAGGGCCCTAATAGATAGCGTGTAAATCACAAAGTTTATTGGCAAAGAGAGCACTGGGAACAAATGGCAGTGCACCAGATGCCACAACATCGTCACTCACATGAACCACCTGAACGCTCTAGATAGTGGAAGGCATAAGCACCCAAATATTCATGGTCCACGAAGTCAAGCAGCTGGACGGGCTCCAACGGCGATGGTGACGACAGATCCATAGCCAAGGTCACAAGGGAGTCCACCAGACGATGCACAGTCGGCAAAGGGGAAGTAGGCACCCTACACATCCCATGTAGCTCGGGTATGATCTGCATCACCGGAGCCACGACCCTAGGAAATCCTACACTTCCAGAGGCAACTGACACAGTGGGCTATAGCGACGGGGCAGGCTTGGCACATAATGAGAAGAAACCATTGAGGCTTGCTTCCCCATCGTCCATGAAACCAACTCAGGGTGAGGGGAGCCAAAGTGTTTTCACCTAAGAGAAGATAACAATACTAAGTACATTTCCCCTCATATAGATTAAAAGTTATAACTAGTTGCAAAAAATGTTATTTCTCACGGTAAAATAATTACAGTATCCAGTCGAAACTAAGTTATGTTAAAAATCCCGAGGAAACCATGTGTAGAAGTTAGTCCAAAAGAAAACAGTACGTTAGATTGGTGATGTCCTATGATCATGTGAAATTTCAAGTACAGACTCATATTCATCTAGGATGTATGTATGATCTTTTTTTACTAGTTATGGCGAATTTATGTTTCTAGACTTGCAATTTTACATGTTTATAGAACATCACCTCCCTAATACTTTGTATTTTTTTCAATTTGAAACATTTTAAATTTCCATTGTTCTCCACCATAACTCGTTTTTCAAGAGCTATTTTTGCACCTTCTCTATCGTGGCATCGATTCAAGAGCAAAAAATGTGATAACACGAGACTTGTTGATCTTAGATGAAGAGGTTGATCATTTGTGGAACCTATGCAGATTAAAATGCATCATTTTTATGTTCTCTTCCATCCTCTCTCTTGCATACTCCATTCTTGCACACCAAAGATGATCTAGTACAAGAAGTGACATGTAAAGTCGAAGTTGTTGCATGTGTCTCTAAATAGATATCAGTTCCAGATTTAACTTCTTTATAGATGTTTGTGCGGATGAAATTTTCAAGCGATAGCGAGATATCTGGGATGACTCATCAACTTGAAAGAACCATAACTCTAGTATTTTGTACTGTGCCGACTTTGTCGACTTGGAAGCACCATCCCCGCAAAACAAAGAAATGGAAGCACCATAGCTCTAGTCTTCGGTACACATTGTGTGAGTATATGTGGTTGATGATTCACGTTGTGCTTGACGTGTGTTAAACGTAAAGTAGTTTGTGTGTTTAACTTGTGATAACAAAAACCAATTCTCGCCCTAAAAAAAAGAGACACGGTGCAGGCTGTTTTCAAGTTGACTCGACACTTGACATGGCCCCCCCACCGGGTCGGCGAGAGCCATCGCCTCCCGTGCAAATGAGCCATCTGTTACTTTTTTGTGTGTTATATTATTGGTTTTTCTTCAACACATTAAATAATGACTATTTGAATTTTTCCTACTCCCTTCATCCCATTAATTGACTTAACTTTGCCTCGATACACATGTATCTAGACTAAAACGTGTCTAAATACATGTGCATAGGGCTGGAATAATTATAACTCGAAACTCGCGAGCTAAACGAGTAGCTTGTGACTTGGCTCGACTCGAACTCGATGTCTAACGAGTCAAGCCAAGTTTTAGATTTGAGCTCGTTTGTTTATCTAAGCTAAATGAGCTACCCGCGAGCTACGTTTAGCTTGTTAAATTCTTTCATACAAAATTTGAATTTTTCATAAATAAATGTTAAACCGCTAATGTTTCTTCCACCTATAATGGTATAGAGATACTATATTTTTCACTGGAAGTACTATATTTGTTCTAGTTCTGAATTAGTAGGAAAATTACTTGTTTAACTACTATATGCACATGTTCACAACTTAGAATGAGATAAATGAGCTATTCGCGAGTATACCGAGTCGAGTCGAACCGAGTTTCAAATTTGATCTCATTGTGTAAACGAGGCGAGCCAAGCTAACTCGTTAGTTGAACGAGTTTTAGCGAGTCGGGCCAAGTTGACTCAGGCTCAACTCGAGCCTTACATGTATACCTAGATAAAATGGATTCAATTAATTTGGGATGGAGGAAATATATTTTTATGTCATGATGCAAATCCCGGCTAGCCTAATCATACTTTAGCATTGTGTTGGGTAAGTTTTAGGTGTTTTTCATATACTTTTTTTAATAGTTCGTGAGTTACTCTTTCCTCTTCCCGCCCCAGTTATACAGTTTCAGGTATTAGACATGTAATATGGGTATGTAATATGGGTCATGTACACCAATTGTACATGAGCCAGGACTCTGTATTTGCCACGATAGGGGCATTTCCTATCCAATATAACACACAACCGAACCTCCGAGAGGAGGTATCGTTCCACCAACAAATCTAACATGGTATCAGGCCCCTCCCTTCCCTCCTAGCCGCCGCCGCCGGTGCTCTCATCGCCGTCGTCGCTACACCTCCGATCGGCCAGCCGATCATCTCACAAGCTTCCCCCTCCACACCTCTACCAATTCCCCTACACAAACCCTCTCTTCTCTACAAATCCCAGGACCTACATAGAACCCTAGTTCCACATCCCACCTAGCTCCTTCGCTCGCTTCTCTCTTCGATCGATCTGCTGGCGACGACATCCTCCGTCCCAGCTGCTTCGGACAATATTGGTGTGCCGCCCTCTACAAAACTTACCCGGGAGAATTTTCTGTACTGGCAGGCTCAGATTCTCCCCACACTTCGAGGTGCTCGGGTTATGGGACTTCTGGAAGGATCCGATTCGGCTCTACCTGAAACACTGGATGTTGAAGATGCTGGCAAGCAAAAGATCTCAATTCCCAATCCTGCATATGATACCTGGATTACAAGGGATCAACAAGTTGTCAGTTTTCTTGTTAACTCTCTTTCCGAGGATGTTCTTCCATAGGTTTTTGGGCTTGCTCATGCTGCTGATGTTTGGCGTGCCCTCAAGGAGCTTTATTCCTTGCAATCCAAGTCAAGGGTTTCTACTCTACGTGGTGCACTCATCAATACCAAGAAGCTTGATATGACGGCTCAACAATATATCTCGAAGATGAAAGGTTTTGCATTTGAACTTGCTGCTGCTGGGAAGCCTGTTGATGAGGATGAACTGAAAGATTACATGCTCAGTGGCTTGGATGGCACTTTTAATCCCCTTGTTGCTGCCATTAATGTTGTCCCGTCGACGTCTCTCAGTGATATGTCTTCTCAACTACTGGCTGCTGAAAATCGGGACACCATGTTGCAATCCACCGGATAGTCTCCAGGTTCTTTCACCTCTTCAGTTAATTTTGTTGCATGCTATACGCATCCATGCTATGGGGGAGGACTGATGACCCACAAGTATAGGGGGTGTATCGCAGTATTTTCGAGGGAAATGAAACCCAATTTATTGATTCGACACAAGGGGAGCCAAAGAATATTTATAAGCCTTAACAACTGAGTTATCAATTCAGCTGCACCTGAAAACAATCTTGCTCAGAGCAGTTTATCAGTAGCAACAGTTTTGTAGTAGGAATAGTAAAGTAACAACAGTAGTAAGTAAAGCCAGCAGTAACAATAGCAGTAAACAATGGGATTCGAGTGCAGTAGGCATAGGGATGGATGGACGGGCGTTGCATGGACAAGACGATTCACATAGCAATCAGAACATAGGACAATTGCAGATAAATAAGATAAAACATCCAAGTACTAGATAATCCTAGGCATGTGTTCCATATATAGTCATACGTGCTCGCAATGAGAACTTGCACAACATCTTTTGTCCTGCCAGCCTGTTTGCAGCGGGGCCTCTAGGGAACTATTGGAAATTAAGGTGCTCCTTTTAATAGAGCACCGGACCAAAGCATTAACACTCCGTGAACACATGTGATCCTCATATCAAAGCCATTCCCTCCGGTTATCCCGATTTCTGTCACTTCGGGGCCATTGGTTCCAGACAACAACGTGTGTATACAACTTGCAGATAAGACCATAAACAATACTATCATAATGAATCAATAACATGTTCAGATCTGAAATCATGGCACTCGGGCCCTAGTGACAAGCATTAAGCACAACAAGTCACAACAAAGTCATAAAGCACTAATAAAAGATACTAGGCACCATGCCCTAACAATCTGATGCCATTACATGAACGATCTCATCCAATCCCTACCATCCCCATAGCCTACAGCTGGGGATTACTCACTCATAGATGGGGGAAACATGGATGGTCGATGGAGAAGCGATGGTGATGATGATGGCGATGATCTCCTCCAATTCCTCGTCCCGGCAGGGTGCCAGAACGGAGTTTCTGGTGCTGTTTCGTGGAATCTGGTGGTGGCGGAGGAGCGGAACTCCTTCTGGAAAAACGTTGAACCCCCCGAATATTTTAGGTCAGAAGGCTCCTTATAGGCGAAGAGAGAGGCCGAGGGGGTGCCTGGGGGGCCCACACCACCCCCTGGCGCGGCCTGGCCTAGCCCGCGCCAGCAGGTGGTGTGGCCACCCCTGGCTCTTCTCCGTCTCGTATTCTGGCTCCTGGAGTCTTTAGGTGAAATAGGATTTTTGGCATATTTTCCCGGATTTTTCCTGATAGTTGGTTTTCTGCACAAAAAGTAGACACCAAGGCAATTCTGCTCAAAACAGCGTCAGTCCATATTAGTTGCATCCAAATCACACAAGTTTAGAGGAGAAACAATAGCAAAAGTGTCCGGGAAAGTAGATACGTTTTGGACGTATCAACTCCCCCCAAGCTTAGCTTATTGCTTGTCCTCAAGCAATTCAGTTGAAAACTGAGTGTGATAAAAGAACTTTCGCGAACACATTTGCTTCATATGATGTAAATATTATCAGCAATGTGATCAACTACTTAGACAATTCATAATAAAGAGTATGCAACCAAGTCTACTTAATAGTCATTGCAAGCTATGAAGAGATTCCAACTCAAAAATAATAAGTAGCATGAGGCACAAACATAAGCAACATTACAATGCTCATAGAAAGGTATGATAGAGTGGTATCTCGCTTGCCTTTGATTATGAATGTCAAGGCACCTCTGAAGTTCAAGTGATGACTAGAAGTTAAGATATCAAGGATACAAGCATCAAAGTCATAACACAAATAATCAAGTAATGGAACAAACACAAAAAATGGCAACTATGCTCTCAAGAAGGTGCTCAAAGAATATGTGGAGACTCAACAAGTAGAAGAAAAGGTTTTGAATAATTTGAAAGGCTTCCAAATGCTGAAAGTATGGTACTCATTATCTTTGAGCTCTCATTGCCCCTATCATAAACATATTTAATGTGGTTAAGGTGAAAGTGAGGTCTAATCTGAGTTATATGCTTGACAGACTATAAACTGAAAATCCCAAGTCCCTTGAGTACGAGGGCCGCTCCTCATGCTACTCAACTTTAGTTACCGGTAAGTTCTTGTCATCGTAAGTATGTGCGTATCATTGAGAACCGCCAACGGGGTACCCCTTGCCCGATGATACGGAAGAATCCCCATATCAAAATGACAAGGCAAGCAGACAATGAGTATCTCAGCAATCTTCTTATTTACCATGGGAAAATAGTGCTTTTTTCTCTCTTTCCTCTTTTCATAAAACTCTTTTTTTTTCTTTTTCTCAATAGCTATCTCTTTCTTTTTTTATAAGAAGAATGCTTCATAGATATCATTATGGTTACGCTGCAGGTTTCCACCATGTCAGCATGGATTAGACCAGCGGCCCAGGCGTTTCTCTAACACACATACATAACTCCATGGACTTAGAAGCTCCCCTTTTATTTCACACCGACGACATCCGCAAACAAAAGAGCAAGGTATCAACTGGGTATATATTTATAAGTGTTGAAAGCGTTCCCTGTGACAGCACGGTTCTGCTAATCCCCAGCCTATAATTTGCAAGCATATAACTTTCATGGAGAGTTCACAATGGTTCAACTTTATTAAGTGCAGGAAATAAAGTGTGCCATCAAGTTCGTGAAAGCTTTACTAACTAATTTTCTCATAACAAGCAAACATTTTATTCGGAAGAAAATAAAGCATATTGAATATGCACGGAAGTAGCAAATGATGCTAATAGGTAGGTATGGTGGACACTTTGGAAATATTTGGTTTAGGGAGTTGGAAACTTGAGTAAAACACTCAGTGGAAGTGAAGGCTAGCAATAGTAAGGGAGCGACAAACGAGAGAGCAATAGCTGTCATTATCATGCTTGCAACAAAACAAGACTACTCATTGCATGAAAGTGATTCAAGATCCTCAAGGCAAAATAATTCATCGAGGCTCAACTGATTATTACAGTCATGTGCATGCGTGAGCATGTGCCAAGTCAATTCAAATAAAACATTCAGAGGAGGATACCACGGTGTCATACCAATTTATGAATAGAGCAATGCAAGCAAACATTCATAAGACATGCTACAAACTATTAGCGAGCTAGAGCTAATCATAAGAAAGCAAGAACTACTAAGCATCCAAAGATAACATACACCCTACATGAACAGACTAAGCATGCTCATAGTGATAAGTATATGTACAAAAATGAAAATAAATAGAGTTCATTACTAGCCTCTTACCACGCCTCAAGTTGTCATTAATCCTCATTATTGCTCTTCACTTGTGTGGCTTGAATAATAATATGAGACCAATATTCCACTGAGGACTGCTGAACCTTGTAGCATACTCACAAAACCAAAGAAGAACGACAAATATTTTTGGTGTTTTCGAATTTTAAACAAGAACCAAAAGGGAAAAACAAGCAAAGCAAAATCTTTTTGGGTTTTTCGAATAGTTCAAACAAAGCAAAAAAGGGAAAAACAAACCAAGGCAAAAAGAAGAAGCAAACCAAAGAGAAACAACAGAAATATTTTTGGTCTTTTTGTGTTTTAGGAAGCAAAAGCAAAGAAAAATGAAAACCAAAAAGAGAACGAAAACATTAATATACAAAGTACCAACGCAACATGATATGGAGATGAGTGCGGTATCAGCGTACCTCCCCCCAAGCTTAGGCTTTTGGCCTAAGTGGGTATCAATCCCAAGCTGGCCAGGATGAAGTGTCACCCTGGTACGATGAAGAGGTCCCCTCATCCTGGTGCGAGCTCGAGTACGTCCCTCCGAAATGCGCGGAGTAATCATAGGAGGGCACATCCTCCTGGTGCTGCTCATGGAAACCCAGCAAGCGAAGCTGCTCGTCCACCTCCTCCTTGGAGCGCGACCATGGTCTCCTGTGAACACTAAACAAAGCAGGCTGTGGCAAAAGGATCTCCCTTTCATCCCCATCAGTGAAAAGCATCCTATATACTAGACTCTTCAAATCAGAAGTAGCAGTGACAAAGTGATGAGTTTTCATAGCAGTAAGGTCAAACCTCTGTGGTGCCAGCATAGCATCATAGGGATCCACTGAAAGACCTAATGCATTGACTATACGCGAGGCAATGATGCCCCCATAGATAGGCCCCCTAGCAGCTAGGCGGCGAGCAATAAGCGAACCAAGATTGTACCGAGTATCATTGTTAAGCGCAGCAGCAAGGAATGCTAAATGATAGTTGGAGATATTACTTGTGTTCTCCCTACCAAGTACACTAGTAGCAAGATAATATGCAAAGTATCTAAGAGCAGGGAGTTGGATATTTCTTATCTTTCCGCGCTGCGCCACGCGGTCATCATCATTGGTCACCCCTCGGTAAAGCTCCAACAAATCAGCGGGTCGCTCTTGAATTTTCTTCACGGTCCCTATCATGCGTACACCTACAATACTGCAAAATCTCTCCAAAGGCATGGTGAAGGGCAGATTATAGATTTTAAAAGAGATAGTCGACTGATAGGATGTGTTAGTAAACGTGAAGCTCTCAACAAAAGTTTTGGTGAGCATAGCGTATTGCGCACTCTCATCTTGCATATATGAGGTCAAACCAACCCTCTTAATCAGTAGCAAGAAATCATCAAGAATACCTGTAGCTTGTAAGAAAGTAAAATAAGGAAAAGAGGATGGGTGAGCATCCCCATCATTCCTTTCACTACCAATACGAGTTTCAATGATATCTTCGTTGTATGATGGCCTAGCTTGAGAGGCTGTTCTTGAGGGTCTCGACCTCCTAGGTGCATCACTCTCAAATATCTCTCCAAAAGTATGGTTGTTCATGATTGGTATTCAGGGAACAAATGCTCCAAATTTCAGCAAGAAAGAAGGGCTGAGCAAGGAGATCGAAAAAATCGAGAGCAAGTACAGCAAGAACACGATTTTGAGCAATGAACTGGAGCTTACTCGGGAGAGAGAAGAAAGTGGCAGGTGAGAGAGTTAGTGGGGGGCCAGGGGTGGCCCACACCAGGGCATGGCGCCACCCAGGGCTGGCAGCGCCACCATGTGGTGTGCCTGCCTGGTGGCCCCCTGGTACCTCCTAGGTACTCCTCTGCCTCTTTTTTTCACGTAAAAATTTAATATGAATTTTCTGGAATTTTTCGAGACACTTTATTTTTTGGGCATTTTTCAGAAATAAAAGAATGATTTTTCTGACAGACAGATTTTTTTTCTTTTGGAAATATGACGCAAGGAAAAAACAAGGCTAGAACTACAGAAGTTCTAAGACACTCTAACATGCAAGCAACTACCAACAAAAAGAAAACTAAACGAAAGCAAAAACTAAAATGCAAAGGGTAGAAATAAACGGAGATAATCATAATGAAAACATTGTTTTGTTCAATGGAATCCTTTTGTTAACAAGGTTGATCAAGTCTTGCTACCAAAACAATTGCATATGAGACAAAACTTTGTATTCCACTAATGATTATGTTACCTCGACCTTGATAGCAATGGTCCCAATCATAATTGTTTCAAATTTTTCTCTTGGTATGGGACAATATATTTCTCCAACTTGAATGCCTTCAACATGTTCAATTGAATTCAAACCATAAGTCCTTTCAATCTTCTTGGGGAAAATAGACAGTATGTTCCTTGTCATTAACATTGAAGGTCACCTTTCCTTGATTACAATTAATAACAGCTCATGTAGTATTAAGAAAAGGTCTCCCAAGAATAATAGACATATTATCATCTTCAGGCATTTCAAGCACAACAAAATCAGTTAATATCAAACAATTGTGAGCCACCTGAACAGGTACATCCTCACATATACCCACAGGAATAGTGATAGATTTATCAGCGATTTGCAAAGATATATCAATTGGTATTAATTTTTCAAGTTGAAGCCTCTTATAGAGAGAGAAAGGCATAAAACTAACCCCAGCTCCCAAATCACACAAAGCAGTTCTAACATAACTGTTCTTAATAGAGCAAGGGATAGTTAGAATCCCTGGGTCTGCAAGTTTCTTAGGAACCTTACCATTGAAGGAATAATTAGCAAGCAAAGTAGAAATTTCTTCATTAGGGATCTTCCTTTTATTCGAGACAATATCCTTCATATACTTTGAGTAAGGAGGCAATTTAATAGCATCAGTCAAAGGAATTTGCAAGAATAAAGGTTTCATCCACTCACAAAACTTATTATAATGTTCATCATCCTTTGACTTGTGTTTCTTATCAGGGAAAGGCATAGGTTTTTGGACCCAAGGTTCTCTTTCACTACCATGTTTCTTAGCAATAAAATCTTCTTTGGTGTATTTAGTATTCTTAGTGTGGTTTTCAGGTTCTTCTTTAACTTTTTCTTCATTAGGAACTTCATTTTCTTCATTACCACTTTCAGTTTCAGCATTAGAGATAGATATACTATTAGGATCTATAGCAGGTTCAGAGGGTTCTACAACAGTTTTATGTTTCTTTTTCCTTTTCTTACGAGTAGAACCTCTATTTTCAGCTTGTTGAGAATCCTGCTCAATTCTCTTGGGATGCCCCTCAGGATATAGAGGATCCTGGGTAGCAGCACCACTTCTAGTTCTAATTTCATAAGCATGTTTTTCTTTAGCAGAATTTAACTAGCAAGTCATTTTGCACTTTAACGAGTTGATCTATTTGAGTTTGAACCATTTGAAAGTGTTTAACAATCATTTTAACATCATTAGAGGTTCTTTCCACAATATCTTTCAACTCAACAATAGCTCTAGTGTTTTCTATTAGATGATTTTGCACCCTTTTATTAAAGTTATCTTGCTTAATAATAAAGATATCGAATTCTTCTAAGCATTGATCAGGACGTTTAGAGTAAGGGATATCACCTTCATCAAAGTGTTGGAGAGAGTGTACCTCAATAGTGGATGAGTAGGGAATAGGCTTACATAATTCTTCTATAGGAGGTAAATTCTTGACATCTATAGCTTTAATTCCCTTCTCCTTAAGACATTTCTTAGCTTCCTTCATCACTTCATCATTTAATTCAATAACTCCCCTCTTCTTTGATGTTGGAATAGGCACCGGAATAGATGGTTCAGGTACAATTACTTCAGGTATAGCTTGTTTAGGAGGAGTCCAATCTTCTTAGTTCTTACTTATTTTAGCCATTAATTCCTCTGCTTCCTTAGGAGTCCTATTCCTGAAAACACAATTAGCACAACTATCTAGGTATGTCCTAGATTCCTTAGTTAGTCCATTGTAAAATATATCAAGAAGCTCATTCTTAGGTAATGGACTTCCAGCTTGTGCATGAATCAAAGCACAAAACCTTGCCCAATATTTGGGCAATACCTCTTTTTCTCCCTGTTTAAAATCAAAAAGTTCCTGCAAAATAGCATGTCTAGCACTAGGAGGAAAAAATTTCTGCAGGAAAGTACTAATCAAGCACTCAGGGCTATCAATAGATCCAGGAGGTAAATTACTAAACCAAGTTTTAGCTTCTCCTTTCAGTGAAAAGGGGAAAATCTTAGCAACAAAGTAAGTACGCATCTTAACATCATCAGAAAACAAGCCACTCATGGTAGAAAGTTCATTCATATGTGCTACTGCACTTTCATTCTTAGTCCCACAAAAAGGTTCTTTCTCGACAATAGCTATGTAAGATAGATCGAGAGAGAAATCATAATCTTCATCTATAATGTTTATGGGAGAAGCAGCAAACTTAGCAACAGGAGACAATTTGAGTCTAATAGTACACGTCTCGAGGAGACTCTTAGCAGCGCTCCTATCATGCGTGTTTCTTACATTCTTTAATAAATTCATCGATCATCTCAACATAACCATCTTCATGTGAGCTAACAGGTGTGGTAGTGTCTTCATTAGGAGTTTCGGTATTTCCAACTATAGTTCTAGCAATCGTAGCATCTAGGAAAGGACCTAATGAACCACTCTTATCAAGCACAGTAGAAGCAGCATCATAAGCATCAGAAGTTTCAGATTCAATAGTAGTAGCAGTGTGTGTAGCATGTGTATTTGGTGGTGTAAGGAACTTACTCATAACAGACGGTGAATCAAGAGCAGCAAAGGTGTTTATAATCGTACCTCTTCTTGTAGTGGATGGTAAAATAGGAACCTTGCCATCACGAGACTTACCCATGATGGATGGATAGCAGCGAACAATAGAGATTCCAAGTGAACATGATAAATAAAGCTATGCTCTCCGCCAACGGCGCCAGAAAATAGTCTTGATGACCCACAAGTATAGGGGTGTATCGCAGTATTTTTGAGGGAAGTGAAACCCAATTTATTGATTCGACACAAGGGGAGACAAAGAATATTTATAAGCCTTAACAACTAAGTTGTCAATTCAGCTGCACCTGGAAACAATCTTGCTGACAACAGTTTATCAGTAGCAACAGTTTTGTAGTAGGAATAGTAAAGTAACAACAGTAGTAAAGTAAAGACAGCAGTAACAATAGCAGTAAACAGTGGGATTCGAGTGTGGTAGGCATAGGGATGGATGGACGGGAGTTGCATGTACAAGACGATTCACATAGCAATCAGAACATAGGGCAATTGCAGATAAATAAGATAAAGCATCCAAGTACTAGACAATCCTAGGCATGTGTTCCATATATAGTCATACGTGCTCGCAATGAGAACTTGCACAACATCTTTTGTCCTGCTAGCCCGTTTGCAGCGGGGCCTCTAGGAAACTACTGGCAATTAAGGTGCTCCTTTTAATAGAGCACCAGAGCAAAGCATTAACACTCCGTGAACACATGTGATCCTCACATCAAAGCCATTCCCTCCGGTTATCTCGATTTCTATCACTTCGGGGCCATTGGTTCCGGACAACAACGTGTGTATACAACTTGCAGATAAGACCAAAACAATACTATCATAATGAATCAATAACATGTTCAGATCTAAAATCATGGCACTCGGGCCCTAGTGAAAAGCATTAAGCACAACAAGTCACAACAAAGTCATAAAGCACTAATAAAAGATAGTAGGCACCATGCCCTAACAATCTGATGCCATTACATGAACGATCTCATCCAATCCCTACCATCCCCATAGCCTACAGCTGGGGATTACTCACTCATAGATGGGGGAAACATGGATGGTCGATGGAGAAGCGATGGTGATGATGATGGCGATGATCTCCTCCAATTCCCCGTCCCGGTAGGGTGCTAGAACGGAGTTTGTGGTGCTGTTTCGTGGAATCTGGTGGTGGTGGCAGAGCGGAACTCCTTCTGAAAAACGTCGAACCCCCCGAAGTTTTTAGGTCAAAAGGCTCCTTATAGGCGAAGAGAGAGGCCGAGGGGGTGCCTGGGTGAAGGGAATATGCCCGAGAGGCAATAATAAAGTGGTTATTATCTTATTCCATGTTTATGATAAATGTTTATTTTACATGCTATAATTGTATTGATTCAGAAACATCAATACATGTGTGTTTAAATAAACAAAAAGGGTTCCTAGTCATGCCTCTCTTATAGACTAGCTTTTTGATTAACAAGATGATCAAGGTTTCTTGATCATGGACATTGGATGTTGTTAATAACAAGGTCACACCATTGGTGGAATGATGTGATGAACATTCATCCGAAGTATAGCATTACGATCAGAGTCATTATGTTTATATTTCTATAACATCATACGAAGTAATCTTAGTCCTTAGACCATGAGATCATGTTAATTGATAACAACGGAAGAGTATCTTGATAACATCAAACGTCACACCATAACAGGGTGACTATAAAGGTGGGTTCAGTGCTACGAAGGTGTTATGTTGAGGCTCATGGATCAAGAGTGGGATTTGTCCATCCCGATGACGGATAGATATACTCTGGGCCCTCTCGGTGATATCACATTGAAATAGCTTGCAAGCAAGTGATGTGATCACTAGAATGTTATATCACGGGAATGAGAAAAGAGTGCATGTCGGTAACGAGATCAAACTAGGTATTTGGATGCTAATGATCAAATCTCGGACATGTAATATATCGCGAGACAAAGGGATTTAGTTACAACGTTAAAGGTTCACACGATCACAAGAGTCATCGTTGAATATGTGGGAGTCAGTACGGATCTCTAGGTCCCGTTGCTGATTATTGATCAGAGAGGGGCCTCGATCATGTCTACATTATTCGCGAACCGTAGGGTGACACACTTAAGGTATACCGACACCATTTGGAGCAAATATGTTTTAGATAAAGATTTAAGAAAGCGATGGAATCATTTCGATGGAAACCAAAATTGTTTCGGGTGAAATTGCTGAAACTAGTTCTGCATGTGATATTGAAATGTTGCAGGGGGTTTTATATGAATGTTTGTTAATTAATGTAATTAACAAAATTCTGAATAAAATAAATAAAATAGTTTTATTTAATGAGAGCTTGCATTAAATTTGGTGGAAATTTAATGCATGTGTGAGTGGAATTTTGAGTGGAGGCTTTTTATGGGAGTGGGAGCTCCACCCACATGAATGTGGAAGAGGTGGGGGCACCACCATGGCTGCCATGCCATGGCCCTTGGGTGCCCCCTCTCCCCTATAAAAGGCCCCCCTCTCCTCCTCTCACCATACACCTCCTTGTGAAGGATCTCTCTCCCCCTCTAGTATTATCTCCATGGTCTCAGATTAGCGAGATACATGTTCCCGGTGGCTTTATCTGGAAAGGAGTTGCTGCTTCCGCTGCTTTGCTGGAGCGAGGGATGGAGGTTGTCGGGGTACCGGACGTGTGTGCGATCACGGATGCACCGCTGCTTTGCGGTGCTGGACTTGGTGGTGCTGGAGCTGGATCTGATGGACGTGCTGGAGCCGGACCTGCTGGACTTCATCACGATCTTGAGATCGGCAAGTGTACAACTATATCAACCACGAGTTCCTACTCGTTAACAAAGCTCGTTGTCTACGAGGGTAAGTTCTCGTTGGATGTATATCCACCCGTTGCTTTGTACCTAGTAGATAGATCTTGGCGTGTAGTTCACACCGTAGGAAATTTTTTGTTTTCTATGTTGCGGACCCAACAGTGGTATCAGAGCCTGATCTATGCGTAGGTGCTTTGCATGGGTAGTACACATATGTTTATATGTTGGCGATGATGATCATGTTATTTCATCTTCGATGTATTTTGGATATTGGTAGCATAGTGGGATGATGCGGCCCAGACCAACCTTACATGTCATCGTACATGAGACCAGTTCCACGACTGACATGCAACTAGTTTTGCATAAGTGGCTGGCGGGTGTCTGTCTCTCCTACTATAGTCAATATCTGATTTACAACGAGTTGCTAATAACTTTGTTATCCTCGTTGTGGTTCATGTTCGTAGGTAAGACCGGTTCTATCTCCGAAAGCCCTAAGCCACGTAAAACTTGCAATTGATAAATTAGAGGCGTCTAGTTTAGGTCGTTGCTGGGCTAGTGTCTTGATAGGGTATTGTTGTAAGTAGATGTATGATAGATACTCTTACAACACACTTAACGTGTAAGTTCCATAGACCTTGGCCTTACACACAAAGGAATGATAGAGATCATACCACGATGCAAATGATAGAGATCAAATGCATGGACCATACCATGTCACTTTACACATTAGATATTTGCATCTTATATTGCTAGTTTGGCGCTTTTAGTAGCATTATAAGATGATCCCTCATTTAAATATCAAGATAAAATGTGTTCTTCCTTAAGTATGCACCGTTTTATGGATCGTGTTTCGAGACATCACGTGATGATCGGGTGTACTCAACTCTACGCTTTCATACAACGGGTGTAAGACAGTTTTACACATGTGAATACTAAGGTTCTTACTTGGCGAGCCTAGCATGTACAGACATGGCCTCAGAACACGGACCAAAAGGTTAAGCATGAGTCATATAGTTGATGTGATGACCATATTGATGCTTGCCTTTGAAGCTACACCGACTCACGTGATGATCGGACTTGGTGTAGTGGATTTGGTTCATGCAATCACCAAAAAGGCACGAGGGATGTCGTTTTTGAGTGGGGGTTCATTTCTAATTTGGATTAGTCGAACTCAATTTGTCATAAACTAAATCAAAGTGAATTTGCATAATTTGTTGTAGTCATTGGCATATGTTCACTACCTTATACTTAGTTTTAATTGATATAATAGAACTATAGAATTCTGGATATTTACTTTATGAACTGGTATCGTATTGTTTTGAATGTCAATTTAAAGTTTAGAAGTTCTATTGCAAACTTTCAGCAAACTCTATTTACTCCATGAAGTTTAATAAGTAGTATTAAATCAAGAGTAAGAATTCCAATGTTAGTATCTAAAGTATCATGTTTGCCTCCATGATTATTGATATTCAAAAATTGTTTTAATATCAAGGTTATCTAGGAGCTGAAAGAATTGTTTCAGGAACCATCATGTGTGGAAGATATTGTTATATCTGAAACAATGTTTTTGGTTGCATTATGATAGAGTATAATTTAGCAAAATACGTGTTCTCATATTGTATGAGAATTTGTGAAGGATGGAGATGCTAGGCATCTAGATCTCCCAAAAAGGTGTTGGGAACTAACATTATACTCGCGATTCTTCCTTATAGGCTATAGTAGCTTGATAATGAAAGTTGTCATGATAAGGATGAATAGAAGATGTAAGTAAAATTTTTACTACACTAATAGATTACTAAAGAATGGATTTTTTGAAAGAACACCAAACATTTGATGATGGTGATCCACTTCAAAGTGCAAGTCCAAAGGTATTAGTATTTGACTATATACGCTTTGTACTATGTGTCATGTGAATGACACCACTATTGATGTTGATAGATTCTTTTAAAAGAAAAGGAATTGTTGAAAGAGAATCTATAAAATATTTGGCAGAAAAGAAAAGGTTGGAGATGTCCAACTTAGGTATATAGAAGATATAGATGTTATGGTTGTATTCCTTGCTTGTTAAACAATGTGGTTCTGAGGTATTGGATACCGAATTGGTTGGTGTGAAGTGTCATACAGAACAACACAATTCATGAACTGCAACGGCCTAAGTAACTAGCAAAAGAATAAGTGATGATGTTCATCGAAAACAAATAAAGTGTTATTGTGTTTTTCGTTGTCGTCAAACCTAGCCTTCAAGATTTGTTTTAATAATTGTTATTTTGTTCCGGTATTATGAGAACAATGGTTGTTCAAATAATTACTGTATTCCATAAAGGATGGATGAACTTTTACAAGTCTAGTTGGAGAAATCACATCCATAAACATTATTGCTAAAATGTCGTAAGACAAATGATTGGAAGATCACTTATGAAGTGACATCGCTGTTTGAATTATAATGGAAAGTAAACATGAAGAAACTCCATCTTGATGGATTTTTGGAGTCTTTTGATTTTGATCAATTGATGCTTGTGAAACTTCCCTCGAGATAATTGAAATTCTGTCCATAGGCCAAAGAGGAACGGATGACTAACTTATTGGATATTATGCATGTTGATGTATATAGTCCATTATGTGTAGCCATATGCGATGAATCTTTTTGCTTCATATGCTTTCTCCAGAAATTTGAGTGAATATATTTATATATTTACTTAATAAGGAAGAAGTATGAAACATTTGAAAATTGTTCAAAGACTTTCAAGATGAAGTGAAAAATCATTGTAACAAGAAAATAGAAGAGTTTATGATTTGATCATAAAGGAAGATATTTGAGTTACAGGTTTAGCAAAACACCTAAGATTTCAGGAATTGTTCCATGAATTTGCATTTCCCGATAAACCACTGGAGTATGGTATGTTCGAGAGATCAAATCAAACCTTGTTTGACATAGTAAGATCAAAGGTGTCATTTATAAAACTGCCATTATGTTTTAAAGATTAAAGCTTTAGAGATTGCCGCTTTTACACTGAAAAGAGCACCATCGTGATCCGTTGAAATGACACCATATGAGTTATGGTTTGGGATAAAACCCGAATTGTCTTTTCTTAAATTTTGGTATGCTAAGCATAAGTAAAATGTTTACAACCAAAGTCGGATAAGCACGTATTTGTAGGTTATCCTAAAGAATTTGTTGGGAATTCCTCCATAACACCAAGGACAAAAGAGTTTGTCGCTTAAAACGTCAAGTTTCTTGAGAAGGAATTTTTCACGAAAAGTTAAGTGGGAGGACAATAGAACTTTGATAAGGTTGTTGAACCTTAGCTATATGTGCTAAGTAGCACAGCCGGAAAGTGTCCAGGTGGTGGCCACAATGCTCATGGCTCTCGTGATTACAAAGGGTGTGATCTTGGAGATTAGAGTTCCTATTGAACCATGTGGGTCGGAAAGAATCAAATAGTAAGATTTGAAACAGAAGTCGTTATTGTTTTGACAATGATGAACCAACTGCATGCAAAGAAGCGATGATGGGCCCTAACTCCATAAAATGACTAGAAGTCATAGAATCCGTGATAGTATCCATACACGAGAAATTAAGTTTCTGAACTTGGAAGACCCTCCGGCAAGGCGTGAAGCCTATCGGTCGTGTTTGGATCTATAAAGAAATAGACATGGATGTTTGACATCAATGAAATAGTCGACATGTCGGAAAGAAGTTTATGGCAATGTTCAAGGAGTTGACTATGACAAGATTTGATCTTTCATAGCGATATTTAGTCTTGACGGATTAATGTAGCAACCACTACATATAATTTGGTATATGGTAGTTGAATAAACAAAACTAGGTTCTTCTAATAGAATGGTTACCTAGGACGTGTACATCACACGGTCTGAAGGGTTTTGTTAATTCAAAGGGTGCTAAAAGGGCATGCAAACATCAATAGTTGAAGTGAGCATAGCGGAGTTGGAATCTTCACCACGATGAAAATGTTAAAGGAGTTTAAATTCATCGGAGATGATGAAGATGCTTGCATTTGCAAGAAATTAAGTGGGAGCACTGAGACATATTTCTAATACATTATGTAGAGGACATGGTGTTGATTGGAAATTATGTATCTTGTATTGACATAAGTTAAGAATTTCATTAAAATAGGATTTCGATGAAAGACTTGGGCAAAACCGGAATATTTGGCATCAATGTCTATATGGATAGATTGAGGCACTAATATGGTTATGCCAGACATACATATATGAGATATTGAAAGGGTTCAATATGGAAACAACAAGAAAGGTTCTTGCTGCATGGAAAGGATTGTATCAAGATTTAAGTGTTTCAACACTTGGTGAGTAAAATCACATGAATATTTTGATCGATTATACCGTGATATGTATATATCCAGATATGTCCTATGCTCTAAATGTTATGAGCACATACCAGAATGATTCATAAGATGATCGATGGACGATAGTCAAGATATTCTTATGAGCTTTGGAAGAACTAAGAATATATCATGTATAAGTGACAAATAGTTAAAGGTAGTTCATTGTAAAGTGTTACATTGATACTAGTTTTGTCACAAGATACAAATTAAATTTATCTCAATTTAGACTATGGGTGGCATAATATAATGGAAAGGATGTTCCATGATGGATTTGGATGAGTTCCAAAGTTGAGATATTGTGACGGATACTACAACAAAAGGCTAAGTATATAACTGCTATAGTAGCAGCAAAGGAGGGCATTTGTGTTAAGTAGTTTGTTATCAAACTAGGTGTGGTTCAAAGTGGGCTAATACTATGAATATATATTGTGTGACAATAATATCAACATATTTTGAGCCGAACGAACTAAAGGTCTCACCAGAGGACCAAATTTATACAATGCCATGTCATTTGAGAATGAGTGATGCGTAGAGACGCAAAGACATGCAAATACACACGGATCTGAAACTGTCACATCCGGAGATTATGTTAACCACTAGCAATAGCGTATATGCAACACCAGAAAGCCATATCAATGCGCAAAGTTTTTCAAACTAGATTATTGACTCTAGTGCAAGTGGGAGACTGAAGGGAATATGCCCGAGAGGCAATAATAAAGTGGTTATTATCTTATTCCATGTTTATGATAAATGTTTATTTTACATGCTAGAATTGTATTGATTCGGAAACATCAATACATGTGTGTTTAAATAAACAAAAAGGGTTCCTAGTCATGCCTCCCTTATAGACTAGCTTGTTGATTAACAAGATGATCAAGGTTTCCTGATCATGGACATTGGATGTTGTTAATAACAAGGTCACACCATTGGTGGAATGATGTGATGAAAATTCATCCGAAGTATAGCATTACGATCAGAGTCATTCTGTTTATATTGCTATAACATCATACGAAGTAATCTTAGTCCTTAGACCATGAGATCATGTTAATTGCTAACACCAGAAGAGTATCTTGATAACATCAAACGTCACACCGTAACATGATGACTATAAAGGTGGGTTCAGTGCTACGAAGGTGTTAGGTTGAGGCTCATGGATCAAGAGTGGGATTTGTCCATCCCGATGATGGATAGATATATTCTGGGCCCTCTCGGTGATATCACATTGAAATAGCTTGCAAGCAAGTGATGTGATCACTAGAATGTTATATCACGGGAACAAGAAAAGAGTGCATGTCGGTAACAAGATCAAACTAGGTATTTTGATGCCAATGATCGAATCTTGGACATGTAATATATCGTGAGACAAAGGGATTTAGTTACGACGTTAAAGGTTCACACGATCACAAGAGTCATCGTTGAATATGTGGGAGTCAGTACGGATCTCCAGGTCCCGCTGCTGATTATTGATCAGAGAGGGGTCTCGATCATGTCTACATTATTCGCGAACCGTAGGGTGACACACTTAAGAGATACCGACACCATTTGGAGAAAATATGTTTTAGATAAAGATTTAAGAAAGCGCTGGAATCATTTCGATGGAAACCAAAATTGTTTCGGGTGAAATTGCTGAAACTAGTTCTGCATGTGATATTGAAATGTTGCAGGGGGTTTTATGTTAATGTTTGTTAATTAATGTAATTAACAAAATTCTGAATAAAATAAATAAAATAGTTTTATTTAATGAGAGCTTGCATTAAATTTGGTGGAAATTTAATGCATGTGTGAGTGGAATTTTGAGTGGAGGCTTTTTATGGGAGTGGGAGCTCCACCCACATGAATGTGGAAGAGGTGGGGGCACCACCATGGCTGCCATGCCATGGCCCTTGGGTGCCCCCCTCTCCCCTATAAAAGGTCCCCCTCTCCTCCTCTCACAATACACCTCCTTGTGAAGGATCTCTCTCCCCCTCTAGTATTATCCCCATGGTCTCGGATTAGCGAGATACATGTTCCCGGTGGCTTTATCTGGAAAGGAGTTACTGCCTCCGCTGCTTTGCTGGAGCGAGGGACGGAGGTTGTCAGGGTACCGGGCGTGTGTGCGATCACGGATGCACCGCTGCTTTGCGGTACTAGACTTGGTGGTGCTGGAGCTGGATCTGATGGACGTGCTGGAGCCGGACCTGCTGGACTTCATCACGATCTTGAGATCGGCAAGTGTATTACTACATCAACCACGAGTTCCTACTCATTAACAAAGCTCGTTGTCTACGAGGGTAAGTTCTTGTTGGATGTATGTCCACCCGTTGCTTTGTACCTAGTAGATAGATCTTGGCGTGTAGTTCACACCGTAGGAAATTTTTTGTTTTCTATGCTGTGGACCCAACACTGGGGGGCCCACACCACCCCCTGGCGCGGCCTGGCCTAGCCTGCGCCAGCAGGTGGTGTGGCCACCCCCTGGCTCTTCTCCGTCTCGTATTCTGGCTCCTGGAGTCTTCGGGTGAAATAGGATTTTTGGCATATTTTCCCGGATTTTTCCTGATAGTTGGTTTTCTGCACAAAAAGTAGACACCAAGGCAATTCTGCTGAAAATAGCGTCAGTCCTCATTAGTTGCATCCAAATCACACAAGTTTATAGGAGAAACAATAGCAAAAGTGTTCGGGAAAGTAGATACGTTTTGGACGTATCAAGGACCTCTTCGGCCACCACCACCACCACCACAACCGACATACCCCTATCAGCAGTCGCCACAACCACCACCACCACCACAGCCGACATACCCCTATCAGCAGCCGCCACAACCGTATTCCACACCATACCACCCACCTCCATATCCCCAGCCGCCTTAGCCGTATGCCCCTGCCTATCCACAATACCAGCCCCCACTACTGCCCTACCCTCCTACACCTTATGCCCCTACACCTTATGCTCTTCCACCAGCTCCATATCGCCAGCCACAACCACCGCATGCATACCGCCCCCCACAGCATCAGCCGCGTCCGGATCAGCCCTGGCCATCTTCCCAGGGACGGCTTCCCAAAGGGGGCGCAAGGATAAAGGACGTGTGGCCTCTTCCTGGCAGGACGACATCTACTGCCAAATTTGTAAAAAGGAAGGGCATCCTGCTAATGAGTGCTAGTGGCGCTATGGTGATGATGATGATGACACTTCCAAGGAGAACAAGGGGGCATATGGTGTAGATTCCAATTGGATCATGGACACTAGGGCAACAAATCATACCACAGGACAACTCAACAAACTTCAAATTCATGAGAACTACAATGGGCGTGATCAAGTTCACAATGCTAGTGGACAAGGTATGGAAATTGCTCATATTGGTCATTCTGTTTTGCACACCTCACATTGTTCCTTAAAACTCAATAATATTCTTCATGTTCCTTCATCATCCATGAACTTGCTTTCTGCACATAAACTTGCTCTAGACAATAATGCTTTTATTGAAATTCACCCGTTCTTTTTCTTGATTAAGGATCAGGCCATGCAGCAAATCATGTTTAGAGGTCCGTGTCATGGTGGCATTTATTCCCTTGTTCCTGTTTCCATGGGGTCATCATCCAAGCATGCTCTTGTCACCATCAAGCCTTCATCCTCCACGTGGCATCGTCGTCTAGGGCATCCTCCGTTTTTTATTGTTCAACAAGTTCTTAGGAAAAATAAATTGTCTTATACTCCTGAAATAAATTCTTACATATGTGATCCATGCCAGCAAGCTAAGAGTCATCAGTTGCCATATCATGTTTTCACTAGTGTTTCCATAGTTCCTTTGGAACAGATATTTTCTGATGTATGGGGACCTGCTCCTCCCTCTGTAAGCAAACATGCATACTATGTAAGCTTCATTGATGATTTTAGCAAATATACTTGGATCTACTTGCTTAAGAAACGTTCTGATGTCTATCAAGTTTTCCTTGATTTCCAACAATATGTTGAACGACAGTTTGGTAGAAAAATCCTCACTATGCAAACTGACTGGGGTGGTGAGTATGAAAAATTTAATGGTTTCTTTCAACAAGTAGGCATTATTCATCATGTTTCTTGCCCTCATGCTCATCAACAAAATGGCTCTGCAGAGCGTAAACATAGACACATTGTTGAGGCAGGACTTGCTCTTCTTTCAAACGCTTCTATGCCTCTCAAATATTGGGATGAAGCTTTCATCACAACCACCTTTCTTATCAATTTATTGCCCATAAAAGTTCTAAATCTTGAGACCCCTAAAGAAAAACTCCTACAAGTCAAACCACATTATGAGTCTCTTCGTGTTTTTGGTTGTGCCTATTGGCCTAATCTTCGCCCCTACAATAAACACAAACTCTCTTTTCGCTCCAAACGTTGTGTTTTTTTGGCTATAGTTTTCGTCATAAAGGAGTTAAATACCTAAACACTACCACTGGACGTGTTTATATTTCCCGTGATGTCGTGTTTGATGAGAATATTTTTCCCTTTGCGTCATTACATCCTAATGCTGGTCGTCGGCTTTGTGAAGAAATTCTTCTCTTTTCTTCTAATACATCCTCCTCGGACGCTCGGGATAGGGGTGTGCATACTAATGACCATTATTTGTCAATTATTCCTATTGTTGACACTCTCCATGTTGTTGCCGATGAGCCTCCTCATACCGTCGATCAGCATCATGGGCAAAATTCTGAAGAAATCAGTACCATTGGCACATCAAATGATGAATCTAACAGTAATAATGAGACAATCATTGGCAGCACTGATCCTCCAGCATCTGCCTCGGATCCGCCGCCCGCAGATTCTCCCGCTCCCGCCTCGAGTCCGCCGCCAGCTGCTTCTCCCGCGTGCGGACGGCCGCGTCCGCGGTCGCTGTCTCCAGCTGGGGCCCGCCGGTCGCTGTCCCCTGCTCTTATTCCGCAACGCGCCGCGTCGCCATCCTGTGCGTTGCTGTCTCTCGACAGCTTCGACAGCAACGGGCCGAGCTCTCCTGTTGGCCTGCCCCGTCCAGTGGAGGTACACTTCGCAGGATCTTCTGCAGACTCTGTGCCCACACCGCCTCCTCCTGTTGGCATTTAGACACGGTTGCAAAAAGGTATTCGAAATCCGAAAAATACACTGATGGTACTGTTCGATATGCATTGCTCACAACTACAGGTCAACCGAAAAATTTGAAAGAAGCTCTATCTGATGAGAACTGGAAGCACACTATGTAGGAGGAGTATGATGCTCTAGTTCACAATAATACTTGGCATCTTGTTCCGCCAAGTTCCAACAAAAATATTATTGACTGCAAATGGCTGTATCGAATTAAAAGAAATGCTGATGGGCAGTATTGACAGATATAAAGAAAGACTTGTTGCAAAAGGTTTCAAACAAAGGTATGGACTTGACTATGAGGATACTTTTAGTCTTGTTGGTAAGGCTGCAACTATCAGACTAGTACTTTCTATATCTGTTTCAAAAGGATAGAGTTTACGACAGCTAGATGTAAAGAATGCGTTTCTTCATGGTGTTCTGGAAGAGGAGGTTTATATGAAACAACCACCAGGTTTCCAGTCTTCCGCTACTCCAAATCATATTTGTAGACTTGATAAGGCCTTGTATGGATTGAAGCAGGCTCTGAGAGCGTGGTACTCTCGTCTCAGTTCCAAGCTGTGCACTCTGGGATTTCTTCCCTCCAAGGCTGACACATCTCTATTTCTGTTCAACAAAGCTGATGTCACAATGTTCCTTCTTATTTGTGTTCATGATATTATTGTGACCAGTTCTTCAGACTCTGCTATATCAGCTCTTTTACACAACCTTCGCACAGATTTTGCTCTTAAGGATCTTGGAGACTTGCATTTCTTCTTAGGACTTGAGGCTCATAAGAAAGGAAATGTTCTCTTGCTAAATCAGGAGAAATATGCTACTGACATCATCAAGCGTGTGGGTATGAGTCATTGTGCGCCATGTTCCACACCTCTGACAGTAGATGACAAGCTTTCTCTCAATAATGGCACGTTACTTGAACCAGAGGATAACACTCAATATAGGAGCATTGTTGGAGCTCTTCAGTATCTTACTTTAACACGCCCAGATTTATGCTTTCCTATTAATAAGGTTTGCCAATACCTTCATGCTCCAACCACAACTCATTGGACTGTTGTTAAGAGAATTTTGAGGTATATTCAGGATACCAAACATGTTGGTCTCACTTTTTAGCAGTCCTCCTCTACACTTCTTAGTGCTTATTCTGATGCAGATTGGGTAGGTGACCTCGATGATCGACGGTCAACAGGTGGGTTTGCTATATTTTTTGGTCCTAATCTTATCTCTTGGAGTGCCAGGAAACAGGCTACTGTCTCTCGTTCTAGTACAGAGGCTGAATTCAAAGCACTAGCAAATGCCACTGCTGAACTGATTTGGCTTGAAGCACTTGTTCGTGAACTTGGTATATCACTCCAGCAAAAACCATGTTTATGGTGTGATAACCTTGGTGCTATATATCTGTCTGCAAATCCAGTCTTTCATGCTCGCACTAAGCATATTGAGATTGATTTCTTTTTTGTTCGAGAACGAGTTGCCTCCAAGAAACTTGATGTCAGGTTTATCTCAAGCAAGGATCAGACTGCTGATGGTTTCACCAAGCCTTTATGTTCTAAGAGTCTAGCTGAGTTTAAGCGTAATCTAAACCTCTCCCGTGTCTAGATTAAGGGGGGGTATTAGACATGTAATATGGGTCATGTACAATATGGTGTAGTACACCAATTGTATATGTACCAGGACTCTGTATTTGCCACGATAGGGGCTTTTCCTATCCAATATAACACGCAACCGAACCTCCGAGAGGAGGTATCGTTCCACCAACAAATCTAACATCAGGTACAAAGGGATGCATGATAGAGTTTAAAAGTTCAGCCATGCAAATAGAGGACGCTTTGGCAATTCTGATGTGAGCTTTGCTACGCATATGCAGATGTTTTTGCTGAAAGTAGCTACCTCAACGCCTTAATTAAGAAAGAGAAGGCACACCGTCGCCAAATCAAAGTGGTGGTATGTTTTTTCAATATTGATAAACATTCCTTAAGGGCTCATAAGAAATTATGATGTATGTATACTTCCAATAGCTTTGGGGTGTAATGTTAAGTGCACTCGAGCAGAAGATCATTGTACAAGAAGAAAATATCAAAAAAAAAAACTAGCACAGACATTGAAATGATTTGGAACACTTTGACTCTCCATGAGACTAAAGGTTCATACCAAGCTTATTATTTTCATCTGTCCATGTGTTCCATAGTAACGCACCACACATTTCAGGCCGCGCGACAACGCCAGGCAGGTGGCCCGTCTAGTTTCTTTTGGTTCATGTTTTGTCGGTGACCTGTTGAAGCACAGGAAAATGCACAGCAGAGTATTGTATACAATCGCTGCGCACCAGGAAACGAATCAGGCTTTGTTTGACGAATACCAACGTGGTGGTTGTCGTTTCCAAGATAAAGCTAAAACGTGTTAGAAATAAACAGTGGCCGTCCATGGTGGTGGTCAGAATCAGATCCATGTTCGAGCATGCATTTGTGTGTTCTGTTGGTTGTTGCTTAGTCCTTTCGAAGATACTGTTGGTTGTTGCTTAGTCCTTTTGAAGATAAGTTAAGTATAGTAGTACTGTTGATTAGGGTTCTATTCGCCGGCCACTCAAATCTTCTACTGTATGAAAATACGGCAAGAAAGATGCTGGATGGTGGTAAACTAATATCCATTTGGGATGTATGTAAAAAAGCTTTTTTTTTTTGCAGGCAAAAAAAAAGCTAATTAAACACGTTCTTACTTTTTTGTCCCTCCTTGATGGATTTTAGTTTTGCCCTCACAATTTTACGCGTTTATAGAACATCACCTCACTATTACTCTGTATTTTTTCAAATATTTTTTAATTTAGAACATAGTACTTTCTCCGATTTCAAATTAATATTATCAGATCTGTCTAGATTCGGATGTATCTAGCTACAGGCGGATCCAAAGGATAGCCAGGGTGGTGCATGGACCACCCAGAGATTTCTACATAGCTTATATACAATGAAAAAAATTTAAAAATAAATATAATTAAACTAAAAATTGCATTATTGGACTACCCTGACGTGTCGAGCTAGATCCGCTAGTGTATCTAGCACTAAAATTTGATAAGTATATCTAAATCTAGACAAATGTGAGAATATTAATATGGATCAGAAGAAGTATCCACTTTCACCGGTTTCTACCTAACTTGGTTTCCTGAAGAAAGTGAGACACCTATAACACCACAGGATTGCTACATGCTTCCTCTGTTCGTAAATAAGTGTATTTCTAGTATTTGTCCTACGTCAAACTTAATAAATTTTGACGAACTTTATGAAGAAATGTAGCAATATTTATGACACGAAACTAATACTAGTAGATTCTTTTTAAAATGTACTTTCATAATATATAAATTTGATGTCATATATGTTGCTAGATTAGTTTTTAAAATTAGTCAAATTCTAAAAGGTTTGACTTAGACTGAAAGCTAGAGGAGAGGTGAATGACACTGAGTGCATGTGCATCTGCATCTGCCGGTCCTGGTATTCAGTACTCCCTCCGTTTTAAAATATAAGATATCTTAGTTTTGTAAAATGAATGTATGTAGATCTTTTTTAATGTGTAGGTTTATCTAGATTTAGAGTGAACCTACACACTAAAAAGAGTTTAAATACATTCCTTTCACAATGCTAAAACATCTTATATTTTAACGGTTTTGCTAATTCTCAGCCGCCTGAGAATTAGTTAAATCTCAGTCGCCTCGATTACCATCTGACTCGTGTGTCAAGATTCGTATAGATTGCTTTGACTTTTTGCTTTGTTTATGAGCAATGCGGAATTCCCAGGCTAATACTGCGCTGGTTGTTGCTATGCGTGTGTGGGCTACCGGCCTGCTGCTTTCCATGTGTTATCGTGGGCTGCTGGCCTGCTATCCACTTTCGGTACATGTCGCTAGGAATAACGTACGTTAGATTCAGGTGTACGGTCTTTTCTTTGTCCTTTTTTAACCGTTGCAATTTGTTGTGTGCACACACGTCATCATACCACTATGTTGGCTCTTTTAGAAATTGTTTCTTGATTGTTCCATCGGTTAAGAAGCAAAGGCATTCATAATAATTAATTTATTATTTTGTATATCATCTATTTTTATGTCTTTTTCTTCATGTTCTCATCTTTATTCACTTTTATCTATGTTTTTTCTTTTTTCTTTTCCCTTTTATATTTCCACTTTCCTTTTTCTATTTCTTATTCCTAATTTATATTATTTTGTAATTAAAGTTTTTCCCTAAAAATGAAACTAGCCTTTTCTGCCCTTTTCTTCTATTTCTCTACTATTTTTTTTTAATTGTAGTGCTGAGTTTTTCTTTTACAAGTATGTTGTAACTGAGAAAATGTGTTCGTGGCGGTTGAAATTTGCATCGTGATTCATGCTGGATGTCAGTCGCAAGTAGGTTGTAACTGAGATTTTTCAGTTGCACGTAAGTTACAAACAAGCTCTTGCACCTGAAAGTAGGTTGCAAGTGAGAACAAAATGTTTCTAGTGCTTGAATATACGTCATGATTCGTACTAGATGAGAGTTACAAGTTGGTTGCAACAGAGATTTTCTTAGTTATAGTTGGTCCGTAACTAAGTTTTTTATATGCAAGTAGGATGTAACTGATAAATAGTTTTATTATAACTTGAATTTGTATCATGATTCATGTTAGTTGGGAGTTGCAAGTAGTTTGCGACTCATAAAAAATGTTACTATCTGTTGGATTTGTATTGTGATTCATATTGGTTGGAAGTTGCAAGTAGGCTGCAACTGATAAAAAATATTAGTACTATTGGAATTGTATCGTGATTCATGTTAATTGAGAGTTGCAAGTAGGTTGCGACTGATAAAAATGTTACTATTTGTTAGATTTGTTTTGTGATTCATGTTAGTTGAGACTTGCAAGTAGGATGCAACTAGTCATGTTAGTTGGAAATTGCAAATAGGCTGCAACTAGGTCATTTTTAGTTCTGCTGAGTTTTCTTACAGTTACAAGTAGGTTGCAGCCAAGAGAATATGTCTCTGGCGGTTGAATTTGCGTCATGCTTTGTGCTAATAAACGATGCAAGTAGATTGTAATTAAGCTCTTTTAGAGTTTTTTTTGCGGGTAAGCTGTTTTAGAGTTAACTGAGAATAGACATAATTCTTGGTCATATGAGAATTAATTGCACCCTTTGTTTATCAATCATTTTGCTTATTTTGGCCAACAAAAATAGTTTTCTTAAAAATTGTATATCTACTATTTTCTCCGCTCGAAAATAAGTGTCCCATATTTGTCTAGATACACATTTATCTAACCGGTTTAGTGTGTTACATGTATGCATATTAAGACAAATGTATGACACTTACTTTCAAATAGAGGGAGTAGTAAAATTGCATGTAAATATTATTTCATCTTATTTACCATCTCTTAAAAAATGTGCTCGTAACCGACCCCCAGTCACAATGTGGCATTAGCTGACCCACACTCGCAATGTGGTCGTAACTGACCCACAGTCACAATGTAGTCGTAACTGACCCTATTATTACAATTTTCTCGTGATCGACGCCGTTTGAAAAAGTGGATTGCAACTGAGGTTGTGGTATTTCTTTGTCTCTTTTTGGGAGACGGGGTGTGGGGCCTGTTGCAAGAAGCTTGTAACCAATGTGGTGGTATTTTTTGTCTCCTTGTGGCGGGAGGTGTGGCCAGTTCCAAATAGCTTACAACTGAGGTGGTGATCTTTTCATGTCTCTTTTTCGAGAAGGTGGGGTTAGTTGCAAGAAGCTTGCAACTGAGACATCGGTCTATTTTTCTCTTTTTTGGGGGGAGGGGGGCCAGTTGCAATGAACTCACAACTGAGGTGGTGACCCTTTTTCTCTTTCTAGGGGAGGTTTCGGCTAGTTGCAATGAACTCACAACTGAGGTGGCGTCTTTTTTTTGGGGGAAGGTGGGGCCAGTTGCCATTAGCTCGCAACTGAGACGACATTCATTTTCTATCTCTTTTTGGGGAAGGTGGGTCAGTTGCAAGTAGCTCGCAACTGAGGCGGTGGTCTTTTCATATCTCTTTTTAGGGAGATGTGGGGATAGTTGCAAGTAGCTTGCAACTGAGGTAGCGGTCTATTTTGTCTCTTTGGAGGGATCGGAGCTGGGGCCAGTTGCAAGTAGCTCGCAACTGAGGCGGTGGTCTTTTTATGTCTCTTTTTAAGGAGATGTGGAGATGGTTGCAAGTAGCTTGCAACTGAGGTAGCAGTCTATTTTGTCTCTTTCGGGGGGGGGGGGGGGGGCTGGGGCTAGTTGCAAGTAGCTCGCAACTGAGGCGGTGATCGTTTTGTACCTATTTTTTTAGGGAGGTGGGTCCAGTTGCAAGTAGCTCGCAACTGATGTATCAACCACTTTTTTTAAAGAGGTAGGTCTAGTTGCAAGTAGCTCGCAATTGAGGCGGTGGTTTTTTCCTGTCTCCTTTTGAGGGAGGTGCGGCTAGTTGCAACTAGATTGCAATTAAGGCAGCGTATATTCTGTCTCTTTTGGGGAGGGGTGGGCCCAATTGCAATGAACTCGCAAATAAGGCGGCGACTTTTTGTCTCTTCTGGGGGTAGGTGGGGTCAGTTGCAAGTAGCTCGCAACTGAGGAGGCAGGATTATGTTCTCTCTTTTTTTGATGAAGATAGGATCAGTTGCAAGTAGCTCGTAACTGAAGCGGGGTTTATTTTTTACTTAGAATTTGTGTGTCATTTCATGTTGTCATTTGTTCTTTCTTTGAGAGAATTATTTCCTCGTGTCCTTGGTTTGTGTCTATAAGCAATAAAAAAGCAAGAGAACGGATGAAAAAATCGTTACTGTACGTCTATACCCTCCAGCAGTATTAGGACAACAGCCAATACGAAAAAAGAGCATAGGGCCGAACTGAGACAGCCCAACCCAGCTCCCTCGCTAAAGCCCAGGACACGTTACAAAAAGATATAGATACAGTGTGTCAATCAATTGAACAAATAGCAGCGAACTGAAAAATCTTATATGACGTCAGGTGATTGAGATTTAGTTAAATCTCAGTCGCCTGATACCATACCTAGGCACGTCCATATTTTAAAACGGATGGAGTACACACTTCCATGCTGACTTTTCAACTTGGAAGCGCCACCCCTCCCCCTCCAAAGGAAAAAAAAAACATGAAAGCACCGTACCTCTAGTCGTCGATAGTCGGTGCACATTGTGTGAGTATGTATGGTTGATGGTTCACGTTGAACTTGATGTTTCTAAAACGCAAACTAAGTTGCGTGTTTGGCTTAAATATAAAACCAATTCTCACGACCTGATTGGAATTGGACTCGTTTAGTTTTTTCCTCCCTTTGGCTCGAGAAGGAGAGTCAGAGACACGTGCAGGCTGTTTCCAAGTTGACTCGATACCTGACACGCGGGCCCCGCCGGCTCGACGACTGCCGTCCGTCTCGCGTGTCGTGACACCTGGCAGCGAGCGACGCGGCCCCTCACGTGGGCTCACCCCTCCATGCCTCTATTTCTACGCGACTCGACTCCACTCCACTCAACTCGGCCGCAACTTCCAAATTTCGCCCCACCCGAGAGACTAGGCTTGCTCCTCCGCCGGGAAGAGAATGGGGAGCACGGAGCGCGGCGGCGAGGTGACCCGCGCCGACTTCCCCGAGGGGTTCGTCTTCGGCGTCGCCACCTCCGCCTACCAGGTCAGTCGGTGCTCCAACCGTAGTACTAGCAGCTACTACCTCGCTAGTAAATTTGGCGGTACTGGGTCGCGTATCTCGGCCCGCCGCCGCCGGCTGCCGATTCCCGCTCCCTCGCCGGACGAATCACCCTAGCCCACACCCGTGACGCCGTTCGGTGCGCTCTGAGGCTCCGAGCCAGGCGACACGCCTGAACTGAACCCCCGTCGCTGTCGTTTGAGTTCCGCTTTGCTTGGGGGTGTCGTGCCGTGTGGGTCGCTCGGTGGCAGATGCTGGGTGCTCCCGACGTGACTGCTCGGTGCCACCTGGTCGCGCGCAGTTTTTCTGCTGTTGTATTTGGTCAGTGAGACAGCGACTTCTCAGTTCTCACTAAAAGAACTGTAGGACAGCGACTGAATAACTACTTCTCTGCTTCACCGAATTAGATGTACAGTAGTTTCGAGCGACACTCTCTGTGCCTCACCCATTGCAGACAGATACTTGCCACTATGAACCGAAGCACGTGCGTGAGGAAGTGATGATTTGTCTGCAAGGAATTGGCAAAGCGGAGACTAATAGGCAGATTTATTCTTTCTTTGTCTACAAACATACACAGAGGTAATATGTAGACAGACATAATACTGGTCTGAACAAAGTAGTCACAAGTGAGTCCTACTTGCAAAATGGAGATGGTGTGTGTTTCAGCGGAGGGGAATGAATATACAAGGAAAATAAAGATTAACATGAAAATGATCTTTTCCCATACCGGCAAGGAAACCTTAATTTAACAGTGAAAAGGACAGAAAATGGAGAAGTGATTTTTCATCTGCATATGTTGCCGTAATAGTTCTCCACCTTGAATAGAAGAAGAGAATCATAATAGTGTTTGAATTCTCGGTGGTAAATTTAGTTCCTTAGATGACGATTGGTAAACTTCACCTTTTTTTTACACAGACAAAAAAAGAGAGGATAACGAATTGGTTCTTGTTGCCTATCTTCTTTCCTTTTCTCTTCAACTAGATTTATCGTAGCCATGAAGTAATGTTCTGGGCTTTTCCCCTCTTTCTAGATCGAGGGGGCGAGAAATGAGGGTGGCAAAGGTGATAGCATATGGGATGTGTTTGCGGATAACAAAGGTTTGCCTCATTTGGATTCTGTATTAGTTTGTTCAAACATACCGATTTAATTAATATCTGACATTCAAATGCTTTTTTCAGAACGTATTATAGACGGAACCTCCGGAGAAGTTGCAGTGGATCATTACCATCGATACAAGGTTTTATTGTAATCATTGTCATGGCTATATATTTTTTTAAAGGTGTTTCTTTCTCTTGCTCGAGAGAGATTTTCTAGCGCCATGGTGTATTTGTACAATATTACCTTGTTTCCTAGATCCCTAAATCGTTGTTTGAACTATTTGGGTACAGGAAGACATTGAGCTCATGGCCAAGTTGGGTTTTGGTGCTTATAGATTTTCCATATCTTGGTCACGGATATTTCCTGGTACGTTTCATTTGTTGGATTATGCTTCACATAGTAACACACCTCCAAATTGTATTGCCACAATTCCAGCTTTCCCCTTTATATGTTCTTTTCTCTTATTATCAGTCATTCCTCATCAGAGTTTATAAGTTTACTGTTCTGCAGATGGCCTAGGGAAGGAGATCAATGAGCAAGGAGTTGCTTTCTATAACAACCTTATAGATTTCATGATTGAGAAAGGTGTCAAATGATTTACTAAATGTCTTCAAAGTTACTATTCATCTAGTTATTCACCACCCTTCTGCCCGACTCCAGGTATTCAGCCCTATGCCACTCTGTATCACTGGGATCTTCCACATAATCTTCATAAGACCGTGGGGGGTTGGCTTTCAGACAAGATTGTGTAAGTCAATGCATATCCTAACTTTAAACTATGCATTTTTAAATGCCAATACAAAATACTACAGGGTATGTTTACCTAAGAACACTGATTCGTTTGAAAGTCTTTCCGGTTTAATTTAGTGTTTCTATATCTGATTGTATTGGCTGTCAAAATGTTTCAGAGAGTACTTCGCATTATATGCAGAAGCTTGCTTTGCAAATTTTGGAGACAGAGTTAAGCATTGGATAACAATCAATGAACCTCTTCAAACATCCGTTAATGGTTATGGGATTGGAATATTTGCACCTGGACTATGTGAAGGTATAGCTGCTGAACCTTTCTTGGCTGCCCATCACCAGATCTTAGCTCATGCTGCTTCTGTGGACGTCTACAGAAGAAAATTCAAGGCATGTTAAATTTCCATTTAAAGTATCATCATTGCATCAGTTTGTATTCTGTACCATTGTTTTTCTGATGATTTACATATTATAGGCTGTACAAGGTGGCCAAGTAGGGTTTGTTATTGACTGTGAATGGGCAGAGCCATTATCTGACAAAATGGAAGATCAGGCTGCTGCGGCACGGCGAATTGACTTTCAACTGGGATGGTAAAATTTATGCTTAACTTTTTCAGGAATACAAAGTGTCCTATATTTGTCACCTTTCCCCCTAGAACCTATATTTTTGTTGTCGCTTTGGGTAACTTCTTGTATTTTACTCATACAATGCGACACATCTTCAGTTTCATGAAGTATATGATATGATTTGATGCATATATTCTGATTATAATTGCTTTTCTTTAAGGTACCTGGACCCAATATACTTTGGTGATTACCCAGAAAGCATGCGCCAGAGAGTCGGCGATCATCTTCCGAAATTCTCAGAGAAAGATCGTGAATTGATCAGGAACAAAATTGATTTTATTGGATTAAATCACTATACATCAAGATTCATTGCTAATCAGCCGAACCCACAGCCAAATGAGATCCATTTTTATCAAGTTCAACAAATGGAGAGAATCGGTACGATGCTTCAGCTATCCAGGACTTGTCTTTTCATGTGTGTAAAAACTAGCGCAGCATAACCTGAAAGAGGCAGGGTTCTCTATCAAAACTCTAGTACGTTGACAACAGACATGACAAAAGTATTTCACCTTGATGATTAGGAAGAATAGCCCCCTTCTCCACTAAGCATAGAGACTATTTACCTCTTCTGGATCCTTTTACTCTTGGAGCATTGTAAATCAGTGTAGGCATGTAAGGCAGAACTACTTCTCTTGCTGAAGTTTGGCCTGAATATTCTGCACCCACTCTAGATATATGCAATGTTGCCCCTTGCAAGTTATCCTTTCGTTACAGCTTAATATTGTAATGCTGACACTTGTTTACTTTTTGCAGACAAATGGAGTAGCGGTGAAGGAATTGGTGAAAGGGTAAATGCGTGAGCATTTTCATTCATTTATTTTCACTGATCTCTTCTAACGTTTGATCTCAATATTTGTGCAGGCCGCGTCTGAGTGGCTTTATATACTTCCTTGGGGTATTCGGAAAACGATTAATTATGTAGCAAGGAAATATGGCAATCCAATAATATATGTAACAGAGAATGGTAAGGCTTCCATGCTCCTAACATTTAGATGGTGTGTTTTTTATATGTGAAACTTTTCATTAATCGTGAGAACCATTACAGTACTTTATTAAGCATTGGAATCTTTCAAGTTTCTAATACACATGATATATCTGCTTACTTGATCTGTAGTTATCATATTTCCTGCATATATGGGTTGAGTGAGTACATCCCATACGTATTACTTCACATAATATAGATTATGTGGATTGATTTGATTTATTTTTAGTTCAAGGTTTGCAATGGATTTTTTTCTTTATCTTTGCTATATCATATGCAAAATGCGATGCGCAGTAAAGAAACATAATTCATTGCTAGCACATAATGCTCCTTTATATTTAAATGTAAACTGTAGAGCATTCCCTTTTGCCCTACCATTTATCATTTTTTGTTCATAACCTTTTGTTTATCACAAACTGTAAACCAGTCTTTTGTTGTGAATACACGACCAGTAATGCTTTTCCTCTACTGTTCTTTGACCAGGATAACTTCTGATTTTCTTTTATTTCATGTTTGAAGTTGTAGTGGAAAGATTGTTGTGATTTTATCTAAAAACTTATGAATGGACGATGTGATAATGTATCAATAGTACCCCCATTACAAATGCTTGAAAAATTGCACTCAGATGTTTCTGTTTATTGTAAAGAATTGTTAAACTATGTACAATATCGCCTGATAACCAGTAAAACTATCCAACTTGGAGGTTGTTGTACCACCTTATAGTTACAGAGTTATTTTTTGTTTTGACTAAACGGTTGCAACAAGCTATTTATTCTACCTGTACATGCTAGTGAAAACATGTATATGCACAGGGAGAACTTATTTATCTTCTCTGGCGTGATTTTTTTTATGGAGTTTCAAATTCCTAAATTTTTACTGCCACATAATATTGACAAAACAGATTGCCAAGATAAACATAAATCCATTAGAATATTACATTTAACATTTAAAGAACAGACACGTATAATATATTTGCAAGTCCGCAATACAATATTTTTTATATGAACAAAGGCTTAACACTGTACTTTTATAGATAGCGGCAATACAACAATTTTCTGTTCCATTACTTGGTATCCAGCTCGAATAAGTTTTGCTTGTCCGATGTAAAATGTGCCAATTGAAATATCAAGTAACGAACCTTGTTTATGAATGATGTCATTATATAGTTTATTTTCTGTAGGCATGGATGATGAAGACGATCCGTCAGCAACACTTGATCAGGTTCTAAATGATACAAAGAGGGTTGGTTTCTTCAAAGGTTATGTTGGTGCAGTCTCAGAAGCAATAAAGTAAGTCTGTTTATGTTTGCCGCATCAATAACACATGTAATCAAAACAACCAAAAAGTCAACATCTCTAATTTTGTTAACTGTTGACATTCAGGGATGGTGCCGATGTTCGTGGGTACTTTGCATGGTCATTCTTGGATAACTTTGAGTGGGCGATGGGATTCACCAAGAGGTTTGGGCTTGTCTATGTTGATTACAAGAACGGGCTCTCCCGACACCCTAAAGCATCAGCCATGTGGTTCTCACGCTTCTTGAATGGCGAGGCTGCTTACAACAAACCTGACACAAATTAAGCCTGCTTTCGCCAAGGTGCTAAAATTAAACTGTAGCTGTTTCTAGCAATGCTATATCTATCCAGTATTAACAGTAACTTCACAACTGTTATTTCTTGGTGTGCCACACCGCATGTAATTGACCAACGTTTATTCAAATGAATGCTTAAAGAATCACGAGCCCTACCAATATGTTCTGGCCTTCTGGGTTCTTGTCAGGCAATGCTTTGTTGCTGATAACTTAAACATGTAATAATCTGAACCCTACCAATATATTATCCTCAAAAAATAAGTAGTAATAATTTTGTATGTAGTCATTCATAGACCCCAGTAAGCAATTACCAAAGAGGAAGTTCATTTTCGTTTGCAACTGATGAAACTACAATTTGCTACAGGTATGGCATTGATGTTTGTGGATAGCTCGGATGGCCATTTCTCGACAACTTTGAGTGGGATACACCAAGAGAGGTTTCATAGTGTACAGGAATTGGCTTTTGCGACATTCCAAAGTATCATCTGCGGTTATCACACTTACCGTTGAAAACAAAGCTGGCACGAACGGAGCCACCCCTCAGCAAGTAAATAAACATTACACCATAGTAATTGTTTTCCCTGTTGTAATATTGTACTGTAACTGCCAGTGTATCTGCTCAAAATATAATTGTATCCCATCTCTGATGAGTCTGTATGACCTGTCATTATTCCAATGATTATGTTTGCTACTTAAGTGCTGCTGATGTATTAATCCAGTAGATTGGCCCTTCATAGGTTCCAATAAGCAATTACCAATCACCAGAAAGTTAAGTTTGTTTTTATAGTTAAATTTTCACTAGGGGATTTTTTCTGTCTAGGATGAAAAATGTGAAAGATGCAAATAATCCGTTGATGAGGATGGGTAATCTTGGCTCCGTTCCTGGTAGTGCAGAGTTCAACTTTGTTGTTACAGGGTTGTCTAAAGAGGGAGAAATGTAGGATGTAAAGGGTTTGTGAGAGTGATGGAGCCGAGGGCTGCCCCCTGATGTTTATACCTAACAGAGTGATCAGGACTGGCGAGACAAAACGAGGCATGATTGATGAAGCCGGTTCTCTACTTCGTGGAGCTAAGAAGATCCATCCAAAACTAAGCCCATTCTCTACTTGGTATTTGTATTATAAATGATGAACTTTCCCTGGATGTGTACTTAGTTTCTGTCTGGACTTTCTGCTTCGGAGGAACTGAGAAATTTTGCCTTCTCCTGCCTTGCCAAGTGAGGATGCAGACATCTTAGTACTAGAAAGAACAAAAAAATTGTCAATGCAGCAGCAGGTACCTGTTGATGCTGCATTACCATGTAAAATATCGTATTGTCAGAGGTACTGTTAATGCATAATTAATTTACTTGTTGGCATTAGTATGTGTATTTGGAAGATGCCCTTCATTTTTCTATTTTGTAAGGAGATTTACCTCTAATTTGGTCTGTTGATGGAGTAAATGTTTGGGAATTGCACTTGATTATTTGCGATTGATGTGTATTCAGATAATTCGACCCTACTGATATTTTTGTGCACATTCACTAGTCACTAGTGTGGTAATGGATATGTGTTGATGTGCACCAGAAAGGAAATCAGGGTCTTGGCATGTATTCGTATTTTCCATTGGTTGCTCTGTCCTTCCTTTCGAAGACACGCGTTAGGCCGTACTCCTCTCTTTGTGTGTTGATTAAGGTTCTATAATCGGGCTTTGCCGGCCACTCGGCAGCTTTTAGTATTGCGTGCTTTTTTTTCTGTTTGAAGTGGGGTCCGTGCTCTCGTTGTCCGAATTTCCAAACAGTCGGTGTGTGCAATTTGCAATTAAGTACACTTTCTACCGAGTTTCAGAACCGGGCACCCGCACATAAGCATCTCTGCTCAATGCTACAGTCTTCAAGTAAGAGAAAAGAAGCGTGCATGTGTATCACAAGAGAACAATTCTTAATACCTGAAACCAAAACTATCAGATAGCATGTCACTGAGTGGAGATTTGATGCACATGGATATAGTAGCGGATCTAGGATGAAGTCGGTCGGGGTGCCAAGATTAAAAAATATCCTATTAACCTTTGCATTTAGCCATAATTAGAACCCTATTAAGTTTAAAAAGAATATTTCTATTTTTGGAGGGGGGTGCCACCCCCACTGGATACGCCACTGCATGGGCACTAGTGAGCGGCGTTTTTTTTTAAAAAAATCTAAGTTCAGAAGAAATCATATTTCCGAGTACGGAAAAATCATAACAAATTCGGATGTAGTCAATTATATATCCCACAAATATGTAAAATATCAATTCCAAATTTGATCGATTTTATCATTTTGTGCTCACAATATAAAGAATTCTGGCTTAAGATTTTCATGCTTGTAGGATACAACATTGACTATGCCCAAATTTATTTTCAGATTTTTTTTGAAACTTGTAAATATGAAAAATAAAATAATGAAGGAGGCACCGGAGCTCGGAAGCCAAAGACACTTCTCGCGTGTTACTAAGATTTTCAGTTAAGATAAGAATTTATATAGACTAATAATTCTAATGCAAACTAGGTGAAACAAGAGATATGATGATAAGATGACTTCAAGCTCGGAGGCCATTAAAAATTAAACAACACTAGTATAGAGCTTGAGTAGAAATAACCGAGCCAAGACGAAGGTGTAACCCGATGTTCACTTCCTTGGAAGGAAACTACGTTGCAGGAGTGTGGGTTAACACGAAGGACCCCTAATGCCACGAACATCCACCTTATTCTTCTTGAGCCTCCCAGCGAAGCCAGGAGCTCAATCACTAGTGGTATAACTTAAGGTGGTCTCCAAACCCTCATAAAATTTTCCTCGGAGTAAAGCCACAACACGGAAGCTCCATGGCGACCCTAGATGCCTAGACTTTCCCACAAACCCAAGAGTTACATGCTATCTCTTCGAACTCAAGGTGGAATCAATTTTGGCTCGGTGGGGTCGTAGATTGGGACCTTCTCTTACCTTACCCCAAAGGGATTTGAGTTTAGTTAGGAGACATCAAACTTTCTAGGTGTGCGTTAATTTTTGGATAGAGAGTGGGAGAGATATTATGATTGGAGCTTGTCAACCGACCCCTTCATGGAATAATTGGTTTATATAGCCCACTGTAGAAAGTAGCCGTTTGATGCAGTTTCTGGGTGGTTCGGTTTCAAGCTGGTAGAACCGGTCATGGAACCGAACGGTTTGTTGACCAGACCGGAGACCGAAGCAGAACCGGAACCCCACCAGATATGGGTGACTTCCAATCTAGTACTCCCTCCGTCCCAAAATAAGTGACTTGCATTTGTTTAGATTCGGATGTATCTCACACTAAAATAAGTCTAGATACATACGAATCTAGAAAAATCCAAGTCACTTATTTTGGGATGGAGGGAGTATATAACAATCGAGGAAACCTTGTCCGACTCCAGTTTATCCGACTCCATACGTATCTAGTGATAGACGGAATATACATCGAGAAACAGAGGAGTTTCCAGCCTGCCATTGAATCGATAACTTGATCGATTCTGGGCAGAGCAAGTATATCTTTTGGACAAGCCTTGTTCAAGGCAGTGTAATCAATGTACATCCTTAAATAATTTGTGTCCTTTTTAGGGACCATTACAGGGTTAGCTGTCCACTTAGTGTGAATGACTTCTTCAATAAATCCGGCTAATTCTAGTCGGGTTAATTCTTTGGCTATAGCTTTGCACTTTTTATCACCGAAACATCGTAAGGACTGTTTGATAGGTCTAGCGTTAGGATACACGTTAAGAGAGTGCTCGACAAGTTCCATAGATACTACCATGTCAGAAGGTTGCCATGCGAAATTATCTTTATTAGCTTTGAGGAACTCGATTAGCGTGCTTTCCTATGCGTCACCTAAGCCTATGCCTATCCGCGTCACATTGGAGGGGTCATCATCCTTTAATGGTGTTGTCTTTTTCTCTTCCGATGCCATGAATTATGGAGTCGGCTTTATCACCTCCTTCTTCGTAGCTGGCATCTCGGACATGTCGATGTTTTTCTTGATCTCTTGGTACTCCTCGGCATGTAGCACGGCTTCGGCGAAGGTAGCAACTCCATTTTTGCACTATCGCGCTTTCTTCGGGTTTCCCCGGATTGTGATGACACCATTGGGACCTGGCAGCTTCATCATGTTGTAGATGTAACAAGGGCAAGCCGTAAATTACCAATAAGTCGGACGCCCAAAGATAGCATGGTATGTGCTCTTGAATGAAACCACTTCGAAAGACAGCGGTTCAGTCCGATAGTTTTTTGTCATTCCAAAGGTAACGTCCAAAGTGATTTCTCCCAGAGAGTTTGCTTGTCTTCTGGGGACAACGTCTATGGAAAATCACACTGATGTAGTTCAGCTGGGTTTCCGATATCTTCATGCGGTGTAGCGTTTCAATGTAGAGGATGTTGATGTTGATGCCCACAAGTATAGGGGATCACTGAAATCTTGAATGGGAAGTATTACCCAAATTTATAGTTTGACTCAAGGGGAACACAAGAATATCAATAAGACTTTAGCAATTGAGACGTCACTCTCAACAACACATATGTATCAATAAACTCAAGAGAATACGGTGATGGCAGTAATTTGGTTCGAGCAAGAAAAATAAAACAAGAGCAATTGAAACTATTTTCCAGTTTTCATGGGAACTAGTGAATGTGTAACTCTCATAGATTAAAACATAGGCATGAGGTGATAGCGGGGTGCTGCATGAATAAGATTGATCATATAATAAATTGCAAATAGCATGGGGTTTTTCTCTAACTCCCATGTGTGTAGGTATGTGCTCCGAATTTAGTTGTGCGTACTAACCAAGAGAATTTGCACAACATCTATTGTCCTACCTGCCCATTTCACAGGGCCAACTTAGAACTATAGGTAATTAAGGTCTACCCTTTCGAATAGCCCAGAACAACACATTAACACTCCATGAACACATAGAATTCTCAAACTAAAACATCTCCCCCTTGTTTTTCCTACATGTCGTTTTAGGGTTCGCATGTTCAACATAATAATAGGCAATACACTTTGCAGATAGATACCAAACTCAACTATATGATAGGGCAAAATAATTTCAGTACTGAAATCATGCCACTTGGGCCCTAGTAGCAAGCATTAAACATAGTTAAAGTGCATTAACACCTGCGGCATGTCCAATCAACTCTGGCAACGTGCGTGGCCTGCGGTGGAGCTGCTCGATATCGCGGGGCTAACAGCGGCAACGGGTAGTGGCGGCGGCGACGGCCAGAGCGCGGCCTGCAGTGGAGTTGCTCGATATCGCGGGGCTAACGGCGGCAACGGGTAGTGGCGGCGGCGACGGCGATGGCTGCGCGCGCTCTGGCCACGGGATATGGAGGGCGAGGGTTTGGGGAGGAGTGTCTTTTGTGCCACTGGCTAGAGGGCCCGGGTGAACAATCGTGAGGACGCGCGAGAATGAGCGCGCTATCCGGACCGACCCAAATGTTGCCCAAATTAGATACACAGATGTGTTGGTTCGCGCGCGTTTGTCCGGATGGGTCACACCGCTAGGCCGCCGGCAGCGGTCCACCCGTCCGCTCGGACTAGTTTAGACGCGCTTGGGCGGGTTGGGTCACCCGGTGGAGATGTCCTAAGTCCATGTACAAGTTGATTCCGCGTCCAACCGAATTCTTAGCCACTCGTTTTGGTTGGACCTGTGACCCGTCAGCTTTTGCAATTTTTCCTAGATTCCATTTCCATATGTACTAGAAACTAAAAACAGTGTGTAACTTTTATAAAAAAGTGCAAATTTAATTTCGTTTGTATATTTGACTTTGTGATGGCGAGCTTTTCAAAAAGAGTCTAATTTTTAATATACAAAAATTTATATAGAAACAACGGATCTATAGAGTCCTTCATTGTGTCTCGGTAAATCTGAGTAGCAGGTTCTAGAGTCCTATTTTACGGAGTGGAACTATAAAATACTTCACGATAGTTTTAGAAATCTGGACAAAAGAGTAAAGCCAGCCCACGCAGATGGATCCTACTAAAAAGAGCGGCTGAGAATTCGGTTCAGGCCCCGATTCAGCTCGGCAAAATGCGAGTCCGAAGACATCAAGCAGCGTACCCTTGCGTGTGGCGTTGCATTCTTTGCCCTACGGCCATTGACTGGCTGCAGTTTTGGTCGGTCTTTTAGTTGCTCGTCTCTTTGTTTTTTCCGTCGTTGTTGGTTTGGACATGTCCCTTAATCATGTCAACCTTGATATTGGTTTCTCTCCTTCTGGATGAAAAGGCAATGTTCCTTCCGATTTCTTAAAATAATTTATCTTTACAACGACTAGAATAAATTATTTTGCGTGATGCACGTTGGACTCCGCTAATCGCTAGTAGTAGTATATTATAGGAGTAGTGTCTCTCCCTTCCCTTCACACGAGGAGACACTCGTCACATGCTCAGAGGCTGTGTAGGATAATGCCAGGTTAACTACACAACACTGATGTGGGAAGAAACCATATCCAAATCGACCTATCCTCTCCTCTGAACGTCACGCGGGCGGGCTCCACCGACCGGCTCAGCAGCGACAGTGGCCGCCCACCCTCCCGCCACGCGTGCCGCGACACCATTGCCCAGTTTGCCACTGCCAGTGCCAGCGAGCGCTCACGTCGGCGCACCCCCTCTATAGCCACGCTACTCGGCTCAACCGCACCGCACCTCCCTCGGCCGCAGTTTCCCAAGTTTCGCCCCACCCTCGGCCTCGGTCCTCACAACTCACGCGCACACGCTCGGCTTGCTCCTGCGCCGCGGCCGCCGGGAATGGAGAGCACGGGGCGCGGCGGCGAGGTGACCCGCGCCGACTTCCCGGAGGGGTTCGTCTTCGGCGTCGCCACCTCCGCGTACCAGGTCAGCTACTTGGTAGTAGTAGTACTAGTACTAGCAGCTACTGTAGCCATGAAGTAACATTCTTGTCTTTTCCCTCTATCAAGATCGAGGGGGCGAGAAATGAGGATGGCAAAGGCGATAGCATATGGGAGAAGTTGCAGTTGATCATTACCATCGATACAAGGTGGTTATTGCAATCACTGTCATAGCTATCTAGTATTTTGTAAAAATAAGGGTGTTTGTTTCTGTTCCTTGAGAGAGACTTTTCTAGCTATCATATTGTTGAATTTGTGGACTATTGATTAAACTACCTTGTTTCCGAGATCCCTAATTCCTCGTTTGAACTGTTTGTGTACAGGAGGACATTGAGCTCATGGCCAAGTTGGGGTTTGGAGCTTATAGATTTTCCATATCTTGGTCACGGATATTTCCTGGTACATTTCATTTGTTGGACTACGTCTCACATATTAATACACCTCCAACTTACATTTCACAGTTCCAGCTTTCCCCTCGTTATGTTCTTCTTGTCTATTATTATCAGTCATTCCTCATCTGAGTCTGTAAGTTTATTGTTCCTGTAGATGGCCTAGGGAAGGAGATCAATGAGCAAGGAGTTGCTTTCTATAACAATCTTATAGATTTCATGATTGAGAAAGGTGCCTCGTGATTTACAAATTGATCTCAAAGTTACTATTCATCTAGTTATTCACCACCTTCTGCCCCACCTCAGGTATTCAGCCTTATGCAACTCTGTATCACTGGGATCTTCCAAATAACCTTCACCAGACTATGGGGGGTTGGCTTTCTGACAAGATTGTGTAAGTCAATGCAGGCATATTAACTTTAGCTTATGGATTTGTAAACACGGTTAAATGCCAACAAGAAATTCTACATGGCATGTTTACCTAAGAACGCTGCTTTATTTCAAAGTGTTTCTGATTTAATTGTATGTTTCTATATCTGATTGTATTGGCTGTCAAAATGTTTCAGAGAGTACTTCGCGTTATATGCAGAAGCCTGCTTTGCAAATTTTGGCGATAGAGTTAAGCATTGGATGACAATCAATGAACCTCTTTCGACATCCATTAGTGGTTACGCGACGGGAAATTTTGCACCTGGAGTATGTGAAGGTGAAGCTGGTGAACCTTTCTTGGCTGCTCATCACCAGATCTTAGCTCATGCTGCTTCTGTTGATGTCTACAGAAGAAAATTTAAGGCATGTTAAGTTTCCATTTGAAGTATCATTGCCCCATCAACTTTTTTGCAGTACCTTTGTTTTGCTAATGATTTACAGATTGTAGGCTGTACAAGGGGGCCAGGTTGGGTTTGTTGTTGATTGTATATGGGCAGAGCCAGCGTCTGATAAAATGGAAGATCAGGATGCTGCAGCACGATTCATTGATTTTCTACTTGGATGGTAAAGTTTACGCTCACCATTCATGTAATACATATAAAGTGACCTATACTTGTTACCGCGCCTTCATATTCATGAAGCCTATGGTTTGACTTGATGCACATATCATGATTATAATTGCTTTTCTTGAAGGTACCTGGACCCAATATACTTTGGTGATTACCCAGAAAGCATGCGCCAGAGGTTGGGCGACTGTCTTCCAAAATTCTCAGAGAAAGATCGTGAATTCATCAGGAACAAAATTGATTTTATTGGATTAAATAACTATACGTCGCGATATATTGCTAATCAGCCAAACGAACAGGCAAAACAGATCCATTTTTATCGAGCACAACAGACAGATATAATGGGTACTATGCTTCTGCTATCCAGTACTTGTATTTTTTGGTTTATAAAAACAGGAGCAGCACAACCTGAAAGATGCAGGGTTATCTATAAGAACTCTAGTACGTAAATAGCAAACATGATGGAAGTATTTTACTTTGCTGATTAGATAGAACAGCCCTTCTCCCACTAAGCGTGGATTCTGTTTACCTCTTTTGTCTCCTGTTACTCTCGGAGCATTATAAATCAATATGGGCATATAAGGTGGAACTACTTTTCTTCCTGAACTTTGGCCTGAAAATTCTGTACGGCTTTAGATTTATGCAAAGTTGCCCCTTTCAAGTTTTCGTATGCTTCCAGATTTATATCATAATGCTTACACTCTTACTTTTGGCAGACAAATGGAGTAGCGGTGAAGGAATTGGTGAAAGAGTAATACCCAGTACTTTTCATTCATGGCTCCACTGATATCTCCTAACGTTTCATCTCAATATTCATGCAGGCTGCGTCTTCGTGGCTTTATATAGTTCCTTGGGGTATGCGGAAAATGATTAATCATGTAGCGAAGAAATATGACAATCCAATAATATATATAACAGAGAATGGTAAGGCTCCCATGCCCCTAAAATTTGGATGTTGTGGTTTATTATAGTTAAGAATGAATGAAGAATTTTCATTAATCATGACAACCATTAATATCCTTCATCGTTCTTCAAGATTCCAATACACATATGTCAAATATGTGTACATGATATGAAGTTGTCATATTTCCCACATATGGGTTAAATGGTTGAATCACATACCTAATGTACTTCACATCACACAATACAGAGGGTCGATTGACTTGATTTACTTTTATTTAAGGTTTGCAACAGAACATGCTTTGTCTTTATGCTTACTGTATCTTGTGAAAAATGGTAATGCATAGTGACAGATAGAAAAAATCATAGCTAGCAGATAATGCTCCCTGATATTTAAATATAAACTGTAAAGAAATTACATTCACCTTACCACTTATCTGTTTTGTTTATCACAAACTGTAAACAAGTATATTAAAAAAAATCTGACATGCATAATGTAGCAGCAATAGAATAACTGTTCTAATATGAAACATTGCGAACAGCCTGGCTTTTATAGAAAGCAGCAATATAACAATCCAGCTAGCATACTATTTGTTTGTCTGATGACTGATGTGATATTTGCTAACTAAATTATTCAGTAACCAACCTTGTTTGTGAGTGATGCCCTTATGTAGTTTATGTTCTGTAGGCATGGATGATGAAGATGATCCATCAGCAACACTTGATCAGGTTTTAAATGATACAAAGAGGGTTGGTTTCTTCAAAGGATATGTTGGTGCAGTCGCAGAAGCAATAAAGTAAGTTTGTTTCTGTTTGCCGCATCACTGAAACCATGTAACCAAAGCAACCAAAAAGTTGACACTGCTAATTTTGGTTTCCATTGACATACAGGGATGGTGCCGATGTTCGTGGATACTTTGCATGGTCATTCTTGGATAACTTTGAGTGGGCGATGGGATTCACCAAGAGGTTTGGGATTGTCTATGTTGATTATAAGAATGGGCTCTCCCGACACCCTAAAGCATCAGCCATGTGGTTTTCACGCTTCTTGAATGGCGAGGCTGTTGACAGCAAACCTGACACAAACTAAACATGCCTACACTAAGGTGCCAAAATTATACTCTAGTTGTTTCTATCAATGCTATATCTATCCAGTATTCACAGTAACTTCACAACTGTTATTTCTTGGTCTGCAATACCTTATGTAATTGATCCAACATTTGTTCAAATGAATGCCTAAGAATCATGATCACTACCAGTGCTTAGTTGCTGATAACTTGAACATCTAATCTGAACACTACCATTATGTTATCTTCGCAACTATAAGTAGCAATTCTTTGTGTAGTCATTCATAGACCCCAGTAAGCATACCAATGAAAAGGTTCGTTTTTGTTTGCAGCTGATGTAACTAACCTTTTTCTACAGGGATGGCATTGATGTTTGTTCGTGGATAGTTTGGATGGTCATTCCTCCTCAACTTTGAGTGGGCTACATGATACACCAAGAGAGGATTTATAGTTACAAGAATGGGCTTTTGTGACATTCCAAAGTATCATCAATGTGGTTCTCACACTTACCGTTGAACACGAACTGATCCATGCCTCAGCAAGCAAATAAACATTACACAGAAATTGGATTCCCTGATGTTGTATTGTACTGTAACTGCCAATATATCTACTTCCTCCGGTCCATATTAATGTTCTCAATTTTGTCTAGATACGGATGCATCTAGTCTACATACTTAACTAGATACATCCGAATCTAGATAAAGTTGAGAACAATAATATGGACAGGAGGGAGTACTCAAAATATAGTTGTATCTCAACTCTGATGCTCTTTACGGCCTGCCATTAGTCCAATGATTATGTTTCATGCTTAAATGCTGCTGATGTACTCTGTAGATTGGCCCTTCATAAGCCCCAATAAGCAATTACCAATCACAAGAAAGCGTGTTTCTGTTTTACTAACGTTTTCACTTGAGGACTTTAACAAGAAAGTGTGTTTCTGTTTTATTAACGTTTTCACTAAAGAGGCAGAAATGGAGGATGCAAAGGGTTTAATAAAAGAGGTGGAGAGGCGAGGGCTGCACCCTGATGTTCCAGATGTATTACATGACTACTAAATTTTGGCGCTGTAAAACCGCTTTCCAGCGCGTTGTATGTACTTTTAGTGCGTGCAGCCTTGTCCAGCTTTTCTAGAGGCGCTAAACTGCAGCGCGCTATAGGCAGCGGTTTAGCGGATGCTGTAAAATAGGGCGCGACAAACACGTTTCTCTCTGCATATGTGCCTCGAACTAGATCAAACACAGCCAAATAAATTAAAAATAAATAAAACATATTCACGCGAGCAACCCATATGCTGGCTCCATTGGAACTGCTCAAATTCAGCAGGCGAGCACCACGGCTGCCTCCATCTGCCCATGTAGAGCCGCAGCAGTGCATGGGTGAAATCTATCGATCCTGCACGCACATATGCACGTGGCTGAAATCAATCGATCTTGCGCGCCTCCAGCTAGCCCGATTGGGGCAGCTTCCCAGCGGAGGCCAAATCGATTTGTCCCAAAATCGATTCCCACCAGGTGGACGGGGCCAGCGAACGGCGACCTCATAGGGGCGCCGGCGGGAGCGGGAGCGCGACGGCAACCGGCGGACGAGGCCAGGGTCAGGAACGCGACGGCCGGCGAACGGGGCCAGGGCCGGAAGAAGGGGTCTCAGCCGCCCCTATGAGAGGCGTGTTGGGACGTGTGCGTCGGCCGGGAGCGCGACGGCAACGGCGACCTCGCAGGGGCGACGACGGCGACTACGACCTCGTCGGGGCTTCGCGGCTGAAGGTTCCGGATGGTAGTTAGGACTGCGCGCGCACGGTGGAGTTTTGCAGCGTGCGGTAGCCAATGCGGTATATTTGGTGCGCCGGATACAGATTTTGCCGCGTGCTGGATTTTTTTTTTTAGAGCGCACAGTTATATTGTTAATGCATAAGTCAATGATCTGTTTGGGGAAGATATGCTTCATTGATTTGTTTTCTAAGATCGTGTATCATTAATTGGACTGTTAACGTAGTACTCTCTCGTATTCAAATTAGTTGACTTGATTTTGTCTAGATTCGAATATATCTAGCACTAAAATAAGTCTAAATTCCGAATCTAGATAAACTTGAGTCAAGTAATTTGGATCGGAGGGAGTAATTCTTTTGAGAATGCACTTGATGACTTATTATTGACGTGTATTCGCAAAAAACTCAATTCTCATGTGCAGCTACCGATTCGTTTTTGTGTGTGTTCGGAGCATAATTCTAGAACAGATGATTTTTGATGAGTTTAATGTCTAAATTTCAGTAGTATTTCATTTGGTTTCTCTTTCATTTGTGATAAGTTGAAAACATAAAACTGTGTCTATCCAGATTTGTATTATGTTCCCTTGCTGCCTTAGTATTTTCTTTATGGAAAAACAAAGCTTTATTGATTAAATAATAGTTACATCGTCAATCAAACACTGAATAATAAAGCTCCCAAACCAAACATTTCGCTAATCACCAGCCTCCCTAGCTAGAATATGAGCTACACAGTTTGTTTCTCTAGGGTAATGCATGTAATTAGCCTATTTGATTACCTTGGAAGATGTTTGCGCCACAAAGACATTTGGGGAGCGAAGCCAAGGTGCATACGCACACGGTGATGAAGCTAGACACTTGAAGGAAGCTTGTGTGGTGGAGGTTGTGGATCTCGATCCCGTAAAAATCTAGCAACTCACGAAGGAACCGATGCAGTGGGAGAAAAAACCACACTTGAAAAAGGCGACAAACACGATCACCTCCCTAGTGGGAATGTTCGTTTGCGGTACCAAACTTGGTGGGTGAGCGCACCGCAGTACCCAAGTTGCCATCAATCGCGCGGAGGGGCCATTGTTGATTCGCCAATTGTCCAGAAAGGCCAAATGGGGGTGAATACAAATCTAACGACCAAACGGTCATTTGAACCAGACGAAAAACGGTTGAACTCAAACACCGCCGTTAGGTCAACTCTTCTTGGCCCGCCATGTCAGTATTCTCCGTTATCTTTTGCGGTCGTGGACTAGCTTACCCCTGCGTGGACCAGATCCCTGAGTGGACGAGATCTATTTCTTTGCTCTGCTCTGGTCTTCTCCCCTGCTCTCCTCCCCATAACATTTGCTCAGCTCCGGCTGCTCGTCTCAGATCGGAGCTCGCACTTGCTCTAATTTGCGTATCCGTCATGTCCGGTCAACCTCCCACGCCTCTAATCGAAGCTCGCAGCCGTCGTCGTTGCATCGTCCGTCGTATCGGAGCTTCGCGTCCCCGGACTAATATCTCGCCTCTGGCTAGTCCTGCTCGCACGGCGGAGCGCATCCCGTCGAGCGATCCAGGCCGGCGACCGGCCTCGGGAAGTTGCGTGTTGTCGCGCATCCCAGGCATGGTAGCCCTGGCACAGCAGTTCGACGACCACGCTCTCATGGCCACCGTGCTGGGCGTCCGTCCCGCCGTGTCGCCGGCATAGTTGTTGTCGGCTTTCAGGTCTCGTTTTGGGATCAGACGAAATGAGGTCAACATTGAGGTATGTGCGTCGCTATTCGATCTTTTTGTCCGGTTCGAGCACAGCTCAGACACCGAGCGTGTCTGCATTCTTCCTGTTCTTTCGAGTGCTGCGGGGAGAAAATGAGCTTCATGCGTTGGCATCGCGCCTGTGGGTGGGACGATCGCTTGGGGCAGCTTTGTTTTTTCTCCAAACTCGGCTTTGACGGCCTCCCATTGGATGCTTGGGAGCCGGAGGCCCTCAAGCAGGTCATCAGTAGCCTTGGCGGCGAGCTGGTGGAAATCGTGCCACCGAGCGACAAGTGGGTCATCGAGGTAAAGGCGTGGCTAAAAGATCCTGACGCCGTTCCTAAGATGTACGAGGTGCAGATTCCAAGCAGGACAGGGCGACAGCTTTGCTGGAAGCACCCGGTCATCATCCACCTGGAGGAGGTTCTGGACTCGGTAGCATTCAGGGCCCCGAAGAGGCTGCCAGAAAGCGCCCTCGTCGCCTGCAGTGTTGGCCTAGAAGGATCAAAGGCACAGGACCGCCACCATTTCGTGACGGGGCACACAGTTTCAGTGGGGGGGACCGGGCTTGGACGAGCTGGTGGTTCTGATTTCCCTCGAGTGAAGACAGAGCTCTAGTGAATTGTCGTGGTATGTGTGGCTAATGAATTTGTAGTATGGAGAGCGTAGCAGGAAGTTAGCATCGACTAAAAATGTGTAATAGTTTGAATCGATGTAGTACGTGTGTGTAATAGTTTAAAGTAGTATGTGTGTGTAATAGTTTGAAATGATGTAGTATGTGTGGGTAATGAATTTGATGTAATTTGTGTGCGTGTAATAGTTTGAATCGATGTAGTTGAACACCGTGCTTTATAATTTCTGTGAATAACCAAGGACAACCTCATAAAAAGAGGGTGGTCTGGCAATGAGCAATGTCAATTCCGTGGATGCCAGGAAAATGTAGTCCATCTCCTCTTCAAGTACTCCCTTCGTTTCAAAATATAAGATGTTTTAGCTTTATGAATGAAGCGTATCTAGACATCTTTTAGTGATGGTGCTTTCTAAACCTAGATGAACCTACATACTAAAAGGGGACTAGATACACTTCATTCACAAAGCTAAAACATCTTATATCTTGAAACGGAGGGAGTACAAGGTAGCTACATTTGTAACACGTTGAACTGCAGGACCATTTTGCAGGCAACACAAGACAAAGGAAAAAATGGTTTACAACACAGACAACAGACGCAAAATCTATAGTCTGAGATAAAGAGATGCCAGTTAACTGGATTGAACCACGACTAGTAATTGAAGGAAATAGGTACTTGATAGTATTTGCTTACAACAGTAGTACTTTCATACAAAAGGGTCTTATACCTGCACAAAAGTGGGCTAAACTTCCTACTAGTTTATCGAACAATTCGTCAGCATTTCATCTACAAAAGTCATTCTTCAGTCTGAGCTTAACTATTCTACACTGAAGAAACTACAGATCTCCACCAGAAAAGTTGGCTGGCCAACTGCCTTGAGAGGACATAAGTTCTTTGATCATTTAACCCAAACTGATCTATTGCCTTCCCGCCAAACTATAAGAAATCTGCATCGTTCATGCACAAGCGATTTGCGTACGCCAGTCCCGGTTTAGTTGGACCATCCGCGCCGCCGCAACGATTTCTTCGAAACTGAAATTCAACATCTCCTTCTCGGGATTGTAGGTCCGTGTGAACTCGAACCTGAATTCCAGGGTTGAGCTGATGCCCGTCGCCGGCTCCGGCAGTCGAACAATCCAGCATGCTGAGTGTAGACGCTTGGTCGCTGCTACGGTACGGCCTTCGACGGTGTGTAGGATGGAGCGTCTTTACCGCAGACGGCGTGCTCCCAGCCTACCCCACTGAGGTAAGGTAGTCCGTGCCGAAGTGTGGACACGAGAGTTCCTAGACCTTGGCGCTGCCCTGTTCGAGGGTGTGTACCCTGGGCGGGGGCATGCTCTCATGAACGATTTGATACGTACCTTGTTCCCATTGCCTAGAGCATGCCGTAATGCCGTCGCGCGATTTCTCCACATCGCTCTCTTGGCCCTGCTTGCCGCATCTGGCACCGACGACGGCGCAGTCGCCGCCGCGGCCGATTCGGCATATTCGGGGAAATCATCCGCCTGGCAGGGCAATGGGAGACCGGCCTTGAAGTAGAGCTTCATGGCCTGCCTTAGAGGGGCTAAATACCCCAGTTTCGGCGGCTATCGCGGCGGCGGCTTAGGCGGGGCCATGTTACCCTAGTTGGTGCGGCGCGGAGGAGCTGCGCAAGGTGAACTGTGGTTAGTCGGAGAAGGGGAGTGAAAGACTGACAATAGGTTTGGACTACGGGCACGCGTGAAAATAACCATTTCTCATTTTCTTAGAGGGTAATAATTCGACACTCGTTGCATTAACAGCTCAATCTTTATTTTCCTTCTCAGCATAAGAGTGCGAACGTATTAAAAAGATCGGTCGTGGCTATCCACCTCATCGGGCAATATACCAGGACAGGTAGGAGACGCGACCGGGTTTCATTTTAGAAATGTTGACGACTGTGCCCTTATGTTTATACGATATTATTTATATGCCACCATGTACCGTCGAGTGTAGCAACACCATTAGAAATAGGGGATAACGACGTGGCGTGTTTTATTTTTTAAAAGGGCATCAGAAACAGGGGATGCCGACGTGGCATGTTTTCTGACTGGCGGGCCCGCCCCCTCCACCTTCGATGGCGCGCATCCTAGGTTCGAGGGGTGGTGCTGCCCACCAACACATTATTGTGCAATTTTCCACGTGGGACCTGAATTCCGGCGCTGAGCTGATGCCCGTGTCGAACACAGAGAATTCTGAAAGAAGCTACTAAAAATAAATACTTTAAATTCTGGAAGTACTAAATTTAAATACATTATAATTTTGTCTGAAAGGTAATCCGCATTCTGATCATCGAAATAATATAAATTCAGTACAAATTTCTACTTCGAAAAATAGACCTGAAAATGCTAGCAAATAACCTAGGATGAATATATGATTCATTCTCCCCTATATATTTCGTCGGCGGCGGCTCCCGCGTGCTGCAACACATGTTCAGAGAACTCTCTCCGTCTGCAGTGTGCTGCCAGTATCTCATACAGAGGGTAAGGCCTCAGTGTATGTTCCAGACTTAAGCCATACATTACAATTGTTGGTTCCTCTTCCCAGGCTTGAACCTCATGATCGTACAGTCTAATGTAATTCCTGTAGTATATGCAACCGGGTTTGACTGTGCGGTGTAACCTGGTGTCAATGGAGATAGACCGATTATAACCAACGAAGAGGGCACGACTTCCAATGTCGCCGACGACCTCGAGAGAGCAGTTCTCCGTGTCCACCCGGTACAACACCGGTTGCCCTTTGGCGAAATCCCCGTTCAACACAAGAAGCAGATCACCATCTGACTCCACAAGGTAAAAATTGTAGGTTCCGCGTACCTGTTCAAAGACTGGGGCCGAAATTATTTTGGCCATCGTGATAGTGCTCGCGCGCTGCTCTAACTGGATGTTGGTCGACAAGATGTCTCTATTCTCAAGTAATGCATATACTTCCCCTTGGAATGTCGTCATGCAGTCCAGAAGCGTATCAGGAGATGGCGAATACAATCCTTCTCCAAATGATCCATTGATTTGCCCCGTTGGGGTGCTCTCATCGGCCCATGCAATATGATGTGGATAATCAGTGCAAACGAACACCATAGTCGGGGACTTCGTCACGACGACAGATTCTAGAAGATCAGATGGTATGTGTGCTTGAAACTCAGTGTTAGACTTATGAGTGATTGGGTTCAGAAGCCGAATCTGGTACGGCTCCACCCTCTGAGCAAGAACGATGACGCCACGAGAAACACCGACGAAGTAGAATCTTTTGGAATAAGATGGCATCAGTTAGCACTGAGATGTTTACAATGGAAAATACCAATAAATATCGGATGTGAATGTGAACCTGCGATGGACGTCCATTAGATTTGTCCTGAAGCAACGACCAATGGTGAGGTTGAGTAAGGTGAAGTCGCCAACATCTAGAAGTGTGTTATCTATCATGATCCAATTGTTGAGATGGAATTCAGGCACCTTTAAAGTGCGACGCCAATCGGTGCAGACTTCCCGACAAGCAGCATAGGTGTCGACGTACTCCTCTTTCTCTAGAAAATAGTCGGTGATCTTGCGAAGTGGGTCGGCCGGGAGATCGGCCCAGTTCCTCTTCATCCGGCTACTGGTCATGGCTTACGTGCGGGAATGTTTTGATCGAGGAAGAAAGAAGAACTACCACTGCGAGGAGAAGAAGAAGAGGATAACAGACAAGGGAGACGAAGCGGAACTGCCACTGCGAGGAGACGATGAGACGAGGGAGAAGAAGCGGAACTGCCAATTCAAGTTTGGATCAACGGGCTTTTTTCCGGAACTAGCGCGTGGACCAGCCATGCACTGCATGCAAGTTTTGATCAAACAGATTGACATGTGGGACCTGCTAAAAATTCCGTGAAGTGCTCCCCATGCATAGTGCGCTGACATGTGGCATGTTTTCTGACAGGCGGGCCCGCCTCCTCCACCTACGACGGCGCGCGTCCCAGGTTCGAGGGCTGGTGCTGCCCACCAACACATTATTGTGCAATTTTCCATGCTTTGTCGCAACTAGCTCCGCTCCGCTCCGCTCCTCTCCTCTGCTCCTACCGCCGCCACTCCGCTCAGTCGTGCACTGCTCTCGTCGTCCCCTTGGGCCGTCGTCCTCCCGCCCTCCCCTCCCTGCCATCCCCTCACGTCCCCTTCCCTCCCCTCCCTGCCCTGTCTCCTTGCCGCCGCCCATTTCAGGTTGCAATAGCTACATTTAGTTTCAGTCTTTCTCATATTTATTCTGCTGATAACTAGCTCTGAATTATTTGGATTCTTATCGAATGCAGATCAAAGTAAACATGCAGGAACACAACTGCCCTAATACTTCTTTAAGTGGTAAAATTAGACCGGCGACTACCAAGTGGATTGCTGCTACTGTACTTGACTGGGTGAGGCAGGATGATAACATTGGACCAGCTGAACTCAGAGCAAAGATTAGCAAAAAGTTTAACGTTCTGATTCCTTATCACAGAGTCTTTGATGGGAAGGAGATGGCTCTAGACTTCATTCAAGGCAAGTGGAATGACAGTTTTCATATGTTCTATAGTTTCAAAGCTCAGGTAGAGAAAACATCACCTGGTAGTGTTGTTGACATCGATTACGAGGTTGTGAAAGGGAGAGAAAAGGTCTCGAGGGGGGTTAGGTATAAGCAGGCAGATAAGATATGCTCCAGGAGATGTTTTGTCTGCCTGAAGGCATGCTGGAAGGGGTTCCTAGACGGCCGCATGCCATACTTGGCAATAGGCGCAACTTCTTTAACAGGGAAGTTCAGGGGACATGTTGCTTCTGCTTGTGCTTTGGACGTGCATAATTGGCTTCTACCCGTAGCTTATGCTGTTCTTGAGGGTGAATCAAATGAAAGCTGGACATGGTTCATGCAGAGACTACGGAAAGTAATTGGTCACCCTAAAGGCTTGGTGATACACACTGGTGCATCCGAGGGTCTTGAGAATGCTGTTGATGCTGTGTTTCCTGGGGTTGATCATAGGGAATGCATGCGGCACCTCACTACTAACTTCACGAAGAAGTTCGAAGGAAAGATCTTTGAAGAGGACTTGTGGCGATCAGCATACACATACATCCCAAGCACCCATGGTACTTACTTGCAGAACATGTATGTAGTTCCAAAGGTGAAAAAATACCTTGAGGAACATCACACCAAGCTATGGGCCAGAAGCAAGTTTGGTGAGTTAAGCAAGGTGGATTTTGTATGCAATAGTTTGGCAGAGAGTTTCAATGATAATATTTGGGGCATGAAGACATTTGGAATTGTTATTTTGTTGGATGCAATAAGACAGTGCATAATGGTGAAGAAAGATTTAAGGCAAAGAATTTGTGCAAGAATTTTTTTAGGCCATAAAATAGTTCCAAAGGTGGTTATGTTACTGAATGCAAGAACCAGGGCAATGAGAACGATAAAGATGAGGGTGGTCAGAAGTTCCAGAACATTGGCTGAGGTTTATGCAGAATACAAGCGTGGAAGTGAACGGAGGTACACTGTAGACATTGGAAACAAGACTTGTTCATGCAGGCAGTGGCAGATTACTGGTCTGCCATGTCACCATGCAATTTACTTCATCTTAAAGCTTAGAGGTAATGGAGCTGAAATAGAGAACTATGTTGACAACTATTTTTCCGTGGACAAGTTTGCTGCAACTTATGCAGAAAACATACCACCTATGGCCGATGAAAATGATTGGGAGATTGTCGATCCAGGGTTCAAACTTCAACCACCAGTTCTTAGGAGGCCACCTGGGAGGCCTAGAAAGCTAAGGATCATAGCCTCCACCGATAAAGGTCCAAGGCTTGGTGCTAGGAAAAGGAAATGCGGACGTTGTGGCGGATTCGGCCATATCAAGAGGTTGTGCAAAAACCCAGTTACACATGCTATTGTCCCTGTTCACATCCTGGTGGCAGAAAATGAGGCTTCTTAGCCAGAACTGGCGGAAGAGCAGCGCGAAGACGGTGATGAGCACTTGGAGGAAAACGTACGTAAGCAGCCAATTTATGAAGAAGTGGAGGTGCCGGCGAGAAAATGGTGTGAAAATAAACAAAAGGGTAAGCGAAACGGGGAGGAAAGGGCAAATAATGGAGGTGTATTAGAATATGAAGAAGTTGTAGGGGTGATTGAGGATGTTCTTGAGGATCTTTCGGCTAACTGCAGGAGAAATAATAAATCCCTGCCAATTTCATCTTTGTACGATTCTCCGGATGAAAGGTAAGCTTAAAAATTGTTTTATTTGCCATTTTATCATTTTTTATCCTCATCAACTGATGCTTAATGCAGCGTGGGCTAGCAGACTAATAAGAGGAGCAGAAAGATGCGGGCACGATAACGTCCTATGTTGAATTGTATCATTGAAACTAAACTAGCCGTGTCGTCTTTATTTATATCTGGCGCGTGCAACGTGTCTGTGATGGGGTCATGTGGACCAGATTACAATTTTTTTAAATATTATTACATTAATTTTTTACCTGTGTTTGGACGTGGCTACTAGTTCCCATCTCCCTTGCATTCCCATCTTCTCTAGCGCACTCCAGAATTATGGTTGTGCCATCAAGTAGCAGAGTCAGCGTATTGTCCCATCAAGTGTGAACGCAATGACTTTGTTTGTTCAGAATTTGGTGACTTTTGATTAGTTTGAAAGACACAGAAACCTAAAACATGTATCTAGACATGTTTTGGGTATAGACACATTTATTAAATATCTAAAAAAAAGTAAGTCAGTTATATCTGGACAGGAGTAGTACACTATTACAACACGCTCAATCCCTTCTCCTCAGGCGCACTCCAAATTACGGCTGTGCCATCAAGTGCTGGGAGCAGAGTCAGCGTATTGTCCCATCAGATATGCCAGGGAACGCACGAACTTTATTTTCAGGATCGGACGAGTTTCGATCGACTAGTTTCAAAGACAAAGACAACTAAAACATGGCCAACATATATAGATTATGATGATAATCGACCATGACTCAGGTGACCCAGATCCAAAGAGCACATTAAGATACCGTACATAGATTTAATTTGGGAAAATTTGCTACAAGACACCGTTATTTTCTGGCGTTTGCTAAAACACACCGCTCAATTATAATGGTACCTGGCAAAGACACAATCGGACGGTGTGTTGCAGCAAATGACAGAAAATAACGGTGTCTTCCAGCAAATTTTCCCATTTAATTTATGCTTAAGTGGCCCTAATCGACTATGACGCTCCCGCAGTCTTCATCATTTACGACGTTGTCCACGTCGCCGCCAGCCTCCTCCGTGTCAGAATCGATCCTGACGTTCCCGGCAGCGTTCCTCCTCCTCCTCCTCATGGATTCTTCACGGCGCGCTGCATCGATAACGGTGGAGGTCGTACGCCCAGGCACTGCCCAGAAGCGCTGTCTCCCTTCGGGGTTGCGCAGATCCGTGTGGATCTCCCGCCGGTGGGTTCCGCACAACGCAATCAACACAACCCGCTCCTTCTTGAACAACTTTCGCCAGTACGCGCTCGTACGCAAGTACCGCGCCATTGCCCTCCGCTCCGATAGCTGGCGGCGGCGCTCCTCGATCTGCTTCGCCAACGCGTTGTCGCGTAAGAGCGGCACGATAGGAACCCCGGCGTAGCTGATCTTGAATCCTGCCGGAAGCCTCGCTAATAGCGGTGCGAGTATGTCGTAGTGGGTGAACATCTGAGCCTCGTGCAAGCTGAGTTTGGGCCTCTCCCTCTCCATGGCGATGAAGGAACACGATTTGATTTTCGGCCCCAAGGTTAAGGGGATAAAGGCAAGGAGGTAGGCCCAGCGTAGTTGCCATGGCCAATCAGTTCGCAGAAAAGACTTCTCGCGGATCGCCCTCGCGAAGGACATCACTATCGTCCATGCACCCCGATCCAACGGCGCCTAACAATCGGGGATCGGGTCTACTAGAAGCCCAGAGCGGTTGCTGGTTAGTTCTGCGTCCCGATTGTTTGTGGCCAACGACGGTAGTTGAAAATAATACACATTTCAATGACACTGGTGGATCCATGTGTGGTCTCTAAAGAGAACACACATCCAATGAGTATGGTTGTTGTTAGTAAAAAGAACACACATGCAATAACACTGGTGGATCCATATGTGGTATGTGAAAAGAACACGCATGCAATGACTCTAGTTGTTGTTACTGAAAAGAACACACATGCAATGCCACTGGTGGACCCATGTGTGGTCTCTGAAGAGAGCACACATTCCAATGACACTGGTGGATCCATATGTGGTATGTGAAAAGAACACACATACCAGATGACTTTGGTTGTTGTTACTAAAAAGAACACACATGCAATGACACTGGTGGATCCATGGGTGGATCGTGAAAAGAGCACACATGCAATGACACTGGTGGATCCATGTGTGGTCTCTGAAGAGAACACACATGCAATGACACTGGTTGTTGTTACTAAAAAGAACACACATGCAATGATACTGGTGGATCCATGTGTGGATTGTGAAGAGAACACACATGCAATGACTCCAGTTGTTGTTAGTGAAAAGAACATAAATGCAATGACACCGGTGGATCCATGTGTGGTCTCTATAGAGAACACACATTTCAATGACACTGGTGGATCCATATGTGGTATGTGAAAAGAACACACATGCAAAATGACTCTGGTTGTTAGTGAAAAGAACACACATGCAATGACACTGGTGGATCCATAGGTGGTATGTGAAAAGAACACACATGCAAAATGACTCTGGTTGTTGTTACTAAAAAGAACACACATGCAATGACTCTGGTCGATCCATGGGTGAATTGTGAAAAGAACACACATGCAATGACACTGGTGGATCCATAGGTGGTATGTGAAAAGAACACACATGCAAAATGACTCTGGTTGTTGTTACTAAAAACAACACACATGCAATGACACTGGTGGATCCATGTGTGGTCCCTGTAGAGAACACACATTTCAATGACACTGGTGGATCCATATGTGGTATGTGAAAAGAACACACATGCAATGACTCTCGTTGTTGTTAGTGAAAAGAACACACATGCAATGACACCGGTGGATCCATAGGTGGTATGTGAGAAGAACACACATGCAAAATGACTCTTGTTGTTGTTACTAAAAAGAACACATATGCAATGACACTGGTGGATCCATAGGTGGATTATGAAATGAACACACATGCAATGACACTGGTGGATCCATAGGTGGTATGTGAGAAGAACACACATTTCAATGACTCTGGTTGTTTTTACTAAAAAGAACACACATGTGAAGGAAATATGCCCTGAGAGGCAATAATAAAGTTGTTATTATGTATTCCTTGTATATGATAGATGTTTATTTTGCATGCTATAATTGTATTGGTAGGAAACATCAATACATGTGTGTTTAATAAACAAAAGGGTTCCTAGTTATGCCTCTCTTATAGACTAGCTTGTTGATTAACAAGATGATCAAGGTTTCCTGATCATGGACATTGGATGTTGTTAATAACAAGGTCATAACATTTGTGAAATGATGTGATGAACATTCATCCGAAGTATAGCATTACGATCAAGTCATTATGTTTATATTGCTATAACATCATACAAAGTAGTCTTAGTCCTTAGACCATGAGATCATGTTAATTGCTAACACCGGAAGAGTATCTTGATAACATCAAACGTCACACCGTAACAGGGTGACCATAAAGGTGGGTTCAGTGCTATGAAGGTGTTATGTTGAGGCTCATGGATCAAGAGTGGAATTTGTCAATCCCGATGACGGATAGATATACTCTGGGCCCTCTCGGTGATATCACATTAAGATAGCATGCAAGCAAGTGATGTGATCACTAGAATGTTATATCACGGGAACGAGAAAAGAGTGCATGTCGGTAACGAGATTAAACTAGGTATTTGGATACCGATGATCGAATCTCGGACATGTATTATATCATGAGACAAATGGATTAAATTGCTGACGTTAAAGGTTCTCATGATCACAGAAGTCATCGTTGAATATGCAGGAGTCAGTATGGATCTCCAGGTCCCGCTTCTGATTATTGATCTGAGAGGAGTCTCAATCATGTCTGCATTATTTGCGAACCATAGGGTGACACACTTAAGGGTTGGCAAACACCATTTAGGAGCACATATGTTCCAGACAAAAGGTTTGCAAAGCGCAGGAAGTGTTTCGATAGAAACAGGAATTGTTTGGATAGAAACCGGAATTGTTTGAGGTGAAATTGCAGAAAGTGGTTCTGCATGTGATATTGAAATGTTGCAAGGGGTTTTATGTGAATGTTTGTTAATTAAAGTAATTAACAAAATTCTGAATAAAATAAATAAAAGAGTTTTATTAATTGAGAGTTGCATTTAATTTGGTGGAAATTAAATACATGTGAGTGGGATTTTGGGTGGAGGCCATGTTTATGTGAGTGGAGGTTCACCACATGAATGAAGGAGGGGAGGAGTCCCCCCCCTCATGCGCCGGCTATGGGAGGGGAGGGGTCTCCCTCCCTCCTATATAAAGCCCCCCTCTCCCCTCTCACAAACCACACCTCCTCGTGAAGGATCTCTCTCCCCCTCTAGATATTCCCCCATGGTCTCGGATTAGCGAGATACATGTTCCCGGTGGCCTTGCGTCTGGAAGGAGTTGCTGCTTCCGCTGATTCGCTGGAGCGAGGAGGTGGAGGTTGTCCGGTGGCTTGAACGTGTGTGCGAGGACGGATGCACTGCTGATTTGCGGCGCTCGGACTTCCACACGATCTTGAGATCGGCAAGTGTATGACTACATCAACCACGAGTTCCTACTTGTTAACAAAGCTCGTTGTCTACGAGGGTAAGTTCTCGTTGGATGTATGTCCACCCGTTGCTTTGTACCTAGTAGATAGATCTTGGCGTGTAGTTCACACTGTAGGAAATTTTTTGTTTTCTATGCTACAGACCCAACAGTGGTATCAGAGCCTGATCTATGCGTAGGTGCTTTGAACGGGTAGTACACATATGTTTATATGTGGGCAATGATGATCATGTTATTGCATCTTCTATGTACTTTGGATATTGGTGGCATAGTGGGATGAAGCGGCCCGGACCAACCTTACATGTCATCGTACATGAGACCGGTTCCACGACTGACATGCAACTTGTTTTGCATAAGTGGCTGGCGGGTGTCTGTCTCTCCTACTATAGTCAATATCTTATTTACAACGAGTTGCTAATAACTTGGTTATCCTCGTTGTGGTTCATGTTCGTAGGTAAGACCGGTTCTATCTCCGAAAGCCCTAAGCCACGTAAAACTTGCAATTGATAAATTAGAGGCATCTAGTTTAGATCGTTGCTGGGCTAGTGTCTTGATATGGTATTGTTGTAAGTAGATGTATGATAGATACTCTTACAACTCACTTAACGTGTAAGTTCCATAGACCTTGGCCTTACACACAAAGGAATGATAGAGATCATACCACGATGCAAATGATAGAGATCAAATGCATGGACCATATCACCTCACTTCACACATTAGATGTTAGCATCTTATATTGCTAGTTTGGCGCTTTTGGTAGCATTATAAGATGATCCCTCATTTAGATATCAAGATAAAATGTGTTCTTCCTTAAGTATGCACCATTTTGTGGATCGTGTTTTGAGGCATCACGTGATGATCGGGTGTTCTCGACTCTACGCTTTCATACAACGGGTGTAAGACAATTTTACACACACGAATACTAAGGTTCTTACTTGACGAGCCTAGCATGTACATACATGGCCTCGGAACACGGACCGAAAGGTTAAGCATGAGTCATATAGTTGATATGATGCCCATATAGATGCTCGCCTTTGAAGCTACACCGACTCACGTGATGATCGGACTTGGTGTAGTGGATTTGGTTCATGTAATCACCAAAAGGACACGAGGGATGTCGTTTTTGAGTGGGAGTTCATTAGTAATTTGGATTAGTTGAACTCAATCTATCATAAACTTAGTCAAAATATATTTTACAAATTCTGTTGTAGATGGCACCACCTGCTTTTAATTTCAATGTGTTCATGGAGAAAGAGAAGCTTGCTGCGAATGGTAGCAACTTCACCAACTGGGCTATGAATTTGAGGATTCTCCTCACTGCTGCACAAAAGCAATATGTGCTAGAGGCGCCGCTAGGCCCCCCACCAGCTCCTGATGCCCCTGACGAGGAAAAGAACGTCTATATAACTCGTCAGGAGGACCACAACTTAGTTCATTGCGGCATACTGTATGGGCTAGAGCCAGAACTTCGAAAACGTTTCGAAAATGGCAATGCCTTTGATACCATGGGAGAATTGAAAATGATTTTCGATACCCATGCTGCCGTAGAGAGTTATAATGCTTCTGAAAAGTTCTTTAGCTGCATGATGGAAGAGAACAACTCCGTTAGTGAGCACGTACTCAAAATGTCTGGGTACGCCGATAAGCTTGTGTCCTTGGGGATAACGATTCCAATTGACTTAGGCATACATCGTGTTCTCCAATCTCTGTCGCCTAGCTACAAGAGCTTCGTGATGAACTATAATATGCAGGGCATGAAGAAGTCTCTTCCCGAGCTTCTGTCAATGCTTAAGACTGCAGAAGTGGAGATTAGGAAAGAACATCAAGTGTTGATGATCAATAAGACCACCGGTTTCAAGAAGGACAAGAAAGGCAAGCAGAAGGGAAAGAAGGGCGGCAAATCTGTTGCCGCGCCTGAAAAGAAACCCCGAGCTGGCCCTAAGTTTGACACCGAGTGCTACTATTGCAAGGGGACTGGCCATTGGAAGCGCAACTGCCCCAAGTATTTGGCGGACAAGAAGGCCGGCAAGGCAAACAAAGGTATATGTGATATACATGTTATTGATGTGTACTTGACTAGTACTCGTAGTAGCACCTAGGTATTTGATACGAGATCGGTTGCTAATATATGTAACTCGGTTCAGGGGCTGCGGAACAAGCGACAACTAGCAAGGGATGAGGTCACGATGCGGGTCGGCAATGGATCAAGACTTGATGTGATCGCCGTCGGAACGCTGCCTCTCCATATGCCGTCGGGATTAGTTATAAACCTGAATAATTGTTATTTGGTGCCTGCACTGAGCATGAACATTGTATCCGGATTGTGTTTGATGCAAAGTGGTTATTCGTTTAAGTCTGAAAATAATGGTTGTTCGATTTATATGAATAATATCTTTTATGGTCATGCACCTGTGTTGAATGGTTTATTTCTGTTGGATCTCGATAGTAGTATTACGCATATTCATAATGTTGATGCTAAAAGGATTAAACTTGATAATGATATATCTGCATATATGTGGCATTGCCGTCTAGGTCATATTGGCGTTAAACGCATGAAGAAACTCCATTCTAATAGACTTTTGGAATCACTTGATTTTGAATCATTTGATACATGTGAGCCATGCCTTATGGGCAAGATGACTAGAACGCCATTTTCCGGTTCAATGGAACGGGCGACAGATTTATTGGAAATAATACATACTGATGTGTGTGGACCAATGAGTGTGTCGGCGCGAGGTGGATATCGTTATTTTGTTACTTTCACGGATGATTTGAGTAGATACGGGTATATCTATTTGATGAAACATAAGTCTGAAACCTTTGAAAAGTTCAAAGAATTTCAGAATGAAGTGGAAAATTATCATAACAGAAAGATCAAATTTCTGTTGTCCGACCATGGAGGAGAGTATCTTAGTTACGAGTTTAGCACACATATGGAAGACTGTGGAATAGTTTCACAACTCACGCCTGCCAGAACACCACAATGTAATGGTGTGTCAGAACGTCGTAATCGTACTTTATTGGATATGGTTCGATCTATGATGTCTCTGACTGACTTGCCACTGTCATTTTGGGGTTATGCACAGGAAACCGCTGCATTCACTTTAAATAGGGCACCATCTAAATCCGTTGAAAAGACACTGTATGAATTATTGTTTGGAAGCAAACCTAAGCCGTCATTTCTTAAAGTTTGGGGATGCGTTGTTTATGTGAAGAAACTTCAACCGGATAAACTCAAACCCAAGGAAAAATGCTTCTTCATAGGATACCCTAAGGAAACAATTGGGTATACCTTCTATCACAGATCCGAGGGCAAGGTTTTTATTGCCAAGAAAGGATCCTTTCTTGAGAAGGAGTTTGTCGCGAAAGGTGTGAGTAGTCAAAAGATAGAACTCGAAGAGGTTATTGAACCTTCTCTTCATGAAATGGCGAGTAGCGCAGCACCGGAAGTTGTTTTGGAGTTGACTTCACCTAATGAAGAGAGAGCTAATGATATTGATCATGAAACTCTGAAAGAGGACACTACCGAACCTCGCAGGTCAAGCAGGACACGTGCAGCTCCTGAACTGTACGGCAATCCTGTTATGAATTTCATGATTGATGAAATAGATGACCCTGCGACGTATGAAGAAGCGATGATGAGCCCTGATTCCAACAAATGGCTAGAAGCCATGAAATCCAAGATGGAATCCATGTACGAAAACCAGGTTTGGACCTTGGTGGACTTACCTCACGATCGAAAGGCCGTTGAGAATAAATGGATTTTCAAAAGAAAAACGAATGCTGATGGTAATGTAACCATCTATAAGGCTCGACTTGTCACAAAGGGGTTTCGACAAATTCAAGGAGTTGACTACGATGAGACATTCTCTCCCGTAGCGATGCTTAAGTCGGTTAGGATTATGTTAGCAATTGCTGCATATTTTGATTATGAAATATGGCAGATGGATGTCAAAACTGCATTCCTCAATGGTAATATTGAAGAAGAGTTGTATATGATACAACCTAAGGGTTTTGTCGATCCTAAGGATGCTGATAAGGTGTGCAAACTTCAGCGATCCATCTATGGACTGAAGCAAGCATCCCGGAGTTGGAATCTCCGCTTTGATAAGGTGATCAAAGAGTTTGGATTTGTCCAAACTTATGGAGAGGCTTGTATTTACAAGAAAGTGAGTGGGAGCAATGTGGCATTTTTGATATTATATGTGGATGACATATTATTGATTGGAAATGATATAGATCTTTTAAACAGTGTTAAAAGTTATCTAAAAATCAAATTTTCAATGAAGGACCTTGGTGAAGCTTCATATATATTAGGCATTAAAATCTATAGAGATAGATCAAGACGCCTAATTGGGCTATCGCAGAGTACATACCTTGATAAGATATTAAAGAAGTTTAATATGGACGGAAGTAAGAAAGGGTACTTACCTATGTTGCAAGGCAAGACATTGAGTAAGACTCAAAGTACAACTACGACGGAAGAAAGAGAGATAATGGATAAGATCCCATATGCCTTAGCCATATGCTCTATAATGTATGCCATGCTATGTACAAGACCGGATGTGGCACATGCTATTAGTTTGACTAGTAGGTACCAATCTGATCCAGGTTCGGAACACTGGATATTGGTCAAGAATATCCTTAAGTACTTGAGAAGAACTAAGGATATGTTTCTTGTATACGGAGGTGAAGAAGAGCTAGTCGCTAAGTGTTATGTTGATGCTAGCTTTGACACTGATCCGGATGACTCTAAGTCTCAATCCGGATATGTATTTCTCTTGAACGGAGCAGCAGTTAGTTGGAGGAGCTCCAAACAACCTGTGGTGGCTGGATCAACGACGGAGGCGGAATATGTTGCTGCTTCAGAAGTGGTGCAGGAAGCGGTTTGGATGAAGGAGTTCATAACGGAACTAGGTGTGGTTCCTAGTGCGTTGGACCCAATGGTGATCTATTGTGACAATAATGGAGCCATAGCCAACGCCAAGGAACCAAGGTCTCACAAGAATTCCAAGCATATTAAGCGCCGGTTTCACTCCATCCACGAGCATGTCAAGGATGGAGATATAAAGATTTGTAAAGTGCACACGGACCTGAATGTAGCAGATCCGTTGACTAAAGTACTCCCTAGGGCAAAACATGATCAACACCAGAACTCCATGGGTGTTAGATTTATCACTATATAAACTAGATTATTGTCTCTAGTGCTAGTGGGAGACTGAAGGAAATATGCCCTGAGAGGCAATAATAAAGTTGTTATTATGTATTCCTTGTATGTGATAGATGTTTATTTTGCATGCTATAATTGTATTGATAGGAAACATCAATACATGTGTGTTTAATAAACAAAAGGGTTCCTAGTTATGCCTCTCTTATAGACTAGCTTGTTGATTAACAAGATGATCAAGGTTTCCTGATCATGGACATTGGATGTTGTTAATAACAAGGTCACAACATTTGTGAAATGATGTGATGAACATTCATCCGAAGTATAGCATTACGATCAAGTCATTATGTTTTTATTGCTATAACATCATACAAAGTAGTCTTAGTCCTTAGACCATGAGATCATGTTAATTGCTAACACCGGAAGAGTATCTTGATAACATCAAACGTCACACCGTAACAGGGTGACCATAAAGGTGGGTTCAGTGCTATGAAGGTGTTATGTTGAGGCTCATGGATCAAGAGTGGAATTTGTCAATCCCGATGACGGATAGATATACTCTGGGCCCTCTCGGTGATATCACATTAAGATAGCTTGCATGTGTGGATCCATGTGTGGTCTCTATAGAGAACACACATTTCAATGACACTGGTGAATCCATATGTGGTATGTGAAAAGAACACACATTCAATGACTCTAGTTGTTGTTAGTGAAAAGAACACACATGCAATGACACTGGTGGATCCATTGGTGGTATGTGAGAAGAACACACATGCAAAATGACTCTGGTTGTTGTTACTAAAAAGAACACACATGCAATGAGACTGGTGGATCCATAGGTGGATTATGAAATGAACACACATGCAATGACACTGGTGGATCCATAGGTGGTATGTGAGAAGAACACAGATTTCAATGACTCTGGTTGTTGTTACTAAAAAGAACACACATGCAATGACACTGGTGGATCCATAGGTGGTATGTGAAGAGAACACACATGTAAAATGACTCTGGTTGTTGTTACTACAAAGAACAAACATGCAATGACACTGGTGGATCCATGGGTGGATTGTGAAAAGAACACACATGCAATGACACTAGTGGATCCATAGGTGGTATGTGAAAAGAACACACATGCAAAATGACTCTTGTTGTTGTTAGTAAAAAGAACACACATGCAATGACACTGGTGGATCCATGTGTGGTATGTGAAGAGAACACACATGCAAAATGACTCTGGTTGTTGTTACTAAAAAGAACACACATGCAATGACACTGGTGGATCCATGGGTGGATTGTGAAGAGAACACACATGCAATGACACTGGTGGATCCATATGTGGTATGTGAAAAGAACACATATGCAAAATGACTGGTGGTTGTTACTAAAAAGAACACACATGCAATGACACTGGTGGATCCATGTGTGGTATCTCTAGAGAACACACATTTCAATGACACTGGTGGATCCATAGGTGGTATGTGAAAAGAACACACATGCAATGACTCTGGTTGTTGTTAGTGAAAGGAATACACATGCAGACACTGGTGGATCCATAGGTGGTATGTGAAAAGAACACACATGCAAAATGACTCTGGTTGTTGTTACTAAAAAGAACACACATGCAAAATGACACTGGTTGTTGTTACTAAAAAGAACACACATGCAATGACACTGGTGGATCCATGGGTGGATTGTGAAAAGAGCACACATGCAATGACACTGGTGGATCCATATGTGGTATGTGAAAAGAACACACATGCAATGACTCTGGTTGTTGTTACTGAAAAGAACACACATGCAATGACACTGGTGGATCCATGTGTGGTCCCTGAAGAGAGCACACATTTCAATGACTCTTGTTGTTGTTAGTAAAAAGAACACACATGCAATGACACTGGTGGATCCATGTGTGGTCTCTGAAGAGAACACACATGCAATGACACTGGTTGTTGTTACTAAAAAGAACACACATGCAATGACACTGGTGGATCCATATGTGGATTGTGAAGAGAATACACATGCAATGACACTGGTGGATCCATAGGTGGTATGTGAAAATAACACACATGCAAAATGACTGGTTATTGTTACTAAAAAGAACAAACATGCAATGACACTGATGGATCCATGTGTGGTCTCTATAGAGAACACACATTTCAATGACACTGGTGGATCCATATGTGGTATGTGAAAAGAACACACATGCAATGACTCTGGTTGTTGTTAGTGAAAAGAACACACATGCAATGACACTGGTGGATCCATTGGTGGTATGTGAGAAGAATACACATGCAAAATGACTTTGGTTGTTGTTACTAAAAAGAACACACATGCAATGAGACTGGTGGATCCATAGGTGGATTATGAAATGAACAGACATGCAATGACACTGGTGGATCCATAGGTGGTATGTGAGAAGAACACATATTTCAATGACTCTGGTTGTTGTTACTAAAAAGAACACACATGCAATGACACTGGTGGATCCATAGGTGGTATGTGAAAAGAACACACATGCAAAATGACTCTGGTTGTTGTTACTAAAAAGAACACACATGCAATGACACTGGTGGATCCATGGGTGGATTGTGAAAAGAACACACATGCAATGACACTGGTGGATCCATAGGTGGTATGTGAAAAGAACACACATGAAAAATGACTCTGGTTGTTGTTACTAAAAAGAACACACATGCAATGACACTGGTGGATCCATAGGTGGTATGTGAAGAGAACACACATGCAAAATGACTCTGGTTGTTGTTACTAAAAAGAACACACATGCAATGACACTGGTGGATCCATGGGTGGATTGTGAAAAGAACACACATGCAATGACACTGGTGGATCCATAGGTGGTATGTGAAAAGAACACACATGCAAAATGAGTCTGGTTGTTACTAAAAAGAACACACATGCAATGACACTGGTGGATCCATGTGTGGTCTCTGTAGAGAACACACATTTCAATCACACTGGTGGATCCATATGTGGTATGTGAAAAGAACACACATGCAATGACTCTGGTTGTTGTTACTAAAAAGAACACACATGCAAAATGACACTGGTGGATCCATGTGTGGTCTCTGAAGAGAGCACACATTTCAATGACTCTTGTTGTTGTTAGTAAAAAGAACACACATGCAATGACACTGGTGGATCCATGTGTGGTCTCTAAAGAGAACACACGTGCAATGACACTGGTTGTTGTTACTAAAAAGAACACACATCCAATGACACTGGTGGATCCATGTGTGGATTGTGAAAAGAGCACACATGCAATGACATGGTGGATCCATATGTGGTATGTGAAAAGAACACACATGCAAAATGACTCTGGTTGTTGTTAGTGAAAAGAACACACATGCAATGACACTGGTGGATCCATAGGTGGATTATGAAATGAACACACATGCAATGACACTGGTGGATCCATAGGTGGTATGTGAGAAGAACACACATGCAAAATGACTCTGGTTGTTGTTACTAAAAAGAACACACATGCAATGCCACTGGTGGATCCATGTGTGGTCTCTGTACAGAACACACATTTCGATGACACTGGTGGATCCATATGTGGTATGTGAAAATAACACACATGCAATGACTCTGGTTGTTGTTACTGAAAAGAACACACATGCAATGACACTGGTGGATCCATGTGTGGTCTTTGAAGATAGCACACATTTCAATGACTCTAGTTGTTGTTAGTAAAAAGAACACACATGCAATGACTCCAGTTGTTGTTAGTGAAAAGAACACACATGCAATGGCACTGGTGGATCCATGGGTGGATTGTGAAAAGAACATACATGCAATGACACTGGTGGATCCATATGTGGTATACGAAAAGAACACACATGGAATGACTCCAGTTGTTGTTAGTGAAAAGAACACACCTGCAATGACATTGGTGGATCCATAGGTGGATTGTGAAAAGAGCACACATGCAATGACATTGGTGGATCCATATGTGCTATGTGGTATGTGAAAAGAACACACATGGAATGACTCTGGTTGTTGTTAGTAAAAAGAATACACATGCAATGACACGGGTGGATCCATAGGTGGAATGTGAAAAGAGCACAAATGCAATGACATTTGAATGGTACGGGTGGATCCATAGGCGGATTGTGAAAAGAGATTTTCCCTCTCTCTCTGTCACAAATCTCCCAAAAGCCCAAACGTGTGGAGATCCCAAACATGTGCTCACTCTGGGTGCTATGCCCTGATTGGCTGACACAGATGTCACGCGGATCGTCTCCACCAACCGTTGATCCCATGTGATCCGACGGGCAGGATAACCCCTCCCTTCTCCACTTTTTTTATGCATGGTCAATCCGTGCCACCTCTCTATCCGTGCCACCGATACTAAACCCCCATAAACAAGTGAAAATCCATCTATCTAACTAAAATAAATGATCATATTTCAAAGAAGCCACCGTCTTCGTCTTCCGGTTCATCCTCGTATTCGTCAATGCCATGGTCCCCGCCATCGCTGCCCTCCTCTAACGACTCGACACCGCCTCCTTCCTCGAATAAGCGTGTTATCTCCTCGTCGGAGTCCTCCTCCTCCTCTTCATAGTCCCACGAGTCCACGTCACTCTCCTCCGCTTCTGCCTCCAACTGATCGATGAACGCCTCCTTGTTGGCCGAGTCGGACTCATCCAAATAGCTATCTCCTCTCTTCTTCCTGGTCTTCTTCTTGTTGAGAGCATCAAGAAGCAAATTCAAAACACATTTAAGTCTAACCCACTTCCTATGCATAGGAATCTTGTAAAGAAACAAGTCATGAAAGCACAAAGCAACAAGCATAGTAAAGCAAAACAAGTGCAACTTCAAGACTTTCAACATAAAGAGGGGAAACTTAATATTATTGAGATGCATAGAACCATGTTTACCTCTCTCATAATAACTTTCAGTAGCAACATGAATAAAATTAACAATATAACTATCACATAAAACATTCTTATCATGAGCCACATGCATATAATCATTATTACTCTCCACATAAGCATAGTTATTCTTATTAATTGTAGTGGGAGCAAATTCAACAAAATAGCTATCATTATTATTCTCATCACCATAATCATCAAATATAGGAGGCATATTGTAATCATAATTAATTTTCTCCTTAATAGTAGGTGGACTGAAAATATCATACTCATCATTGTAATCATCATATATTGGAGGCATAGTATCATCAAAGTAAATTTTCTCCTCCATGCTCGGGAGACTAAAAAGATCATTTTCATCAAAACCAGCTTCCCCAAGCTTAGACTTTTCCATAGCAATAGCAATAATGGTGTTCAAAGAATTCATACTAATAACATTGCTATTAGCATGCAAATAAAGTTCCATGGGGTTTTTAATTTTCTTTTCAAACAATTCATGTTCTAACTTAGGAAAAATACTAAAAAGTTCTCTAATTTTTTTTTGTTTTCCATTAAGCCTAACTAGTGAAAACAAGAAACAAAAAGACAAAATTGCAGAATCTAAAGGAAATAACTTCGAGCACTCACACCAGAAAATAGGCGTTTGCCGTGGGAGGTTCTTCTTCTTTAATCCTCCGGTGTGAATACCTTTTACCTTACCTCCCCGGCAACGGCGCCAGAAAATAGCTTGATGTCTACACACTTCTATTCTTGTAGACAATTGTTGGGCCTCCAAGTGCAGAGGTTTGTAGAACAGTAGGAAGTTTTCCCTTAAGTGGATCACCCAAGGTTTATCGAACACAGGGAGGAAGTGGTCAAAGGTATCCCCTCTCAAGCAACCCTGCAATCAAGATACAAGAAGTCTCTTGTGTCCCCAACACACCCAATACACTTGTCAGGTGTATAGGTGCACTAGTTCGGCGAAGAGATAGTAAAATACAAGTGGTATGAATAATTATAAGCGGTAACGATGATAGAAAATAACTTGATGGCGTGGAAGAGACTAAAGGCAAACTGAAATAAAGATGGAAGCAAGCAAACATGTAACAGATCTAATAGCAAACGGTGTTTCAGTGCTTAGAAACAAGGCCTAGGGATCATACTTTCACTAGTGAACACTCTCATATAAATATCTTCTCTTTATGATACTACTCTTAACTACTCTCCGGTTGGACACTCTAATCGATGGTAGGGCTATAACAGCACACCTCAAAGTTCATCTTTCCCATCTAGAAAACCCCACACTATCACCTTGAGCACTAGATGGTTCCAACAAACACCACAATTTCATAAAGACATCCAACTCCAAATATAACTCATAACAAGTATTTGTAATCTCTAGCCTAAGTGCCACCATGGTGTGCACACTGTCAACTTCACACACATGGGGAGAGTAGAGATCTATTAAAGCACTTGAGTAGCAAGGTAGATCTATAGATTACAAGCTCATGATCTCAATAATATCATGCATAGAGAGAGAGATGAACACATAGCTACCGGTAGAACCCTTAGCCTCGAGAGAGAGAACTACTCCCTCCTCATCATGGGAATCAACAATGGTGATGGAGATGGTGGTGGAGATCGATGGAGATGGCTCCGGGGGCACTTCCCCGTCCCGGCAGGGTGCCGGAACAGAGACTTTTTGTCCCCTGAATCTCCCCTTCGGTGGTGACGGCGCTGTGGAACTTTTTGTGGATGGAGGCTTGATTATCTAGGGTTTTGGTATCGGGAGGCTCTTATAGGCGAAAGAGGCAAGGTCGGTGGCCGGCCAGGGGGCCCACACCATGCCCTGGCGTGGCCTGGGCTGGCCCGCACCAAGGGGGGTGTGGCCACCCTGTGGCCCCTCTCCGACTCTCCTTCCGGCTCCGTGAATCTTCCGGGAAAATATCGACTTTGGCTTTTGTCCGGTCCAATTCCAAGAATATTGATTTTCTGACTTTCCTGGAACCAAAAACAGCAGAAAACAAGCAACTGGCACTATGGCTCTTGTTAATAGGTTAGTCCAAGAAATCATATGAAAAGTACTCCAAAGTTGGAACAAAACACAAGAAAGTAGATAAAACCAAGCATGGAACATCAAAAATTATAGATACATTTGCAATGTATCACGCTCCCTCACCCAAGCTAATGAGAGCCTACGCAAGCAATTATCTGTGGAGAAGGAGATCTTGCTAGATTTTGCACGTGACGTCGTTAGGCTGCAGAAAGTGCTCGACCGTAACTTGATTAGGCAAGAACAGGCCATCAAGATAATCAACGAGCTCACGGAGGAGAAGAAGAATCTCGTGGAAAGGTGCATTCTCCTGCAGGACGAAGTCAGCGAGGCACTCAGAGGACGCGTCGAGGAAACCAAGGCTACCATCCGAGCCTACCATGACAGGAACTGTTGCCTGGATGCAGTCAAGGAGATGAAGGCGGACATGAGCAGAGGGATCACCGTACTTGAGGGTGTTCGGAAAGAGAACGAGGAGCTAAGGGCATGTCTAGAGGCGTACCGGAGCAATGCCCAAGTCTGATTCCCGTTAGTGGGGACACGAATACCAGTTCGTCCTCCTCTCCTTTTGTAATGTTTAGGGTTCAGGGAGCAATGCCCATGTCTGCTTCCCATTATAGGGTGCAATAAGAATCCTAGGGCAACTCCTTATCTATCTGGGCATGTGTTGGTGTTTATGTTCATGAATGGACACCATGTTCTCTTTCCATATGTATCTGGACATGGGTTTCTGCATTATGAGTTTGCCACTCTCCCACTACTATTTGGTGATATTGGGAAAAACCCATAGCACACTAAACTGCTGATAAATCTTATTTGTCTTCGAAATTGAAATTATGACAGTGCCACTAGTCGATTCATAAAATGTTGATTAGTCCTAGATTGCTTCTTCCTTGAAATTATGACAGTGCCACTAGTCGATTCAGTTAATTATGGAAACTAACCAGCTTGTCCTGGTGAACTGAACAAACCATACCATGTATTTTTGTTGCAGGGAAAGAGGCGAAAGATCGACCAGGACCTGGCGACCCTGCTAAATGACAAGATAGCAATCCAAAGGGAGAAGCGGAATTCCCAGAAACTGGCCTTTGAACAACTACACGCTGAATTCGCGGTCCTTTCTGACAAGTGCCAGAAACTGAAGGAGTTAAACGCCGACTGGGCGAAGCTACACAGTGAAGGTCGTGCCTCGGCTAGGAAGATGACGGAGATCATGAAAGGGATCTTGAAGGAAAATCGTATGGCTACGGACAAAATTCTCCAATCCGTGACGGAGCGCTAGAACCTACAGCTGAAGCACGACATAGTACTGAAGGAGCTGGCCAATCTTAGGGAGGAAAACAGGCAGCTCCAGGCCAGGCTTGCTTGAACACAACATATGTCTATTTAGTACTGAACTGCCTGGTTTATCCTCTACAGTGGTGATTTTGTAAGCGTGAACTTAACTCTATGCACGATATGTGTGTTCGTCTGAAATTAGTTTGCTCGAGGATTGAGTTTGGCTTAGTTCGGAAAGCGCAACTGCAAGTCTTACAATTAACTAGTTTCAGGCATTGGTACAACATAAATTATTCATCTCGAATTTCCTTTATCCTCTATAGTATGTCCTTGTTCACCCTCGCGCACCTTCTTCAGTTTCTTCAATAGATCCGCAATGCAGCACTCTGGCTTCTTCTTGTCTTCCCTGAGTTGATCCCTCTCCTTTTCTGCATTATGAATCAGCAACCTCTGACTATACTGAAGCTTCTTTGCAGTTCCAACAACCAAGCTCCCATCGATTCCGTCAGTTAGCTTTGACTGCAAATTCTCGATTTCTTGTTCTAGCTCCTTATTTCGTACCGACAACTTATAATTTTTTTCAGCTGCATCACTTACATCGGTAAATCTCCCCGACCTTTCCAACTCATACATCTCCACATAACTGTGCCAAACATTTCTTAAGTGCATCTGGCCACTCAAGATCCACCCACTCTACTGCTTTACACATCGGGCCAACCTAAAAACACACACACTATAGTGTTATGAACATGCACGATACATTTTACTTCATGTCACAGTTGCACATAATGTAAACAAATCTGATTTGTACAGCCCAAAAACCTTCTCCCAGTGTTACTGCCTTCGAATGCAACATATCTCCTCAGTTTTAGCCCATGGTCACATGGCACTTCTCCATCGAGATCTAGGCCCTCCCATTCAGAGTCGTAGATCGTCCTTGGTACCTATAGGTAAACGCAAAGCTAAAATCGAACACGATTGCATGCACATATGGAGCTCAGATCGAGTGATTTACCATTGCCTAACCCTAGCCCGAGAAAACAGAGGAACTCACATCATGGAAGGAATACTCGATGTCAGAGAGAAGGCTGTCGCTGCTCGACTGGTCGTCCTCGCTGTTCAAGGACAGCATGGCGAATGCGACGGCGATGGTGTCGGCGAGAGAGAGAGAGAGAGAGAGAGAGAGAGAGAGAGAGAGAGAGAGAGAGAGAGAGAGAGAGAGAGAGAGAGAGAGAGAGAGAGAGAGAGCATCCCTTCTATCGCTGGAATGATGACTAAATTGGCATGTTACAATAGTTTAATGGATACCATGCCCTTTCCCTGGATTACTGTCTCCTGCCTGATATGGATTCTCTTCACACATTCTCATTTCAAATATTAAACCTGCACTCCCTCCATCCCAATTTCATTGGCTGACGAAAACATACCAGTATATTACATCATCCAAAGAAACAAAATCATGTCAACTACAAGGTACTTATGCATCACTTCTTCAGTCATGGTTTCACAAAACATTACATTATAATCTCCCAACAAACATAACCACAACATGGTTTCACAAAACATCACATTACAATCTCTCAACAAACGTAATCACAGAAACAAGTATATTACATCAACTCAAGAAACAAAATCATGTCGACTACAAGGTACTTACACATCACTTGTCCTATCATGGTTTCACAAAACATTACATTACAGTCTCTCAACAAACAAAATAACAGAAACAAGTATAGTACATCATCTCAAGAAACATAATCATGTCAACTACAATGTATTTATGCATCACTAGTCCAGTCATGGTTTCCCAAAACATTACATTACAATGTCCCAACAAACATAATAACTGAAACAAGTACGATACGTCATCTTAAGAAACATAATCATGTCAACTACAATGTACTTATGTCTTATTACAACAACGATGGTTTTAGTGAGTGACATGTCCGAAAATCTCAACAGCTCGCACAACATTATATCGCAATCTCTCAACAAACATTATCACAGAAGCACGCTCTAAATGCAACAACAGTCAATATTACAAATACAGGCAGGGGAACCCCGCGGTCCATATGACAAGCCCAGAGTAGCAGCTCTAATCAGATCTCATCAATGTCGACCACCTCATTCTGTTCAGCCACTACAGGGGCATCTACATCCACTATAACCTGTTCAACAACATCAGAAATGGTACCAAGGAAGAACACCTTCCTGGTTCGCTTCTTTCGCCGCATAATCTGCATAAGATCTTCAGTATCCAAAACATCTATGAATTGCTGCTTCTTATGATGCCACCACCAGATTTTTGCCATCTGCTTAGGGCCAATACTGATTTCCTTACTGATCATCTCTCTCATTTCATTAGGAGTTATGTTTTTGAATCGATAGTGATCTCCACAGTACATGACGAAACTGGCTTATTAACTCCCTCATCAAGTTTTGCCATGTATGAATCCACCTCTATGCGTATACTGAACTTATCTAGATCAGCACCTATTGGTTCGTATTCTCTAGGAGCAGAAGCTCTGGCAGCAAGATCTCCAGCATCTGCATACATATCATCAATCATCGCTTCAACTTTCACCTTACGATCAGCTGCACAACACTCCCAAACCATCTGAAGCTCATGGGAGTGCTCAATTTGCTGATAGGTATCATTCATGTTGCGCCACACCAATTTTGTCCTCTGTCTAGAACCCCAGGGAATTCTAGCGGCAAGCATATCTACCAACTGCGAAACAGACACAACCTCTTTGCAATTCACAAACAGATGCACATCTTGCCTGAACACAACCCTCTCGCAACCAAAATCAAGCTTTGCAGTGTACTGCCGAACATGAACTGTGAACTCATATAGGTCACTTGTATCAAAACTGTGCCTAATTTGATTAAAAAGGGGAACATTTCTGTTCATTCGATTCTATTATACCGTAACTAATCTACTTGCAAGATAAGGCATAGATAAGAAAAAATCACCTCTCGCTCTTCTCCCGGGTTTTTTTCTTCGAGATCTGAGTGCTGCATCTGCCCACCGGAGCCGAACAATCCGTTGCCGGCCTTGCTTTTCTCTTCAACCCGCTGCTCGTAGGTACCTTGGGAGCAGAATCCTTGTTAGCCTCCTCGCTAAGCAGGGCTGAAGACCTCGCTGCTGCTACGCGTTGAGCCCCAGACTTGGGCCCGGACGGACCCTTTTCTGTCGGCGACGTAGCTACAACTTTCGCCTTGCAAGACATGCTGGGCCACCACCGTCGGATTCAGTGTCGGGGGAGGGAGAAAAAAGGTCCTCCGCCGCCGGCAGATTTAGGGTCGGGGAAGGGAAGAAAAGGGGTCGCCGCTGCCGTCGTAGCAAGATTCAGTGTCGAGAGTTAGGAAAGTACAATAATGGATTGGCCCCTACGACACGTGCAGGGTGGCTAAGAAGAGTGACCGGCGAAGGAGGGGCACAGCAGGAACTAGTGTAACGGAATATCCTGACTTAACGGGCGCGATTTGAAAATATTGGGTTTGGCCATCATTCACTCGAAAGACCCCTCTCAGCAATTGGCTCCCCAACTTTTCGAATCGCGGTGATAAAAATCAACTTGGGTGCCGCGTTGCCTGGCTACCCCAACTTTCGGTCCGCAAAATGATATTCTCCTCCCTAGTGTGGATGAGGCCGCCCCTCTCCGGAGGAGGCGTGCACGTCTAGGACGGCATGAAGACACGCCTTCCTCCTCCAGCTTCTTCAATATCTTAGTGGTGACCTTGGAGCGATGCCACTCCTTGCCCCGTCTGAGTGCCACCGGTAGAAAACAGTCCTCTAATCCGGGTTTGTAAGGGTCTTTAGCCCGATTGCCTTTTGTCCCGGTATAACAGAACTGGGATTAGAGGGCCTCCACGTGGCCCCACGTAGTGTGCTGTGCGCTAGGCTAGAGGACATTTAGTCCCGGTTCGTAAAGGGTCTCTACCAGCGGTTTGGGACAATCGGCTGCCACGACAAAAGATGGGGGTTTAGGGTTTTGTGTTTTCCTTTTCGTTTTGTTTTGTGTTCAATTATTTTTCATTCTATGTTTTCATTTCAAACAAGTTTGCATATACATACACGACTCTACTATATAGTGTACACATTGATACATATATAATATCATTTCTCTTACGAGCATACATACATATATATACAATTTGGTATAGAGTCTCAGTTGGGACTAGAGCCCGTCTATTGATTACATGGAGATCATTGCATGGATTCTTTAGTCTCTATCTATACTGTATTCTCCACATGGGTCTATGATCTCGTCAACCAAAAATTCTGTCAATTCCTCTTGAATTGCTAGTAGGCGGTCCTATGGTAGGAGCTTTTCTCGCATCGCGTCCAACTATAAAGAAGGAGATCAATATGAATGTATCAATCATCATAAAAAATATGAATGGAACTCAACACAAATTATGTTAATAATAATAAATTGTGAATATATTTTTTACGAACTCGAGGAGTTTTCACGTTCTACTCAGTAGTCAAAACACGAATGAACTTGTAAACGTAGTATCCACATAAATTAGTCCACCCTATGGCTACCTCGCGCACTTTACAAGAATAGAATTCAATCAAATAATAATCAAGCAGGATAATTGTATTGAAACTAGAATTAAAGAGATGCACGGACCTAGATCGTACTACTTACCTGGATCAGATTAAAACTCAGCTCCTCATGCTATTGACCATAGATCGTAGTCTTGAACCGTGTCCAAACACTACCCGATAAAGAAAATGAATGAATGAGTTAACAATTACTTGATATATCAGAAAATAAACGAAAGAGACCAATATAGTGTGATAATGATTGAAATTACTTCTGAAGCATAGCAATCATGCTGCGGTACTCTTCCACGTCCTTTTGTAATGAGTCCATGATTTGAACTCTTCCCAAGTCAACGAAAATTCTTAGAACAATCCAGTGGAAGTTGCGCAAGGTTTATATACGTCAGTAACTCATCATTTACACTTAACATCGAGTAAGTAAAAGTTAATATGTACAAAATAGTAACATTGTCACCCGTAGTTGTAAGGAAATAGTATTTCCTTACAGAAATGTTGTTCTTGAGAAATCTTAGCAAGTTACGCTCCATGTCCACGGGTTTCATATTTGGCATAGCTTCATTAACTTGATTTGGGTCAATGAACCTAAATCGATAAATTCTCCATTTTTACATTTCGATAATCTTCATTCTGCATCATAGCATACAAAAGAATATAGTGAGGATAATTACCGGCAATAAATTGAACGAGTTATGCTAGAGACTTAATTACATAAATAAACTAATCACTTATAGACAATAGCAACTGATGATAGATTTGTCGAGATCCCTTTGATTGAATAACTGAAAGTTCAATATGGACCTCGTCTTGAATGAAGTAATGCTCCTCTCTAACTTCCTCTATGATCCATTCACGCCCTTTTCCCATGACTTTCATGTACCATTCATGCACTTGTCGCATTTTTGTTGGAAGATCCTGGAGCCTCTCATAACTGACCATAGGCTCCCTATGGACATATTGTCGTGCTACAACAGTCGTGGTGAAAGCAGCACCGCCAAAAATTTCATCAAGAGACATATTACATTGTGCAACTAATAGCTGAGATGTTTGCATATCCGAAGGTTCTCCCCCATATAGTTGATGTTCGGGTAACACCTTGAGTGGGGGGATCGGTTATTTTACTTGTTCTCCGAGCTGGGGAATGTCTTTTTTAATGCTTCCTCGACCACTTGATCTCTTCTATTTCGAATTCACTGTCTTCACAAGACAGTGTGTATAGTTATCTAGCGCATTTAACTGAGCTTGGGATGGATGCGTCAGGAATCTCCTAAAGTGCTCAGTGACTTCCGGATTTATTGGGACTGTTGGCTCAGGTTGTTTCTTTTCAAAAAGGGCACTCACTTCGGCATCTACGACCACCTTGGTCTCCTCATCAGTCAGGTGGTAAGCTAACTTGGGAGGAACCGGTGGTACTCTTGGGAGGGGCGATGACTATCGCTTTTCGTGTCAGTTATCCATCGATGAAGCGCTGGTAATCTTCCGCTTTTGGCCCTTAGTGGGTGGAGGCAGCTGAGGCGCCGTAGATCGAGATGGACTCCCTAATATGTGAAATTTGTTAGCTCCTCGGTGTATTATCTATAGCTAGAGAAGTTATAAACTGCAAGATGGTGAGGGACACCACTACGACGGAGCTTCTCGAAGATGTCTTAGGATCCCATCCTCAATCATCTTTGAGGAGCTCGTCATAGAGGAGCTTCTCAAAGATGTACTGTGTTGTCTTCCTATGAAGCTTTTGTGAATTAATCCTATTTTTGTTACAATTTTTGTCAGTTTGTTGAAGGCAGGTAGAAGAAGAAGGGCATTTTTTTGTTGGATGGTGGCATGAGATGCATCTGTGAGTGTGTGCACTAACTGTTGTAGTATATGATGAACCCATGTATCTCTATGCTATGTAGTACAGTTGTAGTAGGATGAACCAATGTTTCTCTATGATGTAGTAATTGTAGTAGCTAGGATGAATTCATGCATGTATCTTTGTGCTTCTATGAATCAAATGAATTTCGATACTATGTGCCAAAAAAATATAGATAGAATCCACATATTGAAAATGATATTTACCTTGGAGTTCATTACATTAATACAAGATATAGATAGAATCCAAATTAATACAAGTTCATCGATCTCATGTTATTATTGCAAAAATTACTTCCAAACTAAACCCACAAATCTCTCTACTTCTAGAGCATGAAATGAGCTAATCTAGCAATGAAAGATGAAAGGATGAAGTTACTAACCTTTTAGAACCTTTGAATAGATGGGGCTCCGCAAAATCTTGACAAATCTTGAGAAAAATGGTCATGAACTCGAGCTTGAAGGAAGAAGAAAGAGGAGCCACCAGCTTCAAATGGAGTATGGATCGGGCAAGGAGGAAGATGATATAGGGAGGAGACATTAGTCCCGGTTGGTGTCTAGAACCGGGACTAAAGTCAGACCTTTAGTCCCGGTTCATATAACAAACCGGGACTAAAGGGTCTGGCGCTGGCCCCAGCCAGCCTAAAACCCATTAGTCCCAATTTGTTACACGAACCGAGACAAAAGGGCCCATTCGAACTAGGACTATTTTGTGCCGCCTCCTGTGGCCAGTTCTAGCCATTGGAATTGGGGGATTAGTCCCGGTTTATAGCAAAACTAGGACTAATGCCCCTGAACCAAAGGCCAGTTTTCTACTAGTGTGTCGTATCCACTCGGGCGGCACCAGAGGCCAACCCTAGCCGCCACCGAGGGCCAGCCTTGCCTCCGCTCTCCCCGCCTCCGCCGGAGGACACGGCTGGGAAAAGCTCGCGCCTCCAATGATGGGGGTGGGGCCTCTCTCTCCTGTGTAGCCTCGTCGTGAGGGGCGTCAGCCTGGGCGGCAGCAGAGGTCCTCGACGACGTGGCGGTGGGTGGTGGCGCGGGGAGGGCGCGTCGTGACGGTGCCGAGGGCACACGACGGAGGCTGCAGCAGGTGGAGAGATTCTCGTGCCCGCGGTCACGTGTGGAGGCAGGGCTTGATCTGGTCCTATGCGGGCCACGACTTCGGGGTACGGTGGCGATGGCACAAGGAGCTCCTGCTCTGGCGTGCTACATGGATGTTGTGATCGGGGTGGTTGTCCGGCATGGGGGCCTCCTCCCTTGAGCCTATGCCGACTAGCAGCAAGCCCGGTGGTGGCCAGCACCCTTGGCGGTGTCGGCGGTCAGACATGCGGAAGTGGCTAGGTCCACATCGCCTAGTCCTTATTTTGGTGGCTGTGAGACAGTGATTAGCCACTCGATGGCATCTGCGGATCTCTTCTCTTCGGCAGTGAGTCCAAAGGCGACTCCTTGCGGTGTATTCGATGGTGTTGGGGTTAACAGCAAGGCCAGGGCGAAATCCCTGCGTGAAGTTGGCGACGGCGATGCCCGTGGGCGCCGTCACCTCCTTAGAGGCGTCGTCATGGCGCTACTTCTGCTTCCCCGCCTCGAGCACCAAGGGAAACCCTAGACCGACTTATAGGTTGGGCGGCAGCGGCACAGCTGTGTCGTTTCCTCCTTGGGGACGTCGCCTATGTGGTTCTTGGAGTCCTCGGTGCGCTAGGTGGAGTCTGGTCTTGGCTGCCACCTAGAGCATGGGTTTCCGGGGCGCTATGTACACCGTCGATGGTGCTTCCTTGTTGATGCCTTCTTTAGTCGGGTTCGGCCCCGTTGTTCTCTCGCCGACTCTTAGGCGCTATGGGCGGGCGGTGCGTTGGCTTGTGCCTTCCTCGAGTAGGACCAATCTTGTGTAGTTCCCTTCTTCAGTGGTGACGTGACCTAGAAGCTCAGTGTATCGCGTCCTCGCCATTCTTGGCTGGAGATGATTCAGGGAGAGTTTTTGTTGTTCACTTGGTGTGAGCTATGTTGTGAACTGATGACTACAAGTGCACAGATCGTTTGTAGCTAGTTTCAAAATAAAGATATCGATCCCATAGGGAGCAGGAGTTTGAAGTCTAATAACTCTTGAAATAAATATTACAATAGAAATGCTAGATCAAGTTCTAAGTGACAAGATAAAATGTGAGTATTGTGTAGAAAGGTGTTTTTGGGTTTTGGGTATAAGATAATAAAGTAAAGTAAAACAGCTGAGTATAGAAAGTAAGTATCGCGTATGTAAGAGAGATTGGAGCTGCAGTAGGGAAAAAGTGTTTTTAGGGAGTAGCGGATACACCACTAGTATTGTAAGGATCTAAGATAAAGATTATCATCATGACCATTCTCAACTATGTATGTGTGGGAGGAACTCCGTAATTGGACAAATAGGCATCAACCGCTACTCACATCATCCTCATAGCCACAGTAGGCAGCAATTGACATCAATCGAATCAATGCGCTATTAAGGATTGTAATCCCGTAGGACGTATCCCATGGCATGGATAGTGTTTCGTGAGTTTCCTCGGTTCCCAGGTTGATATGTAAGGGGTGCCAACAACTTTATAGTCATTGTAAGTGCTAGAACACCTCCGACTACCAACAAGTAGTTTCCTCCATCGAGTCCCCACGAGAGGCAAATATTGAGAGGTCGACTTCTCTCAATATCAAGATGTAGAAAATCTAACACATGGTCACAGCGATGAATATCATAATGGACTTTATCTTATTTCAATCTCATACTAGGGTTTCTCCATCTCCCCGAGAACTAATGATCTACTCAGACATGGAGGCAATCAAAATCATAGCAATGGTAATGGAAACAATCATAGATGAATAGTACTTGTATAAATCCACAACGAGTACGGGAATTACAACAAGATCTAGACAAGATGTAGATGGGATGGATGGAGATGGTGGTGATGTAGTGGTGGATGATGAAGATCGACGCCTTAGCCTCCCAGATCTGCGCAGGGCGAAGATGGATCCTTGGTTGATGAGTCCCCCCCCTCCAACAGATGCCTTCCGGAGGTCAGGTTTCTGTGATGTCTGTATGTTGTCTCCTTGAACCAATTACACGGGGTGAAACTATTTGACGAGGCGGAGGCAGCACCAACTATATGGCCGGAGCTATATAGCCGTAAAAGTTGCTCCGGTCGTATAGTTGGTCGTTGGACTCTTTGTCTCCCTTGTTCGCTTCTGGTTTTCTTCTGGTATTATTAATATTTCCCAAATAAGCAATTTACGTTGTTTTGGACTCCTTTTCTCCATTGTACAACTACTCCAAGAATTGTATCCATTGGATCCATCATCTGTCCTAATCCTGGTGAAAACAGACATAAAATGTGTGCGCGAGTGCCGTAAAATACCAAGATCTTACATCTACAATGCAAAATAATAATGCAAAACATGATGCAAATATGCACTCATCAACTTCCCCAAGCTTAGACTCTTGCTCGTTCCGAGCAAGTTTTAGCTTAATGGATGTGATCCTCATATTCATGAAGCTGAGTCGATAAAATAAATGAGGCAATTACAACATGTGTTTATCATGTACGATACATATGAATAAGTTCATGAATAGTACCTTACTCGAACCATCTGAATAGTATTAGCAGGTTTCCACACCTTAGTGATCAACAATTCATAAAGATGAATCTCAACATAATGTAAAAGTATCCGGTTTGACCGAATGAGTTAGCAAGGTAGTCCCAAGTGTTTTAGGATCAACATATTCACTTGGGATTCAGAATCTCAAAAGTGTCTCTTTGTCCTACTACAATACAGTGGTATATGCCTACTTGCTCTTTGCACACTCGCCATTTTTCTTCTTCCTTTTCTTTTCTTTTGTATATATGCTCACACTTTTGCTTAAGTGCTATGTAAAGGAGCTGTCCATACATTCCACTTCATGTAGGAATTCAAAGTTCAACGATCTCAATTATCAAATTCAAATTATATATGAAGCATTCTTATGACTTGAAGATTCTACCTTGAGTTGTTATCACTCTATTTTGATGGCGCTTTCATTTTCCTTTGTTCAAGGTTTCTTTTTCAACTTAACTGTATAAATAATTTTCCTTTGTAAATCAAACCATAGACTTGCATCATATTGACCAAATTATCTTTAAGTGTTCCATTAATACCAATGGTGTGGAAGACTCCTATTGCTATCATCAAGTGCAAGTAAAATTATACTCAAGCTATTCATATATCAATAAAGCAAACACAAACTCAATATTGCTCCATATATAATAATAAACTCGGAATTTCATAAAAGGGATCGACTATCCCTGAAGGGAATTCTAATGATGCAAACTTTATTGCTAGTTTGAACTTATGCGAAAATAGTAAAAAGTTATAGGATAGATTACAAGGTCTTAAATATCTCCCCAAGCTTCGAATCAAGCCAGGCGGGATCAAATAATCCCTTGCGATTATTTGATACTATGATTGTTGTAGATCAATGTGGTGCCATGGCACGTGGTATCTTCTCACGGGCGAGCCTGAGGCGGAGGGATTGATTGACAACTTCTAATTCTTTAACATGCAGCTTCTAGAAAAGATTGTTTCTCTCCAGCACCTTCACTTGTTATTTAATGAACTCATTGTTCTCCTGAAGTGTTTTTAGTTCTTTAAGACTCATAGAAAAACCTGCTTCGGTCGTCCGCTTGATATCTTCATCAAGTTTATCAAGATAAAGTCACAACAATCGAAGGTGTTGGGGTGTCCCTGGCTTCTCCCTTCCAACTCTTCAATCTTCAGCTCCAGGGCCTTCAAATCCCTCTTCCGACACCCATGGTCGGTGTAGACGAAATCTATAGGGATGGTCTTGATCTCCTTGCCTTGCTCACTATTGCTCCCGGTCTCCATGTGAGCTTTTCTTCTTGACCTCTATCCCTTGGTTGAGAGTCCTCACATGTGAATAAGAGGTAGATTGGTTTCTGGATATTATCATTAGAGAGAGACAATGGTAGTATATAAGGGGGGTCAGAGGTCGGTAAAAATTGCGAGAAACACTAAATTGTCGCCCAAGAAAAGAATCTAAACGAAATAGGGAAAGAAATCACGGATTTGGAAGTTTCCTGCCACGTAACGGCCAACTATACGGGCGCGGCTTGTATAGCTCCGGCCGTATAGTTGGTTCCAGGCAGATATTTCCAAATATCTCGAGTCTAGGTCGATTAGCTCACGGCTCAGAACCGACAATAATGTTTTTTAGATGAATAAATGAAATATCAAACAAAAAAGTGTCTGATAGTTTAACGACCAACTATACAGCCAGAATTTTTGGTTCCCATCGTATAGTTGCGATCGTATAGATACAAACACCGAAATTCAAAAGTGTCTGAGAGTTTAATGACCAACTATACAGCCGGAATTTTGGCTCCGGTCCTATAGTTGCGACCGTATAGATACAGACACCAAAAGAAAAACTATTTGAGAGTTTAGCGACCAACTATACTGTCGGAATTTTTGGCTCCGGTCGTGTAGCTGCGACCATATATGCTCAAATAGCGAAAACAATTTCATGAAGATGATACAGAGAGTTTAACGACCAACTATACGGGGGGAGCTTCGTCTCTGGTCGTATAGCTCCGCCCGTATAGTTGGTAAAAACCCTCTAAAACTTCAGAAAAACACAAGGAATTCAAAGGCCTAATTTTCAAAAGTAAAAAATTGTAAAAACAAATCACTTATTTGGGTAAGAACACTTACCTTGCACTTACCATCTGCTTATTCGGGGATGAAAAGTTCCTCCCACAACAAAGACTTATTCTCTCTCGGAGGAATTAACCTTAATTCATGGAATAATTCTCGTAAACAAAAATCACCGGGACTAAAGTTCCTCTCAATAAGATTGGTGTCTTGTGGGGCAATCATGGACACTGCATCCAACATCTTTATTCCTTGCCTCTGCATAATCTACAACTCAAATTCTTGAAGTGAAAGAATCCAACGGATTAGTATTGGCTTATGGTCTTTCCTTTCGAGGAGTTCTTTTAAGCCATCACGATCCGTGTGAACTCTTACCTTTACATCAACTATATATGAACGAAATTTATCACAAGAGAAAAATACAGCAAAAAGTTTTGTTTCTTCCTTAGGGTAGTTCTTTTGAGCACCATTAAGAGTTCTACTAGCATGATGCATAATATTAAATCTACAACCAATATGTTGTCCCAGAGTTACTCCTACAACATCATCACTAGCTTCACATATTAAGTCAAAGGTTGTATCCTAGATAGGTGGTTTAATGATGGGAGCACGAGATAAAGCATTTTTGAGTTTATCAAATGCTTTAAGACACTTATCATCAAAATTAAATCTTATTCCCTTTTGCAGGAGGTTAGTCAAAGGTTTACATATTCCAGTGAAATTTCTAATGAACCTTATATAAAACCCCACATGACCAACAAAACTTCTTATACCTTTAATATCCCTAGGTTGTGGCATTCTCTCTATTGCTTAAACCTTAGCTCTATCAACTTCAATTACCTTACCTGATACCTTGTGTCCAAGGACTATACCTTCTTTGACCATAAAATGGCACTTCTCCTTGTTTAGAACAAGATTAGTTTCTTCACAACGCTGCAAAACTCTTTTGAGATTATCCAAGCAACCAGTAAACAAAGTTCCATAGATAGAAAAGTCATCCATAAATACTTCCATTATAAGTTCTATAAAATCTGCAAAAATAGTAGTCATGCATCGTTGAAAAGTAGCTAGAGAATTACATAAACCAAAAGGCATACGTCGGTAAGCATGTAAACCATAAGGACCAATGAAAGTTGTTTTAAGTTGGTCATCGGGATGAACAGCTATTTGAGAAAAACCAGAGTATCCGTCCAAGTAGCAAAAATGAGTATGGTTTGCTAACCTTTCTAAAGTTTGATCTATGAATGGTAATGGATAGTGATCTTTCCTAGTCTCTTTATTTAATTTTCTGAAGTCTATGCACATCCTATGCCCAACAATAGTTCTAGTAGGTATCAATTCATTGTTTTCATTAGGAACAACAGTAAAACTGCCCTTCTTAGGAACATAGTGAATAGGACTTACCCATTCGCTTTCTTTAATAGGATAGATTATACCTGCATCTAGTAGGCGTAAAATTTCTTTTCTTATCACTTGACATAGGTATGATTACTCGGATGTTTATGGTTTGCTACCCTGTATTGGGTAAAAGGCTTCCGACCCATGAAGACTTCAGATGATGGCCCAAGGAAATAGCTGACAAAGACTTTGATTGTATTAGGAAAGAGACTATGATCAACATTGTGTTGGTATTGTAATTACGCGTATATGAAACCTATCCGCACACATCTTTGAGACCCGGCCTATTATATATAGGACGGGAGAAGCCCAAGTGAGGGTACCGAAAAACTCCCAGGCAACTTGTAATACTGCGATTTCCAAATATTTAGGCGACTTTGACTTCATTATTTTCCTGATATCCAACGAAATCCCCAGCATTCTCTTTTCCACGAAACCCTAAGTCCTTCACCATGGACATTGCCGAGGTTACCCCTTGTCACCACTTCTTTAATTTCAGGCTTCAATCTTCTATTAAATTCTGCAACTTGTTTAGCACCTTCTTCCATGAATATCCGATGGATGGCTATCATGGGACTGATGCCCTTCAAGTCATCCATTGAGTACCCAAAGGCCTTGCGATGCTCCTTAAGTATCTTCATGAGTTCTTATTCTTCTTCTCCTAAAAGTTTAGCACTAATAATAATGGGAAATTTATTTGTATCATCTAAAAACATGTATTGAAGATTTTCTGGTAGAGTCTTCAATTCAGGGGGTGGTAGTTCCTCGTCCCCTCTCTTTTCTGGCTCTTCAAAGCCTCATCAGTTGGAGGCCCCAAAATGGGAAGTGAATCGAATTCATCTTCTAGTTCTCCCAGGGACTTGTCCTCCATAATTATTTCTTCATAATTTGGATTTTCATCTACTTCTTCTTCTTGATTACTAAAGAAAAGAGCTGCCATTTCCTCAATAGTTCTATTTCTTCTTTTATTTCTAAGTAGAAATCATAAGATATAACATTAACTTCGATGCCAAGATCACATAAACCGTAATGCGAGGTTTCTTTAAATATGCAGGGAAGAATAGGCTTACCCACAGCTTTTACCTTCAACCAATATGGAAGTCTCTTCATCAAGTTCAACTATGTTACAATGTGCGTACATATCCATAATTGCTTCCTTGGTTACCTCTTCATCTTTGGTCTCTTCCAGATGTTCCACTTCTTCTGGCATGCTTTCCTCTTCCTTCTTCTCATGTACTGCTTTGACCTATTCATATTCAAAAATATGCTTTTGTGTAGTGTTAGGGAAATGCATTTCATATATTGGTCTACGGAGGCTAGTGTTGCTTTATCTTCTCTTTTGTTTTCAGGTTCGGGTGGTGGATCATACTTGACTAGACCCTCCTTTGGAGCTTTGATATGTTCTGTAAAAGCTTTAACAACTTGCAACATAAGATCTAAATCCAAATAAAGTTCTTTAGATAATTATTTAACATGGCCTTTTTTATTATAATCATGAATACAATCATGCTCTATTTCTATGCCTCCTTCGCTTCCTAGACCAAAATTCCATGAAACTCTATGATCATGAATTCTATTAAGTAAAGCCCAAGCTTTAGGTATAGGAAGATTCATAAAGGCTCCTTCCGCGAAAGAGTCTAGTTCAATTTTATTAGGTTCAATTAAACCGCCATAAAAGATATGTAGTAAATACCATTCTAGCAAATCATGATGAGGACATAGTCGTAGTAAATCTTTAAATCTAATATAAGCTCTTACCAGTCCTTCATTAGAACGATTCTTCCAAGTCATTATAAGACGCCTGATTCCAAAAGATTTTGATAATGGATAATATTTTGATAGAAATTCACAGGCCAGATTATCCCAAGTAGTAGTGGCTTCAGGGGGTAGAGATTTATACCATGAGAGAGTTGTACCTGTCAAAGTCTGACTAAAAAGTTTAACCTTTACCTCATCAGCGGTATATCCCGTCAATAGAAAAGTGTCACATATGTCTTTAAAACATGCAATATGGTCATATGGATCAGGATCTTCTTCATCTCTAGTAAATTGCTTCTTATGTAGAATACTAAGTGGTAGAGGATTTATTTCAAGCCCCCTTGTCTTCTCATTGGAGTTGTCTCTTTTATATATATCATAGGGCTTCCCAAAGTGGTTGAGTGGGTTAGCACTGGTCATATGCTCAAACTCCATCATGTTGGTGGAAACCTGTAACTCAAAACAAAATTTAGCAAGACAAAAACAAATAAGCAAAAACTAAAAGACCTATAGCCCTTAGCTCCTAGGCAACAGTGCCAGAAAATAGCTTGATGACTGCAAGTGCACAGATCGTTTGTAGCTAGTTTTGAAATAAAGATATCGATGCCATAGGGAGCAGGAGTCTGAAGTCTAATAACTCTTGAAATAAATATTACAATAGAAATGCTAGATCAAGTTCTAAGTGACAAGATAAAATGCGAGTATTGTGTAAAAAGGTGTTTTTGAGTTTTGGGTATAAGAGCAATAATAAAGTAAAGTAAAACAACTGAGTACAGAAAGTAAGTATCGCGTATGTAAGAGAGATTAGAACTGCAGTAGGGAAAAGCGTTCTTAGGGAGTAGCAGATACACCACTAGTATTGTAAGGATCTAAGATAAAGATTATCATCATGAACATTCTCAATTATGTATGTGTGGGAGGAACTCCGTAATTGGACAAATAGGCAGCAATCGCTGCTCAGATCATCCTCATAACCACAACAGTCAGCAATCGACATTAATCGAATTATTGCGCTATTAAGGAACGTAATCCCGTAGGACGTATCCCATGGCATGGATAGTGTTTCATGAGTTTCCTCGGTTCCCAAGTTGATACTTAAGGGGTGCCAACAGCTTTATAGTCACTTTAAGTGCTAGCACACCTCTGTCTACCAACAAGTAGTTTCCTCCATCGAGTCCCCATGAGAGGTAAATATTGAGAGGTCGACTTTTCTCAACATCAAGATGTAGAAAATCTAACACATGGTCACAACGATGATATCATAATAGACTTTATCTTATTTCAATCTCATACTAGGGTTTCTCCATCTCCCCAAGAACTAATGATCTACTCAGACATGGAGGCAATCAAGATCATAGCAATGGTAATGGAAACAATCATAGATGAATAGTACTTGTATAAATCCACAATGAGTACGGGAATTACAACAAGATCTATAAAAGATGTAGATGGGATGGATGGAGATGGTGGTGATGCAGCGGTGGATGATGAAGATCGATGCCTTAGCCTCCCGGATCTGCGTAGGGCAAAGATGGATCCTTGGTGGATGAGTTCCCCCTCCAGATGCATTCCGGAGGTGAGGTTTCTGTGATTTCTAGGTGTTATGTATGTCGTCTCCTCGAACCAATCGCACGGGGTGAAACTATTTGACAAGGCGGAGGTGGCGCCAACTATACGGCCGGAGCTATATGTCCAGAAAAGTTGCTCCGATCGTATAGTTGGTCGTTGGACTCTCTGCCTCCCTTGTTCTCTTCTAGTCTGGTATTATTAATATTTCCCAAATAAGCGATTTATGTTGTTTTTGACTCCTTTTCTCCATAGTACAACTACTCCAAGAATTGTATCCATTGGATCCATCATTTGTCCTGATCTTGGTGAAAACAGACATAAAATGTGCACGCGAGTGCTATAAAATACCAAGATCCTACATCTAGAATGCAAAACATGATGCAAATATGCACTCATCATGAACCATGTGGTGTCATGTTTGTATCGTGTAGCCTTTTGGCATTGTACCGGTCATCTTGGTCTCTTCTTCTATGAATCCGATACACCTCCCAAGGTGTATCCTTGAAAAAGAATTCACCGATGAAGGATTGGTGCTCGCTTTTGAGGCATTGAATATATCACTATATTTGATCCCCACTGGCATTTCCGCAATAGCAAACTCACTAGAGCGGCTGCCGATTTGGAGGAAATTATGCAACATGTGTGTGATGGGAAGGGGAAATCGGCCTACCTACCTGCATGTGGGAAGCTTCCTTATAAAGGCGGGACCACCCCTTGATACGTTGTTAACGTATCCATACTTTTTGATGTTCCATGCTTGGTTTTATCTACTTTCTTATGTTTTGTTCCAACTTTGGAGTACTTTCTATACACTTTGTTGGACTAACCTATTAACAAGAGCCAAAGTGCCAGCTACCTGTTTTCTTATGTTTTTGGTTCTAGGAAAGTTAGAAAATGAATATTCTCGGAATTGGACGGGACAAAAGCCAAAGTCAGTTTTTCACCGAGGGACACCCGGAGCCAGAATACGAGACGGAGAGGGGCCAGAGAGAGGCCACACCACCTAGCTGCGTGGCTAAGCCTGGCCCATGCCAGGGGGTGGTGTGGCCAGCCCAGGCACCCCCTCGGCCTCTCCTTCCCCCTATAAGATGCCTCCGATACAAAAACCCTAAGTACCCAATAAAATATCCATGAAAGAGTCTGTAGCTGTTGTCGTCTCCATCCCTAGCTCAGGAGGGATCTGAAGCTCTTCCCGACACCCTGCCGGAAATGGGAATTCACCCTGGAGGCCTTCTTCATCATCATGCAAGCCTCCAGTGTCATGCGTGAGTAGTTCATCTCTGGACTACGGGTCCATGTAGTAGATAGATGGCTGGTTCTCCTCCTTTGTGCTATCATGTTTAGATCTTGTGAGCTCCGTTCATGATCAATATCATCTATTTGTAATTCTACATGTTGTGTTTGCGGGGATCCGATGGATATTGAGATGCTATTTCGGATTGATTATTGATTCTATCATGTCTTTGTTATTTGTGATCTTGCATACTTTCCGTTGTTAGTAGCTATCTTGGCCAAGTAGATGCTACCAACTCCAAGAGTTAGTATTTATGCTCGATAGAGGGTTCATGCCTCTAGTAATCTGGGGAAGTGACAGAAATCTCTAAGGTACTAGATGTGCTGTTTCTACTAGGGAGAAAACAACAATCCTTTGTTCATAGAACAATTGTATTGTTTACTTTACACGCAATTCGTAATGCAATTATCCGTTGCTTGCAACTTAATACTGGAGGGGGTTCGGATGATAACCCGAAGGAGGATTATTAGTCATAGATGCAGTTGGATGGCGGTCTATGTATAATGTTGTAATGCCCAATCGAATCTCAAAGGAGTAAAGATGAGTAGTATATGCATGTATGCTTTCTCGATGTTTGTCAATTGTCGCGATGTAATTTGTTCACCCAACATGTCATCTATCTTAAGGAGAGCCACCACTAGTGAACTATGGACCCCGATCCTTTCTTTTACTATCAATCTACAATCACCCGTTTACTGCTTTGTGTTTACTTTCTGCAAACTATTACTTTCTTTCACTCGATACGTTTAATCCTTTGTTTTTAGAAAAACCGGTGAGATTGACAACCTCATCGCAAGTTGGGGGCAAAGTTCTATGGTTGTGTTGTGCAGGTCTCCACGTTGCTGCTGACGCTGGTAGTGCGCCCTGCCAAAGTCCAGCTAGCAACACCTTTGGGGTGTTTCCTTGCTCCTACTGGATTGATAACCTTGGTTTCATAACTGAGGGAAAACTTGCTGCTATGCTCATCATACCTTCCTCTTGGGGTTCCCCAACGAGCTCGATATATTTTGGGCCATCAAGCATCTTTTTCTGGCGCCGTTGCCGGGGAGTCAAGGACATCTTCACAAGGGGAGTCCCTCATAACCAATATCTTTACTTTGTTGTTTTTGTTTTGCTTAGTTTACTTTTGCTTTGTTTGCTTGTTTCTTTATCAAAAACACAAAAAATTAGTTTTACTAGTTTGCTTTGTTTATTAAAAACACAAAAAATGACTACTCTTGAAAATACTAAGTTGTGTGACTTCACTAGCACCAACAACAATGATTTTATGAGCACACCTATTGCTCCACATGTTCCTGAAGCTACTTTCTTTGAAATAAAACCTGCTTTACTCAATCTTGTTATGAGAGAACAATTTTCTGGTATTGGTAATGAAGATGATGTTGCCCGTCTAAATAACTTTGTTGAACTTTGTGAGATGCAAAAGCATAGGGATATAGATGGAGTATTATTAAGCTTAAATTGTTTCCTTTCTCTTTGAGAGGAAAATCTAAAGAATGGTTGAATTCCTTAATTAGGAATAGTATTGATTCTTGGACTAAATGCAAAGATGCTTTCATTGGAAAATACTATCCTCCTACTAAGATTATATCTATGAGAAGTGAAATAATGAAGTTTAAACAATCTGATAATGAACATGTTGCTCAATCTTGGGAAAGAATGAAATCTTTGGTAAAGAATTGTCCCACTCATGGACTGACTGCTTGGATGATTATCCAATCCTTTTATGTAGGATTGAACTATTCTTCAAGAAATCTATTGGATTCTGCTGCTGGAGATACCTTTATGACCATTACTTTGGGTGTTGCAACAAAGCTTCTGGATAATAAGATGGTTAACTATTCCGAATGGCATACTGAAAGAGCTCCACAAGGTAGAAGGTAAATTCTGTTGAAGAAACCTCCTCCTTGAGTGATAAGATTGATGTTATTATGTCTATGCGTGTTAATGGGAAAGCTCATATTGATCCCAATCATGTTCCCTTAGCCTCTTTGGTTGCTCAAGAAGAGCAAGTTGATGTGAACTTTATAAGAAATAACAATTTTAGCAACAATGCCTACAGGAATAATTTTGGTAACAACAATTATAGGCCATATCCTCCCAACAATGGTAATGCTTATGGAAATTCCTAAAACAATAATAAGAGTGCACCCTCTGAACTTGAAGTTATGCTTAAAGACTTTATTAGTAAACAAACTGCTTTCAATAAAACTATTGAGGAAACACTCTCTAATGCTGAAAGAAATATAGCATCATTGGCTGAAGCTCAATCTTCTTTGAATAAAATGACTGCTAAATTGGAAACTAATGAGAATCCCTTTGCATCTGCTAATGCCATACAAGTTAGAATTGATGAAAATGTTAGACTATTAGATGAATTGCATGCTAAGTGGGAAAGAGAAGATGAAATTTCTAGAAACATTAGTGTTTCTACTATCACTACCACTAGTGTTGAGGCTAGTAATAGCTCTACTACTTTAGATGATAATCATGATTTTTATCTTGATGGTTGCAACATCTCTGGAGTTATTAAGTTCCTACAAAAGTTTGCTAAAAGTCCTAATGCTAGTGCTATGAATATGGCCTTTACAAAACACATTACTGATGCTCTCATAAAAATTAAAGAAGAAAAGATGAAACACAAAGCTTCTATTCCTATAAAACAAGAAGATGGTTGGGAACCCATCATTAATATGAAAGTGAATGATTTTGATTTCAAAGCTTTATGTGATCTTGATAGTAGTGTTTCTATTCTACCTAGAAGGATTTATGATATGCTTGATTTGCCACCATTGGAAGATTGTTATTTGAATCTCCCACTTGATGATAATGCTAAAAAGAAACTCATGGGGAGTATTAATGATGTTCTTATTATGGTTAACAATGCCTATGTCCCCGTTGATTTCTATGTTTTGGATGTTGAATGCAATGCTTCTTGTCCTATCACTTTGGGAAGACCTTTTCTTAGAACTGTTGGTGCCATTATTGATATAAAAGAAGGCACCATTAAATATCAACTCCCACTCACGAAAGGTATAGAACACTTCCCTAAGAAGAGAGAGAAGATTTCTTTTGCCTCTCCTATGAAAACAAAATTTGCTCTTAATGCTTCTTCATTGGAGAACACTTGATTCTTTTTCTTGCTTCTTATGCCTAACTTAAAGGCGTTAAAGAAAAGTACTTATTGGGAGATAACCCAAAAGTTTTAGATGAGTCTTGGAAGTTATTACTTCAGTAATAACCGCTCCTTATCCTTTTTATTTGTTTTTTGTGCCAAGAGTAACCTCTAATGAGAGAGAAGTAATGATTGGGAAAGTTGCTGTCCCGAAACAGATTTCTGTGCTTCACCGTAAACATTCGTGTAAAATATCTGTACGTCCTTTTGAGGCGTGAATTTTTGTGCTTATGCCCCAGGTTGTTATCTAACTTTCGTTAGTTCAACACTTTACGATTTGAGCAACAGAAGGTCTTCGAAAAAATTCGTCTTTACCTGCTGGTCTGTTTTGACAGATTTCTGCCATTATTTGCATTTGCTTCTTGTTGGTTCCTTTTTGAGTTCTTTTGGGGAATTGAGATTTTTTAGGGAAGTGCTACAGTAGATTGTGTTTTAATGAAAGTTTTATTGGTGTTGTAACTGAACCTAAAGACTTATTATCTTGAGTGCACTAATGTTGCTAATAAAGATTGTGTGAAGTTTTGTATGAAGGAAAATTTTAGGTGTATGAAAGGAATGAGTAATGAGATGAAGGATGGACTAAAGCTCAAGCTTGGGGATGCCACGCGTGTCACCCCAAGAAATATCCAAGAAGTACAAGCGTCAAAGCTTGGGGATGCCCAAGGCATCCCCTCCTTCATCAATAAAAATCCCAGTTTCTTCCAAAACGCTTCATTTTTATTATTTCATGCATAGTTGTATTGTTCTTGGAGCGTCTTATTTTTTGTTTTCGTTTTGGTTTTTTGTTTTCTTTGTTTTCTTAGTTTGCTGAATAAATTGGTTGGACCCCCTCTTTCATGCATTGGTTTTCAAATAGTTTGGTTTGGATTGGAAAAGAGTAGGAAAGTTCATGCTTAAGTGGTAAAGAGAGCTTGTTTTTTACTGTGGCCTATGCTTTCTCATGCCATGCTTGATATTGTTTTGGCTTTATTCTTAGTATTCTTTGCTGTAGCATGACTTGTTATAAACAATTGAGATTGCTTAATGTGCCTTGGAAGAATCATGTGTTGTTTTAGCATATTAAAGCATAATATCATGGTATTCTCCTTTGATGCTTTATTTGGGTTGACTTGGCACATTCTCACACCATGTTATGGCTATCCCAAGTCACCATAGCCTTGATGATCCTTTAGTTTTCAACCTGTAATATCACTTTATGCTTTGATTAATGATGTTTTGTCGCTCTGCATGATTATGGCCATTATTGCTCTCTTAGTTTGTCGGTCCCAGTCTTTTGCTAGCCTCCGTAACCAAGTGTGAGTTCCACTCATGCATCCAAATCCTTCAACCAAGTTATTCCAAAGAGTCCACCATACCTACCTATTTGAAATTGCTATTCCAAGTATATTCATGTTTTTATCTACCTTCCAAATTAAACTTGTTATGTGAAAAATAGTGATTAAAGCTCTCACGAACTTGATGGCACACTTTACTTTCTTGCACTTAATAAACTTGAACCATTGCGTCCATCTTTGTTGCGTATATGCTTGCACTTTATAAGTTGAAGTTAGCAGAACCATGTATCATGGGGGACGCTTTCAACATTGCACTTGTACTTTGTACCCCGTTGATATCATGTTCTTTTGCGGATGGATCCCGGCGGTGTGAAATAAAAGTGGAACTTGTAAGATCATGGACTTTGTATGTGTGTTAGAGAAACACCTGGTCCGCTAGCCTAACCTATGCCTAATCATGGTGGAAACTTGCAGCATCACCATAATGGGCACTCTATGAAGCATCCTCAATAAAAACCTATCCAAATAGCAAATAAAAAGATCGCTGAGATGCTCATTGTCTGCTTGCCTTGTCATTTTGATTATGGGATAGCTCCTGTATCATGTGCAAGGGGTACCCCGTTGGCGGTTCTTTATGATACATATGTACTTACAATGACAAGAGCTTACTTGTGACTAAAGTTGAGTAGCATGAGGTTCGGTCTTCGTAAGTAAGGGGCATGATATTTTAGCTTATAACTTGTCAAGCATATCCACTTAGTTGTGTCACTTTAACCTTAATCACCTTCAAGATGCTTATGATAGGGGCAATCAGAGCTGAAAGCTAATAAGTACCATAATTTTTGGAAGCTCTTTATGAAACTTGAATCCCTACTTCATTCTATGAAGGCCTTTCTTTTACTTTTATGTTGATTCTCCACCTTCTATCTTTATGCACCTACTTTGAGAGCATAGTGGCCATTCTTAGTTTTGTGTGCATTTTCCCCAAGACTTGTTGATTGATGCATAGCTTTGATATTTCTTGTTGTAAACTATTTGTATTTAGTCACTCTTATGAACTTTGAAGGTGTCCTATGCATTTATGTTTGCTACTCTATGAGGGACAAGCTGAATGCCACTATGCTATGTTTTCTTTATGTGAAACAAACAAACATCTTGCAAAGCATTTTTATTCATGAATCTTTTGTTTATGTCTTTTCATGTTGCAACTTAGTTGCTTTGTCTTATTGCTAGAACTTTTTTTTCATGTTTTGATTGAAGTACTATGATCCCAGCTATCAATGTTTTACAAATACTTTGATCAAGTTTATGATGGTGCATGTCACCTCAAAAATTATACTTTCTTTTTATCACTTACCTACTCGAGGACGAGCAGGAGTTAAGCTTGGGGATGTTGATACGTTGCTAATGTATCCATAATTTTTGATGTTCCAGGCTTGGTTTTATCTACTTTCTTATGTTTTGTTCCAACTTTGGAGTACTTTCTATACACTTTCTTGGACTACCTATTAATAAGAGCCATAGTGCCAGCTACCTGTTTTGTGCTGTTTTTGGTTCCAGGAAAGTCAGAAAATGAATATTCTCGGAATTGAACGGGACAAAAGCTAAAGTCAGTTTTTCACCGAGGGACACCCAAAGCCAGAATACGAGACGGGGAGGGGCCAGAGGGCGGCCACACCACCTGGCCGCGTGGCTAGGCCTGGCCCGCGCCAGGGGGTGGTGTGGCCAGCCCAGACACCCCCTCGGCCTCTCCTTCCGCCTATAAGATGCCTCCGATAAAGAAACCCTAAGTACCCGGTAAAAATTCCATGAAAGAGTCTGTAGTCGCCGTCATCTCCATCCCTAGATCGGGAGGGATCTGAAGCTCTTCCCGGCACCCTGTCGGAGAGGGGAATTCACCCTGGAGGCCTTCTTCATCATCATGCAAGCCTCCGGTGTGATGCGTGAGTAGTTCATCTCTGGACTACGGGTCCATGTAGTCGCTAGATGGCTAGTCCTCCTCCTTTGTGCTATCATGTTTAGATCTTGTGAGCTCCGTTCATGATCAAGATCATCTATTTGTAATTCTACATGTTGTTTTTGCGGGGATCCGATGGATATTGAGATGCTATTTCATATTGATTATTGATTCTATCATGTCTTTGTTATTTGTGATCTTGCATGCTTTCCGTTGTTAGTAGCTATCTTGGCCAAGTAGATGCTAGCAACTCCAAGAGTTAGTATTTATGCTTGATAGTGGGTTCATGGCTCTAGTAATCTGGGGAAGTGACAGAAATCTCTAAGGTACTAGATGTGTTATTGCTACTAGGGAGAAAACAACAATCCTTTGTTCATAGAACAATAGTATTGTTTACTTTACATGCAATTCGTAATGCAATTATTTGTTTCTTGCAACTTCATACTGGAGGAGGTTCGGATGATAACCTGAAGGTGGATTATTAGTCATAGATGCAGTTGGATGGCGGTCTATGTATAATGTTGTAATGCCCAATCGAATCTCAAAGGAGTCAAGATGAGTAGTATATGCTTGTATGCTTTCTCGATGTTTGTCAATTGCCCCGCTGTAATTTGTTCACCCAACATGTCATCTATCTTAAGGAGAGCCACCACTAGTGAACTATGGACCCCGGTCCTTTATTTTACTATCAATCTACAATCAAGTGTTTACTGCTTTGTGTTTACTTTCAGTAAACTATTACTTTCTTACACTCGATACGTTTAATCCTTTCTTTTCAGCAAAACCGGTGAGATTGATAACCTCATCGCAAGTTGGGGGCAAAGTTCTATGGTTGTGTTGTGAAGGTCTCCACGTTGCTACTGACGTCGGTAGTGTGCCCTGCCAAAGTCCAGCTAGCAACACCTTTGGGGTGTTTCCTTGCTCCTACTGGATTGATAACCTTAGCTTCATAACTGAGGGAAAACTTGCTGCTGTGCTCATCATACCTTCCTCTTGGGGTTCCCCAACGAGCTCGATATATTTTGGGCCATCAAGCACCCCTCTCTTTCTAGGGTATACCACCACTAAAACGGCAACGGAGATTCCCACACACATAATCTGTAACATAAATCAATCCCATGCGAGAGGCTATAGAGCTCTCCATGATAGTGCCCCATGCCCGATCAATCGGGCAGGAATCAAAAGAGTTGGATGTGACGATTCATGAATCATGTACACAATGGTTTGAACCAAGTGAAGTTGCTCTTGATGATACTAGTCTCGGTTAAACACATTTGGACTGAGAGCTTCAGAATCCTAGTTTGGGGTTGCCGGTGGAGATGCTCTTGGAGATGCTCTAAGGGAAGGTACAACGGGGCTCTTAACTAGAGGCGCTTGGATATAAATCCCATATGTTTTGAAGGTTTTCATGGAGTTCCCAGCCTTTCAGTTGCGTTGATGTAAGGATAAGAGTCTGACGCTTATAAATAGGCACTCCCTCCGATCCATAATAAGTGTCGCTAATTTAGTTCAAAGTGGTACTAAATCAGTGATACTTATTATGGATCAGAGTGACTACAAAATTTTCTCCTAGCACTAGACGCTTAAGCCTACTCGGGGTTTGACTTTTTAATTAAGCCTCTACACAAGCTATTTCGAATGTATATGCCCTAAGAGCATCTCTAACAGTTTCCCTATAATAGAGCACCACATTTTTCTTATAGGAGAACTGTTTTTGAGATATAGGGCACGATAAGGAATGTCACTTTACCTTGTGATGCATTTGCAGCACGGTAGCAGCAGCTACCCCATTCGAGGGCAGAACATCGATGAAACTAGTAGTTCCAAACTTAAAAAAAATCAAATTAAACTTGGGGCAATGATCTATATAGTGAACTATGACAATTCAACCTAAAGTTCCTTAATTCAACCTAAACCTCGAATTCGACAATCTACTCATCCCAATCGGAGTCATCGTAGGAGTCGAATTCATTCCATAAGTCAGAATCTAACTCCCACGAGGAACCCGATGGGACGACGATAGTGGAGGGTGGTGCAACAGTACAAGATATGATGGAGGCCGGCGCGCTAGTGGCGGATTTAGCAGCGGTGTGGCACCAGGCAGCTACAAGTGGTCGCGAGAAGGGTGGGAGGGGAGAGAGAATGTTCAACGTGGCAGTTGGGCAGCCTGCGCGCGTGAGATTTATTTTGTGAGAGTATGACGCAAGCTGCAAATATACATCCATTGGGAGCAAAAAAAATAGGGTTGTTGTAAAAAGTTTGGGACAATAAATAGCTATAAGATAGCTATTGGAGAGCTTTTTCATCCACTTGTCCTATAAATCAGTTTTTATGGGCATCCCCTATTTAGGGATGCTGTTAGAGATGCTCTAAGCACCAAGGATGTGATTGGTAGCTCGCATGGAGTGGAAACATGAAGGGGTTCTGAGGTAGAAAAGAAAAATTTCCTATGGTGGAACACACCTAGCCAGGATCTATCTAGCAATAAAGCTATAACGGAGAATGTTTCAGTGACATACCATTGTAGACCGAAAGCATTATGTTCGTGGGAACGTTGGTGATGTACTCGATACCGTAGCCGACCTCAAGGTCGCGAATCTCCTCGCAAGTCACCCCAAGTCTTGGACGACAAGCCGATGCCACTAATGGCAGCACCTCCGAGGTTGCGCACATGTGTGGTGTACAATGACGACTTTCGGTTCACTGATCCTCCCGGGAGTGCAGAAGTAGATCAACGGCTGGAATCCTGCAGCCTTTAGCCGTGCTACAGCAAAGTCTCTCTTTGCACGCACAACCCTAACTCGGGGTCATAGTTGCAAGATAGAAAGAGAGAGGGAGAGGGAAATTCTCCAGAAAATGCCTTAGAGAAAATCTCAAATATTTGTGTGTTTATTCCCACCCCATGCCCCTCTTTATATAGAGGAAAAAGGAAGATCCCTTCTTCTAAAGTCCTGGGGTGGGGACTAAAGTCAAAAGGGAAAAGGAGACGAGGAGGGGCAGCCAGCTGGGCCCCATGTGGCGGCCGGGTGGGCTCCCTGCACCGACCCAGCGCCCACGGCCCGATGGTGTGTGTGGCAGCTGCAGGCCGGCCGGGTGGGCCATGCCCTGGCGGCTAGCCAGCTCCGTTGGCCTGCCCCCTGCCCGCGCGCCTGCTAGCTTGTGCCTGTCCGCATGGGGCGGCCCGCTGCGCCTCGTGACTGCGCACCGTGCACATGCCCACTAGTGCCCGCTCGCCCGTGTGGGCCTGGCTGGCTGATACGGCCCAGCAATGCGGCGGCTCCGGCCTTTGGGGTGACTTCCCTCTGAGACATTTCCCTCTAGGGATTTGGCCCGATAGAGGAATTGCCCCATTTAATATTAATTTTAAATATTTATTTAATATATTAATTCATAATTAGTATATAAATGCATATTATAAAATCTCTATTAATCTGAAACACATTTTGACCTTTTTCCTTTTACCTAACATCTACATAATCTTTTCAGAACTATTCCAGGGAATTCTTTATGAAACGATTCCAATACTTTTCTCTCTTTCATACTCCATCGATTCCGTTCAACCAAAAGATCTACAAATATCATCGTACCCTTAAGTGTGTTACCCCTATGGTTCGGGAACATCACATACATGATCGAGACCTTTCTCAACCAATGATCAATAGCGGGCCCAGGATGCCCATAATGACCGTCATGCATTCCACAATGTCTGTTGTCATTTGAACAACAAACGTCGAGTCCCGATCCCTTTATTACTTTGATACTTGATTTGTCTGAGATCTGACCAATCGTATTACATACCTAATTAAATCTCATTACTAACAAATGCAGGTTTACTCATTCCGTGATATTCCATCCCCATGACCTAGTCACATGTTGCACATCATTTATGGATGTAATCTCACTGAGTGGGCTCAGTATATCTTCCCGTCACGTGGGTGAACAAATCCCGATCTTGATACATAGGCCTCTACCCATCCCTCTAGAATACCCAACATACACATTTATTGTCACCCAGTTACAGACATGACGTTTGATGCAGTCAAAGCAGACTCAGGTGGTAGTGATTAATATGATCTCATGGTCAAAGGACTAGTACACTTAGTTTTTAAATATTGCAATGATAAACATATGACTTGATCGCACTGCAATACATATATTAGGGTAATGTCCATCACATCATTCACTAATAATATGACTCCATTGTCAGTCGGCATAAATGCACCATGAGCAGAAAACCTTGGTCACCAGCTACCCAATGAACTAGTATAAATAGAGGCTACTAGGGACTCTGGTTGTTTATATATCACACATGTATCAATGTTTCTGTTTGATACAGTTATAGCATGATATACAACTATTATGAACTAATGAGATATGGTAATAAACACCCTTTATTATTTGCCTCTAGGGCATATATCCTTCAGTCTCTCACTTGCACTAGAGTACAAATAATCTAGTTGGCATTTTCTACTAATCATGCGAACCACATCATATGTGTTTCTTGACCATGCCTTCTTATGAAGAAACTTATCATGTCCTTTTTAATATGTATTACCAGATCCTTTATGATCTTTGCAAATTGTTAATGTCATAGGTTTGACATTTACATCATTATCACATAATGTGTCAAAGTTTGTTCTAGCGACAGAGTGAGACTTTAATTTCTAGTATTTACCATGACGGTCGATCGTTCAATTGAACTTTCACCGTTGTCATGTATATAGTAGAAAACACATACAACTGAAGTCGAACTTCTTTTAAGCCATTACAATTACACTAGCCATTTCCTAAATAGCTATATACTTCTATATCTATGTAGATTCTAAGTGAAATTGCATTTAACCACAATTTCTATGTCCAACCATGCTTCTTACAGTTTTAAGGATAAGCTTAATTTTGGGCTAGTGGGGTTTACTCAAAACATACATTTGAGTACACTTTCTTACACTTAAGAACTATGGGTCACATAATACCGAGTACACAATATAGTTATATGGAGAAACGTTGAGGTTGGGTGAGTACGACTACATCAGCAACATTTCTCTTGAAATGCTAACCTCTTTCGGTCTTCAAGGGTATGAACACCGAATCCCTCTCGTTACCTTACATCTGTATAATTAGATCTTTGCTTGGGTGTTCTTGTTTCTAGGATTTTTGTTTTCTGTCGCGGAACCCCTTCACCTAATGCAGCCTGGCAATACAAATCCTGAGCCATGGAATTATCTACCCAAACCTTCAACGGTTTTGGAACCATCTTTGTTAGAGTTCGTATTGAACAGGATCTGCGAGCAAGTCAGCAATGTGGTAGACTTTGTCCAAAACTTGAAAGAATACAATATGCAGAGTGTTTGTAGTGATGTTCTTGACTACACATGCATTACAGTCACCCCTAGTCAGCTTTACAACCACATGAGGAAATGAAAACAGAAGCGGAGGCTGCTGGGCTAGGTTAGGGCATTTGAAGGAGTGACATTTTGCAAGGAGAGCACAACCTTCATGATGGATGAGGACAGGTTGATGAAACACCTCATGTTTAGGATGCATATCACTGATTTTCTTCAGTTTTTTACTTGTTCATTATGTTTTTAGTGTGTTAAACTAACATCATGTTTTCTGAACTGTAGTGTTACCCGAAGCACCAAGATTTGATCAACAAACTCATTCCCAACTACAAGAAGATGAAGATGACTTTGAGGCTAAGAATGTGAGTAACAGTTGTCTAATGATGTCGAAGTTACTAGTGGAAGCTATCAACTACCTTGCGGACAACATGGTCCGTGGTAGCAGCTATGTTGTGATGCATGCATTAGATCAGAGGGTCTGGCTTCAGACCTGGTTGCCCAATTTCCTGTGTGAGTGTTGTTGCTTTGATGTTGTGACTGATGGTGTCCGTGAGCTGATGAGGTGATGTATATTTTAGAACTTGTACTATCGATTCCACTAGCTAGGAATTGATCAAAACCGATGTCTAGACTATAATATTTTGGTAGGTGGTATATAGTAACCCCGGGATGGTGAATTTGTGATGTATCTAGTGGATTGAAATATAGCCATCTACGTCCACATTCAAACTGGATATTATTCATATTCTTGATGAAATATATCTCTAAACCCTGCCACTAATGCTAGTATTCAGAGGGGTATGCAATCCTTTCTTTTATATTTTTCCTACACAGATAATGTCGTTTAAAGGAGGGAATCACTACATTAAAGTCAAAGATACGAGATTTCCAACAACTAGAAGAAACCAGGAGCCATAAAGCGGAGGCACACGCTTTAATGACCAACTCTATGACCGGAGCAAAAATTCCGGCCATATAGCTCCAATCGTATAGTTGGCACTGCCACCGTTAGGTCAAACAAAATAACTTTCGTGAAGGGATGCTTAGCCCAAAATATATCGAGCCCATTGGGGAACCCCAGGAGGAAGGTATTATGAGCACAGAAGCAAGTTTTCCCTCAGTTATGAAACCAAGGTTATTAATCCAGTAGGAGCAAGGAAACACCTCAAAGGTGTTGCTAGCTGAACTTTGGCAGGGCGCACTACCGGTGCCAGCAGCAACATGGAGACCTGCACAACACAACCATAGAACTTTGCCCCCAACTTGCGATGAGGTTGTCAATCTCACCAGTTTTGCTAAAAACAAAGGATTAAACATATCGAGTGGAAGAAAGTAATAGTTTGTAGAAAGTAAACAGAAAACAGTAAACACTTGATTGTAGATTGATAGTAAAAGAAAGGACCGGGGTCCATAGTTCACTAGTGGTGGCTCTCGTTAAGATACATGACATGTTGGGTGAACAAATTACAGCAGGGCAATTGAGAAACATCGAGAAAGCATACAAGCATATACGACTCATCTTGACTCCTTTGAGACTTAATTGGGCATTACAACATTATACATAGACCGTAATCCAACTGCATCTATGACTAATAATCCACCTTCAGGTTATCATCCGAACCCCCTCCATTATTAAGTTGCAAGCAACGGATAATTGCATTACACATTGCATGTAAAGTAAACAATAAGATTGTTCTATGAACAAAGGATTGTTGTTTTCTCCCTAGTAGCAACAACACATCTAGTACCTTAGAGATTTCTGTCACTTCCCCAGATTACTAGAGGCATGAACCCACTAACGAGCATAAATACTAACTCTTGGAGTTTCTAGCATCTACTTGGCCAAGATAGCTACTAACAACGGAAAGCATGCAAGATCACAAATAAAAAAGACATGATAGAATCAATAATCAATCTGAAATAGAATCTCAATATCCATCGGATCCCCGCAAACACAACATGTAGAATTACAAATAGATGATCTTAATCATGAACGGAGCTCACAAGATCTAAATATGATAGCACAAAGGAGGAGAACCAGCCATCTAGCTACTACATGGACCCATAGTCCAGAGATGAACTACTCAAGCATCACACCGGAGGCTTGCATGATGATGAAGAAGGCCTCCAGGGTGAATTCCCCTCTCTGGCAGGGTGCCGGGAAGAGCTTCAGATCCCTCCCGGTCTAGGGATGGAGATGACGGCGGCTACAGACTGTTTCGTGGAATTTTGATCGGGTACTTAGGGTTTCTGTATCGGAGGCATCTTATAGGCGAAAGGAGAGGTCGAGGGGGTGCCTGGGCTAGCCACACCACCCCCTGGCATGGGCCAGGCCTGGCCGCGTGGCCAGGTGGTGTGGCCGCCCTCTGGCCCCTCTCCATCTCGTATTCTAGCTCCATGTGTCCCTCAGTGAAAAAGTAACTTTGGCTTTTGTCCCGTCCAATTCCGAGAATATTCATTTTCTAACTTTCTTGGAACCAAAAACAGCAGAAAACAGGCAGCTGGTATTATGGCTTGATGACCCACAAGTATAGGGGGTGTATCGCAGTATTTTCGATAAGTAAGAGTGTCGAACCCAACGAGGAGTAGAAGGTGCTGGCTAGTGGTATGGATAAGGAATTCTCTGCAAATACTTAGCAAACGGATTTTTAGGGCTTTTTGATAATGCAAGTAAATAAAGTACGAGTAAATAATAGACAATAAGAATAAATGCAGCAAGCGGCCCAATCCTTTATTCAGCAAAGGACAAGCCGGTTGTATTACTTAAGATGACCAAACGTTCTCGAGGACAAACAGGAAGACTGTCAAGTGCTTTCGCTTCATATAGTTGATTAATCTTCTTTAGCTTGCTAAGTGTTGTGTGGGTGAACCTGTGCTAATGTACCGACCTTCCTAGGACTAATACATACTTGTGATTATACCCCTTGCAAACATCCGTAAGTACAATAAAGTAATTAAGGTAGAAACCTAACCACAACTTTAAACTCTAAGACCCTGAGGTCCCTTGTGCAATGGTTTCCTAACAGGGGTTCAGGTTTCTGTCACTCCGGCAACCCCTACGATTAGTAGCCAAATACACAATGCATTCCCCTAGGCCCATATAGGTGAAGTGTCACGTAGTCGACGTTCACATGACACCACTAGAAGAAGTACACCACAACTTAAATATCAAACTATTGAATCTTTCTCAAGACAATTCCACTACTAACAACATGACTTCTCCCATGTCCACAAGAACAAAACGAACTACTCACAAGACATCATATGGATCATGATCAGAGATGGAATAATGATGTATAACAATCTGAACATAAACAATAATTCAACGGTTCACTCAATAGCATCAACTACTAAGAGTAATCAACACCGGGAAAGTTTCCCCTAAGAACTATGCAAGATTCAACCCAATTGTTATAGCAATATGGAGATGGTGATGAGGGTGCTAATGGTGATGATGGTGATGGTGATGATGATGATTCCGATGAAGTCCAGCTTGATGATGGTGTTGATGGCGATGATCTCCCCTCTCTAGGAAGGAATTCCCCCGGCAGCCGGAGAGATCTTTCTCTCTCGGTGTTTTCCGCCCCGCAGAGGTGGCAGAATCTTTCTATGGTCGCTCCTCAAGCATTAGGGTTTCGGGAGGATTATATACGCTAGAGGGGAGAGCTGGAGGTGGGCCAGGGCGGCCACACCACCTGGTGGCGCGGCCTAGGCTTGCCCGTGCTAGGGGTGGTGTGGGCCCCCTGTGGCCCATCTCTACTCCTCCTTCTGGCTTCCTTCGTCTTCTGGAAAAATAGGATTTTCTGTATATTTTCCTAGATTTTCTGATGTTCGCGAATTTTGCCTCCAAACAACACCTTTTCCATCAGAATCCTGACTGCAGCGGTCCATGCTCCAAAAGTCATCAACCATGCAAAAACAGATGAAATTACATAAGTATCATCTCTTGATATGAAATATATCAATGAATAACATTAAACTGTGATATAGAATAGTGATGCAAAATGGACGTATCAACTCCCCCCAAGCTTAGACTTCGCTTGTCCCCAAGAGAAACTGAGCTCAATAAACATGGCCTCGGGTTTATGGAGTGAAGAGTCGATAAAAGAATACAGACAAGAAGCATCACATTCATCAATACATAGATCATAATAGAAGACAACTCACTATTATATAACTTAACTTGCAATAAGTAAAGGAAACACAATAAAGATACATAAAGTGAATCATAATTGGTAATGGCAAACTCAGATCTTGGTCGAAGAATAGTTGATAATTTGCTGGAGTTCACAAATAACTGATTTTTAATGATAGCTTTCAAAGTAGTAAACATCAAGATAAGAGCAATGTGCAAAACAAGGAACATAAGAAACATGATTGAATAAATCATCATATGAATGAATGAAACACAACAACTCAAAATACTTGCTGAGATAGAAGGGAATAGGTTTACTGACTCAACCAAAAGTAAAAGAAAGGCCCTTCGTAGAGGGAAGCAGGGATTTCAAGTTTCATAAAGAGCTCCCAAAAATTATGATACTTATAAGTTTTCAGCTCTCATTGCCCCTATCATAGGCATCTTTAGGTGATTAAGGTTAAAGTGATCAAATACGAGGATATGCTTGACAAGTTGTAAATTGAGAATCTCATGTCCCTTCAATACGAGGGCTGCTCCTCATGCTACTCAAGTTTAGTCACCGGTAAGTTCTTGTCATCATAAGCACATGTGTATCATAGAGAATCGCCAATGGGGTACCCCTTGCCCGATGATACGTAAGAATCCCCATATCAAAATGACAAGGCAAGCAGACAACAAGCATCTCAGCAATCTTCTTATTTACCATGGGAATATGGTGCTTTTTTCTCTCTTTCCTCTTTTCATAATCTCTTTTTTTCTTTTTCTCTTTTTTCTCAATATCAGACTCTTTTTTTAATAAGAAGAATGCTTCATAGATGCTCGTTATGGTTACGCTGCAGGTTTCCACCATGTCAGCATGGATTATACCAGCGGCCCAGGCGTTTCTCTAACACACATGCATAACTCCATGGACTTACAAGCTCCCCTTTCATTTCACACCGATGACATCCATAGACAAAAGAACATGATATCAACTAGGTACAAAGTACCAGTGCAATGTTGAAAGCGTTCCCCATGATAGCACGGTTCTGCTAATTCTCAACTTACAAAGCACAAGCATATACACAACATAGATGGGCACAATGGGTCAAGTTTATTAAGTGCAAGAAAATAAAGTGTGCCATCAAGTTCGTGAGAGCTTTAATCACTAATTTTCACATAACAAGTTTAATTTGGAAGGTAGATAAAAACATGATTTTGCTTGGAATAGCAATAGTGCTAATAGGTAGGTATGGTGGACACAAATGGAATGGGTTTGGTTTAAGGAAGTGGATGCACGAGAAGAATTCCCTCTCAGTACAGGTTTTTGGCTAGCAAGGCTGGGTAGCAAGTATAAGAGTTGAACGAATCAAACAAACATAAAAGTGATAAAAAATAAACAGGCAATCTTCCTTGGAAGCACAAAAGATCTTAACCAGAGAATACCAAACTTATGAGCAAATCAAGAAAGAAAGATGATGCAATTATATTTCTTTATGAGTACTTTTATCTTTTCATTCAACTCTCAAAAATAGTGTTGTTACTGACCAAGCCAGGTTTGCCAAAACCAACTAAATTAACTAAATGATCCCAGAGTGATACCAATACTAACAACAAGATCAAGCATATAACCACGAATTGAAAACTAATATAAGATATGCAAAAGAGTAAATGATAGAACTTCTCATTAATATTCCATAACGGCAACTCACACCAAGGGATACATATCTAACGAGAGAGGGGACACTTCCCTAATGCAAACCATCCTATACGATAACTTCTCTATTCATGATATGACTCTACTAAAAAGGTAAAAAGATAGAAGATAGTGATCTGATACCGCGGCACTCCCCCAAGCTTGGAACAAACCAAGGGGATGCCAAACCTGATGATGAATTACTCCTTCGGTGGTGGTGGTATCCTCTCGATGAGCTCTTTGATCAGTTTCCCCAAGTCCTCAATCTCGAAGGTGAGATTATGAATAAATTCCGAGTTGTGCTCGATGCGGTGCATGATCATGTCAGGTTGTGAATCCCAGCTCTTGCGATTCTTTCCCCACTCTCCTTCCTTGCGGTCTTGTTTTCCTGCATGGTTATGGATAAAGGTATGGAAGGGACTCTTGGTGCTTGGAGAAGGTGTCTGTGGTGCCAAACAGTGACGCGGAGGCTTCCCTCCAGTTGAAATCCGTGCAGTCCTTCTGATCCTGGCAGGGTTCGCCACCACTCCAATGCTTGAAATGGTAGTTCCGGTGTGCTTTGCCTCCTCTTCATCTTCACTCTTGATCTCCTTCTCCTTCCTGGGGTCTTGGAGATCTTCCTCCATAGGCTCCTTTCCTTTATCCTTGGCGGACACCATTGTGCTTCTAACTTTTAAGAATAGTTCCTGGTAGAAATAGATCAAAACGAAAACACGACGAGGACACGATATACGAACCTCGGGGGATCCGGGGGGTTATATATTACGAAGTTTCACAACAAAAAGGAAGGTACTAGGAGAAAACGGGTCGGAGACGGAGGCCGAGGTGGCCACACCACCTGGTGGCGTGGCCAGGGGTGGGACCATGCCACAGGATGGTGTGAGCCACCCTGGCTCCATTTCCATCCCTCTTTCGCTTCATAGCTTTCCTTGTTGGCTAAACACTGCAAAAATATAACTGGACAGATCTTCCGCGGAACTTTTCTTACCAGAACTGTTACCTATTCGAAAACGGACTCTGTAGGTCTCTGGATTTGATCTTTGATAGATTCTTCCAGAGTCACCACTTTAATAACATCAATATCTTCTTCTTCATACACTTATTACTTGAGTCATGAAACCTTTCACTTCCTTACTACACCATTACCTCCACTACCGGGAAATTTCTTTCACATAAAACTTCACACAGTTCTCATTAGCAACATTAGTATAAGTGAAGTGATAAAACCTTTTGAGTTCAACTTCAACTGAAAAACCATCAAAACAAGATCTATTATAGCAACTCCTTCCGAAAACCCAAAAAGGATTCAAAAAGGGAATCGATTAAAGAAGCAAATGCAAGAGTGGCAAAATCTGTCAAAACAGACCAGCAGGTAAAGATCAATTTTTTCGAAAATCTATTGTTGCTCAAATCAAAAAGTGCAAAACTAACGAAAGTTAAATAACAACCTGGGGCAGAAGCACAAACAATTATAGCTGAATCCGACATACAGAGATCTCTCATGAATTTTTACGGTGAAGCACAAAAATCTATTTCGGGACAACAACTTCCCCAAATCTTACTTCTCTCTCATTAGAGGTTGAGCTTGACACAAAAACCAAACAAAAAGGATAAGGAGAGGTTATTACTGAAGTAATAACTTCCAAGACTCAAAGAAACAAAAACAGACTGAAAGCAAAAATAAATTGGGTTGACTCCCAAAAAGCTCTGCATGATGATTTCAAAGATGCTCACAAAGGAATATGAATTGAAGTGAAAGAGAGCATTAAGAAGCAAACCTACACACGTTTAAGTCTAACCCACTTACTATGCAAAGGAATTTTGTAAACAAAGAATTTTGTAAACAAACAAGTTGTTGAAACCAGAGGCTACTAGCATAGGAAGGCATAAGAAGTGCAACATAAAAACTTTCAGCATAAAACGAGGAAACTTGATATTATTGAGATACATAAGAACACTTTTCCCTCTCTCATAGTAACTTTCAGTATCATGCACAAACTTAACAATATAACTATCACAAGGACCATCGTAACAATGATCACTTATCCTAACGGAAAACACAGGGACACTAGCTCTCATAACACTTTGTGAAACAATATTAGAGGTATCCTTACAAAGGATAGGGTGTCCCTCTTCTACATATTTAGTGACAAAGTCTTTCACATTTGCTATTATAGGTTTATCATCCATTTGTTTATCAGGTTCAACATCTTTATTTGTACTTTCATTAACCATACTAGCTATCATAGAATGTTCCTTTATCTTAACTGGGAAAGGCATTTTATCAATGTAAGGTTCAGGTAAAACATGATTAGCAGTATAAACTTTAGTATTTCTTGCAGGAACACACTTAGCAACATCTTTATACGGTTCATGATACTTATTCCACTTCTTTTTAGGCACTTCAATATAGGAGGCAAAAGCCTTAAAATAAGTTGCGATAGCTTGAGAGTCTAGACCATAAGCATTTTTAATATTTTGAAAGTCATCAGTTCCCATAAAAGATTCAATGCATTCATAATCATAATTTATACCTGACTTTCTACCTTTGTCATTCTCCCAAGCTTCAGCATTATCTTAAATACGGTCCAAAAGATCCCATTTAGCTTCTTCGTCCATGCGAGTGAATGATCCAGCACAAGAAGCATCCAATAAATCCTTATCATGAAGAGAAAGCCTTGCATAAAAGTTATTGATAATAATATTGTCGGGGAGCTCATGAATGGGACATTTGAGCATTAGTAACTTCAATATCCCCCAAGCTTGAGTTGTACTCTCTCCATCAAGAGGCCAAAAGTTGTATATTTGATTCCAATCTTTATGAATCTCACTAGGAGAATAAAACTTTGAATAAAAGAGAGTTACTATTTCCTCCCATTCAAGAGCTTGACCATTCTTCAACAGCTTATACCATTCCTCAGCTCTTCCTTTTAGTGACAATGAGAATAATTTCTTCTTAACTTGATCTGTAGTAATACCTGCAAACTTGAACAACCCACATAATTAGTGTATAAAGAGTAAATGATCACCGGGGTGGACAGTTCCATCCCCAACATAGTAGTTATCCATAACATGATCAATAATTCTCGTAGGTATTTTAAAAGCATCATTCTCAGCAGGTGGTGGTTCATCTACTACCTTAGCAGTGGTAGTAGCATTATGAAATAAGAAACTCAGAGAATTATCCATATTGAAAATAAAGCAACTAATAGAAGTAAACATTGCTCACAGTAGAAGTTTCCTTTACTAGTTCCACTCTCCAATAGCGCTTCACTCCCCGGCAACGGCGCGAGAAAATAGTCTTGATGACCCACAAGTATAGGGGGGGTATCGCAGTATTTTCGATAAGTAAGAGTGTCGAACCCAATGAGGAGCAGAAGGTGTTGGCTAGTGGTATGGATAAGAAATTCTCTGCAAATACTTAGCAAACAGATTTTTAGGGTTTTTTGATAATGCAAGTAAATAAAGTACGAGTAAATAAAAGACAATAAGAATAAATGCTGCAAGTGGCCCAATCCTTTATTTAGCAAAGGACAAGCCGGTTGTATTACTTAAGATGACCAAACGTTCTCGAGGACACACGAGAAGACTGTCAAGTGCTTTCGCTTCATATAGTTGATTAATCTTCTTTAGCTTGCTAAGTGTTGTGTGGGTGAAGCTGTGCTAATGTACCGACCTTCCTAGGACTAATACATACTTCTGATTATACCCCTTGCAAACATCCGTAAGTACAAGAAATTAATTAAGGTAGAAACCTAACCACAACTTGAAACTCTAAGACCCTGAGGTCCCTTGTGCAATGGTTTCCTAACGGGGGTTCAGGTTTCTGTCACTCCGGCAACCCCTATGATTAGTACCCAAGTACACAACGCATTCCCTTAGGCCCATATAGGTGAAGTGTCATGTAGTCGACGTTCACATGACACCACTAGAAGAAGTACACCACAACTTAATTATCAAACTATTAAATCTTTCTCAACACAATTCCACTACTAACAACATGACTTCTCCCATGTCCTCAAGAACAAAACGAACTACTCACAAGACATCATATGGATCATGATCAGAGATGGAATAATGATGTATAACAATCTAAACATAAACAATAATGCAACGGTTCACTCAATAGCATCAACTACAAAGAGTAATCAACACCGAGAAAGTTTCCCCTAAGAACTATGCAAGATTCAACCCAATTGTTACAGCAATATGGATATGTTAGCAACGTATCAAGGGACCCTTATATAAAGAAGCCTCGGGCGACGAGAAAACAAGCCAGACCTTGCCAAAAAGTCTCTACCACAGATCGCCAGCCGCCTCCAGATCTCCAAACCCTTCTCCATCTCCATAGCCATATTCCACCACTTGTAATAGTAGATATTTTCTCCGATTGATGACATTGTAAGACTATTGCTATCAATCTTATGATTTTCATTACAATGTTTATGATTGTTGATCTCATCTCTATGTGTGAGTAATTATCCTTGGGCTAAGGGATTTAGCCTAGCCATGTAGCAATTGTGCATGTTATTTATCATAGATGGGATCGTGTATTAGTTTGTATGACATGATGATTATTGTATCGTCTCTTGCCTCAATCCAAGGACTTGTTAGGTACCCAAGACCCCGAGGGTTGAGCCAGGTATAGGGAGTATGGGTGATGACTGATCTGCAGGTTGGGAACCTTAGTGACAGAAGGGGTAGTATGGCTGTATGTGAGGGATTTGCATGGGATTAACGGTGACATCACTATGCATATCATTAGTTCTCTTTCTTCTATGGATGAGACTAGTAGGTTATTGCTATAAGCGGTGCGGAGGCAATAGCAATTATGGATGCACTACCCACATATAATTTATCTTGCTCTAACAAGTACACGCATATTTTATTTCTATCTTTCATTCCCATCAGATGTTTTGCACAGCTACAAGTGAAACCGAACGCCCTAGGCCCTCTCTCTCCTTCATCGACAACCACAAAAAAGACGCAAGCTATTGGTCCGGTAAAAACACAAAAGGAATTCTAAAACTCCTGAAGGTCCGTTAAAGTAACTTCACTACACATTCGCTTCCCGACGATTCGATAACCTAGGTCTACTAGGGAAAAATAAGCTATACTACATCCATAATCTGGATCGAATGTATCAACCCTTTTTTAGTGCCGTTGTTGGGGAAGCAATAGCTACCCTGGTGAGGTTATTAGGAACCTTGCTAGTTTTAATTCTTGTTTTTAATTTTGTTAGTTTGCTTTCAGTCTTTATTAGATAAACCAAAAAAATTAGTTAGCCTTTAAATTCTTGTTTTTACTATTATAATTCTTTGTTTAAGAATACCCAAAAACATAGGAAATATGGCTGAAAAGAAACTTGGGGAGTTTGCTACTCCCAACAATGATTATTTGTGTACTCCTATTACTCAGCCAGCAATTGCTGCTGATGACTATGAAATTAAGCCCCATTACTTAAGTGTGGTTCAACAGAATCAATTTGGAGGATCTGTTGTTGAAGACCCAGGTATGCACTTAAATACTTTCACTGAAATATGTGATATGATGCGTATAAAAGATGTTGACCCCGATGCGGTCAAATTGCATTTATTTCCTTTCTCTCTAAGAGGAAGAGCAAACGAATGGTTGCTATCTTTGCCTAGAAATACTATTTGAAGGGTTCGTAGCATGGAAAAAAAAAATTTCTACCGCAAGAACGAACAAAACCCAGATCTAATCTAGATAAAATCCAAGATCTAATCTATTAGACATGTGCAACGAGATAGATCTGTACTAACCCTTGTAGATCCGAAAGCCTTGTGCGAGATCGGATCTCGTGGTTGATGTAGGCGATCACTTGCCGATCTCAAGATCGAGTAGACGATCCTTCCGGCGCCGCGTTCCGGTAGCGCTTCTGCAGTCGGTCACACATGCGGAGTCGATGCAGACCTTCCTCTCCCCGTTCCAGCGAGCAGCGGAGGTAGTAGATCTCTCCACGGAATCCTAGCAGCACGACGGCGTGGTGGTGGTGGTGGAGTAGAGAATTCTACAGGGCTTCGCCTAAGCCTGAGCAGAGCGAAGGAGGAGGAGAGAGGCGGCTAGGGCAAGAGTGGAGGGGCAAGGGGGGTGGCGCTTCCACCCCTCTATATATAGAGGGAGGGGTGCGGCCTAGGGTTCCCACCCCTAGGCCCACCTCCTAGGGCCAGCGCACAAGGGAGAGGGGGAGGGAGTTACCTTCCCCCCCCCCAAGTCTCCCTTTTCCTTTCTTGGTTTTCAAGTAAAGTCCACAGAACCTTCTAGAACTTTCTGGAACATTTCGAAACCTTCTAGAACCCCCATATAAACACTCCGGAACATTTCCGAACCTAGAAAATGATCTCCATTATATGAATCTCATTCTCCGGACAATTCCGGATCTCCTTGTGATGTCCTAGATCCAATCCGAGACTCCGAACAACATTCGGTCTCCAACGCACATTCCATATCTACCTAAACAGCAGCGAACCTTAAGTGTGTCACCTTACGGTTCGTGAATATGCAGACATGATGGAGACACCTCTCCGATCAATAACCATCAGCGGGATCTGGAGATCCATAACAGCTCCCACATACTCAACGATGACTTCGTGATCAATAGAACCATTAACATACGAAACCAATTCCCTTTTTCACGCGATATTCTACTTATCCGAGGTTTGATCGTCGGTATCTCCATACCTAGTTCTACCTCGTTACTGATAAGTGCTCTTTACTCGTTCCATGTTATGTCATCCCTTTTGACCTAGTCACATGCATGCAAGCTAACTAGATGACATTCCACCGAGAGGGCCCAGAGCATATCTATCCGTCATATGGATGGACAAATCCCAATCTTGGTCCATGCGCTTCAACACATACTTTTAGAATACCCAATGACACCTTTATAACCACCCAGTTATGAAGCGGTGTTTAATGTCATCAAAGCACCCATCCGGTGATGGTGATTAACATAACCTCATGGTCGAAGGATTAGGTTACTATGCATTTGAAAGCTTGTAGCAATATGAACTAAATGACTTGATCTTATGCTACACTTACTATGGGTGTGTGTCCATCACATCATTCTCCTAATGATATGACCTTGTTATTAATGACATCCAATGTCCATGATCAGGAAACCATGATCATCTATTAATCAACAAGCTAGTTCAACAAGAGGCTTACTAGGGACTCTTTTATGTTTACAAAACACACAAGTATTAGTGTTTCCTAATAATACAATTATAGCATGGGATGTAAACATTCATCATAAACACAAAGATATAATAATAACCACTTTTATTATTGCCTCTTGGGCATATCTCCAACAGTCTCCCACTTGCACTAGAGTCAATAATCTAGATTACATGGTAATATACCTAACACCCATGGCGTTCTGGTGTTGGTCATGCTTTGCTCTAGGGAGAGGTTTAGTCAACGGATCTGCCACTTTCAGATTAGTGTGTACTTTGCAAATCTTTATGTCACCATCTTGGACATACTCGTGAATAGCATGGAAACGTAGCTTGATGTGCTTCAGCTTGCTATGTGACCTTGGCTCCTGTGCATTAGCTATGGCACCTGTGTTGTCACAGTAGATGGCCATCGGGTACAACGCACTAGGAACCACGCCAAGTTCAGTAATGAACTCCTTCATCCATATGGCTTCTTGTGCAGCCTCCGAAGCAGCTATGTATTCCGATTCAGTTGAAGATTTCGCCACAACGCTTTGCTTGGTAATCCTCCAGCTCACTGCAGCACCATTCAAAATAAATACGTATCCAGACTGTGACTTCGAGTCATCTGGATCGGTGTTCCAACTAGCATCAGTGTAACTGTTTACAACAAGCTGTTCATCACCTCCATAAGAAAGAACCATATCCTTAGTCCTATTTAGGTACTTTAGGGTATTCTTGACCGCTGTCCAGTGCTCCATTCCAGGATCACTTTGATATCTGCTAGTCAAACTAACAGCATGTGCTATATCCGGTCTTGTACACAGCATGGCATACATGATAGAACCTATGGCTGAGGCATAGGGAATATTATTCATCTTCTCTATATCTTCTACCGTAGCTGGACTTTGAGTCTTACTCAAGGTCTTACCTGACAACATGGGCACGAACCCTTTCTTGCTCTCTTCCATTCTAAACTTTTTTAGAACTTTGTCCAAGTATGTACTTTGTGAAAGCGCTATTAGGCATCTTGATCTATCTCTATAAATCTTGATGCCTAGAATATATGCCGCTTCACCAAGATCCTTCATTGAAAAACTATTATTCAAATAGGCTTTGACACTATTAAGAAGTTCTATGTCATTCCCAATTAACAATATGTCATCTACATATAGTACTAGGAATGCTACAGAGCTCCCACTCACTTTCTTGTAAATACAAGCTTCTCCATAAGTTTGTATAAATCCAAAGTTTTTGATTACTTTGTCAAAACGTTGATTCCAACTCCGGGATGCTTGCTTCAGTCCATAAATGGAGCGCTGAAGTTTGCATACCTTATCAGCATCACTAAGATCGACAAAACCCTTGGGTTGTACCATATACAACTCTTACGCAATGTCACCATTAAGTAACGCCGTTTTGACATCCATCTGCCAAATCTCATAATCGAAATATGCAGCAATTGCTAACAAAATCCTCACAGACTTTAGCTTCGCTACTAGTGAGAATGTCTCATTGTAGTCAACTCCTTGAATTTGTCGGAACCCTTTCGCGACAAGTCGAGCTTTATAGACGGTAACATTACCATCAGCATCTGTTTTTCTCTTGAAAATCCATTTGTTCTCGATAGCCTTACGGCCATCCGGTAAGTCCACCAAAGTCCACACTTGGTTTTCGTACATGGATCCCATTTCGGATTTCATGGCTTCTAGCCATCTGTCGGAATCTGGGCTCACCATAGCTTCTTCATACGTCGCAGGGTCATCAGTGTTGTCCACCAACATGACGTTCAAGGCAGGGTCATACCAATCAGGAGTGGTACGAACCCTCGTTGACCTGCGAGGTTCAGCAGCAACTTTGTTCGAAGTTTCATGATCACCATCATTAGCTTCCTCTCCAATTGGTGCAGGCGGCACAAAAACATCTTCCGGTGCTGCGCTACTCTCAACTCCGAGAGAAGGTTCAATAACCTCGTCGAGTTCTACTTTCCTTCCAGTCACTTCCTTCGAGAGAAACTCCTTCTCAAGAAAGGATCCATTCTTGGCAACGAAAACTTTGCCTTCGGATCTATGATAGAAGGTATACCCAATTGTTTCTTTAGGGTATCCTATGAAGACGCATTTCTCCGCTTTGGGTTCAAGCTTATCAGGTTGTAACTTCTTTACATATGCTTCGCAACCCCAAACTTTAAGGAACGACAACTTAGGTTTCTTTCCAAACCACAATTCGTACGGTGTCGTTTCAACGGATTTAGATGGTGCCCTGTTTAAAGTGAATGCGGATGTCTCTAATGCATAGCCCCAAAACGATAGCGGTAAATCTGTAAGAGACATCATAGACCGAACCATATCTAAGAGAGTTCGATTACGACGTTCGGACACACCATTACGCTGTGGTGTTCCCGGCGGTGTCAATTGCGAAAGTATTCCACATTTATTTAAATGCATGCCAAACTCATAAATTAGATATTCACCTCCTGTCATGGTGGTGTCACGACAGATGCCATGGATAGGCTAAAGGTGGGGACTAATACACGCTAGGGGAATCCAGGAAGGGATAGTGGAGTGATTCTCCACACAGAAGATTGTATTCCTTTCAAGTTTACAAGTGCTCCTAGAGCTGTATTGGCGAGAGGAGGAAGAAGAAGCTCTCTTACTCTCAACTACAGTTCACTCCTAGAACCTTAGCAAAATCGATATCGAAGAAAAACCATCCCCCTTCTACTGAAACCCCAGCCCCCCTTATATAGAGGGGGCTTGGTCTCTGCCTAGGGCATACATGGAGGCATATTCCTAAGAATATGCCTCCTCTCAAAGTGGTAACCCGACCGGGGTGATTTTCCCCCGCGTCATACATGCTTTAGCTACGTGAGCCTCTGCGGCGCCTGCGTCAGCCGACACGGGCGTCGTCACCCTTGTCGGCCATGACCCGGTGGTCCTGCCCTTGCTTGCTTCGCTCATGCAGTGCGTACCAGGCCTTCTTTTTGACCAGAGAGATTCCTTCCTTCTCCTAGAAGCTAAACGGGACCCGGATCATGGTAGATCCGGCCACACCTGTTCCTGCATACAAGTTAGACAAGCACTTCCGACTTACTCCTCAAGTCGGCTGATATAGTGTTAGGCGACCCCCCTGATCCGGGTTACTTCGTGATCCGGCCTGCCTTGGGGTGACCCGGTCAGCATCTGCTTTGAGCTTGCCGAACCTCGGCTAACTCGACCTTTATATGCCGGAGTGACCCTACCCGGGGGTATCCCCCAACATTAGTCCCCGAAGCTGGTGCGGTCTTAGCTGCCTTGGCCGCTAAGGCCACATCAGGTTCATTTATGCTCGATCTTTGAATGTTATTTCCGAGTTAGCTCTTTATCTCGGATTATATGGATTTAAGTTCCCTTCGCACGTTCCAAGTTTTGACTCGGATCTCATGGTCTTACTTTCCCTCTGCACATTCTAAGTTTTTACTCGCTGTCCGGGTTACCATGGTTCGATCCGGGCCTTGTTTCCTTCTTTCATACGCCAAACCACGTGGAGGCTAATCATTACGTCGTCTTATTTTAAGGGCCTGCACAGTAACCGCCGCAGTAATTGTCAGTTATCACTGTGCGAGGGTCACGTCACGCCTACCTCCTCGTTTACCGCATCAGTGCGTCACGTCACGGGATCGCCTCTGCTCTGTGGCCTTCTGTGTGGCTCTTCTCCGATTGGCTGAGGCAGGTGATACACGACCACACCATGTTGCTCATTGGCAGGGCATGATCCCACTCACCCTCTTAGGGGGTGGTTAAGTAGCGGAGGGGCGCACCCCTTAGAATTTTTTCCTCTTCTGCGCCCCTCTGCCCGTTGCTCTTCTTCTTCATCTTCCTCGCGACCGCGCCGCCTCCAGTGCTCCTAGCATTAGCACCGCCGCTGCACTTTTCCTCATGCCTCTGCGTCACAGCCACCGCTGCGCAACTTCCACACCACGGGTCCTCGCCAATCCAGGCCTCAGATCCCCGCCGTCGCTAACGCTAGCGAGGGTAGCGAGCACGAGATGACGGAGGAGGAGCTCGTCGTCACCGAGCAAGAAATGGAGGAGGACGCCGACGCGGCGGACCGTGGCGCGTGGGCCGGATCATGGGTCTGTCAAGATGACCTCGACTAGCTCTACCGGACCAGACGCATCCCTGCCGGCGTCGTCGCTCGTCTCCCCTCCGCCAAACTGGCCCCTTCACCCAATCCGGGTGAGTTCGTCGTGTTCTTGTCCCACTTTCAACGGGGATTCGGCTTGCCGGTGAGCGACTTTTTCCGGAATTGGCTTAGCACCTACCACCTGCAGCCGCACCATCTTCCAGCCAACGCTATCACCTCTCTCTCCGCTTTTGCTTCTACGATCGAGGGCTACATCGGACTGTGGCCCACGAAGGAGCTGTGGATCCGGTTCTTCAGCCTTCGTCATAACGTCATCCCCAATATCCAAGTTGAGTCGGAGGATAAGCAGCTCACCCAATTTGGAGTTGCGTCCATCTCACCCCGAAGGACTTCCGTTTTCCCCTGGGTCACCGGGCTTGACTCCTGCAAAGGATGGGCCCAGACCTTCTTCTATGTCCGGAACGCGGGCACTGAAGATTTGATTCGGTTGCTCCCCTATACTCCGGGTCCACCTGATCCGGAATTCTGGAAGGAGGTCTCCAAGAAGCCCACGGCTCTGGCCAACCAGGTTAACAAGAGGTTCACGGAACTGAAGAAACTCGGATTGCGCAACGAGGATGCTATGATCACGTTCGTGCGCAACCAAATTTCTCCCCTCCAGAAGCGCACCCACAAGGTGTGCCACATGAGTTTCGGCCGTGACCCCAACCAGACCTCCTCCTTCGAGCTGAGCAACACGGAGATTTTTCGCCGGGTTAAGGCTCTCTTCACCACCCACAAGGATTTCTCCGCTGAATGGACGTGGGGAATTGAGCACTTCTGTCGTGAGAGGCTCCCTCCTGCGGTAAGCTTCACGGGGCAAACTTACTTCGAATCAAATATGTGTCGGTTTTTGATGTATTTTTGACTCTGTTCTTCATGCTTTCTCTCAGCTATTCCTTCAGCAAACTCTTGAGGATGGTACGGATCCGACCCTTAAGTGGGCGCCGGACCGAGAAATCCCGGATGAGGAGGAGCCGGACCAGGAGATGTTTCTCCCTATGACTGACGCTACAAAACGACCCAGTGGTAAATTCTCTTCTCTTAGAGACTGGCCCGATGATGAGGATGACTCGGATGTCGACGTGATTGAACATGTTGAGGCTATCCCTCTTTCTTTTGCCTTTCCGGCATCAGCCAACCCCGGTGGGCATATCCACGAGGATCCTCCGCTTGCTACGGGCGAACCGGTTCCGGTGGCGTCGAAGAAGAGGCGCGGAGCCGCACCAAGTTCCTCCTCCGAACCTTCTCAGCCCACAAAAAGGCAAAAGAAGGCCGGAGATAAGACTGCCTCCAAGCCGGCAGGCAAAGCCCCGGCACGAAGGGCCCGGAAACCCAAGGAGGCCCAAACCTCGGATGCGTAAGTCATTTTTCGTTGCGTAACTCACTTCTCCTTGCATCGTGGTAATTTCTCTTCTGACATTATTCTCTTCTTCAGGGATCCGGTGGAGGTCCCTCAGAGCGGATCTAGCATCTCTTCACCACTTCGATCTGGCCCTTCTCCTCCTCGTGACGACGAGTCACGTCCACTGAGCCCTATTCCAGAGGGTTTTGCGACTGCTCCGGTTTCCGCACTACCTCGTCGAGAGGAATGCAACCTCGGAGCGGGAGGGGTCAGTCCAGCCGAGGCGACGGCGTCCACAACTTCGACATCGCCGCAACCAGTAGCCACCGAGTCTACCTCAACACCAGCACCACCCCCAGCACCGGCAGCAGTTCCAGTACCAGCGACCGAATTGGCACCAACACCCGTTCCGGCACCAAGAAAATCAACAACCGCTCCAAGTCCAGCTATAAGAGCTCCGGCACCTAGTTCTTCTGCCTCGTCCGAGTCATCTCAACCTCGGCGAGGAACAACTCCAACAGCTTCTAAGGGGAAATCCGCTGCAGTTACTTCTTCCCAGCAAGCTAAGGGCAAAAAGGCTCCGGATGCTACCAAGTCTGCATTCGTCGAGGCTGGGCAGCGAACCCTAGCGTCGATGCTTTCCAAGAAAGCTCCAGCAGCGAAGGATGCTCCTGCCGAGCCAACTGATGCACAGCAGATGGTTCTGCATACCAGCCCAGCCCTTGCCTTAGTTGAGAGGAAAGAAGCGCACGCGAAGGGCTTGGTGGCACCCCATATGCCAACCGGTGAGTGGTACCCTCCGAGCCTGATTGAGTTCGTCATGAACTGGAACAAGGTGGAGTTCGTCCACAACGACGATCTGCCGAAAAAGTTTGGCCCCGCAGAATTTTCCGCCCAAATGAATACCGCCGCTAAGGCAATTAACCTCACGGGGCGGATGATGGAGGTATGTCGTTTCTCCTTTACATGCTGTAGATAATAACCATTAGTCCCCGAGCCTCCGGTGGAGTAACTTGTTACTCTGCCGGATGCTCATTAGAAAACTAACGTAGCTCCATGTGAACTTCGAATATGCACACACCTAGAGCCGGGTTAAGTTCCACTTGGCCCGGATCTTTTACACTTCGAATATGCACACACCTAGAGTCGGGTTAAGTTCCACTTGGCCCAGATCTTGTACACTTCGAATATGCACACAACTAGAGCCGGGTTAAGTTCCACTTGGCCCGGATCTTATACACTTCGAATATGCACACACCTAGAGCCGGGTTAAGTTCCACTTGGCCCGGATCTTGTACACTTCGAATATGCACACACCTAGAGCCGGGTTAAGTTCCACTTGGCCCAGATCTTGTACACTTCGAATATGCACACACCTAGAGCCGGGTTAAGTTCCACTTGGCCTGGATTTTGTACACTTCGAATATGCACACACCTAGAGCCGGGTTAAGTTCCTAATTGGCCCAGAACTTGTACACTTCGAATATGCACACACCTAGAGCCGGGTTAAGTTCCTACTTGGCCCGGATCTTGTACACTGCGAATATGCACACACCTAGAGCCGGGGTAGGTTCCACTTGGCCCGGATCTTGTACACTTCGAATATGCACCAAGCTAATTTTACGCTTCTGTACTTTTTTCAGGTAACCACCAATCGCCGGAGCACTGAATTCCAACGCCTACTGGATACCCACAAGATGCTACGTGCAAAGCACGTTGCACTTATTGCAGAACATGAAAAAAGGGGTAAGTTTCTCCCTTGGCACTTCTCCGTTTTTCTATACCTTCTTCTGCCGAACTAATCTCCTCATTCGGTTTCTGCAGCGGGGGTGGAGGCTGAGAACAAGATCATGCGGAAGAACTTGGAGGAAATCAAGGGTATGTCCTTTTTTGTCCGACCTTGTAGTGTTTTCCATTTTCTTTTCTCCTTGGCTCGGCAAACATTCACTCCTCGGCTCTGCCGGGTCAACATACTATTTCAGCATCGCTTGAGGATAGTGTGCCCGTGCCTGATATGATGCTGCATTTTCTCGAACAAGCAGGGAAGCATCAAGCCGAGCTGAAGAAAAAAGATGATGAGCTCGCTCTCCTCTAGACTAAGGACAACGAGATTGCCAGGCTCAAGGCTAAGATGGAGAAGATGAAGGCCCAGCACCAAACCAAGCTCCAAAAGGTTGGCCAGAACTTCACAGAAGAGCGCGAGCGCCTTACTCTCCAGATCTCCAAGGACCAGGACCTACTCAAAGAATCCGACATCCAGCTTGGGTCGGCAAACGCTGAGCTTGAGCAACTTCGCAAGAGACGCGATGACTGCATCAAGGAGTTGACCCGGATTCACAGCCACATTTCACGTAAATTCCTTTTCCTTATCCGACCTAATTCTCCGGGTTACTTCATATGTCTTTTCTTCAGCTTCTTCCTTTGCCTTGTTTCCAGGCCACTTTCCAGAGGGTACTCCTATTGCGAGCGCTGCTGTTGCCAATTTCCGCCGAGAGAGGGGTACTCCCGTCGCTCTTGACGGTGAGAGCATTCCCTTAGACATGGAGGACCTATTGGTCAGCCTGTCATCTCGCGTGGAAATCATCAAGAATTACGGCAAGGATCTCCTCGACGTTTCCGTCCGAGTCTTCAACACGTTCTGGCCTGGTGAGAGCGCTCCGAAGAGAATCACACTTCTTGCTGAAAAGCTATCAGATATTGAGACCCAGCTCGACCTCTGGAGGGAGTCCGCTGGGCGTGCCACCGCTGATACTATCCTTCACCACATACTCACATGGTATGATAAGATCGACCTCAGCCTCCTTACACACCGGTGCACCGGATCCAAATGGACTGATGACCCGGAGTGGGTAGCTCGGTGCCAGGCTTGCGCCTACAGCCTCGTCGAATATTCTCCTATCCATGACTGGGTTGAAGGACCGAGCTTCCTGGAATCCGCTGGAGACGAGAACGCTGAGAACACTGAAGACGGGTCGGATGAGGACGAACAAGGTGATGCCTCAGATATTGAAGACAGCGAAGACGACGCCGAACTTCCTCCTCCTGCTGCTCCTTAGGTCAAAAAACTTGAAAATTTATCAGATCCCCGGTATGCCGGGTGCAACTGTATGCTGTATATGTGATATTTTGCTACTAAGTTCTTATGCCGAGTTAACTTGGGTGTAGTCCCCGAGTTTATTTTTCTTGTTCGTCCAATCTTTTGGCTCGGATCGTGTCTACCTTGATTCGGTTTTATGACTTATGAATCCGAGCTTCAAAAATCGTCTTAACAATACTAAGAAACTTTCAAACTTAGCTCAAAAAATAAAGCTGCATAATAACTTGAAAATAAATATAGGGTTAGTCCGAAAAACAAACATTAGCTCGAATAAATTTGTTTCCTTAGTCGTTTTTCATGTGCTACGCAATTCCAAACTTGTTCTCTTGCTTGCCATGAAGCCAATTCTTGTTGGACAGCAGCAAGTCGAAGAGTTGGGTTTTTGGTGCTCACACATTACTAATCCGGGTTAAGTAGAACAACTTATTCCAGCTAATGTACGAGAGACAACAACAATAATTATTAAGGCAGTCCCCGAGTTACTGCTCGAGGCGCTACTATTTCATTGATAAGCTCATTGCCGACATACATACCGGCACATGAGACGACTCGGATACATACACTTCTTAGCTAAGTGTAGAAGGGACAAAGTAGTGCTACATTCCACGGTCGCTTAGATTCCTCTCCGGACCTGTCCGCCTTGTTCTTTTCCTGTGGCTTTACATCTATAAGATAGTAAGAATCATTGTGCAATGCTTTGCTCACAATGAATGGCCCTTCCCATGGGAGGGATAATTTATGCATGCCAGTAGTACGTTGTACCAACCGGAGCACCAGATCGCCTTCCCGAAAGACTCGGGGGCACACTTTCCGGCTATGGTAGCGTCGGAGATTTTGCTGATATATGGTGGATCTAGACAGTGCCAGTTCTCTCGCATCTTCCAGTAGATCAACATCATTTTGCCGGGCTTCTTGCACTTCAGCTTCTGTGTATTGGGTGACCCTAGGCGAATCATGCTCTATGTTGGCTGGTAATACAGCTTCTGCCCTATATACCAGAAAAACAGCGTATAGCCTATTGATCGATTCGGAGTTGTTCTTAAACTCCACAGTACCGCTGGTAGTTCTTCTATCCAGCACCCCGCTGATCTTTTCAGCGGCTCAATGAGCCGGGGTTTTATCCCGGATAATACTAATCTGTTGGATCTTTCCACTTGTCCGTTCGATGCGGGGTGGGCTACCGAGGCTACGTCCAGCCGGATCTTCTTATATCGGCAGAATTGCACAAATGCTCCTTCAGCAAAATTTGTGCCATTATCAGTTATGATACTGTGAGGATAACCGTATCTCAAGATGATGTCTTTGAGAAATGTTACGGTCGTAGCTCCATCACATTTTCTTATAGGCTTCACTTCAATCCATTTTGTAAACTTATCTACCATGACCAAAATGTGTGTCATGTTTCCCCTCGCTGGTTTGAACGGGCCAACCATATCCAAGCACCATACGGCAAATGGCCACGTAATTGGTATGGTCTTGAGTTCCGACACTGGCATATGTGTCTTAGTAGTATATCTTTGACAACCATTGCATTTTCTCACCAGATCTTCTGCTTGTTCTAAGGCACTTGGCTAGTAGAACCCGTGCCGGAATGCTTTTGCCACCAAGGCTCTGGATGAAGCATGATGCCCGCATTCTCCTTGGTGTATATCTTGGAGGATGTCAAGCCCTTCTTCCGGGTCAACGCATCGCTGGAGGACATTGGTTACACTCTGTTTGTACAGCTCGGAATTGATAATTGTGTATGCTTTTTCTCTCCTCTGAGTTTGCCTGGCTAACACCTCCTCAGTGGGTAACGTTCCGTCTTTCAGGAATTGGAATATAGGCAGTGCCCAAGCTAGTATCGCTCATGCAGGGAACACGTCCTCATACATTTCCATCTGATCTACCGGCATAACTTCAGCCGGATCACGCTGAGCAGTCCCCGGGTCAAGCGAGGTAGTCCCCGGGTCTCGCGTACTACCTCCCGTGTCAATGTCCATGGGCTCATCTCCCGATTCCGTATCTTCCGGGACATAGATCGAGTCGGTTCCTAGGGACGGCCTGATAGATGGTTTTCTGAGGTGTTCCAATGCTACACCTGGTGGAATTGCCTGTCGGGTTGATCCGAGCTTCGATAGCATGTCGGCAGCCTCGTTTTCCACTCGGGGTACATGGTGAAATTCACACCCCTCAAAGTAACCAGATATCTTCTGCACATGAAACTTGTACAGTGCCATGTTTGGATCTAGGGCGTCCCACACTCCGGACACTTGCTGCACCACCAAATCCGAGTCGCCAAAGCATATTATCCGACGTATGTCAATCTCTTTTGCCACTTTGAGCCCATGCACAAGAGCCTCGCACTCAGCGACATTGTTCGATGCCGCGAAATGGATCTGCAATACGTATTTTAGCTGGTCCTTCTTTGGCGAGGTAAGCACAACCCTGGCGCCTAATCCGGTTTTGGTTTTCGACCCGTCAAAGTGCATCCTCCAGTAGTTCGGATCTGGTGGCGGTGGTTTGTATTGTACCTCGGCCCAATCTACAAAAAAGTCCGCCACAGCCTGAGACTTGATTGCTTCTCTTCTGTCGTATTGGGGCGCATAAGGGGCTAGCTCAATTGCCCATTTTACAATTCTGCCACTCGCATCCTTGTTACCCATTATCTCGGATATGGGAGCTTCACATATCACTTTGATGGGGTGCTCCTCAAAGTAATGCTTTAACTTCTTTGCCGCCATATAGACACCATATGCCACCTTTTGAAAGTGCGGGTAGTTCTGTTTTGAGGCAGACAATACCTCGCTCAAGTAATACACTGGCCTCTGCACCGATTTACCCTCTTCATTGCGCTCTACTACAATCACTGCACTTACAACTCGGTTGGTTGCGGCTATGTAGAGCAACATTGGATCCTTTCATAGTGGAGAGGCTAACACTAGTGCAGTGGCCAACATCTTTTTTAGGTGGGCAAAGGCTTCATCGGCCTGTGGTGTCCAAACGAACTTATCCGACTTTTTCATGAGTTGGTATAGAGGCAATGCCTTTTCTACCAACCGACATACAAACCGACTCAACGATGCTAGGCACCCGGTGAACTTCTGGACATTGTTAAGACATTTCGGCAGCTCCATTCATTCAATGGCCCGAATCTTAGTTGGATTAACTTCAATACCTCGGCTGGAGACGAGAAATTCGAGTAATTTTCTAGCCGGGACACCGAAGGTAAATTTTTCCGGGTTAAGCTTCATCCGGAACCTTCTCAAGTTTGCGAATGTCTGCCTGATGTCGTCAAGGAGCGTTTTGCTTTCCTTGGTCTTGATAACCACATCATCCACGTACACCTGTATGTTTTGACCTATTTGGTCGTGCAAACATTTTTGCATACATCTTTGGTACGTTGTACCTGCATTATGCAAACCAAACGGCATAGTGCGATAGCAATAAGCCCCGTACGAGGTGATAAACACGGTCTTTATTTGATCATCTGGATTCAGAGGTATCTGGTGGAAACCAGAATATGCATCAATGAATGACAACAGTTCACATCCCGCGGTTGAGTCTATGACCTGATCTATCCTCGGCAGTGGAAAGGGATCTTTTGGACACGCCTTATTCAGGTTCGTGTAATCGATACACATACGCCAAACCACTGCCACGTTCGGATCATCCTTCTTCTTTTCTACCAGCACCGGATTAGAGAGCCAATTCGGATACAGTACTTCCATGATAAATCCTGCTGCTAGCAATCGAGCTATCTCGTCTCCAATGACCTTTCTCCTATCCTCGGCGAAGCGGCGGAGAGGTTGCTTCACCGGCCTTGCTCCGGGTCTTACGTTCAAAGAGTGCTCGGCCAACTCCCTCGGAACACCTTGCAAATCCTGTGTGGACCAAGCAAAAATGTCCCGATTCTCACAGAGAAAGTTGACGAGCTCGCTTTCCTATTTATCAGTTAACCCGGCACCAATTGTTACGGTGCGCTTGGGGAACATGTCATCAACTGGAACCTTCTTGGTGTCCTTTGCGGCTTGGAATGAAACGCTACCATGCGGGTTACTCAACGCCGGCATATACTACTGCACGGACTGAGCTAATGCCGCCACCTCTTGGATTTTTCTTTTCTCTTGCGCAATCACGAGCGACTTGGCTAGGTTAGATCCGGCTGAGGCACACTCAATGGAACGTCGGAAATCTCCAGCAATGGTAATCACTCCATTTGGCCCGGGCAACTTCATCTTCAGATAACTGATGTGGCAGCTTGCCATGAACTTGGTCAATGCTGGTCTTCCGAGTAACGCGTGATACGCACTTTCCAAGTTCACCACCTCAAACTCCAGATTCTCAGTTCGGCAGTTATCCCTTGTGCCAAATAGCACGTTGACCCGGACTTTGCCTATGGGCTCACAAGAAATGCCTGGTACAATGCCATGGAAAGTTGTCCTTGTAGCCTGGAGCATGTTCTCCGAGATACCCAACTTGCGCATTGTATCCGCATACATGATGTTAATGCTACTGCCATTGTTAATCAGTACCTTGGAGAACCTCACATTGATGTTCGGTCCAATGAATGTCGGATCCAGCACTAGCGCATACGAACCCGGACTCGGCATAAGCTTAGGATGATCTTTGATGTTCCAGGTGATTTCCTGGTCCGACCAAGGCATGTACCTCGTCACTGCTGGCATTACCGCATTGACCTCCATATGTCGGCGCTGCAAGCTCTTTCTATCTGTTTCCTCAGTTGTGAACACACAATAGCTCTGGTGATGTTCTCTGTACTCATTCCTCCCCTCGTTTCCGGGGTACCTCTGATCTGGCTGGTGCTGATTTTCCACCTGATGCACTACATCCCTTCTCTCATTGTTGTCATACCTCGGCGGAGGGGGAGGCAACATTAGCTGTTGCGTGTTCGATCCGGAGAGCAATTGCTGCCGAGGTAACTCCTGCCGAGGTTGATCATTCCGGGGTGCCTGAGCATTCCCCGAACCACCTTGTTCTATCTTACGCATCCACTCACATTGCCTCGTTGTGTGACCCGCCGGGCTATTCGGATTTGGCGTGTGAAACTTACACGGCTGGTCCAACATCGACTCATAGGTATACCTCGGACGGTCTTTCTTTTCTTGCCACTGTTTCTTTTGCTCCGGGGTCCACGTTTTCTTGCCATTGTTTCTCCGAGTCCATTGCCCTCCTGTTTTCTGGCGTTGGTTGCTCCCTGCTCCGGGTTGATCTTGATTCACAGCTGCAACTTGTTGCGAACCGTAGTGATGATTCGGTCTATCATCTCTTCTTTTTCCTCTGTAGTCGTTCCTCCGAGATGACCCGGCTCCATCCCTCTGATAGTATTCCTTGTTTGACTCGTTTGACGCGAGCCTAGGTTGAGTCGGATCACCCAAAGCATACGAATCAGCAATCCGGATCATCTCTGCCAACGTAATTGGCATTTTCCTTTGCAACTTCATCCATAGCTCGCTGCCATATCTGTACCCTTGCGCAAACCATGCTATGGCCTGTGACTTTATGATACCCTCACATGAGTTTCTCATGGTACACCACCGGGTCAAGAATTCACGGTCCGTCTCATTAGGTCTTTGCTTGCACATTGCTAGGGTCTGCGGCCTATTCGGCCTCTGATATGTACTTGAGAAGTTGTTGATAAGCATTTCTTCAAAATCTATCCAGCAGTTGATGCTTCCGGGTGGCAAATTGTTCAACCATACTCTGGCCGGACCTTCTAACATCTTGGGTACGTATCGTACAACCCATCTCAAGTTGCCAGTGGCAATTTTCACAGCCGTAGCATAGTTTATCAGCCAATCCTCCGGCTTGGTACTGCCGTCATATGTCTTCGTGCCCCTGGGCAGCTGGAAGTTAGGTACCGGTGGCTCCTTCATGATCCGGGGTCCAAAGCACGCTGGACCCGGTGGACCTTGACATTCGATATGTTCCGACCTATAAAGGCGATCCAGTTTCAATCTGGCGTCATCCGGCATCAAATCCCTGCTTCCCAATCTTGACCCTATCACATGATAGTCCGGTCTGGGGTACCCCGCGTTCACCATCTCTGAATCACCGTCGTTGTACCGGTTTTGCTCCTGTGGCGCAACTCTCTGTTGCATACCTCGGCCGGTGCTTTGCTCTTGCCTTGGTATATTCTGCTGCTGCGGTTGTCCTGCTCCTGCCGAGTTTTGCTATCCGGCATTGCCATTGACAATGTTCCCTTGACCGGCATTGCCTTGGTCATGGTTACCTCGGCCAGCTTCACCTTGGCTCACACTTCGTCGATCATCATTTTTCCGTGCTTCTTTTGCTTTTCCTGCCCATGTCGGGTCGTACGGGACGATCTGTTTGTTCCGTCTGGCCGAGGTTACTACCTCTTCTCTCCTTGGACCACCATGAGGTGACGATGCGGCTCCAGCGGATTTCTCTGGGTTACCCATCACCGAATGGACGAGTTTGGAAGCTCCAGCTCTCTCCGGGTTAGCTCTGATTAGCTCTTCGTTCTGTCTGTTCGCGATCCGAACTAACTCGTTAACCCTATCTTGCTGTCTTTGATGGGCCTCACCCGTCAGACCCTCTAACTCGAATGCAGCCGCATCCGCTGCTCTGAGGTTCTTCGCCGGGGTACTATACTTCGGCAACCCCACGGACAAACAGTTTTCCGATCCCTTGGCTCCATCATCACCTTCTCTATTCATCTCGCTCATGAGATTTCTCCCTTTTACCGTATCAACTTTGTTTGCCTTTGCATACTCACGCAGCGTCATGTTCAGCGACTGCTGAGCCGTGGCTATTTTCTTTGCGCCTTCTAGTATCTTTTGCCTAGTTTCCTCTAGCTCGGCCTGTGCCTGAGCCGGATCTACCACTGTTGCTACCGGGTTTGCCAAGCTATCCATAACTTCTCTCAGTACGTTCTCAGGCCTCTCTAGTGGAGGCCCTCTACCTTTCCTCGGTGCCTTAGGTGTTACCTCCGGGTCCAGTGCTGGATCCTTGCTTGCGCCTGCCCCCGGCGCAGTCATCATCACTTCAGCATGGTCCGGGGAGCGAGTGATACGCGCCCCGTGAACCACGCTAAGGGGTGGTTCCCCTACCTCGACGACGTGCTGCGTATGAACACATGATATGTCCATAGCAACGTAGACCTTGTGTGCACCCATCTTGACGAAGAGGTCGTTGCGCGGAAGTGGGCGCGTGCCGAAGCAGCCAGCGTTGTCGCTGACAAAGTCCAGCGCTCCAAAGCGCTGAACGAGCCCGGAGACGATGCGTTCGCCGGTGCCGATGAGGTTTCCCGTCTGGATCTTCACCCCCGCTAGCGCCACTAGCCTCACGGTGGGCGCCAACTGTCGTGGTGGTGTCACGGCAGATGCCATGGATAGGCTAAAGGTGGGGACTAATACACGCTAGGGGAATCCAGGGAGGGATAGTGGAGTGATTCTCCACATAGAAGATTGTATTCCTTTCAAGTTTACAAGTGCTCCTAGAGCTGTATTGGCGAGAGGAGGAAGAAGAAGCTCTCTTACTCTCAACTACAGTTCACTCCTAGAACCTTAGCGAAACCGGTATCGAAGAAAAACCATCCCCCCTTCTACTGAAACCCTAGCCCCCCTTATATAGAGGGGGCTTGGTCTCTGCCTAGGGCATACATGGAGGCATATTCCTAAGAATATGCCTCCTCTCAAAGTGGTAACCCGACCAGGGTGCTTTTCCCCCGCGTCATACATGCTTTAGCTACGTGAGCCTCTGCGGCGCCTGCGTCAGCCGACACGGGCGTCGTCACCCTTGTCGGCCATGACCCGGTGGTCCTGCCCTTGCTTGCTTCACTCATGCAGTGCGTACCAGGCCTTCTTTTTTACCAGAGAGATTCCTTCCTTCTCCCAGAAGCTAAACGGGACCCGGATCATGGTAGATCCGGCCACACCTGTTCCTGCATACAAGCTAGACAAGCACTTCCGACTTACTCCTCAAGTCGGCTGATATAGTGTTAGGCGACCCCCCTGATCCGGGTTACTCCGTGATCCGGCCTGCCTTGGGGTGACCCGGTCAGCATCCGCTTTGAGCTTGCCGAACCTCGGCTAACTCGGCCTTTATACCCTAGAGTGACCCTACCCGGGGGTATCCCCCCAACACCTCCACGGTCAGAACGCAGAAACTTAATCTTCTTGTTACGATGATTTTCCACTTCACTTTGAAATTCCTTAAACTTCTCGAAAGTTTCGGACTTATGTTTCATAAAGTAGACATACCCATATCTACTTAAGTCATCCGTGAAAGTGAGAACATAACGATATCCACCACGCTATGCTACACTCATTGGACCGCACACATCGGTATGTATTATTTCCAATAAGTCTATAGCTCGCTCCAATATACCAGAGAATGGAGTATTAGTCATTTTTCCCATTAGACATGCTTCGCATCTTTCAAGTGATTCAAAATCAAGTGATTCAAGAAGTCCATCAGAATGGAGTTTCTTCATACGCTTCACTCCAATGTGACCAAGACGACAGTGCCACATGTACGTAGAATTATCATTCAATTTTGTTCGTTTAGCATCTATGTTGTGAACATGTGTATCACTACTATCGAGATTCAGTAAGAATAAACCATTCATCTCAGGTGCATTACCATAAAAGATATTACTAATATAAATCTAACAACCTTTATTCTCGGACTTAAAAGAGTAACTGTCTCGCAATAAACAAGATCTAGATATAATGTTCATGCTTAACGCAGGCACCAAATACCAATTATTCAAATTTAAAACTAATCCCAAAGGTAGATGTAGAGGGAGCGTGCCGACGGCGATCACATCAACCTTGGAGCCATTTCCAACGTGCATCGTCACCTCGTCTCTCGCCAGTCTTCGCTTATTCCGCAGCTCCTGTTTCGAGTTACAAATATGAGCAACCGAACCAGTATCAAATACCCAGGCACTACTACGATTACTAGTAAGATACACACCAATAACATGTATATCGAATATACCTTTCTTCTTGATGTTGCTGTTCTTCAGATCCGCCAGGTACTTGGGGCAGTTACGCTTCCAGTGACCAGCACCCTTGCAGTAGAAGCATTCAGTTTCAGGCTTAGGACCAGCCTTGGGCTTGTTAGCAGGTGCGACAGCTTTCTTGCCGTCCTTCTTGAAGTTCCCTTGTTCTTACGCTTGCCCTATTTCTTGAAATTGGTGGTCTTATTGACCATCAAGACTTGGTGCTCCTTCTTGATCTCCACTTCAGCAGTTTTCAGCATGGACGATAGTTCAGTCAACGTCTTGTTCATGCAGTGCATATTGTAGTTCATCACAAAGTTCTTATAACTCGGTGGCAGTGATTGGAGGACACGGTGAATCCCTAACTCATTAGGAATCGTTATCCCCAACTCTTGGAGCTTGTTTGCGTGCCCAGACATGGTGAGCACGTGCTCGCTAACGGAGATTCCCTCTTCCATCTTACAGTTAAAGAACTTTTCGGAGGCCTCATAGCTCTCCACGGCCGCGTGAGTCTCAAAAATCAGCCTGAGCTCATTAATGATCTCGAACGGGTCGTGGTGCTCAAAGCGATTCTGAAGCTCCGTTTCTAAACTGTATAGAATGGCACACTGAACTGTGGAGTAGTGATTTTTTCGAGTGGCGTAAACATTCTTTACATCATCGGTGGCATCTTCTGCAGGTGGGTCACCTAGCGGTGCTTCGAGCACATAGGTCATCTGACCAGCCCTAAGGACAATCTTCATTCCACGGAGCTAGTCCGTGAAATTGCTTCCATTGTTCTTAAGCTTTTCTTTCTCTAGGAACGCATTGAAATTGATGGAGAGGTTCGCCATAATCTACAACAAATTTGCAAGTAGTTTAGACTAAGTTCATGATAAATTGAGTTCAATTTTAATTCTTAAATTAACTAGGTGAACTCCCACTCAAAACAACATCCCTCACGTTGTCTTAGTGATTACACGAACCAAATCCACTACACCAAGTCCGATCTTCACGAGAGAAGATGTAGTTTCATCAGTGAACAATCTTCATGTTCATCATATCATTTATATGACTCATGCTCTACCTTTCGGTATTCCGTGTTCCGAGACCATGTCTGTACATGCTAGGCTCGTCAAGATTAACCTTAGTTTCCGCATGTGCAAATCTGGCTTGCACCCATTGTATGCACACGTAGAATCTATCACATCCGATCATACGAGATGCTTCGAAACGACGAGTCTTAGCAACAGTGCCAACTAAGGACGAACACTTTATTACTTGATATTTAGTGAGAGGGATCATCTTATAATGCTACCGTCACGATCTAAGCAATACAAGATGCATAAAGGATTAACATCACAGGCAATTCATAATTAGTGTGATATGATATGGCCCTTTCTTCTTATGCCTTTGATCTCCATCTCCAAAGCACGGACATGATCTCCATCATCACCAGCATTGCGTCAAGGTCAGTGGCGCCGCTTCATGGTTGTCCATCATCACTAGCAACTATTACAACTACTTGGAATAAAGCTATTACAAGATGAATAGAAACGCAGGTCTTAACAGAATTAAAGACAACCATTAGGCTCCTGTCGGTTGCCATATTACAACAAGGATCATTGCATACATCAAATATAATCACAATCACATGATGGCCATATCACATCACAAAACCCCTGCAAAAACAAGTTAGACGCCTCTAATTTTCTTTGCATGTTTTACGTGGTTTGGGGCTTTCGAATAAGAACGGATCTTACCTACGAAACTGAACCACAACGTTGATACAAGTGCTATCAAGTACAAAGTGTAAATTGGATCTATACTATGGTGGGAGAGACAGACACCCGCAAAGCCACTTGTGCAAAGCAAGTTACACGTCAAGCGTGGAGCAAGTCTCATGTGCGATGACATGTAAGGTTAGCCCGAGCCGCTTCATCCCACCATACCACAAGATGCAAAGTACACAAAGCAAAAGACGGCATGAGCACCAACGCCCACAAAACCATTGTGTTCTACTCGTGCAACAGATCTACCCATAGACACGGCCCTGATACCACTGAAGGGTTCGTAGCATGGAAAACAAAAAAATTCTACCGCAAGAACGAACAAAACCAAGATCTAATCAAGATAAAAGCCAAGACCTAATCTATTAGACATGTGCAACGACATATATCTGTACTAACCCTTGTAGATCCGAAAGCCTTGTGTGAGATCGGATCTCGTGGTTGATGTAGGCGATCACTTGCCGATCTCAAGATCGAGTAGACGATCCTTCCGGCGCCGCGTTCCGGCAGCACTTCCGCAGTCGGTCACACGTGTGGAGTTGATGCAGACCTTCCTCTCCCTGTTCCAGCGAGCAGCGGAGGTAGTAGATCTCTCCATGGAATCCCAGCAGCACGACGGCGTGGTGGTGGTGGTGGAGTAGAGAATTCTGCAGGGCTTCGCCTAAGCCTGAGCAGAGCGAAGGAGGAGGAGAGAGGCGGCTAGGGCAAGAGTGGAGGGGCAAGGGGTGGCGCCTCCACCCCTCTATATATAGAGGGAGGGGTGCGGCCTAGGGTTCCCACCCCTAGGCCCACCTCCTAGGGACGGTGCACAAGGGAGAGGGGGGAGGGAGTTACCTTCCCCCCCAAGTCTCCCCTTTTCCTTTCTTGGTTTCAAGTAAAGTCCACGGAACCTTCTGGAACTTTCCGGAACATTCCGAAACCTTCTAGAACCCCCATATAAACACTCCGGAACATTTCCGAACCTAGAAAATGATCTCCATTATATGAATCTCATTCTCCGGACAATTCCGGATCTCCTCGTGATGTCCCAGATCCAATTCGAGACTCCGAACAACATTCGGTCTCCAACGCACATTCCATATCTACCTAAACAACATCGAACCTTAAGCGTGTCACCCTACGGTTCGTGAATATGCAGACATGATGGAGACACCTCTCCGATCAATAACCATCAGCGGGATCTAGAGATCCATAACAGCTCCCACATACTCAACGATGACTTCGTGATCAATAGAACCATTAACATACGAAACCAATTCCCTTTGTCACGCGATATTCTACTTATCCGAGGTTTGATCGTCGGTATCTCCATACCTAGTTCTACCTCGTTACTGATAAGTACTCTTTACTCGTTCCATGTTATGTCATCCCTTTTGACCTAGTCACATGCATGCAAGCTAACTAGATGACATTCCACCGAGAGGGCCCAGAGCATATCTATCCGTCATATGCATGGACAAATCCCAATCTTGGTCCATGCGATTCAACACATACTTTCAGAATACCCAATGACACCTTTATAACCACCCAGTTATGAAGCAGTGTTTAATGTCATCAAAGCACCCATCCGGTGATGGTGATTAACATAACCTCATGGTCGAAGGATTAGGTTACTATGCATTTGAAAGCTTGTAGCAATATGAACTAAATGACTTGATCTTATGCTACACTTACTATGGGTGTGTGTCCATCACATCATTCTCCTAATGATATGACCTTGTTATTAATGACATCCAATGTCCATGATCAGGAAACCATGATCATCTAGTAATCAACAAGCTAGTTCAACAAGAGGCTTACTTGGGACTCTTTTATGTTTACAAAACACACAAGTATTAGTGTTTCCTAATAATACAATTATAGCATGGGATGTAAACATTCATCATAAACACAAAGATATAATAATAACCACTTTTATTATTGCCTCTTGGGCATATCTCCAACACTATTACATCATGGGTGGGATGTACTTATTTATTTAGGACTAAATTTTTCCCACCTACAAAGACTATGCAACTCAGATCTAATATTACTGGCTTTAGACAGGAAGAACGTGAGCCACTAGCACTTGCATGGGAGAGGATGAAAGAATGCTTAAGAAACTGTCCTAGTCATGGGATGGAAGATTTGTTAATCCTCCATTTATTTTATAATGCTCTTAATCCTGTGTCTAAGTCTATGCTTGATACTGTAGCTGGAGGAATGTTTATGTGTAAACATATTACCGAAGCAAAGAAGCTTCTAGACAATATGCAAGACAACCATGCCCAATAGCATGTGGAAAGATCAAACACAAAGAAGGTGAACTCCATCTCACCACAAGAAAACAAAGAACTCAATGCTAAGTTGGATGAGCTCATACTAGCCATAAAAGGTAAGGAAACCCAGGTAAGAGCCACCCTGAAACAAATATTGAAGAAATAGACTTCGTAGCTCGTAATGATTATAACCCTGCTTGGAAGAAGAGTTACAATCCTAACTTTCAGAAACATTATGCTAGTCCTGTAGGTAACTCTAATAATAATATGGAAACTAGTAATGATAGTCTCTAAGAAACACTTAAGTCTTTCATAGACTCACAAAATGAACAAAACAATATTATTGTTAAAATAACGGAGAACCATGATGCCATGTTTGGTAAATTATCTAACCAAGGTGTTAGTTTGAGAAATGATTTGCAGGCCCTCCAAGAAAGAACGAGAATCGTTGAGGCACAGCTAGGTAAGCTAACCGAGAGTCAAACTCTCATTCTAGCTAAATTTGCAGGTAAAGCTGAGCCCAGTCCTATTGAAGAACTCAAAATGATGAGGATCCAAAGGGAGGATCCTGAAGAACTTGACTATAGTAATGCTCCTTCACCAAGCTACACCTTTGAAGATCTCGTAAAAAGGATCAATGTCAAGATTCCGATAAGTGAAGGTAGTGAGGAAGCTATGTACCAACACTTTATCAATCAAGTAGCAATAAAGGTACGTGAGCTTGAGGAAGAATACAAGCAAATTGCTGAAAAATTACTTGTTAAACTAGATGACATATTTGAGCCTACTATTAAGATTAAAATTGGAACCAATGAGATAGCTGCACTTTGTGATCTAGGTGCAAGCATCTCAACAATTCCAAAGAGTCCTTTTAACAAGTTAAATCTTGGCTCCTTTGAAATCACTGAATTAAAATTGCATCTAGCAGATTCTACCTACAAACAAGCTGTAGGAATTAAGGAGAACACTTTAGTATACATTAAAGGTTGTCCCGCTCTCATTGATTTTGTTATTGTTGACATGCCTGAAGGTTCTACTGCTCCTATTATTTCAGGTCGTCCTTTCTTAAGAACTATTAAGGCTTTGATTAATCTACATGAAGGGAACGTGAAGCAGCAATTGCCTTCACGGGATCCTTTTGTTATTCATTTCCCCAGGAAGAAGAAAGCCAAGCATGATGAAAAGGAGGCCATCACTTTGAAGGCCAATTACTTTGGAGTGGGTGTTCCACTCATCTGGCCCAAGTGAGTATCGTCAAGGTCAAGCTATTAACAATAAAAGAGCACTTCATGGGAGGTAACCCATGTGAAATAAAGGTTTGAGTAAAGTTTTTAAGTTTTAGTTTAAGTTTATGTTTAATAAAGAGTGCTAGAAAACTCCATTTGAGGAGAAGAAGTTCGGTAGTACTTGAAATTCTGCTTTATTCATGCTATTGTTGGTCGACAATATTTACTATCAATTTTATGTCAAAAACAAGGTATATCACTAAGTTACAGGAAAAGAAATAGTTTTTGAAGAAACAGAATTTTTTGGTGCACACAGAGAGTTTAACGACCAACTATACAGCGGAAATAAAAATTCCGGCCGTATAGCTCCGGTCGTATAGATATCTTTGCCATCAAAAAATTTCTTTTTATGTGCATAGAGAGTTTAATGACAAACTATACGGCGGGAATAAAAATTCCGGTTGTACAGCTCCGGTCGTATAGATATCTTTACCATCGAATTTTTTTCTGCAATATGTACTAAGAGTTTAACGACCAACTATACGGCGTGAATAAAAATTCTGGCTGTATAGCTCTAATCGTATAGATATCAGTGCCTCCATACAATTTATTTTCTAATATATTGAGAGTTTAACGACCAACTATATGGCGGGAATAAAAATTCCGGCTGTATAGTTCCGGTCGTATAGATATCGATGCCTTTGTATATTTTCTTTCGCAAGGACAGACAGTTTAATGACCAACTATACGGTGGGAACATTTTATTCTGGCTGTATAACTACGCCCGTATAGCTGCACCACCAGGAGGAAACCCTAAAATTTTGACAAAAGGCCAACTATACGGCGGGAACACATTGTTCCAGCCATATAGTTCCACTCGTATAGTTGCATCCGACCACAGAATCGCACGGGAAGGTACCTCCAACTCCAAAACTTCAATCCTTTTTCTTTCTTCTACCTCCAAACTCTCTCAAAACCTCCAGAGATCTTCATCTCTGCTCAATTTCGTTCAATTTCCTCGCACACGAGTGATCTATGGTATGTTTCTCCTTTGATCCTCCAATTACTTTTTGCAAATTCATCTTCGATCTATTATCATTATCAATCTAGGGTGAGACCTACTGTGAACCAATTGCCATGATTTTCTTCCTAGATTACTATCTTGAGGAGATTCTTTAGTGTGCTATGATGAGGAATATGATGCACTTACTATTGTTGGATCCAAAAGTTTTATTTTTGCCTTTCTTCAATGTTTTAGATGATGAACACAAGGAGCCAAACTCTTGCTCGTGCCACCGCTAGCGCTTCTCGGGTTGCCGCTCAGAAACGCATGGGGATACGGTTCAGGGATGAGGCCCATTGTGATCGCTTCAACAAGATCAAGAACCGCGAAGTGAAGGCCACCAACTTGCCCCATTATATTGAACCAACTCGGTATTTCTGATGACTTTAATTAACTTTGCAATAGAGATGGCTTGCAAAACTTTGTGTACAATGATGTACCTACTTATCGCCGCTTAACCATTGAATTTATAAGTTCGTTGCAAAGCACCGTTAAACAATAGCAAGGAGAGGACACTATTTCTTTCCGTCTGATGAACAACAACTACACCTTAACATTAGATGAATGGTGCGCATGTTTTAATTTGCCAAACAATGATATTCATGCCTTACGCGCATCCTTTACTGGCTTAGAACCTACCCTAAACAATACTATAATGGAATGAGTTTCACTAGTAGAGTGGACAAGGGGAAGAATATTCAACATCCTGCAATTCACTATTTGTTCCATGTTATTGATAACACCTTGCAGGAACGTAATGAGTTCACGAGACTCAACGAGGAGGACATCCTAGTCCTTGCAAAGGCTGCTTACATCAACAGCGGCTTGTCACTCAACTTGGGCGCCATCCTTGTGCGCTACTTGGAGCACCAAGCCTCCCAAAGCCAAAGACCGATCACAGGTGGAGGCATCGCCACCGTGCTTGCCACTGCCCTAGGCCTCAACCTAGGTGAGTTGCAACACGTGTTGGTTTCTCCACTTTGAGAGCCTGTGGAATGCTCACTAGGAGAGGTGGTGTTTATTATCTGCATATTGCTGGAGCTGGGCGTTTCTACCCTGCTCTTATGCCTAATGGTCTTTTCTCTATCGAGGAAGGATGTTTGCTATATGATTCACAGGTTGAGCAACACCAACCCGAGGAGGAGATTCCGGAAGAGGATGAGGACCAAGAGGAGGAGCAAGAAGTTCCTTATCAAGAGGAGCGGCCACAAACCCGGTTCGCCACATACCAAGATTTCCAAGGGCTTGGAGGGACTGTGGAGAGGATGCATAGCCTCTCTTTGAACCTCGGAGAATCAACTAGTAACCTCTCAACTCAATTCACAAACTGGAGTAACGACTTTTTCCCGCCACCACAATAATTTGAAGGGCTTGCAAAAGCCTAAGCTTGGGGAAGTTTCCTCATGTATCTTTATTTGGCGTTTATTTGCTTTTATTTATTTAGAGGTTGTGTTTTTATTTGAGTTTATAAGCACTCGTGTTGGTTTCCCCAACACCTTATTTTTAGTTCTATCTATTTTTGCTTTCAAAATTTTCTAGCCAAGCTTTGTCGCCAATTTTCTATTCTTTAAAGTCCCTCTCTTAAAAACCACAAAAAGATTTCTCCATTTTTCCTTATTTTCCCTCTTTCTTTTCTTTCCGCCTCGAGGTCTTCATATATTCGCAGGAGAGTGATCGACTTCGAGTTTCCAAGAAACAAATAAAAAAGGAAGAGAGAAGTGGAACCAAACATGAGAGGTATGCCTTATGACTCCCCACTTTTGAAGTTTGAGAAACCCATGCTAGTTAGTAGTAAATGTTGAGATATTATATTGGTGGAGTGAGTCTTTGTATTGTAGTAAGATTTTCGTTTGCATGGGTATTTAATTGGGTACGTTTTGTTCTAGCTCTCCTAATTAACCAAGTCTTGCCTAAAAATTGCTAAATAATTGTAATAAGAAAAGTCTCACAATTGAAGGCTTGGGTGTTGTAGTGCTTAGTCTTGAAGGTTTATTTATAGAGACACTCAACACCACTGAAAATGTTGATTGACTTAATAGCTCTCTTTGAAAGGATTTATTCAATTGAATTAATGTTTAGCGGTTTTTGTGAGCATGCCAAAGTTTGACTTGTTAATCATAAGAATGATATAGCTTTATGCGTGTCAAACTTCATGGGATGCCAACAACTCCGCTGTCCTACGAACAGTCTTCATGGAGGAAACTCCTAGATTTCGGCTATGAGTTGATTAAACACTTGAAGCAGCAATGCTATAATGGGTAAGATTCTTGGCACTCCCGGGTAGCTCTAATCATGATGGAATCACTCCTTTGGCTGTTATGCGAAATCATTATGCAAAAGGAACAAAACCTTAGTGATGACACGAGTGTCCATCACATATCGATAAACTAATATTTTTTTGCATGCTCTCAATTACTTAAAAACTGAAATTCTTGAAGGACAATGAATAGAAAAGTGGTGCTTGAAAAGTCTTGATTTATTGATGTGGGAGAATTGAGATATTCTAGTTTATATGCTTTTCATGACAACTCTCACACTCTTAACTTACATGATTATACTTTACTGTTCAAAGGGCAAGCCTATGCGTTGATTACTTGACATGGACTAAAGTTTACTCATTTGAATCATCGATGTTTATAATAATTTTGCTGCACTATAAGGATGCATGAAACCCGTATGATATGCTTGCCATTACTCTATCTATGCTGAAGTTTTTCAGATTTATGAAGTGGGGGAAACATGAGACTACTAATCATGAGTAAGATCACCATCTCGTTATTTCAGTTTAAATGCTGAGTTCCTTTTTGATTTTGGTTTTCTTGCTCGGGGACGATCAAGTTTAAGCTTGGGGAGGTTGGTGGCTCTGAAATATAGCCATCTACGTCCACATTTAAACTAGATATTATTCATATTCTTGATGAAATATCTCTCTAAACCCTGCCACTAATGCTAATATTCAGAGGGGTATGCAATCCTTTCTTTTATATTTTTCCTGCGCAGATAATGTCGTTTAAAGGAGGGAATCACTATATTAAAGTCAAAGATATGAGATTTCCAACAATCAGAAGAAACCAGGAGCCGTAAAGCAGAGACATACACTTTAACGACCAACTATACGACCGGAGCAAAAATCCGGCCATATAGCTCCGGTCGTATAGTTGGCGCCGCCATCGTTAGGTCAAACAGAACAACTTTCGTGAAGGGACCCCTATATAAAGAAGCCTCGGGCGACGAGAAAACAAGCCAGACCTCGCCAAAAAGTCTCTGCCACAGATCGCCAGCCGCCTGCAGATCTCCAAACCCTTCTCCATCTCCGTAGCCACATTCCACCACTTGTAATAGTAGATCTCTTCTCCGACTGGTGATATTGTAAGACTATTGCTATCAATCTTATGATTTTCATTACAATGTTTATGATTGTTGATCTCATCTCTATGTGTGAGTAATTCTCCTTGGTCTAAGGGCTTCGGCCTAGCCTTGTAGCAATTGTGCATGTTATTTATCATAGATGGGATCATGTATTAGTTTGTATATCATGATGATTATTGTATCCTCTCTTGCCTCAATCCAAGGTCTTGTCAAGTACCCAAGACCCCGAGGATTGAGCCAGGTATAGGGAGTATGGGTTATGACTGATCTGCAGGTTGGGAACCCCATTGACAGAAGGGGTAGTACGACTGTATGTGAGAGATTTGCTTGGGATTAACGGTGACATCACTATGCATATCATTAGTTCTCTTTCTTCTATGTATGAGACTAGTAGGTTATTGCTATAAGCGGTTGCGGAGGCAATAGAAATTATGGATGCACTGCCCACATATAATTGGGTTATTTATTCGTTTGCCACTTGAGGCTTCTATGTACTCAATTTTGCCACTAGAGCCAAATCGTCCTCAGTTTTACCACTACCTCGGGCGCATCTGCTCTAGCGAGGCCAAACGGCCAGTTTTGGCCCGATTCCGTCTCGTGCCGTTAGTGGTCGGGTGGTTCCAGGTCTTACAAGTGGGACCGCACAATGGTGCTCCCATCCCTTTTCTCGCCCCTTGATCTTACAGGTGGGACCACGAGCACCATCTCCCCTATTCTCGCTCTCGAACCACCCCTGCTCCCGCCACCACTAGGGCCGCCGCGGTCGTCCGGCATGTCCACCTGCTCCACCGCCCGTTCCTCTGACGCCACCTGCTCCACCTCCACTTGCTCCGCTGCCACCTGCTCCGCTGTCGTCGTCTTGAGATGCCATCAATAGGGCGCTTGTTTCCGCCAGTGCGCCTGCCACCTGCTCGACGAAATGGCGAGCGGCAGCGATGACCTTGACGAGGCAGGGGTCGGGCCGGAGACCCTCCGCATCCACGACTGGGTTCTCGAGGGGTAAGTATTGTTACCATTGAGCATTTTTGTGCATTGCAATAGTCGATTCCACATGGTTTAATTAGTTTTTTGGTTGATTTTGGTATTGGTGTGCTAATTGTCTCTCTGTTTTTTGTGAGTTAGGATGGAGTTGTGGTTTGCTTTCTTGGTGAACATTAGAAGGGACCGGTACATCGTGGATGCAAATGATAACAAGAAATTCTAAGGAGGGTTCAATTATCCATTGCCAATGGATTGTAATTGGAGTTTTAGACAGTTTGGGGAGGTAATTTGTAGTCCATATCCTTGGGGTTTGCATGATGAAGTGGAATTCAGATACTATGCTGGAGGAACTGAATGGGTGAAAGTTAGCAATGATGCAGAGCTCGCTACCATGTTTGCTAAGCATAAGGAGAAAGGAAAATTTCATGTGAGGCTACAAAATGACGTGGTTGTGCCAGCACTTGGACCTTCTCGGGCAGAATCATGTCGTCGTAATGGCAGCTCTAGCCAGAATAGTTCAGTTAGAGGACCTTCAGTTAGTGCACAACAACGTGGTGGCTCGACAAGTGTGGGCACCAGCATTAGGGTCCCCCGAGAAGTGGAGCCTGACTACGTAGATGATGAAGAGAGGCTATATTCTGATGTTGTTCAGAATTTACGATGGGCATGTCGTGCCGAAAACCAAGATGAGACTGACAATGATGCTTCTGTAATTGATGACGAGGAGGGTGAGTAGGAAGACCTTCCACCTGTTCAATGGGACCCTGAGAACCCTCAGATGGAAGAAGGTTCCATTTTTTCATCCATGAGTGAGTGTAGAAATGCACTTGTGACGTACTGCATCAAAGAAGAACGTACATTCGTAGTTGACCATAGCGACACTATTCGTTATAGAGTGCACTGTCCGACTGATGATTGTCCATGGAGGATGCACGCATCTAAAATGCAAAATAGCATGAATATTCAGGTCAAAGTGAACCCTTTTAGGCACACATGCCTAGAATCAACCCTTAGAAAGGAAACAATCAGTAGAGCCAAGTCAAGGTGGGTGGCTGATGAAGTAAAGCGGTGGGTGACGGAAAACCATCAGGTGGGTACAAAGGAGTTGCAGAAGAACCTTAAAGAAAAGTTCAAGATAGAGATACCATACATGAGGGTGTTCAATGGTAAACAACATGCAATGGAATCTATTTATGGTAATTGGCAGGAAAGTTTTAAAATGTTGTATTCATTCAAAGGTGAAGTGGAGAGGACCAGCCCAGGTAGTATTGTAGATATTGACCACCACTCCGTGGAGTACACGTTGAGGGGAGTGACAATGAGCAAGGAATGCTCCAGGAGGGTTTTTGTCTGCTTTGAGGCTTGTCGCCGGGGTTTTTTGGAAGGTTGTATGCCTTATTTAGCTATTGATGCAACTTTCCTCACAGGGAGGTTTAAAGGACAGTTAGTAGCAGCTTGTGCAGTTGATGGACACAATTTTGTATTTCCAGTTGCATATGGTGTGCTAGAGATAGAGTCTGAGGAGAGCTGGACTTGGTTTTTGCAGAATCTGCACCAAGCTATTGCACATCCCAATGGGTTGGTAATTCATACAGATGCCTGCAAGGGTTTAGAAGTGGCCGTGGACAATGTGTTCCCTGGAGTAGAGCATAGGGAATGCATGCGTCACCTTGCTGCAAATTTTGGGAAGAAATTCAAAGGAAAGGTGTATGCCGACAATTTGTGGCCAGCATCTTTGACTTGTAGTGTGAAGAAGCACAACTACCACATGAGGCAGCTATACAAGAATGACAAATTGAAGGAATACTTGGAAACACACCACTCCAAGTTATGGGCCAGAAGCCAATTCAGTGAACTAAGCAAAGTTGACTATGTGCACAATAATCTTGCAGAGTCTTTCAATGCAACGATCCGGAAACTATAGGGTCTTTATTTGGTGGATTTGCTTGACAAGATAAGGATAGAATACATTAAGAAGTTTCATGTTCGTGCAGGAATAGCTGTGGCAAAATTCATGGGCCACATTATCATCCCTTCCGTGATGAATGAATTGAAGCACAAAACAAGAGGCTTGGAAATGGACATGACTCTTTACTCGGCCACCACAGCAGAGGTGTCATTTTTGGATAAAGAGAAGAGGGAATGGAGATATCCAGTGGATTTAGAAGCTAGAACTTGCAGTTGTAGGCAATGGCAGATAACTAGGTTGCCATGCATTCATGCCTTGTTTTTCATCACAACTCTCTCTAGTCAAGCAGGGAACATACAACAGTATGTGCATGAATACTACTCTGTTGCAAGGTTCAAAGCTACATATGCACATGCCTTACCTGATCTGGAGGGAATACAACAATGGGACATAGTGGACCCTAGTTTCAAACTTTGTGCTCCAGTTTTGAAGAGAGCAGCAGGTAGACTGAGGAAGAGTCGAATAAGACCTCGCAGCGAAGGAGCTGGACCTGGAGCAAGGAAGCGTAAGTGCACAAGGTGTGGTGGGTCTGGTCATTTTGCAAAGTATTGTGATAATGCAGTAGATCCAGCGTTCGGAGAGTGTTTCAATGATGAAAATGATGGTCAGCAGCCGGTTGCAGACAATGATCAAAATGAGGCTCCAAATGATGATCAAAATGAGGCTTCAGATGATTATCAAACTGATGATCAAATTGAGGCTCCAAATGATGATCCAATTGAGGATCCAAATGATGATCAAATTGATGAGAAAAATAATGCTCCAACTGAGGCTCCAAATGATGATCAAATTGAGGCTCCAAATAATTATCAAACTGATGAGCAAAATAATGCTCCAACTGAGGCTCCAAATGATGGTGACCAACCTTCTATGGTTGTGAGTTCTGCTTGGTATGTAAATCTTGCCAATACTATTTTACATTTATCACTTGACATGATCTCACAACCCTTTATGTTTGGGTTGTATAGCTCTGTGGTAGGTTCGAACAAAGTGGTGGCAGTGAGCTCTGAGGTACTTGAGGTGCCTCCAACAAAGAGGAGAAGAGTAGAAGAGAAGAGCACAAGGAGGAAAGTGGTGGCAATAAGCACAATGATCACAAGGAGCAAAGTGGTGGCAAGAACCAAGTATAATGTTTGAAACATTATGAATGTTGTTGTATTTGTGTTGAATAATGTTGGATCTATGTTAATTGGATGTTGCAATGCTTATTTGGACCAATGTTGTTGTATTTGTGTTTCCAAGTATGTAGACTTTGTTTATATGACATAAGAAGACTATTTGGTCAAACCTAACTTTGTTTATATAAAGCTTTGGTTTGGTTTTTGAAACCTTTCATTATCCAAACCTAAACCCCTTCTCTGAACCCTTGACTTCGTACAACAGAGTTCAAGATATCGCATATTGTACATGAACCTTATGTTTGAAACTATGTAGACCTTATTTATCGACTTGAATCTTTAGTATATGACATAAGAAGACTATGTGCGCAGATTTTTCATTTTTTTGAATTTTTTATGCTCATTTGACTATTTGGTCAAACCTAACTTTGACCAACATTTAAACAAGTTTTTCAAAAGAAAATGAAAAACTAAGCCTAGATCCTTCTTAGTCACTCCAAAATGAAGCTTTGGTGTGGTTTTTGAAACTCTTCATGATCCAAACCTAAACCCCTTCTCTGAACCCTTGACTTCGTACAATAGAGTTCGAGATATCGCATATTGTACATGAACCTTCTGTTTGAAACTATGTAGACCTTGTTTATCGACTTGAATCCTTAGTATATGACATAAGAAGACTATATGTGCAGGTTTTTCATTTTTTTATGCTCATTTGACTATTTGGTCAAACCTAACTTTGACCAACATTTAAACAAGTTTTTCAAAAGAAAATGAAAAACTAAGCCTGGATCCTTCTTAGTCACTCCAAAATGAAGCTTTGGTGTGGTTTTTGAAACTTTTCATGATCCAAACCTAAACCCCTTCTCTGAACCCTCGACTTCATACAACAGAGTTCGAGATATCGCATATTGTACATGAACTTTCTATTTGAAACTATGTAGACCTTGTTTATCAACTTGAATCCTTAGTATATGACATAAGAAGACTATGTGCACAGGTTTTTCATTTTTTTGATTTTTTATGCTCATTTGACTATTTGGTCAAACCTAACTTTGACCAACATTTAAACAAGTTTTTCAAAAGAAAATGAAAAACTAAGCCTGGATCCTTCTTAGTCACTCCAAAATGAAGCTTTGATGTGGTTTTTGAAACTTTTCATGATCCAAACCTAAACCCCTTCTCTGAACCCTTGACTTCGTACAACAGAGTTCGAGATATCGCATATTGTACATGAACCTTCTGTTTGAAACTATGTAGACCTTGTTTATCGACTTGAATCCTTAGTATATGACATAAGAAGACTATGTGCGCATGTTTTTCATTTTTTTGATTTTTTTGATTTTTTTGAATTTTTTATGCTCATTTGACTATTTGGTCAAACCTAACTTTAACCAACATTTAAACAAGTTTTTCAAAAGAAAATGAAAAACTAAGCCTGGATCCTTCTTAGTCACTCCAAAATGAAGCTTTGGTGTGGTTTTTAAAACTTTTCATGATCCAAACCTAAACCCTTTCTCTGAACCCTCGACTTCGTACAATAGAGTTCGAGATATCGCATATTATACATGAACCTTCTGTTTGAAACTATGTAGACCTTGTTTATCGACTTGAATCCTTAGTATATGACATAAGAAGACTATGTGCACATGTTTTTCATTTTTTTTGATTTTGTTTGAATTTTTATGCTCATTTGACTATTTGGTCAAACCTAACTTTGACCAACATTTAAACAAGTTTTTCAAAAGAAAATGAAAAACTAAGCCTGGATCCTTCTTAGTCACTCCAAAATGAAGTTTTGGTATGGTTTTTAAAACTTTTCATGATCCAAACCTAAACCCCTTCTCTGAACCCTCGACTTCGTACAACAGAGTTCGAGATATCACATATTGTACATGAACCTTCTGTTTGAAACTATGTAGATCTTGTTTATCGACTTAAATACTTAGTATATGATATAAGAAGACAATGTGCATAGGTTTTTCATTTTTTTGTTATTTTTTTTGAATTTTTTATGCTCATTTGACTATTTGGTCAAACCTAACTTTGACCAACATTTAAACAGGTTTTTTAAAAGAAAATGGAAAACTAAGCCTGGATCCTTCTTAGTCACTCCAAAATGAATCTTTGGTGTGGTTTTTGAAACTTAAAACTATTTCAAACTCATTTGAGTATTTGGTCAAACCCTAGTCAAACTCGCTTCCAAACCCTGAACAATCTAACCCTATCGCTGAACAATGACCGTTGATGTAACCCTAAGGCTGAACTATAGCCGTCCGATCGTCCTTCTAGAAGGAATCTGTGGGTAAGCTTGGGCGATCCGCGAGAAGCTCATTCTGCTATCGGATTGGCTGGATGCTTTTTTTTCGAGCGGGCACGCTAGATGGACCGTTGGGCCATGTCGCGGTCTGTGCTCGTGTATGTTGTGCAATGCGCGGGCACGCTAGGTCTCAGTCTTTCTAGGCATGCGCGGGATGCGACGACGTGGCCATGCATGCGCGGGAAGCGAGGACGTCGCCATGCATGCGCGCCTCACCGCAGCGATTCGTCGCACCAGAGCCATTAAGTCGATTCAGATGCGCCGTCCGCATGCATGCGCGCCTCACCGCAGTGACTCAGCCACCTCCTCGATTTAGATTCACGCGCCGTCGCCTGCTCGATTCAGTTCCACGCGCCACCGCCTCCTCGATTCAGACGCACGGATACACACATGTTCATACGCCCATCGTTTCATTGCCTAACCCTAACCCACCGTTTCTAGCCTATTTATACAACCCTTTTCCTCTCCCACACACCACCCAAGCCAGAGCAGAAATCCCCACTCCAAACACCAAGCGAGCCCTCCATCCTCTCGCCCCAAGCACCACCGAAGATGCAGTACAGCGGACCAACCTTTCGTCGGCCGCCTACCGTGCTAGAGCTGCGCTACCCAGCGGGTGTCCTCGTGGAGAGCATGCTCCGTGTGTGGGCGCAGTCGCGGTGGAGGGGCTCCGTCGAGCTCGCTCGCGGCTTCCTCACCGCCGGCTTTGCCCACCTCCCACGGGGCTCACCAGTGATGTACCGCCTCAACGACGTTTATGATGGTGTCGCCCTCAAGTTGCTCACGGTCACCTTCGCCAACCCGTTCGACGCGTGCGCGCTGCTCGGTCAAGTCTTTTGGTGTGGCTGTGAGTCAATCTTCTTCACGACGTACAACATCTTCACCAATATTGACTGCATCTTCCCGACCCCAAACCAGATGCACTGCCTCCCCTACGAGGAGGATGAGTGAAGTTGAAGACGGCAGTGGTGAAGGTGGCCAAGGTGCAAGATGAAGGTGTTCGTGAAGCTACCCTCGAGTTTTTAGTTTCATCATGTTTATTGTGCTTTTCTATGTCGTGTGTTGTATCGTGTCTGTGGACTTATCTATGTAATGGTAATCGCATTTGCATCTTATTTATCTTGTGTAACCATTTGTGTGTTCAAAAGTGTTCGTGTTCGTGCCCAAAGATCTCGTCATTATGTGTTGAAATTTTTCACATAGCTACCAAACTAGACTATAAATTGGGTAACAACTAACAAGTAGTGGACATGTTAGGACGTTTATTACCAAGTTAGTCTACAAATAAACACTAGCTTTATTACCAAGCTAGTCTAGAAATAAACACTACCTTAATTACCAAGCTAGTCTCTTCATCAAGTTATTAGAATGAATGGTGTGTTAAAGTGCTCAAAGATAAATAAGTGGTGTGTTGAAAAATGTTTGTGCCCAAATGATCTTTATCTGTGTATAAAAATACAACATGCTCGTGAAAATCACAAACACGACATGTATTTTAAAACCCTAAACCCAAGCACGATGTATATGTAGCGTTCTTCTCTTTCTTTCTTAGCATCTTTCTATATGTCCTACTGGTTACCAGCGCAACCCTTCACACTACCAAACCACGCGGTTGTGAGTTCGAATCCTAATCGCACCCCACCTTTTTTTGTTTATTTTCTAACCCTTCTCATTTGCCCACTCCGAATGGGCCTAATTCGATGGAGTTGGCCCATTAGTCAAGCCGACACTAGCCTCTCGGCTCTGGGATACTTTTTTTTACAGGAAGTTTTTTCCATTTCTTTTCCCTTACAAATGATAACAAGCCATTTCTTATTTCAAGCATTTTTCATACTATTTCAAGCTTAGAAATTCCTCCCAAATTCATGCATTTTCATACAATTTTAACATTACACCCAGTGCAATTACCATACCACCTACAAATGCCCAAATGTAATTGCAAATTTGTGATTTCTCTTCGAGCAGCCTAATCTTCTGGTTCATCCTAATTAGCTCAGTAACTACCTCCCTATCAATGACTGCTCCACCCTCTTTCTCCTCTGCCAGAGCTCGCGCTGCGGCCGCTATCGTTTGTGGCAGGATTGGCAACCATTCTTCATGCTCTTCGACGAGCTCATTCATCGGCTTCTGTGCTAGAACATCAACCCAAAGGAAGAAGCATTTCATCTGCAAGCACGCTAAACAGATCAACCCCCGTATTTCTCAAGGATCCCGATCACAAAAATTGCAAAAATACGCTTAATTCTCTTACACCATTCACGCTGCACACGTAGAACAGACGATTGACGTTCTTGGATGTGCATGAAAGCTTCCGATCAACGCCCGCCCGGCACCACGGACAGAGGAAGATCGGCATATCCATGCGCACTGAATTCTCGATCCGTGAGGTGGCGCGGGAGCTTGAGGAAGACATGGAGATCGATTCCTGCTCACCGCTGCGAGCTCCTACCCCGTCCTCCACCTCCAACCCCGCCCCCCGCCTCCAATTCCTGCTCAATGCTATGATCTCCGCCGACGCGTTCCGCCGGTTTTAACACGCGCGGCCAACGTTCTGCGATCCCACAGGCGACAATGGTCGTATTTTTGAAATGTGTCTCTACTCGGCCCCACGTGCGCGGTCCCACGGCAATAGCTAAGTCAAGAACGTTGACCTGGCGGAAACGGCAGTAGCGACGGAACGAGTTCGGGCGCCCGAAGCAGTGGTAAAACTGAGGACGATTTGGCTCTAGTGGCAAAACTGAGTACATAGACACCTCAAGTGGTAAACGAATAAATAACCCCATATAATTTATCTTGCTCTAACAAGTACACACATACTTTATTTCTATCTTTTATTCCCATCAGATATTTTGCACAGCTATAGGTGAAACCGAACGCCCTAGGCCCTCTCTCTCCATCATCGACAACAACAAAAAAGACGCAAGCTATTGGTTCGGTAAAAACATAAAAGGAATTCTAAAACTCTCGAAGGTCCATTAAAGTAACTTCACTACGCATTCGCTTCCCGAGGATTCGATAACCTAGGTCTACTAGGGAAAAAGAAGCTATACTACATCCGTAATCCGGATCGAAGGTATCAGTATCACGAGCCATAGTTTTTTTGGTGAGCTCACTATTTAGGGTGTCTAGTACCATCCCCTTGTGATGATATGTGTCATGTTGAACTCTTTTTCCTGCCAGTTGTGTGTTCAGTTGTATGTGCTAGATAACCCTACCACTCAATGGAAGAGGTTACGACAACACTGATTGCAATTGCAACCAAACAACAGGTCTTGTGTTTTTTCTAGGATAGGAACCCGTAAGGACCATACTGCCGTAACGCAGCCAACCAAATACTCGTGCTACCTGTCCTGAAATCACGCAGGAAATCGCTTTATGGACAATGACAAAAAATCCACGCCATGCCTCAAAGTCTGTTTCCCCAGCCATGAGAGCATCTCCACTCGTACCCCTCGTACGAGCTTCGGCGGCAACATTTTTCCCCGTATGGGGGTGGAGGGCACCCAGTCACATCGCCATACCAAAATCCAATTTGCCCAAGCATTTTCATAAACATCCCATGGGCGCGGGCTTGGGCGCCGCTGCTTATGGAACCACCATGCCTCTGCCGAGTAGCCGAGGAGCCCGCCGCTGATGGAGACAGTGATGCGCCATCGTAGCTGCCTCGTGTCAGCGTGTGCACGCGGACGCCTCCACACTCGACTGTGTGGGTCGAGGTCGCGTGCACCTCCATGCTTGACCACCTCGCAGACGAGCAGGCGCTGCAACCAGGACTTCCACACCGACACCGACGGTCGCCTTCGCATCGCGCCGACCCGCACAACCTACTCCATCACGTCGCTCCCACGCCCGAGCCGCCCGGGCCATGTCCATGACCGGCACCGGGCTCGCGAGGGCCCCCGGCGAGGCGAGCGTTGCAGCTGTTCCCGCAGGTTGTTGCCTCCGTTGAGCCCCTCTTCCTTTGTGGTGCCAGCGTGGGCACCAAGGGTGGTGGCTACAGGCCTGGAGGGCGTCCCCAACGTCGACGCGGTCGAGCTCCAGCAACCGGTACCGGTACCCCTCGAGCCTCCGCATGGACGCGCACGACCGTGTCGTCGCCACAACGACGTTCCCGATGCCGCCCTCCAAGGCGCGCAGCTCCAGCAGTGGCGGCGGCAGGAGAGAGGACATCAACGACGACTACATGCAAAGTGGCACCAGAGCAGAGCAGCATCGTATCCATCCAGAGCAGGAGACTTGCAGCTCCACAGCAGGGCACGCAGAGAGGATTGCCATAGATGTTCCTGTAACACGCTCTTATGGATTGGCGAATTCCCATAAGGAAGAACTATTCCCGTAGATGCGTTATGAGATACTATATTAGATTAGATTGTTGTAGGGACGTGGAGCTGATGGTGACGCGGGCTGAGGGCCGCTGCCGGCGATTAACCCTTGCACCCTGCTCGTCACCGATGAGCGGAGGTTCCCGCTTCTCCTATCTGCCGGAGGAGCTAGGTGGTGCGGGAGGTAGGGGGGCAGAAGGTTCCACCTCTCGCGGCGCGCCGGATCGAGATCACACGCATACGATACGCATACAGCCGGCGCGGCGGCTCCCGGGAATGGGGAGCACGGAGCGGAGCGGCGAGGCGGCGGGCGAGGTGACCCGCGCCGACTTCCCCAAGGTGTTCATCTTCGGCGTCGCCACTTCCGCCTACCAGGTCAGTTGCTTAGTACTAGTACTAGCGGCTAGCTTAGCTAGGTTGGTGGTGGTGGGTTACTGGGTCGCATTCGCATCCCAGCGGCTGATTACTGATTTCTGCTCCCACGCTGGCCAAATTGATGCGTGACTGTCGCCTGGTACGCTAAAGCGTGCAGCACCATGATTTCGCTTACACTGCGTGCGGTAGGCTCTGAACCAGGCCCAGGCGAGGCTTAGAACAGCGATGATTTCGCTTGTGTGGGTGCTTCCGATGTGAGTGCTCACCTGCCCGGTGGAACCTGAGTCGTGTACTCGAGTTGGTTTTTTCTGTTGTTGGCTTAGATCAGTAGAACAGTGACTTCTATTGGACAAAAATAAGTAGGACAGTGACGGAGCAGTTACTTGTATACTCCACCAAATTAGATGTAGTTTCAAGCGACACTCTTGGTCACGCCCTGCCGCCATTTCCAAACACTGCCTCCGTTTCACAATATAAGCCTTTTTAGCAAGCTAAAACAGCTTTCTAAAACGGCTTATGTTATGGAACAAGGGGAGTACTTATCAGTTATCACTATGGACTGAAGCACGTATACTGAGGAAGTAATGACCTGTATGCAATTGAACCAAACGCCCTCTAGTGCTAGTAAAATAATTATCTTGAGCAAAAAAGGGAAGTGACAAAGTAGAAGGCAGTACCTAGATTTAATTCTCTACATAGACAGATGTAATACGGCTACTCTGGCAAATTAATCGTAGCCAAATTGGTTTCTGTGATCTATCCTCTTCTTGTTTTCTCTTCAACTATATATTATCTTAGCCATGAAGTCATGTTCTTGCCTTTTTCCTTCTATCTAGATCGAGGGGGCGAGAAATGAGGGTGGCAAAGGTGATAGCATATGGGATATATTTGCAGATAACAAAGGTTTGTCTCATTCGGATTCTACATTATTTTGTTGAAATATACTGATTAATTAATCTTAGGCATTATCTTTTTTCAGAACATATTGTAGATGGATCCTCTGGAGAAGTTGCAGTTGATCATTACCATCGATACAAGGTCTTATCATGATATTTTGTAAAAAGTTGTTTTTTCTCTTGCCTGAAAGAGATTTTCTAGCCCCTTGATGCATAATGTAGACTATGTAGATTGGTTGAATCCCATACATATGTACTTCACATAACATAGAGCATGTGAATTGATTTGATTTATTTTTATTTCAAGATATTCCTATGGAACATGCTTTGTCTTTATTCTTACTATATCTTATACAAAATGGGAATGCATAGTGGCAGAAAGATAAATTCATTGCTGGAACATAATTCTCCTTTGTATTTAAATGTAAATTGTAAAGATTTTACATTTTCCCTACCATTTGTTATTTTGTTCCTAACATTTTGTTTATCACAAACTGTAAACCGGTCCTATGCAATGAATTTGAGACCAGTGATGCTGTCCTTAATATTCCTTTGACCATGATCACAACTTCTCTTGCATGGATATTTTATATATAATTTAAAATCCATTAGTTTTCTTTCCACTGAAAATTGAAAAAATAGATTGCCAACCTAAGCATAAGTACAATTCAATTAGAATAGGACATTAAAAGTTTAAAACTGACATTTATGATGTGAAAAAGACTTCCTAGCCTGCTTGTATTGAAAGCAGCAACACAATAATTTGTTATTCCATTACTTGGTCTAATGAGCATACTTTTTGTTAGTCTGATGTAAAATTTGCCAACTAAATTCAAGTGACCAACCTTTTTTTTATGGATGATGCTCTTATGTAGTTTATTTTCTCTAGGCATGGATGACGAAGACGATCCATCAGCAACAATTGATCACTTCTTGAACGATACAAAGAGGGTTGGTTTCTTCAAAGGATGTGTTGGTGCAGTCGCAGAAGCAATAAAGTAAGTTCGATTTCTGCTTGCCGCACCATGTAATCAAAACAACCAAAGAAATGGTTCCACTAACTGTTGAACACACAGGGATGGTGCCGAGGTCCGCGGATACTTTGCATGGTCATTCCTGGATAACTTCGAGTGGGCGCAGGGATTCACCAAGAGGTTTGGGATCGTCTACGTCGATTACAAGAACGGGCTCTCCCGACACCCTAAAGCATCAGCCAAGTGGTTCTCACGCTTCCTGACCGGCGAGGCTGCTGATGACAGCAAACCTGACACAAACTAAGCCCCGCCTTCACCAAGACGCTAAAGAAATTACACTGTAGCTGTTTCTATCGATGCTAAAAATTGGGCTTTGCGACATTCCAAAGTAAGTACTAGATGAACGTTACATAGTAATTATTTTTTCCCCTATTGTTGTATTGTATTGTAACTGCCAGTGTATCTCTACTCAAAATAGTAATTTCAGATGCTCTTTACGGCCTCTGCCATTTACCCAATGATGATTGCTGATTGTTCAGATGGGGACGTTTAAGGAACCAGAGTAGTTCCCTGCTTTCCGATTTCATGTTATGTCTGTTTGGTAACTTAGCCGCCGCTGCTTCTGTGTTGACCCTATAGTTTAGCCCTTCATATGCCCCAATAATAAGTAATTGTAAATATTACATCCTACTGGCAACACAGCTTGTTACTGTTCTACTACTAGTAAAGTTTCACTAGGGGAGTTTAGCAGTCTAGTCTAAGACCCAAAAGTAACTACTACTACTTTAACTTTTGTTGATTGGTGAAAAAGACAAAGTAAACAATGTCATAATTGCCCCCATGTAACGGGTGAAAGCATGGAGAAGCTATTGGGCCGCTTTCTTTTCTGTTCAGGGGCCTATTCTCGTAGATGTAGGATCTCCGTGCAATGACGATCCTCTGTCGTTCTAGCCGTGATAATGGCAACTCGCTTTCTGGAGCTTCATGCCGTTGCATTCCCAGCCCGTGGAACGAGAATCAGGCCGTTGGGAATGTGATTGTTGATTGTTCATCACAGCATCCTGCGAATGTGATGCTGGTCCTGATGGCTGATAGATAGATAGATAGATACTCTTCCTTTGCATTTGCCTTTGCTCTCTACCGTATGCCCCTCCTTTTCCTTGTGTTTTCCCATCACCAAAGGCCGCGGAAAAGAAGAGGAGGAAGTGCGGAGAAGCTGTCCGAGACGGTGCGAACCCATCGGCAGGCTCAGGGTTCTCAGATCTGCTCCCTAATTCCCCATCTCCTGCACTTGATTGCCGTTTAGCCTTTGGAAGCAGTATATAGTGGTGCAGCATGGAAACGATATATTCTCGTCAGAAGCATCGAGCCGTTCAGTTCAGGGGACAGCACGTACCTCTACCTGCCTTTAGGGATAACTTAGACAAAGGGATGCTCTGCAACTTTACCACGGCTGAACGTTAAACAAATCAAAATAAAGCTTAGCGATTCGGCACGAATCAATCGTGGGTCGTGGCCTCGTGGAGCATCTCGCGCGCCTCACGTGACACAGCACATTTTTGCTCATCTAATGTGCATGCTTGCTCGGAAATTAATCCTATGCTTGCTCGGTGTTACCGGTAGGATGCGCAAACGGTGTGTGCCAAAGTAATCTTGATCAAGCCGTAAGGCCCCGGTACTACTCCGTAACCGTAAGACAGACAAATGATTTTGAATGAATTTCATACGCGAGTGTTCAGTTGCGGCACAAATCGCTGGATTTTCCGTGTTCCAAAAAAAAACTAATATTAGGCGCAAACTAATTAGTACGATGTACGAATTAAGTATATTAGGTTCAGCTTGAAAGACGCCTCTCTTGCTTGGATTTGCTGTGTGCTTGGGCCAACATAGCAACATTGGTCACCTGACCAGCTCCATTTTTTGTCAAGCATCTGGTATATCTTTATTTGGCTAGAAAACCGTTAATTTATATCATTTGTGGAATGGACTGCAACTGCATCATTGACTGGGTAAAGAGTTCAGTGCAAAGGTATCCACTGAACCTGGAAAAAGCTCTGACGGACTGGCCGCGCACAGTCCATACACGATACATAGGATAGATCATTGAACCAGCAGCTGCCATCTGCATGTGCAACTCCTCATGAGACCATGATTGTACCAGGCGGATACAAGATTGGCATCATTGCAAGATTTTGGGTACAGGTCCAAGTGCCATTGCAGTTGGCTTCCATTGCCCACGGTGTTGTTGGTCGTTCCCAAATCATGCTAGGACATGGTACTACTCGTAGTTGCCAGCGCCCTCCCTTTTACTTGGTCTCTCCTCCTTCCCAACATGGAATCTTGCTGCCCCAGAAGCATGCCATTGCTGGGGTCCTCCTTTACCTCACCTTCCATCTCGAGCTACTACCCCAGATCACTAGCTTCATCATCAATATTCGGCTTAGGGTGTCAGGTGGGATCCCGCCAAAATTCCACTTCTAGTTCATTTGCCAAAATCTAATTTAAATTTTTGCTCAAAATTTACACTAGATTTTGACAAATGAACTAGAAGTGGGATTTAGACGGGATCCCACTTGACACCCTAATTCGGCTTCAATCTATGGTTCTTGACCTATGCTACTTACTTGTGCCCTAATCAAACCATGCGTGCATGTGTGCTTTGAGGCCAAAAGATGCAAACTTTCTTACCATCTTGGGGCCAATAATTTGATGCAATTGGAGCAGAGCATCCACAGCTATAGGCCATGTGGTAGAGCTAGCAGTTACAAAATGGCAAGCAGGAAAGGGAGGCCAATGCAACGAGCCATGCATGCTCGAGGCAATGCTTGTCACGCCCACATGGGGATGGGGACCTGCCGACGGTAGCCACCCCACCCGAACCACCACCCCCACCCCCACCCCCCCACCCGGCTCCCGGCTCTTTCTCTCCATCCCCATGCTACAGACATGGAAACTGGAGTGTAGTTTTAGCCCCGCACATGGCAACGAAATGGGCATGAAATGCCCAGTTTGTTCAGGCATCAGGTTCAGATGCTCAAGCTGGAAGTTTCTTGCACACTTTACTCCATTTTATTCATGCCTTCACTGTGATGAACTGCCCAGGTTCTGCAGCAGATGAAAACTTCTAGAGTTAGAGCAGCTCTGTTCTGTCCTGCAGTAGATGACACATTCTTCTACTGCAGATGAAAGTATGTCAGATTATACCCAGGTAAAAGCCACTGTATGGCCGCATCTAGTGGGTAACTAACTGCTGGGCCAGGACCATTTTATGCAGGCAGGCAGGAATGTGATGACAAAACATCATGATGAGTATCTGCTCTGTTCTCCTTGGCACTACCATCAGTCCACCAGAGCCTCATGCTCTTCTTTTGTTCTGTTCCCCAGGTGCATGTGAGTTCAGCTGCCATACAATTGTGCAGATTCAGCATACTTCAGATTTTGTACAGATTCAGCATTTTTGAAATTGTTACTGCATTGTACCGGGCGATGCGATGAATATATCGAAATATCTGTTTTACTTACTGCTACATGCAATGTACAGAATTAAGACCGCATACATACATACATGAACTGCTTATTTCCCCCCTCTGGTCTAAGCCTTCTGGCCCTTTCTTATATATCGGAATAAATATTTGCAAAAATCTTGTACATTCTATAATCTACAGGTACAAAAAGTTAGGAGAAAAAGGATGAACAGCCCGCCGCGCCATCGGTGTTCGTGCGGGAGAACGAGCGTCGGGCACCGTGTTAGGGGATATGCTCAGCAACCTCCAGACTCACCTGAGCTTGATGCCATGGCTGGACCGCTCGCTGGATGGATGCCGCTGCTAGCTGGCTCTAGTTCCAGTGCCAGGGGTGCTCTGTCCCCAGCTGCCAAGCTGTTTAGTCCATCCCTCTTGTTCCTGCCATGTGGCAGCGGTTTCCCCACGAATAATGTATTGGCATACTACCTGTGGTCAGGGCGACGACGCAATCGAGCTCTCATCGTCGGAGATTCCAGCTCTCAATGCGTGGATCCTCGGGAACAGCTGCGGCATCATCGGGTTGACCATCATCGGATTGACGGGCACCGGGAAGTGGCGCACGGAGCTGGCGATCGTGCGGTCATTGATCCTGCCAACCTCCTTGCACACCTGGTTGAGAACGGCGAGGAAGTCCCTGACCACCATGAAGATTCTGAAAGGGTGAGCCTCCTCCTTCGCGGAGTCGCCGTGGAAGTACTCTGTGATCTCCTTCACGAGCGACAGCGCGACGCTCTCCTGAGCCTGCACCCTGAGGATCTCGTCGTCGGCCTTCTTCAGGAACTTCTGCATTGTGTCGTGGAACCTCCACGCGTCGTCCCTCGTGTTCAGCTCTTCGTTCAGCCGCAACACCTCGGTGATCTTCTCTATTCCTCCCGCCAGTTTCGTGACGTAGCTGCCTAGCACGTCGGAGTCCATCGCCGCTGCCTTCTTCACGCTGCTGAGCTCGTTCCCAAGGCCAGCCACCACTTGGAGGCCAGCCTTCTTGCACTCGAGCTCGTCTCGTAGAGGATTGGCGAGAGTTCTTGGTGTTGACTGGCTGCTGGCGGAGAGACGGGCGCCCTCTGTTCGGATGATCTCCTGCACCACAAAGTGCAGAAGGGTCGTCTTGCCATCAGTGCCTTTGACATCAGCCAGTTTGAGTAGAGTATCAAGCTTGAACGCATGCGCATCGCCACGGTTCGTGCCGACATTCATCCTGTTGCCAGTCTTGAGAATAGCCTCAAGTAGCTTCAGAAATAGTCTGCTGTTTCTAAGCTCATCGCAAGCAGCCTGTCCCAAGGAAGAAGTTGCAGACACTTAGTTAGGGTATATGATGTTGAACTACGGTTTCAATTAATAAGATCATTTAAATGCCACTAATGCTATAATGTGACCGAAACCCAAATTCAGAAACTGTATTGCTCACCTCAAGGGTATCAAAGTTGTTCTTCAAGTAGTTAACCTCTGATTCAAAGTTAGCAATGTAAAGCATTGCATCCACTCTTTTGAAAGCAAAAGGCACATCAAGAACAGCCTTAAGGAACTTTTCAGAAGGACCGAGTTTAATGGGAGATGTCTCCTCTTTGAACTCTCTCAACTTGATCTCCTCTTCCTTGGTAGGAGCCATCTTTAGCAAGGTCTCTAGTAGATCTGCTCCAAAGTTCTGTGTGTTGCCTGTAGAACAGCATGGGAAGTTGGTAGCAACGTTAGAGAATGCTGGATGACGCAAACATCTCAAATTCTCAACATAATGGAGTATGATCAGCACACATAAAAATGACTTCCGAATTTTAAGAACTACTAGTGTGGTCAGCTTGAGATGAGGATCTTCACCTTCGCATAGGGCGTCGCAGACCTCTTCTTTGGTAACATTCAGAGCACGCAGCAAGATGGCAATGTTCTGCGCCTTCTTTGGATCCAGCAGCACCTTGTTATCCGCCTTAGGGGTCGGCAGAGCTGGCCTCTTTGTCGCCGCCTCCTTTGGCGCAGCATTCGCCGGGTTGCAAATGAACAATGTCTCGATCATCTCCTCATTCACCCTGGAAAAACAGTTGAGCTAAACGAGTCAGAAAACCAACCAAGAAGAGATTTGGGCTGAAAGAAAGGACTGCAAAGGGATTTTGCAGAGGTCTCACTGGAATGAGCTGGATTTGAGCTGATCCCACACCATGGCCCGGTCGGAGCTGGCCCGGACCTTGTCCCAGTGCAGAGGCTTCAGCTTGGGCCGCGGCGTCGTCTCCTCGGACTTGTCGCCATGGTCGGCATTGTCCGGCAGCCTGCCGGGGAACGCGTCGGTGGACGGAACGCTCCTGAAATTGGCGGCTTGGGTCGGCGGAGACAGCGCCGGCGACCGGGTTTCTTTCAACGTGCAGGGCTTCCGGACGCGGCTCTCCCAGTATCCCACCGGCGGCGGAGGCGGCGGCGGAGGTGGAGTAGGCTGTGGATGCGCGCTTATCGGTGCGGTTGGTGGCTGGATAAATGGGTTCCTCGAGATGGTGTCGGTGGCGGATCTGATAGCTGACGACAGGTTCTCGAGCGGAGAGGACGGTGGCGATGGGGATGGTGGTTTCCGGCGAGGAGGCGGCGGTGGAGGTAGTGTCGGCGCGAACGGGGGAGGTGGGGGCGGAGGCGTCGGCGGGAGGCCGAAGACGTCGGATCTCGCCTTGCTGGCGGAGCGGCGGCCCGACTGGCCTGGGCTGGACAAGAGAGGCGGCGAGGAAGGCGCGGGGGACATGGTCGCTCCGGGCGAAGACGGGTAGGACGGGGTGCTGACGGCCGATCCCGGCGAGGGGGTCCTCGAACGGTCGCGCGCGGCGACAGCGGCCTGGACCGCCGCTGCGAGCGTCCGCTGCGAGCTGGACGCCTTGGATGATCCGCGCGGCGAGTAGAATTCCTCCTCCCCGGACGACGGGGAGGACCCGCCGGCCGCGCTCCTGGGCCCCGCCGGCCCGCATTGGCGGCCGAGCGGCGGCAGCGGGCGGAGCTCCGGCGATCCTCCCGAGCTCCTCGACGCCTCGTCCCCGGACGATGTCGTGTCGCTGCTCTTCCCGTCGTCTCTGCCGGCGAGTGTCCCCACGTACAGGAACTCCGCCGAGGATGGGGCGGCCGCAGCCGCGGACGACGCGGGGGGCGCGCGGGCGCCCCTGCCGCTCCCGCCGAAGTCGTCGCGCGCAAAGAGGCTGGCCCGTTCCGGGTGCAGGAACTTGCTGTCGCCGCCGACGCAGCCGCCCCCGACCCCGCGGCCCGCATTGCTGCGTCGGTGCTTGAAGAAGAAGCCGATGGAGAGGCCGAGCACGGCGACGGTGAGCAGCGGCAGCAGGATGGCCGGGACGAGCTTGGAGGAGCTCTTGGACGACGTCTTGCGCGCGCCGCCCCCGCCGTCGCCGCCTTCCGCGGGCGAGGCCGAGACGCTCCCGGCGGGGTTGTTGGGGAGCACGAGCGCGGGGTACGTGGGCTGCTCCGGCGAGGTGGGCGGGCCCGGCGGCGGAGGCGGCGCCGCCTGGAAGGTGGGGAAGAAGGGCGGGGCCGGCGCCGGCGGGGTCTGGGACGGCGGCGCGTTGGACTGGTCCGGGACGAAGGGCTGGTGCAGCTGCCTCCTCGCGGCGGCCGCGCGAGAGGAGGCGAGCAGGAGCAGGATCGGCAGGAGTGTGATCGGCAGCCGCGAGAAGCGCCGTAAAGACGGCATGGTCACGGGAGAAGCGAGCCGGATGGATCTCGGAGTAGAGAGAGAGAGTAGAGGGGAAGATGGTAGAGAGAGAGAGAGTGAGGAGGAGGGAGGAGGTGTGGACGTGGTGGTGACGGTGGTGGTGGTGGTGGATACAGCTAGCTAGCTTTACATGGAGGGAGCTGGGTGGGAGTATTTTTGGACCAGTCCTCTCCTCTACACTCTCCCCCACTGCTCTGCCTAGGAGTACTAGCTCGTCTTCCCCTTTGACACGGTGTCTGGCCGGGGAATGATTCCTTTTCCGAGTCTTTTGCTTTTAGCGAATTAACTAGGGAGGGGTTGGTCATCGCCATCGGTGCTGGTTTGGTTTAGCTAGGAAGAAAGATGATGCTACCGGTTTTAATTAGCTAGGAAGACGATGCCATGATGGGCGGTGGTTGCTGCTTGCTCTCTGTTTGTTCCCATTCCTTGGACGTTTGTGGCTCGTGCGTAGATTAATCGGGGAGTTGTTGTTGGGGGAGTAGAGAAAAAAGCCTAAAAGCCTAATGATGCGGCTGCTAATTTTAGTCCGTACTCGAATCGAATGTATCTAGACGTCTTTTAGTAATTTGTCGGTGCGTGAGGTTTCACGTTCATTGACGTGCATGCGGGGCTAAAAGAATGCGGTTAGGTTGGAACTGAAGGGCACGGCTCAACGATTTGAGCACGCGCGCATGCAGTGCATATGCATCTGCACGGCCGAATAAAACTATAGCGGTTTTACTGTGCTGCTATCGGCTGCAGTTTTTCAAACACACTGAAATATCCTGCACCGTTTCTCTCTACATGTGTGCATCAAACTAGCTAGATCAACACATACAAGTAAATTGAAAACATTGACAAACATATAGTTGGATACTAAATAAACAACACTCTAGATAAACGATAGAAATTCATTGACATCGAAACAAACAATGGCGAACTAGATAACGCGGCACCACACTACAATTCGACACTCTAGATAAACAACACTACAGTTCGACTCTAGATAGTCACGAACTAGGTTGACTACTTATCATCACTACCACCATCGCAAGTGTAAGGGTATTTTACCCTTAACCATTATTTTGGTTAATGATGACACCAGAGCTAAAGAGTGGACTAATGTTACCTACTAGTGATTACACAGGTTTTAGTTTAAAGAAAAATCGGTATTTTCGTTATATTTATCTCTAATTATGTTTGAGTTAAATAGGAAACACCACACTATTAATAGGGGTGGTTTCGATGAGCTCGTTGGCATGTTTACATGTCCAATACACATCCTACCACCATATAGCCATCACACATAAAGTGAGAAGAGCAAAGTACTTGGGTGAAAACTACACGTCCAAAGGGTTTCTGTGAAACCGGCAAGCAAACCAGCAGTGGTGGTTCTGCCGCTGAACCATTCGGCGGGCTGCCGGTTCCCTAGGCGGACCATGCCGAACGAGTGTACTAGCTAGCATTTCAGTGCGAACCAATTATTTCGGAGGTCAGTCCGGGGGCCCGGTTCCTATGCCGTTTTGGTTCGGCGGCAAAATCGACTCGCCGGTTCGTCTGGTGCTAGGTTCGGCTCCATCGAATTTAATGTCGATTCGATGCAGAATCCTTCCAAATAGCTACTTTTCCCCTAGTATTCTATATATACCCATCTTGAGAAATTCAGGTCAACAATTCATTTGCTATCTTCTAGAGTTTTCTCTCTCACTCCATTGTTGAAAGATCAAATCTTGAGGATCTCTCGTTCTACCCAACCAAAGACGAATCCCTTTGATAGAAAGCAAGAGGAGGTCCTGCTCTACGTTTCCACCAAGCTATATTTCATCCCCCCTTGAGTTCATCAAGTTTCCTTGTTACTCTTGGGTTCGTGGGAAACTCTGGGCGGGTAGGGTCGCACGAAGGCATTCAGCTTGTGATTTGCCCATGGAAAGTTTGTGAGGGTTTGGAGACTACCTTCAAGTCTACCACAAGTAAGTGAGCCATTCCTCGTGTGATAGGTTCTGTAAGGGCAAAATGCCCTTATCCATTATTTTGGTTAATGTTGACACCAAAGCTCAAGTGTGGACTAGTGTTACCTACTAGGGTTTATACAGGTTTTAGTCCACAAGTGATGATGATAGGTGGTGTGAGACCCCCCCATTCGCTAACCATGAGAAGATCTGGTATTATTGTTGCATTTCTCTCTTATTACTATTTGAGTCGATTAGGAAACACCGCACTACCAAGAGGGGCGATCTCGATGAGCTCTTTTGGGGATGCCAAACACCACATACACATCCTAATACCAAATATCCATCACACCCACCTGAGAAGAGCAAAAAGTCAAAGTGGAAAAATAGGTTGTGAAGGGGTTCTGTGAAATCAGTGGCATTCCTTGCGTCGTCGGGAATACCATCAGAACGCTTTGGTTGCGGTTAAATTCCCGGCGCCTAATGGAACTTGTTACTGACGAGGTTTCCAGCGGGCCACCGGAAGTTTCCGGCCTAGATTTCGGCCCGCCAGGACTAGCGTCATAACTTTCTGACCTAGAATTTGGCCCTGCCAAACTTATCATTGGTTCTGTCGCTACCTCCCCTAAAACAACTAGTTTTCCACCTAGACAATAAATACCCCCTTCTTCTCTACTAAGAAGTCAAGTCAATCATTCATATTCATTCTTTGAGCTCTCTCTCTCACTCCATTGTTGAAACGCCAAAGCTTGAGGATCTCCATTCTACCCAACCAAATCCAAATCTCTTTAGAAAGCAAGAGGAGGTCCTGATCTATGTTTCCACCAAACCATATTTCATTCACCCTTGAGTTCATCGAGTTTGCTTGTTACTCTTGGGTTCGTGGAAACTCTAGGCGACTAGGGCCGCTTGGAGGCTTTCGGCTTGTGATTTGCCATGTGGAAAGTTTGTGAAGGTTTAGAGACTACCTTAAATTCTACCACGAGTAAGTGAGTTATTCCTTCATCAGGATAGGCTCGGAGATAAGGTGCCTTTTGTGGCTTGGGGAAATCCTTTGTGGGATCTCACACCTCTCCAAACGTGACATAGATTCCTCCCAAGGAAGTGAACATGGGATTACATCTTTGTTTCTGCGTGCTTCGGTTACTCCTAAACTGAACCTCTTACATGTGTTATTTACTTTGTGATAGCCTTCGTGCTTGAAGTACTTCGCATCATCATCTAGGTTGCCTCACCTAGTTTGCATTTTGGCACACTTATATTCCGCAAAGCCTAAAACTTGCAAAAGATTATAAATAAATTTATAGAAACCCATTCACCCCCTCTAGGTTAACCATCTTTAGCATTTCAATTGGTATCAACGCCAAGGGCTCTTTTTAAGGGCTTTATTTCCTAAAGAGAAAGATGGGTTTTCCGATGATGATGAGGGCAAGGTTTATTAAGTCAAGGAGCTTCACGAAATTCTTGCCTATGAAGCCGGTGATAATGCTAAGGCGGTTTCTGATCTCCTCACTCGAATGAACTACCTAGAAGGATGTTTCAAGGGTCTTGGAGAGGGAGCTTTTCTCAGTAACCCTTCGTTAGTACCTCAAGGGAGGACGTTGAGCACTGGGAAGGATAACTTTGAGGAGTCTTCTCATGAGAATGACCCATCAAAAGTATCCACGCTCGTAATTAATTCCTTTGTGTATATCCTAAGAAAAAGAATATCATGCCACATATTAATGGTTCAGGTCTCACACCTCAATTTGATGGAACTCACTTCTCTCATTAGAAAGCTACTATAGAATATCATCTTCGCAGTTGCACTATGGGAGATTGTGGTCAATGGTTTCAACCCATGAGATCCCAACAACCTCACCCCAGGAGAGTATTATGATCGACAACTCAATGCTATGACTTGTGACAATATTAAGAGTGCCATTCACTACACTATTCTTGATCAATTTAATGACATTGACATTGCCAAGGAGCTTTAGGATAGGATTGTCGTTCTTCAATAAGGAACGTCTCTCATCCAAAAGTCCAACTATGAATCCACCAAGTTAGAGATGAACTTGTTCATGAATAGAGATGGCGAGAGCATCTCTAAGGCTTATGCAAGACTTGTTGCACTTTGTGTGAACATAAAGGGCCTTGGTTGTGACAAGTATGATGATGGTATCAATGTGAATGATGAGTTCATCAAGTCCAAGATTTTTCCAATGATCGTAGTCGAAGATAGAAAGTTTGCCTTAAACTTGCAACTCCTTGATGCTAGAAACCCTTTCTATTCTATTGATCTAGTGTCATACTTCATTTCCATAGAAAATATGGCAAACAAGGGAAATAAGGTCAATGATATAAACCATGCTATGGGATCATCTCATACCGTAGAATTGAAGGCCAAGCATGTACAAGTGGATAAAGGAAGTGAAGATGAAAATGACCGAGATCGAATGGGTGAAGTTGATGAGATGCTTTCTCAACTTTCCCTGACGAGGGTTTAACTCATCAATGCCCATTGTTATGGACTTGGGTTTTGGAGAAGGAGGAAGCGCTGGAAGCATCAATCGGCTAGCAAACAAGCACACATGGACGCAAGGTTTACCCAGGTTCAAGCCTCGTAGAGGTCCCTACTCCTGCTTGTCTGCTCTTGGAATTATCGGAGGAATCAAAAATTACAAGGGCGCGCAGATGCAATCTGGCGAGAGTTGTGGAAACTAGGGTTGCGTGTGTCCTCCTCGCCGCCCCTCCTAGCCTTTATATAGATAGGCCAGGTCTCGGGTAGTAGGTCGAGTCGGTTACAGATTAGGGTTTTCCCTTTAAACTTTCTATCTTTAAACTTCTTCCTGTCTCGCAAGTTATCGAGAGTCCGTGGGCCACTCGAAGTCTTCATCGGGTCGTGGCAACGCCGTGGGCTTCCACCATATCTGGACCGTATATACCAATCTCGAGTAACTGCAGGGTACACCCATATCAGTAGCCCCCGAGTGTCCAGTGGAATCATAGATTTGGCTGGGGACTTTATGAAACCTTTCGAGTGCATGACTGAGTATTTTTTCGAGTGTTCTGTCTATATCATAGGGATTGCTGATATGCGTGCCTGATTTAACCGATGCATCGGTATCAGTTAACCGCCTTAGGGCAAGACAACGCAATCTACTCGAACTCGAGTCCCCGGACTCGAATTCGGAAAAGTGCTGGTGTATTTCGACTCAAGCCACAGAGGTCTTATAGGAGTCGAATTCCAGTATAAGGGTGTGAGCACTCGACGCGTCCGTCAAGGCATGTTCATCGTACCTGTAGGCACGGATATATTTCTGGTAGTGCGCAGCAAATGCATTGCCAGGCCTTATTCAGGTCTTATCTTCATGTTGCAAGCGTGGCATCTGAATTTTTTGTCATTGCGGAGATGATTAGGGTGACCTAGGAGACGCAGTCTCTTTATAGGGAAAAATATGAGGCAGTGTCGCCATAGACTTCGAGTGTGGATGTTATCAACACACAATACGATGTACAAATAATCATAGGATGCGCGACCAGCGCTCCCTATGGGAGTAGCCCTCGAGTGCCTGGTTGAGTCGAAGACTCAAGCAGGGACTAAAGAACTTTCACGACTGCTATCGTCTTTTGTTTGCTTGTTTCAGTCGAATTTGTTTCCAGCGCTCCCTATGGGAGTAACCCATGATCCATCATTGAAACGTAGATTCGAGTGGTTGGGTAAGCTTTGAATGTCCATATTCCTGCATAAAAATAAAATCGTAGGATGCGCGACCAGCGCTCCCTATTGGAGTAGCCCCCGAGTGCTTGGTGGAGTCGAAGACTCGAGCAAGGACTTAAGTAGTCAAAGTCTGCTAGTGCTCAATTTGATGACATCAGTGCTGACGATGTGATGACCTCAGTTGCTCGCGTGAGTGGCTTTGACGGGACATGACGAGCGGTTGGTCCCATTTTCTGACCCTGACTTGACCGGGCGTGCGTAATCTTTTGTTTTAACTGCGCCTCATCGATTTCCGCATGTAATGGATGTAGTGGGGAACGATTCGTGGTTTAGCATCTCCACGTGTCGACCGCGATGTGCGCCACGCGTCCAATAGGGTTTCTGCTGACCATTGGATTACATCTGCCAGGGGGTTAAGTAGCAGCGCTGCTGCGGTAATTTCCCATCTGCTCTTTCTCTGCTTGTGCCTCCATCGCCATTGCTGCTGCTCTCTGCTTCCTAGAGTTCGTCCCCTTCACGGTGCTGGACCAACTCCGCGTGTTTCTGAGCTATTTTCTCCGCTTGCACCGCCACCGCAAGATGGGGAAGAAGAAAGGAGGCGCCACCGCTGAGTCCGCCGCTGCCATTGCTGCTGCCAAGAAGAAGGGCGGCTCCGCCACTGTGGGCACCAGCATCGCTGATGCTGGGAAGAAGAAGGGCGCAGGTACCCGTGTCACCAATGGTGCGTGGCACGCGTCCATCGTCAAATCATCTGAGCTCCATCTTCTTCGTCAAGATGGAGTTCTGTCTCCCGTGGTCGGTGACTCGTGAGTGCCAGGTGGCGAGGTAACTCCTTGTCCTCCTTCTAGTTTCCATATGATGTTCCTAGCGTTCATCATCCGCGGTCTGTCTCTGCCCCTGCATCCTTTCTTCAGGGGCCTCCTTTGCTTCTATGGGCTCCAGCTGCATCAGCTGTCCCCAAACTCTATTCTCCACATCGCCTGCTATATTACACTTTGTGAGTGCTGGCTCGGAGTCGAGCCACACTTTAGTCTCTTCAAACGGCTTTTCAAGCTGAAGCGTTAGTCGGCATCTGGTTCCTTAGTCTACAACATAGGAGGCTGCGGGATCCATGTCGACTCCTCCATCACATACTTCGATATCAAGCTCATGGCGTCCGTCCAAGGGTGGAGGGACAAGTGGTTCTACATCCGCGACCAGAAGGCCAATGGAGATCACTACGGACTCGCGCCCTTCGATCCCGCGACGCCGTGCAGGAGAAGGCGTTCTTGGAAGAACGTGGTGATGTCTGGCGAGTCTGAGGAGACAAAAGTGCTGTACGAGCGTGTCTGCGACCTCGAGAATCGCATGGGTAAAGAAGAGGGAGGCTGCACCCTCATTCGCACATGGTTGCGTCGTCGCATCCAACCTCTGCAGGCCAGAATCCACCCCATGTTCCAATGGGCTGGTGCGGACGATGTCACTCGCGTATCTGCCGATGGCATTTCCACGGGTGAAGTAGATAAGAGGGTGCGACTGTTGACCAAGTACACCGCCAAGGATGTCCTCCCCAGTGAACCAGTCGTGCCTCCATTTGATGCCTATAACCCTCCTCCTGAGGTATGATTATGCTACAAAGTAGCTTTATTTGTTGAGTGCTTCTGATTTTCTTGACGTGTGCTGACTTGTTTTCTGTATGCAGGATTGGAAGGTGTCTCCTAGTTTGCTCCCTCTTCCTGAGGGGTTATTCCTCGCGAAGTAGATGAAGAGGACGAATCGGAATCGACCGTCCCACTTGAAGAGGAGGAGGAAGCCCCTGAGTCCAGCAGTCCGGACACTCGCAAGTGTTCGCACAGCAAAGATTTGGACGCGTCGTCTCCTTCGACTCCAGAAGGCCCAGCTATTGGTGTGGAGTCGCCGATTCCTGCTGTTCCTGTGAGCTCCATGGCGCCATCTGCTCGCAATAAGATGCGGCTGCCGAAGGAGTCATCGGAGTCGGAGGACCAAATCTTCGATTTTGATAAATTTGACTGGTAAGTCTACAATTCTCATCTTGGTTCCTTTTGGAGTTGCATTTCCTGATGCTGGTTTTTGTTCCATAGTTAACCGGCGTCATCGTCTTCTGGCGACGTCCAATTTTTGAAAGAATCTGGAGTCGCGGACTCCAAGGCCAAGGAAGTGGATGAGTGATCTTCTTCTCCTCCATTGGTGGCCCACTCCAGGCACAATTCATCGAGTTCTCCACATGCTGTGGGGCACTAGATGGTTGTCCGGATGACTGCGCGACAATCAACTTTGGAGTCTCTGGAGGAGCACGTATGTGTGATGTTGCTTTTTGCGGTCGAATTAGTCGTCCATGCTATCTGCTGATCCTTTTATTTTTCTTCTGTGGCAGCTTATTATGAAGGAAGCTGCTCGTCTGGCGGAGCAGGTACTTGCAATGGGTCGACAGCACGCATTGCTGGACAATCACCATCGCGTGGTTGAAAGTTAGTATTTTTTGCTTCTTCTTCTTTGTCATTGTGATGTTTTTCTATATTTGACTGACGATCCATCTTGTATTTTTGCAGCTGAGCATAACGAACTTCTTCGCGAAGCTGCTTCTCTTGAAAAGACGCTCGCCGCAGCGATGAAGAGTCGCGATGAGGCAGTTGTTGCGCTTGATGAATCACAGAAACACGAAGAGGATTTGCGCACCTCCATCGCTGCGAGGGAGAAGTTGTTCGAAGAACAGCTCTTCTCGATTTCCAAGTCTTTTTTAGGTATTTTTTTCTAGGTCTTGATTGCTTCTTTCTTCTTTGTCTTGATATTTGTGTTAATGCTTTGCTCTATGTAGATGCTGGCGGTTTGAGCTTCGATGCCCAAGCTCTTCGTCGCGATGATGCCTTGGAAGGCGTTGTTGCGCCAGTCGAAGACCGTAGCGCTTCCATTCAAGGAACACTAATCAAAGCTAAGGGTGTGCTCAGTCGCATCCGTGAGGATCTGGCGCCCAAGGCTGAGCTGATTGAGAACTTGGATGACTTGGTGGAGTCCCTTGCTGGAGGTATCCCCTCGGACTTCAGGAAATCGCACCGTGCAACCGGCGCCTCCATGGCACTTGCCATGGTGCAAGCCCATGGAGTAGAGATGGATCCAGCCGCGGTCTCCAAGGTGATGCCCGTTGGCGCAGATGGTCAACAGGTAGTTTTTGCTCCCTTTGCAACTGTCTGCGACAAGTACGGGCCGCAACTCATCAACACAGTCGCCAAGTATTCTGAGGAGCTGCAGCGAGCCAAGAAGGCGGCGAAGGCTGCGGCGTCAGGGGCCGGCAGGAAGTATGTGGCGTCTGATACTGCCACGGACTCGATGAGGCCCCCGAAGCCGAAGTCCAAGTCGAAGAAGCAAGTTGCTCCTCAGTAGTTATATTTGTAATAGTTGATAGCTCGACTCTTTTTGTTGAAAACATGACACTGGCTGAGTGTCTCTGTTGATACTTTTGCTATGTTTGAATGCACTTGAGTTTTTGTCCATGTGTTGCTTGGTCCCTTATTTTCTCTTGCTTGGCTTGTGATAGGGTACATCGAGTGGTCCTTCAAGTGAGCCTCGGGATCCGCCATCCGCTGGTGATACCTTAGCACAGTCGCACTCAAGGGTGGATGAGCTATCCTTGCTTTCGCGACTGTGCGATCGCGTTAAGCAACTGGAACATGAACTTCCCGTCCTCCGCGGTAACACGGATGTATGGAAGTTGAGGGCGGAGAAGGACACTGCTCGAGAGCAATATCTACTAGAGGAGGTGGCGCAGGTGGGTGATCAGTTCAAGTGTTAGCTTTCTGCCCCTTATCTTATCTTGTAGTCAGTCGTGGTAGTTCATTGTCTTCATACTTTTGCCTCTTGCTTGGTATAGTTGTCAGCGCACATCATCTGCAGGATGAAAAAGATAGGATCGACATTCATATGAACGACCTGACCCAGGAACAGGTTCAGGCAAGTGGGTACTTCTAGGTGGATCATGATCGCGCAATCGCACTTGCGACCCTGCAGGATCGTGCCTCGCGAGTGCTCCACTTTCTGAAGAAATCGCAGTCGTGCCTGAGAAATATCTACCAGACGATGTTTCCGCTAGACGCCATCCCTTCAAGCTTGTTGGCTCTCCTGGCTAAATTTCAGGATTTGAGTGCAGCTCGCGAGTGTGTGTGGCAACAGTTAGTGGCTGGTGCCAAAGCTGCATTGTCGCTGGTGCTACTGCATAGGCCTGATGTGGATATTGCAGCTGTTGCTGCTGGTCCACCGACTCCGTCGGCAGGTTCGACCTGGAATATGGTTCCTCATTACCAGGCGGTGGATCGCCTAGCGGAGGAAATTGTCGACTTCTTTGAGGAACATAAAAACGTTCTTATGTTGCAACAATAGTTTAACTTGTATCCTGCACATAAATGTACCAGTGTTGTAAAGTTCGTATATGTATGCTGTATATAATTGATTGATATTGATATGTAAAGAGCTTGCTAGCTCGTATGTTTTGCGAGTGTATTTGTACTCTGTAGTTCCTTTTTGTTAGCCTGGCTTATTTTATCTCAGCGCCTTGTCAACCTGTCAGGTGCATTGCAACTGGGTTGGTGTATCAAGGGTTCGATTGTTGTTGTGTCAGCTACTCGGGATACTGCGTATTGTTCGTAGAACCAGGGTGTAAAGGGTGGCGTAGCGCCCGAGTAATATAATTGCTAGAAAAACAAGAGTTTCGGGGCACTTAGCTTTATTTATTCGCAGAATCAGTACGATGTACAATGTGTGGCTGAGTAGCCTGGCTGAATAGCCTTATTTGCAATGTAAGAAAAAAAGGACGACTAAGGGTAGAAGCGCCGCAGCTGCGCGATGTTCCAGGGGTTGGAGTATGCGACTCCTGTCTCAAAATCTTTGAGGCGATAGGCGCCCCCATGAGATTACTTCTGTAATCACGTATGGTCCTTCCCAAGGGGACTCGAGCTTGAGGTGTCCTTGCTGCTTCAGTCGTAGGACCAGATCTCCTTCGACAAAGGATCTAGGGCGTAGCCTTCTGCTGTGGTAGTTGCGCATGTTCTGCTGGTAGATCGTCGATCTTTCTGCTGCGATGTCCCGTGCCTCGTCAAGGAGATCGACGGAGTCTTCGAGTGCAAGAGTTGAATCCTGCTCGCTGCAAGCGACCACTCGTGGTGCTTTGTAGCGTACTTCTGCGGGTAGTACCGCTTTAGCACCATGCACCATGAAGAACGGAGTGTATCCTGTGGCACTATTTGGAGTTGTGCGTAAGCTCCAGAGTACGGATTGCAGCTCGTCTGGCCAACATCCGGCGGCTTGTTCGAGTGGCCGGAGGAGTCTCTTCTTGATTCCGCCGCAGACGAGGCCGTTGGCCTTTTCGACTTGACCGTTGGTCTGTGGATGAGCTACGGAGGCATAACTTATGTTGATTCCTAGGTTTTCGCAGAAACCCTGGAACTCCTTAGAGGTGAAGTTCGTTCCATTGTCCATAATGATGTTGTGTGGCACTCCGAAGCGATAGACAATGGACTCAAAGAACTTGACGGCACTGGCTCCCGACTGGTTTGTCTCTAGCATGGCCTCTATCCACTTGATGAATTTTTTGACTACGACCAATAGGTAGACGTAGCCTCCTCGTGAGGACTTTGGGAGTTTACCGACCATGTCGAGTCCCCATTGCACGAAGGGCCAAGCCAATGGTATTGGCCGGAGTTCTGCGCCAGGTGTGTGCGGTTTGTCCGTGAATCGCTGACAAGCGTTGCATCTCTGGACTATGTCATTGGCGTCACGCATGGCCGTGGGCCAGTAAAATCCAGCTCATAGAGCTTTAGCGACGAGGGCATGACTATCGGCATGGTGTCCTCAAGTCCCTTCATGTATGTCGAGGAGGACGACCCTTCCATCCGTGTTGGAGACGCACCGTTGGAGTACTCCTGTCATGTTGCGCTTGTATAGTTCGCCGTTGATGACGGCGAATGCCTTGGATCGCCGTGCGATGTGTCGCGCATCAGTCGGGTCATCAGGCAGCCTCTTGCTAAGAAGATATGTGATGTAGGGTTGAGTCCAAGATGGTTCGATCATCATGACCCCCATTGGTCCCTCGAGTCCTGTGTCAAGCTCCAGATCGTCGAGTGCCATTGGCTTATTGGGTGGCATAGCCCCCGAGTCCGTTATTGCGCTTGTTTTCTTCTCTACGGCCTTTGGCTTGATGGAGCGTTCGCAGATACGCTCGAGAAATACCTCAGGTGGTATGGGGGCGCAGGTGGAGCCAATGTTGGCGAGTGCGTCCGCCTCTTCATTGCTTTCGTGGCCTACGTGCCGCAGCTCGCAGCCGTCGAAGTCCCCTTCGAGTGTGTCGTAGAGGTCGCGGTAGGCGATCATATTTTCGTTCAGCGCGTCGCACTCGTGCATCGTCTGGTTGACAACCAGCTTGGAGTCTCCGTAGATGATGAGCCTCTTGGCGCCATAGGCCTTTGCCATCTGCATCCCGTGCAATAGGGCCTCGTATTCAGCTTCGTTGTTGGAGGCGGCGAACTGCATTCGCAGAATGTATTTCAGCTTGTCTCCTTGGGGCGATGTTAGTATGACACCCGCGCCAGCTCCATCCTTATGCTTGTATCCGTCGAAGTGCATCATCCAGAGGTAAGACATATCTGGTTTTTCAGGGACCTGGTTCTCCATCTAGTGTACAAGGAAATCAGGGAGGACTTGCGACTTGATCGTGTCGCGCTTCTCGTATGTAATGTCTCATGGAGACAACTCGGTTCCCCAGAGCACGACTCGTCCGGTGGCGTCGGGGTTGTTGAGAATATGTCCAAGTGGGGCGTCGTTGACCACTACGATTGGGTGCTCCTAGAATTAGTGGCGCAGTCGCTTGGCTGTCATGAAGACGCCATATGCTAGCTTCTGGTAGTGCGGGTACCGCTAATTTGTTGGCGTGAGCACCTCGCTCAGGTAGTAGACTAGACGCTACACCCCGTGGATTTTGTTTTCTTCGGCTTGTTCCACCACGAGTATTGTGCTGACCACCTGGTTGGTGGCGGAGATATATAGCATCAATGGTTGTCTTTCTCGTGGGGTCACCAGTACTGGTGAGGTAGATAGTAGACGCTTGAGGTCTTCGAATGCTTCCTGCGCCTCGTCGGTCCACTCGAACTTGTCGGTTTTGCGGAGAAGTTGGTAGAAGGGCAGTGCCTTTTCGCCCATTTGACTGATGAATCGACTTAGCGCCGCGATTCGCCCAGCCAGTTGTTGGATGCCTCTTATATTCTTCGTCTTCTCCATGGCCAGTATGGCTTTTATTTTCTTCAGGTTCACCTCAATCCCCCTCGCGGAGATGAGATCCACGAGTAACTGCCCAGATGGTACGCCGAAGGCGCACTTATCGGATTGAGCTTGATCCGGTAGTGGTCGAGGTTGGCGAAGGTTTCACGTAAATCATCGATTAGCGAGGATTCCTCCTTTGTTTTGATGACGATGTCATCGATGTAGACTTGGATGTTGCGACCAAGTTGATCCTTGAGGCAAGCCTGCATGCACCATTGATAGGTGGCTCCTGCGTTTTTAAGCCCGGAGGGCATTGTGTTTTAGCAGAACACACCGAAAGGCGTTGTAAACGCTGTTTTCTCTTGATCTTCCTCCTTCATTTGAATCTGATTATAGCCTGAGTAAGTGTTGAGGAAGCAGAGGCGCTCACATCCTGCGGTGGAGTCGATAATTTGGTCGATTCGCGGAAGCGAGAAGTGATCCTTTGGGCAGTGCTTGTTCAAGGAGGTAAAGTCCATGCACATCCGCAGGATATCTGTGTCTTTTTTAGGTACCAGCACTGTGTTGGCGAGCCAAGTGCTCTCCTTGATCTCGCGTATGAACTTGGCGTCGAGGAGTCTGTTGATCTCCATTCCAACCGCCTTTTCCCTTGGTTCAGACAGTCGCCGAATTGTCTGTTTGACTGGCCTTGCGTCTGGGTTGACGCTGAGTGCGTGCTCGGCGAATTCCCTGGGAACCCCTGGCATGTCTTCTGGACACCTGGCAAAGATTTCCTAGTGCTCACAGAGCAATTCGATGAGCGCGAGTTCCTATGTGGAACTCAAGTTGTTGGCGATGAGGGTCGTCTTTGTTGGGTCCAATGGGTGGACCTGGTCTTTCTTTGTGTGCACCGACGAGTCGAAGGACAGGTCGGGTGAACTTGGCCGACTCAGGGGAGGCGGACTGTTGTCTATCAACTCCTTCAATCTTGCGAGCTCCTCCTACATATTGAAGGACTAGGAGATTCTGTTGAATTCCCTGTCGCAGCTATAGGACCTATCAAAGCTTCCGTTGATTGTGATGACGCTGTTTGGACCTGGCATTTTCATCTGCAGGTAGGCGTAGTGCGGCACTGCCATGAACCTAGCGAACGCGACGCGTCCGAGGATGTAGTGGTACTGTGAGGGCCAGTCAACGACTTCGGAGTCGATGCGTTCGAGTCGAAAGTTTTGCGGCATGCCGAATATGACGTCGAGGTTGATTTTTCCTAGGGGTATATGCCCTTCCCTGGGATGATGCCGTGGAACATCGTGTCCGAGACTTCTAGACACGTCAGAGGGATTCTCATTGCTCGCAAGGTACTTGCGAACATGAGATTAATGCCGCTTCCACCATGCATGAAGACGCGACTCATGTCGAAGCCTCCAATATGTGCCTTGAGTACGAGGGGACAGTGGCCTGGACGAGGGACTTGGCGCGGGTGGTCGCGTTTGTCGAAGGTGATGCAAGAGTCGCTTCCACTAAGGTACTCAGTGGTGGATGGTGGAGAGTTTGTCGCCAAGTTGACTTGGCGAGTGATGGCCTTCTGCACCCGATTTGAGGGGCGCCTTTTTGGATCATCATGTTGCCCACAACCCATGGGTATGGCTTGCCGCCTTGATTCTGGACCAGTGCGGCCGCGGGTGGTGGTACTCCAGGTGGTGGTGGAGGAGCTCCATGTGCTACGGCGCCTGGGGTGACTCTGTAGCCCTTGTTGACCGCGTCGCGATTCATCCGAGCCAGGCCCTCATGGAGTTTGAGAAACTTGCGGCAGTCCTTGAGAAGGTGGCTGGATTTTTTCTTGCCGCCGTGCTTGTCGATGTAGAAGTGCACGTTGCATGGCCCGGACAGTTTGTCTTCAATTGTTGTTGCGGGTGCCTCTTCGCGGGTGCGGCGTTGCCATACCTGCGTGGTTTTCCCGGAGTCGCGGTATCCACCACTGCGGTAGCCGTTGTTGCGGTTGTCATCGTGTTTGTCGGCGTAGCCTGCTGCGACCATATTGACGTCATCGCGGTCATCGTAAACACGCATTCGCCGGTTGCCTCGACGGTCTCGTCTGCACCCGAGGTCATCGTCGTCGTCGAAGTAGGTGCGGTTTTTTACCGAATCCTCTCCATCAGCCCACCGATTCGCAATTTCCATCAGGTGGTCGATTGTTTTGGGCTTCGAGCGGCTCAGCTCCTCCCTGAGTTCTATGCGGCGAATGTCGCTGTTGAATGCATCGATTGCGCGATCCTTCGAGATATTTTCTATGGAGTTCTTGATGATGGACGACCTCTGGATGTACGAGCGTAGAGACTCGCCCGATCTTTGCTGGCAGCATCTCAGTTCTTCGATTGATGCGGACCTTTTGTAGGTGCCCTTGAAGTTGCGTACAAAGCTGTAGACCAGCTCTTCCTAGCTGCGAATGGATCCACGCGGGAGGTTGTTGAGCCATGCTCGGGCGGTGCCCTGCAGCTGTAGTTGCAGGCATTGCATGGCCGTGCTTCGACTCCTACCGTGGAGCCTGATACGTCCAAAACGTATCTACTTTGCCGAACACTTTTGCTATTGTTTCTCCTCTATACTTGTGTGATTTGGATGCAACTAACACGGACTGACGGTGTTTTCAGCAGAATTACCTTGGTGTCTACTTTTTGTGTAGAAAATCAACTATCAGGAAAAATCCCGGAAAATATGCCAAAAATCCTATTTCACCCGAAGACTCCAGGAGCCAAAATACGAGACAGAGAAGAGCCAGGGGTGGCCACACCACCTGGTGGCGCGGGCCAGGCCAGACCGTACCAAGGGGTGGTGTGGGCCCCCCAGGCACCCCCTCGGTCTCCCTCTTCGCCTATAAGGAGCCTTCTGACCTAAAAACTTCGGGGGGTTCGATGTTTTTTCAGAAGGAGTTCCGCTCCGCCGCCACCACCAGATTCCATGAAACAGCACCAGAAACTCCGTTCTGGCACCCTGCCAGGACAGGGAATTGGAGGAGATCATCGCCATCATCATCACCATCGCTTCTCCATCGACCATCCATGTTTCCCCATCTATGAGTGAGTAAGCCCCCGCTGTAGGCTATGGGGATGGTAGGGATTGGATGAGATCGTTCATGTAATGGCATCAGATTGTTAGGGCATGGTGCCTAGTATCTTTTATTAGTGCTTTATGACTTTGTTGCGACTTGTTGTGCTTAATGCTTGTCACTAGGGCCCGAGTGCCATGATTTCAGATCTGAACATGTTATTGATTCATTATGATAGTATTGTTTTTGGTCTTATCTAGAAGTTGTTTACACACGTTGTTGTCCGGAACCAATGGCTCCGAAGTGACAGAAATCGGGATAACCGGAGGGAATGGCTTTGATGTGAGGATCACATGTGTTCACAGAGTGTTAATGCTTTGCTCCGGTGCTCTATTAAAAGGAGCACCTTAATTGCCAGTAGTTCCCTTGAGGCCCCGCTGCAAACGGGCTGGCAAGACAAAAGATGTTGTGCAAGTTCTCATTGCGAGCACGTATGACTATATATGGAACACATGCCTAGGATTATCTAGTACTTGGATGCTTTATCTTATTTATCTACAATTGCCCTATGTTTTGATTGCTATGTGAATTGTCTTGTCCATGCAACGCCCGTCTATCCATCCCTATGCCTACCGCACTCGAATCCCATTGTTTACTGCTATTGTTACTGCTGTCTTTGCTTTACTACTGCTGTTACTTCACTATTCCTACTACAAAACTGTTGCTATTGATAAATTGATGTGAGCAAGATTGTTTCCAGGTGCAGCTGAATTGACAACTCAGTTGTTAAGGCTTATAAATATTCTTTGGCTCCCCTTGTGTCGAATCAATAAATTGGGTTTCACTTCCCTCGAAAATACTGCGATACACCCCCTATACTTGTGGGTCATCAAGACTATTTTCTGGCGCCGTTGCCGGGGAGCATAGCTTTATTTATCAAGTTCACATGGATTCTCTATTGTTCGCTGCTATCCATCCATCATGGGTAAGTCTCGTGATGGCAAGGTTCCTATTTTACCATCCACTAGAAGAAGAGGTACGGTTCTAAACACCTCTGATGCTCTTGATTCACCATCTGTTATGAGTAAGTTCCTTACACCACCACATACACATGCTACACACACTGCTACTACTGCTGAATCTGAAACTTCTGATGCTTATGATGTTGCTTCTACTGTGCTTGATAAGAGTGGTTCATTAGGTCCTTTCCTAGATGCTACGATTGCTCGAACTATAGCTGGAAATACCGAAACTCCTAATGAAGACACTACCACACCTGTTAGTTCACCTGAGTCTAGTGAGAGTTATGATATTGAAGATGGTTATGTTGAGATGACCGATGAATTTATTAAAGAATGTAAAAACACCCATGATAGGAGCTGCTAAGAGTCTCCTTGAGAGGCGTACTATTAGACCCAAATTATCTCATGCTGCTAGGTTTGTTGCTTCTCCCATAAACATTATAGATGAAGATTATGATTTCTCTCTTGATCTATCTTACATAGCTATTGTCGAGAAAGAACCTTTTTGTGGGACTAAGAATGAAAGTGCGGTAGCTCATATGAATGAACTTTCTACCATGAGTGGCTTATTTTCTGATGATATTAAGATGCGTAATTACTTTGTTGCTAAGATTTTCCCTTTTTCACTAAGAGGAGAAGCTAAAACTTGGTTTAGTAATTTACCTCCTGGATCTATTGATAGCCCTGAGTGCTTAATTAGTACTTTCCTGCAGAAATATTTTCCTCCTAGTGCCAGACATGCTATTTTGCAGGAACTTTATGATTTTAAACAGGGAGAAAAAGAGGTATTGCCCGAATCTTGGGCAAGGTTTTGTGCTTTGATTCATGCACAAGCTAGAAGTCCATTACCTAAGAATGAGCTTCTTGATATATTTTATAATGGACTAACCGAGGAATCTAGGACATACCTAGATAGTTGTGCTGATTGTGTTTTCAGTAATAGGACTCCAAAGGAAGCTGAAGAATTAATGGCTAAAATAAGCAAGAATTATGAAGATTGGACTCCTAAACAAGCTATACCTGAAGTAATTGTACCTGAACCATCTATTCTGGTGCCTATTCCAACATCAAAGAAGAGGGGAGTTATTGAATTAAATGATGAAGTGATGAAGGAAGCTAAGAAATGTCTTAAGGAGAAGGGAATTAAAGCTGCAGATGTCAAGAATTTACCTCCTATAGAAGAATTACGTAAGCCTATTCCCTACTCATCCACTATCGAGGTACACTCTCTCCAACACTTTGATGAAGGTGATATCCCTTATTCTAAACCTCCTGATCAATGCTTAGAAGAATTCGATATGTTTATTGTTAAGCAAGATAATTTTAATAAAAGGGTGCAAAATCATCTAATGGAAAACACTAGAGCTATTGTAGAGTTGAAAGATATTGTGGAAAGAACCTCTAATGATGTTAAAATGATTGTTAAACACTTTCAAATGGTTCAAACTCAAATAGATCAACTCGTTAAAGTGCAAAACGACTTGCTAGTTAATGCTGCTAAAGAAAAACATGCTTATGAAATTAGAACTAGAAGTGGAGCTGCTACCCAGGACCCTCTATATCTTGAGGGGCATCCCAAAAGAATTGAGCAGGATTCTCAACAAGCTGAAAATAGTGGTTGTACTCATAAGAAAAGGAAAAAGAAACATAAAACTGTTGTAGAACCCTCTGAACCTGCTATAGATCCTAATAGTATATCTATCTCTGATGCTGAAACTAAAAGTGGTAATGAAGAAAATGAAGTTCCTAATGAAGAAAAAGTTGAAGGAGAACCTGAAAACCACACTAAGAATACTAAATACACTAAAGAAGATTTTATTGCTAAGAAACATGGTAGTGAAAGAGAACCTTGGGTCCAAAAACCTATGCATTTCCCTGATAAGAAACACAAGTCAAAGGAAGATGAACATTATAATAAGTTTTGTGAGTGGATGAAGCCTTTATTCTTGCAAATTCCTTTGACTGATGCTATTAAATTGCCTCCTTACTCAAAGTATATGAAGGATATTGTCTCGAATAAAAGGAAGATCCCTAATGAAGAAATTTCTACTTTGCTTGCTAATTATTCTTTCAATGGTAAGGTTCCTAAGAAACTTGGAGACCTAGGGATTCCAACTATCCCTTGCTCTATTAAGAACAGTTATGTTAGAACTGCTTTGTGTGATTTGGGAGCTGGAGTTAGTGTTATGCCTTTCTCTCTCTATAAGAGGCTTCAACTTGAAAAATTAATACCAACTGATATATCTTTGCAAATGGCTGTTAAATCTACCACTATTCCTATGGGTATATGTGAGGATGTACCTGTTCAGGTGGCTCACAATTGCTTGATATTAACTGATTTTGTTGTGCTTGAAATGCCTGAAGATGATAATATGTCTATTATTCTTAGGAGACCTTTTCTTAATACTGCAGGAGCTGTTATTAATTGTAATCAAGGAAAGGTGACTTTCAATGTTAATGACAAGGAACACAGTGTCTATTTCCCCAAGAAGATTGAAAGGGCTTATGGTTTGAATTCAATTGAACATGTTGAAGGCATTCAAGTTGGAAAAATATATTGTCCCATACCAAGAGAAAAATTTGAAACTATTATGATTGGGACCATTGCTATCAAAGTTGAGGTAACATAATCATTAGTGGAATACAAAGTTTTGTCTCGTATGGAATTGTTTTAGTAACAAGACCTGATCAACCTTGTTAACAATAGGATTTCATTGAACAAAATAATGTTTTCACTGTGATTATCCCTGTTTATTTCTATCCTATGCATTTTAGTTTTTGCTTTAATTTAGCTTTCTTTTTGTTGTTAGTTGCTTGCATGTTAGAGTGTCTTAGAACTTCTGTAGTTCTAGCCTTGTTTTTTCCTTGCATCATGTTTCCAAAAGAAAAAAATCTGTCTGTCAGAAAAATCATTCTTCTATTTCTGAAAATTGCCCAAAAATAAATTGTCTCAAAAAATTCCAGAAAATTCATATTAAATTTTTACGTGAAAAAAGGGGCAGAGGAGTACCTAGGAGGTACCAGGGGGCCCACCAGGCAGGCACACCACATGGTGGCGCGGCCAGCCCTGGGTGGCGCCATGCCCTGGTGTGGGCCACCCCTGGCCCCCCACTAACTCTCTCACCTGCCACTTTCTTCTCTCTCCCGAGTAAGCTCCAGTTCATTGCTCAAAATCGCGTTCTTGCTGTGCTTGGTCTCGATTTTTTCGATCTCCTTGCTCAGCCCATCTTTCTTGCTGAAATTTGGAGCATTTGTTCCCTGGTATGTGACTCCTCCCCTTGTCCAAGTAGATTTGTGTTTAGTGGATTATATCTTGAGTATTTTGCTGCTGTAGGTGACTGGTTATGAGAGCTTGTAAGCTTGTTTGATGCTTAGAGATATAGTTTTGATGCATGTTTAGGCCTCTTGCAAGTCCCTATGAGTAGAATCCTTCATTATATTTACTTTGCAATCACTTGTTTAATAGGTGTTTAAATTTCAGAATACCAAGCATGAATAACCATACTTTTGGAGAGATATTTGAGAGTGATGCACCTAGGAGGTCGAGGCCCTCAAGAACAGCCTCTCAGGCTAGGCCATCATACAACGAAGATCTCATTGCAACTCGTATTGGTAGTGAAAGGGATGATGGGGATGCTCACCCATCCTCTCTTCCTTGTTTTACCTTCTTACAATCTGTAGGTATTCTTGATGATTTCTTGCTACTGATTGAGAGGGTTGGTTTGACCTCATATATGCAAGATGAGAGCGCGCAATACGCTATGCTCACCAAAACTTTTGTTGAGAGCTTCATGTTTACTAACACATCCTATCAGTCGACTGTCTCTTTTAAAATCTATAATCTGCCCTTCACCATGCCTTTGGAGAGATTTTGTAGTAATGTAGGTGTACGCATGACAGGGACCATGAAGAAAATTCAAGGGCGCCTGCTGATTTGTTGGAGCTTTACCGAGGGGTGAACAATGATGATGACCGCGTGGCGCAGCGCGGAAAGATAAGAAATATCCAACTCCCTGCTCTTAGATACTTTGCATATTATCTTGCTACTAGTGTACTGGGTAGGGAGAACACAAGTAATATCTCCAACTATCATTTAGCATTCCTTGCTGCTGCGCTTAACAATGATACTCGGTACAATCTTGGCTCGCTTATTGCTCGCCGCCTAGCTGCTAGGGGGCCTATCTATGGGGGCATCATTGCCTCGCGTATAGTCAATGCATTAGGTCTTTTAGTGGATCCCAATGATGCTATGTTGGCACCACAGAGGCTTGACCTTGTTGCTATGAAAACTCATCACTTTGTCACTGCTATTTCTGATTTGGACAGTCTAGTATATAGGATGCTTTTCACTGACGGGGATGAAAGGGAGATCCTTTTGCCACAGCCTTCTTTGTTTAGTGTTCACATGAGACCGTGGTCGCGCTCCAAGGAGGAGGTGGACGAGCAGCTTCGCTTGCTGGGTTTCCACGAGCAGCACCAGGAGGATGTGCCCTCCTATGGTTACTCCGCGCATTACGGAGGGACGTACTCGAGCTCACACCAGGACGAGGGGACCTCTTCGTCGTACCAGGGTGACACTTCATCCTGGCTAGCTTGGGATTGATACCCACTTAGGCCAAAAGCCTAAGCTTGGGGGGAGGTACGCCGACACCGCACTCATCTTCATATCATGTTGCGTCAGTACTTTGTATATTCATGTTTTCGTTCTCTTTTTAGTTTTTGTTCTTCTTTGCTGACCAAAAATATTTCTGTTGTTTCTCTTTGGTTTGCTTCTTCTTTTTGCCTTGGTTTGATTTTCCTTTTTGCTTTGTTTGAACTATTTGAAAAACCCCAAAAGATTTTTGCTTTGCTTGTTTTTCCCTTTTGGTTCTTGTTTAAAAATCGAAAACACCAAAAATATTTGTCGTTCTTCTTTGGTTTTTGTGAGTTTGCTACAGGGTTCAGCAGTCCTCAGTGGAATATTGGTTTCATATTATTATTCAAGCCACACAAGTGAAGAGCAATAATGAGGATTAATGACAACTTGAGGCGTGGTAAGAGGCTAGTAACGAACTCTATTTGTTTTCATTTTTGTACATATACTCATCACTATGGGCATGCTTAGTCCGTTCATGTAGAGTGTATGTTTTCTTTGGATGCTTAGTAGTTCTTGCTTTCTTATGATTAGCTCCAGCTCGCTAATAGTTTGTAGCATGTCTTATGAATGTTTGCTTGCATTGCTCTATTCATAAATTGGTATGACACCGTGGTATCCTCCTCTGAATGTTTCATTTGAATTGACTCGGCACATGCTCACGCATGCACATGACTGTGATAATCAGTTAAGCCTTGATGACTTATTTTGCCTTGAGGATCTTGAATCACTTTCATGCCATGAGTAGTCCTGTTTTGTTGCAAGCATGATAATGATAGATATTGCTCTCTCGTTGGTCGCTCCCTCACTATTGCTAGCCTTCACTTACATTGAGTATGTTTTACTCAAGTTTCCAATTCCGTGAACCAAATATTTCCAAAGTGTCCACCATACCTACCTATTAGCATCATTTGCTACTTCCGTGCATATTCATTATTCCTTGTTTTCTTCCAAATAAAATGTTTGCTTGTTATGAGAAAGTTAGTTAGTAAAGCTCTCACGAACTTGATGGCACACTTTATTTTCTTGCACTTAATAAACCTGAACCATTGCGTCCTTCTTTGTTGCGTATATGCTTGTGCTTTATAAGTTGAAGTTAGCAGAACCATGTTTCATGGGGAACGTTTTCAACATTTCGATGGTACTTAGTGCCTCGTTGATATCATGTTCTTTTGCTTATGGATCCCGGCGGTGTGAAATAAAAGTGGAACTTGTAAGATCATGGAGTCTGTATGTAGGTTAGAGAAACGCCTGGGCCACTAGCCTAAGCCATGCCTAATCATGGTGTAAACTTGCAGCATAACCATAATGGGCATTCTATGAAGCATCCTCAATAAAAATCTATGCACATAGTAAATAAAAAGATCGCCGAGATGCTCATTGTCTGCTTGCCTTGTTATTTTGATTATGGGACAACTCCCGTGTCATGTGCAAGGGGTACCCCGTTGGCGGTTCTCTATGATATGTATATACTTACAATGACAAGAGCTTACTTGTGACTGAAGTTGAGTAGCATGAGGATCGGTCTTCATAAGTAAGGGGCATGAGACTTCGATTTATAACTTGTCAAACATATCCTCTTAGTTGTGTCACTTTAACCTTAACCAATTAAAGATGCTTATGATAGGGGCAATGAGATCTCAAAGCTAACGAGTACCATACTTTTAGCATTTGGAAGCCTTTCAAACTATTTAAAACCTTTTTTGTTGAGTCTCCACACATTCTCCGAGCACTTTCTTGAGAGCAAAGTTGTCATTCTTTGTGCTTGTCTCATTACTTGATTATTTGTGTTATGACTTTGATGCTTGTATCTTTGATATCTTTACTTCTAGTCATCACTTGAACTTTAGAGGTGCCTAGATATTCATAATCAAAGGCAAGCGAGATACCACTCTATCATACCTTTCTATGAGCATAGTAATGTTGCTTATGTTTATACTTCATGCTACTTATTATTTTTGAGTTGGAATCTCTTCATAGCTTGCAATGACTATTAAGTAGACTCAGTTGTATACTCTTTATTATGAATTGTCTAAGTAGTTGATCACATTGCTCAGAATATTTACATCATATGAAGCAAATGTGTTCGTGAAAGTTCTTTTATCGCACTCAGTTTTCAACTGAATTGCTTGAGGATAAGCAATAAGCTAAGCTTGGGGGGAGTTGATACGTCCAAAACGTATCTACTTTCCCGAACACTTTTGCTATTGTTTCTCCTCTATACTTGTGTGATTTGTATGCAACTAACGCGGACTGACGCTGTTTTTAGTAGAATTGCCTTGGTGTCTAATTTTTGTCATCGTGTTTGTCGGCGTAGCCTGCTGCGACCATATTGGCGTCATCACGGTCATCATAAACACGCATTCGCCGGTTGCCTCGACGGTCTCGTTTGCGTCCGAGGTCGTCGTCATCGTCGAAGTAGGTGCGGTTTTTTACGGAATCCTCTCCATCAGCCCACCGATTCACAATTTCCATCAGGTGGTTGATTGTTTTGGGCTTCGAGCGGCCCAGCTCCTCCCTGAGTTCTATGCGGCGAATGCCGCCGTTGAATGCGTCTGTTGCGCGATCCTCTGAGATATTTTCTGCGGAGTTCTTGATGATGGACCACCTCTGGATGTACGAGCGTAGCGACTCGCCCGATCTTTGCTGGCAGCATCTCAGTTCTTCGATTGATGCGGGCCTTTTGTAGGTGCCCTTGAAGTTGCGTACAAAGCTGTAGACCACCTCTTCCCAGCTGCGAATGGATCCACGCGGGAGGTTGTTGATCCATGCTCGGGCGGCGCCCTGCAGCTGTAGCTGCAGGCATTGCATGGCCGTGCTTCGACTCCTACCATGGAGCCTGATACGTCCAAAACGTATCTACTTCCCCGAACACTTTTGCTATTGTTTCTCCTCTATACTTGTGTGATTTGGATGCAACTAACGCGGACTGACGCTGTTTTCAGCAGAATTGCCTTGGTGTCTACTTTTTGTGCAGAGAATCAACTATCAGGAAAAATCCCGGAAAATATGCCAAAAATCCTATTTCACCCGAAGACTCCAGGAGCCAGAATACGAGACAGAGAAGAGCCAGGGGGTGGCCACACCACCTGGTGGCGCGGGCCAGGCCAGGCCACGCCAGGGGGTGGTGTGGGCCCCCCCAGGCACCCCCTTGGTCTCCCTCTTTGCCTATAAGGAGCCTTCTGACCTAAAAACTTTGGGGGGTTCGATGTTTTTCCAGAAGGAGTTCCACTCCGCCGCCACCAACAGATTCCACGAAACAGCACCAGAAACTCCGTTCTGGCACCCTGCCGGGACGGGGGATTGGAGATCATCGCCATCATCATCACCATCGCTTCTCCATCGACCATCCATGTTTCCCCCATCTATGAGTGAGTAATCCCCCGCTGTAGTCTATGGGGATGGTAGGGATTGGATGAGATCGTTCATGTAATGGCATCAGATTGTTAGGGCATGGTGCCTAGTATCTTTTATTAGTGCTTTATGACTTTGTTGCGACTTGTTGTGCTTAATGCTTGTCACTAGGGCCCGAGTGCCATGATTTTAGATCTGAACATGTTATTGATTTATTATGATAGTATTGTTTTTGGTCTTATCTACAAGTTGTTTACACACGTTGTTGTCCGGAACCAATGGATCCGAAGTGACAGAAATCGGGATAACCGGAGGGAATGGCTTTGATGTGAGGATCACATGTGTTCACAGAGTGTTAATGCTTTGCTCCGGTGCTCTATTAAAAGGAGCACCTTAATTGCGGTAGTTCCCTTGAGGCCCCGCTGCAAACGGGCTGGCAGGACAAAAGATGTTGTGCAAGTTCTCATTGCGAGCACGTATGACTATATATGGAACACATGCCTAGGATTATCTAGTACTTGGATGCTTTATCTTATTTATCTGCAATTGCCCTATGTTCTGATTGCTATGTGAATTGTCTTGTCCATGCAACGCCCGTCCATCCATCCCTATGCCTACCGCACTCGAATCCCACTATTTACTGCTATTGTTACTGCTGTCTTTGCTTTACTACTGCTATTACTTCACTATTCCTACTACAAAACTGTTGCTATTGATAAACTGCTATGAGCAAGATTGTTTCCAGGTGCAGCTGAATTGACAACTCAGTTGTTAAGGCTTATAAATATTCTTTGGCTCCCCTTGTGTCGAATCAATAAATTGGGTTTCACTTCCCTCGAAAATACTATGATACACCCCCTATACTTGTGGGTCATCAGAGCCTGACAGAGGAGATGTGGTCCTCCAACCAGATTTCGGGTCCTGCAGGCCGTCAAATTTTGGGTTCTCCGATGGGAGCTTGAACCCCTTGGGCATTCACTTTTGCCTGATAGCCCTACTGAAGCATCTGGCGCCATAGAGCTCCACATCTTCGTCCTCTGAGTCAGTCGAGTGGGCGCATCGTGCCCTTGACTTGTCAATTTTGCGCTGCATGAGGTCATCGCGCACATCGTAGTCGTGTCACCGTGAGTGGCGGCGTCGATACAGGTCGTGGTTGTCGTCGCTGGACGAAGGTGAGGAATAGCGTTTTGCCAGAGCATTGCTTTTCTTCGGCTCCGACGTTGGTTCTTTGTCGAGAGCGGCCTCGATTAACCCCAAGCCCGTGATCGTAGACCGGTGCATGGCGGCTCGAGGATCTCCAGCCGGCGGCTATTTGTTAAGGAGGTACATGGTGGCCGCTGTCACCGCAGCTTGCGTCGTCTTTGGGACCATGTTGCCCCGTGTGTCGACTGTCATAGAGCTGAAGTCGAGGACTTTCACAACTTCTATGCGCTCCTGCTCAGTGAGGTGGGCCATTCGAGATCACCTCTTGTTGGCCATGTACTCGTTGCCCTTGGAGGAGGATCCTCCGTGGGAGGAGAGCCCAACCCGTCGAAGACTTGACTCGTCCGCCGCCTTTTTACGCGCTTCGAGTTGCACAATCGTTTGTAATTGGCATTTGTACTCCTCCTTTAGTAGCCAATGATAGCCCATCAGCAGATCTTGCGGTGTGCCCGGGGGCAGAGGATTGCCTCGCAGGGCTTCTCGGCAACGAGCCCACTCGAGATTGTTGAGCTTGATCACGACACATTCGCCAGTGTGTTCGTTCACCATGGTTGGAGGTTCGACTGCCCCTCCATTGTTGACGGGCGCGCCATTGCCACCGTTGGTGGGGCCGCCATTGGGTGGTCCACTGTTAGGTATGCCACCGTTGGGTGGATCAGGGCCGTTGCCACCGTTTTCGCGATTGGCGCTGGTTTCGCCGGCGTTGATGACGGTGCACATGAAGTTGTTGGGGAAGCTGTTGCTTCCTCATCTTTCGGATCCGGAGCCGTAGACCCCATCTTCCGTTGCTAGGCCACCCAGATCGGATCCGCAACTGTTGTCGCTGCCCGTGCTCTCAGCTGCTGCTGAGGTGTTGAGCTCACTGAGGGCGCCGATTGGTGGCGGGAACCACGATGCTGGAGCAATCGCGGATGCTGCTGGCTGGTCGGGCATGCGAAGCATGCCCATTTGACCAACTTGGAAGCGGAATCTCCCGATCGCCAGGCTGATTCCATCGCCCACGGACTCAAAAGCCGGGCGAGTGGCTGGCGTGTGGACGGTAAAGTCGAACACACCGAAGAGCTAGCGAATCTCCGCTGTTGTGGAGCTGTAGATCGCGGTTGATGGGGCCGAAGAAGCCGCAACATCAGCACTCCCAATTCCCACAAACGACGCCAATTGACGAGGGTTTAACGCATCAATGCCCATTATTATGGACTTGGGTTTTGGAGAAGGAGGGAGCGCTGGAAGCATCAATCGGATAGAAAACAAGAACACAGGGACGCAAGGTTTACCCAGGTTCAGGCCTCGTAGAGGTCCCTACTCCTGCTTGTCTGCTCTTGGAATTATCGGAGGAATCGAAGATTACAGGGGCGCGCAGATGCAATCTGGCGAGAGTTGTGGAAACTAGGGTTGCATGTGTCCTCCTTGCCGCCCCCTCCTAGCCTTTATATAGATAGACCAGGTCTCGGGTAGCAGGTCGAGTCGGTTACAGATTAGGGTTTTCCCTTTAAACTTTCTATCTTTAAACTTCTTCTTGTCTCGCAAGTCATCGAGAGTCCGTGGGCCACTCGAAGTCTTCATCGGGCCGTGGCAACATCGTGGGCTTCCACCGTATCTGGACCGTATATACCAATCTCGAGTAACTGCAGGGTACACCCATGTCATGCCCTTTTCACCAAGAACAAAGTTCCGAAGAAGGAGAAGCTCAACGGGAAAAAGTGAAAAGAAAAGGACTTGCTACAATTGTGATTAAGAGGACCACTTCACTGACAAGTGCCCATTTGAGAAGAGGATTGTCAAGCCTAAGTATGAAGAGGGCACCAAGACAAGATTGAGGCCTAATCCTATCAACGAGAGACTCTAGAAGAATAAGAGACATGATGGCAAAGTCCCCCTAGGTCAAGAGTACATATATGATGTAGGGAGAAAGGATGAGGAGAAGGTTGTGGGTATGGACGGTTTGGATTTTGCCGAACCTGGGTCACTCTTCACCTACGACTACACCAAACACTACGTCGATGACTCCCCTACTCCTAAGGGCCGACACTTGCCTCATGAAAAGAAGTTCCAAGGTAATATCGTCTCCTCCATCTCTCTCTAGCATCTTGGATGACAATAAGAGTGGCAGTTATGAGTTTAATTAAAATTACATACGAGAAATGTATAATATTATGGTGTCTCTCCCTAGCAATGTTCATGCTAGATTCAAGCAATTAATGGATCTTGTCAACTCACGTGATGGGACCATTGATAGATTGGAATATTATGTTGGTGATGATAATCAAAGATTCAATATCCTTATACAAGAGCTAAGCAAGGATAAGAACACTACTTCACTTCTTAGACAACAAATTGCAACCTTTGAACTTGATAATGCAAAAGATATGGATACTCTCGATAGAGATAATTCTTTGTTCCAAGATCTTGATGCTTCAAAGAAGGAACTTGAGATTGCGCATGCTTCACTCACCAAGGACCTTGAGCACCTAGAAAAAGCTAACTTGCTTGTCAAGTATGAGCTCATAAAACTTGGGGAGAATCATGATCAACTTTAGGTCACTTGTGAGAAGGCTCTTAGTACATTGAAGGATTCAATTATTGTTGAAAGTATTGCTCGTCAAAATATGAGAGCTCCAAAGCAAGGAATTGTGTTTGATCTAAATAACAACAAGAATGGTGCCATTACACCTAAGAAGTAAACTTTGTGCAAGAAGGCACAAGGTGGATGACTAAGCCACGAATAAAGTTGTGAATGGGGGATCCATAAGGGCTAACCCATCATGCGTTCTATGTAAGGGCACCTGATACATCACAAATGTATCTATAATTTTTGATGTTCCATGCTTGGTTTTATCTACTTTCTTATGTTTTGTCCACACTTTGGAGTACTTTTCATATGATTTCTTGGACTAACCTATTAACAAGATGCCATAGTGCCAGTTGCCTGTTTTCTGCTGATTTTGGTTCTAGGAAAGTCAGAAAATCAATATTCTCGGAATTGGACGGGACAAAAGCCAAAGTTGATATTTTTCCGGAAGACTCACGGAGCTAGAAGACGAGACGGAGAGGGGCCACAGGGCGGCCACACCATGTGGTGGCGCGAGCTAGCCCTGGCCGCACCACTAAGTGGTGTGGGCCCCCTGGCCACCCACCGACCTTGCCTCTTCGCCTATAAGAAGCCTCCCGATGCATAAACCCTAAAGAGTCAAGCCTCCAGCCACGAAAAGTTCCGCAGTGCCGCTGCCACCGAAGGGGAGATTCGGGGGACAGAAAGTCTCTGTTCTGGCACCCTGCCGGGACGGGGAAGTGCCCCCGGAGCCATATCCATCGATCTCCACCGCCATCTCCATCACCATTGCTGATTCCCATGATGAGGAGGGAGTAGATCTCTCTCGAGGCTAAGGGTTTTACCGGTAGCTATGTGTTCATCTCTCTCTATGCATGATCTTATTGAGATCATGAGCTTGTAATCTATAGATCTACCTTGCTACTCAAGTGCTTTAATAGATCTCTGCTCTCCCCATGTGTGTGAAGTTAATAGTGTGCGCACCATGGTGGCACTTAGGCTAGAGATTACAAATACTTGTTATGAGTTATATTTGGAGTTGGATGTCTCTATGAAATTGTGGTGTTTGTTGGAACCATCTAGTGCTCAAGGTGATAGTGTGGGGTTATCTAGATGGGAAATACTTACTTTGAGGTGTGCTGTTATAGCCCTACCATCGATTAGAGTGTTCAACCGGAGAGTAGTTCAGCGTAGTATCATAAAGAGAAGATATTTATATGAGAGTGTTCACTAGTGAAAGTATGATCCCTAGGCCTTGTTTCTAAGCATTGATACACCATTTGCAATTAGATCTGTTACATGTTTGCTTGTTTCCATCTTTATTTCAGTTTGCCCTTAGTCTCTTCCACGCCATCAAGCTATTTTTTAACACCGATACCACTTATAATTATCTATACCACTTGTATTTCACTATCTCTTCGCCGAACTAGTGCACCTATACACCTGACAAGTGTATTGGGTGTGTTGGGGACACAAGAGACTTCTTGTATCTTGATTGCAGGGTTGCTTGAGAGGGGATACCTTTGACCACTTCCTCCCTGAGTTCGATAAACCTTGGTGATCCACTTAAGGGAAAACTTGCTGCTGTTCTACAAACCTCTGCACTTGGAGGCCCAACAACTGTCTACAAGAATAGAAGTGCGTAGACATCAAGCTATTTTCTGGCGCCGTTGCCGGGGAGATAAGGTAAAAGGTACTCACATCCTCCGGTGTGAGTGCTCGAAGTTATTTCCTTTAGATTCTGCAATTTTGTCTTTTTGTTTCTTGTTTTCACTAGTTAGGCTTAATGGAAAACAACAACAAAATTAGAGAACTTTTTAGTATTTTTCCTAATGTAGAACATGAATTGTCTGAAAAGAAAATTAAAAAAACCATGGAACTTTCTTTGCATGCTAATAGCAATGTTATTAGTATGAATCTTTTGAACACCTTTGTTACTAATGCTATGTAAACGTCTAAGCTTGGGGAAGTTAGTCTTTATGAAAATGATCTTTTTAGTTCCCCAGCTTTAAAGAAGAAAATTTGCTCTGATGATACTTTATCTCCCATATGTGGTAATTCTAATGATACTTGTGATATTTTAAATCCACATACTGAAAGCATCTCTTTTAAAATACCTATAAAAATTGGTGAACGTGTTATGAACAACTGTTATTTGGGAGATGGAACTGTCCATCCTGGTGATCATTTACTCTTTATACACGAATTATGTGAGTTGTTCAAATGTGCAGGTATTTCAATGAACCAAGTTAAGAGGAAGCTATTCCCTATTTCACTTAAGGGCAAAGCAAGGGAGTGGTATGAGCTACTAGATGATCCTCATCATTTGGTGTGGAAGGAACTTGAATCTCTCTTTTACTCTAAATTTTATCCTCCTCATGAAATTCATAAAGATAGGAGTTATATTTATAATTTTCATCCTCATGATGGAGAAAGTATTGCCCAAGCATGGGGGAAATTGAAGTCACTAATGCTCAAATGTCCCATTCATGAGCTCCCTAGTAATATTGTTATTAATAATTTCCATGCATGGCTTTCAGGACATTAGAAGGACTATCTAGATACTTGTTTAGAGGGATCCTTCACAACTAAGGAGGTCAAAGCTAAGTGGGATCTCCTTGAAATAATTCAAAGCAATACCGAAGATTGGGATAACAACAAAGGTAAAGAACCAGGTATAAACTATGAGTATGATTGCATTAAGTCTTTCGCTGAAACTGCTTATTTTCAAGAGCTTAGTGCTAAATATGGTCTTGATCCTCAAATTCTTATTGATTGTTTTAGAGCCTTTGCTTATCATATTAATGCTCCTAAAAAATGGGACATGTATCATGAGCCTTTTAAAGACACTTGCATGGAAAATGAAATTGTTATTAATGATAGCAATAAATTTGCTCAAACCTCTGAAAGTACTATTTCATAAGCATGTTAATTTTTGTGGAATACATCGACCTTGTGAGAATAATCAAATTGAAGAAGAATATTGTATCACCCACAGGAATGAAAAAACTAGAATGTGGTATAGGGCTCTAAACGATCTTGGTAAAAAAGTGTGTGTCCTCTATCCTTTTATTTGTGAACTTTGCTTTTTTTTGACTTATGGACTGTGAGGCAGAAGCCCCACAGTATTTTATTAATAACTAAACAAAGTACAAAATACAAAGTAGTCAAGTCCCACCTTAGTAGACTAAAAAACTATAACCGAAAAGAGAACTATACAAAACTATGAACAGAAAAAAGAAAGGTATACCCAGAACTAGGGCAACTGAGCAATCCATGAAAGAAAGGAGTCTTTATATTTCTTCTTAATCCTGTACTGTAGATGACTGATCTCATGGATAAATCGAGATCTCCATTTAGCAAATGTGGGTCTCAAATGATTGAAGATCTTATCATTCCTAATGAGCCAGATATTCCAACAAGCCGTGATAAGAACCTCCATAAAGAAAGGGTGTCCAAAAGATCTCCTAGCCTCGTGGACAATATATTGAATGTCAGTATGTGGCTGCCAATTAATCTGGAGGTAATTCCAAATGCGAACACTGAAATTGCATTCAAAGAAAAGGTGTATTCGATCCTCATATGTATGCAAAGAGCACAGTTCACAGTGTGTATCATCAGTCACATTCCAATGCCTTCTTTGAAGAAGATCACGCGTGTTTAATCTATCTCTTAGTAAAAGCCAAGCAAAAACCTTTGTTTTCATCATACAACTAGACTTCCAAATCCAGTTGTAAACCTTAGGCACCGGAATATGATCATGAATCAATTTATAGAACTGGCTAGAGGAGTAGGAATCCCCCCATTTGTAGGACCATACATCATCCTGATTAGACAACGAGCTGTTGGACATGATCAACTGAAGCTCTCCAAATTCCTGGTATGCCTCCATAGAAAGGGGTAGATAAAATAAACTTTCGAGTTCTTGTACCGAGTAAACTTGTGCAGCAGATAAGTTCTCATTCAACACATATGAGTGCAGGCAAGGAAAACGATCTTTCATAGCCAGCGAGGTACCCTCTAGAATCCAGTTATCAGACCAGAATAAAAAGGTATCACCCTTCCCGTGTTTTATTGCTGCCACTGCTCGAAAATTATCCACTAGCTTTAAGACATCTCTCCACCAAAAGGAGCCACACATATTTGCAGCATGAGGAACCTTGTCAGTATAATATGCATGTTTGACTAATTGCACCCAAGGGATATCTCTATTGTTGTAGAATTTGTCAAGGAATTTGATGATAAGAGAAGCATTCTTTTTCTGAAAATCTACTATACCAAGACCCCCTTTATCCTTGGGCAGACACACAATATCCCAGGCAGCCAAAGCAGGCTTAGGCTCATCATGTTTTTGCCTCTAGAGACATTGTCTCAAAATACGATCCAACTGAGCAGTAAGCCCTTTAGCCAGATGCAGTGAACACAAGAAATGTAGTGGCATTGAAGCTAGTGCAGAATTGATAAGCTACAATCTCGCACCTTGTGAAAGAAAACATGAGCTAGAGGTGAGTTTCCTTTCCAAACGACAAACTAGCATCTGCATCTCAATAATTGTGGGCCTAGTAGTCCCCAAGGGTAGCCCCAAATAGGTAAATGGCATCCCCCAATCTGACATCCAAAGTCCTCGGATAGCTCCTTGATCAGCTCTTCAGTGACATTTATAGGCACCATTTGAGATTTACCGTAATTGATTTTTAGAACCATGGATAGAGAGAATTTATGAAGCAAACTTTTAAGAGCTCTTAGCTGTCCAAGATCTGCCGGCATGATCAACAATGTGTCATCAGCATACTGGATGATTGGAAAATCCTCATCATAGGTATTAATTGGCCTGCAAATTCCTCCCAATCTCACTAAATCATTAACCGCAGCCTGTAATAAATCAGAGCCCAATGTATAAAGGATCGGAGACAAAGGGTCCCCCTGTCTGACACCACGCTTACACACAAACTGTTTACCAGGAATTCCATTAAGAAGCACAGCAGAAGTACCAGACGAAAGTATGGACCTCATCCACCCTAGGCAATGTTGATTGAAGCCTTTGTACTTCATGATCTCCAATATTGCCTGATGTTCAATTGTATCAAACGCTTTCGCAAAGTCAAGCTTTAAAATAATTATGGGTTTTTTGGAGACTTGACAGAGAAAAAGATACTCAAATGACCACGCCAGACAGTCTTGAATCGATCTTGATCTAAGAAAACCATACTGATTTTTGTGGATACAGTTCAAAATTCTATCTTGCAGGCGATTAGCAACCAAGTTGGTCAGAAACTTTAGACATACATTAGTTAGATATATTGGCCTATAATCATTCACCTCCATAGGGGACTATTTTTTGGGTACCAAAGTAATAAAAAATCCATTAATATTTTCCATTATCATATTCCCAGCATGGAAGTCACTCGCAAGGCGGTAAAATTCAGTTTGAATGATGGGCCAGCAACACTTGACAAATAGGCCATTGAACCTGTTCGTCCTAGGCGCACGATGCGTGGGTATAGCCGCAATCACATCATCCATTTCTTTTTTAGTAAAGGGTTTAGTGAGTTCAGCAAGGCCATCAACTCTATTGAGTAATGTTGTTAAATCAAATTGCATGGAAATACCCTCAGAACGGCCCATTTTCTCTTTGTAGCTATTCCAAAGAAGCCTAGCCATAGACTCATGATCTGTGTATTCGGTACCCCTCTCATCTCTGAGAACAACAATATTATTCCGACGAAACCTTTCAGTCACCATCGCATGATTTTTTTTGTATTATCTTCCCCCTGTTGGATCCATCTGATGGTACATCGCTTACGCCAATAGTTACATTCAGCCAGTAACAAACCATCCAAATGGACTTTGACAATCTTTCTGAAGTTGAACTCAGTTCTATAGAGAGGTCTAAGCTCTTCTATTGTGTCCAAGAATAAAATAACCTTAGTGCAATCCTGAATAAGCTTTTTTAATTTAGATAAGCCGGTTTGCCACTTTTTCAAGTCAAATCTGAGGGTTTTAAGTTTATCCACCAGAATAGCTGAGCTATAGGATTTCTTGGACTGTTTTTTCCATGAGTCATTGACACAATCAGAGAAGCCGGGAAGGTCCACCCAGTAGTTTTCAAAACGGAATAACTTAGCCTTTGGTATAGTTGTATCAATATTCACTACACATGGCACATGGTCAGAACCAGTGTTGGCTAGGGGCAGGACCATAGAATTAGGAAAATGAGAGATCCAATTTGAACTTGTAAAGAATCAGTCTAGTTGCTCCAGTAAAGGGTTGGATTGCATGTTCGACCATGTAAAAGAACGACCTTTCAAGGGCAGCTCCAGTAACCCCAAATGACCAATGATATCATTGAATAAGAACATATCACTAATGTTACCACCAGGCCTATTTCGATTATCATGAGAGCGAATAAAATTGAAGTCCCTAGCAACAACCAATTTTCATCTGAGGGTATTAGCAAATTGTATAGCCAGGACACGAATAGATTCCTTGCATCCCCAGCACATGGCCCATATACACAAACCAAAACCCATTTGTCACTATTATGAGCTGAGGTAAATTGAATAACCACACCAAAACGTTGTGTTTCCATTAGAGTACCCAGAAACACAGCTGAATTCCAAAGTACAATAATACCTCCCGAAGCCCCCATTGATGGCGAATAAGCAAAATTATTAAATCGCTTGGGACAAACTTTCTAATAAAACGCCAATCAAAGGACTCACACTTAGTCTCTTGTAAACAGATCACATCACATTCACTTTCATTAATTTTGCTAAAGACTTCTCTCTGACGAATTTCAGAATTAAGGCCACGCACATTCTAGCAAAGCACTCGCCATTTACGCTTAGTAATTCGATACATTATCAAACCAAGTGCATAGACCCCAAAACGCCTGAGACATAGTTTCAGACAAACTTGACTAGACCAACAATACTAACACTGCAACTAGAAAAACCGCAACACTGACAACCCACCAGAGATAATTTGCAGAACAAAGCATACACCCCAGACTCCAGATAACAAACTGATATAGGTCATTCATGGGGTGTGATCCAGTTACCAAAAACCTTGCCTTAATCATCATTTCTACTATCGTCCTCCTTCTTCTTCTTCGGATCGACTTCAAGCTCCTCCTTAGTTAGACTCTTTGGATCAATACCAAGTCGAATACCCACAGACTGCATCACCCTGATCAGAGTCTGAGGAAAATGGGGATGCTCCTCATTCCCATTGTTTCCTGTACCCCTGGCGCCCTGACCAGTCGTCAACTTACCCGTAGCCTCAACCTGAACAACCAAGAGCTTGGCTCGACATTGCTTTTTGGAGCGGACAGACCCTTCTGTAACAGGTTTAGGGCGTTTCCCATCTTGCGCCAGCATGCTCCTGGTGAAACGACACACAGAAGGCTGAACAATTTGCTTGGTCTTTTTTGTCGTGCCCCTCTTCAACTTTGAGTCAGAGGCAGAGAAGATGAGCTCCTCATCAACCCTATGTTCAGCAGAAGAGACTTCCATGACAGGTAAAGCTTTTTTATATTTGGCCACCGACACATTCCTGATTGAATGATCATGGGAGAGATTCCAATCATTGACAAACACTTGAGTACAAGGCAAGAAAGCTTTCGACCACTTTCGCTTAATAGACACCATCTTAAAAGGCGAGCTCTGCAAAGCAACAGGTAGCTTAGAGGACAACAGCGTAGGTAGCATAGTTTCAAACGTGCGACGCCACATCAAGTCTGGCGGTATGACAGGCCCAATGATATGCTGGACATGCCCAACTTGCATAAAATTAAAGAAAATATGCTCCGGTCCATCATTGCCATTTTGAACCACTGGCCCCAGATTCAGCCCTAGCTGCACCTGATTCTGAACCTGCCCCTCCTCAGATAAATCAGCCTGTAAAGAGTCTTCTACAATAATGGATTCTTGAGAATCCACCTCCTCCAGATCTTCCTGCATGTTATCCTGCAGCTGGTGATCATTCTCCTGATCACCATGATTATCCTGATTACCATTACCCTGAACTGCATCCCAACCCATCTCAGGAAATTGTGGCCCAACCCACAGATTGTCATTTACAAACAGCTGACCAGGAAGAGGGTGTGGTTACCATCAAAAGGCATTGGGTCCTCAGCAGGTGGCATTGCATCTGCAAAGTGGGCAGATAAAATGTATATAGCAGCTGTCCAAGATTCCATGGCACCTCCAATATTTGCAAATTTCCCAAAGTATACACTACGAGGCACCAGAGCAGGAGAAGGAAAATAGGCATAAACCAACACTCTATCCTTAATAGGGTCATTGCTATTCCAGAACTGATATTTTCCAAAGGTAGAAACCGCATTAGCAATATTCAAATCATTATGATAATCAAGAGGGATTCCTAGTAACATTAGCCATCCATGCCTAAACCCTTGCTCAGATCTATGATTCTCAGCGTCACTTGCATAAACAAACCTGACAAAACTACCATGCAGTTGATAGTGCCCATGTTGAACAAGAGCATGACAAGCATTGGGACCACTTAACTGAAACAACCCAACACCAAAAACACTAGGCTGATCCTCAACAACATGACGATTTAGAGTCCCCTGTAAAAACTCACGAACCTGATCCCTCCAAATTTTTTCTAGAGGTGGAGGTGGCCTTGGTTCAAAAATGGCAACACACCAAGCCTGATGCCGCGGAGCAGGATCCTCAGAAGCATAGTAGTACGAACGCGGGATGTGTGTCACTCCACCATCAATGATCTCATGGCCCCAAGGCAACCATTGTTGCGGGTCGACCACCCAGTTGGCCATTGCGATGGAGTGATCTTTGCTTATCAGAAGAGGAACGATTAAGACAAGCCTTCTTGATATGTCCATAATGGAAGCACTGCTCTGAGAATGTGAGAGTAATCAAGTTGAAGAAGAATATTGTATCACCCACAGGAATGAAAAAACTAGAATATGGTATAGGGCTCTAAATGATCTTGGTAAAAAGGTTTGTGCCCTCTATCCTTTTATTTGTGAACTTTGCTTTGAAGTGGGTCATTTCAATTTTCAATGCTCGGGCCATAATAATAGCCCTTCTAATCCAATGAGTACTGCAAGTTTGTATTGTGATGACATGATCACTCCTAATCAGCATGATGAACTTACATTATTTTTGGGGTGTGAAGAGTTATCAAGAAAAACTTCTTTGGTAGATATGAGTGCTTTTGGTATGAATAGCGTCATGCATGGTTGTCATATTTATTGTGTTGATAATTGCCACATAAATACTTACATACAAAATATTATAAAAGATGAGATTTTACCAAAATATGATAGGACTAATGTGTGTTTTGTTCTTATTAATGAAAAGGAGGAATCCTCCAAAGTTTCTTCTATTGTCTCTAACGATAAACCAGGGTATATGGAGAAGCTTCCTTTCGAGCCTCTCCCTCCTAAAGAGAAGAAGAAAAAGAAGAAAAGGAGGAGTAAAAAGAGAGAGGAAACATTATTTTCCCCTAAGCATGCTCCTATTATAGTTTTTGATGAGTCTGAACTCGATGATGTTCCTATGCCTATTACGTATAGTAGTGATCATGATTGGGAAAAGTACACTACTTTTGATATTAAAAATCTCTTCAGTACCAATTCAGAAAATGATGATATTAATAATTGTTGTACTATTAGTGCTACCCATGTTCCTTCCAATGATGATATGTTTATAGATGAACACACTTTGGAAGATAATTATTCTATTGCTTATGATGATACTACACCTCCAATATATGATGATTACAATAATGAATATGATATTTTCAGTCCACCTACTATTGAGGAGAAAATTAATTATGATTATAATATGCCTCCTATATTTGATGATTATGGTGATGAAAATAATAATGATAGCTATTTTGTTGAATTTGCCCCCACTACAATTAATAAGAATGACTATGTTTATGTGGGGAGTATTAATTCTTTTATGCATGTGGATCTTGATAAGAATGTTTCTTGTGATAGTTATATTGTTAATTTTATTCATGATGCTACTGAAAGTTATTATGAGAGAGGGAAACATGGTTTTATGCATCTCAATAATATTAAGTTTCCCCTCTTTATGTTGAAAGTCTTGAAGTTGCACTTGTTTTGCTTTACTATGCTTGTTGCTTTGTGCTTTTATGACTTGTTTCTTTACAAGATTCCTATGCATAGGAAGTGGGTTAGACTTAAATGTGCTTTGAATTTGCTTCTTGATGCTCTCTTTTACTTCAATTCATATTTCTTATGTGAGCATCTTCTCAAACTATCATGCCTAACTTAAAGGCGTTAAAGAAAAGTACTTATTGGGAGATAACCCAAAAGTTTTAGATGAGTCTTGGAAGTTATTACTTCAGTAATAACCGCTCCTTATCCTTTTTATTTGCTTTTTGTGCCAAGAGTAACCTCTAATGAGAGAGAAGTAATGATTGGGAAAGTTGCTGTCCCGAAACAAATTTCTGTGCTTCACCGTAAAAATTCGTGTAAAATCTCTGTACATCCTTTTAAGGCATGAATTTTTGTGCTTCTGCCCCAGGTTGTTATCTAACTTTTGTTAGTTCAACACCTTTCGATTTGAGCAACAGAAGGTCTTCGAAAAAATTCGTCTTTACCTGCTGGTCTGTTTTGACAGATTTCTGCCATTATTTGCATTTGCTTCTTGTTGGTTCCTTTTTGAGTTCTTTTGGGGAATTGAACTTTTTGAGGAAAGTGCTACAGTAGCTAGTGTTCTAATGGAAGTTTTTATTGGTGTTGGAACTGAACCTAAAGACTTATTATCTTGAGTTCACTAATGTTGCTAATAAAGATTGTGTGAAGTTTTGTATGAAGGAAAATTTCAGGTGTATGGAAGGAATGAGTAATGAGATGAAGGATGGACTAAAGCTCAAGCTAGGGGATGCCACACGTGTCACCCCAAGAAATATCCAAGAAGTACAAGCGTCAAAGCTTGGGGATGCCCAAGGCATCCCCCTCTTCATCAATAAAGATCCTAGGTTTCTTCCAAACGTTTCATTTTTATTGTTTCATGCACAGTTGTGTTGTTCTTGAAGCGTCTTCTTTTTCGTTTTTGTTTTGGTTTTTCGTTTGCTTTGTTTTCTTAGTTTGCTGAATAAATTGGTTGGACCCCCTCTTTCATACATTGGTTTTCAAATAGTTTGGTTTGGTTTGGAAAAGAGTAGAAAAGTTCATGCTTTAGTGTTAAAGAGAGCTTGTTTTTGACTGTGGCCTATGCTTTGTCATGCCATGCTTGATATTGTTTTGGCTTTATGCTTAGTATTCTTTGCTGTAGCATGACTTGTTATAAACAATTGAGATTGCTTAATGTGCCTTGGATGAATCATGCGTTGTTTTAGCATATTAAAGCATAGTATTGTGGTATTCTCCTTTGATGCTTTAGTTGGGTTGACTTGGCGCATGCTCACACCATGTTATGAATATCCCAAGTCACCATAGCCTTTATGATACTTTAGTTTTCAACTTGTAGTATCACTTTATGCTTTTATCAATGATGTTTTGTCGCTCTGCATGATTATGGCCATTATTGCTCTCTTAGTTTGTCGCTCCCAGTCTTTTGCTAGCCTCCATAACCAAGTATGAGTTCCACTCATGAATCCAACTCCTAAAACCAAGTTATTCCAGAGAGTCCACCATACCTACCTATTAGCATATGCTATTCCAAGTATATTCATGTTTTTATCTACCTTCCGAATTAAACTTGTTATGAGAAAACTAGTGATTAAAGCTCTCACGAACTTGATGGCACACTTTACTTTTCTTGCCCTTAATAAACTTGAACCATTGTGTCATCTATGTTGTATATGCTTGCACTTATTTGTTGGGGATTAGCAGAACCATGCTGTCATGGGGAACGCTTTCAACATTGCACTTGTACTTTGTACCTAGTTGATATCATGCTCTTTTGTCTATGGATGTCGTCAGTGTGAAATGAAAGGGGAGCTTGTAAGTCCATGTAGTTATGTATATGTGATATAGAAACGCCTAGGCCGCTGGTCTAATCCTTGCTGACATGGTGGAAACCTGCAGCATAACCATAATAAGCTGTCTATGAAGCATTCTTCTTATAAAAAAAGAGTCCTATATTGAGAAAAAAGAGAAAAAGAAAAAAGGAGTTTTTGAAAAGAGGAAAGAGAGAAAAAGGCACCATATTCCCATGGTAAATAAGAAGATTGTTGAGATGCTCGTTGTCTGCTTGCCTTATCATTTTGATATGGGGATTCTTCCGTATCATCGGGCAAGGGGTACCCTGTTGGTGGTTCTCTATGATACACATGTACTTACGATGACAAGAACTTACCGGTGACTAAACTTGAGTAGCATGAGGAGCGACCCTCGTATTCAAGGGACATGAGATTTCCAACTTATACTTTGTCAAGCATATACACCATAGTTTGTTCACTTTAACCTTAATCACTTCAAGATGCTTATGATAGGGGCAATGAGAGCTGAAAGCTATAAGTACCATGATTTTTGGAAGCTCTTTATGAAACTTGAATCCCTACTTCCTTCTATGAAGGCCTTTCTTTTACTTTTATGTTGAGTCTCCACCTTCTACCTTTATGCACTTACTTTGAGAGCATAGTGGCCATTCTTAGTTCTATGTGCATTGTCCCAAGACTTGTTGATTGATGCATAGCTTTGATATTGCTTGTTTTAAACTACTTGTATCTAGTCACTCTTATGAACTTTGAAGGTGTCCTATGCATTTATGTTTGCTACTCGATGAGGGACAAGTTGAATGCCACTATGCTATGTTTTCTTTATGTGAAACAAACAAACGTCTTGCAAAGCATTGTTATTCATGAATCTTTTGTTTGTGCCTTTTCATGTTGCATCATAGTTTCTTTGTCTTAATGCTAGAACTTTGTCTTTCGTGTTATGATTGAAGTACTATGAGCCTAGCTTTGAATGTTTTACAAATACTTTGATCAAGTTTATGATTGTGCATGTCACCTCAAAAATTATTCTTTCTTTTTATCACTTACCTACTCGAGGACGAGCAGGAGTTAAGCTTGGGGATGTGCACTCAAGGGGATGTGTATGATAAATATGTTGGCCATCGCAATGGTTATGCTTATAGATGGTAATCAAGTGGGGTACCAAAGATTTTATTGCTAATGCTAGGGGACCCATTACTCAATGGGTTCCTAAATCAAAGACTTGATTTTCTAGGGCTATGACTTTGATGGGACAAATGGGTTTTTGATAGGGGATGCAACAATCATATGACCGGAGTTAGAAGTGCGCTCGAACAGTTCACTCATGATGTCAATTTGATGTCGAGCATAACCTTTTGAGATAATTCTAAAAGGAAATGTACTAGGTTATGACAAGTTGGTGGTCTCCAAGACTTTGTATCTAGAGACCTTCATGCTTGTTGAAAACCTTGGCTACAACTTGCTTTCAATTAAATATCTTGCGGATGTCGGTTATGATTCCTATTTTGTAGATCTTTTGTGAAAGTATTTAGGAGTAATAATCTTGGTTTGGTCCTTGTTAGACAAGTGGAATACGGCCTTTACAAGGTCAACCTCTCGCAATAGATCCCCTCTGTTCCTACATGGCCAAGGTTGACGAGGGATGGCTTTGACATTGCCTCTTGGGCCACTTCTGAAGGTGATATGCCCTAGAGGCCAATAATAAAGTTATTTTATTGATATATCTCTAATGTTCATAATAGTTTTGTATCATGCTATAACTATGTTAAGTGAAAATTTTAATACATGTGTGGTATATAAACAAGCCAGGTCCCTAGTATCCTCTAGTACTAGTTCGTTGGGCAGCTGATGATCGAGGTTTCCCGATCATGGACTTATTAACATCAACTGACAACAAGGTCACTTCATTGGATAAATGAAGTGATGGACACACCCAACTATAGAATTGCAATGTGATCTAGTAACAATGTTAAAAAGTTGTAATATCTAGCAAAGTGTAGTAACTTAGTCCTTCGATTGTGAGATCATATTTAATCACTATCTCCCGTTGTTGCTTTGATCACATCAACTGTCATGACTATAACTGGGTGGCTATACAGGTGTGTGAATGTTCAGGTGTGCCCCATGTTTAGTTTTGGTAATTAATGAAAATCCCTATGGACTTATGTTTGCATTGAGTTTAATTAGTAGGATTTGTCCATAGGCAATGCTTGATCCATATGGTGGTCTCAAGGCTAAAGGAAGAAGAAAATGAAGAAGATCAAGTGATGACCAAGATGTTCAAGGAGGGATCCAAAATATTGTTCATGATAGAGTTGAGCCTATGGCAAGTGTGTCTTGAAGAACAAGATAGAGTGATCTCATGTGTACTTTCAAGACACCAACATAATAAAGAAAGAAGAAATGAAGTGCAAGTTTAAGATATGTCGTATCGAAGAGATCATATGATTGAAGCTTGCCATCCTTATGGTGATCATGGATATGTCCAGATATGCCTAAAAGAGAGGCTCTTCCATAGTGGAGTATGGGGATAAAATTCCAAGTCTTCACCTAGCTAGCGCTATCAAGAAAGGTGTTCCATCTTGAGGTGTACAAGATCGTCATCATCAAGCTCAAGTGGAATATGTGCAAGGCAAAGGTATGATAGTGATAGGGTTTCTTTCTTACCAATCTCACAGTGTTAGTTGGGGAGACCAGTTTATAGGATAGATAATCATACTATCAAGAGGGGGCTCTCGAGTTAGTAACTTGATCATATCCCCCGAGAGAGCTCAAATGTTTGCATAATTAGCATCATCTTTCTTGGTTCTTTTTGGTTCTTATCCATGAGGGGATTTAGCGCCTGTGTTAATCTCCATGACAAGCTCGAGTTCTTTGAAAACATATTTCATATGCATTCTCTATTGTGTTTTCTATATTGGAGGTTTTACCGGTTTGTCTTTTATAGATTGGTTAAACCTTTCATCAATTGGTTCTATCCTACATTGATGGACTATGGTGGTTCCCTGCATGATCTTGTAGAGCTCGTTACTATCTTTGAAACAATCTCGAGATCATCAAAATCGGGCCCGGATGCAAACATTATGGTTGTTTTCTATTCGTCTTTCTATCAGTTTTTTACAAGATCGGAGATTCCGGACTAAATCTTCGGTCTATCTCCTTATTTCCCCTATTTGGCCTGGGTACACTAGAGTCTCCCGTGTCTTCAGACCGGAGTCTCTAGTGTCTTCGGACCAGAGTTTACGGAGAGTCTCTAGTGTGGACTTCGTTAACTCTAGGTTGCTCTCTGTTTAGGGTCCAGAGATGGGTTGGAGACTGATTGGAGTCTCCGATGTGGTTTTTCCATAGACCGGATTCTCCGGTGTTTCAGTCCGAAGTCTTCGGTGTGCAACCTTCCAACGGGCAAAAAATGGTCAGATCTCAGTGCCCCCTATATAAAGCCCCTTCTTCCTCCTTGGGCTAGTTAGTTATTACCAATCTCTCTCCTCCATAGTTGACCTTGAAGAGCTTGCCTTTCCTCTCTCTTAGTGAGGGGAACATATTAGATCTAGATCTTGGGGATTCATTTGGTGTTTTACTCTATGTTCTTCCTCTAATATTCCTCCATAGCATTTGGTGTTGTGGTGGGATTTGGGGGAGAAGCACTTGAGAACTTCTAGTGTTCTTGCCATTGCATTTCATGCACCGGTTTGAGTTCTCGGTAAGGATTCGATTGGGTAAAAGGTGAGAAGCTTTTTACTCTTGAGTTCTTTGAACCCTCGACGGTTTAGTTGTTTTGTAGCTTTGTGGATTTCTTAGGGCCTCCAATTAAGTTGTGGAGCTTTCCCTCAAGCTTGTTTGTTGGGAGCCTCAAATACAGTTGTGGAGAAGTTCCCCAACCTTTGTGAGAGGTTACAGATTGCCACCGACAAGTGCACTGATAGTGGAGAAGTGAATCAGGTCTCTTGTGGCGAGGCTCACAGGAGAATAGGGTGAGGCCTCTTGTGGCGCTGGTGGTCTTAGTACCGCCCACCCCTCCAACGAGACGTACTCCTTTATGGAAGGAACTCGGTATTACATCGTTGTCTCTACATGCCTCAGTTATCTCTATACCTAAGCTACTTACTTATGCACTTTACTTTGTGATGGGCTTCGTGCTTGAAGTCATATATCTTGCTATCACATAGTTGCTTGTGTTGCTTAGCTTAAGTTGTTGGTGCACATAGGTGAACTATAGTTTATATAGGTTTTTTGCTTGACAAAGTAAACACTAGTTTTATTCCGCCTTTGTTAAGCCCATCTCGCAGAAGTTTTAAACCGCCTATTCACCCCCTCAAGGCGACATTATTGTCCTTTCAAGTTGTATCAGAGCTAGGTCTCTCGATTTTAGGTTTCACCGCCTTGAGAATAAAGATGTCACCTAGGGGACCAGTGCACATTCACAAGTTTATATTCATTGGCACAAATTATGATGTTTGGAAAAGTCACATGCTTAATTATAGGGCTTGCACCCAAATATGGAGTGAATTATAGATATGGGTTTTTTCTCCTCCTATGTATCCCCAAAATCTAACTTTAGAGGAGAAGATAAACTCTTATCTAGATGCTCTAGCTTCTAAAGTGCTTTCTTGTGTTGTGAGCCTTGTAGTTATTTCCTCAATCGTGCCTTTTCAGAATGCTCATGAGATGTGGAAAAACCTTCAAGGTAAATATGATGTATCCAAAATTATTGAGGATGATTGTGTTCCCTCCACCAACGGCCGTGATGAGTTCTCATCTTGTTCCACTTCACCTACATGTGATCTGTCACAAGGTAATGATATGGTGAGTGGTGATAGAAATTGCAATGCCCATAGTGAGCTTACTATTGATGATTCTCCTTCTATATCTCACCACAATGTCTTATCTTTGGACCTTAACACTTTTAGAACTCAAAATGCCTTACCTACTAGTGTTGATACTCCTTGCATATCTTTTAGAAATTCCATGAATAAATCTCATGACGATATGTTTGATTTGTCTTGTTGCCATGATTCAAATGCTTCCACGTCTTCTAGTATTTGTGTGGCTAACAATGTAGAGGAAACCGAAGACTCTATGGTCTAAGACAAGATCTTGTATGGAGCTTCAAGTTTTTTGTCATTTTCAACTCCTTCGGTTCCCACATGTGCCTTACCGCTAGGGCCTCAAAGGTAACTCCTTCTTTGGAACCGAACATATCTTGTGATGAGGATTATGATAATATTGTTTCTTTAAATAATAAGGGTAAGATGATTGATGCGTCCAAAATTGAAGCATATTCACCTCTTATTTTTGCATAATAGAGTAGGGATTTTTGTATGTCACCGCGCCTACGCGCACTATTTCGTTCTTGTTTCGATAGGATCCCAAATCATGGAGTCATATATGAACATATCAATTAGAGCTGCAATATTGTGTAATTATATGATATTTCTAAGTGATAAAAGTCATTTTATGAATTTACCTTCGCACCCGGAAGAATAATAGACAAGGAGGAGGCATCAGCACTGATAATGACCACTGGTACGGGCGGAGCCCGCCCGTACCGTCCTCCCGTACCAGGCGCCATCGGGACCGCCTCATCAAATAGTTTCTCTTGGCGAAGACAAGGGGGAGATCCGACATTCATAGCCACTAGAAACCACGAAACACCACATCCGAGAGGGATCTGAAGGAGGAACTTGGCTGGGGTAAAATCCCGGCTGCTTCGTGGATCATAGAAGGACAACACATCATGCCCTTCATCATCAACCACTGCATCTTCATCACCACCATTACTCCATCATTCACCTATTAGATCTCTTTGTAATTCCAGATCCAATTGTGGTTTTCATTAGATCTACCTCTGTACTTTAATCCATCCATTTGATTATGATGATGTTGTTGATTGCTTCCATGTGTGAGTAGTTCCTTTGTTCTTGGGGAGATGCAGAAACCCTAGAACCACTATGAACTTGTAATAAAGATGATATATTCTTGTGTCCATATGACTTGCTTGTCTATGATATAATTATGACTTGTGTTTGATTTCTCTCTTTAGATGATATGTGAAGTCGACCACATATCATTTGCCTTCGGGACTAAAGGGAGGAAGAAACCCTTTGGACGTGTTGTGGAAGCGTACCCGGAGTGCCCCGTGATAGATTGGCGCTGGCTCGTAACCCACACGGTCAAAGGGGGATTAAGAGGGACTCCCTAAGAAAATTACGATATCCATGGGGAAACCCTTAATTGCGGTGGCCTGTATGTGTGCTTGCTCTTAGGCATTGCAGTGGTTATTTAGAGGTGACCTCAAACTTGTCTCAACAAAGTGGCTTCCTACGAGCCTTGTCGTGAATCTCTTATTATGGGGCTCTCTCCACACATATCATGATGCAAGAAGTATGTTATCTTGATTACATATAATAATAGTACTATGCTAGCGGTGTATCCTACATCCATGAGAACGTTTCAGCCCACTGAATTCAACCACGCTTTCATACAGTCTTGTTACTTACTTTCTTCTACTTGTTTTAATTACTTTTCTGTAAACAACCATAAACAATTTAAACACCCTTTACTTGAGATCAAAGACAACTTACAAGTATTCTTTGGTAAATAGTAACAGGAGCATATAGACCTTAACCAATAGCTCTCTGTGGGTTCGATATCTTTACTTTGAAACTAGCTACAATTGGTCTGTGCACCTGCAGTCATCAAGCTATTTTCTAGCGCTGTTGCCGAGGAGCTAAGCGCTTTTGGTCTTTGTTCTTAGTTACTCATTTTACTCATTGATTCTACTAAAGTTGTTTACTAGTTTCAGGTAAACACCATGGCTGGACTCGGACTGATTAATTAGATCGATGCTACTAAATACCTCGGGAGATTTAATAGAGTATTAGTTAATGAATTACCGAGTGGGAGTGAACCAGAGTATGAGGTTAACCCTCATTTTATTACTATTATTAAAGAAAAAACTTTCACAGGAGATGATCCCGATGAGGATCCTTATAATCATTTAATGCACTTTACCGAGCTATGTTGTACTCTAAAATTGAGAGGCTATTCTGATGATGAATTAAAACTTAAACTGTTTAGCCAATCTCTAACCAACACTACTTTGGCTTGGTATAGAATTTGCCCTGCAGAGAAAATTGATACCTAGGAAAAGCTTAAAATAGAATTTGTGTCTCGATTCTTTCCCAAGGTAAAGACTATTGAGGTAAGAAGGGCAATTACAAACTTCAAGAACCGCCTAGGTGAAGGTTTGGTAAGAGCCTATAAAAGGTATAAGTCTCTACTTCACAAATGTCCCCATCATGATTTACTAGAATGGTATGTGCTGCATGTTTTTTATGGAGGACTTAATCAAGAAATTAAACATGAGCTTGACACGAATTCAGGAGGTTCTTTCATGGAGTTAACTATAATAAAAGCTTGGGAACTTTTAGAACGAATTCGCCGTAATATAGAAACATGGGGATTTGATTTAGGAGCCGAAGGAGGTATAGAAATTGAATATGATTGTCTGAATGCTTATAAAGACTCTGGTAAGGTAAAAGAAACTGCTAATGAACTGCAACTTTATGATGATATTGTCTTGCAAATCCTTCAGTCTTTTACAGAACATATTGAAGCTCTAAAGAAGGACTGGCTTCATTATACTCCTCCACCTGAGCCAGTTGTTGAAGAATATCCAATAATTATGGCCCCTGTCGAGCCAATGAGGGAGGTTCCTTCATATGTTGAACCCCTTCCTTTTCCAAGGACTGTAAGAAAACACATGATGGCTCAGCAACTTGAGGATCAACGCAAAGAGGAAGAATTATTTCTCAAGGAGCTGGAAGAGAAAACACTAATAAGGAAAACCGAGGAAGGAAGTGAACAAGAGGCAGATGCATCAATAAAAGAAGATATTCTGACCATGTTTGCACATTGCAACTTGATTGAGCTAGATTCCAAAGCCTCACAATTTGTTGAAGGAAAGGTAAAAGCTAAAGAAGTGGGTAGGCCTATCCTTCCATGCACTTTCGGTGGAACTTCCTATTATGGTCTTTGCGATATCGGTATAGCTGTTAATGTTATTCCTTTTAACTTTTATTTAAAAATTCAAAACGAATTAGCCCCAACTAAAATGAAAGATACAGATATGACTATAATGATTGCAGATAAAACTCTATGAGTCCCTATGGGAATAATTAGGGGCGTACCAATATGTATTGGACCCCACAAATATCCTATTGATTTTGTGCTTATTGATATGCCCACTGACGTTTATTGTCCCATCATCTTTGGAACAACTTTTCTAAATACCGCAGGTGCGAACATAGACTGCAGGAAGCAAACTGTGTCTCTCAAGTTCAGTGAAGAGAATATGGATTTCCATTTCTCCAAATTTGACCATAAACCAGCTATTGAAGAATTATATGATGATGGGTACGAACATGAGGAAGAAGGTAATATCATGAACTTAGCCTCAATAATTATCGAGACTTGAGATGATGATCTAGCAAGAATTTTAGTCAACAATAATAACATTCTTAAGGACATAGAAAAAAATTGAAATAGACAACTATCTCGACTCCACACCGGAGGTGGACATCGAGATTAATCAAAAATATGAAGAACCTATAAGAAAAAGAGATGAGTCTCTCCTCCTCCAACCCTTAAAACTCTACCAAAGGAATTAAAATATAGATTCCTTGATGATACAAATAATTTCCCTGTTATTTTAAGTGCTAACCTCGTAGAGATAGAGGAGGAAAATTTAATGAAGGTTCTCCGCATGCATCGAAACGCTCTTGGGTATTCGATGAGTGACTTGAAGGGGATTAGTCCTTCGATAGCCACCCATAGAATATTTATGGAAGAAGGAGACCAGCCGGTGGCGGACTTTCAATGATGTCTTAAACCTCACATGAAAGAGGAGGTAAGAAAAGAAATAATACATTCATTGGATGCAGGCATCATCTTTCATGTGGAGGAGAGTGAATGCGTAAGTCCCGTTCATTGTGTTCCAAAGAAAGGTAGGTTCACGATTGTAGAAAATGAACATAACAAAATGGTACCAACTAGAACTGTTGTTGGCCACAGGGTGTGCATTGACTATAGAAAGCTTAATAAGGAAACTAGGAAGGATCATTACCCTTTACCGTTTATAGACCAAACTTTAGAAAGGCTTGCCATGCATTCTCATTTTTGCTACCTAGACGGTTATTTCAGTTTTTCCCAAATTGGTGTACACCCTGATGATCAACTTAAAACTACTTTCATTTGTCTTTATGGTCCCTATGCTTATCGTCATGTGCCTTTTGGTCTTTGCAATGCTCCTGCTACTTTTCAAAGATTCATGACTGCTATTTTTGCCGATTATGTTGAAAGTATTATGGAGGTGTTCATGGATGATTACTATGTTTATGGAACCTCCTTTAATTATTGTCTCCATAATCTACATAAAATTTTACAGAGATGTGAAGACACTAATTTAGTCTTAAACTGGGAGTAATGTCATCCACAAAGTCTCAAGTAAGGGTATAGAAGTCGATAAGGCAAAGATTGAAGCAACAAAAATATTACCCCTCCTCGAGATATAAAAGGTATAAGAAGCTTTTTTGGGTCATGTAGGGTTTTATAGAAGATTCGTTAAGAATTTTTCAAAAACTGCTAGACCATTAACTAACCTTCTTCAAAATGATGTTTGTTTTAATTTTGATGAAAAATGTCTTGCTTCTTTCAACATATTAAAACAAGCTCTTCTTGAAGCACCAGTTGTTAAACCGCCTAATTGGAAGAAACCTTTTGAGCTATTTTGTAAAGCTAGCCATGAAGTTGTATGGGAAATTCATTGTCAGTATGATGGTGATGATCTTAATATCATTCATCATGCTAGTCGCACCTTAAACAGGGCCAAAAAAACTATCCTATGGTTGAAAAAGAATTCTTCGTTATAGTCTTTTCTTGTGATAAATTTAGATCTTATATCATGGATTCCAAAGTTAGAGTACATACTGATCGTTTTGGCTTGAAATAAATCCTAGAAAGGACTAATGTTAAGCCAAGAATGATCCGTTGGACTCTACTTATGGAAGAATTTGATTTATAGATTCTACAAAGAAAGGAAGAGGTGGAGGAAGCATTCGTGTATACTCAAAGAGTTCTTCATCCTAAAGAGGTATCATCCGTGTGCATACCTGTGGGAACCACACAACCAAAAAGGAAGTTTCCTATTTCCCTTTACAATGGTTTTGGCGATTTTCTACGACCTGTTTTATTCGAAGAGAGGAAGAAAAGAAATTCAAATGAGAACATATTCCCTCGATGAACATGACTTATGAAATTCTCAACACACCTTTATTCTGGATAAGTTTCTGCTATTTCTTTTTGCATATTTGAATTTCTTTCATTTTTCTGAGTCGACTGCCGGTCTTACGAGATCGGTACAGGTGGACTGTACGGCCGGATCCGCTTGTACCGATGGTCGTTAAGCCTGCTGATGTCTTGTTGATATTCTCGCGAAAGCGGTACGACCGCGTGGTACGGGCGCACGCCCCCGTACCACCGGTCGTTATTGGTTCGGTGACTTCCTCTTTCCATTTCTCGTTTACACTTGTATCAAAAAAATATTTTTTGAGAAGTTACGAAGTCGATACGGACGGGTGGTACGGGCGGAACCCGCCCATATCACTTAGTCGGTTGACCTTTTGCCGACTTCGTACTATGTCGCCTTTGGAAATGACCCAATACGAGCGCACCGTACGGGCACCGCCCGTACCGAGTTGGTCGTTACGACCCGAATCTCCTTCTTTTGCATTAATTTGTTTCCTTATTTGTTAAGATTCTTTTCTTGGGCGACCCTTTTTCTCCCAGAACGAATTTTACCTTGCCTCTAACTCTTTATAGGTCTCTTTAGATATCCACCCCTCTCTTGTATCAACAGATCTAATCTACTTGATGCGCTACTAGATTCAAGGAAAAGGTAAGCCTCTAAACCTCATGGCTCATTTGTGGGATAGTTTCCAGACCTCCTCCATCGAAGCCGATGATCGTGAAGCTCAAGGCCTAATCCTGAAGGACAAGCGATACACGTATGATTCCGGTGATGATTCTGAACACGAGGAGTTCCAGATCTTCATGGAGCAATCAAAGAGGGGATGGAAGAAACCAGACTACTTGGCGATGGTGAAGCCCGAAGATGAGGAAGAAGCCAAGAAACCCCATGGGAAGGGGTGCATGGAGTCGCTCAAGCTCATCTTCATCAACTACTCGTCACCAAAGCGTAAGAACTCTAACAACTCCACTACAGGAACCTATCAGGAGACTATGCCCCATATGTCAACAACAAAGAAGATCACTATGAACGCGCGCATGAGCGTGAAGCCACAAAAGGACTGGGGGTTCAACCTTCTAGACGTGCCAATTGTTATGCATGTCCCGGACAATGAACACCGCTTCAACAAGATAGAGAAGTACCAGAAAGAAGTAACTCGATGAGATGATGAGAAAAGTCGCTGATGGGATGTTTCTCTTGCGTTCGGATCTATAGAAGTGTCTCCAACGCATATCTTCCTTGGAGAGGACAAACAAGAAGGTCCGAGCGGCACTCTCCAACAAGACCTCTTCACCATAAAGCACACCACGGTATCAAATAATCACAAGGGATTATTTGATCCACCCGGCTTGACTCCAAGCTTAGGGGGATCTGAGAGAACCTTGTAATCTATCTTATAGTTTTAGCATGTTTACTTTTTTGCACGCATGGTTAGGTTTAAATTTCCGAATTTGCATCAGTTGCATCAACTTTGAGTTCCCTTTGTTCGAGAGAAGAATTATATCCGTTGAGTTATGAAACTTTATGATAATTGAAGTTGTGTTTGATTCATGATTATTATATTAGATGATTGAACTAGGTTGAGTGTTATGATACTTGTACATCATTAATAATTTTAGGGACTTCAACACCATAGAAGTATTGATTAAGTTATGAGAAGAAGAATTCTGGTAGCATATTATGATTAACAGTTTTCAACAACCATTAAAGTATTGAGCATGATCAAATAGCTTGCTGAAACTAAGATGAGAAAAAGCGAGCAAGGAAAAATATAGATATGCAAGTATTAAGAAAGAAAAAGAAAGCAGCTATCAAAAGAATCAAGCATATAAAAAAGAGAGAGGAAGAAGCAAAAGAAAATGATCATGAATCTTCACTATTAAACTTAGAGCTACAAATCTCTAAACTCCATGATTATATGATATGTTGAATCACTAGTAGCTTCTTATAATTTCATTAATACTAGAAAAATATGTGGAAACCTCTAAGTTATGTAATGTGTAAGGGTATGGTAATACCCCTGATGTATCTCTACATTCGATGTTGTATTCTTGTTTCAATTTTTGCCTCATTTATTGTAGCGTCTCTTGTCTCATGAACATGATGATCTTATCCATAAGACACCATCTTGATCAGGGACGAACAAGAGCCTAGCTTGGGGGAGTTGATGCGTCCAAAATTGAAGCATATTTACCTCTTGTTTTTGCATAAATATAGTAGGATTTTTTGTATTTCATCGCGCATACGCGCGCTATTTCGTTCTTGTTTCAACAGGATCCCAAATCATGGAGTCATATATGAACATATCAATTAGAGCTATCATATTGTGTAATTATGTGATATTTCTAAGTGATAAAAGTCATTTTATGAATTTACCTTCGCACCCGGAAGAATAATAAACAAGGAGGAGGCATCAACACCGATAACGACCACTAGTATGGGCGGAGCCCGCCCGTACCGTCCGCCCGTACCAGGCGCCATCGGGACCGCCTCGTCAAATAATTTCTCCTGGCAAAGACGAGGGGGATATCCTACATTCACAACAACCAGAAACCATGAAACACCACATCCGAGAGGGATCTGAAGGAGGAACTTGGCTGGGGTAAAATCCAGGCTGCTTCGCGGATAATAGGAGGACAACGCATCATCCCCTTCATCATCAACTGCTGCATCGTCATGACCACCATTACTCTTTGTAATTAAATCTCTTTGTAATTTCAGACCCAATTGTGGTTTGCATTAGATATATCTCCGTACTTTAATCCATCCATTTGATTACGATGTTGTTGTTGATTGCTTCCATGAGTGAGTAGTTCCTTTGTTCTTGGGGAGATGGAGAAACCCTAGCACCACTATGAACTTGTAATAAAGATGATCTATTCTTGTGTCCATATGACTTGCTTGTCTATGATATAATTAATACTTGTGTTTGATTTCTCTCTTTAGATGTTATGTGAAGTAGACCACATATCATTTGCCTTCGGGACTAAAGGGAGTAAGAAACCCTTTGGACGTGTTGTGTAAGTGTACCCGTATTGCCCCGTGATAGATTGGCGCCAGCTCGTAACCCACACGGTCAAAGGGGGATTAAGAGGGACTGCCTAAGCTAATTACGATATCCATGGGGAAACCCTTAATTGCGGTGGCCTGTATGGTTGATTGCTCTTAGGCATTGTAGTGGTTATTTAGAGGTGACCTCACACTTGGCTCAACAAAGTTGCTTCCTACGAGCCTTGTCGTGAACATCTTATTATGGGGCTCTCTCCACACATATCATGACGCAAGAACTATGTTATCCTTATTACATATAATAATAGTACTATGCTAGCAGTGTATCCTATATCCCTGAGAATGTTTTAGCCCTATTGAATTCAACCACGCTTTCATATAGTTTTGTTACTTGCTTTCTTCTACTTGTTTTAATTAGTTTTCTACAAACAACCATGAACAATTCAAACACCCTTTACTTGAGATCAAAGACAACTTACAAGTATTCTTTGGTAAATAATAATGAGGGGCATAAAGACCTTAACTAATAGCTCTCTGTGGGTTTGATATTTTTACTTCGAAACTAGCTACAATTGGTCTGTGCACTTGCAGTCATCAATGATCTTTCATGCTCTTCGTAAAAATAAAAATGCTTGCTCTAATTTCATTGAAATCATGGCTATTGCCATTGAGAGCAATAAACTTATTGACATGGGTATGATTATTCCGGTTCTTATGATTAGTTACCCTAGCTACATAAAGGATCACAAGTCCACGAAGCCCGCAAAGAAGGCCTAGGAAGCATCCGACGGAAGATATAGTTTGATAGATAAGGAAATAGAAACCGGCATTGTATCGCTATCGTAATCATAGTCTGTATCCTATACGCATACGACTTCGGGACCTAGCCTATTATATATAGGATGGGACGAGCCAACTATGAGAGGTATCAAAAAAAGCCTTGAGCAATCTGTAATCGATTTGACCATAAGCAATCAGATGACTTCGAATCCCTTGTTTGTCTGATCAGTCAATGAAATCCCCAACATTCTCTTTTCCACAAAACCCTAAGTCCATAACCAGGGGCATTGCCGAGGTTACCCCTCATAGATTGGCGCCACCTGTGGGAAACCTAAATGTTGGAGTCATGGATTCGGCGACCCCCTTTCATCAAGAAGCAACCCGATAGAGGCGTTAAAACGCCCACCCACCCCATGTATCAGTTCCTGTCAACTTCAACGGCGGATCCGACCTCATCATCAGAAGTTTCCACTTTGGTGTAGAGGAACCCGAAGAACTGCGCCTATCGGCTCTGATCTCGTCGGGGCCGTCGGTCGAAAAAGTTGCACCTACGGCGATACCTGCATCCTCCATCGGATCATCCGTAGAATCCGCACCGCAGCCAGCAAACGGCGAAGAAAACTCAGGAGAGTCAACAGATCTAGGGGACCTTGATGGTCTCTACGATGGTCTCTCCCTCGGATCAGACTCCCAGCTAATGCCACCACGTGGATCGAGCCCAGTAAATGCTAAACCTAAAGAAAGTGATGAGAGTATCGACTTTGGAATTAGGATGGCCGAAATCTACCCAGAACAGAAACTGTTGGACTTCACTAATCCTCCAAACAGTGTCCTCAGATCCGGCAATGATGTCACTAGTTCATACATAATGCACCACCAAGTGTGCGTGATCATCAGGGACGCCTCAACTCAGCGCGACTCCAACGGTAACCCTATCCTTGATCCCAATGATACTTTGTTGGATGACAATGCACGAAATTAGGGAAATGAAGGATACCCAACAAACAACCGCATAATTCAAGGAGGAGGAGAACCGCGTGAAGGCGAATGACAAACTCGCTGACTATCAGCCGACGCATGGAAAAAAGCAAGGGATGCAGTATCAGGTGTGGTTCCAATGACAGTCGGGGCCACACGGGAAGAATTATGGCCTACTAGTACTTGCTCCATCACAAGAAGAGGGGTCTACTAAGGATGCAGAGGGAACTCGATGAAAGAAAAAGGCTAGCCGATGAGTCCAGCCTTCGACTAGCACAGTTAATCTCTACCCGAGGATCAGGAAGTTTAACTGGAGGAGCGCAACCAAGGAGAGGAGCCTCACAACTGCAGAATATCCCCGAAGCCGAAAGAAGCGAACTGACCTGAAATCTCGATTTATTGTTTATGTAAATGGATCCAACATGACACATTAAAGCAAAAACAGGACAAGCCGCAATTGTAGCTACGCAAACATATCTGATCACAACTCAACACGCACCCGACGATCCTTGTGCAGCTCTCAACCATTCTGCTCTCATGAACCTTGGCATGGTGGGTGCATCTCTTGCACAAGCGAAACAAGGAATCACACAACGGTTTGATAGATCCCCACGCCGTCGCAGCAGACCTCGGTAGGTTGGGCACACCCGACGATCACGTTGCCACATCGGGTGCAGTTTTCATACTCTAAGCCACGAAACGATGCAAGAGATGACATTACACAGCACATGATCGACAAATCCAGGGAAGAGCGCAACAGTCGAAGATACTATGATGGTGAAAGCGAGGATGATTATGAATTATGTGGAGCTAGTTGCTTTACCCGATGGGTTCGCAAGACTCCAGTACCCAAAGACTTCAAACTCCCTCATGACCGCTAGAAGAATGCGGCCTCTAGGAACCCAAAGCTTAGTGATAGATTATCTGTCAACCGTCAAACTACAGGGTGGCTCCAAGGCCACCACAATGCAAAGCCTATAGTTACATCTAAGCGGTGTCGCCCGATCCTGGCCAAGGCAGTTACTCGAAGAATCCATCAACAACTAGAACGACCTTGAAGACAAGTTCATCTGAAACTTCAACTCCACGTTCAAGCGACCTGCATCCCTGGAGCAATTGTGGGCGTGCAAGCAGAAATCCGGATAATCAATATGAGCCTTCATCTAGCAATGGAACATCATCAAAAATTGGCTGAAGCTATATCCGATGAAAGAGCAATTGAGGCCTTCAACGACGGCCTTCGTTGATGGTCGGGTTAAGCCCAAAACAATCTCACAACTGATGGACATGGAAAATGCTTGGTTGATAGAGAAGACCCAGTATACAACAAGTGGACGTACTCACCCGAAGAAGATAGGGACATGCGCGAAAATGATAAGGGGCGACGAAATAATGATGGATACGATGGACCAAGCTATGTTGCAACCGGTTTTTCAGGAGGGGACAACCGACGAACACTGACCACAAGAACGGATACCAAAGAGATGATGTCAGAGGAAGCCAATCAACACAGAGATACCAGCCAAGAGCTCGGGATCCCCCAATGTACCCAATGCAAATGCTGGAAGGACCATGCAACATGTTGTTGGGTTCACAGCATAGAAAACAAAAAAATCCTACGATGAGAACTATTATACGCCAAGATCTATCTATTAGATACAAGCAAAGGGTGGATATTCATCCATAGAGAACATACCCTAGAAGACAACAAAGCTTTGTTAACAAGATGGAACTTGTGGATGATGTAGTCGTACACTTGCCGATCTCAAGATCGTGATGAAGTCCAGCAAGTCCAGCAAGTCCAGCTCCAGCACGTCCATCAGATCTAGATCTAGCAAGTCCAACACCACAAAGCAGCGGTGCATCCGTGATCGCACACATGTCCGGTACCCCGACAACCTCCATCCCTCGCTCCAGCAAAGCAGTGGAAGCAGCAACTCCTTTCAAGATAAAGCCACCGGGAACATGTATCTCGCTAATCCAAGACCATGGGGAATAATTTCTAGAGGGGGAGAGAGATACTTCACGAGGAGGTGTGAGATGAGAGGAGGGAGTGGGGGCCTTTTATAGGGAGAGGGGGGAAGCCCCTCACCATGGCCGTCGGCCAAAGGAGGTGCCCCCACCTCTTCCACATACATGTGGGTGGAGCTCCTACTCACATAATTAGCCTCCCACTCAAAATTCCACTCGCCTCCATTAATTTTCCACCAAATTTAATGCAAGCTCTCATTAAATAAAACTATTTTATTTATTTTATTCAGAATTTTGTTAATTACATTAATTAACAAACATTCACATAAAACCCCCTGCAACATTTCAATATCACATGTAGAACCAGTTTCTGCAATTTCATCCGAAACAATTCCGGTTTCCATCGAAATGATTCCAGCGCTTTCTTAAATATTTATCTGAAACATATTTTCTCCAAATGGTGTCGGTATCCCTTAAATGTGTCACCCTACTGTTCGGGAATAATGCAGACATGATCGAGACCCCTCTTCGATCAATAATTAGCAGCGGGATCTGGAGATCCGTACTGACTCCCACATATTCAACGATGACTCTTGTGATCATGTGAACCTTTAATGTTGTAACTAAATCCCTTTATCTTGCGATATATTACATGTCTGAGATTCGATCATCGGTATCTCAATACCTAGTTTGATCTCGTTACCGACATGCACTCTTTTCTCGTTCCCGTGATATAACATTCTAGTGATCACATCACTTGCTTGCAAGATATTTCAATGTGATATCACTGAGAGGGCCCTGAGTATATCTATCCGTCATCGGGATGGAAAAATCCCACTCTTGATCCATGAGCCTCTACATAACACCTTCATAGCACTGAACCCACCTTTATAGTCAGCCTGTTACGTGTGATGTTTGATGTTATCAAGATACTCTTCCGGTGTTCGTGAATAACATGATCTCATGGTCTAAGGACTAGGATTACTTCGTATGATGTTATAGCAATATAAACATAATGACTTTGATCGTAATGCTATACTTCGGATGAATTGTTCATCACATCATTCCACCAATGCCGTGACCTCATTATTAACAACATCCAATGTCCATGATCAGGAAACCTTGATCATCTTGTTAATCAACGAGATAGTTTATATGAGAGGCATTACTAGGAACTTTGTATTTTGTTTATTAAACACACATGTATTAATGTTTCCAATTAATACAATTATAGCATGCAAAATAAACATTTATCATAAACATGGAATAAGATAATAACCACTTTATTATTGCCTCTCGGGCATATTCCCTTTAGTCTCCCACTTGTACTAGAGTCAATAATCTAGTTTGTAAACTTGTATATACAACACATAGGTGTTGAATATACGCGTTTTGCTAGTGGTTAACATAATATCTGGATCTGGCACTTTCAGGTCCGTGTGTATTTTCATGTCTTTGCGTCTCTACGCATCACTCATTCTCTAATGAGATGGAATTGTATAAATTTAGTCCTTTGGTCAGAGCTTTAGTTCCTTTGCGTTAAAACATGTCGATAGTATTGTTGTACAATATATCTTCATAGTATTATCCCACTGTGAACCACACCTAGTTTGATAACAAACTACTTGACATAAATGCCCTCCTTTGCTGCTACTATGGCAGTCATATACTTAGCCCTTTTCTTGTAGTATCCGTCACAATGTCTTAACTTTGGAACTCATCCAAATACATCATGGAATTTCCTTTCCATAATATTGTGCCACCCATAGTTTAAATTGAGATAAAATTAATTTGTATCTTGTGACAAACTAGTATCAATCTAACATATTACAATGAACTATTATCAACTATTTGTCACTTATACATGATATATTCTTAGTCCTTCCAAAGCTCATAAGAATATCTTTACTATCTTCCAATGATCATCTTATGAATCATTCTGGTATATGCTCATAAAATTTAGAGTATTGGACATATCTAGATATGTACATATCATGGTATTATTGATCAAAATCTTCATGTGATTTTACTCACAAAGTGTTGAAACACTTGAATCTTGATACAATCCTTTCCATGCAGCAAGAACCTTTCTTGTTGTTTTCATATTGAACCCTTTTCAATATCTCATATATGTACGTCCGTCACAACCATATTAGCGCCTCAATCTATCCATATAGATATTGATGCCGAATATTCCGGTTTTGCCCAAGTCTTTCATCAAAATCTAATTTTAATGAATTTTTAACCCATGTCAATAAAAGATACATCATTTCCAATCAACAATATGTACTCTGCATAATGTATTGGAAATTTTTCTCAGTGCTCCCACTTAATTTCTTGCAAATGCAAGCATCTTCATCGCCTCCGATGAAATTAAACTCCTTTAACATTTTCATCACGGTGAAGATTCCAACTCCACTATGCTCACTTCAACTATTGAAGTTTGCATGCCCTTTTAGCACCCTTTGAATTAACAAAATCCTTCAGACCGTGTCATGTACATGCCCTAGGTAACCATTCTATTAGAAGAACATTGTGTTGTTTGTTCAACTACCATATACCAAATTATATGTAGTGGTTGCTAGATAAATCTGTTAAGACTAAATACCGCTATGAAAGACCAAATATTGTCATAGTCAACTCCTTGAACATAGTCATAAATTCCTTTTCGACATGTCGATTATTTCATAGATGTCAAACATCCATGTCTATTTCTTTATAGATCCAAACAAGACCGATAGGCTTTATGCCTTTTCGGAGGGTCTTCCAAGTTCAAAAGCTTGATTTATCGTGTATGGAAACTATCACGGATTTTATGACTTCTAGTCATTCTATGGAGTCAGGGCTCATCATCGCTTCTTTGCATGCAGTTGGTTCATTATTTTCAAAACAATAACAACTTTTTTTTAATCAAATCTTACTATTTGATTGTTACCCGGTGCATATGGTTCAAATAGGAACTCTAATCTCCAAGATCACAACCTTTGTAATCACGGGAGCCATGAGCATTGTGGCTGCCACTAGAACACTTTCCGGCGCTGCGCTACTTAGCACATATAGCTAAGGTTTAATAACCTTATCAAAGTTCTATTGTCCTCCCACTTAACTTTTCGCGAAAAAATACTTTTCAAGAAACTTAACGTTCCAAGTGACAAACCTTTTGTCCCAGATGTTATGGAGGAATTCCCAACAAATTCTTTGGGATAACCTACAAAGACGTGCATATCCGACTTTGGCTGTAAACATTTTACTGATGCATAGCATACCAAAATTTAAGAAAAGACAATTCGGGTTTTATCCCAAACCATAACTCATATGGTGTCATTTCAACAGATCACGATGGTGCTCTTTTCAGTGTAAAAGCGGTAGCCTCTAAAGCTTTAATCCTTAAAATATAATGGCAGTTTTATAAATGACACCTTTGATCTTACCATGTCAAACAAGGTTCAATTTGATCTCTCGAACATACCATACTCCCGTGGTTTATCGGGAAATGCAAATTCATGGAACAATTCCCGAAATCTTAGGTGTTTTGCTAAACCTGTAACTCAAATACCTTTCTTTATGATCAAATCATGAACTCTTTATTTTCTTGTTGCAATGATTTTCCACTTAATCTTGAAAGTATTTGAACAATTTTCAAATGTTTCATACTTCTTCCTTATTAAGTAAATATATAGATATATTCACTCATATTTCTGGAGAAAGCATATGAAGTCAAAAGATGCACCGCACATGGCTACATATAATGGACTATGCACATCATCATGCACAATTTCCAATAAGTTAGTCATCTGTTCCTCTCTGGCCTATGAACGGAGTTTCAATTATCTCGAGGAAAGTTTCACAAGAATCAATTGATCAAAATCAAAAGACTCCAAAAGATCCATCAAAATGGAGTTTCTGCATGTTTTCTTTCCAATATAATTTAAATGGCGATGTCACTTTGTAAGTGATCTTTCAATCATTTGTCTTGCGACATTTTAGCATTAGTTTTATGGATGTGATTTCTCCAACTAGACTTGTAAAAGTTCATCCATCTTTTATGGAATACGGTAATTATTTGAACAACTATTGTTCTCATTGTCCCGGAACAAAATAACAATTATTTAAACAAATATTGAAGGCAAGCTCTAATGTCAACGAGAAATACAATAACACTTTATTTGTTTTCGATGAACATCATCACATATTCTTTTGCTAGTTACTTAGGCCATTGTAGTTCATGAATTGTGTCGTTCTATATAATATTTCATACCAACCAATTCGGTATCCAATACCCAAGAACCACATTGTTTAACAAGCAAAGAATACAACCATAACATGTATATCATCTATATACCTTAGCTGGACATTTCCAGTCTTTATTTTCTGCCAAATATTTTATAGATTCTCTTTCAGCATTTCCTTTTTCTTTTAAAAGAATCTATCAACATCAACAGTGGCGCCATACATATGACACATAGTCCAAAGCATGTATAGTAAAATACTAATACCTTTGGACTTGCACTTTGAAGTAGATCACCATCATCAAATGTTTGGTGTTCTTTCAAAAATCCCTACTTTAGTAATCTTTTAGTGTACTAAACATTTTACTTACATCTTCTATTCATCCTTATCATGACAACTTTCATTATCAAGCTACTATGGCTTATAAGGACGAATTGTGAGTATAATGTCAGTTCCCAAAACCTTTTTGGGAGATTAGGACGTCTAGCGTCTCCAACCTTCGCAAATTCTCATACAATATGAGAACATGTATTTTGCCAAATTATACTCTATCATATTGCAACCATAAACATTGTTTTAGATATCAAAATATCTTCCACGCATGATGGCTTCTGAAACAATTCTTTCAGCTCCTAGATAACCTCGATACTAAATTTAACTTTTGAATATCAAGAATCATGGAGGCAAACATGATACTTTAGATACTAACATTGGAATTCTTACTCTCGATTTAATATTACTTATTAAACTTCATGGAGTAAATAGAGTTTGCTGAAAGTTTGCAATAGGACTTCTAAAATTGACATTCAAAACAATACGATACCAGTTTGTAAAGTAAATATCCAGAATTTTGTAGTTCTATTATCTCAATTAAAACTAAGCATAAGGTAGTAAATAGATGTCAATGACTACAACAAATTATGCAAATTCACTTTGATTTAGTTTATGACAAATTGAGTTCGACTAATCCTAATTAGAAATGAACTCCCACTCAAAAACGACATCCCTCGTGTCTTTTTGGTGATTACATGAACCAAATCCACTACACCAAGTCCGATCATCACGTGAGTCGATGTAGCTTCAAAGGCGAGCATCTATATGAGCATCATATCTACCATATGACTCATGCTTAACCTTTCGGTTCGTGTTCCGAGGCCATCTCTGTACATGCTAGGCTCGCCAAGTAAGAACCTTAGTACTCGCATGTGTAAAACTATCTTACACCCGTTATGCAAACGTGGATTCAAGTACACCTGATCATCACGTGATGTCTTGAAGCGACGAAACATAAACGGTGCGTACTTAAGGAAGAACACATTTTTATCTTGATATATAAATGAGGGATCATCTTATACTGCTACTAAAAACGCCAAACTAGCAATATAATATGCAAACATCATATGTGTAAAGTGGAATGATATGGTCCATGCATTTGATCACTATCATGTGCATCGTGGTATGATCTCTATCATTCCTATGTGTGTAAGGCCAAGGTCTTTGGAACTTACACGTTAGGTGTGTTGTAAGGGTATCAACTATACATCAACTTACAAACATTACCATATCATGACACTAGCCCAGCAAAAATCTAAACTAGACACTTCTAATTTATCCATTGAAAGTTTTACGTGTCTTAGGGCTTTCGAAGATAGAACCGGTCTTACCTACGAACATGGAACCACAACGATGATAACTAAGTTATTAGTAACTTGTTGTAAATCAGATATTGACTATAGTAGGAGAGACAGACACCCGCTAGCCACTTATGCAAAACCAGTTGCATGTCAGTCGTGGAACCGGTCTCATGTGCGAGGACATGTAAAGTTAGTCCGGGATGCTTCATCCCACTATGACACCAATATCCAAAATACATAGAAGCTGAAATAAAATGATCATCATCGCCCACATATAAACATATGTGTACTACCCATGCAAAGCACCTACGCATAGATCGGGCTCTGATACCACTGTTGGGTTCGCAGCATAGAAAACAAAAAAATCCTACGATGGGAACTATTATACGCCAAGATCTATCTATTAGATACAAGCAACGGGTGGATATTCATCCATAGAGAACATACCCTCGAAGACAACAAAGCTTTGTTAACAAGATGGAACTCGTGGATGATGTAGTCGTACATTTGCCGATCTCAAGATCGTGATGAAGTCCAGCGAGTCCAGCAAGTCCAGCTCCAGCACGTCCATCAGATCCAGCTCCAGCAAGTCCAGAACCACCAAGTCCAGCACCGCAAAGCAGCGGTGCATCTGTGATCGCACACACGTACGGTACCCCGACAACCTCCGTCCCTCGCTCTAGCAAAGCAGTAGAAGCATCAACTCCTTTCCAGTTAAAGCCATCGGGAACATGTATCTCGCTAATCCGAGACCATGGGGAATAATTTCTAGAGGGGGAGAGAGATCCTTCACGGAGAGGTGTGAGATGAGTGGAGGGAGTGGGGGGATTTTATAGGGAGAGAGGGCATCCCCTCACCATGGCCGGCAGCCAAAGGAAGTTCCCCCACCTCTTCCACATTCATGTGGGTGGAGCTCCCACTCACATAATTAGCCTCCCACTCAAAATTCCACTCACCTCCATTAAATTTCCACCAAATTTAATGCAAGCTCTCATTAAATAAAACTATTTATTTATTTTATTCAGAATTTTGTTAATTACATTAATTAACAAATATTCACATAAAATCCCATACAACATTTTAATATCACATGTAGAACCAGTTTCTGCAATTTCACCCAAAACAATTCTGGTTTCCATCGAAATTATTCCAGCGCTTTCTTAAATCTTTATGTGAAACATATTTGCTCCAAATGGTGTCGGTATCCCTTAAGTGTGTCACCCTACAATTCATGAATAATGTATACATGATCGAGACCCCTCTCCAATCAATAATCAGCAACGGGAACTGGAGATCCATACTGACTCCCACATATTTAACTATGCTCTTGTGATCGTGTGAACCTTTAACGTCATAACTAAATCCCTTTGTCTCGTGATATATTACATGTCTGAGATTCGATCATCAGTTTCTCAATACCTAGTTTGATATCGTTACCGACATGTACTCTTTTCTCGTTCCCGTGATATAACATTCTAGTGATCACATCACTTGCTTGCAAGCTATTTCAATGTGATATCACCGAGAGGGCCCTGAGTATATCTATCCGTCATCGGGATGGACAAATCCCACTCTTGATCCATGAGCCTCTACATAACACATTCATAGAACTGAACCCACCTTTATAATCACCCTATTACGGTGTGATGTTTGATGTTATCAAGATACTCTTCCGGTGTTAGTGATTAACATGATCTCATGGTCTAAGGACTAGGATTACTTCATATGATGTTATAGCAATATAAACATAATGACTTTGATCGTAATGCTATACTTCGGATGAATTGTTCATCACATCATTCCACCAAGGTTGTGACCTCATTGTTGGGGATATACTTTCTGGGTATCCTCACAGTTCCTCACTGACCAGGGTGGCCCACTTTGGGTTAGATCTTTGCTTCACGGGCGGCCTAGTCAGGGAGAAGAGACAGAGTCCAATCCGGCTACAGGAAGGCCTAGAAGACTTACCGACATAGGCCCATAGTGTTACTTGTAGTTCAAGATGTACTTTGTAACCGACTCTTAGTCGTAGCCGGATAGATCTCTCCTGTAAACCCTAGGTCGGATATCTATATAAGCCATCCTAGGGAGATCCTCTAGGGCACCTACCCTCACAATAGTCTACAATCTCAACTCGCACAGGCGAAACCCTTGTAACCCATATTCCGACTCTACCGTATTACTGGATTGCTAGCAGGAGTAGGATCCGTCGAAAGCCAGCGAATTCGAACCTGGGTAAACTTGTGTGCTCACCGTCCTAGAACACCATACAACTCACACCCCTCTCTTCCACACGCCTCGAGGACCCCCTCATGGAGTACTTGTCATCAATCCGGCGACAGTTGGCGCCCACCGTGGGGCAAGTGAACTTCGGATCTGCGTTCCAAGCGGAAATCTACAAGAATCAGAATCGGCGAGACCATCACCGTCGATCGCATCCTCTATGCCAGCGACGTCCCTCTAATCGTTCTCAACGAGACTTGGATTCCGGCTAGGGAGGCCGTGACTGCCTACACCATCATGTCTTTCGGCGAGATTGATGCATACATCGAATTTGCTGAACCTGCCCCACCCACCCCAGCGGTGATGATAGAGGAAGAAGAAATTTCTGGGTCCCCTTTGTCCGTGGAGGCGGCAGAGTTTCGGATCTCAGAAAACCCTAATCCCACCCAGCCCGCACTGTCGTCGGATTGAGGACAAGTACGCCATGAGCGGGTTCTCGAGGCGTGCAGATGAGAGGGGTGTGAGACGTACGGTGTTCCGGGACGGTGAGCACACAAGTTTACCCAGGTTCGAATCCGCTGGCTATGGACGGATCCTACTCCTGCCAGCAATCCAGTAATACAGCAGAGCCGGAATATGGGTTACAAGGGTTTCGCCTGTGCGAGTTGAGGGTCTAAAGTATTGGGTGCCCTAAAGGCTCTCCCTAGGCCGGCTTATATAGATATCCGGCCTTAGGGTTTACAGGAGAGATCTATCCGGCTACGTCTAAGAGTCGGTTACAGAGTACATCTTGAACTACAAATAACATTTTGGGCCTAAGTCGGTAAGTCTTCTAGGCCTTCTCGTAGCCGGATTGGACTCCGTCTTCTCTCCCTGACTGGGCCGCCCGTGAAGCAAAGCTCTAACCCGAAGTGGGCCACCCTGGTCAGTGAGGAACTGTGAGGATACCCGGAAAGTATATCCCCAACAGCAGCCCCCGGAGGCCTCCAAGATCCAAAGTCGGATTTATCATCGTCTAGCTTGATCTTCGGCTTGCAGAATCTTGAAGGGTTCCTGAAACTTCACAACAAAAAATACGATCCGGGTCTTAAAAGTAAGTCGGACCTATCAACAGGTTACTCGGATTTTCCAGCTTGATTTTAAACTAAGCCGGAACTTGGTCTCTAACGCCACCTAACATAAGCATGGTCAAGTCACATCATCTGACAGGCGTTCCGTAAGTACGACCGTTGGTGGGTCCGCGGTCCGTGGAACCGAGGCGCCGTTTCAATGTGTGCATGGAGATCGAGGTGACGCAATCATCACGCGGGACCTTCCCAGTTCTTTCCACGACGCGTGGAGGTTACACTGTAGCGTTTGCACGAATCTTGGCGCAGGTAGGTCGATATAAGGGGTTCAGATTTCTTCTTCTCCTTTCCACAAGTCCTTTGCCGTTTCCTTTCCTCCCAATCTTCCTACACGCCCAGAGCCTCCTCGTCCTCCCCCCACAGAGCTTCCAACCCCGCCCCTTTAAGGTCACCCTCTCACCGGAGAAAATGGCTTCATCATCTTCTTCCTCCGGTTTGGCGGCAGCAGCGGCGGCGGCGAAGGCGGAAGCAGCAGCAAAGAAAGAGAGCTACCGGGGAATCTAGATCCCCTGCGCCCTTGACGAAGCATGCCTCAAGAACATGGAGAAGGAGGTGTTGGGTCCACAGCATAGAAACCAAAAAAAATTCCTACGGTGTGAACTACACGCCAAGATCTATCTACTAGGTACAAAGCAACGGGTGGACATACATCCAACGAGAACTTACCCTCGTAGACAACGAGCTTTGTTAACAGGTAGGAACTCGTGGTTGATGTAGTCGTACACTTGCCGATCTCAAGATCGTGAGGAAGTCCGAGCGCCGCAACTTAGCAGCGCATCCGCACTCGCACACACGTTCAAGACACCGGACAACCTCCACCTCCTCGCTCCAGCGATCTAGCGGAAGCAGCAACTCCTTCCAGACGAAATGCCATCGGGAACATGTATCTCGCTAATCTGAGACCATGGGGGAATAATTCTAGAGGGGGAGAGAGATCCTTCACAAGGAGGTGTGAGGATGAAGGAGGGAATGGGTGGCCTTTTATAGGAGGAGGGGGGTGCCCCTTCTCTCCATGGCCGGCGCATGGGGGGGTGACCCCTCACCTCCCCCATTCATGTGGTGGTAACCCCTCCACATTAAAATGCCTCTTCACATTCCCTTTTAAAGTCTCCACTTTAAATGCATTAAGTTTCTCCAAATTTAATGCTCTCTCATTTAATAAAACTCTTTTATTAAATTTATTCAGAATTTTGTTAATTACTTTAATTAACAAACATTCACATATAGCCCCTTGCAATATTTCAATATCACATGCAGAACCACCTTCTACAATTTCACCCGAAACAATTTTCGGTTTCTATTGAAACAATTCCTGCGCTTTGCAATTCTTTCGTCTAAAACATATGTGCTCCAAAATGGTGTCTGGTAACTCTTAAGTGTGCCACCCTACGGTTCGCGAATAATGCAGAGATGGTCGAGACCCTTCTCCTATCAATAATCAGCAGCAGGACCTGGAGATCCGTACTGACTCCTACACATTCAACGATGACTTCTGTGATCGTGAGAACCTTTAACGCTTGTAACTAAATCCCTTTGTCTCTCGATATATTACATGTCCGAGATTCGATCATCGGTATCTCCATACCTAGTTTGATCTCGTTACCGACATGCACTCTTTTCTTGTTCCCGTGATATAACATTCTAGTGATCACATCACTTGCTTGTAAGCTATCCTAATGTGATATCACCGAGAGGGCCCAGAGTATATCTATCCGTCATCTGGATTGACAAATTCCACTCTTGATCCATGAGCCTGAACATTACACCTTTGTAGTACTGAACCAATCTTTATAGTCACCCTATTACAGTGTGACATTTGATGTTATCAAGATACTCTTCCGGTGTCAGCAATTAACATGATCTCATGGTCTAAGGATAAAGATTACTTTGTATGATGTTATAGCAATATAAACATAATGACTTGATCGTAATGCTATACTTCGGATGAATGTTCATCACATCATTCCACCAATGGTGTGACCTTGTTATTAACAACATCCAATGTCCATGATCAGGAAACCTTGATCATCTTGTTAATCAACAAGCTAGTCTATAAGAGAGGCATGTTGATCATCTTGTTAATCAACAAGCTAGTCTATAAGAGAGGCATGACTAGGAACCCTTTTTGTTTATTAAACACACATGTATTGATGTTTCCGAATCAATACATTTCTAGCATGTAAAATAAACATCTATCATGTATAAGGAATATATAATAACAACTTTATTATTGCCTCTCAGGGCATATTTCCTTCAGTCTCCCACTTGCACTAGAAACAATAATCTAGTTCACATAGTGATAAATCTAACACCCATGGAGTTCTGGTGTTGATCATGTTTTGCCCTAGGGAGAACTTTAGTCAATGGATCTGCTACATTTAGGTCTATGTGTACTTTACAAATCTTTATATCTCCATCCTTGACATGCTCGCGGATGGAGTGAAACCGGCGCTTAATATGTTTGGAATTCTTGTGAGACCTCGGTTCCTTTGCATTGGCTATGGCTCCATTGTTGTCACAATAGATCACCATCGGGTCCAACGCACTGGGAACCACACCCAGTTCCGTAATGAACTCTTTCATCCAAACTGCTTCCTGCGCCGCTTCTGAAGCAGCAACATATTCCGCCTCCGTCATTGATCCAGCCACCACAGGTTGTTTGGAACTCCTCCAACTAACTGCTGCTCCGTTCAAGAGAAATACGTATCCGGATTGAGACTTAGAGTCATCCAGATCGGTGTCAAAAGCTAGCATCGACATAACACTTAGCGACTAGCTCTTCTTCACCTCCGTATATAAGAAACATATCCTTAGTTCTTCTCAAGTACTTGAGGATGTTCTTTAGCACTATCTAGTGTTCTGAACCTAGATCTGATTGGTACCTACTAGTCAAACTAATAGCATGTGCCACATCCGGTCTTGTACATAGCATGGCATACATAATAGAGCCTATGGCCGAGGCATAGGGGATCTTATCCATCATCTCTCTTTCTTCCGCCGTAGCCGGACTTTGAGTCTTACTCAATGTCTTGCCTTGCAACATAGGTAAGAACCCCTTCTTACTATCATCCATATTAAACTTCTTTCATATCTTATCAAGGTATGTACTCTGCGATAGCCAAATTAGGCGCCTTGATCTATCTCTATAGATTTTAATGCCTAATATATATGACACTTCACCAAGGTATTTTATTGAAAATTTGCTGTTTAGATAACTTTTAACACTGTTTAAAAGATCTATATCATTTCCAATCAATAATATGTCATCCACATATAATATCAGAAATGCCACATTGCTCCCACTCACTTTCTAGTAAATACAAGCCTCTCCATAAGTTTGGACAAATCCAAACTCTTTGATCACCTCATCAAAGCGGAGATTCCAACTCCGTGATGCTTGCTTCAGTCCATAGATGGACCGCTGAAGTTTTCATACCTTATTAGCATCCTTAGGATCGACAAAACCCTTAGGTTGTATCATATACAACTCTTCTTCAATCTTACCATTGAGGAACGCAGTTTTGACATCCATCTGCCATATTTCATAATCAAAATATGCAGCAATTGCTAACATAATCCTAACCGACTTAAGCATCGCTACGGGAGAGAATGTCTCATCGTAGTCAACTTCTTGAAGTTGTCGAAACCCCTTTGCGACAAGTAGAGCCTTATAGATGGTCACATTACCATCAGCATCAGTTTTTCTTTTGAAAATCCATTTATTCTCAATGGCCTTTTGGTCGTGAGGTAAGTCCACCAAGTTCCAAACTTGGTTCTCGTACATGGATTCCATCTCGGATTTCATGGCTTCTAGCCATTTGTTGGAATCCGGGCTCATCATCGCCTCTTCATACGTCGCAGGGTCATCCATTTCATCAACCATGAAATTCACAACAGGATTGCCGTACAGTTCAGGAGCTGCACGTGTCCTGCTTGACCTGCGAGGTACGGTAGTGTCCTCTTTCGGAGTTTCATGATCATTATCATTAGCTCTCTCTTCATCAGGTGAAGTCAACTCCGAAACAACTTCCGGTGCTGCGCCACTCGCCATTCCATGAAGAGAAGGTTCAATAACGTCTTCGAGTTCTACCTTCCGACTACTCACACCTTTCGCGAGAAACTCGTTCTCAAGAAAGGATCCATTCTTGGCAACAAAAACCTTGCCCTCGGATCTGTGATAGAAGGTATACCCAATTGTTTCCTTAGGGTATCCTATGAAGACGCATTTTTCCGCTTTGGGTTCGAGTTTATCCGGTTGAAGTTTCTTCACATAAACATCGCATCCCCAAACCTTAAGAAATGACAGCTTAGGTTTGTTTCCAAACCATAATTCATACGGTGTCGTTTCAACGGATTTAGATGGTGCCCGATTTAAAGTGAATGCAGCTAATTCCAGTGCGTAACCCCAAAATGACAGAGGTAAGTCAGTCAGAGACATCATAGATCGAACCATATCCAATAAGGTACGATTACGACGTTCCGACACACCATTACGTTGTGGTGTTCCGGCAGGCGTGAGTTGTGAAACTATTCCACACTCTTACATGTGTATGCTAAACTCGTAACTTAGATACTCTCCTCCACGGTCAGACCGTAGAAATTTGATCTTTCTATTACGATGATTTTCCACTTCATTCTGAAATTCCTTGAACTTTTCAAAAGTTTTAGACTTGTGTTTCATCAAATAGATATACCCGTATCTACTCAAATCATCCGTGAAAGTAACAAAATAACGATATCCACCTCGCGCCGACACACTCATTGGTCCACACACATCAGTATATATGATTTCCAATAGATCTGTCGCCCGTTCCATTGAACCGGAAAACGGCGTTCTAGTCATCTTGCCCATAAGGCATGGCTCACATGTATCAAATGATTCAAAATCAAGTGATTCCAAAAGTCCATCAGAATGGAGTTTCTTCATGCGTTTAACGCCAATATGACCTAGACGACAGTGCCACATATATGTAGACATATCATCATCAAGTTTAATCTTTTTAGCATTAACATTATGAATGTGCGTAATATTACTATCGAGATCCAATAGAAATAAACCATTCAACATAGGTGCATGACCATAAAAGATATCATTCTTATAAATCGAACAACCATTGTTTTCAGATTTAAAGGAATGACCACTTTGCATCAAACACAATCCAGATACAATGTTCATGCCCAGTGCAGGCACCGAATAATAATTATTTAGGTTTATAACTAATATCGATGTAAAATGGAGAGGTAGCGTCCCGACGGCGATCACATCAACTCTTGATCCATTGTCGACCCGCATCCTGACCTCATCCCTTGCTAGTTGTCGCTTGTTCCGTAGCCCCTAAATCGAGTTACATATATTAGCAACCGATCCGGTATCAAATACCCAGGTGCTACTGCGAGTACTAGTCAAGTACACATCAATAACATGTATATCACATATACCTTTGTTTGCCTTACTGGACTTCTTGTCCGCCAAATACTTGGGGCAGGTGCGCTTCCAATGGCCATTCCCCTTGCAATAGTAGCACTCGGTGTCATACTTAGGGCCAGCCCGGGGTTTCTTTTCAAGCGTGGCAATAGACTTTCCACCCTTCTTTCCCTTGTGCTTGCCTTTCTTGTCCTTCTTGAAACCGGTGGTCCTATTGATCATCAACACTTGATGTTCTTTCCTAATCTCCACTTCTGCAGTCTTAAGCATTGACAGAAGCTCGGGAAGAGACTTCTTCATGCCCTGCAATATTATAGTTCATCACGAAGCTCTTGTAGCTAGGTGGAAGAGATTGGAGAACACAATGTATGCCTAAGTCAATGGGAATCGTTATTCCCAAGGACACAAGCTTATCGGCGTACCCAAACATTTTGAGTATGTGCTCACTAACAGAGCTGTTTTCCTCCATCATGCAGCTAAAAAACTTTTCTGTAGCATTATAACTCTCTATGGAAGCATGGGTATCGAAAATCATTTTCAATTCTCCCATGGTATCAAAGGTATTGCCATTTTTGAAACGCTTTCGAAGTTCTGGCTCTAGCCCATACAGTATGCCGCAATGAACTAAGTTGTGGTCCTCCTGACGAGTCACATAGACATTCTTTTCCTCGTCAGGGGCATCAGGAGCTGGTGGGGGGCCTAGCGGCGCATATAGCACATATTGCTTTTGTGCAGCAGTGAGGAGAATCCTCAAATTCATAGCCCAGTTGGTGAATTTGCTACCATTCGCAGCAAGTTTCTCTTTCTCCATGAACACATTGAAATTAAAAGTAGGTGGTTCCATCTACAATAGAATTTGTAAAGTTTATTTTAGACTAAGTTTATGATAGATCGAGTTCAACTAATCCAAATTACTAATGAACTCCCACTCAAAAATGACATCCCTCGTGTCCTTTTGGTGATTACATGAACCAAATCCACTACACCAAGTCCGATCATCACGTGAGTTGATATAGCTTCAAAGGCGAGCATCTATATGGGCATCATATCAACCATATGACTCATGCTTAACCTTTCGGTCCGTGTTCTGAGGCCATGTCTGTACATGCTAGGCTCGCCAAGTAAGAACCTTAGTATTCGCGTGTGTAAAACTGTCTTACACCTATTCCTGTGAAAGCGTAGATTCGAGTACACCCGATCATCACGTGATGTCTCGAAACACGATCCATAGAACGGTGCATACTCAAGGAAGAACACATTTTTATCTTGATATCTAAATGAGGGATCATCTTATAATGCTACCAAACGCGCCAAACTAGCAGTATAAGATGCTAACATCTAATGTGTAAAGTGAGATGATATGGTCCATGCATTTGATCTCTATCACTTGCATCGTGGTATGATCTCTATCATTCCTTTGTGTGTCAGGCCAAGGTCTATGGAACTTACACGTTGACTGTGTTGTAAGAGTATCTACCATACATCTACTTACAACAATACCATATCAATACACTAGCCCAGCAACGATCTAAACTAGACGCCTCTAATTTATCAATTGCAAGTTTTACATGGCTTAGGGCTTTCGGAGATTGAACCGTTCTCACCTACGAACATGAACCACAACAAGGATAACTAAGTTATTAGCAACTCATTGTTAATCAGATATTGACTATAGTAGGAGAGACAGACACCCGCCAGCCACTTATGCAAAACAAGTTGCATGTCAGTCGTGGAACCGGTCTCATGTACAATGACATGTAAGGTTGGTCCGGGCCGCTTCATCCCACTATGCCACCAATATCCAAAATACATAGAAGATGCAATAACATGATCATCATCGCCCACATATCAACATATGTGTACTACCCGTGCTAAGCACCTACGCATAGATCAGGCTCTGATACCACTGTTGGGTCCGCAGCATAGAAAACAAAAATATTTCCTACGGTGTGAACTACACGCCAAGATCTATCTACTAGGTACAAAGCAACAGATGGACATACATCCAACGAGAACTTACCCTCGTAGACAACAAGCTTTGTTAACGAGTAGGAACTCGTGGTTGATGTAGTCCTACACTTGCCGATCTCAAGATCGTGAGGAAGTCCGAGCGCCGCAACTCAGCAGCGCATTCACACTCGCACACAGGTTCAAGCCACCAGACAACCTCCACCTCCTCGCTCCAGCGATCCAGCGGAAGCAGCAACTCCTTCCAGACGAAATGCCACCGGGAACATGTATCTCGCTAATCCGAGACCATGGGGGAATAATTCTAGAGGGGGAGAGAGATCCTTCACAAGGAGGTGTGAGGATGAAGGAGGGAATGGGTGGCCTTTTATAGGAGGAGGGGGTGCCCCCTCTCTCCATGGCCGGCGCATGGGGGGGTGACCCCTTACCTCCCCCATTCATGTGGTGGTAACCCCTCCACATTAAAATGCCTCTTCACATTCCCTTTTAAAGTCTCCACTTTAAATGCATTAAATTTCTCCAAATTTAATGCTCTCTCATTTAATAAAACTCTTTTTATTAAATTTATTCAGAATTTTGTTAATTACTTTAATTAACAAACATTCACATATAGCCCCTTGCAATATTTCAATATCACATGCAGAACCACCTTCTTCAATTTCACCCGAAACAATTTCCGGTTTCTATTGAAACAATTCCTGCACTTTGCAATTCTTTCGTCTGAAACATATGTGCTCCAAAATGGTGTCCAGTAACTCTTAAGTGTGCCACCCTACGGTTCACGAATAATGCAGACATGATCGAGACCCTTCTCCGATCAATAATCAGCAGCAGGACCTGGAGATCCGTACTGACTCCTACACATTCAACGATGACTTTTGTGATCGTGAGAACCTTTAACGCTTGTAACTAAATCCCTTTGTCTCTCGATATATTACATGTCCGAGATTCGATCATCGGTATCTCCATACCTAGTTTGATCTCGTTACCGACATGCACTCTTTTCTCGTTCCCATGATATAACATTCTAGTGATCACATCACTTGCTTGCAAGCTATCCTAATGTGATATCACCGAGAGGGACCAGAGTATATCTATCCATCATCTGGATTGACAAATTCCACTCTTGATCCATGAGCCTCAACATAACACCTTCGTAGTACTGAACCCATCTTTATAGTCACCCTGTTACGGTGTGACATTTGATGTTATCAAGATACTCTTCCGGTGTCAGCAATTAACATGATCTCATGGTCTAAGGATAAAGATTACTTTGTATGATGTTATAGCAATATAAACATAATGACTTGATCGTAATGCTATACTTCGGATGAATGTTCATCACATCATTCCACCAATGGTGTGACCTTGTTATTGACAACATCCAATGTCCATGATCAGGAAACCTTGATCATCTTGTTAATCAACAAGCTAGTCTATAAGAGAGGCATGACTAGGAACCCTTTTTGTTTATTAAACACACATGTATTGATGTTTCCGAATCAATACAATTCTAGCATGTAAAATAAACATCTATCATGTATAAGGAATATATAATAACAACTTTATTATTGCCTCTCAGGGCATATTTCCTTCAGGAGGGGCTTCTCGCCGTCGGCGACTGGCGGAGCGGCTCTGGCGAAACCGTCCCCAACCCGCGCGACGGTGAGCGGGTCCACTTCGGCACCCATCTTGACCGAGGTCTGTCTTTTCCTCCCTCGGAGTTCTTCTCCGAGGTGATAGATCATTACGGAGTTCAACTCCACAATCTTCCTCCCAACTCACTTTTAGAAATGAGTGTGTATGCTGCGCTTTGCGAGGGCTTTCTCGGCATTAGGCCGATTTTGCTTCTCTTATGGTTTTATTTCCATGTCCGGAGGAATTCCATCACTGCCGGTATTCCTTACATCACCAGCAGTATTAGCTTTTCTCTTAGACATGACCGGTCATATCCCAAAATTTCTGCCAGTGACTCGGTCAAACAATGGCGAGCCACGTTTTCTACCATAGGGATATTCCGGCTCCCTGCAAAGCTACTGCTTTGCCGGCTTTTGTCGACGGAGCCGCCACGACCCAGCCTTCCTGGGACGAGGCTGCTCCGGCTCTCACCGATGATCTGATCCTCGCTAAGAGGCGGATCAAATATTTGATTAAGCATAATGGTCTGAAGGGATCTGACTTGGTCCAGTGCTGGGTCTCAAGTCGGATCCAGCCACTTCAGTACCATGGAACCCGACTGATGCACTCCATCACGTTGTCTCCAACCGACTCCCTCCGCATCAGCTCCAAAGCCTACACCACTCAAGGCTACATAAGCCAAATCAAGTGGTTGATCCGAGAGCGGATCGAAAGGAGGATTCCGGAGGTTTCTCTGGACATGCACACGGCGGAAAACCCCGTGGTGCCGGTAAGTTTCCATCATCACATCTTTTATGTGTTTCTATCTTCGAGTTAAACTGCAATACTGATATGTTTTCTTCTTTTCAGCTTGCTGATATCTCCGAGTCGAAACTTGCTCCGCTCGAAGGATACCCTCCAGAGTTTTCTCAAGAGGTAGAAGTAGTCCCACTGCCGGACCTTGCACTCAAGAAGCGCAAAGCTCCGACAGTGGCGGTTGGCACAAAGGAGGTGCCTGTCATGAAGAGGTATCCTTTCAGTCACAACTTTTCCGTCTTTGTACTTTACTCAAATTTCTTTCCGAGATGTAACGTTTCTGACTTTGTTACCTTCTCAAAGCAAAATCGAACATCAAGGGCAAGGGGAAAGGGATTTCTTCGAAGCCCTTACGTCAGACGAAGCTTACCATAGCTTCCCCTGTCGTGGCTCCTCCGACTTCGGCCACTCAACATTCTACAACTCCGGCGATTACTCCTTCTCCGGTGGTTGCAGAAGATCCGGCTCCTCCAACGGAGCATGCGATCCTTGGGTCACAAACTGACGTCATCGTGTGGGCGTCAGCTCAAGATAAGGGTGAACCTTCTTCGGGTAATGATCCCTCGGCTGAGGTCTTCGCCGAAAACCTCCTTAGCAATTCGGGTCTTGCCAAGTTTGGCCTGACCCGGAAATCTGCAAAGGAGATCCAGCGGCTAGCCAGGGAAGTCCTTGATAAAAGCCATTTATCCCCCAAGGAGGAAGCGCAAGAAGCAGAGGACGTCAAGTTCTCTGAGCTTCTCGCTCAAGTCCGCCTTCGTGACGAGAGGATTAGGACTGGCGAGCTTCCAACAGCCCTAGTGATCCCTCTTACTCTTGCCGAGAAGGTGGCCGCTGAAGTGAACGCGGGTTTAGACAAACTCACCGCGAGCAATATGTAAGTCGGAATTCCAACTCTTGTTTTTTCCATTATGTTATATCATATCCTCTAGCCCCCAAACATGAAGTAGGATATAGAATCCGAGTTTATGCTTCATCAGGATGCCAAAGAACGAACTAGTGTAGCCCCCAAGGCTTGTGCTGATATTTAGCAAAAATATTAGCCCGAGTCTTAAGTAGCCTTCTGACTTTGGGTATTCTAATTACAGAAAGTATGTTCCTATAACCAGGAATTACTGACCAATGTTTGTGATAAGCGGAGAGAGATCAAAGCTCTCCGGCTTAAAAATGCTGAGCTCAAAGTAGCCAAGGATGAAGCCGAAGGTAAACATTCCGAGATTCAAACCTTGTCTTTGCTTTTTTCAATGTCGAATTTTTCTAAACTGTTGTTCTTTTTTGACTTACAACGCTGGTGAAACAATCCATCGCTATGATTGAAGAGTCCGAGAACCTCAAGACCCTGGTGGTGGAGAACAAGAGACTTCGCCAAGAGCTGGATAAGCTCAAGGCAGATCATGAAAAGAGCATAGCTCAAGTCCTTGAATCCGCCTCCATGGCCACTGATGAGCGTGATCACAAGATTGCTGCTCAGGATAAAATAATCTCGGACCTCAAGAATGAGCTTGGCAGAGAAAAGGACATATCCCAGGCGCTCCGGGCTGAACTCTAGAGTCTCCGGGAGGAGAAGACCAAGATTGACGACATCATTTTTGGTACGTTCCACCTCTCTGACTTATCTTTTCCTCGACTTCTATCAATGTCGGTTTTTTATTAACTTTATTTTGATGTATAGGTCCTCTAAACTTGACGGACTCATCCTCGTCCGAGCCCCGCACACACCGGCTTACCCAAGTCGGTGATCTTCTTCATGACTACCGCCAGTCCCTTGAGGACATTGGCGAGTCTCTCAGGATTCCGGACATGCCAAGCATGTCGGATTTTGAGGTGCGGGACAGGGCCAAGGAGATGTCGAAGCTTGTTCGGGACTGGAATATGTCCTACGCGCGGACTGCTGCGCAGAACGCTCTCACCATGGTCATGAGCCACCATGGAAACATGGAGATATGGCAAGTGACCAGAGGGTACTGGAAGGTAGACGAAGACGACCAGGAGCAAGACCTTCAAGCCATCATGCACTCCTGCGCCGGATACGGGTGCCATGTAGCTGATCTGACCAGCTACGAGATCCCCTTCTTCACCCGCGTGGATACTCCGCCTCCTCCTGCAGAAGAAACCGAAGAAGTTTCCGACGATGAACACACCACCTCGGATGCGGACATCTCGGAACGATATCAAGGCGGAGTGACCAGCGAGCCGGCAGATGCTTCATCTCCTCCTGCATCATAGACCAGAAATTTATGTATTATTCCGGAAAAAACCTGATGCGATTGTAAATATTAAGTACTATTTATCTTGCTAGTGCTAAGCTTTTGATCTATTCGGCACTTTTGACTTTTGAAATTTTTGCGTGCCTGAAATGTTTACACAAGCACTTATACTTTTTCGTCTCTACTTATCGTTTATCTGGCTTTCCGCCTCGTCCCTTTCGTTAGCCGGCTAAACCTTCCACCGGAAACTTTGCCGAGCAACGGAGATCAATTGCTAAACCAGTTTAAACTCGGAAACAAAGCCGGCTTCTAGTACCAACAATTCACTACTCGGAAAATGCCCGCATCCAGCAATCAGATAAATAACCAAAGTAAAGACTAGAAAATTTAGAGTTATACCCGAAGGTAGCAGTTTTAGAATCGTAAATCTAGACCAGAACGAACATGAGCATAAAGTACTTTCAAGCATTCTGGGATTTTCGATTATGACATGATCATTAGGAAATAAGATGGTAAAAACTTCTCAAAAAAATTTTGAGGCAACCAAAACTTTTATTTCTCACAGAACGTGTACATATGTATGATTACAAAGAAGGATAAACTAAGAATAAAAGGGACGTAGCTGAGCAATATTCCACGGTCTATCTAACTCATCCGGATTTGTACTGCCCCCAGCTCTCTTTCTCTTCTTAGTAGCAAGTCTTTCTTTCACTGGCCTCATGTCAGTTAAGTAGTACGATCCATTATGCAATACTCGACTAACTAAAAAGGGCCCTTCCCATACTGGGGAAAGTTTGTGCTTTCTTTGTTGCACAGGCCGGAGAACCAAATCACCTTTATTGAAAGATCTAGTTCGACTCTCTGGCTATGATACTTGCGTAACTTCTGCTGATAGGCTGTAGATCTCATTTTAGCAACGACGCAAACTTCTTCGATTAAGTCGAGATCATTTTGTCGAGAAATCTTGGCATCCTCTTTGATATACGCGGCCACTCTAGGAGAAGTATGAATTAAATCGCTAGGAAGAACTGCTTCTGCCCATAGACCAAGAAGAAAGGTGTGTATCCTGTTGACCTGTTCGGAGTTGTTCGTAAACTCCAAATTACAGAGGGTAGTTCCTCTGCCCAAGCCCCCGCAGCACGTCATAGTGGTGCTTCGAGTCTTGGTTTCAGGCCTTGTAGAATTAAACCATTTGCTCTTTCGACTTGTCCGTTAGCCTGTGGATGTGCGACTGACGCAATGTCAAGACGGATATTTTTCTCGTCGCAGAATTCGGCTAGTTCTCCCATAGAAAAATTGCTTGTTGGGGGATACCCCCGGGTAGGGTCACTCCGGGGTATAAAGGCTGAGTTAGCCGAGGTTGGGAAAGCTCAAAGCAGATGCTGACCGGGTCACCTCAAGGCAGGCCGGATCACGGAGTAACCCGGACCAGGGGGGGGTCGCCTAACATTGTCTCGGCCGACTTAAGAAGTAAGTCGGAAGTGCTTGTCTAACTTATATGCAGGAACATGTATAGTCGGATCTACTATGATCCGGGTCCCATTTAGCTTCTGGGAGAAGGAAGGAATCTCTCTGGTCAAAAAGAAGGCCTGGTACGCACTGCATGAGCAAAGCAAGCAAGGCCAGGACCACCGGGTCATGGCCGACAAGGGTGACGACGCCCGTGTCGGCTGACGCGGGCGCCACAGAAGCTCACGTAGCTAAAGAATGTGTGACGCGGGGGAAAAGCACCCCGGTCGGGTTACCACTTTGAGAGGAGGCATATTCTTAGGAATATGCCTCCACGTATGCCCTAGGCAGAGACCAAGCCACCTCTATATAAGGGGGGCTAGGGTTTCTGTAGAGGGGGTTGGGTTTTCTTCTATACTGATTGGGCTAGGGTTCAAGGAGTGAACTGTAGCTGAGAGTAAGAGAGCTTATTCTTTCTCCTCTCGCCAATACAGCTCTAGGAGCACTTGTAAACTTGAGAGGAATACAATCTTCTGTGTGGAGAATTACTCCACTATCCCTCCCTGGATTCCCCTAGCGTGTATTAGTCCCCACCTTTAGCCTATCCATGGCATCTGCCGTGACACCACCACGACAGTTGGCGCCCACCGTGGGGCTAGCGGCGCTAGCAAGGGTGAAGATCCGGACGGGAAACCTCATCGGCACCGGCGAACGCATCGTCTTCAGGCTCGTTCAGCGCTTTGGAGCGCTGGACTTTGTCAGCGACAACGCTGGCTGCTTCGGCACGCGCCCACTTCCGTGCAACGGCCTCTTCGTCAAGTTGGGTGCGCACAAGGTCTACGTTGTTGTGGACGTATCATGCGTTCATCGGCGGCGCGTCGTCGAGGCAGGGGAACCACCCCTTAGTGTGGTTCGCGGGGCGCGTATCACTCGCTCCTCGGACCGTGCTGAAGTGATGATGACTGCGCCGGGGGCGGGCGCAAGCAAGGATCCAGCACTGGACCCGGAGGTAACACCCAAGGCACCGAGGAAAGGTAGAGGGCCTCCACTAGAGAGGCCTGAGAACGTACTGAGAGAAGCTATGGATAGCTTGGCAAACCCGGTAGCAGCAGTGGTAGATCCGGCTCAAGCACAGGCCGAGCTAGAGGAAACTAGGTAAAAGATACTAGAAGGTGCAAAGAAAATAGCCGCGGCTCAGCAGTCGCTGAACATGACGCTGCGTGAGTATGCAAAGGCAAACAAAGTTGATACGGTAAAAGTAGAAGGGAGAAATCTCATGAGCGAGATGAATAGAGAAGGTGATGATGGAGCCGAGGGATCGCAAAACTGTTTGTCCGTGGGGCTGCCGAAGTATAGTACCCCGGCAAAGAACCTCAGAGCAGCGGATGCGGCTGCATCCGAGTTAGAGGGTCTGACGGGTGAGGCCCGTCAAAGACAACAAGACAGGGTTAACGAGTTAGTTCGGATCGCGAACAGACAGAATGAAGAGCTACTCAGAGCTAACCCGGAGAGAGCTGGAGCTTCCAAAATCGTCCATTCGGCGATGGGTAACCCAGAGAAATCCGCTGGAGTCGCATCGTCACCTCATGGTGGTCCAAGGAGAGAAGAGGTAGTAACCTCGGCCAGATGGAACAAACAGATCGTCCTGTACGACCGGACGCGGGCAGGAAAAGGAAAAGAGGCACAGAAACATGATGATCGACGAAGTGTGAGCCGAGGTGAAGCTGGCCGAGGTAACCACGACCAAGGCAATGCCGGTCAAGGGAACGTTGTCAATGGCAATGCCGGACAGCGAAACTCGGCAGGAGCAGGACAACCGCAACAGCCTAATATACCAAGGCAAGAGAAAGCGCCGGCCAAGGTATGTAACAGAAAGGGGCGCCCCAAGTGCAAAACCGATACAATGACGGTGATTTGGAGATGATGAACGCGGGGTACCTGAGACCGGACTATCATGTGATAGGGTCAAGATTGGGAAGCAGGGATTTAATGCCGGATGACGCCAGGTTGAAATTAGATCGCCTGTATAGGTCGGAACAGATCGAATGTCAAGGTCCCCCGGGTCCAGCGTGCTTTGGACCCCGGATCATGAAGGAGCCACCGGTACCCAACTTCCAGCTGCCCAGAGGCAGGAAGACGTATGACGGCAGTACCAAGCTGGAGGATTAGCTGATAAACTATGCTACGGCTGTGAAAATTGCCACTGGCAACTTAAGATGGGCAGTACGATACGTACCCCAGATGTTGGAAGGTCCGGCCAGAGTATGGCTGAATAATTTACCACCCGAAAGCATCAACTGCTGGATAGATTTTGAAGAAATGTTTATCAGCAACTTCTCAAGTACATATCAGAGGCCGAATAGGCCACAGACCCTAGCAATGTGCAAGCAAAGACCTAATGAGACAGACCGTGAATTCTTGACCCGGTGGTGTACCGTGAGAAACTTGTGTGAGGGTGTCATAGAATCACATGCCATAGCGTGGTTTGCGCAAGGGTGCAGATATGGCAGCAAGCTGTGGATGAAGTTGCAAAGGAAAATGCCAATTACGTTGGCAGAGATGATCCGGATTGCTGATTCGTATGCCTTGGGTGATCCGACTCAACCTAGGCTCGCGTCAAACGAGTCAAACGAGGAATACTATCAGAGGGATGGAGCCGGGTCATCTCGGAGGAACGATTACAGAAGAAAAAGAAGGGATGATAGACCGGATCATCGCTACGGTTCGCAACAAGTTGCAGCGGTAAATCAAGATCAACGCGGAGCAGGGAGCAACCAATGCCAGAAAACGGGAGGGCAATGGACTCCGAGAAACGATGGCAATAAAACATGGACCCCGGAGCAAAAGAAACAGTGGCAAGAAAAGAAAGACCGTCCGAGGTATACCTATGAGTCGATGTTGGACCAACCGTGTAAGTTTCACACGCCAAATCTGAATAGCCCGGCGGGTCACACAACGAGGCAATGTGAGTGGATGCGTAAGATAGAACAAGGTGGTTCGGGGAATGCTCAGGCACCCCAGAATGATCAACCTCGGCAGGAGTTACCTCGGCAGCAATTGCTCTCCGGAGCAACCACACAACAGCTAATGTTGCCTCCCCCTCCGCCGAGGTATGACAACAATGAGAGAAGGGATGCAGTGCATCAGGTGGAAAATCAGCACCAGCCGGATCAGAGGTATCCCGGAAACAAGGGGAGGAATGAGTACAGAGAACATTACTAGAGTTATTGTGTGTTCACAACTGAGGAAACAGATAGAAAGAGCTTGTAGCGCCGACATATGGAGGTCAATGCGGTAATGCCAGCAGTGACGAGGTACATGCCTTGGTCGGACCAGGAAATCACCTGGAACATCAAAGATCATCCTAAGCTTATGCCGAGTCCAGGTTCGTATGCGCTAGTGCTGGATCCGACATTCATTGGACCGAACATCAATGTGAGGTTCTCCAAGGTACTGATTGACAATGGCAGTAGCATTAACATCATGTATGCAAATACAATGCGCAAGTTGGGTATCATGGAGAACATGCTCCAGGCTACAAGGACAACTTTCCATGGCATTGTACTAGGCATTTCTTGTGAGCCCATAGGCAAAGTCCGGGTCGAAGTGCTATTCGGCACAAGGGATAACTGCCGAACTAAGAATCTGGAGTTTGAGGTGGTGAACTTGGAAAGTACGTATCACGCGTTACTCGGAAGACCAGCATTGAACAAGTTCATGGCAAGCTACCACATCAGTTATCTGAAGATGAAGTTGCCCGGGCCAAATGGAGTGATTACCATTGCTGGAGATTTCCGACGTTCCATTGAGTGTGCCTCAGCCGGGTCTAACCTAGCCGAGTCACTCGTGATTGCGCAAGAGAAAAGAAAAATCCAAGAGGTGGCGGCATTAGCTCAGTCCGCGTAGCAGTATATGCCGGCGTTGAGTAACCCGCATGGTAGCGTTTCATTCCAAGCCACAAAGGACACCAAGAAGGTTCCAGTTGATGACATGTTCCCGGAGCGCACCGTAACAATTGGTGTCGGGTTAACTGATAAATAGGAAAGCGAGCTCGTCAACTTCCTCCGTGAGACTCGGGACATTTTTGCTTGGTCCACACAGGATTTGCAAGGTGTTCCGAGGGAGTTGGACGAGCACTCTTTGAACGTAAGACCCGGAGCAAGGCCGGTGAAGCAACCTCTCCGCCGCTTCACCGAGGATAGGAGAAAGGTCATTGGAGACGAGATAGCTCGATTGCTAGCAGCAGGATTTATCGTGGAAGTACTGTATCCGGATTGGCTCTCTAATCCGGTGCTGGTAGAAAAGAAGAAGGATGATCCGAACGTGGCAGTGGTTTGGCGTATGTGTATCGATTACACGAACCTGAATAAGGCGTGTCCAAAAGATCCATTTCCACTGCCGAGGATAGATCAGGTCATAGACTCGACCGCGGGATGTGAACTGTTGTCATTCATTGATGCATATTCTGGTTTCCACCAGATACCTCTGAACCCAGATGATCAAATAAAGACCGCGTTTATTACCCTGTACGGGGCTTATTGCTATCGCACTATGCCGTTTGGTTTACGTAATGCAGGTGCAACGTACCAAAGATGTATGCAAAAATGTTTGCACGACCAAATAGGTCAAAACGTACAGGTGTACGTGGATGATGTGGTTATCAAGACCAAGGAAAGCAAAACGCTCCTTGACGACATCAGGCAGACATTCGCGAACTTGAGAAGGTTCCGGATGAAGCTTAACCCGGAAAAATGTACCTTCGGTGTCCCGGCTGGAAAATTACTCGGATTTCTCGCCTCCAGCCGAGGTATCGAAGTTAATCCAACTAAGATTCGGGCCATTGAGCGAATGGAGCTGCCGAAGTGTCTTAACGATGTCCAGAAGTTCACTGGGTGCCTAGCATCGTTGAGTCGGTTTGTATGTCAGTTGGGAGAAAAGGCATTGCCTCTCTACCAACTCATGAAAAAGTCGGATAAGTTCGTTTGGACACCACAGGCCGATGAAGCCTTTGCCCACTTAAAAAAGATGTTGGCCACAGCACCAGTGTTAGCCTCTCCTCTATCAAAGGAGCCAATGTTGCTCTACATAGCCACAACCAACCGAGTTGTAAGTGCAGTGATTGTAGTAGAGCGCAATGAAGAGGGTAAGTCGGTGCAGAGGCCGGTGTATTACTTGAGCGAGGTATTATCTGCCTCAAAACAGAACTACCCACACTTTCAAAAGGTGGCATACGGTGTCTATATGGCGGCAAAGAAGTTAAAGCATTATTTTGAGGAGCACCCCATCAAAGTGATATGTGAAGCTCCCATATCCGAGATATTGGGTAACAAGGATACGAGTGGCAGAATTGCAAAATGGGCAATTGAGCTAGCTCCTTACGCGCCCCAGTACGACAGAAGAGAAGCAATCAAGTCTCAGGCTGTGGCAGACTTTATTGTAGATTGGGCCGAGGTACAATACGAACCACCGCCACCAGATCCGAACTACTGGAGGATGCACTTTAACGGGTCGAAAACCAAAACCGGATTAGGCGTCGGGGTTGTGCTTACCTCGCCAACGAAGGACCAGCTAAAATACGTATTGCAGATCCATTTCACGGCATCGAACAATGTCGCTGAGTACGAGGCTCTTGTGCATGGGCTCAAAGTGGCAAAAGAGATTGACATACGTCGGATAATATGCTTTGGCGACTCGGATTTGGTGGTGCAGCAAGTGTCCGGAGTGTGGGACGCCCTAGATCCAAACATGGCACTATACAAGTTTCATGTGCAGAAGATATCTGGTTACTTTGAGGGGTGTGAATTTCACCATGTACCCCGAGTGGAAAACGAGGCTGCCGACATGCTATCGAAGCTCGGATCAACCCGACAGGCAATTCCACCAGGTGTAGCATTGGAACACCTCAGAAAACCATCTATCAGGCCGTCCCTAGGAACCGACTCGATCTATGTCCCGGAAGATACGGAATCCGGAGCTGAGCCCATGGACATTGACACGGGAGGTAGTACGCGAGACCCGGGGACTACCTCGCTTGACCCGGGGACTGCTCAGCGTGATCCGACTGAAGTTATGCCGGTAGATCAGATGGAAATTGATGAGGACGTGTTCCCTGCATGAGCGATACCAGCTTGGGCACTGCCTATATTCCAATTCCTGAAAGACGGAACGTTACCCACTGAGGAGGTGTTAGCCAGGCAAACTCAGAGGAGAGAAAAAGCATACACAATTATCAATTCCGAGCTGTACAAACAGAGTGTAACCAATGTCCTCCAGTGATGCGTTGACCCGGAAGAAGGGCTTGACACCCTCCGAGATATACACCAAGGAGAATGCGGGCATCATGCCTCATCCCGAGCCTTGGTGGCAAAAGCGTTCCGGCATGGATTCTACTGGCCAAGTGCCTTAGAACAAGCAGAGGATCTGGTGAGAAAATGCAATGGTTGTCAGAGGTGCGCTACCAAGACACATATGCCGATGTCGGAACTCAAGACCATACCAATTACGTGGCCATTTGCCGTATGGTGCTTGGATATGGTTGGCCCGTTCAAACCAGCGAGGGGAAACATGACACACAGTTTGGTCATGGTGGATAAGTTTACAAAATGGATTGAAGTGAAGCCTATAAGAAAATGTGATGGAGCTACGGCCGTAACATTTCTCAAAGACATCATCTTGAGATACGGTTATCCTCACAGTATCATAACTGATAATGGCACAAACTTTGCTGAAGGAGCATTTGCACGATTCTGCCGAGATAAGAAGATCCGGCTGGACGTAGCCTCGGTAGCCCACCCCACATCAAACGGACAAGTGGAAAGATCCAACGGATTAGTATTATCCGGGATAAAACCCCGGCTCATTGAGCTGCTACAAAGATCAACGGGGTGCTGGATAGAAGAACTACCAGTGGTACTGTGGAGTTTAAGAACAACTCCGAATCGATCAATAGGCTATACGCCATTTTTTCTGGTATATGGGCAGAAGCTATATTACCAGCCGACATAGAGCATGATTCTCCTAGGGTCTCCCAATACACAGAAGCCGAAGTGCAAGAAGCCCGGCAAAATGATGTTGATCTGCTAGAAGCAGCAAGAGAACTAGCACTGTCTAGATCCGCCATATATCAGCAAAATCTCCGACGCTACCATAGCCGAAAAGTGTGCCCCCGAGTCTTTAGGGAAGGCGATCTGGTGCTCCGGTTGGTACAACGTACTACTAGCATGCATAAATTGTCCCCCCCATGGGAAGGGCAATTCATTGTGAGCAAAGCATTGCACAATGATTCTTACTATCTTATAGATGCAAAGCCACAGGAAAAGAACAAGGCGGACAGGTCCGGAGAGGAATCTAAGCGACCGTGGAATGTAGCACTACTTCGTCCCTTCTACACTTAGCTAAGAAGTGTATGTATCCGAGTCGTCTCATATGTCGGTATGTATGTCGGCAATGAGCTTATCAATGAAATAGTAGCGCCTCGAGCAGTAACTCGGGGACTGCCTTAATAATTTTGTTGTTGTCTCTTGTGCGTTAGCTGGAATAAGTTGTTCTACTTAACCCGGATTAGTAATGTGTGAGCACCAAAAACCCAACTCTTCGACTTGCTGCTGTCCAACAAGAATTGGCTTCATGGCAAGCAAGAGAACAAGTTTGGAATTGCGTAGCACATGAAAAGCGACTAAGGAAATGAATTTATTCGAGCTAAGTTTGTTTTTCGGACTAACCCTGTATTTATTTTCAAGTTATTATGCAGCTTTATTTTTTGAGCTAAGTCTGAAAGTTTCTTAGTATTGTTAAGACGATTTTTGAAGCTCGGATTCGTAAGTCATAAAACCGAATCAAGGTAGACACGATCCGAACCAAAAGATTGGACGAACAAGAAAAAGAAACTCGGGGACTACGCCCAAGTCAACCCGGCATAAGAACTTAGTAGCAAAATATCACATGTACACAGCATACAGTTGCACCCGGCATACCGGGGATCTGATAAATTTTCAAGTTTTTTGACCTAAGGAGCAGCAGGAGGAGGAAGTTCGGCGTCGTCTTCGCTGTCTTCAATATCTGAGGCATCACCTTCTTCGTCCTCATCCGACCCGTCTTCAACGTTCTCAACGTTCTCGTCCCCAGCGGATTCCAGGAAGCTCGGTCCTTCAACCCAGTCATGGATAGGAGAATATTCGACGAGGCTATAGGCGCAAGCCTGGCGCCGAGCTACCCACTCCGGGTCATCAGTCCATCTGGATCCGGTGCGCTGGCGTGTAAGGAGGCTGAGGTCGATCTTCTCATACCATGTGAGTATGTGGTGAAGGATAGTATCAGCGGCGGCACGCCCAGTGGACTCCTTCCAGAGGTCGAGCTGGGTCTCAATATCTGACAGCTTTTCAGGAAGAAGTGTGATTCTCTTCGGAGCGCTCTCACCGGGCCAGAACGTGTTGAAAACTCGGATGGAAACGTCGAGGAGATCCTTGCCATAATTCTTGATGATTTCCACGCGAGATGATAGGCTGACCAATAGGTCCTCCATGTCTAAGGGAATGCTCTCACCGTCAAGAGCGACGGGAGTACCCCTCTCTCGGCGGAAATTGGTAATAGTAGTGCTTGCAATAGGAGTACCCTCTGGAAAGTGGCCTGGAAACAAGGCAAAGGAAGAAGCTGAAGAAAATACATATGAAGTAACCCGGAGAATTAGGTCGGATAAGGGAAAGGAATTTACATGAAATGTGGCTGTGAATCCGGGTCAACTCCTTGATGCAGTCATCGCGTCTCTTGTGAAGTTACTCAAGCTCAGCTTTGCCGACCCAAGCTAGATGTCGGATTCTTTGAGTAGATCCTGGTCCTTGGAGATCTGGAGAGTAAGGCGCTCACGCTCTTCTGTCAAGTGCTGGGCCTTCATCTTCTCCATCTCAGCCTTGAGCCTGGCAATCTCGTTGTCCTTAGTCCGGAGGAGAGCGAGCTCATCATCTTTTTTCTTCAGCTCGGCTTGATGCTGCCCTGCTTGTTCGAGAAAATGCAGCATCATATCAGGCACGGGCACACTATCCTCAAGTGATGCTGAAATAGTATGTCGACCTGGCAGAGCCGAGGAGTGAATGTTTGCCAAGCCAAGGAGAAAAGGAAATGGAAAACACTACAAGGTCGGACAAAAAAGGACATACCCTTGATTTCCTCCAAGTTCTTCCGCATGATCTTGTTCTCAGCCTCCACCCCAGCTGCAGAAACCGAATGAGGAGGTTGGTTCGGCAGAAGAAGATGAAGAGAAGCGGAAAAGCACCAAGGGAGAAACTTACCCCTTTTTTCATGTTCTGCAATAAGGGCAACGTGCTTTGCGCGTAGCATCTTGTGGGTATCCAGCAGGCGTTGGAATTCAGCACTCCGGCGATTGGTGGTTACCTGAAAAAAGTACAGAAGCATAAAGTTATCTTCGTGCATATTCGAAGTGTACAAGATCCGGGCCAAGTGAAACTTAACTCGGCTCTAGGTGTGTGCATATTCGAAGTGTACAAGATCCGGGCCAAGTGGAACTTAACCCGGCTCTAGGTGTGTGCATATTCGAAGTGTATAAGATCCGGGCCAAGTGGAACTTAACCCGGCTCTAGGTGTGTGCATATTCAAAGTGTACACCGGGCCAAGTGGAACTTAACCCGGCTCTAGGTGTGTGCATATTTGAAGTGTACAAGATCCAGGCCAAGTGGAACTTAACCCGGCTCTAGGTGTGTGCATATTCGAAGTATACAAGATCTAGGCCAAGTGGAACTTAACTCGACTCTAGGTGTGTGCATATTCGAAGTGTAAAAGATCCGGGCCAAGTGGAACTTAACCCGGCTCTAGGTGGGTGCATATTCGAAGTTCACATGGAGCTACGTTAGTTTTCTAATGAGCATCCAGCCGAGTAACAAGTTACTCCACTGGAGGCACGGGGACTAATGGTTACTAACTACAGCATGTAAAGGAGAAGCGCCATACCTCCATCATCCGCCCCGCGAGGTTAATTGCCTTAGCAGTTGTATTCATTTGGAAGGAAAACTCTACGGGGCCGAACTTTTCCAGGAGATCGTCGTTGTGGACGAACTCCGCCTTGTTCCAGTTCATGACGAACTCAATTAGGCTCGGGGGGTACCGCTCACCGGTGGGCATATGGGGTGCCACCAAGCCCTTCGTGTGCGCTTCTTTCCTCTCAACCAAGGCAAGGGCTGGGCTGGTATGCAGAACCATTTGCTACGCATCAGTTGGCTCGGCAAGAACATCCTTCGCTGCTGGAGCTTTCTTGGGAAGCATCGATGATAGGGTTCGCTGCCCAGCCTCGATGAATGCTGACTTGGTAGCATTCGGAGCCTTTTTGCCCTTGGCTTGCTGGGAAGAAGTAACTACAGCGGATTTCCCCTTAGGAGCTACTGGAGTAGTTCCTCGCCGAGGTTGAGATGACTCGGACGAGGCGGAAGAACTTGGCACTGGAGCTCTTGTAGCTAGACTTGGAGCGGTTGTTGATTTTCTTGGTGCCGGAACAGGTGCTGGTGCTGGTTCGGTCACTGGTACTAGAACTGTTGCTGGTGCTGGGGCTGGTGCTGGTGTTGAGGTAGTCTCGGTGGCTACTGGTTGCGGCGATGCCGAAGTTGTGGATGCCGTCACCTCGGCTGGGCCGGCCTCTCCCGCTCCGAGGTTGCATTCCTCTCGACGAGGTAGTGTGGAACCCGGAGCAGCCGCAGAACCCTCTGGAAAAGGGCTCAGCGGACGTGACTCGTCGTCACGAGGAGGAGAAGGGCCAGATTGAAGTGGTGAAGAGATGTTGGATCCGCTCTGAGGGACCTCCACCGGAGCCCTGAAGAGGAGAATAATGTTAGAAGAGAAATTACCACGATGCAAGGAGAGGTGAGTTACGCAACGAAAAATGACTTACGCATCCGAGGTTTGGGCCTCCTTGGGTTTCCGAGCCCTTCGTGCCGGGGCTTTGCCTGCCGGCTTGGAGGCAGTCTTGTCTCCGGCCTTCTTTCGCCTTTTTGTGGGCTGAGAAGGTTCGGAGGAAGAACTTGGTGCGGCTCCGCGCCTCTTCTTCGACGCCACCGGAACCGGTTCGCCCGTAGCAAGCGGAGGATCCTCGTGGATATGCCCACCAGGGTTAGCTGATGCCGGAAAGGCAAAAGAAAGAGGGACAGCCTCAACAGGTTCAATCACGTCGACATCCAAGTCATCCTCATCATCGGGCCAGTCTCTAAGAGAAGAGAATTTACCGATGGGTCGTTTTGTAGCGTCAGTCATAGGGAGAAACATCTCCTGGTCCGGCTCCTCCTCATCCGGAGTTTCTCGGTCCGGCGCCCACTTAAGGGTCGGATCCGTACCATCCTCAAGGGTTTGTTGAAGGAATAGCTGAGATAAAGCATGAAGAACAGAGTCAAAATACAACAAAAACCGACATATATTTAATCCGAAGTAAGTTTGCCCTGCGAAGCTTACCGCGGGAGGGAGCCTGTCACGACAGAAGTGCTCAATTCCCCACGTCCATTCAGCGGAGAAATCCTTGTGGGTGGTGAAGAGAGCCTTAACCCGGCAGAAAATCTCCGTGTTGCTTAGCTCGAAGGAGGAGGTTCGGTTGGGGTCGCGGCCGAAACTCATGTGGCACACCTTGTGGGTGTGCTTCTGGAGGGGAGAGATTCGGTTGCGCACGAACGTGATCATAGCATCCTTGTTGCGCAATCCTGGTTGGCCAGAGCCGTGGGCTTCTTGGAGACCTCCTCCTAGAATTCCGGATCAGCTGGACCCGGAGTATAGGGGAGCAACCGAATCGAATCTTCGGTGCCCGCGTTCCGGACATAGAAGAAGGTCCGGACCCATCCTTTGCAAGAGTCAAGCCCGGTGACCCGGGGGAAAACGGAAGTCCACCGGGGCGAGATGGACGCAGCTCCGAATTGGGTGAGCTGCTTATCCTCCGACTCAACTTGGATGTTGGGGATGACGTTACGACGAAGGCTGAAAAACCGGATCCACAGCTCCTTCGTGGGACACAGTCCGGTGTAGCCCTCGATCACAGAGGCAAAGGCAGACAGAGAGGTGATAGCGTTGGACAGAAGATGGTGCGGCTGCAGGTGGTAGGTGCTAAGCCAATCCCGGAAGAAGTCGCTCACCGGCAAGCCGAACCCCCGTTGGAAGTGGGACAAGAACACGACGAACTCACCCGGATTGGGTGAGGGGGCCAGTTCGGCGGAGGGGAGGCGAGCAACGACGCCGGAAGGGATGCGTCTGGTCCGGTAGAGCCAGTCAAGGTCATCTTGACAGACCCATGACCCGTCCCATGCACCACGGTCCGCCGCGGCGGTGTCCTCCTCCATTTCTTGCTCGACGACGACGAGCTCCTCCTCCGTCATCTCGTACTCGCTACCCTCGCTGGCGCTAGCGGCGGCGGGGATCTGAGGCCTGGATTGGCGAGGACCCATGGCGAGGAAGTTGCGCAGCGGTGGCTGCGACGCAGAGGCACGGAGAAAAGTGCGGCGGCGGCGCTGCTACTAGGAGCACTGGCGGCGGCGCGGTCGCGAGGAAGACAAGGAAGAAGAGCAACGGGCAGAGGGGCGCAGAAGAGGAAAAAATTCAAAGGGGTGTGCCCCTCCGCTACTTAACCACCCCCTAAGAGGGTGAGTGGGATCGCGCTATGCCAACGAGCCACATGTTGTGGCCGTGTATCACCTGCATCAGCCAATCGGAGAGGAGCCACACAGAGGGCCACAGAGCAGAGGCAATCCCGTGACGTGACGCACTGATGCGGTAAACGAGGAGGCAGGTGTGACATGACCCTCGCACAGTGATAACTAACAATTACTGCAGCGGTTACTTTGCAGGCCCTTAAAATAAGACGACGTAATGATTAGCCTCCACGTGAGTTGGCGTATGAAAGAAGGAAACAAGGCCCGGATCGAACCGTGGTAACCCAGACGGTGAGTGAAAACTTAGAATGTGCAGAGGGAAAGTAAAACCATGAGATCCGAGTCAAAGTGGTAACCCGGCCGGCAAGTGAAAACTTGGAACGTGCGAAGGGAACGTAAATCCACATAATCCGAGATAAAGGGCTAAATCGGAAATAACGTCCAAGGCTCGAACATAAATGAACCTGATGTGGCCTTAGCGGCCAAGGCAGCTAAGACCGCACTAGCTTCGGGGACTAATGTTGGGGGGATACCCTCGGGTAGGGTCACTCCGGGGTATAAAGGCCGAGTTAGCCGAGGTTCGGCAAGCTCAAAGCGGATGCTGACCGGGTCACCTCAAGGCAGGCCGGATCACGGAGTAACCCGGACCAGGGGGTCGCCTAACATTGTCTTGGCCGACTTAAGAAGTAAGTCGAAAGTGCTTGCCTAACTTATATGCAGGAACAGGTATAGCCGGATCTACTATGATCCGGGTCCCATTTAGCTTCTGGGAGAAGGAAGGAATCTCTCTGGTCAAAAAGAAGGCCCGGTACACACTGCATGAGCGAAGCAAGCAAGGCCAGGACCACCGGGTCATGGCCGACAAGGGTGACGACGCCCGTGTCGGCTGACGCGGGCGCCGCAGAGGCTCACGTAGCTAAAGCATGTGTGACGCGGGGGAAAAGCACCCCGGTCGGGTTACCACTTTGAGAGGAGGCATATTCTTAGGAATATGCCTCCACGTATGCCCTAGGCAGAGACCAAGCCACCTCTATATAAGGGGGGCTAGGGTTTCTGTATAGGGGGTTGGGTTTTCTTCTGTACCGATTGGGCTAGGGTTCGAGGAGTGAAGTGTAGCTGAGAGTAAGAGATCTTCTTCTTCCTCCTCTCACCAATACAGCTCTAGGAGCACTTGTAAACTTGAGAGGAACACAATCTTCTGTGTGGAGAATCACTCCACTATCCCTCCCTGGATTCCCCTAGCGTGTATTAGTCCCCACCTTTAGCCTATCCATGGCATATGTCGTGACACCACCACAACATTGCTCCCGTTGTCCATGATAATGCTATGCGGATAACCATACCGGATTATAACATCCTCGACAAATCTTTTGGCTATTGCTCCATCACAACTAGTGACAGGTTTAGCCTCGATCCATTTGGTGAATTTATCCACCATCACTAAGAGGTGAGTAAATCCACTTGGAGCTCGTTTAAAAGGTCCTACCATATCAAGCCCCCAGACCGCAAAAGGCCATGTTATAGGTATTGTTCGCGGCTGATCAGCTGGAACATGAGCTTGCTTGTCCTACTTTTGGCAGCCTTTGCATGTCTTGACTAATCGTTCGGCATCTGCCTGAGCTGTAAGCCAGAAAAATCCATGTCAAAAAGCTTTTGCCACTAAAGATTTGGCTGCAGCGTGGTGACCACACTCGCCTTCGTGGATTTCCTTTAAGATTTCCACTCCTTCCGGAGATACGCAGCGCTGAAAACCCCCAGAAACACTCCGTTTATGGAGCTCACCCTTAACAATAGTATAGGCTTTTGCTCATCGGATAATCTGCCGGCTCAGCACCTCGTCTTCGGGTAATTTGCCATCTACCAAATAATCGAGGTAGGGTTGAGTCCAGCTGGGAATTACAGCCAGAACTGCTATCAAAGGTGAGTCGGATTTGGTCGGATATTCCTCATCTACTCCCTTTATCGAGGGGACTTTGAGGTGCTCTAAAAATGCGCCATCCGGGACCTCTTTCCGCGCAGAGCCTAATCGAGATAGTGCATCTGCTTCCTCATTTTCTGCTCGAGGGATGTGTTGACCTTCAAACCCTTCGAACGATTTAGATAGATCATCCACGACAGCTTTATATGCTGCCATGTGCTTATTTGCATTACAAATTTCCGAGACTTGCTGAGCAACAAGATCCGAATCTCCATAACACATCAAACATCGGATGCCAATATCCTTGGGAATCCGGATTCCATGCAGCAGTGCTTCATACTCGGCCATATTGTTTGTCGCTGTGAAGTGGATCTGCAACATGTATAAAAGTTTATCTCCTTGGGGTGATTTGAGCACCACGCCAGCCCCCGAGCCCCCTCGAGCCTTAGACCCATCGAAAAATAAGGTCTAATATTCCGACTCAGGGAGTACCATGTTCTCCTTCGTCTCTGTCCAATCAGTGACAAAGTCAGCAAGGATCTGGGATTTGATTCCTGTTCGAGGTTTGTACTCCATATCGAAAGTTGAGAGCTCTATGCCCCATTTGGCAACATGTCCTGTGGCATCACTGTTGTTGATTATATCCCTCATGGGAGCTTTGCTCACCACGATAATTGGATGCTCCTGAAAATAGTGTCGTAACTTACGAGATGCTAGAAAAACACCGTGAGCCAACTTTTGATAGTGCGGATATCGCTGTTTTGATTCTGTCAGGACCTCGCTGACAAAATAAGTCGGACGCTGCACCAGGTGTTCTTGATTTTCCTCTGGTCTCTCCACCACCATGACAATACTAACGACCCTATTTGTCGCAGCAATATAAAGCAACATCGGTTCCTGAGGTTCCGGCGCTGCAAGGATAGGAGCAGATGAGAGTACTTTCTTCAGGTCTTGTAGTGCAGCTTCAGCTTCGTTAGTCCAAACAAAATCCTTGGTCTTTTTCAGGAGTTTGTATAATGGTGCGGCTCTTTCCCCAAGCCGGCTTACAAATCGACTGACCGCAGCGATGCAGCCAATTAATCTTTGTACGTCCTTCAGGCGAGTTGGCCTGGAAATATTGAGTATAGCCTTGATTTTGTCGCGGTTCACCTCTATGCCTCTTTGAGACACGATGAAACCTAACAATTTTCTGGCTGGTATTCCAAAGAAGCATTACTTCGGGTTAAGCATGATGTTGTATTTTCGTAGATTGGCGAACATTTCCTCCAAGTCGGAAATGAGTGTTTCCTTCTTTTTGGACATCACCGCGATATCATCCACGTATGCATGTACATTGCGTCCAAGTTGGTCGTGGAGGCAACGCTGTATCGTGCGCTGGTACGTAGCTCCTGTGTTTTTCAACCCAAAGAGCATCGTAACAAAATAGAAGGTTTCGAAGGGGGTTATGAGTGAAGTTTTGACTTTGTCAGATTCCTTCATCCGGATTTGGTGATAACCAGAATATGCGTCGAGAAAACATAGGAGTTCCGAGCCTGCCATAGAATCGATAACTTGATCAATCCTAGGCGGAGCAAACGGATCTTTGGGACAAGCCTTGTTCAAGGCAGTATAATCAACACACATCCTTAAATCAGTGGTGTCCTTTTTAGGGACCATTACAGAATTGGCCGACCACTCAGTGTGGATGACCTCTTCTATGAATCCGGCTAACTCGAGCCGTGCTAGCTCCTTAGCTATTGCCTTACGCTTTTCGTCGCCATAACATCGTAGGGACTGTTTGACGGGTTTAGCATTTGGGTGTACATTTAAAGAGTGTTCGGCAAGTTCCCTAGGTACTCCGGTCATGTCAGATGGCTGCCATGCGAAGATATCTTGATTTGCTTGGAGGAACTTGACGAGCACGCTTTCCTATGCGCTATCTAGGCCTACGCCTATCTGGGTCACCTTTGAGGGGTCATCATCCTTCAACGGCGTTTTCTTCGTCTCTTCTGATGCCTTGAACTCCGGATTCGGCTTTGTCACCTCCTTCTTTGTCGTGGGCATCTCGGACGGATCTATGGTCTTCTTGATCTCTTGGTACTCCTGGGCGTGCAGCACGGCTTCAGCAAAGGCGGCATTTCCATCCTCGCATTCTCGCGCTTTCTTCGGGTCTCCTTGATGGTGATCATGCCGTCGGGACCTAGAATTTTCATCATATTGTAAATGTAACATGGACGAGCCATAAAATCCCAGTAAGCCGGACGTCCGAATATAGCGTGGTACGCGCTCTTGAACGGGACCACTTCGAAGGAAAGTGCTTCTGTCGATAGTTCTTTGGTGTTCCAAAGGTAACATCCAAAGTGATTTCCCCCAGGGAATTTGCTTGTCTTCCTGGGACAACTCCGTGAAAGATCATAGAGCTATAATTTAGCTGGGTCTCCGAGATCTTTATCTAGCGTAACGTTTCGACATACAGAATGTTGATGCTGCTGCCGCCGTCCATGAGAGTCTTGGAGAAACCATAGCCATCAATAAGTGGATTTACGACTAAGGCGTACTTTCCTCGCATGTGCAACTTAGGCGGATGATCAGCACGGTCAAAGGTGATTGCCACTTCCAACCAGTCCAGGAACTGAGGGACAGCCGGAACTGTTGCGTTGAGCTCATGTAGAACCGCTTTCTTGACCTGTGCTGGTTGAGATCCGAGGAAGGTGACGAAGTGTCTTTCTTTGTCGGGAAATTATTTTTCCCTTCCGGCTTGGTATTTGAAGCATCGCCTTCCTCCATGTCGGAATCATCCTTGGTCTCTTTATCCTTTTCGGGATTCTTCTTTCCCTTCTTCCGCTTAGCTCTATAGCCCGTGGTATCGTCTTTCTTAATGTCATCATTGAAACGACACTCGGCGTTTGTGTGGGACGAGCCCCCATTGGCATCTAAGTGATGCACACATGGGTTATTGGCAATGTCGGCCTAGGAGTAGGTTTTGCCGGGTTGTTGGTCTCCTCTATCCTGGACTCTTGATGTCCTGCGACTGCGTCCATGGCCACCGCCGCGCCCTCCTCGTCCCCCAGACCCGAAAGTAGCAGTGACCACTGCCGTTTCCGCGTTGGGCTTTTCTTCCGAGGTGTTCTTGCGCTTCTGAGCTTGTTGCTTTGGTTGTTTTGCTGACTGTGGCACAACTAGGGCGTCAGCATCTGCATATTTGCTCGTTGTTTCTATCATTTCTCCCAAATCAATGACCTTGTCACACTTCAAGCGATGATGTAGTAAACCAATTGGGTGTCCTGCAATGAAAGCTTCAATCGCAGTTTGGTCATTTACTCCTTCACAAGAGTTCTTGGTGTCTATCCATCATCCGAGATAATCCCGACAAGTCTGTCCGGCTTTCTGGGTGCAATGTTGTAGGTCTCCTACCGTACAGGGGCTCCGATATGTGCCTTTGAAATTCCGAAAGAACGCACTTTGCATATCATACCAGTTGTGGATGGTGTTCTCCGGAAGTTCATTGAGCCATGATCATTCTGTCTTCCGGAACATGATTGGGAGATATCGGGTCGCGACCAGGCTGTTTCCGCCTTTGGCAATACAGCAAGCCTGGAAGAAATCCTGGAGCCAAGTATCTGGCCGAGCTATACCGTCGTAGGCTTGAATGTGTCTTGAGATAGCAAATCCTTCCGGGAAGTTTGTAGCTCTTATGCATGGTCCTAAGCACTTTGGGCCCACGTATATATCATCGCTTTCATAGCGCCGCGCCTCTATGTTGGAGTTAATCCTATGCCTTGCGTCACTTGGGGATAAAGATCGTCCCGAATGACGGTTGTGGCTGCAGTGCCTTGGAGCCAGACTTCGGCTTCTGCCACCACCTCCTCCATCGCGAGGACCTCCTTGGCCTCCTTGGGAGCCGTTGTGATGGCTACTTGGTGGAGAGGGTGGAGCAGCTGGATGGTTTCCGGCTGATCGCCAGCCTCCGTCCGGAGCATCGTTATTTCAGTTCCGGGGAGGATCTTCATTACGACGAGCCCCTTGCCGGCTTGACTCAGCACGGTGTCCGTTGTTCCTCCGTCCATCAGCCGGACGGCTTGTGTGTCTAGGAGGTGGCATTCTTTACGGTCCTCCTCCCGACGTTTCTCTTTATCTTCTTCCCTGCGATCATTCGACTCTCGCCGGGGAGGATTCTTCGGGTTCAGTGCAGCAATTGCCTCTTGCTCCGTAGCTGGGGCAATGCTACGCCAGTCATGTGCAGCTTTGTGGTGTTGTCCTGAAGATCCAGTTCTTGAGTAGTTGTCTTCCCGATGGTCGGAACGGTGATGCTGTTCCGGAACATGTTGGGGACTTACGTCATTCCAGTCCGGATCCATGCGGCATTGGTCAGATTGGGAGACTAGTTTTCCGCTTCCGAACAGGGCGGCCTTCTGCTGCTCTAGACCCTTGTTGAGTAGTTTAATGCCCAATCGAATCTGCTCTAGGCCTGGATTACTCGATAGGATTTCTCGAGCCGCAACAGTGTTTTGCACTGGTGTTGGATACACCCAATCCCCGTTGTTGTCGCGCCGAGGCATCCCATGGTCTCCTCCAAAGAGGACTTTATGAATCTGCGAGAATTGGTCGTCATGAGTATGACGTTTCCTGGTATTCTGATGCTGCCAGGAGTTGTACTTCTCTGCAGTTGCCATGCGTTTCTTTTCTTCTTCAAGGTTTTTGGCTTCATCAAGGAGTACTTGGCGACGCGCTTCTAGGGCCTGGGCCCTTTCGTCCAGCTCTTCAGCAGTAAGTTCTGCAGTTGTAGGAATAGGTGTGGTTAATGCAGCGTCGATGAGTTTACGTGCACCTTCGATGATCATGTGTCCATCCACCGACTCTTCTTTGGGATATTTTAGGATCAATGCTCCATCCGAGTCTTCCTCGTATTCCTTGGCAATCACTTCCTCTATTGGAGGATCTTTTGCCGGGTTCTTGTTCTTCTTGTTCTTCTTCTTTTCCTTCTTGGCCGTCGGTGGCAAAGACGGCTTTGGGTCCGTTTCGCGGAGTCAGGCTCTGATTGGTACTTTCGGACATCTAGACCTCGGGATTATCTCTGATATCCATGTCATCCTGCACTTTGGGAGAGTTTTCTCCGGATCCTTCATCCATGGCTTCTCCTTCCTCTGCAGCTTTGGAGTTATACTCCTCTTCATACTCTGCGGAGAACTTTCGAAAATCTGCCAACATCATCCGAGGATGCGGGTAAGTCGGTGTTTGTTCCGATCGCCTCCAGCACCGAGTCGGTGTTTTCTGTAGCATCGACAGAGCCGGATCTGGATCCAACGTATCCGACGAAGTGTGACGTGTGGGTCTGATACATTGCAAATGTATCTATAATTTTTGATGTTCCATGCTTGGTTTTATCCACTTTCTTGTGTTTTGTTCCAACTTTGGAGTACTTTTCATATGATTTCTTGGACTAACCTATTAACAAGAGCCACAGTGCCAGCTGCCTGTTTTCTGTTGTTTTTGGTTCCAGGAAAGTCAGAAAATGAATATTCTCGGAATTGGAAGGGACAAAAGCCAAAGTGCCTATTTTTCCGGAAGTCATCAAGTGCTAGAATACGAGACGGAGAGGGGCCACCACACCACCTGGCCACACGGCCAGGCTGTGTGGCCGCTACCGGCACCCCCTCGGCCTCCCCTTCCGCCTATATATTGCCCTCGGGACAAAAACCCTAAGGACCCGATCAAAAAATCTACGAAAGAGTCTGTAGCCGCCGCCATCTCCATCCCTAGATCGGGAGGGATCTGAAGCTCTTCCCGGCACCCTCCCGGAGAGGGGAATTCACCCTAGAGGACTTCTTCATCACCATGCAAGGCTCCGGCGTGATGCGTGAGTAGTTCATCCTTGGACTACGGATCCATGTAGTAGCTAGATGGCTGGTTCTCCTCCTTTGTGCTTTCATGTTTAGATCTTGTGAGCTCCATTCATGATCAAGATCATTTATTTGTAATTCTACATGTTGTGTTTGCGGGGATCCGATGGATATTGAGATGCTATTTCAGATTGATTATTGATTCTATCATGTCTTTGTTATTTGTGATCTTGCATGCTTTCCGTTGTTAGTAGCTATCTTGGCCAAGTAGATGCTAGCAACTCCAAGAGTTAGTATTTATTCTTGATAGTGGGTTCATGCCTCTGGTAATCTGGGGAAGTGACAGAAATCTCTTCAGCCCAAAGGGCATCGTAACAAAACAGAAGGTTCCGAAGGGGGTTATGAATGAAGTTTTGATTTTGTCAGATTCCTTCATCCGGATTTGGTGATAACCGGAATATGCGTCGAGAAAATAGAGGAGTTCCGAGCCTGCCGTAGAATCGATAACTTGATCAATTCTAGGCAGAGCGAACGGATCTTTTGGACAAGCCTTGTTCAATGCAGTATAATCAACACACATCCTTAAATCAGTGGTGTCCTTTTTAGGGACCATTACAGGATTGGCCGACCACTCAGTGTGGATGACCTCTTCTATGAATCCGGCTAACTCGAGCCGTGCTAGCTCCTTAGCTATTGCCTTACGCTTTTCATCGCCATAACGTCGTAGGGACTGTTTGACAGGTTTAGCATTTGGGTGTACATTTAAAGAGTGCTCGGCAAGTTCCCTAGGTACTCCGGTCATGTCAGATGGCTGCCATGCGAAGATATCTTGATTTGCTTGGAGGAACTTGACGATCACGCTTTCCTATGTGCTATCTAGGCCTACGCCTATCTGGGTCACCTTGGAGGGGTCATCATCCTTCAACGGCGCTTTCTTCGTCTCTTCTGATGCCTTGAACTCCGGATTTAGCTTGGTCACCTCCTTCTTTGTTGCGGGCATCTCGGACGGATCTATGCTCTTTTTGATCTCCTGGTACTCCTGGGTGTGCATCACGGATTCGGCAAATGCGGCATTTCCATCCTCGCACTCTCGGCTTTCTTCGGGTCTCCCCTGGTGGTGATCACGCTGTTGGGACCTGGAATTTTCATCATATTGTAAATGTAACACGGACGAGCCATAAAAGCCCAGTAAGCCGGACGTCCGAATATAGCGTGGTATGCACTCTTGAACGGGACCACTTCGAAGGAAAGTGCCTCTGTCCGATAGTTCTTTGGAGTTCCAAAGGTAACATCCAAAGTAATCTCTCCCAGGGAATTAGCTTGTCTTCCTGGGACAACTCCGTGAAAGATCACAGAGCTATGGTTCAATTGTGTCTCTGAGATCTTCATCCGGCGTAGCATTTCGACATAGAGAATATTGATGCTGCTGCCGCCGTCCATGAGGGTCCTAGAGAAACCATAACTGTCAATAAGTGGGTTGATGAATAAGGCGTATTTTCCTCGCCTGTGTAGCTTAGGCGGATGATCAGCTCGGTCAAACGTGATTTCCACTTCCGACCAGTCCAGATATTGAGGGACAGCCGGAACTGTTGCATTGAGCTCGTGGAGAACTGCTTTCTTGACCTTTGCTGGTTGAGATCCGAGGAAGGTGACGTAAGTGTCCTTCTTGGTGGGAAAAGTATTCTTCCCTTCCGACTTGGGATTTGAAGCATCAGCTTCCTCCATGTCGGAATCTTCCTTGGTCTCCTTGTCTTTTTCGGGATTTTTCTTTCCCTTCTTCCACTTAGCTTTGTAGCCCGTGATATCAACTCTTTTGATGTCGTCGTTGAAATGACATTCAGCGTTGGTGTGGGACGAGCCCCCATTGGCGTCTAACTGATGCACACATGGGTTATTGGCAATGTCGGCCCAAGAGTAGGTTTTTCCTGGTTGTTGTTCTCCTCTACCTTGGACCCTTGATGTCCCACGGCCACGCCCGCGGCCTCCGCCACGTCCTCCTCGTCCTCCAGACCCGGAAACAGTAGTAACTACCGCTGTTTCCGCGTTGGGTTTTTCTTCCGAGGTATTTTTGCGCTTCTGAGCTTGTTGTTTTGGTTGTTTTGCTGACTGAGGCACAACTAGGGCATTGAGTAGTCCTTCTGCATCATCATTAGCATCTGCATACTTGCTCGCTGTTTCTATCATCTCTCCCAAAGCAGTGACCTTGTCACACTTCAAGCGATGGCGCAGTAAACCAATAGGGAGACCTGCGATGAAAGCTTCAATCGCAGTTTGATCATTTACTCCTTCGCAGGAGTTCTTGGTGTCGATCCATCGTCCGAGGTAATCCCGGTAAGTTTCTCCGGCTTTCTAGGTACAACGCTGTAGGTCTCCAACCGTACAGGGCCTCCGATATGTGCCTTCAAAATTCCGAAAGAACGCACTTTGCAAGTCATACCAGTTGTGGATGGTGTTTGCCGGAAGTTCATTGAGCCATGATCGTGCCGTCTTCCTCAACATAAGTGGGAGATATCGGGTTGCGACCAGGCTGTTTCCGCCTTTAGCGATGCAACAAGCTTGGAAGAAATCCTGTAACCAGGTGTCTGGCCGAGCAATGCCGTCATAGGCTTGGATATTTCTTGAGATAGCAAATCCTTCCAGGAATTTTGTAGCTCTGATATGTGGTTCGAAGCACTTTGGGCCCACATACACGTCATCGTTTTCATAGCATCGCTCCTCTATGTTGGAATTGATCCTGTGCCTTGCGTCGTTCAGGGAAAGAGATTGTCCCGAATGTCGGCTGTGGTTGCGGTGCCTTGGAGCCGGACTTCGGCTTCTGCCACCACCTCCTTCGCCATGTCGTCCTCCTTGACCTCCTTGGGGGCCGTTGTGATAACTGTGTCATGGAGAGGGTGGTGCAGCTGGATTGTTTCCGGCTGATCGCCGGTCTCCGTCCGGAGCGTCATTATTCTGGTTCCGGGGAGGTTCTTGACTATGACGAGCCCTCTGCCGGCTTGTCCTAGCATGGTTCCCGCCGTTCCTTCGTCCGTCATTCCCACCATGGTGAGGCTCAGCCGGACGGTTCTCATATCTAGGAGGTGGCATTCTCTGACGATCCTCCTCCCGACGTTTCTCTTTATCTTCTCCCCTTTGATCCTTAGATTCTCGTCAGGGAGGGTTCATCGGATTCAGGGCAGCGATGACATCTTTCTCGGCCGCTGGGGCAACGTTGCACCAGTTACGTGAAGCTCGGTAATGCTGTCCTGACGATCTGGTTCTTGAATAATTGTCTTCCCTGTGTTCAGGGTGATGGTACTGCGCCCGAACATAATGGGATCTTACGCCAGCCCACGCCGAATCTGTGCGACATTGGTCAGAATCCGAGACCAGTTTTTGACTTTCGGACAGGGCGACCTTTTGCTGCTCCAGTCCCTTGTTGAGTAGATTGATACCCAAACGGATCTCCTCTGGTCCTGGATTGGCCGATAGAATTTCTCGGGCTGCCACGGTATTTTGTACTGGTGTTGGGTATACCCAATCTCCATTGCTATCCTTCCGTGGCTTCCCCATCTCATCTCCAAAAAGGACGGCACAGACACATGGGAATTGGTTGTCATCTATGTGACGCTTCCGTGTCTTCTGATGTAGACGAGACATGTATTCCTTGTTTGACATGCGTTTCTTCTCCACCTCGATGTTTTTGGCTTTATCGAGGAGTTGTTGATGACGCGCTTATAGGGCTTGCGCCCTTTCGTCCAGCTCATCTGTAGTAAGTTCTGCAGCTGTAGGGATAGGTGTGGTTAATGCGGCATCGATGAGTTTATGCGCACCTTCTGTGATCACGTGTCCATCCACCGATGCTTCTTTTTTCGGCTCGTCTGGGATAAGTGCTCCATCCGAGTCTTCCTCATATTCCTCGGCAATCACCTCCTCTGTCAGAGGGTCTTTTGCCGGGGTCTTGTTTTTCTTGTTCTTCTTTGCCTTCTTGGCAGCGCCGGTAGCAAAGACGGCTTTGGGTCGGTTTCCCCAAGTCAAGCTTTGATCGGTACTTTCGGACATCTAGACCTCGGGATTATCTCCGATGTCCATGTCATCCTGCGTTTTGGGAGAGTGTTCCCCGGATCCTTCATCCATGGCTTCTCCTTCTTCTGTAGCTTTGGAGTTGTACTCCTCTTCATATTCCGTGGAGAACTTTCGGAAATCTGCTGACGTCATCGACTCATCCGAGGATGCGGGTACGTCGGCGTTTGTTCCAATTGCCTCCAACACAGAGTCGGTGTTCTCTCCAGCATCGGCAGAGCCGGATCCAGATCCCACGTATTCGACGAAGTGCGATGCGTGCTTCCTGAGGTACCTGTGGCTTTCACGATCAGCCATATCGAAACTTTTGATGGTTTCGAGTATTGCATCTGCGCTTTCGCCTTGCAGTATCATACGTCGTAGCGTGTACCTTAGGAAAGGCCTGTCTGTCCCGGCATCATTGTAACACCCTCAGAATCGGCCCTATGCAAGTTTTAGCGATTCCCGCCAAACCCGCATAGAAACGATTCAAAGGTGCCCACCAGGCACTTTCGTGCGGGTGGAAAACAAAGTAATAACATTACACAACAGTCCTCGATGGGACCCACAGAACAGATATATATACAACAACGACTCAATGAGTCAAGAATACAGATATACCGTACAAAGATCCAAATCACCATGAAAACGATATAGCGCCCGACTACGGACAAGATGCAAATGGGGCTAAGAGCCCTGAAGAATAACCAATGGCGTCCATAACCCTGCCCAGGCCAAGCCGGAAGGGTAACCCTGCTAACGACGGCGATCTCAAACCTGCTAAACAAAAGGGGTGCCGACAAAGGGCAAAGGAAAAAGAGGAGCGTCAGTACTGAGGCCAGTACACGGCGAGGCTAGAATTCGGCGGTCCTTGCCTACATAGGTATGGTGGACTGAAGCGACAGCGCAGCATGCACTAAACAATCCTATAGAGACTCGATATAACTGTCGGCTATCAGAGAGGGATAGGAAAGACCTATTTGGAACCATCCTGATACTACCACCAAACATACCCATCCTGGTATTTCCCCCTCGACACCAAACGAGGAAGTCAACCGAGGAACTCACACAGTTGGCAGTTTTATTTATTCAGTTATCGTTGCAGCAATTACTAGTCAAGTATAGATAGTCATCCTGATAAAATAAGCAGTGGGCAGTTTTATTTAACCATTCCGTTGTAGTTGCAACACTTACTAGTCAAATACAATTAGCATGAGATATCCCAAAACCCAGCAGTTGTTGGTACTTTTATTTAGCCATTCCGTTGTAGTTGAGCTGATTACTAGTCACATCGGATACAAGTCAATTTATAACAGCAAACTTTAGTTATAGTTGTCTATGATCAAGCACTGTGCTCCCAGTCGTCCGTAACCGCGGACACGGCTTTTCGAAAAGATTAAACCCTGCAGGGGTGCACCAAAGTATCCACAAGCACTTCGACCCTTTTTGCCAGATCAGTTAACATACACCCATCGGTATGTCGGCGGGGCCTAAGTCATGACGTTTCCAGATCCAAAGCAAGTACATGGGGGCCACCCCACTAAGTCGAACCCGCAACGAAGTCGGCCGGTCTCCGAGACGGACTTAGGGTTTGGGTAGACGGCTGTGAACGACCGGGAACCCAAAACTGGGCTTGTCGACACCGCGAAATTGTGTCCCGATCCTAAACAGTACAGGTGCTATCCATCGCACAATTTAAATAAAGCGGTAAAGCATGGCATAAGTACATGATAGTAAATAAAACCTCAAACTAGTTTGTGGCCCCCAGTACAATACTTTGAAATCAGGTACTAATCGATGGGGGGCCCATATCTCCCCACCTGTGGTTAGCGCGCTCGATCTCGGAACAGGTGTCAAGAACTCGGGGTCCTACGGGACACAAGTGGACGGTTAACAACCAAATAACATCTATTGCCCACTTGTGCCTCTGCTTACCTACTTCAATTTTAGTTGTTAAACAATAATTAAAGTCTTGATCATCTCCAACAATAAACACACGTCAATACTCCAACAACTGTGGTACTTGACGACACGCAACGGCGCTTGAGCAAGCGACTACGACGCGCAAGTCCAACTATCTACCAAACAACAGGTAAAAGGAGGTTCCAAGGCAATATAAGGCTGCAAGGGATATCACGGGTACGAAAACTAGAGCATCGCAACACAGATAGCAATAGATCAACAGGAGGGAATAAATACTATAAAAGTAAGATAGGTAGAAAGGGGGAGATGCTCGCCTGAAAACATTGCCGAAGATTCATCCGAAGATCGGGTCGACACTCGCATCAACTCAACGGCCTTATCCGCGAAGAACCAAAACACTAGAAGAAACACCGGATGGACTATTTAATACTACGGCAAAAGATCGGGCATGATGCATGTATGATGTATGGCATGGCAAAGGTGCAATGCAATTCGGCAATATTAAGCGGAACCGGGGGTCCCGACAATTAAATATATGGTTCTAGTTGTTTAGCTACCCCACAATTTAAATGTTGTCTTAACATGGCAAAAGATAGCACCGGTTCGCTACACAAATTTAAATGGGACCAATATAAGACTAGATTTGTCCGCATATGGGCCCCATATTTAATTTAGGTGAATCGGCATAAGGCCCCCAAACCACATGACAATATGCATGCGAAAAAAATGATTTAATGCAACAATTTATATGAATGGCATTTATAAAATAGGGTCTCGGATCAGGGTCACACATGGAGGTTTGGCGATCTTGGTTCAGGGGGTTCGGGGTTCGGTCTCAGGGTTCAGGGTTCGACGGGCTCGGTCTTCGAAGGTCGGAACAAGGTGAAGAGCTTGGCGTTCCGGGAAGAAGGGCTTGGTGTGGCGTCGGGGCGCATCGGACTCGCCCGGGTCGGTGTCGATCTTGTCGGGCCCGCGTATCAGGTCGGTCTTGGCGTCTGGGATGAAGAACTTGGCGTTCTGCGTCGGTGTCCTTACCGTCCGGGTTCTTGAGCATCGCATCCAGGAAGAAGTACTTGTCGCACATGTGGCCTTCGGGTCCGACTCCGGGAAGGAGAACTTGGTGTTTCGAGGGGGATCTCGACGCTCCACTGTCTTGATGGTTGTCGAAGGGCTTGGTATCACGCATGACGCTCTTGACAAAACAACACACCGAAAGGCTAAAGGTCTTGAGTAGAACACACATACGGCAACACCTTCACTTCACCTAGTCATGCCGAACTTGGTCACACGCGCCTTCACAAGTTCCAACAACACACAACTTATTGCATGAACAGGAACAACCCGAGGAGGACTCATGGCAGCAGGGCGAGCTTGTGTGAGGGCGTGGGGGACGACGGGGCGCGGCGACCAGCGACGCTCGAGGACGCGGCCACCGGGGCGAGGCGGGGTCACGCAGGAAGCGGGTGGCGACGACGGCGGCTGCTCTGCAGAAGGCGGGGCTCGGGAGCGCGGGGCGAGCACGGTTCGCGGGCGCCGGAGGCGCTGGCGAGGGGAAGAGGCGAACGACGGCGCGCGGCGTCACGCTGCCGTGGCGGCAGGGCGAGCGGGGGCCCCTGGGCGACGATGGCGGAGGCGCGGGACCGACGCCGGAGAGGAAGAGGACGGCGGGGCGACGGGGGCCGGGACAGCGGACGGAGGTGAGGACGGGGGCGATGCCAGGGGAGAGGTGAGGCCAGAGAGAGGGCTCGAGCGGCGGACGTGCGTGGGGAGATGGGGCCAGACGGAGAAGAGAGAGAGGGGTTGGTGGGGGAGGCTCGAGCGGGGGAGGTGGGATCTGGGGAGGTGGGTTCAGGGCAGGCGGGGTGGGTCCGCAGGTGGGGCTGAGCGGGCAGGTGGGCAGGATCCCGAGGCGGGGCCTGTCGGGCGGGTGGCGTTGTGTGCGTGTGCTGGCGGGGTGGGGCCCAGGGAGAGTGGGGTCAGGCGGGTGAGATGGCACGAGATGGTTGGCTGGAGGAGGAAAGAGAGATGAGGTGGCGAGAGGGGATTGGGCGGGGTGATGTGGAGGGGGCTGGGTAGAATAGGACTGGTTAGATTAGGGATTAGATATTTTTGACTAGGGTTTTCTTTTGGGTCGGGTAGTAGGTGGTCTGACCGGTTGGGCCTCTGGCCTAACCGATCGGACTGCCTCCCCGGACAAAACATTTTATTATTTATTTTATTTTATTTAAAACAAAACATTTACAAATATGTTTTAGGCAAAAAATAAGGATCTGAGAGGAACACGATTTTATTTTTGAATTAGAGAAGGGGTATTTGTAGAAAACAAAAATAGGGCTAATAGCAAAATAGTTTAATTTAAAACGATGCATGCTAATGTCATGACGATGCAATGCACAAAAACACCGCGATTTTCTAGTAGTGGTTTTGCGGGATGCCACAATCATCAGAGCCGGAATCAGTGTCGTTGATATGCTCTTCCTGGATTTCGACTTCCACGGGTGGGTCGTTGGGATCTGGCTTCTCCGGGGAGATCCACTCCAGATTCGACTTGGTCCGCTATGTCTTCTTCAGGATCGGGTTTCTCCACTATATCCGCAACTGGTGCGGGCTGGGTGGGATTAGGGTTTTCTGAGATCCGGAACTCTACCGCCTCCACGAACAAAGGGGACCCAGAAAATTCTTCTGCCTCTATCATCACCGCTGGAGTGGGTTGGGCAGGTTCAGCGAAACCGATGTAAACATCGATCTCACCAAAAGACATGATTGTGTAGGCAGTCATGGCCTCCCTTGCCGAAATCCAAGTCTCGTCGAGAACGATGAGAGGGACGTCGCTGGCGTAGAGGATGCGACTGATGGCGATAGTCTCGCCAATTCCGATTCTTGCAGATTCCGCTCGGAACACAGATCCGAAGCTCACTTGCCCCACGATGGGCGCCAACTATCGTCGGATTAAGGACAAGTACGCCATGAGGGAGTCCTCGAGGCGTGCGGAAGAGAGGGGTGTGAGACGTATGGTGTTCCAGGACGGTGAGCACACAAGTTTACCCAGGTTCGAATCCGCCGGCTTTGAATGGATCCTACTCCTGCTGGCAATCCAGTAATATGGTAGAGCCGGAATATGGGTTACAAGGGTTTCGCCTGTGCGAGTTGAGGGTCTAAAGTATTGGGTGCCCTAAAGGCTCTGCCTAGGCCGGCTTATATAGATATCCGGCCTTAGGGTTTACAGGAGAGATCTATCCGGCTACGTCCAAGAGTCGGTTACAGAGTACATCTTGAACTACAAGTAACATTATGGGCCTAAGTCGGTAAGTCTTCTGGGCCTTCTCGTAGCCGGATTGGACTCCGTCTTCTCTCCCTGACTGGGCCGCCCGTGAAGCAAAGCTCTAACCCGAAGTGGGCCACCCTGGTCAGTGAGGAACTATGAGGATACCCGGAAAGTATATCCCCAACAAGCACTAGTTGCGGAGATAGTGGAGAAATCTGAGCCTGAAGCAGACCTAGCGGTTCAAGTCGAGTCTGGAGTGGATTTCCCTGGCGAGGCTGAATCCCAGATCGATCCACCTGCTGAGGTCGAAGTCTAGGAGGATAATAGCAACAACCTTGGTTCCGACCCTGCCAACGCCGGAACAGATTAACCGTTCCTGAGGCACACGTTGAGGCGTATAATGATGCAAGATGCAAGCGTGGATGAAGTTCTCGAGACTATCAGGATCTTCGAGGAAGCCCACAAGGAAAGCCGCAACTACCTCAGGACCCTGATGGCTCTGAGTATGGCGCCCAGAAAAATGCTGGAGCGTGGTTGATGTAGAGCTCGTTGGGAACCCCAAGAGGAAGGTATGATGAGCACAGTAGCAAGTTTCCCTCAGTTATGAAACCAAGGTTTAATCGAACAAGTAGGAGCAAGGAAACACCCCAAAGGTGTTACTAGCTGAGCTTTGGCAGGGCGAACTACCGGTGCTAGTAGCAACGTGAAGACCTACACAACACAACCACATAACTTTTTCCCTAACTTGCGATGAGGTTGTCAATCTCACCGTGTTTTGCGGAAAACAAAGGATTAAACGTATCGAATGGAAATAAGTAAAAGTTTGCAGAAAGTAAACACAAAACAGTAAACAGTTTATAGATTGAATGTAAAAGACAAGGGCCGAGATCCATAGTTCACTAGAGGTGGCTCTCCTTAAGATAGATAACATGCTGGGTGAACAAATTACAGCGGGGCAATTGACAAACACCGAGAAAGCAATACATGCATGTACTAATCATCTTGACTCCTTTGAGACTTGATTGGGCATTACAACATTATACATAGACCGCCATCCAACTGTATCTATGACGAATAATCCACCTTTAGGTTATCATCCGAACCCCCTCCAGTATTAAGTTGCAAGCAACAGGTTATTGCTTTACGAACTGCGTGTAAAGTAAACAATATGATTGTTCTATGAACAAAGGATTGTTGTTTTCTCCCTAGTAGCAACAACACATCTAGTACCTTAGAGATTTCTGTCACTTCCCCAGATTACCAGAGGCATGAACCCACTATCGAGGATAAATACTAACTCTTGGAATTGCTAGCATCTACTTGGCCAAGATAGCTACTAACAACGGAAAGCATGCAAGATCACAAACAACAAAGACATGATAGAATCAATAATCAATCTGAAATAGCATCTCAATATCCATCGGATCCCCGCAAACACAACATGTAGAATTGCAAATAGATGATCTTGATCATGAACGAAGCTCACAAGATCTAAACATGAAAGCACAAAGGAGGAGAACCAGCCATCTAGCTACTACATGGATCCGTAGTCCAAGGATGAACTACTCACGCATCACACCGGAGGCTTGCATGGTGATGAAGAAGGCCTCCAGGGTGAATTCCCCTCTCCAGAAGGGTGCCGGGAAGAGCTTCAGATCCCTCCTGATCTAGGGATGGAGATGACGATGGCTACAGACTCTTTTGTGGATTTTTTGATCAGGTCCTTAGGGTTTTCATCCTGAGGGCAATATATAGGCGGAAGGGGAGGCTGAGGGGGTGCCGGGAGCGGCCACATCACCCCCTGGCATGGGTCAGGCCTAGCCGCGTGACCAGGTGGTGTGGTGGCCCCCTGGCCCGTCTCCGTCTCGTATTCTGGCACTTGATGACTTCCGGAAAAATAGGCACTTTGGCTTTTGTCCCGTCCAATTCCGAGAATATTCATTTTCTGACTTTCCTGGAACCAAAAACAGCAGAAAACAGGCAGCTGGCACTGTGGCTCTTGTTAATAGGTTAGTCCAAGAAATCATATGAAAAGTACTCCAAAGTTGGAACAAAACACAAGAAAGTGGATAAAACCAAGCATGGAACATCAAAAATTATAGATACATTTGCAATGTATCAACATCCCCAAGCTTAACTCCTGCTCGTCCTCGAGTAGGTAAGTGATAAAAAGAAAGAATAATTTTTGAGGTGACATGCACCATCAAAGACTTGACCAAAGTATTTGCAAAACATTCAAAGCTGGGATCATTGTACTTCAATCATAACATGAAAGACAAAGTTCTAGCAATAAGCACAGAAACTATGATGCAACATGAAAAGGCACAAACAAAAGATTCATGAATAACAATGCTTTGCAAGACGTTTGTTTGTTTCACATAAAGAAAACATAGCATAAAAGTATTTAGCTTGTCCCTCAATAGAGTAGCAAATATAAATGCATAGGACCCCTTCAAAGTTCATAAGAGTGACTAGATACAAAAGTTTAAAACAAGCAATATCAAGTTATGCAACAATCAACTAGTCTTGGGACAATGCACACAGAACTAAGAATGGCCACTATGCTCTCAAAGTAAGTGCATAAAGATAGAAGTTGGAGACTCAATATAATAGTGGAAGAAAGGCCTTTGTAAAAGGAAGTAAGGATTCAAGTCTCATAAAGAGCTTCCAAAAATTATGGTACTTATAGCTTCCAGCTCTCATTGCCCCTATCAAAAGCATATTGAAGTGATTAAGGTTAAAGTGAACAAACTATGGTGTACATGCTTGATGAAGTATAAGTCAGAAATCTCATGTCCCTTGTATACGAGGGCCGCTCCTCATGCTACTCAAGTTTAGTCACCGGTAAGTTCTTGTCATTGTAAGTACATGTGTATCATAGAGAACCGCCAACGAGGTACCCCTTGCCCGATGATACGGAAGAATCCCCATATCAAAACGACAAGGCAAGTAGATAACGAGCATCTCAACAATCTTCTTATTTACCATGGGAATATGGTGCTTTTTTCTCTCTTTCCTCTTTTCATAGTATCTCCTTTTTTCTCTCTTTTTTCTCAATATAGGACTCTTTTTTTATAAGAAGAATGCTTCATAGACAGCTCATTATGGTTACACTACAGGTTTCCACCATGTCAGCATGGATTAGACCAGCGGCCCAGGCGTTTCTCTAACACATATACATAACTCCATGGACTTACAAGCTCCTCTTTCATTTCACACCGACAAGTACCAAGTGCAATGTTGAAAGCGTTCCCCATGAAAGCATGGTTCTGCTAATTCCCAACAAATAAGTGCAAGCATATACAACATAGACGATACAATGGTTCAAGTTTATTAAGGGCAAGTAAAGTAAAGTGTGCCATCAAGTTTGTGAGAGCTTTAATCACTAGTTTTCTCATAACAAGTTTAATTTGGAAGGTAAACAAAAGCATGAATATACTTGGAATAGCATAAGCTAATAGGTCGGTATGGTGGACTCTTTGGAATAACTTGGTTTAGGGAGTTGGATGCATGAGTGGAACTCATACTTTGTTGTGGAGGCTAGCAAAAGACTGGGAGCGACAAACTAAGAGAGCAATAATGGCCATAATCATGCAGAGCGACAAAACATCATTGATCAAAGCATAAAGTGATACTACAAGTTGAAAACTAAAGGATCATAAGGCTATGGTGACTTGAGATAGTCATAACATGGTGTGAGCATGCGCCAAGTCAACCCAAATAAAGCATCAAAGGAGAATACCAATATACTATGCTTTAATATGCTAAAACAACGCATGATTCATCCAAGGCACATTAAGCAATCTCAATTGTTTATAACAAGTCATGCTACTGCAAAGATAGTAAGCATAAAGCCAAAACAATATCAAGCATGGCATGACAAAGCATAGGCCACAGTCAAAAACAAGCTCTTTTTACCACATAAGCATGAACTTTCCTACTCTTTTCCAAACCAAACCAAACTATTTGCAAACCAATATATGAAAGAGGGGGTCCAACCAATTTATTCAGAAAACTAAGAAAACCAAAGCAAACGAAAAACCAAACCGAAAATGAAAAGGAAGACGCTCCAAGAAAAACACAACTGTGCATGAAACAATAAAAATGAAGCGTTTGGAAGAAACCTAAGATTTTTATTGATGAAGAAGGGGATGCCTTGGGCATCCCCAAGCTTTGACGCTTGTACTTCTTGGATATTTCTTGGGTTGACACACGTGGCATCCCCAAGCTTGAGCTTTAGTCCATCCTTCATCTCATTACTCATTTCTTCCATACACCTGAAATTTTTCCTTCATACAAAACTTCACACAATCTTTATTAGCAACATTAGTGCACTCAAGATAAATAAGTCTTAAAGTTCAGTTCCAACACCAAATAAACTTCCATTAGAACACTAGCTACTGTAGAACTTCCCTCAAAAAGCTCCATTCCCCAAAAGAACTCAAAAAGGAACCAACAAGAAGCAAATGCAGAAAATGGCAGAAATCTGTCAAAACAGACCAGCAGGTAAAGACGAATTTTTTCGAAGACCTTATATTGCTCAAATAAAAAAGTGTTGAACTAACGAAAGTTAGATAACAACCTGGGGCAGAAGCACAAAAATTCACGCCTCAAAAAGACGTTCAGAGATTTTACACAAATATTTACGGTGAAGCACAGAAATCTGTTTCGGGACAGCAACTTTCCCAATCATTACTTCTCTCTAATTAGAGGTTACTCTTGGCACAAAAAGCAAATACAAAGGATAAGGAGAGGTTATTACAGAGGTAATAACTTCCAAGACTCATCTAAAACTTTTGGGTTATCTCCCAATAAGTACTTTTCTTTAACGCCTTAAAGTTAGGCATAAGAAGCAAAGAAAGAATCAAGTGTTCTCAAATGAAGAAGCATTAAGACCAAATTTTGTTTTAGGAGAAGCAAAAGAAATGTTTTATCTCTTTTTAGGGAAGTGTTCTATACCTTTCTTGAGTGGGAGTTGATATTTAATGGTGCCTTCTTTCATATCAATAATGGCACCAACAGTTATAAGAAAAGGTCTTCCCAAAGTAATAGGACAAGAAGCATTGCATTCAACATCCAAAACATAGAAATCAACAGGGACATAGGAATTGTTAACCATAATAAGAACATCATTAAGACTCCCCATGAGTTTATTTTTAGCAATATCATCAAATGGGACATTCAAATAACAATCTTCAAGTGGAGGCAAATCAAGCATATCATAAATCCTTCTAGGCATAATAGAAACACTACTATCAAGATCACACAAAGCTTTGAAATCAAAGTCATTCACTCTCATATTAATGATGGGTTCCCAACCATCTTCTTGTTTTATAGGAATAGAAGCTTTATATTTCATCTTTTCTTCTTTAATCTTTATGAGAGCATCAGTAATGTGTTTTGTAAAGGCCATGTTCATAGCACTAGCATTAGGACTTTTAGCAAGCTTTTGTAGGAACTTAATAACTTCAGAGATATTGCAACCATCAAGATCAAAATAATACTTATCATCTAAAGTAGTAGAACTATTACTAGCCTCAACACTAGTGGTGGTAATGGTAGAAACACTAATGTTTCTAGCAATTTCATCTTCTCTTTTCCACTTAGCATGTAATTCAGCTAATAGTCTAACATTTTCATCAATTCTTACTTGTATAGCATCAGTAGCTACAAAGGGATTATCATTAGTTTCAGGTTTAGCAGCCATTTTATTCAAAGTAGTTTGAGCTTCAGCTAAAGATGCTATATTTCTTTCAGCATTAGAGAGTTTTTCCTCAATAGTTTTATTGAAGGCAGTTTGTTTACTAATAAACTCTATAAGCATAACTTCAAGTTCAGAGGGAACACTCTTTTTATTGTTGTAAGAATTTCCATAAGCATTACCATTGTTGGGAGGATATGGCTTATAATTGTTGTTACCAAAATTGTTCCTATAAGCATTATTACCATAAGCATTGTTGCCAAAATTGTTATTTCTTATGAAGTTCACATCAACTTGCTCTTCTTGAGCAACCAAAGAGGCTAAAGGAACATTATTTGGATCAATATGGGCTTTCCCATTAACAAGTATAGACATAATAATATCAATCTTATCACTCAAGGAGGAGGTTTCCTCAACAGAATTTACCTTCCTACCTTGTGGAGCTCTCTCAGTATGCCATTCAGAATAATTAATCATCATATTGTCCAGAAGTTTTGTTGCAGCACCCAAAGTGATGGTCATAAAGGTACCTCCAGCAGCAGAATCCAATAGGTTCCTTGAAGAATAGTTCAATCCTGCATAAAAAGTTTGGACAATTCTTAACCAAAGATTTCATTCTTTCCCAAGCTTGAGCAACATGCTCATTATCAAGTTGTTTAAACTTCATTATTTCACTTCTCATAGATATAATCTTAGCAGGAGGATAGTATTTTCCAATGAAAGCATCTTTGCATTTAGTCCAAGAATCAATACTATTCCTAGTTAAGGAATTCAACCATTCTTTAGCTTTTCCTCTCAAAGAGAAAGGAAACAATTTCAGCTTAGTAATATCACCATCTACATCCCTATGCTTTTGCATCTCACAAAGTTCAACAAAGTTATTTAGATGGGAAGCAGCATCTTCATTACCAATACCAGAAAATTGCTCTCTCATAACAAGATTGAGTAAAGCAGGTTTTATCTCAAAGAAAGTATCTTCAGGCACAGGTGGAGCAATAGGTGTGCTCAGAAAATCATTGTTGTTGGCGCTAGTGAAGTCACACAACTTGGTATTTTCAAGAGTAGTCATTTTTTTGGGTTTTCAAATAAGAAAGCAAACTTGTAAAACTAATTTTTTTGCGTTTTTTGAATAACAAAACAAGCAAACTAAGCAAAACAAAAATAACAAAGTAAAGAGATTGGTTATGAGGGACTCCCCTTGTGAAGATGTCCTTGACTCCCCGACAACGGCGCCACAAAAATGCTTGATGGCTCTGAGTATGGCGCCCAGAAAAATGCTGGAGCGTGGTCGAAGTAGAGCTTGTTGGGAACCCCAAGAGGAAGGTATGATGATCACAGCAGCAAGTTTCCCTCATTTATGAAACCAAGGTTTAATCGAACCAGTAGGAGAAAGGAAATACCCCAAAGGTGTTACTAGCTGAGCTTTGGCAGGGCGCACTACCGGTGCTAGTAGCAACGTGAAGACCTGCACAACACAACCACAGAACTTTGTCCCCAACTTGCGATGAGGTTGTCAATCTCACCGTGTTTTGCGGAAAACAAAGGATTAAACGTAGAAGTAAAAGTTTGCAGAAAGTAAACACAAAACAGTAAACAGTTTATAGATTGAATGTAAAAGACAAGGACCGGGATCCATAGTTCACTAGAGGTGGCTCTCCTTAAGATAGATAACATGCTGGGTGAACAAATTATAGCGGGGCAATTTACATACACCGAGAAAGCAATACATGCATATACTAATCATCTTGACTCCTTTGAGACTTGATTGGGCATTACAACATTATACATAGACTACAATCCAACTGCATCTATGACTAATAATCCACCTTCAGGTTATCATCTGAACCCCCTCTAGTATTAAGTTGCAAGCAATCGATTATTGCTTTATGAACTGCGTGTAAAGTAAACAATACGATTGTTCTATGAACAAAGGATTGTTGTTTTCTCCCTAGTAGCAACAGCACATCTAGTACCTTAGAGATTTCTGTCACTTCCCCAGATTACCAGAGGCATGAACCCACTATCAAGAATAAATACTAACTCTTGGAGTTGCTAGCATCTACTTGGCCAAGATAGCTACTAACAACGGAAAGCATGCAAGATCACAAATAACAAAGACATGATAGAATCAATAATCAATCTGAAATAGCATCTCAATATCCATCGGATCCCCGCAAACACAACATGTAGAATTACAAATAAATGATCTTGATCATGAATGGAGCTCACAAGATCTAAACATGAAAGCACAAAGGAGGAGAACCAGCCATCTAGCTACTACATGGATCCGTAGTCCAAGGATGAACTACTCACGCATCACGCCGGAGCCTTGCATGGTGATGAAGAAGTCCTCTAGGGTGAATTCCCCTCTCCGGGAGGGTGCCGGGAAGAGCTTCAGATCCCTCCCGATCTAGGGATGGAGATGGCGGCGGCTACAGACTCTTTCGTAGATTTTTTGATCGGGTCCTTAGGGTTTTTGTCCCGAGGGCAATATATAGGCGGAAGGGGAGGCCGAGGGGGTGCCGGTAGCGGCCACACAGCCTGGCCGTGTGGCCAGGTGGTGTGGTGGCCCCTCTCCGTCTCGTATTCTAGCACTTGATGACTTCCGGAAAAATAGGCACTTTGGCTTTTGTCCCTTCCAATTCCGAGAATATTCATTTTCTGACTTTCCTAGAACCAAAAACAACAGAAAACAGGCAGCTGGCACTGTGGCTCTTGTTAATAGGTTAGTCCAAGAAATCATATGAAAAGTACTCCAAAGTTGGAACAAAACACAAGAAAGTGGATAAAACCAAGCATGGAACATCAAAAATTATAGATACATTTGCAATGTATCAGACCCACACGTCACACTTCGTCGGATACGTTGGATCCAGATCCGGCTCTGTCGATGCTACAGAAAACACCGACTCGGTGCTGGAGGCGATCGGAACAAACACCGACTTACCCGCATCCTCGGATGATGTTGGCAGATTTTCGAAAGTTCTCCGCAGAGTATGAAGAGGAGTATAACTCCAAAGCTGCAGAGGAAGGAGAAGCCACGGATGAAGGATCCGGAGAAAACTCTCCCAAAGTGCAGGATGACATGGATATCAGAGATAATCCCGAGGTCTAGATGTCCGAAAGTACCAATCAGAGCCTGACTCCGCGAAACGGACCCAAAGCCGTCTTTGCCACCGACGGCCAAGAAGGAAAAGAAGAAGAACAAGAAGAACAAGAACCCGGCAAAAGATCCTCCAATAGAGGAAGTGATTGCCAAGGAATACGAGGAAGACTCGGATGGAGCATTGATCCTAAAATATCCCAAAGAAGAGTCGGTGGATGGACACATGATCATCGAAGGTGCACGTAAACTCATCGACGCTGCATTAACCACACCTATTCCTACAACTGCAGAACTTACTGCTGAAGAGCTGGACGAAAGGGCCCAGGCCCTAGAAGCGCGTCGCCAAGTACTCCTTGATGAAGCCAAAAACCTTGAAGAAGAAAAGAAACGCATGGCAACTGCAGAGAAGTACAACTCCTGGCAGCATCAGAATACCAGGAAACGTCATACTCATGACGACCAATTCTCGCAGATTCATAAAGTCCTCTTTGGAGGAGACCATGGGATGCCTCGGCGCGACAACAACGGGGATTGGGTGTATCCAACACCAGTGCAAAACACTGTTGCGGCTCGAGAAATCCTATCGAGTAATCCAGGCCTAGAGCAGATTCGATTGGGCATTAAACTACTCAACAAGGGTCTAGAGCAGCAGAAGGCCGCCCTGTTCGGAAGCGGAAAACTAGTCTCCCAATCTGACCAATGCCGCATGGATCCGGACTGGAATGACGTAAGTCCCCAACATGTTCCGGAACAGCATCACCGTTCCGACCATCGGGAAGACAACTACTCAAGAACTGGATCTTCAGGACAACACCACAAAGCTGCACATGACTGGCGTAGCATTGCCCCAGCTACGGAGCAAGAGGCAATTGCTGCACTGAACCCGAAGAATCCTCCCCGGCGAGAGTCGAATGATCGCAGGGAAGAAGATAAAGAGAAACGTCGGGAGGAGGACCGTAAAGAATGCCACCTCCTAGACACACAAGCCGTCCGGCTGATGGACGGAGGAACAACGGACACCGTGCTGAGTCAAGCCGGCAAGGGGCTCGTCGTAATGAAGATCCTCCCCGGAACTGAAATAACGATGCTCCGGACGGAGGCTGGCGATCAGCCGGAAACCATCCAGCTGCTCCACCCTCTCCACCAAGTAGCCATCACAACGGCTCCCAAGGAGGCCAAGGAGGTCTTCGCGATGGAGGAGGTGGTGGCAGAAGCCGAAGTCTGGCTCCAAGGCACTGCAGCCACAACCGTCATTCGGGACGATCTTTATCCCCAAGTGACGCAAGGCATAGGATTAACTCCAACATAGAGGCGCGGCGCTATGAAAGCGATGATATATACGTGGGCCCAAAGTGCTTAGGACCATGCATAAGAGCTACAAACTTCCCGGAAGGATTTGCTATCTCAAGACACATTCAAGCCTACGACGGTATAGCTCGGCCAGATACTTGGCTCCAGGATTTCTTCCAGGCTTGCTGTATTGCCAAAGGCGGAAACAGCCTGGTCGCGACCCGATATCTCCCAATCATGTTCCGGAAGACAGAATGATCATGGCTCAATGAACTTCCGGAGAACACCATCCACAACTGGTATGATATGCAAAGTGCGTTCTTTCGGAATTTCAAAGGCACATATCGGAGCCCCTGTACGGTAGGAGACCTACAACATTGCACCCAGAAAGCCGGACAGACTTGTCGGGATTATCTCGGATGATGGATAGACACCAAGAACTCTTGTGAAGGAGTAAATGACCAAACTGCGATTGAAGCTTTCATTGCAGGACACCCAATTGGTTTACTACATCATCGCTTGAAGTGTGACAAGGTCATTGATTTGGGAGAAATGATAGAAACAACGAGCAAATATGCAGATGCTGACGCCCTAGTTGTGCCACAGTCAGCAAAACAACCAAAGCAACAAGCTCAGAAGCGCAAGAACACCTCGGAAGAAAAGCCCAACGCGGAAACGGCAGTGGTCACTGCTACTTTCGGGTCTGGGGGACGAGGAGGGCGCGGCGGTGGCCATGGACGCAGTCGCAGGACATCAAGAGTCCAGGATAGAGGAGACCAACAACCCGGCAAAACCTACTCCTAGGCCGACATTGCCAATAACCCATGTGTGCATCACTTAGATGCCAATGGGGGCTCGTCCCACACAAACGCCGAGTGTCGTTTCAATGATGACATTAAGAAAGACGATACCACGGGCTATAGAGCTAAGCGGAAGAAGGGAAAGAAGAATCCCGAAAAGGATAAAGAGACCAAGGATGATTCCGACATGGAGGAAGGCGATGCTTCAAATACCAAGCCGGAAGGGAAAAATAATTTCCCGACAAAGAAAGACACTTCGTCACCTTCCTCGGATCTCAACCAGCACAGGTCAAGAAAGCGGTTCTACATGAGCTCAACGCAACAGTTCCGGCTGTCCCTCAGTTCCTGGACTGGTTGGAAGTGGCAATCACCTTTGACCGTGCTGATCATCCGCCTAAGTTGCACATGCGAGGAAAGTACGCCTTAGTCGTAAATCCACTTATTGATGGCTATGGTTTCTCCAAGACTCTCATGGACGGCGGCAGCAGCATCAACATTCTGTATGTCGAAACGTTACGCTAGATAAAGATCTCGGAGACCCAGCTAAATTATAGCTCTATGATCTTTCACGGAGTTGTCCCAGGAAGACAAGCAAATTCCCTGGGGGAAATCACTTTGGATGTTACCTTTGGAACACCAAAGAACTATCGACAGAAGCACTTTCCTTCGAAGTGGTCCCGTTCAAGAGCGCGTACCACGCTATATTCGGACGTCCGGCTTACTGGGATTTTATGGCTCGTCCATGTTACATTTACAATATGATGAAAATTCTAGGTCCCGACGGCATGATCACCATCAAGGAGACCCGAAGAAAGCGCGAGAATGCGAGGATGGAAATGCCGCCTTTGCTGAAGCCGTGCTGCACGCCCAGGAGTACCAAGAGATCAAGAAGACCATAGATCCGTCCGAGATGCCCACGACAAAGAAGGAGGTGACAAAGCCGAATCCGGAGTTCAAGGCATCAGAAGAGACGAAGAAAACGCCGTTGAAGGATGATGACCCCTCAAAGGTGACCCAGATAGGCGTAGGCCTAGATAGCGCATAGGAAAGCGTGCTCGTCAAGTTCCTCCAAGCAAATCAAGATATCTTCGCATGGCAGCCATCTGACATGACCGGAGTACCTAGGGAACTTGCCGAGCACTCTTTAAATGTACACCCAAATGCTAAACCCGTCAAACAGTCCCTACGACGTTATGGCGACGAAAAGAGTAAGGCAATAGCTAAGGAGCTAGCACGGCTCGAGTTAGCCGGATTCATAGAAGAGGTCATCCACACTGAGTGGTCGGCCAATTCTGTAATGGTCCCTAAAAAGGACACCACTGATTTAAGGATGTGTGTTGATTATACTGCCTTGAACAAGGCTTGTCCCAAAGATCCGTTTGCTCCGCCTAGGATTGATCAAGTTATCGATTCTATGGCAGGCTCGGAACTCCTATGTTTTCTCGACGCATATTCTGGTTATCACCAAATCCGGATGAAGGAATCTGACAAAGTCAAAACTTCACTCATAACCCCCTTCGAAACCTTCTATTTTGTTACGATGCTCTTTGGGTTGAAAAACACAGGAGCTACGTACCAATGCACAATGCAGCGTTTCCTCCATGATCAAATCGGATGCAATATTGATACGTCCATAACATATCTATAATTTTTGATGGTTTTATGCTAATAATTGCTTTTGACACTCTTTTCTGTATAAAGTTTATGATTTATTTGGACTAACCTACTAGTAGTTGTAGAAGTGCACAATGTTTTTGTTTTAGACTTTGATGTGTAGGAATTACCAAGAATACAAGTGAAAACCTTGTTGGAGTCAAATTGAGATTTTTCCAGAAATCTGTCTCAGAACTATTTATGAAGATGGTAAAGTTTCGGGTCGAAGACGGCGTCAAACAGAGAACTATTCAACTACAAAGTTGTTGGAAATTTCGCGACAAACATTCTGGACATAAAATTTAGCAGATTTCGAGTATATACGGGCCTTTTAGGCCGGATTTACTATAGCCCAAGATGAGGTGACAGGAATCCGAGAAGCTATATAAAGGGAGAAAACCTAATTCGCCCAGGGCATCTCCACCCACGAATTTGCAGCCACTAAAGTCATATTTTTGCCTCCCTCATGGATCCCATATCCATGGGGGAGGGCTCCCAAGAAGTCATGAAGGAAGGGGGCTAAGGGGCGGTGCTCCCCATGATACCGGCGAAGGGGAAGGAGTCCCCCGCACCGCCGCCGCCGCTGTCCTCTTCACCATCTTCACCGCCATCTCCATCACCTAATCCTCCTAGTATGCAGTGGTTCATCCTCCCACACACCTTTTTACCGTCCTATGTAAACATGGTGTTTGATGCTATAAGTTATAATCCTATGATCTATGTCATGTTTGCGTAGTTTCTTTGTTCTTAGATTGAATGGTTGAATGTCTTTGGTTCATTCGAGTTGTATGTTGATATGGTATAGTCTTTTGGTGTCCATTATATTTATACGTGCATGGATTAAACATCATAGGGTTTGTAGTAGGTGTAAGAGGAAGGGGGGAAGTTCTGCCATAGTGACAGAAACCTGAGGACGCGAACCGAAACGTTGCACGTAGGGAGTAAGAGGACCATTAAACTTAAGGCTATGGTTGGGGAAACCTTAATGCATTGATTAGTACTTACGGATGTTTGCTAACAATCCAATCATATAGTACATGCAATTCCAAGTAGTGAAGCGCATGTATATTTAGCCTCTCCCACATAGAAAACTGCATCAAAGACAATGAACCTGATCTATTCGCTATTTAAAGTTGGATAAAGCCACCATAATTACCACAACTATTCCACACTCATGGTTCTGTTAGTTTAGTGTATTTTATTTGTGCAACAACTAGCTTTACTTTCTTGTTATTTATTATCATGCAAAGCTATCTCTATTACTCGTATTGTTGCTCTAGTTTTATTTCCTAGATAATGCAAAAGTTTAGTGTGCGTAGAGTTGTATCAGTGGTTGATAGAACTTGAGAGAATATTTATCCTACCTTTAGCTCCTCGTTGGGTTCGACACTCTTACTTATCGAAAAGGCTACACACGATCCCCTATACTTGTGGGTTATCAAGACCTTTTCTGGCGCCGTTGCTGGGAGCAATAGCGTGTGAGTGAATATTCTTGTGTGCACTTGTTTGCTTTATCTCTAAGTAGGTTTTACTTTCAGTTTTAAGTTGTTCTCTATCTTAGTATGGATAGGGAATGCAAATTACAAAAAAAATAGTTATACTTGTTACCTAAAAACGTTTTCAAAAAGGAAAGTGATTGGAAAGATGAGTAATGGTTAAGTGGGGGTCGACCTTGAACACTTGTGTTCATGCCTATAAAACCAAAATAAATATTTCCATGGAAGCTATTCAGTGAAAAACTTGTAGGAATGCATGCAGCCTTGAAAAATATATATATTTCTGGTATTGATCTTAATGCTTATTCATTCGAAAATACTTGAATCTTGCTTCTATGCCTAACTTAAAGGCGTTAAAGAAAAGTACTTACTGGGAGAGAACCCAAAAGTTTTAGTTGAGTATTGGAAGTTATTGCTTCAGTAATAACCTCTCCTTATCCTTTTTTATTTGCTTTTTGTGCCAAGAGTAACCTCTAATGAGAGAGAAGTAATGCTTGGGAAAGTTGCTGTCCTAAAATAGATTTTTTTGCTTCGCTGTAAAAATTCGTGTAAAATCTCTATATGTCGGTTTGAGCTGTCATTTTTTGTGCTTCTGCCCTAGGTTGTTATACAACTTTCGTTAGTTCAACACTTTTCGATTTGAGCAACATAAGGGCTTCTAAAAATTGGTTTCTATCGGTTGGTCTGTTTTGACAGATTTCTGCCATTATTTGCATTTGCTTCTTGTTGATTCCTTTTTGGGTTCTCTTTGGGGAATTGAGCTTTTTAAGGGAAGTGCTACAGTATCTTGTGTTTTAATGGAAGTTTTATTGGTGTTGAAACTGAACCCAAAGACTTATTATCTTGAGTACACTAATGTTGCTAATGAAGATTATGTGAAGTTTTGTATGAAGGAAAAATTTCAGGTGTTAAGGAAAGAATGATGTAATGAGATGAAGAATAGACTAAAGCTCAAGCTTGGGGATGCCACCCCGTGTCACTACAAGAAATATCCAAGAAGTACAAGCGTCAAAGCTTGGGGATGCCCAAGGCATCCCCTTCTTCATCAATAAAAATCTCAGGTTCTTCCAAACACTTCATTTTTATTGTTTCATGCATAGTTGTGTTGTTCTTGGAGCGTCTTTGTTTTAGTTTTTGGTTTTCGTTTGTTTGATTTGCTTAGTTTGCTTGAATAAATTGGTTGGACCCCCTCTTTCATACATTAGTTTTCAAATAAGTGTGGTTTGGATTGGAAAGAGTAGGAAAAGTTCATGCTTAAGTGGTAAAAGGAGCTCGTTTTTTACGGTGGCCTATGCTTTGTTATGTCATGCTTGATATTATTTTGGCTTTATGCTTAGTGATTTTTGTTGTAGCATGACATGTTATAAACAATTGAGATTGCTTAATGTGCCTTGAAAGAAATCATGCGTTGTTTTAGCATATTAAAGCATAGTATTGTGGTATTCTCCTTTGATGCTTTATTTCGGTTGACTTGGCGCATGCTCACACCATGTTATGACTATCCCAAGTCACCATAGCCTTTATGATCCTTTAGTTTTCGACTTGTAATATCACTTTATGCTTTAATTAATGATGTTTTGTCGCTTTGCATGATTATGGCCATTATTGCTCTTTTAGTTGGTCGCTCCCAGTCTTTTGCTAGCCTCCATAACCAAGTATGAGTTCCACTCATGCATCCAACTCCAAATAAAACCATGTTATCCCAAAGAGTCCACCATACCTACCTATTAGCATTTGCTATTCCAAGTATATTCATGCTTTTATCTACCTTTCGAATTAAACTTGTTATTAGAAAACTAGTGATTAAAGCTCTCACGAACTTGATGGCACACTTTACTTTTCTTGCCCCTAATAAACTTGAACCATTGTGTCATCTATGTTATATATGCTTGCACTTATATGTTGGGGATTAACAGAAACACGATGTCATGGGGAATGCTTTCAACATTGCACTTGTACATTGTACCTAGTTGATATCATGCTCTTTTGTCTATGGATGTCGTCGATGTGAAATGAAAGGGGAGCTTGTAAGTCCATGGAGTTATGTATGTGTGTTAGAGAAACACCTGGGCCGTCGGTCTAATCCATGCCTAATCATGGTGGAAACCTGCAGCGTAACCATAATGAGCAATCTATGAAGCATTCTTCTTATAAAAAAAGAGATAGAGATTGAGAAAAAGAAGAAAAAAGAGATGAGAAAAGAGGAAAGAGAGAAAAAAACACCATTTTCCCACGGTAAATAAGAAGATTGCTGAGATGCTTGTTGTCTGTTTGTCTTGTCATTTTGATATGGGGATTCTTCCGTATTATCGGGCAAGGGGTACCCCATTGGCGGTTCTCTATAATACACATGTACTTACTATGACAAGAACTTACCGGTAACTAAACCTGAGTAACATGAGGAGCGACCCTCGTATTCAAGGGACATGAGATTTCCAACTTATACTTTGTCAAGCATATACTCCATAGTTTGTTCACTTTAACCTTAATCACTTCAAGATGCTTATGATAGGGGCAATGAGAGCTGAAAGCTAATAAGTACCATAATTTTTTGAAGCTCTTTATGAAACTTGAATCCCTGCTTCCTTCTAAGAAGAACTTCCTTTTACTTTTATGTTGAGTCTCCATCTTCTAACTTTATGCACCTATTAAGAGAGCATAGTGGCCATTCTTAGTTTAATGTGCATTTTCCCAAGACTTGTTGATTGATGCATAACTTTGATATTGCTTGTTCTTAAACTATTTGTATCTAGTCACCCTTATGAACTTTGAATGTGTCCTATGCATTTATGTTTTGCTACTCTATGAGGGACAAGATGAATACCATTCTCATTATGCTTTCTTTATGTGAAACAAACAAACGTCTTTTAAAGCATTATTATTCATGAATATTTTGTTTGTGCCTTTTCATGTTACAACATAGTTGCTATGTCTTATTGTTAGAACTCTATCTTTCATGATTCATGTTTAGAGTACCTTAATCCTAGCTATCAATGCTTTTACAATAATGATGATCAAGATTGTGTTGCCTGCATGTCACCTCAAAAATTATATTTTTTGATCGTTTACTTACTCGAGGACGAGTAGGAACTAAGCTTGGGGATGTTGATACATCCATAACGTATCTATAATTTTTGATAGTTTTTGCTAATAATATGCTTTTAACACTCTTGTTTGTATAAAGTTTATCATTTATTTGGACTAATCTACTAATAATTGCAAAAGTGCACAATATTCTTGTTTTACACTTTGATGTGTAGGAATTACCAAGAATATAAGTGGAAACCTTGTTGCAGTCAAATTGAGATTTTTCCAGAAATCTGTCTCAGAACTCTTTTTGAAGATGGTCGTGTTTAGGATCGAAGAGGGCGTCAAACGGAAAACTCTTCAACTAAAAAGTTGTTGGAAATTTCACGACAAACGTTCTGGATATAAAATTTAGCTTATTCCGAGTTTGTGCGGGCCTTTTAGGCCCGATTTACTGCAGCCCAAGATGGGGTGACGGGAATCCGAGAAGCTATATAAAGGGAGGAAACCTAATTCGCCCAGGGCATCTCCACCCACGAATTTGCAGCCACTAAAGCCACGTTTTTTCCTCCCCCATGGATCCCATCTCCATGTGGGAGGGCTCCCAAGAAGCCATGAAGGAAGGGGGCTAAGGGGTGGTGCTCCCCATGATACCGGCGGAGGGGAAGGAGTCCCCCGCACCGCCGCCGGCGCCACCGCCGCCCTCTTCACCATATTCACCACCATCTCCATCACCTAATCCTCCTAGTATGCAGTGGTTCATCCTCCCACACACCTCTGTACCGTTCTATGTAAACATGGTGTTTGATGCTATAAGTTATAATCCTATGATCTATGTAATGTTTGCGTAATTTCTTTGTTCTTAGATTGAATGGTTGAACGTCTTTGGTTCATTCGAGTTGTATGTTAATATGGTATAGTCCTTTGGTGTCCATTATATTTGTGCGCGCATGGATTAAACATCATAGGGTTTGTAGTATGTGTAAGAGGAAGAGGGGAAGTTCTGCCGGAGTGACAGAAACCTGAGGATGCAAACCGGAACGTTGCACGTATGGGAGTAAGAGGACCATTAAACTTAAGGCTATGGTTGGGGAAACCTTAATGCATTGATTAGTACTTACGGATGTTTTCTAACAATCTAATCATATAGTACATGTAATTCCAAGTAGTGAAGCGCATCTATATTTAGCCTCTCCCACATAGAAAACTGCATCAAAGACAATGGACCTGATCTATTCGCTATTTAAAGTTGGACAAAGCCACCACAATTACCACCACTATTCCACACTCATGGTTCTGTTAGTTTAGTGTATTTTATTTCTGCAGCAACTAGCTTTACTTTCTTGTTATTTATTATCATACAAAGCTATCTCTATTACTCGTATTGTTGCTCTAGTTTTATTTCCTAGATAATGCAAATGTTTAGTGTGCGTAGAGTTGTATCAGTGGTTGATAGAACTTGAGAGAATATTTATCCTACCTTTAGCTCCTCGTTGGGTTCGACACTCTTACTTATCGAAAAAGCTACGCACGATCCCCTATACTTGTGGGTTATCAAATGTACACGCATATGTGTATGATATTGCGGTGATGTCCAAAAAGAAGGAAACCCTGATTTCCGACTTGGAGGAAATGTTCACCAATCTATGAAAATACAACATAATGCTTAACCCGAAGAAATTCTTCTTTGGAATCCTAGCCGAAAATTGTTAGGTTTTATCGTGTCTCAAAGAGGCATAGAGGTAAACCAAGACAAAATCAAGGCTATACTCAATATTTCTAGGCCGACTCGCCTGAAGGACGTACACAGATTAACTGGTTGCATTGCTGCAGTCAGTCGGTTTATAAGCCGGCTCGGTGAAAGAGCCGCACCACTATACAAGCTCCTGAAAAAGACCAAGAATTTTGTTTGGACCGACGAAGCTGAAGTTGCACTACAAGACCTGAAAGCAGTACTCTCATCTACTCCCATCCTTGTAGCACCGGAACCACAGGAACCGATGTTGCTCTATCTTGCTGCGACAAACAAAGTCGTCAGTATCGTCATGGTGGTGGAGAGACCGGAGGAAAATCAGGAACACTTGGTGCAACATCCGACTTACTATCTCAGCGAGGTCCTAATAGAATTGAAACAGCGGTATCCGCATTATCAAAACCTAGCTTACGGTGTGTTCTTGGCATCTCGTAAGCTATGACATTATTTTCAGGAACATCTAATTACCATGGTGAGCACAGCTCCTATGAAAGATATAATGAACAATAGTGACGCTACAGGACGCGTCGCCAAATGGGGCATAGAGCTCTCAACTTTCGACATTGAGTACAAACCTCGTACAACAATCAAATCCCAAATTCTCGCTGACTTTGTCGCTGATTGGACAGAGACAACAGAGAGTATAACCCTGCCAGAGTCAGAATACTGGACCTTGCATTTTGACGGGTCTAAAGTGCTCGGGGGCTCGGGGGCTGGCGTGGTGCTCAAGTCACCCCAAGGTGATAAACTTTTCTATGTATTACAGATACACTTCACGGTGACAAACAACATTGCTGAGTATGAAGCACTACTGCATGGAATCCGGATTGCTAAGGACATCGACATCCGACGTTTAATGTGTTATGGAGATTCAGATCTTGTTGCTCAACAAGTGTCGGATATCTGTAAGGCAAACAAGCACATGGCGGCATATAGGGCTGTCGTGGATGAATTATCTAAATCGTTTGAAGGGTTTTAAGTCCAACACATCCCTCGAACAGAAAATGAGGAAGCAGATGCACTATCTCGAATAGGCTCTGCCCGGAAAAAGGTCCCGGATGGCGCTTTTCTAGAGCACCTCAAAGTTCCCTCTATAAAAGGAGTAGATGAGGAATATCCGACCAAATCCGACTCACCTTTAGTAGCAGTTCTGGCTATGATTCCCAGCTGGACTCAACCCTATCTTGATTTCTTGATAGACGGAAAATTACCCGAAGACGGAGTTCTGAGCCAGCAGATCGTCCGACGAGCAAAAGCCTATACTATAATTAGTGGTGAGCTCTATTAGCGGAGTGCATCTGGGGTCTTTCAGTGTTGTATATCTCCAGAAGAAGGAGTGGAAATCTTACGAGAGATCCACGAAGGCGAGTGTGGGCACCACGCTGCAGCCAAATCTTTAGTGACAAAAGCTTTCCGACACGGTTTTTTCTGGCTTACAGCCAAGGCAGATGTCGAACGGCTAGTCAAGACGTGCAAGGGCTGCCAAAAGTACGCCAAACAAGCTCATGTTCCTGCTGATCAGATGCGAATAATACCTATAACATGGCCTTTCATGGTCTGGGGGCTTGATATGGTAGGACCATTTAAACGGGCTCCAAGTGGATTTACTCACCTCTTAGTGAAGGTGGATAAGTTCACCAAATGGATTGAGGCTAAACCCGTCACTAGTTGTGATGGAGCAACAGCTAGAAGATTTGTTAAGGATATTATAATCCGATACGGTTATCCGCATAGCATTATCACGGACAAAGGGAGTAACTTTTCTGTGGAAGAGCATACCGAATTCTGCAATGAACAAAATATCTGGCTTGACATTGCGTCAGTAGCACATCCACAAGCTAATGGACAAATCGAAAGAGCAAATGGTTTAATCTTATAGGGCCTAAAACCAAGACTCGAAGCACCACAATGACGTGCTGCGGGGGCTTGGGCAGAAGAATTACCTTCTGTAATATGGAGTTTACGAACAACTCCAAACAGGTCAACCGGATATACACCTTTCTTCTTGGTCTATGGCGCAGAAGCAGTTCTTCCTAGTGATTTGATTCACACTTCTCCTAGAGTGGCCGTGTATATTGAAGAGGATGCCGAAATTTCTCGACAAAATGATCTCAACTTAGTCGAAGAAGTTCGCGTCGTTGCTGAGATGAGATCAACAGCCTATCAGCAGAAGTTACGCCAAGTATCATAGCCAGAGAGTTAGAAACCGATCTTTTAATAAGGGCGATTTGGTTCTCCGACTTGTGCAGCAAAGAAAGTACAAACTTTCCCCAATATGGGAAGGGCAATTTTTAGTTAGTCGAGTATTGCACAATGGTTCGTACTACCTAACTGATATGCAGCCAATCAAAGAAAGACCTACTACTAAGAAGAGAAAGAGAGCTGGAGGCAGTACAAATCCGGATGAGTTAGACAGACCATGGAATATTGCTCAGGTACGTCCCTTTTATTCTTAGTTTACTTTTCTTTGTAATCATATATGTGTACATGTTCAATGAGAAATAAAGTCTTGGTTCCCTCAAAATCTTTCTGAGAAGTTTTTACCATCTTATTTCCGAATGATCATGTCGCAGTCGAAAATCCCAGAATACTCGAAATTACTTTATGCTCATGTTTGTTCTGGTTTAGATTTCTGGTTCTAAAATTGATACCTTTGGCTATAAATCTAAATTTTCTAGTCTATACTTTGGTTATTTGTCTGATTGCTAGATGCGGGCATTTTCCGAGTAGTGAATTGTTGGTACTAGAAGCCGGCTTTGTTTTCCGATTTTAAACTGGTTTAGCAATTAAGCTCCGTTGCTCGGCAAAGTTTCCGTGCTGAAAGTTGGCAGGCTCACGAAAGGGACGAGGCGGAAAGCCAAATAAACGATAAGTGCAGAAAAAATACAAGTGCTTATGCAAACATTTCAGGCACATAATATCAAAGCCAAAAGTGCTAAATAGATAAATTAAAACTTAGCACTAGCAAAAGTATTGTACTACTTATTTACAAACCCAAATTGTTTTTTCAGAATAACATATTGTTCTTCTGATACTCTATGATGCAGGAGGAGAGGTAGGAGCTGCCGGCTCGCTGGATACATCGGCCTCGGCTTGATAACATTTCGAGATGATCAAATCTGATATGGTTTGATCATCGTTGGAAACTTCAGCTGATTCTCTGGAAGGCAGAGGCGGCGTGTCCACGCGGGTGAAGAAGGGAGTGTCGTAGCTGGTCAAATCAGCTACGTGGCACCCATATCCGGCGCAGGAGTCCATGATGGCTTTGATGCCTTGCTCCTGTCTGTCTTCATCCACCTTGCAGTACCCTCTGGTTACTTGCCAGATCTCCATGTTTCCATGGTGGCTCATAACCATGGTGAGAGGGTTTTGTGCTGCGGTTTGCGCATAGGACATGTTCCAGTCCTGAACAAGCTGCGGCATATCCTTGGACTTGTCTCGCACCTCAAAACCGGACATGCTAGGCATATCCGGAACCTTGAGAGCTTCGCTAATATCTTCGAGGGATTGGCGGAAGTCATGTAGCAAATCACCGACTTGGGTAATCGGTGGGTGCAACGTTCGGTAGAGGCTGAGTCAGTCAAGTTCAGAGGACATGTGCATATAATGCAAAGGGGTAAGTCAAATAAAACCTGGACTCCAAAAAGAGTCGGAAGATGTATATAAGTTAGAAAAAGGTAAACATACCAAAGATGACATCGTCGACTTTGGCCTTCTCTTCATGAAGACTCTGGAGTTCAGCCCGGAGTGCATCAGAAATGTCCTTTTCTCTGAATAACTCATTGTTGAGATCCGAGATTTTCTTATCTTGAAGCGTAATCTTGCGATCATGCTCCTCGGTGGCCATGGAGGTGGATTCGAGAATTTGAGCAATGCTCTTCTCATGATCTGCCTTAAGCTTATCCAGCTCTTGGCGAATTTCTTTGTTTTCCACCACCAAGGTCTTAAGATTCTCGGCCTCTTCGATCATAGCACAGGACTGTTTTACCAGTGCTGTAAGTCAAAAGAACAGACAGTTCAACAAAAATTCGACTATGAAATAAAAGACAAGGTTTGAGTTTCGAAATGTTTACCTTTGGCCTCATCCTTGGAAACCTTCAGCTGTGCATTTTCAAGCCGGAGAGCTTTGATCTCTTTTCGCTTGTTGCAAACATTCTTCAACAAATCCTGGTTATAGGAATATACTTTCTGTAAGTCAGAATACCCAGAGTCAGAAGTCTACTAAAGACTCAGGCTAATATTTTTACTAATATCAGCACGAGCCTTGGGGGCTACACTAGTTCATTCTTTGGAATCCTAAGGAAGCATAAAACCGGATTTGATTTTCCAGCTTCATGCTTGGGGGCTAGAGGATGTGATATGAATAAGGAAAAATGGGAGTTGGAATTCCGACTTACACATTGTTCGTGAATGAGTTTGTCTAAACTCGAATTCACCTTGTTGGCAACCTTCTCGGTGAAAGTTAGGGGGATCACCGGCACAGTTGGAAGCGCGCCGGACCATATCTTCTCGTCGCGAAGACGAACTTGTTCAAGAAGATCAGAGTGTTTGATATCCTCTGCATCTTGCGCTTCTTCTTTGGTAGAGAGAGTCCGCCTCTCTAGGCATTCCTGGGCCAGCCGTTGAATCTCCTCCACAGACTTCCGAGATAAGCCAAGTTTAGCAAGTCCCGGATTGTCCAAGAGATTCTCGGCAAAGGTCTATGCCGAGGGATCATTACCGGAGGAGGGTTCACCCTTATCAACATTTGATTCACTCATGGTGACATCAGTTTGTGATTCAAGGATCACTGGCTCTGATGGTTGAGCTGGATCTTCTACAACAGTCGGAGCTAGAATAATCTCTGGCGCTGCAGCAGGGTGAGGGGCAGGAGTCGGAGGAGCCACGGCAGGAGAAGCCAGTTTGAGCTTGGACTGGTGCAGGGGTTTCGAGGCGGCTTCCTTCCCCTTACCCTTAATGAGCTGTTTTGCTCTGAGAAGATAATAGAACAAAGAACATTGCATCTCAGAAATAATTACAAGTAAAATACAAAGAATCTGTGAGGAAAGATTACCTCTTCACAACGGGCACTTCTTTGGTGCCGACGGCCAATGTCGGAGCCTTGCATTTCCGAGGAACGACATTCGGCATTGGGACCAATTCACCCTCGTCCTGAGAAAACTCAGGAGGATATCCCTCAATAGGAGCGAACTCCGACACATGTAGGTCAGCAAGTTGAAAAGGAAAAGTAAATTAGTATTGCAAAAAATAACATAAAGATGAGCACATAAAAAGAGTTACTGCTGAAGTTTACCGGCACAATAGGATTTTCCGCTGTATGCATGTCTAGGGACAGCTCCGGAATTTTCCTCTCAATCCGCTCCCTTATCAGCCATTTGACTGGCATACATAATCCTTCGGCTTTAAGGTCTTGGAGCTGATGTGGAGGGAATCCTTCTTCGACGATGTGATGGAATGCATCAGTCGATCTCCATGATGTTGAAGGGGTTGGATCCGGTGTGCCACCCAGCATTGAACCAAGTTGGACCCTTTCAGGCCCTTGTGCTTCATCAGATATTCGATCCATCTCTTGGCGAGAAACATATCGTCACTGAGAGTCGGAGCGACCTCGTCCCAGGACTCTTGGGGCGTGGTGGCTCCGTCGATGAAAGCTGACAAATCATGATCTTTGCTGGGAGCGGGGATATCCTTGTGATAGAAAAAGGTGGACGGCCATTGTTTGACCGACTCACTTGCCATCATCCGGGGATAAACGCACTCTCGCCTAACTGAAAAACTAATGGTACCGGTAATATAAGGATTACCAGCAGTGATAGAATTTCTCCGGACATGAAAATAGTACTAGAAAAGAGTAAGGCTCGGCCTAATGCCGAGATACCCCTCGCACAAAGAGGCGTACGCACTCATCTCTAAGATGGAGTTTGGGGGAGATGGTGGAGATGACCACCATAATGATCTATCACCTTGGAAAACAAATCCGAGGGAGGAAAAGAAAGACCTCTGTCAAGCTGAGTGCCGAAATGCACTCGCTCGTCGTCGCGGGGGTTGGGGATGGTTTCGGTGAAGCCGCTCCGCCAGTCGCCGGCGCGGAGGAGCCCTTCATCTTCAACGACACAGAGTTTGGGGTCGTCGAGGACGCACGGGATCCAAACTCCATGGTGGCTTTCCTTCTCTGCTGCCGCCGCCGTCGCCACCGCTGCTGCTGCTGCTACCAAGCCGGAGGATGATGAAGAAGCCATTCTTTTCGGTGCGTCGGTAACCTTGGATGGGCGGCGCTGGAGGTTTTTTCTGGGGGCAGAGGAGCGCTAAGTACATAGGAGGCGTAGAGGAGAAGGAAACGATGCTGAGAACCGGTGATAAGATGGAGGAAAGAATCCACACCACTTATATCCGCCAGGCGCGTCAAGATTCGTGTAAATGCTACAGTGAACGTGCCACGCATCGTGGAAAGGACGGGGAAACCTCCACGCGATGATTACGCCGCCTCGATCTCCACGACGCATTGAAACGACGCCTCGATTCTGCGAAAGGCGGACCCACCAACGGTCGTGCTGACAGGAAATGTCTGTCAATGACGTGACTTGACCATGACTGTTGTCAGATTACGTCAGAGACGAAGTTCCGGCTTAGTTTGAATTTCGAGCTGGAAGCACGAATAAACGCACTCATAGGTCCGACTTATTTTTAAGACCCGGAGCATATCTTTTGTTTTGAAGTTTCAGGAACCCTTCAAGATTCTGCAAGCCGAAGATCAAGCTAGACGATGATGAATCCGACTTTGGATCTTGGAGACTTTCGAGGGCTGCTGTTGGGGATATACTTTTCATGTATCCTCATAGTTCCTCACTGACTAGGGTGGCCCACTTCGGGTTAGAGCTTTGCTTCACGGGTGGCCCAGTCAGGGAGAAGAGACAGAGTCCAATCCGGCCACGAGAAGGCCTAGAAGACTTACCAGCATAGGCCCACAGTGTTACTTGTAGTTCAAGATGTACTCTGTAACCGACTCTTAGTCGTAGCTGGATAGATCTCTCCTGTAAACCCTAGGCCGGATAGCTATATAAGCTGTCCTAGGGAGAGCCTCTAGGGCACCTACCCTCACAATAGTCTACAATCTCAACTCACAAAGGCGAAACCCTTGTAACCCATATTCCGGCTCTGCCGTATTACTGGATTGCTAGCAGGAGTAGGATCCGTCCAAAGCCAGCGGATTCGAACCTGGGTAAACTTGTGTGCTCACCGTCCCGGAACACCATACATCTCACACCCCTCTCTTCCACATGCCTCGAGGACCCCCTCATGGCGTACTTGTTGATACATTGCAAATGTATCTATAATTTTTGATGTTCCATGCTTGGTTTTATCCACTTTCTTGTGTTTTGTTCCAACTTTGGAGTACTTTTCATATGATTTCTTGGACTAACCTATTAACAAGAGCCACAGTGCCAGCTGCTTGTTTTCTGCTGTTTTTGGTTCCAGGAAAGTCAGAAAATGAATATTCTCGGAATTGGACGGGACAAAAGCCAAAGTGCCTATTTTTCCGGATGTCATCAAGTGCCAGAATACGAGACGGGGAGGGGCCAGGGGGGCACCACACCACCTGGCCGCGCGGCCAGGCCTGGCCCACGCCAGCGGGTGGTGTGGCCTCTCCCGGCACCCCCTCAACCTCTCCTTCCGCCTATATATTGCTCTCGGGACGAAAACCCTAAGTACCCGATCAAAAATCCACGAAAGAATCTGTAGCCACCGTCATCTCCATCCCTAGATCGGGAGGGATTTGAAGCTCTTCCCGACACCCTGTCGGAGAGGGGAATTCACCCTGGAGGCCTTCTTCATCACCATGCAATCCTCCGGTGTGATGCGTGAGTAGTTCATCCTTGGACTACGGATCCATGTAGTAGCTAGATGGCTGGTTCTCCTCCTTTGGCTTTCATGTTTAGATCTTGTGAGCTCCGTTCATGATCAAGATCATCTATTTGTAATTCTGCATGTTGTGTTTGCGGGGATCCGATGGATATTGAGATGCTATTTCAGATTGATTATTGATTCTATCATGTCTTTGTGTATTTGTGATCTTGCATGCTTTCCGTTGTTAGTAGCTATCTTGGCCAAGTAGATGCTAGCAACTCCAAGAGTTAGTATTTATGCTCGATAGTGGGTTCATGCCTCTGGTAATCTGGGAAGTGACAGAAATCTCTAAGGTACTAGATGTGCTATTGCTACTAGGAAGAAAACAACAATCCTTTGTTCATAGAACAATCGTATTGTTTACTTTACACGCAGTTCGTAAAGCAATAATATGTTGCTTGCAACTTAATACTGGAGGGGGTTCGGATGATAACCTGAAGGTGGATTATTAGTCATAGATGCAGTTGGATGGCGGTCTATGTATAATGTTGTAATGCCCAATAAAGTCTCAAAGGAGTCAAGATGATTAGTATATGCATGTATTGCTTTCTCGGTGTTTTTCAATTGTCCCGTTGTAATTAGTTCACCCAGCATGTTATCTATCTTAAGGAGAGCCACCTCTAGTGAACTATGGATCCCGGTCCTTTTTCTTTACATACAATCTACAACTGTTTACTTCTTTGTGTTTACTTTCTTCAAACTATTACTTCTTTCCATTCGATATGTTTAATCCTTTGTTTACCGCAAAACACGGTGATATTGACAACCTCATCGCAAGTTGGGGACAAAGTTCTATGGTTGTGATGTGCAGGTCTCCACGTTGCTACTAGCACCGGTAGTGCGCCCTGCTAAAGCTCAGCTAGTAACACCTTTGGGGTGTTTCCTTGCTCCTACTTGTTCGATTAAACCTTGGTTTCATAACTGAGGGAAACTTGCTGCTGTGCTCATCATAGCTTCCTCTTGGGGTTCCCAACGAGCTCTACATCAACACCGCCATCAAGCATTTTTCTGGGCGTCGTGCATTGAGCCATCAAGCGATTTTTGGCACCGTTGCCGGGGAGTCAAGGACATCTTCACAAGGGGAGTCCCTCATAACCAATCTCTTTACTTTGTTGTTTTTGTTTTGCTTAGTTTTCTTTTTGCTTTGTTTCCTTTTTTTGTTCTTCAAAAACACAAAAAATTAGGTTTACAAGTTTGCTTTCTTATTTGAAAACCCAAAAAAATGACTACCCTTGAAAACACTAAGTTGTGTGACTTCACTAGCACCAACAAGAATGATTTTATGAGCACACCTATTGCTCCACCTGTGGCTGAAAATACTTTCTTTGAGATAAAACCTGCTTTACTCAATCTTGTTATGAGAGAACAATTTTCTGGTATTGGTAATGAAGATGCTGCTTCCCATCTAAATAACTTTGTTGAACTTTGTGAGATGCAAAAGCATAGGGATATAGATGGTGATATTATTAATCTGAAATTGTTTCCTTTCTCTTTGAGAGGAAAAGCTAAAGAATGGTTGAATTCCTTAACTAGGAATAGTATTGATTCTTGGACTAAGTGCAAAGATGCTTTTGTTGGAAAATACTATCCTCCTGCTAAGATTATGTCCATGAGAAGTGAAATAATGAAGTTTAAACAACTTGATAATGAGCATGTTGCTCAAGCTTGGGAAAGAATGAAATCTTTGGTAAAGAATTGTCCCACTCATGGACTGACTGCTTGGATGATCATCCAAACTTTTTATGCAGGATTGAACTATTCTTCAAGGAACCTATTGGATTCTGCTATTGGAGGTACCTTTATGACCATCTCTTTGGGTGCTGCAACAAAACTTTTGGACAATATGATGGTAAATTATTCTGAATGGCATACTAAGAGAGCTCCACAAGGTAAGAAGGTAAATTCTGTTGAGGAAACCTCCTCCTTGAGTGATAAAATTGATATTATTATGTCTATGCTTGTTAATGGGAAAGCCCATATTGATCCAAATAATGTTCCTTTAGCCTCTTTGGTTGCTCAAGAAGAGCAAGTTGATGTGAACTTCATAACAAATAACAATTTTGGCAACAATGTTTATGGTAATAATGCTTATAGGAACAATTTTGGTAAGAACAATTATGAGCCATACCCTCCCAACAATGGTAATGCTTATGGAAATTCTTACAACAATAATAAGAGTGCTCCCTCTAAACTCGAAGTTATGCTTAAAGAGTTTGTTAGTAAACAAACTTCTTTCAATAAAACTATTGAGGAAAAACTCTCTAATGCTGAAAGAAATATATCATCTTTAGCTGAAGCTCAATCTACTTTGAATAAAATGGCTGCTAAACCTGAAACTAATGATAATCCCTTTGCAGCTACTAATGCCATTCAAGTAAGAATTGATGAAAATGTTAGACTATTAGCTGAATTACATGCTAAGTGGGAAAGAGAAGATGAAATTGCTAGGAACATTAGTGTTTCTACTATTACCACCACTAGTGTTGAGGCTAGTAATAGTTCTACTACATTAGATGATAAATTTGATTTTGATCTTGATGGTTGCAATATCTCTGAAGTTATTAAGTTCCTACAAAAGCTTGCTAGAAGTCCTAATGCTAGTGCTATGAACATGGCCTTTACAAAACACATTACTGATGCTCTCATAAAGATTAAAGAAGAAAATATGAAACATAAAGCTTCTATTCCTATAAAACAAGAGGATGGTTGGGAACCCATCATTAATATGAAAGTGAATGACTTTGATTTCAAAGCTTTATGTGATCTTGATAGTAGTGTTTCTATTATGCCTAGAATGATTTATGATATGCTTGATTTGCCTCCTCTTGAAGATTGCTATTTGAATGTCCCACTTGATGATAATGTTAAAAATAAACTCATGGGGAGTCTTAATGATGTTATTATTATGGTTAACAATTCCTATGTCCCCGATGATTTCTATGTTTTGGATGTTGAATACAATGCTTCTTGTCCTATTACTTTGGGAAGACCTTTTCTTAGAACTGTTGGTGCCATCATTGATATGAAAGAAGGCACCATTAAATATCAACTCCCACTCAAGAAAGGTACAGAACACTTCCCTAAAAAGATAGAAAAGATTTCTTTTGCTTCTCCTATGAAAACAAAATTTGGTCTTAATGCTTCTTCATTTGAGAACACTTGATTCTTTCTTTGCTTCTTATGCCTAACTTAAAGGCGTTAAAGAAAATTACTTATTGGGAGATAACCCAAAAGTTTTAGATGAGTCTTGGAAGTTATTACCTCTGTAATAACCTCTCCTTATCCTTTTTATTTGATTTTTGTGCTAAGAGTAACCTCTAATGAGAGAGAAGTAATGATTGGGAAAGTTGCTGTCCCGAAACAGATTTCTGTGCTTCACCGTAAAAATTTGTGAGAGAGCTCTGTATGTCTGATTGAGCTGTACTTTTTGGGCTTCTGCCCCAGGTTGTTATCTAACTTTCGTTAGTTCAACACTTTTTGTTTTTAGCAATAGAAGGTCTTCGAAAAAATCGTCTTTACCTGCTGGTCTGTTTTGACAGATTTCTGCCATTTTCTGCATTTGCTTCTTCTTGGTTCCTTTTTGAGTTCTTTTGGGGAATTGAGATTTTTGAGGGAAGTGCTACAGTATCTAGTGTTCTAATGGAAGTTTATTTGGTGTTAGAACTGAACCTTAAGACTTATTTATCTTAAGTGCACTAATGTTGCTAATAAAGATTGTGTGAAGTTTTGTATGAAGGAAAAATTTCAGGTGTAAGGAAGGAATGAGTAATGAGATGAAGAATGGACTAAAGCTCAAGCTTAGGGATGCCACGCGTGTCGCCCCAAGAAATATCCAAGAAGTACAAGCATCAAAGCTTGGGGATGCCCAAGGCATCCCCTTCTTCATCAATAAAAATCCCAGGTCTCTTCTAAACGCTTCATTTTTATTGTTTCATGCACAGTTGTGTTTTTCTTGGAGCGTCTTCTTTTTTGTTTTTGTTTTGGTTTTCGTTTGCTTTTGTTTTCTTAGTTTGCTGAATAAATTGGTTGGACCCCCCTCTTTCATACATTGGTTTGCAAATAGTTTGGTTTGGTTTGGAAAAGAGTAGGAAAGTTCATGCTTATGTGGTAAAAACAGCTCGTTTTTTACTCTGGCCTATGCTTTGTCATGCCATTCTTGATATTGTTTTGGATTTATGCTTAGTATTCTTTGTTGTAGCATGACTTGTTATAAACAATTGAGATTGCTTAATGTGCCTTGGATGAATCAGGCGTTGTTTTAGCATATTAAAGCATAGTATAGTGGTATTCTCCTTTGATGCTTTATTTGGGTTGACTTGGCACATGCTCACACCATGTTATGACTATATCAAGTCACCATAGCCTTTATGATCCTTTAGTTTTCAACTTGTAGTATCCCTTTATGCTTTGATCAGTGATGTTTTGTCTCTCTGCATGATTATGGCCATTATTGCTCTCTTAGTTTGTCGCTCCCAGTCTTTTGCTAGCCTCCACAACAAAGTATGAGTTCCACTCATGCATCCAACTCCCTAAACCAAGCTATTCCAAAGAGTCCACCATACCTACCTACTAGCTTATGCTATTCCAAGTATATTCATGCTTTTGTTACCTTCCAAATTAAACTTGTTATGAGAAAACTAGTGATTAAAGCTCTCACGAACTTGATGGCACACTTTAATTTTTTGCATCTAATAAACTTGAACCACTGGGTCCTTCTTTGTTGCGTATATGCTTGCGCTTTATAAGTTGAAATTAGCAGAACCATGTACCATGGGGAACGCTTTCAACATTGCACTTGTACTTTGTACCCCGTTGATATCATGTTCTTTTGCTTACGGATCCCGACGGTGTGAAATAAAAGTGGAACTTGTAAGATCATGGAGTTTGTATGTGTGTTAGAGAAACGTCGGGGCCGCTAGACTAAGCCATGCCTAATCATGGTGGAAACTTGCAGCATCACCATAATGAGCACTCTATGAAGCATCCTCAATAAAAACCTATGCAAATAGCAAATAAAAAGATCACTGAGATGCTCATTGTTAACTTGCCTTGTCATTTTGATTATGGGAAAGCTCCCGTATCATGTGCAAGGGGTACCCTGTTGGCGGTTCTTAATGATACACATGTACTTATAATGACAAGAGCTTACTCGTGACTGAAGTTGAGTAGCATGAGGATCGGTCTTCGTAAGTAAGGGGCATGAGATTTTGGTTTATAACTTGTCGAGCATATCCTCTTAGTTGTGTCACTTTAACCTTAATCACTTCAAGATGCTTATGATAGGGGCAATGAGAGCTGAAAGCTACAAGTACCATAATTTTTGGAAGCTCTTTATGAGACTTGAATCCCTACTTCCTTTTACAAAGGATTTTCTTCCACCATTATATTGAGTCTCCACCTTCTATCTTTATGCACCTACTTTGAGAGCATAGTGGCCATTCTTAGTTCTATGTGCATTGTCCCAAGACTAGTTGATTGATGCATAACTTGATATTGCTTGTTTTAAACTACTGTATCTAGTCACTCTTATGAACTTTGAAGGTGTCCTATGCATTTATATTTGCTACTCTATTGAGGGACAAGCTGAATAATATTATGCTATGTTTTCTTTATGTGAAACAAACAAACGTCTTGCAAAGCATTGTTATTCATGAATCTTTTGTTTGTGCCTTTTCATGTTGCATAATAGTTTCTTTATCTTATTGCTAGAACTTTGTATTTCATGCTATGATTGAAGTACTATGATCCCAACTTTGAATGTTTTGCAAATACCTTGATCAAGTCTTTGACGGTGCATGTCACCTCAAAAATTATTCTTTCTTTTTATCACTTACCTACTCGAGGACGAGCAAGAGTTAAGCTTGGGGATGTTGATACATTGCAAATGTATCTATAATTTTTGATGTTCCATGCTTGGTTTTATCCACTTTCTTGTGTTTTGTTCCAACTTTGGAGTCCTTTTATTATGATTTCTTGGACTAACCTATTAACAAGAGCCACAGTGCCAGCTGCCTGTTTTCTGCTGTTTTTGGTTCCAGGAAAGTCAGAAAATGAATATTCTCGGAATTGGACGGGACAAAAGCCAAAGTGCCTATTTTTCCGGAAGGGATCAAGTGCCAGAATATGAGACGGAGAAGGGCTAGGGCCCGGCCACACCACCTGGCCACATGGCCAGGCCTGGCCCGCGCCAGGGGTGGTCTAGCCGCCCCCAGCACCCCCTCGGCCTCTCCTTCCGCCTATAAGTTGCCCTCAGGACGAAAACCCTAAGTACCCGATCAAAAATCCACGAAAGAGTCTGTAGCTGCCGTCGTCTCTGTCCCTAGATCAGGGGGATCTGAAGCTCTTCCCGGCACCCTGCCGGAGAGGAGAATTCACCCTGGAGGCCTTCTTCATCACCATGCAGGCCTCTGGTGTGATGCGTGAGTAGTTCATCCTTGGACTACGGATCCATGTAGCAGCTAGATGGCTGGTTTCTCCTCCTTTGTGCTTTCATGTTTAGATCTTGTGAGCTCCGTTCATGATCAAGATCATCTATTTGTAATTCATACATGTTGTGTTTGCGGGGATCCGATGGATATTGAGATGCTATTTCAGATTGATTATTGATTCTATCATGTCTTTGTTATTTGAGATCTTTCATGCTTTTCGTTGTTAGTAGCTATCTTGGCCAAGTAGATGCTAGCAACTCCAAGAGTTAGTATTTATGCTCGATAGTGGGTTCATGCCTCTGGTAATCTGGGGAAGTGACAGAAATCTCTAAGGTACTAGATGTGTTGTTGCTACTAGGGAGAAAACAACAATCCTTTGTTCATAGAACAATCGTATTGTTTACTTTACATGCAGTTCGTAAAGCAATAATCTGTTGCTTGCAACTTAATACTGGAGGGGGTTTGGATGATAACCTGAAGGTGGATTATTAGTCATAGATGCAGTTGGATGGCGGTCTATGTATAATGTTATAATGCCCAATCAAGTCTCAAAGGAGTCAAGATGATTAGTATATGCATGTATTGCTTTCTCGGTGTTTGTCAATTGCCCCGCTGTAATTTTTTCACCCAGCATGTTATCTATCTTAAGGAGAGCCACCTCTAGTGAACTATGGATCCCGGTCCTTTTTCTTTACATACAATCTACAACCGTTTACTTCTTTGTGTTTACTTTCTGCAAACTATTACTTCTTTCCATTCGATACGTTTAATCCTTTGTTTACCGCAAAACACGGTGAGATTGACAACCTCATCGCAAGTTGGGGACAAAGTTATGTGGTTGTGTTATGCAGGTCTCCACGTTGCTACTAGCACCGGTAGTGCGCCCTGCTAAAGCTCAGCTAGTAACACCTTTGGGGTGTTTCCTTGCTCCTACTGGTTCGATTAAACCTTGGTTTCATAACTGAGGGAAACTTGCTGCTGTGCTCATCATACCTTCCTCTTGGGGTTCCCAACGAGCTCTACATCAACACCGCCATCAAGCATTTTTCTGGGCGCCGTGCATTGACCCATCACTTGTCATCAATCTGATGACACTCATTATTAACAACATCCAATGTCCAAGATCAGGAAACCTTGATCATCTTGTTAATCAGTGATCTAGTTTATATGAGAGGCGTTACTAGGAACTTTGTATTTTGTTTATTAAACACACATGTATTGATGTTTTCAATTAATACAATTATAGCATGCAAAATAAACATTTATCATAAACATGGAATAAGATAATAACCACTTTATTATTGCTTCTCGGGCATATTTCCTTCACATGCACTTCTATGTCGACTCAACAGGCAGCAGACGATCAAATCACCTCATGAAGGATTGTCGAACGTTTCTAAAAATGCAGGAAGTGTGCAATACAAAGGTAGTCGAAGCAGCAAGCCTAGGATACACCACTCCACCTGGAGCCCTAGCAATTGGCTCACCACCACCTCCATCATTGTAGACGTCAGCAGGACAAGGATAACCCGCTATAAATAGAAACAAAGAGGACGAATATCCAGCTCCAAAGGAGAAATGTCGATGGTCCAAAAAGGGTGCCCATCCAATAGGATCCAGAACTAATTACACTGCAAGTTAACATGGCAGAAATGGCACCACTAGCTGCACCCGAGTATCTCCTTTGGTCAGAACAGGAAATTACTTTCAGGAGAGATGATCATCCACTTCGAGTCCCACGACCGGGCCACTCGGTTCTAATAGTAGAGGTGCAAGTTGGTGGATTTGATATGAATAAGGTTTTCATGGATGCGGGAAGCAACATCAACCTAATTTACGCCAAGACACTTAAGGCGATGAATTGCTCTTTAGAAAATTTAGCACCAACAGAAACATCTTTCCATGGCATAGTCCTAGGTAAAGCTGAAATTTCTTTAGGTAAAATATCTCTTGACGTTGTTTTTGGATCCAAAGAAAATTTCAAGCATGAAAAGCTCGAGTTCGAAGTCATGTACAGGTCATCGCAGTATCACGCGATCCTAGGTCGCCCAACCTTCACATGGTTCATGGCAGTACCACATTATGCGTACTTGGTTATGAAAATACCAACCCCCAAAGGGGTCATAACAGTGAAGGGAAGTTTTACACGTTCTGACAGTTGCGATCGTGAATTCAACAAAATCTCTAAATCCTTCGGGATGGAGACCGAGTTTGAGCAACTAAAAATGTTAGTAAATGCAGAACCTTTAGCGGTAGCATGTGTCAATCTCGATCAGGCTTTTGACACCGCAAAAGATACAAAGGAAGTCCAGATTCACCCTACCGACCCGAAGAAGACGACCTTTGTGGCCTCCAATCTTGGTCCCGCATAGGAAAGCATGCCCATCGAGTTCCTCCGTAAGCACTGGGAGAATTTCGCATGGTTACTAGTCGACATGCCGAGAATTCCCAGGGAACTCGCTTAGCATGCACTTAACTTGGATCGTAAGGCAAAACCAGTAAAACAGACACTTTACCGCTTTGCAGAACCAAAATGAAAGGTTATTGGATAGGAACTCCATCACCTAACCGACGCCAAATTTATCAAAGAATTGAAGAAAGCAGAATGGGTCACAAATCCAGTATGTGTCCCAAATAAAAATACAAAGGAGTTATGTATGTCCATTAGCTTCACTACGTTAAATAAACATTGTGCAAAGGATAACTTCCCATTACCACGAATCGATCAAATAATCAATACGACTGCGGGGTGCGAACGTCTTTTCTTTCTAGACGCATACTCCGGATACCATCAGATTCGGATGAAGGAGGAATACCAATATAAAACAACATTTATCACACCCTATGGTGTATTCTGCTACACAACAATGCCCTTCGGACTCAAAATGCAGGTGCAACATATCAGCAGATGATGCAAAATTGCTTAGGAAGCCAAATTGGAACAAATGTACAAGTTTACATCGACGACGTCATAGTTAGAACAAAACAAGGGTCAACCCTTATCACTGACCTCTAGGAGACATTTGAGAACCTCGACAAATACTGCATGAAGCTCAACCCGACGAAGTGTTCCTTTGGAGTCCCCGCGGGACAAATCCTATGATACCTTGTATCAACAAGGGGAAAAGAGGACAATCCCGAAAAAATACAGGCAATCCTGACAATGAAAAAGCCAACAAATCTTTGGGTGTGCAACAACTAGCTGGGCGAGTTACGACACTCAGTCATTTTATCGCCCATTTAGGTGAAAAAGCATTACCATTCTATACCCTCATGAAGAAATCAGATAAACTTAAATGGACGGACGAGGCTCAGCGTGCTTTTGAGAACCTCAAGAAAACACATTTGACATCTCCCATCGTCGTGTTTCCACGAGAAAAAGAACCCCTACTTCTCTATATTGCCGCCACTAATCAGGTGGTCATTACAGTTTTGGTCATCGAGCGACCCGAAGAAGGGAAAGCCACGGTGTTCAGAGACCATTTTATTTCCTAAGTGAGGTCCTCTCTCCATCCAAGCAAAGATATCTGCACTATCAGAAGCTAGCATACAGAGTCTTCATGACAGCACGTAAGTTGCGTCATTATTTTTTGGAACACCCGATCATAGTGGTCAATGAAACACCTCTCTCCAATATTCTCAACAATCTAGAAGCTACAGGACGTGACTGGAACCTACATGGATGCAGCCATACATAGCATACATGTTGAGGGGAGAACTTCCCGAGGACATGATAGAAGCACGACGAATCACTCGTCGATCCAAAGCCTTCAGGATCATCAAGGTAGAGTTATATAAAATAAGTATTTCGAGTGTGTTACAACGGTGCGTTACACCCGAAGAAGGAAAGATTATACTCAAAGACATACATTAAGGAGTATGTGGTCATCACGCCACCAGCCGAGCAATTGCTGCCAAAGTCTTCATGGCAGGATTCTACTGGCTCATAGTAGTACAAGATGCAAAGGATATCGTACGAACGTGTGAAGCATGTATGCGATTTTCAACAAAACTCAGTGCACCTGCCGCCCAATTAAATCCCATACCTCTCATTTGGTTGTTTGCTCAATGGGGACTTGATATGATGGGTAAACTTCACAAGTCATCGCCAGAAGGACACGTCTTTCTGCTAGTAGCAGTCGACAAGTTCACCAAGTGGACTTAAGCAATGCCTGTTACTAGTCAGGATGAAACTTCGACTGTGAATTTTATCAAATCAATAGTGATCTGATTTGGCGTACCAAATAGCATCATCACCGACAACGAAACTAACTTCACCTCCAATGAATTCAAGGAGTACTACAAGGAGATGGGCATAAAAGTAAGTTATGCCTCAGTTGCCCACCCGCAAATCAATGGGCTAGTGGAAAAATCCAGTGGTCTCGTAACCACTGGTATTAAGAAAAGACTGCTAGCACCGCTCGACGGAGCAAAAGGAGCATGGGTCGATGAGTTACCCTCAATTTTGTAGAGCCTACGTACCACTCCAAATAATTCGATGCAAGAAACACCATTATTTCTGGTCCACGACACTGAAGTTGTCCTTTCAGTCGTAGTAACTCACGAGTCTCCACGGGTCACTAAATATGACGAGGAAACATCCAGGGAAGCACTCGAAGATGACGTCGACACACTCGATGAAGCTCGTGATATTACCTTACAAAGGGCCACCATATATCAACAGAACTTATGCAACTACCATAGCTGACGATTGCATCCTAGGTCCTTCGTCGTAGGGAACCTAGTCCTTCGTCTCAAGCAAGATGGTCACCGTAAACTAGAGTCACATGGGAAGGGCCTTACATCTTCACAGAAGTAATTCCTGGTGGTGCATATCAACTTCAAGATCAGAAGATATGAGTTAAATACTCCAACCCATGGAACGTCACACAACTACGACATTTTTATGCTTAGAATTTATTTTTCTTTCAATTTACATTAAATACGACATACGACACGGCTTCTTAGCCACAATGTTCTTCAATAAGGCCAATAGCCAGGCGAGTACGCCAAAACATGTATCTTCGTCTTCAGGCTTTAAAATAAAGATAAGTTCCCCAAACCCAGATTTAGTTTTTCTACATTATCTCTCCCCCCACACTTGGGGGCTTTATCAGTAAAAGTTTATTGTGACAAGCAAAATACTCAGAAAATTTGTGTACATTGCTATGATTAAACTAACCAAAAATTATGAGCCTATGTCCCGATGGAGGCATCCGAACATAGCCTCTGGGGCTAATCTCATCGGGAGCGCTGTCGCGCACCCGAATAGAAAACTATGTTATACATATAAGGTCAAAAATATGACCCAAAGAAATATTATCCTCGTGTGTTAACAACACACCCGATAAAAAACTATGAGTATTACATCAGTGTATCCTTAAAAGGTTACTCCCATCGGGAGTGTTTCAAAACATCATTCGAGAAAATAAAAAGCTAATAAACTTCAGCAATTCCAACAGCCAATCAAGGCAGTCGATAAAATCATAAAAAATCTTGGACTGCGCCTGACGCGATAAAACTCCAAATACCGTGTCCAGGACATGAAGGTAAGACCTCGGGACTTGTCCTGTATGGCCTAGTAACCGCACAAGAATGCGCTCTGCCAGTAAATTATCCGTATTGACGATACGATGAAAAATCCTGACGGACGACTTGGGTACCCGATATAATAGAACTAGGATTCAGTATTCGATAAGACCTCAATGGCTCGAACTAAATTACACTAGTAAAATTCCGAGTTCATGTCCGAGGACTTGAATTTGATGTAGGTCTACAGTGGTTTTTCCCTGGAGCAATTAAGTGATTCCCGATCCTTCAGATGCATCAGGCATGTTATACCCAAATCCGTACAAGTTAATATAAAACAAATATAAATATTTCATAAAGAAAACTTCGGATTATAAATACTAAAATTATCTTTGAGACTCAACCCAAATCTACGATTCGTATGGAGACTTGGGGGCTACTGACATGGGTATGATTATTCAGGTTCTTATGATTAGTTACCCTAGCTACATAAAGGATGACAAGCCCACAAAGCCCATAAAGAAGGCCTAGGAAGCATCTGATGAAATATATAGTTTGATAGATAAGGAAATAGAAACCGGCATTGTACCGCTGTTGTAATCATATTCTATAACCTATCTGCATACGGCTTCGGGACCCAGCCTATTATATATAGGCTGGGAGAAGCCAACGGAGAGGTACCCAAAAAAATTCTTGAGCAACCTGTAATCAATTTGACCATAAGCAATCAGACGACTTCGACTCCCTTGTTCGTCTGATCAGTCAACAAAATCCCCAGCATTCTCTTTTCCACGAAACCCTAAGTCCATAACCATGGGCATTGCCAAGGTTACCCCTTGTCACTTATCAAGGATAATGAGAGCACCACTTTTTAAATGGAAGTTCATGCTCATGAGTGGTTAAGTCACCTAGAAGGATCGGTGGAGGGCCTTGGAGATGGTGCTAGCATAGGTGATCCTTCAGTTCTCCCTCAATAGAGACCATTGGGTCCCGGTGATGTCGGGTATATGGATCCCTCTCTAGAGAGTGACTCCTCAAAGCCTTCGGAGCACCGTAATCAATTCCCTTTTACATATCCTAAAAAATCAGTTATGCATCATATTAACAATTCATGGCATTCTCCCCAATTTGATGGAAGTTACTTTTCATATGGGAAAACATCTATGGAATCTGATCTTCGTAGTTGTAGTGTGGAGCTTCGGTAAGTTGTGGTCAATGGCTTCAAACCACGTGATGTAACCAACCTTACTCCACGAGAGTACTATGATCGACAACTAAATGTCACGACTTGTGACAAGATTAGTAGTGCCATTCACCACACTCTCCTTGATCAAGTTAGTGACATTGACACCTCTAATGATCTTTGGGATAGGATTGTCATCCTCCAAGAGGAAACATCCCTTATCCAAAAGTCAAAGTACAAAGCTGCCAAGTCAGTGATGAACTTGTACATGAACAAGGATGGGGAGAGAAATGTTGATGCCTATGCAAGACTTGTTGCTCTCTGTATGAAGATAAAGGGTCTTGGTGGTGACAAGTTCAATGATGGATTCAATGTGAGTATTGTGTTCATCAAGTCCAAGATATATTGTCTCCATGATTGCAGCCAAGGATAAGTAATTGGCGCTAAATTTGCATCTTCTTGATGCTAAAAGCCCCATATCTCCTAATGATCTCGTGTCATACTTTGTTACAACGGAGAATATGGCAAAAGAAGGAAAATGGTCAAAGAAATGAACTGTGCCATGGTATCTCATCACAGACTTGCATTGAAGGCCAAGTGTGTGCAAGAGAATGAAGAAAGTGAAGAAGAAGAAGAAGAACTAGTTCCAACTAGTGATTGTGATGAGTTGCTCTCTCAGCTTGCTCTCCTCCAAGAAAGTGAAGTTCTATGGAAGAAGAAACTCAAGCGGGTCTAATGAGAAGAAGGTAACTTGCTACAATTGTGATGAGGGAAACCACTTTGCCGACAAGTGGCCGTATGAGAAGAGGAGAGACAAGCCCAAGTATGAGAAGGACAACAATACAATATTGAATCCTAATCCCATCAACAAGATATATGAAAGAAGGAAGGACAGAAGAGATGGAAAAGCTCTTTTTGGTGCTGTGTACATATCCGATAAGGAGAGTGAGGATGAGGAGAAAGAGGTGGGAGTGGCCAGTTTGGCATTTGCCAAACCCGGGTCACTATTCACCTATGACTACTCCAAGGACTACACAGATGACTCCCCTACTCCCAAGGATGCCGGTGCTTGCTTCATGGCAAAGAGCGCCAAGGTAATCTGCCCACCCCCTTCTCTCTCTAGCATCTTGGATAATAATAGTGATGATGAGATTGACAAAGACTTTGTAAGTGAAATGTATAAGATAATAGTTGTACTTCCTAGTGAAGCTCGTGATAAGTTCAAGGAATTAATGGAGACCAAGATGCTACATAACGAGACCATTGATAACTTAGAATCTCATACTAAAAAAATGAGAAACGGAGATTCAATCTCCTTAAGCAAGAGCTAAGCAATGTTAGTTTCCTTATTAAGCAACTGATGCATAAAATACATACATGAATTTTATAGTTTATTGTCACATATTCCAATATATTCGCATCATATCATGAGTTATTATCTTAGTTTACACATGTGGCATGTTGCATTTGAGTAAGGGCATTTGTCGTGATGCAAAGTCGTTTTTCGTGTTGGGGCAAGTTGGTGTGTATGTTGCCCCCGCGCAATTTATTTCCGTCACAATCTGATGCGACCAACTTTCCTGAATCTTTTTTTACATGGCATGTACGAAATGTTGCTACATTCTTATCAATTTTTGTATGATTCATACATATTAAACAAAAATCCAAAGATATTTTACACGTGTCGCAAGATGTCATGTGTGGATTTCGTATTGCAATGATCCATCACTCCAGACCCTAAAACTTAAGACCGACCGGTGATTTTTTAGGCTTTCACCAGGGAGAGAATCTCCACTTGAATATATGTTGCTTCAAAATGGTAAGTTTACAAAGTACAAAGGGAGAGGTGGTCTCGCCACATGTCGGTGGCAGTGCGTGTCTCCGTTTTTTGAACGGTGTGACCATAGGGTGAGATCAGATATGATATTCCTTATGGTCGATGATGTGTCCTAATTGATTGCCCTAAACACCATAGCATTTCAAGCGTCCAAATTTTACAAAGAATAAACAACACGACATATTCCCATATGGAGTGAGGCAGTCCAGTCAGTAATGTTGCTCACGAGATGTTGGTGAAGTGGTGGCCGCTGGGGTTAATCTGTAGCTTTTTCCAAACGGCAGCAGCTGCGGGGCAGTCAAAGAATAGGTGCTACCGATCTTGTCGTCAGATTGAGGAAAAGTATGCCATGAGAGGGTCCTCGAGGCGTTGGAAGATATGCAGTGTGAAATGTATGGTCATCCGGGACAGTGACCACACAAGCTTACCCAGGTTCGAATCCGCTTGCGATAGACGGATCCTACTCCTGCTAGTAATCCAGTAATACGGCAGAGCCAGAAGTACAGATTAGAAGAGAGGTTTCGCCTGTGCGAGTTGAGGTTGATTGTCTATATGCCCTAAAGGTTGATCCCTAGGACGGCTTATATAGTCATCCAGTGCTAGGGTTACAGGAGAGTCCTATCCGGCAACGGTACGGAGTCGGGTAAATAGTACATCTTGGACTACAAGTATTCCTACAGGCCTAAGTCGGTAAGTCTTCTGGGCCTTACCGTAGCCAGATGTGATTCCAACTTCTCTCCCTGATTGGGCCGCCCGTGAAGCATAGCTCTAACCCGAAGTGGGACACCCTGGTCAGCGAGTCATAGTGGGTATATCAGAAAGTATATTCCCAACAAATCTTCCATGGGAGCAAGGCACCTTGGGCATTCTGTGGAGAGAATAATGTTCTTGTGAAATAGATTAGCTCGTGTATTGAGCCTATTGAGCTAGAGCAACCACCCGAAGACCTTGACCTTCATGGGCACCCTTGTCGACCATATGTGGGAGGTGTGTTGGTCAAGGAGCACCTTCTGTAGTGAGGCGTAATCCCCCTTGGAGGAAAATCATGAACCGTCTAGCAATGTTCTGCTATCCTTGTCATCTGTTAGCACCACGTCCTGCAAAAAGTAGACAGAAGGGCAAACTGCTCGGTGGCTACATTAGTCAAGCGGTTTATAGAGCGGGGAATGCAATGGCGAGGGGCTCTGGGAAGATCCGTGTGTCCTGCCAAAAATATACTGATCTACCATTGTGAAACGAACACCTGGATATTTGGGATAGCAATGCAATGTGTTTGGAGATTATCTTGATCGATCGGTGATATGAAGGGGGATTCATAAATTTGGGCTCGATGGAAGAATATCAGCAAGTACTACACGTGAAGTAAGTATATAGTGGCGGAGCTAGCACATAATCTTAGCCTGGACAAAGCATAGATTCAGTTAATTTGTTGAGTCTTGGTCTGGCCAAACTCCTCTTTTAATCCTTATTACCCTATATTATTTTCATGGAGTTAGGACATCTCCACCGGTCCGACCCAACTCGTCCGGGCGCGTCCGAACGCGTCCACGCGGACGTGCGGGGCGTGCGCGGTCTCCCAGCGGCACGACCCATCCGGATCGACGCGTCCGGTCTCACCCATTGTGGTAGCTAATTTGCGTGACCGTTACGTCGGCGGCCCGGACACGGGCGGGTCGAGGGTGTGTCCTCCCCACGCATGCTACTAGCCCGCCCGTTAGTGTCTGTGGCGATCCAGAGGCACTCGCGGCACCAATTCAGAGGCACGGGCAACAGCCTGACCGGCGGCACCGATTTAGACGCAACCGCGGCAGCCTTCGCCATCAATTTCGATGGGACGGGGAATCACCTGAGTTCCCACGCCGACATTGATGGCAAAGGCGCATGAACCTGCACGCGCTCCCACTGATAGGGGATACTTAAGCATGCCTCTACGACCGTAGGTGCCGCACTTCCATACTCTCGCCTCGCCATCGCCTGAACCTCCTAGCGCCTCACCGCCACAACCACCACCACCGGCAGCGATGAAGAAGTCGGGGTGGTTCAAGAAAGCCAAGAACGACCATGAGGCTGGTGGATCCGGCACGAGCGTCCGGCGTCGTCAGGGGAGCACCATGCCGTACTTTCCTCTAGGGGCCATGCCACCACCGCCCCGGGCACATGACTTCGTCGGCATCACCGCTGCTTGCCAGGAAGAAGAGGGGCCAGCCCACGACCGTCGCTATTTCCGCCTAGCGGAGTGCGAGCGGCGGTCGAGGGAGGAGGGAGGCATCGCCCACCATGATTTCTCCCTCCCCACGGGTTGGCACCTCAACTGGGAGGAGGTGCCGATGCTGCCTACGCCGGAGGGCAAGGCCCTTGATGAGGAGATCTCTCGCTGCATCCGCAAGCTCCCACCGGCCTTCCGGTACGACCGGTCCTACCACAACCCGATGTTCTAGAAGTGCTTCCTCGAGTGGGAGCAGACGACGTGGCGCGGGAGCTCCTACGAGGGTCAGTTCGACCCTTGGGGGTCCCGCACCCTCCCCGCCTTCGAGCCTAACAACGATAGCATCATCAACTACTCCGACGCTTACCTCAGCAACGATGATCTTGACTTTGTCGTCAAGGAGGAAGATGAGGAGGCCGCGTCCGATGCCGTGCACCTGCTCCCGGAGTACCAGGAGGTCCTAGCGCGGGGCTACAACAAGGACGCCTTCCTCGAGCAGGCCATCGCGGCCAGCGCGAGGGAGGGGGCCGCATGTGTGACGGCTACCAGGAGGGCGTCCAGCTCACCAGCCTCGTAGCGCAGGTGAACGCGATTGTTCTTCTATTTGTATCTAGTCACCCTTATGAACTTTGAATGTGTCCTATGCATTTATGTTTTGCTACTCTATGAGGGACAAGATGAATACCATTCTCATTATGCTTTCTTTATGTGAAACAAACAAACGTCTTGCAAAGCATTATTATTCATGAATATTTTGTTTGTGCCTTTTCATGTTACAACATAGTTGCTATGTCTTATTGTTAGAACTCTATCTTTCATGATTCATGTTTAGAGTACCTTAATCCTAGCTATAAATGGTTTTACAATAATGATGATCAAGATTGTGTTGTCTGCATGTCACCTCAAAAATTATATTTTTTGATCGTTTACTTACTCGAGGACGAGTAGGAACTAAGCTTGGGGATGTTGATACATCCATAACGTATCTATAATTTTTGATAGTTTTATGCTAATAATATGCTTTTGACACTCTTTTTTGTATAAAGTTTATGATTTATTTGGACTAACCTACTAATAGTTGCAAAACTACACAATATTCTTGTTTTACACTTTGATGTGTAGGAATTACCAAGAATACAAGTGGAAACCTTGTTGGAGTCAATTTGAGATTTTTTCAGAAATCTGTCTCAGAACTCTTTTTAAAGATGGTCATGTTTCGGATCGAAGACGGCGTCAAACGGAAAACTCATCAACTACAAAGTTGTTGGAAATTGCGCGACAAACATTCTGGATATAAAATTTAGCTAATTCCGAGTCTGTGTGGGCCTTTTAGGCCCGATTTACTACAGCCCAAGATGGGGTGACGGGAATCCGAGAAGCTATATAAAGGGAGGAAACCTAATTCGCCCAGGGCATCTCCACTCACGAATTTGCAGCCACTAAAGGCACGTTTTTGCCTCCCCCATGGATCCCATCTCCATGTGGGAGGGCTCCCAAGAAGCCATGAAGGAAGGGGGCTAAGGGGCGGTGCTCCCCATGGTACCGGCGGAGGGGAAGGAGTCCCCCGCACCGCCGTCGGCGCCACCGCCGCCCTCTTCACCATATTCACCACCATCTCCATCACCTAATCCTCCTAGTATGCAGTGGTTCATCCTCCCACACACCTCTGTACCGTTCTATGTAAACATGGTGTTTGATGCTATAAGTTATAATCCTATGATCTATGTCATGTTTCCGTAGTTTCTTTGTTCTTAGATTGAATGGTTGAACGTCTTTGGTTTATTCAAGTTGTATGTAATATGGTATATTCCTTTGGTGTCCATTATATTTGTGCGCGCATGGATTAAACATCATAGGGTTTGTAGTATGTGTAAGAGGAAGGGGGAAGTTCTGCCGGAGTGATAGAAACCTGAGGATGTGAACTGGAACGTTGCACGTATGGGAGTAAGAGGACCATTAAACTTAAGGCTATTGTTGGGAAAACCTTAATGCATTGATTAGTACTTACGGATGTTTGCTAACAATCCAATCATATAGTACATGTAATTCCAAGTAGTGAAGCGCATGTATATTTAGTCTCTCCCACATAGAAAACTGCATCAAAGACAATGAACCTGATCTATTCGCTATTTAAAGTTGGACAAAGCCACCATAATTACCACCACTATTCCACACTCATGGTTCTGTTAGTTTAGTGTATTTTATTTCTGCAGCAACTTGCTTTATTTTCTTGTTATTTATTATCATGCAAAGCTATCTCTATTACTCGTATTGTTGCTCTAGTTTTATTTCCTAGATAATGCAAACATTTAGTGTGCGTAGAGTTGTATCAGTGGTTGATAGAACTTGAGAGAATATTTATCCTACCTTTAGTTCCTCGTTGGGTTCGACACTCTTACTTATCGAAAAGGCTACACACGATCCCCTATACTTGTGGGTTATCAAATGTACACGCATATGTGGATGATATTGCGGTGATGTCCAAAAAGAAGGAAACCCTGATTTCCGACTTGGAGGAAACGTTCACCAATCTACGAAAATACAACATAATGCTTAACCCGAAGAAATTCTTCTTTGGAATCCTAGCCGGAAAATTGTTAGGTTTTATCGTGTCTCAAAGAGGCATAGAGGTAAACCAAGACAAAATCAAGGCTATACTCAATATTTCCAGGCCGACTCGCCTGAAAGACGTACACAGATTAACTGGTTGCATTGCTGCAGTTAGTCGGTTTGTAAGCCGTCTCGGTGAAAGAGCCGCACCACTATACAAGCTCCTGAAAAAGACCAAGAATTTTGTTTGGACCGACGAAGCTGAAGCTGCACTATAAGACCTGAAAGCAGTACTCTCATCTACTCGCATCCTTGCAGCACCGGAACCACAGGAACCGATGTTGCTCTATCTTGCTGCGACAAACAAAGTCGTCAGTATCGTCATGGTGGTGGAGAGACCGGAGGAAAATCAGGAACACTTGGTGCAACATCCGACTTACTATCTCAGCGAGGTCCTAACAGAATTGAAACAGCGGTATCTGCATTATCAAAAGCTAGCTTACGGTGTGTTCTTGGCATCTCGTAAGCTACGACATTATTTTCAGGAACATCCAATTACCATGGTGAGCACAGCTCCTATGAAAGATATAATGAACAATAGTGACGCTACAGGACGCGTCGCCAAATGGGGCATAGAGCTCTCAACTTTCGACATTGAGTATAAACCTCGTACAACAATCAAATCCCAAATTCTCGCTGACTTTGTTGCTGATTGGACAGAGACAACAGAGAGTATAACCCTGCCAGAGTCAGAATACTGGACCTTGCATTTTGACGGGTCTAAAGCGCTCGAGGGCTCGGGGGCTGGCGTGGTGCTCAAGTCACCCCAAGGTGATAAACTTTTCTATGTATTACAGATACACTTCACGGTGACGAACAACATTGCTGAGTATGAAGCACTACTGCATGGAATCCGGATTGCTAAGGACATCTACATCCGACGTTTAATATGTTATGGAGATTCAGATCTTGTTGCTCAACAAGTGTCGGATATCTGTAAGGCAAACAAGCACATGGCGGCATATAGGGCTGTCGTGGATGAATTATCTAAATCGTTTGAAGGGTTTTAAGTCCAACACATCCCTCGAACAGAAAATGAGGAAGCAAATGCACTATCTCGAATAGGCTCTGCCTGAAAAAAGGTCCCGGATGGCGCTTTTCTAGAGCACCTCAAAGTTCCCTCTATAAAAGGAGTAGATGAGGAATATCCGACCAAATCCGCCTCACCTTTAGTAGCAGTTCTGGCTGTGATTCCCAGCTGGACTCAACCCTATCTTGATTTCTTGATAGACGGAAAATTACCCGAAGACGGAGTTCTGAGCCAGCAGATCGTCCGACGAGCAAAAGCCTATACTATAATTAGTGGTGAGCTCTATTAGAGGAGTGCATCTGGGGACTTTTAGTGTTGTATATCTCCGCAAGAAGGAGTGGAAATCTTACGAGAGATCCACAAAGGCGAGTGTGGGAACCACGCTGCAGCCAAATCTTTAGTGACAAAAGCTTTCCGACATGGTTTTTTCTGGCTTACAGCCAAGGCAGATGTCGAACGGCTGGTCAAGACGTGCAAGGGCTGCCAAAAGTACGCCAAACAAGCTCATGTTCCTGCTGATCAGCTGCGAACAATACCTATAACATGGCCTTTCGCGGTCTGGGGGCTTGATATGGTAGGACCATTTAAACGGGCTCCAAGTGGATTTACTCACCTCTTAGTGAAGGTGGATAAGTTCACCAAATGGATTGAGGCTAAACCCGTCACTAGTTGTGATGGAGCAACAGCTAGAAGATTTGTTAAGGATGTTATAATCCGATACGGTTATCCGCATAGCATTATCATGGACAACGGGAGTAACTTTTCTGTGGAAGAGCTTGCCGAATTCTGCAATGAACAAAATATCCGGTTTGACATTGCGTCAGTAGCACATCCACAAGCTAATGGACAAGTCGAAAGAGCAAATGGTTTAATCTTACAGGGCCTAAAACCAAGACTCGAAGCACCACTATGACGTGCTACGGGGGCTTGGGCAGAAGAATTACCTTCTGTAATATGGAGTTTACGAACAACTCCAAACAGGTCAACCGGATATACACCTTTCTTCTTGGTCTATGGCGTAGAAGCAGTTCTTCCTAGTGATTTGATTCACACTTCTCCTAGAGTGGCCGCGTATATTGAAGAGGATGCCGAAATTTCTCGACAAAATGATCTAGACTTAGTCGAAGAAGTTCGCGTCGTTGCTGAGATGAGATCAACAGCCTATCAGTAGAAGTTACACAAGTATCATAGCTAGAGAGTTAGAAACCGATCTTTTAATAAGGGTGATTTGGTTTTCCGGCTTGTGCAGCAAAGAAAGCACAAACTTTCCCCAATATGGGAAGGGCCATTTTTAGTTAGTCGAGTATTGCACAATGGTTCGTATTACCTAACTGATATGCAGCCAATCAAACAAAGACCTGCTACTAAGAAGATAAAGAGAGCTGGAGGCAGTACAAATCCGGATGAGTTAGACAGACCATGGAATATTGCTCAGGTACGTCCCTTTTATTCTTAGTTTACTTTTCTTTGTAATCATATATGTGTACATGTTCAATGAGAAATAAAGTCTTGGTTCCCTCAAAATCTTTCTGAGAAGTTTTTACCATCTTATTTCTGAATGATCATGTCGCAGTCGAAAATCCTAGAATACTCGAAAGTACTTTATGCTCATGTTTGTTCTAGTTTAGATTTCCGGTTCTAAAATTGATACCTTTGGCTATAAATCTAAATTTTCTAGTCTATACTTTGGTTATTTGTCTGATTGCTAGATGCGGGCATTTTCCGAGTAGTGAATTGTTGGTACTGGAAGCCGGCTTTGTTTTCCGATTTTAAACTGGAAGCCAGGCGCGTCAAGATTCGTGTAAACGCTATAGTGAACGTGCCACGCGTCGTGGAAAGGACAGGGAAACCTCCGCGCGATGATTACGCCGCCTCGATCTCCACGCACGCATTGAAACGGCGCCTCGGTTCTGCGAAAGGCGGACCCACCAACGGTCGTGCTGACAGGAAATGTCTGTTAGTGACGTGACTTGACCATGACTGTTGTCAGATTACGTCAGAGACCAAGTTCCAGCTTAGTTTGAATTTCGAGCTGGAAGCACGAATAAACGCACTCATAGGTCCGACTTATTTTTAAGACCCGGAGCATATCTTTTGTTTTGAAGTTTCAGGAACCCTTCAAGATTCTGCAAGCCGAAGATCAAGCTAGACAATAATGAATCCGACTTTGGATCTTGGAGACTTCCGGGGGCTGCTATTGGGGATATACTTTCCAGGTATCCTCATAGTTCCTCACTGACTAGGGTGGCCCACTTCGGGTTAGAGCTTTGCTTCACGGGTGGCCCAGTCAGGGAGAAGAGACAGAGTCCAATCCGGCTATGGGAAGGCCCAAAAGACTTACCAGCATAGGCCCATAGTGTTACTTGTAGTTCAAGATGTACTCTGTAACCGACTCTCAGTCGTAGCCGGATAGATCTCTCCTGTAAACCCTAGGCCGGATATCTATATAAGCTGTCCTAGGGAGAGCCTCTAGGGCACCTACCCTCACAATAGTATACAATCTCAACTCACACAGGCGAAACCCTTGTAACCCATATTCCGACTATGTCGTATTACTGGATTGCTAGCAGGAGTAGGATCCGTCCAAAGCCAGCGGATTCGAACCTGGGTAAACTTGTGTGCTCACCGTCCCGGAACACGGTACATCTCACACCCCTCTCTTCCACATGCCTCGAGGACCCCCTCATGGTGTACTTGTTGATACATTGCAAATGTATCTATAATTTTTGATGTTCCATGCTTGGTTTTATCCAATTTCTTGTGTTTGTTCCAAATTTGGAGTACTTTTCATATGATTTCTTGGACTAACCTATTAACAAGAGCCACAGTGCCAGCTACCTATTTTCTGCTGTTTTTGGTTCCAGGAAAGTCAGAAAATGAATATTCTCGGAATTGGACGGGACAAAAGCCAAAGTGCCTATTTTTCTGGATGTCATCAAGTGCCAGAATACGAGACGGAGAGGGGCCAGGGGCACCACACCACCTGGCCGCGCGGCCAGGCCTGGCCCGCGCCAGGGGGTGGTGTGGCCGCTCCCAGCACCCCCTCGGCCTCTCCTTCCGCCTATATATTGCCCTCGGGACGAAAACCCTAAGTACCCGATCAAAAATTCACGAAAGAGTCTGTAGCCACCGTCATCTCCATCCCTAGATCGGGAGGGATCTAAAGCTCTTCCCGGCACCCTGTCGGAGAGGGGAATTCACCCTGGAGGCCTTCTTCATCATGATGCAAGCCTCCGGTGTGATGCGTGAGTAGTTCATCCTTGGACTACGGATCCATGTAGTAGCTAGATGGCTGGTTCTCCTCCTTTGGCTTTCATGTTTAGATCTTGTGAGCTCCGTTCATGATCAAGATCATCTATTTGTAATTCTGCATGTTGTGTTTGCGGGGATCCGATGGATATTGAGATGCTATTTCAGATTGATTATTGATTCTATCATGTCTTTGTGTATTTGTGATCTTGCATGCTTTCCGTTGTTAGTAGCTATCTTGGCCAAGTAGATGCTAGCAACTCCAAGAGTTAGTATTTATGCTCGATAGTGGGTTCATGCCTCTGGTAATCTGGGGAAGTGACAGAAATCTCTAAGGTACTAGATGTGCTATTGCAACTAGGAAGAAAACAACAATCCTTTGTTCATAGAACAATCATATTGTTTACTGTACACGCAGTTCGTAAAGCAATAATATGTTGCTTGCAACTTAATACTGGAGGGGGTTCGGATGATAACCTGAAGGTGGATTATTAGTCATAGATGCAGTTGGATGGCGGTCTATGTATAATGTTGTAATGCCCAATAAAGTCTCAAAGGAGTCAAGATGATTAGTATATGCATGTATTGCTTTCTCGGTGTTTGTCAATTACCCCGTTGTAATTTGTTCACCCAGCATGTTATCTATCTTAAGGAGAGCCACCTCTAGTGAACTATGGATCCCGGTCCTTTTTCTTTACATACAATCTACAACTGTTTACTTCTTTGTGTTTACTTTCTTCAAACTATTACTTCTTTCCATTCGATACGTTTAATCCTTTATTTACCACAAAACACGGTGAGATTGACAACCTCATCGCAAGTTGGGGACAAAGTTCTATGGTTGTGTTGTGCAGGTCTCCACGTTGATACTAGCACCGGTAGTGCGCCCTGCTAAAGCTCAGCTAGTAACACCTTTGGGGTGTTTCCTTGCTCCTACTGGTTCGATTAAACCTTGGTTTCATAACTGAGGGAAACTTGTTGTTGTGCTCATCCTAGCTTCCTCTTGGGTTTCCCAACGAGCTCTACATCAACACCGCCATCAACCATTTTTCTGGGCGCCGTGCATTGAGCCATCAAGCGATTTTTGGCGCCGTTGCCGGGGAGTCAAGGACATCTTCACAAGGGGAGTCCCTCATAACCAATCTCTTTTCTTTGTTGTTTTTGTTTTGCTTAGTTTTCTTTTTGCTTTGTTTGCTTTTTTTGTTCTTCAAAAACACAAAAAAAATAGTTTTACAAGTTTGCTTTCTTATTTGAAAACCCAAAAAAATGACTACCCTTGAAAACACTAAGTTGTGTGACTTCACTAGCACCAACTAGGAATAGTATTGATTCTTGGACTAAGTGCAAAGATGCTTTTATTGGAAAATACTATCCTCCTGCTAAGATTATATCCATGAGAAGTGAAATAATGAAGTTTAAACAACTTGATAATGAGCATGTTGCTCAAGCTTGGGAAAGAATGAAATCTTTGGTAAAGAATTATCCCACTCATGGACTGACTGCTTGGATGATCATCCAAACTTTTTATGCAGGATTGAACTATTCTTCAAGGAACCTATTGGATTCTGCTGCTGGAGGTACATTTATGACCATCACTTTGGGTGCTGCAACAAAACTTTTGGACAATATGATGGTAAATTATTCCGAATGGCATATTGAGAGAGCTCCACAAGGTAAGAAGGTAAATTCTGTTGAGGAAACCTCCTCCTTGAGTGATAAAATTGATATTATTATGTCTATGCTTATTAATGGGAAAGCCCATATTGATCCAAATAATGTTCCTTTAGCCTCTTTGGTTGCTCAAGAAGAGCAAGTTGATGTGAATTTCATAAGAAATAACAATTTTGGCAACAATGCTTATGGTAATAATGCTTATAGGAACAATTTTGGTAACAACAATTATAAGCCATACCCTCCCGACAATGGTAATGCTTATGGAAATTCTTACAACAATAATAAGAGTGCTCCCTCTGAACTTGAAGTTATGCTTAAAGAGTTTGTTAGTAAACAAAATGCTTTCAATAAAACTATTGAGGAAAAACTCTCTAATGTTGAAAGAAATATAGCATCTTTAGCTGAAGCTCAATCTACTTTGAATAAAATGGCTGTTAAACCTGAAACTAATGATAATCCCTTTGCAGCTACTAATGCCATTCAAGTAAGAATTGACGAAAATGTTAGACTATTAGCTGAATTACATGCTAAGTGGGAAAGAGAAGATGAAATTGCTAGGAACATTAGAGTTTCTACTATTACCACCACTAGTGTTGAGGCTAGTAATAGTTCTACTACATTAGATGATAAATTTGATTTTGATCTTGATGGTTGCAATATCTCTGAAGTTATTAAGTTCCTACAAAAGCTTGCTAGAAGTCCTAATGCTAGTGCTATGAACATGGCCTTTACAAAACACATTGCTGATGCTCTCATAAAGATTAAAGAAGAAAAGATGAAACATAAAGCTTCTATTCCTATAAAACAAGAGGATGCTTGGGAACCCATCATTAATATGAAAGTGAATGACTTTGATTTCAAAGCTTTATGTGATCTTGATAGTAGTGTTTCTATTATGCCTAGAACAATTTATGATATGCTTGATTTGCCTCCTCTTGAAGATTGCTATTTGAATGTCCCACTTGATGATAATGTTAAAAATAAACTCATGGGGAGTCTTAATGATGTTATTATTATGGTTAACAATTCCTATGTCCCCGTTGATTTCTATGTTTTGGATGTTGAATACAATGCTTCTTGTCCTATTACTTTGGGAAGACCTTTTCTTAGAACTGTTGGTGCCATCATTGATATGAAAGAAGGCACCATTAAATATCAACTCCCACTCAAGAAAGGTACAGAACACTTCCCTAAAAAGATAGAAAAGATTTCTTTTGCTTCTCCTATGAAAACAAAATTTGGTCTTAATGCTTCTTCATTTGAGAACACTTGATTCTTTCTTTGCTTCTTATGCCTAACTTAAAGGCATTAAAGAAAATTACTTATTGGGAGATAACCCAAAAGTTTTAGATGAGTCTTGGAAGTTATTACCTCTGTAATAACCTCTCCTTATCCTTTTTATTTGATTTTTGTGCCAAGAGTAACCTCTAATGAGAGAGAAGTAATGATTGGGAAAGTTGCTGTCCCGAAACAGATTTCTGTGCTTCACCGTAAAAATTCATGAGAGAGCTCTATATGTCTGATTGAGCTGTACTTTTTGGGCTTCTGCCCCAGGTTGTTATCTAACTTTCGTTAGTTCAACACTTTTTGATTTGAGCAACAGAAGGTCTTCGAAAAAAACATCTTTACCTGCTGGTCTGTTTTGACAGATTTCTGCCATTTTCTACATTTGCTTCTTCTTGGTTCCTTTTTGAGTTCTTTTGGGGAATTGAGATTTTTGAGGGAAGTGCTACAGTATCTAGTGTTCTAATGGAAGTTTATTTGGTGTTAGAACTGAACCTTAAGACTTATTTATCTTAAGTGCACTAATGTTGCTAATAAAGATTGTGTGAAGTTTTGTATGAAGGAAAAATTTCAGGTGTATGGAAGGAATGAGTAATGAGATGAAGAATGGACTAAAGCTCAATCTTGGGGATGCCACGCGTGTCTCCCCAAGAAATATCCAAGAAGTAGAAGCATCAAAGCTTGGGGATGCCCAAGGCATCCCCTTCTTCATCAATAAAAATCCCAGATCTCTTCCAAACGCTTCATTTTTATTGTTTCATGCACAGTTGTGTTTTTCTTGGAGCGTCTTCTTTTTCGTTTTCGTTTTGGTTTTCGTTTGCTTTTGTTTGCTTAGTTTTCTGAATAAATTGGTTGGACCCCCCTCTTTCATACATTGGTTTGCAAATAGTTTGGTTTGGTTTGGAAAAGAGTAGGAAAGTTCATGCTTATGTGGTAAAAAGAGCTCATTTTTGACTATGGCCTATGCTTTGTCATGCCATGCTTGATATTGTTTTGGATTTATGCTTAGTATTCTTTGTTGTAGCATGAATTTTTATAAACAATTGAGATTGCTTAATGTGCCTTGGATGAATCATGCGTTGTTTTAGCATATTAAAGCATAGTATAGTGGTACTCTCCTTTGATGCTTTATTTGGGTTGACTTGGCACATGCTCACACCATGTTATGACTATCTCAAGTCACCATAGCCTTTATGATCCTTTAGTTTTCACCTTGTAGTATCACTTTATGCTTTGATCAGTGATGTTTTGTCGCTCTGCATGATTATGGCCATTATTGCTCTCTTAGTTTGTTGCTCCCAGTCTTTTGCTAGCCTCCACAACAAAGTATGAGTTCCACTCATGCATCCAACTCCCTAAACCAAGCTATTCCAAAGAGTCCACCATACCTACCTACTAGCTTATGCTATTCCAAGTATATTCATGCTTTTGTTACCTTCCAAATTAAACTTGTTATGAGAAAACTAGTGATTAAAGCTCTCACAAACTTGATGGCACACTTTACTTTTTTGCATCTAATAAACTTGAACCACTGGGTCCTTCTTTGTTGCGTATATGCTTGCGCTTTATAAGTTGAAATTAGCAGAACCATGTACCATGGGGAACGCTTTCAACATTGCACTTGTACTGTGTACCCCGTTGATATCATGTTCTTTTGCTTACGGATCCCGGCGGTGTGAAATAAAAGTGGAACTTGTAAGATCATGAAGTTTGTATGTGTGTTAGAGAAACGCCGGGGCCGCTAGCCTAAGCCATGCCTAATCATGGTGGAAACTTGCAGCATCACCATAATGAGCACTCTATGAAGCATCCTCAATAAAAACCTATGCAAATAGCAAATAAAAAGATTGCTGAGATGCTCATTGTCTGATTGCCTTGTCATTTTGATTATGGGAAAGCTTCCGTATCATGTGCAAGGGGTACCCTGTTGGCGGTTCTTAATGATACACATGTACTTACAATGACAAGAGCTTACTCGTGACTGAAGTTGAGTAGCATGAGGATCGGTCTTTGTAAGTAAGGGGCATGAGATTTCGGTTTATAACTTGTCAAGCATATCCTCTTAGTTGTGTCACTTTAACCTTAATCACTTCAAGATGCTTATGATAGGGGCAGAGCTGAAAGCTACAAGTACCATAATTTTTGGAAGCTCTTTATGAGACTTGAATCCCTACTTCCTTTTACAAAGGCTTTTCTTCCACCATTATATTGAGTCTCCACCTTCTATCTTTATGCACCTACTTTGAGAGCATAGTGGCCATTCTTAGTTCTATGTGCATTGTCCCAAGACTAGTTGATTGATGCATAACTTGATATTGCTTGTTTTAAACTATTGTATCTAGTCACTCTTATGAACTTTGAAGGTGTCCTATGCATTTATATTTGCTACTCTATTGAGGGACAAGCTGAATACTATTATGCTATGTTTTCTTTATGTGAAACAAACAAACGTCTTGCAAAGCATTGTTATTCATGAATCTTTTGTTTGTGCCTTTTCATGTTGCATCATAGTTTTTTTGTCTTATTGCTAGAACTTTGTCTTTCATGCTATGATTGAAGTACTATGATCCCAGCTTTGAATGTTTTGCAAATACCTTGATCAAGTCTTTGATGGTGCATGTCACCTCAAAAATTATTCTTTCTTTTTATCACTTACCTACTCGAGGACGAGCAGGAGTTAAGATTGGGGATGTTGATACATTGCAAATGTATCTATAATTTTTGATGTTCCATGCTTGGTTTTATCCACTTTCTTGTGTTTTGTTCCAACTTTGGAGTACTTTTCATATGATTTCTTGGACTAACCTATTAACAAGTGCCACAGTGCCAGCTGCCTGTTTTCTGCTGTTTTTGGTTCCAAGAAAGTCAGAAAATGAATATTCTCGGAATTGGACGGGACAAAAGCCAAAGTGCCTACTTTTCTGGATGTCATCAAGTGCCAGAATACGAGACGGAGAGGGGCCAGGGGGCCACCACACCACCTGGCGGCGCGGCTAGGTCTGGCCCGCGCCAGGGGGTGGTGTGGCCTCTCCCGGCACCCCCTCGGCCTCTCCTTCCGCCTATATATTGCCCTCGGGACGAAAACCCTAAGTAACCGATCAAAAATTCACGAAAGAGTCTGTAGCCGCCGTCATCTCCATCCCTAGATCGGGAGGGATCTAAAGCTCTTCCCGGCACCCTGCCGGAGAGGGGAATTCATCCTGGAGGCCTTCTTCATCATGATGCAAGCCTATGTATAATGTTGTAATGCCCAATCAAGTCTCAAAGGACTCAAGATGATTAGTATATGCATGTATTGCTTTCTCGGTGTTTGTCAATTGCCCCGCTGTAATTTGTTCACCCAGCATGTTATCTATCTTAAGGAGAGCCACCTCTAGTGAACTATGGATCCCGGTCCTTTTTCTTTACATACAATCTACAACTGTTTACTTCTTTGTGTTTACTTTCTGCAAACTATTACTTCTTTCCATTCGATACGTTTAATCCTTTGTTTACCGCAAAACACGGTGAGATTGACAACCTCATCGCAAGTTGGGGACAAAGTTCTATGGTTGTGTTGTGCAGGTCTCCACGTTGCTACTAGCACCGGTAGTGCGACCTGCTAAAGCTCAGCTAGTAACACCTTTGGGGTGTTTCCTTGCTTCTACTGGTTCGATTAAACCTTGGTTTCATAACTGAGGGAAACTTGCTGTTGTGCTCATCATACCTTCCTCTTGGGGTTCCCAACGAGCTCTACATCAACACCGCCATCAAGCATTTTTTTGGGCGCCATGCATTGAGCCATCACTTGTCATCAATCTGATGACACTCATTATTAACAACATCCAATGTCCATGATCAGGAAACCTTGATCATCTTGTTAATCAGCGATCTAGTTTATATGAGAGGCATTACTAGGAACTTTGTATTTTGTTTATTAAACACACGTGTATTAATGTTTCCAATTAATACAATTATAGCATGCAAAATAAACATTTATCATAAACATGGAATAAGATAATAACCACTTTATTATTGCCTCTCGGGCATATTTCCTTCACATGCACTTCTATGTCGACTCAACAGGCAGCAGACGATCAAATCACCTCATGAAGGATTATCAAACGTTTCTAAAGATGCAGGAAGTGTCCAATACAAAGGCAGTCGAAGCAGCAAGCCTAGGATACATCACTCCACCTGGAGCCCTAGCAATTGGCGCACCACCACCTCCATCATTGTAGACATCAGCAGGACAAGGATAACCCGCTACAAATAGAAACAAAGAGGACGAATACCCCAGCTCCAAAGGAGAAATGTCGATGATCCAAAAAGGGTGCCCATCCAATAGGATTCAGAACTAATTACACTGCAAGTTAACATGGTAGAAACGGCACCACTAGCCGCACCCGAGTATCTCCTTTGGTCAGAACAGGAAATTACATTCAGGAGAGATGATCATCCACTTCGAGTCCCACGACCGGGACACTCGGTTCTAATAGTAGAGGTGCAAGTTGGTGGATTTGATATGAATAAGGTTTTCATGGATGCGGGAAGCAACATCAACCTAATTTATGCCAAGACACTTAAGGCGATGAATTGCTCTTTAGAAAATTTAGCACCAACAGAAACATCTTTCCATGGCATAGTCCTAGGTAAAGCTGAAATTTCTTTAGGTAAAATATCTCTTGACGTTGTTTTTGGATCCAAAGAAAATTTCAAGCGTGAAAAGCTCGAGTTCGAAGTCATGTACTGGTCATCACAGTATCACGCGATCCTAGGTCGCCCAACCTTCCCATGGTTCATGGCAGTACCACATTATGCGTACTTGGTTATGAAAATACCAGCCCCCAAAGGGGTCATAACAGTGAAGGGCATTTTTACACGTTCTGACAGTTGCGATCGAGAATTCAACAAAATCTCTGAATCCTTCAGGATGGAGACCGAGTTTGAGCAACTAAAAATGTCAGTAAATGCAGAACCTTTAGCGGTAGCATGTGTCAATCTCGATCAGGCTTTTGACACCGCAAAAGATACAAAGGAAGTCTAGATTCACCCTACCGACCCGAAGAAGACGACCTTTGTGGCCTCCAATCTTGGTCCCGCATAGGAAAGCATGCTCATCGAGTTCCTCCGTAAGCACTGGGAGAATTTCGCATGGTTACTAGCCGACATGCCGGGAATTCCCAGGGAACTCGTTTAGCATGCACTTAACTTGGATCCTAAGGCAAAACCAGTAAAACAGACACTTCACCGCTTCGCAGAACCAAAATGAAAGGCTATTGGATAGGAACTCCATCGCCTAACCGACGCCAAATTTATCAAAGAATTGAAGAAAGCAGAATGGGTCACAAACCCAGTATGTGTCCCAAATGAAAATACAAAGGAGCTACGTATGTCCATTAGCTTCACTGCGTTAAATAAACTTTGTGCAAAGGATAACTTCCCACTACCACGAATCGATCAAATAATCAATACGTCTGCGGGGTGCGAACGTCTTTCCTTTCTAGACGCATACTCAGGATACCATCAGATTCGGATGAAGGAGGAATACCAATATAAAACAACATTTATCACATCCTATGGTGTATTCTGCTACACAACAATGCCCTTCGGACTCAAAATGCGGGTGCAACATATCAGCGGATGATGCAAAATTGCTTAGGAAGCCAAATTGGAACAAATGTACAAGTTTACATCGACGACATCATAGTTAGAACAAAACAAGGGTCAACCCTTATCACTGACCTCTAGGAGACATTTGAGAACCTCGACAAATACTGCATGAAGCTCAACCCGACGATGTGTTCCTTTGGAGCCCCGCGGGATAACTCCTATGATACCTTGTATCAACAAGGGGAAAAGAGGACAATCCCAAAAAAATACAGGCAATCCTGACAATGAAAAAGCCAACAAATCTTTGGGTGTGCAACAACTAGCTGGGCGAGTTACGACACTCAGTCATTTTATCGCCCATTTAGGTGAAAAAGCATTACCATACTATACCCTCATGAAGAAATCAGATAAATTTAAATGGACGGACGAGGCACAGCGTGCTTTTGAGAACCTCAAGAAAACACATTTGATATCTCCCATCGTCGTGTTTCCACGAGAAAAAGAACCCCTACTTCTCTATATTGCCACCACTAATCAGGTGGTCATTACAGTTTTGGTCATCGAGCGACCCGAAGAAGGGAAAGACATGGTGTTCAGAGACCAGTTTATTTCCTAAGTGAGGTCCTCTCTCCATCCAAGCAAAGATATCTGCACTATCAGAAGCTAGCATACAGAGTCTTCGTGACAGCACGTAAGTTGCGTCATTATTTTTTGGAACACCCGATCATAGTGGTCAATGAAGCACCTCTCTCCAATATTCTCAACAATCCAGAAGCTACAGGACGTGACTCTCTATGGGGCATTGAGCTATCCTATCAAGATATCACATACGAGAAACACAAAACAATTAAATCACAGGTTTTGCCCGAATTAGTACTGAATGGATAGAACTATAGTGCACGGGCTCGCCGGACCTCTCCATTCCATGGAAGTGTATTTCGATGGGTCGAAAAGGACAGAAGGAGCAGGAGCAGGGGTCATATTGGTGTCACATCAAGGCGATAAAATGTGATACATACTTCGGATGAGTTTTGCAAATGTGTCAAATAATGAAGCTGAATATGAAGCCCTGTTGCATGGTATGCGTATGGCTATATATTGCGGTGCAACTCGCTTGAAAATATTTGGTGACTCCAACCTTGTGGCACAACAAGCAATGAACAAGTACGACGATGTCAATGATAACATGATTGCCTACCGCGATCTATACAGCATCATGGAAGCTCAATTTGACGGGTGTGAAGTTTCACACATAGGAAGGGCAAGCAATGAAGGATCCGACAATTTGGCAAACATTGGATCCTTATGCTTGACTGTGCGAACCGAAGTTTCTGGGAGGAAATAATGGAGCGCTCCATCAAAGCCACAAGGGTCTCTCAAGTTATAGTGCCAAAAGCACGAAAGAAGATCAAGCCTCAAAAAGACTCGGGGGTTACGCCAACACATTAAAACATAGAAGAAGTCCTTGAGGAGGGGCTAGAAATCAACAAAGTCATGATACTGGAACCTACATGGATGCAGCCATACATAGCATACATGTTGAGGGGAGAACTTCCCGAGGACATGATAGAAGCATGACGAATCACTCGTCGATCCAAAGCCTTCAGGATCATCAAGGTAGAGTTATATAAAATAAGTATTTCGAGTGTGTTACAACGGTGCGTTACACCCGAAGAAGGAAAGATTATACTCAAAGACATACATGAAGGAGTATGTGGTCATCACGCCAGCAGCCGAGCAATTGCTGCCAAAGTCTTCATGGCAGTATTCTACTGGCTCATAGTAGTACAAGATGCAAAGGATATCATACGAACGTGTGAAGCATGTATGTGATTTGCAACAAAACTCAGTGCACCTGCCGCCCAATTAAATCCCATACCTCTCATTTGGTTGTTTGCTCAATGGGGACTTGATATGATGGGTAAACTTCACAAGTCATCGCCAGGAGGACACGTCTTTCTGCTAGTAGCAGTCGACAAGTTCACCAAGTGGACTTAAGCAATGCCTGTTACTAGCCAGGATGAAACTTCGACTATGAATTTTATCAAATCAATAGTGATCTGATTTGGCGTACCAAATAGCATCATCACCGACAACGAAACTAACTTCACCTCCAATGAATTCAAGGAGTACTACAAGGAGATGGGCATAAAAGTAAGTTATGCCTCAGTTGCCCACCCGCAAACCAATGGGCTAGTGGAAAAATCCAGTGGTCTCGTAATCACTGGTATTAAAAAAAAGACTGCTAGCACCGCTCGACAGAGCAAAAGGAGTATGGGTCGATGAGTTACCCTCAATTTTGTAGAGCCTACGTACCACTCCAAATAATTCGACGCAAGAAACACCATTATTTCTGGTCCACGGCGCTGAAGCTATCCTTTCAGTCGAAGTAACTCACGAGTCTCCACGGGTCACTAAATATGACGAGGAAGCATCCAGGGAAGCACTCGAAGATGACGTCGACACACTCGATGAAGCTCGTGATATTACCTTACAAAGGGCCACCATATATCAACAGAACTTATGCAACTACCATAGCTGGCGATTGCATCCTAGGTCCTTCGTCGTAGGGAAAGTCCTTCGTCTCAAGCAAGATGGTCACCGTAAACTAGAGTCACATGGGAAGGGTCTTATATCGTCACAGAAGTAATTCCTGGTGGTGCATATCAACTTCAAGATCAGAAGATATGAGTTAAATACTCCAACCCATGGAACGTCACACAACTACGACATTTTTATGCTTAGAATTTATTTTTCTTTCAATTTACATTAAATACGGCATACGACCCGGCTTCTTAGCCACAATGTTCTTCAATAAGGCCAATAGCCAGGCAAGTACGCCAAAACATGTATCTTCATCCTCAGGCTTTAAAATAAAGATAAGTTCCCCAAACCCAGATTTAGTTTTTCTACATTATCTCTCCCCCCACACTTGGGGGCTTTATCAGTAAAAGTTTATTGTGACAAGCAAAATACTCAGAAAATTTGTGTACATTGCTACGATTAAACTAACCAAAAATTATGTGCCTATGTCCCGATGGAGGCATCCGAACATAGCCTCGGGGCTACTCTCATCGGGAGCGCTGTCGCGCACCCGAATAGAAAACTATGTTATACATATAAGGTCAAAAATATGACCCGAAGAAATATTATCCTCGTGTGTTAACAACACGCCCGATAAAAAACTATGAGTATTACATCAGTGTATCCTTAAAAGGTTACTCCTATCGGGAGTGTTTCAAAACATCATTCGAGAAAATAAAAAGCTAATAAACTTCAGCAATTCCAACAGCCAATCAAGGCAGTCGATAAAATCATAAAAAATCTTGGACCGCGTCTGGCGCCATAAAACTCCAAATACCGTGTCCAGGACATGAAGGTAAGACCTCGGGACTTGTCCTGTATGGCCTAGTAACCGCACAAGAATGCGCTCTGCCAGTAAATTATCCATATTGACGATACGATGAAAAATCCTGACGGACGAGTTGGGTCCGATATAATAGAACTAGGATTCAGTATTCGATAAGACCACAATGGCTCGAACTAAATTACGCTAGTAAAATTCCGAGTTCATGTCCGAGGACTTGAATTTGATGTAGGTCTACAGTGTTTTTTCCAGGAGCAATTAAGTGATTCCCGATCCTTCAGATGCATCAGGCATGTTATACCCAAATCCGTACAAGTTAATATAAAACAAATATAAATATTTCATAAATAAAACTTCGGATTATAAATACTAAAATTATCTTTGAGACTCAACCCAAATCTACGATTCGGATGGAGACTTGGGGGTTACTGACATGGGTATGATTATTCAGGTTCTTATGATTAGTTACCCTAGCTACATAAAGGATGACAAGCCCACAAAGCCCATAAATAAGGCCTAGGAAGCATCTGACAAAATATATAGTTTGATAGATAAGGAAATAGAAACCGGCATTGTACCGCTGTTGTAATCATAGTCTATATCCTATCTGCATACGGCTTCGGGACCCAGCCTATTATATATAGGCTGGGAGAAGCCAACGGAGAGGTACCCAAAAAAATCCTTGAGCAAGCTGTAATCAATTTGACCATAAGCAATCAGACGACTTTGACTCTCTTGTTTGTCTGATCAGTCAACAAAATCCCCAGCATTCTCTTTTCCATAAAACCCTAAGTCCATAATCATGGGCATTGCCAAGGTTACTCCTTGTCACTTATCATGGATAATGAGAACACCACTTTTGAAATGGAAGGTCATGCTCATAAGTGGTTAAGTCACCTAGAAGGATTGGTGGAGGGCCTTGGAGATGGTGCTAGCATAGGTGATCCTTCAGTTCTCCCTCAACAGAGACCATTGGGTCCCGGTGATGTCGGGTATATGGATCCCTCTCTAGAGAGTGACTCCTCAAAGCCTTCGGAGCATCGTAATCAATTCCCTTTTACATATCCTAAAAAAATCAGTTATGCATCATATTAACAATTCATGGCATTCTCCCCAATTTGATGGAAGTTACTTTTCATATGGGAAAACATCTATGGAATCTGATCTTCGTAGTTGTAGTGTGGAGCTTCGGTAAGTTGTGGTCAATGGCTTCAAACCACGTGATGTAACCAACCTTACTCCACGAGAGTACTATGATCGACAACTAAATGTCACGACTTGTGACAAGATTAGTAGTGCCATTCACCACACTCTCCTTGATCAAGTTAGTGACATTGACACCTCTAATGATCTTTGGGATAGGATTATCATCCTCCAAGAGGAAACATCCCTTATCCAAAAGTCAACGTACAAAGCTGCCAAGTCAGTGATGAACTTGTACATGAACAAGGATGGGGAGAGAAATGTTGATGCCTATGCAAGACTTGTTGCTCTCTGTATGAAGATAAAGGGTCTTGGTGGTGACAAGTTCAATGATGGATTCAATGTGAGTATTGTGTTCATCAAGTCCAAGATATATTGTCTCCACTATTGCAGCCAAGGATAAGTAATTGGCGCTAAATTTGCATCTTCTTGATGCTAAAAGCCCCATATCTCCTAATGATCTCGTGTCATACTTTGTTACCACGGAGAATATGGCAAAAGAAGGAAAATGGTCAAAGAAATGAACCGTGCCATGGTATCTCATCACAGACTTGCATTGAAGGCCAAGTGTGTGCAAGAGAATGAAGAAAGTGAAGAAGAAGAACTAGTTCCAACTAGTGATTGTGATGAGTTGCTCTCTCAGCTTGCTCTCCTCCAAGAAAGTGAAGTTCTATGGAAGAAGAAACTCAAGCGGGTCTAATGAGAAGAAGGTAACTTGCTACAATTGTGATGAGGGAAACCACTTTGCCGACAAGTGGCCGTATGAGAAGAGGAGAGACAAGCCCAAGTATGAGAAGGACAACAATACAATATTGAATCCTAATCCCATCAACAAGATATATGAAAGAAGGAAGAACAGAAGAGATGGAAAAGCTCTTGTTGGTGCCGAGTACATATCCGATAAGGAGAGTGAGGATGAGGAGAAACGGGTGGGAGTGGCCAGTTTGGCATTTGCCAAACCCGGGTCACTATTCACCTATGACTACTCCAAGGACTACACAGATGACTCCCCTACTCCCAAGGATGCTGGTGCTTGCTTCATGGTAAAGAGCGCCAAGGTAATCTGCCCACCCCCTTCTCTCTAGCATCTTGGATAATAATAGTGATGATGAGATTGACAAAGACTTTGTAAGTGAAATGTATAAGATAATAGTTGTACTTCCTAGTGAAGCTCGTGATAAGTTCAAGGAATTAATGGAGACCAAGATGCTACATAATGAGACCATTGATAACTTAGAATCTCATACTAAAAAAATGAGAAACGGAGATTCAATCTCCTTAAGCAAGAGCTAAGCAATGTTAGTTTCCTTTTTAAGCAACTGATGCATAAAATACATACATGAATTTTATAGTTTATTGTCACATATTCCAATATATTCGCATCATATCATGAGTTATTATCTTAGTTTACACATGTGGCATGTTGCATTTGAGTAAGGGCATTTGTCGTGATGCAAAGTCGTTTTTCGTGTTGGGGCAAGTTGGTGTGTATGTTGCCCCCGCGCAATTTATTTCCTTCACAATCTGATGCGACCAACTTTCCTGAATCTTTTGTTACATGGCATGTATGAAATGTTGCTACATTCTTATCAATTTTTGTATGATTCATACATATTAAACAAAAATCCAAAGATATTTTACACGTGCCGCAAGATGTCATGTGTGGATTTCGTATTGCAATGATCCATCACTCCAGACCCTAAAACTTAAGACCGACCGGTGATTTTTTAGGCTTTCACCAGGGAGAGAATCTCCACTTGAATATATGTTGCTTCAAAATGGTAAGTTTACAAAGTATAAAGGGAGAGGTGGTCTCGCCACATGTCGGTGGCCATGCGTGTCTCCGTTTTTTGAACGGTGTGACCATAGGGTGAGATCAGATATGATATTCCTTATGGTCGATGATGTGTCCTAATTGATTGCCCTAAACACCATAGCATTTCAAGCGTCTAAATTTTACAAAGAATAATCAACACGACATATTCCCATATGGAGTGAGGCAGTCCAGTCAGTAATGTTTCTCACCAGATGTTGGTGAAGTGGTGGCCGCTGGGGTTAATCTGCAGCTTTTTCCATACGGCAGTAGCTGCGGGGCAGTCAAAGAATAGGTGCTGCCGATCTTGTCGTCAGATTGAGGAAAAGTATGCCATGAGAGGGTCCTCGAGGCGTTGGAAGATATGCGGTGTGAAATGTATGGTCATCCGGGACAGTGAGCACACAAGCTTACCCAGGTTCGAATCCGCTTGCGATAGACGGATCCTACTCCTGCTAACAATCCAGTAATACGGCAGAGCCAGAAGTACAGATTAGAAGAGAGCTTTCGCCTGTGCGAGTTGAGGTTGATTGTCTATATGCCCTAAAGGCTGATCCCTAGGACGGCTTATATAGTCATCCAGTGCTAGGGTTACAGGAGAGTCCTATCCAGCAACGGTACGGAGTCGGTTACATAGTACATCTTGGACTACAAGTATTCCTACAGGCCTAAGTCGGTAAGTCTTCTGGGCCTTACCGTAGCCAGATGGGATTCCAACTTCTCTCCCTAATTGGGCCGCCCGTGAAGCATAGCTCTAACCCGAAGTGGGACACCCTGGTCAGCGAGTCATAGTGGGTATATCAGAAAGTATATTCCCAACAAATCTTCCACGGGAGCAAGGCACCTTGGGCATTCTGTGGAGAGAATAATGTTCTTGTGAAATAGATTAGCTCGTGTATTGAGCCTATTGAGCTAGAGCAACCACCCGAAGACCTTGACCTTCATGGGCACCCTTGTCGACCATATGTGGGAGGTGTGTTGGTCAAGGAGTGCCTTCTGTAGTGAGGCGTAATCCCCCTTGGAGGAAAAGCATGAACCGTCTAGCAATGTTCGGCTATCCTTGTCGTCTGTTAGCACCACGTCCTGCAAAAAAGTAGACAGAAGGGCAAACTGCTCGGTGGCTAGTCAAGCGGTTTATAGAGCGGGGAATGCAATGGCGAGGGGCTCTGGGAGGATCCGTGTGTCCTGCCAAAAATTTACTGATCTACCATTGTGAAACGAACTCCTGGATATTTGGGATAGCAATGCAATGTGTTTGGAGATTATCTTGATCGATCGGTGATATCAAGGGGGATTCATAAATTTGGGCTCGATGGAAGAATATCAGCAAGTAATACACGTGAAGTAAGTATATAGTGGCAGAGCTAGCACATAATCTTAGCCTGCACAAAGCATAGATTCATTTAATTTGTTGAGTCTTGGTCTGGCCAAACTCCTCTTTTAATCCTTATTTCCCTATATTATTTTCATGGAGTTAGGACATCTCCACCGGTCCGACCCAACTCGTCCGGGCGCGTCCAAACGCGTCCACGCGGACCTGCGGGGCATGCGCGGTCTCCCAGCGGCACGACCCATCCGGATCGACGCGTCCGGTCTGACCCATTGGCGTAGCTAATTTGCGTGACCGTTACGTCGGCGGCCCGGACACGGGTGGGTCGAGGGTGTGTCCTCCCCACGCATGCTACTAGCCCGCCCGTTAGTGTCTGTGGCGATCCACAGGCAATCGCGGCACTGATTCAGAGGCACAGGCAACAGCCTGACCGGCGGCACCGATTTAGACGCAACCGCGGCAGCCTTCCCCATTAATGCCGATGGGACGGGGCATCACCTGAGTTCCCACGCCGGCATTGATGGCAAAGGCGCGAGAACCTGCACACGCTCCCACCGATAGGGGATACTTAAGCATGCCTCTACGACCGTAGGTGCCACACTTCCATACTCTCGCCTCGCCATCGCCAGAACCTCCTAGCGCCTCACCGCCACAACCACCACCACTGGCAGCGATGAAGAAGTCGGGGTGGTTCAAGAAAGCCAAGAACGACCACGAGGCTGGTGGATCCGGCACGAGCGTCCGGCGTCGTCAGGGGAGCACCATGTCGTCCTTTCCTCTGGGGGCCATGCCACCATCGCCCCGGGCACAGGACTTCGTCGGCATCACCACCGCTTGCCAGGAAGAAGAGGGGCCAGCCCACGACCGTCGCTATTTCCGCCTAGCGGAGTGCGAGCGGCGGTCGAGGGAGGAGGGAGGCATCGCCCACCATGATGTCTCCCTCCCCACGGGTTGGCACCTCAACTGGGAGCGGGTGCCGGTGCTGCCTACGCCGGAGGGCAAGGCCCTTGATGAGGAGATCTCTCGCCGCATCTGCAAGCTCCCACCGGCCTTCCGGTACGACCGGGCCTACCACAACCCGGTGTTCTAGAAGTGCGTCCTCGAGTGGGAGCAGACGACGCGGCGCGGGAGCTCCTACGAGGGTCAGTTCGACCCTTGGGGGTCCCGCACCCTCCCCGCCTTCGAGCCTGACAAGGATAGCGTCATCAACTACTCCGACGCTGACCTCAGCAACGACGATCTTGACTTTGTCGTCAAGGAGGAAGATGAGGAGGCCGCGTCCGATGCCGCGCACCTGCTCCCGGAGTACCAGGAGGTCCTACCGTGGGGCTACAACGAGGACGCCTTCCTCGAGCAGGCCATCGCGACCAGCGGGAGGGAGGGGGACCGCATGTGTGACGGCTACCAGGAGGGCGTCCAACTCACCAGCCTCGTAGCGCAGGTGAACGTGAGGCAGCCACTGCCACCGCCACCGCCCCCACCGCATCCGCTACGGGGGTAGGCTGCTCCACCCGCGTCGGGGTGGTCTGCTCCACCCGCGCCGGCGGAGGCGGATGCGTGGCTAGCGTGGCCCGGCCAGGCGATCGACCAACCAGCGCCTCCCGCACCCGCACCGGCGCCAGCTCCTGGACTTCTGCCGCCACACCTCTGGACGCCACATGAGTACATCGATCTCGATTCATAGATGGACCGGGCGGTGCCGGCGGTGGGGAGATCATCAGTAGCTAGGGCTATGGCTAGGGCCAGATTTTTTTCTTTTTCATGTTTTTAATGTAATATTTTGTATAAAATTACGTACGAACTTTGCCCGTTGCGCGCGAAATGTTTCAGTTTGAAATTCAAAAAAACTATTGTGGCCCTATTGGCCAAGCACGGACAGATGGATCGTCGCTGGGCGTGGCTGGCCGAACAGACCGGACCGCTACCCGATAGCGACCCCATGCCGATCCAAACGGATAGAAACAGACTATTTCGATCACTCGTTTGGATCGCCCAGATGTGTGGCAGCGTGGACATGCCGGGGCTGTGGCTCCGCCACTCAAGTATGTGAACCCTACGGACCGGTAGGGCCAGTGCAGTAGTAGTTGACACGGAGTACTGTCCGTATTGGTGGGGATGAACACACGTAAGTACCGCGCTATCGGCGACCAAGCTACCGGCAGGGGCGGAGCCGGGGGGCGAGCAGGGGCTAGACCCCCCTAACCATTGGCCCCCCTCAATACATAGGAAAATATTTTAGTTCTAAACTAATGGTCTTATAGGCTTAATTAGTTAGCACTAAGCTCAAATTTAATTGTTTAGTCGTGATGCCCTCTATCTAAGGATAAACATAGTCTATGGTTTTTGTGTATTAGTCAGTCGTAGTAACTTGTCCCCACATTCTTCGTTTGTGTAACTAGACATAGTAGGTAGCACCATATGATCAATTGAATGGACGCTTTCCGCTGTTGCTCGCTCCTACCCAGTCGCCAGATGTCGCCGTCGCGACGCCATGTTAGCCATCCCTGTTGTTTGCTGGTTTTTACCTTTGTTAGCAATGTCGGCGATAGGCGTGTTGTGACATTCGAGTATACGAATCAATCTTCCTCACTCGAATTGAAGGTACCCAGTTGTTAGTTTTTTATTGATAGACTGCATAACATGTAGTCTAATTGATTAATTTAAAAAATTGAGTCTTTTGTTTGATGTTTGCTCGGTGACAACGACTTTTTATTGTATAATAATTTTTATATTAGAAAAAATATACTAGAAAGATCACCTGCAATAGAATTATCAAGCTTATACTCATAGAGACACCAATATAAATTTATTTTTTGTTTTATATTGTCCAAGATTTAGTGCATGGAGGTACGTGCCGACCTGCGGGGTGCAGGCTAGCTTGCTGCAGGATCGGCTGCAGAGCCTTGTGCCTTTGTCCCGTTCCCGGATCTCCGTACGACGCCCTGAACGTGGGACGCGTGCGGAAAGGCCAGCGGTCGGGTACGTGCTAGTAGATGCCTAGTACATGGAGGGATTCTCTGCAGCAGCGGCAGCAACGGCCCTGCTTTTCCCCAGTGGAGCCGCGGAGGAGATGAAGATGCGCACGCGATCATGGCCGTGGCCAGCGGGCTGGGCTGATCCTTCGACGTGTGCTGTGCTTTCCTCCCATTTTTCCCAGTCCCCTGCTTCCGATCCCTCCCGGCGCATGACGGGTCGGAAAGGCTCGATCCAAGGAGAAAGAAACCTCGGCAGGTTACTCGTCGCTACGCTCTTCTCTTCTAGATGCAGCTCGCAAGGCGGCATTGTTCACCGTTTCAGAAAAGGAAAATGATCATTTTGTTCACTCGCCGGTCAACCATATACAACATACTGCTACAGTGCTACTCTTGCAACTGCAACAATAATGCATGCCTGCGGCACAAGTAGTAGTATTTGACGGATCGGGCGCGTTGGGAATCGACTACCCCACCGATCGATCAGCTCGAAAACGAGATGACAGTACCAACGCGCCCGCACACGTATATACACGGTTTATCGACGTCGTGGCCGGCCGACTGGTTGGAGGAGGTCGAAGCAGAGCTCGGCGAAGCCGTAGTGGCGGAGGCGGTCGGCGCAGAGCTGGGGTGCTGGCGGCGATGTCCTCCTGGAGGATGGCGTTGCGGCGCGCCATGTACTAGGCCTTGACCGGCGTGCTCATCGCCGAGGTGTCTTCGCCGCCCATGAGCAACTGGAGATCCGTGTTCCTCTTCTTGGCGGCGTAGTTCGCTTTGAGGAGGTCGAGCTCGCGGTCTTGGTTCTGGAGCAGCTGCGCCCACCTCTCGTCGGCCTTCTCCTCCCTCTTCTTGGTATGGGCCTTGGTGTCGGTGATGCACTTCTCGATGAAATCCTGGAGACGCTCGGCGGGAGGTCCTGTGGCTTTGAGCATCTTCGCCTTCTTCTGGCCGACCTCCGACCTTCCTTCGCCGACAGCAGGGAAGGAGCCTCCGGGTTGTACACGTTGTCCTTGGTCTGGCTGAGTGTCACGCGAGTGTCCACCCATTTCTAGCATTTCTCTATCGCGGAAAACACATGGTGGAACTTGAACTCCGTCTTGGTGTCGTCCCGGTACATACCGAGTGCACGGAGGAGCTGCAAAGGCAAGGCAAAGTGTGTCATGATAGGCATGAACAAGTACCTTGGTCTAGTGTTCGGCGAAGTACCTTGTCATCCATGCTTTCACCGCTGACGGGTGTGCGGTCGACCTCTTCAAGAATGTTGTGCCACTTGCTGCACGCCTGCTGGATGAGCCCTAGTGGTTTATCATGGCTTTCTCGTCGCGCTCCATGTGAACTTTGATGTACTTCGGTTCACAAAGGTTGCGGGTCATCGAATGCTAGCTTCACACGCTTCCAGTAATTGTCTGAGTTTTGGTTGGCGCCAGTAATGGGATCCATGCTCACCGCTTTCCAGGCATCGGCGAGGAAAAGGTCTTCAAGCGATGTCCACTTGATCCTGGGCTCCGGTGCCGAGGTGCCTGCCTTCTTCTTGCCTTTGGATTTGACCTTCACCGGAGCATCCTCTTCGGCGTCCATCTCGGCCTCCTCGGCCTGCATCTGGTCGGCTAAATCCTGAGAGTCGATGTCGTGTTCGGCGTCGGCCCGGGACTGTTCTTGAGTGAAGAAAGACGCCGTGTTCGTCACCGACCCTGAGGAGATCATGTCCTGCATGTAGACTTCGGCCGACATTCCGCCAAGCATGTTGTGACCGTCCGCTTCGCCGAAGGTAGCGGGCGACGAACTGCCGGCGAACGGGAGAGGACCGCGGCGCATGGACGACAAAGTGGCTCCGTATGTCAGAGAGCTGGAGTAGGGAACATTGATGTCGACGTTGAGGCTGGAGGAGGGCGAGGTGCCGGGCAGGGGAAGAGCATATTTGGGTTGAACCCGTCGTCGAACTCAGGGGAGGAGGAGTACCTCTGCTGCATGTTCGCCTGGCTCTCCTGAAACATGGCAGGCGAGATCAGTGAGAATCCGGCTGACGAACCGACATTTGGCTGGCTTCCTCAAACATCGTCAAACTGTGGGCGCGAAGTCGTCGCACGCGCCTGCATTTCCCTCATCGCCTGGGCCTCGGCCACCGCTTTCGCCTCCTTGGACCTGGCCCCCCTATCTCTGTGGCTGTCAATTCGACCTTCCTCTTCCGGACTAGGGCCAGCCACTCGCTGTTGGTCAGGCCATCCGGCCTCAGCGTCGGCGCTCTTGGCTTCCTCACCTTTTTCTCCTTTGGTTCACCGGCGGCGAATTGGGGTTGGACGAAACCCTTTGGCGGCATGGTGGTCGGGAGCTCGGTGAATTAGCGGGATATGTGGGGGAAATGGAGGGGAAAGGTAGGAGGGAAGAAGAAAAGGGCGGGAGCTCGGCCTCCAGTCACCGACAGGGTTAGCCCACACGCTTTTTCGCTTCATTTGGCGTTCCTAGGGTGTTCCCGGTGCCCGGGATCGGCATGGGATCCCTGGACGAAAGCTGGGCCAAATCTAGACAAAATCGGCATCCTGGGAACGCGACTGAGCTATTTTTGGCGTCCGGACCAAAAAACGCCCCGAGAACGGCGTCCTGAGAACCCAAGTGGAGATGCTCTAAAGGGTGGAGGAGGTAAGTGTGGTTAACCTTTCTCTAGATTTGAGTCTAATACTAGACATATGTCTAAGAAAATCAAATTTAAGATGGACCCGCCTGTCAGTGTATGATAGAGTTTTTTTTAATGTTTTTTCTATTTTAATTGGTAGGGCCCTTAGGTGTGCTAAACAATGGAGACTTATCTAAAAAATAGTGGAGACATAGAGTCTAACAAAATTCTTAGAGCTCCTCCGCTAGCATTCCCACAAGAGCCTCCCCAGTATGTTTTTCATTCGGACAGTGATTTTTTGCCCACTCATGTTCCGAGCATCCCATTTTTCGCCAGCTTTGTCCCAATTTTCATCCAGAGATCCTAGGTCGATCCAACACGTGGGATGTCGCCTGTGAATGCCGGATGAAGCGAAAAAGTGGGTGGACCAGCGCTGTCGGCGATCGTGGCTGAATTCTCCCTTTTCCCCTACCCGCCATTTCTTTCCCTTCCCTCCATCTCTTCCCTATTCCCCACCAATCGGACACTCCTCCTGCCATTTCCCCCGATCTTTGCCTACCATGCTGCCCAAATTTTTTACCAACCATCACACTATCACCGTCGATCCGGCGCAACCAAAGCAGAGTAAGCCGAGAGTGTCACAGCCGAAGCCGGAGAGTTGGACCGACAAAGCCCGGGCGAAGGATTGCTAGTGAAGGCAAGCCAAAACGAAGGGGGCCGTAGGGGGAGGAAGGTAAAGCTGAAGAAGAAGCTCGAAGCCGAGGATGAGGCGTAGGTGCAGGTGGCCATGAAGGTGCAAGCAACGATTGAGCGCAACATGGTGGCTACTTGAGCGGTCATGGGACATCCCATGTTCCCCGCCGCGTAGTACGGCGTAAACTGGGGAAGCGAGGCCAACGTTGGATCTCAGCCGAGCTTCTCTCCATGCTCGCCATCGCTATTCCATGAGATCCAAATAACGCCATGCCCAAGGTTCTCGGCATCTCCCAAGTTTGACGCCGACCAGCTGGGCGGATTCAACCCTAACATGGTCTTCCCCCATTGCGCTGCACCTCAATGTCTGTCCGGCTTCAACACCGACATCAACATGCCCTATGGTGAATCTCCCTCCTATGTCGGGTCACCGGCCTTGCGTCGCGGTCCCCTGTCTTTCACCCAAAACCAAGGCGACGATTCCTCCATCCAGCTCGGCGACGCAAACGCAGGTAGCGTGCTCGGCGGTTCATGACCGACATGATCGCTTCAGGCTCTATCACCGTTGTGAACACGTTCTTCACGCAAGAAGAAGCCTGCACCGATGCCAAGCATGGCCTTGACTCGCAAGAGTTCGCCGATAGCCAGGCGAATGAGGAGGCCGGTGGTGACTAGGAAGAAGAAGCCGAAGAGGAAATCCTTGTGACGATCAAGGTCAAGGGGAAGAGGAAGCCGAAGATGGCACCATGGGCCGAGCCCTGCATAAAGTGGACCACCCTTGAAGAAGAGTTTCTCACCGAAGCATGGAAGGTGTTGAGCCTCGACGGGATCACTAGCGCGAAACAAAACTTGGAGAACTATTGGAAGCATGTCAAGATTGTGTTCCACGAGTGCAAGCTAATGGATCCATACTTCAACAAGGTCCACATAGAACGTGAGAAGGCCATGATGAACCATTGGTTGGTCATACATCAAGCGTGTAGCAAATGTCATGGAATCCTATAGGAAATCGAGCATCGCCCAGAAAGCGGTGCCAACATGGACAACAAGGTAAAACAATTCACCTTTTTTCCTTTGTCAATTTCATGCCATGTTTGTGACCGACCCTTCGCCCTTTTTTGCATCTAGTTCATGCGCTCGGCATGTACTGCAACGACACCAAGACCAAGTTCAAGTTCCACCATGTGTTCCACATAATCGAGCATTGCCAGACGTGGGCGGACACTCGCATGTCACTTGCCAAGGCCAAGGTCGCCATCTACAAACCCGACGCATCACCCCTAGCTGTCGTTGAAGGGCGTCCACAGCCTGGCCAGAAGAAGTCCAAGGCACTGAAAGCTATGGGTCCGCCTGCCGAATGGTTTCAGACATCAATCAACAAGTGCATGGCCGATGGGAGGACCCATGCCGACAAGAGAGAGAAGAAGTCTGATGAAAGGTGGACCAAGTTGCTGCAGAACCAAGGCATCAAGATCGACCTGCTCAAGGCCAACTTCGTGGCAAAGAAGAGGAATATGGACCTAGACTTTCTCATTGGTGGCGAGGACACTTCAGCAATGACCGACAAGGTTAGGGTGTGGTACACGACGCGCCACGACATCATTCTGGACGAGGATCTCCCCGAGACACCGAGTTTCGCCGCCACGGGCATGCCGACATATACGCCGAGATCTGTACCAACGATCGCGCCTTCGTCGACATCGCTCTCTGCCACCATAGCGTTGTCGAGCTTTTCCTCCACATCTTCTAGCCCATCGCCTAGCTCTACCACAACTGCTACGTTGGAGGCATCGCCGGCTGCTACGACGGAGGAGCCTATGCCGATGGACGAGTGGTTCTGGTTTTTATGTAAATAATCTGAAAGCCGAACTTGACCTGCTTCCGATCGCCGAACTGCACGTTTGGATGAGAATCTATCGAACTCATTTTTTTTATAGCGTGAAGAACAACTTTCAAATATATCGTCGATTTGTGGATTTGCTTGGGAATGCGAGTGGTAATCTGATCTTTCCTAGACTGAAAATTGCATCCATCCGAGGCTAGATTTCGGTCTGAAATGTCCAACACGTGGAGTGCTCTTAAATCGAGTCTAGTTATTCTCATGCCGACACGGAGAATATATCTAGTGATACCATATTCTAAATGATACCATTGATACCAGTTCCAAAAAACAAAATTTTCAGTTTCTAATTTTTTTTGAAAATAATTGTGAGTGTTGACATGGTGCGTGTTGAGAGACTCTAAAATTTTTAGAACCAAATACGAAATACACGTAGAGAAACAAAAACGATAAATCAACGTGTATAGTATCACAAAAAGACAAAATTACAAATGATACTATTCACATATCAATTTGTTTTTTCGTGTGTTCTGAAATTAGTTCTGAAAATTCTAGAAATTGTGAATACACATGTTGTGAATCGTACATATTGTTTTTCAGTTCTTTTTTAAACTTGAAAACTATATTTCTGAGATTTTCTCGCTGTACACGCCCTCACCACGACACTATTTCTGAAGCCCCGATACACACCTCCGCCATGTGCTGCGCCAGTAACAGAGGAGGCAACGGACGAACCTTCTTGTTCCTCGCTGCTGCGTAGTATCAGCCCATGTCGACCGATGGATGTCGGCGCCTCGAAGCCGGCGACCGTCGTCTCTGGCGAGACGTTGCGTAGCGTATCCGTGTGCTAAAAGGCCGGTCCGGGTAAACGCGCCCTGCTATGTTAAGTTAATCGTATCACGGCCGGTGACGCCTATCAGCGCAGTTGTTATGTTAGTAGATCGCCCTCTCGTCAACCACCTGTCTCCTCGAGATCGCTAAATAAAAACTAATCTCGGTGGACGTGCTCTGTCAGATGTATGGGGGCTTGTAAACTGCAGGCAAAAACGTGGACTGCACGTATTTTTTTACTGTATACTGCAGCCTGGTACTTGATACCGTTGCAGTACCTGAGAGGCTGAGACCGTGAGGGTTGAGCGCTGAGGTTGTATTTTATTTTTTGACAAATCGGACACTTTGGTAAGTAATACTATACCTCGTTTCAAAAATGCTGAATAAAGCGGGAGGTGGTGTTTTGGGTGCAAACGAACCTATTATAAAAAATACATAAAAAATAAAATTTAAAATATCAGAAAATTTGAACAAAAATTTTACATGTACATCTGAACATTCTATATTGATACACAAAGTTTTTAAGAAAAAATGAACATTTTATATCCCGAAAACTTGTGTACGAACATATAATATCTAGATGTACATGCATATATATTTTTCTAATTTTTTTGATATTTTGAAATGTGTTTTTTAACAATGAATTCATTTGCACCCGTCAGCCGAATTAGATTTCCGAATAAAGACATACTTCAGATTTATCTAGTTTCGGATATATCTAGTCATGTTTTAGTGCTAGATATATCCGAATCTAAACAAATCCGAGTTCATTAATTAATTAAAATCGGATAGACTATTAAAAACTGACTTACAAAAATATATGACAAAATTAAATGTTCTTTACTCAGGTGAAAGTTTTTTTTTAGAGAGTTGCATGGTTAACACACTATTTCGTGTTAGGTGGTAGTGTTGTAGCCAAAGTTGACGACTAAATCCAAACGACAAAAGGATTAAGACAAGGAGATCCACTATCAGCCATGCTATTCAACCGGTGTCTGCGCCCATTGGTGCCACACACCACACCTCTCGCCATCGCTAGAAACATCCCTCCATCGTCGCCGCGAACACCAACGCCATCGATGAAGACGCATGGCTGGATGAAGAATAAGGCCAAGGACTATCACGAGGCGGGCGGGTCCGTCTCAAGTAGCCGACGCGGGCGGGGGGGGGGGGGGGGGGTGGCCTTCCAGCCTTAATTCAGAGGGTTGTGCCACCGCCGCTACGGCCCCAGGACTTCGCTCGCCGCCCCGCCGTGCGCCAGGTGGAGAAGGAGCCCCGCCGCGACCACGGGTACTTCCGCGTGGCGGAGTTCTCACCGCCTGCCTGACAGTGGGGGTATCAGTGAATCACCAACGAGGCCGGGCATACAAATGTTGTTGGTACTTGGTAGATCGTACTATGCATGCTGTGAATGATAGAATCTGTTCACTACTTTCTGGGTCAGCTTTGTTGTTTGGTTGCCCTTTATCGCAAAAGCTTTTTTCTTTCTTTCTTCAGCAGTGGATGACGCATGGAACATGATGTTGACCGGGTAACCGAAAACTCCCCCGGGCTGTAAGACAAAAAAAACGCGAGGCGAGCTGCTCGATCCGACGTTAGCGTTTGTGCTTGTTCTATTTGTTGGGGTTCTGTTGGACAATTAACTGAACTGCTCTCTGGATATGTTAACGTTTGCATCAGTTTATAACTTCCTAACTTCAGATTAATTGCTTGTGACAAGGTGACCAGCTAATAATAGCGATAAAGCGCACAGACCACAGAGGTTGACACTCCAGTAGTACGGCCCATGCTTGTAGCTTCCCCTGCATACCGGGCATAGAACTTTGGTTCCTCGATCGCCCATTATGAAACGATGCATATACTATAGTATAATTGAGGAACGAGAGCAATGCAAATCATGGTATAGTCGTGCTTCAACCAGCAACAAGTCACGAACCACTCTTGTATAAGTTGAAAAGAAATAACAAGGTGCGCTTCACAATTGAACTTTTTTCTTGAAACAAGCTTTACGCGCTGTTATATTAATATAGCAACCACCCGATACAATGTTCTGAACCATGCTGAGACAGAACAACACAAACCCATTCCAAAAGAAAACAAGAAGAGAGAAAAAGAAACTAAACCCGACACAGGCGGTGCGACGAACTCGGAGATAACTCGCAACCGTTGTGCCCTTCAGAAAAGTATCACCCATGCCTACTTGCCTAGCGGTCCAAATCGAGCGTAACAACCAGTACCTCCAAGAAGGAAAATGACGATGACGACACTGCTGTCCGGACTGGTACTAGGGTTTTCCCCGGTACGCCACGATTGAACTTTTCGCGAGACTAAGTAATCATGTCTAGACATTCACGTGTACATACATGCTCTTGCGGCTCTTCAAGTGGGGAAATTAAAAGGGTCAATTGGATCTATACCACTTCAATTTTCACAACTTAGAGAAATGCCATTACAAAAACTGAAGTTGGAGATATGCCACTCTAATTTTCTCATTCCTCTATGTATGCCATTATCTCCAATACAAGAACATATACGGTCTATAAATGGATGTATACATGGTTATCTGAACAGTATACTCATATTAGTGTTTTTGATGTTCTGTAATTTTTTCAGATTTTTTTGAGAAGTTCAAATTTTCTGCCAAAAATTGTCAAGTTTCTGGACAGGCATTAAAATGTCAGTTTAGAGGTCCAAAACTGCCTACAAATGGCTGAAATTAGAACAGTAGACTCATATTACCATTTTTTTATTTTCTGTAATTTTTTCAGATTTTTCTGAGAAGTTCAAATGTTGGCCAAAATTTGAATTTTTCGATTTTTTCGTGTCCGGAAAAGGCTAAAATGCTGCCAAAAGTTCAAAACGGGCATAGTATGCTAAATACTGATGTACACAATGAAATACATGTATTTTATGAACCATTTTTCTCTTTTAAGTGGAGACAATGGCATACATAGAGGTATGGGAAAGTTGGAGTGGCATATCTCCAACATCAGTTTTTTAATGGCATTTCTTCAAGTTGTGAGAATTGAAGTAGCATAGATCCAATTAACCCAAATAAAAAAGGTACTATTGCATGTATTGTAGCTTGCACCTGTATATTATTACAAACTAGGGCGAAGGACGGAAATAATCTAAGGTATGGCGAACTTAAAAAATAATGTGAAGACAAAATTGTGCAGAATTAGTGCTATATATATATATTATTCTAGCACAATCACTTAGTAGTAAGATAGAAATAAAACATATTTTAATATATTTACAACCTAAAAACATATTGACGATGAAGTTTTAATGAAAGTCTTAACAAAGGCAAAAATCTACTTCTTTTTAAAAATCTTCTGTACCTTTTTCGGTCATGAATTTTTAGTATCCCTTAACCAATGTAGCACGCAGCCAAATCATCAAGAATCCATCACGATATCTCATTGCCCAACTCAGCCTTGATCATATTTGTTACCAAGAAAACCCTTTCAATAGTTGTCCTCATCACTAGTAAAACAAATCAGCTCAAATGACACGTGTTATCCTTTTAAATACGAAATTATAAAGATAATCTCTAAAGTATTAACTTCTATGTGTAAGAATGATTAATAGATAAATATTAACTTGTATATTCTCTTGCTCATAATAAGATCTATGATAAATGTATCTAAGACTAGCAATCTTATTGACATGAGTCTCTTGAGTAAAGACAAGAGAATTTCTGAAGCAACTCTGAGATATCTCATTAAAGTGATGGTAAAAATTGGCGGTAATAGTCTATAGCAACATAGAAGGTGACCGTAGTGCAAAAATAATCAATATTTACCTCTTGTCTAGATACTTTTCTTGATTTCCCCTATTTTGCTACCATTTTATCTGTACTAAGGATTATGATGTAGTTGTCTGTGCAAAGTGACATGTTCCAATTGGGGCGCTAAACCGCAATATATCCAATTGAGCAAACATGTTCACATACCCTTACCAAAATACATTGACTTAAGTAATACAATTTTAATTTTAGATCAATAAAATATACAAAGTCAAAATAGAACCATACAACATAATCCATCTCATACCTAAAGTTGGTTTTGATCGTACTCCATAAATTGTCAAAAATACCCTCATGTTCTCCTTAAATACCCCACCTAGGAAATTGTTTATAGTAGAGCTATGCTAGATTTATTTTTAGATATTGAAAAGAGAAAAAGGTTGATTTCTAACTAGATAAGATCTAGTCTCCGTTTTTGGCTGAAAAACAGTTTTGAGCAGTGTTCACTAAAACAAGCATAACTTTCTCATACGGTGTTTGTTTTCGATGTATAACCGCTCAAATTGTTCAGAAGAAACATGTGCCCTACTGGGAGCTCCGCCAGTGTTACAAACCTGAGCTGACCTGTTCACTTTAAGCAACCACCATGTCCCCTTTCTCTATGAGCACCGCTGGAACACTTAGTCTAGGAAATTGATCCGGCGGGTCCTAAGAATAACGAAATTATCATTGACGTCTCGTTGTCGACGGAGACATCGTCTTCAACTAGAGAATATTCCGTTATTTATGAGACACCAAATCTTCAAACCTCGGGTTTAAATCATGGACTTAGGGCATCACCTATGTATGTGGAAGAACTTGTCTATAAGCTAGGACCCACGTACCACACCACAAGCGAATTGATTGCACCACAATGTATCTAGTTGAACTTGTCTATAAGCTGAACCCACGTGTCGGGGTTAAAGTTGCACACATGCAAGAGAGAGAATAAATTAAAATAGTATTCTATTGCTTATGGACAACCCACAAGCTTATAGGTTACCCTTAAGGTTTTAAGCTTGTGGATATCTTATTGATAGCTTTCACTATATATATGTGGACCTTCTTATTGACTATTTTTTGCTTATGGATAGCCTTGTTGCCAATATAGTGGATGCCCTTAGGTAGCATTGCACTTCTATCCATCCAATCAGCAGCAATCTGTCTGTCCGTGTAGTTGATCTTTGTAAGCAAAGGACGGGTGCAGAATACAGACAAGGAAAAATAGGTCGAGTTCAATGCACCGACACACGTGTACGTGCACCGTTGTTGAGTGGAGGCCGGTCATTTGGGCATCTCTCGGCGGTCCTGTTGAGTCTGTCCGTGGACAGGAAATTGACAGTGTCCGTTTGGGTCATGGTACTCTAGCCCTGCGATTTTTTTTATAATATATTCTTTTAATCAGTTCGAAAAGTATTGCACTAATATAAGATTTTCGATATCTATCACATCGTCGGTCTGGGCTAAGACGACTGCATTTCATTCGGTCTGGACCAACCCGACTGGCCAGTTGACTGCCACCAACATCCATGGACCAACCCGACTGGCCAGTTGACTGCCACCAACATCCATTTGATCACGGCCAAGCCGATTGATCAGGACCAGACCCATTGGAAAAACAATTGGCATGTATTTGGTCATTGATTGGACATGCATTTGGTTAGGGCCAAGCCGATTGCTTCATTCATTGGTCAGGGCTAGACCAATTGGAAAAGAAATCGGCTTGCCACAGACCGATTGCTCTAATCGTCTTTGGTCCAGCGCCCGTTGTGCTACTCCTCTGACTTCATTCGGCCCGGCGCGCGCTATGCTACTCCTCTGCTTTCATTCGGCCAAGCCCGGAACGAATGGGCAATCAGCCAACGTGGGCCGTGGCCACATGCACTCGGCCTGCTCCTCGCCGAATGGGACTGATTCGGTCAGGTCCTCGCTAATGGCGCACTCGGCTTGGCCTAGGCCGATGATGGGCTAGATATCGAAAACCATAAATTTGTGCAATATTTCTCGAATTGATTTAAAAAAATATATTATTAAAAAAAATCGCCTCTTGCATGAGCTAATTTTTTTCATAATATTTCAGTTCAAACACATTTAATTTATATAGGGATAAACATAAAATACATTAAAAAACTCAACAAGCCTAGGTTCGGTCAAGGCGCATGCGACGGCACCCCATACTCGTCCTGTCCGTGAGAGGTCGATGAACGCCGGTGATGACCATGGCACCGGTGGCCACTCACCAGCATGTGCTACTGTTGCAACGACGAATGCCACAACTAGTGCCCCATTCCTGCTATTGGCCATGCCACATGCCACACATTAATGGACCGATACAATGGTGGCGGCGATGTTGGATGATGCTGCTATTGTGCCACCATCGCCCAGTCATGCAACACCATGGCCAATTTGGTCCTGCGTGCCTCCTCCTTGAGGTACAGGGCCGGCCCATAGGGTGGGGCAGAGGGGCCCTCGCCCAGGGTCCCCTATGATGTAGGGGCTTCAATCTAAGACTTTTTGTGTTTCTATATTAGTCTATTTTTTAGCTCTGATAGTGTAGAATTATTTTAGAGAACTTAGATGATCCAAGCTATATCCTACCATGGCTCTACTCTAACTCATATTTCCTAAAAAAAATACATCAACAATTCTTTATATTTTTCTTGATGCCACGATTTGTTTGGCGTCTCCAAGTGTGCATAACAAAACCGACATCACATGTCTTTACAAGGTTGTGGATATATTCATTACTAGAGACTAACGACGCAATCACACAATTGCACCATTCCACAATCATCTCAAATCTTACTCCCAATTGTTTTACTTGTTCCTATCAACATGTTTCAAGAATATTCCATCCTCTCAGTGTCTAATATATCTAACTTTGTACTCATTTTTTGCACAGTCACATATACACAAGAAGCGATTGATAGAAATAAGTATCATGAAATATAATTTTATCGATCAATAGGAATTTCAATGTCTTCACCAAGATTTTAAAGACAATTGAGCTATCAAATGTATAAATCATTTAATTTTCTATTGCATTAATAATAGTTCTCGGAATACTAATGTTTTTATGTCTTTCATGTGTTAACAAGTGACAGAGTTTGACTAGAATTGTTGAGAGGCCCAAGAACAGTAATCATGCATAATAATTGGTTAATCTTTAAAATTTAGCATAAATATTATAGATATATATTTTTAAGGTGTTTTCTAGAGTAGGGGCAAATTTGTTTAGCACAAATATTAAAAATATATATATTTAAGGTGTTTTCTAGAGTATGAGATAATTTTTTTTATCATAAATATTATGATGTATAGCTTTAAGATGTTAAGGGGGCCTTTGCCCTCCTCCCTCCCTCCCCACCGACCTCAGGAAAGCTCTGCCACTTTGTTGATGTTCTATCCTAACTGCCAGTCCTTGACATAAGGACCTTGTGTGATGCAACCCCATAAAGACCATAGGACAGAGACTTATCCCCGCAATTTTGTCCTTTATAAATATGATCCCATTTGTCATGTTTCCCACCCAAAGAGAAAAACAAAAGGCTTGTTATTCTACACTCATAGCCCACTCTCTCTTTGTTGCAAAGAAGCTCAGCTTCTCCTTTGCTCATAGCCCGAAACATGAGAAAATAAAAAATGCCCCACACACTTCTCTTCCTCCTCCATAGTTCCCTTCTCCAAACAAGTGGATCAAGCCCCTTCACCACCGACTATGAGACCCTCGTAGCAATCAAGACGGAGTGGGGCAACCCCCCACAGCTTGCTTCCTGGAAATCCACCGACTACTGTAGCTCGACAGGCGTGAGCTGCATGGCCAGTGGAGTCGTTACACGTCTCTCCTTTAAGAATCTGAACCTCACTGGCAGCATGCCTGCATCTATGTGTGGGATAAAGAGGTTGTTGCACCTCGACCTCTCTTTGAACAACCTCACCGACGCCTTTCCTGGTGTTGTGCCCTACGCCTGCACCGAGCTCCAATTTTTGGACCTTTCCAACAATGCTCTCGATGGAGTGCTTTCGGCTGACATCGGGTGCCTATCACCATTGCTGACGGAGCTCAATCTGTCAGCCAACAACTTCAGTGGTCTTCTTCCAACGGCGATAGGGGAGCTTCGGGCGCTCAACTACCTCCTGGTTGATGCAAACAAGTTCACCGGCCAAATTCCAGAGTCTTACTCGAGCCTAAAGGAGCTAAACATGCTAGACATGTCAGCTAATGAGCAAAGTGGTGCAGTCCCTTTATGGATCTGACAGCACCAGAAGCTGGAAATGTTGTACTTGTATCAGAATGAGCTCATTGGGGAGCTGCCTTCCAACGTCACGGCGGTGAACTTGGTGGAGATGGATCTATCATCGAATAAGCTCAACTGCAGCATACCAGAAGGTTTATGTACCCTCAAGAATTTGACCAAGCTTTTGCTATACTTCAACCAGCTCAGTGGGACAATCCCTACAGGCACTAGACTTTTTTCGAACCTCCAATACGTCCAGCTGTATGACAACATGCTCTCTGGCGAGCTGCCACCTGAACTTGGCAAACACTCCCCGCTGGCTATTTTTAAGGTGTTTTCTAGAGTAGAGGCAAATTCGTTTAGCACAAATATTAAAGATATATATATTTAAGGTGTTTTCTAGAGTAGAGATAATTTTTAGCATAAATATTATGATGTATAGCTTTAAGGTGTTTTCTAGAGTCGGGGGGCCTTTGCCCTCCCCTCCCTCCCCACTGACCCTAGGAAAGCTCTGCCACTTTAAATAAGGGTCCATTGGCATTGTTTTTTCCTAGGGCCCAAAAAAACCGTGGAACGACCCTGTTGATGCTCTATCCTAACTGCCAGTCCTTGACATAAGGACCTTGTGTGATGCAACCCCACAAACACCATAGGACAGAGACTTATCCCTGCGCTTTTGTCCTTTATAAATATGATCCCACTAGTCATGTTTCCCACCCAAAGAGAAAAAAAAAAGGCTTGTCATTCTACACTCATAGCCCACTCTCTCTTTGTTGCAAAGAAGCTCAGCGTCTCCTTTGCTCATAGCCCGAAACATGAGAAAATAAAAAATGCCCCGCACACTTCTCTTCCTCCTCCTTAGCGCCCTTCTCCAAACAAGTGGATCAAGCCCCTTCACCACCGATTACGAGACCCTCGTAGCAATCAACATGGAGTGAGGCAACCCCCACCGCTTGCTTCCTAGAAATCCACCGACTACTGCAGCTAGACAGGCGTGAGCTGCATGGCCGGTGGAGTCATTACAGGTCTCTCCTTCAAGAATCTGAACCTCACCGGCAGCGTTCCTACATCTGTGTGTGGGCTAAAGAGGTTGTTGCACCTCGACCTCTCTTTGAACAACCTCACCGGCGCCTTTCCTGGTGTTGTGCTCTACGCCTGCACCGAGCTCCAATTTTTGGACCTTTCCAACAATGCTCTCGATGGAGTGCTTCCGGCTGACATTGGGTGGCTATCACAATTGGTGACGGAGCTCAATCTATCAGCCAACAACTTTAGTGGTCTTCTGCCAACGGCGAAAGGGGAGCTTCAGGCGCTCAAGTACCTCCTGGTTGATGCAAACAAGTTCACCGGCCAAATTCCAGAGTCTTACTCGAGCCTAAAGGAGCTAAACATGCTAGACATGTCAGCTAATGAGCTCAGTGGTGCAGTCCCTTTATGGATCTGGCAGCACCATAAGTTGGAAATGTTGTACTTGTATCAGAATGAGCTCATTGGGGAGCTGCCTTCCAACGTCACGGTGATGAACTTGGTGGAGATGGATCTGTCATCGAATAAGCTCAATGGCAGCATACCAGAAGGTTTCGATACCCTCAAGAATCTGACCAAGCTTTTTCTATACTTCAACCAGCTCAGTGGGAGAATCCCTATAGGCACTGGACTTTTGCCGAACCTCCAATATGTCCAGCTGTATGACAACATGCTCTCTGGCGAGCTACCACCTGAACTTGGTAAACACTCCCCGCTGGCTATTTTTAAGGTGTTTTCTCGAGTAGGGGCAAATTTGTTTAGCACAAATATTAAAGATATATATTTAATGTGTTTTCTAGAGTATGAGATAATTATTTTAGCATAAATATTGTGATGTATAGCTTTAAGGTGTTTTCTAGAGTAGGGGGCCTTTGCCCTCCCCCTCCCTCCCCACCGACCCCATAAAAGCTCTGTCACTTTAAATAAGGGTTCATTGGCATTGTTTTGCCCTAGGGCTCAAAAAATCCGTGGAATGGCCCTGTTGAGGTATGGTGTTGTCTAGATACCAAACCTGAGCGGTCGCCATGTTGGAGGGGTGCAATGCTCGCCAGCCCTCTCGCTTGTCTTCGTTGGAGACCGAAGCTAGAAATTGAGGTTCTCTATGATTTTGAACTTGGGAGGATGAGTGGGTGGAGGGTAATAAGCCCAGGGTAGCCTAATCAAGCTTTCACGGGGCTCTGACAATCCGGATTCATGCCCAGCAAGCCAGAATCATTGAAATTCTGCTCCTTCATTGCTGATGCTGAGGTGTTAGATGTTAGCGTAACCAAAATTATAAAAATAATTGATATAGTAGAAGCGGGTCGGAGGGAGTACAAAAATAATTGAGATGTTAGATGTTAGCGTAACCAAAATTACAAAATTGGGTTCGATGGAAGAATCTCAGCACGCGAGGCGGAGGAGGGAGACGAAGATGCGCACGCGAGGCTGGCTGCCCGATCTCTCGACGTGTGCTCTGCTTTCCCCGATCCCTCGCGGTCGCGGTGGCTGGCTGCCCCTGCCCCCTGGCCCTGCATTGCTCACTCGTTTGAGCAAAAGAAAACTCGTTTCTTCACCCACCGCATCTGCAGAACAGTACCCCCTGGGACTCGAGCGCAGACACACACGACTAGGAGTACTACTTACTGCTCGACCCTGCGCACGCGTGCGCCCGCCCTGCCGGCTGTGGCACCTGCCTGCCAGCCGTCTCTCCGCTCCACCTTGCTCGTGCGCAGCCAACAACAGTGCCTGCCGGAGTGCGGCCATCTTAAATTCCTCTAGGCCAGGTGCTGCAAATTAAACAAGTTCCTTGTCGTGCCGCGTGTATCGCGCCTACCTAAACAACAGCACCGCTGAGTAACAGTACCATCCATCCGTAGAGTACCTATGCATGCAGGTCTACAGGAGTATCATTCATGCATATACGTGCGTGCTGCCATGCCGCGAGCCGCGCAGTCAAGCCGCGCAGATTGTATACTGTAAAATTCCGTAGGGTCAACCTATGGCCCACCATTTTTCTTCTTTCTCCCCGAACTTCATCTTCTTCGTCGATTAAGGCTGTCCACCCCGCCCCGTGCACCGCCGCCGGGCTAGAGCATGCCCCCGCACGCTGCTGCTGCTCTATAGGTTGCTGTCGCGCTGCTGTGTTGCTGCTCCACAGTTTGCTGCTGCGCGCGACCATGTCCTCGAGCATGCTGCTGCTGCTGCGCTCGCCCGCGCCTGTCCGGCCTAGCCGTGCCGTGGCCGCACCGTAGGAGCCCAACGCGGCTAATTTTGCCAGAGCAGTGCGTATTTTACGGCTGGAGGGACGGTGTACGGATGGCGGCGTGCGGACGTGAGCTGTGGAGACAATATAGTTTGGGCATGTAACCGTCCGTCGGAGCGCTACTTGTTCAGGCCACGGGATCGCATTCTCGGCCCCTGTAAAAAGATATACGGGTCGAGATGTTTTATAGTCTCCACTAGCTCAATCTTTTGCTCGCGGACTTGTAAATTCACCGGAATTTTAGAGTTCCGGCCGGTTTACAGGCTTCGTTAGAGCTGCTCTTAGACCGTGAGGAATGAGTAAGTAATAGTGTATCGACAAAACAATTTCAGGCTCTAATCCTTCATTTGGCACCAACTAGGATGGAACCAAAGTATACAGGTCGGCATCATGTGGTGCAGCGCCGTACCCTCGAAACACTCTTGTGATTTACTTGGTGCCGACCTCCACAATTTCGCATCCACCCTAAATGGTGTCTACCTGAGAGATCAATCGAAATAGTTTAGAACCGTAAAAAAAAATTACTCTTAGGCCAGGACAAGTTCTCGTTCGTGCTGTGGACGCACCAACGCCGAGCCAGCCTAGCCCGCGTCGTAGTTAAATTAGTTATCCTAGTTTTTCTTTAAAAAAATTAGTTTAGTTTAAATTAAATTTAACTTTTGCGGGTTTATGCAGGTTGCCGCTTACAACCTTACCTGCACTACAGACGGAGGGTGGTACGGACATGCATCGCTGTATAGGGTGTTATGGGCTAAATTTTTTTAAATAATATATTTTTTAAATTAATTTCAAAAATATTATGCCAAAAAAGGAATTTACAGATATAATACACCGTCGTTTTTCGAAACAACGACTTTTCGGAGTCGTTTTTCCAGGAAACGACGAGCGCGGGCCGTCTTTTGAGGCGCCAAAAGGGGCGCCGCGGACCCCACCCTGCCGGGCTGCAGACGGACAAGGGCGCGTCGTTTTACGCGCGGACGACGAGAAGGGCGCGTCGTTCTACGCTCGGATGACGAGACGTGTCGTTCTACGCTCGGACGACGAGACCCCTTCTTATCCCCTCGACGCGCCCAGCCCAGCCCCGCGTCGGCGCCCTCTTCTTCCTCCTTCTTCCTCTCTCTAGTGTTCATCTGGCCAGTTCATCTGCCCACGCGTAGAGCACCGCTTTGGAGGAATTTTTGGCCTGTTTTCCACCAATATCTGCTGCTGAAACACATTAGGCAGTTAGTATAGTCCTGATCTACTAATTGGATAATCTAGTGAGATGATTTGAGGCTTTTTTGAGGGGATTTCGTGGTGTTCTTGAGGGGCAATGGCTATGGTGGAGGTTGGTGTTGCAGCTTGAGTGGAGCTGTTCTTGAGTGGAGGTTGTTGATCTGTTGATTGGAGGCAGCTGCACGGCAGGATTTCTCACGCTTTAAGGGTAAACTCTAATTTCTTGCTAACTGTAGTCATCTGTGTAGTTTTATTTCATCTGTGGGTTAGCTGCTAGATTATTCGGGTAGGTTAGCTGCTAGATTATTCGGCTATAGGATTATAATTATATTTGCGGGCTATGCAAGATTATTCGGCTATAGGAATATTAGTATATTTTTTTGCTAAAATCTGCCACCGTACGGTCATTTGATAAATTGTGGTATTTTTTAGCCTGAAGTTATGTCCAGTAATGTAGTGTTTAGGTTCTACTATGGTGAAGGTGTTGTCAAAACAAACCAGAATGGAGTTGATTTGAGCGATTTCAATTGTGTTGATGAAGTGCTCCAGGATCCTGAAACCATCCCCATTATTGAGTTGAAAGATTGGTTATGTGCTCGTTTAGGGCTCCCTCCCACCCATACTGTCGGTGTGCATGTATTATGGACAAAGTCAAGGATTAAACCTGATTTTTATTTGAGACCGATAGAAGAGCAAGCTAAATGGGTCAAATGGGTGAAAGCCTGTCTGCATAGGGTAGTTAACCCCAGTGTCTTAGTGCTTCCTGTGGCGAAAGAGCCTGTTTATGATCAGGGCCAGAGTAGTCAGACACACCATGTTGGTGGTGGTTATGATCATGAGCAGAGCAGTCAAGCCGAAGACGGAGGTGGTGGTGGCTACTATAATGACCAGAGCAGTCAAGGCCAAGATGGCGGTGGTTATTATGAACCTGGGCAGAGTAGTTATGCACACATCGATGGAGGCAGTTATGAACCTGGTTAGAGTAGTTTTTCCGCTTACAACCTTACCTGCACTACAGACGGCGGGTGGTAACCTTACATGCACTACAGACGGAGGGTTTGGTAGAAAGCTGAACCCTGGCGAGCGAGACTCACGAACAAGGGTAGCAAGACGATCCTGATCAATTCTTGCCTATCTAGCCTCCCTATCTAGCAGTTTGGGTTTTACTGTTGCCCGAAGGAACCCATGCCGGCTTTTCTAAAGAGTTGTCTATGTTCTTTTGGGTAGCGAGGGATGGACATAAAAAAATACAACATGGTTAAATGGGCAGACTTGTGCGTCCCAGGAGCCTTCGGGGCATAGGGATTCTTGATTCTCGCCGCTTTAACGTGACGCTCATACTCAAGTGGGTGTGGCGCATTCTTAAGGATGATGGGGGCTTGTGGCTACAGCTTATTAAAGCCAAATACCTTCGGGCCACCCCCTTCTAGCTTGTGAGCGTCGGGAGGGCTCCCAATTTTGGCGAGCCATCCAGGACATCAAACATGACATCTGGTGTGGGGCCTCTTTCACCCTAGGCAACGGACGAGAGGTGCTCTTCTGGCTGGACCCATGGCTCGAAGACTCGCCCCTTGGGATAGCTTATCCTGCCTTTTTTGCCATTTGTGCCTCCCCCTTGGGGTTGGTGGCAGAGATGGTGCAGGGGGACTCTGGAACATCCCGTTCCGGAGAACCTTTAGTTTGGAGGAGGCTTCGGACTTTGATAGACTGCGGAACTCCTCCCAGCCTCCCTATCGGAGGCCAGGGACTCGATCTCGTGGAGGCCGTCACCCCTGGGTAGCTTCTCCGTGAGTTCAGCCTACTGGGCCGTGTTTCAGGGCTCGGAGCTGGAGTGGATGACCCCACTTTGGAAAGATCCTTGCCCCCTTAGTTAGAAAATCTTCATTTGATAGCTTCTCCATGACAGTCTTCCTTCAGGAGTGGAGGTTTCAAAGACGAATGGCCCGGACAATGGCTTGTGTCCATTATGTGGGACGCCGGAAACATGCGCCCATATTATGTTTACCTGTCCTGCTGCTCAGTTTCTGTGTAGTTTCACCCGAGAAGCCCTGGGGCCTACTTGGCACGCCTAGGATCTCAGGGAATTCCTGGAAGCGGAGGCAAAGCGTACTGGAAGGCGGCGACACCTTTTTTGGTTAGTGTTTGCGGTCTTGACCTGGACCCTGTAGAACGTACGCAGTAAGATGGTGATTGAGTGAGTTTACCCGCGACGGGCATCTGATTTCATTTTTTCTTTTCTTGGTTCCCTTCAGCAGTGGTCCTCGCTAGCTAGGCGGAAGGACCGCGAGCACCTGGACATCACTCTTTAGTCGCTTCGTGGGCAGGCGCTTCTCTTCGTGGCCCCTGCTCCACCTTGATAGAGTGAGGCCTAGCCTGTCCTAGCTCTGGTTGTGGTTTTTCTTTTTCTGTTTCTCCCGGTTACCTTGGGTTATGTTGTGCTGAGGCCCCAGTGGTACCCCATATTTTTTATTTTTATTTTTGGCGCAGTTAGCATCGAACTTGTTATATGTCTAGCTTGTATCTGAATGTTGCTTTATTTATAAAACGGGACGAAAGCGTGTTTCAAGAAAGGTGACCAGCTAATAATAGGATAAAGCGCACAGATCAGAGGTTGGCACTCCAGTAGTACGGCCCATGCTTGTAGCATCCCTGCACACGGGGCATAGAACTTGGTTTTCTTGATCATGCATTATGAAACGATGCATATATAATTGAAGAATAAGAAGAATGCAGATCATGGCATAGTCGCGCGTCAACCAGCAACAGGTCACGAACCGTCACATGCCATACATGCGCGCCTTTTATATATAGGCTGAAAAAGAAAATAAACAAATAACAAGGTGCGCCTCTCAAACTGATCTTTCTGTGACTAATCATGTGTACACATACATGTGTATGTACTTGCTCTTGCAGGTCTTCAAGTGGCGAAATTGAAAAGAAAGCAGGAAGTACTAGCTGAAACTGCATGCACTTTATATTAATCCATACCTGAGCTGAGGGTGAGGGGTGAGCTGACCTGTCCACTTTAAGCAAACACTGTGTTGCCCTTCCACTGATAGTTTTGCTTCTCTAAATCTTCAGCACTGATCAATCAGTAAGCAAATGACGGATGCAATAGAGACAATTAAGGAAGTTGTTAGCATAAAACTATCACTTTTATGGCAAAATTTCGAAAAACTATCACTTTACGTTTTGTGGCAATAGAGGAACCCTTGAAGTTAAGGCAGACAGTTGCACCAACGGTATGTACCATACTGTGCGCAACAACAAAGCAGGACTTCCGCACAAGTATTGGACAATCGACGGTACACCTACCTAACCCGGGAGACGAGACCAATCATTCCGCGGGCAATCGATCGACAGTTCACGCATATTATCATGATCGATAGATCGTCCGGAACAATCAGCTCGAAAAGGAGGTAGAGACGAGATCAGAGTACGATCTGCATCCCCCCGCACGCGTATATACACGTTTTGGACACTTGACCTACCGGCGAGCTAGTAGTAGCTTAATCGGGACGACGACATGCAGCACACACCTGCAGGAAAATCAATCAAGTATGGGCATGATTGACACTGGCGGTTTTAACTGTACATACTGATGGTGCTCATCAACTGGTGCAAGCACCGACTACTTGATCAGTGCTTTTCTCACTTTGACTTTCGACCGTTACTGACAGGCGATCCCGTTCTGACAAGTGGGTCCAGAGTCCAAACCGCCAAAATGCCCAGACCCAGAGCGAGCTACTATCACGATACTGTTTCTGAACCCGGATACACCTCCGCCATGTGCTGCGCCAGTAGACCCGGCCGGCCGAAACAGAGGAAGCAACGGATGGACGTTCTTCTTCTTCCTCGTCGCCATGGCCGTGACGAGTTAGCAACTAGCCCGTCGGATCGATCGATTAGCCTGTAGCAGCCTAATTCAGCGTTGCCATCGTTGCGCACAGGCCGCCGGCTCGAGCTCGACCGACAGGACGTACCTATGGTACTTGCCAACTTGATGTGGTGGTTGGTTTGAGGTTTGTGTCATTGCGTGTGTCCATTGATTAGCTTTACGTTCACGGCTAATGTACGTAGTACTGATATGAGCCGCCGCCAGTACGGGTATTCCAGATTCGAGACAAAATTGATCACCCACTGTCCTGTCGTGTCCTCTGTGCAAGGCAAAGTTAAGCAAGGATCAATTATCACACATGCATGGGACGGATTCGTAGTTAAGGCAGCAGGCCGTTGCACGATCTGTACCGTAGAGTACGGGTATTCCAGATTCGATAGCGAGGCGTCTGCGGTGACTTTGTCAATTTCAAGACCCACCGGCTCAGTCTCTCGGAGCCTCTCATAGGGGTAGGGTGTGCGTGCGTGTGTTCATAGGGGTGAGTGTATGCACGCATTGTGAGCGTTTGCGTTTGTACTGTGTTTTTCAAAAAAAATGTGGACATCGACATGTTCAAAAAAATTACTACTCCGCCGTTCTTCCGCTGTTGAGGTCAAGCGCACACTGTACATGCACGCAGGCATTACCCAGTACTCCCTCCGTTCCGGTTTATTAGGCACATACGTGGTTTAAGAATAACTTTGATCATTAATTTTTGTCCAAAAATTTACATAACATGTCACAAAAATTATACCAACAGATTCATCTTTAAAATAAGTTTCCAATGGTATATCTTTTGAGACACATTGTATATTTTATTGGCTAAAATTGATGGTCAAATATTTTCTTAAATAAGTATTTTATTTCATTATGTTTTTCTTACCTGCATTTATCTCAGGGTGCAGGTGGGAGTGGGCAGCCCACGGAGCGTAGTATCCAAACCCACATAAGACACTACGTGGGACACCCACGGATAAACGAGAAAAAAATGTGGGAATCTATGGGAAGCCCACATCGACCCCAAGGATCTCAAGTTCTCAACGACTGCGCAGAGCCGTAGACTTCATCCATCGCCCCTCCTCCTCCTATCATTAGGGCACGGACAGGGGAGTCGCCGGAGCCCCGCCGGCTAGCTCCGACATGACAGCTCCTCCTCCTCTGGCTCCAGGAGAAGGTCCACTCCCGCCTCCTTCCACTCACCCACCCTCATTTCTCCCCATACCTCCTCCTCCAATCCCGGTGGTCGCTGCTCCTCCTCTAATCCCGGTGGTCGACGCTCCTCCTCCGATCCCGGTGGTCGCCGCTCCTCCTTCGGTTCTTGGGGGCAACCAATTTTGCAAGGAGAGGCAGCTTGGGGGCGTGCTCAGCCGTGGGAAAATCCATGGACAGACATATAGTATGGCCACCCGCAAGGAATCTCCAAGGTACAAGAAAAGAAAGCATAAGGTAACTTTGTACCCAACCATCTAGAGTCGGTTGCAAAATCAACGGCTCAGTATAGTTGGCCTCGATTTAGTAGACTCGATTCAGTGGCCTCGATTCAATTTTTTTTTGCCTGGTTCAGTAGACTCGATTGGCTCATAAGTCGAACAATCAACGGCTGCATATCAATCTCTGACCCTTGTTTTCAAAGTTGAAGTGCAGATGTTTTAAAAAATGGTGGGGAAACTTGTTCACTTGCAGTGAAATTGTCAAAGCTCAACCAATTTGAGGACCAAATACATAAATTGAATGGCACATCCAATGAAGTTCACGGTCATTCACTATGTTTATATTGACTAGACACTGATCTTCTCTAGATTTCTGAATGTTTTTATAGAGCAAAATGTATATGTACGGTTCCATTTCACAGCGAAGCCAGTGTTCACATTCCAAGACGTACTTATCTGTCTAATTTTATTCCCGTAAATTATTAAGAGCAACTCGATAGTTTTCTAGCATTAGATGTATGATCAAGAATAAACATGGTCACTCTCCTTTTAGGTTCGGTCCATGTATATAAGCATGCATATAGTGGCCTCTAGTACTAGTATCGATGCATTTCTTTGGGTTCAGTAAAAGACGTGAGGTGCAGATACAAGCATATACTAAACAGAAGGATTTTAGTGCCAAATATTCTTGCTCGACTCCTCTACTACTACAAGCACAACACTAGATCAGTAGGTGTAGCAGTTTTTTTTAAATAGGGAATAGAGTCTCGGCCTCTGCATCAATTGATGCACACAACCAGCTTTATTACTCAGTTTACAAGTATATCAAATACGAAATTATTACAATCATCAATCAGAATGGTAGATACACATATCAACCATCGAAAGAGAGCAGCCAAAAATAAACTATCCATATAGCCTATTAATATGCCGCCACCCTGTAGCCTAAAAATAGCAATCCTGAGCGACCGTCAAGAGTTGGCTGCATCCAGAAACCATAATCTATCGCTGATCCTCCGGTAGAAGGTAGGCCCATAGTTGAATCCAATGCACATCCATTCGAATAACCCGCAAAAAAATTGTCGATGTTTGTTTGTTAAATACAAAATTATTCATGCACGTCCAAATGGACCAACATAGAGATGATATACCGATGCGTACACGAGCTTCCTTCATTCATTTATTCTTCTCATTTTCTATGGTGGGGTGATTCCTTTTCCGTTGTCTTGATCGTCTGCCAAGTGTGATTGAACAATCCTTATGCTCTGAGCCCTTGATAGCATGTGTTGCCTACTTCTGGCATGAATACTTTTACAGTTCTACCATCAGATGAATGCCTGAAAATGTTTTGCTACTATAGAATATTACAGGAGGGACAGAAAGGATTAGATCGTGCATAACTCTACATAGGCTATTCTGAATAGATCACCTTGCATATGTGAAGACTAGGTCTGCATGAGCTGCTCCTTGGAATATCTGCGAACTGGAGCTAGATACAGCGAACCCAACCGCAGGAAGTAAAAAATACCACAAACTGCCATGTAGTTGGTATATGGAGTACGCTAGCTTAGTGTCGAACTGGAATACTCACATTGTATGAATCTGTGTATACTCCGTAAAAGAGCTATGCCAAGTACTGGACTACACAAGCTATTATGGGTTGCTACCTCCGTTTCGTAAAACAGGGTGTATAATTTTTTTCCGTCAAACAACTAGGCTTAAGATTATTAGTATTACTCTGAGACACAACCACTAGCCTTAAGATTATTTGAAATTTGGTGAAAAGTATTATTAATTGCCTTTAGATTTTAATTTTAATTTTAATATTCTTGGCTATCATAGGAGCGCTGCATAACATTATATATGTGATGAGCTCAGACATGGTTAACGCCCTTAGTTGTTACTACTACCATGCGAGAATGGAGATGTATATAATTAAGGAAAATGAATGGCTCTTATTAGTTGTGGTAGCCTGGTAGGGGAGATGGGTGAGACGAGGCATGTGTGTGGAGTAGAGGCCTGGCTCATGGACATGCGGGGTGTGGGACTTTTCATTTTTGTCACCATAATGATGGAAACTGAAGTCAAGTAGCATCAGGGTAAGATATTACCACCAAAAGGTTATTATAACTTTGTTTGTCTTTTTCTTGAATCTGAACAAGATTGACAACTACATTTAAACATATGTCTGTGCCTGCTCGTGATCTCCGTGGATCATCTTTGGCATCTTCGATGTCTTGACTCTTTGACACCGAGTCGTTGCAGATGGCGGGTGTATTTGATACCACTTTAATATTAATAATTACCCTTAATCGGAAATATGGTGATTATGTTGAATTGGCTTATTTGATGTCCACTTATTTCATATTTTAGGAACAACTGTCAATCCTACAGGCAAGGAACATGAGACTGCTATGCTGGTGATCCAGGAACTTTGGAGCTAAGGCATATATGGTATTGTTTCCCCTACTCTGTTCTAATCTATTCAGACCCACGTAATGAATAATACCTGATCAAGATAGTGATTTAAATTTGTGTACTCATAGTCCATGCTCTCCACTACCATGCGAATCATGCCATTCATAATTTATCTCAGCTGTCAACGTTTGCTAATGTCAATGTTGCTGACAGGCCTGAAATCGAATACTGTCCTGCTTGCAGAGAAAATAAAATTTGCTATTGCTGTCCATCATTTAATTGTCTAGCAATTTATCTCCATGCATGTAATAATGTAAAATATTTCCAGCTTGTGAGGAGCTCTGCCATCATGCACCCGTGAGACAGCCACAAATTGACTGAGTGTATCGTAACCTGCCTTTTCGAGCAACTTCTCCCGCTGTGGCAGTTTTGGCTTCGTCGCACTACTCTGCTCCGTGGTGCTCTGGTCACTCTGTTGCAGATCCGCCTTGACATTTTCTATAAGGAACCCAGTGCAATTGTATTCATCCTCATTGTGGTCGAATTCATAGAATATTACAGGAGGGACAGAAAGGATTATTGCGTGCATAACCCTACAACGGGTTTTCTGAATAGAAAGGATTGGCATGAGTTGCTCCTTGGAATATCTGCAAACTGGACCGATATACAGCCAACACAACCGTAGGCAGTCAAAACATCACAAACTGCCGTGGAGTTGGTATATGAAGTACTAAACCTGACTGTCTAGTATACTCAGCTTGTATGCTAATGAGTGAACTTCTACTCTTCCTGATGAGTGAAACTGTAACAAATATCTTCTGAATATGATCAAAAGCATAGTCAATTCTATTCCTTTGCACATGATTGGTGTTGCATTAGTTTTAAGCATTTTAGCCTAAATTGTCTATCCTTGGATCTGTTACACCTGTATTTTCGAGATTTCTCTAGTCACGGTTGTAGGTGCTGGATACGGATCAAAGCAGCACGCATATCTACAGAAATTAGACAGGTCAAATCCTACGCAATTAGGGCAAAAAATAGGTTCAAGAGGTGTGCCTGCCCCATCTTCAAGTAGAAGTTGGTGTAGGGGGGGGAGTATCAACTACTACTACTTCCTCCCCTCCAAAACTTGAATTGAATTGCAATGACCACCATGATTTCTTCATCTAGGCAGCTCTGGATATTTCATTTATCCTCATGAATGAAAAATTACTTCATCAGCAATAAACTACATTAACCTGAATAGATACCAGCTGCACAAGTTAGAAAGTGAATATATAGAATAGAAAAGCACCTCAATATCGGCATGTTGGCCGGTGAAGTCAAAAGCTCAAAACTAGACCAAAAAGAAGAGAAGGGACCAAGACCCGAGGCAATTAGAACCATCTCAAAAAAAGAATCTCTGTATTCATCATTGGTGTTGGTGTTGGTGTGTAGTGTGTACTCCCTCCGTTTCAAAATATAAGATGTTTTAGCTTTGTGAAAGGAGTGTATCTAGACTTGTTTTAGTGTCTAGGTTCACTCCAAATCTAGATAAACCTACACACTAAAAGAGGTCTAGGTACACTCCATTCATAAAGCTAAAACATCTTATATTTTAAAACGGAGGGAGTACATGTGTGCATGTGTGATTTTACATGGGCTTCAATTATTCAGTCACTCCCCAAGGGAAGCAAACAAATCATTGGATCCACTAACAACACAGGAAAAGGAGGGAGTAAAAGAAAAGAAGAGAAAAAAAAAATCTCAGAATAGATCTCGTGTGCTTAAGCAAGTGAGTCATGTACGATTCTCTGCTTGCTTCACGACAACAAAAATGGCGAGTGTAGTTCCCAAAAATGGTGCTAGATTCAGTCTCAGTGCGCCTTCTTTTTGTTTGCCAGGTTAGGAAATGCACCCAGGATGTTGTGCGCCCTCAGGTCCTGCCTTGTCAAGATCCCCACGATTGGAGATATCTGGAGAGGGAAACAAAATTGCTCAGATTCGAATCGAATTTAGCAACAACATTTGGTTTGAATGAAAGCATTTGCGTGACTGGGCTGCTCACCTCGGGGCCTTGGTACTTGGGCATGATGAGCATGTGGCGGAGCGCGACGCTGCGGAAGAGCACGACGGCCTTGGCCACCGACATGGTCTCCACGACGGTGTAGGGCGTGGTGTTCGTGAGCGGGTGGAGGTCGACGTACATCTCCATCTCCTCCGGCGTCAGCTCCACGTCGTCCAGCTTGCAGCTCTTGTCCGCCAGCTCCACGGACGAGAACTGCTCCCTCGCCTCCCACTCCGCGGTCCGCCTCTTCTCCGCCAGGAACCACCGCTTCTTGAGCACGGCGACCAGGTGCGACCGGAGCACCAGCCCGTGCAGCTCCGACAGGCCGGGCCTCGGCCGGTCCACCACCGGGAACCCGTTGTGGACCGTGTTCTGCAGCACCTGCACGATGGTGGACACCTTCTCCACCACCTGGAGGCTGATGGTGCGCGGCTTGGCGGCGGCGAGCTCGCCCACGGTGATGTCCTTCATCCAGTGCTCCGGCTTGGGCTCCAGGAAGGGCAGGCCCTTGAGGTCGAGGATGATCTCGTAGATGCTGGGGTTGAAGGCGTCGCCGACGGTCTTGGCGATGAGCAGCACGAACATAGTCATCGGGAGCAGGAGGAGGTTGTTGGTGAGCTCCAGGAATATGACGCAGAGCGAGACGGTCATCCTCATGGACCCCGACATGAGCGCCGCCGCGCCGAGCACGGCGTAGAGTCCGTGGTCGATGCGCGCGACGTTGGCGAGCACGAGCGCGACGATGCGGCCGTATGCGGCGCCCATGAGGATGATGGGGAGGAAGAGCCCCGACGGCACGGCGATGCCGAAGGTGAAGAGCCCCAGCACGCAGTAGATGGCGAAGAAGATGAGGAGCGAGTCGAGGCGGAACTCGCCCGAGGTGCCCGTGGAGAAGATGTTGCGCGTCGCGTCGGTGTTGGTGGCGTGCAGGAGGCTGGCCAGGTCGTTGTAGTGGCCGGCGGGGCAGTTGAACTGCTTGAAGTTGCCGCTCATCCCGTTGCTCGGGCACGCGGCGCCGAACGCCGGGTCGCAGGGGGTGCACGGCACGGCGAACGGGAGCACGTACAGCCCCGCCGACGTGAAGACGCACACGGCCAGCGCCAGCGCCAGCTTCGCCATCCGGCCCTTGGCGTTGATGAGGTTGTAGAGGCGGAGCACCATGTGGAGGACGTGGTTGTAGAGGGCGCCTCCGAGGCCGCCGATGACGCCGACGAGCGTGACGAGGAGGAGGTCGCCCAGTGTGTAGTTGACGGTGACGTCGCTGACGTCGAAGATGATGAGCCCGCCCTCGCCGAACAGCCCGCACCGGCCGTTGCGGCAGACCTCGATGAAGCCCCGCAGCACCACCACCACGGTGGCGGTGCTGAAGAAGGAGCGCCACAGCAGCGCGCTCCGCCACCACGTGGCCACCTCCTCCAGCGCGAACAGGACGCCGCCCACGGGGGAGCGGAACGCCGCGCACACCCCCGACGAGGCGCCGCAGGTGATGAGGTCGCGCCGGTCACGGTCGTTGTTGAAGTAACGCAGCCACCTCCAGCGGAGGCGGAACCGGCCGGAGCCGCCCTGGCTGAGCAGGTTGGCGAGGCAGGCGCCGATGTGCACGAGCGGGCCTTCCTTGCCGAGATCGAGCCCGGACGACACCGCGCAGATGCTGCCGAAGATCTTGACGATCAGCTGCGGCGCGCCGAACATGTTGGGCGTGTCGACGCCGTTGAGGTAGGCCTTGATCTCGGGGATGCCCGGGCCGGCGGCGGTGGGAGCGAAGACGACGCAGAGCACGGCGGCCACGAAGGTGAGCGCGAAGTTGAAGCCGGAGAAGTAGAAGAAGCCGGCCCAGTACCGCTTCTCCCGGACGAGCTGCACCATGTGGAGCATCTTGATGCCCGAGATGTTCTCGATGGCGAGGTTGATGAGCGAGGCGATGACGCCCGTGAGGAGGCCGACGAGGAACGCCAGCGCCCACTTGAGTAAGATGTACTGCAGCACCTCCACGCTGGACCGGCTCCTCCAGTCGTGCTTGAACAGATCGTTCTCGATGATCCTGCATCACACAAACAGATGAGCGAAGCTGTAATCGGAAGAACAGGTGGAGCAGGCGTGGATGGATGGAATGCTCACTCGTAGTCGAGGCTCTCGATGTGCGAGACCTTGGCGCCGACCATGGCGAGGTGGCTGGCGGTCAGGGTATTGCTTCGCTTCAGCAGGGGCTGCTCCAGGGAGCTGACGCCATTGCTCCCTGGGTCCTCCGGGTTGTCGTTGACACCATTATCGTGTTTGCCTAGACCAGCCGTCGTAGGCGTCTCTCCGGGGCTCCGATCTTCCTCCATGGCCGCCCCAAGGACAGAGCTGTCGTCTCAGAGCGCTTGGTTGGCTCTGTTTTCCTTCTGGAAACAAGAAGATCACGAGGGAGGGAAGTCAAGGATGGGTTAGGTGTAACTATGGGTGTATATAAATGGACAAGTCAGCACTACTACCGTCGAAGGATGAGAGATAGGTCCGTGTATGTATATAATAAATGGACAAGTGGTGCTGCTGCTTCAATGTTCTTCTTATCTCATATCTGGCGTGCAAATGGATCAGAAACTGTCGCTGGCAGGTTGGGGAGATCTATCCTAGAGTTACCCTAGAATTATCCTCTTATAGGGCAAAAAGCACTTTGGCCTTTTCTTGTTCTTGTCCCATTTCATTTGTCTACTTCATACTCCTCACATGGAACAAGCAGTTTTGTTTATAAATTAAGTCATTTGTCAATGTAAAGCGCACAAATATACTTTTCCTCTTTTATTTATTTATTTATTTGATTTCATAGTTGACATTTCACTTATGGTTGCCACGACAGAGCAATAATCTTAGGAACTGTTCTCTGGAAAGAGCAATAATACTAATCTGAATAACTGATTTATCGCGGCTCGGAAGAATTGAGGGCGTCGAGAGGCCATGCCTCTTCGGATGCTACTAAGGTTCTCCCCTTGCTTTTTCTGGATGCATATTACAGCTCATGCTCAAACACCTTTTCTGCCATGGACAAATAGAATCATGTGGAGTGGATAGTATAGAACCATCTCACGGCTCATGGCTGCCAACAAAAGGCATTGCTGTTGTCTTTAATCTACGGTGCGCTGAACTTTCTGTGGTTTTGTCGAGGACACGTTCAGCAGGACAAAGGGGGCTCTCCGATTGGTGCATTTGATTAATTAGCTGGTCCATGCCACCAATTTGTCCTATTGGTTGGCCATATACTCTCGGTGTCAGAGTGCCCGAGAGAATATTTTCGGAAATCTGTGCTCTTATGCATGTTCGTCTCCAGTGTATGAGGCAGTAGAGCCTTTTTTCTCAAAAGATAATAATAATTATTATACCTTTAAGCTACGCATGCTATCTATACTACTTATAAAAGAGCAAACTTTTTCTTTCTTAAAGACACCCCTTTAATTGTCCCCAGCCTGGTTGCACCGTCGGATCATCCCACTTAGTTAGATCTAGCGGACTAGACTAATCTAAGCAGATGTCATGGGTGCACTTAGCATTTACAAACGTCGGACTATACTCTGCCAGCAGAAAATATTCCGCGGCATAGCGATCCGTCCGCACAGTCAAAACAACAAATCTGCCTCTACGCAATCTCCGCCCAGGTTCGCCCCGTCCTCTTCGCGCAGCGCCTCCCTGATCAGATCACCATGTGTTTCTTTTATCCACACGCCGCCGCCGCTGTACTGCCCGTCCATGCAGTGATGCCTCCTCCTGCGCCGCCGCCGTCCCAGGCACTCATCGCACCACATCCATTCCCCTCACGCAGCTGACGACGCCAACTCCCACACTGAGCCCTCTACTGCTGGCACCGTCCACAGGGAGGACGCCCCCCAATATGTGCCCTGGAGCCGCTGACTGCCGATGCAGTTACTTTTGTGGGTTCCTTTTTCTTTCTGCCAGATGCCGCGGTGCTGGGTTGCTGTGGTTGGAAGCGATGGCGGACGCCAACGTGTTATGATTTATGCTGGTGCAAGATGCGTATCCCCTACGAGCTGCAGATTGGCATGCATCGCTACTTTCACATGGTGTGCACATAAACTACACGATTTTGAAATCTGTAAACTTGTACTGTCAATGATATGGTGATAGCTTTAACGCTTTTGTTGCTACAGATGTAATAATTAGCAGGTGGTTCTAACTGTAATTTATGGTACCTTTTTTCAGTTGTTCTGCTGAATTCGTGTACAACCCAGCATGAGGACATGGGTGAGCATCAGGTAATCAAACCTAATACATTGAGAAGTAATATTGAGTGGTAATGTACTCACAGAGTTCACATTATTCATATCTGAATTTTTTTCCTACCATCTAAAGGGATGACACGGACATAGTTACACAAGCAAGAACTTCAAACTCTATTATGTTATGTACATATACTTGATAGACCGAGTGTATCGCCATGCCCTTATAATGGTAAGATTAAATTATTATCCTTGGACTATCCGTGGACTCCCTTTGAGATAAAAACCTATGCTAGAATTGATGGAATGTGAGCTGGATATATGTATATTTCGTGCTTTGTTGCTGCCTTGCTTGTTAATTCCATGAAGATATATGTTACTCATGAGAGTTTGGGTATGTACAAATGTCTTTGTGTGCAAGTTTTAACAAAAACACTTACCTACTTGAGTTGTTTGATTTTCCGAAGAGAAGAGCTTTGACAGCTCCCTCTTTCCTTATTATTGCTAACTAATTGCATGATCTTGTTACAACATGCCGTATTCAAACAGTGAAAGCTGGGACTGAAAGGTATGGAAGTCTCGATTTAAACGATCTAGAGATGAGTTTTCTATCTTGTTACCTTCATGTTAAATTTGAACTAAATAATTTGGGTATAATCTTATAAAAATGTGACCATATTATCTCAGATGTATGGCGAGGATTGGTACCACAGAAAACTCGAAGCTGGCTTTACACACTTCAGCTATACCATAGCGACATGACAGTGCTGAATTTGGTAAATTTTCAGCCTAGCTCGGTTGTTTACTCCAACAAGTATATGCAATAAATTTGAATGTTATTTGTGTGTTTGATGCTATTTGCCATGTACGTAGTAGACCTTCAGAAGTGACAGCATATACTAGCAAAACTCAGTGGCAATTAATGTTGAGGCTGAAGGTCATATGATCAACTTTGTTTTGTATTATCTTGCTTTCTATAATAGGATTTTGACATTAAGTATTGAAAAATACTTGCATAATAGATAGAAGATCAATAACTAATTTATTGTTCTATTATAGAAATGGGATGGGTTAATTTGGTCGACCGCTTCAGCTGGTTTGCTTGAATTCTGGCCAACCACTTCATCCGGGTCAAGCATACGAGATATAAGGTCTTTCTTTTATCGACCGCTTCATGTGGTTTTCCTGAATCTTGTTTACATTGGAGTTTAGAAAATAGGGGAATTATATGGAGACGTGTTGTGTGATGTCCGAACACGCGGCGGTCGCTGCGCTGTTCGATCCAGTTCTGCTGCTGCGATATTGGCATCATGATAATAGCATGGTAACATGGTGGCGCGTTCGGCCATCGTGGATAGCACGGTCGCGGTGTACTGCTCTCCAAAAAATATGGTATTGAGCAGTGATTGGAATTTTCCTCAGCTTGAATTCTCTTCACCTTAGTTACCAACTGCCATTTGGACCATTCCTTCTTCTTTTTTGTTTTGCTTTTGTTTAATTCTAAATGGCATAAATCTTCTATTTGTCGAGATGCTATATGCTTCTGTGATGAAATAAGGCGAATGTGTGAGAAGTGGTAAGGAGTTATGAAGAAATGGGTTGTTAACATGTAACCTTTGAAACTGACTCATGTATTTTCAAGACGGCCACTACGCCTAGGAGCTATCTTTAGACAAGTTGTACATGGCCAAGGGCTTGTATTGCTGCGGCATGGTGTACTCATGGAGGTAGGCCATTATGAAACTTTGTTTGGCCAATCTTGAAAAATTGTATCAAACCCTGTAGTGGGCAGCATAACCAACATGTTATTGCAATGTAATAGAGATGTGTTCCTCTAAAAAGATGGTGGGTGAGCCAATTTATTTGAAAGTAGTTGTGAAATATACTCCTGTAGTATGTGCTTTATACCAACTGATCAACATGTTTCTCTACGGGCTTGAAATTTAGCAAAAACTCTCATTAGATAATAGTTTTCGTTATTTGAGAGCTGATTATCAAATGTAATCTTGACGGTCACTCAATGAGTCAATGGGGATCTACGATGAGATTTTTCATGGTCTTTGTCATGTCACACATGGGAGCATGGACAATTTTTTTGAGTAAAGATAACAAAAGGGTCGTGCGTGGCACGTACATACTAACTAGTGTGTTGTAAAACATAACTTCCACGGCAGTCAAGGACACGTTTGGTATTATCCAGCCAGGCCGGGGGAACAAAAACGGCGGATTGGTTGCCCGCATATACCGTGTATTATACCCCGCACCAAGCTTCCTTATGCAATGGGGACCTTACATGTCTGATCTGTACTAGTGACGACATCATGATATTTTTGCACGGAGTATTGGGTGGCGCAACTCTCGAAAAACCCATGGTCAAGATCGTGGATGTTTTGGCCGTAAGAGATCCTACCTTTACTTGTTGGACTTGATAATAATATAGTTACTTCATTACTTCGTTGAAGGTGTTGTCTTTGTACCGACGTTCTGCCGTTGATTGATTGTACTCGGCATCCAACTCATTCGTGAGGATGCTGATGCGGAAACAATGGCTTTGTCGAAGGTGCTTATTCGTGTCATGGTTATACCATTCTTGAATATTTCATGTAGTATGCTTGTTGATTCTTTGCCTTTAATGGCTCACATCTACTGTTTAGGTCGTGAGGTTTGATCTTCCTTTTCGAGATATACAACTTATTCTTGATTGTGAATATATATGGTTTAGTACAAACCATCCACCCTACAAACAAGTAGGTGTGTAATGCAAATCAACGGTTATCGGCATCCCTTGAACTGTTTTGGTTAGCGACGAAATAACATGAATATTTCAAAAGAAATTGATAGCATAGTTTCACACATGAAGAAATTTCAGTTTCATCTATGTTGAGGTTAACAAAATGAGATTATGAGGAAATCACATGGAAAGAAAGAACTAGAAGGAGACAAAACTTATTATTGTAAGCAAAATCTTGATCTTGATTCTTTCTCTTTTCAAGATGGTGCATTGGTGCTACAGTACATAATCGATAAATGTATGATCTGCAGAACACATTATATTTCAGATATTTACATGTTGTATAGGTTTTGTGCCCATAGATATAATGTTTTGCGTGACTGTCCATGGTTGTTGATTCACACTGATAATTCCCATAAAAAATAAAACTATATAGCAGATTAGATGCGATGTCTAAGAAACCTTGTTCTTGAAATGCAACAGTTTGTGATGCCAAAAGACAATAGCCTTTTCTATAATTTGAAAGGGCGTCAACTAAGCGACAGCTTGTACTATTTCTACGTTATTTTTAGGAAAATATCTTCTGATTATATCAATGTTGTAACAAAAAAAGGGATATATGTTTACTTATTCTCATGGCATGGGAAGATAAGGAAATAATTCATGTAATTATCAGTGGCGGATGTTTGAATTGTTAGTATACGACACCAATAGTTATTATGTTTGAAATCTTGTTATATGACCCCAACAATAGTTATGTTTGAACTGTTATTTTATAACACTGGCAGTAGTTATGTTTGAACTGTAATTAAGGAGCGAAGATGGCGTGCAACCGTGGTCGCACTAAGGTGTACGGAGGCTACACTCGTGGAAGGGCACTAGTGAAGAGACACGGATCGGAGGAGGACGTCACGGTATATCGTCATGAGGATGGTATTGATTAGGTGATTACAGGAATGATCAGTGGAGTTGTTACGTTGTGCATGCCGATGCATTGTGATTATATAGATGATTAATAATTATTTGATGGTTCTGAATAATAGTACTCATTTAAGTATCCTGCCTTCATTTTTTTCCTGTAACTCCGCCAACCCGAGATAAGATCAAAATGAAGTTTATCAACTGGAGAAGGTAAAGGTGATTTGGACGGCCACTCCAATAAATTAAGCTTTTAGTTTTTATTTGTCTACCCTGTACCTCTTCAACTCAAGCCTACTTACCTTCATTATGTGTGATTCATGTTCGAACTGTTATTATAATATGACGCCGACAGTAGTTATGTTCGAACTGTTGCACCTCACCAAAACTAAGTGTTTAGTTCTTTATTTGTTCACTTTGTGCCTCTTCTAGCCTACTAAGAAACCCACGCTGCCCAACTTGGACCGATGCATAAGCACTCGTCATTATCAAGTAGCACCTCTAAGTATATTGTTTGCCTCCTTGCTGTCCTATTGTGATTGTCATTGGTCAAGTGACAACACGACCCACTCAGCCATGTGAGAAGCTGGGGAGAAGTTTCACATATACAAAATCATCATCTCTACTGTGCCAGAAGAAGCTAATCCGGCGGACACGACAGGAAGCAAATTAGTTGTACCCAGGACAAGTATTATCTGGATCTGGACCCAAATTAGTCCTTGTAAATATGGTGCAAGCTTAAGCATCTCTAACGGATGATGTATAGAGGGTACCTAAAATTAGTGTCCTATAAAATTCACGCTAGTTTTGTATGCAATATTTCCCCCCTTGCCTTTTCGTGGAAGCGGTACGTGAAGGCTCTTGTGAGAAAAAAAAAGCGATCTAGGTTTAGCAGCCGCCGAAAGAGACTAGAGCCGCCGCCAGGAGACCAACGCCTAGGAGACCAGCGCCGCCGCCACCATCCCACCGCCGTTTGCTTCCCTCATCCCCTCCCTCCCGGGTGGCCTCGCGCAGGGCGACTCTGGAGGTCCCTCTCCCACCCTAACGAGCCACCGCTTGATCTACTCCCACCGTTGTCATCGTCTTCGTCGGTGGTGGCGACCACGCCTAGCCTATCAAAAATGGGGTGAGGGAGGGCGTGCTCCGACAGTCTCCTACGCGCAAGACGGGCCATCACCTGGGCGGCGCATGTGGAACGCGGGTGGTGGCAGAGGTCTTTCACGGCGGTGCGTTGACCAGCGGGGGGGGAGGGGATCCTCCTCACTACGCGATTTGGCCAGATTCGGCAGAAGATCGCCCATGTTCTGACGTCTTCTTCCTTAATACTCGTTTGGCCGGTGAGGTTCGGAGCGGCAGATCCAACAGGTACCGGCAGGTGGAATGTGGGCTACTAACTCGGCTTGAATAAAGGTGGCGGTCCTAAGATTCCAACTCACTCCAAGATGATGATCTGCCAGATGCCTGTCCCCATCGATCTGGTTGGCATGTCGTGTTCTGTAAGGCACCGTCAGCGAACTCCACTGGGCGATTCATGCCTGGAGATTTTTGGATTGGGTGGGATTCGGTCATGCGCACCCATATTTTTCTCTGATCATTTTGTTTCAGAGGGAGCATTGTGAAACTCTGCTTGTTGTTTGAAGGGAAACGGGTAGGCTACACTAGCGTAAAATCAAAATTTTCTACCGCGTCAACCAGGAATACTATTGTCATAGATCACGGGATTACCACTAGACACGCAGTTGCGGAACTCGATGAAGCACGTCACGGTAGTGTAGATGTTCTACGTCTCCTCCTTGTCCTCGTCCCATGAGCAGCTCCCCCGTGCGCGGCTCGTCCAAGTGCTACAGCTGCAGCACCTCCGAGGTATCCACACGTCCGGAGTGAAAGCCGTCACACGCCAGACTGCTAGGTCTGCTCGTGCAATAGAGGCGTAAGAGGAGTAGCAGCTGGGTGGAATGCTTAATCCTATTCAGCTCACCTCACTCTCTCTTATATAGGCATCCCTGGTGGGCTTCTACATTAGCATCCTAAGCCTGGTCTAATTCGGATTCAATCCTCATTAGGCTTCCAGCCCCTAAAGTGTGTGACCCTATAGGTTCATACACGTATAGACATGACACGAGTACACTTACTCCGTCAATAGTTGGTAGCGGCCTCTAGCAAGACGTGTCAACTCCTAAACGCATATAAAGATCATTCGGACAAACCATCACAAGGTTGAGTACATGTCTTTTCCTTTGCCCTACGATATTTGGTCTACCTCCAAGTTAACCTCTCTTTCTCGATATTGTGATTCGGAATCCCTTTACTAGGTTAACTCTTAACCATATGTAGCACGGCCATGCATTTCTGGATCCGATCACTCGAGGGCCCCAGAGATATCTCTCTCAAGTAGAGAGGGGCAAATTTCATCTTGATCGATAGATGCCTTGCATCATGTATCAAGACAAACCTGAAAGCTACCTTTATAACTACCCAGTTACGGAGCAGTGTTTGATAGCGCCAAAGTAGGTCGATCCACATCTCAAGTACATGCGACAATCTCAAGTCTAAGGACAAAACGTACATGATGTGTAGAGAGAGCTACAAGTATTATTGTCAGTCTCAAGTTGGATCAGTCCAACCCCATGTTCATAACATGTGTCCACATCATTGGTTTGACATCTCCATGTCTATGACTTGCGAAACATAGTCATCAGCCAATCGATGTGCTAGTCTAATATTCACGTGTGTCCTCACATGAACTCTGACTAGGGACAACTATTAGATAACCATACAAGTAAAGAGTTTCACAAACAATTCACATAATTGTCAATCAATACAAGTTGCTTGATATATGGATATTCAAGAAACATTATAAAAACTCATGGATATATATGAAATACAATCATCTCTATGATTGCCTTTAGGGCATATTTCCTTCATTGTTACCATCATGGGTCACACTTTATCATTCCATGGTAAAGTCAGCTCGCGGAGAATATCATGAAAGCCGAGATCTGAGGACTAGCAATGGTGATTCGGGTCTTTGTGACAATGAGGAATTGCCTTGGTGATTTGTGATTTGGATTAGCGGCATGGTAAGTGGGGCGACATCACAGGAGAAATTCAAACTCTTACCTTTCAGGGTGAAATTCTAAGTTCTGGTCTTAATTGGTTGTGCCTGATAATGTTCTTGTTGAAGGCATTATTTTGTGAGCGAGGACTTCCTCCAGGGCAAAAACCTAATATCTATGATTGGGTGATGACGGAGCTTGTGCATTGTTTACTTCTTGGAGGCGTCGCTTTTGGAGGAGCTGGACATATGGTGTTGTCTTGGTGGTATTAGTACTGCAACTACAAGGAATAGATCATTGTAGCGGGACTTTTCTTTTATTGTAGTTCTTCTTTTTTGGGGTTATGTGCATCCGTAATTCCACTAGGGCAATGCGTTGTTGCAGAGGATGGGTGTAATTGGTATCTTCATGGTATTAATATATGCTTTTTGTCAAAAAAATATACATCACAAAAAATTGCAGAATAGGTCACATGTGCAGTTTTTGCTTTACAAGATGATGCAAAATATGGCACAACTGCCACACATGATGATGCACAATAGGGCATGTCTATCACTTCAAACTTTTCAACTCGACATTTGAAACTTTGATTTGACAATTCAAACTTTTATTGCGCACTTCTAACTTCTAATTCGACATTTCAAACTTTGATTCAACACTTCAAACTTCCATTTCGACACATGATACATACTCTAACCATACTTAGATTTCAAGATCTACTTTGACAATACATAGATCGACTCCCATACTTCATAGATCGATAGACACTATCTCAACTTGGACATACAGTACCTCTACTCCAACACACTATGCACCCTACTCGAAGGAGGCGTTGAGCTCATTCCAGAAATTAGAGTCCGATGAGATGATCCCAGTGGAAGAGCCAGCCTCTAACTCTACAACTTCCTTATTCTTTGTTGCCTCACTCGCAGCATAGAACTCCACCTCCGGTTGCACGAACTTCGGGTGCTCACAACAGATCCTCGTCAGACTCATGGGTATGAATTTGCAGGACAGACTAGCAACTCCCCCTCTCTTGTTTGCATGTGACCATCCGTAGCTCCGTCACGAGGAATTCAGCTTCTACCCAGCTCCCCACCTTGGGTAAATTGAGCTCGAACCGCGATCGGCCATACCTCCACGTTGTTACATTGTTGTCTGTTCACTGTAATATCGGCGGCATAGGAGCCTCAGCTAAACACTGAGGAAGCATGTCTAGCTCTTGGGGCGGTGGCAAGGTGGCATACCGATGTTGAGTGGCACGATTTGGCCAAGATTCACCATGGAAGGGGTTCAATGTGACGACCGGGTTGCACTAGGGTGGGGATTTTTCACATCAACATGGTGGTGGTGCAAATTTGCATCACTTGGGCCAAATTTGCATCACCATAGACACATGTTGGAGCTGGGTTTTTTGGCCCTTGGTGATGCAAAAGTTTGTTTTTAGGGCACCACCCATATTATACATCATATTCTATAGATCCTCTTAGAGCATGTCCATCGGCATCTACAATAGATTCTTGAGAGCATATCTACTAGATATCGGATAATCCTAAACCAGAAAAAGTGGATGGGAAGCAAGAAACGAGTTTTCTAGTATGACCATCCGACTTCCAGATAAGATGTTGGAAATCCTTTACTGAAAAATAAAATTTGCTTGAGACTTTCAACTTCGATCACATAGATTCAACATAATATACATCATACATAGGTACCTCTCTACATTCGACAAGCTAAAAACTAAATTTACGACTACCTATACCTAAACGTAAATCAGGAGACAAACGGCGATGGCGCTTATTCGCTGGGGCACGAACGGGGGAGTACTTCACTCCTTGTCAGAGGAGGAGTCCAACTTGTAAGCCTAAAGGAGGGCTTCGATTCACTGGGCTTGGTAGTTCGGCTCTTGCACCTCGGAGGCACGGGGCCCCTACTCTAGTTGTTCCTCCTTGAATCTGCATGCATCGTGGTGGTGCATATCCTCACGCTCTATCGTGTGCATCGAGCTCACAAGCACCCGTCAGAGAACATTTTCCTGGGTATCGGCCTTCTCCTCGACATCCTCAGAGGAGGAGGACGACAACTACATAGTGTACACTGGTGGCTCGGGAGCTCTCCACTATAGTGAAGGTGGGATGCGTCTGAGCTGTTTGTCGCACACCGAATGCACACAGTTGTCTGTGGTCCTTAGCGGCGGAGAGATCCGCACAGTAGCGTGGCGGCGTGGAGGATGTACGGTATTGCACAATGAGTTGTTCGAGTATTAGATTAGATCTATTTACTCGATGATCATGGTGTTTACCTCCTTTCAAAACAATTCATGTTGTTTCCCTAGAACTTGCAAGTTTTTTATCCTAGTGGCATAGTTGAGAATTTGCTACAAAGTTCCGGCTATTCAGGAACCTTATATGTTGCTCCTAAGTATGTTAGTTGTCAGATCAATGATGCTCTTCAGTTCATTGGGTAATGTAGATGTCTTCTACATAGGGTCACGGGTATTGACTAAGTTTAGTATGGGGCTCAAGATTTTTCACGAGGTCTCGTGTTTCATACACCCCACAAGTTAAAATAACGGCATGAACGATCATACTTGATGATTGCATAGGTAGTTTGCACTTTTCCGTAGAAACGCTAGCAATCACGTAAAACTTGCAAAATAACATGTAGAGATTTCTAACTCATGTTTACGGGATGTGCATGTGATGTGGTACAATCTTCATCATTACAATGAGATTGCGTAACTGCTATACGATGTGATTTATTCATGACTTGCGAATCATGGTACGACATGATAGCAGGAGCCATATGATCGTCTTTTATGACTTGTGTGTCAACTTATGTAATGCATTTACTTTATTAGCTCTAGTTGATAGCAAGTAGTTGTTTATGTGGTGGACAAGAAGGCGATGATCATGCACTGGAGGGCCCTCGATGCTTTGCCTTGCACAGAGGAAAGTTCAATGTGCATGAACAAGTTCTACACATGAGCGTGCAAGAAAGTTCTATGATGAAGAAGAAAGGACTATGCCATATCACATTAACTTATGAATTGCATTTGATGAGTTAATCCTTTTATGCACCGTGTTTTTGCATGGTAGTCGTTTAATATGGTGAATTCTCACTAAAATATCAAGTTGTTAGGGCGAAGTTGGAGTAGGGGAAGGAGTGAGACAAAGCTAAGGGAGAAGACCTCCATTAAATGGATAGGGTTGCAAGATGGAACCATTGGTCAAGATGGACGGGACAACGCAGGCGAAGCTGTTGGAGTAGGCCTTGCCTACGTGGATATTGTTGCAAGGTGGACTCTCTTGTGATGCATGTGCGGTGAGATAAGTGGGCCCAAGAGAGAATGGCTCGCCGGACCAGTTAGGGAGGAGCGGAGATAAAAGGGAGGACTTGATCAGGCCATGAACATCGTCGGGCATGATGAGAAGAGATGGTGGGGCCGATAGACGCAAGGGTGTTGGATGACTAACTATAAAAGAGAAACATCTTATCACTGTGAGGCAGAGCGAGAATGTTGTGTGGTAGTGTGCAGAAGATAGTGCCAACTTCAAAGAGTATGAAGAACGGTCACACACGAATAACATGAGCCTTTGGGGATTTGTAGATAAGATGAAAGATATATGGTTGGGAGAATAGGTAAGGAAAACAACGCATATTTTGAAAAACTTTTATCAAAGAAACTAATTCATAAAAAATACATATTTTAAGGAGACTCAGTACAATACATGATCTTTCGTGACAACACATAGACACTTAGCTAGTAATCCATATAGGTATGAACTACAACACCCATTATATCTCAGATACTTACATGTAGTATAGTTTTAGTGCCCATAGATTAATGTTTTCATGGCTGTTAATGGTTGTTGGTTTGGATTGATAACTCCCATAAAGATAAAATGATATAAAGATATCTAAGAAAATGTGTTCTTGAATCTCAACCGTATGTGATGCTAAAGGACATTCTTTCTCTTAAAGTTGAAAGGACATCGACTAAAAGGACATCGTGTACTATTCGTACACTAGTTTTAGGAAAATGTCTTCGGATTATATTGATATTTCTAAGAAAACAATGGGATATATGTTTCCTTATGCTCATGACATGGGAAGATAAGGAAATATTTTTAATTATGAGTGATGGATGTTTGAACTGTTATTATATGATAGTTATGTTGAATGATTATTACATGCCACCGACAATAGTTATGTTTGAGCCATAATAATGGAGCGAATGTGGCGGAACGGGGAGGACGCTAGGAAAGGGTACAAAGGTTGCGCTTATGGAAGGACACTAGCGAAGGGGTACCGAGCATATGTTGGGCTCCCGGTCATGAGGATGGTGTTGAGGTGATTACGGGGGGTGATTAGTGATTATGGATGTTTGAACTGTTATTATACCCTGACGCTTCCGTGGGGGACAATTGCATGGGCTGGTGACATGTGACTGTCCTAGCGACGCCAATGGCAGCTCGAAAGGGTGTACCTCCTTTATCCTTATGATCACGGCGTGGTGGCAATGGAAGCGCCGCAACGCAAACATTTTTAATGGTGCCCGGCCTGATCTCGGCGATCTTGGGAGGCAGATGGGTGTCAAGTCTTGCCACGATCCTTCATCATGTCAAGTTGTGTTGTAGAATGGTGTGTTGTACCTAGGTGCAGCCCTTCTAGGCTTGTAACAATTTCTATCTATCAATGCAATGAAAGCCAAGTTTTTGCGTTTTCTTGAGAAAAAAATAGAGTTGTTACTATGCCCTTGATTGTTATCTAAAAAAATGAAACAATGCTAGGAGGAACTAGACACTTTTTTGATATAGAAAACCCGGGTCGGCATGAGAATTCCGAAAATTCGTCCCAGACAGAGATCGAACTCCAGTCGCTGAGATACGCCAACTGCGACCCAACCACTAGGCTACTGCCCCGTTCTCCGTCATTGATTGTTATCACGAAAAGTGTGATAATCATTGGATGGTTGAGAGTAAAATAACCCCACTCTTGTATTGGTATAGTTTAAATGGCTTAATTGATCTCTTGGCTCCACCTCAAAAACTCGGGCGCTGATGAGGTAAGATCAAAATGAAACTTACCAACTAGAAAACTTGAAGTGATTGAGGCCCTGATGTGACTCATCATTGGACAGTTGGTCGGGTAGTCCCAAAGAAATATTACTACTACTACTACTAGTTTTTATTTGAGCACCATGTACCTCTTTCACGCCTCCTAACAAAACCTACGCTAACGCTGTACACATGGATAAGCACACATCGTTATCAAGTCTAGCACCTCCAGATTAGGAGCTTATTTTTTGCCTCCCTCCTGCCCTGCTGTGACGGCGATTGGTAAAGAGATAAAGACAACTCACTCAGGCATGTGAGACAGACGATACACCAAGTGACCAAAGTTCGCTCATATGAACATTTTTTTTTTGAACGATGCTCATATGGACATTTAGGGCTCATTTGGTTCAAAGGAGCTCTAAAAGAAATATTGTGTTTTCTTCTTTCCATGTCAAAAAAAAACTCTAAAAGAATTTTGGAGGATTTTATTCCTTGAGAATGTTTTCCTATGGAGATTGTTTGGTTTGCAGGGTTTGAAACAATATGAATTTTTTCCCTTGGTCTACCTTGTTTTTTTTTTGGCATGTATGGACTGCACAGAATCCTTTAAGTAGAAAAAATCATGTGTTTTTCTTGCAACACAGCTAGACCATGCTGAAATAAGTTGCTCGGATTTGATACATGCAAATCAGAATCACTTATTTCCTACCGGCTCCGCTTTCACCTGCTTTTAGGGCACGTACAATGGTTATATCTTAGTCATATCATAGCAATGCCATGTAGGATGATAGATGATAGGAAGGAGAGAGAACCAAAAAACGAGGTTTATCTCTCTCACCACAAATCTAGGATGTCTATTTATTAAAAATAAAACTAAAAAATAACCCATTGTATATCATGTTTTATGATTATATCTAGATTACGTGACAGAACAAAGATAAGACGGTCTTATCAACCGTTGTACATACCCTAATAGCGTACGAAACCCGGTGAACCCGGAGACTAAAGAAAATCACATGCAAAGCAAGCATAATCATCATCTCTGCGGACTATGGTGGCATGTCCTGGATCACGAGAGGAGGCAGGTAGGGCAAGCAGTTGTACCAAGCAAGAAGAAGCAGCCTGATGGCGTCCATGTTGGTGACAGCGATCTAGCGACGACCAGATCTGATCTGATTGGCAAGCAAAATGAGAGACGTGTAGGCAGTGATAAAAAAAATATATATGCGTGTGACTCGGAGAAATGGGGAAGCGCCGGCACTGCTGGCCGCAGATGGGATGATCCGTGGTCCACGGACAGATTCTGGCATAGAAAGGCAGCAGGCAAGCCCCAATAGTGTAGGCAGGCAGGTGTCGCGTGTCGGGGCTAACGATCCCTGGCTTCCAAGTCACATGGAACGAGAACCAGAAAATGGAAGGAGAAAAAACGCCCTTCCGATCATCCCAAGAGACGGCTTATCCGAAACAAGAAATGGCCTTTCGATCCTCCCAAAGACCGGTCGCTGCAGGTGTCCATAGATCACATGATTAGTAGCGTGCTTTGGGATTTTAGACCGTATTGGGGATGCCGGATAAGCTCACGATTTTAGGATTTTAGGGGCGCTGACTCCCAGTCGTACGCCCGTAAAATCATGAAATTTATTATTCGATAATTTTTTTACATGCTCAAAAAAGAAACTAGTCATAATCCTGCCTAGTTCTGTAGTAGACGGCTTCGGGGTCGTCGTCCTCGCTTGGCGGGCGCGGCAGGAACCTGCGTTCTCCCGCGGTTTGATGCGGGTAGCGAAGACCGTCGATCAGCGCAGACCAAGGGGACCGGCGACCGCAGCTGCTGCAGTAGCCCTTCGTGCCGTCCTCCGCGTGGTACAAGGAGGCACGCATAGCCGCGTGCTGCCCCGGAAACTCCCCCGATCGCCGGTACGTCCAAGCTGGTGCGCGGCCATAGCGTATTCCTAGGCACCTGCCAGACCAGCCTTAGAGGCAGGATGCCCTGAGGTGGGGTGCCCCGGTTGGCAACGCCGCCGCGCACGCGGCCGCTGCTGCCCTTACTTGGACTCCACTATAGCTGAAAGTGTGGATACCGCAGGCGAGGGTGGTCTCCGTCGACGATGTGGCGCATCACACCGGCGAGAGTCTGGTTCACCCACCACAGCAACCGGCTGGCTTCGTTGTGGTTCATCGGAGGTGGGCCATCGCCCTCGTACCTGGCGAGCTCATTTTCCCGCCGATTGGCGAAGAAGGCGGTCCAGGTCTTGGTGTTATCAGGACACCAATTGGGATCCATCCGCTGCTCTGATGTGAGCTCGAGATAGTAGTGGCTCGTGATGGCTGCCCGGCGGGCGGAACCGCGAGGCACAGGAGGGACAGACACCCCTCCGACACTCTGCATCCTGTCGGAGGGCAGCCGGTAGCCCGACGGACATCTAGAGGCGCACATCGCCTCCATATCCTCGAGAGTGAGATAGGCCCAATGTAGGGTGTCCATGGCAAGAGAGAGCAGTGTGGATATGTGGATGGCAATGGCGGCCACCCTAGATATAGCGGGAAAGGGCAGGAAACCTGGGCGGAAGAGTTGGAAAGGGAGGGAACGAAAGGGCGTGCCACCGTATGGCCAGACAGCAGGACCCGCCAGCTCTGAAAACGAAGAACCTATCTCACTGCCAGGGCTGACCCACAACGTTTTTAGCTCCATCCGGCGCCCCCACTAGACCCCATGTGGGTTGGGTTCGGCCTAGGGGCACCGGATAACAAAACGGGTTGTGTCGGCGCCAAAAAGAAATGCGGGTGGGTTGGGCGTGATTTTCTACGCCGGCACCCCCGATAGCCCTTTGGGGGCTTTAGGGACCCCGAGCTCCACTCGTCCCATACGGCGTCCGGCATGGATGTTTTTTGGCTCGTATGAGTTAGCGCCGCCGTGGTTTTTATTATGGGGAGGCGCAGTCGCCTGGTCATGAAAACTACAGTTATTCAAATCCCTGAATTTATTTGGCTACAATATTACATGCGCAAAAAATACTAATCATAATCCTGCATAGGCTTGTAGTACACGACTCCGGGGTCCTCGTCGCCGTCGTCTCTTGGCGCACGCAGCTGGAACCTCTGCCCTTCCCCGGTCTGCGCCCACAAGCACTGGACTCCGTCGATCAACACACGCTGCTAGGACCGATGGCCGTAGGTGCTGCATACCTCGCCACCACGCTGATTGGGGCTCGACGTGGTGATCCTGCTCTGTCCTGCACCATGAGGCCACCGTGCATGGCCACTCGTTGCCCCGGGAACTCCTCCGGGTCGTCGATGCGTCTAAGCTAGTGTGCAGCCGTAGCGTATTCTGGAGGTACCTGCCACTCCGGCCTCGCAGGCAAGACGCGCGGAGGTGGAGAGTCCTGGCTGGTGATGCGGCCGCGCCCGTGGCCGCCGATGTCCTTGTTTGGACTCTGCGGTGGATGGAAATTAGGGTACCGCAGGAGAGAGTGATCTCCATCGGTGATGTGGCACATCACGCCAGCAAGGGTCCGACTCGCCCACCACAGCCTTCGGTTGGCATCGTTGTAGTCGACCAGAGGAGGGTCGTCGCCCTCGTACCTGTCGAGCTGTCTTGCCTGCCGATTGGCGAAGAAGGCATTCCAGGTCGCCTCGTTGTCAGGACACCAAATGGGATCTGCTCGTTGTTCAGGCGTGAGCTCGAGGTAGTAGTGGCCTGTGATGGCCACCCGGAGGACGGAACCACGAGGCAGAGGTGGGAGAGGAATCCCTTCGGCATTCAACATCTAGCCGGGTCGCAGTCGGTAGCTCAGCGGACATGGGTTGCTGGAGGCGCACGGTGCCTCCGTCTCCTCAGTGGTGAGATATACCCAGTGTGTGGTGTCTATGGTGAGAGAGGGAGGTGTGAATATGTGGATGGCAATGGCGACCGCCCTAGATAAAACAGAAAAGGGCGGGAAAGTTGGGCGGGAAGCGTAGGAAATGGTAGGAACAAATCACCTATCTCATTGCCAGGGCTGGCTTGTATCGCTTTCAATTCCATCTAGCGTACCCGCTAGCCCCCTCCCCCCCCCCCCTCCCCGTGGGTTGGGTTCGTCCTGGGGACGCCGGATGCCAAAATGGGTTGCGCTGGCGCCAAAAAAGAATTGGAGGCGGGCATGATTTTGAGCGTATGTATCCCAAATAGCCTTTTAGGGGGCCTTTAGGGACCCCGGGTGGAGATGCTATAAGGGAATCTCCGCCACGACAAACAGTTCGGCCACGTTCTAAGTGGTCCGACCAGACGGGAGAGTCAGCCGTGTGGTCTCCAGCGGGGCAAGATCCATCCGGATAAACCCATCCGATGTGACCCATTCGTCCACCAAATTTGGGTGACCGATACATCATGCTCGGACGCGGGCCGACAGATCACTTGCCCACAACCGATGGCACTGGGCCCACTTGGTAGTGATCCAGACACATGCCATCGACTTAGACGCGCTCGCGGGCAGACTGACCGGCAGCAGTAGCCTTGGCCATCAATGCTGGTGTTGACTGATGAGACGATACGTCGCCTGAGTTCCCATTCCAGAATTGATGGCGAAGGCGCGAGAACCTGTCGTGCACTGATGGAAAGGGGCTATTAAACCAGCCTAGCGATCATCGGCGACACACTATCCACCCCCAGCCATAGCCAAAAAAGATCCGCCACCGTCACCACCGATGATGAAGATGCCTTCATGGCTAAAGAAGATGAAGAATGACATTGATACGTCGTAAACATATCTGTAATTTTTGATGTTCCATGCTTGTTTTATACCAACTTTCTTATGTTTTGTTTACACGTGTGTGAAGTTGACAGTGTGCACACCGTGTGGCACTTAGGCTAAGGTTACAGAAATACTTATCATGAGTATAATTTGAGTTGAATGTTTCTATGAGATTGTGGTGTTTGTTGGAACCATCTAGTGCTCAAGGTGATAGTGAGGGGTTATCTAGATGGGGATTCGAACGTTAAGGTGTGTTATTATAGCCCTACATCGTCCAACCGGAGAGTAGTTCAAGGTAACATAATGAAGAGAAGATATTTCTATGAGAGTGTCCACTAGTGAAAGTATGATCCCTAGGCCTTGTTTCTAAGCATCGAAATACCATTTACAATCAGTCATGTTACATGTTTACTTGCTGCCACTCTTATTTCAAATTGCAATTACCACTTATAATCATCCATATTACTTGTATTTCACAATCTCTTGACCGAACTAGTGCACCTATACACCTGACAAGTGTATTGTGTGTGTTGGGGACATAAGAGACTTCTTGTATCTTGATTGCAGGGTTGCTTGAGAGGGATACCTTTGACCACTTCCTCCCTGAGTTCGATAAACCTTGGGTGATCCACTTAAGGGAAACTTGCTACTGTTCTACAAACCTCTGCACTTGGAGTCCCAACACTCTCTATAAGAATAGAAGCGTGCGTAGACATCAAGCTATTTTCTGGCACCGTTGCCGAGGAGGTAAGGTAAAAGGTACTCACATCCTCTAGCTACTAAGCTATCTTCTAGTATTGTTGCTGGTGTATGAGTGCTCGGAGTTATTTCCTTTAGATTCTGCAATTATATCTTTTTGTTTCTTGTTTTTATTTTCACTAGTTAGGCTTAATGGAAAACAATAACAAAATTAGAGAGCTTTATAGTATTTATCTTGAGTTAGGACATGGAGTGTTTTAAGAGAAAATTAAAAAAAACCTATGGAACTTTATTTGCATGCTGATAGCAATGTTATTAGTATGAATTCTTTGAACACCATTATTGCTAATGCTATGGAAAAGTCTAAGCTTGGGGAAACTGGTTTTGATGAGCATGATATTTCTAGTCCCCCAAGCACGGAGGAGAAAATTTACTTTGATGATACTATACCTCCAATATATGATGATTACAATGATGAATATGATATTTTCAGTCGACCTACTATTGAGGATAAAATTCATTATGATTACAATATGCCTCCTATATTTGATGATTATGGTGATGACAATAATAATGATAGCTATTTTGTTGAATTTGCTCCCACTACGATTAATAAGAATGACTATGCTTATAGAGAGAGTAATAATTATTTTATGCATGTGGCTCATGATAAGAATGTTTTATGTGATATTTATATTGTTAATTTTATTCATGATGATACTTAAAGTTATTATGAGAGAGGGAAACATGGTTTTATGTATCTCAACAATATTAAGTTTCCCCTCTTCATATTGAAAATTTTGAAGTTGCGCTGGTTTTACTTTCCTATGCTTGTTGCTTTGTGCTTTCATAACTTGTTTCTTTACAAGATTATTTTTCATAGTAAGTGGGTTAGACTTAAATTTGTTCCATATTTGCTCCTTGATGCTCTCTTTTACTTCAATTCATATTTCTTATGTGAGCATCATCGAAATTATCATGCCTATCTTAATGGCTATAAAGAAAGAGCTTTTGGGAGACAACCCATTATATTTTTACTTTCAGTTTATTTTTGTTTTGTTGAGTCTTGGAAATTATTGCCTCTGTAATAACCTCTCCTTATCCTTTTTGTTTGGTTTTTTGCGCCAAGAATAACCTCTAATGAGAGGAAAGTAAGATATAGGGAAGTTGTTTTCCCGAAACAGATTTCTGTGCGTCACTGTAAAAATCGTGAAAAATCTTAGTACATCTGATTGAGCTATAATTGTTTGTGCTTATGCCCCAGGTTATTACCCAACTTTCGTTAGTTTTGCACTTTTCTATTTGAGCAATAGAAGGTTTTCTAAAAAATCGGTCTTTACCTGCTGGTCTGTTTTGACAGATTTCTGCCATTATTTGCATTTGCCTCTTAATCTGTTTCTTTTTGAGTTCTCTTTGATCACTTGAGCTTTTAGAAGGAATTTCTACAGTAGCTTGTGTTTTAATGGAAGTTTTACTTATGTTGAAACTAAACCCAAAGACTTATTATCTTGAATATACTAATGTTACTAATGAAGATTGTGTGAAGTTTTGTATGAAGGAAATTTTCAAGTGTAGGGAAGAATAATGTGATGAGATGAAGTATGGACAAAAGCTCAAGCTTGGGGATGCCGCCCGTGTCACCCCAAGAAATATTCAATAGGTACAAGCTTCAAAGCTTGGGATGCCCAAGGCATCCCCTTCTTCATCAATAATCTTAGGTCTTCTTTTAAGACACCTTATTTTTATTACCTTATGCACTATGTGTTGTTCTTGGAGCATCTTTTTTTTAGTTTTCTTTTGCTTTCTTGGCCACAATAAGTTGGTTGGATCCCAACACTTCTTTTTGAGAGAGACACGTCCCGTTATTCATTGCCTAGAACACTCTAGTTTTCACTCTTATTGTTCTGTGAGTGTTCTCCTTTGCTAGCACTACGTTTAGCTTTAGTTTTCTTATTCTTTTGGCTTAGAACTTTTTAGTTCTTCTTTGTAGATGTGTGAGACATGCTCTCTGGTATTTATTGATTATTATCTTTGAGAGTTGTTTCAAATAAGTCGATTGGTGTTGGAAAAGAGTAGGAAGTTTCATGCTTATAGTGGTACAAAAGGAAGCTTGTTTTAACTGTGACTTAGACTTTATCATGTCATGCTAGATGTTGCTTTGACCATATGCTTAGTGATTATTATTGTAGCATGACTTGCTTCAAACAATTGAGATTTCTTAATGCGCCTTGAAAGAATCATGCGTTGTTTTAGCATACAAAAGCATAATATTGTGATTATCTCATTTGATGCTTTATTTGGGTTGACTTGGCACATGCTTACACCATGTTAAGACTATGAACCTGTCACCATAGCCTCTATGATCATTTAGTTTTTGACTTGCAATATCACTTTATGCTTTAATTAATAATGTTTTGTCGCTTTGCATGATTATGTCCATTATTGCTCTCTTAGTTGGTCGCTCCCAGTCTTTTGCTAGCCTCCACCTGTACTTAGTATGAGTTCTACTCATGCATCCAACTCCCAAGAAACCAAGTTATTTTAGAGAGTCCACTATAAAATCCTATGCATGGTGTGTTACACCATTCCAAGTATATTCATATGTTTATCTATCTTCAAAATTAAACTTTTGTTATGTGAAAATTAGTGATTAAATCTCTCACAAACTTGATGGCACACGTTATTTTCTTGCACTTAATAAACTTGAACCATTGTGCCCATCTATGCTACCTATATGCTTGCATTTTATAAGTTGTGAGTTAGCAGAACCATGTTACCATGGGGAGCGCTTTAAACATTGCACTTATTATTCAGTTGATATAATATTCTTTTGTTTATGGACCCCGACGATTTGAAATAAAAGGGGAGCTTGTAAGATCATGGAGTTTGTATGTGTGTTAGAGAAACGCCTGGGTGGCTAGCCTAAGCCATTCCTAATCATAGTGGAAATTTGCAGCATAACCATAGTGAGCATTCTATGAAGCATCCTCAATAAAAACCTATGCAAATAGCATATAAAAAGATCGCTGAGATGCTCATTGTCTGTTGCCTTGTCATTTTGATATGGGAAAGCTCCTGTGTCATGGGGAAAGGGGTACCCCGTTGGCGGTTCTCCATGATACACATGTACTCACAATGACAAGAACTTACTTGTGACTAAAGTTGAGTAGCATGAGGTTCGGTACTCGTAAGCAAGGGCATGAGATTTTCAACTTATAACTTGTCAAGCATATCCTCATATTTGTGTCACTTTAACCTTAATCGCCTCAAGATGCGCTTATGATAGGGGCAATGAGAGCTGAAAGCTAATAAGTACCATAATTTTTGGAAGCTCTTTGTGAAACTTGAAATCCCTGCTTCCCTCTGTGAAGGGCCTTTCTTTTTTACTTTTATGTTGAGTCTCCATCTTCTATGTTTATGCACCAATTGAGAGAGCATAGTGGTCATTCTTAGTTTAATGTGCATTGTCCTAAGACTTGTTGATTGATCCATAACTTTGATATTGTTTGTTCTTAAATTATTTGTATCTAGTCACCCTTATGAACTTTGAAGGTGTCCTATGCATTTATGTTTTGCTATACCATGAGGGACAAGCTGAATACCACTCTTATTATATTTTCTATATGTGAAACAAACAAACATCTTTCAATGCATTGTTATTCATGATCTTTTGTTTGTACCTTTTCATGTTACAATATAGTTGCTATGTCTTGTTGTTAGAACTCTATATTTCATGCTCATGTTTAGAGTACTTTGATCCCAGCTATCAATGTTTTACAATACCTTGATCAAGATTGTGATGGTGCATGTCACCTCAAAAATTATTCTTTTTATCACTTACCTACTCGAGGACGAGTAGGAGTTAAGCTTGGGAATGACATTGATACGCCGTAAATGTATCTATAATTTTTTATGCTCCATGCTTATTTTATATCAACTTTCTTATGTTTTGTTTACACTTTGAGGTATTTTTATACATTTCATGGAACTAACCTATTAACAAGATGCCACAGTGTCAGTTGCTTGTTTTCTGCTGATTTTGGTTTCAGAAAAGCTAGTAAAGAAATATTCTCGGAATTGGATGAAACAAAAGCCGAAGTTCCTATTTTTTCCGACACGACACAGAAGTCCAAAGCAGAGACGAAGGAGCGCCACGAGGCAGCCACACCATAGGGTGGCGCGGCCCCTGGGCACACCAGGCCCTGGTGTAGGCCCCTCGAGCGGCCACCGACCTTGCCTCTTCGCCTATATAACCCCCTCGAGACGAAAACCCTAGGGAGAAGATCAGAATTCCATGAAAAGTTCTACAGCGCCACCGCCACCAAAGAGGAGATTCGGAGGACAGAAGTCTCTGTTCCGGCACCCTGTTGGGACGGGGAAGTGCCCCTAGAACCATCTTCATTGACTCCTTCGCCATCTCCATCGCCGTTGCTGACTCCCATGATGAGGGGGGAGTAGTTCTCTCTCGTGGCTAAGGTCTCTACCGGTAGCTATGTGTTCATCTCTCTCTCTCTCTATGCGTGATCTTACTGAGATCATGAGCTTTGTAATCTAGTTGAATAAGTAGATCTATTCTGCTACTTAAGTGCTTTAATTAATCTCTGCTTATCCCCACGTGCGTGAAGTTGACAGTGTGCACACCGTGTGGCACTTAGGCTAAGGTTACAGAAATGCTTATCATGAGTATAATTTGAGTTGGATGTCTCTATGATATTGTGGTGTTTGTTGGAACCATCTAGCGCTCAAGGTGATAGTGAGGGGTTATCTAGATGGGGAATGCGAACTTTAAGGTGTGCTATTATAGCCCTACATCGTCCAACCGGAGAGTAGTTCAGGGTAGCATAATGAAGAGAAGATATTTATATGAGAGTGTCCACTAGTGAAAGTATGATCCCTAGGCCTTGTTTCTAAGCATTGAAACACCATTTACAATCAGTCTTGTTACATGTTTTCTTGCTGCCACTCTTATTTCAGATTGCAATTACCACTTATAATCATCCATATTACTTGTATTTCACTATCTCTTCGCCGAACTAGTGCACCTATACACCTGACAAGTGTATTGGGTGTGTTGGGGACATAAGAGACTTCTTGCATCTTGATTGTAGGGTTGCTTGAGAGAGATAGATTTGACCACTTCCTCCTGAGTTCGATAAACCTTGGGTGATCCACTTAAGGGGAACTTGATGCTGTTCTACAAACCTCTGCACTTGGAGGCCCAACACTGTCTACAAGAATAGAAGCGTGCGTAGACATCAGACATCGAGGCCAGCGGCTCTAGGTCACGCCAGTGATGAGGGCGTCGTTCGCCCACTCCACCACCGTCGATGTTGCGATTCCTCCATAGTGTGCCGCCGCCACCAAGGTCGCATGCCTTTGTCGGTCCTGCAGCACGCGACTATGTTCTCTAGGATGACAATGAGCACCAGCGCAATCGATGCTACATTCGTGTGGCGAAGTGCGAGCAGCGCTGGCGGGAGGGAGACCACATCGAGCACCATGATGTCTCCCTCCCCAGCAGCTGGCACCTCAACCTGGATAGGGTGTCGGTGCCGCCCATGTCGAAGAAGGGGAAGGCACTGGAGGCGAATATGCGTAGCCATATCGCCAAGACCCCCCAGGCCGTCTGGTGGGAGAGCGCCTACCAGAGCAATAAGTACTGGAAGAAGTTCCTAGTCTAGGAGCACAATGTGTGGCACGCGTCTGCGCTCCGCTGCAAGCTCCAGCCCTAGGAGATCTACAAGGGCATCCCCATCTACCCCTCCTCCAGCAAAGACAACGACGACCAGGACGACGAAGAGGGCGAGGGTGTTGCCCATGTTGTCAAGCATGAATCGGGTGCCCAGCAACTACCCCCAAAGTACCAGGTCGTCCTAGTGGCCGGCTACGACAAGGACACCATCCTCGGACAGGTCATCACTACATTCATGGAAGAGAAGGACGCCAATGGGAGGGCTACCACGATGTCGTCCAACTAATAGTGATGGTCGCGGAGAACAACACCTTCCTGCCTCCTTACCCATCGCTGACATCGTGGGTGCCGCTGATATCTCCCTGCCACATGATGGAATTGTCCGATCTGGTGCCACCACCACCGCCAGCGCCTCAGCCCGAATGGCCAGCATGGCCTGGGCAGGTGATCAACCTGCTCGCACCAGCATACGTGTTGCCGCCCTAGAACCTCTGGGCATCGCTGCCCTACATCTATCTCATCTCCGACGACGAGGAGTAGATGGCTACAGCTTCGCCGTAGGCCAAAGGCCGCAACAAGGACAACCCTTTTTATTTTGTCTATGTAAATTATCTATGAATCTATGTAAATTTTTAGAAAATTAGCGTGCTTTTATATTTAGTTTGAATTTAATTTTTTGTGTGTTCACGGCTAACAGCCTAACGCGGATAGGTTGGGTCGCACCACTGGGTGCGCCGGCCAGACAGGACGGACCACGACCCGAATTTCTCCGCGGACCAACCCATCCAAACAAATGTTGGAAATATAAGCAATTTACCATATGAATTAATCCACAAAAGTAGTAGAAAAAGCATAATGAGTAATATAGAAATAAAAGTAATCATGCAATCTAACAGATATATTGAGAGTAGCAAGGCTAAATAGATAGCTACACACAATATATGAAATATAGTTTGTATCAACAGAAACATGATCTAAACAAAGAACACATATGGTGCAGAAGATGATCTGCTAGCGTTGATGTTGGGATCAGCCATGTTATCAAAGAGGTGGCCGACGTTGAGGAAGAAATCGTCATCCGAGAAGTAGTCGTCGGCGTCTGTGATCAAGCCAGTAGTCATGTGGAGTGCTTATCACCCTTCTCTCGTACAGGATCTCGAAGCAGGGGGTCTCGGAGGCCTACTGTCCTGGATCACGGTGCATGCCGCAAGACAGTATGGGGAATAACTTGGTGGTTTCTCAAGAGCTATAGAACTGGAGGCAGTTGACATTGTGTTGGTGTGTCTGAGAGGAGGCACGGCTCTCTCTCTCTATTATAGGCACGGGTTGAGGAGGTGGACAAACAACACAGGTAGACAAAGGGAGATACGGTAGCTGCCAAAGCCGAGTAGTCTCAATTGAGTTCGGATTAATGATCCACTCATCCTCCAGTAAGTTCGTATTAAAATCCACTGGCGCTAACTTCTCATCTTCCATACACGTGTGGTACGGCTCGGTGAAATTCCCGCAACCCGCAACCCGTGGCGCATCGTGGTGAGGCAAGGCGAAGAGTGGTGAGCGAGGAGGAGGAGCACGCGTGTATATGTCTTCTATTCTCAAGCTCGTATAAGTGGTGGAATAGCTCACATTATAAGCTAGTCCAACTTCCACTCAACTAGCAATGTAGCAATAAAATTTTGTCCCACCTCTTGCCTTGCATGATGGGCCAAATGGGCCTCTGGGATTTCAGGAATTATTGGCATATTATAAATGGGTTGGGCCTATTTTTAGACAAAATTCCAACAATCCCTCACCAAATCCCAGAGGTACACACAATTTTCCTATGGTTTCAAAGCATTGTTTATATACCGGTACTACATTGGAGACTGTTAAAATTGAACTTCCACCTAGACTTGATGCTATAATACACTGCAACTTGTATAGTGGATTATGCTTTGAACTACAAGTTTGTTACGACTCTAGTTTCACATAAAGCCTTGACCGGTACTAGGCAGTCGCAGAACTTCAACGCGGGTTGAGCTTATGCATCATACTCTGTGGCCTTTCATAAGTTTACTAGAGAGAACCCAACTCTCATAGACTATGACGTTAACATTCAGACGCATATAGGTGTGTTCTTCAAAAGATGTTCTGCAACACAACATCTCTACTTAAGAAATAAGCCACTTTGAGCGCATTAAGATAAAATCAGCCTACTATGCAAAATAGAAGAGTATTGCATCTTCATGGAGTGGTTTTATACAAAAGTAAGGATACTCTTCTCTCAATTGACCAACAACTTGTCTCCCAATTCTACTTCAAGAGATCTCCGATTAGATAGATTGGGTTACCACTTTGAGCAATTTAAGTTATAGGTATCATACCCATCTCCGTCGATGCATTATCTATCACATTCCATGATAAACCCTTTGTGAAGGGATCTGTCAGGTTTTTAGATGTTTGGATATAATACAACACAATAACTCTCGAGTTTCTCATTTTCCTGACAGATTTCAATCTCCTCTTCATACGTCTTGATGACTTCATATTATCCTTCGAATTGTTTACTTAAAAATCTTAGTTTGGTTATCACAGTTCATAAGGATTGCGAGTATTGGTTTTTCAACCACAGGTAAGTTCATCAAGAGTTCATGAAGCCACTCTTCTTCAATAGTGGTTGTGTCTAATATTGTGAGTTCTGATTCCATAGTTGACCTCGTTAAGATGGTCTGCTTGCAAGACTTCCAAGAAACTGCGCCACCACCAAGTGTGAATACATATCCACTTGTGGCCTTTATCTTGTCAGCATCAGATATCCAATTTGAATTAGTATAACCCTCTAGTACCCTCGGATACCCGGTATAGTGAATTCCATAACTCGCAGTGCCTTTTAGGTAGCGCATAACTCTCTCAAGAGCATATCAGTGATCATCTCCCGGATATGAAACAAATCGACTGATTTTTCTTACAGCAAAAGCGATGTCGGGCCTCATGGCTCTAGCTATATACATAAGAGAGCCAATAATTTGAGAGAATCTCAGTTGATCTCTAGCAATTCCTCGTTTCTTTTGAAGCAACACACTAGGATCATATGGTGTAGGAGAAGACTTGTAGTCGCTATACCCGAACTGACTCAAGACCTTTTCCACATAGTGAGACTGAAGCAATGTAATCCCACCATCATTATCTCTCAATAGCTTGATGTTTATAATAACATCAGCTACTCCTAGATCCTTCATCTCAAAAGATGAGATAAGAAATCCTCCACTTCCTTAATCACATTAAGGTTGGTTCCGAAGATTAGTATGTCATCAACATACAAACAAAGGATGACTCCCTCGCCCCCACCATGACGATAGTACACACATTTGTAAGCTTCATTCATAGTAAAGCCTGTAGCAGTTAAAGCTCTTTCAAACTTCTCGTGCCACTGCTTAGGAGCTTGCTTTAGGCCATATAATGATTTCAACAACTTGCACAACTTTTCTTCTTGGACACTTACTACAAAACCATCTGGTTGATTGATACGTCCATTTTGCATCACTATTCTATGTCTTAATTCACTATTATTCATTGATATATTTCGTATTGAGAGGTGATACTTATGTTATTTCATCTGTTTTTGCATGCTTGATGACTTTTGGAGCATGGACCGCTGCAGTCAGGATTCTGATGGAAAAGGTGTTGTTTGGAGGCAAAATTCGCGAAGATCAGAAAATCCGGGAAAATATACGGAAAATCCTATTTTTCCAGAAGACTAAGGATGCCAGAAGACGGAGTGGAGATGGGCCACAGGGGGCCCACACCACCCCCTGGCGCGAGCAGCCCTAGGCCGCGCCTGGAGGTGGTGTGGCCACCCTGGCCCACTCCAGCCTCTCTCCTCTAGCGTATATCATCCTCCCGAAACCCTAAGACTCGGGGGCGACCACAGAAAGATTCCGCCGCCTCTGCGGGGCGGAAAACACCAAGAGAGAAAGATCTCTCCGGCAGACAGATTTCTGCAGGGGCAATTCCTTCTCGGAGAGGGGAGATCGTTGCCATCAACACCACCATCAAGCTAGACTTCATCAGGATCATCATCATCATCATCACCACCATCATCACCCTCATCACCATCTCCATATTGCTGTAACAATTGCGTTGAATCTTGCATTAGTTCATAGGAAAACTTTCCCGGTGTTGATTACTCTTTGTAGTTGATGCTATTGAGTGAACCATTGAATTATTGTTTATGTTCAGATTGTTATACATCATTATTCCTTCTCTGATCATGATCCACATGATGTCTTGTGAGTAGTTCGTTTTGTTGTTGAGGACATGGGAGAAGTCTTGTTGTTAGTAGTTGAGTTGTGTTGAGAAAGATTCAATAGATTGTTATTTAAGTTGTGGTGTACTTCTTCTAGTGGTGTCATGTGAACATCGACTACATGACACTTCACCTATATGGGCCTAGGGGAATGCATTGTGTATTTGGCTACTAATCGTAGGGGTTGCCGAAGTGACAGAAACCTGAACCCCCGTTAGGAAACCATTGCACAAGGGACGTAAGGGTCTTAGAGTTTAAAGCTGTGGTTAGGTCTCTACCTTAATTACTTTTCTTATACTTACGGATGTTTGCAAGGGGTATAATCACAAGTATGTATTAGTCTTGGATAGGGTGGTACATTAGCACAGGTTCACCCACACAACACTTAGCAAGCTAAAGAAGATTAATCAACTATATGAAGCGAAAGCACTTGACAGTCTTCCCATGTGTCCTCGAGAACGTTTGGTCATCTTAAGAAATACAACTGGCTTGTCCTTTGCTGCATAAAGGATTGGGTCACTTGCTGCATTTATTCCTACTGTCTTTTATTTACTCGTACTTTGTTTACTTGCTTTATCGAAAACCCCTAAAAATCTGTTTGCTAAGTATTTGCAGAGAATTCCTGATCCATACCACTAGCCAACACCTTCTGCTCCTCGTTGGGTTCGACACTCTTACTTATCAAAAATACTGCGATACACCCCCTATACTTGTGGGTCATCAAGACTATTTTCTGGCGCCGTTGCCGGGGAGTGAAGCGCTATTGGAGAGTGGAACGGGTAAAGGAAACTTCTACTGTGAGTATTGTTTACTTCTGCTAGTTGCTTTATTTTCGTTATGGATAATTCGCTGAGTTTCTTATTTGGTAATGCTACTAAGGTAGTAGATAAGCCACCACCTGCTGAGAATGATGTTTTCAAAATACCTACAAGAATTATTGATCGTGTTATGGATAACTACTATGTTGGGGATGGAACTGTCCATCCCGGTGATCATTTACTCTTTATACACGAATTATGGGGGTTGTTCAAGTGCGCAGGTATTACTACAGATCAAGTTAAGAAGAAGTTATTCTCATTATCACTGAAAGGAAGAGCTGAGGAATGGTATAAGAATGGTCTAGCTCTGGAATGGGAGGAAATAGTGCCTCTCTTTTATTCAAAGTTTTATCCTCCTAGTGAGATTCATAAAGATCGGAATCAAATATACAACTTTTGGCCTCTTGATGGAGAGAGTACAGCTCAAGCTTGGGGGAGATTGAAGTTACTGATGCTCAAATGTCCCATTCATGAGCTCCCCAACAATATTATTATCAATAACTTTTATGCAAGGCTCCCTCTACATGATAAAGATTTATTGGATGCTTCTTGCGCCGGATCATTCACTCGCATGGAAGAAGAAGCTAAATGGGATCTTCTGGACCGTATTCAAGACAATGCTGAAGCTTGGGAGAATGACAAAGGTAGAAAGTCATGTATAAATTATGATTATGAATGCATTGAATCTTTTATGGGAACTGATGACTTTCAAAATATTAAAAATGCTTATGGTCTAGACTCTCAAGCTATTGCTTCTTATTTTAAGGCTTTTGCTTCCTACATTGAAGTGCCTAAAAAGAAGTGGGATAAGTATCATGAACCTTATAAAGATATTGCTAAGAGTGTTCCTACAAGAAATACGGAAGTTTATACTGCTAATCATGTCTTACCTGAACCTTATATTGAGAAACTGCCTTTTCCAGTTAAGATAAAGGAACATTCTATGATAACTAGTATGGTTAATGAAAGTACAAGTAAAGCTGTTGAACCTGATAAACAAATGGTTGATGAACCTATAATAGCAAATTTGAAAGACTTTGTCACTAAATATGAGAAAGAGGGACACCCTATCCTTTGTAAGGATACCTCTAATATTGTTTCACAAAGTAGTGTTATGAGAGCTAGTATTCCTGTGTTTTCTGTTAGAATAAGCGATCATTGCTATGACGGTCCTTGTGATAGTTATATTGTTAAGTTTATGCATGATACTGAAAGCTACTATGAGAGAGGGAAAAGTGTTCTTATGTATCTCAATAATATCAAGTTTCCTCGTTTTATGCTGAAAGTTTTTATGTTGCACTTCTTTTGCCTTCTTATGCAAGTTGCCTTTGGTTTCAATAACTTGTTTGTTTACAAAATCCCCTTGCATAGGAAGTGGGTTAGACTTAAATGAGTGTGTCTTTTTGCTTCTTAATGCTCTCTTTCACTTCAATTCATATCCCTATGAGAGCTTCTTCAAAATTATCATGCCCATCTTAATGGCTATAAAGAAAGAGCTTTATGGGAGACAACCCAATTTGTTTTTGCCTTTAATTTGTTTTTGTTTCTTTGAGTCTTGGAAGTTATTACTTTGGTAATAACCGCTCCTTATCCGTTTTGTTTGGTTTTTGTGTCAACATCAACCTCTAATGAGAGAGAAGTAAGATTTGGGGAAGTTGCTATCCCGAAACAGATTTTTGTGCTTCACCGTAAAAATTCGTGAGAGATATCTCTATGTGGGATTGAGCTGTAATTTTTTGTGCTTCTGCCCCAGGTTGTTATTTAACTTTCTTTAGTTTTGCACTTTTTGATTTGAGCAACATAAGATTTTCTAAAAAATTGATCTTTACCTGCTGGTCTGTTTTGACAGATTTTGCCACTCTTGCATTTGCTTCTTTATTCGATTTCCTTTTTGAATTCTTTTTGGGTTTTTGGAAGGAGTTGCTACAGTAGCTTATGTTTTGATGGTTTTCAGTTAAATTTGGACACAAAAGGTTTTATCACTTCACTTATACTAATGTTGCTAATGAGAACTATGTGAAGTTTTGTGTGAAAGAAATTTCCAGGAAGTAGAGACAATGGTGTAATAAGGAAGAGAAAGGTTTTATGACTCAAGTAATAAGTGTATGAAGATGAAGATATTGATGCTACTCAAGTAATGACTCCGTAAGAATCTACTAGATACCAAATTCAGAGACCTGCAGAGTCTATTTTCAAATAGGTAACAGTTCTGGTAAGAAAAGTTCCGCGAAAATACAATCCAACTATATGTTTGCAGTTTTCAGTCAATAAGGAAAGCTATGAAGCGAAAAGGGGACGGAAAAGGAGCCAGGGTGGCCCACACCACCCTGTGGCGCGGGCCCACCCCTAGTCGCGCCACCAGGTGGTGAGTCCACCCAGGACTCCGCCTCCAGCTCGTTTTCTCCCAGTAACCTTCCTTTTGATATGAAACTTCGTAATATATAACCCCCCGGATCCCCTGAGGTTCGTATATCGTGTTTTCGTCGTGTTTTTGTTTTGATATGTTTCTATTAGGACATACTCTTTGAAGGCTTAGAAGCACAATGGTGTCTGCCAAGGATAAAGGGAAGGAGCCCATGGAGGAAGACCTCCAAGACCCCGGGAAGGAGAAGGAGGTCAAGAGTGAAGGTGAAGAGGAGCAAGGCCAACACCCGCATGCCGGCACTACCGTTGCAAGCATTGGAGTGGTGGAAAATCCAGCCATTGGAGGGAAGCCTCCTCATCACCGTTCAGATCCCTGGTCACTTCCTCCACGCACCAGGAATCCTTTCCATACCCTTATCCATGGGCATCAATACCAGAATATGCCCAAGGAGAAATTACCCTCCAATTGGGATTTGCCTCGTTCTAGCCATGCAGGAAAAGAAGACTTCAAGGAGGAAGAGTGGGAAAAGAATAGCAAGAGCTGGAATTCTCAACACGACATGATCATGAGCCGCATTGAGAAAAACTCACAGCTTATTCGTAATCTCACTTTCGAGATTGAGGACTTGGGGAAACTGATCATAGAGCTCATCAAGAGGATACCACCACCACCAAAGGAGTAATTCGTCATCAGGTTTGGCATTCCCTTGGTTTGTTCCAAGCTTGGGGGAGTGTCGCGGTATCACATCACTATCTTCTATCTTTTTACCTTATAAGTAGAGTCATATCATGAATAGAGGAGTTATTATGTAGTATGGTTTGCATTATGGAAGTGTCCCCTCTCTCGTTAGATATGTATCCCTTGGTGTGAGTTGCCATTATGGAATATTAATGAGAAGTTCTATCATTCACTCTTTTGCAATAGCTTATATTAGTTTTCAATTCATGGTTATATGATTGATCTTGTTGTTAGTATTGGTATCGCTTTGGGATCATTGAGTTAATTTAGTTGGTTTTGGCAAACCTGGCTCGGTCAGTAGCAACACTATTTTTGAGAGTTGAAAGAAAAGATAAAAGTACCTTTAAAGAAAATAATTTCATCATCTTTCTTTCTTGATTTGCTCATAAGTTTAGTATTCTCTAGTTAAGATCTTTTGTGCTTCCAAGGAAGATTGCATGTTTGTGTTTATCACTTGTATGTTTGTTTGTTTCCTTCAACTCTTATACTTGCTACCTAGCCTTGCTAGCCAAAAACATGTACTGAGAGGGTATTCTTCTCATGCATCCACCTCCTTTAAACCAAAACCCATGCCATTTGTGTCCACCATACCTACCTAGTAGCATTATTGCTATTCCAAGTAAATTCTTGTTTTATCTACCTCCCAAATTAAACTTATTATGTGAAAATTAGTGATTAAAGCTCTCACGAACTTGATGGCACACTTTACTTTCTTGCATTTAATAAACTTGAACCATTGGGTCCTTCTTTGTTGCGTATATGCTTGCGCTTTATGAGTTGAAGTTAGCCGAACCATGTATCATGGGGACCGCTTTCAACACTTCATTTGGTACTTTGTACCTAGTTGATATCATGTTATTTTGCTTATGGATCCTGACGGTGTGAAATAAAAGTGGAACTTGTAAGATCATGGAGTTTATATGTGTGTTAGAGAAACGCCTGGGCCGCTAGCCTAAGCCATGCCTAATCATGGTGGAAACTTGCAGCATAACTATAGTGAGCATTCTATGAAGCATCATCAATAAAAACCTATGCAAATAGAAAATAAAAAGATCGCCGAGATGCTCACTGCCTGCTTGCCTTGTCATTTTGATTATGGGATAGCTCCTGTGTCATGTGCAAGGGGTACCCCGTTGGCGGTTCTCAATGATACGCATGTATTTACAATGACAAGAGCTTGCTCGTGACTGAAGTTGAGTAGCATGAGGATCGGTACTCATAAGTAAGGGGCATGAGATTTCAACTTATAACTTGTCAAGCATATCCTCTTAGTTGTGTCACTTTAACCTTAATCACCTAAAGATGCCTATGATAGGGGCAATGAGAGCTGAAAGCTAGTAAGTATCATAATTTTTGGGAGCTCTTTATGAGACTTGCAATCCCTGCTTCCCTCTTTGAAGGGCCTTTCTTTTACTTTGTAGTTGAGTCAGTAAACTTACTCCCTTCTATCTCAGCAAGTATTTTGAGTTGTTGTGTTTCATTCATTCATATGTTGATTTATTCAATCATGTTTCTTATGTTCTTGCTTTGCACATTGCTTTTATCCTGATGTTTACTACTTTGAAAGCTATCATTGAAAAACCAGCTATTTGTGAACTCCAGCAAATTATCAACTATTCTTTGATCAAGAGCTAAGTTTGCCATTACCAATTCTGATTCGCTTTATGTATCTTTATTGTGTTTCCTTTACTTATTACAAGTTGAGTTATATAATAGTGAGTTGTCTTCTATTATGATCTATGTATTTGATGAATGTGATGCTTCTTGTCCGTATTATTTTATCGACTCTTCACTCCATAAACCCAAGGCCATGTTTATTGAGCTCAGTTTCGCTTGGGGACAAGCGAAGTCTAAGCTTGGGGGGAGTTGATACGTCCATTTTGCATCACTATTCTATGTCTTAATTCACTATTATTCATTGATATATTTCGTATTGAGAGGTGATACTTATGTTATTTCATCTGTTTTTGCATGGTTGGTGACTTTTGGAGCATGGACCGCTGCAGTCAGGATTCTGATGGAAAAGGTGTTGTTTGGAGGCAAAATTCGCGAAGATCAGAAAATTCGGGAAAATATACGGAAAATCCTATTTTTCCAGAAGACTAAGGATGCCAGAAGACGGAGTGGAGATGGGCCAAGGGGGCCCACACCACCCCCTGGCGCGGGAAGCCCTAGGCCGCGCCTGGAGGTGGTGTGGCCACCCTGGCCCACTCCAGCCTCTCTCCTCTGGCGTATATCAACCTCCCGAAACCCTAAGACTTGGGGGCGACCACAAAAAGATTATGTCGCCTCTGCGGGGCGGAAAACACCGAGAGAGAAAGATCTCTCCGGCAGACAGATTTCTGCCGGGGGAATTCCTTCCCGGAGAGGGGAGACCGTTGCCATCAACACCACCATCAAGCTGGACTTCATCGGGATCATCATCATCACCATCAGCACCCTCATGACCATCTCCATATTGCTGTAACAATTGCGTTGAATCTTGCATTAGTTCATAGGGGAAACTTTCCCGGTGTTGATTACTCTTTGTAGTTGATGCTATTGAGTGAACCATTGAATTATTGTTTATGTTCAGATTGTTATACATCATTATTCCTTCTCTGATCATGATCCATATGATGTCTTGTGAGTAGTTCGTTTTGTTCTTGAGGACATGGGAGAAGTCTTGTTGTTAGTAGTGGAGTTGTGTTGAGAAAGATTCAATAGATTGTTATTTAAGTTGCGGTGTACTTCTTCTAGTGGTGTCATGTGAACGTCGACTACATGACACTTCACCTATATGGGCCTAGGGGAATGCATTGTGTATTTGGCTACTAATCGTAGGGGTTGCCGGAGTGACAGAAACTTGAACCCCCGTTAGGAAACCATTGCACAAGGGACGTAAGGGTCTTAGAGTTTAAAGTTGTGGTTAGGTCTCTACCTTAATTACTTTCTTGTACTTACGGATGTTTGCAAGGGGTATAATCACAAGTATGTATTAGTCTTGGATAGGGCGATACATTAGCACAAGTTCACCCACACAACACTTAGCAAGCTAAAGAAGATTAATCAACTATATGAAGCGAAAGCACTTGATAGTCTTCTCATGTGTCCTCGAGAACGTTTGGTCATCTTAAGAAATACAACCGGCTTGTCCTTTGCTGTATAAAGGATTGGGCCACTTGCTGCATTTATTCCTACTGTCTTTTATTTACTCGTACTTTGTTTACTTGCTTTATCGAAAACCCCTAAAAATCCGTTTGCTAAGTATTTGCAGAGAATTCCTGATCCATACCACTAGCCAGCACCTTCTGCTCCTCGTTGGGTTTGACACTCTTACTTATCGAAAATACTGTGATACACCCCCTATACTTGTGGGTCATCATTGATCCATGTAAATTTCCTCATCCAACTCTCTGTTTAGGAAATCTATCTTAACGTCAATCTGATGAATGAGAAGACCATATGAGGCAGCCAATGAAAGTAGTACTCGAATGGTGGTCAATCTGGCAACAGGTAAGTATCAAAGAAGTCTTCACCTTCCTTTTGAGTGTAACCCTTGGCCACAAGCCATGCCTTGTACTTCTCAATAGTACCATCGGGCCTAAGCTTCTTCTTAAACACCTACTTACATCCTACAAGTTTTCACCCATAAGGATAGCCAGCGATCTCCCATGTTCCATTAGCTAAGATGGAGTCCATCTCACTACAGATGGCTTCCTTCTAGTAGTCAGCATCAGCAGATGCATAGGTTTCTGAAATAGAAGTGGGAGTGTCATCCACGATGTACACAATGAAATCATCACCAAAGGTCTTTGTAGTCCTATGTATCTTACTCCTTTTAGGAATTTCATTATCATCCTCCTCAGGATTTTCAGAGTGTTCAGTTGGAATGGAAGGTTCAGAAATTGTAGCCAATTCTGACTAGATGAACTAGGCATCTCCAGATTTGATGAGCTAAGTCAGAATTGGCAAAGGTTCATGTACCAATCCCCAAGAAGTGCAAGCTTGGACCAAAAACCGTTGATTGTATTTTTCTGGGCTATGCTTTCCATAGCGTTGGTTATAGATTCTTGATAGTAAAACCTGAGGTACCGGACATGCATGTTGGTACAATCATGGAGTCGACTGATGTGACCTTGCGCTTCTTGGGGATTGGTACATGAACCTTTGCCAAACATCCCCAAGTCCATAGATAAGAGAGTTTTAACCTTTTCTTATCCCATTCTTCAAATGGATTAATTTCTTTGTTCTTTGTGGGAACTCAGTTTAGGACATGACACACAGTCAATAGTGCCTCCCCCACCATTCCTTTGAGAGACCCGATGTATCTAACATGGCGTTAACCAAATCTGTTAGAGTACGGTTCTTTCTTTCGGCCACCCCATTTGACTGAGGTGAGTAGGGAGGCGTTCTCTCATGGATTATACCATGTTTCGCACAAAAATAATCAAACTCGTTGAAAAAATACTCTTCACCACGATCATACCTAAGCCTCTTGATCATTCGATCAAGTTGATTTTCTGCTTTAGCTTTATAGATTTTGAAGAAACTCAAAGCCTCATTTTTCATTTTCAGAAGATAAACATAACAGTATCTAGTGGAGTCATCAATCAAAGTCATGAAATATTTCTTTCCACCTTTTGTCAACAAACCATTCATCTCACAAAGATCTGAATGTATGAGTTCTAGTGGTGCCAAATTTCTCATCTCCGCAGTCGTATGTTACTTACGAGGTTTATTTGCTTACACACAAACTTGGCACTTAGATCCCTTGACAGTAATGAAATCAGGGATTAAATTTATTTTGGCTAGTCGCGCCATACAACCCAAATTAATATGACAAAGACGAGAATGCCATACATTTGATTCAAAATTCGTGTAAATATGATTAACGGATTTATAACAAACGCCTGATAGAGGTAAGCGGAACAAGCCTCCACACTCATAGTCTTTACAAACAAATGTTCCATACTTAGAGATTACAAATTTATTAGACTCGATCACAATCTTGTAGCCGTCTCGACACAGAAGAGATCCGCTAAAAAGATTTTTATTTATTGATGGCACATGATGCACGTTCTTCAATAATATGGTCTTTCCTGAAGTGAACTTCAGATCAACCGTACCAACACCATGAACAGAAGCATGTGAGTCGTTACCCATCAACACGGAGGAAGTCCCTGCGACCTGATATGAATAAAACATAGAAATATCAGAATAAATGTGTACATTGACAACCATGTCAATCCACTAATCAGAATAATGACATACTGAAAGGATAGTAGGAATATACAATACCTAGTGTCCTTCATCTCAATATTTTCCATGAAGACATTAGTGGTCTTGCCGCTCTTCCCATGTTGGCGCTTGTCAAAACGGTTTGGGAAACTAGGAGCCCAGTGATCGGGATCACCGCACACATGAAAAGCACCCTTCGTAATATCAGTCTTCTGTTTAAAGTTGGTAGAATGTGATGCCTTATTCTTCCCATCAAACTTTTCTTTGCCATCAAGATTGTTCTTGCTCTTGAACTTGCGGGATTAAAAGTTTTTCTTCTGTACCAGGTTGGCACTAGAACCTCCGTCAAGACTCTCGAGCACGTGTGTCTTTTTCTCTTGCCTTCTCTTCTACATCAAGAGTTTCAATGGGATCCTTGATAGAAAACTCTTGTCTTTTGTGTTTCAGAGGAGTAACAAAATTCCTCCATGACGGGAGAGGTTTGGCAATATGCCTTCGGTAACAAACTTGCCGGGTAACACGCAAGTGAAGTGCTCAAGTTTCTTGGCAAGTGACTGTAGATCGTGAGACTCTCAAGCACGGAGCGGTCACCTACCATCTTATAGTCATAGAATTATTCCATCACGTACAGTTTACTTCCAGTGTCAGAGACTCAAAAGTTTTTCTCAAGCGCATCCCACATGTTCTTGCCGTTTCTAAATGAAATGTATGAATCAACAATATTGTCACCAAGAATGCTGATTATAGCAACCTTGAAAAGGGGATCAATTTTACTATAGGCCTCTTTCTGAGCAGCATCAAGGTCTCCCTCAGGTTTGCCTAGGATAGCGTTATAGCAGCTCATGATTTGAAACCAAAGGTCTGCTCTCGAACGTCATCTCTTGTAATTTACCCCCTCAAAGACAAGTGGTTTCATAGACGCAGAAAAACCACTTGGGTTAAATTTCCTACAATAATATTTTAGATCATAAGGTTTTTGGACGCCATCTCTTGTAATTTACCCCCTCAAAGACAAGTGGTTTCATAGACGCAGGAAAACCACTTGGGTTAAATTGCCTACAATAATATTTTAGATCATAAGGTTTTTGGATTGTTGGAAATATAAGCAATTTACCATATAAATTAATCCACAAAAGTAGTAGAAAAAGCATAACGAGTAATATAGAAATAAAAGTAATTGTACAATCTAAAATATAGATTGAGAGTAGAAAGTCTAAACAAATAGCTACACACAATATATGAAATATAGTTTGCAGCAGCAGAAACATGATCTGAACAATGAACGCGTATGGTACAGAAGATGATCCGCTAGCGTTGATGTTGGGATCAGACATGTCGTTGAAGAGGTAGTCGACGTCGGGGAAGAAGTCAACGTCCAGGAAGTAGTCGTCGGCATCCGTGGTGAAGCTAGTAGTCGCGTGGAGCGCTCCCCAAAAACCTTATCATCCTTCTCCCATACAGGATCTCGAAGCAGCGGTGTCGGAGGCGTACTGTCCCGGCTCGCGGTGCACGCCGCAGGACAGGATGGGGAAGAACTTGGTGTTTGCTAAGGAGCTGTGGAACCGGAGGCAATTGAGCATTGTGTTAGTGTGTCTGAGAGGGGGCGCGGCCTCTCACTCTTATAAGCACGGGTTGAGGAGGTGGACAGGCAGTGCAGGGAGAGGAGACGGGAGGTGCCGGAGCCAAGCAGCCTCCACTGAGTTTGGATTAATGATGTATTAAAATCCACTAGTGCACACTATTCATCTTCCATTCATGGTGGCAAAAAATAAAGTCCGGCTCGACGAGATTCATGCAACCCGCGACACACGCGCATCGTGATGAGGCGGAGCGGAGCGAGGCGAGCGAGTATATGTCTTCTCTTCCCAAGCTCATAGAAGTGGTGGAAGAGCTCACTTTATAAGCTGGTCCAACTTCCACTAAACAAGCAATGTTGTCTCACCTCTTGCCTTGCATGAATGGGTCAAGTGTCTTTAAGGATTTCAGAAAACATTGAAATATTATAAATGAGATGGGGCTATTTTTTAGACAAAATTCTAACTTGCATCGCCGATTTAGGTCGACCCGATGTCCTAAGGGCATCTCTACCGAGGAAACCCAAACGGGCCACGCAATCCGCATGTGGGACCATGAATCCTCTTAGTCAGAGCTTGATTTATTTCTTATTTCTTGGGGCCACAAACTAGTTTGGGGTTTTATTACTATTCTGTATTACAACATGCTTTACTGTTTTATTTACGATTGTGCGTGGAGCACATGTACTGTTTAGGGTCCCGCGTCACGTTTATGTTGTATCGACAAGTCCAGTCACACTTTCGGGTCCCAGTCGTTTACCGCCGTCGTCGCAAACCCTGGGTTCGTCTCGGAGTCGGTCAACTTCGTTGCGGGTAGTTTATTGGGGTGGTCCCCTGAAATATTTTATGAATCTTGTGATTGCTTTGTCGTGAAAGCCTCGTTGGGTTTTTATTTGATTTTTCCGAGATTGATCGTGCGTGTGTTACTATTTGTGCACCCCTGCAGGGTAAATCTTTCTGAAAGCCGTGTCCGCGGTTATGAACGACTTGGAGCATAGTATCTCGATCATAAACAACTATAACTAAAGTAATGCTATAAATTTGATTTTGATATGTCTAGTAATCTGTTTCACTACAACGGAATGAGTAAATAAAAGTGCCAACAACTGCTGGTTTTGGGATGTCTCCTGCTAATTGTATCTGACTAGCAGTCCGATTTTGTCCGTTTGGGTCGAGTCACGATCGCTTTGGGGTCATGGTCCAGCCTGTCCGGTCAGCCGCGCCTAGTAGTGCGACCCAAACGGACAGCCCAAGAGAGTGGAGAGAGAAGGAGACACATTATGTGACTGCAACTGGGCCAGTCTGCTACATGTCAGCGTCCGCGTCTGTCCGAACAGACCTATCCAGGCATCAGATTTAGGTCACGGATCGGTCGGTCCGGCCTGAGTTAGTCTGGATGGGTCGTCCCGCTGGAACGCCGCACACGTCTCACGCATCCGTACGGACAGATTGGGACTCGTTCGGACGGGTTGTGTCTTGCCGGTGGGCATGCGATCGAAGAGGCAGAAGACTTACGATGAGGAAGAGACGGATGCGCCGGCACGACACGCTGTCACGCGAGCACCTGTTTTGGCAGCCCCGCCGCGGTGTGTCCGCGCGCGCCTAGGCGACAACGCGAACGGGACGCGTCGGCGAAGAGCGCACGCAGCAACATGGTCCTGCTCCCTTCGATTGCGCCGTGCTGTAGTGTACTGTCGCCACCCTGCGACTGCGACGCGGCGCGCATGGCGTGTAGCATGGCTTGTGGGTTTACTCCTGGGCGTACTGGGTTACCGTGGAAACGCAGTAGTGCGATCTGATCGGGTGAGACCAAGCCACAGCAAAGCTACAGACATTCTCCACAAGGCAACCGCGAATCTGTACTAATTTTTTTTTTGAGAGCCTCAACACTGAGTTACAAGGGTAGTATTACAAACACACAGAGACACACAACACATTCAACACACACCACAACGCACACACACCCTCCTATGCACCTGCAACAACTACACCTACAGCTCAGAACACACGCCATTCAAGAGACTTCTGAAGCCGCTGACTCCGTGAACGCCAGGTACGTCGTCCTTCCTATGGTTCAAAGCGTGCTGAGATAAACCTGGTGCAACACCACAAATTCGTTCCCGTAGGGAATCGAACCTAGGTGGGTTGGGTGGCCACTGCCAGCCCCAACCATTGAGCCACAGGCTCAACTGCTCATAATCCAATTTCGATGCGCCCCGTCCGTCCTGGTCGCTTTCTCGTTTCATGATTGAGGGGGGAGCTGTTGCCCGCACTGCACGTCGTCCTCCCATCGCCTTTCATAAACCGGCTCGTTTCGTTTTTATTATTCCTATATTGGGGTCTACATCAATCAGCCCTTTTCCATTCGTCTCAAGCAAGAGTACGGCCAGTGAGAGCATACAATTTGGTGTCACCTTCAATGTTCCAACATGACTGCCATTACCTCTTTTTTCCTTCCGTCTTGTAACCCTTTCCAGAAAAACACTACTTACCATATAATAGTACTCCATCCGACCCATAATACACAGGTGAAATGTTCCAACATGACTGCCATTACCTCTTTTTTCCTTCCGTCCACGTACTCCCTCCCTTTCATAAAATATAAGTAATTGTTTTAGTTCTATGAAAGTAATGTATCTAGACATCTTTTAGTGTGTAGGTTTGAAGAGGTTTACTTTAAATCTACACAGTAAAAAACGTCTAGATATATTATCTTTAGAAAGCTAAAACATCTTATATTTTGAAATGGAGGGAGTAGCACTGTAGTAAAAATGAATAACCACGATGCGGTGCGAGTTGCAGGCAGTTAATCTTGGCCGTCCATCTCTACTTTTGCTGATTTTGGCCTTCCCGAAAAAGTTTCAAAAAAAATCGACAAAATACCTACACGCAGCCATGGACTCGCACTGCATAGGTGAAAAGTTTCAATCCCAAATTCCTTATATTTTTTACTAAGCAAAAAGATAAATTTGATGATTTTCGTATGTGTACTGTTCATGTCCAGATCTAAAAATTCCTTGTTTTTGCTGAGCCCAAAAATACAGTGTTATTTTACACGATTTTTGGCAGCCGTGTAGTAGTGTACATCATTATCAACATGCACGTACTTTTTGTATTTTTTTGAATATTTCAAATTTGAGATTTTTTCAAAGTTGCGAAGAAAAAATACTACCAGACTACCTGGAGGCCGGTCTCCAAAACGCCACACTGGTAGTAAAAGCGTTCATGGTGTACATTGTGATCCAATATCATATTGATAACGGAAGAGCAACAGCATCCAAGTGCTGAAACAGAAGAAGGGTATGGGGGATGTGATTGCAGACTTGCAGTGCAATGGATCAATACATCATGACCATTAGTCACCCAGCAAACTGACATTATATGGCACAAGATCGAGAGCAACTCCAAAAAATTCGAGCCACATTCTGCCAGGAGCAGACACAGAATGATCGAGATAACAATCCAGTACTTGAAATTTCAGGAAAAACTTCAAAATAACTAGACAAGCAGCTCGTCAGAGTTCAGATGTATACAGTTCCCAAGGACTGTTCAAAAATAAACCAACAGATAGTAACTTCGAGCCGGTGGCAGCTACCACATTACACGATATGGAACTTTACATAGGCTACTAATCATATATGTACACTGGATGACAGACATTGGAGGAATACAACAACAACACCAACAACACGGCCCTACTCGACGCTGCTAAGCACAGATTAGTGCGGGAGGAGGACACTACGGTACAGACAGGATAATAAATTGACAACAACAACAACAAACAAAAAATGCGGGTGTCACGTCGTCGACGGAGACAACATCTGTGATAGATAATTTGAAGATGTATGTATCATGCCACGCTGGTTAGGCCATCTTTGATCCTAGAAATCTGACTTGAGGAGCTTCAGTCCTGGCTTGACGTTAACAAAGTCAAAGGGGTTCTGCTGCTCCACTTGAATGTAGTCCTTTGTCGACAGGACCTGTGAATGGAACAGAGCACGATAAGTACTGTTGGCCTGATGGGTACAAGTACAAGCCCCCGGTTCAAACGGCAAAATTCGCCAGAAGAGCGTCAGGCATCTAGTTTGACACATGTTTACAACCAAGTTATTCAAAGGTATGGGGCTAGTAATCATGTTCCTAGAAGATGTTAACTGTTAAATGCCAATCCGTTTTTCGGGAATGGGTGAAAACACAATACTGCGTCAGAAACATCAAGCAAAACAAAGCTTAATTAATAGGTGACATACCAAGGTCTCGAAAAACATCCTTGATGCTTCTTTCCGAGTCTTTCCTCTTAATAGATGGTCAATGGCAACATTCTTTCTCCCCAGACCAGACTCTTCATCAAATAAAGTCTTGAGATATCTCGCAACACCCCTGCACAGCAATAATAGCAACATAGAGTAAAGAACATGGGAAAAGACTGAACATTAACTCGGAAGGAAATGAAATTAAGCAGTACCTGGTACGAGAAGACCAACCACTAAGTGCATCAAGAGACTGGAATTCATCAGGATTTGGCTCGTCGTCATTTGCATCATCAAAGTCCACATCGTCATCATAGTTTAGAAAATCTGAAACGATAAACAGTAGAACCATGATAAGAGCTTAAAAGATCTATCACAACGCAAGAACATAGTAAGCACATGATCAGAAAGAACTTGATGTAGTATAACATCAGTTAACATGACTTTTAGCGTTTACACATACAGTGACAAGAGAAATAAGGGTGTCATGAAGGTACATGGGGCATGTGCATTTTCTGATACATCTACAAATGATTTCCAACTGTAATGTATCCACACCATGCTAGGCTACAAGTTCAAGCTTATCTGAACAGAAGAATTACCTGTGTCAGCATCATGAATTGCGCTGCCAAAATCCTGTAATTAAAACAAAATAACGATTAAGATATGGCCTTAATGACAACAGGAAAAAAAGTGCATATAATGGCATTGCAGGATGTGCCAGGAGTTTCCAGTAGAAAACATGCTGCAATTAGCAGTTATAGAAAATGAAGCATTTTGGTAATTGTATATCAGTAGAACTTCTATACCGACTTACACTGCATTCCTTCGGTGCAAAGTCATGCCCCATGTTGTCCATGTCCACAAAGGATCCTGCGTTGTTTTCTTCATCCATGTTATCCATGTCCACAAAGGATCCTGCGTTGTTTTCTTGCCCCATGTTGTCCATGTCCACAAAGGATCCTGTGTTGTTTTCTTGCAAGCTAGAATTTTCTCCCATGGCAGACACAGCATTCTCATCCTCTGTAGGTTGAGGAAAAACAGAGGCATTCTGAGTGAACTCCAACCCAGTAATCTCAGAAGTGGGCATCTCCTTATCCTCAAAAGTATTAATATCACTGTGAATAATGTCCCTCTGTTCTTCATTCAGATCATCCACTGCTTGTGCACGAGCTGGACTAGCACTATCCAAAACAACATCTGGAGCGTCTGTTACCCTAGTAGCAGAATCATGGGTGATGTCATCTAGCACAAGATGTGTATCAGTGTTCCTTTGCAAATCTACTGAAGCATCTTGAAGGCAGTCCTTTTCCAGTGTATCATCTTGAGCAGGGATGTTTGTATCAGCATTTGTTTCATCAACAAGTGGGATTTCTCTCCCGTCACCAAACAGGGATTCAGTTACTTTTTCAATGTTGTTAACATGTTCGTCAGATGGCATTTGCAAACCAAATGCAGCTGTAGCATCAACAGTATCAATAGCTTCACGCGGCGTAGCATCAACTGTATCAGTAGCTTCTCGTGGCGTAGCATCAACTGTATCAGTAGCTTCTCGTGGCGTAGCATCAACTGTATCAGTAGCTTCTCGTGGCGTAGCATCAACTGTATCAGTAGCTTCTCGCAGCGTAGCATCAACTGTATTAGTAGCTTTTTGTGGCATAGCATCTAATTGAGCTCCATCCGGTAGCACCATATGAAGTTGGTGGTCAAGAGCTGCACTTTCCTTTGCACCAGAGATGCTAACATTATCGGTATCTACTGCGATAGTTTCCGACATGTCTAGTTGCCCTTGTAGTTCCATATTATGTATGGTAGGGTGGGGAACAATCTCATAGGTCCGATATTGCAACTTGTTTAGATCCTTGCGCATACCTGATTGGAAAGCAAGAAATCCATGAGTAAAGAATGAAAACACAGCATTAACACCAGTTGCACACCAACCATTACTACTACTCCGTTCCGAAATAAGTGTCACAGATTTATCTAGATTCGTATGTATCTACACACTAAAACGAGTATAAAAAAACACGTATCTAGACAAATCTGCGGCACTTATTTCGGAATGGATGGAATAATTATAAGACCATAAGAATCGTAGACTAACTAATTTCTGCTTAATTTGCTTCCTCCTTGAAATTAATATTGGTGAGGAAAGAGGATAAAGAAAATCAATGACAATTCAGATAACTTACAGGAAAATATAGGCTCACGGAATATATCATCTTCTAGTGAACCTTTCTCAATCATCCATATTTCGGAACGGGTACATGGAGCCTTTCTACGGATGCGCCTTATATCCTCAGTACTAATCAACTGCTGCCGTATAATACTGGAGAAGGGAAAAGGAGTCAAATCAGTAAGCTCGCAATAAAACATTGGACGAAATAGTCTGAGATATTCAGTGAGCATATACTCTATATATATACACGGTAGAACTATGTGAGGAAGAAAAACAGTACAATACATATAAGAGACAACAAAAGAACACTTCTAGAGGTGCAATAGCTTGGCAAGAACTAGAACATTTCTTACAAGACCCATAATCTAAAGAGCATGCCATCTCTCTCTCTCTACCTATCAAATGGCAGAAATATCACAATAAGCAACCTGAAAAACTTGAGTAGTCCATCGTATTTTCTATAGAATTAAGTCAACGGAATTTCTACAACCAAATTTATTGAAATGGTAAGAGATTCAAGAACAAATATGTACATCAGTAAACATGTTAAGAGCGGAATGGCCAATGTTTTACTAGCAATGCTCTACTACAGCTGATTAAGACAAGAATGAAAGGACGGATTAAGGATCCACGGCAAGATTAACGTATTCATTTCTGACCAGGAGGAAGTGACACTAACAATTTAAGGACACAGCGATGCATTTTGAAAGGATAAACTGTCACATGGTTTCCACAAACATGTTCATTAGAGAATGGCAATGAAGCATATACATACTCAGCATGTATGACCAGGAGGAAGTGACACTAACAATTCAAGGACACAGCAATGCATTTCGAAAGGGTAAACTGTCACATGGTTTCCACAAACATGTTCATTAGAGAATGGCAATGAAGCATATACATACTCAGCATGTATGACCATGGCATCATCCATTTTCACTCTTCTCTTGGGTGTCGTCTTTGGTGTCGCGGTCTTCAGTGTTAACCTTTGGCGTTTCAAAGATGATGCATTAGGTGGTAATGGTGTAGAATCAAGCGTCAATCCAGGCGTTCTTCTACCAACTAGCACAAAATTATGTAATTAGACAACATGAAAATATGATGCAACATTCTGAAAATTATGTAATTAGACAGCATGAAAAAATGATGCAACATTCTGTGGATTAAATTATCCATACCTAAAATGGCTGCCAGTAAATCGTCATCATCAGGAATTGCATCAGCAGGTCTTTTACCATGTGGTCTGCTAGACAATTTTTCAGTAGTCCTACTCTCTGGAGCTGGCAAGCTGTCCTCCAAGTGACGTTTTCTGCCAGTAAGGCTACCTATTTTGTTACTTCCATCAGATTCAGTGATTCCTCTTTCTGCACTAATCTGCCCCAAGTCATTCGTCAGGTGGAATTGAGTATCTGGAGCTGACAACATTGTCTCACGCTCTAGGAAATTTGAGGTTGACAAGTCATTTGGTCTATGATTATATGGCATGTATTGTGGTATTGTTCCAACATTCGGCTGGAATATTGTTCCAGCGTTCTGTTGGAAAACTGCTCCAGTGTTCTGTTGGAAAACTGTTCCCGCGTTCTGTTGGAAAATTGTTCCAGCCTGTTGGAAAATTGTTCCAGCGTTCTGTGGGAACATTGTTCCAGCGTTCTGTGGGAACATTGTTCCAGCGTTCTGGGGGAATACTGCTCCAGCATTCGGTGGGAACACTGCTCCAGCGTTCTGTGGGAATACTGTTCCAGCGTTCTGTGGGAATACTGTTCCAGCGTTCTGTGGGAATACTGTTCCAGCGTTCTGTGGGAATACTGTTCCAGCGTTCTGTTGGAATATTGTCCCAGCATTCTGTTGGAATATTGTGCCAGCATTCTGTTGGAATGTTGTTTCAGCATTCTGTTGGAATGTTGTGCCAGCATTCTGTTGGAATGTTGTGCCGGCATTCTGTTGGAAATCTGCAACTGATATATTACTGTGTGCCATTTCTGGTGGTATTCCTTGCAAGTTCTGTTCTTTTGACATATTAGAAGTCAGCATGTTATATCCTGCCAATAAGATATTACAAAATCAGTTTCACAAAATTATGAAATTCTGCAAGCAAAAGCAGTGAAGTCCACTTTACCTTGCACATTTACTGATCCATCGGTAATATGTGTTGGATTCCCTATCATGCATGGCTCAGCAGAACCTTTGGCACATGGCTCTGAAGTATTTTGAGCAAAGGGCTCACCTCCCATGGTTGGCATGTTATACCCTGCCAAAAACATTACAAAATCAGATGATCCCAAACATTCTGAGACTTTGAGAAGAAAAACAGTAAATCAACTTTACCTTGCACATCTACTGATCCCTTGTTGGACTGTGTTGGATCTCCTATGCCGAATGGCTCAGTAGAACCATTAGCGCATGGCTCTGAGGTATTTTGAACAAAAGACACACCTTCCATGGTTGCTTTAGAAGTTAGTGTTTCACCTGATACAGCTATATCATCATTATTTAGCACCAACTTATCCACGGTAGCCTCCAGGTTTGAGGTTTGCGGTACTGGCGGCAAATCCTCGGCTGAACAGTGCTGCCTCGGAGAATCCATCTCGTGCACAGCACCAGAAGATTCAACTTGCACAGGCTTAGTCAATCCAAAATCAATCGTCTCAGCACCAACAGCATCATTAGCATTTGGTGCAGCTGACTGGAGAAATTCTGAGGGTGGAGCAGCAAAACTGTCAGCCTTTGTGGTTTCCTCATTGCTTGATGGTGAAGCTTTTCGTTGCGGGCTCAGTACAGGACTTTCGTGCACTCTGGAAGGAACTGTTTCTTCCATTAATCCAGGTGTAGCCGGGGCTTGAGCACTTACAAACTCAGGTGACGCAGGTTCGTCAAAGGGGTAGGGACTAGGTTGATAGTATGAAGTTGATGGCCCTGCATCATCTTCATTGTGCAATAACATATTCAAATCAGGGGTCTGCACATTATAACCAGTCCAGTTAGGAATATGCTTGCTGTGACTAGAAGGTTCATCATCCATGTTGCATCGTTCAGCCCCCTCATCTTTACTTGGGTTATCGTCAACATCCATATCAGTAAGATGAACAGATGACCGGCCTTGAATGATGATACTGGAGGCACAAAAAGAAAGACACGAGCAATGTAAATGTAGCAGAACATGAGTAATACGGCAAAATGCGGGGCATTGCCATTTCAAAATGACAAGGTGGCAAAGAAGTAAGACATGTTCTCATAGTATGAGTAGCAAATCAATGAATGCTACTACTCAGCATGCAAATAGTCAATATACATGCAAAGACACATGGACATCTACCAGCAGATGCTAGTAACTGATAGTCTTATAGTAACAGTCAAGGTTTAAAATATATAAAACAGCCTGGAGGAGCATAAAATCATTTCTACAAAATCACAAAATGAAATTGAACCTCTGGATGAGAACACAGATGCAGGCCACTGCAATTGGTAAAGAAAACCCAATGAAAAAGGGTTTGGAAGACAAAGATGTGATTTTACCCATCATCAGACTCGAGCTGAATTGAGTGATCCTTCGTCAGCAGTAATTCCTGATATAAAAAAAGGTCAGCTATTGTAAAGAATTGAAGTTAAATGTTAATACTACGTTCTTCAGAGAATTCTTTTATTAATTAAGACATAATACGTAAGCAAACACAAACAACAAGAAATATAGAGCACTCCAATCTGTGACATACATAAATAACCTTATTTTCAATGAATTAGCAAGTCCATAGTAACATGTAATGAACAAAAGATAGCCCAATACAGCTGAGGAGTATAAGTTGAGATAATTATAATTACCTCCTCCAAATCCAAACCCATATGTGAAGAATTGCCATCACCAAATCTTTCTGCACATTTAGATATGCATAAATAGTGTACGGATGGGTTCATAATTTCAAAATTTGAAGATGTGAACACAGAAAGGACCAACCATCTAAACCAAATTCGGATGTTGAATATCCTGTTCTCTCTGGGTTGTCTTGCAAGGTGATCTGTTCTTTTGCGCTTACATGATGATCAATGTCGCTGGAGCGTGGTGGAAGTATTTAGACAACTGAAGAGCATGTGTTTAAACAATGAAATTATCAACAAAAGAGTCATGACCTTACCCCTGAAATGCAGCATCCGGTAATTCAAAATCATCAAGATGGAATGTCTCAGGGAGTGTTATGGAATGGTATGGAGCAGTTGATTCTTCAGGGGGGAGATCAACAGCGGTGGACCTGAAGGCTTGTTTTATCTTTAGCAAAGCTTCACTGCAATCATGGAATAGGTAGTTGACCTTCCGAGAATAGATTCTGACCACGCCTACCATAAGATGGCTGGATAATCGCAGCGCAATTGGAACCTCGGGGAATATAATTGAATCTGCATGAATATTGATAATTAACACTCAGCTAAAAATGAAGAGAAAGATGAAACAGAGAAATGAGAAATGTCGGTACTAAACAAAATGCCATATTGTTTCAGAGAAGGGTGGTTGGTTACCCTGTCCAACTGAATCATAGGCGTACAGTAACAAACTAACAATATGCCCTTCAAGAAAGTATATGCTACACATTAAATGCTGGGTTTTTTACTACATGAGTCCATGGCTCCATGCTGTGTGAAAACTTTCCTGTGATTACCCACCAACCTGTTAATTAACTTGAATAATTAAGACATGGGAGATCTCTGTTTCCAAATATTGGAAACTCAAATGAATGTTTTCACCAATGGAATGTCTAAGCTAATGTTCTCGCTCACTGATTATGTGCCAGTAATTTATAATCATCCGTACAATTTCTTCAAGAACAAATTCATTCATTACAGTGTCAACGGCATATGATAGCCAGGGTTAGAGCTATTTATTATGGTGCCAGATAGCCACTGGACAACATAACAGAGACTAGCGCAAGGCATGCCATGAAAGTAGCAGCTGCGCAAGGCCAAAGGTACCCTCGAAGACACTCCAGCACTTGACTCGTGATATAGTAGAATACTTATATTAACAAAAAGGGAAACTATCCACACAAGTTATTTTTTCAGTTAGAGGAAGTTACACCTACCATTTTTTTCATAATATACTAAATTTTAATCATTAACACAGAATTTTGTAACAATAATTTGCAAAACACCTGAGCGTAAAAATATATGTGCATGCTAACAATCAGACTCCAACAACACTTAAAATGGATACTGAGATGGATTACTTGGTATCCTTTGGAGCGCTATCATTCTCTATATTTGGAAGTGCCACCTTATAATTTTAGCAAGAGAGCATTTCATCCAAGACAATAAGTGGGAGAACTGTATGGTTGGGTGTACATGTGCCAGAAATTTGATAAACCTAATTGAGCAAGACCAACATTCCACAATCGCCGAGACACGATCTAATCATTACTCGGACCTCACAACCATAATAGAGTTGTGCATTACAGCTCATGGTCTACCACAAATACATTCAGATTACTTGAAAGTGATGCAAATTTTCAGCTTTGAGGCAGCAATTTTATAAGAGTAGCAATACACTTTCTGTTCAGTTTCTTGTACACCATGCATTTTCTACAGGATCACAAGTACAAAACAGTTCTAAAGTGCATGAAAAGCTAGGGTATCACATTTACTGGAAGTCTCTCCTCTCAACCCATGCTTCATTTTAATGCATGTACATTTGTACAACAAAGAAAACAAAATTTCCGTATCAAGTAAATAAAACAATTAGCCGTTAGAAATGGTTAAATTTGAAACGGCACGTGTTAAAGAAAACTATCGCTTGATACAAGTATGTTTTCGAACATGGTATACATATGTGACTTGCAATATACCTACTCATGCAGTGTGAAAATATGCATTTCTCCAAAACATTAGTTTGATTTTAGTGTCTTCGCTATGCAGACAAGGGTTGTTGCTAATACCACAGAACCTCGACAAAGTGGTTATAACATTGCATGACCATGACACTGGGAAAAGAAATGTCCTTTCTCCTGTTAGCTTCAGTGCAATTATAACGTTCCATCATAGAGCTTTTGTGCATCATACAGTGCCCTTGCTATTCAATACGTGTAACGCAAATACATGCAGCGTAAAGTAAGACGCCTGACAGCATCATCAGGTAATAATATCGTATGCTGCACTTAAACCAAGATTTGAGACATGTTTATCTAAATCATTGCCATATAGCTATTGAAATCTTTGCTAATTACTCAAAGATTTGACATAGCACGACTATGTATAACATCAATAACAAGTCAACTTCAAAAAGTCATCCCTCCACTGATATAGGATAATCATACACCGAAAACACTAAAACCAGTCAAGTAGTCTACCTAGAAAGGTGAACTATTATCCTCAGTCCATAGCCCATAGACACTAGCTGCAATTTAGCACCAGAGGAATCAGGAAGCTGCTAATATTCTCAGACTAAGCTTTACCCATTATAGACTTAACAAGCCCAACAGTACCTAGTTCTCAAGAAAAAAATCCACGAGTAGCTGTAACTACATAAAGCTAAAATCTTGGCAACTCTCTGGTGACTGATGACCTAGTTGTGCCTTGTGAAGGTGACATTCTTTTAGCCCCAGAAAGCAATGATCCACCAGAGGAAAGTTCTAAAGGCGCGAGACGTTTAGAAACACTAATTACATAAATAAATGTACCTGGACCGTTAAGCAATAATAACAAACTAACAGCTCAGAAGGGTTGAAGCACATTTACTATCCAGGCAGTAGCCCAAAGATAAATATCATGTTAATTCGTAGAGTAAGGATGATGTTTTCACTATTTCAATACTGATAACCCAGCAAACAAGCAAGCATATGTCGAAAAATAAAAGAATAAGCAGCTTATCAGCATACTACCTAATAGTTGATCGCAGCTCCGCTAGAGCCAACTAGGAGCTAGTGGTTAGCACTAATAAGAACCGAAAAGGCTAACATTTCTACTAACCGGCTAGCAATAACTACGCAATAAGCATAGAGCAACGCCATAAATAAGCTATAGATAGCAACTTTTTAGTACCGACAGCTATACAGCAACAATGAGCGTTAGCTGTTATTAGGTAAAAAATAGCATTCCAGCACTCTTCTTGCCAGCAAGTTGATAGCACGCACAAGGTAGATTACAAGAAAATAAACCCTAGATCCGAAGTAAGGAGTAGTAGTAGTAGCTTGTGAAGGAGCAGAAGCACCCACCTACTGAGACGCCGATGTCTGTATCCGTGACCTGGTTCTTGCGCAGCTTGCGCTCCAAGTGGGCGGCGATCCATATGGTCCCGAGGGGCCCCTTCTTGGCCAAGATGAACTGCGAGTAGAACATCTCCGGCTGGCCTCCTCACGCGCGGCACGCAACCCTAGCCTCAGCTCAGCTGAGCTCAGCTCCCTCCCCCACAGCCAGTCGAGGAGCAGCAACCGGAGCAAAGCTCGAGACTTTACGACATCTCTCCGCACCGAAAATCCAGAGAGCCTAGACGGAGGAGAGGCAGGCGCAGCTTACAGGCGCCCTGGAGAGTTCTTCTCAAGCTCCAATCGCGCGAACCGAAGCTCCGGTGAGGCGGAATGGAAACCCTAATCTGGAGGGAGGGGAGGTGGTGCACGGGCGGGGAACCCCTGGAATTGGGTGGAATTGGGGGCCGGGGAGCGCGGGAGGAGGTGGGGATCTGGTGATTCGGCGGGGGCGCGAGCGATTGAGGCGAGATTTCGTAAGTGGGCGAGAAAAAAATGGAATCTTTGGGGAGCGAGCGAGCGAGCTAGGCTAGGGGGGTGTTGAACTTGACAGTGTGTGGACTCGCACTCGCAGCGACTTGGGAAATTGGGAGGGGGAGAGAGAGAGAAGGTGTGCACGCCGAAGCAAAAGTTGTACACGGTTCGCAGCCACACCCCTGACAATCCTGTAAATTACACTCTGAGCTTGCAGTTGCCGAGGCGACAAACTGCGCGAGAATATCGGATGGTCGCGAAGGTGCAAATCGTATCGTGAGAGGTGAAACACAGGCGACGCGCCAGATGGGGTCAGAGGCGCGTAGGAGTGCACGAGTTCGCGGCTATAGCCTCGTCCCGTGCCGTGGAAGCTACTCAGGCTGCCCTGGTGTGTCAGTGACAGTGAGCACAGCCAGCGTCAACGTCGAGATGGCCAGGTGTGCCAACGTAGGCTTAGAGCACGTCGCGGTTTTTTCTTGTGAAGTTTGTGTAACGACTGCCGCGAGCGACCGTTTGTAACAGGGGTCGTGCTACGCGGCCTCTGGGAGAGTTCGCCGGAGACCTCGCCGGAGACCATGTAGCAAAAAAATCGAACTAATGTAGCAAAATCGGCTTCGACGGAAAATCACCGGAGACTTTCGCCCGGAGAGCACACCGGATACCTCGTAGCAAAAACATTGCGTTATTGTAGCAAAACCACAAAACGGTGGTAGCAAAAAATATATGATAATGTAGCAAAAAGAAGACATCACCGGAGACCTCACCGGACACTTTATAGCAAAAGTTTGTTGTAATGTGACTTTGCCATGAACTTTCGCCGGAGATCTCGTAGCAAAACTTATATACTATTGTAGCAAAATAACATAACCTTTGTAGCAAAAATATGACGATGCACGTAGCATCGCCGGCGATTCACAGCGCCACCGTCGACCACACGTAGCGCAAAGTTTGTAGCATCGCTACCGGCCGTATGTAGCAAAACGTGGCACCGCATGTAGCAAAACTCGATACCGCATGTAGCAAAACTCGTGATGAGGCATCTGTCGACAACGGCGACCGCCCGTCCGGTTGGAGCTCGCTTATGGCAGCACAACAGGCGCGGAGCTTTGCAGGGAGGCTGGGGCGCGGCGGCCATGGATGGTAGCCTCCATCTTCGGCAGAGGCATCTGGGCTAGCCGAAAATGGCCAACACCATGGGAGGCGGCAGAGAAGGGGGCACCGGGGGCTAGGGCGTCCGGCGGCGCAAAGTAGCGACCCTCGGTGGCGCCATGGAGTTAGGTCGGCGGCGATCCGGTGGCGCAAGGCAGGGATGGTATTATTTTTGGGGACACGAATCTAGGGCAGCCTCCATCTCCAGCCACGGCGGGGCTCCATGGAGTTAGGGAGAGGGCGGCCAGCAAGGAGCTGGGCAGCGGCATCCTGCAAACAGCTCGGCGGCGGTGCCCTATTTTCCTGGGATTTCTCGGAGAAGACACGAACGAGATAAGGCTACGGTGGCAGGGTCCACCCACGACCGAGCATGTCTCACGCTAGCGACTCGGGGGATCGTTTACTTCGATCCCCCGGGGGAGTAGTAGCGTTTTCCTTGTAACAGAGCCGTCTAGCTGTGTCAAATAGGGTGTTCAGTGGTGTTGCACTGGAGGTTCTAGAAGATTCCAAAGGGCATCATGATGGAGCCCACCTGTCTCGGACGTCCCACCTGGTCGGAGGGGGAGTGTATGGGGCTAAGGGATAAGGTCAAATCCCTTAAAATTAGGTACTAGTTAACTTGGAGACAGTCTCCCCTTTTTGGACGACCCTAGGGATTCACTTGACTCCCCGACCATGCCCCTCTCTCTCCGCGTAGATGCTTAGCGAAGCTCTACCGCACTTCTCAACCATACATCCAAGCATCGTTGTTATGTTGTTGAGTTCTCGTGAAGCTCTTCTCCCTCTCTTGCAGGATCAAGAAGGAATAGACGTCGCCAAGCCGGAACGTGTGGATACCACTAAGGTGCCGCCAGATCGCAAGACTTCATCGGTTTGAACAGACGCACATGTACGACTACTTCGTCCATGATCCCTCGATCGTCAAACGCTTTGGATCTTCGAGGGTATGTAGATATGATCTATATCTCGTTACTAGCATCTTGTAGATCTGATCTTGTTCGGCTTCATCAGCAATTATGTAGGATTTTTTTTGGTTTTCCATGTTGTGAACCCATCAAACCGGTGGCGGCTCCGGCGGTGTTTTTCCTCCAATCTTCGCTAATTCTGGCTCTATTTTGGTGTTTCACTATTGGCGCTCCGACTCCGCTGTGATCGCCCCTAGGGACCTTTTTATAGGCGTTTTTAGGTCAAGACTTCGATTTAGGGATGAAGATGGACGGTTGTCGACACTCTAGATGGGAAAGAGCTTGGGTGGCGTAGTCCTCCTCCTAGGCTGCGCCACCTGGTCTCTTTCGGGCCTCCGGGATCCGCTCGTGAGGTCCAAGTGCTCCAGGTCATTGTCTTTGCGAAAAAATAATATTTGAAAAATCACAGGTCAATTTGACTTTGTTTAGGTCCATGAAATTTAAAAATACGAAAACAGGGTTTTCCTGTTCTATAGAGTTATAATCCAAATAAAGGAGATCATTGGTAAATCCCCATAAATCAATGTAAAACATGGATACAACATTCTAAATGATGCAAATGTGTAAAAATATGTGACATGGGTATGGCCAATAGGCACCCAACTACAGCCTACCTGGTGCGACCCGACAGAAGGCCCACTCGAAATATATCAAGGTCCATGACGTTCATGACGGTTCGACTGGTACAAAGACTATATGGACACGGATTCCCAAACGCACGAGACAAGGAAAGGTTAAAACTAGAGTTTGAATCTAACTTATAACCAACTCGTATTGGTACCTGAGACCTAGCCTCCCCATATATAAAGGCTAGGAGGATCCAACGAGAAGGGCATCGCGACTCCCCCAATAGATAGATCTATGATCTCCTACAATAGATCGTCACAATAGACAATAGATTTAGACATCGATCTCTCGCATAGACATACGCGAGATCCAATATGCGCATCCACTGCCATCGGCGACATTGTAATCCTTCGAACAAGCAGGAGTAGGGTCCTCTACGAGGCATGAACCTGGGTAAACCTTGCGTCCCTATGTGCTTGTTTGCTAGCCGATCGAGACTTCTAGTGCATCCCTCCTTCTTCAAAATCCAAGTCCATAACAATGGGTATTGATGAGTTAAACCCTCGTCAATTGGCGTCGTCTGTGGAAAACGAGAGCGCTGATATTGCGATCTCAACGGCCCCATCATCAGCAATCTACGATTCGGCGATTTATGACTTGTCGACAATATCACGACAGTTGACGACCACCATGGGTCAAGCACTGATCCAGACGAGATTCTTCCGGCCATGAACTGTGAGATCGCTTTCCGCTGGTTCAATCTTCTTCGACGCCGATAAGGATTTTATCACCAACGCAGTCGGCTGGCCTCAATTTTGCCGCGGGGCCTTTGTCTTTCTCTTCTTCACTTGGCCGCGCAGCTGAGTCGAGGACGGCAGAGCAGTCAAAATCAAGTCCGATCCAAATCGGGCAGGAAAACAGCTTTGTTGTCTAATCCAACGTTGTATCAAATTTGGACTAATCTCGTCGTTTTGAAAGGCTCGAGATACACGCATCAATCAAAGAGACAAAGACCAAAGCAACTAATCTGTGTATTCTCGCGTCTTGTGGTGATTTCATCACGGGAAAAAAATCAAGTAGCCATATCAGATTACGTCCATCAAGTCCCGATGCAGCAATTCGGCCCGTTCTCGCATACAGAAGCAAATAAAATTCACAGCTCGATTCGATCAAGCCTTGCATCACGACCGACCTTATGCCATCCAGCGAGGTCTATGAGGCAAACACGCACGATCGATGTATATGTGCCACACAACATGGATTAGATCATGGAGATGAGATGGAGCCGAGGCCTCGGCCATTCCGTGTTTGTACGAGAGACAACTTTCTTTTGGCCAAATTTATCAGTCGGCGTACGGACACAATGATTTCGCTGGGATATATTTCGTCCGCCGAGTCAACTGTATGTCCGCCGCGCCACTCGCCGCCGCGTCAACTCCCTCCAAACAAAAACCAGCAACCCTGCCGCGACGACTCCGTCCGCCGACCTCGATTACCCAACCGCGTCAACTCTACACCCGAGGACTCCTTCGACTCCGCCGTGCGATCGATGACGGCCTTTGGCTCTGGTGACTTGGGGGTTCCTTCGGCTCCAGCGACCCGCTGCGGTGTTCAGATCCAACGACTCGGGGACTCCCTCGCCTTCGGCGACTCGCCGCGGTCTTCGACTCCGTCGCGATATTCGACTACAGCAACCCGTCGCTACGATCTTCGCCTACGATGACCTACTGCGGTCTTTGACTACAGCAACCCGCCGGTTGCATCAGGCTCCCGCGATCGCGACCCTTCACATCCATCGGCTCCGACAATCCGCAAAAGTCTTCGAGTGCGGATACCCACTACATCTTCGGATGCTGCAACTCGTTGTCGCTCCATCGGCTTCGGTGACTCGCTGCGGCGTCGACTCCCGTCCGCCGTATTGGCTTTTGAACACCGCCTCGACCACATCGATCACATTGACTCTACAATCGGGGGCTCCCTCGGCATCGGTGACCCGGTGCGGTCTTCGACTCTGAAGACCCGTTGCGATCTTTAGCTCTGGGGACTTGGGGCTCCCTCCTCTACAGCGACCCTCCGTGTCCTTCGACTCTATCGTGTGACCCGCCGCGGTCTTCGACTCCACTGACCTATTGAGTCTTCGACTCCGTCACGCAACCCGGTGTAGCGTTGGCTGCGGCAACCTGCTACGGTGACCCGCTATGATCTTCGACTTCGCCGACCTATTAAGTCTTCGACTCCATCACGCAACCCGTTGCGGTCTTCCGCTGCACCGACCCGCTGCGGTCTTCGACTGCTATGGCCCATTACGGTCTTCGGATGCGGAAATTTGTCATCACCACGCGACTCCGGTTCGTCGCGTCGACTACGTCCGCCGCAAAACTCGTTGCCACGTCGACTCTGTTTGCCACGTGACTCCGTCCGTTGTGCGTCTCCACGTCCACCGTTTTGACTCTATCCACTGCGTGACTCCGTCGGCATCGACCACGACCCGCCGGTCGCATCGGCTCCCGTGATCCACCGATCGCATCGGCTCACATGACCGATTCACCTCGAGGACAATCAACAAAGCTAAGTTCTATACTTAAAGTTGATTTCTTCTCAAATTAATCGCACTCGAAACACTCGGGGGTTGCGCCCTCTTCGAATAACCTAATATGATGTCGACTCCGCGCACTCGAGCACCTCATACGCGATAGCCCGAGTAGCTGATTCTGCCTGATCGTTGAATCCTTGAACTCCGAGTACCTCAGCAACGTACTGAGACTAAGGGTAATCAGGCTAACGAAAAGGCCTAGCATACAGTGCAAAAGTGTCGACTCGATTGGCACCAGAATCTTACTTTACAATCCAACATGCAACTATTCTTTACAAGATACAAGTACTTTACAATTCTTCATGTTTTATGCAGGTTACAAGGATGTCGACTTCGTCGAGCTATTCTATCGGGTCCTCCAACAGGAGTCGACAAAACAACTGGCTACGACATACACTCAAGACCCGAGTCGAGTACCTTCTCGAATGGTTGCATTGCTTGATGCTACACACATGCGACATTGGTCACGCACCCGACAGAAATGACTGTGTCGACTCCATCTGCATCGTCGACTCACCCGGCTAATCGTCGCATGACTTTGACTACATCGTTGACTCTTGGCTCCTTATACGTGAGAAGCTGACTCGATGCACTTTCGGGTCAGTGGTTTCTCCTCGCGTGATTGTCGACTATATCTATAAGATACAATACTCGAGTCTCTGCCCGAGTCTACGACTCTGCCAGACACTCGGGGGCTACTCCAAACTAGAGTGTTGAATGTGCATATACAAGATCTTCGAGTGGCACGCTCTGAATCCTCACTCGAATCCACTATTCGACTAAGAACTCGGGGGCTACTCCCATAGGGAGCGCTGGCCGCACACCCGAAAAAATTTGTGAAGGTATCCAAGCATTATAAAAACCCTTCACTCGAATCTACGATTCGATCATGGGCTTCGGGTTACTCCCATAGGGAGCGTTGAAAGCATATTCGACTGAAACAAGCAAAAGACGACAGCAGTCACAAAATGTTTTTAGTCCCCACTCAAGTCTATGACTCGAATAGGCACTCAGGGGCTACTCCCATAGTGAGCGATGGTCGTGCACCCTATGATTATTTTTTCCTTGTACATTGTATTGTGTGTCGATAACATCCACACTCGAATGCTATTGCGCCTCCGCCTCATATTTTCCCTACAAAGAGATTACGTCTCCTGGGCCACCCGAATCATCTCCACGATGACAAAAAAATTGGATGTCGCGCTTACAGCGTGAAGATAAGACCTGAATAAGGCATGGCAACGCATCTGCTGCGCTCTACCAGAAATAATCCGTACCTACAGGTACGATGAATAAGCCTTGACGGACGCATCGAGTGCTCACATTTACACACTAGGATTCGACTCTATAAGACCTCCGTGGCCTGAGTCGAATTACACCAACACTTTTCTGAATTCGAGTCCGGGGACTTGAGTTTGAGTAGGTAGCGTTGTTTTTTCCCTAGAGCAATTAACTGGTCCCAATCTGTCGAGCGCACCAGGCAAGTTTACCACCATCCCTATGAACTACTATAAATTTGACTGACTCGATGAACTTTCGGGTGGAGTGCTTCGCACTCAACACAATTATCGACTCTGACATCCTAATACAAGACTCAAGACTTCTAAGTCTCCACCCGAATCTATGATTCGCATGGACACTTGGGGGCTACTAACATGGATATGCCCAATAGGCACCCAACTACAGCCTACCTGGTGCGGCCCAACGGAAGGCCCACTCAAAGATATATCAAGGTCCATGACGCCCATGACGGTTCGACTGGTACAAAGACCATATGGACATGGATTCCCAAACGCACAAGACAAGGAAAGGTCAAAACTAGAGTTTGAATCTAACTTGTAACCAACTCGTATTGGTACCTGAGACCTAGTCTCCCCATATATAAAGGCTAGTAGGGTCCAACGAGAAGGGCATCGCGGCTCTCCCAATAGATAGATCTACGATCTCCTACAATAGATCGTCACAATAGATCTAGACATCAATCTCTCGCATAGACATACGCGATATCCAGTCTGCGCATCCACCGCCATCGGCGACATTGTAATCCTTCGGATCATCATCAATCAAGAGCAGACAAGCAGGAGTAGGGTCCTCTACGAGGCCTGAACCTGGGTAAACCTTGCGTCCCTGTGTGCTTGTTTGCTAGCCGATCGAGACTTCCAGTGCATCCCTCCTTCTCCAAAACCCAAGTCCATAACAATGGACATTGATGAGTTAAACCCTCGTCAATATGTGATAATAAACTACAAACTTCATGTATGCATTTTACATGCATCAACGGGCGTCTGCGTAGGGAAAGGGATTCAGGAACATGTTCGAATGACAATGAAGATTGGGAGAAATACACTCAACCTCAGTGTTCTTCTTGGATTCTTCCAAGTTCGGCGCGAGCTGGTCGCGTTTACCCTGTAGGGATGCCAGGGACTCCTTGGCCTTGTCAAAAGCCTCCAGACCTTCACACACCTTAGCCCCTCCTTGTTGTCTACTATCACGCTCATACTGGAGCTTCTGATCTTACTTCGTGAATGCCTCCGTAAGATGAGCAAGTTTCTCCTGGTCGGCTGCAACATTCTGGACAATGTTATGAGGATCGTCCAGGAGCAAAAAGAGAACAATGGAAGGGATCCTGACGGGCCACCTTGGGATTGATGGGGTTCGTTGCATAGAAAACAAAAAATCCCCTACGATTGCAACTGCCAAGATCGAATCTAGGCGATACTTGTAACGATTTCAAATGGACTCACCCTCGAAGACCGTAAAGCAGGGTAATGTTCCCGCAAACAAACATGGTTGTTGTATAGTGTACATGACCGTCCTCAAGGACGTGATGACCAATGCCACAAGTGCAGCGCCTCCGTAATCGATCACACATACGGTGTGCCGACAAAATCCGTCCCTCGCTCCAGCTTGGTAGCGGAAGTAGGGGATCCTCGGGAACTCCGTCAACACTACGACATGGTGGTGATGGTGATGGAGAATATCTTGAGCAGGGCTTTGCCTAAGCGCCATACTCGTGATAGTGGATAAGCTAGCAAGGGGGAAGATGCCAACCAAAGGGCATATGTGAGGAGGAGGAGGGGCCCTTTTATAGGTGAGGGGGTAGCCCTAAGGGGCATGGCGCACCAGCCATGGCTGTGCCCCCACCTCTCTCCCATTTATGTGGGTGTACTCTCCACTCACAAAGTTCATCCTCCACTTTCTTCCATTTATTCTCCACTCAAAAATCAAGAGTCTCTCTATTAAAACCACTTTTAATTCACTTGATTTAATGTCACTCATTTAATGAGTACTTCATTTAATGATCACATTAACAATTCAATCCCTAGTAATATTCCGATACACCAAAACTATTCCGGTAGATTTATCAGAATAATTCCTGCGTTGTCCAGTATTTTCTCCGTTGTTCCCTATCCACTCAAATGCGTCGACTACCCTTAAGTGTGTCTCCCTATGGGCTCGCGAACTGTGTGGACATGATCGAGACTTTCTCCGATCAATAATCATTAGCGGGGTTTGGAGATCCATAATGACTCTCACCAGCTCAACGATAAACTAGTGATCGCGTGAACCTTTTTCATAGTAACCAATTCCTTTTGTCTCGCGATATTTTACTTGTTTGAGATTTGATCATTTGGTATTATCTATACCTAGTTTGATCTTGTTACCGACAAGTACTCTTTTCTCGTTCCGGTGATATAACATTCTTAGTGATCTTATCACTTGTTTGCAAGCTATGTTAATGTGATATCACTGAGAGGGCCCTGAGTATATCTCTCCGTCATCAAGATGGAAAAATCCCACTCTTGATCCACGAGTGTAAACTAACACTTTCCAAGCATTCGATGACACCTTTATAATCACCCTGTTATGGTGTGACGTTTGGTGTAATCAAAGTACTCTTCCTAAGTCAGCGATTAGCGTGATCTCATGGTCTAAGGACTAGGGTTAATTTGAATGACGTTATAGAAATGTAAAAATAATGACATGATCATGTTACTATACTTTGGGAGAATGTTCATCACATCATTCCACCAATATTGTGACCTCGTTATTAACAACATCCAATGTCATGATCAGGAAACCTTGATCATCTGTTAATCAACAAGCTGGTGTAATGAGAGGCGTTACTAGGAACCTTTTCTTTGTTTATTAAACACACATGTATTAATGTTTCTGGTTAACACAATTATAGCATGAGAAATAAACATTTATCATAAACATAGAATATAATATAATAACCACTTTATTACTGCCTCTCGGGCATATTCCCTTTAGGGATCGCTTCTAGGCTTCCTCAAGTTCTTGGCGAACTCGTTGAAGTTCCTCTGTCCTCCCCCTCCTTGTTGTCATTGAGACTGTCCGCAGGGTGAAGCCCAGGTGCAGATGGCAGCGGAGGGGACTCTATCCCCGTGCGGTGGTTCCCCTCCAGGTGGCGACAGTGACACGTGGCCTCCCCTAGATCTATCAGCGCATTACAGCGAGTTCTCAATGGCAGGCGGATCCTCGGTGCCGGAGGTGGGGACTCGACCACCACTCGTGGTGGTGCCCCTTCTGCTATAGATAGCAGCTCTGGGTTTGTCCATTCCCTCCAGGCTCGTGCAGGCCTATGGGTCCAGGACCATGGCGGAAGGAGGCGTGCTAATGCCTGGCAGCTGTAGCCTCATGTCACCATGGTGGTACCAGTGACCAGTTAGGTGGCGACGATGGGCTATACCTCCACCATTTAGTTTGTATGATGGTAAAGGTGGAACGGTGGTCAGCGCATCTTATTCACCGGCATCGGACTTCATTTTTTTTCTCGTCAAAGACATGGCCAAGGGTTGGCTTAAGACTTCCCCTTTTTGGTGGACTGCAGGGTTGGCAGATTTATCAAGGTGAAAGCCCTACTTGGAGCTGACGACACAGACACCTGCGGGCATCGTTTCCTCCTTGGGGGCATCGCCATGGTACTGCTCGTGCTAGCCTACATCGAGCACCTAGGGAAAACCCTTGATTCAGCTCGCTAGATTGGACAACAACGACACCACAGTGTTGATACGTCCATTTTTCATCACTATTCTATGTCTTAATTCACTATTATTCATTGATATATTTCATATTGAGAGGTGATACTTATGTCATTTCATCTATTTTTGCATGGTTGATGACTTTTGGAGCATGGACCGCTGCAGTCAGGATTCTGATGGAAAAGGTGCTGTTTGGAGGCAAAATTCGTGAAGATGAGAAAATCCGGCAAAATATACGGAAAATCCTATTTTTCCAGAAGACTAAGGATGCCAGAAGATGGAGTGGAGATGGGCCACAGGAGGCCCACACCACCCCATGGCGCGGGCAGGCCTAGGCCGCGCCAGGAGGAGGTGTGGCCACCCTGGCCCACTCCAGCCTCTCCCCTCTAGCGTATATCAACCTCCCAAAACCCTAAGACTCGGGGAGCAACCACAGAAAGATTCCACCGCCTCTACGGGGCGGAAAACACCGAGAGAGAAAGATCTCTCCGGCAGAGAGATTTCTGCCTGGGGAATTCCTTCCTGGAGAGGGGAGATCGTCGCCATCAACACCACCATCAAGCTAGACTTCATCGAGATCATCATCATCACCACCATCATCATCACCATCAGCACCCTCATCACCATCTCCATATTGCTGTAACAATTGAGTTGAATATTGCATTAGTTCATAGGGGAAACTTTCCCGGTGTTGATTACTCTTTGTAGTTGATGCTATTGAGTGAACCGTTGAATTATTGTTTATGTTCAGATTGTTACACATCATTATTCCATCTCTGATCATGATCCATATGATGTCTTGTGAGTAGTTCGTTTTGTTCTTGAGGACATGGGAGAAGTCTTGTTGTTAGTAGTGGAGTTGTGTTGAGAAAGATTCAATAGATTGTTATTTAAGTTGTGGTGTACTTCTTCTAGTGGTGTCATGTGAACGTCGACTACATGACACTTCACCTATATGGGCATAGGGGAATGCATTGTGTATTTGGCTACTAATCGTAGAGGTTGCCGGAGTGACAGAAACCTGAACCCCCGTTACGAAACCATTGCACAAGGGACGTAAGGGTCTTAGAGTTTAAAGTTGTGGTTAGGTTTCTAACTTAATTACTTTCTTGTACTTACGGATGTTTGCAAGGGGTATAATCACAAGTATGTATTAGTCTTGGATGGGGCGGTACATTAGCACAGGTTCACCCACACAACACTTAGCAAGCTAAAGAAGATTAATCAACTATATGAAGCGAAAGCACTTGACAGTCTTCCCATGTGTCCTCGAGAACGTTTGGTCATCTTAAGTAATACAACCGGCTTGTCCTTTGCTGGATAAAGGATTGGGACACTTGCTGCATTTATTCCTACTGTCTTTTATTTACTCATACTTTGTTTACTTGCTTTATCGAAAACCCCTAAAAATCCGTTTGCTAAGTATTTGCAGAGAATTCCTGATCCACACCACTAGCCAGCACCTTCTGCTCCTTGTTGGGTTCGACACTCTTACTTATTGAAAATACTGCGATACACCCCCTATACTTGTGGGTCATCAAGACTATTTTCTGGCGCCGTTGCCGGGGAGTGAAGCGCTATTGGAGAGTGGAACTGGTAAAGGAAACTTCTACTATGAGTATTGTTTACTTCTGCTAGTTGCTTTATTTTCGTTATGGATAATTCGCTGAGTTTCTTATTTGGTAATGCTACTACCACTGCTAAGGTAGTAGATAAACCACCACCTACTGAGAATGATGTTTTCAAAATACCTACAAGAATTATTGATCGTGTTATGGATAACTACTATGTTGGGGATGGAACTGTCCATCCCGGTGATCATTTACTCTTTATACACGAATTATGCGGGTTGTTCAAGTGTGCAGGTATTACTACAGATCAAGTTAAGAAGAAGTTATTCTCATTATCACTGAAAGGAAGAGCTGAGGAATGGTATAAGCTGCTGAAGAATGGTCAAGCTCTGGAATGGGAGGAAATAGTGCCTCTCTTTTATTCAAAGTTTTATCCTCCTAGTGAGATTCATAAAGATCGGAATCAAATATACAACTTTTGGCCTCTTGATGGAGAAAGTACATCTCAAGCTTGGGAGAGATTGAAGTTACTAATGCTCAAATGTCCCATTCATGAGCTCCCCAACAATATTATTATCAATAACTTCTATGCAAGGCTCCCTCTACATGAGAAAGATTTATTGGATGCTTCTTGTGCTGGATCATTCACTCGCATGGAAGAAGAAGCTAAATGGGATCTTCTTGACCGTATTCAAGACAATGTTGAAGCTTGGAAGAATGACAAAGGTAGAAAGTCAGGTATAAATTATGATTATGAATGCATTGAATATTTTATGGGAATCGATGACTTTCAAAATATTAGTAATATTTATGGTCTTGATTTGCAAGTTATTACGAATTGCTTTAGAGCTTTTGCTTCCTATCTCGAAATTCCAAAAAGGGGATGGAACAAATACCATGCATCTTACAAAGATATTGTTGACTATGCTCCTATTGGAAGTGCTGAGTATAGCATTATTGACCCCATCTTACCCAAACCTTATATCGAGAAGATTCCCTTCCCCAAAAAGGTAAAGGACCATCCTATGATAACTAATGTAATCACCAAAAGTGAAAAAAGAACTGTAAAACCTGATGAACAAATAATATTTGAACATGTGGTAGCAATTGTGAAAGACCTTGTCACTAAAAGCGTAGAAGATGGGCACATAGTCTTTTGTGAGGATGCTTCTAATGTTGTTTCACATCCCAATAGAACTGAAAAGGCTAGTGTTCCTGTGCTTTCTGTTAGAATTGGTGATCATTGCTATTATGGTTTATGTGATATTGGTGCAAGTTCCAGTGTTATTCCTTATGAGCTTTACAGAGAAATTATGCATGAAATCAGTCCTTGCGAGTTGGAAGAGATTGATGTGGTTATTCACCTTGCTAATAGAGAGACCATCTCTCCAATTGGTATTATACGAGACGTGGAAGTTCTTTGTGGTAAGATTAAGTACCCTGCTGATTTTCTAGTACTTGGTTCGGCTGCTAGTAAAACCTACCCTATCATTTTTGTAGACCTTCCTTGAGTACTTGTGGAGCTATTATTGATTGCAAGAGGGAGAAAATCTTGACTAAGTTTGATGGGGAATCTTATGAGTTTAATTTTTCGAAATTTGCTAAAGAACCTTGCGAAGAGGAAACCCATAATGAGGATTTTAGGGTTGAACAACTTGCTTCTATTTCTCTTGCTCCTAACAATGCTTTGCAGCAATTTATGGAAGATCGTGAAAGTGAAATCTTCATGGAAGAAAGGAATGAGATTGACAGGATTCTCCGTGATCAACCTATGATGCTTATGCACGACTTGCCTGTAGAAGACTTGGGTACCACGATGCCACCTAAAAAGGATCTGGTTTTCGATCTAAAACCTCTCCCTGATGATCTTAAATATGCTTATATTGATGATAAAAAGATATATCCTGTTATTGTTAGCGCTAAACTTTCAGGGAAGGAAGAAGAAAGGTTATTGGAAGTTTTGAGGAAACATCGAGGAGCTATGGGCTATACTCTGGATGATTTAAAAGGGATTTCACCTACTATATGTCAGCATTCTATCAATATAGAACCAGATGTGAAGCCAGTAGTGGAGCACCGACGACGTTTAAATCCTAGGATGAAGGAAGTGGTAAGGAATGAGGTATTGAAACTCCTTGATGCTGGTATTATTTCCCCTATTACTGATAGTGAATGGGTTAGTCATGTTCATTGTGTTCCTAAAAAGGAAGGTATTACCGTTGTCCTTAATGATAATGATGAGCTTTATTCCTCAAAGATAGTGGTAGGCTATAGGATGTGCATCGATTTTAGGAAAGTCAATAAAGTTAGTAAGAAAGATCACTACCCGCTTCCTTTTATTGATCAAATGTTGGAAAGGTTGTCTAAAAAGACCCATTTTTGTTTTCTTGATGGTTATTCTGGTTTCTCTCAAATTGATGTTAAACAACAAGATCAACAAAAAACTACTTTTACTTGCCCTTATGGAACCTATGCTTATAGACGTATGCCTTTTGGTTTATGTAATGCTCCTGCTACTTTCAAAAGGTGCATGTCTGCTATCTTTCATGTTTTTTGTGAGGAAATTGTAGAAGTGTTCATGGATGACTTTTCTGTCTATGGAACTTCTTTTGATAATTGTCTGCAGAACCTTGATAAAGTTTTGCAGAGATGTGAGGAAACTAATCTTGTGCTTAATTGGGAGAAATGCCACTTCTTGGTTAATGAAGGGATTGTTCTTGGGCATAAGGTTTCTGAAAGAGGCATAGAAGTTGATAGAGCTAAGGTTGAGGCAATTGAGAAGATGCCATGTCCAAGAGACATCAAAGGTATTCGTAGTATCCTTGGTCATGCTGGTTTCTATAGGAGGTTTATTAAAGACTTCTCTAGGATATCAAACCTCTCACTAATCTTCTTCAAAAAGATGTACCCTTCATTTTTGATGATGATTATAGGGAAGCTTTTGAAACTCTTAAGAAGGCTTTAACTACAACGCCTATTGTTCAACCACCTGATTGGAGTTTACCCTTTGAAATAATGTGTGATGCTAGTGATTTTGCTGTAGGGGCTGTCCTTGGGTAACGTATTGATAAAAAGTTAAATGTTATCCATTATGCTAGTAAGACCCTAGACGCTGCTCAAAGGAATTATGCCACTACTGAAAAGGAATTTCTAGCTGTTGTTTTTGCCTGTGATAAGTTTAGGCCTTATATTGTGGACTCAAAAGTAACCATTCATACTGATCATGCTGCTATTAAATATCTTATGACAAAGAAGGACGCTAAGCCTAGGCTTATTAGATGGGTACTGCTTTTACAAGAGTTTGATCTACAGATAGTAGATAGGAAGGGTGCTGAAAACCCTGTAGCTGATAATTTATCTCGTTTGGAAAACATCTCTTTTGACCCTATGCCTGTTAATGATAGTTTCCCAAATGAACAGCTAGCTGTAGTAGGGGTGAGCTCGCGAGGAAGCCCTTAGTATGCTGATTATGCTAACTTTATTGTCTCCAAGTATTTGCCTCCAACTTTTACAGCTCAACAAAGAAGAAAGTTCTTCTATGATTTGAGGCATTATTTTTGGGATGACCCGTACTTATAAAAAGAAGGAGTTGATGGTATTATGCGAAGATGTGTTCCAGAATATGAACAAAAGGAGATATTGCGTAAATGTCATGGTAGTGCCTATGGAGGACATCATGCAGGAGATAGAACTGCACAAAAGGTACTACAATCAGGTTTCTACTGGCCTACCCTTTTTAAAGATGCAAGAAAATTTGTCCTATCTTGTGATGAATGTCAGCGTGTTGGTAATATTTCTAGACGCAATGAAATGCCTATGAACTACTCTCTAGTTATTGAACCTTTTGATTGTTGGGGATTTGACTTTATGGGTCCTTTCCCTCCTTCGAAAGGCTACACTCATATTCTTGCTGCCGTTGATTATGTTACTAAGTGGGTAGAAGCTATTCCTACAAAGAGTGCTGACGGAGAGACTTCTCTAAAAATGCTTAAGGATGTTATATTTCCTAGGTTTGGGGTGCCTAGGTATCTCATGACTGATGGGGGTTCTCATTTCATTCATGGTGGTTTTAGGAAGACCCTTGCTAAATATGATGTTAATCATAGAATTGCTTTAGCTTATCACCCCCAAACTAGCGGGCAAGTAGAGTTATCAAATAGAGAGATTAAATCTATCTTGCAAAAGACTGTTAATAGGTCTAGGAAAAACTGGGCTAAGAAGTTGAATGATGCTTTATGGGCTTATAGAACTGCTTACAAAAATCCTATGGGAATGTCTCCTTATAAAATGGTTTATGGGAAAGCTTGTCACCTACCCTTAGAATTAGAACACAAAGCTTACTGGGCAATGAAAGAACTAAATAGAGATTGTAAGCTCGCTGGTGAGAAAAGATTATTTGACTTAAGTTCTTTAGATGAATGGAGAAGTGAAGCCTATGAGAATGCTAGGCTCTTTAAGAAAAAGTTAAAAGATGGCATGATAAGCGAATACTTAAGAGAGAATTTCATGTTGGTGAGAAAGTTCTATTGTATAGGTCTCGTCTCAGATTTTTTGCAGGTAAGCTACTATCAAAATGGGAAGGACCTTTCATCATTGAAGAAGTATACCATTCAGGAGCAATAAAAATTTCTTCTCTAAAAGATAATACTACACAAGTAGTGAATGGACAGCGACTCAAACACTATATTGCTGGAGATTATTACAATGAAGATGTTGATGCCTTTCAAGTTATAACTCCAGAGAAATTCATTGAGGACCAAATTCAGAGACCTGCAGAGTCTGTTTTCAAATAGGTAACAGCTCTGGTAAGAAAAGTTCCACGAAAATACAATCCAACTATATTTTTGCAGTTTTCAGTCAATAAGGAAAGTTACAACGCGAAAAAGGGACGGAAACGGAGCCGGGGTGGCCCACACCACCCCATGGCGCGCGCCCACCTCTGGCCGTGCCACCAGGTGGTGAGGAGGACTCCGCCTCCGACTCGTTTTCTCCTAGTACCTTCCTTTTGATATGAAACTTCGTAATATATAACCCCCCCAGATCTTCCGAGGTTCGTATATCGTGTTTTTGTCGTGTTTTTGTTTCGATCTGTGTCTGCCAGGTAAAAATTTTAGATCTGTAGCCTCAATGTCTTCCACTGGATCAGTTGAGGGAGATTCCTTGGAAGATATCATCAACCCATAAATGAGAGAATTGAAGATTCATCCCAAGGAGTTATTGCTCGAAGGTGGGGAGGTTCGAATTAAAGAGGTTCAAGGCCCTAAAGGTGAAGGAAGTCTGGAGGACAGGATGGAAGCATTGGAACAAGAAGTCTTTAGGTACAAGAAGATGGCGGAGCGCGAAGTGGATATCATCCATAAGATTTGTTCTGAACTCATCACCGAGCACCAAAAGGAGACTGCTAAACTCAAAGACGAAGTGCTCTCACTCCGCCAAACAACCAACAAACTGCAAGCACAATTCTATGACGTTCAAAATCAAAACTGTGAGTATGAGGCTAGATTTAAACTCATAAGTGCTGCTGCAAGTTTCAGGATGTTGGAAACCACGATGGCTTTTGTTGATGGGAAGCCTTTACCTTGGAAGACGGACGGAGATGAGAGGATACCGCCACCACCTAAGGAGTAATTCGTCATCAGGTTTGGCATCCCCTTGGTTTGTTCCAAGCTTGGGGGAGTGCTGCGGTATCATATCACTATCTTCTATCTTTTTACCTTTTTAGTAGATTCATATCATGAATAGAGGAGTTATTATGTAGTATGGTTTGAATTATGGAAGTGTCCCCTCTCTCGTTAGATATGTATCCCTTGGTGTGAGTTGCCGATATGGAATATTAATGAGAAGTTCTATCATTCACTCTTTTGCATAGCTTATATTAGTTTTCAATTCGTGGTTATATGATTGATCTTGTTGTTAGTATTGGTATCACTCTGGGATCATTGAGTTAATTTAGTTGGTTTTGGCAAACCTGGCTCGGTCAGTAGCAACACTATTTTTGAGAGTTGAATGAAAAAGATAAAGGTACTCTAAAGAAAAATTATTTCATCGTCTTTCTTTCTTGATTTGCTCATAAGTTTAGTATTCTCTAGTTAAGATCTTTTGTGCTTCCAAGGAAGATTGCATGTTTGTCTTTATCACTTGTATGTTTGTTTGTTTCCTTTAACTGTTGTACTTGCTACCCAGCCTTGCTAGCCAAAAACCTGTACTGAGAGGGAATTCTTCTCGTGCATCCACCTCCTTTAAACCAAAACCTTTGCCATTTGTGTCCACCATACCTACCTGGTAGCATTATTGCTATTCCAAGTAAATCCTTGTTTTATCTACCTCCCAAACTTGTTATGTGAAAACTAGTGATTAAAGCTCTCGCGAACTTGATGGCACACTTTACTTTCTTGCATTTAATAAACTTGAACCATTGTGCTCACCTATGTTGTGTATATGCTTGCGCTTTGTAAGTTGTGAATTAGCAGAACCATGTTGTCATGGGGAACGCTTTCCACATTGCACTGGTACTTAATACCAAGTTGATATCATGTTCTTTTGTCTATGGATGTCGTCGGTGTGAAATGAAAGGGGGGCTTGTAAGTCCATGGAGTTATGCATGTGTGTTAGAGAAACACCTGGGCCGCTGGTCTAATCCATGCTGACATGGTGGAAACCTGCAGCGTAACCATAACGAGTATCTATGAAGCATTCTTCTTATACAAAAAGAGATAGAGATTGAGAAAAAGAGAAAAGAAAAAAAGATATTATGGAAAGAGGAAAGAGATAAAAAAGCACCATATTCCCATGGTAAATAAGAAGATTGCTGAGATACTTGTTGTCTGCTTGCCTTGTCATTTTGATATGGGGATTCTTCCGTATCATCGGGCAAGGGGTACCCCGTTGGTGGTTCTCTATGATACACATATGCTTACGATGACAAGAACTTACCGGTGACTAAACTTGAGTAGCATGAGGAGCGACCCTCGTATTCAAGGGACATGAGATTCTCAACTTACAACTTGTCAATGCATATCCTCATATTTGATCACTTTAACCTTAATCACCTAAAGATGCCTATGATAGGGGCAATGAGAGCTGAAAGCTAGTAAGTATCATAATTTTTGGGAGCTCTTTATGAGACTTGCAATCCCTGCTTCCCTCTTTGAAGGGCCTTTCCTTTACTTTGTAGTTGAGTCAGTAATCCTACTCCCTTCTATCTCAGCAAGTATTTTGAGCTGTTGTGTTTCATTCATTCATATGATGATTTATGCAATCATGTCTTATGTTCCTTGTTTTGCACATTGCTCTTATCTTGATGTTTACTACTTTGAAAGCTATCATTGAAAACCAGCTATTTGTGAACTCCAGCAAATTATCAACTATTCTTCGACCAAGAGCTAAGTTTGCCATTACCAATTATGATTCACTTTATGTATCTTTATTGTGTTTCCTTTACTTATTACAAGTTGAGTTATATAATAGTGAGTTGTCTTCTATTATGATCTATGTATTTGATGAATGTGATGCTTCTTGTCTGTATTATTTTATCGACTCTTCACTCCATAAACCCGAGGTCATGTTTATTGAGCTCAGTTTCGCTTGGGGACAAGCGAAGTCTAAGCTTGGGGGGAGTTGATGCGTCCATTTTGCATCACTATTCTATGTCTTAATTCACTATTATTCATTGATATATTTCATATTGAGAGGTGATACTTATGTTATTTCATCTATTTTTGCACGGTTGATGACTTTTGGAGCATGGACCGCTGCAGTCAGGATTTTGATGGAAAAGGTGCTGTTTGGAGGCAAAATTCACGAAGATCAGAAAATCCGAGAAAATATACGGAAAATCCTATTTTTGCAGAAGACTAAGGATGCCAGAAGATGGAGTGGAGATGGTCCACAGGGGGCCCACACCACCCCATGGTGCGGGCAGGCCTAGGCCGCGCCAGGAGGTGGTGTGGCCACCCTGGCCCACTCCAGCCTCTCCCCTCTGGCGTATATCAACCTCCCGAAACCCTAAGACTCGGGGAGCGACCATAGAAAGATTTCACCTCCTCTGCGGGGCGGAAAACACCGAGAGAGAAAGATCTCTCCAGCAGAGAGATTTCTGCCGAGGGAATTCCTTCCTGGAGAGGGGAGATCATCGCCATCAACACCACCATCAAGCTGGACTTCATCCGGATCATCATCATCACCACCATCATCATCACCATCAGCACCCTCATCACCATCTCCATATTGCTGTAACAATTGAGTTGAATCTTGCATTAGTTCATAGGGGAAACTTTCCTGGTGTTGATTACTCTTTGTAGTTGATGCTATTGAGTGAACCGTTGAATTATTGTTTATGTTCAGATTGTTATACATCATTATTCCATCTCTGATCCTGATCCATATGATGTTTTGTGAGTAGTTCGTTTTGTTCTTGAGGACATGGGAGAAGTCTTGTTGTTAGTAGTGGAGTTGTGTTGAGAAAGATTCAATAGATTGTTATTTAAGTTCTGGTGTACTTCTTCTAGTGGTGTCATGTGAACGTCGACTACATGACACTTCACCTATATGGGCCTAGGGGAATGCATTGTGTATTTGGCTACTAATCGTAGGGGTTGCCGGAGTGACAGAAACCTGAACCCCCATTAGGAAACCATTGCATAAGGGACGTAAGGGTCTTAGAGTTTAAAGTTGTGGTTAGGTTTCTACCTTAATTACTTTCTTGTACTTACGGATGTTTGCAAGGGGTATAATCACAAGTATGTATTAGTCTTGGATGGGGCGGTACATTAGCACAGGTTCACCCACACAACACTTAGCAAGCTAAAGAAGATTAATCAACTATATGAAGCGAAAGCACTTGACCGTCTTCCCATGTGTCCTCGAGAACGTTTGGTCATCTTAAGTAATACAACCGGCTTGTCCTTTTCTGCATAAAGGATTGGGCCACTTGCTGCATTTATTCCTACTGTCTTTTATTTTACTCGTACTTTGTTTACTTGCTTTATCGAAAACCCCTAAAAATCTGTTTGCTAAGTATTTGCAGAGAATTCCTGATCCATACCACTAGCCAGCACCTTCTGCTCCTCGTTGGGTTCGACACTCTTACTTATCGAAAATACTGCGATACACTCCCTATACTTGTGGGTCATCAAGTGTCGTCCCCTCCCTGGAGGCATTGTCTAGGTTGCTCGTGAAGTCGTTGTAGGGGTTCCGCGTATGAAAACAATAAATTTTACCCTACGCTCCTGAACCCCTGATGCTGCCAGGACCCATCTATTAGTAACATAGTAACGGGAGGGTCTTTTCGCGAACTTACCCTTGAAGACCGAAAAGCGTTGTCAACGCTCAGGAGAGCGTGGTTGATGTGGACGTGCCGAAGCCGACCTCAAGGTTGTGATGAAGTCCTTGCACTCCCTTGGCTCCAACTAATTGAGTGCCTCAAGTGCGACACCTTGCGGGGAGTTACACACGTCCGGTGCCTGACGATGACTCCCGCTTCCCCGATCCAGCAGCAGTTGTGGAAGTAGAGCTCCTGGATCCGAATCCCGTAGCGCGATGGCGCTCCGCGGTGAAGATGTCTCTCGATCGCGCAGTCCGAACATGGGACCATGGTCACGAGAGAGAGAGAGAGAGAGAGAGAGAGAGAGAGAGAGAGAGAGAGAGAGAGAGAGAAAATATCAATTGGAGGTCCTCCCAAAAGTGAGAATACCTTTATTGATTATTGTGTGTATTTATCTGGCCAAATACCCCCACTATATATAGGGGAAAAGGAGGTACTACCTCCCTCAGAGTCTCGGGGTGGGACTAAAGGAGAGGAGGGGGAGGGGCAGCCGCCGACCGGCCCTAGTGGGCCTCGCGCAGGGGGGGAGGGGGGCTAGGCCCAGCCGACCACCCCCCTTGTCCCTTCTCCCTCTCTCCTTTCCCTAATGGGCCCTCTCCCATCGGGGAATTGGCCCATTAAGCCTTTTAACCTTTTAAATGATTTTCTCTTTTATTAAATAATTATGAATAAATGATTAAATCAATATTTAACATTCATTCACATATTATTCAATCTCCGTGGCTATGGAACACCTTCCACCTCCACTCCGGACTTACCGAAACCCTTCCGGTTTTCTCTCTACAATTCTTCGGCAATTCTACCGATCCTATAAACACTCTCTAAGCATCATCAAGGCCTTAAGCGTGATACCCCACGGTTCAGGAACACTCCAGACATGGTCAGGACACTCCCGCACCAATGATCAATAGAGGGACCTGGATGGCCATGTGACCCATGTGCGTTCCACGAAGATCTTTTGTAGTTTGAATCGGGACAGTTGTGTCTTATTCCCTTTGTCTCTTGATACTTGCATTGCCCGAGATCTGATCAATGACATCACCATGTCGTGTTCAATCTTGTTACCGAATAATGCTACTTGACTCGTTCCGACAAGTGATATCCCTGTGATCAAATCACACGCTGTGCAGCTATTGGATATAACCTCTTCGAGTGGGCCCTTGAGTATCTTCCCGTCACATGGACGGACAAATCCCGCTCTTGACATATATTGCCTCTACGGTTTCCTCTGAGTACCCGAACACACCTTTATAACCACTGTATTACCAAGTGGTGCTTGATGCTATCAAAGCACTCTCGGGAGACAGTGATTGTTATAACCTCACGGTCTAAGGAATAGTCTACGAGGATCCATTTCTAATCATCATAACTTGAACTTCGTGACATGATCGGGTCACGATGTTTAGGTTAGGTATTGGTTCATCTTCTCATTCTCAGAATGAGTTGACTCCATTTCTAACTAGCATAAATGCCACATGATCATCTGTTGACCAATGAACCAGTGACTAGAGTTTCACTAGGAACCCCTGGTTGTTTGTATATCACACGTGTATTGATGTTTCCACTCAATACAGTTATAGCATGATATAAAACTTAATCATAAACTATATGAAATATGGTAATAGTCCTTATTACTATTTGTCTCTAGGGCATATTTCCAACAGTCTCCCACTTGCACTAGAGTACAAATACACTAGCTGCATTTGTTCTTAATCATTGGCACCATATATCCGGTAACCTGAACATGCTTGCTCATGGAAGAGGTTGAGTCTTGGGCTTGTACTTTACAGTCCCAAATCCTTTGCAACTTACTAATGTCACCTTGATTGACATTAATACTTTATCATCACATGATAACATCTGTGTATATGCATCGTCGCTATGGCAGCAGAACGAGGCCTGATTCTAGGAGCCTATAGTGACTTTAGATTAACCACGAGGGCTTTCTCATGGGCACTGTGCCCTGGGACACATCATTCTACGTTAAAAGCGAACTAGCCCCGCCATAACATTATACATCACTTTAGATGGTACCCTTATCTATTATTATAAATGTATTCATCGAAACACTAGTGCACTCACTACAACTTTCGATGTTTTGTTCACCTCGCTTCCTACTTGACTTCAATTGGTTTTTATAGGAGTTTCCAACATATTCCCTTATAACATCACCCTTTATGTTTTAAGATATGTCATCCTTTATGGATTTGGAAAACATGTCTGCAGTTCTCTATTAGACACTGCGGACAAACTTAGCTCAACGTTCCATGATTCAAACTTAATCACTTTCAAATGTTCCTTATTGGATCATATATTATGTTAAGTTACCATCATGGTTTTCTAAGATAGAACCTATGTCTCAACATAGTGGATGATGATCGTCCTTTTCTTTCTTTCAACCATTGATGTTCAACTTAATACTATTCCTAATTTGAGTTATTAAGGACCAGTTCCTTAATTAACTTCTATTCTGAAACCATTTTCAGAATCCCTTAAGGAATACTACATAATATCATAATACACTTATTATCAACTTCTACACCTTATAAATCATTATTTATTGGTACTTGCGCTTTTATTCTTAACATACTTAAGAATCACTCCTATAAGCTCCCACTCAAAATATGTTCCTACCATATTTGGGTATGAGTCAGTACTCTTACTTAAACTATGTTTCTACATATTTGAATTTGATACTTATATTACTCCCACTCAAAAATATGTCATTCACATATTGTTTTAGGAAGACTTTCATAACTCCCAGTCAATTTTATGCAAATTGCATATCCACTCACTATTTTGAATAATTTCAAAATCCTTTGATCAAATATCAAACTTGGAGTTTTACTATGAGATACTAGTACTTTTACTAGTTTTAAATCCACTGGATATTAAGCACACATGAATCAAATTCATTTGAATTCGTCCAATACTTGACAAATTGTGCCTTTGTCATTCACCCCCTTTTACACTATGGCTTTGCAGTCATTTGGGAAAATTCAAGTAACCCCTTTTACTTGTGAGATTCAGGAACAAATTGCTTTCTAATCTCAAGTGAATTTTGCTTTTAGGATTTCTCATAATTCTAGTTTACCATTATTTCCTTAGTAGTTCGTAGGTATGTCATATTCCAAGAATCATGACAAATGATTCACAAATGTCTACATACAAGATATGGATTACTTTTTGAATCCTACTTCATGTAGTGAAAACACTAGTGGGAAAAACACAATGATCATTATCATTGATTCTTTCCTTTGTGAAGAGAATCGTTCAGGAACATTTTTCGTTGCGCTTCTCAACACTCTGATGCATGGATTTGGATCCTCATCGTGTTTTACACTATCTTGCATTTGCTTTATAATTGAGAAATATCACTGAATGCGAACTTTCTCAAAAATGTACCAAAATCCAAGCAATACAAGTTTTGCTTCTCTTTTGGTTTCAGCTATGGATTTCGTATTCAAAGTTTCCAATGAATACTCTACAAGGACTTATTGTTTTGGTTATATCGAATAACCCCAAAGCTTTTACGATGATCCATACTAGATATGGAGCCGCTTTCACAAATTCAAATGGTTCACTATATATTCTAATTGAGTGCTCACTATTTCTTAACTAATGGTCTCTACATCTACCCTACAATGATTTATTTGGTGCCATCTATTTACCACTTTGATATCTAATATCACATTGTGATGCTTTGCTTTTTGACGTTTCAAAACGCTTTGCATTTCACAATTACTTTTATGCCATTCTTTATAAATTCGAATTTCATTACTATTGATCAAATCATAGTAATTAGATTCTCTTTTATTTTTATACCCTTTTATTGATGAAACGCTTTGATCAAATCAAATAGTTTCATATTCATATTTCCTTTGGTAAACTTCTTTACACAATTAAACAATCATAATGATAATTACCATTTCGTTAAATCATAATACATTGAATATGTATTTACTTTTAACATTCATTAAACACTTTGTATTCAAGTAATACACGGTGTTCAAGTTATTTTGCCAAACTTAGGTATGATTTATATGTGATAAGAAATCGAATGACTTTCACATATTATCATTATAACTTTGAATTTAAACAATGGTTTCATTCAGTAATGAAATATCATTAAGTTGGGTATTTTAAGGCATTTCAATATTTTACAAATGTTCGTGCATTATCAATTAGTTTCAAACAACAAGGATAATTCACATATAATCAAACAAGATATGAACACAGATAGAAATCATTCATAAAAGTAGAACAACTGTTTATTACAAACTGATATGAATAACCGTCTCACAAAGTGTGAGACACACTAAAGAAGTTCATAATATTTTGATTACAATAACTATCCAAAAACATAAACTAAGTGATAAATGTCAAGGGAGAGTGTCGTCAGCCATCATCATCATGCTCGCCATCAACACGCAATGTCACCTCCTCTCCAGCAAGCACCTCTCATGCAGAAGGAACCGTTTTCAGTAAAACAGAACAAGTATCAAATATACTTAACACTGCAAATGTGTTTGCAAGATTATAACGTTTATAAAATTGTATATACCTTTGTCATTGATGACCTCAGCGACATTTGGTTCAACCAACATATTCCTGAGATGTGTTACGAACCTGTGGAATTCCATTGATTCCGCGTCGCCTCTCATAATGCAAGTCCTGACTTGTGCTTGGTAGCTTGGTGGCAGCGACCACAGCACAACGCCATTTTCAGAAGAGCCCGTCATCCAGCTATCCAGGAAGTATGTAGGCCTCATGTACGCATCATGCGTGCGCTCCAAGTGGTCATCAAGTGATGAGTTCTCCATCTTAATGGAGAGGAAGTCTCCCATCAGCTCATGCTCCCATATGCGTGCTTGTTCCACGAAATATGTCCTAAGATGTACCATAGTCGCACGAGGGTCAAGATTGCCCACGACTAGCCATAGCTCATCCACAATCCCGTAGCACATTATAGCTGATATGAAGGTGGACATCTCACGACGGTAATAGCGGTCTTCCCGCTGCTCTGGGATCTCTAGGTCAATGGGCTGATCCAAATCCATCTCGTCGAGTATGTAGTCGACCACGTCATTCTCGCTAAGGAGAACATGGAGACGTGCAACCCACATAGAGAAGTTTGATCCGTCTAGCCTGAGCTTCTCTCCTTCTAACCAATCATCAATAGGAAAGATAGCATCGGGAGAACCATTTCTATATTTATAATTGCAAAAGGAATTTAGACTAAGTTTATAATTAAATGAGTTAATAATAACTCCACTCAAAAACACCTATCCCCATAAGGGTTCCTAGTGATAACACGACCCCTATGAGCCACATCTCCCCCGATCGTCACGGCCATCAATGTGGGTTCAAGGGTGGACGCTAAATGTCGGTCACATCATTCATGTGACTCGTGCTTGATATTTTGACCATTCACGTTCCGAGGCCATGTCTGCACATGCTAGGCTCGCCAACTCAACCTTAGTGTATTTGTTGTGCAACGTGGCTTACACCCACTATGTGCGAACGTAGATATGTCTGACACCCATGCCTGTACGATGGATCACCTCATACCGAAGAACTTTCTTGGTGGTGCACACTAAGGGGGAACAGAATCGTTGGTAATTTTAATAGGGATCATCTTATTAGGCTACCATCGAGTATCTAATACTAGCACACAATAATATATACAAACAACAACATTGAATGTAAATGCGATGTGATATGGTCCTTCACGTTGTGATCTCCATCCGTCGTCACCGTATTCCGGTGCCAGGGTTACGGTGTCGTAGACACCAGGGTACCGGTGTCATTCTGGCGTGGTAGTCCGTCACCTCCGTGACTATCTACTACTACGTAACATAAGGTAATCACTTTACCTTTGCCACAACCATATCACAAAGCAACGCCCCCCTGCAAAACAAAGTTAGACGCCTCTACTCTATCTTTGCATGTTTTATGTGGCTGAATGGGCTTTCGCACAAGAACCGTTCTTACCTACGAACTTTCAGCACAACGCTGATCAAGTAGTTTTCTCTACTATACCCCTTTCGGGGCCCTCCGTTGTAAATGGCATACCAAGTAATGCGAGAGAGACAGACACCCCCCTAAGCCACTTTATACGGTACAAGCCGTATGTCAAGCGTGGACCAGTCTCGCGAATGAACGCGTAAAGTCGGTTGGGGAACACTTCATCAAGCATTACTACGGTATACACAAGTACACGTGGGAGGATAACAACTAAAAGATCAACACCCACACGCTACATCTCGTGTGTTCTACCCGTACCAGCATTACTACGTATAGATCTAGCTTTGATACCACTGTAGGGGTTCCGCGTATGAAAACAATAAATTTTACCCTACGCCCCTGAACCCCTGATGCTGCCAGGACCTATCTATTAGTAATATAGTAACGGGAGGGGATTTTCGTGAACTTACCCTTGAAGACCGAAAAGCGTTGTCAACGCTCAGAAGAGCGTGGTTGATGTAGACGAGCCGAAGCCGACCTCAAGGTCGTGATGAAGTCCTTGCGCTCCCTTGGCTCCAACAAATTGAGTGCCTCAAGTGAGATACCTCGCAGGGAGTTACACACGTCCGATGACTAACGATGACTCCTGCTTCCCTGATCCAGCAGCAGTTGCGGAAGTAGAGCTCCTGGATCTGAATCCCGCAGCGCGATGGCGCTTCGCAGTGAAGATGTCTCTTGTTCGCGCAGTCCGAACTTGGGACCGCGGTCACGAGAGAGAGATAGATAGATAGAGAGAGAGAGAAAATATCAATTGGAGGTTCTCCAAAAAGTGAGAAGACCTTTATTGATTATTGTGTGTATTTATTAGGCCAAATACCCCCACTATATATAGGGGGAAATGAGGTACTACCTCCCTCAAAGTCCCGGGGTGGGACTAAAGGAGAGGAGGGGGAGGGGCAGCCGCCGGCCGGCCCTAGTGGGCCCCGCGCGGGGGGGGGGGGGCTAGGCCCAGCCGACCACCCCCCTTGTCCCTTCTCCCTCTCCCCTTTCCCTAATGGGCCCTCTCCCCTCCGGGAATTGGCCCATTAAGCCTTTTAACCTTTTAAATGATTTTTTGTTTTATTAAATAATTATGAATAAATGATTAAATCAATATTTAACATTCATTCACCTATTATTCAATCTCCGTGGCTATGGAACACCTTCCACCTCCACTCTGGACATCCTCCGGACTTACCGAAACCCTTCCGGTTTTCTCTCTACTATTCTTTGGTGATTCTACCGATCCTATAAACACTCTCTAAGCATCACCAAGCCCTTAAGCGTGATACCCCACAGTTCAGGAACACTCTAGACATGGTCGGGACACTCCCGCACCAATGATCAATAGAGGGACCTGGATGGCCATGTGACCCCTGTGCGTTCCACGAAGATCTTTTGTCGTTTGAACCGGGACAATCGTGTCTTATTCCCTTTGTCTCTTGATACTTGCATTGCCCGAGATCCGATCAATGACATCACCATGTCGTGTTCAATCTCGTTATCGAACAATGCTACTTGACTTGTTCCGACAAGTGATATCCCTGTGATCAAATCACACGCTGCGCAACTATTGGATATAACCTCTCCGAGTGGGCCCTGGAGTATCTTCCCGTCACATGGACGGACAAATCCTGCTCTTGACATATGTTGCCTCTACGGTTTCCTCCGAGTACCCTAACACACCTTTATAACCACTGTATTGTGCTTGATGCTATCAAAGCACTCTCGGGAGACAGTGATTGATATAGCCTCACGGTCTAAGGAATAGTCTACGAGGATCCATTTCTAATCATCATAACTTGAACTCCGTGACATGATTAGGTCACGATGTTTAGGTTGGGTATTGGTTGATCTTCTCATTTTCAGAATGAGTTGACTCCATTTCCAACTGGCATAAATGCCACATGATCAGGAAACATGATCATCTGTTGACCAATGAACTAGTGACTAGAGTTTCACTGGGAACCCCTAGTTGTTTGTATATCACACGTGTATTGATGTTTCCACTCAATACAATTATAGCATGATATAAAACTTAATCATAAACTATATGAAATAGGGTAATAGTCCTTATTACTATTTGTCTCTAGGGCATATTTCCAACAGTCGTTCGAGTGGCAATACAGAGTCTATGTTGGCGGCCGCTTTGAGATTGGGTTTTTGGGGCACAATGTACATCGTTGGCGGTCTCAACCGACTTGTCCTCTCCAGCGATCTGGTCCCGCCGCTCACTCACCTCCGTATGCAAATAGGTGGGCGGTGTGTTGGTTGTGCCATCTTTGAGGCAAAGTCGATATTTTGAAGTCTCCCCCTTTGATTGTGATGTGGCCCAGGTAGTTCGGTGTTTTGCCTCCTCTCAATTTGTGGTGGGATACGTTGCAAGGAGAGTCACCGATGTTTGGTTGTTGTGGCTTGCATTGTATGTCATGTGGTGTTGTGTTTGTATCGGTGTTGCCTTCTTGATATTGAATCAGACATTCCTGGCATTGTACCGGTGGTCAAACCCCTTCTTCTATATTATGATTAATACATTCGAGGATGTATTATAGAAAACTGTTGTTGTTATGGACTGGAGGAGACCGGGTGCACATCAACTCAGATCTGTGAGCTGGAACCCGGACATTGGCTTGATCGCACCGTTCATTTTCTCGTGCATAGTGGTTTCGACGCTTGCGTGGAACCTGGTGTTTCAAAATTTTGTGCAAATTATATCATTAAGAAACATGCTTAAGTCCGGCTCGATTGCCAATGGTAGATGGGAAGTGTTGTGCAAACCCTGTCAGCTGGCCGGTCTCGAGGATGCAATGTGTAGAGGAATAAGACTAACGCCGAAGGCGCACACACCGATTACATAAAGTAGATTGAAACATGAGGATTAGGGAGAAGCTCTTTATTGATGTATCTCTGAAACAGTATGTACAATGGTGGACCTCTCCTTTATATAGACTACAAAGGATAAGACCCAATTAACGTTAGGATAGACTTAGCCTAACTGCCTCTACCGAAGTGGACTCACGCGAGTTGGCATAGTTTCCCAACACTCCCCTTGGATATTCATTCGTATATCCATGTCTTAAAACTCCAAAAAAACCAGTGGGAAAATATGGATCAAGTACATGGTATACCTTTTGCTATGTTGGATAAATTGCCTCATTAAAAACCTCATGTGAGAAACTTCATAAAAACTCACTTAAAGGAAAAGAAGTACAATTCACCTAACTATAAAGTTAAGTACTCAATCATCGGGATCGAGATTTTAGCGATGAGTTTGTGAAGATTCTCCCCCCGAACCTTGCATCTCCCCAAGTCTCATCATACCAATTCCACGAACACATCTCTCAAAATAATATGATGCTATGACTTAGTGAATAAATCAGCTAGATTTTCACACAACTTAGTATGTAAGATCTTTACTTTATTCATCTTTTGCAATTCGTGTGCATAGAAGAACTTGGGTTTATAAGTTTTATACGATTGCTCTTCACGTAACCCGTCTGGACTTGTGCATCACAAGCGGCATTATCTTCATAGATAATAGTTGGGATTTGAACAGTGTTCAGCCCACATGACATCTGGATGTGGTCGACCACCCGATGAAGCCATACACATTCTCGGGATGCTTCGTATAATGCTATGATTTCTAAATGGTTTGTTGAAGTTGACACAAGAGTTTGCTTAGACGATTTTCAGGATATTGCAGTTCTACCACAAAGGAAAACATATCCAATCTGTGACTTGGACGCGTGCGGGTCCGAAAGGTACCCAACATCTGCATAGCCTACAATTGATAGGTTTTGGTTCTTTTAGTAAAACAATCCAAGGTCTTTGGTCACTTCTAGGTACCCGAAGATGTCCTTGACGCCTTTCCAGTGTCTCTTGATAGGCTCAGAACTATACCTAGCAAGCAAATTGATGGTGAATGCATATACAGACGTGTACAATTCACGAGATACATAATTGCACCAATTGCACTCAAGTAGGGGAATTCTGGTCCCAAAATTTTCTTCCCCTCTTATTTAAGCCTGAACGGGTCCTTGTCTTGCTGCAAAGATCTTCCGACCATCGAGGTCTTAGAAGGATATGCTTTGTCAAATCCAAATCGTTCCAACACCTTCTGGATGTAGGCCGACTGGTGCACTAGGATCCTAGTAGGGGAATGCTCAAGTTGCAGACCCAAGCAGAACTTAGTTTTGCCTAAGTCTTTCATCTCGAATTCTGACATCGGGTAGGAACTCGCTTCATCTATATCCTCAAGTGTACCGATTATATTCAAATCATCCACGTACACTGAGATAATACAGAACCCATCCTGGGATCTCCGTATAAAAACACATGGGCAATCTTCATTGCTCTTGTAGCCCTTCTGATGAAGAAAATCGCTTAAACAATTATACCACATCCTACATGACTATTTAAGTCCATAAAGTGACTTGTTAAGCTGAACACTATATAAAATCCTATTTGCTCTATCTTTCTTTGGAATAGGGATACCATCTGGCACTTTCATGTATATGTCTGCATCTAAGTTACCATATAGGTAAGTGGTGACAACATCCATCAGTTTCATTTTCAAGTCCGTGTTGACTGCCATTGAGATCAAGTATCTAAAGGTAATTCCATCCATGACTAGAGAGTAAGTTTACTCAAAGTCAACACCTGGTCGCTGACTGAAACCTTGATAAACGATTCTTCCTTTGTACATTACTACTTCATTATTCTCGTTTCTCTTTCGAACAAAAACCCACTTGTCGCCAACAGGGCGAATGTGGGGAGGAGTTAGACAAACATGTCCAAATACCTCTCTTTTGTTTAACGATAATAATTTAGTAGTGATTGCCTTCTGTCAATCTTTCCAATTTGATCTTTTCTTACAATCAGCGAGCGTGTTAGGCTTAGGGTCAAGATCTATGATTGGGGCAATTTTCTTGGCAAAATTAACATTGACATCTTCTAAAGCTCGATTGTATGACTCACCCGAATTAACATAGTTAATATCCATTTCGTCATGGAGTGCATCAGACACATCCCGTTGTTCCATCGGATTTTCCAATCTGGGGCTAGGTCCTTTAGCTTTCTCGCTCCGATGTGTGTGCACACAACTTCGTTGCATATTTCAGATATACGAAAATTCAAGTCAGGAATTCCGTGCACTGAAATATCTGTACTCGTGCCAGGTATCAACTGGCTCTCCTCTTCAGGTGTAGACTGTAATAAATCTCTCTTATCCTTTTTATTTTGGTGTCCCAGAGTACTTTGGATTTCAGAAACCAGATTCCTCGTCCTTTTAGGCCTTAGGACGGGAGTGGGTATACCATCATTTTTATTTGGTATTTCAACCCTTTCCGGTGCATTGTGTGCAGGCACATGCAACTTTCTCATAGTCTTTAAGTCACTAAAATGATCAGGCAGTTGATTCGCTAAGGAGTGCAAATCTATTATCTTTTGGACTTCTCGATTAGACTCAACAGTGCGCGGGTCATGCACGTGGATCCTCGTGGCTTTCCACGTGACTTCTCTACTTTTGTCATCAAGGGGTGGATTACCTCCCCTAAAGTAGAGAAAAGATCCTCGTAAAAAATGTAGTCAACAAAACGGGTCGTGTGACACAATCTCAGAACCAACTTATATCCCTGTCTTACGGAGCGGTCCAATTATTGATTGCCGGGGTGGTGGTATTGGTACATATACCTAGCAGTCGAACCTACGAAAGTGGGAATTTTCCGGTGTTGACCCTTGCGCAAGTTGGATAGAAGAGTAGATGTTGTAGGCCGAAGGTAGAAAGTTGATGAGATTGGCAGCGTGTAACACCGCATGACCCCAACATGTAGTTGCTAAATTACAACCCTGAAGGAGTGGTTGGGTAATGAATTTAATTTTTGTAATCAATGCATCTGTAAGTCCATTTTGAGTGTGGATGTGCGGTACAAAGTGCTCAAGTTTGATTCATGTTGCCATGCAATAATCATCGAATGCCTTTGAAGTAAATTCTATGGCATTATCCATTCGAATAGACTTTAAACGATAATCATAGAATTTATTATGTATTTGTATGATCTAAGATATCAACTTTGCAAAAGCATGGTTCCTTGCTAACAGCAGGTAAACATTGGACCATTTAGAGGAAGCGTCAATGTCGGTTCCATGCTCTCCCCGAGTCGCGCAACCATGGGCTCCAGGACGGGCGCCTCGCGGCTTGTCTAACCGGGAGGCCCAGGGAGTTCTCCCTAGGCATATTTGATGGTCCGCCTCCCAAATCGGAAGGGTCCCCGGAGACAAAGATAGACGGCTTGCCTGTGACGCCTGATCTGCTGCAGGCTATGCACTGATCCAGCTAAAGAGTCAAGACCACGCATCGCCCCAAGACAACACTCACCCAATGTGTGAATGACATGCACCCAAGGTTTCGCCATGTGGCCACTTGATGACTCAATCGGGACGGCTACCCAGGTCCTGCCTGCACCCCTGCCGATAGCCTCGTCCGGGGTAAACTGCCCGGAGACAAGGGCCCAATTAAGTCAAGAACGACGCCAGTATGCCACCGCCCAATAAGCGACACACGACACCAGACCAGGGCTACTAGGACATGTTGCGAGTCAACAGTGACGCATGGCTGAGCCCTAGTCACCGCGTGTGCTCCGACCCCTTTGGTGTCCCCTTACGTGTATAAAAGGAGGCCCATGTTGAATGAGAGGAGCGGAGAGTCAAGTGTAAAATCATGTGTCAATCAGATACTGGATAGTTGTAGGACGTAGGGATTCAATCACATCGAACCTGAACCTGGGTAAAAACATCACGTCTCTCTCTGTATGATTATGTTCGCTCGGTTCATCGATTACGCTCACAAGGTATGGCGAAAACCGCGACACGACATCTAGCACGCTAAGCAGGGGGCACTTCTGCGAACGACCTTCACTGGTGACTCGACCCTCCCTTCGTACATGACAGCGCGAAGTGGGAAGGGGCACCGGCCGTGTACGATCTGCGCAAGTGAACGGGCAAGAAGGATCGCACACATCCTCCATCACACCAGACACGGTGGGATCCGCCCTGCGTTCCTCACCACCCCATATGGTAGCATGGAACCGGCTGACCTGGGAGGAGCTTCAGGAGGTGGATCAAGCGACGCTGCTAGCGAGATGCCACCACCCCTGGAAGGTTCTATCGGACCAGGGTCCACACTGGTGGCAGCGGATGCTCTCCTTCGTTTCCCGCCTGAGGCAATGGAAGATAGGCCTAGGGTGGGATCCTGGCTTGTTTGGATCGTGGACCTCATGGGATACGTCCTGCGGCTTCACCAGTCAATAGAACCTCACCCCACCGGGAATGATTCCCTAGCCGTTGCGGCAAAATGGAGGAAGTGATCTAGGACATTCAAGCAAGAAAACTTGCACCTTGCTCGTTTCCCGGCCAGATCCCGGGCAAACACCCGTCACGGAGTGCCACGTGGGCATGCTCGGACAAATCTTCGACCGCTAGATGTCCTTTTCCTGCATAGGAGCGCCTCTGCATTTCCCCTCGCACAATGCTGTCAAACGACTTTCCCAGGAGGTATGCGCTGTGCACCTAAGTGTGGATGCTCAATGCCCCTTGAAATGGCCAGCCGTATCGGTTACCTTCAATGCTAAGGATCACCCCGCCCGATGCGCGGGCGTGGGGATCTTACCTCTGGTGGTCTCCCCAACCATCAGCAATGTCAGGGTCACCAAGCTGCTGGTGGACGGGGGAGTGGGATTGAACCTCTTGTCCGCCCAACTCATGAAGTAGCTCTAGATCCCCACGGAACGCCTCTCCCCGGCGAGTGATTTCAAAGGAATTAACCCAGGGGCGATGATGTGCTCATCATTCGACGTAGAGCTCGTTGGGAACCCCAAGAGGAAGGTATGATGAGCACAACAACAAGTTTCCCTCAATTATGAAACCAAGGTTTAATCGAACCAGTAGGAGCAAGGAAACACCCCAAAGGTGTTACTAGCTGAGCTTTCGCAGGGCGCACTACATATGAATCATGGGATGCCAAACAATGTTGCAGGAGGAAGTTTTCCATTTCGTCGCACGAAAAAACCATTTTCCATTTTCCGAGCTTAAAATACGGACCATTTTGTGAAGCAACCACCAAATGAAAGTTTCAAAATGCTACCATGCCATTTTTCAAAAATAATAGGCCACCTTACATGGACAAATGTCCCAACCAGGGTCTCTCAAACCTTTCCGTCCAAGCCTGGTGAAAATGACAAATTCCTGCCGAAACAACAGGAAGTGGGTCCGATTTGAACTACATGTACATGATCTGATGCCCATGATGTTTTGCAAAAATCATTTTTAGAATTCCAATATGCTATTTCATCAGAGATCCAACGCAAGTTTATCAAGGCTCATCCCCTAGCTAAGAACCTTCATGAACGCTGTTTTGACCATAGTTTGAAATGGGCATAAAACGGTCCGATCAACGGAAATCCTTCGTGTTGTGTCTTACTATGTGACATAGTTGCAAGGAAAAATACCAAACTTGGTAAATTGAGTATGTCTCGAAAAAACCTTCACAAAATGACAAATGATGTTCGAGGTTTCATGGCTTTCGGGTCAAATGACCAATGTTATGGCTAGAATCAGGGCATAGTTTGTGATAATGCACCCGTATTGTGCACACATGTGCATCATGGGATGGCGAACAATGTTGCAGGAGGAAGTTTTCCATTTCGTCGCACGGAAAAACCATTTTCAATTTTCTGAGCGCAAAAAACGGACTGTTTTGTGAAGCAACCACCAAATGACAGTTTCAAAATGCTACCATCCCATTTTTCAAAAATAATAGGCCACCTTACATGGACAAATGTCCCAACCGGGGTCTCTCAAACCTTTTCGTACACCTCGGGTGAAAAAGACAAATTCCTGCCGAATCGGTAAGAAATGGGTCCGATTTGAACTACATGTACATGATCTGATGCCCATGATGTTTTGCAAAATTCATTTTTAGACTCATAATATTCTATATCTTTAGAGATCCAACGCAAGTTTATCAAGGCACATCCCCTAGCTAAGAACCTTCATGACAACCGTTTTGACCATAGATTGAAACGGGCATAAAAATTCAAAAACGGTCCGATCAATGCAAATCCTTCATGTTGTGTCTTATTATGTGACATAGTTGCAAGGAAAAATACCAAACTTGGTAAATTGAGTATGTCTCAAAAAAACCTACACAAAATGACCTATCATGTTTGGGGTTTCATGGCTTTCGGGTCAAATGACCAATGTTATGGCTAGAATTAGGGCATAGTTTATGATAATACACCCGTATTGTGCACACATGTGCATCATGGTATGCCGAACAATGTTGCAGGAGGAAGTTTTCCATGTTGTCACACGGAAAAACCATTTTCCATTTTCCGAGCGCAAAAAACAGACCATTTTGTGAAGCAACCACCAAATGAAAGTTTCAAAATGCTACCATTCCATTTTTCAAAAATAATAGGCCACCTTACATGGACAAATGTCCCAACCGGGGTCTCTCAAACCTTTCCGTCCAACCCTGGTGAAAAAGACAAATTCCTGCCGAATCAGTAGGAAGTGGGTCCGATTTGAACTACATGTTTCCCATGATGTTTTGCAAAAATCATTTTTAGACTACCAATATGCTATTTATTCAGAGATCCAATGCAAGTTTATCAAGGCTCATCCCCTAGCTAAGAACCTTCATGACCGCCGTTTTGACCATAGTTTGAAACGTGCATAAAAAATTCAACAACGGTCCGATCAACAAAAATTCTTCGCGTTGTGACTTATTATGTGACATAGTTGGAGGGAAAAATACCAAACTTGGTAAATTTAGTATGTCTCAAAAAAAATCTTTACAAAATGACCGATGATGTTCGAGGTTTCATGGCTTTCGGGTCAAATGACCAATGTTACGGCTAGAATCAGGGCATAGTTTGTGATAATGCACCCGTATTGTGCACACATGTGCATCATGGGATGACGAACAATGTTGCAGGAGGAAGTTGTCCATTTCGTCGCACGGAAAAACCATTTTTCATTTTCTGAGCGCAAAAAACGGACAGTTTTGTGAAGCAACCAACAAATGAGAGTTTCAAAATGCTACCATACTATTTTTTAAAAATAATAGGCCACCTTACATGGACAAATGTCCCAACCGGGGTCTCTGAAAACTTTTCGTCCACCCCTGGTGAAAAAGACAAATTCCTGCCGAATCGGTAGGAAACGGGTTGGATTTGAACTACATGTACATGATCTGATGCCCATGAGTTTTTGCAAAATTCATTTATACTCATAATATGCTATTTCTTTAGAGATCCAACGCAAGTTTATCAAGGCACATCCCCTACCTAAGAACCTTCATGACCGTCGTTTTGACCATAGTTTGAAACGGGCATAAAAAATTCAAAAACGGTTCGATCAGCGCAAATCCTTCGCGTTGTGTCTTATTATGTGACATAGTTGAAAGGAAAAATACCAAACTTGGTAAATTGAGTATGTCTCAAAAAACCTTCACAAAATGACCTATCATGTTCGAGGTTTCATGGCTTTCGGCTTAAATGACCAATGTTATGGATAGAATCAGGGCATAGTTTGTCATAATACACCCGTATTGTGCACATATGTGAATCATGGGATGCCGAACAATGTTGCAGGAGGAAGTTTTCCATTTCGTCGCACGGAAAAACCATTTTCCATTTTCCGAGCGCAAAATATGGACAGTTTTGTGAAGCAACCACCAAATGAAAGTTTCAAAATGCTACCATGCCATTTTAAAAAAATAATAGGCCACCTTACATGGACAAATGTCCCAACCAGGGTCTCTCAAACTTTTCCGTCCAAGCCTTGTGAAAAAGACAAATTCCTGCCGAAACAACAGGAAGTGGGTTCGATTTGAACTACATGTACATGATCTGATGCCCATGATGTTTTGCAAAAATCATTTTTAGACTCCCAATATGCTATTTCTTCAGAGATCCAACGCAAGTTTATCAAGGCTCATCCCCTAGCTAAGAACCTTCATGAACGCCGTTTTGACCATAGCTTGAAATGGGCATAAAACGGTCCGATCAACGCAAATCCTTCGTGTTGTGTCTTATTATGTGACATAGTTGCAAGGAAAAATACCAAACTTGGTAAATTGAGTATGTCTCAAAAAAAACTTCACAAAATGACCAATGATGTTCGAGGTTTCATGGCTTTCGGGTCAAGTGACCAATGTTACGACTAGAATCAGGGCATAGTTTGTGATAATGCACCCGTATTATGCACACATGTGCATCATGGGATGGCGAACAATGTTGCAGGAGGAAGTTTTCCATTCGGTCGCATGGAAAAACCATTTTCCATTTTCTGAGCGCAAAAAACAGACCGTTTTGTGAAGAAACCACCAAATGAAAGTTTCAAAATGCTACCATCCCATTTTTCAAAAATAATAGGCCACCTTACATGGACAAATGTCCCAACCGGGGTCTCTCAAACCTTTTTGTCCAACCCTGGTGAAAAAGACAAATGACATGGTTATACCCCACGGGTACGTGACTTCAGCATACCTAGTCCAGCCCAAGGAAGGCCCACGGCAGACATACGCTGGCCCATGAAGATTTCCGGCTGGCCAAGGCCCATGACGCCTTCGGATCCTTGGAGAGCAAGACTAGAGTTTGAATACAACTTGTAACCGACTAGGACTACGCCCGGGACCTGCCTAAGTCTATATAAAGGCCAGGAGGGCACGTCCTAGGGCAACAACTCGACTCATATTTTCACGCATCCACGCTAGATCGAATCTGCGCACCCTGTAACCTTCGGTTCCGCCGTAATAAAAGAGCAGACAAGCAGGAGTAGGGTTTTCCCTCCGGGGGCCTGAACCTGGGTAAATCTCGTGTCCCCTGGTTGCTTGTCTGTTAACTGTGCCACGATCTCCAGCATCCCCATCTTCTCCAAAACCCCAAGTCCATAACAATGGGCATTGACGAGATTAAACCTCGTCAATTGGCGCCGTCTGTGGGAATTGGGGCTGCTGATTGTGCGGTCGTGACGGTTCCGACCCGATCGATCTACAACTCCGCGGCGACGGAGAATCACCTCCTCTTCGGCGCTTTCGACTTCACCGCCCACTCGCCGGATACCATGAAGGATTTCGAGCCCGTAGGCGACGGACTCGAAATTTTGTTCGGGAGCTTCTGCTTCCAGGTGGGACAAACTGGCACCCTCCGCCTCCCTGAGCGGATGCCCGTGCCGTCAATCAGGCCCGCTTCGTGGGCTCCACACCCCATGCTACGCATGTCACCATCAACAGATGAGTTCTACAGCAGCAGCAGCTGCAACTCCGATATGTGCGATCCACCTTCGGATAAAGGAACCTACGGTTCCGAATCCGAAAGCTGCGGCAGCAGCAACCAATCTGCAGGCGCTATCTGTGCGCCGCAATCATCCAAACCGACGAGGAAACGCCTAACCCGCCGCCCAACCCCAACCCGTAGGACAGAAACGGCGAAAACGGTGGAAACGGCGAAAACAGGGGCCACCTCATCCAACTTAGCAAAGAAGGATGGGCTGAAGCACGCCGCGCCGTCGCAGGCGAAATAGTCCTACCTCTGGACTCCCCGCGTGATCTGCTGATGGCATACCACTACCTCCTCATCGAGGAGCACAAGAAGCAAGTCAAGATGCAGGAGACGCTCGACAAACGCAAGAAGGCAGCCTCTGAGTCCAGTGCGCGACGAGCTGCGCTCTCCGCCATGGGACCCGGATCTAGCACAAACGGAAACTAGGGAAACAAGCACCACTCTCGGGTGGAAAACATGGACCCGAAGGAGCGGCGTGACGTGACCCGAACTCTCCACACATTGTTCATGGATAAGGACGCCGACGGCAACATCACCCCGAAAATGCCACAAGCTGCGATCATGGCAGCCACTGCGTATCTCGCGGCTCACCCACCTCCGGAGGGGGATCTGAAAAGGGCCATGCATAGGTCCGCACTCACCGGACTAGGACTAATCGGAGCTGCGCTCCACGAAGACGCTCCTACGGAGCCGAAGAAGAAAGCTCCGGCCAGGGGCGACCGGAGCCCCACCCCCTCATCCGAAGATGAAGAAGAACACGATCTTCCTCGAAGAAAGAAGAGCTCGCACCGCCATAAACACGACTACGACGCCAGAGACAAGCTTACACAGCGCAAGATCGAGAAAGCACGCGCCAAACACGCATGCTCGTATGAATCTGAGATGGATGAAGACGAAGGAGAACTCTGCGGGGCTCGATGCTTCAGCAGATCCGTCCGGTGAAGACAGATGCCACGCAACTTCAAGCTTCCTTCGGATACTCCGAAGTTCAACGGCACGCAAGATCCAAAGTCCTGGCTCAGCGACCATCTGTCATCCGTCAAGCTTCACGGAGGCAACAAAGAAACCGCCATGCAATGCCTTCAACTGCAGCTGACAGGCGCGGCGCGGGTCTGGCTTAGCAGCCTCTCATCAGGATCCATCCGAAGCTGGGAGGAGCTCGCCTATAGCTTCATCCGAAATTTCAAAGGCACCAGCAAAAGGCCTGCCTCAATCGAAGAGTTGCGAGCCTGCACTCAGAGAACAGGTGAATCTATTCGCTCGTACATACTACGCTGGTCTACGACCAAGAACTCCACAACACACATCTCCGAAGAGCGGGCCATCGACGCCTTCAGGGACGGCGTCAAACGCCCAGACTTCAAGGAGAAACTTGGACATGTAAAACCCAAGACACTCGACCAGCTCATGGAAATCGCCAACAGTTGGGCAGACGGCGAAGATTGCATCCAGCGGGCGCAATCAGATGAAGAGGACGACTACGGCCGAAGACGTGAACGCCGCAGCAAGAGGAGATCGCGCGTCTACGAGGACCGCGAAGGACCCGACATGGTCGAAGCCGGCTACGCCGACCGCCGTAACAACAACAGCCGCAACAGTGGAGGATACCGCAGCGGAAACTTCCGCGACAACGGACGACCAATGCAGTCGTGGCAATGCCGCGACCGCGACAACGGACCTTCAGCATTCGACAAACTTTCGGGTCCATGCACCATCCACTTCTACATCGACAAACAAGATGGCAAAAAGAAAGCTAGCCACATGCTCAAGGACTGCCGCAAGTTCCAGAAACTCAGCGAAAGCATGGTGCAGATGAGACAACAAGCTCCAATTCCTGCGTTCGGAAACGCACCTGCGCCAGGTGAAATAGCACACGGAGCTCCTCCACCGCCGCCTATTGGAGGCCCACATCAATCAGTCGCACCAGCGCAAAACAACGCCGGGGTCGCATACCCCCACCAAAGGGAGCACTAAATATGATCCAGAAGGGACGCCCAACCAACAGGGTGCAGAAGAAAATCACCCGACAAATCAATATGGCCGTGGCAACTCCGCCTGCAATCCCTGAGTACCTCAGCGGATCGGAGTCCTGCATCACATTCACTCGCGCGGATCACCCTTGCCAGATCCCTCGCCCAGGTCATGCTGCCCTGGTGCTGGAGGCGCAGATCGGAGGCTTCGAGATGAGTCGCGTCTTCATGGACGGTGGAAGCGGCATCAACCTAATGTTCGCAAGCACTCTAGCAGCTATGCGGATCCCACAATGTAGCCTGGAACAATCAGACACAACGTTCCACGACATTGTTCCAGGGAAGGGCATCTTCCCCCTGGGCAAAATAGGGCTCGACGTCATCTTCGGGAAGCCGGACAACTTTCGGCAGGAGCGCCTAGAATTCGAAGTGGTGGACTGGCCGTCGCAATACCACGCCATCCTGGGACGCGTAGCATTCGCAAGGTTCCTGGCCGTCCCACACTACGCATACCTACTACTCAAGATGCCAGGACCAAGGGGCGTCATCACAGTCCACGGGAGCTTCACCCGATCGGACCAATGCGACAGGGATTTCAACAAAATCTCCCAATCTTTCGGCATGCAAGACGAGCTTGTAAGGCTCCGCGAGGTGACGGACAACGGGCTACCCCCAGTCACAAAACAGAACGCACCTGACATGTCTTTCGACTCCACCATCAACACCAAAAAAGTGCGGGTCCATCCAACAGATGCCTCCAAGACGGCGCTGATCGCCAACGACCTCAGCACCGCATAGGAAGGCGCGCTCGTCGAATTCCTCCGTGAGCGCTGGGAAATCTTCGCATGGTGTTCTGCGGACATGCCAGGAGTTCCCAGGGAATTCGCCGAGCACGCACTCAATGTCTTCCCAGACACCAAGCCAGTAAAGCAGTCCATCCGAAGACTGTCAGAGCCACGAGCCGAAGCTATCGGCAAGGAGATCAACAGATTACTCGCAGCAGACTTCATCCGGGAAATCAAGGAAAGCGAATGGCTGGCAAACACGGTGATGGTCCCGAAGAAGGACACGGACATCCTGCGGATGTGCGTGGACTTCACGTCACTAAATAAACATTGCCCTAAGGACCATTTCCCTCTTCCTCGAATCGACCAGATCATCGATTCGACTATAGGTTGTGAGAAACTCTCCTTCCTCGACGCCTACTCAAGCTATAACCAGATTCGACTCAAGGTCGAAGATCAGGAGAAAACGACGTTCATCACACCGTTCGGAGTATACTGCTACAACACAATGCCTTTCGGGCTAAAGAACGCGGGTGCCACGTACCAGCGATGCATGCAGGCCTGCCTCAAGGACCAGATCGGTCACAACGTCCAAGTCTATGACGACGACATAGTCATAAAAACCAAGGAGGCAAGAACACTTATCGACGATCTCCGCGAGACGTTCTACAACCTTGATCGCTATAGGATCAAGCTCAATCCAGAAAAGTGCGCTTTCGGCATCCCCTCGGGTCAGCTGCTCGGGTACTTCATCTCTCAACGAGGGATCGAAGCGAACCCGAAGAAAATCAAAGCTATCATGACAATGGAGAAGCCGAAAAACCTCAAGGGCGTTCAGCAGCTCGCAGGGCGAGTAGCGGCACTAAGCAGGTTCATCAGCCACATGGGCGAGAAGGCCCTACCATTTTACCAGCTGCTACGCAAGGCAGACAAGTTCGAGTGGACACCAGAAGCCAACGACGCATTCGAAAACCTCAAGCGGCTCCTCTCCACCTCGCCAGTTTTGGTCACGCCAAAAGAGCGCGAGCCCCTGTTGCTGTACATAGCAGCCACGCACCAGGTGGTCAGCACAGTACTCGTGGTCGAACGACCCGAAGAAGGCAAGACCCACGGGGTACAACGCCCAATTTACTACCTCAGCGAGGTTCTCACTCCAACAAAACAGCGGTACCCGCACTATCAGAAGCTGGCCTACGGCGTATTCATGACGGCTCGACGACTGAGCCACTACTTCCAGGAGCATCAGGTGATGGTCATCAACGAGGCACCCCTAAACAGCATCCTGAATAATCCAGAGGCCACAGGGCGCGTGGCCCTATGGGGCATTGAACTATCACCCCTGGACATCATCTACGAGAAGCGACACGCAATCAAATCTCAAGTCCTTCCGGACTTCCTGGTGCACTGGATGGAGCTGCAGCTGCCTGACACCCCAGACATGTCGCAGTCCTGGACAATGCATTTTGACGGCTCCAAACGCGAAGCCGGAGCAGGGGCAGGAGTCATACTGACCTCCCCGCAAGGTGACAAGATGAAATACGTCCTTCGGATGAAATTCAGAGCCTCCAACAACGAGGCCGAATACGAAGCCCTCATACATGGCATGAAGATGGCAAAAATATGTGGCGCAACGCGCCTGGTCATCTACGGTGACTCCAACCTTGTCATCCAGCAGACGATGAATGAGTGCGACGCACACGCCGAAAACATGATCGCGTACCGCGCGCTATACAACGCACTCGAAGGAGAATTCGACGGCTGCGAACTTCGGCACGTCGGAAGAGAGAGCAACGAGGAGGCCGATAGACTCGCCAACATCGGCTCCACTTGTTCAAAGGTACCACCAGGTGTGTTCCTCGAACAGATCTGCGTGCCATCCATCAAGCGGAAATTCCCCAAGGGATCACCCGAAGAAGCAGAACACTCGGGGGCTACGCTACCCGAAGGTCATGAAGGACCCTAAAAGTTGGATACCGAAGTTTCCATGGTCAACCTGATGCAGGTCATGGCAGTCGACGAAACTTGGACACGTCCATACCTCCAGTTCCTGATAAACGGAGAATTGCCAGACAGCCCGACAGATGCCCGGCGCATATCTCGTCGGTCGAAAGCCTTCACCATCATCAACGGCGAGCTGTACAAACACAGCATTACTGGCGTACTACAACGGTGCGTCACCATCATTGACGGCAAGGCCATACTCCAAGATATCCACGAGGGCATCTGCAGCCACCACGTAGGCAGTCGCTCCCTCGTCGCCAAAGCTCTGCGAGCAGGATTCTACTGGCCAACGGCTATGAGCGACGCAAAGGACATCGTCCGAAGATGCAACGGGTGTCAACGGTTCGCCGACAAACCGCACGCACCTGGGTCCGAACTACGACCCATACCCATAGCCTGGACTTTTGCCCAATGGGGCCTCGATATGATCGGCAAACTGCCAAAATCCTCGAAGGGAGGACACGTCTTCCTCCTGGTCGCAGTCGACAAATTCACCAAGTGGATCGAGGCAATGCCAGTCACCAACCAGAAGGGCAAAACCGCCGTCAAATTCTTCGAATCCATTGTCTACAGATTTGGCGTACCGCACAGCATCATCACCAACAATGGATCGAACTTCATCTCCGAAGAATTCCAGGACTTCTGCGAAGGCCTCGGGATCAACATCACGTATGCCTCAGTGGCACACCCGCAAACAAACATGCAAGTGGAAAAGGCCAACGGTCTAATCGGCGCCGGCATCAAGAAGCGCCTCATGAGCTCACTCGAGCACAAAGCCGGAAACTGGACGAAAGAGCTACCGTCTGTCCTGTGGAGCTTACAAACAACGCCAAACAGCTCCACCGGCTACACACCGTTCTTCATGGTGCACGGAGCTGAGGCCGTACTACCAGCCGAAGTACGCCACCAGGCTCCACGAGTCGTCGCTTACGGCGAAGCCGAATCCACGGCTGCACTCGAAGACGCCGTCGACACACTCGACGAAGCACGGGATATAGCAGCAGCTAGATCAGCAGTGTACCAGCAAAGTCTCCGCAACTATCACAGCCGCCGACTGCGCCCAAGGTCCTTCGTCGAAGGAGACCTCGTCTTGCGACTCAAGCAAAAGCGACCGAATAAACTCGAGTCACCGTGGGAAGGACCCTATGCCATCACCGAGGTCATCCCAGGTGGCGCCTATCGCCTCAAGCACGTTGAGTCTGGAGTCGCATACTCCAACCCATGGAACATCTCGCACCTGCGACGATTCTACCCATAGCAATGTACCCCATTTTCGATAAGGCTTACAGGCAAGGCTACTCAGCCGAACCATGTACCTCCTCCATTACGATACAAATAAAGCTAAGTGTCTCGCCCCCAACCTTCGGTTGACTATTTCTCTGCAACTTTATCACATGCTACAAACGCACTTGGGGGCTCCCCCCACCTCACGATTTCATCGACTGAGGACAAAACGTGTACACCTGAGTAGCTGACCACGTCAGGCAAACGAAAATGGCACGTACTAAATCAAAGCACTGCGTGCTCGGGGGCTCCCCCCACCTCACGATTTCATCGGCTGAGGACAAAAACGTGTACACCTGAGTAGCTGACCACGTCAGACAAACGAAAAGGGCACGTACTACATCAAAGCACTGCGTGCTCGCTAACAAGCGAACCTTTACAACAAAGGGCACATACACGCCTAGCCATAATATACAAATTTTACATCTATCTGTTTATTTTCAGGTCCTACCTATTCTGAAAAATAACCTGAGCACGATGCTCAAACAAATCTACAATCTGTTCGGCATACTGCCTTACAACCGCGTAATGCGGGCGCATATTCCACTCGCCACCATCTGGTCGAGGAGGCGGCCCAGTCGCCACAGCAGCCAAATCTACATCAGGGCGGTGCACCCTCACAAGAGACAAGGCAGCCTTCACACCTGCGACGAGCTGCTGCCGCACCAGCTCCTTGACATTGCTGGCACTCCGAAACTTCGTCAGAAGACCTGCAAGGGTCGTTGGCACGACATCCAACAGAAACATGACGTGCAACACCGAGGAAAGCGATGTCTGCACCTGGCGGAGCACCCACGAAACCTGGTAGACACGATCCTGCACCGTCGCCAGAACTATGGCGCGATCACGATCCATCCAGAAGAAGCCGCCAGCCTCCATGTCCTGTTGAGTCAAGCAATTGACTCGAACAGCAATACGCTCCTTTTCTTCCCTCGGAGCAAGATTGGCACCTGCGACAACCGCACAAAACAAGAGTGAGGCCAGCAGGCTCACCCGAAGAACTAAGCTACAGCTCGAAAGAAGGATCAACTTACATTGCAGCTGCTCGGACAGCCGACCCAGCTCCGCCATCAAATACTCCTCTCTGGCTGCACCACGGTCTGCTTTGGACTTCCAAACGTCAGCGCGACCGCGTAACCCAAGCAAATCTCTCTCCAAGCTGCGCACGCGATCTCGAAGAAACGCGAGCTGCGAGGAATCATCCAATGATGCTCGCAAAGGCCTTTCGGATGAAGTGTCAACCGGGTCAGCACCCGAAGGAACCTATAGCAGAAGAAAAAAGAAGGCACACAGACATTCAGCCAAGGATAGAGCACAACTCAGAGAAATTCATTAAAATATATAAGGCCACTACGTGGCACAAGGATGGTACTACAAAAGATATCTACAGCAAAAATAGACTACAAGCTACCCTACGTCTACCACGCCTATGACGGAGGGCACTGAGTCGCCTCAGAACCAGACTGCCTAGCTTTGGCCTCGCCCTACTGCCGCAGTGCGTACTCAGACAGCAAGTCAATGAGCTTGGGCCCATATCATTTGCAGCGAGCGGAGTAGGCGGCGAAGGCTACCTCGGATCCATCAGCAGCCGTCGGCATTCGAGAAGTAATCTGGGGCAGGTCCAGCTCCGCCCCAGCCGCCATGGCCATCGCCAGCCCGACGGACGTGCCGATGCCCTTCTGCTTGCGCTTATACGCTGCAGACGCTTCGGCTGATAGAGCCTCTGCCAGAGCACCCACGTCTTCAAGGGATGCGCCCTTCGAGAAGAGCTCCTGGTAGAAGCGACCAAGGACCTCTTTTGCCTTGGCAAGGGAGTTGACGACGGTGCTGCAGCGGTCTTCGACCGCTACAGTGGCATCATCCAGAGCACTCTCGTGCTCCAGAGCACCGCGGTCGAACTCGATGCCTGCGACATCTGAGAAAAAAGAAGACAACATGAAGAAAGGCAACATAGAAGACGATCCGCAGAAAAAAGGAGCAAGTACAAAAGCTAACGCTCACCCGAAATAGCCTTGGCAGCAGCCATGAGCTTCTCCGCCACCCCTTTTTCACGAGCAGCCGCAACGGTGGCCAGCTGCTCCTCACGATCTGCGGCCTCCTGCTGCAGACGCTCTTTCGCTTCGGCTGCCTTCGTCAGCTCCAGCTCAAGGCGCTCTCTCGCCTCAGCAGCAGTTTCAGCCTTCTGCTCCAGTTGGCCAAGGCTCTTCTTCAGAGCATCGACCTCACGGAGAGAGTCGTTATGCTCCTCTGCATTTACAACTAGCAAGTGTCAGCAAACAGGACCAGGATATAGCAAGATGAGTACTACAAGGCAGACGAATACCTTGCAGCTGCCGCAGTTTCGCCTCCAGCGTTAGGCGTTCCTCCACCAGCCGCTTGGCCTCTTGGACAAAAGGCTGCAGAAAAAGACAATAGCATTAAGCACAGAACTCGGGGGCTACGCCCAATACAAAGAAGCATAAACAACATCAGCACACGAAGACGCTCGGGGGCTCCCCCCGTGACATGAAGCAGATGAACTTACGTGCTCCGAGGGTGAACCCGCAGGCCCGCCTGCGAAATTCTGAGGCGCAACCACCAGCCTCTCCTGCACAGGAGTATCCAGGAAGGCGCCACCCGAAGTCACCACTGTCTGAGGAGGAGGCGACGCAATGTTCGACTCCCCCATCATCTCGCGCGCTCCATCACTAGAGCCGTCGGAGGATTGCCTACATACGAGTCAATCAACACAGGCGCAAAAATAACAAGGGAACAAAAGACAACAGTGGCAACAAGATCACTTACGAGCCCAACGCGCTCAGGTCAAAGATAGGAGAAGCCCTTTGGGCCCTCTTCTCCTCCTTCTTCTCTTCCTTCTTCCGCTTTGCTAGCGGGTGCGGAGCAACAGCCCGCACAGGAACGGCAGGAAGGGGAGAGGAAGAACCCCCATAAACATCATCATGAAGCTCAAGGCCCAGAGGATTTCTGGGAGTAGGAGGAGTCGAGGCATCCAAAGACTCGCTCGAGCTCCGTGATCGCTTGCGCGAATGGTCCTCACTCGACTCGTCGGCATCCTCCGCTGGGGGTCGCGCTGACGGTAGCTCGGACACGGAATCCACCACTTCATTATCCGGGGCATTCGGATACCTTTCGGGCAATGGTGGCGCCATGCCCGGCACTTTGAAGCTCTGCAAAAGGAAAAGGAACTTTGTTAGCAAACAAAGGAAAAAGTACACGACTGACAAAAACAAAAGGGAAGCACTACGTGCGCAAATCTACACCTTCGGTATGACCAACGTCGAAGAAAAGGGAGGAGTCAGCGACTTCCCCGGGATTTTTTCGTCGGCCTTGAACTTCAACAGCGCGCGAAGATCTTTGTCAAGTTCCACCTCGGAGACTTTCTCACTCGAAACCCTCGTCGGATCACGGTGCCCAGAGTAAAGAAACATCGGATGCGCCCTCGCTTGAAGGGGTTGCACCCGACGCTCAAGAAACGACCGGATGATGTCGACACCGTTCACCTCCTTCTCAGGAATCAATTGGAGCTCCTCCACCCGACGATACAGGGCCTCTACCTCCGCCACCTCACCATCCAAGATTTGGTTTTTCCAGGATCTTTTCTTCTCAATCAACTGGGAGGGGTCAAAAGGAACGAGACCAAAATCTTGCCCAGGCAGTACGGAGTCACGGATGTAAAACCATTTCCTCCGCCAGTACTGGACAGATTCGGACATGGAAAAGGAGAAGAATTGCACATTGGGACTGAGGGAGATGATGAAACCCCCAATGGGATACACACCATCCGAACCAGATTGCCTCTTCACGAAATAAAGCTTCCGGAAGAGGCCAAAGTGCGGCTCAATGCCAAGCCAACACTCGCAAAGCGTGATAAAACACGCAATGTGGAGAAGGGAGTTGGGAGACAGATGATGGAGTTGAACCCCATAGAAAAAGAGTAGTCCATGAAGGAAGTCATGGACCGGAAAAGAAAACCCTCGAATCATGAGGGCAACAAACATAACCCGATACCCAGATGGGGGACGGGGGATTACCTCATTGCCGGGGAGTATCACGGCCGTCGCGTCTTGCGGGATCAGGCTCCGCTCGCGCAGTTTGCGGAGATCGCTCTCCCGCGTTTCTGATCGCCGCCAGCCACCGTCGGTGACGCGAGCAGTGGCGGTGCCCTTCTTGCCTCCGGCGGCGCTGGTCCCAACTGCAGATGAGGATTTCTTTTTCCCCATGGCGCTATGGCGGTGGTGGCGTTGCCAACGAAGAAAGACAAAGGAAATGTGGAGGAAACTCTTAGCGCAAAGCAAGAATCGCTCGAGCGCAAGGAGGCAGTGAAACACAAGAACTGCTGCGCTGAAAAAACAAACCACGATTTCACCAGGGATTATAACAGCGAAGACGACGCACGCTGGCCGTCCATCAAGAATACCTAACGCCAACGGTAGATCTGGCCGTACACGTGTCAGCACCAAAACGAACCGTCGTTACCACGCTGTCCACTACGTGCGGAAATCGAGGAGATGCCGTAATCATCTCCACGCCGCGCGTGACCGGTCAATTCAAAGTCAGCAAGTGGGACCCATGCTTCGTCCCGTCACGTCATCTCTGGTGTAGCAGACGCTTGAGGTCATCGATCGTAAGCACTGACGTCATTAAAAGCTATACTAGCACCACTCCGGCTCCACAACTAAAGTACTCACTCGAATCTACGATTCGACTAAATACTTGGGGGCTACTCCTATCAGGAGCGCTGGCCGCGCACCCGATAGACAAATGAAGACAAATTACTTCTCTGAGTCCTACGTCGAGTCTACGACTCCACTACGGACTCGGGGGCTACTCCCATAGGGAGGATGGATTTCAGCATCCGAAAATTTTCGAGTCCTGCAGACTTATGATTGGAACAATGCTTGAACTAAAGTCTCCGTTCGAGTCTACGACTCGAACAGACACTTGGGGGCTACTCCCATAGGGAGCGCTGGTCGCGCACCCTATGAAATCTTCGACTGCGATCTTTCGGATCAGCACGCAAAACTTTTTGGCAACTCTGCTCCAATTAATGTTAAGTGAGTAACATCCTCCTTGACCACCCGAAACACCTCCGTGGTGATAAACATTCGGATGCTGCGTCTGCGACGCAAAGATAAGACCTACAGATATCATCTGATGGCCTGGCAACGCACCTGACTGCGCTCTGCTAGTATGAATCCGTACCAGCAGGTACGATGAAAAATCCCGACGGACGCGTTGGGTACACCAATTGAAATCACTGGAATTCCACTCCTGTAAGTCCTCCGCGGCCTGAGTCGAATTACGCCAGCATATGTTCCAGGTCCGGGCCGAGGGACCCGAACCTGAAGAACATCGTGTTGTTTCGTCCTAAGATAGTTAACTGACCCTGATCCGTCGGGTGAGTCAGGCACACGCATCAACAATCCCTACACACATATACTATTAACATATAACTGCTCCCGAAGTATGGAAGAGTCCTCAGCCGAATCTACGATTCGACTGATCACTCGGGGGCTACTGACATGGTTATACCCTACGGGTACGTAACTTCAGCATACCTAGTCCAGCCCAAGGAAGGCCCACGGCGGACATACGCTGGCCCATGAAGATTTCCGGCTGGCCAAGGCCCATGACGCCTTCGGATCCTTGGAGAGCAAGACTAGAGTTTGAATACAACTTGTAACCGACTAGGACTATGCCCGGGACCTGCCTAAGTCTATATAAAGGCCAGGAGGGCACGTCCTAGGTTAACAACTCGACTCATATTTTCACGCATCCACGCCAGATCGAATCTGCGCACCCTGTAACCTTCGGTTCCGCCGTAATAAAAGAGCAGACAAGCAGGAGTAGGGTTTTCCCTCCGGGGGCCTGAACCTGGGTAAATCTCGTGTCCCCTGGTTGCTTGTCTGTTAACCGTGCCACGATCTCCAGCATCCCCATCTTCTCCAAAACCCCAAGTCCATAACAATGGGCATTGACGAGATTAAACCTCGTCAACAAATTCCTGCCGAATCGGTAGGAAGTGGGTCCGATTTGAACTACATGTACATGATCTGATGCCCATGAGTTTTTGCAAAATTCATTTTTAGACTCATAATATTCTATTTCTTCAGAGATCCAACGCAAGTTTATCAAGGCACGTCCCCTACCTAAGAACCTTCATGACAGCCGTTTTGACCATGGATTGAAACGGGCATAAAAATTCAAAAACGGTCTGATCAACGCAAATCCTTCGTGTTGTGTCTTATTATGTGACATAGTTGCAAGGAAAAATACCAAACTTGGTAAATTGAGTATGTCTCAAAAAAACCTTTACAAAATGACCTATCATGTTCGAGGTTTCATGGCTTTCGGGTCAAATGACCAATGTTATGGGTAGAATCAGGGCATAGTTTGTGATAATACACCTGTATTGTGCACACATGTGCATCATGAGATTCCGAACAATGTTGCGGGAGGAAGTTTTCCATTTTGTCGCGCGGAAAAACCATTTTCCATTTTCCGAGCGCAAAAAACGGACCGTTTTGTGAAGCAACCACCAAATGAAAGTTTCAAAATGCTACCATCCCATTTTTCAAAAATAATAGGCCACCTTACATAGAGAAATAGTCCCAACTGGGGTCACTCAGACCTTTTCGTCCACCCCTGGCAAAAACGGAAAATTCCTACTGAATCGGTAGGAAGTGGGTCCGATTTGAACTACATGTATATGATCTAATGCCCATGATTTTTTGCAAAAATTATTTTTAGACTCCCAATATGCTATTTCTTCAGAGATCCAACGCAAGTTTATCAAGGCTCATCCCCTAGCTAAGAACCTTCATGAACGCCGTTTTGACCATAGTTTGAAATGGGCATAAAACGGTCCGATCAACGCAAATCCTTCGCGTTGTGTCTTATTATGTGACATAGTTGCAAGGAAAAATACCAAACTTGGTAAATTGAGTATGTCTCAAAAAAACCTTCACAAAATGACCAATGATGTTCGAGGTTTCATGGCTTTCGGGTCAAATGACCAATGTTATGGCTAGAATCAGGGCATAGTTTGTGATAATGCACCCGTATTGTGCAGACATGTGCATCATGGGATGGTGAACAATGTTGCAGGAGGAAGTTTTCCATTTCGTCGCACGGAAAAACCATTTTCAAACTTTTGAGCGCAAAAAATGGACTGTTTTGTGAAGCAACCACCAAATGACAGTTTCAAAATGCTACCATCCCATTTTCAAAAATAATAGGCCACCTTACATGGACAAATGTCCCAACCGGGGTCTCTCAAACCTTTCCGTAAACCTCGGGTGAAAAAGACAAATTCCTGACGAATCGGTAGGAAGTGGGTCCGATTTGAACTACATGTACATGATCTGATGCCCATGATGTTTTGCAAAATTTATTTTTAGACTCATAATATTCTATTTCTTTAGAGATCCAACGCAAGTTTATCAAGGCACATCCTCTAGCTAAGAACCTTCATGATAGCCGTTTTGACCATAGATTGAAACGGGCATAAAAATTCAAAAACAGTCCGATCAATGCAAATCCTTCACGTTGTGTCTTATTATGTGACATAGTTGCAAGGAAAAATACCAAACTTGGTAAATTGAGTATGTCTCAAAAAAACCTACACAAAATGACCTATCATGTTTGGGGTTTCATGGCTTTCGGGTCAAATGACCAATGTTATGGCTAGAATCAGGGCATAGTTTGTGATAATACACCCGTATTGTGCACACATGTGCATCATGGGATGCCGAACAATGTTGCAGGAGGAAGTTTTCCATGTTGTCACACGGAAAAACCATTTTCCATTTTCCGAGCGCAAAAAACAGACCATTTTGTGAAGCAACCACCAAATGAAAGTTTCAAAATGCTACCATCCCAGTTTTCAAAAATAATAGGCCACCTTACATGGACAAATGTCCCAACCGGGGTCTCTCAAACCTTTCCGTCCAACCCTGGTGAAAAAGACAAATTCCTGCTGAATCAGTAGGAAGTGGGTCCGATTTACATGTTTCCCATGATGTTTTGCAAAAATCATTTTTAGACTACCAATATGCTATTTATTCAGAGATCCAATGCAAGTTTATCAAGGCTCATCCCCTAGCTAAGAACCTTCATGACCGCCGTTTTGACCATAGTTTGAAACGGGCAGAAAAAATTCAAAAACGGTCCGACACAACGCAGATCCTTCGCGTTGTGTCTTATTATGTGACATAGTTGGAAGGAAAAATACCAAACTTGGTAAATTTAGTATGTCTCAAAAAAAACCTTTACAAAATGACCGATGATGTTCGAGGTTTCTTGGCTTTCGGGTCAAATGACCAATGTTACGGCTAGAATCAGGGAATAGTTTGTGATAATGCACCCGTATTGTGCACACATGTGCATCATGGGATGGCGAACAATGTTGCAGGAGGAAGTTTTCCATTTCGTCGCACAGAAAAACTATTTTCCATTTTCTGAGCGCAAAAAATGGACCGTTTTTGTGAAGCAACCAACAAATGAAAGTTTCAAAATGCCACCATCCCATTTTTCAAAAATAATAGGCCACCTTACATGGACAATTGTCCCAACTGTGGTCTCTCAAACCTTTCCGTCCAACCCTGGTGAAAAAGACAAATTCCTGCAGAATCAGTAGGAAGTGGGTCCGATTTGAACTACATGTTGCCCATGATGTTTTGCAAAAATCGTTTTTAGACTACCAATATGCTATTTCTTCAGAGATCCAATGCAAGTTTATCAAGGCTCATCCCCTAGCTAAGAACCTTCATGACCGCCGTTTTGACCATAGTTTGAAACGGGCAGAAAAAATTCAAAAACGGTCCGACACAACGCAAATCCTTTGCGTTGTGTCTTATTATGTGACATAGTTGCAAGGAAAAATACCAAACTTGGTAAATTTAGTATGTCTCAAAAAACCTTCACAAAATGACCTATGATGTTCTAGGTTTCATGGCTTTCGGGTCAAATGACCAATGTTACAGCTAGAATCAATGCATAGTTTGTGATAATGAACCCATATTTTGCACACATGTGCATCATGGGATGACGAACAATGTTGCAAGAGGAAGTTGTCCATTTCGTCGCACGGAAAAACCATTTTTCATTTTCTGAGCGCAAAAAACAGACTGTTTTGTGAAGCAACCAACAAATGAGAGTTTCAAAATGCTACCATCCCATTTTTTAAAAATAATTGGCCACCTTTTCATCCGCCCCTGGTGAAAAAGACAAATTCCTGCCGAATCGGTAGGAAACGGGTCCGATTTATACTACATGTACATGATCTGATGCCCATAATGTTTTGCAAAATTCATTTTTAGACTTCCAATATGCTATTTCTTCAGAGATCCAAGGCAAGTTTATCAAGGCTCATCCCCTAGCTAAGAACCTTCATGAACGCCGTTTTGACCATAGTTGGAAATAAGCATAAAACGGTCTGATCAACGCAAATCCTTAGCGTTGTGTCTTATTATGTGACATAGTTGCAAGGAAAAATACCAAACTTGGTAAATTGAGTATGTCTCAAAAAAACCTTCACAAAATGACCAATGATGTTCGAGGTTTCATGGCTTTCGGATCAAATGACCAATGTTATGGCTAGAATCAGGGCATAGTTTGTGATAATGCACCCGTATTGTGCACACATATGAATCATGGGTTGCCGAACAATGTTGCAGGAGGAAGTTTTCCATTTCGTCGCACGGAAAAACTATTTTCCATTTTCTAAGCGCAAAAAACGGACCGTTTTGTGAAGCTACCATCCCATTTTTGAAAAATAATAGGCCACCTTACATGGACAAATGTCCCAACCGGGGTCTCTGAAACCTTTTCGTCCACCCCTGGTGAAAATGACAAATTCCTGCCGAATCGGTAGGAAGTGGGTCCGATTTGAACTACATGTACATGATATGATGCCCATGAGTTTTTGAAAAATTCATTTTTAGACTCATAATATGCTATTTCTTCAGAGATCCAATGCAATTTTATCAAGGCGCATCCCTACCTAAGAACCTTCTTGACCGCCGTTTTGACCATAGTTTGAAACGGGCATAAAAAATTCAAAAACGGTCCGATCAATGCAAATCCTTCGCGTTGTGTCTTATTATGTGACATAGTTGCAAGGAAAAATACCAAACTTGGTAAATTGAGTATGTCTCAAAAAACCTTCACAAAATGACCTATGATGTTCGATGTTTCATGGCTTTCGGGTCAAATGACCAATGCTACGGCTAGAATCAGGGCATAGTTTGTGATAATGCACCCGTATTGTGCACACATGTGCATCATGGGATGGCGAACAATGTTGCAGGAGGAAGTTTTCCATTTCGTCGCACGGAAAAAACATTTTCCATTTTATGAGCGCAAAAAACGGACCGTTTTGTGAAGCAACCACCAAATGAAAGTTTCAAAATGCTACCATCCCATTTTTGAAAAATAATAGCCCACCTTACATGGACAAATGTCCTAACCGGGATCTCTGAAACCTTTTCGTCCACCCCTGGTGAAAAAGACAAATTCCTACCGAATCGGTAGGAAGTGGGTCCGATTGAACTACATGTACATGATCTGATGCCCATGAGTTTTTGCAAAATTCATTTTTAGACTCACCATATGCTATTTCTTCAGAGATCCAGTGCAAGTTTATCAAGGCTCATCCCCTAGCTAAGAACCTTCATGACCGCCGTTTTGACCATAGTTTGAAACGGGCATTAAAAATTCAAAAATGGTCCGACCAACGCAAATCCTTCGCGTTGTGTCTTATTATGTGACATAGTTGCAAGGGAAAATACCAAACTTGGTAAATTAAGTATGTCTCAAAAAACCTTCACAAAATGACCTATCAGGTTCGAGGTTTCATTACTTTCGGGTCAAATGACCAATGGTATTGCTAGAATCCGGGCATAGTTTGTGATAATGCACCCGTACTGTGCACACATGTGCATCATGGGATGGCGAACAATGTTGCAGGAGGAAGTTTTCCATTTCCTCGCACGGAAAAACCATTTTCCGTATTCCGAGTGCAAAAAACGGACCGTTTTGTGAAGCAACCACCAAATGTTAGTTTCAAAATGCTACCATCCCATTTTTTTCAAAAATAATAGACCACCTTACATGGACAAATTTCCCAACCGGGGTCTCTCAAACCTTTTCGTCCACCCCCAGTGAAAAAGACAAATTGCTGTCAAATCGGTAGGAAGTGGGTCCGATTTGAACTACATGTACATGATATGATGCCCATGATTTTTTGCAAAAATCATTTTTAGACTAACAATATGCTATTTCTTCAGGGATCCAACGCAAGTTTATCAAGGCACATCCCCTAGCTAAGAACCTTCATGATCGCCGTTTTGACCATAGTTTGAAACGGGCATAAAAAATTCAAAAACGGTCCGATCAAAGCAAATCCTTCGCGTTGTGTATTATTATGTGACATAGTTGCAATAGGAAAAATAACAAAATTGGTAAATTGAGTATGTCTCAAAATACCATCACAAAATGACCTATCATGTTCGAGGTTTCATAGCTTTCGGGTCCAATGACCAATGCTATGGCTAGAATCAGGGCATAGTTTTTGATAATGCACCTGTATTATGCACACATGTGCATTATGGGATGGCAAACAATGTTGCAGGAGGAAGTTTTCCATTCCGTCGCACGAAAAACCATTTTCCATTTTCCGAGCGCAAAAAACGGACCGTTTTGTGAAGCAAACACCAAATGAAAGTTTCAAAATGCTACCATCCCATTTTTCAAAAATAATAGGCCACCTTACATGGACAAATAGTCCCAACCGGGGTCACTCAAACCTTTTTGTCCACCCCTGGAGAAAAAGGCAAATTCCCGCCGAATCGGCGGGAACTGTGTCCGATTTGAACTACATGTACATGATCTGATGCCCATTATTTTTTGCAAAAATCATTTTTAGACTCACATATGCTATTTCTTCAGATATCCAGTGCAATTTTATCAAGACTCATCCCCTAGATAAGAACCTTAATGACCGCCGTTTTGACCATAGTTTGAAACGGGCATAAAAAATAAAAAACGGTCTGATCAATGCAAATCCTTTGCGTTGTTTCTTATTATGTGACATAGTTGCATGGAAAAACACCAAACTTGTTAAATTGAGTATGTCTCAAAAAAACCTTCACAAAATGACCTATCATGTTCGAGGTTTCATGGCTTTCGGGTCAAATGACCAATGTTATGGCTAGAATCAGGGCATAGTTTGTGATAATGCACCCGTATTATGCACACATGTGCATCATGGGAGGTCGAACAATGTTGCAGGAGGAAGTTTTCCATTTCCTCGCACGGAAAAACCATTTTCCATTTTCCGAGTGCAAAAAATGGACCGTTTTGTGAAGCAACCACCAAGTGAAAGTTTCAAAATGCTACCATTCTATTTTTCAAAAATAATATGCCACCTTACATGGACAAATGTCCCAACCAGGGGTCTCTCAAACCTTTCTGTCCATCCCTGGTGAAAAAGACAAATTCCTGCCGAATCGGTTGGAAGTGGGTCCGATTTGAACTACATGTACATGATTTGATGCCCATGATATTTGCAAAAACTATTTTTAGACTCACAATATGCTATTTCTTCAGGGATCCAACGCAAGTTTATCAAGGCTCATCCCCTAGCTAAGAACATTCATGACCTCCGTTTTGACCATAGTTTGAAATGGGCATAAAAAATTCAAAAACGGTCCAATCAACGCAAATCCTTCGTGTTGTCTTTTATTATGTGACATAGTTGCAAGGAAAATTACCAAACTTGGTAAATTGAGTATGTCTCAAAAAACCTTCACAAAATGACCTATCATGTTCGAGGTTTCATGGCTTTCGGGTCAAATGACCAATGTTATGGCTAGAATCGGGGCATAGTTTGTGATAATACACTCGTATTATGCACACATGTGCATCATGGGATGGCGAACATTATTGCAGGAAAAAGTATGCCATTTCATCGCACGGAAAAACCATTTTCTATTTTCCGAGCACAAAAAACGGACCGTTTTGTGAAGCAACCACCAAATGAAAGTTTCAAAATGCTACTATCCCATTTTTCAAAAATAATAGGCCACCTTACATGGACAAATGTGACAACCGGGGTCTTTCAGACCTTTCCGTCCAACCCTGGCAAAAAAGACAAATTCCTGCCGAATCGGCAGGAAATGGGTCCGATTTGAACTAGATGTACATGATCTGATGCCCATGATGTTTTGAAAAAAATCATTTTTAGACTACCAATATGATATTTCTTCATAGATCCAACGCAAGTTTATCAAGGCTCATCCCCTAGCTAAGAACCTTCATGACCGCCGTTTTGACCATAGTTTGAAACAGGCATAAAAAATTCAAAACTGGTCCGATCAATGCAAATCCTTCGTGTTCTATCTTATTATGTGACATAGTTGAAAGGAAAAATACCAAAATTGGTAAATTGAGTATGTCTCAAAAAAACATTCACAAAATGACCTATCATGTTCGAGGTTTCATGGCTTTCGGGTCAATGACCAATGTTATGGCTAGAATCAGGGCATAGTTTGTGATAATGCACCCGTATTGTGCACACATGTGCATCATAAGATGGCAAACAATGTTGCAGGAGGACGTTTTCCATTTCGTCGCATGGAAAAATATTTTCCATTTTCCGAGCGTAAAAAACGGACCGTTTTGTGAAGCAACCACCAAATGAAAGTTTCAAAATGCTACCATCCCATTTTTCAAAAATAATAGGATACCTTACATAGACAAATGTCCCAACCGGGGTCTCTGAAACCGTTCTGTCCACCCCTGGCGAAAAAGACAAATTTCTGCCGAATCGGTAGGAAGTGGGTCCGATTTGAACTACATGTACATGATCTGATGCCCATGATTTTTTGCAAAAATCATTTTGAGACTCACAATATGCTATTTCTTCTGAGATCCAACGTAAGTTTATCAAGGCTCATCCCGTAGCTAAGAACCTTCATGCCCGCCGTTTTGACCATAGTTTGAAACGGGCATAAAAAATTCAAAAACAGACCAAACTATGTGAAACCTTCGTGTGGCATCATGGTGTGTGACATAGTTCCAAGAAAAAATACCAAACTTGGTAAATTGATTGTGTCTCAAAAAACCTTCACAAAATGACCTATCATGTTCGAGGTTCCATGGCTTTCGGGTCAAATGACCAATGTTATAGCTACAATCAGGGCATAGTTTGTGATAATGTGCCCATATTGTGCATGCATGTGCATATTGGGATGGCAAAAAATGTTGTCGGAGGAAGTTTTCCTTTTTGACGCAGCAAAAATCCATTTTTCATTTTCCGAGCGCAAAAAAACGGGGCGTTTGTGAAGCAACCACCAAATAAAAGTTTTAGAATGCTACCGCCCAATTTTTAAAAACTATTATACCACCTTACGTGGGCAATATCCCAATCGGGGTATCTCAAACCTTTCCATCCACCTCTTGCGAAAAAGACAAATTCCTGCCTAATCGGTAGGAAGTGGGTCCGATTTGAACTATATGTACATTATCTGATGCTCATATTTTTTTTGATAAAATTATTTTTAGACTCATAATATGCTATTTTATCAAAGATCCATTAAGGGTTTAGCAAAGACCCAATCCCCAAATTTTTAATTCAAAGCCCTAATTTTAAAATCATATTTTCAAATGATAATAGTTTCCCTACCATCGAACAATGTTGGATTAGTAAATCAAGTATTTTTAAATAATAGAATCATTGTTAATTAACATCCTAAGATGATCTACTGAATTTATAAAAATTTAGATACATTTTTTTCATTTTTAAACATACTACAAAAAAGATAAAAAAATTATAAAAAAGAAAAAAATCGATCCTAACCGGACCAGCCAAGCTGGCCCAGACCTAATCTGCCACGCCAAGGCCCATTTTGGCCCAAGAGAATACGCAGGCCACCTCCCTTCCCAGGCTGGAAAAAAGAAAAGAAAACTGGAGGTTTGAAACCTATATATAGTGTGGCACATGTTTGTAGACATTTGTGAAATGCTGGCCTGGTGGTTGTTGTGTGCTAGAGTGGACGCAAGTTCGCTGGTTCGAGTCCCCGTCTTCCCGATTTTTTGTCTATTATTTGAAACTTGTGGTGCGAATCGAGGCGGGGTGGCGGCTGCTTTACTGATTTGGTGCAGCGGCGTGCTCCCGGAGAGAGAGAGTGGATACACGGGAATGAAGAAGGGGAGGGTCCGTAAGGAGGAGAGGTAATTGACTCGTCATTTTTCCCAGCGATGGTGATTACTCACCTCGCTGCATCATGGGCCAGGCCAGGGTCGTGGATAGGGCCCAATTGTTTGTGAGGAAAGACTACTCACGTGGTAAGAAAAGTTTATCTTTACTAGTCCTAATTAATGATCCAGATGGCTCTCATCTAAGATCCAACGGTAGTAAACACACCTGCCGGAAGTGCTCTCAGCTGCCTAGGTTATCGCCAGGCTTAAGCCTATAAATAATAAGGATGCTACAGTGTGTCCACATAGCCAGCGGGCCGCCAAGTAAAAGAACCACATGCCGCTAAGGCCTAGGCACCAAGAATGGGAATATTCATAAAGACTTGGCGTGTGAAGAAATCACAAAATAAGCTCTGGTGTAGTGGTTCGAATCTTGTGCCTCTTGCCGAGGTCCCATGTTTGAAACCTGGAAGTTCTTTTTTTATTGATTTATCTGCTCACTTTTGGTAGGCCCAACAAATAAAGATATGTTCAAATAGGACGAGCTATGTGTCATCACACAAACTGAAGAGTGGCGTAGTGGTTTGCTTTCACAGTATCAAGCTAGGCATCGCCGGTTCGATCCCTCGCCCCCTTTTTTTCCTATTAATTGGCAACACTGTGATCCCTCGCCCCCTTTTTTTCCTATTAATTGGCAACACTGTTGGAGCTCGGTGGGGCCTCAACGTCAGGTCCGCTGCTAGAGCTCGGTGTAAGTAGACACAGAAATAAAAATGAACACGTAGACTCGTTACATAGTAAAAAATTAACACATAAAAATGACACGTAGGCGAAAATGAAGAGATGGCAGACCAGTCATTTAAACTAATTTTTTTTAGATAATATGATGATTTAATTTCGTCATATTCCGCCATACATAAGGTCCTAGACTGTATCAAGCATGCTATGACGATTTTGTCTATCAAAATTACGACGCTTTAACCAAAATCGTCATAATTTAATAAGGTTTTGGCCCTCTCAAATAGCTTACGACCATCTTGTGCGAAATCGTCATAGATCTATGATGATTTTATTTCCCGTCACTACGAGAAGGTCACAAGTCAAACACATTTCTTGTAGTGCGACAGTTTTGTAGTAGCAAAAGAAAAGCAACAACAGCAGTAGAACAGGAGCAATAGTAACAGTAGGATATGAGCGCGGTAGGCATAGGGATGGATGGACGGGCGTTGCATGGATGAGTCTAAACATGTAACTTCAAGATCTATGGCAGCTGCAGATAAATAAGATAAAGCATCCAAGTACTAAACAATCATAGGCATGTGCTCCATATATACTCATGCGGGCAATGAGAACTTGCACAACATCTTTTGTCCTGCCAGCCCGTTGCAGCGGGGCCTCAAGGGAACTACTGGCAATTAAGGCACTCCTTTTGATAGAGCACGGGAGCAAAGCATTAAGACTCCGTGAACACATGTGATCCTCATATCACAGCCATCCCCTTAGGTTGTCCTAATTCCTGTCACTTCGGGGCCTTTGGATCTGGACAATGATATATGTACACAACTTGCAGATAAGATCACAAATAATACTATCACAATGAATCAATAATAAGTTCAGATCTGAGATCATGACACTCGGGCCCTAGTGACAAGCATTAAGCACAAGTTGCAACAAAGACAAATAGCACTAATAGAGATACTAGACACCATGCCCTAACAATCTTATTTGATTACATGATAGAACTCATACAATCCCTACCATCCCCATATCCTACAGCAGTGGATTACTCACTCATGGATGAGGGAAACATGGATGGTTGATGGAGAGGCATTATTGATGATGGATGGCGATGATCCTCTCCAAATTCCCCGTCCCGACAGGGTGCCAGAACGGAGTTTCTAGTTCAAAATCACGATTTCTGGTCGTGGCGGCGCAGCGGAACTCTTTCTAGAAAAACGTCGAACCCCCCTCGGTTTTTAGGTCAAGAGGCAACTTATAGGCGAAGAGGGAGGCCAAGGGGGTGCCTGGGGCAGCCACACCCTCTCCAGGCACGGCCTAGGCCCACCCACGCGGCAGGGGGGGTGTGGGCCCTTCAGGCCTCCACTCCGTCTCGTATTCTGGCTCCGTGAGTCTTCTGGTGAAATATGATTTTTGGCATATTTTCCGGGATTTTTCCTGATAGTTGATTTTCTGCACAAAAACTAGACACCAAGGTAATTCTGCTGAAAACAGCGTCAGTCCGTGTTAGTTGTATCCAAATCACACAAGTTTAGAGGAGAAACAATAGCAAAAGTGTTCGGGAAAGTAGATACGTTTTGGACGTATCAACTCCCCCCAAGCTTAGCTTATTTCTTGTCCTCAAGTAATTCAGTTGAAACATGAGTGCGATAAAAGAACTTTCACGAACACATTTGCTTCATATGATACATATATTCTCAGCAAAAGAGTAGATACTTAGACAATTCATAATAAGGAGTCTGCAACTAAGTCTACTCAATAGTCATTCCAATCTATGAAGAGATTCCAACTCAATAATAATAAGTAGTATGAAACATAAACATAGGCAACATTGCAATGCTCATAATAAGGTATGATAGAGTGGTATCTCACTTGCCTTTGTTTGTAGAGCACAAAATAAATGCCAAGGCACCTCTGAAGTTCACGTGAAGACTAGAAGTAAAGATATCAGAGATATAAGAATCAAAGTCATAACATAATTAACCAAGTTTTGAGACAAGCACATTACACTAAGAATGACAACTATGCTCCCAAGAAGGTGCTCATAGAATAAGTGGTGACTCAACAAGGAAGTGAAAAAGGTTTTGAAAAGTTTGAAAGGCTCCCAAATGCTGAAAGTATGGTACTCATTAGCTTTGAGCTCTCATTGCCCCTATCATAAGCATCTTTAGATGATTAACGTGAAAGTGAGGTCCAATCTGAGTTATATGCTTGACAGACCATAAACTGGAAATCTCATGTCCCTTGAGTACGAGGGCCACTCCTCATGCTACTCAACTTTAGTTACCGGTAAGTTCTTATCATAGTAAATACATGTGTATCATAGAGAACCGCCAACGGGTACCCCGTGCACATGATACAAGAGCTATCCCATAATAAAAATGACAAGGCAAGTAGACAATGAGAATCTCAACAATCTTTTTATTTGCTATTTGCATAGGTTATTATTGAGGATGCTTCACAGATTGCTCAATATGGTTATGCTGCAAGTTTCCACCATGATTAGGCATGGCTTAGACTAGCGGCCTAGGCGTTTCTCTAACACATATATATAACTCCATGAACTTACAAGCTCCCCTTTTATTTCACATCGACGAAATCCGCAAACAAAAGAGCATGATATCAACTAGATATGTATCATAAGTGTTTAAAGCATTCCCCGTGACAGCACGGTTCTGCTAACTCCCAGCCTATAATTTGCAAGCATATAACTTTCATGGACAGTCACAATGGTTCAGGCTTATTAAGTGCAAGAAATAAAGTGTGCCATCAAGTTCGTGACAGCTTTACTAACTAACTTTCTCAAAACAGTCAAACATTTTATTTGGAAGAAAACAAGGCATAATGAATATGCACTGAATAGAAAATGATGCTAGTAGGTAGGTACGGTGGACACTGTTGGCAATATTGGTTTTGGGGAGTTGATGCACAAGTAGAGCTCATAGTCAGTGCAAGTGAAGGCTAGCAATAGAGAGGGAGCGACAAACGAGAGACCAATAACTGTCATAATCACGATTGCAGCAAAACATGACTAATTATGGCATGAAAGTGATACAAGAACTCTGAGGCAAAATGAATCACCGAGGCATACTGTCTATTGTTTAGTCATATGCATGCGTGAGCATGTGCCAAGTCGATTCACATGAAACATTCAGAGGAGGATACCACAATATCATACCAAAATATGAATAGAACAATGCAAGCAAACATTCATATGACATGGTACAAACTATTAGCAAGCTGGAGCTAATCACAAGAAAGCAAGAACTACTAAGCATCTATAAATAACATACACCTTACATGAACAGACTAAGCATGCTCACAATGATGAGTATATGTACAAAAATGAAAAAAAATAGAGTTCATTACCAGCCTCTTACCACACCTCAAGTTGTCTTGATCTTCATTATTACTCTTCACTTGTGTGGCTTGAATAATAACATGAAACCAAACTCCACTGAGGACTGCTGAACCCTGTAAAGAACTTCACAAAACCAAAGAAGAACAACAAATATTTTTGGCGTTTTCGATTTTTTTAAAGCAAGCACACAAAGCAAAACCAAACAAAGCAAAATCTTTTTGGATTTTCTTTTAAGTCAAACCAAAGCTAAAAAACAAAGAAACAAACAAATATTTTTGGTATTTTTGTGTTTTAAGAAAGTAGAAACAAAAACCAAAAAGAAAGCAAAACATGGATATACAAAGAACCTACGAAACATGATATATATATGAGTGTGATGTCGGTATACCTCCCCCCAAGCTTAGGCTTTTTGCCTAAGTGGGGCTCAACTCCATGGTGACCAAGAAGCTGCACCTCCGTAGTACGACGAGGAGGCCCCTTCGTCCTGGTACGAGCTCGAGGACTCCCCTGTGTAGTGCACAGAGGGGTCATATGAGGGCGCGTCCCCCTGGTAGTGTCCGTGGAAACCACGAATGTGTAGCTGCTCATCCATCTCCTCCTTGGAGTGCGACCAAGGTCCCTGGGAAATACAAAACAAAGTGGTTTGGCGCAAAGGAATATCTCTCTCTTCCCCGTCAGTAAACATCATTCTATAAACCAAATTCTCCAGGATAGAGCTAGCAGTGACAAAGTGATGCGCTTTCATGGCAGCTAAATCAAGCCTATGAGGAGCCAAAACTGTATCATTTGGATCAACAGAAAGGTCTAGGGCAGCAACTATACATGCAACAATAATTCCCCCATAAATGGGTCCCTTAGTAGCTAAGCGATGAGCAATGGGAGAACCAAGATTGTACCTGGTTTCATTGTTGAGTGCAGCAGCTAGGAAGGCAAAATGATAGTTTGAAATATTGCTAGTGTTCTCCCTACCAAGAACAATAGTGGAAAGATAATAAGAAAAAATACCTGATAGCTGGGAGTTGAATATTTCTTATCTTTCCTAGCTGGGCTCTGCGGTCATCATCATTAGTTATCTCGCGGTAGAGCTCCAACAAATCAGCGGTTGAGCTGGAATCTTCTTCACTATCCCAGCCATGCCAATACCCAAGATTTCACAAAATTTCTTCAATGTCATGCAGAAAGGCCAGTTATAGATTTTGAAAGACACATCTGGTTTGAAAGGGCTGTTAGAAAAAGAGAAACTCTCCACAAAGGTTTAATGAGCGTAACATACTACACACTCTCATCCTGCATATAACTCGTTAATCCAACCCTCCGAACCAAGGTTAGGAAATCATTGAGAATCCCCACAGCCCACAAAAGGTAGGACAAGGAAAGGTAGAAGGGTGCGCATCCCCCTCATCTCCCTCATCGCCAAATCACGGTGTAATGAGATCCTGATTGTATGAGGGCCTAGCTCGGGAGGATGATCTTGAAAGCCTTCTCCTCCTTGGTGCATCACTCTCAAATACTTCACCAAAGGTGTGGTTGTCCATGACCCTTTTTTCTGAAATTTTTAGACAAACATCAAGTCAAGTGATTTCCAAGTTGGTAAATAATGAGAAACTACTATAGGTACTTGCTAGAGGGCTAAACATGCATCAAAATGAAATCTCTAAGCATACAACAAGCATGCAATCTCACACAACCTGACACATATAGCGGCAAAATACTCAAGATACAATCTACCAATCACAAATCTAATTGGACAAGCGGAGGAGGCACATACCAAGGAGCAATCCCTCCAAAAATCAGCAGCAAAGATGGGATGACCAAGGAGATCGAAAATCAGGAGCAAGAACAGTAGGAACTCGAGCTTGAGAAATTTTTCCGGTGTTTTTCGGGAGGGAGAAAGAAGTGGATGGGAGGAGACAACTTGGAGGGCCACAGGTGGTCCCCACCCAGGGCAGGCGCGCCCTGGGGCTGGCCGCGCCACCAGGGGGTGTGCTAGACTGGTGGGTCCCCTAGGCCACTCCAGGTGTCCCTCTGCCCCTTTTTTCGAGGAAATATTTAATATGAACTTTCTGGGATTTTTCGGGAAACTTTATTTTTTGCCAATTTTTAGGGTATGAAAATTGATTTTCTCGTAGAAATAGATTTTTCATAGAAGAAGCAAAAACAAACCAAAACCAAAACTATCGAAGTTCTAAGACACTCTAACAAGCAAACAACTAGCAAAACTAAAGCTAACAAGAGAAAAAGCAAAGACTAGGAAGGAGAAAAATAAAAGTGAGCAAGTATAACCACTATGAAAGCATTGTTTTGTTCATTAAATCTTTTTTTAACAAGGTTGATCAAGTTTTGTTACCAAAACAATCTTATATGAAACAAAAATTTGCATTCCACAAAGTGATTATGTTACCTCAAACTTGATAGCAATGGTCCCAATCATAATAGTTTCAAAACTTTCTTGTGGAATGGGACAATATATCTCTCCAACTTTGATGCTCTCAATATTTTCAATGGCTCTTATCAATCTTCTTAGGGAAATAGACAGTATGCTCTTTGTCATTAATATTAAATGTTACTTTTCCTTGATTACAATTGGTGACAGCACCTATAGTATTAAGAAAAGGTCTCCCAAGAATAATGGACATATTATCATCTTCAGGCATTTCAAGCACAACAAAATCAGTTAAAACCAAGCAATTATTAGCTACTTGAACAGGAACATATACCAACAGAAATAGTAGTTGACTTATCAGCCATTTGCAAAGATATATCAGTTGGTATCAACTTTTCTAGCTGGAGTCTCTTATAGAGAGAAAAAGGCATAACACTAACTCTAGCTCCCAAATCACATAAAGCAGTTCTAACATAATTATTTTTAATGGAGCAAGAGAATAGTTGGAATACTTGGATCACCAAGTTTCTTTGGAACCTTAGCCTTGAAGGAATAATTAGCAAGCAAATTAGAAATTTCCTCATTAGGAATCTTCCTTTTATGATAGACAATATCCTTCATATCCTTTGAATAAGGAGGCAACTTAATAGCATCAGTCACAGGAATTCGCAAAAATAAGAGTTTCATCCACTCACAAAACTTGTTGTAGTGTTCTTCCTCCTTCCACTTGTGTTTCTTATTTGGAAAAGGCATAGGTTTCTGCACCCAAGGTTCTCTCTCACTACCATGTTTTTTAGCAATAAAATCTTCCTTAGTGTAGCTAGTGTTCTTAGTGTGCTTCTCAGGTTCTTCCTCAACTTCCTCCTTATCAGGAGCATCATTTTTATCATTACCACTCTCAGTTTCAGCATCAGAGACAGATATACTATTCGGATCTACAGCAGGTTCAGAGGGTTCCTCAACTACTTTATGTTTCTTTTTCTTTCTCTTATGAGGACTACCACTACTTTCACCTTGTTGAGAATCCTTCTCAATTCTTTTAGGGTGTGCTTCAGGATATAAAGGATCTTGAGTAGCTATACCACTCCTAGTTCTAATTCCATAAGCATGTTTATCTCCTGAGGCATTAACTAGCATATCATTTTGTACCTTAGCAAGTTGATCAATTTGAGTTTGAACCATTTGAAAGTGTTTACAAAGCATTTTAATATCATTAGTAGTTCTTTCCACAATATCTTTCAACTCATTAATAGCTCTAGAGTTTTCCAATAAATGATTCTGAACTTGTTTATTAAAATTACCTTGTTTAACTATAAATGTGTCAAGTTCATCTAAGCATTGATCAGGAGGCTTACAATAGGGAATATCATCTTCATCAAAGTTGAGAGAGTGTACCTCAATAGTAGATGAGTGGGCAATTGGCTTACATAATTCTTCTATAGGAGGTAGATTCTTCACATGTTCAGCTCTAATACCTTTCTCCTTAAGACATTTCTTAGCTTCTTTCATCACTTCATCATTTAATGCAATAACTCCCCTCTTCTTTGGTGTTGGTATTGGAACTGGTTCATACACAACTGGTTCAGGAGTAATAGGCTCAGGTGTATTTAGCTCAGTTGAAGTCCAATCATCATAATTCTTGCTTATTTTAGCCATTAATTCTTCAGCATCTGTAGGACTTCTTTTCCTGAAAACTCAATCAGCAAAACTATCTAGGTATTTCCTAGAATCATCAGTTAGTCCATTATAATAAATATCAAGAAGCTCATTTTTAGGCAATGGACATCCATGATGTGCATGAATCAAGGCACAGAACCTTGTCCATGACTCAGCCAATTTCTCTTCTTATCCCTGTTTAAAATCAAAAAGTCACTACAAAGCAGCATGTCTAGCACTAGGAGGAAAATATTTCTGGAAGAAAGAAGCAATCAAACAATCAGGACTATCAATGGATCCATGAGGTAATCTATTAAACCAAGCCTTAGCTTCTCCTGTTAGTGAAAAATGAAAGATCTTTGTAACAAAGTACTTGCGCATCTTAAAATCATCAGAGAATAAAGCACTCATAGTAGAAAGCTCATTCATATGTCCCACAACACTCTCACTCTTAGTCCCACAAAAAGGTTCTTTCTCAACAATGTCTGAATAGGATAAATCAAGAGAAATCATAATCTTTATCTTTAATATCTATGGGAAGGTGGCAAACTTAGGATCAGAAGATAGTTTAGGAATAATGGTATGTCTCCCAAGGAGACTCCTGATAGCACTAGCACCATGTGTGTTTTGGTACTCTTCAATAAAATCATCAGTCATTTCAATGTAACCATCACTAATATCTCTCTCTAGACCCAGGTGAGCTAACAGGTGTAATAGTGTCTTCACTAGGAGTTTCAGTGTTTCCCAAAATAGTTCTAGCAATAGTAGCATCTAGGAAAGGACCTAATGAACCACTCGCATCAAGCATAGTAGAAGTAACATCATGAGTATCAGAAGCAGTTTCAGATTCAGCAGTAGTAGCAGTGTGTGTAACATGTGTATGTGGTGATGGTGTAACAAGCTTACTTTTAACAGACGGTGAATCAAGAGCAGCAGAGGTGTTTAGGACTGTACCTCTTCTTGTAGTGGATGGTAAAATAGGAAACTTTCCATCACGAGACTTCCCCATGATGAAAGTAGTACCAGTGAACAATAATAGATCCAAGTGAACTTACAGATAAAGCTATTCTCCTCGGCAATGGCACCATAAAATAGTCTTGATGACCCACAAGTATAAGGGATCGCAACAGTCTTCGAGGGTAGTATTACCCAATTTATTGATTCGACACAAGGGGAGCCAAAGAATACTTGCAAGCCTTAACAACTGAGTTGTCAATTAAGCTGCACCTGGAATTAGTTCTTGCTCATAGAAGTTTATTAGTAGCAACAGTTTTGTAGTAGCAAAAGCAAAGCAACAAAAGCAGTAGAACAAGAGCAATAGTAACAGTAGTAGCAAACAATAGGATATGAGTGCGGTAGGCATAGGGATGGATGGACGGGCATTGCATGGACGAGTCTAAACATGTAACTTCAATATCTAGGGCACCTGCAGATAAATAAGATAAAGCATCCAAGTACTAAACAATCATAGGCATGTGCTCCATATATAGTCATGCGTGCTCGCAATGAGAACTTGCACAGCATCTTTTGTCCTGCGAGTCCGTTGCAGTGGGGCCTCAAGGGAACTACTGGCAATTAAGGCACTCCTTTTAATAGAGCACCGGAGCAAAGCATTAACACTCCGTGAACACATGTGATCCTCACATCACAGCCATCCCCCAAGTTGTCCCAATTTCTGTCACTTCAGGGCCTTTGGATCCGGACAATGATATGTGTACACAACTTGCAGATAAGATCACAAACAATACTATCACAATGAATCAATAATAAGTTCAGATATGAGATCATGGCACTCGGGCCCTAGTGACAAGCATTAAGCACAACAAGTTGCAACAAATTCAAATAACACTAATAGAGATACTAGGCACCATGCCCTAACAATCTTATTCGATTACATGATAGAACTTTTCCAATCCCTACCATCCCCATAGCCTACAGTGGGAGATTACTCACTCATGAATGAGAGAAACATGGATGGTTGATGGAGAGGCGTTGTTGATAATGATGGCGATGATCCTCTCCAAAATTCCCCGTCCCGGCAGGATGCCAGAACGGAGTTTCTGGTTCCGAATCGCGGTTTCTGGTGGTGGCGGCGCAACGAAACTCTTTCTGGAAAAACGTCGAACGCCCCCTAGGTTTTTAGTTCAAGAGGAAACTTGTAGGTGAAGAGGGAGGCCGAGGGGGTGCCTGGGGCAGCCACACCCCCTCCAGGCGCGACCTGGGCCCACCCACGCGACACCCCTTAGGACTCCACTCCGCCTCATATTCTGGCTCCGTGAGTCTTCTGGTGAAATAGGATTTTTAGCATATTTTCCGGGATTTTTCCTGATAGTTTATTTTCTACACAAAAACTAGACACCGAGGTAATTCTGCTGAAAATAGCGTTAGTCCATGTTAGTTGTATCCAAATAACACAAGTTTAGAGGAGAAACAATAACAAAAGTGTTCGAGAAAGTAAATATGTTTTGGACGTATGAGGCATGTAGAGCCCGTCGGTGGCCATGGTGTTGAGGTAGCCGCCGACGACATCCTCATCGTTGGCTCTGTGAGGTGCATCCTCCATGTCCTCGGGTTGTGGTGAAGGCATGTGTCTGGCTAACTATTGATTCCTCTTGGTGGTGGCGACGAACACCGATGGTCGTGTCTTATTAGTTGGGGCGGTGCGCCACCCTTCCTTGGCCATAGCAATGTGAGCCATCCGTAGCAAGTTCCAAGGGTCTTATGCTCATCGTATCCTTCAGGTTGGTTGGGGGGTCAATGTTATCGCAATCCTTCAACGTCCTTACCAAGTTGACCCTAAACAAGCCAGTAGGGATCGGCTTGTTGTGCATCATGAGAATCTTCGGTTGAACGATAGTACCCTTGGCTACATCCTTCAACATGCCGTCCTCATACTGCAGTAATATGCAATTAGCGTCCCAAGGGAAAACATGTTGGGGATCATTATAATATGGAAGTCGATCAAAGACCAACAATGGTGTATGAAGTCAGGCCTATGATGATGCATAATTAGTCTTCTCCTAACGAGGGTTCGACTCGTCAATGCCCATTGTTATGGACTTGGGTTTTGCAGAAGATGGGGATGCTGGAGATCGTGAGACGGTTAACTAACATGAGCAAGGGGACACAAGGTTTACCCAGGTCTAGGCCCCGGAGGGAAAACTCTACTCCTGCTTGTCTGTTCTTGATTACGGTGGAACCGAACGTTACATGGGGTGCGCAGATGCGATATGGTGTGAGGTGTGTGTATGAGTTGTCTAGGTCTTCCTCGACGTGCCCTCCTGGCCTTTATATAGATAGGCCAGGTCCCAGGGTAGTCCGAGTCGGTTACAAGTCAGGGTTTCACCCTTGAATATTCTATCTACAACTTGGCCGTGTTCTCCAAGGAGTCGAACTTCAACTGGGCTTGGGCCACCCGGAGTCTCCTTGGGCAGCAAGTCTTCATGTGGGCCTTCCCTAGGCTGGACCGGGTATACTAATGTGAGGCACTCGTAGGGTATATCCATGTCATACTGGAGACTCTATAATCTTTCGGGTGCTTCTCATTCAAACATGTCTTTCGAATAAGTATGTTAGTTCATAGGGATATTGTTGATACGTGTGTCTGACTCACCCGATGGATCAGGGTCAGTTAACTGTCATTGGACAAAACAACACGATCCTCTTCAGACTCGAGTCTCAGGAATCGAATCTAGAATAATGCTAGCGTAATTTGATTCTGGCCATTGAGGTCTTACAGAAGTCAAATTCCAGTGTTTTAAGTTAGATACCCAACGCATTCGTCAGGATTTTTCATCGTGCCTGTTGTCACGGTATGTTACTAGCAGAGCGCAGTTTGGTGTGTTACCAGGCCATCGTATGATATCTGTAGGGCTTATCTTTGCGTAATATACACAACATCCAAAAGTTTATCACCGTAGAGGTGTTTCAGGTAACCAAGGACACAACTTCTCCCTCAGCGTTAATTTGGGAAAAGTTGCCAAAAATATTTTTGTCATACGTCATTCGAATAGTTCATAGGGTGCGCGACCAGCGCTCCCTATGGGAGTACCCTCCCGAGTGTCTGTTCGAGTCGCAGACTCGAGCGGAAACTTTACTTCTGCAGACGCTGATATTCAAGTGTCTGTCTGAAGGGCGTGTTTCTTCGAATGCATGACCAGCGCTCCCTATAGGAGTAGCCCCCGAGTCCATAGTGGAGTCGCAGACTCGACGTAGGACTCGAATATATCTTCGAGGCAATTTTACCATTGTAATTTCTCAGATGCGCGGCTAGCACTCCTGATAGGAGTATCCCCGAGTAGTTGGTCGAGTCATAGACTCGAGTAAGTACTTTTGTTCAGTTGAAAGTTTTGAGCCATTGCTGTATTTGCTTTGATGACGTCATTGCTGACGCCTGGTGAGCCCAACAGTTTGTGGCAGCAGAGATGATGTGACGTGACGATCGTGGGTCCCACCTTTTGACGTGTATTTTACTAGTCACGTGTAACTTTGGTGAAAATTACGGTGCCTCCTTGATTCCCGTGCGTAGTAGGCGGCGTGTTCACGAGGATTCGGGTGGCTGTTGAAACGTGTACAGTGAGATGAGGGGCATGCGTGTTCAAGGCGAAGAAGAGCTCATCCGCTGCAATGGGATCGAGCGCTACTGGCGCCACCAAGGTCGCCGCTCCTAGCCGCACCACCAACGGTGGATGGCGGCGCTCCCAGATGAGGGATGTAGACTTGTGCAAGCTGCGCGAGTCTGGTCTGACCTCCAAGAACAAGGAAGACGCTCTCCTTCCTGATCAGGAGGTAATCCCACGCCCACCTGAAGGGTTTCGAGTCATGTTTTATGCTTTTGATGTTCGCGGCCTTTCTTTGCCCGCCCACGAATTTCTTCGTGGGCTTATTTTTCTCTATGGGCTTCAACTCCATCAGTTGTCGCCCAACTCTCTTCTCCACATTGCGTGATATATCACGCTTTGCGATTGCTGGCTCGGTATCGAGCCACACTTTGGCCTCTTCTGTGGAATTTACTCTGTGGAGAGGCTATCTGTGTAGGGGTTCGTAGCATAGAAAACAAAAAAATTCTACCGCATGAACACACAATCAAGATCTAATCTATGAACAAGCCAAGATCTATCTACTAGATCGGTGAAACAAGTTGATAGAGTTCTAACCCTCGAAGATCCAAAGCGATTAACGAGAGCAGATTCTCGTGGGTGATATAGTCGTTCACTTGCCGATCTCAAGATCACGTAGACGATCCTTCCGGTGCCGCGTTCTCGCAGCGCTCCTGCAGTCGGTCACACGTACGGTACTCGATGAAGACCTTCATCTCCCTTGTTCCAGCAGGCAGCGGAGGTTGTAGTTCACCCTCGCAATTCTGGCAGCACGACGGCGTGGTGTCGGAAGTAGAGGTAAGATCACGCAGGGCTTCGCCTAAGCCGATGCGAGTTATGGTGGATCTAGGGTTTTTCGGCGATCTAGGTTTAGAAGGCCGGAGAGGAGGAGGTGGTGTCAGCGGCGGCTAGGGCGACGGCGCTAGGCGGCGGCGGCATGCTGCGGCGACGACTTGGGCGGTGGCGGCAACGCACGGTGGGGAGGTCTTGGTGTTGTGGTCTTTGGGGCAGCCCTCCCCTCTATTTATGAGAGCGGGGCAACCTTGGGAGAGGGGAGTTTGAATCCATACCCAACCCCAAGTTCGATAGAAGGAAGGACTCTTTCCTTCTTCCACTAGGAAACTATTGTTCCATTTGACTTTTCAAACCTCCCTTTTGACTTTCAATTTAGAGCTTTAGTTCTCTTTCACAAATGCCCAACCAAATGACCTAGGACATGATCCAATCATTCCACTTACCCATGACACATTCATGGACCATTCCCCTGCCTGTCCGGTGAACCTTCTAGAACCTCTCCGATGAAAACATCGAAATCATTCCCGAACTCCGGAATCGGACTTTCCTTATATGAATATTATTCTCGGATCTCCTCGTGATATCCCGGAACTCATCCGAGACTCCGAACACCATTCGGTTTCCCTACTCACATTCCATATCTACTAAACAACATCGAATCCTTAAGTGTGTCTCCCTACGGTTCATGAATTATGCAGACATGATCGAGACTCTTCTCTGATCAATAACCAATAGAGGAATCTGGATATTCATATGGCTCCCACATATTTCTATGATTACTTCATGATCGAATGAACCATTTACATATGATACCAATTTCCCTTTGTCTCACGATATTTTACTTATCCGAGGTTTGATCGGCGGTATCTCTGCATACCTAGTTCAACCTCGTTACCGATAAGTACTCTTTTCTCGTTCCCATGATATGTGATCCCTTGTGAGTCAGTCACATGCTTGCAAGCTAATTGGATGACATTCCACCGAGTGGGCCCAGAGTATATCTATCCGTCATATGCATGGACAAATCCCACTCTTGATCCATGTGCCTCAACACATACTTTCCGAACACTAAATGCCACCTTTATAGCCACCCAGTTATGGTGTGGTGTTTGATGTCATCAAAGCATCCTTCCGGTGATGGTGATTAGCATGATCTCATGGTCGAAGGAATTAGGTTACTATGTATCAGAAAGCTTATAGAAAATGAACTATATTAAATGACTTGACCTTTATGCTATGCTTAACTATAGGAGTATGTCCATCACATTATTCTCCTAATGATATGGCCCTGTTGTTAATAACATCTCAATGTTCATGCTCCAACTGATTGCGGTCAAGGAGGTTAATGGTGTTGATATTATTCGCACTTTCCTCATTCGTTGGGTATAGCCTCTCCAAGAGAGGGCGCATCCGATGTTTTTGTACTCTGGCCCCAATGATCCAACGAGAGTTTTGTTAGAGAAGATGTCCTCGGCTAACCTCGACCGGGCGCTTTGGCCTCTGCTGAAGCACAAGGCTGAAGAGGATCTGCCGGGGAAGATGTACTCACGCCAATAAAGAGGCCCCTCAGGTAAAACCTGTAGTTGCATGTAACGACATTTCGAATGCTTCTTGCTTGCTCTTTTTGTTTGACTGATCTTCTGCTTTGTCTTTTAAGTCGCAGAACTTCAAGGTAAAGGGCATGATGCCACGTCTGCCTGAGAAGTTCGAGGATGCACCAGATGGTGGGGACGCGGAGTCTAATTCCAAGCTTCCCGCTGCTCAATCGCCTACCACTGAAGCTCCCGAGCAGAGAAAAGGGCTATCTCGAAAGAGATCCCGCAGCGAGAGTTCGGATGGGGCGATGCTGCCAACGCCGAGGGGTCCTGCCTTCCTTGAGCTTCATGGTGGGAATGAGGGTCTAGAGTCCCCCATTCCTGCCGTGCCTATTCAAGTCGTGGCTCCTCAGCCGCAGGCCAAGAGGAAGAAGAAGAAGAAGGAGCAGAAGGAGGCTCCAGTTTTCGATTTATTTGACCTTCCCTCGTGAGTTTCTGATCCCTTCTTGTTGTTTTTTGGTGTGATAAGTATTAGCTTGATGTTGACTTAGTTCATCGAAGGTGCTAGCAGGAACTCCTCGGAAGAATATTTTGAGGAGGAACTCGAAGAGATGCATGGGGTGTAGAAAGTTGTTTCGACATTCCCAAAGATGGTGGCCAACTCCAAAGATGACAGCTCCCTGAGGCCAGGGGCTCGTGCAATTGTTGCTTGGAAGATGCAAGAAAACCCTTAGAGCCTTCGGGTGACCATGTGAGTAGTATATCTACTTCTGTGGAAGAGCCCCCGAGTCCTTTATTCATCTGGTGTGTTGTTTCTCTTTGCAGCCCTTTATCCGTGACATCAATCAACTAGGCCAACAACACCTTTCTCTGGAGGGAAACCTCAAGCAGCTCCAAGGTACGCGGATTCATTCTGTTTGATTATGAGTTTTACTAGGATGTGTTTGTTTTGACGTTTCCTTGTTGAGTTTTGAAGATGAGAACAATGATGCCCTCCGCAAGTTGAATGCACCCCAAAAGATTCTCGGCCAGGCAGAAACCAAGGAGAAGGATGCTGCGGACGCCCTCCAGCTCCAGCAACAAGAGTCCCAAGACCGTGAGTAGCACCTTGCGACTGCCACGACATCAAGAGAGAAGGCCATGGCGGAAAATCTTATGGCTACTGCCAAAGCGATATACGGTAAGCCACCATGTTCTTCTTTTTGAGTTTTCTTTTCTTCGGGTGTGGTTCCTTTTGTTTCATCCGAAAATTTTGTTGTGTGCTATAGATGCTACTGGTGTTGCATTTGATTGCAGTGTCTTGGAGCATGGGGATCCCCTGCGGACGCCGTTGCGGCGATCCAAGATCGATGTACCTCTGCCGAGGAATCGCTGGGAAAGGCCAAGGAGGTCCTCTCCCGCTTCTACAAGGAGGTCAACCCGAAGGGTGTCGCCCTTGAGGACGTCAACTCCTTAGCGGAAGCCTTGGCAGGTGACATCCATGCGAGCTACAAGAGGATGGAGAAGGGGGTGGGCGCCTCTATGGGGTTGGCGATGGAGGTGGCGTATGGCGTGCAGCTAGACATTTAGTAGATAACCTCCAGGATGCCGACGACAACTGATGGCACCGAGGTAGCGTTGCTCCCTTTGCCTCGAAGTGCAAGCATTTTGGCCCGAAGATGATTGACCTCTTAGCCGCATATGTGCTGGAGCAGCAGCGGGTGGCTAAAGCTAGAGTTTCGGAGTCTGAAGCTGCTCCGGATGCTGCTGCCTAGGTCTTCAGCCTCGCAGTTGTAGCAATATTTTGATTTTGTTTAGTCCTTGCGCTTGTAATGCTTTATGCTGGACAAGTTCACTCTACCACGTAGTTGTTAACTTATGTAAATATAAGTGCACCTTTTTACTGTTGTCAAATGTCATGATTTTGGTGATCTGTTTCTTGTATACCCTTAGGGTTCTTCGAGTGTTGAACCAATGGTTACGCCTCCTCCTATGTTTGGCGCCCGTCCGCTGCCGATTGAGGCGTCGCAATTTCTGTTTCTGCGTGATCGCATCCGAAGCCTGGAAAAGGACATTCTCATGATCCGTGGTCATGTGGATGTTTGGAAATCCAAGGCCGAATAGGCCACTTCTAGGGAAGAATTTATCCTTGAGGAATTTCGGCATTTTGGTGAGCAACTCCAGTGTAAGTCACCATGAGACTTTGTCTTTTCGACTGTGCCATGCCTTTATGTCTTCTCACCTGCTGTTTTTTGTGGAGTTGTGAATCTTCTTTTGAAGGAAGAGAAAGAGCGTGTTGCAATTCGAATGAATTGCTTGACGCAACAGCAGTTGGAGGCTGGCGGCTTCTTCCGGATGTACCGCAACCGAGCGATTGTTCTTGCGACACTGCAAGACCGCGTCCATCAAGTGCTTCGGGTGCTGAAGCGAGGAAGGTTGTCACTCGTGGTGATCTGGGCCATGATGTTCCCCCTGGATTCGGCTACCTCCAGCTTCTTGGGCTTGCTTGGAAGATTTTGCGACACGACCGCCATGAGGTAGCTGCTGCGTCATCAGCTAGTGGCGGGTGTGAAGGCAACCTTATCACTTGTGCGACTGCATCGTCACGATGTCAACCTTGCGGAGATAGCAGCTGGGCCACCTCATCCTCCGGATTGTATGGCCTGGGACATGCGTCCACATTATGCGGCCGTGGCGTAGTATGTTGAGGAGATAGTAGATGTATTAGAGGAGCGACGAACGTCCTGCTCGAGCATGGTTGAGTCATGTAAGTATAAAACAAAACAATGTAAAGTCTGTATATTGTTGAGTGGGTTGTTGACGCCCTTGTAAAGTTGTATGTATTAGCTTGCAGTGCATTGTTTGACTATAGATTGTGCATGTCCCTTTTGTTAGCCTGACGTGGTCAGCTACTCAGATGTTATGCGTTCTTGTCAGTTGACGAAGTCGTAAGGTGATATGCAGCCCTCGAGCGTGTATAACGATGTAAATGTAAAAACGAGAAAATTTTGGGCCAAGAGACTTAGCTTTTATTCATGTAATATAGAGGGTACAGTGTTTGGCTGAGTAGCCTGGCTGAATAGCCTTATTGAAAGTAAAAGACAACTGAGGGTAGCAGTGTCGCAGTTTTACGACGTTTCAGGGGTTGGAGTATTCGACTCCTAACTCGACCTCCTTTAGGCGGTAAGCGCCACATGGGATTACTTTAGTAACTACGTAGGGTCCTTCCTAGGGTGATTCGAGCTTTAGGTGTCCTTTCTGCTTGAGTCGCATAACGAGGTCTCCTTCGACGAAGGACCTTGGGCGTAGCCGACGACTGTGGTAGTTGCGGAGACTTTGTTGATACACAGTCGAACGGGATGGGGCGATGTCACAAGCTTTATCCAATGTGTCTATGATGTCTTCGAGTGCGGCCGATGATTCGGCTTCACTGTAAGCGACGACCCGCGGGGCCTTGTAGCGTACCTCTGCAGGTAACATGGCTTCAGCTCCATGCACCATGAAGAAAGGCGTGTAGCCAGTTGAGATGTTTGGATTTGTTTGTAGGCTCCATAGAACAGAGGGTAGCTCGTCTTCCCAGGCTCCCGCAAGTCGTTTGAGTGGGTGTAGCAGCCGCTTCTTGATGCCGCTGCCGATGAGACCATTGGCCTTTTCGACCTGCCCGTTGGTCTGCGGATGCGACACGGAGGCGTATGTGAGGTTGATCCCGAGGTTTTCGCAGAAACCTCGGAACTCCTTCGAGGTGAAGTTCGAGTTGTTGTCGATGACGATGTTGTGGGGCACAATGGACTTAAAGAACTTGACGGAGCCAGCGCCAGAATGGGTAGTGACGGGCATGGCCTCGATCCACTTCGAGAATTTGTCGACTGCTACCAGGAGGAAGACATGCCCTCCTAGTGAGGATTTTGGCAGCTTGCCGATCATGTCGAGTCCCCACTAGGAAAAGGGCCAGGACAATGGTATTGGCCGCAACTCTGAGCCTGGCGCGTGCGGCTTGTTAGCGTACCTTTGGCAGACGTTGCATCTCTATACTATGTCCTTGGCATTGCGCATCGCAGTTGACCAGTATAATCCAGCTCGCAGAGCTTTGGCGACGAGGGCATGGCTACCTGCGTGGTGAACACGGATACCTTCATGGATGTCGAGGAGGATGCTTTTCCTGTCACTATTAGTGACGCATCGCTAGAGCACACCCGAAATGATGCGCTTGTATAGCTCGCCATTTATGATGGTGAAGGCCTTTGATCAACGAGCTATGCGTCGGGCATCAGTCAGGTCCTCATGCAGCTTTTTGCTTATCAGGTAGCGGAGGGATGGCTGGGTCCATGTCTGCTCGACCGCCATGACTTGCATGAGGCTCACCAGTTCTACCTCAGTGTCGAGCTCTTCAGGTCCCTCGGCTTTCTCGGGTGGCGTAGCCCCCCGAGTCTCCTGCGGCTTCGGCTGTGTCCTTCAGGAATTTAGGTTGATGGAGGGCACATAAATTTTTTAGAGGAACACACCTGGTGGCATTGGGGAGCAGGTGGAGCCGATGTTGGTGATTTTTTCGGCCTCTTTATTGCTTTCTTTGCCAACATGCCGAAGTTTGCAGCCGTCTAAGTCCCCTTCGAGTGAGTTGTAGAGCGTACTATACACGATAACGTTGGCACTATGAGCATCGCACTCTTTCATCGTCTGTTGGACGACGAGGTTGGAGTCACCGTAGATGACGAGGCGTGTAGAACCACACACTTTGGCCTTCCGCATGCCATGTAGGAGTGCCTCATAATCAGCCTCATTGTTGGATGCACGAAACTTCATCTGAATGACGTATTTCATCTTATACCCTTGAGGGGACCTCAGTATCACTCTACCTCCTGCTCCATCCTCGTGCTTGGAACCGTCGAAGTGCATTTTCCAGGACTGGGACATGTCCGGAGTATCTGGTAGCTGGAGTTCCATCCAGTAGACGAAGAAGTCAGGGAGCACCTGAGACTTGATGGCGGTGTGGCACTCGTAGACGATGTCCTGAGGTGACAGCTTGATTCCCCCACAGAGTTATTCGCCCCATAGCTTTAGGGTTGTTCAGAATGTTCGACAATGGCACGTCGTTGAAAACTATGATATGGTGCTCTTGGAAGTAGTGGCTCAGTCGACGTGTTGTCATGAATACGCCGTAGGCGAGCTTCTGGTAGTGGGGGTACGTTTGCTTTGTTGGGTTCAGTACCTCGCTGAGGTAGTAAACTGGGCGCTATACCCCGTGGGTCTTGCCGTCTTCGGGTTGCTCGACCATGAGGGCAGTGCTGACCACCTGGTGCGTGGCTAAAACGTATAGTAGCAAAGGCTCCCTCTCCTTTGGCGTTACCAGTACAGGATATGTGGAGAGTAGGCGCTTGAGGTCTTCGAATGCTTCGTCGTCCTCAGCCGTCCGCTAAAATTTTTCGGCCTTGCGCAACAGCTGATAGAAAAGGAGGGCCTTCTCGCCCATGCGACTGATGAACCTACTGAGAGTCGTGATTCTCCTAGCTAGTGCTGGACTGCTTTGACGTTCTTGGGCTTCTTCATGGCTAGTATAGCCCTGATTTTCTTTAGTTTAGCCTCGATGCCACGCTAAGAGATGAAGTATCCGAGTAATTGGCTGAAAGGAACACCGAAGGAGCACTTGTTCGCGTTCAACTTTATCTTGTAGAGATCAAGGTTGTCGAACGTCTCGCAGAGATCGTCGATGAGTGTTCTGGCCTCCTTGGTCTTGATTACTATGTCGTCGACATATACTTGCATGTTGCGACCGATCTGGCTCTTCAGGCATGCCTGCATGCATCATTAATATGTGGCGCCAGTGTTCTTCAGCCCGAAAGGCATGGTGTTGTAGAAGAACACCCCGAACGGCGTGATGAACGTCGTTTTCTCCTGATCTTCCACCTTCATTCGAATCTTGTGGTAACCTGAGTAGGCGTCGAGGAAGGAGAGTTTCTCGCAGCCTGTGGTTGAATCGATGATTTGGTCGATCCACGGTAGGGGGAAGTGGTCCTTAGGGAAGTACTTGTTGAGCAACGTGAAGTCCACACACATATGATGGATGTCTGTGTCCTTTTTGGGGACCAGCACAGCGTTAGCTAGCCAGGTGCTTTCCTTTATCTCCCTTATGAAGTTGGCGTCGAGGAGTCTATTGACCTCGAGACCAACGGCTTCAGCTCTTGGTTCGAATAGTCAATGAATCGACTGCTTAAATGGTTTTGCATCTGGAAATAAGTTGAGTGCATGCTCGGCGAATTTCCGGGAAACTCCTGGCATGTCCGCATGACACCAATCGAAAATTTCCCAGCACTCACGGAGGATTCTGACAAGCACGCTTTCCTATGCAGAACTCAGGTCGTTGGCGATCAACGCCGTCTTGGAGGCGTCCGGCGGGTGGTACCTACACCTTTTTTGTGTTGACTGTGGAGTCGAACGACATATCAGGTGCGTTTTGCCTGGTCACTGGGGCAACCCGTTGTCCGTGACCTCCCTCAGCCTTGTGAGCTCCTCCTGCATGCCGAACGATTGGGAGATTCTGTTGTAGTCCCTATCGCAGTTGTCCGACCTGGTGAAGCTTCCTGGGACGGTGATGACGTCGTTGGGTCCTCGCATCTTCAGTAGAAGGTACGCGTAGTGCGTCACTGCCAGGAATCTTGCGAACTCCACACGCCCGAGGATGGCATGGTACCGTAAGGTCCAGTCCACCACTTCGAACTCCAGCTGCTCATGCCTGAAGTTGTCGAGCTTGCTAAAGATGACGTCGAGCCATATTTTTCCTAGGGGGTATATGCCCTTCCCTAGGATGATGTCGTGGAGCGTCGTGTCCGACGCCTCTAGGCTGCATAGCGGGATCCGCATAGCTGCGAATGTGTTGGCGAACATCAGGTTGAAGCTGCTGCCACCGTCCATGAAAACGCGACTCATTTTGAATCCTCCAATCTGGGCCTCGAGCACCACGGTAGAGTGACCTGGACGAGGTATCTGGCGCGGGTGATCCTAACGATCGAACGTGATGCATGACTCCAAGTCGCTGAGGTACTTAGGTATGGCTGGCGGAGAGGTCACAGCCAAGTTGACCTGGCGAGTGATCTTCTTCTGCACCCTGTTGGTTTGGCGCCCCTTCTGTATCATCATAGACCCCAACGGTGGTGGGTATGCGTCTGCCCCGTTATTCCGTGCCGGTGCAGCCGCAGGCTGGGCGGGTCCTCCGGGTGGTGGTGGTGGAGCTCCGTGGGCGATGGCTCCTGGAGCGTGGCGAACCCTGGGTTCACCACTTGGCGACGCATCTGAGCGAAGCCCTCGTGGATTTTTTGGATCTCCCTGTAATCCTTGAGCATATGGCTGGCCTTCCTCTTACCATCCTGTTTGTCGATGTAGAAGTGAATTGTGCAGGGGACCGGCAGTTTTTTTAATGTGGATGGTTCGTCATCGCGGTTGTGGCGCTTCCATGTTTGGGTGGGTCTTCCGCTATCACGGTAGTAGCCACCACGATACCCGCTGTTGCGGTTGCCATCGTCGGGGCGATCGGCGTAGCTGCCACAACGATGTCGACCTCCTCGCGGTCGTTGTAGACATGCGATCTTCTCTTTCCGCGGCGATCAAGCCTACGGCTGAAGTCATCTTTGTCATCCGAACGTTCTCGGTTAACGGCATCCTCGCTAGCGCCCGAGATCCTCCTTGCATTCACGGCGCCTGACGCTATTGTTAAAGGCGTTGATTGCCCTCTCCTCCGAGATGTTTGCGATGGAATTTTTGATGATGGACCAGCACAGTATGTACGAGCGATGGACCCGTTGGATCGTTGACAGCAGGCCCGTAGCTCCTCGATTGAAGCCGGTCTCTTACACAAAGATCACCTGAAAGGTAGACAATTTACAGTCTTGCATCAATAATCTACCTAGTCTATATATGTTTTATCTAATATTTCTCCTAACAAATCCAGTGCCGATATCCAAATAGTAGGTCTTGTTGATGTATGTGACCTGCAAATACAAATTTTGTTCTTAGTATCAGACTGGCATTACGAGTGCATTTAGAATTGAAGAACAGAATATATGCGTTATATACGTACATGTGACATGCCAAAACTGATATCCTTTTTGAGCAACAAAGACAAGAGATAGTGCTTGGAAGTTACCGTGACAACACTATCTAATGTCCTTCGTACATTTCCAATGTCCAGTACTACCAAAATTTTGTCAATATTTGTTGACGGTACCACTACCGACAACACTAAAGCTATGGCACTGGTTCTGATCCTTATGCACCCTCTCAAGTACAAGGCATATATAGGACACCTTCCACAACCGAGCGCTGATAAATCTACACCAGTAATGTCAGCTATCACCATCTAACTAGGGGCAATTTGGCATATATATGTCAAAAGGGAGTAACAAAAACTTGGATTCAAATGCTCATAGGCACATGACAAAGAAACCGACCAAAAGAAATCTTATAAATTATATTACAAAGAAAGTAAAGTTCCCATACCAACAGAACACATTGGTGTAAGTCTGGATGCATCACCGCTCAAAGATCAACCTCGGTCTATGTTCCGTGTTCAGATTTCGAGTATGGACACATGTGCCCACAGATAAACTGGTCGTCTAGTATGTTGTAAAAGCCATACAAAAATTCAGAGTTGAGGCAATCACCATGTGTTCCTGGAGCGTACCATGTGCAAGAGAAGAAGGTATTGGTTAGATTCTATATTGAATACATGAAAAAGTAAACATAAATGTATACTCAATTCATGAAAAGGATGGTATATCTATACTGGATACATGAAAAAAATATGAACTATAAATTAGCTCGAACTATACTAAATACTCCCTCCGTCTAAAAATAGATTTCGCAAATTTGTTAAAAATGTTTAAATTTAGGCGTACTTGCGACATCTTTTTTTGAGACAGAGGGAGTAGAAAATCTGGATGGGACATAACTTATGTGGTGGAGCCGTGGAGATCTAAATAGTCGACGGAAACTGGACCTGGATACAATAGGAGTCTATGGCACAACGGCAAAGGTGCATGGAGTTACTGTGCTGTCTCGAGCTAACTTGAAAAGCCGCAGGGCAGAGTCTACAAATGCTACTACGACATACATATCCAATCCAAACATAAAAACTATAATTTCACATGGTAAGCTGCCGAGAACGGGAATATACAGGGATGAACAAAAATCCTAGAAAATTCTCTGAACACGGGAAAGTAGAAAGGACCCTGACAGGAAAAAGGAGAAATTGCACCTGAATTTCGTTCGTGGTCTTGCTCCGATACGCCTCTTGTACTTTCACTCTGCGACACGGATCTTCCAAAAATCACTGCCGTGGAGTATCCAAAATCCATCTGCTTGGCTGCACTAGGAACAATTTGTGAATTTAGGAGATCCAATTGTAAGCAAATGAGAATTCGAGGTCAAACCATCCCATCAAGACATCCTCGCTCTTAATTATATCTATACAGCCCGTCTCCAGAATTTGGGGGGCCCAGTGCGACTTAAAAGATGTAGTCCTAATTTTTGTTCAAACTCATAACTATTTATAACTAGTAAAGAAATGTAGATTGTGCTATTCCATACAATGTGTAGAAATATATCAAGTATCCATTCTAAAAGAGTAAATATAGCACTAAAGTAATAAAACAAACCTCATGTTTTACCAAAAAATATCATCCATCTGGTATTTCTTGACACAAAATCTTCAATCGCATCTTAAAAATTAATCTTCTCCAAAATACCATTCTCAAGTGCTATTGTCGCTAATCCACTTAGTGGTATTTGAGACTTCTTCACGATATAAATCTATCTCTGAGAACTCTTTTTAGACGGAGCAATCGCTTCTAATCTTTGCCATTTCTTCTTTTTTTCAGCATCAGATTGACACTTTGTTTCTCCACATAATTCGGCATGTTTTACAAAGGAATAAATTAAGAAAAAATTTAATTTCAGAAGAGAGAGGAAGTCAGATCAGAGCGTGTACCTACTAGTCAGTAGTCTAGCAGGCCCATAGATTGATCCGAAGTGCTGCTCCTATCAAGCCGGCAACCACGTCGATCGGCTGCTAGAAACTGCAAGACCGGGGCTAAAAACAATCTAAAATCTGGTTTATATAGAATATAAAGAGGAAGGGCCGGCCGGCCGGCGCGATGCGATCGGCGAGAGACGAGCGATGAGCGAGAGCGACCTGGGCGGAATTGACTTGAACCATCCTCGCGTGATCGCGTCCATCGGGGAGAGATTGATCGATCCATAGGCTGATCAGGAGCGGTTAGCCGAAGGAGCATCCACGCGATGGAAATTCACCAAGCTGGGCTGGGCCGCACAAGGTAGTTGGGGACCCAGAAACTCGGGGGCCCTGTTCCATAGAACAACTCGAACACCCCCATTCCCCCATCGACGAGGCTGTATCTATATAGGAAGCAACGAGTAGGAGGTCGCAGCGTGAGCCCCATCATCATAACGGCGTGGGGAGAACCCTGCTCGTCAATGGCCGAGCGGCGCCTTGAGGGAGAGGATGGAGGCGGCTAGGTTTTAGGTACAAGAGGAGCGGGGTTGCCGGTTGTGGGCGTCTGTTCGTGGCTGTGTCGTGGGATTAAAGGATACTACATGACCGTGCTTAGTGGGTTGGGCTTATTAGAGTTTTCTCTTTCCATTGCAATTTGTGTATAACAAACAAGCGGTTTAGCCTGCAACGCATACACATGTATATATGAAAAAAATTGCAACGAATATCTACGGCGTTGCTACTTATGTATTGCATTATGGGGTTGGTTGTTGTATGCAGTGCATCTAAAAAAGAACCTAATTAACCACTCGCATCAAGTATAGTAGAAATAACATCATGAGAATCAAAAGCAGTTTCAGATTTAGTAGTAGTAGCAGTGTGTGTAGCATGAGTATGTGGTGATGGTGTGACAAGCTTACTTATAACGGACGGTGAATCAAGAGCAGCAAAAGTGTTTAGGACTGTATCTTTTCTTGTAGTGGATGGTAAAATATGGAACTTTCCATCACGAGACTTCCCCCATGATGAAAGGAGTAGCAGTGAACAATAATAGATCCAAGTAAATTTAAAAATAAAGCTATTCTTCCCGGCAACGGCGCTAGAAAATAGTCTTGATGACCCACAAGTATAGGGGATCGCAACAGTCTTCGCGGGTAGTATTACCCAATTTATTGATTCGACACAAGGGGAGCCAAAGAATACTTGCAAGCCTTAACAACTGAGTTGTCAGTTCAGCTGCACCTGGAAATCGTTCTTGCTCACAGAAGTTTATCAGTAGCAACAGTTTGGTAGTAGCAACAGCAAAGCAACAGCAACAGTGGAACAAGAGCAATAATAACAGTAACGGTAACAGCGGGATTCGAGTGCGGTAGGCATAGGGATGGATGAACGGGCGTTGCTGGACGAATCTAAACATGTAACTTCAAGACCTAGGGCATTGCAGATAAATAATAACAATTATCCAAGTACAAAACAATCCTAGGCATGTGCTCCAAATATAGTCATACGTGCTCGCAATGAGAACTTGCACAACATTTTCTGTCCAGCCAGCCCGTGGTAGCGGGGCCTCTAGGGAATTAGTGACAATTAAGATGATCCTTTTAATAGAGCACCGGAGCAAAGCATTAACACTCCGTGAACACATGTGATCCTCACACCACAGCCATCCCCTCCGGTTGTCCCAATTATTGTCACTTTGAGGCCTTTGGATCCGAACAATGATATGTGTACACAACTTACAGATAAGATCACAAACAATACTATCATAATGATTCAATAATAAGTTCAGATCTGAGATCATCGCACTCAAGCCCTAGTGACAAGCATTAAGCACAACAAGTTGCAACAAAGTCAAATAGCACTAATAGAGATAATAGGCACTATGCCCTAACAGATCTTATTCGATTACATGATAGAACTCATCCAATCCCTACCATTCCCAAGCCTACAGCGGGGGATTACTCACTCATGGATGAGGGAAACATCGGTGGTTAATGGAGATGCGTTTGTGATGACGATGATCCTCTCCAAATTCCCCGTCCCGACAGGGTGCCAGAACAGAGTTTCTGGATCCGAATCTTGGTTTTTGGTGGGGACGGTGGAGCGAAACTCTTTCTAGAAAACTATTGAACCCCCCTCGGTTTTTAGTTCGAAAGGCCACTTATAGGCGCAGAGGGAGGCTGAGGGGTGCCTGGGGTGGCTGCACCCCCTCCAAGCCCGGCTAGTGGTGGGCCCGCGCCTAGGGTGGGTATGGGCCCCCCAGGCCTCCTCTCTGTCTTGTCTTCTGGCTCCGTGGATCTTCTGGTGAAATATAATTTTTTAGCATATTTTCCGGGATTTTTCCTGATAGTTGATTTTCTGCACAAAAACAAGACATCAAGGTAATTCTGCTGAAAACAACGTCAGTCCGTGTTAGTTGTATCCAAATCATACAAGTTTAGAGAAAAAACAATAGCAAAGTGTTCGAGAAAGTAGATACATTTTGGACGTATCACCCTTGGGAGTGAGGAACACACGGGACGAACACGAGGCACAGAAGGCTCCAAACTATGGATAGTTGGGTTTCCCAACAGCAGGAAGAAATATCCCGATCAAATCCATTAGAGGAGAAAAGGAAAAGCAGGAAATTGAAGCAAGGATTCAGGCAGACCGGATGTGTAACATAGAAGAACAATTAAAGCGGCAGAAGGATCAAATTGACGCACTTAGACAGCAAGGTACTATCATCCCATCTCAGTGGCATATGATAGAACCTATATCCGATGCTACCGGCCTATCTAATCAGAAAAGCATCGTGGCTTCCACGGAACTCCTGGGTGATGATGCTGATGATGCACCGATGATGGCTCGTCTTCGCTACCTAGTGGGTGATATCACGCAGATGACACATTGAGCTACATGTGAAAGTTGTGAACATAAAAATGAAGGTGGCGGTCGGCTATGCCTTACCAATTGGACCTGAACCAACTTACTAGTGTCGTCTGGTTCCACAGGGCTACGTTGTTGTCGGGGTGGAAGAAGTTATATAGGGATTTCACTAGCTGGAGCTTGACTACTCTGTAGGTGAAGGGGATGTGACTGAACTAGGAGATACAAAAAACAACACCATTCTAGCGAAACGAATACATCGTGCTTCCAAATCAGACGCCTAGGCCATTGACTTATTAGAGCAGTCGATCTTTGTCGCCGCCTCACCCATCTCCAGTGCAGTCGTCGCCACCGCGTCAGTCGTCTCCAGCACATCCGTCTTTGCCTTCGCGCCAGCCGTCTCTAGCAAAGCCATCTTCGCCGCCACGACAGTCATCTCAGCTCACTATTACTCAGGGCTAAAAGCGGAATAGTACCACCGCTACTCTCTGGCGTGGTAACCGATCACCGAGACGTCAATAGGAGCCCCTCCCAAAAGTACCAAAGATTCCTCCCAAGAGACCTTACGACCATACTCCAGAGGAGACTGCGGTGATCCCAAAGCAGCAAACGACAGAATTTGTTGCTAAAGTGAAGCGGCCAAAAGAGCCAAAGTTTCCCAACACCAAAGAATATAGATCTTGAGTGCAAAACATGTTGAAGACCCTTCACCAACCCGAGACAAGGATGCCATCAGACTATGAGCACTCTATTCTCAAGTCACCTGCGACAAAGAAACGGCCGAAGAGTAGTAGCGCAAGCGGTAAGTCAGTTCCCCAGCTCGGAGAACAAAAAAACTAATTGTGCCCCCCATTCAAGGTGATTTCCCATACCAATGTAGGGTCGAGCAAATGTGTGGTCGAAGAGCAGTATTGATCAGGAGGTAGTTGAACTGTACGGAGAAGCGGCACTGCTCAAGATATGACTATTGCTCAGTACTTAGCCCAGTTATAGTACTTATCCGAGGATGATGTAGCATACAAATACTGGCACGAGAAGCCTCTTGTCAAACCTAAGGAGATCAAGAATTTACCAACAAAAATGCCAAGATTGCATAACTGATACATGGATGCCTCAAAAGATGGGACAAACTGGATAATGCTGTGAGTTAGAAAAGAGCATTATAGAAAATGAGATGACAAGGTAATGATTGAATTTGATGAACTATTTTAGTTATTCAATCAAGACGTCATCGACAAATCGATCATCAGTGCCATTGTCTGTAAGTACTATTTCTGTAATTAAGTCTCTAGCTAGCTCACCTTGTTTATTGAATGTATAATTATACTTACTCTATTATGCAGAATGAAGATTCTCGAATGCAAAAGAGGTCGCATCTATGACATTGGGTTCATTGACCCATACTTTGTTCATGAATCGTAATATCAAAGAAAAACCCAAGGAAACAGAGGATAATATTGAACAGGTGTTAAGATTTCAACAAACCAAAAGGGAAATACTATTTCCTGACAACTTCGAGTGAGTGTTATTGTCTTGTACACATTCTATTTCGCTTACTTGATGTTAAGTGTATAATTGATGAGTTATGAGTGCGCAACTTCCACTATATTCTGCTAATCATTCAACCTGATAAAGGCCCATGGACTCAAAACATAAACCCCTTGAGCAGTGGGTGGACATGCACATGATGCTCCAGCGGCAATTTCAATCATTATGACACTATATTGGTAGCTTTCGTGAATTTCCCGATATCAAGTAATTAATAACTCATTTTATTCGTTTTCTTTGTCGGCCAACGCCTAAAAACGGTTCACCAATAAGGCTAAAGGTGAATGGAAAGAGGAGGTTATATTTCAACCACTAGATGTAAGTACTATTAGCTAGATCCGTGTATCTGTTTGATTCTAGTTTCGATACCATTATCATGCTTGATTATTATTTTGATTGAACTTTATTCTTGTAAAGTGTCTGACGCAAGGATCTGGAAATAATTTATGTTTATACTATGTTTGGGACTTTATTTGTCGGACGTGTCGTGAGAAGGACAGAAATTTAGAGCAACTTCACGTACGTAAACAATATTCACAGTTATTTTATTATCATCAATTATGTTTAGTTTCATTCATATATGTCGACTTCTTATTTAAATCAGATCAAACGACTGTGAGACGGTCTTCTACCAAAGGATCGCTTACGAGCAATTCAAGAGGAATTGACGGAATTCTTAGATGGAGAGATCCTAAACCCAAAAGGAGAATACTATCGGAAGTTCTATATAAGGCAATAGGAACCGTAAAAAGAGATTATATTATATATATATGCATGAAACCCGTGCACCGAATGTAATATGTTCGACACTTCGATCTCTATATTCATGATGATGCTGTGTAATATAATAGTTACTTCATTGCTGAGTGTAAAACACAAAATAAAAAGAAAAACAATAAATAGAAAAATACAAAATAAATTCTCGTCGCGGCACAAAAAATGCTTAAAATGTTGCCGCGGCACAAAAAAAGAGTGCCAAATTGCTGCCAATAGGGGCCAGTTTCCACTAGTGAATAGTCTTTTAACGGACGCACAAATTAACCAATAAAAATCACTAGACCTTTAACCTTTTACTCAAAAGGCGTTACAGCATAGTATACAATCCAATATGGCTTGCGGAAAGTGATGAAAACAAGTGAGAACAAGTGATTGGCTTCATACTCTGTAATAATTATATGGTGATCTCTCTTCTTCCAGAATGCCTCGCAACTCAAGTAAAGCCTGGTGGTAGTGCTCCACGATTAGCCACACTATGGTTGTCAACTCGCCGCCACTGCTGAGCTTCTTTGCATGCGACTCCTTGCTGCATTTGTTGCCCGCGTAGACGAGCATATCCGTCCACGCCTCAAGCACAAGTTCCAAGGACCTGTCAGTGCTATGTTCCTCCTCATATTTCAGCAGTTCCTTGGCAACTGTAGCTGAATGATTGAGTCGAACATTGTGGTAGCTGAAGTCTTGGAGGGCGACATGCTTGTTGTACAATTTTTCTGCATGTATCCTGCTGTTGGTGGCCCTGGAACTGGAAGCAGCTGGGTCATCATGCCAGCCGAATAGACTCTTGAGCACACCACAAATACCTGTTGGGTGATATTGGCTCACCGCGCCCTCTAGAGCTTTACAGGTCCGTTCGTACAGCTTGTTTTGGGCGATGCCTGGCAGCATGTAGGGGCGTTCAACAAGAAGAAACATCATGTAATTTGACAGCGCCTTGACCGTGCTCACAACACCACGTGATGCATTGCCACGCTTGCACTTGGAGAGAAAAAAAATCCGTGGCGATGTGCCAGATGATGATACCCTCCTGAAACTCATCGCCAAGGGTCGCCTTAATAAAATCGAATTCCGGCTTACGATATTCTAGTGTTGTCATGCCCCACTGATACTTGATCATTCCCAGTGTGTTTATCCACGCCTTCTCATACAGAAGGTCGGTGTGGTCATCGATACACACCTTGATTAACTTATGGTCCCATATTGTAATGGCCCCAGAGAAATGCTTCCTGTTCCACAACTCTTCGAACCCCAACAGCTTGGCGAATGTTCCGAGCAGAGGGCGGGTGAGAACAGTGTCTGGGCGAGTGCAAAAGTGCAGCATGTTGTACTGTCCCATGTTACCAGACCACCTCCTTACTCCGGACCTGCTACCTCCAAAAGTGACAAAGGATTTCACGGATAGAACCAAACGACGAAGCCGGTCCCATCGCCCACTACAGAGAAATGTGTATCTAAGCCATGGAATTCTGGTGGTACTTAGGTAGGCATACATCCAGGATGAGCCCAGAGCGTTTAGCAATGAAGTCCACTCCATGAACAAAGCACCGCCAAACAAAACATATGTCATAGCTTTGTCAGCTTCTCCATGCACATCTTCTTCACTGTAATGGAAAAGCAGCAGCGAGGTCAAAATGGCGAGTGGCGAGATGACACGGATAGTGTAGCCCTTCCATGTGTGGATCACAGCCGCCTTGGTGTACAAGATGTCATACATCAAGGATAGCTCTATCTCTACAATGGTCCAAAATTCCAACCCCCTCAGCTTTCCAATTAAGTTGCTCCTGGCAGGTTCGTCTTCGGAAGAATCAACCATCCAACACTTACACATGTGGAACAACGAGTGAGCTCGTCGCACACTGGATTCGTCGTCCAATTTTTCACGGCCATCTATCTTCATAAACTTTACATCTTCTTTGTGGACATGACTATAGATGACAGGTTGTTGCTTCTTTAGGGAGTCACGGATGCTGCTGAGGTTTCCTCTCTGCAGTGCCAGCCACCTCTCCCCATACTTGATAACACCCACAACAAACATCAATCGGGAGGCAAGTCGAATGAAATGCCCACTACTGTTTCTATATTTGTAAAGGAAATAGCCTCCCGCGGTGACCTGGGCAATAAATGTTTGCAGGCTGCGGAGATAGAGCTGGTTGTCTTGCAGTGCGTAGGCGGCGATGTTGTCCGGTCCGGCGAGGTGCAGCAAGAGGAACGGTGCCCATAATGTGACAAGTGGGTGGATACCGGTGGCGCTAGATAAGGAAAGGCGGCCGAGGGTAACTGTAACAAAGATGGGACCGAATTGTATGCTAGCCAGAGGAGTGTCATCCGTACCGGAACGCCGCTGAAGGTTTCCCTCCGACGGGCTCCAGCACACAGGAAGAGGATGACTTGTAGTCCAAGGCTAGTGAGTAGCAGAATCTGCACAGGCAGGTGATTTTGGAGGTCCTCGAGCCCAATAGCCATCCCTCCTGCCTACAATGGTCACTCAATTAGCTTATGCCTACATATATATACACCCGTACACCATTTTATAGCAGTACACAAGTTTGTATAAGGAAAAAAAATCCTATGAATCAGAAAAACAACTAATTTTGTTCCACAGATCAGTTCATGAAATATAGTCAATTTAGAATATATATATATATTATATACCAAAAGAAAACACCGTAAATAGGCAACAATAATGTCTTTTTCTTCTTTACAATATAATATGATGAGTAATATTATAGTACTAGTGTCTTCACGGCAGCCTCAAAATTCTTGCCCATGCGTAGAGACAGTAAGGCGAAAAAGAACTTTGAGTAGCTACTCACGGCCTAAATCTGTTGAAAGTGCTACATATATTAATTAATGCTTAGAGAATAAGGCAAGCACCTCAAAAAAAAGCACATACCCTAAATAATAATGCAGGCAAAACCTCAGCCCATAAGTGATGGTGCATACATACCGGGCAGCTCTATTGTTGCCACCGATAGCGCAGCCGCAAACTCAATCAGCAGCTCTAATCCAAGTATCAGATATTATCAGTCGGCAACTGGCAGAGTGACAGTGTAGAAGAAGTATAATGGCAGAAATAATGTGGTTCATGTCTTGAGCAATTATTGGCACTTGAACACAAGATTTTGTCGTACATAATGGCAGGGTCTTCATGTGGAGGTCTTCATGATGGAGAATTCGTCCTTCCAATTGGCATGTTGCGCTAGATTAGAGGGGCGGCCAAACGCAGAGTAGAATGTTATGTTGGGGTGAACCACCCATTTGAGATTCCAATGACAACTCGTATGAAGTGTCGCTTTTGGGGTTATAAGGAATGTTTACTTGGGTCCTACCTTACCTGTAATAAAGTGGCTAATTGGTTAAGACATATTTAATCACATAGGGTGGCAACCACATTCCTGTGTGACTTTTAGATTCTCTCTCATCTAGGCAAGTGAAACAGTGGCATGCACTTAGGAACGAACAACTACAACTTAAAAGATGCATGGTGATATGGAGCAATATGGGCAGATTGATAAACAGAAGAAAGTTAGTGACTCATATGGGCAGATTGATAAACAAATGAAAGATATGGAGGGATATAGGCACACTGATAAACAAAAGAAATATAGGGAGCTATATGTGGCAGAGTGATAAGCAGAAGAAAGATAAATTAGTTAAGAATTTCTGTGTGGAGCCGATCAACGAAAGAAACCTCATACATTGGTTCACTCCCAAAAGGCGCACATGGTGACAACTCCAGGTATGCTCGCTCAACTCCAAAACACGGCAATTAAGAAAGGTGCTCTCGCTGTGGGAAGCGGCTCAGTTGCCAAGTGCTCGGGAGTTTGGCGGGTGCATTTTATCCGGCACTCGGCAACTAAGCATGTTTATATACCACTAGCATGGTGGCCCTCGCAAATGCGAGGGCAGACCCTAAATATGCTAAAAGTATTTTTTTACAATAAATCTAAAGTTTTATACATGTTTTATCTCATACTATGTTAGTGCATGGAGAAATAGATAATTACTAGGATATTGCAAGATGAACTTGGGTATAGTTACTTAGATCTTTGAATCATGGACAATTATAAGGAATAACCAATAGATTCATGGTCGGATGATGTTCTAGGAATTATAAATATATTAATTGTTTTGTCCTAGTGATAAAGTTCAAGAGATCAATATGTCTACCAAAAGTTGATTTGTTATCGGAAAAAATATTATTCTTGGTGTGTAGGGAAATGAGCATTTTCGCTCTATCTTGTTCAAATCATTTCTTGCCTTATTTACTCCTCGATTTGAAATACTCGATGCCCTCAATCTGCATTAGAATACGGGACATTTTCCCACAAACATTGACTGTAACATGTAACTTTGACTTTCTTATAAATATGTTCTATAAAGTAAAATTGAAAATATATAATTTCATTATGCTTAAACATCATCTAGATATTGGTCTACTCTGAATTTCTGGTAGCCATATTTTTATTCATTTTCTCTATCTCTCTCCTTTATATCTTCCATTGTCCAATCTGGTTATTCTATATTCTCCCTCATACATGAGTTGTTGTGTAATGTAACATGTCTACACAACATTTTCATTAAGATCACATATTGACTTGTAAATTACAACCTTCCAAGCATGCCTCATTAATAGATGTAATTTTTTTGGATCCCATGCGTAAATGTTAATTAGGAAATTTATTGCCAATATTAATCTTTTAAGGCATCGAATTTCCAAAATCATATTAGTTTTGACCACATATTAATCGGAACTAACAGTAAAATGTGGAGCTCAAATTTATTGCTTTTCATGGTAAAAAAAACTAATGTACAAAATCTTTGTTATCTTATTTGTTTTAAACTCTATGTTAGCTAAGTAGTTTTTTTTGTGTGTCTTGGTGTTTGACTTAGTAAATGTGATGTTTCTTGTTCAATTGGATCAACTATATACATAGTGAATTGTGTTAGCACTTTGTACAATATGAAACTATAGAATATCAAGAAATTGTTATACGCACAATTTTTCGCCACCTCTTTCTCATGTCGTGTAAAACCTAAAAAAATGTTGCACATATGAAAATATGTCAACCAAATCAATATCAAACATAATATTCCTACCATGTATTGCCATAAATAGAACATACAATTTTAAGTAAAAATCATAAATGTTGGAAGAGTATGTGTTTCATTGGTATTTCCAAGGTCAACATTGCAATATGTAAGGACTTCCTTATCCATATGTTAGTGTTCAATTTTCAACATTATTCCTATCATAAAATTAAGATATACGGTGATGAAACCGTTATCTCCTTTCATTTCTTTTACATTTAACAATCATTTTGGCATGTAGAGGAGAATATATGTGTAAGTTTATAGGAAAAGATTTAGACATATGACATATTTAAACACTGGAAGAATAATTGTCTAGCGCTACAAGCTTTGTGGGGTCATTCAACTTTAACAACCAAACATGCATGATCTCTCTCTCTCTCTCTCTCTCTCTCTCTCTCTCTCTATCTATCTATCTATATCTCTCTCTCTGAGTTTAAAACATGAAGAGTTCAGCCATGAATGCTCAAACACAACAACCTATTGAAAAATTTCAGTTTTGATTGGTTATTGTTAGGGATGCACTCCTAGACCTTTATGTGTTGATAAGACTAAAATACATGAATTTATATCTTAGTCCATCTAACACCCAACGTAATATTATGATCACTTTCCAATCATCCTGCTTTGCTCTCCCAATATGTAGTTCCTCCGGTACTTCACATATGGTATTTCTATAACTGTACACCTTGCGTCAAGGGCATGGTAGTTTTTTCATTTTTGGCTTTCGAGGTTTAAGCATAAATTTTATGTTCAATTTTTTTCAATAATTAGAACATCACAACCACAAATAGATTTTTTCATATATCCGAAGTAATTATAAGAGGAAAAGTTAAAGATTAATCAAAGTACGTCATAAATATCTAGAGATCCAGTGTTGCGCTCTCGACCAAGGAAAAAATTATGAACCAATCAAAGAAATCACACCTATCAACCAAGGTAAAAATTATGGACCAATCAAAGAAATCACACCTCTGGACCAAGGAAAATATTATGGACCAATCAAAGAAATCACAGTACTACCAAATTGTCTATCTCAAATATCTCTGTCAGACGTATGTGCACGAAGTCAAGTTACAAGCACTTCCGCTCATGCATGCCATCAAGTTGCATGCATGTGGCCGGTGGCTTCTCGTGAGGCTGGTGTGGGGTTGATAGATTGCGTGCAAGTACTGGAATTTCGTTGCTATCTGTTGGTGTAGGCAAAATACGGCATATCTTACCTGAAACATGTAGTGTTATCTGAAAATACGACACATCTTACCCGAAAAAAAAGATGACACGTCCTACCTGTCCTATCTGTTATGGAGCCTCTATTTTTTTGAGATGTACGAGAGTTCTCTTCATGCTGGATACAAAATCTATGTGTAACTATTAATCTCTTGTTAAATTGTGACCACAAATTTTAGATCTAACTATCTACGTAGTACATAATTTAGGTGGTGTGGATCAACCTTGTGCCTTGAAATATAGCCATAAAAGACTCCCATATTAGAGAACACAGGTTCACAACAGTCAATAATCTGAGATTCCACCGCTGATTTAATATCTTATTTTACTATTACATAAACAAATATGGCGCATCAAAGTTCTTAATTCAGTTCAAAGTTTTCTTTTGTTCATCTAGATTTTATACTGGAAAAACTAGGTATAGAGAACAATTGAAGGTGATTATATATGGCATTCACTTTTCTTTTTCATTTGAGGGTAATTAAGATCATGAAAGCATGTTGATCATGTTCTTTTGTCCTCTATAAGAACACATCAAATTTTCTTCTATTGAACTTCAATTCAGGTACCCTGGTGTTAATTTTGCCGCTTCGGGGGGGGGGGGGGGGGGAGGGGGGGGGGGACTAAATTGATCTTCTCCTATTCTATGCCAATATTCAAAATAAAATTGAAAGTCTTATATATTGCCGAGTTGCATGACTCTGCTACCTATCACCGAGCGCAAGGTGGAGGAGGCTGCAACACTAAGTGTCTCAAGGTACTTGCCATGACTTTACCTCTTGCCACATATCCACATGCTCCTCAACATACTAGAAATGATAACGTAGGTGCTTAATTGACTAAAAACTTCACTTATTCATGCAGGTCAAACCTAAACTTTAGTTGTTGCGAGTCAAATTATTGAATCTGATATGGATTCATTTAAATCATAAAACTAGATATCAAGATTCCTATAATATTGACGTGTTAGTTCACCACATAACAAAATAGAGTTGAACTCTCTTTTTTACGTTGTTTTCTTTCTGCAACACATAAACTAAATTTAAGTGTCCGATTGCGGATTGTTCGTTAATTATATCATTCTACACACTGCTACAACAGTTAAACTCGACTTGCCTTGGACTTTCCTCTTTTGCATGAGATAATAATGAGGAATACAAACAACTCTAAACAAAAAAGGCTTTCCTTGATAATTCTAGAAATTAGTAATGAATTTATAATTTTTACAAATACATGGTAAGAAATCCAGGACCAAGAAATCCATTCTGTGTGATTGGACATTTTCAATATTTTCCGAGGTTGCCTTCAGTAACAAAGACCATTGTTGTCATGTGTGTCCTGATCCACTGATGGCTCATGCGCCTAAAATGACCAGACAAGTACAATGTGTAATAAGTGTGCATATAAATTGTTTGTTGAATGTGATAATATTAGAAATTTTATGACAAATATTTTTCATAATATTATAACTTTTCAGATTTGTCTAACTGCTATAAGGATGGAGTAATAAACTGATATTTATGCATGATTTGAGAAGAGAGACCATGTTTGGGTGTTCATATACTTTTTGCATCTACAAACAGGTAATGAACTAGTAGCTCGCTTGGAGATTTTCTAGTTATATCTTCATACAATGCTAAGCTTCGACAACACCACGAGAGATCATGTTGTAAAATGTATCAAACATCACACTTGGGTTTTGTATATACCTTTTATACATTATTAATCATGTCATCCATGCATGATATCCGATTGTTTGAATGTGGCATACCATTGTATTTGTTTCGACTTTTCTTGGACGGCTAAATGTGAAAAGTATCCATCAAAGTTTATTTGTGATCAGTACCATAATTCTTCTATAATAAAATATCAATGAAACATTTTTATCCATGTTTAGAAGTTGCCCTTGTATTTGCAAGGAAAATTATGGACCAATCAAAGAAATCACAGTACTACCAAATTGTCTAGCTGTAATATCTCTGTCACGTATGTGCACAAAGTCAAGTTACATGCAATTCTTCTCATGCATGCCATCGAGTTGCATGCATGCGGCCGGTGGCTTCCCGTGACCTGAGGCTGGTGTGGGGTCGATAGATTGCGTGCAAGTACTGGAGTTTTCAGCAACTTCTATCTACTGGTGTAGACAAAATACGACATATCTTACCTGAAACATGTAGAGTTTTCTAAAAATATGGAATATCTTACGCAAAATAAAAAAATATGACACGTCCTATCTGTTACGGGACCTCTTTTTTTTTAGAGATGTACGGGAGTTCTCTTCATGATGGAGACACCGGTATGGATCATGTCAATGACAGTACACAATATATGAACAACTACTAACGTAACTATTAATCTCTTGTTAAATCATAATTACAAATTTTAGATCTAAGTGTCTACATAATTTAGATGATGTGGATTAACCTGGTGCTTCGAAAAACACTCTTATATTGCTTTTAGTATATAATAGACTGGCCACAGTAAAACATTGTAGAGAAATAAAGCATGTTTATCTGCATTTTGCCGATTGTTTACTTTTGCATGACACTTGGCAAACTCAACAACTCTAAATACATGGGAAAATGGCATAGTTAACGGCTAACAGACGGCGATCCAACTTTCGGAGTGGTTTTCGAACAAATTCTCGTCAAACAAAGAAACGACAATCGTGTGGTCATGTAAAGTTTGGAATTTGAAAACCAAACTGTTGAACTTTTTGTGTATTTTCTTCTATAAAAGGAATTGTTTAAACAATTCTCAAGAGAAACTTAAGTTAGACGGTATCAAATTATCACAATCCTCAGCCAGGACCAACGTTTGGCCAGGACTTAAGTTAGGCGTGGCCAGGACCAACCTTTGGGATTCCAATGACAACGTATGATTTGTCTTTCGTTACAACAAGAATGTTTACTTGGGTCCCACTAGATTATTCGTACCTTACCTGTAATAAAGTGGCAAATTTGTTAGACATAGTATATTAAAGAGTGAATTCTACTTTTTACTCTCTATTTGTGTATTTGTGGGACTAATTACCTTATGTAGTGACAAAATTATCTAAATTATCATGTTCGGAAACTTTAAACCCTCGTTTTCTGATGCATATCTATTAGGTAAGGTACGATATGAGGTGACGATTGAACCTCGAATTTATCGAGATGGCAACAAAGAATAGAAGATTTGGTGCAGAGAAGGGTAGATATGATCGACGATGACGTCCTCCGATCTTGACATATTTTGTGACGGCACATCGTCCTAACATGTCGGTCTTATCTAAGAACACGTGTTGAATGCTAAAACGGGGCAAAATTATGCTTCGAATTTTCTTAAATAGGATATTCGGGTACAATTTGTACTAAATGGGTAATTAATGTCTCAAATACACAAATAGAGGGTAAAAAGTGGAATTCACTCTATACTATATATTAAATTATGTACGGAGGAAAAGGCATTCCACTGCGCGCAGCTAGCCACACGTTGGGCTGTATGTAGCTCTGTCGACCCTCGGTTTGCGTTGTCATGGCGATCGACAACGGTCTGGTGCATCGGCATGCCCTTGCTAGCCACGTCTTTGCGCCAGCCCAAATGATGCAGTACGTACGTAGTACTGATCTTGGCTGCTAGCTGAACCACCATCGTCAAGATGAACCTGGTACGGTCGTGCATCTTCTCTTGAGCTGTTCCATTGTTGATACCAATTCAAGGTCGTTGCTGTGAGGTAAATGGCAAAAGCATGCATTTTACCATAATAATTTATACACCACTCAATGATCGAGCAACAGTACTGCTCAATTCATCAATCTCTCTTCAATTAATGGTCTGGTATAACACAAAATGTGTGAATCTTATTCCAGATTGGCCCAACAAAGGTACGGTGCCCGGGCTACAGCCCCGGTCGTGGCTGGCGTAGCATATGTACGTCCCATATAATTCATAGATCGAAGTATCCCAGCCCGTGTCCTTGGTCCAGAAAGACCAGGGCTGTCTCTCATGAGCCCACTAAGACATCAACCAGGCGACACAGAAGGGATCCATCAGCGAACGAGTTCGCATCGCCTGCGCATGGACTGGATTACCTGTTCCTTTCCATCGCTGCCTCCAGCCTTGGACGAAAGCGCCCAGCGGCCAAGCCATGCTAATTTAAACTAATCTCTTGCGGCTCAAAGGTCCGATACTAATGCAAATGAATGATGATTAAATGAATAATAGTACGTTTATGCTATACCAAGGAGAAATATAATATTCACAAGTATCGAAGATGATGAGATTTCACACGGTTTCCAAAGTACCAAGCCACGCAAGTAACAAACACCACGTTTAGCTAGTGGTAAGTTTATTTTCTTACGGATACAACTTAGGTATTTCCTCCATCCGGTAATAAATGACATGGATTTGTCGAGATCAATATATATCTACACATTAAAATGCGTCTAGTGCAGACGAATCTAGACAATCCGAGTCACTTATTTTCGAACGGAGTGAGTTGTATGTATTCATCCATACTATTTTTTCTGATAATTTTTTATTAACTTTGTAGGTTTTGGTTCTGTTTCTATGGTTGATGAGGAAATGATAGGCTAGGATCACACAAAGCTCCACAGTTTAGGTACTAAAATGTGTCATGGTTATGTGATTATGCCACCATATCTTTTGTGCCTTTTATTATTGTTATTTAGTTAAACATTGAACTTCTTTCACGTCAAAACATCATTTATGCATTTTTATCGTGCTTTGGCTAATATAATATGTTATCGCGAAGGTATTAGAAGGTAGTACAGTATTTTTTTTCATAGTTCCTAGGCGTTTGAAATTAGCCCCGGTCGTTCCCAAATCCTGGGTCCACCACTGTAATCATTGCTTACCAATGTGGGCATGTGACCATGACAAGAAAAAGGAAGAAACTATGTGCGCGGTGAAATTGGGTATGACGAAGGCACACGGTAGGGTGGAACGGAGTTTTTTTTTGGAACAAGATGAGTGTGTCGCTTACCTACTCTCTGACTTCGAAATGGAGGCGAGAGTAGGGGTAGTAATGGAGGAAAGGGTTTCAGTGGGAGGTGGCGAAATCGTCCCCCCTCATTTTCCCTTTTTGTCGGGGCGCATGCGTGCTCCTACCATCTCCATGTGTGGCCATGCTATTTCAAAGAATCTCCCTTCTCCATCTGGAGAGAGCATACTACGAGTGTGACTCGCTGGAAACGACTGAATCAATAGTTCCTGGCGGGCTTAACCTAGAGGTGCTTTGATGTTTGTGCGGGCCATAACATGGAGGCCAGACAGACAACCAATCAACCTAAATTACTTTCCATGGATCCAAGTGCAGAGTGTTATAACAAGCGTTTTTTTACAAGGGTGACTCGAAGGTTTATATCAACCTCTTTCGGAATTGATTAGAGACTTCCCCTATTTTCTTTTTCAAGTAACCTATAAAACAATGTATTTGCCTTGTATTCCCAACTCTACCATGTGGTTGCAAAGCACAAGGTTTCGTATTAGTAAAACTGAAATAGAACTATAAATAAAGAAAAGTAAACAGTCTATGACTAAACAAGGAAAGTAAAAAGAATAAAGTAAAATTATTTTTGTGTTTTTGTTTGTGTTTGCTAATAGTAATTTTTTTTTGTATTTTCGGATTTAATTAGCATAGAAAATATAAAAGGCTATAAAAGTAATGAAAGTGGTTTGTTATGATAAAAAAGTGGTTTCACTTCACTACTTTCTCATAAAGTGTAATGGACATAAAACTTCTCAGAAAGATATAATACTGATGAAATTTAATCTGAGTTTGATTAGTATTCATATGGGCATATCGTCCTAATAGAAAGATGATGCAACGTATTTCACTTATAACTCCTCTAGAAATAGAAAAATCCAAGAAGTCTATAATTACAAACAAACAGAGTCTAGCCTTAGGTACTTTAACATGATGTTTGAATATCAAATATGCATTTACTTTATCTCTAATGAGGTAACAAAAGAAAGGTAAAAAAACATAGCGGGTCTCAAGTTTTATGTCACTGCCCAATAAAAACCACCATGTTACTCTGTCCAATACACAAGTTCTGTCATACATGTTTATCTATAAAAGTTTGATTATAACAAGTACTTAAAGACGAGGTACATAATATGCATCTATGAATACATCTTACACATAATAGGATTACAATCTCAAATATTAAACTATAAAATATAGATCCACCACATAGCAATTACATAGATAAACATAATCATGTAGGGCAGATCTGACTCGTTAGCAGTGCTTCTACTGGTCGTGACCAGCAACATTTTAATATACAAATATGTAGTATGTAACTCTTTCCAATATAACTTGTAAATAATACACTTCATTGAAGTTGTTGACAGTTTTTTTGTGGTTGGAATCTTTATATCACATCTCATATAACTCCAAAGTAAGAACATTATATATATATATATATATATATATATATATATATATATATATATATATATATATATATATATATATATATATATATATATATATACATACAGCTGGACGGAGGAAGCTTTTTAGAAATTGTTGGCGGAAGCTGGTTGCTTGTGGTCGAACACGATTGCAGCCTGGTTGAAGTGTTCCACCATTAGCCACGCGATGGTTGTCAACTCGCCACCACTGCTGAGCTTCTTTGCATGCGACTCCCTGCTGCATTTGTTGCCTGCGTGCATAGACTAGCATGTCCGTCCACATCTGAAGCAAGAGTTCCAACGACTCCCTAGTGCCACGTTTCTCCTCATATTCTAGGAGACGGCGTGTATCTTAGTGTGGGTGGCCCTGGAACCAGCTGGGTCATCATGCCAGCTGAACACACTCTTGAGCATATACTACTATAGCACAAATACTTGTTGTTGGGTGATAATGCCTCGTCATTCCCTCCAAAGCTCCACAGGTCTGGTTCATACAACTTGTTGAAGGGGATATCACTGGAAGCTTGTAGGGACGTTCAACAAGGAGAAACATCATGTAATTAGAAAGAGCCTTGATCGCGTTCACCAGTCTACCCACTGATATTGCATTGCCACTGTTGCATTTGGAGAGTTAAAAAATCGGTGCCTATGTGCCAGATGATGATGCCCTCATGAAACTCCTCCCCAAGGGTATATTTAATATGGTCACCCACCAGATTATGACGTACTAGTGTTGTCATGCCCCACTTCTCTCTTATTGATCCCTATGAGTTTATCTCCCCCTCCATGCCCCACTTCTCTCCTTGATGTCCGACATTTTAGTGGCCCTGGAGAAATGCTTCCTGTTCCACAACTCTTCTAGACCGACCAGGTCTGCCAACCAGCCTAGCTAGGAGAGGACGAGTCTTAGTCTGAGAGCGAGTGCGCAAGTGCAGCATGTTGTACTGTCCCATGTGACCAGACCACCTCCTTGCTCGATCCGGACCTGCGGCTACCCCCCACAAGCAACCCGCAGAGAATTGATGGATACTACAACCAAACGACGAAGCCGGTGCCACCGCCCACTGCACATAAATTTGTACCTAAGCCATGAGCTTCTAGTGTTACTTAGGGTGGGCAACATCCAGGATGAGCCCAGCGCCTTCAGCAGGGAAATCAATTATTCCATGAACAAAGCACTGCCAAACAAAACGTATGTCGTAGCGGTGTCAACTCCTCTATGCATGATGCCTGTATATTCATCGCTGAAATGGAACAGCAAAAGGGAGGTTAAGATGGCGAGTGGCGAGATGACACGCACGGATGATGTAGCCGTGCCAGGTGTGGATCACAACCGCTTTGGTGTACAACACGATGGCATACATCAAGGAGAGCTCTATCTGTACAACTGTCCACAACTCGATATGCTCCATCTTTTCCATCATCTTCTTGTCGGGTTTGTCCTCAGAATAATCAACTATATATTGCACACTTGCAAATGTGGAACAACGAGTGAGCGCGTCGCACATTGGATTCCTCGTCCAATGTTATTAAGAAACCCTGATCTATCCCCTTCAACTTCACATCTTGTGGGTGAACATGAGTGTTATTCATGGCAGGTACGACTGTTAGGTTTAGTCTATTCTCGGTAGATACTACTAGGGTAGATCTGTGGTATCTGAGACAGACAGAGAGAGAGAAGAGAACCACCTGCACTCTGGCTCGACAAACACGAGCCAGAGGGGATACCGTAGCTCGTGCCGGAGCTGGAGCCGCCGTCGTTGGCCATGGGAAAGGGGCGACGGCGTGGGTGTGCGATGGTGGCGGTGCTTCCCGTTGGCTCGCGCTAACCCTAGATCGGTAGGGATGTAGGTGGGGTGATTGGCACAGCGGCGAACCTCGTACCGTGCGCTGCCAGCTCCCCACCACTTTATATAGCACGGCGACAGGGGCCCACCAACCAGATAGGGTTGGGGCGCCCCCGATCAGGGCGCAGTTAGGGGCGTGACGGGCCGTTTGGCTTTTTCACGTTGAGATCTATCTAAGATTCTCCCCCTAAATCTCGACTTTACTTTTAACTTTGTACTTTATTCATTTCATCACATATCGATACATAGAGCATGTTTCATCGTCTCAGCGCAATTGTCGATAGAATCAGACAGCCACTATATACCTTCCTGTTTTGAAACAAATCCTGTTACTTTTGGGCCTCTGTAGTCCAGGAATCATAGGCTTTCCATTAAACCCATGCCGGCTATGTGTTCCTTGAACACGTTGGGTGGTAAGCCTTTCGTTAGCGGATCCGCAAGCATATCCTTTGTCCTTATATGCTCGAGTCTTATAGTTTGATCCTGGACTTTGTCATTCATAACATAATACTTTATATCTATAGACTTTGTAGCATTACTCGACTTGTTGTTGTGAGCATAGAATACTGCGGGCTCGTTGTCACCGTACATCTTTAGTGGCCTGCTGATGCAGTCAACCACTTTCAAGTCAGGTAAAAATTTCTTTAACCGTAACGCCTGTCCCATGGCCTCATAACATGCTATAAATTCTGCATACATCGTAGATGATGCAACTATCAACTGTTTGGCGCTTCTCCACGAAATAGCACCTCCTGCGAGAGTAAAGACATATCCTGTCGTGGACTTTCTGTCGTCTTTATCTCCCGCAAAATCTGCATCTGAATACCCTTTTATCTCTAGGGAATCAGATCTTTTATATGTTAGCATGATGCTTTTTGTGCCTTGCACATAACGCAAAGCTTTCTTTACCATCTTCTAGTGCTCTATGCCTGGATTCTCTTGATATCTACCGAGTACCCCGGTGATAAAAGCTAAGTCAGGGCGAGTGCACACTTGTGCATACTGTAAGCTTCCAACAGCCGAAGCATATGGTACTGACTTCATTTGACCTATCTCAAATTGATTCTTTGGACATTGGGATTTCCCAAAACTATCGCCCTTGACTATGGGAGCAGGTGTTGCATTACTCGCATGCATATTGTATTTTTTTAAAATCTTTTCACAATACGCTTTCTGCGACAGCCCTAACACTCCATTCTTTCTATCTCGGTGAATTTCTATGCCCAAAACATAAGAAGCTTCACCAAGGTCTTTCATGTCAAAATTTGATGACAAGAACTTCTTTGTCTCTAGTAGTAGACTAACATCACTACTGGCAAGCAGGATGTCATCCACATACATAATTAGGAAAATATATTTCCCACTTTTGAACTTTGCATAAATGCAGTTGTCCTCAACATTTTCCTTGAATCCAAATCTTTTAATTGTATCATTCAACTTTAAATACCACTGCCTAGAGGCTTGCTTTAACCCATAAATGGATTTCTTTAGGCGGCATCCCATATGTTCCTTCCCCTCCATGAAAAAAACCCTTGGGTTGTTTTATGTAAACATTTTCTTCTAAATCTCTATTTAGAAATGCCATCTTAACATCCATTTGATGTAATTCTAATTCAAAATGTGCAACTAGTGCCATGATGATTCTGAAGGAGTCCTTACATGAGACCGGAGAAAAAGTCTCATTGTAATCTACACCTTCTCTTTGTGTAAATCTTTTTGCCACAAGTCTAGCTTTGTACTTTTCTACATTCCCGTTGGAGTCATACTTTGTTTTATAGACCCATTTGCATCCTACTGTTTTGACTCCTTTAGGAATTTCTTCTAAGTCCCAAACATTGTTGGAACTCATCGATTTCATTTCATCTTCCATTGCCTCCACCCACTTGGCTGAGTGAGGGCAACTCATGGCTTCTTCATATGAGGTAGGATCACCCTCCATATGAACTACGTTGTAGACTTTGTAAATTTCTTTGGAAATGGCTGGTCTTCGTTTTCTTTTAGACCTTATGAGTTTATCAGACTCTTGCTTATTTCTTGCCTCGGGTTCAGGTACATTTACAGTATGTGGCTGTTCTGGCTCCCTTTCGTGCTCAACAGTGGGTTCAGGTGGCTCCTGATGGACAGGTTCCGAACTTTCGCCCATTGTTGTCACGTGTGGAGTCACAACAGGTGTCGGCACCACAACCTCAGGGGTTGTAGATGGTGGCACAACAGGTAGCGAGAAAAATGGCTCCTGAGTCATCGGATTAGGTGCATGCACCCTCTTCTCCTCAAGATCAATTTCCCGAGCTACCGTGCTCCCCCTCATCAATTCATCCTCCAAGAAGACTGCATGTCTCGTTTCTACAAACTTTGTGTATCTGTCAGGACAGTAGAAACGATAGCCTTTTGATTTATCTGGATAGCCAATGAAGTGGCAAGATACTGTTTTGGGGTCTAACTTTGCAATGTTTGGATTGAAAACTTTTGCCTCAGCTGGACTGCGTCTGCTGGGCCGCGTTTGCTGGGCTGCGTCTGCTGGGCTGCGGGCGGGCCGCTCGGGGCCGCATGGCGGCGGCAGATAGCTGCAAGTGGCGAGCATGACGCTGGGCCGCTGCTTGCCACCCAGAGAAATGGCCAAGTAGGGCATAACAGTACAGTTCTCCGTATTTATTTTTCAGAAGCTATTTTTTGACTTTTTCAGTATTTGGAGAGTTTTGTACAGTTTTTTTCTAGTCCATTTATTTTTGTGAATAACTTGATTAGAGAATATGAAAGTGATAAAGTTTTCTCCATAAAGTTTAAAGTCTTATGAAAGTTTATGAATAATGTTTCCGCTGCAAATAGTTGATTCAAATTGCATGAATGCAATAAAAGTGTGTTAATTTTTTGTTTTAAAAGATGTGACAAAGTAATTAAAGATGATTGTGTCCCATGTTATTAATTGACCAACGTTGGATTAATGCATACAGTTGTTTTTGGTTATCTCACATCTTTTATGGTTTTCAGGAGGTCTCAACCCCATGAGCTGCTTGAAGGACATCCCACTGCTAAGGGGGGATAACTACTCCGAATGGAGGAAAAAGATTGATCTGGCGTTTGTATGCGCCGAGGTGGACTGGGTGGTTGACACCAAGCAACCAGTCAAGCCTACATTGTTAGGTTTAGTCTATTCCCGGTAGATACTACTAGGGTAGATCTGTGGTATCTGAGACAGACAGAGAGAGAGAGAGAAGAGAACCACCTGCGCCCTGGCTCGACAAACACGAGCCAGAGGGGATGCCGGAGCTCGTCCGGAGCTGGAGCCTCCGTCGTTGGCCATGGGAAAGGGGCGACGGCGTGGGTGTGCGGTGGTGGCGGTGCTTCCCGTCGGCTCGCGCTAACCCTAGATCGGTAGGGATGTAGGTGGGGTGATTGGCACAGCGGCGAACCTCGTACCATGCGCTGCCAGCTCCCCATCACTTTATATAGCGCGGCGACAGGGGCCCACCAACCAGATAGGGTTGGGGTGCCCCCGATCAGGGCGCAGTTAGGGGCGTGACGGGCCGTTGGGCTTTGTCACGTTGAGATCTATCTAACAACGACTGCTTGCTTCTTTATAGAGTCACGAATGCTGCCCAGATTGGCTCTCTGCACAGCGAGCCACCTCTCCCCGTACTTGACAACAGCCACGACGAACATCAGTCGGGAGGCAGCAAGCCCAAGGAAAGCCCCGCTGCTGTTCATATATGTGTAAAGGAAAAGGCCTCCTACGGTGACCTGGGTCAAAAATGTTTGGAGGCTGTGAAACGAGAGTTGGCTGTCTTGCAGTGCGTACGCAGCGATGTTGTCTGGTCCAGCGAGGTGCAGCAGGAGGAACGGTGCCCATAACGCCATAAGCGGAGATGGTTACCCGCGTCGCTAAAGAAGGTAAGGCGGCCAAGGGTGTATGTAGCAAAGGAGTCGCCTAAATTGTATGCTAGCCAGAGGAGGAACATCCGCACCGGCACACCGCTGGAGGTTTCCCTCCAACAGGCTCCGGCGCAGACGAAGAGAACGATTTGGAATCCAAGGCTACAGAGTACCAGGATCTGCACTGGCAACTGATTTTCGAGGTCCTGGAGCCCTCTAGCCATCGCTTCTTCTTGTGCTGCCTACAATGGTTGGTTACTCAATTAAGCTCATCATCCTTACATATTGTACACTCTTACATATTGCCATTTTCTATCATTACACAATTTCGTGTGAGTAAAGAAACAAATTCTATGAATCAGAAAAAACTAATTAGGTGACAAATATCAGTTCATGAAATATTTTCAATTTACAAACAAGTGTCATTGCACGAGAAAATGGAATTAATTAAAAAGCATCATAGCTAGCGGAAGCGGGGGGTCGTCTGTATACTCGTGGAGATGTTTGATACGAAGGTCTTTCTCAAAGAGAAGGACGCCCTTGGTCACTTTATTGTGTCAGATGCTGTGGTCAAGCACAAGGTATTTGAGTTTCGTTTTCGGATTGAACCTGAGGGTTATATCCCGGAACCAGAGTTTGTTCCTTTCCTGTGGAGAAAAGGAGATGATGACACGGATGATGATGCCAATGGGAAGCAGTTTGAGGATGCTATGGATACTTCTGAGACTATTGCTGCCACTCAGGGGGGAGGTTCTGGATCTTCCTCGGCTGTGCAGGGTACTTCCGCGCCTGCATCTTCCAGTCAGGTGGTGCAGAGGGTGTTTGTTGTCACCCCTTTTAATGCTAATCCCGTTACTACTGGATGCTCTTCCTTTGGATTCCCCTCTTCGCGGGAAGGGTTCTACTTCGGAGTCTCGCGTTTCTCTGGCTCAGTTACAGGAGGCTCTTCGTTCTGTTTCCATTCCGGTGCTGCGAGCTTGCTCAGCACCAGCGAGGTCCAGAACGCATATTTTGGGCAGATCTATTCCTGTTTCCACTCCTGTACTTGAGGAGGTTGTTCCTTCGGTGTGTTTGTGGAAGCTGACCCAGGAGGGGTCGGCTGACCGCGACGTTCGTGACCAGCTTCAGGATACGGCTATGCTTGGTCCGACCCAGGCGGGGTTGGACCTTCGGGACGTCTCGCCTCTGTTGGTGGGGCAGGAGACTTCGGTGGTCGATGGGGGCGACCGGACCCAGGAGGGGTCTGGGTTGCCTCGGTCTCCAGCACGGGTTTCTTCTCCAGGTGACGCTTCGCTAGTCGCGGTGCAGGGGAGTGGTACTCCATTTAGGCGGAGCACGCGTCATGGATTCGATGCCTCTGGGGCGTCCGTGACTGATGAGGACTCCATGCTCAAGGCCATGCGGCGTAAGGCGGAGAGGAACTTGGATTCGCCATGTATAATGAGTACTTCGAAATCTTTTTTGTCGGTTTCTACTCCTGTTATTTCTTCTAAACTATCCAATGTTGGCATTAGTTTGGGTAGCTCTGTACATGAAGTATCTTTTTCTTCTAATGTTTTGCGACACATGGAGGTTGACCGTCTAACGGTTACTCCTAAGGTCGGTGTTTTTCCTAATGCTGCACTAACTGAGGAGGAGGAGGAGGAGTTGCATGCCACAGTAGATGGTCAACTCCTTTCTCACTTAGTCGGTGAAGTGTCGGAAGTGGACTTTGATGAGACTGGGCTTGCCTCTATGTATGAGCTGAAAGCTTCTGGTCGAAAATCAAAGAGCCAGCGGTCGCGAAAAATATCCCGTGTATCCAAATCTCCTATAGTTTCTCAATGAATGGAATGTTTTCAAATAGCAGAGGTCTTCGGGACTTGGCTAAACATTTATTCTTTGTTGACTGTGTGAGAGACCATAATTTGGATTTTCTGGGCATTTTTGAGACTGGTAGAAGGTATTTTTCATAAACTCTACTCAATCGCCTTTCTGGTGGAGTGGACTTTATATGGATATCACGTCCGCCGCGTGGCCGATCTGGGGGATCCTGTTAGGCGTTCGAGATGAGACTATGGAAGTTTTAGCTAGTTCGGTGGGAGATTTTTTTATAAAACTCCATATCCGTAACAAGGCTGACAATTTCACATGGTCTTTAGTCGCCGTATATCGGGCCGCTCAGGATGTTTATAAGGCTGACTTTTTACGTGAGCTTGTGAATTTGGCAAAGGACAATCCATATCCTATTCTTATTGGAGGGGATTTTAATTTGCTCAGATTTCCTCACGAGAAAAGTCGGGGCCGGTTCGATGAACATTGGCCTTTTCTGTTCAATGCTGTGATTGACAGTCTGGACTTGAGAGAGGTTACAACGTTAGGAAGGCAATTTACATGGGCTAATAGTCTTCCGGAGCCAACATACGAAAAACTAGATAGAATGCTTATGGATACTGACTGGGAACAAAAGTTCCCTATGGTAACTGTTCGCGCTCTAGAGCGTATTGAGGCTTTGTCGGATCATGCCCCTTTACTTCTATCTTTTGGATCACCGCCATGAAAGTCTATGTTAAATTTGAACTCGGTTGGATGATCCGTGATGGTTTTTACGAGATGGTTAAGGCTATTTGGGAGAAACTGGTAGGTGGCCAAATGCCTATCCTACGATGGAATAACAAAATGTGTACTTTACGCAAGTTCCTTTGGGGTTGGGCCAAGCACACAACGGGTATCCTAAAAAAAGAAAAATTACGCCTAACATCTATAATAGATGACTTAGAGGCTTCGGCGGACGTAAGGCCGTTAACTGCACAAGAAATTGAGCTTAAAAGCCAATCGAATGCGGAGATAGCCGGACTTCTGCGCGCGCAGGAACTCAAATGGTACCAACGTTCTAAAGCAAAATTCATACTGGAAGGAGATGCGAATACTAGATACTTCCATGCAGTTGCCAATGGCAAGCATAAGAAGAAACTTATTCACTCTCTGATTCAGGATGAAGGTATGATTGAGGGACAGGAGCATCTGAAGTCATATATCACTACGTATTATAAATCCTTGTTTGGGGCCCCAGTGGAAAATTCTTTCTCTATGGATGAGTCCCAAACGTCCGATATCTCCTAGGTTTCTGATGAAGAAAATAGCTTTCTAACTGCCTCATATACCGAGGAAGAGGTCAAGAAAGCGGTTTTTCAAATGGAACATAACAAAGCACCAGGACCTGATGGATTCCCAGCGGAATTTTACCAAAAATTCCGGGACGTTATCAAGGAGGACCTGATTAATTTGTTTGGGTTTTACATGTCGGACAATTGGATCTCTTTAGACTCAACTTTGGAAATATAATTTTACTGCCTAAGGTTAATAATGCAGAACGTATACAACATTATCGTCCAATCTGCTTGCTTAACGTTAGCTTTAAAATTTTCACTAAAGTTGCTATAATTAGGCTAAACTCGGTTGCTGACAATGTTGTTAGTCCGTCTCAAACTGCGTTCATACAAGGAAGAAATATCCTAGATGGTGTCATAATTCTGCATGAAACAATCCATGAACTACACTCAAAAAAATTAAATGGTGTACTGTTCAAGATTGACTATGAGAAGGCATACGACAAAGTTAACTGGTCTTTCTTTCAGCAAACACTCCGTATAAAAGGTTTTTCTGAGGAGTGGCGTGCTCTGATTCAGTCGTTTGTGTCTGGGGTAGTGTTGCCATTAAAGTAAATGAAGATACTGGCAAATACTTCCAGACCAAGAAAGGACTGAGACAAGGGGATCCATTATCGCCTTTACTATTTAACATAGTGGCTGATATGTTGGCTATCCTTATTGAGAGAGCAAAGGCCGATGGTCAAATTAAAGGAGTAGTTCCACATCTCATTGATGGTGGACTTTCTATTCTTCAATACGCTGATGATACAATTCTTTTTATGGAACATGATCTGGAGAAGGCTAAGAATCTGAAATTAATATTATCAGCATTCGAGCAGCTATCTGGGCTTAAAATAAACTTCTATAAGAGTGATTTGTATTGTTTTGGCGAGGCCCAAAACGAGGCTCACCTATATGCTAAACTTTTTGGCTATGGTCAGGGTCACTTTCCAATCAATTATTTGGGAATACCGATTCATTATCGGCGTCTCACAATTGCTGAATGGAAACTTGTTGAGGAAAGGCTACAAAAACATCTTAATAGTTGTAAAGGAAAATTGTTATCCCTTGGGGGAAGACTAGTACTCATAAATTCAGTACTTACTAATATGGTACTGTATATGATCTCGTTTTTCCAAATGCCAAAAGGGGTTTTGAACAAAGTGGATTATTTCCATTCAAGATTCTTTTGGTAAGGGGATAGTGAGAAAAAGAAATATCGACTGGCCAGATGGAATGTGGTTTGCCGCCCGAAGGAGTTTGGTGGACTGAGCATACACGGTTTGCAAGTCAAAAACACCGCGCTTCTGGGAAAATGGCTTTTTAAACTACTTACTGAAGATGGTGTTTGGCAAACCATGTTATGGAGGAAATATGTGGATTCCAAATCTGTGTCTCAAGTGGTTTGGAGACCCGGAGATTCACATTTTTGGGCAGGTCTTATGGCCACCAAGAAACATTTCTTTCGTTTTGGTGCTTTTGAGATTAAGGATGGATCACAAATTAGGTTTTGGGAAGATAAGTGGCTAGGCCAAACTACTCTTCGCGAACAGTATCCAGCTCTATATTCGATTGTTAGACACAAAGGGGATACAATTTCCACAGTGATGGAAGACTATCCTCCTAATGTGTCTTTCAGAAGTAGTCTCATCGGACCTAGACTGTTATCTTGGAACAATCTATTATTACGGTTATCCATGATACAATTGTGGGACGGTGTTGACGTGTTCTACTCTCTCATAAAGTGTAATGGACATAAAAATTCTCAGAAAGATATAATACTGATGAAACTTCATTCTGCGTTAGATTAGTATTCATATGGGCATATCGTCCTAATAGAAAGATGATGCAACATATTTCACTTATATACTCCTCTAGAAACAAACAAACAGAGTCTAGCCTTAGGTACTTTAACATGATGTTTGAATATCAAATATGCATTTACTTTATCTCTAATGTGGTAACAAAATAAAAGTAAAAAACATAGTGGATCTCAAGTTTTATGTCACTGCCCAATCAACACCACCATGTTACTCCATCCAATACACAAGTTCTGTCATACATGTTTATCTATACAAGTTTGATCATAACAAGTACTTAAGACGAGGTACATAATTGTTTTAGCAAGATAAATATTTAAATTTATCCGTATTGGCATTTTAAGTGCGGGCGTGCCAGTATACTATTGTATACAAATAAATGGTTGCAAATACACATAAATAGGGAATTCATATTCACCGAATGTTTAATTACTCCCGTTTCACATGTATTTCCTATATTGCACCTGGATATATATCTGACCATTGACGATTGTGAATTTACTGATCCCTGGAGTCTCGGAAGACTTTCCAGTTAATTACATTCATGGATTTACATCCATGAAATACCCCCGATTAAACTGCGCTGATAGGATCAACATCGTCATCTTTTTATATTTTGGCCTCATCGGACTAACAAATCTGATAAAACATTCAACAAGATGAATGGCAAAAGTGGAGCATACATGAGACACATATTTAACGTGGAAACCCAAATTGGGAAAAAACCACGGTGGCACGGAGGCCAAAATCCACTATGAGAAAGTTGTATACATGGGATGTTACAATGATCATGTAATGTTGAAGTCTTTCCTGGTTAGCCTTGTCTACCATCATAAACTACAAATGTTTTGTCTTGTCGGATAATCGTTCCGCAAATTAATCTTCAAAATTGGTTTCTAGTCTTGTCCGTCAAAGTCATGATCGCCCGTCACATAACTTGTTTGGCTTGAAGCCGTTGATCCGAGATGATGATCCCGCCACATGACCTGCTTGACTCGAAGCCGTGATCCGGGATGATCTCACCAAATAACCTGTATGGCGCGAAGCCGTGATCTGGGATGATGATCCCTTCACATAATATATGCACGAAGTTGTGATATGGGATGATGATCCTACCACATAAACTGTATGGCGCGAAGCCGTGATCCGGGATGAAAATCCCTTCACATAACCTGTATGGCGCGAAGCCGTGATCCGGGATGAAAATCCCTTCACATAACGTGTATGGCGTGAAGCCGTGATCCGGGATGAAAATCCCTTCACATAACCTGTATGGCGTGAAGCCGTGATCCGGGATAAAGATCCCTTCACGTAACCTGTATGGCACGAAGCCGTGATCGGGGATGATGATCCTACCACATAAACTGTATGGCGTGAAGCCGTGATCCGGGATGAAAATCCCTTCACATAACCTATATGGCGCGAAGCCGTGATCCGGGATAAAGATCCCTTCACATAACATGTATGGCACGAAGCCGTGATCGGGGATGGAGATCGCCCGTCACATGACCTGTATGGCACGAAGCCGTGATCGGGGATGATGATCCTACCACATAAACTGTATGGCGTGAAGCCGTGATCCGGGATGAAAATCCCTTCACATAACCTGAATGGCGCGAAGCCGTGATCCGGGATAAAGATCCCTTCACATAACATGTATGGCACGAAGCCGTGATCGGGGATGGAGATCGCCCGTCACATGACCTGTATGGCGCGAAGCCGTGATTCAGGATGATCATCTCGCCACATGACCTGCTCGGCTCGAAGCCGTGATTGAGGATGAATTTCACCCATTGCATATTGTACGGCGTGAGGCCGTGTGTATTTAATTTCCATCGGGGATTACGATCGTCCGACACACATAAACCTGTACACCACGAGAATTTTGACCTGTAGAGAAAGAATTGCACATGATATACACATTACTCACCATACCAGTTTAGCTCCATTGCTGGCAATCCAAGAGGAGAACATCGCCCCTGATCCCTGGTATGGACCTATGCCCAATTTGTCTTGTGTATGGATGGATTTTGTAGACAGATCTGCTGTGTGTGGCGGTGTGGGGAGATCGATGTTGTGGAAAAAATCAAGAAAATCAAATGAGTTGTGCACTCCGCCGGCGGCTACGCGTATGCTGTGGTGAGTAGATCGGTTTCTGTGGTAATATATGTGGTAATCGAAACTCTGGCGTCACCGTCCGACCGGGAAAAATCTGCCCTCTTTGCCTATCCTCTTTTATACCTACACTTCACAACTGTGTATCGCAGGGAGCTGCGCTGCTAAGCGAAAACGAACTCTCCGCGGCGCTTGGTAGAGACACTCATCCAAATACACGTCGTCCCTCCCATGATGCTTATCCAAATAAACTAACTGATAAACTGAAAAACTTTGGATCAAGTCAGCCAACGGAAAATTTTTATGTGCATGCGTACGCTCAGAAGAAGTCGTGCACATGCACGTGTTGGTGAGTGACCCAAATAGCAACCGACCAAACTAAATACACTTATTAATCATGTTATCACTGGGCCCCATCGAGAGCTGTCATATATATTATCAAGACTATGCAAAAACTTTCGACTATCACATGTGCATGTCCTGGATGTATACAAAGCCATTGCTAGTAAGCTTATATTTCTATCTTGACGTGCATATGATCCTTTGTCTTCTTCTTCCTCCTCCTTTTTACTTTGGCAAATCTTATTCACATTTTAGACACACTTAAACTGGTGATTTGAAATTTATGAACCTATATAACCATGACAAAATATCATCAAACAATAATATACATCTATCGATATATCTTACACATAATGGAATTACAATCTCAAATATTAAACTATAAAATATAGATCCACCACATAGCAATTACATAGATAAACATAATCATGTAGGGCAGATCTGACTCGTTAGCAGTGCTTCTACTGGTAGTGACCAGCAACATTTTAATACACAAATATGTAGTATGCAACTCTTTCCAATATTAACTTGTAAATAATACACTTCATTGAAGTTGTTGACAGTTTTTTTGTGGTTGGAATCTTTATATCACATCTCCGAAAGGCCTGAGGCCGATCTTTATTAAGATAGAAGAAGGAGTTTACAGCTTTACAGCAAGCTCCGAGGTGGAGCGAGAGAAAGGAAACAGAGGCAGCACTCCTGGCCGTGTACAGGAACATCCACCAGGAGACCACTTGACATCAACAAGCTAACAAGAACGGCTGTGTACATGAACAGCAACTAGGAGACCACTTGACATCAACAAGCTAACAAAGAACACGCTGTAGATTACATCCCTAGAAATCTACAACGCATCCTGCAGCTCGTCACAACGAAATCTTATCCCTAATGCCCTTGAAGACCTCCTTCTCGGATTGCCCCTTAATCTTTATATCACATCTCATATAACTCGAAAGTAAGAACATTATATATATCGGCATACAGCTGGACGGAGGAAGCTTTTACAAATCGTTGGCGGAAGCTGCTTGCTTCCCGTCGTAATCGAGTGCGGCCTGGTGAAAGTGTTCCACCAGAAGCCACACGATTGTTATTAACTCACCACCAGTGCTGAGCTTCTTTGCATGCGACTCCCTGCTGCATTTGTTGCCTGCATAGACGAGCATGTCCGTCCACACCTGAAGCAAGAGTTCCAACGAATCCCTAGTGCCACGTTTCTTCTCATATTCTAGGAGTTCCTTGGCAACTGTAGCTGAATAAGTGAGTCGAACAGTCTCTTTGGTATTCTCTTGGACGGCGACATACTTATTGTACAAATTTCCTGCGTGTATCTTACTGTGGGTGGCCCTGGAACCAGCTGGGTCATCATGCCAGCTGAACAGACTCTTGAGCATAGCACAAATACTTGTTGGGTGATAATGCCTCGTCATTCCCTCCAAAGCTCCACAGGTCCGTTCATACAACTTGTTGAAGGGGATCACTGGCAGCATGTAGGGACGTTCAACAAGGAGAAACATCATGTAATTAGAAAGAGCCTTGATCGCGTTCACCAGTCGACCCACTGATGATATTGCATTGCCACTGTTGCATTTGGAGAGGAAAAAATCGGTGCCTATGTGCCAGATGATGATGCCCTCATGAAACTCCTCGCCAAGGGTGCCAGTAAAATTGTATGCCAGATTCCGACGTACTAGTGTTTTCATGCCCCACTTCTCTCTTATTGATCCCTGTGAGTTTATCTCCCCCTCCATGTACAGGAGGTGAACGTACTCAGCAATACACACCTTGATTAACTTATCGTCCCATATTGTAATGGCCCCGGAGAAATGCTTCCTGTTCCACAACTCTTCTAGACCGACCAGGTCTGCCAACCTGCCTAGGAGAGGACGAGTCTTAGTCTGAGAGCGAGTGCAGAAGTGCAGCATGTTGTACTGTCCCATGTTGCCAGACCACCTCCTTGCTCCGGACCTGCTGCTAATTCCACAAGTGGCAATAGATTGGAGAGATACAACCAAACGACGAAGCCGGTGCCACCGCCCACTGCACAGAAATTTGTACCTAAGCCATGTGCTTCTAGTGTTACTTAGGGTGGGCAACATCCACGATGAGCCCAGCGCCTTCAGCAGGGAAATCAATTCCATGAACAAAGCACTGCCAAATAAAACGTATGCCGTACCACTGTCAACTCCTCTATCCCTATATTCTTTACTGAAATGGAAGAGCAAAAGGGAGGTTAAGATGGCGAGTGGCGAGATGACACGGATGATGTAGCCGTGCCAGGTGTGGACCACAGCCGCTTTGGTGTACAAGATGTCATACATCAAGGAGAGCTCTATCTCTACAACTGTCCACAACTCGATATGCTGCATCTTTTCCATCATCTTCTTGTCGGGTTCGTCCTCAGAATAATCAACTATTGCACACTTGCAAATGTGGAACAACGAGTGAGCGCGTCGCACATTGGATTCCTCATCCAAACCCTCTATCCCCTTCAACTTCACATCTTGTGGGTGAACATGAGTGATATTCATGGCAGGTATTGCTTGCTTCTTTATAGAGTCACGAATGCTGCCCAGATTGGCTCTCTGCACAGCCAGCCACCTCTCCCCGTGTTAGCACAGCCCCTGTTGCCGAGTACTTTCTGACGACACCGACGAGGAAATTCCGACGAGACGACACGCACGTATCCGAGAACTTCCACCGAGATGCACGTGCTGCTAGCCGATCGATTCTTTTGATCTAACTAGTACACTCACGCACGCACACGCAAAACAACTTTGATTGCCAAAGGCTCTTGTCGAGCCTTGCTCTCTCTCTTGTATTGCTCAACTCCACGGTGTTGTCCGGTACAAGATTACAAGGCCAGGTGTGTGCATATATATATGCACTACTAGGACCTAATCAACTAGGAGTCGGTGTACTACTCCAAAACCTAGTCTAACACATATACGTATACTACCTGGACACCTACACCTACTCGGACTGCAATTCCAATACGTGTAGGACACGTGATTATCTAACAATCACCCCCTAATCACGATGTGCTTCTTTACATCGACCTGGATCCCAAATGCGCCAGCTGCTTTTCGCGGGCGTCATCCACGGCATTGCTTTCGCCGCATCCTTACTCAGTACCCATGTCACCGACTTTGCTTTTGTCGACTTCTCCATGGCTTCACGCCGACAACCCTTTTTGTCCGCGCCCTTCTCCATGCCTTCACGCCGACTGTCCTTTTTGTCCGCGCCTTGAGACATTATACTTGGTTCAATGAAGTACTTTCTCATCGATGCCTCGCATATTTGATCTACTACTTGCCGGTGCTCTTGGATGCAATAGAACAAATAAGTAGGAGGTAACTCAAATTGGTTTTCTTCTAGCTTCTCTATACCATGTGAAAAGCCTTTTGATGGATCTGCACCCCTATTGTTGGGTCTCCTCCATCTATCTGGCCACCAGTCCACACTCTTGGACCATCGCCTTCTGGCCTTGCTGGCCTGTTTGCTGGGCTCACTTCAGCTCCCCCTTCTCCTCTAATTTTTGGGCAAACAAGTGCAGGTATCACTACGCATGCATCTGCGCACCCTACCAGTTCCGTATCTTCTGGCCACAGACTAGCCTTTTCTTCAAACTCTTTGTCTTCTGGGAGAATCCCTAGTGCTTCTGGCCTGGTGTCCACGCTTGGAGCTGCCCCTAGGCCTTCAATGTCTTCTGGGCCCAAACTTGCTGACAAGGATAAGCTCGATTGATCCATATTTTCTTCACACTCAAGATCCCACGTGACGTGAAAAGTAGGATATCCCGGTTCGTTGGAGCCCCAATTCCATGACTCGCCTTCCTCAAAGATTACGTCGCCCCTGACAACCACCTTATTGGTATAAGGATTGCACAAGCGGTATTCCTTTGAGCTTTCATAGCCCGTCATGATCATTGGAGTCCTCTGCTCCGCCAATTTACTCTTATGGTCGGACTCCGTCTTGACATGCGCCACGCATCCAAAAGTGCGAAGATGATCAACCGAGGGCTTCCATCCGTACCATGCTTCGTACGGTGTTATACCAACTCCACTCTCAGTAGATTCCATGTTCAGCAAATACACAGCCGTATTGACTGCCTCACCCCAGAATTTTCCTGGCAAACCTTTACTCTTCATCATGCTCCGTGCCATGGTCAACACGGTTTGATGCAGCTCACCCCCCTCATCAATGCGTAGGGCTCTTATCTTTGCCTCCACCTTGAACTCTTCGGCTTCCTTGATCTTCTCGAATGCTTGTTGAGATTGATCCTTACTTTTCAGCAACACAATCCACATGTATTTACTATGATCATCCACCACAAGCATGAAGAACTTATTGCCGGACGGAGTTGCAGGTGAAATTCCAACGCATAGATCGCCATGAACAAGTTCCGAGGCTTCACTTGCCTCAAACGTGGCTTCACATGGGAACGGGGCACTTTGTTCCTCATGATGCACACACGGTAGATCGTGATCCACTTGTGCCACAATCTCCACAGCCGGTGATGGAGGATCCTCCTCATCCTTCAACTCAGTTACTTCGAGCATCAGCATCATCGGTCCATCATCTCCTTCCTGGGCGATGAGAGCCCTCTCCTTTTCCTTTGGTGCTTTCCGGCAATCAGCCTTGAAGTGACCGAGCTCGCCGCAGTTATGACACCTTACTTTCTTTATGTCAAACTTCCTCCGCGGCGGGTCGTCATCTTCATCCTCCTGCCCCACAATGTACTTTTTCGCTGGGTGTTGCTTCTCCTTGCCGCTCGTGGAGCCTCCTTGCTTTTCTTTTGAAAGAGTCATCCACTGCTGCTTTGTGAGCATCAGGTGCTCAACCTGTTCTGGATCACCGAAGCTGATCCGGATTCTCTCATCGTGTGCCTTGAATCTTCCGACGAGATCCTCAACCGTCAATGTATTCAGGTCGAGACATTGTTCGATCGATGTAACGATCTGCATGTAGCGCGCCGGTGCCGCACGCAGGAACCTTCTGACGTTCTTGATCTCATCCAATTTCTCGCCATATCCCCTGATTGCGTTGACAAGGGTAACGAAACGGGCGGCAAACTGATCAACCGTCTCGCTCTCCTCCATCTTCAGATCTTCATAGCTTTTTGTCAAAGTTTGAAGATGCGCTTCCTTCACGCGGGCATGACCTTGGTGCAAGATCTTGATCGTATCCCATGCATCCTTCGCCGATTTCTTTCCGACGAGGTGCTGCATCACGTCCTTTGGCACGACGGAGTAGAGCGCCGTTAACGCTTGGCGATCCTTCCGGTACTTCGCGCCTCCCTTGACGTACTCGTCGCCTCCTGGATCGACGGCCTCCCAAACCTCCTGAGCCTCCATGGCCACCTCCATGTTGAGTGCCCATAGCCCATAGTCCTTGCGATCGAGGCGCGGATACAAAGCCGCCCCCACCGTCTCTGTCACCGGTGCCGATGCCGAGCTCTCGCCAAACTTCACCATCGCCATGACCTCCTAGTACTTTCAGAAGATCACAGGCGACGACCTTGGCTCTGATACCAATTGTTAGCACAGCCCCTGTTGCCGAGTACTTTCTGACGACACCGATGAGGAAATTCCGACGAGACGACACGCACGTATCCGAGAACTTCCACCGAGATGCACGTGCTGCTAGCCGATCGATTCTTTTGATCTAACTAGTACACTCACGCACGCACACGCAAAACAACTTTGATTGCCAAAGGCTCTTGTCGAGCCTTGCTCTCTCTCTTGTATTGCTCAACTCCACGGTGTTGTCCGGTACAAGATTACAAGGCCAGGTGTGTGCATATATATATGCACTACTAGGACCTAATCAACTAGGAGTCGGTGTACTACTCCAAAACCTAGTCTAACACATATACGTATACTACCTGGACACCTACACCTACTCGGACTGCAATTCCAATACGTGTAGGACACGTGATTATCTAACACCCCGTACTTGGCAACAGCCACAACAAACATCAATCGGGAGGCAAGCCGAAGGAAAGCCCCGCTGTTGTTCATATATGTGTAAAGGAAAAGGCCTCCTGCGGTGACCTGGGTCAAAAATGTTTGGAGGCTGCAAAACGAGAGTTGGCTGTCTTGCAGTGCGTAGGCAGCGATGTTGTCCGGTCCAGCGAGGTGCAGCATGAGGAACGGTGCCCATAACGCCATAAGCGGATGGTTACCCGCGTCGCTAAAGAAGGTAAGGCGGCCAAGGGTGTATGTAGCAAAGGAGTCACCTAAATTATATGCTAGCCAGAGGAGGAACATCCGCACCCGCACCGGCACGCCACTCGAGGTTTCCCTCCGACGGGCTCCGGCGCAGAGGAAGAGAATGATTTGGAATCCAAGGCTACAGAGTACCAATATCTGCACTGGCAACTGATTTTCGAGGTCCTGGAGCCCTCTAGCCATCGCTTCAGCTTGTGCTGCCTACAATGGTTGGTTACTCAATTAAACTCATCCTTACATATTGTACACTCTTACATATTGCCGTTTTCTATCATTACACAATTTCGTGTGAGTAAACAAACAAATTCTATGAATCACAAACAACTAATTAGGTGCCAAAAATCAGTTCATGAAATATTTTCAATTTACAAAGAAGTGTCATTGCACGAGAAAATGGAATTAAAAAGCATCATAGCTAGGCAGCATTTTATGTTTTGTCATTCTTTTAGGAGATGACATAAAGTTGTATTTTTCCAATCCCTTTAGTTGGCAACCATCATGCTCCATAATTTCTTACATGGTTCAGGATATATTTTTGCACCATTTAAGATCTTAACTATATATATATATATATATATATATATATATATATATATATATATATATATTTCATAATATGAATGGTGAGGCAAAAAGCACCTTAGCTACTATTGGAAAATAATTTAATTTTCTTGTGACACATGTTTATCCCGCGGAGAGTTTCTTTTTCATTTGGGATTTAAAATCCATTCTTTTCAATGACACAAGGAAGTCTTCTTTTTGATGCGTGAAGCATTCTTATTGTGGTAGAGTTTGATTCACCTGATGTGGATTATTATGGTGTCTTCTAGCTAGGCAGGCCAAAAATTACTGTCCATAAGGATAGTACGAATGGGGACCAAATAAGAACTTTGAGTAGCTATGCACAAGCTAAATTTGTCTAAACTACTACAAGTCTAGACACGTAAATGCTCGGAGAAGGCAAAACAGCTTGTTACATGTATATATAAACCCTATAAAAACTATACATATATATGATTAATAATGCAGACAAACATCTCAACGCATCATAAGTGATGATGCATACATACCGGATGGGCAGCTCCGAACTGTTGCCGCTGATAGCGCGGATCCAAACTCGATCAGTCCCAGCAAGAAGAGGCTCCCAGATCCGATGTCTGAAGGAGTAGCTATTTATACTAGAGAGAGAGAGAGAGAGAGAGAGAGAGAGAGAGAGAGAGAGAGAGAGAGAGAGAGACCGTGCTCTGCTCCGTGCCGGCTTACAAAGTTTAAACTCCACCAATGGACAGTGATAGACAAATGATCTGCTGTCATTAGTACCCACCACACGGGATAGGACAGATGTGGCTTGTGTTATTATATAAAGTAGTAGTACAACTTTATTTGATCCGGTATACTTACCAATTTTATTTATTGATGATGACGAGGAAGCCCTATGCAAGCATTCACCAATTAGTGGAACTTGAGCTGTGGACCACCCTTTGGGATTCCAGGCACAACGTATGACTTGTCCCATTTGGTTTCAGAAATAGTTACTTGGGTCCAACTAGATTTCTGCCATGGCTGTAATACAGTAGTCTCCGTTAGACCTCCGCCGCTAGCACATACTGTAGTTGCACACATTTAATAAAGAGTTTTTATGAGCTCTCGCACAAATTACAGAGTCTCACCCAGTTGGAAAAATGCCACCAGGTTTAGCGAGCTCGTTATGCCTATAACCGGTCATTGGCACGAGCAATTTCTTCTTTCATTTACGTATAGTAGAGCTCACCGAAAACACTACACCATGGACAAAATATGGTTGTTATGCCGACTATGGAGGAGGCGAAGGTGGAGTGGTGGCTAGGTTTCAGAGGAGGCAGCGGCGGCTGCGTGGTTACTTTCTTGCCAAATCTTTTGTGGACGCACTTAGTAATAATACATGGAAAGGATGATAAATCTGCGAACCTGGCTTAGGGCACATACATCGCAGCCGCTAACGGAAGCGCTAGGGATTAGATTCCCGGCCGTTACGTTATATTCCCGGGATTTTGGCTAGCGTCGTTCGTTTTGGTGAAAAACGTCTCGCCTAGCAGGAAAACAAAGTATTTAGCGCTCGATATTAGCGACCTCGGTTGCAGATTTAGACGCTTATCTATTTAATATCTATTTAATTTATGATAATTAATTAGTTTTGTCTATTTAAGCGCCCACCTAAGAGGCCAGCGTTAAACATGCCCTCACGAGTTGTTCCACATTAATTGGACTCTCAAGCTGCCAGTTGTGCGTCCCTTGTCCAAGCTGCTTATTCTAGTGTATTGTTAGATTATTTTATGAACGTCTCTTGTCTGATCTCTCCCAAGCTTGCATTACCAATCGATTAGTTGAAATTAGTTATTGACGCAAAAGTTGGAGTGAGTAGGTGTAATGTAGGTCATACGCAGCTAGCTGCCGTCAACCCATAGTCAGCATCAACGAACCATAGGTGCACCGTCACTATCATGGCGGTAGTGCAACAAGACCTCTTGCCTCTCAACAGTCACGGGTCTACTCGGATAACTACCTAGGCCATGGATATACCGTTATTTATATGCGCACGATGCGTGCGAGTATTACAAGGTACAGATATGGATACGGAAAACATGTCCTCAGTAAATACAAACTCTCGTGTAGTCTTGAGTAAATACAACCTCTATATACTATCACTACAGGATGCGCACGGAGGCCGTCGGCGTATCCAAAACCGTCAGCATAGGCTACGCTGAGGGCAGCCATCGGCATAGCCCTGTCGGCATAGCCTAACGGCCGGTTGTACAAATAATTTTTTTAAAAAAATATATTTTTTTTAATTTTTAAATTGTTTGACTCGTTAATCTCTCACATGGAATATTTTGAACACTAATTATACTTAATCTTTAATCAAATTGCAGTCTTAGTCAAACTTTCCGGTCGGTCGGTCACTCATCCTCACTACTCTACCTTCAGCACGCTTAACTTCTCCGTTCCTTCAGAATCAGTTTCCGCGAAGCAATTCATATCTTGTTGTCAATACTATGATATCAATCGTATTAACTTTTATATCATCCTGTCACATGTTTTTATTTTTTGAAATTACCAAATAATTATTTAAGTACACAACAATGAATAAATAAGAATATTATTGAATTCAAATAAAAATATAATGATTTTTTTCTATTTAATATAGAATAATTAATATATTTAAATATGTAAATCGAAATTTGACAAATAATATGTCTAAATTGATCAAAAAATGAAAGGAAGCCAAATATGCTATCCATATCGACTTATCACAAACAATGTCGTGATTCTAGCCATAATTTTATTTTCCCGTTTAAAACGGCAGACATAAAGATTGTTAGCTCGAGGTTGAGACTCTCTAAACTTGAAGTTGATCTCTGATGAAATAGCATATTGTGAACCTACAAATTATTTTTATAAAACATCATGAGCATCATCACTTGAAGTTGATCTCTGATGAAATAGCATATTGTGAACCTACAAATTATTTTTATAAAATATCATGAGCATCAGATCATGTACATGTAGTTCATATCTGACCCACTTCCTACCGATTTTGTAGAATTTTTTCTTTATCACAAGGGATGGACGAAAAGGATTGAGATCTCCTATTTTGACATTGTCCATATAACATGGTCTAGTATTTTTTACAATGTGGTGGGACTATTTTGAGTTAGCCATTTGGTGGTTGCTTCATAAAACCCCCTCTTTTTTGCGCTCGAAAAAATAAAAAATGGTTTTTTGGTGCGACGTAAAAGAAAACTTCCTCCTACAATATGGTTGGCCATCTCATGATGCACATGTATGCATAATATAGATACATGATCATAAACTATGCCTTGATTCTAGCCATAACATTGGTCATTCGACCCGAAAGCTAGAAAACCTCAAATAAGATAGGTCATTTTGTAAAGGTTTTTTAAGACATAATCAATATACCAAGTTTGATATATTTCTTTCCAACTATGTCACATAATATGACACCACGTGAAGGTTTCGCATTGTTCGGATCGTTTTTAAATTTCTTATTCCCGTTTTAAACTATATATAATGTTTTATGTTTCACGTAATTTCTAATTACAAATGTGTAATATTTGAGTGTAGATAGATAGATCTTATTTTTCTGCAAATTTTGATATATTATTTGTATTCTACTGAATAAGAATAATTTAGTTATGATGTTTCAAAGATTAATAAGGTCAAAGGAAAAATAGCTATGCCGAGAACAGCCGTCGGCGTAGGCTATCCTACGCCGAGTGAAATTCTTGGCCAACGGCTGCTTGGATGGGCTGGCCTGGTCACGATCTATACCGACAGCCCTGACGTTTGGTCGTCGGCGTAGCGTCTAGCCGTCAGTGCCTCCGACCATTCCTGTAGTGTATGTCTCACATTGCCTAGCATATGGGCCTTTGTATATCTCACTATATGTTGATCCAAATTCTACAAAGTATAGGCCAACTTCTGACGAGTGGAGCGAGGCCCGTCGCCGGGAGGCTTGGGCCGAGTGTAACGAGTCTGAAGTTGGCCCACACCGTGCCCAACGAGATGCAATCGCTTGAGAAAAATGGCACATGAGATGTTGTGCGCTTGCCTAAACAAAAGAAGGCGGTCCGCTGCAAGTGGATCTTCAAGAAAAAGGAAGGTCTATCTCCCAAAGAGCCTTCAAGGTACAAGGCAAGGTTAGTAGCAAAAGGGTTCAGCCAGATTTCAGGTATGGATTACAATGATGTGTTCTCTCCAGTTGTGAAGCATAGTTCCATTCGTACTTTCTTTAGTATTGTGGCTATGCGTGATCTTGAGCTTGAGCAGTTAGATGTCAAAACTGCTTTTCTGCATGGAGAGCTTGATGAGGAAATATACATGGACCAACCAGAAGGGTTCATAGTGCCTGGTAAAGAGGATTTTGTGTGCAAATTAAAGAAGTCTCTTTATGGCTTAAAGCAATCTCCAAGACAGTGGTATAAAAGGTTTGATTCATTTATGATCTCACATGGTTTTGAGAGGTCTAAATATGATAGTTGTGTTTATATCAAGTTTGTTGATGGGTCACCTATATACTTGCTGCTATATGTTGATGATATGTTAATTGCTGCCAAGGGCATGAAAGAAATCACTACTTTGAAGGCACACCTAAGTAGTGAGTTTGAGATGAAGGATCTTGGTGCTGCTAAGAAGATCTTAGGTATGGAGATTACCCGAGATAGAAAATCTGGTTTGTTATTTCTTAGTCAGCAAAGTTACATTAAGAAAGTTCTTCATCGTTTTAATATGGATGGTGCCAACTCAGTTAGTACTCCTATTGCTCCTCACTTTAAATTGCCAGTTTCTCAATGTCCTACTACTGATGAAGAGTTTGAGTACATGTCAAAGGTGCCATATTCTAGTGCTGTTGGTTCTTTGATGTATGCCATGGTTTGTTCTTGTCCTGATTTATCATATGCTATGAGTTTGATAAGTAGATACATGGCTAATCCTGGTAAAGAACATTGGAAGGCTGTTCAGTGGGTTTTCAGGTACCTTCTTGGCACTTCCAATGTTTGTTTGAAGTTTGGCAGGACCGGTGAGGGACTCGTTGGCTATGTGGATTCAGATTTTGCTGCCGATTTGGATAAGAGAAGATCCCTCACAGGTTATGTGTTTAATGTTGGAGGTTGTGCTGTTAGCTGGAAGGCTACATTGCAGGCTGTTGTTGCACAATCTACTACTGAAGCTGAATACATGGCTATTGCTGAAGCTTGCAAAGAATCTGTTTGGTTGAAAGGTTTGTTTGCTGAGCTTTGTGGAGATGATTCTTGCATTACTTTGTTTTGTGACAGTCAAAGTGCCATATACCTTACAAAAGATCAGATGTTCCATGAGAGAACTAAGCACATTGATGTCAAGTACCATTTTGTTAGAGACATTGTTGCTCAAGGTAAATTAAAGGTATGCAAGATCAGCACTCATGATAATCCTGCTGATATGATGACTAAACCTGTTCCTGTTGCTAAGTTTGAGCTTTGCTCGAACTTAGTTGGTTTAACTGATTAGCCCAAGTGGCTATTGGCGCCGAAAGTATTTGCTTTGTTTGTTTAGGGAGATGGTTGTTGTTGATGCTACAAGAAGGAATTTGTCTCAAGGTGGAGTTTGTTATATGTTGATCCAAATTCTACAAAGTATAGGCCAACTTCTGACGAGTGTACGGTACGGACCGTCGAAGACCTAGGTTTCCACCGATATATAAACCCCTTGTAAGCCGCCGGTTGGGAGAGTTGCATCTGTGAAATCCCCGGCGTTTGTAAACACTCCTCGATATAGTGAAGTTTCGCTGGCTGGCGCCCGTGGTTTTTTCCTCTCTTTGTTGGAGAGGTTTTCCACGTTAAATCTGTGTCTCCTTGCTGTGTTTTTCGTTTTCGTTCTTCGTTATCTTCTTGTCGCGATTGTAACATATATCTCACTGCAACCCTAGATTTTGTTCAACAACAGAATCTGACCAATCACGTACCTCTCTTGCTCCCAGGCTCCTCCGCCACTTATGCTGGCCAGAGTAGTCCATATTCTTCCAACGAAGACCTGATCTGCTTGGGCATTGATTTCCTTTTCTCGCTTCAAAAAATAACATGAATACATTAGTATGAAGGTATTAATCATTGGAAATTGTAACTATTGGATCAAACCAATGAAACAGAAATTTCACTATAAGATACGTACTGGTGTTAGGTATATAAACCATATGAGAATAGGTTTTGATGTTAGCATCAACAAACCATAGCTGCACCATCACCATCATGAAAGACGGCCGAGCATAGGACGTCGGCCTTTGATTATCTCAGTGCGACAACTCAATAGGACCAATCACTTCACATCAATTGTTGCTCTAATCTAGATGTCCCAAAATAATGGTTAGAGGTGTATCCTTTTTTTTTTACAAAGAGCATTATTAATATCGTGAAGATACCAAGTTTCACCCAGCTTCTGCAACACCACATTGTTCTAGCAAACTTACGGATGCACACAACCTGAAACAGAAGATGCACCAAAAGAAAAAGTCTTGCTACAGTAATTTATTCAGCAGTACTTGTTAAATAAAATTGTTCAAGTCTGTATATGACCAAGCGCATCCGCATGGTGTAGTACACCACTAGGTCTCCTACAAACCATCGTATACTTGATTTCTCTTCCTCTTGACTACCCCTTTAATCTCTTGCTTGTTTCCTTGTATTGCCACGTGTGGAGCTTTTCCATCCCGTTTTAACATGAATCATATCGGCCCGAGAGGGCATCGATCGTTCTCCCACCAACATGGTAATCAGAGCATCCCATTCATGATGTCCTCTCCACACCGACAAAAACTACAGCCCAGAGAAACTTCACGATCTTGTTTCTTCCCTCCCTCCCTCCCAACAATGGCAACCTCAACTTTGGCTAGGACAAAACTGGTGGCGGCTCAAGGAGCCCCCCTGCACACAATCAATCGAACTTCCACTACCGAAAAAGACAGGTTTTACCGGCTATTCGGGGCGCATAGGCCATGGAGTTGCTTGATGACTTTGACCCTACGGCTCCAAAAACCATGCATGTTGAAGATTCGGAAGGGAAGAAGACCAAAGTCTCAAATCCGTCCTATGGGGTCTGGATCACGCGAGATCAGCAACTGGCGAGCTACCTCGTCAAGGCCGTGTCTCCTGAGATCAACGCCAATCTTCTTGGCTTAGAGCACGCGGCCAAGATTTGGGTGGCCATCGATGCTAAATTCTCTGCCCAAATGAAGGCCAGGATTGGCATGCTACATGCCACCCTCGCCAACACCAAGAAACACGAATTCTCCATCCTAGCAAACATACGGATGCACATAGCGTAAAACAGAAAAAAATATAATAAAAGAAAAGTCCCACTGCAATGATATATTCCTTGTAGCAGCAGTACTAACACCACCAAGACAACATCGAAAGTCAACAAAGAGATGCATATGGCCTTTATTGCTTTATTTAATAAAACATACAACAAATAATGGACAAAGATCATACATCACAAAAACCGAAGCCACCACACAACACCTACATACCCAACAATAGGTAAAATTCATGTCAAGGGGGGCTTGTGTCCAGAAAACAACAAAATCTATCCATCAGCTAGAAACCGGGAAAATATCGCATACCCCGAGACGCCCTCTAGGAAAAAGGAGAGCGCTCATCCGGTCTAGAAGACCCTTAGCGAGCACCTCATGTACATGCCACAAAATCCGTCACCGCCATCGAACCGCCGAGCATCTTGCTGATGACACAACCACGACGCTAGACAGCGACCCCTTCTCCGCGTGAGGCCATCATCACACCCACCGCCGAGACCCCGTGCACCACGCCGCTGAGACCCGCCGCCATCGTTGTAGTAGATGCAACACCGCTCCACTATCTGATCCCCTCTAGTCATCTCGGGCTCCAAAACGATGCCTTCATCCGATCCCAAAAAATCCAAGATCTAGGGTTTCCCCCAGAGCCATAGGCATGAGAGGGATTCGCAGCAACAATGCCTTCAACAAGGAAACGTCATCTTAACTATGAAGAATGATCAGAGGTTCGGCGGAGGTTATGGCTTCTATGGCATGTACATAAGGTGCTAACTAAGAGTCTGTTGTTCGGATGTATGCTCTCGTTCAGGATATACGCTCTCGTATGCGGTTGTTCCCGGTTCCTAGCTGGTGGGGTGTCGTCGTTGTCTTCCCAGACAGAGAGTGGCCCCATTGACATGAATTTCCTCCATTGTCGAGTTTTGTAGGTATGTGTGGTGGCTACGGGTTGCGTGATGTATATTCTTTGTACGGTCTTTGTCGATTGTTTTATAATAAATCGATAAAGGTTATATGCATATTTTTAATGCAGAGGCTAGGAGTCACACCCTCCATTTCGGCAATAAAATGATCGTACCCCTTAATCATGTCAATTTTCATAGCAAAAAAAAAAAGCTTGCTTGGACTTCTGTTTACGGATGGTGTGTAAACATCAATACTTAACCAATGTATTGTCTATAATGAGTCGACTAGGGATAAAGGCACTCTGATATTCGGAAATAATATCTAGTAAAAATAACCTTTACCCTGTTGGCCAACACTTGAGAAGCTATTTTGTATAAGATATTGCGCAAACTTATTGGACAGAAATTAGTTAGATGCTCTGGATGCGCCATATGGGGAATGAAAAAAATAATCGAGTCACACAAACCCTCCAGGATCTCACCACCTTGCAGAAAGCTTCTCATCACAATGCAAATTTGTGAACGAAAAAATTCCCAATGAGTCTTGTAGAAAAGTGCTGGAAATCCATTCGGAGCCTCCTTGATCTCACCGTCCGAATAAGGTTTGCAAAGATCTTCATTCATCTCAGAAGTAACTTTCATTAGAATGGTGTCAAGGAGTGCATCATCAATACGTACTAGAACAAAGGTTCAGATGTAAAACAAGGTGCTCATAGAACTATTGCACCATACCTTTCATATCATCTTGCTTGCATGTGAAAATATGAATATATTGTATACAAAAACCGGATAGATGTTACCCAGATGAAAAGCTGATGATGTCAAGAAGACGGTCCCATAAAGGTATTATTGTTGTCAGATGGCCTCGAGAATAATCAGAAAATAAGGTGAAGCTGGGACAGACCGAGACAGAGTACTCAAATTCGTGGGTCACCTTGATTGCACGATTATTACTTCCTATAATCCGAGTGATGTACAAATTACATCACTGTCGTATTATATGTAGACCCAATCGATCTGTCAGCACTTACCGCCATCACTCTCTTACATATACCTGCAGGCAGGGTAGCCGTACCGGACGTAGATCCAATAATCGATCGATCAGCACCAATCGAAAAAAACATGGCGGTATCCCCCTCCTACGACATGGTCCTCCAGATCCTGGAACGCGTGAGGGACGTGGTAACCCTCTTCCGCTGCGCCACGGCTTGCAAGGGGTGGTGCCGCCTCATCCATCATGGCCGATCCCTCCTTCCTCCGTCGCTGCTTGCCGGAGGACGTGTGCCTCCGCTCCGGCCCTTTCCCCGGCTTCTTGGCTCAGCTGTGCCCTAGTAGAGGGGCCCCTACGCCGTGCCTCGTCCCGGCGCCACGAGCTAGTGGTCTTGGGCTCTTGTCGCCGCCCTCTCAGGTCTTTTATCCGCAACCTCGAGGATCCCTAATTCTTCGACCACGTGGTACCCCTTGTGTCGTGCCATGGCGTCCTCCTCCTCGTGCGGCTTGCACACGACGAGGAACGCCCTACTTGCCGTGTGCAATCTCCTCGCCGGCCGGCACACTACTGGATGTCCTCCCCCTCCTAGAGGCTAGACCATGACCACGAGATGACCGGCTATGCTTTACTATCTCCTGCCGACTATTCTTGGAGCTCCAGTGATGACCTCAAGCATCTGCTGCCATCCTTCAAGGTGCTTGTAGTTGGCATCAGTAAGAGTACCATGAAATACCGTCTTCGCACGTTCTCGTCTCCCAGCGATCGAGTGTAGATGGAACATGTTCTCCGGCACGGTGTAGGGCGGCCCCATCGAGTCCGCGTTCATGCAGCAAAACGCCGTCGTGTGTGATGGCGTTGCACGCTGGCTCTACCAAACCAAGTCAACCTACATGTATTACCGGGACAAGTTTTACTGTACCTTTTACTGGTCACGTGGAGGCAGAGTATGATTCCATCGGACGGCTCCAAAAGATTACGCCCAACTGGCCCATTAGCCATAATACCGAGGGGAAAAAATTAGTTGTTACAGCCACCGGTTCTTCCTCTCCCTCATGCCGCCGCCGCCGCCTCCACCTATTGCGTGCCCGCCGCCACCTCGTCCAGCTCCCACGCCGTCCTATCCCGCACGACGCCTCCGCCGCCGCCGCCTCCATCTGCCGCGTGCCTGCTGCCGCCTTGCAGCTCCCACCTCCCCATAGGAGGGCCGCCGCCGCCTCCTCCCCCAGCTCTCACGCGCCCACAGGAGTAGGGGCGGCGCCTACGCCAGCCGACACCACCCACACGGCTCCTGTTCATCAAGATCGCCGGAAGGTACGTTAGTTGTTTTGTGCTGCTGAAATTAACTTAACTTTGATGAACACAAACTGATATGGATGCTGTTCCACTCATAGGTCAGACTGTAATTAACAGTGTTAGTTTTCTAAGCTAACTAGGGTATGTACTGATGAAAATGCTGTTGCTTTTTAAAAAATGGGTGGTAGCATTTTAAAACGTTCATTTGGTGGTTGCTTCACAAAACATCTCGTTTTTTGCGTCCAAAAAATGGAAAATGCACTATTAGGAAATAGGTCGTTTGTGGCGCACCTGTAAACAGCATCTGTGGCGCACTAGGTGTGCGCCACGAGCCTCGCGCTACGGCTATCTCCTAGCCGTGGCGCACTGCCTGGTGCGCCACGGTTGTGTCGAGGTAGGCGTGGCGCACTGTGCGCCACGGAAAGTAGTCCAGGTGCACCACGCGTATGAAATGATAACCGTGGCGCACTACGTGATGTGCGCCACGGATACAAATTTCAAAATTCAAGAAATAAAAGCGGCAGATCTGGATCTTGCCGTCAGTGCCGTCGCTCGTTGGTGCAGGTCGTCATCGTCGCCTCGTCGTCGTTGTCGTCGAGGAGGAGGAGGAAAATGAGAAGGAGAAGGAGGAGGAGGAGGAGAAGAAGAAGGAGGAGGAAAAGAGAAGGGAGGAAAAGGAAAAGGAGAGAAGGGGAGGGAAAAGAAAAGGGGTAGGTGGGAGGGGCGGGGATTCAAATTTTGAATCCTGTCCAACTTACTCGTAGCGTACTAGGTGGTGGTGCGCTATGGGTAAGTTGCCCTTTTTTCTGCAGGAAAAAACGGTCTTTTGACCGTAACTTTTTACTCTTTTCGAATTTTGAATATCTAAATAATCGCTAAACGACCGGAGGATGTTGCGAGCGGATGCGAAATCTCGTTCTCGTCATTCTGGTATATTATACGATTTTTTCGACATCGTATGCAAAAGTTACGGCCATTTTACCGTGGCATGACTTTTTTTTGCAGAAAAAATGGAAACTCGTGTTTGTTAATTTTTCTAGTAACTATACCACATTACCTACCTAAAGATGAAAGTATTTTATTTTTTGAAGTGTTTATTATTTTCTTTTATTTTTTGCAAAACCTAAAAAGGCGATCGGGGGGTGGAGTTGGTGCAGGCCTCTCTTAGCCGTAGGGCACTAAGGCAGAGTGTCCTACGGCTAAGTTGACCCAGCTGCTGCAACACATATGCCCGTAGCGCACTAGGTCAAGGTGCCCTACGGATAAGTGACACATCCGTAGCGCACCTTGACCTAGTGCGCTACGGGTATGTGTGTTGTGGCCACGTGTGCCCTGGCCCACGCATAGCCGTGGCGCACCATCCCCATGTGCGCCACGCTTACGACAGTTAGCCGTAGGGCACCTGTGGGCAGTACGTGAAGGGTTTCGCAGCATAGTAAATCAAAAAAATTCTACGGATGCGAACGGTAAAGCCAAGATCTAATCTAGGAGATGCAAACAACGAGGGGGAATAGATGAGATCTTCATACCCTTGAAGATTCGCACAGCGGAACGTTCGACAGAACGTGGGTGATGTAGTCGTACTCGCTTCTCCTCCTCGCGATCCGATCCGATCTAACACCGCAAGTGGCGATGCCTCCGAGAGATGCACACGTGCGGCACCTCGACGTCTCCTCCTTCCTCGGTCCAGCAAGTATGGTGAAGAGATGGATTGGATCTACAACGCGACGGCGCGGTGCAAGTGGTGGAGAGTTTCTGCAGGAGGGCTTCGTCTACACGCAGTCGGGAGGGAGAGAGAGAGAGGAGGGCAGCAGGGCGGCTAGGGCTTGAGGAGGAAGTGTGGGAGGAGGGGTGCGCCCCCAGCCCTCTTTATATAGAGGGGTGGGCGGCCAGCCCTAGCCCCTCCCCCAAGCCCTAGGCCAGCGGCCAAGGAGGGAGGAGTGGGGGGCAAGTTCCCCCCTCCCTTCTAGAAGCTCCCCTAGGGTTTCCTAGGTGTTTGGCCGGCTGGGCCCTATGGGGCCTTGTGCCCCTGGCCCAATGCGGCCAGGGCACTCCCTCATAGGCCCATGCCCCCTCCCGGCAGGTGGGGCCACGTTGGTCCCCCTCCGGAAGGTTCTAGAAGCTTCTGATATAATACCGATTAACCCAAAACAATTCCGAACTCCAAAAACTGCATTGCCTTATATGAATCTTATTCTCCGAACCATTCCGAAACCTCTCGTGATGTCCCGGATCCCATCCGAGACTCCGAACAAAAACTCATAAACCAATTATCCAATCTATCCTAGCGTCGAGACACGTTAAGTGTGTGACCCTTCGGGTTCGAGAATATGTAGACATGATCTTCTATCAATAATTAATAGCGGGGTCTGGAAACCCATATTGACTTCCACACATTCAAATTTGAACTAAATAATCGCTAAATGACCGGAGGTCGTTGCGAGCGGATGCGAAATCTCGTTCTCGTCATTTTGGTATATTATACGATTTTTTTCGACATCGTATGTAAAAGTTACGGCCATTTTACCGTGGCATGAATTTTTTTTGCAGAAAAAATGGAAACTCATGTTTGTTAATTTTCCTAGAAACTATACCACATTACCTACCTAAAGATGAAAGGATTTTATTTTTTAAAGTGTTTATTATTTTCTTTTATTTTTTGTAAAACCTAAAAAGGCGATCCGAAGGGGGTGGAGTTGGTGCAGGCCTCTTAGCCGTAGGGCACTCTGCCTTAGTGCCCTACGGCTAAGTTGACCCAGCTGCTGCAGCACACATGCCCGTAGCGCACTAGGTCGAGGTGCCCTACGGATAAGTGACACATCGGTAGCATGTGCCCTGGTCCACACATAGCCGTGGCGCACCATCCCCATGTGCGCCACGCTTACGACAGTTAGCCGTAGGGCATCTGTGGGCAGTGCGTCACGCCTATTTTACCCGTGGGACACCACTAGCAAGTGCGCCACAGAAGTGTGGATTATCTATAGCCGTTTTCCTAGTAGTGATGGTTTTTCCGTGCGATAAAAAGAAAAACTTTCTCCTGCAACCAAGGAAAAAAATAGCGTGCTATTTCTTTTAGCGTGACCCTTCTTCAAACGCTATGCAAGTTATAGCGTGCTGATAACGCGCTATTTTTCAAAATAGCGTGGGTAAAAAAATAAGAAAAATAAGGTCTAGCATGTATTTCTAGGAATTTCAGCAGCTATTTTTTAAGTAATACATGGATAACCAATTAACTAGTAGTGGCAAATGATAAAGTATGTTCAGTGCCGATTTTGTGGTTGCAAGGCAGCAGTACGAATAATACTGGTCATTTTTTTTCCACCGGTACAAATTGCCGTGAGCCTTTAATTTGGATGAACAAAAATGAAGGGCTGTTATTGATTTGAGGGGTACTACAAAACTCTCAATCAACCACCTCACGAACGGCCTTCGATCGGTACGAGAAATCATATTTTAGCTAGTGTTGACACCGCGAGGGAAGGCTTGCGTCGTTAACTTACCTGGAGAGGGAAGGCCTCCAACTAGTAAACATTTTGAGATGGGACGATAATGGAAGGTTTCACAATGCTAGCGCTGGCGGCGCTTATGCTAAAATCACCACCATGTAAGCAGAAGAAGGAGATTGGCGTCGTTAATTGTTTACACTTGCATCATCGGAGAGAATCGTGGCACGTTGCTCATTAAAGACAACCATCGGCGTGTCTATGCTGCTGATATATATAAAGACTGGGGTGATGGACGAGGTACCAGGTACTTGGCCACACAGGTGCAACCTTCGACGTAGTAAGACGGTGTCCCTAGATATTGATTGGTCAGCCTTGTTTGTTTCTCAGCTTGGTGTACATACATAGTGGGTTGACAAGATTCAGATATATTGGTCACAGTCATGGGTGTCTAGGTAGATTTGCACTTAAGCATGCCAGATCTATCGATGAAGAAGATCGAGAGCATACTTCTTTGAACTGACTTTTCGTCTAAACATGGTTGTTCAATTGTGTCACACGTCACTAATATAAAACTAATTGTCTATCTGGCTCAATTGTTGCTCGAGATCTTTACACCATGTCTATGCGCCAACACTCTAGGCGCCAACCTCTATCTCGAGACAAACATGGGTCACTCTCGAAGACCACAAGCATGGAAAGGAACCAACCACGCTAGAAGGCTGAATGCTGGCTACTCCCGGCTTGATCTAGGGACTACCATTCCCACGTCGCTCGCCTCTTCACTATGCATCCCTCCATACCCAGTTGAGTGCCAACGAGGACAACATGGTGCGTCATCATTGTTGAACTACACCTCACCATGTGTAGGAGGAGTAGACGGCAATAGTCGCCGACAGCACCGCGAGTAGCCTCCAAGGGTGGCTACGGTTCAGCTTGACCAGCAGGGAGCTGCGTAGAAACGCAAGAAGAAGAATAAGAAGAAGAAGAAGAAGAAGAAGAAGAAGAAACGCAAGAAGAAGAGGGGGGGGCTATATAAGACACCGCAGCCCACACCCCACTCTTCCATTTTTTCACTATCTCATTTTGGAGCCTAGCAAGAGGGTGTGAAGTGTGCTAGTTTGTGTTTTTTCGTATGCACAAGAGGTGTTCGGTGAAATGCCCGAGAGCTCAAAATAAGTTTTCTCGTTGCTCTTTCCTTCTCGGTCGAGGTCGGCAACTATCCTTTCATGTGTTATTGATGTACTATATATATAAATGGTCATCTCCCTATTAAGTTTTGATATATACTATATATTAATGCAGATGAACCAACAATGGATGTACGGTGACCGCCGCACTTCCGAGTACATTACGGGCCTCCAAAATTTCATCGTTGTGGCTAATGCAAACCGTAGTCACAATGGTTTTATGTGTTGTCCGTGTGTTCACTGTCAGAACAAGAAAGACTACTCAAATACCAGAACCATTCACGCCCACCTGCTTCGATCCGGTTTCATGCCCAGCCATAATTGTTGGACCAAGCACGGAGAAAAAGGGGTTGTGATGGAAGACAACGAAGAAGAAGAGGATGATGACAACTATCATAATATGTATCCTGAATATAATGATACTGCAACGGGGGTAGATAATGAAGATCAAGAGGCAGTAGATGGGCCCGCTGATGACGATCTTGGTCGGGCCATTACTGATGCAAAGGAAGAATGTGAAACTGAAAAGGAGAAGGAGAAGCTGGAGCAAATGTTAAAGGATCACAAAATATTGTTGTACCCAACTTGCGAAGATGGCCACAAAAATCTAGGTACCACACTAGATTTGCTGCAATGGAAGGCAGAGAACGGTGTGACTGACAGCGCATTTTCAAAGTTGTTGGTAAAAATGAAGAATCTTCTTCCAAGAAATAATGAGTTGCCCGACAGTACATACCAAGCAAAGAAGGTTGTCTTCCCTCTAGGATTAGACGTGCAGAAGATACATGCCTGCATTAATGACTGCATCCTCTACGCGGTGAGAAGTACGAGAATTTGGATGCATGCCTGGTATGCACTGCACTGCGGTATAAGATCAGACGAGACGATCCTAGCGATGTTGAGGGCGAGGCCCCTAGGAAGAAGGTTCCTGCCAAGGTTATGTGGTATGCTCCTATAATACCACGGTTAAAACGTCTCTTCAGAAATAAAGAGCATGCCAAGTTGTTGCGATGGCACATGGAAGACCGTAAGAAAGACGCGATGTTGAGACACCCCGCTGATGGGTCACAGTGGAGAAAATTCGAGCGAGAGTACTCGGACTTCGCACGTGACGCAAGGAACTTAAGGTTTGGTCTAAGTACAGATGGAATGAATCCTTTTGGTGAGAAGAGCTGCAGTCACAGCACCTGGCATGTGACTCTATGTATCTATAACGTTCCTCCTTGGTTGTGTATGAAGAGGAAGTTCATTATGATGTCAGTGCTCATCCAAGGCCCGAGGCAACCCGGCAACGACATTGATGTGTACCTAAGGCCATTAGTTGAAGAACTTTTACAGCTGTGGGCCAAAGCAGGTGTACGTATGTGGGATGAGCACAAAGGGGAGCCATTTGACCTATGAGCATTGCTTTTCGTAACCATCAATGATTGGCCTGCTCTTAGTAATATTTCAGGGCAGACAAACAAGGGATACAATGCATGCACACACTGTTTAGATGAGATTGAAAGTGTATATTTGGATAAATGTAAGAAGGTTGTGTACCTAGGGTACCGTCGATTTCTTCCGAACCTGCATCCAGTAAGAAAGAAAGGCAAGCATTTCAAATGTCCGGTAGAACCCCGGAGGAAGCCTGTCCTCCGTACCGGTGAGGAGGTATTTGGTATGGTCAAGGACCTAGAAGTAATCTTTGGAAAAGGTCCTGGTAGTCTATCTGTTCCGAATGACGATGCCGGACACGCGCCCATCTGGAAGAAGCAATCTATATTTTGGGACCTACCCTATTGGAAAGTCTTAGAGGTCCGCTCTTCAATCGACGTGATGCACGTGATGAAGAATGTTTGCGTGAACCTGCTAGGCTTCCTAGGAGTGTATGGGAAGACAAAAGATACACCGGAAGCACGACAGGACCAGCAACGTCTGAAAGACCCTGAAGAGCTTATGCATCCTAAGAACGAGAAGGGTAAACGATGCCACTTAACTCATACCAGCTACGCTCTTACCAAAGCAGAGAAGGAAATCTTTTTTGAATGCTTGAGCAGTATCAAGGTCCCGTCTGGCTTCTCGTCGAATATAAAGGGAATAATAAATATGGCAGAGAAAAAATTCCAAAACCTGAAGTCTCATGACTGCCACGTGATTATGACACAATTGCTTCCGATTGCATTGAGGGGGCTTCTACCTGAAAATGTTCGAGTACCCATTGTGAAGCTATGTGCATTCCTCAATGCAATATCTCAGAAGGTAATCGATCCAGAAAGCCTACCAGGGTTACATACAGATGTGGCCCAATGTCTTGTCAGCTTTGAGTTGGTGTTCCCACCATCCTTCTTCAATATTATGACGCATCTCCTGGTTCACCTAGTAGAAGAGATTGCCATTCTCGGTCCTGTATTTCTACACAATATGTTCCCCTTTGAGAGGTACATGGGAGTCTTAAAGAAATATGTTCATAACCGTGCTAGGCCAGAAGGAATCATCTCCAAGGGCTATGTAACAGAGGAGGTCATTGAGTTCTGTGTTGATTTTATTCCTGACCTTAAGGCGATTGGTGTTCCAGAATCACGACATGAGGGGAGACTGTGTGGAAAAGGCACCCTAGGATGTAAAGCAATGATATGTAGGGACGGGCATTCTCTCAATCAAGCACACTACACGGTTTTACAAAGATCTATCTTGGTTGCCCCATATATCAATGAACACAAGAATTTAATACGCCTCAAACACCCGGGACAGTCTGATGAATGGAATATAAGTGAACACATGGCGAGTTTTGGCGGCTGGCTGCAAAGACTTCTCATGAATAACACCACTGTTGGGGATCAGCTGTACTTGTTGGCCAGGACACCATCTTCGACTGTATGTACTTTCCAAGGGTATGAGATAAATGGGAATACATTTTACACGATAGGCCAAGATAAAAAGAGCACCAACCAAAATAGTGGTGTCCGCTTCGATGCAGCAGAAGATAATGGGCAAAAGACCACGTATTATGGGTTCATAGAGGAGATATGGGAACTTGACTATGGACCTAATTTTAAGGTCCCCTTGTTTCGATGCAAATGGGTCAACCTAACAGGAGGAGGGGTTGCGGTAGACAAGAAGTACGGAATGACAACAGTGGATCTCAACAATCTTATGAAGGTAGACAAGAACTTAGATGAACCATTCGTCTTAGCCAATGATGTGGCTCAGGTTTTCTATGTGAAGGATATGTCTACCAAACCGAAAAAAAAGAAAAAATAAGCAAACAGATACATCACACGATGAGCCAAAGCGTCACATAGTCCTTTCAGGGAAAAGAAACATCGTGGGAGTGGAGGACAAGACAGACATGTCAGAAGATTATAATAAGTTTGATAAAATTCCGCCCTTCGGAGTGAAGACTGACCCAACCATCCTGTTAAACGGTGTTGATACTCCATGGTTACGGCCGACGCGATCATAAGATTGACTATATGTATTAATTGAGCCATTTTTGGCACACATATGTATCTCAACATGGAAATCAATGTCATATTTCTTCTGTTAACAGTATATGTATTAAATGAGCCATTTTTCTTTCTTCTATTTCATCCCTCCATTTTTCTTCCCACCATTTTTTCCCGCCATTTTTTCCCGCCATTTTTCTTCCCGCCATTTTTCCCGCCAGTTCTTTCCTCCAGTTCTTCCCGTCAGTTCTTCACTATATATATATGTAGGGTTGGCCTCCATTGTCGTTGCACATTTCTAGACTCATATCTGTAACCTCATCACTCTTTCCCATGGCTTCCACTATAGCACTAACCCCTAGGGAGGCGGAGGCGCGTTGCGCCTCGAACTACCCCTACCCACCGAGCTACTATGTCCCCGTCGGCTGGATGCTGAGCGCCGGAGGCGTGCCGGTTCCTCCTGTCCCTCTAGGTGTGGCGCGCCGGATGGCCATCACGAACCACTTCTACTTCGAGCTCACGCCGGCAGCGGAGGAATCCCAGATGGCATCCCGACTATTTACCTACTTGGGAAGTCTTCTTCGTGGATCGGCGTGAGAGGGTGCTCACCAGGCACGAGCAGGACGGCCCACCTCCTCCGAACTTCAACGAGGCCGGCCGTCGGCTATGGTGGCGCGGTCGGACTCACCAGAGCGTCATGGCTTATGACACCGCCGACGACTCTAACCCCCATCTGTGCTACCCTCAAGTCCAGCCCATGCGTACTCAGCCTTTAAGGTTCAATTACGGCGACCCCGACGACGACAGCGATGAGGGCGGCGGCGAGTACGACGACTACAGTGGCGAGTATTACAGGTGTAGGCAGGAGCATGACTGAATCACTCCAACATTCCGAAACAAGTTCGACCGATTGGTACTTAATCTGGCCATGTATCTTAATTTTTAGTTCTTTTATGTATCTTAATTTTCAGTCATGCTTTATGTAACTTACTATTAGTTGCATTCTGTATTTTAATTCTAGTTCTATCTCTTTCACAAAATGACCTATCTCATTCGAGGTTTCTTGGCTTTCGGGTCAAAAGACAAATTCCTGCCGAATCGGCAGGAAATGGGTCAGATATGAACTACAGGTACATGATACAATGCTCATGATTTTTTACAAAAATCATTTTTTAGGTTCACAATATGCTATTTTATCAAAAATTCAATGCAAGTTGAGCGAGGCTTGGCCCCGAGCTAAGAATCTTCATGCCCGTTATTCGACAAAGTTTGACGATAGTTTAAAATGGGGATAAAAAATAAAAAAAGATCGAACCAGTGCGAAACCTTCACGTGGTGTTATATTATGTGACATAGTTAGAAGGAAAAATATCAAACTGGGTATATTGATTATGTCTCAAAGAAACCTTCACAAAATGACCTATCTCATTCGAGGTCTCTTGGCTTTCGGGTCAAATGACCAATGTTATGGCTAGAATCAAGGCATAGTTTGTGATAATATGGTCATATTGTGCATACATGTGCATCATGGCATGGCAAACAATGTTGCAAGACAAAGTTTTCCTTTTTATCGCACCAAAAAGGCATTTTCCATTTTCCGAGCATAAAAACGGACGGTTTTGTAAAGCAACCACCAAATGGCTAATTTAAAAAACCACCAACACATTTTACAAAAATACTAGACCACCTTATATGGACAATGTACCAACAGGGGGATCTGAAATCTTTTCGTCCACCTCTGGTGAAAAAGATAAATTCCTGCCGAATCGGTAGAAAGTGGGTCAGATATGAACTACAGGTACATGATACGATGCTCATGATTTTTTACAAAAATCATTTTTAGGTTCACAATATGCTATTTTATCAAAAATCCAATGCAAGTTGAGCGAGGCTTGGCCCTGAGCTAAGAATCTTCATGCCCGTTGTTCGACAAAGTTTGACGATAGTTTAAAACGGGGATAAAAAATAAAAAAAGATCGAAATAGTGTGAAACCTTCGCGTGGTGTTATATTATGTGACATAGTTAGAAGGAAAAATCTCAAACTTGGTATATTGACTATGTCTCAAAAAACCTTCACAAAATGACCTATCTCATTCGAGGTTTCTTGGCTTTCGGGTCAAATGACCAATGTTATAGATAGAATCAAGGCATAGTTTGTGATAATATGGCCATATTATGCATACATGTGCATCATGGCATGGCAAACAATGTTGCAAGAGGAAGTTTTCCTTTTTATCGCACCGAAAAGGCATTTTCCATTTTCCGAGCATAAAAACGGACGGTTTTGTGAAGCAAACACCAAATGGCTAATTCAAAAAATCACCACCACATTTTACAAAATTAATAGACCACCTTATATGGACAATGTACCAATAGGGGGATCTGAAACCTTTCCGTTCACCTCTGATGAAAAAGACAAATTCCTGTTGAATCGGTAGGAAGTGGGTCAGATATGAACTACAGGTACATGATACGATGCTCATGATTTTTTACAAAAATCATTTTTAGGTTCACAATATGCTATTTTATCAAAAATCCAATGCAAGTTGAGCGAGGCTTTGTCAGATTCAAGTGTATACAAAAGATGCGACATTTAAATATCCAAACAATTCAAAAATGTTAATACAAAATAAAATATGATTTTCTCTAATAAAATAGGGTTAGATTCCTTTTTAGATGCTTAATATTTCTTATGTTCAAAGTTTTAGGATTTGACTATTTATTTTTGTTTGAATTGAATAATCAAAATTTATATGCAAGTGTTTTAATCATTTTGAAAATTTTCATCTAAAGTAAATATAAAATGTTTTTACATGAATGGATAGATATTATTTTTCTGAAAATTATGATATATTATTCATATTTTTCTGAGTTGAAATGAATAAGATATGAATTTTCTAAATTCATATCCTATTTTTTGAATTATAAATGCCCCCACCCCTTTAATGCATGAAATAAATGCTCCCCCTTTAACACCGGTTGAAGCCACGAACCGGTGTTAAAGGGGGGGCGCATTTATTTCGTTTCGCACGCGCACCCCCTCCTTTAACACCGGTTCGTAGCTGGAACCGGTGTTAAAGGGGGGGGGGCGCGAAAAGAATTCCCCCCCTTTAACACCGGTTTCTGGCTAGAACCGGTGTTAAAGGGGGGGTATAAATGCGGGCGCGTTCCTCTTCCTCCCCCCAACCAGATTGATCGAGCGCAAAGAGGAGCGCGCAGAGAGCAGAGCCGCGGCAGAGGAGCAGAGCAGAGTCGCCCGCCACCGCGACCTTCGTCGTCCGCCGCCGTCACCACCGCCCGCCACCGCGTCCGTGTCGTCCTCCACCTCGAAGCACGCGAGCCGGCATGACCTCCTCTGGCCGAAATCGAGCAAGAACCACCGTCGTCCGTCGCCGTTGTCACCATCGATTCATCACCGTCCGACATCGCCTTGCCTCCCCGTCACCACCACGCGTTCGCGGTGAGCTTGCGGTCCCCCTAGACCTCCCCATCGTCTCCCTCCCTCTCTGGTTCGAGCTGCCGCCATGCGTCTATAGCCGCCGCTGTTGTTTTTCGTCGCCGGCCATGCTCTAGTGGTCAATCCACATCGGCGCCGCCACTTTTTGGCTCCCCACACTCGTTCGCTTCCAGCGCGCTACTCCTCGTCGCCCCGCGAGCCCTAGATCAGGGATCGATCGATGATCTGCAAGGTTGCCATGGATGACGTCAGCATGACGTCATGCATGTGCAATATTCTTTTTCTTTTCTTTTTATCAATTCTATAAATGAATTCTGTAATTATTTTTTGTAAATAGAAAATCCCTGACAGGTGGGCCATACCTGTAAGAGTTTTAATATTTTTTGTAAATATTTTCTGAAATTAATAAAAGTCTGACATGTCCTCGCCCGGTGCCGCCACTCCTCGCTGACCCCGCTGGCCGACCCCGGTAGTTAATTAGTTATTATTTTAGTATTTATTAGTTAACTAGTAGTTTAGTGTTAGTATTAGTTTAGGGTTTATTTAGTTTAGGGTTATTAGGGTTTATTTAGTTTAGGGTTATTAGTTTAGGGTTATTTAGTTTAGGGTTATTTATTTAGTTTAGGATTATTTAGTGTATTTTATAGTTAGTATTAGTTTAGGGTCGTCACCTCGCTGCTCTGCAAGCGCCACCGCTGGCCGTTGTCGTTAACGTCGCTCCGGTGACCCCTAGGTAGTCGCGCCGCCCGTTTTAGGTAGGCCGCATCACGCGGAGGAGAACCCGCTACCTCGCGCGCCCTAGGTCGCTCTCTAGCGCCGCCAGCAGCCGCTGTCTGGAGCATCCTCCGGTGAGCCACGGTCCCACGCGTCAGCCACTGTGGCTAGCCCCTCTCATATGCATCCGGGATTTCTCTGAATTAGGGTTTGGACCCCTCGGAACTCGTTCAAAATGATCAAGCATTTGTGTATTTTTGTATGTATAATATGTATATTTGTGTATGAATCCAAGTCCACTTGAATGTTTACTCTCTTACTCTAGATAATATTATGCCGTCGACCCTGACCTCCTCTGTCCTCGCCGAGCCCACGTCGTGCTGGTTCAAACGCACACCCCCACGCATCCCGGCCCCGCTCTCGCCCTAGCGCCGCCACCTCTCGTTGTCAATATAGCACTATAATAACCATGCTATGTTAATCAACTTTCATGACAAGTTAATTAGAAGAAGTAAATGTACCCTCTCATATGAATCGGGGGTTTCTCCGAATTAGGGTTTGGAATGACCAAGCATGTATTAGGGTTACATTTCAATACTTTTAACCTGTCATATAATCATCTTTGCTTGAGCATTTCAATAGATGTAATTACTGATATTTGTGTGATCATATTATTGTTTTAGAAACTATGGATCCACTTAGTAGAAACCTTGAAGATGAAGAAATAATGGAGAACATGATCCACAAGGACACCTCACAATATCTGAACTTGGAGGGACATGATGACAGCTCAACTAGTCATGGAGAAGATGACGACTCCCATGAGCGCACTTTAGTGATTACAAAGTCTGTCGAGGTATATGCATGGATTAAGCCTCTGCTGACTTGCACCGATTGATTTGTATATATGTAAATGTATTAATTAACGCTTATTTCTTATTTTAGCCCTCTGGATCGACCAGCCAGCAACAATCTTCTTCTATGAAAAAGAGCAAGAGAGGCGCGAGCCATCATTTGAAAGATCGTGCAAAGTTCACGATCGAAGCAGTCCGTGTTGATGGCAGGCCAATGGAGCCCAAGAAGGTCGCAGACAAATTTGTACGTCAGGCTGGAGTTCTTGTTAGGGACCAAATCCCAATCATAATTGAATATTGGAATAAGCCAAAGAAGGGCGACGGTACCTTTGTCAATGAAAGATCCAAAGAAACGCTTTGGAATTCACTATTGGTAAATTTCACCCTTCCACCAGAGGAGGATGAAAACAAATCGGTTATAAAGGAAAAGGTCAAAGAGTGGACTCTAAAGAAGATGGCTGACGCTTTCCGCAACTGGAAGACAAAATTGAACAAATTTGTCAAAGCTCGCGAGGCTCCAGATTTCGAAGACGCATATTATGCGAAGGTAAGACCTCACTGGCCCGAATTTGTAGCATATAAGGAAGGTGCTATAGCTAAAAAGAGGTCAGAAACCAATACGCTAAATGCCCAGAAGAAGGAATATCACAAGAGGATGGGGTCAGGTGGCTACATATATCAGAGGCCTAAGTAGGAGGAAGCTGAGAAGGCTCTGCGCGCTAGAGGGATCACACCCCAGACAGATGGGTGGGACCTACGTGCAAAGACTTGGTTCTACGGAATCGGGGCAAGGTTGGACCCAGAAACAGGATTGTGTATCTTTCCAACCCTCCTTGCCAAACCCGTCACTGAACTCATCACGGCATACGAGGAAACAGCCGACAGGACCTTCCATCCCGACAGAGAGAATGACCAGCTCACACGTGCCATCGGTAAAAAAGAACACCCTGGACATGCACGAGGCACAGGGGGTATGACGTGGAAGGATGGGTTTGCCAAGTGGGGCGACTCTTACAGATGGCGCGGCAAAAAAGAAAAAGAGCATACAAAGCGGATGACACAGATAGAACATGCACTTGTGGCGCTACAGGCGCAAGTGAATGCACAACAGAGCCATCAAGCTACCAGCCCATCTCAGCGGCACGAAGAGCCTGCATTGGAAGCTGCCGGCGGCCCAGACTCTGCACGGAAAAGCAGCGTGGCTTCCACGGAGAACGTGTAGCCCACACTTGAAATGGCGGGTCCTCGATACCCTGTGGATGAGATCACAGAGACCGAACACGCTGAGCTGCATGTGAGATTAATGGGCTTATCCATTAAGGTGGCTGTCGGCTATGCCTTACCTCCTGTAGCTGGTGGAACTTACCACTGCCGACCGATTCCAGATGGCTATGCTATTGTCAGGGTGGATGAGGTTGTGAAGGAATATGAGGAAGCACAGCTTGACCATGCTACAGGTGAAGGGGAAACTCAACTCAAATTTGTAGTGAAAACAACCATTCTTCGGAAGAATGAACACATCGTGCTTCCAAATTGGAGGCCACTGGCACCCCCGCCGTCTCCGCAGCGTCAACAGTCTGAGCCGCTTCAGCCATCTCCTGCGCGGCAGCCATCTCCGGCGCTTCAGCCATCTCCTGCGCGGCAGCCATCTCCGGCGCGCCAGCCATCTCCTGCCCGTCATCCATCTCCGACGCTTCAGCCATCTCCTCAGCGTAAGCGGAAGAGCACTGCCACGAAGAGCATCACTAGCACTGCCACAAAAAAATCCGCAGGAAACCGTACGCCAAAGAGTTCAAAAAACTACGTCCCGCAGCCTTCCGCCAAGCCATTGCCGGTTTTACCATGGAATCGCAGCGATGAGGAGACCAATAGGATCTCGGAACAAGAGGTCAAGAAATTCTTTGCACCTAGACGGGCCGAGCCAAAGGAGAAAATAGATCCGGCGGTGGTGGAGAAGTTTTACAAAAATCTTTTGAAACCTGAAACCCCACTTGTGCCGGACTACGAGCGCTAGATTTTGAAGGGGGGTGCAAGGCGCCGTAGGGAGACTGAAAGTAGCAGTTGTGCGGCACCCCAGAAAACAGTTCCCATGCTCGGAGAGCAGGAAAACCAATCATGTGCCCCGCTCCAAGTGTTCGACACACGGGACGCTCCTCCTGTAAATGATTACGAGGCAGAGCTACAAAGAAAGGCCAATGAGATGGGGATGACTTACATTGCATACTTGAACATCATGGGAGACAACTTGCCCAAAGGCGATGCCAAACCCATACAGCCATGGAAGTATGGGAAGAATCTCGTCAAGAAAGAGGAGCTCAAGAATCTACCAACAAAGATGCGAAGATTGCACAAGTGGTACCTTGATTTCTGCAAGACGAGAAAGGAAGAATGGATCACGGCGCATATAAGAGATCAAATTTTCTTGTGCGGAGACGACGCGATCACCTTCAACATTCAAGACTTGCATTTTCTATTCAATCAGAAGGAACTCGACAAAGCTGCCATCAGCCTTTATTGTGTGTAAGTACTATTTCTTTAATTTCTATCTCATCTCATTCAATTCATTAATTGCATGTATATATATATGCTCACCATATATTTATATATATACTATTATGCAGGAAAAAGGTTATGGAATGCATGAAAGGAGGCCCTTTTGACATTGGGTTCGTTGACCCAAATAGAGTTCATGAACAAGTGGTAAGAGACAAACCCGGGCAAACAGAAGATTTATTGCTAAGGTCTTTACTGAGACAACAAACCAAAAGGGAAATACTATTGCCTTACAACTTCTCGTGAGTACTGTTACCCTCTCTTGTACACATTCTGTTTCGGCTTACTCGATGTTAAGTTTAACTGATGATGAGTTATGCGTGCGTAGGTTCCACTTTATTCTGCTAGTCATTCAACCTGACTCAGGAAAAGTCCTTGTCATGGACTTGTTACGAAAAGAAAAAGAGCTATGGGCAGACTTTAGAGAGAAGCTCCAGAGGTAATTTCAATCATATTATCGCACTAGATCGGCAACTTTCGTGACAACAAGTAATTGATTACTCCTTTATCCATTTTCTTTGCCGGACAGGGTTTAGAAAAGGTTCACGGGCAGGACCGTGGGTGACATGGTTATACCCCACGGGTACATGATCTCAGCATACCTGGTCCAGCCCAAGGAAGGCCCACGGCAATTATACGCCGGCCCATGAAGATTTTTGGGTGGCCAAGGCCCATGACGCTTTCGGATCCTTGGAGAGCAAGACTAGAGTAGATAGGAAATTCAAAGGGGTAAAACCCTAGAACCTGTAACCGACTAGGTCTATGCCCAGGACCTGCCTGATTCTATATAAAGGCTAGGAGGGCACGACCTAGAAGTCCTCCTCATACTTTCGCATACACACCTCCACGCCAGATTGCATCTGCGCACCCCTGTAACCTTCGGTTCCGCTGTAATCAAGAGTAGACAAGCAGGAGTAGGGTTTTCCCTCTGGGGGCCTGAACCTGGGTAAACCTTGTGTCCCCGTGTTGCTTGTTTGCTAACCGTTCCACGATCTCCAGCATCCCCATCTTCTCCAAAACCCAAGTCCATAACAATGGGCATTGATGAGATCAAACCTCGTCAATTGGCACCGTCTGTGGGAACTGGGGACTCTGATTGTGCGATCGTGACGGTCCCAACCCGATCGATCTACAACTTTGCGACGACGGAGAGTCACCTCCTCTTCGATGATTTCGACTTCACCGCCCACTCACCGGCCACCATGAAGGACTTCGAGCTCGTAGGCGACGGACTCGAGATCCTGTTCGGGAGCTTCTGCTTCCAGGTGGGGCAAACTGGCACCCTCCGCCTCCCTGAGCGGGTGCCCCTACCATCAATCAGGCCCGCTTCATGGACCCCATACCCTATGATACACACAACATCATCAACAGATGATTCCTACGATAGCAGCAGCTGCAACTCCGATCTGTGCGATCCGCCATCGGATGAAGGGACCTACGGTTCCGAATCTGAAAGCTGCGGTAGCAGCAGACCAATCTATGAGCGCTACCAATGCGCCGTAGTCATCCAGGGTGACGTGGATCAGCAAACACCCAACCCGTCGCCCAACCCGACACCTAACCCGCCAGATCGAAACGGCGGGAACAGAAGAAGCCAGTCCCCCCCACCCGAAGGGGACAACAACGGCTATGTCATCCGCCTTAGAAAAGAAGGATGGGCCCAGGCACGCAACGCCGTGTCGGGCAACATAGTCCTGCCTGCAGACTCCTCCCGGGATCTGCTGATGGCCTACCATCTGCTCCTGATCGAGGAACACAAGAAGCAGGTCAAGATGCAGGAGGTGCTTGACAAACGCAAGCAAGCAGCCTCAGAGTCCAGCGCGCGACGAGTCGCGCTCTCCGCCATGGGCATCGGCTCAAGCTCGAACGGCAACCAAGGCAACAAGCACCGCTCTCGGATGGAGAACATGGATCCCAAGGAGCGCTGTGAGGTGACCCGAACCCTCCACACATCCTTCATGGAGATGGACGCTGACGGCAACGTCATCCCGAAAACGCTGCAGGCTGCGATCATGGCAGCCACTGCGTACCTCGTGGCCCACCCACCTCTGGAGGGGGACCCGAAAAGAGCCATGCACAAGTCTGCACTTACCGGACTCGGACTCGTCGGAGCCATGCTCCACCAGGAAGCTCCTACGGAGCCGAAGAAGAAAGCTCCGGTCAGGTTCGACCGCAGCCCCACCCCTTCATCCGAAGAAGAGGACCATGACCTTCCTCGAAGGAAAAAGAGTTCGCGCCATCACAACCGCGACTACGACGCCAGAGACGCGCTCACACAGCGCAAAATCGACAAAGCGCGAGCCAAGCGCGCATGCTCGTCTGAATCCGAGATGGACGAAGACGACGGAGAACTCTGCGGGGCCCGATGCTTCAGCCGATCTGTTCGACGAACATAGATGCCGTGAAATTTCAAACTTCCTTCGGATACTCCGAAGTTCGACGGCACACAAGACCCAAAGGCATGGCTCAGCCACCACTTGTCATCCGTCAAACTGCACGGTGGAAACAAAGAGACCGCCATGCAATGCCTTCAGCTGCAGCTGATAGGCGTAGCCCGGATCTGGCTTAGCAGCCTATCTTCAGGGTCCATCCGAAGTTGGGAGGAGCTAGCTTACAGCTTCATCCGAAACTTCAAGGGCACCAGCAAGAGGCCCACCTCAATCGAAGAGTTGCGGGCCTTCACACAACGAACGGGCGAATCCATTCGCTCGTACATACTACGCTGGTCCAACACCAAGAACTCCGCAGCGCATATCTTCGAAGAGAGAGACATCGACGCCTTGAGGGACGGCGGCAAGCGCCAAGACTTCAAGAAGGAACTCGGGCGCATCAAGCCCAAAACACTCGACCACCTCATGGACATCGCCAACAGGTGGGCTGACGGCGAAGATTCCATCCACCGAGCACAATCGGAAGAAGAGGACGACTACGGCCGACGACGAGAGCGCCGTAGCAAGAGAAGATCGCGCGTCTACGACGATCGCGATGGACCCGACATGGTCACGGCCGGCTACGCCGATCGCCGCAACGACGCCAACCGCAATAGCGGAGGATACCGTGGAGGAAACTTCCACGATGGAGGACGCCCAGCAGAGTCGTGGCAGCGCCGCGACCGCGATAACGGACCCTCAGCATACGAAAAACTTTCGGGTCCATGCACCATCCACTTCTACATCGACAAGCAGGATGGCAAGAAGAAGGCAAGCCATATGCTCAAGGAAGCATGGTCCAGATGAGGCAGCAAGCTCCACTTCCTGGATTCGGGAACGCACCTGCGCCAGGTGAGATAGCGCATGGAGCTCCTCCACCGCCACCTGTAGGAGGCCCAAACCAACCAGCCGCACCAGCACAGAACAACGCTGGGAACGGGTATCCCCCGCCGAAAGGAACACTGATGATCCAGAAGGGGCGCCCCACAAATAGGGTGCAGAAGAAAATCACCCGTCAGATCAACCTGGCCGTGGCAACTCCACCCGCCATCCCTGAGTACCTCAGCGGATCGGAGTCCTGCATCACGTTCAGTCGTTCGGATCACCCTTGCCAGATCTCTCGCCCAGGTCATGCTGCCCTGGTGCTGGAGGCGCAGATTGGAGGTTTCGAGATGAGCCACGTCTTCATGGACGGCGGCAGCGGCATCAACCTGATGTTCGCAAGTACTCTAGCAGTAATGCGGATCCCGTACTGCAGCCTGGAACAGTCAGACACAACGTTCCACGGCATCGTTCCAGGAAAGGGCATATTCCCCCTGGGCAAAATATGGCTCGACGTCATCTTCGGCAAGCCGGACAACTTCTGACTCGAACGGCTCAACTTCGAAGTGGTGGACTGACCATCACAATACCACGCCATCCTCGGGCGTGTAGCATTCGCAAGGTTCTTGGCTATCCCACACTACGCATACCTGCTACTCAAGATGCCAGGACCAAAGGGCGTCATCACAATCCACGGGAGCTTCACCCGATCGGACCAATGCGACAGGGATTTCAATAGAATCTCCCAATCATTCGGCATGCAGGAGGAGCTCGTAAGGCTCCGCGAGGTGACGAACAATGGGGCATCCCCAGTCGCACGACAAAACGCACCTAACATGTCCTTCGACTCCACCGTCAACACAAAGAAGGTGCAGGTCCATCCGACGGATGCCTCCAAGACGGCGCTGATCGCCAACAACCTCACCCCGCATAGGAAAGCGTGCTCGTCGAATTCCTCCGTGAGAGCTAGGAAATATTTGCCTGGTGTCCCGCGGACATGCCAGGAGTTCCCAGGGAATTCGCCGAGCACGCACTCAACGTCTTTCCAGACACCAAGCCCGTCAAGCAGTCCATCCGGAGACTGTCCGAGCCACGGGCCGAAGCCATCGGGAAGGAAATAAACAGGCTACTCGCTGCAGACTTCATCAGGGAGATCAAAGAAAGCGAGTGGCTCGCAAATACAGTGATGGTTCCCAAGAAAGACACGGATATCCTGTGGATGTGCGTGGACTTCACGTCGCTGAACAAGCACTGCCCAAAGGACCACTTCCCTCTTCCTCGGATCGACCAGATCATCGATTCGACCGCAGGATGTGAGAAACTCTTCTTCCTCGACGCCTACTCAGGCTACAACCAGATTCGACTCAAGGTCGAAGATCAAGATAAAATGGCGTTTATTATACCGTTCGGAGTGTTCTGCTACAACACAATGCCCTTTGGGCTAAAGAACGCAGGTGCCACGTACCAGCGATGCATGCAGGCATGCCTCAAGGACCAGATCGGTCGCAACGTCCAAGTCTATGTCGACGACATAGTCATCAAAACCAGGGAGGCAAGAACGCTCATCGATGATCTCTGCGAGACGTTCGATAACCTCGATCGCTACAGGATCAAGCTCAACCCCGAAAAGTGCGCCTTCGGCGTTCCATTGGGCCAGCTACTTGGGTACTTCATCTCTCAGCGAGGGATCGAGGCGAACCCGAAGAAAATCAGGGCCATCATGGCAATGGAGAAGCCGAAAAACCTCAAGGGTGTCCAGCAGCTCGCAGGACGAATAGCGGCGTTGAGCAGATTCATCAGCCGCATGGGCGAGAAGGCCCTGCCATTCTACCAGCTGCTACGCAAGGCAGATAAATTCGAGTGGACGCCCGAAGCCGACGATGCGTTTGAAAGTCTCAAAAGGCTACTCTCCACCTCGCCCGTTTTGGTCACGCCAAAGGAGCGCGAGCCTCTGCTGCTGTACATAGCAGCCACACACCAGGTGGTCAGCACCGTGCTAGTAGTCGAACGACCCGAAGAAGGCAAGACCCATGGGCTCCAATGCCCAATCTACTACCTCAGCGAGGTATTGACGCCAACAAAGCAGAGGTACCCTCACTACCAGAAACTCGCCTACGGCGTGTTCATGACGGCTCGACGGCTGAGCCATTACTTCCAGGAGCACCAGGTGATGGTCGTCAATGAGGCACCCCTGAACAGCATCCTGAATAACCCAGAGGCCACAGGACGCGTGGCCCTATGGGGCATCGAGCTGTCACCCTTAGACATCGTCTACGAGATGCGACTCGCAATCAAGTCTCAAGTCCTCCCGGACTTCCTTGTACACTGGATGGAGCTGCAGCTACCAGACACCCGAGATATGTCGCAGTCATGGACGATGCACTTCGACGGCTCCAAGCGAGAAGCTGGAGCAGGAGCCGGGGTCATACTGACCTCCCCGCAGGGAGACCAGATGAAGTACGTCCTCCGGATGAAATTCCGAGCTTCCAACAACGAGGCCGAATACGAAGCCCTCATCCACGACATGAGGATGGCAAAGATCTGCGACGCAACGCGCCTGGTCATCTACGGTGACTCCAACCTCATCATCCAGCAGACGATGAACGAGTGCGACGCACACGCCGAAAACATGATCGCATACCGCGCACTCTACAACGCACTCGAAGGAGAATTCGACGGCTGTGAGCTTCGGCACGTTGGAAGAGAAAGCAACGAGGAAGCCGATAGACTCGCCAACATCGGCTCCACCTGCACAAAGGTGCCACCAGGTGTGTTCCTCGAACAGATCTGCGTGCCATCTATCAAGCGTAAATTCCCCAAGGGATCACCCGAAGAAGCAGAATACTCGGGGGCTACGCTACCCGAAGGACATGAAGGACCCGAGAAACTGGACACAGAGGTCGCTATGGTCAACCTGACACAGAGGTCGCTATGGTCAACCTGAAGAAACTTGGACGCAACCATACCTCCAGTTCTTGATAAACGGAGAACTGCCTGACAGCCCGACGGATGCCCGGCGCATATCTCGTCGGTCAAAAGCTTACACCATCATCAATGGCGAGTTGTACAAGCGCAGTATTACGGGTATACTACAAAGGTGCGTCACCATCGGTGACGGGAAAACCATCCTCCACGACATCCACGAGGGCATCTGTGGCCATCACGCAGGCAGCCGCTCCCTTGTCTCCAAAGCTCTACGAGCCGGATTCTATTGGCCAACGGCCATGAGCGATGCAAAGGACATCGTCCGAAGATGCAATGGGTGCCAAAGGTTCGCCGACAAACCACACGCACCTGGGTCAGAGCTCATACCCATATGTATAGCCTGGCCCTTTGCTCAATGAGCCCCGACATGATCGGCAAACTGCCAAAGTCCTCGAAAGGGGGGCACGTCTATCTCCTGGTCGCAGTCGACAAATTCACCAAGTGGGTCGAAGCCATGCCGGTCACCAACCAAAAGGGCAAGACCACCGTCAAGTTCTTTGAATCCATTGTCTACAGGTTCGGCGTACCGCACAGCATCATCACTGACAATGGATCGAACTTCATCTCCAAAGAATTCCAAGACTTCTGCGAAGGCCTCGGGGTCAACATTGTTGGAGATATGCCCTAGAGGCAATAATAATATAGTTATTATTATATCTTTGTGTTTATGATAAATGTTTACATTCATGCTATAATAGTATTAACAAGGAAACATTAATACTTGTGTGATTTGTAGACTAAAATAAGAGTCCCTAGTAAAGCCTCTATATAATACTAGCTTGTTGGTTAATAGATGATTGTGGTTTCCCTATCATGAACATTGAGATGTTATTAACAACAAGATCATATCGTTAGGAGAATGATATGGTGGACTTACTCCTATAGATAAGCGTAGCATAAAGATCAAGTCATTTTAATAGTTCAATTGCTATATGCTTTCTGATACATAGTAATCTAATTCCTTCGACCATGAGATCATGCATATCACCTTTACCGGATGGATGCTTTGATGAAATCAAACACCACACCGTAACTGGGTGGCTATAAAGGTGGCATTGAGTGTTCGGAAAGTATTGGTTGAAACACATGGATCAAGAGTGGGATTTGTCCATCCATATGACGGATAGATATACTCTGGGCCTTCTCGATGAAATGTCATCCAATTAGCTTGCAAGCATGTGACTGGCTCACAAGGGATCACATATCACGAGAACGAGAAAAGAGTACTTATTGGTAACGAGGTTGAACTAGGTATGCAGAGATACCGACGATCATAACCTCGGATAAGTAAACTATCATGAGACAAAGGGAAATTGATATCGTATGTAAGTGGTTCATTCGATCGCAAAGTAATCGTAGGAATATGTGGGAGCCATATGAATTTCCAGATTCCTCTATTGGTTATTGTTCGGAGAACTGTCTCGATCATGTCCGCATAATTCACGAACCGTAGGGAGACACACTTAAGGATTCGACGTTGTTTGAGTAGTTATGGAATGATGAGAAAGAGTCTGAATGTTATTCGGAGTCTCGAATGGGATTCGGGATATCACGAGGAGATCCAGAATGGTCCGGAGAATAAGATTCATATAAGGAAAGTCCTGTTTCGGAGTTGGAGAATGGTTCCGGTGTTTTCATCGGGAATGTTCTAGAAGGTTCCGGAATGTCTGGCACTCCGGAGGGGAAGGGTACATGAATGTGTTATATCAAGTTGGTATGATTGCATCATGTACTAGGTGTCATCGCTGAACAAAATAAAGGATTAAATCAAATCCTAGTTTCAAAAGTCAAACGGCTAGTTTGAAAGTCAAACGGCTAATTTTGGAAAGAGGAAAGGAGGAGGAAACCGAGTTGGGGAGGAGTCCCTCCTCCCCACCGCCGATGCACCACCCAAGCCGAGTTGGGGAGGGACTCCTCTCCCTCCCCTTGGCCGGCCGGCCCCTCCACCTATATAAGGAGGGGCAGGGCTCCCTCCTAGAGACACACAAGATCCTCTCCTCCAAACCCTAGCCCCAAGCCGCCGCCGCCGGCCCTAGGGCTCTCGCCACCGCCGCCTAGGTGAAACCCTAGCCGCCGGCCTAGCCTCCTCCTCGACGTGTCTAAACCCTAGATCGTCGAGGGACTCTCTCATACTCCGCCATACTCGCTCCGGCTTAAGGCGAAGCCCTGCGAGATCTCCCCTCTACTTCCGGTACCACGCCGTTGTGCTGCTGGAATCGCGAGGAGAGTGCTACAACCTCCGCTGCCTGCTGGAACAAGGGAGAGGAAGGTCTTCATCGAGTACCGAACGTGTGACCGACTGCGGGAGCGCTACCGGAACGCAGCGCCGGAAGGATCGTCTACGCGATCTTGAGATCGGAAAGAGTACGACTACATCACCCACGAGAATCCGCTCTCGTTAAACACTTTGGAATCTTCGAGGGTGAGTTATTCTATCAACTCGTTGCTACAATCTAGTAGATAGATCTTGGCTTATTTGTTTGTATGCGGTAGAAAAATTTTGTTTTCCATGCTGCGAAACCCTACAGTGGTATCAGAGCCGTGTCTATATGTAGATCTGTTGCACGAGTAGAACACAATGGTCATTGTGGGAGTTGATGCTTTTATTGTCGATTGCTTCTTGTGTACTTTGCATCTTGCGGTATGTTGGGATGAAGCGGCCCGGGCTAACCTTACATGACATCGTTCATGAGACTTGCTCCACGCTTGACATGCAACTTGTATTGCATAAGTGGCTTTGTGGGTGCCTGTTTCTCCTAGCATAGTTAAGATCCAATTTACAACGGGTGATTAACAATACTAGTATCAATGTTGTGGTTCATGTTCGTAAGTTAGAACGACACTTATTGAAAGCCCCAAACCACGTAAAATATGCAAAGAAAGTAGAGGCGTCTAACTTTGTTTTGCAGGGGTGTGCAGTGATGTGATATGGCCATGATTGTGATTATATTTGATGTATGCAATGTTCCTTATTGTAAGTTGGCAACCGGCAAGAGCCATATGGTTGTCTTTAATTTATGTTAAGACCCGCGTGTCTATTCAAAGTAGTTGTAATAGTTGAAGCCGGTGGACGACAACCATGGAGAAGCGTCATTGACCTTGATGCAATGCCGATGATGATGGAGATCATGTTCGTGCTAGAAGATGGAGATCGGAAGCACAAAGAAGAAAGGCCATATCATATCACATATTATGAATTGCATGTGATGTTAATCCTTTATGCATCTTGTATTGCTTAGTAGACGACGGTAGAATTATAAGATGATCCCTCAAGCACATGAATTTCAAGTCATAAAGTGTTCACCCTTAGTTAGCACCGTTGCTAAAGCTTGTTGTTTCGAAGCACCACATGATGATCGGGTGTGTTAGATTCCGCAAGTGTATACAACGTGAGCAAGCCAGATTTGCTCATGCGGAAATTAAGGTTTGATCTTGACGAGCCTAGCATGTACAGACATGGTCTCGGAACACGGATCACCGAAAGGTAAAGCATGAATCATATAGTAGATATGATGAACATGTCGATTGTTCGCCATTGAAACTATATCAACTCTCGTGATGATCGGTGTTGATGTGGTGGATTTGGTTCGTGTGATCACTAAAACAATGTGAGGGATATTGTTTTGAGTGGGAGTTCACCTAGATTAATTTTATTATTAATTTGAACTCAATTTGTCATAAACTTAGTCTAAACTATTGCAAATATGTTGTAGATCAATGGCAGCCCCTACCATCAATTTTAATGCGTTCCTAGAGAAATAAAAGTTGAAACACAATGGAAGCAACTTCGCGGATTGGTTCCGCAATTTGAGGATTGTCCTCACAGCTGGTAATTTGACCTATGTGCTGGATGCACCGCTGGGTGACCCACCTGCAGCTGATGCTGCCGATGAAGTAAAGAATGTTTACCTCACTCGGAAGACTCAGTACTCCACAGTTCAGTGTGCTATCTTGTATGGTTTAGAATCGGAGCTTCAGAAAAGGTTTGAGAATTCAGACCCATATGATATTGTCGACGATCTCAAATTGATCTTTGAGACTCATGCGACAATTGAAAGCTATGAGGCTTCTGAAAAGTTCTTTAACTGCAAGATGGAAGAAGGCAGCTCCGTCAGTGAGCATGTGCTTAAGATGTCTGGGCACGCAAACAAACTTCAAAGCTTGGGTATTGTGATTCCTAATACTTTGGGGATTTACCGCGTCCTCCAATCACTACCACCAAGTTACAAGAACTTTGTGATGAACTACAACATGCAAAACATGAACAAGACGTTGCCAGAACTCTTTGCCATGTTGAAATCTGCAGAAGTGGAGATCAAGAAAGAGCACCAAGTGTTGTTGGTCAATAAGACCACCAAATTCAAGAAAGGCAAGTCTAAGCAGAAGGGACACTTCAAGAAGGGTGGTAAGAAAGTTACCACGCCGACGAAGAAGACCAAGGCTGGACCTAAGCCTGATACTGAGTGCTTTTACTGCAAGGGAGAAGGTCACTGGAAGCGGAATTGCCCAAAGTACTTGGCGGATTTGAAGAACGGCAACATCAAGAAGAAAGGTATATCTGATATACATGTTATTGATGTGTATCTCACTAGTACTCGTAGTAGTGCCTGGGTATTTGATACTGGTTCGGTTGCTCATATTTGTAACTCGAAACAGGTGCTGCAGAATAAACGAAAGCTAGCGAAGAACGAGGTGACGATGCGCGTGGGAAACGGATCAAAGGTTGATGTGATTGCGGTCGGCACGCTACCCCTTCATCTACCATCGGGATTAGTTTTATACTTAAATAATTGTTATTTGGTGCCTGCGTTAAGCATGAACATTATATCGGGATCCTGTTTATTGCGAGATGGTTACTTGTTTAAGTCCGAGAATAATGGTTGTTCGATTTATATGAGTAATATGTTTTATGCACATGCACCGTTGATAGATGGTCTATTCTTGTTGAATCTCGATAGTGGAAATACACATATTAATAACATTGAGGCTAAACGTTTGAAATCGAGCGATAACTCGACCTATATGTGGCACTGTCGTCTTGGTCACATTGGAGTGAAGCGTATGAAGAAACTCCATTCCGATGGACTTCTTGAATCACTTGATTTCGAATCACTTGAAAGATGCGAAGCATGTCTGATGGGTAAAATGACTAAGACTCCATTTTCTGGTATGATGGAGCGAGCTACGGACTTATTGGAAATCATACATACTGATGTGTGTGGTCCAATGAGTGTAGCATCGCGCGGTGGTTATCGTTATGTTCTTACCTTCACGGATGATTTGAGTAGATATGGGTATATCTATTTCATGAAACATAAGTCCGAAACTTTCGAGAAGTTTAAGGAATTTCAAAGTGAGGTAGAGAATCAACGTAACAAGAAGATTAAATTTCTACGTTCTGATCGTGGAGGTGAATATCTAAGTTATGAGTTTGGCGAGCATTTGAAGAAATGCGTAATACTTTCACAATTGACACCGCCGGGAACACCACAGCGTAATGGTGTGTCCGAACGTCGTAATCGAACTCTCTTAGATATGGTTCGTTCTATGATGTCACTTACAGATTTACCGCTATCATTTTGGGGTTATGCATTAGAAACAGCCGCATTCACTTTAAATAGGGCACCATCTAAATCCGTTGAAACGACACCGTATGAATTATGGTTTGGGAAGAAACCTAGATTGTCGTTCCTTAAAGTTTGGGGATGCGAAGCCTATGTAAAGAAGTTACAGTCGGACAAGCTTGAACCTAAAGCGGAAAAATGCGTCTTCATTGGATAACCAAAGGAAACTATTGGGTATACCTTCTATCATAGATCCGAAGGCAAAATCTTCGTTGCCAAGAATGGATCCTTTCTAGAGAAGGAATTTCTCTCGAAAGAAGTGACTGGAAGGAAAGTAGAACTCGACGAGGTTGTCGAACCTTCTCTCGAAATTGCGAGTAGCGCAGCACCGGAAGAAGTTCCTGTGGTGCCTGCACCAATTAGAGAGGAAGCTAATGATGATGATCATGAAACTTCGGTTGAAGTTGCTACAGAGCCTCGCAGGTCAACGAGAACTCGTACCACTCCAGATTGGTATGATCCCGTTATGAGTGTCATGTTGGTGGACAACATCGATGACCCTGAGACATATGAGGAAGCGATGATGAGCCCAGATTCCAATAAATGTCAAGAATCCATGAAATCCGAGATTGGATCCATGTACGAAAACCAAGTATGGACTTTGGTGGACTCACCGGATGGCCGGAAGGCTATCGAGAATAAATGGATCTTCAAGAAGAAAACAGATGCTGATGGTAATGTTACTGTCTATAAAGCTCGACTTGTCGCAAAAGGGTTTCGACAAATTCAAGGAGTTGACTATGATGAGACTTTCTCACCAATAGCAAAGCTAAAGTCTGTGAGGATTATGTTAGCAATCGCTGCATATTATGATTATGAGATATGGCAGATGGATGTCAAAACAGCATTCCTCAATGGAGACATTGATGAAGAGTTGTATATGATGCAACCCAAAGGTTTTGTCCATCCTAAAGATGCTAACAAGGTATGCAAACTTCAACGGTCCATCTATGGATTGAAGCAAGCATCCCGAAGTTGGAATCAACGTTTTGATAAGGTGATCAAAAGTTTTGGTTTTATACAAACTTATGGAGAAGCTTGTATTTACAAGAAAGTGAGTGGGAGCTCTGTAGCATTCTTAATACTATATGTAGATGACATATTGTTGATTGGGAATGATGTAGACCTTCTTAATAGTGTCAAGGAATATTTGAATAATAGTTTTTCAATGAAAGATCTTGGCGAAGCAGCTTACATATTAGGCATAAAGATTTATAGAGATAGATCGAAACGCCAAATATCATTGTCACAAAGTACATATTTGGACAAAGTTCTAAAGAGGTTTGGAATGGAAGATAGCAAGAAAGGGTTCTTGCCCATGTTGCCCAATACGACCTTGAGTAAAACTCAAAGTCCGACATCGGCAGAAGATAGAGAAAGGATGAGTAAGACTCCCTATGCCTCAGCCATAGGATCTCTAATGTATGCCATGCTATGTACTAGACCCGACATTGCATATGCTGTTAGTTTAACTAGCAGATATCAAAGTGATCCAGGAGTGGATCATTAGACAGCGGTCAAAAACATCCTTAAGTACTTGAGAAGAACTAAGGATATGGTTCTTTCTTATGGAGGTGATGAATAGCTTGTTGTTAATGGTTACACCGATGCTAGTTGGAACACCGATCCGGATGATTCTAAATCACAATCTGGATATGTATTTATTTTGAATGGTGCAGCAGTTAGCTGGAGGAGTGCAAAGCAAAGCGTTGTGGCGAGATCTTCAACTGAATCGGAATACATGGCTGCTTCGGAGGCTTCACAAGAAGCGATATGGATGAAAGAGTTCATTACAGAGATGGGTGTGGTTCCTAGTGCGCTGGACCCAATGTCTATCTACTGTGATAACATGGGTGCCATAGCCAATGCGCAAGAACCAAGGTCACACAAGAAGCTGAAGCACATCAAGCTACGTTTTCACGCTATTCGAGAACATATCCAAGATGGGGATATAAAGATTTGCAAAGTACACACAGATCTGAATGTGGCGGATCCGTTGACTAAACCTCTCCCGAGGGCAAAACATGACCAGCACCAAACTGCCATGGGTGTTCGGTATATTACCATGTAATCTAGATTAGATGACTCTAGTGCTAGTGGTAGACTATTGGAGATATGCCCTAGAGGCAATAATAATATAGTTATTATTATATCTTTGTGTTTATGATAAATGTTTACATTCATGCTATAATAGTATTAACAAGGAAACATTAATACTTGTGTGATTTGTAGACTAAAATAAGAGTCCCTAGTAAAGCCTCTATATAATACTAGCTTGTTGGTTAATAGATGAATGTGGTTTCCCTATCATGAACATTGAGATGTTATTAACAACAAGATCATATCGTTAGGAGAATGATATGGTGGACTTACTCCTATAGCTAAGCGTAGCATAAATATCAAGTCATTTTAATAGTTCAATTGTTATATGCTTTCTGATACATAGTAATCTAATTCCTTCGACCATGAGATCATGCATATCACCTTTACCGGATGGATGCTTTGATGACATCAAACACCACACCGTAACTGGGTGGCTATAAAGGTGTCATTGAGTGTTCGGAAAGTATTGGTTGAAACACATGGATCAAGAATGGGATTTGTCCATCCATATGACGGATAGATATACTCTGGGCCCTCTCGGTGAAATGTCATCCAATTAGCTTGAAAGCATGTGACTGGCTCACAAGGGATCACATATCACGGGAACGAGAAAAGAGTACTTATTGGTAACGAGGTTGAACTAGGTTAGCAGAGATACCGACGATCATAACCTCGGATAAGTAAACTATCGTGAGACAAAGGGAAATTGATATCATATGTAAGTGTTTCATTCGATCGCAAAGTAATCGTAGAAATATGTGGGAGCCATATGAATTTCCAGATTCCTCTATTGGTTATTGTTCGGAGAACTGTCTCGATCATGTCCGCATAATTCACGAACCGTAGGGAGACACACTTAAGGATTCGACGTTGTTTGAGTAGTTATGGAATGATGAGAAAGAGTCTGAATGTTGTTCGGAGTATCGAATGGGATTCGGGATATCACGAGGAGATCCGGAATGGTCCGGAGAATAAGATTCATATAAGGAAAGTCCCGTTTCGGAGTTGGAGAATGGTTCCGGTGTTTTCATCGGGAATGTTCTAGAAGGTTCCGGAATGTCCGGCACTCCGGAGGGGAAGGGTACATGAATGTGTTATATCAAGTTGGTATGATTGCATCATGTACTAAGTGTCATCGCTGAACAAAATAAAGGATTAAATCAAATCCTAGTTTGAAAAGTCAAACGGCTAGTTTAAAAGTCAAACGGCTAATTTTGGAAAGAGGAAAGGAGGAGGAAACCGAGTTGGGGAGGAGTCCCTCCTCCCCACCGCCGGCGCACCACCCAAGTCGAGTTGGGGAGGGACTCCTCTCCCTCCCCTTGGCCGGCCGGCCCCTCCACCTATATAAGGAGGGGCAGGGCTCCCTCCTAGAGACACACAAGATCCTCTCCTCCAAACCCGAGCCCCAAGCCGCCGCCGCCGGCCCTAGGGCTCTCGCCACCGCCGCCTAGGTGAATCCCTAGCCGCCGGCCTAGCCTCCTCCTCAACGTGTCTAAACCCTAGATCGTCGAGGGACTCTCCCATACTCCGCCATACTCGCTCCGGCTTAAGGCGAAGCCCTACGAGATCTCCCCTCTACTTCTGGTACCACGCCGTTGTGCTGCCGGAATCGCGAGGAGAGTGCTACAACCTCCGCTGCCTGCTGGAACAAGGGAGAGGAAGGTCTTCGTCGAGTACCGAACGTGTGACCGACTGCGGGAGCGCTGCCAGAACGCAGCGCCGGAAGGATCGTCTACGCGATCTTGAGATCGGAAAGAGTACGACTACATCACCCACGAGAATCCGCTCTCGTTAAACACTTTGGAATCTTCGAGGGTGAGTTATTCTATCAACTCGTTGCTATAATCTAGTAGATAGATCTTGGCTTGTTTGTTTGTATGCGGTAGAAAATTTTTGTTTTCCATGCTGCGAAACCCTACAAACATCACATACGCCTCAGTGGCTCACCCGCAAATGAATGGGCAGGTCGAAAAGGCCAACGGCCTAATCGGCGCTGGCATCGAGAAGCGCCTCATGAGCCCACTCGAACGAAAGGCCGGAGCCTGGGTGGAAGCGCTACCATCCGTCCTATGGAGTTTGCGCACAACGCCAAACAGTACCACCGGCTACACGTCGTTCTTCATGGTGCATGGAGCCGAAGCCGTGCTACCAGCCGAAGTACGCCACCAGGCCCCCCGGGTTGTCGCTTACAGCGAAGCCGAATCCACGGCTGCACTCGAAGACGCCGTCGACACACTTGACAAGGCAAGCGACGTAGCAGAAGCTCGATCAGCGGTGTACCAGCAGAGTCTCCACAACTACCACAGCCGCCGGCTGCGCCCAAGGTCCTTCGTCGAAGGAGACCTCGTCTTGCGACTCAAGCAAGGGCGACCGAAGAAATTCGAGTCACCATGGGAAGGACCCTACATCATCACCGAAGTCATCCCAGGTGGCGCCTATCGCCTCAAGCACGTGGAGTCTGGAGTCGCATACTCCAACCCATGGAACATCGCACACTTGCGACGATTCTACCCCTAGCTACCTGCCCCTTTTACTTTCAATAAGGCTTTTCAGCCAAGGCTACTCAGCCGAACAATGTACTTTCTCCATTACGATATAAATAAAGCTAAGTGTCTCGCCCTAAAATTCCGTTCGCTATTTGCAACTTTACTTCATGCTACAAACACACTCGAGGGCTCCCCCCACCTCACGATTTCATCGACTGAGGATAACACGTGTAGACCTGAGTAGCTGACAACGTCAGGCTAACGAAAAGGACACGTACTCAAACAAAGCACTGCATGCTCAAACAACAACCAGACCTTTATAACAAAGGGCACAACATGCCCAGTCGAAATATACAAATTTTACATCTATCTCTTTTACAGGTACTACCTATTCTGAAGAATAACTTGAGCACGCTGCTCAAACAAATCTACGACCTGTTCGGCATACTGCCTTACAGCCGCATAATGCAGACGCATATCCCACTCGCCACCATCCGGCCGAAGAGGTGGCCCAGCCGCTACAACAGACAGATCTACATTAGGATGATGCAGCCTAACAAGGGACAACGCAGCCTTCACCCCTGCGACGAGCTGCTGCCTCACCAATTCCTGGACATGAGTCACGCTCCGAAATCTAGACAGAAGACCAGACAGGGTTGTTGGCACAGCATTCAGGGGAAACATCACATGCAGAACCGACGAGAGTGAAGTTTGCACTTGACGAAGCACCCGCGACACTTGGTGAACACGATCCTGCACCGTTGCTAGAGCCATGGCACGGTCGCGATCCATCCAGAAGAACCCGCCAACTTCCATGTCCTGTTGAGTCAAACAATTGACCCGAACAGCAACACGCTCTTTCTCCTCCCTTGGAGCAAGGTTAGCACCTGCGATACTCGCACAAAAATAAGATGCAAAGCCAGCAGGCGCATCCGAAGAAATGAGCAGCAGCTTGAAAAAACTTACACTGAAGCTGCTCAGACAGTCGAAGCAATTCCGCAATCAAGTACTCCTCTCTGGCCGAACCGCGATCCGCCTTGGACTTCCAAACGTCGGCATGGCCATGCACCCCCAGCAACTCCTTCTCGAGACTACGAACACGGTCTCGAAGAAAAGCAAGCTGCGACGAATCATCCAAGGATGGCCGCAGCCGCGCGGCAGGCGAGGTGTCAACGGGATGAGCACCCGAAGGACCCTAGAGCAGCAGAAAGGCAAAAGACATGAACACTCAGACGGAGGAGAACACATCTCAACAAATTCATTAAGTGTATAAAAGGCCACTACGTGGCACAAGGATTTGTTCATCAACATAATTACAATAAAAGCAAACTACAGCTATCCTACAGCTACAACACCTAATATGCGGCACCCTGAGTAGCCTCGGAGCCGGATTGCCTCGCCTTGGCTTCCCCCTGCTGCCATAGTGCGTACTCGGCCAGCAGATCAATCAGCTTTGGCCCATATCGCTTACAGCGAGCAGAATAGGTAGCGAAGGCTACCTCGGATCCATCCGCAGTCGTCTGCATCCGGGAGGTGATCTGGGGAAGGTCCAGCTCCGCTCCAGCCGCCAAAGCCATCGCCAGCCCGACAGATGAGCTGATACCCTTCTGCTTGCGCTTGTACGCCGCAGGCGCTTCGGCTGACAGCGCCTCCGCCAGGGCGTCAACATCATCAAGGGCCGTGCCCTTGGGGACAAGCTCCCTGTAGAAGCGGCCAAGGACCTCCTTGGCCCTGGCGAGTGAGCTGACGACAGTGCTGCAGCGATCTTCGACCGCTGCAGTAGCATCATATAGAGCACTCCCGTGCTCCAGAGCACCGTGATCAAACTCTATGCCCACGGCATCTGAGGCAAAAAAAAGAAGAGAAGGAATGAACAAAGCATCAAAGAAGAAAGAAAAGAAAACCAAAAAGATGCAAGTGAAGATACTTACCCGAAACAGCCTTGGCAGCCGCCATGAGCTTGCCAGCCACCTCTCTTTCACGCGCAGTCGGATCAGTGGCAAGCTGCTCCTCGCGGTCCGTGGCCTCCCGCTGCAGGCGCTCCTTAGCCTCGGCCGTAGTAGCCAGCTCCAGCTCGAGGCGCTCCTTCGCACCAACGGCGACCTCGGCCTTCTTCTCCGCTTGACCGAGGCTCTTTTTGAGAGCATCAATCTCATGAAGGAAGGTGTTATGCTCCTCTGCATTCAGAAAATACAAGCATCAGACAGCAGGACACGAGTACACGAAGAAGCAAACATCAAAGGCATAACAGTACCTTGCAGCTGTCTGAGGCTGGCCTCCAGCACCAGGTGCTCCTGCACCAGTCGCTTGGCATCCTGCACAAAAGGCTGCAGGAAGAAGACCTACTAGTCAGGAAAAGGACTTGGGGGCTACGCCCATCAGAAAAGAACAGAAGCAAAACACACACGAAAAACGCTCGGGGACTCCCCCCCGAGACTGGAAGGAAGAACAAAACAATAAAACTCTTTTACAGATGCTCGGGGGCTCCCCCCGTGGCAGGAGACATAAATACTTACATGATCCGATGGCGACGTCGAAGGTCCGCCAGCAAAATTCTGAGGCGCAACCACCTGAACATCCTGCGGAGGAGGGTTCGGCGCAGCGCCCTCAGAAGTTGCCACCGTCTGAAGAGGAGGAGATGCAACTTTTGACTTCCCCATCATCTCCCGAGCACCATCGCTAGAGGAGCCGCTGGACGAGTGCCTGCACACAGAAAAATTAGTACAAGAACAAAGTAAACAATAAAGAAAACAAAGTGCAGAAGAAATTTACGAGTCCAGCTCGCTCAGGTTGAAGACAGGAGGGGTCCTTCGGACCCTCTTCTCCTCTTTCTTCTCTTCCTTTTTCTCTTCCTTCTTTTCTTCCTTCTTCTGCTTCGCTGGCGGGTGCGGCGCTACAGCCCGCACGGGAAGAGCAGGAATAGGAGAGGAAGAGCCTCCATGCCCGTCACTATGACGCTCAAGACACGAAGGGTTCCTAGGAGTCGGAGGAGTCGAAGCATCCGAAGACTCGCTAGAGCTCCGCGATCGTTTGCGAGTGTGGTCCTCGCTCGAATCGTTGGCATCTTCAGCCGGAGATCGCGCCGGTGGCAGCTCGGACATGGAATCCACCACATCATTATCCGGAGCATCCGGATATACTTCGGGTAATGGAGGCGACATACCCGGCACTTTGAAGCTCTGCACAGGAGAATAACAATTTGTTAGCAAACAAACACAAAACAATGCAGTTGAAAAATAGCGCTACGCGCACGGATCTACACCTGTGGAACAGGAAGCGAAGAAGAAAACGGAGGAGTCATCGACATACCCGGGATATCCTCTCTAGCCTTGAACTTCAGCATCGAGTGAAGGGCCCTGTCGAGATCTCCCTTGGAGAATTTCTCAGCCGAAACCCTCGTCGGATCACGCCGGCCAGCATAAAGGAACATCGGGTGCGCCCTAGCCTGGAGTGGCTGCACCCGACGCTCGAGAAAAGTGCGGATGATATCCACACCATTCACTTCTTTCTCCGGAATCAACTGGAGATCCTCCACCCGATGATAGAGAGCCTCTATCTCCGCCACCTCGCCATCCAAGATCTTGTTTTTCCAAGACCTTTTCGGATCAATCTTTTGTGAGGGGTCGAAAGGAACAAGACCAAAATCTTGCCCAGGTACTACAGAGTCGCGGATATAAAACCATCGCCTCCGCCAGTACTGAACAGATTCGGACATGGAAAAAGAAAAGAAAAGCAGATTGGGCTTGAGGGAGATGATGCAACCCCCAATAGGATAAACACCATCCGAACCGAATTGCCTCTTCACGGAATAAAGTTTCCGGAAAAGGCCAAAGTGCGGCTCAATACCGAGCCAGCACTCGCAAAAAGTGATAAAACAAGCAATGTGAAGAAGAGAATTGGGGGAAAGATGGTGCAATTGGACACTGTACAGAAAAAGCAGTCCACGAAGGAAGTCGTGGACTGGGAAGGAAAATCCGCGAATGACAAAGGCAAGGAACAAAACCCGATACCCAACGGGGGGATGGGGGATTACCTCATTGCCTAGGAGTTTAACGGCCTCCCTATCCTGCGGGATCAGGCCCCGCTCGTGAAGCTTGCGGATATCACTCTCCCGCGTCTCCGATCGCCGCCAGCCACCGTCGGTGACACGGGTAGCGGCGGCACTTTTCTTCCCTCCAGCAGCGCTGGTACCAACCGCAGACGACGACTTCTTCGGCTTCCCCATCGCGGTACGGCGGCGCCGGCAGCGAGAGCGCAGGATGGAAGAAGGAAATGTGAAGGAATATTCCAGCGCGCAACAAGAGCTCTCAGAACACAAGGAAGCAGTGAAAGCAAGAATAGATGCGGTGAAAACAAACTGAAGTTTTCCCCAATGATTATAAAGACGAAGACGATGCACGACAGCCGTCCATCGAGAAGACCTAACGCCAACGGCAGGATCTGGCCATACACGTGTCAGCATCACAACGAACCGTCGCTAACACGCCGGCCACTACGCGCGGAAATCGAGGTGACGCCGTAATTATCTCCACGCCGTGCGTGACCGGTCAATTCAAGGTCAGACAGTGGGACCCATGTTCGTCCAGTCAAGTCATCTCTGGCGCAGCAGACGCTTGAGGTCATCGATCGTCAGCACTGACGTCATCAAAAGCTACACTAGCAACAGCTACAATTTCTTCGGCTTCAAAGCTAAGAGTACTCACTCGAATCTACGATTCGACCAATTACTTGGGGGCTACTCCTATCAGGAGCGCTGGACGCGCACCCAAAAGATGAATAGAAGCGAACTATTACTTCGAGTCCTCCGTCGAGTCTACAACTCCACTACGGACTCGGGGGCTACTCCCATAGGGAGGACGGATTTAATCATCTGAAATTTTTTTGTGTCCTACGGACTTACAACTGAACAACGTCTGAATTAAAGTCTCCGCTCGAGTCTACAACTCGAACAGACACTCAGGGGCTACTCCATAGGGAGCGCTGGTCGCGCACCCTATGAATTCTTCGACCGCGATCCTTCGGATCAGCATGCAAAAACTTTCCGGCAACTCTGCCCCAACTAAACGTTAAGTGAGCAACATTCTCCTTGACCACCCGAAACACCTCCGCGGTGATAAACATTCGGATGATGTGTCTGCGACACAAATATAAGACCTACAGATATCATCTGATGGCCTGGCAACGCACACGACTGCGCTCTACTAGTAAAAACCCGTGCTAACAGGTGCGATGAAAAATCCTGACGGACGCGTTGGGTACATCAATTAAATTCACTGGAATTCCACTCCTATAAGTCCTCCGTGGCCTGAGTCGAATTACGCCAGCATATGTTCCGGGTTCGAGTTGAGGGACTCGAACCTGAAGAAGATCGTGTTGTTTCATCCTAAGACAGTTAACTGACCCTGATCCGTCGGGTGAGTCAGGCACACGCATCAACAATCCCTACACATGAACTATTGAAATACATAGTTGCACCCGAAAGATGGTAGAGTCCTCAGCCGAATCTACGATTCGACTGAACACTCGGGGGCTACTGACATGGTTATACCCCACGGGTACATGATCTCAGCATACTTGGTCCATCCCAAGGAAGGCCCACGATAATTATACGCCGGCCCATGAAGATTTTCGGGTGGCCAAGGCCCATGACGCTTTCGGATCCTTAGAGAGCAAGACTAGAGTAGATAGGAAATTCAAAGGGGTAAAACCCTAGAACCTGTAACTGACTAGGACTATGCCCGGGACCTGCCTGAGTCTATATAAAGGCTAGGAGGGAACGACCTAGAGGTCCTCCTCATACTTTTGCATACACACCTCCACGCCAGATTGCATCTGCGCACCCCTGTAACCTTCGGTTCTGCCGTAATCAAGAGCAGACAAGCAGGAGTAGGGTTTTCCCTCCGGGGGCCTGAACCTGGGTAAACCTTGTGTCCCCGTGTTGCTTGTTTGCTAACCGTTCCGCGATCTCCAGCATCCCCATCTTCTCCAAAATCCAAGTCCATAACAATGGGCATTGATGAGATCAAACCTCGTCAGTGGGTGAATGGTCAGAAGAACTAAAATTTGTAGACCAAAATGTAAGTAATACTAGCTAGCTAGGTCTGCGTATCTCTTTGATTCTGCTTCTAATTCCATTATATCATGCTTTATTGATTATTATTTTTATTGAACTCTCTATTCTCATAAAGTGTGTGCATCAGGGACACGGCAATACTTTTGTGGGTACTATGTTTGCGAGTTCATTCGCAACACGATATGTGCGACGGGCCAAGCCGCACTAGAACAACTTAGAGTAAGTAAACAAAGTACACAACATTATTTTATTACCATCAATTGTGTTGAGTTTTATTCTTATATAATATTGACCCTATTCTTCATATATATATTGACCCCACAACGGATGCGGGACCAACTCCTACCATTTGATCGCATACGAGCCATTCAAGAGGAATTGGCGGGGTTCATACTTGATGAGGTCGTCACGCCTCGTGGAGAACTCTTTAGATATCCACCAAAATGAACAAGGACGGAGATGTTATATTGTATATATGCATGCTTGAACGTGTTTGTCTTGTACTTGATGCTTTCAACGTGTACGGAGAATACCACAATGACGATGTTTGTGTATAATAATAGTTGTTTAATTATGCATATACTCGTATATACCGAAGATGTATGTGTATACCTCTCCCGATCGATTCCCCCTCCCCCCTCCCTGTCCCCGCCGTGCCGCAGAAATACGCCCAGAACGAGGCGGCGGTAGAACTCTGCCGCGGCAGATATTTATGTCGTTTTCCTGCCGCGGCAGAGAACCTTTAACACCGGTTCATGTTACAAACCGGTGTTAAAGGGGGGGCTGAGCGTTGTGTCAGCCCCACGTGCGCCACCCTTTAACAGCGGTTCGTATAAGAACCGATGTTAAAGGGGGGGCTCTAACACCGAACCCCCAACAGAGGTTCTGAAACCGCTGTTAGAGGCCTCTACGAACCGGTGTTAGAGGCCTCGTTTCCACTAGTGTATGCTCGTAGAGGGCACAACTATGATGCTACTGTCGGGCCGCTGTCGGGCTCCTTCACTGCTGCTTTGCTCGTGCACACGGTAGGGAGTCGGTTCGGCCGCTAGGACTGGTAGGCTGGGTGGGTTTAGTTAGTTTCCTTTTTTGTTTCTTTTTTATTTCTATTTTAGTATTTCTTTTATAGCTTTTGTTTTAACTCTAAATTGGAGTAAAATTTCTAAAATCGAAGCACACAACATAGACTTTAAATAATATGCTTTTGAACAAAAAGTTAATATTTATGCCATTTCCTTATAATGCCTTGATAGCGTGCAAGTGCACAGGTTCGTGAGAGCACGTTTTCACGAAAGTATTAATTCTAGTTTTATATAGATCTTAATAAGGAGCCTCGGTAAATGTTTTTCTGCGGCGTTTCTGTCGCACCTAAGGTGTCACATTGTTTTGAGTGAATTGATTGCAAGTGTTGAATGTGGAAAGGGATGAGTGAATAATAGAGGAAACTTGAGTAAAGGAAGATGCTAACAGTAAATAACATAAAAGTCTCTCGGATGGGATTTATCTTCTATCTTGTCGATACGGCGTAGCACTGCATCCTACATCGTGACCTCTGGATCTCCGCTACTGACTTTGAGGTGACCGGCTGAGCGGGCCAGACAACCTAGTCTACAGTTGATCGGCTGAGAGGGTCGAGGTGTCGTAATCGTGGTGTGGAACACGCTTAAGAGGGAGCTGTTAGGGGCAAGCAATGGATTCCATAGACGGGATTGGGAACATGCACCTAAAGACAACGATGTACCCAGGTTTAGAGCCCTCGTGGTGAGGTAAAAACCCTACTCCTGCAAATTTCAATAACTGTTATTGAGTAACACATTACAGAGGCTCCTTGAGTTGTATCAAGGATGAATTGGGGGAAAGAGGAGAGAGCAGTGATCAGCCTAGCTCTAGAGGCCCTCGCACCCCTTATATATTGGCTGGGGTGCGGATTACAAGGTGTTGGTCGGCTGGTGGAGGCTAGCCGGTGGGACCCATGCACAAAGTCAATGCTATGGGCATAGTCACGCGCCGGATGGGAGTCACCTCAACCGTGCAGAGCCGTTGGCACTATAGCTAACACATGGACAAAGTCTCTGGGATGGGATTTATCTTCCATCTTGTCGATACGGCGTAGCAGTGCATCCTATGTCGTGACCTCTAGATCTCCGCTACTGACTTTCAAGTGACCAGCTGAGTGGGGCAGACGACCTAGTCTAGGGTTGATCGTCTGAGAGGGTCGAGGTGTCGTGATCGTCGTCGTCAGGATGGCCGAGGCGTCGGAGAACACGTCGATGGATCTCGGTGTATGTAGCTTTCGTGTGTCTGACGGATGGTGGCGAGCTTGACCAGGTCATTTGGCGACGAGCTCATCCGTGTTGGCAAGCGTGGCCACCACGGTTGAAATGGATTGTATGGGCACCTAGAGGGGGGGTGAATAGGTGCTAACCAATTTTTAATACTTTTTCAATTTTAGGCTTGACACAAAGTAAATTCTCTAGATATGTAACTACGAGAATTTCCCTATATGCAACCCTAGCTACTAAGCACGTAAAGAGAGGAGTGAAGGAACCGTAGTGGAGCACGTGGAGACACAGAGATTTGTTTTACCGCAGTTCCTTCCTTGTTAAGGGAAGTACATCTGCGTTGGAGGGTGGGCGGTTCTAAGACCACCATGCCACAATAGGCCTCACCCTATTCTCCGATGGATCTCGCCACGAGAGGCCTGATCCACCTTCTCCACTATTGGAACCCTTCGAGGCGCGAACCGGTGCCTTTTACAACGCTATCGGGGCACACACCCACAACTGAATTGGGGGCTCCCGAGATCACAACAAGCTGTCACAAGAACAAGGTTTATCAATATAAACAAAACAAGGATCTAGGTATTTGCAAGGAATACTAGATTGATGATTCTCTAAATGAATGGAGAGGAGATGAAGCGCTTGATTGCTGATGATGAAGATCGAGTTCTCCTCCTTTGATTCCCCAAGGGACGGGGCCTTTGGGTGGATCTAGGTGGAGCTCTCTTGGATGAAGGTTGCAGATCGGATCTTAACTTTTTTGAATGAACCAAGAGGTATGGCAGGAGGGGGAAGGCTGGCTTAAATACCCCCTGCCCAGATCTGGCCGTTGCACAACTTTGGGGGCGGATAATCCTCCCCCTGGGAAAACTCCGCCCCCTCTCTGGGGCTGGCGCCTGTGGAACTTGAAGACGATCTTGGGGGCGAATAATCCGCCCCCCTCCTAGGGCGGATTATCCGGCCTAGCCGGAAAGTCCGGCCAAAACTCCGCCCCCTCTCTGGGACTTGCGCCTTGGTCGTGACCACGAGGGGCGGACTATCCGGCCCTCTTGAGGGGCGGATTATCCGTCGGGGCCGGAAAATTTGGCCGAAACTCCGCCCCCCTTCTGGGGCTTGCGCCTATTTGGGAAGAGGGAGGGGCGGATTACCCGCCCCCCAACGGCAGAATACTTTTCCTTTGATCCTTAGAGAGAGCTGCAACACTTCAACACACATTAAATAATCCTTGATATTGTTATCTAACACACAAAACACTAGGGATTATAAAATGTTCTTTCAACGGTGTAGATGATCCAATGGATTTTTTTGTATGTAGGGATTTGAAAAATTGGTCCCTAGAATTTTACAAAAATACCGAAAACTTAGGATCATTATCACTCACGTCCACATCACCACAATTTGGATGGTAAACTTGGTTTAGGACGAAATCGAGTGTGCATGACAATGATGATTCTATAAAACGCGAGCATGAGGACTAAATTGAAGCACTAGTGGAAACGAGGCCTTTGTACCAGCGTGGCCCGTGCAGCAAAAAGGAGCCCCCCTTTAACACCGGTTCGTGGCATGAACCGGTGTTAAAGGCCCCTGCACCAGTGGCCCGCGCAGCCCTCCCTTTAACACCGGTTCGTGGCTTGAACCGGTGTTAAAGGGGGGGCTATATAAGACACCGCAACCCACACCCCACTCTTCCATTTTTTCACTATCTCATTTTGGAGCCTAGCAAGAGGGTGTGAAGTGTGCTAGTTTGTGTCTTTTTCGTATGCACAAGAGGTGTTCGGTGAAATACCCGAGAGCTCAAAATAAGTTTTCTCATTGCTCTTTCCTTCTCGGTCGAGGTCAGCAACTATCCTTTCATGTGTCATTGATGTACCATATATATAAATGGTCATCTCCCTATTAATTTTTGATATATACTATATATTAATGCAGATGAACCGGCAATGGATGTACGGTGACCGCCGCACTTCCGAGTACATTACGGGCCTTCAAAATTTCATTGTTGTGGCTAACGCAAACCGTGGTCACAATGGTTTTACGTGCTATCTGTGTGTTCACTGTCAGAACAAGAAAGACTACTCAAATACCAGAACCATTCACGCCCACCTGCTTCGATCCGGTTTCATGCCTAGCTATAATTGTTGGACCAAGCACGGAGAAAAAGGGGTTGTGATGGAAGACAACGAAGAAGAAGAGGATGATGACAACTATCATAATATGTATCCTGAATATGATGATACTGCAACGGGGGTAGATAATGAAGATCAAGAGGCAGCAGATGGGCCCGCTGATGACAATCTTGGTCGGGCCATTACTGATGCAAAGGAAGAATATGAAACTGAAAAGGAGAAGGAGAAGCTGGAGCAGATGTTAAAGGATCACAAAACATTGTTGTACCCAACTTGCGAAGATGGCCACAAAAAGCTAGGTATCACACTGGATTTGCTGCAATGGAAGGCAGAGAACAGTGTGACTGACAGCGCATTTTCAAAGTTGTTGGTAAAAATGAAGAATCTTCTTCCAAGAAATAATAAGTTGCCCGACAGTACATACCAAGCAAAGAAGGTTGTCTGCCCTCTAGGATTAGACGTGCAGAAGATACATGCCTGCATTAATGACTGCATCCTCTACCGCGGTGAGAAGTACGAGAATTTGGATGCATGCCCGGTATGCACTGCACTGCGGTATAAGATCAGACGAGACGATCCTGGCGATGTTGAGGGCGAGGCCCCTAGGAAGAAGGTTCCTGCCAAGGTTATGTGGTATGCTCCTATAATACCACGGTTAAAACGTCTCTTCAGAAATAAAGATCATGCCAAGTTGTTGCGATGGCACATGGAAGACCGTAAGAAAGACGCGATGTTGAGACACCCCGCTGATGGGTCACAGTGGAGAAAAGTCGAGCGAGAGTATCCGGACTTTGCACGTGACGCAAGGAACTTAAGGTTTGGTCTAAGTACAGATGGCATGAATCCTTTTGGTGAGAAGAGCTGCAGTCATAGCACCTGGCCTGTGACTCTATGTATCTATAACCTTCCTCCTTGGTTGTGTATGAAGAGGAAGTTCATTATGATGTCAGTGCTCATCCAAGGCCCGAGGCAACCCGGCAACGACATTGATATGTACCTAAGGCCATTAGTTGAAGAACTTTTACAGCTGTGGGCCAAAGCAGGTGTACGTATATGGGATGAGCACAAAGGGGAGCCATTTGACCTACGAGCATTGCTTTTCGTAACCATCAATGATTGGCCTGCTCTTAGTAATATTTCAGGGCAGAAAAACAAGGGATACAATACATGCACACACTGTTTAGATGAGACTGAAAGTGTATATTTGGATAAATGTAAGAAGGTTGTGTACCTAGGGTATCGTCGATTTCTTCCGAACCTATATCCAGTAAGAAAGAAAGGCAAGCATTTCAAACGTCTGGCAGAACCCCGGAGGAAGCCTGTCCTCCGTACCGGTGAGGAGGTATTTGGTATGGTCAAGGACCTAGAAGTAATATTTGCAAAAGGTCCTGGCAGTCTATCTGTTCCGAATAACGATGTCGGACACGCGCCCATGTGGAAGAAGCAATCTATATTTTGGGACCTACCCTATTGGAAAGTCTTAGAGGCTTTACTAGGGACTCTAATTTAGTTTACAAATCACACAAGTATTAATGTTTCCTGGTTAATACTGTTATAGCATGAATGTAAACATTTATCATAAACACAAAGATATAATAATAACTACATTTATTATTGCCTCTAGGGCATATCTCCAACAGTGCGGTGAGAGTGGCGGCGGCGGAGCTTTCCGTTGGCACAGCGCTAGCCTATATCGGATGGGCGTGTCGGTGGGGCAGCTAGGGCACGACTAACCTTGTAAGGCGTGCCTCCGGCCCCCACCTCTCTTTATAGTGCTGGCGACAGGGGTCCACCAACCATGAGGAGGTTGGGCGCTCTCGATCAGAGCGCGGATAGGGGTGTGATCGAGCCGTTGGGATCGATCACGATTGAGATCAATCTAACAGAAAATAGACGGGTCGAGAACCATATCAACCCGTTGAACCAGATATTTATAGGTCGAGTGGTGGATTTCTTGGCCCCCGTAAAAATTATATGGGCCGGACACGGTTTGTGGTGTTTGTTCGGCCCAAAAAATATGCCCCGGCCCTTATACCCGCCAGAGTTTTTTTTTGGAGAGAACACTTGAGCTTTATTAAGACATCACACTGTCATTACACTCAGCTATAAGGCTGTTTCGAAGGAAAACTGGGCTCGCCTCAGTCCATTCCTCTGAGCGATTATGCAGACACGCATATCGTGCGCATTCGTGTGCAGAGTTATTGGCCGAGCGTCGAGCAAAATGAATAGAGAAAACTTGAAAATCTAAGCTTAACATACTAACTTCATCAAGAAGAGGGATTATTAGAGGATGGTTCCCCCTCCTTGCCTCCCAGTGTTGAACTAGCTCCGAGCAATCAGTCTCGATTTGGACCTGACTGAGATTGTGAGCCCGAGCAAACAGCACCGCATCCCGGAGTGCCAGTGCTTCAGATATTAGGAGATCCACGATGCCAGGGTAAGCATTACACCATGCTCCTAAGAAAGCACCCGGAGCATCCCTTGCGACGCCCCCACTTCCAGTGACGGTGTCCTGAGCATTGATAGCACCATTGATATTTAGTTTGATCACCCCAATGCTCCGTCTATGCCAGTACACTTTTTTCCAACGTTATTGAGAGGTCCATCATCCTTCGGTGGAAGCTCCAATTCCAGTAGTGTGTCATGCACTGACTTGATTGCCACACTAGGATCATAACCTTTCTCACCATGTGCCCATCTATTTCTAGAGGACCAGTGGACTACATAACTGTAATCACTTTAGCTCGCTCATCTTGTGCAGTTTTAAGGTGTCTGCCACATATGCTCGTAGAGGGCACAACTATGATGCTACTGCCGGGCCGCTGTCGGTCTCTTGCACTGCTGCTTTGCTCGTGCACGCGGTAGGGAGTCGGTTCGGCCGCTAGGCCTGATAGGCTGTGTGGGTTTAGTTAGTTTTTTTTTCTATTTTTTTTTCTATTTTAGTATTTCTTTTATAGCTTTTTTTTAAACTCCAAATTGGAGTAAAATTTCTAAAATCGAAGAACACAACATAGACTTTAAATAATATGCTTTTGAACAAAAAGTTAATATTTATGCCATTTGCTTATAATGCCTTGATAGCGTGAAAGTATTAATTCTAGTTTTATATCGATCTTAATAAGGAGCCTCGGTAAATGTTTTTCTGCGGCGTTTCTGTCGCACCTAAGGTGTCACATTGTTTTGAGTGAATTGACTGCAAGTGTTAAACGTGGAAAGGGATGGGTAAATAATAGAGGAAACTTGAGTAAAGGAAGATGCAGGGGCGGAGCTGGAAGGCGTCCAAGTCCGGTGCTAATGTTTCCTTAGTGGTGCTAATTACATAGGCTTTTCCTAATTTTCCTAATTTTAGTCTTGAAATTTAGTAAATATTGGTTACGGTTTAGCTATTAGACCGGTGCTACAGCACCTATAGCACCAGGGGCAGATCCGCCCCTGGGAAGATGCTAACAGTAAATAACATAAAAGTCTCTGGGATGGGATTTATCTTCTATCTTGTCGATACGACGTAACACTGCATCCTACATCGTGACCTCTGGATCTCCGCTACTGACTTTGAGGTGACCGGCTGAGCGGGGCAGACGACCTAGTCTACGGTTGATCGGCTGAGAGGGTCGAGGTGTCGTAATCGTCGTTGTCGAGATGGCCGAGGCGTCGGAGAACACGTCGATGGAGCTCGGTGTATGTAGCTTTCGTGTGTCCGGCGGATGGTGGCGAGCTTGACCAGGTCATTTGGCGGCGAGCTCACCCGTGTTGGCAAGCGTGGCCGCCGCGGTATAGATGATCCAATGGATTTTTTTTTATGTAGGGATTTGAAAAATTGGTCCCTAGAATTTTACAAAAATACCGAAAACTTAGGATCATTATCACTCACGTCCACATCAGCACAATTTGGATGGTAAAGTTGGTTTAGGACGAAATGGAGTGTGCATGACAATGATGATTCTATAAAACGCGAGCATGAGGACTAAATTGAAGCATAGTTTTAACTTTTCTTTGGCCCATAGTTTTTACCTACACGCCACGCCCACAGTGTGAGAAGGAAGTGAGCACACGGTGTGTGTGGTGCTGCTGACGGCACGGCGTACGTCAGGTGGTTGGGTAGATGCGGCTGCTGTGTACAAGGGGCAATCACCCCAGAGACCTACCAGACCATGACCAGTGGGCCCGCGGCTCAACAGTCCCCACCCGACCTACCCAGTAGTAGTAGTCTACCCATACCCGACCTACCCAATCAATCCTCCTCTTCTTCCCCTGCTCCGATCCAAACCCCCATCCATCATCATCATCGTCACTCTCTCTTCCTCTCCAATTGGGTGCGTCCTCGAAGATGGCGTCGTCCAAGGTGTTCACCCTGGAGGAGGTCTCCAACCACAGCTCCAAGGACGACTGCTGGCTCATCATCGGCGGAAAGGTCCCTCCTTTTTCATTCTTTTCTTTTCCTCCTCCCCTGTTCTGCGAGATCCGGCGCCTCCCTTGTTTTCTCCGCCCCAAGGATCCTCCTGCGATTCCGGCTGCCCTGGGTTGCTTCGCTACTAGTACCACAGACTGACTCACTCACTCACTCCTGGGTTCCTGATTCTTTGCCTAGGTGGGGTGCAGTCGGTACTAAGTAATACTAGTGTTTATGCTTGATCCCAGGCGACATATATGCAACTTTGCTTAGGTGGGGTGCAGTCAGTTCTCATAATTCTGTTAGATAATAATACTAAGTTCTCATATGGCTAGTTTCTGGATCGCATCTAAGCAGATCCAACTAAGTTTTCGGGCGCAGACTGCTCACCACCACCGTGACAATTTGATACCTAAACATACATAATACATACAGTATCATATACAACTCCCCCCCCCCCCCCCCCCCCCCCCCTCCCCCCTGTATTCCTTTCCTTTTCACATATGAGACCAGGTCTGCTACTTTAGGCGTCCCATCTATGTTTGCTCACTGAATTCTGAAGCAAGGTTAGCCAATTTCCGTTGAATCGGAACAAGATTGACCAAACCAACGTAACAGTCTGAATGACTACTTCCTTCTTCTTCTTCCCATTTTGGTTTTACTAGGTTCCATCCTCGCACCCATATTTTTTTTCAGATCCTAATTTCCTCTCTTCATTCAAGATTTGATCAGTATGCTGCTCTCTCTCTCTCTCTCTGTATATAACAGTCAGTGTTCATCTAATTAATAGGCTTGCCATCACCTTAGTTCTTGTTCAGTGTTGGGCCATTGTACCAGTGGTGCGCATCAACATCGTTTGGTAATCTGTCCTCTTCTTGGAGACTGCTTCTCCAATGAAGAGGTTGACACGTCCTAAGACTATCTGCTGCTGCTGGTTTAGTTCCAAAAACTGGGCCCTCTTGTCACTTCGTGTTAACATTATTTTCTTCCATATGTTTCACAGGTTGTTTAATTAGGAAACATGTGTGACACTTCCAAAGTGGCACAAACTTCTTTTTTCTTCCTTGAATCCTTATATTTATATTTTGACGAGTCATGGTGTGGTGTGAACAAAATATTAACTATTTACACAAACCAAACTCACAGAAGAAATTATGTTGTTCTCCTATAGGTCTACAATGTTACCAAGTTCCTCGATGACCACCCTGGAGGTGACGATGTCCTGCTGTCCTCAACTGGTATTGCTCAATCATCACTTGTCTCTTTAGTAAATAATAAGGCTGCAAATAGGAAAGCATCTTACACATTTACTTCTACGTTGCAGCCAAGGATGCCACCGACGACTTCGAGGACGTGGGTCACAGCACCACCGCCAGGGCGATGATGGACGAGTACTACGTCGGCGAGATCGACGCCACCACGATACCCACCAAGGTCAAGTACGCGCCCCCCAAGCAGCCGCACTACAACCAGGACAAGACCCCCGAGTTCATCATCAAGATCCTCCAGTTCCTCGTCCCCTTGGCGATACTGGGCCTCGCTGTCGCCGTACGGATCTACACCAAGTCGGAGTCTGCCTAGTATTGTTGTCGTCGGTCTTTCCTTATGGATCTACTACACCCAAGTCGGAGTCTGCTTAGTATTGTTGTCGTCAGTTTTTACGGATCTACTACACCAAGTCAGAGTCTGCTTAGTATCGTTATATCAGTCAGTCTGTCGAAAGATCGTGAACTGAATAAGTTTAGCGCGGATTGCATGCATATCTTGTACCATCGTGGCCTGTCATGAAATTTGAGAACTGGTTCTAGGACATCCACTGGTAATTTGTGACTTGAAACAGATAGATGTCTGGTTATATTTTCCCATGTCGTGTATGTGTGTCCCTTGGTTCAACATAATTTTATACATGTTTCTGGTGCTGAATATTGTCATACTAAATGATGTGTACGTGCATCAAAATTTGTACATGAGTATTATTCTGGCAATAGCAAGCTGCACATTTCTTCACAAAAATAGAAAGCAGCAGCCAAAACAATTCAGTGATTGACACTGGCAGACATGTCATAGAGCCGTGACAAGAATTCAGACAGGAATCAGCCTGCGAGCAATGACGCCCAAACATGGTGATTGGCCTCTTTTAAACACATTCAACAACTATGTTAAGACGGCGACAAAATCACATTGCCTATTAGTACAAATTTGCATTGGAAACTGAATAAACAGGTTTCCATTGATCAAACATTGCTGCATCCTTTTCAAAAACTCATGAGCAGGATCATAATTTACTCATGAGCAGGACCATAATTTGTAACCTATCAGTACAAATAAACATGACCTATGAAATACATTCTGATGACTTCTTGCTTGGTTTTTGCTGAAGCCTGGAGATCTATAAGATCTGACAGATGATACCACAAACGAATGAATAGAGTAAGCTGACAGCTGGTATCCTTTTTTAAAAAAACCTTGGGACTGTGAGGCAAAAGCCCCACAGCCTTATTTAATAAAAAAAGAAAACAAAGTCTGTACAAAAAAACATCTGGTATCCATTGAGCCGTGTCTTGCTTAGCAGCTAATGGATCTTCAAACTCTTTAGGAAGCCAAAATTGTTCTTCATGCCATCTTCAGAGGTTAGCCTTCAGCGGAGCCCTGAAAATGGGTTCATGCCAGGGTACATTCAGTAACTCAGCACTTGGCCAGGACAAATATGATTTACTGTTACTAGTAGTTAAGAAAAAGAACATGACCACTTGAGCACATCAGGCAATATGATAGTAGTACATACACATGGTTCAAAAAATAAAGTACATGCCAGAGAAAATCAACAACATAAGAATTTAGTCTTGCTTTTTATTAATACCATAAAATGCGCTATGTCAAATGTGAACTCTATGATCTTCCAGATTGAATGGACCAAGCGTTTTAATGCAACAAAAATAGAGTGTCTTCCAGTATATTTTTCATCCATGATTATGATTCTTCCTTCCATAGTTCCATCAGCAGAAATAGCTCACAACTACAACACGAACCCTCCATTTAAAATTTACAATAATACATTTAGATACAGATTTCATCGTCATTCCAACTGTCTTGACCTGCACGTGATAGTTCAGGATTGTAAATGCTTCCCAGTTTTGCAATTCCTATTGAATCCATAAACTGATTTGAGGCCTTACAAATATGATACAACTAGTCCTTAAGATGTCACCAGTTAAAGCCCAAGTATTGTTTTCTCTGATACTTGGAAACATGGAATCATTTTATCAAGACAACAAAACACAAACAATTTCACACCATTATACACGGAGTTAATACTACATCTCCTTGGATTTGATCATGTCAATTTTCCAGGATGTAAAGGGGCAAAAGGTACAGCTTCTGGTGTCCTTTTTCATTTGAGAATCATCCATATGAAACAAACCATGCGATTCACTGATTTGTATGTAAGGTTGATAAGCAACCAAGTTTCAAACAACTCGAAATAGAAGCATGAACTCACATGGCCATGCACTTTAAAAGTTACATGGAAGAATGATCATATCACAACATTGAGTATGTTCTGCCTTGTTTTGTTTAGAACAATTCATACTGAGCATTGAGGTAGTTATACAAATTTCAGTATCCAGCTCAGTAACATGGAGTAGAACCACCCACGAGGGAGAGGACGGGCGTGTGCTCACTGTATTCAACTATTGATGTAGGAGGCAGTTGTCCGATACAGATCTCATGAACAGTTGATAAAAGAGGAAACAGTTCCTGCCACCCGTGATGAGTCAATACTTCATAGACCTCTCTTGCAGTGGATACCCCCTACGAAAATAACAGAATTAGATCGCCAAGCAGTCTTGCATTCATCATACATTCTGAATTTCAAATGTATTCTTTACCTGTAGTTTCTGTCCATGCAACATTTCTGCCTCTAGCTCATCAAAAGACCTGTCATGAAGATGATGAGATGAATATAACCACACCAGGCAAACAAAAACATAGTTACGTTATGCTAACTGCCTAATTCTTTAGCATAGGCCACGAGTCACAAGGCATCATGTTTGGATTCTCCAAGCAAGGGCCGAAAATCAAAACAATTCCTGCATTAAGAAACAGAAGATGCATGGTTTAGAGAAGAAACCTTTTGCCACCATTTCTTGCAAAGGCTTCTGCCACTCTCCTGTTTCTCCCACCAACTGCCATGGAATGCCAACATGTATCAGTATATATGTTCAATGGTTAACTGAGAACAATGAAGATACGTACGGCATGTAGTTATAAGGTCGGCCACACCACAGCTCTCAAAGAAAGTGTTGTCTCTGACTGAAGGGAACAGAAGCTTAGAAAAAGCACGCATTTCCCGCAAACCAATCCTCATTATTGCAGCCTAACAGATAGAAAAAATACAATAAGATCAATGCCATGCAAATTTTATTCTTTACTCTGCTTTTAGGTTGTGGCTAAATCCTTCATATAATAGAATCGATACCTTGGTGTTGTTTCCCATATCCAAGCCATCAACAAGGCCTGCAAGTCAATTCCATGAGTCAAACCATTGAGGTTGAAAGAAAATGATGGATATAATCACATGGAGTGGTACTGTATGCAAAACCTGCTGCAATGGCCACAACATTTTTCAGTGTCCCACATAGTTCTACTCCCTCAATATCTTCTACCTGCACATGAAGGGTGCAAACTTATTGATGCACTAATAAGAACCAAATTCGCCCTGTCTTTAATAGTTGAAGACTCACAACAGCCACTAGGAAGTATGAAGTGGTGAAAAGTTTAGCCCAGCGGTTCGCTGCTTGTTTATCTTCCCGGTATCCAATTGTTGCTTCACTGAACTTCTCAACAGCAATCTGCATTTCAGATGCACACACGCTTATCTTTTTGCATTTGAAGGTTACAAAAAATTCTGCATGGTATGTTGAACAGGTGCTTGCCTCATTTGCAATGTTAGCACCCATGAGGACGCAACAATTGATTCCAAGCGTATCCTTAATTAATTTTGATATCATGCATGGCCCTTCCATTTTGACCTCCATGCCCTTGATGAGGGATATAGCCTCTGCTCCTGGTCTTAATTTCCCTACAAGCTTCTTACATATACCCTCCACAAACTGATGGGGAGTCACAAAAACCAGCATATCTGCGTCTTTGACTGAGGAATCGAGATTAAATTATTATCGTTGGCAACATGCAAACAACATGATGTATAGCTGCAACGGTAATGAAAACAAGTTGTACTCGTGAAATTCATGCCATTAAATGGATTGTTATTTCTAGTAGCCATAGGCAAACGAATCCAAAATTATGAAAAACCTCCGTGAACAGCATAGTTGTCCATACTAAGTCAATTGTTTTTTCTTAGTTTCATTGGTTAAGTAGAAGTGCAAGCATTGCTAGCGTCAAAGAGTTTCCTCCTAACAATTACCAGAAATAGGTTACTGTGTGATTACCTGTACTCTCCAAGTCGGGGTCAGCAATGACGTTAGTTCCAAGCTTTATACCTGGCAAGTATTTGCAGTTCTCCTGAAACAGGTGGGAACAAAAAAAAAATCATCACTACTAAACAAGGTATTGCCCGCTCTAGAAGTAAAACAGACCAAATGGAATCAGTTGAACTCTTACATGTGCTTGGTTAATGGACTCAGACAGCTTCTCTCCTGTTGGCAATGTTTCCTCAAACACCCACATCCTCACCTCATCTGCAAACAGTTTTACCCCCTTTGAATTAATAACAGAAGGTACAGTAGCGCATCTTTCTTTTTATGAGTAACCAAGAATGCAAATTTACAGAGAGAACTGCGGCTAGTATAGAACTCAGTTCAAGAGACACTATGGTGGATAACACAGGGGACCACGGCATGTCAACCCTATTAGTTTTGCAAGGCGATACCCTGCTACAGATTGCTAACAGGAAATGCCGTAGATGCATACTGCGTATAGCCCAAAACGAGTCCATGTCACAAAATCATTCTGTTATCTGATACTGGATCATTCTGTCTGTTAGTTAGCAGTAAAAGAGCCCAACGGAAGGATATGATACATGTGGTCTCCTATTGCACTGCATGGTCAGATGCAGCAAAGACAGGCAGGAACTAGCAATCCAACAACTGAAAGAAGCAAGTCGTTCTGTAGAGTTGAAGAGCAGGGTGGAGCGTCAGAGAGAGTGCAGGGGGGGCGAGCTTACCATGGAAGTCTGGCAGCTTGGCGGTGTTGGAGGCGATGAGGCGGGAGGCGACGCTGCCCCAGTTGCCGCTGCCGATGACGGCCACCCGGTGCTTGTCAGCGTGCCCGTTCATCATCATCATCTCCGGCGGCGGAATGCAGCACCGACAGCAAGAAGCAGAAGAAGGAGGCGGAGGAGCTAGCAAGGCAGCAGGATGGACAGACCGAGATTTGCTTCCCCGCAATGAGCAGCGAATATATAGAGAATCTGGGGGGAGAGAGTGAGGGGGCGGAGCAGAAGAGCCAAGAGAGAATTTTTATTTGGAAATGGTGAAGAATGTTAGGAGGGAGCGGGCGGGCATCCCCAAGAACTAGCAGTTGTTTGTCGTCCGCAAGAACGAGGCCGCCGCCGCCGCCGGCATCGAGATGCTGCGTGCGTGGAGGCGACAGGCGTGACTCGCGTGAGTGGGGGGGGGGGGGGGGGGGGGGGGAGGAAGAGGAGGAGGAGAGGGGGCGCGCGGAGGATTCGTCGATCTGGGAGGCGCTGGTCGCTCTCTTGTGCAGCTCGCCTCGGTGGTATCGGAGGCGCACGCGCGCGTTGCTCTCTCGCGCAGTGTCTGCACTGCACTTCAGCCCGGCCCAGCCCGGCCCGGCCCGAACATGCTTCATCTGGCAACCAACTGCTGAATGTCTAAAGCTCAGTGAATGTCTAACACACAGGATTCAGTGAATGTCTAGTAAATGTGACTCTGAAAAACAAGGTGCTGGTAATACTGACCTGTTTCTTGAAATGTCAGAAATATTTTGTCAGCAATTACTATGCTGTGATGTCGACCATCAAGTCAACTTGGTGTGATGGCATATCTAGCTTGTGTTCCTATCCATAAATACAGTGAGCTCCTAGTGTGAGAATATCTCCCTTCTCCAAAAACGGGATCGGATGTTCATCAGATTTATACGTAAGTGATTTCTGGCACACCTTCAGTGGACACTGCAACAGAGTTGACCATCCCAGTTAGCAAGGCAATTTGGTTTGCCAAACTACATGTCTACATGAATCAAGCAGTCTCAACCTTCTTATGCTACCTGCATATCAGGGTTCTCCACACAGCTCCAAGCAGGGCTCTTCACTATGCCCTTTCCCTGCCATTGCCTTCCTAATAACAGCAGCATTACCCCAATGACCATCAGCAGCAAAGACCTTCGGTAATATCAGAAGCTTTTAACACATGGCTGCAATTGCTATTCTGCACTTCAGTGAACAAAGCTGACCATTAAGGCGCTCCCAGTTAACAAAGGCCAACTGGAGCCTGCATCATGCAATCTCTTCTTACCCAGGGCTGGCCTGCTCCTTATCCAGACCAACCTGCATCCAGTCCTCCACACAGCTCAAAACAGGGCTCTTCATTACTCCTTCCCCTGCCATGGCCTCCCTGATCCAAGCAGCGTTACCCCCATTGCCCATCACCAGCACAAGACCTTAGATAACTGAGCATGGGCAGAGGAGTCACAGTTATGCACGGCCTGACATGAATCTCTCTCTCTCTCTCTTTGTTGGTACTTGGGTCACTAGTAAAGGAAACGAGTTTTGCCATCTGGAGTTGTAACAAGCCACAACCGCCAAGATCGAAGGTTGCCTGATGACCCGTGCAGTCCGAGCTTCAACTACCCCTTTGGCAACAGATCCAGGTGCTCCAGGGGGCCTGATTTCAATCTCGTTTGGAATGACTTAATCTCTCAGCCAACACCTGCACAACCAGACACGTTCACATAGGGTGGAGCAGATCGGGGGTGGATAGGCAGGAGCCAAGCGGTGAATTTCTAGGTGAGACTTACAGATAGGGTCAGCTAGCGGCAGGCCAGAGCAAGTAACAATAACCTAGAGAGCCATGCACGACGATCTAATAAGATCTGAGAAAAGCGATGTTGATGATGATCAGTACTCCCACAGCACATGCAGTGGATCCACGCAGAACAGGTGATCAGGGAAATCACAATTAATTAATTAGACATGCATGGACCAAATAGACAACTTTATTACATATATATTTTTGTTCGGCCGCTAATTAATGGAACCCCAATGAAATTAAGGAAAAGAAGAAACTATACATGTCGTCTCTCCTCCTAAATAAACCTGGTAATTATCGAAAAAGTGAAAAACACACACAGCAGCAGCAAGAAGGAAAGGAAAAACACAGCTAGCAGTGGATAATAATAAGATAACTAATGAGGTGGGTCTCCGATGGATCGATCTACTGAGAGATGACACCCAACAGAAGCAGCAAGAGCCATGGATGCACCAAGATCTGAGCTAGCAACTTTAGTACTGATCCCACGTCCAGGCCGCCGCCGCTCGCGAGACCAGACCAGGACTCATAATATGTCAGGTCCAGGGGCAGGTCTGGAAGGTCGAAGAGGCCGTCGTCGTCCGGGCCACTTGGCTCAGTGTGCGGCGGCAAGGCGGCATTGGGGCTGTTGGCATTATTAGGGCGGGCGTCGTGGTCGTGGCTGTTGGCATTGGCGCCGGCGTTGTATGTCATGTCCATGAGCATCGTCAGGTCCGTAAGATCGAACTGGACGCCGTCCGGGACCGATGAGGTGGCACTGGCATTGGCGGCGCCGCCGTGCGGGAAGTCGACGGGCGCAGCGAGTATGGGGGCCGCCTGGACATCCTCGCTTGAGAGAGCAGACCAAGACTCGTATGTCATGTCCAGGTTCAGGTTCAGATCCGGAAGTTCCAACAGGTCGCCACCGTTCGGGGCCCAGGAGGTGGCGCTGGCATTGGCGCCGCCGTGCGAGAAGTCGGCGGCCGCATCGACGTCCTTGGGCGCGGAGGCACTAGAAACACCAGACCAAGACAGATAGTTCTTGTCCAGGAGCATGTCTGGAAGGCCCAACAGCTGGTCGCCCTCCGGCTCCGGGTCAAAGGACGACGTGGCGACTATGGCGGCCGCGTCGACGTCCTTGGGGTCGGCACCATAGCCATAGAAGGACACATAGTTCATGTCCAGGGGCAGGTCCGGAAGGCCGCCGAACTGGTCCCCGTCCTCCAGGTCCAGGAAGGTGGCGCTGGGCGCTGGCGCATTGGCTCCAGTGTCGCCGGCGGACGCGGCTGCGACTTAGGCGGCCTCCAGGAAGGCCTCGGCCGTGAATCTGGCCGGGCGCGGGAGCAGGTGCGCCTGGTCCGGGAAGTTGAGGGGCCCGGGCGCGGTGAGGCCGTCCTTGTTGATGGCGATGGTGGCCATGTCGTGGGCGCGCGCCGCCATCTCGGCGGTGTCGTGGGTGCCGAGCCAGAAACGCGACGTGGTGCCGGGCACTCTGATCTCGGATACCCATTTGCCCCATGTCCTAATGCGCACGCGGTGGTAGGCGTGCTTCTTCTTCGGTGGAAGCTTCTTCACGGCGAGCGACTTGTTGTCCATGGATGTTGACTGCATCTGCATGCGGCGGTGGTACAGTGCGGTATATGAATATGATGACGATCCAGATCGATTATGGTCTCCCTTTTATATATGGTCTTGCTCGCGCGCCTGTGCCGCATGAGAATATTACGGCAAGGTATCTTAATAATTAATTACCAACCGTCTCAAATATGATCATCAAATCTCGGTGCCACCTCAAGAAAAAAATATCCATAAAAAATATTCAAGATAACACCGCCACCTCACAACCAGCTGTAAATCTTCCATATATATTGCGAATTTATTTTTGTGTATACATCAATAATACACTCTCGAGTATTACGCTCAATACGGAGTTTTGAATACGGACATCGGTCACTAATATGGAGTTTTGGCGGTTTTTTCTTTTGCAAATCGGTGCAAGTATTACGGTCTCTTCTTCTCCCCGAGAAATTTTCCCAAGTCAGGTTTCGAAATTTCACTGAAATTTAGCCATTTTGGTCAGGACCGGTAAGAGAATTTACCGAATGAAAACTTTCTAAATTTGGGGATTTTTTTGCTGAATTATCTAAAATATTTTATATTTGGTAGAATTTTATTTGAAACTCTAAATTTTGGTCTAATTTCAGCCAAATTTTGTTTCAAAGTTTAAATTTTGATTCTTACGTTTCATCCGAGATTTGACCGAAATTCACCGAAATAGCCGAATTTCAGCCATTTCGCTTGAACCTTGTAAAAAACCAAAACCGAAATCCAAAACCTTGTTTTCTACAGCTCGTGCCCTAGCGAGCCACAAACCACTCTGCCCATGCCATGCCATGAGAGTTCGTCTCACTATTCTGCATCCTGGTCAATGTTTAATGTATTTTTTAATGTGCATTGTATTATGTAGTATGGTTGCAATTTCAGACACTAGCGAAGAGGCTGGAATATGCGGTTTGTTATTTGATCGAAAATGCTTTGCGTACGAACTCCAGTGTCCGATTTGTTTACAACATCGAATCGTATGGCTGCACACCTATATAAACACGCAACCGATGCCCCCACGGGTACGCATTGTTCCACCAAAGTCAACATGGTATTAGAGCCATCCTCTTCCGTGCTCTAGTTGCCAAAACCCTAAAACCGCCGCAATAGCTAGTGTCGCCGCCGCACCAATACCACGACCTAAACCCTAAAACCCGTCGCCGCCTCATCTTGTGTCTCCGCTGCTTCTCGCCGTCGCCACACGCTGCCGTCGCCAGCCAAAGCCAAACACCACGACCCAAAAACAAACGATCACGACCCAAAAACAAATGATCACGACCAAGACCCTCTGGCGCCACACGACGTGTGCCGTTGCATCGAGATCTCCACGACCCAAGACCCAAGACAAAAACCGCCGCCGCCGCACCGGATCCCCACATCCTTTGCCGCCACCGCATCTACAACCCTAGATAGCCATGTCTTCATCGACGTCATTCGCCACGGTTCTCGCTGCAGCGCTTGGATCTCCGCCCTCGCAGCTTCTCACGCATGAAAACGCGTTGATCTGGAAGGCCCTTGTCATCCTGGCTCTTCATGGTGCCCGTGTTCTCGATATTGTTGAAGGAAACGAGGAGGCACCGGAGAAGATCCTGGAGACGGAGGACATCAACAAGAAGAAGGTGACCATCGAAAACCCCGAGTACGCTACCTGGATCTCTCGCGACCAACAGGTGCTCCGCTGGATTCTCAATGCCCTCTCTCCCGATGTGCTTGCGCATGTTGTTGGGCTTGAGACCTCAGCCGAGCCGTGGGCTACCATCAATGCCCATGTGTCCTCCACGTCCAACACCAGGGCGCAGTAGCTGCGCTTCGCCCTCAATGATACCCACAAAAATGATTTCTCCACCGACAAGTACTTTGTTAAGATGAAAGCTATTTCTTCTGGATTGACTGCTGCAGGAAAACCTCTCGACGCCGACGAGCTGATCTGGTACATCCTCAAGGGTCTCGGCAGTCACTACAACACCCTCCGCACTGCCATCAACGCCAACCCTAGCACCACCCTAGACGATCTACTCGCTCAGGTCCAGGCGTATGATCGCATGTACAAGACCGAGGAGGGCTTCACCTCTTCGGCCAATGTGGCGCGCCACGGTGGTGCACCTTCGCGTGGGCCTGACCGTCTGCACCAGGATGATTAGCTTCGCCAGGACGATCGTCCTCGCCATCACCAGTATGACGAGCGTCCGCGCTATGATGATCCGGGCCGTGTTGATGACCGCAGCCGACAGGACTACCATGAACGTCGTGACTATCGCGACCGTCGTGATGACCAGGGCCGCCGCGATGGTGGTGGCTACCAGGGGAGCCGATATGATGCTGAGCAACCTCGTCGTCGTGATGATGAAGACCGGCGTGATGGAGGTGGGCGCAGCAGGCGTGACTGCCAACCCACTCCCTACGTCAATACCACTTGTTAGATATGCAACATCCACGGGAACCCCGCTCGTGACTGTTGGTAGCGCTATGGAGATGATCCCCGTGGTGATGGAGACCATGGGAACAAAGGAGCAAATTTTACTAGATTTGACTCAAACTGGTACTATGATACTGGCGCAACCACCCACCTCACCAGTGAGCTAAATAAGCTCTCCACTCATGACAAGTACAATGGTGAAGATCATGTTCACACTGCTAAAGGTACATGTATGTCTATTAGTCATGTTGGTCATTCAGTTCTGCGCACCCCTCACACTTCCTTTAATCTTCATGGTATATTACATGTTCCTAGTGCATCTAAATGTCTGTTATCAGTTCATCGTTTTACTCTTGACAATCATGTCTATATTGAGTTTCACCCTTTCTTCTTTTTGATCAAGGACCAAGCAACCTACTGACGCATTATATTTAAGGGCCCTTGCTATGGAGGTCTCTATCCCCTACTTCCCATCACCACTGGTTCCTCCAAGCATGCCTTCATCACAATAAAGTCGTCATCTCAACATGGCATCGTCGTTTAGGACATCCCTCTTTGTTTATTGTTCAACAAGTTCTTAGAAGAAATAAAATAGCTTACACCCAAGAAATTACTCCATATATTTGTGACTCTTGTCAGTTGGCCAAGAGCCATCAGTTTCCATATCCCATCTCCACCAGTAGATCTATTGTTCCTTTGGAACATGTTTTTTCTGATGTATGGGGGCATGCTCCTATTTCTGTTGACAAACATGCATACTATGTAAGCTTTATTGATGATTATAGCAAGTTCACTTGGATTTATTTTCTTAATAAACATTCTGATGTTTATCAAGCCTTTCTCAATTATCAGCAGTATGTTGAACGAAAGTTTGATAGGAAAATTGTTACCATGCAAACTGATTAGGGGGGATGAGTATGAGAAGCTGAATTCTTTCTTTCAAAAAGTTGTCATCACACACCATGTATCATGTCCCCATGCTCACCAACAAAATGGTTCCGCTGAACGCAAACATCGTTATATAGTTGAAGTTGGTCTTGCATTGCTTGCTAGTGCCTCCATGTCACTCAAGTATTGGGATGAGGCATTCCTTACTGCCACGTTTCTCATCAACTTAATCCCCAGTAAAGTCCTTGATCTCGAGCCTCCCACTTAACGTCTCCTTCATATTACACCCAATTATGATGCTCTTAGAATTTTTGGCTGTGTTTGTTGGCCCAATCTTCGTCCTTACAACACCAGAAAACTTGCCTTTAGATCTCAAAGATGTGTGTTTCTTGGTTACAGTCCGTTCCATAAAGGTGTCAAGTGTATAGATGTCTCCACAGGACGTGTTTATATATCTCGTGATGTTGTGTTTGGTGAGAATGTTTTTCCCTTTGAGGCTCTCCATCCTAATGACGATGCCCTCCTCAAAAAAGAAATTCTTCTTTTACCATCATATATTCCTTCTGAGGGTTCTCATACAAATGATGGTCATATGATTAATATTGTGCCTATTTCTGATGCTCCTAATTATACTCCTCAGTATCATGCAGCTACAGGTGAAAATTTGGTTGAAAACGCTGCTCCAACGGATTCACAATCATCTGCTGAAAATTCTGTACAAAGTGACGAAACCTGCACTGAAATCGAGAATGATTTTGGGGAACATTCCCCTGCCAGCGCGTCTCCCGAGGAGAATTCTCCCGCCTCTAGGGCGTCGCGACCGTCTGCGCCGACATTGCCACTTTGTGGTGTGCCCTCTGCGTCACCCCTCCCCTCGAGCCCCAAGACGCCACGCCGACGAGGTTCAATATCGTCAATGCCCATTGTTATGAGCTTGGGTTTTGGAGAAGATGGGGGTGCTGGAGATCGCGGAACGGTTAACAGACAAGCAACCAAGGGACATGAGATTTACCCAGGTTCAGGCCCCCGGAGGGAAAACCCTACTCCTGCTTGACTGCTCTTGATTACAGCGGAACCAAAAGTTACAAGGGTGCGCAGATGAAATCTGGCGTGGAGGTGTGTATGCGGTGGTATGAGAGGTTGATTCTCCTCGCCGTGTCCTCCTATCCATTATATAGAGTTAGGCAGGTCTCAGGCACAGATCGAGTCGGTTACAGGTTTAGGGTTTGCCCCTTTGAATATTCTATCTAATCTAGTCTTGCTCTCCAAGGATCCGAAGACGTCATGGGCTTGGGCCACCCGAAAATCTTCATGGGCCGCGTATATTCTCGTGGGCCTTCCTTGGGCTGGACCAGGTATGCTGATGTCGTGTACCCGTAGGGTATAACCCTGTCAGTAGCCCCCAAGTGTTCAGTCGAATCATAGATTCGGCTGAGGACTCTTTAATCTTTCGGGTGCAGCTGTTTCTATTCATGAGAGAATGATTTTAGTATGTAGAGATTATTGATGCTTGTGCCTGAATATCCTGACGGATCAGGGTCAGTTAACTATCTTAGGACAAAACAATACGATCTTCTTCAGATTCGAGTCCCTCGACTCGAACGCAAAATAGATGCTGGCATAATTCTACTCAGGCCATTGAGGTCTTATAGGAGTCGAAATCCCAGTGGTTTTCGAATGATGTACCCAACGTGTCCGTCGGGATTTTCATCGCGCCTGTTAGCACGGATTTTCACTAGCAGAGAGCAGTCGTGTGTGTTTCCAGGCCATCAGACCATATCGGTAGGTCTTATCTTTGCGTCGCAGACACAACATACGAAATTTTATCACCGCGGAGGTGTTTCAGGTGTCCAAGGAGTATGTTACTCACTTAGCGTTGATTGGGGCAAAGTTGCCAAATAGTTTTTGCATTCTGATCCGAAGGATCGCAGTCGATGAATTTATAGGGTGCGCGACCAGCGCTCCCTATGGGAGTAGCCCCCCCGAGTGTCTATTCGAGTCGTAGACTCGAGCAGAGACTTTAATTCAGCCGTTGTTTGCTTCAGGTCCGTAGGACACAATTTTTTCGGATGCTTGAATCAATCCTCCCTATGGGAGTAGCCCCCGAGTCCATAGTGGAGTCGTAGACTCGACGTAGGACTCGAAGGATAGATCATTGACGTAGTACCTCATTCATTATTTGGGTGCGCGGCCAGCGCTCCTGATAGGAGTAGCCCCCGAGTAGTTGCTCGAATCGTAGATTCGAGTAAATACTTTAGCGCTTTAGTCGAAAATTTGTAACTGTTGCTAGTATAGCTTTGATGATGTCAGTGCTGATGATCGGTGACCTCAAGCATCTGCGGCGCCAGAGGTGACGTGATTGGACGAACGTGGGTCCCACTTTCTGACTTGGAGTTGACTGGTCACGCGCGACGTGGCGATAATTACGACATCTCCTCGGTTTCCGTGCATAGTGGACAGCGTGCGAGTGACGGTTCGCTGCTGTGCTGACACGTGGATGGTTGGATTTGATGCTGGCGCTAGAGCTTCCCGATGAACGGTCCCTGTTCATCGTTTTCGTCCTTATAACTGTGGGGATTTTTTTTGTTTGTTTTCACCGCAGCCACTTGCTTTCTATTTCGTCCATTTTCTTGAACTTTTCTCATCGCGCGCTGGAAGTTCTCCGATCATTGCCCTCATCCTTCCTGCGCTCTCACCGCCGCTGTTGTCGCGCTATCATGGGGAAACCGAAAAAGACCTCCACCAGTGCTGCTGCCAGTGGCAAGAAGGACACCACTGCCGCTTGTGTCACCGATGGTGGTGTTGGAGATATGCCCAAGAGGCAATAATAAAATAGGTTATTATCATATCTTCATACTTATGATAAATGTTTACATACCATGCTATAATTGTATTAACCGGAAACATTAATACTTGTGTGATTTGTAAACTAAAATAAGAGTCCCTAGTAAAGCCTCTTGTTAAACTAGCTTGTTGGTTAATATATGATCATGGTTTCCTGATCATGAACATAGAGATGTTATTAACAACAGGATCATATCATTAGGAGAATGATATGGTGGACATACTCCTATAGATAAGCGTAGCATAAAGATCAAGTCATTTCAATAGTTCAATTGCTATATGCTTTCTGATACATAGTAACCTAATTCCTTCGACCATGAGATCATGCATATCACCTTTACTGGATGGATGCTTTGATGTCATCAAACACCACACCGTAACAGGGTGGCTATAAAGGTGGCATTGAGTGTTCGGAAAGTATTGGTTGAAACACATGGATCAAGAGTGGGATTTGTCCATCCATATGACGGATAGATATACTCTGGGCCCTCTCGGTGAAATGTCATCCAATTAGCTTGCAAGCATGTGACTTGGTCACAAGGGATCACATATCACGGGAACGAGAAAAGAGTACTTATCAGTAACGAGGTTGAACTAGGTATGCAGAGATACCGACGATCATAACCTCGGATAAGTAACATATCGTGAGACAAAGGGAAATTGGTATCGTATGTAAGTGGTTCATTCGATCGCAAAGTAATCGTAGAAATATGTGGGAGCCATATGAATTTCCAGATTCCTCTATTGGTTATTGTTCGAAGAAGTGTCTCGATCATGTCCGCATAATTCACGAACCGTAGGGAGACACACTTAAGGATTCGACGTTGTTTGAGTAGTTATGGTATTATGAGAAAGAGACCGAATGTTGTTCGGAGTCTCGGATGGGATCCGGGATATCACGAGGTGATCCGGAATGGTCCGGAGAATAAGATTCATATAAGGAAAGTCCCGTTTCGGAGTTCGGGAATGATTCCGGTGTTTTCATCGGGGATATTCTAGAAGGTTCCGGAATGTCCGGCACTCCGGAAGGGGAAGGGGTACATGAATGTGTCATTGCATGTTGGAATGATTGCATCATGTACTAAGTGTTCTCGCTGTCCGAAATAAAGGGTTAATTCAAATCCTAATTGAAAAAGTCAAACTGCCAGTTTTCGGTCAAACTGCCAGTTTTCGGAAAGAGGAGAAAGAGGAGGAGAGGTGGAGGCCGAGTTGGAGGAGGGTTCCTCCCCTTGGCCGGCGCACCTCCCAAGGCCGAGTTGGGGAGGAACTCCTCCCCTGGCGCGCCAAGACCCCCCTCCCATAAAAGGAGGGGCAGGGCTCCTCCTAGACACACACAAGTTTCCTATCCTCTAAACTAAACCCTAGATCTAGACCCCGGTTTAGAGCTATTCGGTTTAGAGCCTTCTAATTGGTTTAGAGCCCTCTAATTGGTGTGTCTAATTACTAGACCACTAATAGCCTCTCTCATAAGCTCCACCATACTCGCACCGGCTTAAGGCGAAGCCCTGCGGGATCTCCCCTCTACTTCCGGTACCACGCCGTTGTGCTGCCGGAATCGCGAGGAGAGTGCTACAACCTCCGCTGCCTGCTGGAACAAGGGAGAGGAAGGTCTTCGTCGAGTACCGAACGTGTGACCGATTGCGGGAGCGCTGCTGGAACGTGGCGCCGGAAGGATCGTCTACGCGATCTTGAGATCGGGAAGAGTACGACTACATCACCCACGAGAATCTGCTCTCGTTAAACACTTTGGAATCTTCGAGGGTGAGTTATTCCATCGACTCGTTGCTGCAATCTAGTAGATAGATCTTGGCTTGTTTGTTTGTATGCGATAGAAAATTTTTGTTTTCCATGCTACGAACCCCTACAGTGGTATCAGAGCCGTGTCTATATGTAGATCTGTTGCACGAGTAGAACACAATGGTCATTGTGGGCATTGATGCTTTTATTGAAGATTGCTTTTTGTGTACTTTGCATCTTGCGGTATGTTGGGATGAAGCGGCCCGGGCTAACCTTACATGACATCGTTCATGAGACTTGCTCCACGCTTGACATGCAACTCGTATTGCATAAGTGGCTTTGCGGGTGCCTGTTTCTCCTAGCATAGTAAAGATCCAATTTACAACGGGTAATCAACAATGCTAGTATCAATGTTGTGGTTCTTGTTCGTAGGTTAGAACGACACTTATGGAAAGCCCCAAACCACGTAAAATATGCAAAGAAAGTAGAAGCGTCTAACTTTGTTTTGCAGGGGTGTGCAGTGATGTGATATGGCCATGATTGTGATTATATTTGATGTATGCAATGTTCCTTATTGTAAGTTGGCAACCGGCAGGAGCCATATGGTTGTCTTTAATTTCTGTTAAGACCTGCGTGTCTATTCAAAATAGTTGTAATAGTTGAAGCCGGTGGACGACAACCATGGTAAAGCGTCATTGACCTTGATGCAATGCTGGTGATGATGGAGATCATGTTCGTGCTTGAAGATGGAGATCGGAAGCACAAAGAAGAAAGGCCATATCATATCACATATTATGAATTGCATGTGATGTTAATCCTTTATGCATCTTGTATTGCTTAGTAGACAACGGTAGCATTATAAGATGATCCCTCATGCACATAAATTTCAAGTTCTAAAGTGTTCACCCTTAGTATGCACCGTTGCCAAAGCTTGTTGCTTCGAAGCACCACGTGATGATCGGGTGTCTTTGATTCCGCGGGTGAATACAACGTAAGCAAGCCAGATTTGCTTATGCGGTAGCTAAGGTTTGATCTTGACGAGCCTAGCATGTACAGACATGGCCTCAGGAACACGGATCGCCGAAAGGTAGAGCATGAGTCATATAGTAGATATGATGAACATGTTGATTGTTCGCCATTGAAGCCATATCAACTCTCGTGATGATCGGTTTTGATATGGTGGATTTGGTTCGTGTGATCACTAAAACAATGTGAGGGATGTTGTTTTGAGTGGGAGTTCACCTAGATTAATTTAATTATTAATTAGAACTCAATTTATCATAAACTAAATCAAAGTGAATTTGCATAGTTGTTGTAGTCATTGGCATCCGTTTACTACCTTGCGCTTAGTTATAATTGAGATGATAGAACTATAGAATTCTGGTTAGTTACTTTACGAACTGGTATCGTATTGTATTGAAGTGTTAATCTAAAGTTTAAAAGTCCTATTGCAAACTTTCAGTAAGTTCCAGTTACTCCATGAAGTTTAATAATTAGTATTAAATCAAGAGTAACAATTCCAAATGTTAGTATATAAGTATCATGTTTGTCTCCATGATTCTTGATATTCAAAGATTGTCTTAATATCAAGGTTATCTAGGATCTGAAAGAGTTGTTTCAGAAACCATGATGTGTGGAAGATATTGTGATATCTGAAACGAAGTTTTGGTTGCAACATGATAGAGTATAATATGGCAAAAGTCATGTTCTCATATTTGATGAGAATTTGCAAAAGGTTGGAGACACTAGTTGTCCTAATCCTCCAAAAGGTTTTGGAAAGCAACATTATACTCATAATTCATCGTTATAAGCTAAAAGTAGCTTGATCTTGGACATTCCATGATAAGGTGAATATTTGATGTAGGTAAAATGTTTACTACACCAAGAGATTACTAAAGAAAGGAATTTGAAAGAACACCAAATATTTGATGATGGTGATCTACTTCAAAGTGCAAGTCCAAAGACATTGGTATTTAACTATACACGCTTTGGACTATGTGTCATATGTATGACCCCACTATTGATATTGATAGATTCTTTCAAACAGAAAAGGAAATATTGAAAGAGAATCTCATAAATATATGGCAGAAAAGAAAAGACTAGAATTGTTCAGTTTAAGTATATAGATGATATACATGTTGTGGCTATATTCTTTGCTTATTAAACAATGTGGTTCTCAAGTATTTGATACTGAATTTGTTGGTGTGAATCGTCATACGAAACAACACAATTCATGAACTACAATGGCCTAAGTAACTAGCAAAAGAATATGTGATGATGTTCATCGAGAACAAATAAAGGGTTATTGTGTTGCTCGTTAAACATCAAAGCTTGCCTTCAAAGATTTGTTTTATCAGGTATTATGAGAACAAAAGGGTTGTTCAAATAATTGCCGTAATCCATAAAAGATGGATGATTTACAAATCTCGTTGGAGAAATCACATCCATAAAACAAGTGCTAAAAATGTCGAAAGACAAATTGATTGAAAGATCACTTAGGAAGTGACATCGCCGTTTAAATTATATTGGAAAGATAACATGAAGAAACTCCATGTGGATGGAATTTTGGAGTCTTCTGATTTTTGATCAAATGACGCTTGTGAAACTTTCCTAGAGATAATTAAAACTTCGTTCATAGGCCAAAAGGGAACGAATGACTAGCTTATTGGAACTTGTACATATTGTTGTACGAAATCCATTATGTGTAGTCAAGAGCGATGGATTTCAACTTCATATGCTTTCTCCAAAAATTTGAGTGAATATATGAATATTTACTTAATAAGGATAAAGTATGAAACACTTGAAAAGTTCAAAGACTTTCAAGATGAAGTGCAAAATCATTGTAACAAGAATATAAACAGTTTATGATAAAGATCATAAAGGAAGATATTTGAGTTACAAGTTTAGCATAATACCTAAGATTTAAGGAATCGTTCCGTAGATTTGCATTTCCCGAAACACCATAAAAGTATGGAGCGTTCGAGATATGTAATTAAACCTTGTTTGACATGGTAAGATCAAAGGTATAATTCATAAAACTGCCATTGTATTTTAAAGATTAAAAGCTTTAGAGATTACCGTTTTTCCACTGAAAAGAGCTCCATCATAATCCGTTGAAATGACACCATATAAGGTTATGGTTTGGGATAAAACCCAAGTTGTCCTTTCTTAAACATTGGTATGCTATGCATAAGAAAGATGTGTGCAACCAAAGTCGGATGAACCTGTCTTTGTATAAACTGTTCCTCCATAAAACACCGGAGACAAAAGTGTTTGTTGCTTAGAACGTCAAGTTTCTTTGAGAAGAAATTTTTCGTGAAAAGTTAAGTGGGAGGACAATAGAAACTTTGATAAGGTTAAAAGAACCTTAGCTATATGTGCAGAGTTGCGCAGCACCGAAAAGTGTTCCGGAGGCAGCAACAATGCTCATGGTTCACGTACCTCAAAAGGTTGTGGTCACGGAGATCTAAGTTCCTATTGAAACAAGTAGATCGGGTAAACAATCAAATACCAAGATTTGAGGGTTGAATCATTATTTGAGAATAATGAACCGACTACATACAAAGAAGCGATGATGGGCCCTGACTCCGTCAAATGGCTTGAAGCCATAAAATCCGTGATAGTTCCATACACGAGAAATCAAGTTTTGAACTTGAAGGACCCTCGAGAAAGGTGTAAGACCTTACAGTTGTGTCTGGATCTATAAAGAAATAGACATGGATGTTTTATATCTATGAAATAGTCGACATGTTGGGAAAGAGTTCACAACAATGTTCAAAGGTTAACTATGACAAGATTTGATCTGTCATAGTGATATTTAGTCTAGACGGATTAATGTAGCAACCACTACATATAATTTGTTATATGGTAGTTGAATAAACAAAACAAGTTCTTCTAATAGAATCGTTACCTAGGACATGTGCATAACACGGTCCATAGGGTTTTGTTAAATTCAAAGGATGCTAAAAGCATATGCAAACTTCAATGGTTAAAGTGAGCATCGCGGAGTTGGAATCTTCACTATGATGAAACTGTTAAAGGAGTTTAAAAGTTCATTAGAGACAATGAAGATGCTTGCATTTGCAAGAAATTAAGTGGGAGCGCTAAGACATGTTTCTAATACATTATGTGGAAGACATATTGTTGATTGGAAATAATGTATCTTTTATTAACACATATATTAAGAATTTCATCCCGATGAAAGACTTAGGCAAAACCCAAATATTTGGCATCAATAGACGCTAATATGGTTGTGCCAGAAGTACATAGACAAGATATTGAATGAGTTCAATATAGAAACTACAAGAGAGGTTCTTGTCGCACAGAAAGGATTGAATGAGTTCAATGTTGATGATATATTCAAGTGTATTGACATTTGGTAAAGTGAAACAAATAATCAAGTATAGATTGATACTTGATGTATGAAATCACAAAGAGTATTTATATCAATCATACTGTGATATGTACAAATCCAGATATGTCCTATGCTATAAATATTATGAGCATATACCAGAATGATTCATAAGATGATCATTGGACGATAGTAAGGATATTCTTATGATCTTTTGGAAGAACTAAGAGTATATTATTTGTAGAAGTGACAAATAGATGGTTAGTTCATTGTAAAAGTACTACATTGATACTAGCTTTGTCACAAAGTACAAATTAAGTTTATCTCAATCTAAACTAAGGGTGGCACAATATAATGGAAAGTGAGTTCCATAATGGATTTGGATGATTTCCAAAGTTAAGACATTGTGACAGATACTACAACAAAAGGCTAAGTATATGATTGCTATTATAGCAGCAAAAGAGGGCATTTGTGTCAAGTAGTTTGTTATCAAACTAGGTGTAGTTCACAGAGGGATAATACTATGAAGATATGTTGTGCGACAATATTATCAACATGTTTTAACCCCAAAGAACTAAAGGTCACACCGAAAGACCAAATTTCTACAAAGCCATCTCATTAGAGAATGAGTGATGCGTAGAGACGCAAAGACATGCAATTACACACGGACCTGGAAGTGTCAGATCCGGAGATCAGTTGACCACTAGCAATCGTGTACATACAACACCGGAAAGCCATAGGTGTTATATACACAAAGGTTTGAAACTAGATTATTGACTCTAGTGCAAGTGGGAGACTGTTGGAGATATGCCCAAGAGGCAATAATAAAATAGGTTATTATCATATCTTCATACTTATGATAAATGTTTACATACCATGCTATAATTGTATTAACCGGAAACATTAATACTTGTGTGATTTGTAAACTAAAATAAGAGTCCCTAGTAAAGCCTCTTGTTAAACTAGCTTGTTGGTTAATATATGATCATGGTTTCCTGATCATGAACATAGAGATGTTATTAACAACAGGATCATATCATTAGGAGAATGATATGGTGGACATACTCCTATAGATAAGCGTAGCATAAAGATCAAGTCATTTCAATAGTTCAATTGCTATATGCTTTCTGATACATAGTAACCTAATTCCTTCGACCATGAGATCATGCATATCACCTTTACTGGATGGATGCTTTGATGTCATCAAACACCACACCGTAACAGGGTGGCTATAAAGGTGGCATTGAGTGTTCGGAAAGTATTGGTTGAAACACATGGATCAAGAGTGGGATTTGTCCATCCATATGACGGATAGATATACTCTGGGCCCTCTCGGTGAAATGTCATCCAATTAGCTTGCAAGCATGTGACTTGGTCACAAGGGATCACATATCACGGGAACGAGAAAAGAGTACTTATCAGTAACGAGGTTGAACTAGGTATGCAGAGATACCGACGATCATAACCTCGGATAAGTAACATATCGTGAGACAAAGGGAAATTGGTATCGTATGTAAGTGGTTCATTCGATCGCAAAGTAATCGTAGAAATATGTGGGAGCCATATGAATTTCCAGATTCCTCTATTGGTTATTGTTCGAAGAAGTGTCTCGATCATGTCCGCATAATTCACGAACCGTAGGGAGACACACTTAAGGATTCGACGTTGTTTGAGTAGTTATGGTATTATGAGAAAGAGACCGAATGTTGTTCGGAGTCTCGGATGGGATCCGGGATATCACGAGGTGATCCGGAATGGTCCGGAGAATAAGATTCATATAAGGAAAGTCCCGTTTCGGAGTTCGGGAATGATTCCGGTGTTTTCATCGGGGATATTCTAGAAGGTTCCGGAATGTCCGGCACTCCGGAAGGGGAAGGGGTACATGAATGTGTCATTGCATGTTGGAATGATTGCATCATGTACTAAGTGTTCTCGCTGTCCGAAATAAAGGGTTAATTCAAATCCTAATTGAAAAAGTCAAACTGCCAGTTTTCGGTCAAACTGCCAGTTTTCGGAAAGAGGAGAAAGAGGAGGAGAGGTGGAGGCCGAGTTGGAGGAGGGTTCCTCCCCTTGGCCGGCGCACCTCCCAAGGCCGAGTTGGGGAGGAACTCCTCCCCTGGCGCGCCAAGACCCCCCTCCCATAAAAGGAGGGGCAGGGCTCCTCCTAGACACACACAAGTTTCCTATCCTCTAAACTAAACCCTAGATCTAGACCCCGGTTTAGAGCTATTCGGTTTAGAGCCTTCTAATTGGTTTAGAGCCCTCTAATTGGTGTGTCTAATTACTAGACCACTAATAGCCTCTCTCATAAGCTCCACCATACTCGCACCGGCTTAAGGCGAAGCCCTGCGGGATCTCCCCTCTACTTCCGGTACCACGCCGTTGTGCTGCCGGAATCGCGAGGAGAGTGCTACAACCTCCGCTGCCTGCTGGAACAAGGGAGAGGAAGGTCTTCGTCGAGTACCGAACGTGTGACCGATTGCGGGAGCGCTGCTGGAACGTGGCGCCGGAAGGATCGTCTACGCGATCTTGAGATCGGGAAGAGTACGACTACATCACCCACGAGAATCTGCTCTCGTTAAACACTTTGGAATCTTCGAGGGTGAGTTATTCCATCGACTCGTTGCTGCAATCTAGTAGATAGATCTTGGCTTGTTTGTTTGTATGCGATAGAAAATTTTTGTTTTCCATGCTACGAACCCCTACAGGTGGGTGGCGGCGCACGGAGACGCGTGAGGGCGACCTGCGCAAGCTTCGTGAGCGGGGTTTAATTCCGCAGGACAAGGAGGCCATCAAGGTCCTGGGCGACGAGGTATTCCTCGTCCTCCTGCAGGGTTTCAGGTGATGTTCATCGCCTTCATTATTCGCGGCCTTTCTTTCCCAGTCCACGACTTTCTTCGTGGGCTGTTGTTCTTCTATGGCATTCAAATCCACCGTCTTTCCCCCAATTCTCTTCCTCACATCGCGTGCTCTGTTGCATTTTGTGAGTGCTGGCTCGGCATTAAACCGCACTTTGGCCTCTTCCGGAAGCTCTATTCCGTGAAGAGGCAATCCGGCTCCGATGGAGTTTATCCGATTGGCGGCTGCGTCATTTCTCTTCGATCCACTGCTCTTTTCTTCTCTTTTCCTCTCTCTGCATTTGCTTGATTCTTACTGTACCCCGTTTATCTAGATGCCGCAGGCATTGAGTTCAACCGCAGTGCCCTGGAGCACGGTAGTGCTCTGGATGATGCTACTGCGGCGGTCGAATACCGGTGCAGTACTGTGGTTGGATCTCTCGCCAAAGCCAAGGAGGTTCTCGGGCGCTTCTACAAGGAGCTCGTCCCCAAGGGTGTTGCCCTTGAGGATGTCGACTTGTTGGCGGATGCGCTATGAGCGGATGCGCCTGCAGCATACAAGCGCAAGTAGAAGGGCATCGACGCGTCCATGGGCTGGCGATGGCCATGGCGTCCGGAGCGGAGCTGGATCTTCATCAGGTCACCTCCAAGATGCCAACGGCTCCCGACGGTTCTGAGGTAGCCTTCTCTCTCTACGCTGCTCGCTGTAAGCGCTATGGGCCGAAGCTGATTGACCTGCTCGCGGAGTATGCGATGAAGCAGCAGGAGGAGGTCCAGGGCAGACGCTCTAGTTCCGAGGCCACTTAGGATGCTTAGGCTATGTCGTTCTAGTTGCAGGGTAGTTGTCATAGACCTTTGCTGTAATGTCTTGATGAACACTTCTTGTGCCACGCAGTGGCTTTTGTTGTATATAATGAGCCTTCGTGCTGTTCTTAAATCATGTGTTGTTCATATCCTTTTCTGTTTTCCTTTAGGGACCTTCGGGTGATGACCCCGTCGATACTTCATCTGCTCTGCAGCTGCAACCATCCTTGGATGATGCATTGTAGCTTGTTTTTCTTCGTGACCGCGTCCGCAGTCTTGAGAAGGAGTTGCTTGGCATCCAAGGCCATGCGGACGTTTGGAAATCAAAGGCGGAGCAGGGCACCACCAGAGAGGAATATATGATGGGGCGAGCTGGGGCAGTTGGCCGAGCAGCTGCAGTGTAAATTTCTTCGAGCTGCTGCTCATTTTCGGATGTGCTTGTTGGCGGGCCATCTTACTTTGTAATTGTTGCAGGTGCTAACCTTGTTCCGAGGGAGGAGAAGGAGCGCATTGCAGTTCGGATCAATTGCCTGACCCAACAAGATATGGAGGCCGGCGGCTTTTTCTGGATGGATCGCGACCGTGCCATGGTCCTTGCGACTGTGCAGGATCGTGCCCACCAAGTGTCACGGGTGCTGCGGCAGGTGAATACGTCCTTGGCATCGATCCTGCACGTCATGCTTCCCCTCGATGAGGCGCCATCGACGCTCTAGGGCTTGTTGGCGAAGTTTCGAGATGTGCATCATGTCAGGGAGCTGGTGCAACACCAGTTAGTTGCGGGGGTGAAGGCCGCTCTTTCCCTTGTGCGGCTGCATCGTCTTGACATAAATCTTGCGGCTGTGGCAGCTAGGCCACCCCCTCGACCATATGGTGGCCTATGGGACATGCGCCCGCACTATGCGGTTGTGAGGCTGTATGCCGAGGAAGTTGTAGATCTCTTTGAGCATCGTGCCCAGGTGATCCTTCAGAATAGGTAGGACCTGTAAAAAGTTAGATATAAAATTTGTATATATTTTGACTGGGCGTGTTGTGCCCTTTGTTGCAAAGGTTCATTGTTTTTAGCATGTTGTGCTTGGTTGTATGCATGCCCTTTTCGTTAGCCCGACGTGATCAGCTACTGAGGTGTACATGCGTTATCCTCAGTCGACAAAGTCATGAGGTGAGGGGGAGCCCCCGAGTGTGTTTGTAGCATAAAGGAATGCGAGAAAGAGGTAGATTTTGGGGCGAGACACTTAGCTTTATTCATATCGTAATGAGGAGGTACATTGTTCGACTGAGTAGCCTTGGCTGAATAGCCTTATTGAAAGTAAAGGGGGGATAGCTAGGGGTAGAAGCGTCGCATGTGTGCGACATTCCATGGGTTGGAGTATGCGACTCTAGAATCCACGTGCTTGAGGCGATAGGCGCCACCTGGGATGACTTCGCTGACGATGTAGGGTCCTTCCCAGGGTGACTCAAGCTTCTTCCGTCGCTCTTGCTTGCGTTGTAAGACGAGGTCTCCTTCGACGAAGGATCTTGGGCGCAGCCGACTGCTGTGATAGTTGCGGAGGCTCTGCTGGTAGACCGCCGATCGAGCCTCGGCGATGTCGCGTGCCTCGTCGAGTGTGTCGACGGCGTCTTCGAGTGCGGCCGTCGATTCGGCTTCGCTGTAAGCGATGACCCATGGGGCCTTATGGTGTACCTCTGCAGGCAACACGGCTTCGGCTCCGTGCACCATGAAGAAGGGCGTGTAGCCAGTTGAGCTGTTTGGCGTTGTGCGTAGGCTCCAGAGGACGGAGGGTAGCTCTTCTGCCCATGCTCCCGCGAGCCGCTCGAGTGGGCTCAGTAGGCACTTCTTGATGCCACCACCGACGAGGCCGTTGGCCTTTTCGACCTATCCGTTGGTTTGCGGGTGCGCCACGGAGGCGTATGACATGTTGATCCTGAGGCCTTCACAGAAGTCCTAGAATTCTTTGGAGATGAAGTTCGACCCGTTGTCGGTGATGATGCCGTGCGGCACGCCGAACCTGTAGACGATGGATTGGAAGAACTTGACGGCCGTTTTACCCTTTTGGTTGGTGACAGGCATGACCTCGATCCACTTGGTTAACTTGTCGACTATGACCAGGAGGTAGACGTGACCTCCTTTCGAGGACTTGGGCAGTTTGCCGATCATGTCGAGACCCCAAGGGTATGGGCCTGAGCTTCGATCCTGGTGCGTGCGGTTTGTCCGCCAACCTCTAGCACCTGTTGCACCTTCGGACGATGTCCTTGGCGTCGTTCATGGCCGTTGGCCAGTAGAACCCAGCTCGTAGAGCTATGGCGACGAGGGCGCAGCTGCCCGCGTGATGGCCGCAGATGCCCTCATGGATGTCTTGGAGGATAGTTTTGCCGTCACCGATGGTGACGCACCTTTGGAGCACACCCAAAATGCTGCACTTGTACAACTCGCCATTGATGATGGTGAAGGCTTTGGACCGGCGAGATATGCGCTGACCATCTGTCGGGTCATCAGGTAGTTCCCTGTTTATTTGGTACCGCAGGTACGGCTGTGTCCATGTCTCTTCTACTGCCATGACCTACATCAGGTTGACCACTGCAACCTCTGTGTCAAGCTTTTCGGGTCCTTCCTGTCCTTCGGGTAGCGCAGCACCCGAGTGCTTGGCTTCTTCGGGTGATCCCTTGGGGAATTTCCTTTTGATTGATGACACACAAATCTGTTCGAGGAACACACCTGGTGGCACCCGTGCGCAGGTGGAGCCGATGTTGGCGAGTCTGTCGGCCTCTTCATTGCTTTCTCTTCCAACGTGCCAAAGGTCGTAGCCGTCGAAGTCTCCTTCGAGTGAATTGTAGAGCGCGCGGTACGCGATTATGTTGGCGGCGTGCGCATCGCACTCGTTCATTGTCTGCTGGACGACGAGGTTCAAGTCACCGTAGATGACGAGGCGCGTTGCGCCGCAGATCTTGGCCATCCTCATGCCGTGGATGAGGGCCTCGTATTCGGCTTCGTTGTTGGAAGCTCGAAATTTCATTCGGAGGACGTACTTCATCTTGTCGCCCCGCGGGGAGGTCAGTATGACCCCGGCTCCTGCTCCTGCATCGCGCTTTGAGCAATCGAACTGCATCGTCCATGACTGTGTCATGTCCGGGGTTTCCGGCAGCTGCAGCTCCATCCAGTGGACGAGGAAGTCCGGTAGGACCTGCGACTTGATCGCATGGCGCGTCTCGTCGACTATGTCTAGAGGGGACAGCTAGATGCCCCACAGGGCCACGCGTCCTGTGGCCTCCGGTGTCCAGGATGCTGTTCAGGGGTGCCTCATTGACGACCATCACCTGATGCTCCTGGAAGTAGTGGCTCAGCCGACGAGCCGGCATGAACACGCCGTAGGCGAGTTTCTGGTAGTGAGGGTACCTCTGTTTTGTCGGCGTCAATACCTTGCTGAGGTAGTATATAGGGCGTTGGACCCCATGAGTCTTGCCATCTTCGGGTCGTTCGACCACGAGTATGGTGCTTACCACCTGATGTGTGGCTGCTATGTATAGCAGTAGAGGCTCGCGCTCCTTTGGCATGACCAAGACGGGCGAGGTAGAGAGCAACCGCTTCACATCTTCAAATGCGTCATGCACTTCAGGCGTCCACTCGAATTTGTCTGCTTTGCGTAGCAGTTGGTAGAAAGGCAGGGCCTTTTCACCCATGCGGCTGATGAACCTGCTCAGCACCGCGATGCGTCCGGCGAGCTGCTGGACTGTCACATCCCAAAATTTTCCAAATTTTGAAATGTGAAAAATAAATAATTGTTGAAATTTAGGGTGAAAAGAAACTTTTTGATTCCAAATGGAAACATCATAGACCCAACTTGAACAAACTTTGAATGATAAGGGATTTTAAAAAAGATAAACAGAAATTAAATAAAATTATAAAGTTGGAATCACCATTTTTGGATCTTTAAATAAAAAGATATGGATTTTATAAGCAAAGGAAGAAATAAATAAATAAGGACTATTTAAAAAATCCAAATAAAATCTTGGCCAAGCAAATAAAATAAAAGATTATTGATTAATAAAAAGAGTAAAGAATTATTTAAATAAAATCATTAGGATTAATTATTATCCAATTTTATTTAAATAAAGACAATTCCCAATTTAAATATAAATCATATTAAAGTATTTTAAATAATAATTCAAAGTGAATTATTTTTAAATAAAACCTACCGAAAAAGATTTGGTAAAATTTAGAATTCAAATAGAGTTTGAAAACAAATTAAAATCTTATTTGAAATAAAGACAAATGTCTATTTTAAATAAATAATAGACCCTAAAAAGAAAAAAATAAATATTCTAAATTGGACTTTGGAATATGTTAATAAACAGTATTAAAAATATACTCAAGTTTGTTAAAGGTTTGAATTCAAATGGTGCTTGAATTATTTGAACAAAAATCAATACAGAATAATAGAAAAGGAAAAAGAAAAAGATCAGGAAAAAAGGGGAAACAAAGCCAGCCCAGGAAACAGGCCCAGTCTAGCCCAGCGAGCCCAACTCATCTCTCGCCCGCAAAAAAACGTTTCGCACTCGCAATCTCACCCACACAGTCACTGAACGCTCGGCCCCACGCGCATTTCCTCTCACATTGCTTATGAACGGGACCCACTGGCCACCTCATCGTCATCAACCCCGCGTCGACCGTTCCCCTCGCACCTCGCCATTTACTGCCGCGATTAACTCCGGTAAATTCGCATCAATGTGCGATTAAACCTCGCCAGAGATGACGCATTCTTAAATGCCCACCCTCCTCTCTCTTTTCCCCCAGGCGCCATCTCCTCTCGGCCACCAGGCTACAACAATTGCAACCTCGAACCCCATGCTCCGATGATCTCCTTCGTCGATTCCGGCGAGGATAGTCACCCCCACGGCCCCTATTTCACACGAGTTTGATCCTCGACCAGTGCGCATCTACCAGTAGTGCCAACTTGGCCACGCTTGCCCAGAGCGTCAGCGAGGACTACCTCTGAGCACCATCGTCGTCTGCCACTTCTCCGGCGACCCCTTCCCGTAAGTACCGTCCACCCCTGTCCCTCTCGATGATGCTCCCGTGATCGCCACACTCGCCCGCGTCTAACGCCCCCTACCGTTTGCCTCAGCATGATCTGTAGCCTCGCCTCCGGCGACAAACATAGACGCCTGACGCCGCCGCGAACTTCGGCGGCAATCGTCATCAAACCCGAGTGCCCCTCGATGAACAGAGACCACCTTGAGCATCAGCGCAACACTGCAGGTATGGTGAGCATCCTCTCCCTCTCCCGCGCTTCCTGGTTCGTCGGCAACATCACCGTCTGAACGCTCCGCCGCTTGCTGTCAAGCCAGCGTCGCCCATATATGGCTGGCGTGCTGCGAGCCATTGGATTTATTTCCAAGCGTCACGATAGATTCACTTAGCGAACAGGTACGAAGATATCAGCACCGTGCGATTAAGTTAGATCCAACGGCCGGCGTAGCTCGATCCACCCGAAGAGGTATGGACCAGTAAGATTAAGACGCGTGGCACTGCCTTCGATTTTAAAAACAGAAATGTTCTATTAGATGTTTGATTTTATAAAATCCATAACTTTTAATCCACACGTCCAAATTTTACAAATTTTATATCACTGGATTAAGAAAAATGTGAACTTTCCAACCATGCACTTTGTTTAGTATTTTGGTTCTATAAAATTGGTTGTTTTTGCAGAAACATACTTAGGCTTATTTTGAATATAAAAATTATTCTAGAAATGATTTTTGAGTAAAATCTTTGGCAAATGGTTTGTTTTGAACCTACTGACCATAAAAACCAACTTGTGGATTTAATAATATATTTGGTGATGCAAAGGAATAAATCTTTGAATAAAAGCATTTTCTAGTTAAATAAAAATATTGATTATGATTTAAAAATGCTTTTAAAGTAAAACCTTTTGGAAAATGATGTGATTCAAACTCTCTGACCCTAAACACCAAGATTTGGGATTTGAAAACATATTTGACAAAACAAAAATGATTTAAATGGCCATTTTCACCAACTTGAATTTAAATGGTTTTACCACTTTGGTAAATGACCAATAGGAGCTTTAAAATGTTTAGAGCCTACTAGAAACCACTTTTCCAAATAAAACAATCTTTTGCATGCTTGCATGCATTGCTTGATTTTATTATTTTATGTGATGAATTGTCTGAATGTTAGTTTGAATATTGCTTGCTTGATTGAATTGTAGTGAAATTTGAAGAGTGTGATTATTGCAAGATTAAGGAGTGAACCAATATTCTCTACTAATAAGGCAAGTGGCACTATCATCCATGTCCTACTATTTTAATTACACTTAGTGGAATTTTTGCAGTATGCATGATAGGGCTACAATATTACTATGCTATGCTATGTCCTATTAGGAAATCCATCTTCCTTAGTGAAAACATCATAGTTGTAGTAGGCTTAGCCCTACTATATACTTGGGGTGGAATACCATGTTATGAATATATGAAGTGTTGGAAAAATATATGTTTTATATAATAAAACAAGTACTCAATGAACCACCTGGGTGGAATGAGGATACTCAATTTTGGACAAGGTGGCAACAAAGGGAACCATGTTTTATATGGCTATGTTTTTGTATGTGCACTAGAAGAAAACCACCCAGGGACTTAGAGATTGAACATGTTTCTCGTACAGTGGCTTCCGTGTACATCCACATGCTAAATGGGCTCTGGCTTAGTCAATTACATAGTGAAAGACCCTTGCATTGGTGCCTATTCAGGTTAACTAGAATTATGTATTGGAAGTTTATCCTTACATTGGTGCCTGGTAGATGTGCTAGCATAATGTATTGGGAGGACTTCTATGTAAAGACTTTGTCACATTCTCGATCTGCCGGTACTCCATTTGGTGTGTACTTATCCAGCGGCCACTAGTGGCATCAAGACGAGATTGTGTCATGTGGGTAAAGTGTACAACTTCTGCAGAAGATCAAATTCTAAGTACTTATCTGTGTCCCCGGTTACGGACAACTCTGAGCAACTAAGGCCTGAAGCTATGGAAGATCTCGACATTCCAATTTCTCAAAGTAAAACTTGATGGTGTCAACAAGGGATTAGAAGCACTTGGAGTTTTCCAAGGAGTTCAAAAAGATTGATTGAAAGATCAAAACAATTTTGAAAAGATAGGATAAAACCATATTGCTTTCTGCAAATGAGCCTAAACTCTACTTAGCCAAATATGCATATATTGATAGGATCCAACTTATTTTCACATAGTAGTGAAACTTGCCAATACAATTCAAATGTATTGACCCTTATGGCTGTAACTTATTAGGTTGCAGGTTTGTTTGATGTTAGTGAAGTGTGTTAAATAGGATTACAAGTCTACAACTAACATGATTGCCTGTGGCACTTTGAAGATGAAGGACTCCATGCTATATAGTTATTTCTGCTGCATTGTAATGAGATAGCCAAATGAGCTATGTAAGTTGTAATGAATTATTTTATTCCTAGTTATAAAGTTGTATTATGACCTTTGTTTCTTGATATTACATCTTAAACTGTGGATGCTAGCTATTGATCCAGGGACTAGCATTGTAAACACAGGGATCTCTACCTTATCAGGTTAGGCCTCTACATGGACCCCTTTGAGGTTCTTTGGTTTCTCCATGCCATTATGGCCTGGATTTTCTTCGGGTTCGCCTCAATCCCTCGCTGGGAGAGGAAGTAGCCAAGCAGTTAGCCAGATGGGACACTGAAGGTGCAGTTTTCTGGGTTCAGCTTGATCTTGTAGCGATCAAGGTTGTCGAACGTCTCGCGAAGATCGTTGATTAGTGTCTTGGCCTTCCTTGTTTTGATTACTATGTCGTCGACATAGACCTGAATGTTGTGGCCGATCTGGCTTTTCAGGCATGCTTGCATGCACCGCTGGTATGTGGAACAAGTGTTCTTCAGCCCGAAGGGCATTGTGTTGTAGCAGAACACCCCGAACGGTGTGATGAACGCTGTTTTCTCCTGGTCTTTGGCCTTCAGTAGAATCTGGTTGTAGCCTGAATAGGCGTCGAGGAAGGAGAGTTTCTCGCATCCTGCAGTCGAATCGATGATCTGATAGATCCGAGGGAGAGGGAAGTGATCCTTCGGACAGTGCTTGTTCAGCGAGGTGAAGTCCACACACATCCACAGGATGTCCGTGTCCTTTTTAGGGACCATCACGGAGTTGGCCAGCCACTCGCTTTCCTTGATCTCCCTGACGAAATCGGCGTCGAGTAGTCTATTGACTTTGACTCCGATGGCTTCGGCCCATGGCTCGGACAATCGTCGGATGGACTATTTCATGGGCTTGGCATCTGGGAACACGTTGAGTGCGTGCTCGGCGAATTACCTGGGAACTCCTTGCATGTCCGTAGGACACCAGGCGAAGATTTCCCTCCGCTCACGGAGGAATTCGACGAGCGCGCTTTCCTATGTGGAGCTGAGGTCGTTGGCGATCAGCGCTGTCTTGGAGGCGTCCATCGGGTGGACCTCCACCTTCTTCGTGTTGACTGTTGACTCGAACGACATGTCAGGTGCATTCTTCCTTGAGACTGGGGGTGCCCCGTTGTCTATGACTTCTCGGAGCCTTATGAGCTCCTTCTGCATGCTGAATGAATGGGAGATTCTGTTGAAGTCCCTGTCGCAGCGATCCGACCGGGTGAAGTTCCTGTGGACCGTGATGACGCCCCTAGGTCCTGGCATCTTTAGTAGCAGGTACGCATAGTGTGGTACTGCCAGGAACCGTGCGAATGCCACGCGCCCAAGGATGGCGTGGTATTGTGATGGCCAATCCACCACTTCGAACTCGAGTCGCTCGCACCGAAAGTTATCGGGCTTGCCGAAGATGACATCGAGCCATATCTTTCCCAGGGGGAATATGCCCTTCCCTAGGACGATGCCGTGGAACATTGTGTCGGATTGTTCCAGGCTGCACAACGGGATCCGCATTGCTGCTAAGGTGCTATCGAACATCAGATTGATGCTGCTGCCACCGTCCATGAAGACGCGGCTCATCTCGAACCCTCTGATCTACACCTCGAGCACCAGGGCAGCATGACCTGGGCGAGAGATCTGGTGGGGGTGATCCGAACGGCTGAACGTGATGCAAGACTCCGAACCACTGAGCTACTCAGGGATGGTGGGTGGAGCGGTCACAGCCAAACTGACTTGGCGGGTGATTTTATTTAGCACCCTGTTTGTTGGGCGCCCCTTTTGGATCATCAATGACCCTCTCGATGCGGGGTACCCGTTTCCGCCGTTGTTCTGCACGGGTGCGATTGGCTAATTCAGAGGTCCCACGGGTGGTGGTGGAGGAGCTCCGTGGGCGATGTCACCTGGTGCGGGCGCGTGCCCGTACCCAGGGTTTGGGGCTTGCTGTCTCATCTGGGACATTCTCTCGCTGAGTTTCTGGAACTCGCAACAATCTTTGAGCATGTGGCTGGCCTTCTTCTTGCCATCCTGCTTGTCGATGTAGAAGTGGATGGTGCAGGGTCCCAATAATTTGTCATATGCCGAAGGCTCATCGTCGCGGCCGCGGTGTTGCCACGTTTGCGTTGGGCGTCCTCCATCACGGCAGTTGTTTCCACGGTATCCGCCGCTGATGCGGTTGATTTTGTTGCGGCGATCGGCGTAGCTAGCCGCAACCATGTCGGGTCCATCGCGATTGTTGTAGACGCGCGATCTTCACTTGCCACGGCGCTCGCATCGGCGGCCGTAGTCATCTTCCTCTTCCGAATGTGCTCGGTGGACGGAGTCCTCACCATCTGCCCACCTGTTGGCGAAGTCCTGGCGTTTGACGCCATCCTTGAAGGCGTCGATTGTTCTCTTCTCAGAGATGTGTGCCGTGGAGTTCTTGATGTTGGACCAGCGTAGTATATACGAGCGAATGGATTCGCCCGTTCGTTGGGTGCAGGCCCGTAGCTCTTCGATCGAGCCTGGCCTCTTGCTGGTGCCCTTGAAGTTTCGGATGAAAATGTATGCCAGTTCCTCCCAGCTTCGGATGGATCCCGAGGATAGGCTGCTGAGCCAGATCCGGGCTGCGCCAGGCAGCTGCAGCTGAAGGCATTATAGGGCCGTGTTTTTGTTGCCGCCGTGCAGTTTGACGGACGACAGGTGGTCACTGAGCCATGCCTTAGGGTCCTGCGTGCCGTCAAACTTAGGAGTGTCCGACGAAACCTTGAAGTTACTCGGCATCCGCGTCCACCGAACAGATCTGCTGAAGCATCGAGCTCCGCAGAGTTCTCCTTCATCGTCATCCTCTTCGGATTCGGTGAGCACACGCGGTTGGCGCGTGCCTTTTCGATCTTGCGTTGAGTGAGTTCGGTTCGAGCGTCGTAGTCGCGGCTGTGACGTCGTGAGCTCTTGTGCCGTCGAGGTAGGTCTTGTTCCTCCTCGTCGGATGAGGGTGTGGGGCTGCGGTTGAATCTGACCGTAACCTTCTTTTTTGGCTCCGTAGGAGCTTCTGCGTGGAGCGCAGCTCCAACGAGTCCGAGTCCGGCGAGTGAGGAGTTGTGCATGGCCCTTTTCGGGTCCCTCATCGGAGGTTTATGGGATGCAAGGTATGTGGTGGCTGCCATGATCGCAGCTTGCGGTGTCTTTGGGATGACGTTGCCGTTGGCGTCCATCTCCATGAAGGACGTGTTGAGGGTTCGGGTCACCTCGCGACACGCAGTGGGGTCCATGTTATCTACGCGAGAACAATGCTTGTTGGCGTTGTTGCCGTGCGAGCAGGAGCTGCCCATGGCAGAGAGCGTAGCTCGCCGCGCGCTGGACTCCGAGGCCGCTTGCTTGTGTTTATCGAGCACTTCTTGCATCTTCACCTGCTTTTTGTGCTCTTCGATGAGGAGCAGGTGGTATGCCATCAGTACCGTGAGGCACCCACAGGCAAGATCTTGTTGCCTGCCACAGCATCGCGTGCTTGGTTCCATCCTTCCTCGCTGAGGTGGATTACTCTATTGGCCTTAGGGTCATCCTTGTTGGGCGGGGGAGGGATTGGTTTCTCCTATTTTCGCCATTTCTACCCTGCGGGTTGGGTGGCGGTACGTGAGCACCTGAACCTGGTGGCTGCTGCTCCACGTCGCTTTGGATGACCACAACCCATTAGTAGAATTCGTAGGTCGGATCGCTGCTGCCGCAGCTTTCGGATCCGGAACAGGAGGTTCCTTCATCCGACAGAGGATCGCACAGATCTGAGTTGCAGCAGCTGCTGTCGTATGACTCATCTGTCGATGTTGACGTGTGTAGCACGGGATGTGGATCCCACGAGGAGGTCCTGATCGATGGCAGTGAAACCCGCTCTGGGAGGCGGAGAGTGCCGGTTTGTCCTACCTGGAAGCAGAAGCTCCTGAACAGGATCTCGAGCCCCTCACCTACGGGCTCGAAGTCCTTCATGGTGGCGGGCGAGTGGGCGGTGAAGTCGAAAGCGCCAAAGAAGAGATGGATCTCCGTCGCTGAGGATGGAAACCCCAAAATTGTGGCCAATAGCTCATGAAAACGACCATAAAACGCGAAAACGACAAGTTTTTTGTCATATCTCTCAAACATGCCTCGGGTCGTACGGGCCATGTAAATCGTGGGAAATAGCTTATGAAAACGGCCAGAAAACATGAAAGTGTCGAGTTTCTTTTTAAGCCCTCAAACATTTATCTGGTCTTAAACTCATTTTAAATCTTCCTAGAACCCCAATATTATGGGTAATAACTCATGAAAATCGCCATAAAACGCAAAAACGACAAACTTTTGGGCAGAACCCTCAAACCTGTAAATCGCCTAGGAACCCCAAAATTGTGGACAATTGCCCATGAAAATGGTCATAAATCACAAAAATTGAGAGCTCTTTGCCATGCCCTCAAACATGTATTGGTCTTATAGTCATTTTAAATCGCCCTAGAACCCCAATATTATGGGCAATAATTCATGAAAATGGCCATAAAATGCAAAAGCGGCAAACTTTTGGCAGAACTCTCAAACATGTAAATCGCCCTAGAACCCCAAAACTTTGGGCAATAGCTCATGAAAATGGCCATAAAACGCGAAAACGACGAGTTTTTGGTATATCTCTCAAACATGTATCGGGTCTTACGTGCCATGCGAACCCCTCTAGAACCTCAAAATTGTGGGCAATAGCATAAAAACAACGATTTCGGGGTCATAACTCTCAAACATGTAAATCGCATTGGAACCCCAAAACAGTGGGCCATTGCTCATGAAAATGGCCAAGAAATACGAAAATGGAGAGTTTTTGGTCATGCCCTTAAACATGTATCGGGTCTTACGGACTTTTTAAATCTCCTTAGAACCCCAGAACTATGGGCAATAACTCATGAAAATGGCCCTAAAACACAAAAACGACGAGTTTTTGGTCATAACTCTCAAACATGTCTCGGGTATTACGGGCCATGCGAATCCCCCTGGAACCTCAAAACTGCGGGAAATAGCTTACGAAAACGGCCATAAAACACAAAAATGACGAGTTTTTGGTCAAGCCCTCAAACATGTATGAGGTCATACAGTCATTTTCAATCACCTTAGAACCCCAAACTATGGGTAAAAGCTCATGAAAACGGCCATAAAACACAAAAACTACGATTTCTTGGTCATAACTCTCAGACACATAAATCGCCTTGCAACCCCAAAACTATGGGCAATTGCTGATGAAAATGGCCATAAATCATGAAATTGGGAGTTTTTTGTCATGCCCTCAAACATGTATCGGGTCTTACGGTCATTTTAAATCGCCTTGGAACCCCAAAACTATGGGCAATATCTCATGAAAATGGCCACAAAATGCGAAAACAACGAGTTTTTGGTCATAACTCTCAAACATGTATCGTGTCTTACGAGCCATGCGAATCACCCCGGAACCTTAAAATTGTGGGCAATAGCTTGCGAAAATGACCATAAAACAGAAAAATGTCGAGTTTTGGTCAAGCCCTAAGACATGTATGAGGTCTTATAGTCATTTGCAATCGCCTTGGAACCCCAAAACTACGGGCAATAACTCATGAAAATGGGCATAAAACACAAAACAGATGATTTCTTGGTCATAATTCTCAAATATGTATCGGGTCTTACAGTCATTTTCAACCCCCCCGAAACCCAAAACTATGGGCAATAACTAATGAAAATGGGCATAAAACGCAAAAACATTGAGTTCTTCGTCATAACTCTCAAACATGTAAATCGCCTTGGAGACCCCAAAATTGTGGCCAATAGCTCATGAAAACGACCATAAAACGCGAAAACGACAAGTTTTTTGTCATATCTCTCAAACATGTCTCGGGTCGTACGGGCCATGTGAATCCCCCTAGAACCCCAAAATCGTGGGAAATAGCTTATGAAAACGGCCAGAAAACACGAAAATGTCGAGTTTTTTATCAAGCCCTCAAACATTTATCTGGTCTTAAACTCATTTTAAATCTTCCTAGAACCCCAATATTATGGGTAATAACTCATGAAAATCGCCATAAAACGCAAAAAACGACAAACTTTTGGTCAGAACCCTCAAACATGTAAATCGCCTAGGAACCCAAAGTTGTGGACAATTGCCCATGAAAATGGTCATAAATCACAAAAATTGAGAGCTTTTTGCCATGCCCTCAAACATGTATTGGTCTTATAGTCATTTTAAATTGCCCTAGAACCCCAATATTATGGGCAATAATTCATGAAAATGGCCATAAAATACAAAACGACAAGCTTTTGGCAGAACTCTCAAACATGTAAATCGCCCTAGAACCCCAAAACTTTGGGCAATAGCTCATAAAAATGGCCATAAAACGCGAAAACGACGAGGATTTGGTCATAACTCTCAAACATGCATCTGGTCTTACGGGCCATGTGAATCCCCTAGAACGTCAAAATTGTGGGCAATAGCACAAAGACGGCAATTTCGTGGTCATAGCTCTCAAACATGTTAATCGCGCTGGAACCCGAAAACAGTGGGCAATTGCTCATGAAAATGGCCAAGAAATACGAAAATGGAGAGTTTTTGGTCATGCCCTCAAACATGTATCGGGTCTTACGGTCATTTTAAATCTCGTTAGAACCCCAAAACTATGGGCAATAACATATGAAAATGGCCATAAAACGCAAAAACGACGAGTTTTTGGTCATAACTCTCAAACATGTCTCGGGTCTTACGGGGCATGGGAATCCCCCTGGAACCTCAAAACTGCGGGAAATAGCTTACAAAAACGGCCATACAACACAAAAATTTCGAGTTTTTGGTCAAGCCCTCAAACATGTATCAGGTCTTACAGTCATTTTCAATCGCCTTAGAACCCTTAAAGTATGGGCAATAACTCATGAAAACAGCCATAAAACACAAAAACAACGATTTCTTGGTCATAACTCTCAAACACATAAATCGCCTTGCAACCCCAAAACTGTGGCCATAACTCTCAAACATGTATCGTGTCTTACGGGCCATGCGAATCACCCCGGAACCTTAAAATTGTGGGCAATAGCTTGCGGAAATGACCATAAAACAGAAAAATGTCGAGTTTTGGTCAAGCCATCAAACATGTATGAGGTCTTATAGTCATTTGCAATCGCCTTGGAAGGCCAAACTATGGGCAATAACTCATGAAAATGGCCATAAAATACAAAATAGACGATTTCTTGGTCATAACTCTCAAATATGTATCGGGTCTTATAGTCATTTTCAATCCCCCTGAAACCCAAAACTATGGGCAATAACTAATGAAAATGGGCATAAAACGCAAAAACATTGAGTTCTTCGTTATAACTCTCAAACATGTAAATTGCCTTGGAAACCCCAAAATTCTGGCCAATAGCTCATGAAAACGACCATAAAACGCGAAAACGACAAGTTTTTTGTCATATCTCTCAAACATGCCTCGGGTCGTACGGGCCATGTGAATCCCCCTAGAACCCCAAAATCTGGGGAAATAGCTTATGAAAACGGCCAGAAAACACGAAAATGTCGAGTTTTTTATCAAGCCCTCAAACATTTATCTGGTCTTAAACTCATTTTAAATCTTCCTAGAACCCCAATATTATGGGTAATAACTCATGAAAATCGCCATAAAACGCAAAAAACGACAAACTTTTGGTCAGAACCCTCAAACATGTAAATCGCCTAGGAACCCAAAGTTGTGGACAATTGCCCATGAAAATGGTCATAAATCACAAAAATTGAGAGCTTTTTGCCATGCCCTCAAACATGTATTGGTCTTATAGTCATTTTAAATCGCCCTAGAACCCCAATATTATGGGCAATGATTCATGAAAATGGCCATAAAATGCAAAACGACAAGCTTTTGGCAGAACTCTCAAACATGTAAATCGCCCTAGAACCCCAAAACTTTGGGCAATAGCTCATAAAAATGGCCATAAAACGCGAAAACGACGAGGATTTGGTCATAACTCTCAAACATGCATCTGGTCTTACGGGCCATGTGAACCCCCTAGAACGTCAAAATTGTGGGCAATAGCACAAAGACGACAATTTCGTGGTCATAGCTCTCAAACATGTTAATCGCGCTGGAACCCGAAAACAGTGGGCAATTGCTCATGAAAATGGCCAAGAAATACGAAAATGGAGAGTTTTTGGTCATGCCCTCAAACATGTATCGGGTCTTACGGTCATTTTAAATCTCGTTAGAACCCCAAAACTATGGGCAATAACATATGAAAATGGCCATAAAACGCAAAAACGATGAGTTTTTGGTCATAACTCTCAAACATGTCTCGGGTCTTACGGGGCATGGGAATCCCCCTAGAACCTCAAAACTGCGGGAAATAGCTTACAAAAACGGCCATACAACACAAAAATTTCGAGTTTTTGGTCAAGCCCTCAAACATGTATCAGGTCTTACAGTTATTTTCAATCGCCTTAGAACCCTTAAAGTATGGGCAATAACTCATGAAAACAGCCATAAAACACAAAAACAACGATTTCTTGGTCATAACTCTCAAACATGTAAATCGCCTTGCAACCCCAAAACTGTGGGCAATTGCTCATGAAAATGGCCATAAATCATGAAAATGGGGAGTTTTTGGCCATGCCCTCAAACATGTATCGGGTCTTACGGTCATTTTAAATCGCCCTGGAATCCCAAAACAATGGGCAAAATCTCATGAAAATAGCCAGGAAACGCGAAAACGACGAGTTTTTGGCCATAACTCTCAAACATGTATCGTGTCTTACGGGACATGCGAATCCCCCTGGAACCCCAAAATTGTGGGCAATACCTTATGGAAACGGCCATAAAACAAAAAAAATGTTAAGTTTTGGTCAAGCCCTCAAATATGTATGAGGTCTTATAGTCATTTGCAATCGCCTTGGAACCCCAAAACTATGGGCAATAACTCATGAAAATGGCCATAAAACACAAAACAGACGATTTCTTGGTCATAACTCTCAAATATGTATCGGGTCTTGCAGTCATTTTCAATCCCCCTGAAACCCAAAACTATGGGCAATAACTAATGAAAATGGGCATAAAACGCAAAAACATTGAGTTCTTTGTTATAACTCTCAAACATGTAAATCGCCTTGGAAACCCCAAAATTCTGGCCAATAGCTCATGAAAACGACCATAAAACGTGAAAACGACAAGTTTTTTGTCATATCTCTCAAACATGCCTCGGGTCGTACGGGCCAGGTGAATCCCCCTAGAACCCCAAGATCGTGGGAAATAGCTTATGAAAATGGCCAAGAAATACGAAAATGTCAAGTTTTTGATCAAGCCCTCAAACATTTATCTGGTCTTAAACTCATTTTAAATCTCCGTAGAACCCCAATATTATGCGTATTAACTGATGAAAATCGCCATAAAACGCAAAAACGACAAACTTTTGGTCAGAACCCTCAAACATATAAATCGCCTAGGAACCCCAAAATTGTGGACAATTGCCCATGAAAATGGTCATAAATCACAAAAATTGAGAGCTTTTTGCCATGCCCACAAACATGTATTGGTCTTATAGTCATTTTAAATCGCCCTAGAACCCCAATATTATGGGCAATAATTCATGAAAATGGCCATAAAATGCAAAAACGACAAACTTTTGGCAGAACTCTCAAACATGTAAATCGCCCTAGAACCCCAAAACTTTGGGAAATAGCTCATGAAAATAGGCATAAAACGTGAAAACGACGAGTTTTGGGTCATAACTCTCAAACATGCGTCTGGTCGTACGGGCCATGCGAACCCCCTAGAACGTCAAAATTGTGGGCAATAGTACAAAAATGACGATTTCGTGGTCATAGCTCAGTAAATCGCGTTTAAACCCCAAAACAGGGGCAATTGCTCTTGAAAATGGCCAAGAAATACGAAAATGGAGAGTTTTTGGTCATGCCCTCAAACATGTATCGGGTCTTACGGTCATTTTAAATATCCTTAGAACCCTAAAAATATGGGCAATGACATATGAAATGGCTATAAAACGCAAAAACGACGAGTTTTTGGTCATAACTCTCAAACATGTCTCGGGTCTTACGGGCCTTGCGAATCCCCCTGGAATCTCAAAACTGCGGGAAATAGCTTACGAAAACGGCCATAAAACACAAAAAATTTGAGTTTTTGGTCAAGCTCTCAAACGTGTATTAGGTCTTACAGTCATTTTCAATCACCTTAGAACCCCAAAAGTATGGGCAATAACTCATGAAAACGGCCATAAAAAACAAAAACGACGATTTTTTGGTCATAACTCTCAAACATGTAAATCGCCTTGCAACCCCAAAACTGTGGGCAATTGCTCATGAAAATGGCCATAAATCATGAAAATGGGGAGTTTTTGGTCATGCCCTCAAACATGTATCGGGTCTTATGGTCATTTTAAATCGCTTTGGAACCCCAAAACTATGGGCAACATCTCATGAAAATAGCCAGAAACACGAAAACGACGAGTTTTTGATCATAACTCTCTAAGATGTATCGTGTCTTGCGGAACATGCAAATCCCCCCGGAACCTCAAAATTGTGGGCAATAGCTTACGAAAACGGCCATACAAAAAATGTTAAGTTTTGGTCAAGCCCTCAAACATGTATGAGGTCTTATAGTCATTTGCAATCGCCTTGGAACCCCAAAACTACGGGCAATAACTCATGAAAATGACCATAAAACACATAACAGACGATTTCTTGGTCATATCTCTCAAACATGTAAATCGCCTTGGAACTCTAGAACTCTGGGCAATAGCTCATGAAAATGGGGACTTTTTGGTCATGCCCTCAAACATGTATCAGGTCTTACGGTCATTTTAAATCTCCATAGAACCCCAAAACTATGGGCAATAACTCATGAAAATGGCCCTAAAACACAAAAACGACGAGTTTTTGGTCATAACTCTCAAACATATCTCGGGTCTTACGGGCCATGCGAATCCCCCTAGAACCTCAAAACTGCGGGAAATAGCTTACGAAAACGGCCATAAAACACAAAAATGTCGATTGTTTGGTCAAGCCCTCAAACATGTATCAGGTCATATAGTCATTTTCAATCGCCTTAGAACCCCAAAACTATGGGCAAAAACTCATGAAAACGGCCATAAAACACAAAAACGACGATTTCTTGGTCATAACTCTCAAACACATAAATCGCCTTGCAACCCCCAAACTGTGGGCAATTACTCATGAAGATGGCCATAAATCATGAAAATTGAGAGTTTTTGATCATACCCTCAAACATGTATCGGGTCTTACGGTCATTTTAAATCGCCCTGGAACCCCAAAACTATGGGCAATATCTTATGAAAATGGCCAGAAAACGCGAAAACAACGAGTTTTTGGTCATAACTCTCAAACATGTATCGTGTCTTACGAGCCATGTGAATCCCCCCGAAACCTCAAAATTGTGGCCAATTGCTTACGAAAACGGCCATAAAACAAAAAAAATGTCGAGTTTTGGTCAAGCCCTAAAACATGTATGAGGTCTTAAATTCATTTGCAATCGCCTTGGAACACCAAAACTATGGGCACTAACTCATGAAAATGGCCATAAAACACAAAACAGACGATTTCTTGGTCATAACTCTCAAATACGTATCGGGTCTTACAGTTATTTTCAATCCCCCTGAAACCCAAAACTATGGGCAATAACTAATGAAAATGGGCATAAAACGCAAAAACATTGAGTTCTTCGTTATAAGTCTCAAACATGCCTCGGGTCGTACGGGCCATGTGAATCCCCCTAGAACCCCAAAATCGTGGGAAATAGCTTATGAAAACGGCTAGAAAACACGAAAATGTCGAGTTTTTGATCAAGCCCTCAAACATTTATCTGGTCTTAAATTCATTTTAAATCTCCCTAGAACCCCAATATTATGGGTAATAACTCATGAAAATCGCCATAAAACGCAAAAACGACAAACTTTTGGTCAGAACCCTCAAACATGTAAATCGCCTAGGAACCCCAAAATTGTGGACAATTGCCCATGAAAATGGTCATAAATCACAAAAATTGAGATCTTTTTGCCATGCCCTTAAACTTGTATTGGTGTTATAGTCATTTTAAATCGCCCTAGAACCCCAATATTATGGGCAATAATTCATGAAAATGGCCATAAAATGGAAAAACGGCAAACTTTTGGCAGAACTCTCAAACATGTAAATCGCCCTAGAACCCAAAACTTTGGGAAATAGCTCATCAAAATGGCCATAAAACGCGAAAACGATGAGTTTTTGGTCATAACTCTCAAACATGCATCTGGTCTTACGTGCCATGTGAACCCCCTAGAACTTCAAAATTGTGGGAAATAGCACAAAGACGACGATTTCGTGGTCATAGCTCTCAAACATGGTAATCGCGCTGGAACCCTAAAACAGTAGGCAATTGCTCATGAAAATGGCCAAGAAATACGAAAATGGAGAGTTTTTGGTCATGCCCTCAAACATGTATCGGGTCTTACAGTCATTTTAAATCTCGTTAGAACCCCAAAACTATGGGCAATAACATATGAAAATGGCCATAAAACGCAAAAACGACGAGTTTTTGGTCATAACTCTCAAACATGTCTCGGGTCTTACGGGGCATGCGAATCCCCCTGGAACCTCAAAACTGCGGGAAATAGCTTACGAAAACGGCCATAAAACACAAAAATGTTGAGTTTTTGGTCAAGCCCTCAAACATGTTGCATGTCTTACAGTCATTTTCAATCGCCTTAGAACCCCAAAATTATGGGCAATAACTCATGAAAACGGCCATAAAACAAAAAATCGATGGTTTCTTGGTCATAACTCTCAAACATGTAAATCGCCTTGCAACCCCAAAACTATGGGCAATTGCTCATGAAAATGGCCATAAATCATGAAAATGTGGAGTTTTTAGTCTTGCCCTCATACATGTATCGGGTCTTACGGTCATTTTAAATCGCCTTGGAACCCAAAAACTGTGGGTAATATCTCATGAAAATGGCCAGAAAACGCGAAAACAACGAGTTTTTGGTCATAACTCTAAAACATGTATCGTGTCTTACGAGCCATGCGAATCCCCCCGGAACCTTAAAATTATGGGCAATAGCTTACGAAAACGGCCATAAAACAAAAAATGTCAGAGTTTTGGTCAAGCCCTAAGACATGTATGAGGTCTTATAGTCATTTGCAATCGCCTTGGAACCCCAAAACTATGGGCAATAACTCATGAAAATGGCCATAAAACACAAAACATACGATTTCTTGGTCATAACTCTCAAATATGTATCGGGTCTTACAGTCATTTTCAATCCCCCTGAAACCCAAAACTATGGGCAATAACTAATCAAAATGGGCATAAAACGCAAAAACATTGAGTTCTTCGTTATAACTCTCAAACATGTAAATCGCCTTGGAAACCCCAAAATTCTGGCCAATAGCTCATGAAAACGACCATAAAACGTGAAAACGACAAGTTTTTTGTCATATCTCTCAAACATGCCTCGGGTCGTACGGGCCAGGTGAATCCCCCTAGAACTCCAAAATCGTGGGAAATAGCTTATGAAAACGGCCAGAAAACACGAAAATGTCAAGTTTTTGATCAAGCCGTCAAACATTTATCTGGTTTTAAACTCATTTTAAATCTCCCTAGAACCCCAATATTATGGGTAATAACTCATGAAAATCGCCATAAAACGCAAAAACGACAAACTTTTGGTCAGAACCCTCAAACATATAAATCTCCTAGGAACCCCAAAATTGTGGACAATTGCCCATGAAAATGGTCATAAATCACAAAAATTGAGAGCTTTTTTCCATGCCCTCAAACATGTATTGGTCTTATAGTCATTTTAAATCGCCCTAGAACCCCAATATTATGGGCAATAATTCATGAAAATGGCCATAAAATGCAAAAACGACAAACTTTTGGCAGAACACTAAAACGTGTAAATCGCCCTAGAACCCCAAAACATTGGGAAATAGCTCATGAAAATAGACATAAAACGTGAAGACGACGAGTTTTGGGTCATAACTCTCAAACATGCGTCTGGTCATACGGGCCATGCGAACCCCCTAGAACGTCAAAATTGTGGGCAATAGCACAAAAACGACGATTTCATGGTCATAGCTCAGTAAAACGCGTTTGAACCCCAAAACAGGGGCAATTGCTCTTGAAAATGGCCAAAAAATACGAAAATGGAGAGTTTTTGGTCATGCCCTCAAACATGTATCGGATCTTACGGTCATTTTAAATATCCTTAGAACCCTAAAACTATGGGCAATGACATATGAAAATGGCCATAAAACGCAAAATCGACGAGTTTTTGGTCATAACTCTCAAACATGTCTCGGGTCTTACGGGCCATGCGAATCCCCCTGGAACCTCAAAACTGCGGGAAATAGCTTACGAAAACGGCCATAAAACACAAATTTTTTGAGTTTTTGGTCAAGTCTCAAACATGTATTAGGTCTTACAGTCATTTTCAATCACCTTAGAGCCCCAAAACTATGGGCAATAACTCATGAAAACAACCATAAAACACAAAAAAGATGATTTTTTGGTCATAACTCTCAAACATGTAAATCGCCTTGCAACCCCAAAACTGTGGGCAATTGCTCATGAAAATGGCCATAAATCATGAAAATGGGGAGTTTTTGGTCATGCCCTCAAACATGTATCGGGTCTTACGGTCATTTTTAAGCGCCCTGGAACCCCAAAACTATGGGCAACATCTCATGAAAATAGCCAGAAAACGCGAAAACGACGAGTTTTTGGTCATAACTCTCTAAGATGTATCGTGTCTTACGGGACATGCAAATCCCCCCGGAACGTCAAAATTGTGGGCAATAGCTTAAGAAAACGGCCATACATGTTAAGTTTTGGTCAAGCCCTCAAACATGTATGAGGTCTTATAGTCATTTGCAATCGCCTTGGAACCCCAAAACTATGGGCAATAACTTATAAGAATGACCATAAAACACAAAACAGACGATTTCTTGGTCATAACTCTCAAATACGTATCGGGTCTTACAGTTATTTTCAATCCCCCTGAAACCCAAAACTATGGGCAATAACTAATGAAAATGGGCATAAAACGCAAAAACATTGAGTTCTTCGATATAACTCTCAAACATGTAAATCGCCTTGGAAACCCCAAAATTGTGGCCAATAGCTCATGAAAAACGACCATAAAACGCGAAAACGACAAGTTTTTTGTCATATCTCTCAAACATGCCTCGGGTCGTATGGGCCATGTGAATCCCCCTAGAACCCCAAAATCGTGGAAATAGCTTATGAAAATAGCCAGAAAACACGAAAATGTCAAGTTTTGATCAAGCCCTCAAACATTTATCTGGTTTATAAACTCATTTTAAATCTCCCAAGAACCCCAATATTATGGGTAATAACTCATGAAAATCGCCATAAAACGCAAAAACGACAAACTTTTGGTTAGAACCCTCAAACATGTAAATCGCCTAGGAACCCCAAAATTGTGGACAATTGCCCATGAAAATGGTCATAAATCACAAAAATAGAGATCTTTTTGCCATGCCCTCAAACATGTATTGGTCTTATAGTCATTTTAAATCTCCCGAGAACCCCAATATTATGGGCAATAATTCATGAAAATCGCCATAAAACGCAAAAACGACAAACTTTTGGTCAGAACCCTCAAACATATAAATCGCCTAGGAACCCTAAAATTGTGGACAATTGCCCATGAAAATGGTCATAAATCACAAAAATTGAGAGGTTTTTGCCATGCCCTCAAACATTTATTGGTCTTATAGTCATTTTAAATCGCCCTAGAACCCAATATTATGGGCAATAATTCATGAAAATGGCCATAAAATGCAAAACATCAAACTTTTAGCAGAACTCTCAAACATGTAAATCGCCCTAGAACCCCAAAACTTTGGGAAACAGCTCAATGAAAATGGCCATAAAACGCGGAAAACGACGAGTTTTTGGTCATAACTCTCAAACATGCATCTGGTCTTACGGGCCATGTGAACCCCCTAGAACATCAAAATTGTGGGCAATAGCACAAAAACGACAATTTCGTGGTCATAGCTCTCAAACATGTAAATCGCGTTGGAACCCGAAAACAGTGGGCAATTGCTCATGAAAATGGCCAAGAAATATGAAAATGGAGAGTTTTTGGTCATGCCCTCAAACATGTATCGGGTCTTACGGTCATTTTAAATCTCCTTAGAACCCCAAAACTATGGGCAATAACATATGAAAATGGCCATAAAATGCAAAAACGACGAGTTTTTGGTCATAACTCTCAAACATGTCTCGGGTCTTACGGGCATGCGAATCCACCTGGAACCTCAAAACTATGGGAAATAGCTTACGAAAACGGCCATAAAACACAAAACTTTCGAGTTTTTAATCAAGCGCTCAAACATGTATCAGGTCTTACAGTCATTTTCAATCGCCTTAGAACCCCAAAATTATGGGCAATAACTCATGAAAACGGCCATAAAACATAAAAACGACGATTTCTTGGTAATAACTCTGAAACATGTAAATCGCCTTGCAACTCCAAAACTTTGGGCAATTGCTCATGAAAATGGCCATAAATCATGAAATGGGGAGTTTTTGGTCATGCCCTCAAACATGTATCTGGTCTTACGGTCATTTTAAATTGCCCTGGAACCCCAAAACTATGGGCAACATCTCATGAAAAAAGCCAGAAAACGCGAAAACGACGAGTTTTTGGTCATAACTCTCAAACATGTATCGTGTCTTACGGGACATGCGAATCCCCCTGGAACCCCCACAATTGTGGGCAATAGCTTACAGAAACGGCCATAAAACAAAAAATGTTAAGTTTTGGTTAAGCCCTCAAACATGTATGAGGCTTATAGTCATTTGTAATCGCCTTGGAACCCACTCACTGGCAATATCTCATGAAAATGTCCATAAAACACAAAATAGACGATTTCTTGGTCATAACTCTCAAACATGTAAATCGCCTTGGAACTCTAGAACTCCGGGCAATAGCTCATGAAAACGACCATAAAACACGAAAATTTGAGTTTTTGGTCAAGCTCTCAAACATGTATCAGGTCTTAAAGTTATTTTCAATCGCCTTAGAACCCCAAAAGTATGGGCAATAACTCATGAAAACGGCCATAAAACACAAAAACGACGATTTCTTTGTCATAACTCTCAAACATGTAAATCGCCTTGCAACCCCAAAACTGTGGGCAATTGTTCATGAAAATGGCCATTAAATCATGAAAATGGGGAGTTTTTGGTCATGCCCTCAAACATGTATCGGGTCTTACGGTCATTTTAAATCGCCCTGGAACCCAAAACTATGGGCAACATCTCATGAAAATAGCCAGAAAACGCGAAAACGACGAGTTTTTGGTCATAACTCTCTAAGATGTATCGTGTCTTACGGGACATGCAAATCCCCCCGGAACGTCAAAATTGTGGGCAATAGCTTACGAAAACGGCCATACAAAAAATGTTAAGTTTTGGTCAAGCCCTCAAACATGTATGAGGTCTTATAGTCATTTGCAATCGCCTTGGAACCCCAAAACTATGGGCAATAACTCATGAAAATGGCCATAAAACACAAAACAGACGATTTCTTGGTCATAACTCTCAAACACGTATCGGGTCTTACAGTCATTTTCAATCCTCCTGAAACCCAAAACTGTGGGCAATAACGAATGAAAATGGGCATAAAACGCAGAAACATTGAGTTCTTCGTTATACTCTCAAACATTTAATTGCCTTGAAAACCCCAAAATTGTGGCCAATAGCTCATGAAAACGACCATAAAACGCGAAAACGACGAGTTTTTGGTCATATCTCTCAAACATGCCTCGGGTCGGACGGGCCACGTGAATCCCCCTAGAACCCCAAAATCGTGGGAATAGCTTATGAGAACGGCCAAAAAACACGAAAATGTCGAGTTTTTGATCAAGCCCTCAAACATTTATCTGGTCTTAAACTCATTTTAAATCGCCCTAGAACCCCAATATTATGGGTAATAACTCATGAAAATCGCCATAAAACACAAAAACGACAAACTTTTGGTCAGAACCCTCTAACATGTAAATCGCCTAGGAACCCTAAAATTGTGGACAATTGCCCACGAAATGGTCATAAATCACTAAATTGAGAGCTTTTTGCTATGCCGTCAACATGTATTGGTCTTATAGTCATTTTTAAATCGCCCTAGAACCCCAATATTATGGGCAATAATTCATGGAAATGGACATGAATCGCAAAAACGGCAAACTTTTGGCAGAACTCTCAAACATGATAAATCACCCTAGAACCCCAAAACATTGGGCAATAGCTCATGAAAATGGCCATAAAATGCAAAAACGACGAGTTTTTGGTCATAACTCTCAAACATGCGTTTGGTCTTACGGGCCATGCGAACCCCCTAGAACGTCAAAATTGTGGGCATTAGCACAAAAACAACGATAACGTGGTCATAGCTCTGTAAATCACGTTGGAACCCCAAACAGTGGGCAATTTGCTCATGAAAATGGCCAAGAAATACGAAAATGGAGAGTTTTTGGTCATGCCCTCAAACATGTATTGGGTCTTACAGTCATTTTAAATCTCCTTGCAACCCCAAAACTATGGGCAATAACATATGAAAATGGGCATAAAACGCAAAATCGACGAGTTTTTGGTCATAACTCTCAAACATGTCTCGGGTCTTACGGGCCATGCGAATCCCCCTGGAACCTCAAAATTGCGGGAAATAGCTTACGAAAAATGCCATAAAACACATAAATTTAATGTTTTTGGTTAATCTCTCAAACATGTATCAGGTCTTACAGTTATTTTCAATCGCCTTAGAACCACAAAAGTATGGCAATAACTCATGAAAACGGCTATAAAACACAAAAACGACGATTTCCTGGTCATAACTCTCAACATGTAAATCGCCTTGCAACCCCAAAACTGTGGGCAATTGCTCATGAAAATGGCCATAAATCATGAAAATGGGGAGTTTTTGGTCATGCCCTCAAACATGTATCGGGTCTTACGGTCATTTTAAATCGCCATGGACCCCAAAACTATGGGCAATATCTCATGAAAATAGCCAGAAAACGCGAAAACGACGAGTTTTTGGTCATAACTCTCAAACATGTATCGTGTCTTATGGGACATGCGAATCCCCCCGGAACCTCAAAATTGTGGACAATAGCTTACGGAAACGGCCATACAAAAAATGTTAAGTTTTGGTCAAGCCCTAAAACATGTATGAGGTCTTATAGTCATTTTGCAATCGCCTTGGAACCCCAAAACTATGGCAATAACTCATAAAAATGACAATAAAACGCAAAACAGACGATTTCTTGGTCATAACTCTCAAATACGTATCGGGTCTTACAGTCATTTTCAATCCCCCTGAAACCCAAAACTATGGGCAATAACTAATGAAAATGGGCATAAAACACAAAAAACATTGAGTTCTTCGATATAACTCTCAAACATGTAAATCGCCTTGGAAACCCAAAATTGTGGCCAACAGCTCATGAAAACGACCATAAAACGCGAAAACGACAAGTTTTTTGTCATATCTCTCAAACATGCCTCGGGTCGTACGGGCCATGTGAATCCCCCTAGAACCCCAAAATCGTGGGAATAGCTTATGAAAACGGCCAGAAAACACGAAGATGTCGAGTTTTTGATCAAGCCCTCAAAACGTTTATCTGGTCTTAAACTCATTTAAAATCGCCCTAGAACGCCAATATTATGGGTAATAAACTCATGAAAATCGCCATAAAACGCAAAAACGACAAACTTTTTGTCAGAACCCTCAAACATGTAAATCGCCTAGGAACCCCAAAATTGTGGACAATTGCCCATGAAAATGGTCATAAATCACAAAAATTGAGAGCTTTTTGCCATGCCCTCAAACATGTATTGGTCTTATAGTCATTTTAAATCGCCCTAGAACCCCAATATTATGGGCAATAATTCATAAAAATCGCCATAAAACGCAAAAACGACAAACTTTTGGTCAGAACCCTCAAACATATAAATCGCCTAGGAACCCTAAAATTGTGGACAATTGCCCATGAAAATGGTCATAAATCACAAAAATTGAGAGGTTTTTGCCATGCCCTCAAACATTTATTGGTCTTATAGTCATTTTAAATCGCCCTAGAACCCCAATATTATGGGCAATAATTCATGAAAATGGCCATAAAATGCAAAACAACAAACTTTTAGCAGAACTCTCAAACATGTAAATCGCCCTAGAATCCCAAAACTTTGGGAAACAGCTGATGAAAATGGCCATAAAACGCGAAAACGACGAGTTTTTGGTCATAACTCTCAACATGCATCTGGTCTTACGGGCCATGTGAACCCCCTAGAACGTCAAAATTGTGGGCAATAGCACAAAAACGACAATTTCGTGGTCATAGCTCTCCTCAAACATGTAAATCGCGTTGGAACCCGAAAACAGTGGGCAATTGCTCATGAAAATGGCCAAGAAATACGAAAATGGAGAGTTTTTGGTCATGCCCTCAAACATGTATCGGGTCTTACGGTCATTTTAAATCTCCTTAGAACCCCAAAACTATGGGCAATAACATATGAAAATGGCCATAAAACGCAAAAACGACGAGTTTTTGGTCATAACTTTCAAACATGTCTCGGGTCTTACGGGGCATGCGAATCCACCTGGAACCTCAAAACTATGGGAAATAGCTTACGAAAACGGCCATAAAACACAAAACTTTCGAGTTTTTAATCAAGCCCTCAAACATGTATCAGGTCTTACAGTCATTTTCAATCGCCTTAGAACCCCAAAATTATGGGCAATAACTCATGAAAACGGCCATAAAACACAAAAACGACGATTTCTTGGTCATAACTCTCAAACATGTAAATCGCCTTGCAACTCCAAAACTTTGGGCAATTGCTCATGAAAATGGCCATAAATCATGAAAATTGGGAGTTTTTGGTCATACCCTCAAACATGTATCTGGTCTTT